>CM062816.1:260112309-262693976 GCA_031772625.1 Pinus tabuliformis | reverse complement strand
CTTCATTTTTGTGACCATCTACTTTTCTTGCTTTCCGAAAGTTTTTTATTGACACTTTCTTGAAAATTGTCTTTTTGATCTTTTGGTATTTGTTGCCAAGCTCTTATTGCTACTTTTGATTGTTAAGAGCATCTTGAAACACATTTTTTTGGTTGAGTTTTCATCCATTTTGTGTTGTCAGCTTGCAAAGTGTTTTGTTGCCAATTTTTCAATCATAAAGTTTCAGTCTTGTTGAGAGAACTTTTGAAGAAAACTTCTTGAAGAACTTGGTTTTACTTTCTTGAACTTTGTTTTGATTTAGTTTCTTTTAGTGAATGAAAGTGCATTTTTGCTTGTCTTAAAAATTGATTTTAGTGTAGAGACGAAAATGAGCATTAGCAACTCATATTCCATCTAAAAATTTTAAGTGGCAAATCATATTGATAAACAAGTTACTTTCATTTCTTGATTTAGAGTAGTCTTAAGTCTTGCATTAGCATGTACTCATTGCATTAGGATAAATTTGCAAATATTTTTAGGAAATCCATTGTTTTGTAAACTTTTGTGAGTGTGAAGCTTGAGTAAAAGAAAAGAAAAGAAAAACTTGTTGCTTTCTTTGAAGTTCCTCTAAACCTAGTAGAAATTTCTTTCATCGAAGAACAAAACGAGTGAATTTGCATACAGTTTTGTTTTTATTAATTTCCTTTGCGTCAAAACACCACACGTTTCATTTGCACTTATCCCTTGACTTAAGAACATCCCATTTAAAAATAAGTGCTAATTAAAATATACTAGAACTTTTCATAATTGTCAAGTTAGATACACCAAAAAGTTTTAGGATATTTTAGGGCCTTGGATTAGGCGAGTGGAGAGAAAACTCTTGAAGTCCATTTAAATTGTCAAACATAGGAGTCTAAATAGTGAGTGAAAATCCAATAGCGTTAGGGAGACCAGGAAAGCTCTGGATCTGGGAGTTAAGCACAAGGGTTTTTGAAGATAAGGAAGAGATACCCCCTCTCCTACTTGTCGGATCTAACCTCAAGACTATTCCACCTGGCTTCTAATACGAGTTGGTAACCTTAGTTTCTACTCCTAGGGATCTACATAGGTGGCTGTGGAGGGGAATCCCGTGGCACCTAAGGTCAATGTTGTATCACTCTTAATGGTACTACTAGAGGGCACCCTTGCGAAGCTTGGGGGCTTTCACCGATGCCGGTTGTTGGTAGGAGGTCAGTGTAACTTCCTCTGTTACCTTCGCTGGTAGGACTGGGCCATCATTATCCCAGACTATCTTCGAAAAGCCCCTTACTTCACTTTCTTGTATTTTGGTGTTCGGTCCTCATCACCCAGAGTAGAAATACTCGAAAGTTGTTTGACTGGCTGATATATTTTAGGGACTTTTTAGTGTGTGCTCTATGCTCTTAGCTGGCCTAGCTTTCATTTTTTCTTGAGTCTTTAGTTGGAACTTAATAAAAAATTCAAAGTGGTTGACCGATCACCTAAATGGTCTTGAAGACTTCGTGGTCTTTCACCACCAAGTTTAGAGCCTTCTCCTAGAAGGCACAGAGGTAATACTGCTGGTGGGTTTCATCCCATGGCAGCTGATGCATCAGGGATTGATCCTCCTCACAGGGACATTTATGTTCAAAATAGGCCTGGAAATTCCACAAAACAAGAGAGGAACACTCCAGTTCTTTCTCGAGTTCTCTTTCAATTGGAAGATAACATAGAAGTAGAAGAATTTCAAGAGTCGTTAGTGGCTCTGAATTCTCCCTTACCTTCTAGTTATCCAAAAGTATTACAATACGTTGGGTATCCGGCCATAGACCGTCAAGTCCAGGTCGTATTACACACTTACCATCGACAGCTACTACTGGAAGCATGGCTTCTACCACAAGTGCTACAACTATGTAGACTCCAACATCAGTACAAGGGGGAGGAACCATCTCCATCCCCTCTACATCTTTATTTGGGTCTTTTGCTAGCACATCTTTAGTTGGGTCTACCTCCATTCCTTCTATGAGTGGAAATTCCCAAGCCAATGCTTTTAGTACTGGATTCTTCCCATTTGGCACCCATTCACAGGGTATTCCATTAGTTCCATTTAGCGCCTCCACATCCATGATGGGTGGATTGGCTTCATTTCATGGTTTCCCTTTTGGGAGTGGTCATATACCACATTCCAACCTGACAATAGGATCTATGCCTTTTTCTGCCACAGGACAAAGCAATAATCCCTTTCAAGGTTGGACTAACCCTGCGGTTAGTGGCATGGGAACTGGGAATCCATTTTTATGCCAATAAGGGAATAGGCCATACTCCGTAGTTAGTTCATTTCAAAGTATTCCTCCCTTAGCTTTTGCTTGGAATCCTTATCAGGGGTTATTAACTCCTTATAATCCTCTTGGAGGGAGCTTTGCCAGTTATGGAGGTTTTTCGGCTGGAGTTGGTCAAACTCCGAGTTTTGCTGGATCACAAGGTCTACCTTTTGGTTTAGCTGGTTCTGCAGATTACTTCAGGCAGCCTAGTGCCTCCCAAAATCTAGGCCCTTCTTTTTAGAACTTTGGGAACTCCACCTAGTCTGGGTGGAATCCCCAGGGTCCTCCTAGGCTTCCCTTTTTGGCAACGTTGAACTTGCCAGATCTCACGGAATTAACAAATGATCTAATCAAATACAATCTAGCCTGGCCTTCGGTCCCAACCAAACTCCCTTTGAGCATTCTAGAGTTCGAAGGAAAGGGCAGTGAAGACCTGGGCGACCACATAACCACATTCCATTTGTGGTGCTCATGAAACTCCCTTATTTATGACTCGATTAGGTTGAGACTTTTTCAACGCACCTTGACTGGTAATGCGGCCAAGTGGTATATAGAGTTGCCAGGGGGTAGCTTTACATCTTTTGATGACTTAGCTAATATTTTCTTAAATCATTTCTAGTTGATCGTCTGTTATGATGCCGGAACTGAACTTCTGGCCAATTTCCGTCAGGACACGACAACTCACATTTCTGACCACATTCAGGAATGGAGACAGAGAAAGAGGCTTATTAAAGCCAAGATTCCCCTGGAATACTGTCTCGAATGGTTTTTGAAATCTTTACAACCTAAAATCTCTAAGGATGTCTCCCTGTCTGGAGTCTATTATGAGGAGAAAGCTATTTTTAGAGCCCAGCAATTAGAGTTGATTTATTCTCAGTCTGGGATTCTACAAAAATCTTTCTGGATGCTCCTAGGACTAAGGTTGATATAGCTAAGTCAAATCTAGGTCCCCATGCAGATGGTATCATTGGATCAGTAGGCACAAATGCGGTGAAACTGTTGAGTCAACTGCAACAGTTGTCTTTACAAACTGCTTCTAACAACTAGGTCACATCGTCTAACCATTCGTCTTCCAAACCCTCTTCAGTTAATCCTGTCCAATCTACCAACCCCGAAGGAAATCAAAATTCCAATGGGAAGAAGAAAGTATGAGGTAAGAAAAAGAGTCAAGATGAGAAGACTGACGCAAATAAATCTGGCAATAATGTTGGTGGTGGTAGAAATGAGTCTAAAAAGAAAGTCAAGTTTCCATGCAAGTTATGCAATGGAGATCATTTAACTCATCTCTACCCAAAGATTCAAGATGCTTAGCACTTGTTAGGGTAGCAAGGGACTTCTAGTTCTCAAGCTGTCTTAACCAACCCTTTTCCTCAAGGGCAGGAAATCCTTGCTGGCGCGAGTTCAAATCCTGGTACCTCTGTAGGGGGCAACCAAGAAGGGGATAAATCATCAAATGTTTTCATGATGGGTTGTCAAGCTAATGGGGCCACACGATCAATCGATTATGGTGAAGGTGAAACTTCCAAGGATAAAACAGTTCCCGAAACTACCAACCCACTTCATATTGAGCGACCCTCTGTCGAGACTATATCACGAGTACCGAAAGGTTCCGCTAAATGTGTGACTATCAACCCTAATATTAGGGCAGCCCAAAATTACTCCATTTTTGAGGATCTGGCACAGATTCCATGTGCTATGTCCACTTTAGAGGTGCTCCAGTCGTGTCCTGCTCAAAGAAGTGCCTTGCTGTTGAGAATGGGGGCAGTGGATCCAAATAATTCTTTACCTCTCACTTTTGATATGCATAATGTCAAAAAGAGACTTCCTCATCATATGGCTTCCTAGATAAAGTCTACCTACCAGAAAACTAATATTTTTCGGACAGTTATAGATGAGGGAGCTTCAATGTGTGTCATGTCTATGTCATGTTGGAAGGCCATTGGATTGCCTTCAGTTGTTCCTTCACCTACCCTCTTGACAATGTTTGATGGTCATTCTCACAGGCCATACAGGATTATCCCGGCCTTTCCTATATGTGTTGGAGGAAAGGTCGTTAATATTGAAGTAGAAGCCATTGATGCTAACCTAGACTACAATCTCCTCTTAGGAAGGAACTAGGTATACGAAATGGATGTTGTTGTTTCGACTCCGTTTCATGTCATTTACTTTCCTCATGAAGGGAAAATCGTTAAGGTTGATCAATTGGATTAATGTCCAGTTGATCCTCGAGAAACTTCAGACTCTATTGTTCCCTTAGAGGATAACCCTCATCCACCTACTGAGAATCTAGGAGCTGGGATGTACTCTTCATTGATGGGTACGTTTGACCTTCCCCCTCCTACAGCTATAATAGATAAAATTTCATCCTCCAAAGACCCTTTATGGAAAGAGTTTGTTCAAGCTCATTATTTTTCAGATCCTGGAACCTTATATTCATCTGTGACCACATCAGATGATGGCAAGGTGGGTGGAATAAAATCTCTTATGTCTGTAGTAGAGCCTAGATGTGAGTCTATCATCAACTTTGCAGACAACCATTCTACTCCTTCCTCTGAGACAGAGATAGATGGTGATGTGGCTCATCCTTAGAACCTTGATTCCACTTCTACTTTGGATTGCTCAGATATTGTTTTTCCATCTGACAAAGCGATATTCGAAGCAATGACAGCTGTAGATCGACCTTTGGAAGATTTACATCGTCAGTCATGTTTTCATTCCCCTTTGCATGAAGTCGAATCCAGGTCCTCTAGTCTAACTAGCGATGTTTGTACGTTTCCTTTGGCTCCAACACAGTTATTTGCTGAAGGAAGTATATTGATTGGTTCGATAATTGTACCGATAAACATCCCTAGGAGCAAGTTGGTGAAGCCCCTTGATGGGATCTACCTTAAGAAGTACTTTGCTTAGCAGTTAGGCAATGGCTTCTTTGTAAATTTTGTATATTTGTACATATCTCATCGAGAGTTTTTGATATCGACACTTTTTGGTCTACTGTGGCAGGAGTTGATGGATGACTTGGTCTATTTTGGATTCGCCGATGGTGCTAGTCGGTACACTCAGAACCTCGCTTCCACAGCTTGGGTACTCTACTATCCAACTGGTCAATTGATGGTGTCAAGGGGAGTATGCATTGGTCCCACTTCAAATAGTATGGCTGAGTATACTGCTATCATTAATTTACTATCCAAATCCATTTCTTATGAAATTGATTCGTTGGTAGTCTATCTTGATTCACAATTGAGAGTGTCACAATTGAATAACATTTATCGGATAAGGGATCCATGTTTATATCGCTAGTATTTAAGGGTGAGGTTGTTGCAAAGATCATTTACTTACATTAATTATTTGCACATTCCAAGATCTCATAATTGGTTAGCTAATTCTATCGCTAATCAAGCATTAGACTGGCACATCAATAATTCATCACAATAAAATCAAGCATCCAAAAGTCGAACTATATATATATATTTCATAAATCATCTTGAGTGTACATAAGTGTGTCCAAAATAATATACAAAAATTGGGACTCAAATGCCCATAATCATGTCCAGTACATCTAATGCCACGGCTCAAGATGAGTGGCTAAGTAGGTAACTATCGCATTGGCGATGTTATCACTTAGGTTGTTCCCTTTGACTCCCAAGGGAATACGGCCGAGGTAACCACTAACCAATCTTTGGGTCACAGGTTCTAGCCTACCTATGACCAGAGAGGGCTCTCTCTTTATGATTTAGCTTTGTTTGTGTAATATTTTTAGGCTAGTTATGATGTTCAAGGTTCTGTTTTTGGAATTTGTTGGATGATGACTTCAGTCAAGATATATATGTGATTATCAGGGTGTTCTAGGCCATTGGGCGTGGAGTCAGTGTGGCTTTATTTGTTTGATATGCTGTGTTGATACAGTAGTGGTGCTGCAGAGCCAGATAAGTGTCTGAGAAACAATGCTTTGAAACTGTGATTAAGTGTGATGTAACCAGGTTATGAAAGGCAATTAAGAATCTTTCAACAAACTGGTATGGAGAAACGGTGAGAATATTATTTAGAAGCAGTGAAGAATTTCTACATAACATTCATATTTATAGAATTAATGAAAACATGAGCAGTTAAGAATTCATGTTCATAATCAATTCGGAAGAAAACATTTTCAGCAATAAAGATTGAGCACAAGGTGTAACCAAACATATCCTGTACTATTCCTTTTCTCTACTGCTAGATTAGTGAGACATGTGTATGATTTAATAAACATAAGAAGACAAAACATAGATTGAGAAAAACTTATTGTTCCATCAGACAGCACAGGAATTATGCAACAGCACGCATAGCATCACCAAGACATCAAACATTCAGGAAATCACTGAGCTTTTCCAGCCTTTTGCATTAGATAATCTGAAAATATACAATACGTTTGCCTCAGAATGAAAATCACCAACCCCTTATACGTTTCCAGGGGAGGTATATATACATAATTTACATAAGAAAATATCTAGCTGAAGAGTAAATGCTTCATTAATGTCATGCCAACTCCTGGAGCATTGTAGCTGAGGGAGTAAATGCTGTAGTAACTCTTCAGTGCCTTAGCTGTCCAAAATGGTCAGAAAAAGTTGACTTTGTGGCTGTTGGAGTCGGCTAAGGATATGTTGTCCAAAAAATTGCGTATTTATCTCTTTTGCTTGCTGCCGCTGTCTTTTGCTGAGTCACCTTTCGGCTGCCTTAAATGCTGTCTTTATTCTGCTGTTTGACTTTTGCTGAGTTGTAGCTGACTGGGACCGAGCAACTGAGGCTATTGTGGCAAAATTTGAAGCATTGCCTGCCACCAATCCTCCTTGGGGATTTGGTGTCTTCGAATGTTCACTAAAATTTCATCTGCCTCTGTATATCTATAAAAATTTGGAGGAACCTCAAAAAGGTGGTGGATTTCATTTTCAATAAAAAACATATTTTCAAGTTTGTGCAGAAGGCCCTACCCTGTTGGAGGCCCTGCTTCCTCAGAAGTACTGCCAGATGCAGTAATTTGATTTTCAACAAAGGTTGACATCTTGTTGGCATATTGTTCACGGGGGAGCAGTCTTCCTGTGCTGTTTAGTAGGCTGGGCAGTCCCTTTGCTTGCAGTGCTCCCATTTTGAGTTTGTACTCATCCACCTCAGCCTGTATTTCATAGCATTTCCTCTCCACGGTTTGTACATAATTCCTGAGAGTCAGTACCTTTTTAGCTGTAAGGACAGCCTCTGTTCTATTGACAATGTTGATGGCTGCCAGTTCCTCCTTTGTTTGTTTGTTCAAAAAATCTATCATTCTATTGGCCTGCTCAGGCCTGTTTCCCAGCACTGTTCTGGCCTTCTGAATCTCTATCTGTGCTTGGCCAATTAAATCCATTTGCTCATGCACAGTCTTAATTGACTTCCATTGTCTAGTGATGGATTGGTCAATTCAGGCCCATAGAATTATTTTTATTTCTGCCATAGCACTTTCTAGTTTGAGCTCTTTCTCCAAGGCCTTTATCTTCTCTTTGAGGGCCTTTATTTCTCTACCTTGTTCTGCCACAGTCATATTTGATTTATCATATTTGGCTTCTAGCTCTGCCAACTTTTCCTTGGCTTGTTTTATCTCAGTGGCCTGGAGCTCCATTTATTTAATAGCCTTAATCAACTCTTCCATGCTTGTACTGGGGTCTGGAGCTGTTGTTGTTGCTGCTTCTATTGTTGCTGTTGTTGTTACAGGGGCCACTGCTGCCTCTGTAGTTGTTGCAGTGGTTGAAGTAGTTGGAGGAGCTTGGGATGTGGATTCTCCCTGCTTATCTTGTAGTGCCCCTTCAAGTTCTTTCTCCAAATCAAGGACCTTCTTGTTGAGCTGCATTATAAGATCCAGCTGCTCATCGGCCTCCTTTTCCTTTTGTAATTCTGCTGTTTGAGGGTGCTCGGTGGGCAGCAGCTTTAACCTTCTCTTTAATGCATTGAGGTCATCTTCCTTTTTCTTCATGAGGGCCCTCACGCCCTTTGGATCCTTAGGATCATGTCCTAGGTCGATAATGATGTCCTCTAATGATTTGATCCTGTTGTCCTTGGCCATGGAGGACATTCTCTCAAAATCCAACTGAATGTTGGTATTTTTCAGTGATTCTTTTAATTCATGGGCCATGGTTGCCCTGTCCACCAAGGTAGCATAGACCATTTCTCCAGTCTGTTTGTGGAGTTCTATTTGGTCCATGGGGTGAATGTCTTTTGCCATGATTTCCACCCTTGTTCTTACATAATCTGCAGCAGATTTGGGCTGTGGCACCTTAGGTTTGAAGTGGCTGAGGAGCATTTTCTCCTCTTGAATGTCATAGACAGACATTAGCCTTTCTTGCTTGGCAAGTCATTTTGTGCCTTTATTTGTTTGAAAGAAGCCTTAGTGCTTGTAGGCTTCTTGCTCTGCTGAGAGGAGGAGGATACCTCCAAGCCAAGTTGTAATCCCTGCTCCTGCTGAAAGGAGCTTGTACCTATTTGCTGGCTGCCTTCCCCATCTTTCCTTGAACTGTCCAGGACTTCTTCACTGATTTCTTCTATCTCTGGGGAATCAACCCTTTGCCTCTTGGCCTCAGGTTTCTGGGAGGATCCACCAGCAGGAGTGGACTCTTCTCTGTCTCTTTTCTTACCCCTCTCCTCATGTGCTGGAGTCTGCAAAATTGGTGCTGCTGGTGGCTCTATTTGCGGTGGAGGGGTCTGCTCTTGTTGCTGCCCAATTGAGCAGGCAGGCTGTTCTTTCACTGTTTCTTCTTCAGCACCCATTATTCCTTTCCCTTTATCTGTTCCTGGTGCTGCTGTAGAAGGTTCCTGTGTGGTTGGTGCAGTTGTTGTGGCTGAGGTCCCTTCTCCTACTGGATGTGGTGGCTTGAAGATCACCTGCTGCACAGAATCCAAGTCAAGAGTTTTTTCCAAATCCTTGACATTCTTTTGCATTATCTCTTCTTCAGTTAATTTTTCAATTAAAGTGTCCTGCAGCCATTCTTGCTGATTGGCATACTGTTCAATATGTGGATATTTGTAATGCTCATAGCCTAGCAGCCTGTACTTTACTCTTCTAGCAGTGATGAAGCCTTCAGGGTCATAGGGGACCCACCGGAAGCTTTTTGACAGCATGTACTTGTCTTTAAGGATTAGCTCAGCATCTTTCCATCCCTCTTTTTTATTCATGATAAAGGGGCCAGGTGGTGCTTGAACTTGAGATGGGCTTTCTTTTTGGAGCTGTGAAAGTGAGTGAGGTCAGAGTGAATAAGATGCCTATAATACTCCAAGACAAACAGTCTCATGGGCACATATTTTGGGAGCCTGTATGGACAGAGCTCACAGCCATAGATTCTGATGACTGTATGATCCTGGTATAGGTACCAGTCACCTATTTTATAATTCTTGGAGAGCTGCAGGATTTTCTGTATTTCAAATGACATTCTGGGAGGAGGGGACCTCATCAACAAATAAGAGACTGGGTAAACAAATTGATCAATGAATTCACAATATGAATATGGTGAATTCTGCACTTGGTGGAAGACAGATGTCTAGAAGATAACAAATCTTCCTTCCCCTTTAGAATCCGGCTTTTTAATGTGGCATGGAAAAGCCGCGGACTGGTAATACATGAACAGGTGGTAGATATAAGATGAATACTTGAAGATGCCCTCCCTGTCTACTTTGAAAAGCTGCTCATGTATCTTGTTGGCTATGAACTTAGCAAAATTATATTTGTAGGTAGGAGGTTGGCCTGGGCTATAAGCAGATAGTAATACCAGCACTGTTTCATCAACAAATTCACTGGTCTTATAGCCCAACACATATGAAATCATGTCCAGCAGAAGTTTGCCTATATCAGTAAAATGGACATATAAGTAGGGAGGTGGCCCTGTGGGCTGGCGGTCAGGCCTCATAAATATCTGGGTGATCTTTTGCCTGTCCTCAGTGGTCATCTTTGCACCAGTATCCAGCAGATAGTTCATGGAGAAAGGGAACAACAGCTGAGTTTGCTTGAAGTTGAGAATTTGGTTGATGGACTCAGCATTAATGTAAAAAAGGATGCTCCCAGATGGAGACTTGACAGCTCTGTGACTGGCATCATAATTCTCAGCACAAAGGCGAATAATCTCTGGAAAAATATTGACAGATGGGAGAAAGTAGTATGGCAGATTTGACTCCCATATCCCATATGTATCCTTACCATTTAAATAGTCATCTCTCAATTCCCTGAAGGTCTGCAAATGGTCCCTATCACCCACAAAGTCTTGGATGAGGTAGTCCCTGTCAGCAAGAGGCAAGGACTCCAGGTCTTTATTTGGTGCATTTATGGGGGCAACACTGAGAGCTGTGGGTGCAGGAGCAGCCATTATGAAGTTTGTGAATGGAACAAGGTAAGTGCAATGGTTTGCAAGGTTCCACAAAGCTCAAGTGACAGACTCAATGTAGACAATGCTAGAAATTTTCTTCAAAGTGGCATAGGCAGGCTAGGCAGACTTGTCTCTGCTGTGCTTGGGTAAATTCACAGGAATTGTGAATACTGTAGATGAAATGCAGAGGGTGGGCAGGATTTAAATTGGTGAAATGCAGCTATTTAAGCCTGCACCCGGCAAAAGGGAACAATGCCGGGCAGCTTGAGGACAAATTTGTCAATTTAGACCGTGAATTATCGTTTCAATATCCAAATTTGGAGCTGGGGCAATGTGGGTTGCTTTAATTCAAAATTAAGTAGGAGACAATCTTCAATTTGGGACTTAACAGGTGTTTTTATGGATGATTTGCAGAGAAATGGCTAAAACATGGGTGAAACAGGTAAATTCTGGCAAATACCTGGATAAATGATGCCGAGAGCCTCCGGGTTGACAGTGGATGAATAATGCAGGTGAATTGGTGATCGGCGGCGTCTGCAGCTCTGAATTTGGCGGCTTGGAGGTGAATTTTGCAGCGCACAGCTCACAACGGCTCTCTGACTTTTTGTTCCAATGAAAATGACACATAAACGGCCAAAACGCGTGTTTTAACGATAAATTTGGGAAAAATGGGACATTGGAACTTTTCCGCCGATGACATCAGCATGACGTCATGGCGGGCCCGGGGTACGGTGGATGACGTTGGCGCTGAGCTGGAGGCCAGCGTGGGCAGACACGGTGGCGAGCAGAGTGCGGTGGCAGAGTTACGTGGAGGGCCACGAGGCGCGAGGGCAGGCGCGGGTGGCATGACGTCACGGTGACGTGGGGGTGACGCGACAGCGGAGGGGCGGTATCGGGGAGAGTGGTAAGCGGTCTCCCCGCACCGCTTTTGGGCGAAGGCGGTATCGGGGAGGGGGGCTCCGAACACCCCCGCCGCTTGCCACGCGTCCTGTGTACGGGGGGGAATACCGCCCTCTCCCCGGACGTTAAACATCGGCGGGTTGAAATTCAAAAAGGACCGCCCACCGTTGGATGAAGGGGGGCGGGAGATGGACGGCTGGCGGGCGCCCCGACCCGTCGTGCATGTTGGGGGGGGCCCGCCGGCGGATTAAAATATTAATTTTAATATTTCGGGTTTTAAACTTTGGTTTTGGGGTTTTTGTGGGTTTTTGGTTAATCTGTCGGGTTTTGGGAAAACATAGGAGTATTGGATTTTGAGAGGGGGAAAGGGCTTGCAGGGGCATTTTTAGGAAAATAGGGTATATGAGGGTTAAGGGTGGGTTATTAGTCTAACCAGGGGTTAGAGTAATTCCCAACACAAGGGTTGACTACAGTCCCTGGTGGACTAAAGTCTCCCATAGACATACTATTTAGCTATAATGCTAAAGGGGGGATATTTATACATTGCTTGGGGTTTTATACACCATGGTGTTATAGTAGTAGGGAAAAAAGGGGAACATAGGGGATTTAGTGTAGATAGAGTTAGCAGTTAGTATTGTAGGGGAATATGAATGAGAAAATGATAGAAACTAAGTTTTTAGGAAACAAACTTAGTTAGGGAGTAGATCAAAATGAAAAGAATTTTTACACAAGAAATGTGGCTTCTTTTCAAAGAGAGAAGTCACTTCTGACATGAAATTTGTACAAATGAAGAGTTTAAGGAGGACTGATCAGGCAGATCCTGCAGTGCTCATGGGGAAGTTAGTAAAAAACTTTGAAGGGGATGGGGGAAGTCAGTGATAGTTCAGTAGTTTGCCCAATGAGCCATTGGTCTTGCCTTTCCTGCTGGTGACATCATGGTGATTTTTCCCAATTGATATGCTCAGATCATGCTTTCTGCAACCTTCAACTGCCTACCCTGCCTAATATGCCTAACATTTTTTCTTCCTTTGGATGGGTGCACTTAGTCTTGCAAACCCTGATAATTCTCTTTTCTTTTTGCTGCCCTCCTATCTAAGTCTACCCTTATGACTTCCAAGGGCCCAGATTTAGCAGTTGGGCTCATTTCTTTCTCTATCCACCTAGTCATCTGTCAAGCTTGAGCTGTTTGAACAGGTACTTCCTCTCTAGTCTACAACATGCAATTTAAAACATGGTGAGGCCCAGCTTGAGCTATTGGACCAACCATCAAAATAGTAGTGGCAATTTGGACTAGCCACTTTCATGGTCTTTGTTTGGGGTTCATTTCTTTTATTTTCTTCTTTGACCAATTCATTTTCTTGCCCTTTGATTTTTCTTTTAAGGCATACCCTCTTTACATTTTTTAAATTGTCTGCTTCTTTCACAAAAATGGAACCTTAGCAGCATGGAAGGTGAACATTTTTGGCACTTCCACTGTCAATCATGAGAGATGAAAACCTATTGGTATAGGAGGATAATAGTGGCTCCACTTGGGGATGGCTTTTCCAGGTGAAAATCCAAGAACAACAGGTCAGATTGCCTGAGTTTCTGCTCCCCTACTGCTGGCTGAATTTCTGTGTTGTTGGAGACCAATGGATAGGACCCTAAATAGTTGCAGGCAGCACCCAGTGAGCTGATCTACTGTGAAATTGCAGATCTGTTTTTTACCTGTTTCTCGGAAATTTTCCTCATCACTTGATAGTTACCCTGAGTTTTCTTTGCTTTATAAATGCCAGAATCAATATTTCCCAAAAGAATATAGTGTAGCATCCTGGTATCCTCAAACTCTATTGTACTTAGTGCTTCATTTATCTGCTGTAATTGAAAATACTAGAAAATACAAATATTTATGTACAATATATGCATGTTCAGTGTTTAATCAAGGGAGTCAAAATAATGCTTAAGCATTCTCCCATTAACTGGGCCTTCCTCAGTGTTTGAGCCATCCAGACTTCTTAGACAGTAGGTATTGTTTCCTTGTATAGCATAGATGACATAGGGTCCCTTCCATAAAAAATCAAACTTACCATGTTTGCCTTTGTCTTCCCTTCTGGAATCCCATCTTAACACTTTATTTCCTATAAAGAAATCTTTAGCTTTGGTTCTTTTGTCAAATATTCTTTTAAGCTTTTCTTGTAGAACTTGGGTCCTTTGATAGACTTCTTCTCTTGTTTGCTGTAAATGAATTGTTTGATTAATCCTTCTCTGAATGTCATTGGGCTCAGCTTGTATTTCTTGCAGCAACTTATTCACTGGAATTGCTAGAGATGTAGGAAACTTTGCTTCTAGCCCATAGACCAGTTCATATGGACTCATGCCAATTGATCTCTTGGTGGTCAGTCTATCAGCCCATAGTGCATTTACCAGCTTCTTATGCCAATTCTTTTTGTTTTCTTCCAAAACTTTTTTAATGATATTGATGAGACTTTTATTGGAAGATTCAGCCAGGCCATTACCTTGAGGATAATAGGCAGTGGAATGACCTAGGGTCATGTGATACTTGTGACAAAAATTGATCATTTTCTTGGACTTGAAAGCTGCAGCATTCTCTGTAATGATTTTGTCCGGACAACCAAACATGGACAAGATGTTGGTTTCTAGAAATTGTATAATAATGGAGTCATTGGCTTGCCTGCAAGGGATGGCCTCTATCCATTTGGTAAAATAGTCTGTGGCAGTGAGAATCCACCTATGCTGGCCAGAGGATGAAGGGTAAATTTCACCAGTGAAGTCTAAACCCCATTGCTGGAATGGTCTCTCAGTTGAAATTGGTTTGAGTGGTAAAGGCAGCAACTTCCTCTTGCCCTCAAAAATTTGGCATTTGTGGCAAGACATTACAAATTTCTTTGCATCAGCAAACAAGGAGGGCCAATAAAATCCAGCCCTTAGGATTTTATCAGCTGTATATTTCCAGTATAAGTGTCCTCCACAGTCACCTCCATGAAGTTCTTTGAGTACATTGTCAGTTTCTTCTATTGTTAAGCAATTGAGTAAGATTCCTTCATGATTTCTCCAAAATAAAACATTGTCAATAATACAAAACTTTGATGCTTTCATTTTCAAGAATCTTTTCTTGGTTCTGGACAACCCTGGAGGAGCTTGCAGGTTTAATAATACAAAACATATATCAGCATACCATGGAGATTGCATAAAGGCTTGGTTGATCTGTGGAGTCGCCATCTCCTGTTCGTCGTCCAGTTCATTAATGTCAAGGGCTTGAAAATTGGTTTCAGTCATTAGTTTGGCTAGGCCTTGTCCTTTTATCAGTTTGGTAGGTTTAATCTCAATGTCATATTCTAAGATATTGGCAATCCATTTGCCCCTCTTGCCCTCAATTCCTTCTTGGGTTAGAATATCTTTGATCACTGCATTAGGAACATAGGCAATTATATGAGAGTAAAGAATGTAGATTCTAAATTCCTTGATGTCTTTTACCAAGGCATAGGCTTGTTTTTCCATTATCTGATATTTCAAAGGAGCATCCCTAAGGGCTCTACTGAAAAATGCAATGGGTTTTTCACAGCCTTGGTCATCTTTTTGTAGCAGAACAGCAGCAATAGTATGCTCGGAAGCAAAAGAGAATATGATAAAATCTTGATCAAATCTAGGGCTTGTTAGGACTGGTGTGTTTGTCAATGCTCTTTTGATATCCTCAAAGGCTTGTTTAGCTTCCATAGTCCATTTGACCTTGGAATCCTTTTTCAGCATATTATTTAGCAGTCTAATGAGTTCAGCCAGATTGGGAATGAATCTCCTTAGGAAGTTGATCTTTCCTAGAAAACTTTGTAGTTTTTGATGTTTCTTGGATGAGGTACTTGTAGGATTGCTTGAATTCTGTCTGGATCAATCCTAATTCCATCTTTTGAGATTATATGCCCCAGAATTTTACCTTCTTCCAGCCCAAATAACGACTTCTTTGGGTTCAGTGATATGCCATACTTTCTACAAATTGTAAAAACTTGCCTCAAGTGCTCTAAGTGTTCTTGATCTGATTTTGAAAAGGCAGTTAGATCATCAAGATAGACTACTAGGAAGTCATGAATTTCTTTAGCAAAGGCAATATCCATTGCTCTTTGGAATGTGGCCCCTGCATTTTTGAGTCCAAATGGCATTTTGACATATTTGAATGTTCCCCAAGGTGTTGTAAAGGAAATTTTTTCTTGATCATCCGGGTGTACTAGAATTTGATTGAATCTTGAGAAACCATCTAGTAAAGAGATCCTAGCAGCTCCCACTACCCTTTGCAAGATGTGGTCCATTTTAGGTAAGGGATAATGGTCTTTGAGAGATACTTTGTTCAGATTCCTAAGGTCAACACACAGTTGGATTTCCCCCGTCTTTTTCCTAGTGGGCACTAGGTTTGAAATCCACTCTGAGAATCTGATTGGGGCAATGATCCCAGCTTCATACATACGTTTGACCTCTTTTTCAATAAGGGGGAGAAGGACTGGATTGACTCTCCTGAGCTTCTGTTTGAAAGGCTTTTGATTTTCTTTTAGAGGGATAGTGTGTTGGATAACTGATGTATCATAGGATTTAAGGTCCTCATAACTCCAGGCAAAGACATCTTGAAACTCTTTGAATAACTCAATGTATTTCAGTTTCTGCTCAGGTGGTAATGCTTTGGATAATTTGACCATTTTGGGATTTTTAGGGGTCCCAATATTACAATCTTCTATTTCAGCATTCAGTGGTTGCATTTTCGGTTTTCTAGAGATATCATTTGAATCGAACAGATCCTCCAAAGGGGTTAGTCCTATGGGCAGAAAATTGTCATTTAGGTCAATTACCTCATCTTCTGCCTCAACCATTTCTTTTTCATCTGATTGTTTAAGCTCCTGTATAGTTTCTTTGTCAAAGGTGGTAGGATGCAAAACTAGATCAGCTGTTTCAGCTGATATTTTCTGTGTAATTGTGCATAACTGTGGTTGGTCATCTTTATTGCTAGTGTCAATGTTCATGCCAGAAAATTCTTCCTTTAAAGTGAGAAAGTTTTTTATCTGTTTGTTACTCTCAAAGACTTGCCAATTCTTGATGTTATCCGGAACTGAAGGTCTGTGTTTGATTTCAGCTATAAATGTATGATTGGTTTTGAAAGGCAACTTACAAGTGCTGGCAAAAGTTGCCAAGCTGTGAGCATGTAGGTTGAGTTCTCTGGAAATCTTAGTCAACTGTGATTGTGAGAAACTCTCAAGTATTTGAATAGCTGCCCCCTTGTATGCTCTCAACCTCAGATCATTTGTGGTGAAATTTCCCTTCATCTGTTGTATGACTAGATCTGAATCTCCCAAGATTGAGATTTTGGTTGCACCTAGATTTTTTATGAGTTTCAGACCTAGCAGGAGGGCTTCATATTCAGCCATGTTGTTTGTGCATCGAAAGTTTAGTCTATATGCATGGCCCTCAGCTTGGTCATTGTGCATATTGTGGATCCATACTCCTGCCCCAGCTCCTAGCTTGTTTACAGAGCCATCAAATTCTAGATACCATAAAGTTTCATGATCAAGATTTGGATTGGGATCATTAGAAAGTTGGATGATGGGTAGGTTGGTTTCTTGCAAGTCACTTGGTGTATCCTGTTCCTTTGCCTTCTTATCAGCTATTCCCACAGTCCCTTGGTCTTTGAAAGTACATTGTTCATCTGACTCCTCGGTCTGTACTGTCATTAATAGGTCAGAATAAGCTTTGTGACAGATGTCAGCATTGTAGAGAATAAATGAATCCATGTCTGAGTGTATCGAATAGATTGGAAAGTTTTGGGGCTTATCTTGACTGCTTACCACATATTTCATCAGAGTTTCCCGGTATAATCTCTTTGGCTGCCCAAAGACTGAGATAGTTGCATAGGACATATCTAATTGCAGAGATCCTTGAAGTTTAGCCCCCCAGGATCTGGACAAGAGCATGCCATACTTGGGGGGTATGTCAGCTACCACTACATCCATCAAGATAGTTTTGGTTGGGTATTGAACCAGGGAGACACATAAGTCTTTAATTAGGCCTAAACACCTGACTTGGCTTGAATCAAATGAGAACAGATCTTTGTAAGGTCTTGTGATATCTAAGTCAAGTTTTTCCATCACAGATTTGGGCATTAAGTTGTGTGAGGCCCCGGAATCGAACATTGCATTATGTAGGACCTTATCATGAATGTTTAGACTGACATAAAAGGGTGGTACCCCTCCATTTTCTGTTTTTCCATTAACCTCAGGCCCAAACAGCAATTCTGGTTGGTCATCTAGGACATTCACAACATCTTTATTATCTGATACTTGGAGTGATTTGTTGATCTGCTGTCTGTATATGTCATGTTTGGCCAATTCCGAAAGAGGAACTGATATCTTTAGCTTGCTTATTTCTGTTTCCAAGTTGAAAGGTTTTTCCATCTGAATTTTGGCATTCATTGCAATAGTTTTTTCCTTTTCAGCTGAGTTATCAAGTGTCTTTTGCTCATAGCTAGGTCCATTTTGAGTAAAACTGGTGCCATGTTTGTTTCCTAGCGGAGCATCTTCCTTTGTCTTTGATTGATGGGGAAAACCTGGCTGATTTTGAGAGGACTGTTGCTCTGAAATGTCCTCCACAGTTACTTCTGTGGCAAGTGAGTTTGAGCTGTCAGCTGATTGGGGAAGGGAGGTATTCTCATTGATCTTTTTTGGTTGTTTGTTGTCCTTTGGTTTGAGGGGTGTAGGTACATCTACTGTTCTACTTCTTAGCTTGTATTGTTTGTGTACCTCATACACAGCTGCATCATAACCTTCTTTAAAATCAAATGATTCTCCTGACTTAGTGTGGAATTGACTGTCATTGTAAACCTCTTGGTCTTCTTGTGTTAAAAAGACTTGATTTTCACTGTCCAAACCCATCAGATTGATGTGAGGGTCCTCACTAGGTTCACTAGATGTTGAAGCCTCGGCATAATTCTCTTGAAAAGGAGGTCTGACATGCTGGTCAGGATCAGTCCTTCCAACATTAGGATTTTGATTCTTTCTGAAGTTTGGGTTTCTAATATTGCTTGTTTGACCTTCCCATGATGATTTTCTTTCTATGGTTTCCACCCTGTCTCCAAGTCTATCCATCCCTTTGATGATTGCATCTAGCTTTTGCTCAAATGATGAGGGTTCTTCTTTGAAAGTAGTTCTCCTTTCAGTTCTTGCCCGGTTTCTTTTGGCAATTAGATTTGCCTCTACACTCACAGCTATGTTTTGCATGTCTGCTAGAGTTGCAAAGGCTCTTTCTCTTAGCTGATATGCCATATCAGCATCAAATCCATCAGGGAACTTAATCAATGCTAAATCAGGTGGGGGTCTAATATTTTGAGGAATGGAATTGTAAATAGTGTTGAATCTAGTGCAATAGTCCAAGACAGTTTCTTGTGGGCCTCTTTTTATGGTATCATATTCAGATAGAATGTGCAGAGGGTCCTTTTTCTTTTCCCATCTGTTTAAGAAGGACTGGTAAAGGGCACCTGAATCAGCTATATAATGTGCAGCCAGTGCCCTGAACCAGGTTCTTACTTCACCTGTCAGACTTTGGACAAAGATTTTCATCCTTACATCATCATCATCTATCTCATAGTTCTCAAAGTAGTCTTGCATTTTCTTAGTATGCTGTAAGGCAGTGTACGTACTGGTTCCATCAAAATAAGTAATTTTGCCTTGGTAATCCTGAGGCATGGCCCCAGGATTGCCAGGCAACTGAAGGGGTGCATAGCGATTAGCCATATTTGGTGGGATAAGTGGGACAACTGGTAGAAGGGGAACAACTGGGACAGCAACAACAATTTGTGTGTTGGTTGTAGACAATATGTTTTGTGAAGTGGATGATGAAGAGGGGGAGGAATGAGTTGTATGGAGGTGAACAGATGGCTTGAAAGGGGTTGGAATAAAACTTTGCTGACCTGCCTCAGGGCTAGTTTCAGGGGAGTGTTCAGGTTCCTTCTGGTTCCTATGAGTTTTATGGATCAAATTTGGATTCTCGAAAACAGGTGGGGGATTTGGGTCAGGATTTGACCTGGTGTGCCTAGTTCTCTTCTTAGGAGCCAGCTTCTGAACTTGTTTTTGGTATTTTTGAGGATATTTCTTAGAACTATTTTAAGGGACTGCTCAAGCTTTTGGAACCACTGTCTAAAGACAGACAGCAGTTGAAAAATACGCTCTGTCCCCAGTGGAGTCGCCAATTATGTTATCACTCAGGTTGTTCCCTTTGACTCCCAAGGGAATACGGCCGAGGTAACCACTAACCAATCTTTGGGTCATAGGTTCTAGCCTACCCACGACCAGAGAGGGCTCTCTCTTTATGATTTAGCTTTGTTTGTGTAATATTTTTAGGCTAGTTATGATGTTCAAGGTTCTGTTTTTGGAATTTGCTGGATGATGACTTCAGTCAAGATATATATGTGCTTATCAGGGTGTTCTAAGCCATTGGGCGTGGAGTCAGTGTGGCTTTATTTGTTTGATATGCTGTGTTGATACAGTAGTGGTGCTGCAGAGCCAGATAAGTGTCTGAGAAACAATGCTTTGAAACTGTGATTAAGTGTGATGTAACCAGGCTATGAAAGGCAATTAAGAATCTTTCAACAAACTGGTATGGAGAAACGGTGAGAATATTATTTAGAAGCAGTGAAGAATCTCTACATAACATTCATATTTATAGAATTAATGAAAACATGAGCAGTTAAGAATTCATGTTCATAATCAATTCTGAAGAAAACATTTTCAGCAATAAAGATTGAGCACAAGGTGTAACCAAACATATCCTGTACTATTCCTTTTCTCTACTGCTAGATTAGTGAGACATGTGTATGATTTAATAAACATAAGAAGACAAAACATAGATTGAGAAAAAATTATTGTTCCATCAGACAACACAGGAATTCTGCAACAGCACACATAGCATCACCAAGATATCAAACATTCAGGAAATCACTGAGCTTTTCCAGCCTTTTGCATTAGATAATCTGAAAATATACAATACGTTTGCCTCAGAATGAAAATCACCAACCCCTTATACGTTGCCAGGGGAGGTATATATACATAATTTACATAAGAAAATATCTAGCTGAAGAGTAAATGCTTCATTAATGTCATGCCAACTCCTGGAGCATTGTAGCTGAGGGAGTAAATGTTGTAGTAACTCTTCAGTGCCTTAGCTGTCCAAAATGGTCAGAAAATGTTGACTTTGTGGCTGTTGGAGTCGGCTGAGGATATGCTGTCCAAAAAATTGCGTATTTATCTCTTTTGCTTACTGCCGTTGTCTTTTGCTGAGTCACCTTTCGGCTGCCTTAAATGCTGTCTTTATTCTGATGTTTGACTTTTGCTGAGTTGTAGCTGACTGGGACCGAGCAACTGAGGCTATTGTGGCAAAGTTTGAAGCATTGCCTGCCACCAATCCTCCTTGGGCATTTGGTGTCTTCGAATCTTCACTAAAGTTTCATCTGCCTCTGTATATCTATAAAAATTTGGAGGAACCTCAAAAAGGTGGTGGATTTCATTTTCAATAAAAAACATATTTTCAAGTTTGTGCAGAAGGCCCTGCCCTGTTGGAGGCCCTGCTTCCTCAGAAGTACTGCCAGATGCAGTAATTTGATTTTCAACAAAGGTTGACATCCTATTGGTATATTGTTCACGGGGGAGCAGTCTTCCTGTGCTGTTTAGTAGGCTGGGTAGTCCCTTTGCTTGCAGTGCTCCCATTTTGAGTTTGTACTCATCCACCTCAGCCTGTATTTCATAGCATTTCCTCTCCACGGTTTGTACATAATTCCTGAGAGTCAGTACCTTTTTAGCTGTAATGACAGCCTCTGTTCTGTTGACAATGTTGATGGCTTCCAGTTCCTCCTTTGTTTGTTTGTTCAAAAAATCTATCATTCTATTGGCCTGCTCAGGCCTGTTTCCCATCACTGTTTTGGCCTTCTGAATCTCTATCTGTGCTTGGCCAATTAAATCCATTGCTCATGCACAGTCTTAATTGACTTCCATTGTCTAGTGATGGATTGGTCAATTCAGGCCCATAGAATTCTTTTTATTTCTGCCATAGCACTTTCTAGTTTGAGCTCTTTCTCCAAGGCCTTTATCTTCTCTTTGAGGGCCTTTATTTCTCTACCTTGTTCTGCCACAGTCATCTTTGATTTATCATATTTGGCTTCTAGCTCTGCCAACTTTTCCTTGGCTTGTTTTATCTCAGTGGCCTGGAGCTCCATTTCTTTAATAGCCTTAGTCAACTCTTCCATGCTTGTACTGGAGTCTGGAGCTGTTGTTGTTGCTGCTTCTGTTGTTGTTGTTGTTGTTACAGGGGCCACTGCCGCCTCTGTAGTTGTTGCAGTGGTTGAAGTAGTTGGAGGAGCTTGGGATGTGGATTCTCCCTGCTTATCTTGTAGTGCCCCTTCAAGTTCTTTCTCCAAATCAAGGACCTTCTAGTTGAGCTGCATTATAAGATCCAGCTGCTCATCGACCTCCTTTTCCTTCTGTAATTTTGCTATTTGAGGGTGCTCGGTGGGCAGCAGCTTTAACCTTTTCTTTAATGCATTGAGGTCATCTTCCTTTTTCTTCATGAGGGCCCTCACGCCGTTTGGATCCTTAGGATCATGTCCTAGGTCGATAATGATGTCCTCTAATGATTTGATCCTGTTGTCCTTGGCCATGGAGGACATTCTCTCAAAATCCAACTGAATGTTGGTATTTTTCAGTGATTCTTTTAATTCATGGGCCATGGTTGCCCTGTCCACCAAGGTAGCATAGACCATTTCTCCAGTCTGCTTGTGGAGTTCTATTTGGTCCATGGGGTGAATGTCTTTTGCCATGATTTCCACCCTTGTTCTTACATAATCTGCAGCTGATTTGGGCTGCGGCACCTTAGGTTTGAAGTGGCTGAGGAGCATTTTCTCCTCTTGAATGTCATAGACAGACATTAGCCTTTCTTGCTTGGCTGGTGTTGCTTTCAGAAACTGTTTGTACACTTCAATTCTCAGCAAGTCATTTTGTGCCTTTATTTGTTTGAAAGAAGCCTTAGTGCTTGTAGGCTTCTTGCTCTGCTGAGAGGAGGAGGATACCTTCAAGCCAAGTTGTAATCCCTGCTCCTGCTGAAAGGAGCTTGTACCTGTTTGATGGCTGCCTTCCCCATCTTTCCTTGAATTGTCCAGGACTTCTTCACTGATTTCTTCTATCTCTGGGGAATCAACCCTTTGCCTCTTGGCCTCAGGTTGCTGGGAGGATCCACCAGCAGGAGTGGACTCTTCTCTGTCTCTTTTCTTACCCCTCTCCTCATGTGCTGGAGTCTGCAAAATTGGTGCTGCTGGTGGCTCTGTTTGCGGTGGAGGGGTCTGCTCTTGTTGCTACCCAATTGAATAGGCAGGTTGTTCTTTCATTGTTTCTTCTTCAGCACCCATTATTCCTTTCCCTTTATCTGTTCCTGGTGCTGTTGTAGAAGGTGCATGTGTGTGGTTGGTGCAGTTGTTGTGGTCGAGGTCCCTTCTCCTACTGATGTGGTGGCTTGAAGATCACCTGCTGCACAGAATCCAAGTCAAGAGTTTTTTCCAAATCCTTGACATTCTTTTGCATTATCTCTTCTTTAGTTAATTTTTCAATTAAAGTGTCCTGCAGCCATTCTTGCTGATTGGTATACTGTTCAATATGTGGAATTTGCAATGCTCATAGCCTAGCAGCCTATACTTTACTCTTCTAGCAGTGATGAAGCCTTCAGGGTCATAGGGGACCCACCGGAAGCTTTTTGAGAGCATGTACTTGTCTTTAAGGATTAGCTCAGCATCTTGCCATCCCTCTTTTTTATTCATGATAAAGGGGCCCAGGTGGTGCTTGAACTTGAGATGGGCTTTCTTTTTGGAGCTGTGAAAGTGAGTGAGGTCAGAGTGAATAAGCTGCCTATAATACTCCAAGGCAAACAGTCTCATGGGCACATATTTTGGGAGCCTGTATGGACAGAGCTCACAGCCATAGATTTTGATGACTGTATGATCCTGGTATAGGTTCCAATCACCTATTTTATAATTCTTGGAGAGCTACAGGATTTTCTGTATTTCAAATGACATTCTCGGAGGAGGGGACCTCATCAAAAAACAAGAGACTGGGTAAACAAATTGATCAATGAATTCACAATATGAATATGGTGAATTCTGCACTTGGTGGAAGACAGATGTCCAGAAGATAACAGATCTTCTTTCCCCTTTAGAATCCAGCTTTTTACTGTGGCATGGAAAAGCCTCGGACTGGTAATACATGAACAGGTGGTAGATATAAGATGAATACTTGAAGATGCCCTCCTGTCTACTTTGAAAAGGTGCTCATGTATCTTGTTGGCTATGAACTTAGCAAAATTATATTTGTAGGCAGGAGGTTGGCCTTGGCTATAAGCAGATAGTAATACCAACACTGTTTCATCAACAAATTCACTGGTCTTATAGCCCAACACATATGAAATCATGTCCAGCAGAAGTTTTCCTATATCAGTAAAATGGACATATAAGTAGGGAGGTGGCCCTGTGGGCTGGCGGTCAGGCCTCATAAATATCTGGGTGATCTTTTGCCTGTCCTCAGTGGTCATCTTTCCACCAGTATCCAGCAGATAGTTCATGGAGAAAGGGAACAACAACTGAGTTTGCTTGAAGTTGAGAATTTGGTTGATGGACTCAGCATTAGTGTAAAAAAGGATGCTCCCAGATGGAGACTTGACAGCTCTGTGACTGGCATCATAATTCTCAGCACAAAGGCGAATAATCTCTGGAAAAATATTGACAGATGGGAGAAAGTAGTATGGCAGATTTGACTCCCAAATCCCATATGTATCCCTACCATTTAAATAGTCATCTCTCAATTCCCTGAAGGTCTGCAAATGGTCCCTATCACCCACAAAGTCTTGGATGAGGTAGTCCCTGTCAGCAAGAGGCAAGGACTCCAGGTCTTTATTTGGTGCATTTATGGGGGCAACACTGAGAGCTGTGGGTGCAGGAGCAGCCATTATGAAGTTTGTGAATGGAACAAGGTAAGTGCAATGGTTTCCAAGGTTCCACAAGGCTCAAGTGATAGACTCAATGTAGACAATGCTAGAAATTTTCTTCAAAGTGGCATAGGCAGGCTAGGCAGACTTGTCTCTGCTGTGCTTGGTAAATTCACAGGAATTGTGAATACTGGAGATGAAATGCAGAGGGTGGGCAGGATTTAAATTGGTGAAATGCAACTATTTAAGCCTGCACCCGGCAAAATGGAACAATGCCGGGCAGCTTGAGGACAGATTTGTTGATTTAGACCATGAATTTATCGTTTCAATATCCAAATTTGGAGCTGGGGCAATGTTGGTTGCTTTAATTCAAAATTAAGTAGGAGACAATCTTCAATTTAGGACTTAACAGGTGTTTTATGGATGATTTGCAGAGAAATGGCTAAAACATGGGTGAAACAGGTAAATTCTGACAAATACCTGGATAAATGATGCCGAGAGCCTTCGGGTCGACAGTGGATGAATAATGTGGGTGAATTGGTGATCGGCGGCGTCTGCAGCTCTGAATTTGGCGGCTTGGAGGTGAATTTTGCAGTGCACAGCTCACAACGGCTCTTTTTTGTTCCAATGAAAATGACACATAAACGGCCAAAACGTGTGTTTTAACGATAAATTTGGGAAAAATGGGACATTGGCGCTTTTCCGCCGATGATGTCAGCATGACGTCATGGCGGGCCCGAGGTACAGTGGATGACGTGGGCGATGAGCTGGAGGCCAGCGTGGGCGGACACAGTGGCGGGCAGAGTGTGGTGGCAGAGTTACGTGGAGGGCCACGAGGCGCGAGGGCGGTCGTGGGTGGCATGACGTCACGGTGACGTGGGGGTGACGCGACAGCGGAGGGGCGGTATCGGGGAGAGTGGTAAGCGGTCTCCCCGCACCGCTTTTGGGCGAAGGCGGTATCAGGGAGGGGGGCTCCGAACACCCTCGCCGCTTGCCACGCGTCCTGTGTATGGGGGGGAATACCGCCCTCTCCCCGGACGTTAAACATCGGCGGGTTGAAATTCAAAAAGGACCGCCCACCGTTGGATGAAGGGGGGCGGGAGATGGACGGCCAGCGGGCGCCCCGACCCGTCGTGCATGTTGGGGGGGGCCCGCCGGCGGATTAAAACATTAATTTTAATATTTCGGGTTTTAAACTTTGGTTTTGGGGTTTTTGTGGGTTTTTGGTTAATGTGTCGGGTTTTGGGAAAACATAGGAGTATTGGGTTTTGAGAGGGTGAAAGGGCTTGCAGGGGCATTTTTAGGAAAATAGGGTATATGAGGGTTAAGGGTGGGTTATTAGTCTAACCAGGGGTTAGAGTAATTCCCAACACAAGGGTTGACTACAGTCCCTGGTGGACTAAAGTCTCCCATAGACATACTATTTAGCTATAACGCTCAAGGGGGGATATTTATACATTGCTTGGGGTTTTATACACCATGGTGTTATAGTAGTAGGGAAAAAAGGGGAACATAGGGGATTTAGTGTAGATAGAGTTAGCAGTTAGTATTGTAGGGGAATATGAATGGGAAAATGATAGAAACTAAGTTTTTAGGAAACAAACTTAGTTAGGGAGTAGATCAAAATGAAAAGAATTTTTACACAAGAAATGTGGCTTCTTTTCAAAGAGAGAAGTCACTTCTGACATGAAATTTGTACAAATGAAGAGTTTTAAGGGGGACTGATCTGGCAGATCCTGCAGTGCTCATGGGGAAGTTAGTAAAAAACATTGAAGGGGATGGGGGAAGTCATTGATAGTTCAGTAGTTTACCCAATGAGCCATTGGTCTTGCCTTTCCTGCT
This sequence comes from Pinus tabuliformis, assembly GCA_031772625.1. NCBI lineage: Eukaryota > Viridiplantae > Streptophyta > Pinopsida > Pinales > Pinaceae > Pinus > Pinus tabuliformis. Next base: position 262,667,599 of record CM062816.1, on the reverse strand, counting down.
GGTGCCATCATGGTGATTTTTCCCAATTGATATGCTCAGATCATGCTTTCAGCAACCTTCAACTGCCTACCATGCCTAAAATGCGTAACATTTTTTCTTCCTTTGGATGGGTGCACTTAGTCTTGCAAACCCTGATAATTCTCTTTTCTTTTTGCTGCCCTCCTATCTAAGTCTACCCTTATGACTTCCAAGGGCCCAGATTTAGCAGTTGGGCTCCTTTCTTTCTCTATCCACCTAGTCATCTGTCAAGCTTGAGCTGTTTGAACAGGTACTTCCTCTCTAGTCTACAACATGCAATTTAAAACATGGTGAGGCCCAGCTTGAGCTGTTGGACCACCCATCAAAATAGTAGTGGCAATTTGGACTAGCCACTTTCATGGTCTTTGTTTGGGGTTCATTTCTTTTATTTTCTTCTTTGACCAATTCATTTTCTTGCCCTTTGATTTTTCTTTTAAGGCATACCCTCTTTACATTTTTTAAATTGTCTGCTTCTTTCACAAAAATGGAACCTTAGCAGCATGGAAGGTGAACATTTTTGGCACTTCCACTGTCAATCATGAGAGATGAAAACCTATTGGTATAGGAGGCTAACAGGCCACATGCCTAAGAGTGTGAACCTAGTCACGTGGCATGCCAACCACATGACGCTGCATATCTATAGGAAGATACTCTACCGCTGCCATCGATACTCCATGAGTGAGTCTCACCAAGTGCCACTGAACCGTGTGTAGCAGTCGCTCTATGTTTGCAGCTGCCTCTTTGGCCCCTCGACCGTGACGTTTGTGCCGTGGGAACTCATCTGGTCGTACTGTCCCAATATCTGGAGCACGATCATCATATCAATCATTTGAATCCTATCAAAAATATTTGTCAAATTTCATTATCACATTTGAAAAATCAAAACGAAAAAAATAAAAAAAATCAAAAAACACTTACCTATGTCGCCCCATGCTGCGTTCGATGGTAATACTAGATCGGGATCCCCTCAGAAATCCAACCTAGCATAAGGGTAGTCATCTATGGCGATGATCTTCTGCTCCCACCAGGAGAAGAAGCCATCGTCAAATGCAGTCCATAGGATGTCCCCACCTCCTAGACGTTTCATCAAGTTAGCCCACCTACCCATGCGTGGATCTCATGGGGTGCTAATTGAAACTGGTACCCTAGGCCATGAGTGCAACATCACACACATCAAGAGTGAGGTTTGTAGCTATAACAGTAATACAATATTTTGTTCCAAAGTTTAAAGATGGTTCTATGCAAGGATATTTGAAATTTCTACATTATAGATCTCCAACAAAAGCAGAGCCTTTTGAGCCAGTGAAAATACTAAATTACAACAATTATCAATCAGTATGTTTGTCCCGAAATATTGATGATTTAGCTAAATATGTGATTGAAGTCAACGAACATGTAAGACGCATACATATGTGACATGATATGATGTATGCTTGCCAAGATCAAGAAGAAGAACTGAAAGAAATATTGTGTTAACTAGAAGCTATAAATAGAGTTGTTTCTACTCTTAAAGATGCTCTCTCCAGGCCAAGATCTCCCCCAGACTATGAAGAAATAGAAGCAGAAGGTCCTAAATTTTCTTATTTTAAGGCATCCCAATCATCCTCTACACTAACTCTAAAATTTATCTTTGATGACTTTATAGATATGAGTTAGCTAGAAAAAGGGACTAGCCTAACAAAAACAAGCTGTGTCTACTCAAAGATAAAATAAATCAATTAAGAACTTTTGAAATTAAGATGTATGGAAGAGAAAGTGTGGGTGAATCCTCTCAGAATAAAAGATATGACCCCTTTAGTTTCTTTGACAAGGAGGCAAGAACCACAGGAGATGATGTTGGCTCCCAACCTCAATCAAGTCCATTCTATAAATGGGCTTAGCACATATCAACAATAGAAACTCATGAAGATTCAGTCACTACACCAAGCTAGTTTGGTTCTACATCTTTCATAAATTTTGACTATTTATAAAGAGAGTAAACATTGATTCTTCCTCAAAAGATTAATACTTGGGATAGTTAGAGAAAAGCATACCTAAAGACTACAAGGAACGAAGTAGCTATACAGGTAACTTGGGCTTTGACAGGCAATGAAAAATTATGGTGGGAAGTTTTAAACAAGTCATACCAGTCAAGAATTTCAGAAGACTAAAACCCACTTAGAGGCATACTTATGGCACTAGCCCATGAATTTATAGGAATACTTCCAAAAGACAATGAGCACTATGAACAATTTTTCATGAGCCAACGGCTATGTAGTTTTGACCTACTCAGTGAATATTATTGCACAATGCAAAAGATCTATTACAAGATTCCTGACCATCAAAATATTGCATATCCATGGCATTATAGAGCATCTATGCTAGGAAGGATTCCAGATCTTGTCCAACAAAGACTCACATCACAAATTATCTCTGTAGATGCATGGTCATTAGCTTCATTACATCAGCATATTCTCCAAATATTAAGAAATGAATGTGCAACTTACAAGACTAAGAAGAATGTGAAAAACCATCTCAGCTTTAGCCCGGACTTTTGTAATACCTTTGAAGAAACTTACCATTTCGGTTGTTTCAAAAATTATAGTATGAAAAAGGCTAAGAGATTTGAGAAACCCCGTAGCCAAAATTGTAAGTGCCCAAAGTCATACCAAAAATATGATAAATGGCCTGATAGATGAAATCAACAAAACAAAATACCTTGGTTCCAAAAGAAAAGGTATTTGTTCAGAAAAAGGACATCGCCAACCAGACAAAATGTTTTATATGTGGGAAAGATGGAAATTGGGCAAACAGATGTGGAGAAAAGGGAAAATGAAAAATTCATACAAAGGTAATGGAAATATTTAATTTTGTTCACAATCCTGCACACTAGGATGCTGTTTCAAATTCAGACTCAGAATATGAACATTTCTCTACACAGTGAGTTAGATGATGATATTGATAATTCTTTCAATAAGATATCTATATCAGATAGTGAAAATAATAGTTGTACATATTTATCAAATTTTTTTATGTTTTCATCATATACTGTTCAATAGAAAATAGCCAACCTCTAAAGGCAAAAGGAATCTCTCCATCTAGGATATCTCCTTCCAAGAGAAAAAATTTAGGAAAAGATAGATGCTCTAGAAAAATCAATAACCCAAGATGAAAGCTTTTTTGATATACATTTCCAATCAGAATACAAATCTACTAGTTGTCAAGACTCTATACTGGAAGAGATAAAGAGAATTGAACAAAGTTTGTAGGAAGACAGGCAACTCTTGGTAAATCTAGCCACCCAAATATAGTCTAAAGTCCAACAATTGGAGGAGTTGAATTCAAAATTAGTAACAGAAGCTTTCTCCACTACAAAGACTCCATTTGAAGCTCTTACCCAAGGAGAATCAAATAAAGAAATCAGTGGTATAGGAGACAGAATGATAATACCAATAACCATTAAGGTGCTAGGTTACAAAGCCTATACACTAGATTGCAAAAGTTATGTCAAGAAGAAACCAAGTAGTTGCTAGCTAGAAAATTAATAAAATGTTGCAAAAGTGCATGGGCTTGTCCAGCCTTTTATGTAAATAAACATTCTAAACAAAGAAGATGGAAAATGAGGCTTGTCATCAACTACAAGGCTTTGAATGAAGCATTAGAACCAATTAGGTATCCTCTTCCCAGTAAGGATACACTATTTTCAAAAATTTTGGGAGAAAATGTTTTTAGCAAATTTGATTTAAAAAGTGGTTTCTGGAAAATTGGCATTAACCCTGAAGATAGTTAGAAAACAACTTTTGTAGTACCTGGCAGACAATATCAGTGCACGGTTATGCCATTTGGTCCTAAAAATGCAACATCCGATTTTCAGAAGCGAATGGAGGATATATTTAAATCATATGATTTTATTATTGTATATATTAATGATTTATTAGTCTATAGCAAAGATATTCAACAGCATAAGAAGCATCTAGAAATTTTCTATGAAGTCGTTTTTCAGCATCGTTTAGTACTCTCAGCTTCTAAAGAAAAATTTGTGATAACACAAACTAATATTGAATATCTTGGAATGATCATATATTTAGGAAAAGTGTAGCTATAACCACATGTTTTACAATAATTGTTGAATTTTCCAGATATATTACCTGATGTCAAGACAATACAAAGATTCATAGGATGCCTAAACTACATTAGGCAGTTCTATCTAGAACAAGCTAAATAATACCAAGATCCTCCAACAAAGGTTGAAGAAAAACTCCGCCTCAGTGCCACAAATGATAGAAGTTGTACGAAATATTAAGAAAAGAATTAAATACCTTCCATCTTTATCATTACCACAAAAGACCTTCCTTTTATCCTAGAAACTGATGCATCTGAGCATACTTGGGCCGCTATTCTCCTACAGAAACATTCCAAAAAAGAAGAAGTTTGTGCTTATGCTTCAGGTATTTTTTCAGAGGCTGAGAGGAAGTATCCTTCATCGCACAAAGAAATATTGGCTATAAAAAATGGAATCAAAAGATTTAGGTTTTTCCTAAAAAGTGTTTCTTTCATTCTAAAGACTAACCTTAAACATATGAAAGGAATGTTAAAGAATAGAAAACTACTATAGCGGGGAAATTCAAGAGTACTCCGATGGGCACTCTGGCTTGAAGGATTTGACTTCAGCATTGTTTACAAAGAAGGAAAAGAAAACTATCTTGCAGACATGTTGACCAGAGAAGGAATAGGAGGACAAAAATATTTTACTGTCAAAATGTTTGAAGTAGGAGAGTGTTCTTCTCCCAGATCAAGATCCCAAGTTAGTCTTTGTAGCTCTTGTTGTTACTAGTTTTGTTGGGAATGTTTTTCTCAAAAGATCTTAGCCCTACCTAAAGATATTCAGAAAATAATCCTAGAAAAGTGGTATAACTCTGATGAAGGGAGATTTAGTTATAATATTGATTGGAATATTATCAATAATTACCATCTCTATTTAGGACAAGCACGAGCTAGACATCCTAGGATTGTATACATCTTTGATCCAAATTTATCCTGGATGGATTATAATGGTATTATGCATTATGCTAGAGCATGGAGAGAAATTTTTATAGCTATGTATTGCAAGGATGTAACTTTCCCTTTTAGGTTTTGGAGCCAATGGATGGATCTACTTATACATTCTTTCCCTCCTCAGAAGGAAGAACTCAATGGGAAAAGCCCAAGATGGACTTTGCCTATTTTACAAGAAGATATGAAAGAAGGAAGTTATAGATATAATATTTTTGGATTCAACCTCCTTTTCTGTGGCACAACAATCATTCCCATTCCAGAAGAATCTCAAGAAAAAAGAAGTTTTATTTTAAGCCTTGATTATTTTGGAGAAATTGGCATCATCCTAGAAAATCGTGACCCGTTTATGTCATCATCTGCATTTTCTGCTTGTTTTTGAAATGAACCAGCTTGGCTAGCTCAAATTGTACCTGGTATAAATCTCGATCCACATCATGAGGTATTCCATCAAGAGTCATCAGACAACTATACTTCAGACTATGACTTTGACATGAGTCCTAAAGGTCAAGACGGTGATTATCTGGCTTTCGGGGGTTCCTCTGTATAGAATCTCCCATGTGTATAACTTTCAAGATTATCCATATGATTGTCTTTATCTTTATTTCCTTTCATGGGTTAGTATTTCTAGGAATCTCCACTGTGTATCAACTTTTATCATTTCAAGAGTCCTTTCGTGGGTTCCTTTTCAAGGAATCTCCACTGTGTATCAACTTTTATCATTTTCAAGAGTCCTTTATTTTCCTTTCATGGGTTCCTTTTTTCAAGGAATCTCCACTGTGTATCAACTTTAGTTATGTCATAGTGATTTCCTCTTGATATTTTTGTACTATGAAGATTTGGTAGGATAAGGTTTGAAACTTTACAGAGAGGATGATTTGAAAAAAAATGATGTGGAGACTCTTGAAGGTCCTTATATGTAAGACCAGAGAGTTATTGTAAGATCATCTTGGAAATAGAATATTATCTATGTTTTATCTGTGTTTTGCTTGTGTTTCACAAATTGCTATTACACAACTGTGCTTCACAAATTGATATCTATATGGTGTATCTGTGTTTTTTAAATTTCTATCTGTATAGCGCATTTGTGTTTCGCAATTTGCTATCTGTATAATGCATCTGTGTTTTGCAAATTGGTATTAGAGCCACGCTTCATTAGTGTTGAGTGAAGATCTACCTGTTGTAGGAAAAAGCTGAAGGTCATGTGGTGATAAGTCCCGTTGAAGACCAGGGTGTCATGTTAGGCATTTTAGGCTGCAGACCATGATTGTAAGTTACTCTACAATTTTTAGGTTTTTCTATTCTCTTTGATAGTAGAATGGATCCTAAGTATACTTTTCTTACAACTACACAAAGGAAGGCTGCTCATGAGAAAAGATGGTCGTTCATGAATAGATTGCTTAATAAACTAGATAAAGATGTTTTGTATAATGATAAAGTAGTGTTCCAAGATCATGATCCACAACCTAATTGGTCTCTTCCAGAGATAGATGTATATAAGATCTATAATATGCCATTATTCACATTTCGTGTTGTTAATCTATTCAGATTTTCCTCAATGAATATTCCAATCTCATTATCACAACAGAGTTATCAAGTCCCACTTATTAATCATGAAGATGTGGAATGGGGTTTAGAGAATAGCTATAAATATATCCACATTGGTTTGGTTCAATTTGGACTCAATACACTTGTAAGGCCAAGACTAAATACATCTTGCCTAACATGTGTCCTAGATTCGAGAGCCAATGAATTTAGTGACGCATTAATAGGAGGTTTTCAGAGCCCTCTTAATAATGGTCTGGTCTGGTCATTTGTTATTCCAAGATATCAAGTCTCTCTGACAGATTCATACATAAATGAATTCTTGCAAGCTTTCATACAATTTCATGGTTTTAACTTTAATCCAAATACCCAAATAGCTCAATTACATACCACAGTTTGCAATTGTTTTGTGTCATCTAGCATGCCACCTATCAATCCCAAACTGCAACAAAGAGCTTTAAAAGAAGGAGTAATTGTCGGCCCTGGTAATGCCACTCCTCTCCAAGTTAAATTTAGTGAATTAACCCTACTAGATGAATGGTCCAGTAATTATGAACCACTCTTTCAGAATTACACACAATTAGCCAGTATAACAAACCAACTCAAAGTTGTGTCTACAAGAGATGGTCACATTAGCCTGAGATTTCAGAATCCGAATTCAAGTCTTCATTCTCAAAGACCAAGATGGATTGAAAGAAGTCTTTCAATAGCACAGGAAAGAAATATCATCCCTCCGAGATTTTCAGTTTCTTCTTTTCCAGCTGCAAATTTCAGTAAATATATAGAGAAGGACAACCCTTCTAGAAAGTCATGTGAATATTGTTTAGATATACCAGAAAAATCCAAAAAATATCAAGTTATTTCAAGTCCACAGTCACATCATGGCTAGCATCCAAATTTCCCCGATTGTATAATGGTACCAACTCTTGATATCAAGATGATAAATCTTCCAAGAGAAAAGTCTAGTAGCAAAATTATGCTTCCAGAAAGGAATTTAGAACCTATTAACTCTGTTCCAAAGTTTAAAGATGGTTCTATGCAAGGAGATTTACAATTTTTGCATTATAGATCTCCAACAGAAGCAGAGCCTTCTGAGCCAGTGAAAATGCTAAATTACAACAATTATCAGTCAGTATGTTTGTCCCAAAATATTGATGATTTAGCTAAAGATGTGATTGAAGTCAAAGAACATGTAAGATGCATACATATGACACATGATATGATGTATGCTCGCCAAGATAACCAGGAAGAACAACTGAAAGAAATATTGTGTCAATTAGAAGCTATAAATAGAGTTGTTTCTACTTTTAAAGATGCTCTCTCCAGGCCAAGATCTCCCCCAGACTATGAAGAAATAGAAGCAGAAGGTCCTAAATTTTCTTATTTTAAGGCATCCCAATCATCCTCTACACTAACTCTAAAAGTTATCTCTGATGACTTTATAGATATGAGTCAGCTAGAAAAAGGGATTAGCCTAGCAAAAAACAAGTTGTGTCTACTCAAAGATAAAATAAATCAGCTAAGAACTTTTGAAATTAAGATGTCTGGAAGAGAAAGTGTGGGTGAATCCTCTAAGAATAAAAGAGATGACCCCTTTAGTTTCTCTTACAAGGAAGCAAGAACCACAGGAGATGATGTTGGCTCCCAACCTCAATCAAGTCCATTCTATAAATGGGCTTAGCACATATCAACAACAGAAACTCATGATGATTTACTCACTACACCAAGCTAGCCTGGTTTTACATTTTTCATAAATTTTGATTATTTAGACAGAGAGCAAGCCTTGATTCTTCTTCAAAAGATTAATACTTGGGCTAGCCAGAGAAAAGCATACCTAAAGACTACATGGAAAGAAGTAGCTATACATATAACTTGGGATTTGACAGGCAATGAAAAATTATGGTGGGAAGTTTTAAACAGGTCAGACCAATCAAGAATTTTAGAATATGAAGACCCACTTAGAGCCATATTGATGGCACTAGCCATGAATTTATAGGAATACTTCCAATAGACAATGAGCGCTATGAACAAATGTTCATGAGCCAACGTCTATGTAGTATTGACCTGCTCAGCAAATATTATTACACAATGAAAAAGATCTATTAGAACATTCCTAACCATCAAAATATTGCATATCTACGACATTATAAAGCATCTATGCCAGGAAGGATTCTAGAGCTTCTCCACCAAATACTCATATTACAAAGTATCTCTATAGATACATTGTCATTAGCTTCATTACATCAACATATTCTCTGGATCTTAAGAAATGAATGTGCAACTTACAAAAATAAGAAGAATGTGAAAAAACAGTGAGGAAACTTACCACTTTGGTTGTTTCAAAAATTCTAGTATGAAAAAGGCTAAGAGATCTGAGAAGACCCATAGCCAAAATTGTAAGTGCCCAAAGTCATACCAAAAATATGATAAATGGTCTGAAAAAAGAAATTGACAAAACAAAATAACTTGGTTCTAAAAGAAAAGGTATTTTTTCAGAAAAAGGACATCGCTAGCTAGACAATCCAAATGTTTTATATGTGGGAAAGATGGACATTGGGAAAACAAATGTCCAGAAAAGGGGAAACAAAACATTCATACAAAGGTAATGGAAATATTTAATTTTGTTCACAATCCTGTAGACTGGGATGCTGTTTCAAATTCAGACTCAGAATATGAACATTTTTATGTACACAATGAGTCAGATGATGATATTGAGAATTCTTTCAATAAGATATCTATATCAGATAGTGAAAATAGTAGTTTTAAATATTTATCAAATTGTTTTATGTTTTCATGATATACTGTTCAACAAAAAATAGCCAACCTCTAAAGGCAAAAGGGATCTCTCCATCCAGGATATCTCCTTCCAAGAGAAAAAATTTAGGAAAAGATAGATGCTCTAGAAAAATCAATAACCCAAGATGAAAAATTTTCTGAAATACATTTCCAATCAGAATACAAGTCTACTAGCTTTCAAGACTCTATACTAGAAGAGATGAGGAGAATTGAACAAAGTTCGCAGGAATACAAGCGACTCGTGGTAAATCTAGCCACCCAAATATAGTCTAAAGTCCAACAATTGGAGGAGTTGAACTCAAAATTAGTAACAAAAGCTTTCTCCACTATAAAGACTCCAGTTGAAGCTCTTACCCAAGGAGAGTCAAATAAATAAATCAGTGGTATAGGAGACAGAATGATAATACTAATAAACATTAAGGTTCCAGGTTACAAAGCCTATACACTAGATGCCCAAATAGATACTAGTGCTATGAGTAGTTGTTGCAAGTATAAAGCCATACCATCTTATTACTGGCAACCTACTACAATCCATTTCAAAGTAGTAAACAAGCAGGTAATGAAGATCTCTCATGTAGCCCCAAACTTCCCAATTGGTTTGGCCTCTCAAGAAGTCTATGTTACATTGTATAATTATGACACAGGATCTGACATGTTGCTTGGTCAAGATTTTGTAAAAAGATACATGTCGATGACAGTTGACAGGAACCAGATTACTTTTAGCATACAGAAAGAAAAGGTATCAGTTCCTGTGACAAATACTTATACATTTAGGGTCCCTCCTGATGATATAGATATAGTCTCTGAGACTATAGAAGAGCTTACAAAAATCAAGAAAATTGTGAAGCATGTTGATCTTCATGGGAAAGATGCATTGAAGGATATTACAGAAAAACTAAAAAATGATTGTACTTATGACTATCCTGATGCTTTCTGGTCTAGGGAAAAATATTTTGTTTCTCTTCCATACAAACATCAATAGGAACAAAGACCTCAAAAAGCCTCTGCCAACCATATGAGCCCTACATAGCAACAATTATGTCAAGAAGAAATCAAGCAGTTGCTAGCTAGAAAATTAATAGAACCTTGCAAAAGTGCATGGGCTTGTCCAACTTTTTATGTAAATAAACATTCTGAACAAAGAAGAGGGAAAAGGAGGCTTGTCATCAACTACAAGGCTTTGAATGAAGCATTAGAACCAATTAGGTATCCTCTTCCTAGTAAGGATACACTATTTTCAAAAATTTCGGAGAGCAAATTATTTTAGCAAATTTGATTTAAAAAGTGGTTTCTGAAAAATTTGCATTAACGCTGAAGATAGGTACAAAACAGCTTCTGTAGTACCTAGCAGACAATATCAGTGGAAAGTTATGTCGTTTGGTCCAAAAAATGCACCATCCGAGTTTCAGAAGCGAATGGAGGATATATTTAAATCATATGATTTTGTTATTGTATATATCGATGATTTATTAGTCTATAACAAAGATATTTAGCAGCATAAGAAGCATATTGAATTTTTTACGAAGTGGTTTTTTAGCATGGTTTAGTACTCTCAGCTTCTAAAGAAAAATTTGTGATAGCACAAACTAAGATTGAATATCTTGGAATGATCATATATTTAGGAAAAGTGCAGCTACAACCCCATGTTTTATAGTCATTGCTCAATTTTCTAGATATATTGCCTAATGTTAAGACAGTATAAAGATTCATAGGATGCATAAACTACATCAGGCAATTCTATCGAAAACAAGCTAAAGATACCAAGATCCTCTAGCAAAGGTTGAAGAAAAACTCAGCCTAGGTACCACAAATGACCGAAGCTGTACAAAATATTAAGAAAAGAATTAAAGAGCTTCCATATTTATCATTACCACAACAAGACCTGCCTTTTATCCTAGAAACTAATGCATCTGAGCATACTTGGGCTGCTATTCTCCTACATAAACATTCTAAAAAAGAAGAAGTTTGTGCTTATGCTTCAGGGACTTTTTCAGAGGCTGAGGAAGTATCCTTCATCGCACAAAGAAATATTGGCTATGAAAAATGGAATAAAAAGATTTATGTTTTTCCTAAAAAGTGTTTCTTTCATTGTAAAGATTGACCTTAAACATATGAAAGGAATGTTGCAAAACAGAAAAATACTAGAGCAGGGAAATTCAAGAGTACTCCAATGGGCATTCTGGCTTGAAGGATTTGACTTCAGCATTATTTACAAAGCAAGAAAAGAAAACTATCTTGGAGACATGTTGACCAGAGAAGGAACAGGAGGATAAAAAGAGTTTACTATCAAAAATTTTGAAGTAGGAGAACGTTCTTCTTCCAGATCAAGATCCCAAGTTAGTCTTTGCAGCTCTTATTGTTACTAGTTTTGTTAAGAATGTTTTTCTCAAAAGATCTTAGCCCTTCGTAAAGATATTCAGAAAATAATCCTAGAAAAGTGGTATAACTCTAACGAAGGGATATTTAGTTATAATATTGATTAGAATATTATCAATAATTACCATCTCTATTTAGGACAAGCACGAGCCAGAAATCCTAGAATTGTATACATCTTTGATCCAAATTTATCCTTAACGGATTATTATGGTATTATGCATTATGCTAGAGCATGGAGAGAAATTTTCATAGTTATGTACTACAAGGATGTAACTTCCCCTTTTAGGATTTGGAGCCAATGGATGGATCTACTTATGCATTCTTTCCCTCCTCGGAAGGAAGAACTTAATGGGAAAAGCCCAAGATGGACTTTGTCTGTTTTACACGTAGATATGGAAGAGGGGAGTTCTAGATATAATATTTTTGGATTCAACCCCCTTTTATGTGGCACAACAGTCATTCCCATTCCAGAAGAATCTCAAGGAAAAAGCAGTTTTATTTTATACCTTAATTATTTTGGAGAAATTGGCATCAACCTAGAAAATCATGACCCGTTTATGTCCTCATCTGCATTTTCTTCTTGTTTTGGAACTAAACCACCTTGGATAGCTCAAATTGTACTTGGTATCAATCTTGATCCACATCATTAGGTATTCCATCAGGATTCATCAGACGACTATGCTACAGACTATGACTCTGAAAGAAGTCCCAAAGGTCAAGACTGGTGATTATCTGTCTTTCGGGGGTTCCTCTGTATAGAATCTCCCCTATGTATAACTTTTAAGATTATCCGTATGATTGTCTTTATCTTTATTTCCTTTCGTGGGTTCCTATTTCTAGGAATATCCATTTTGTATCAACTTTTATCATTTCAAGAGTCCTTTGTGGGTTCCTTTTTCAAGGAAACTCCATTGTGTATAAGCTTTTATCATTTTCAAGAATCCTTTATTTTACTTTTGTGGGTTCTTTTTTTCAAGGAATCTCCATTGTGTATCAAATTTAGTTATGTCATAGTGATTTCCTCTTGATATTTTTGTACTATGAAGATTTGGTAGGATAAGGTTTGAAACTTTACAGAGAGGTTGATTTGAAAAGAAATGATGCCAAGACTCTTGAAGGTCCTTATTTATAGGACCAGAGAGTTATTGTAATATTACCTTGGAAATAGAATACTATCTGTGTTTCGTATCTGTGTTTTTCTTGTGTTTCACAAATTCTATTGTGCATCTCTGCTTCACAAATTGCTATCTATATTGTGTATCTGTGTTCCGCAAATTGCTATCTGTATAGTGCATCTGTGTTTTGCAAGTTTCTATCTGTATAGCGCATCTATGTTTCAAGTCATTTCAAGTCCACACTCACATCATGGCCAGCATCCAAATTTCCCTGATTGTATAATGGTACCAACTCTTGATATCAAGATGATAAATCTTCCAAGTCTAGTAGCAAAATTATGCTTCCAGAAAGGAATTTAGAACCTATTAACTCTGTTCCAATGTTTAAAGATGGTTATGTGCAAGGAGGTTTACAATTTCTGCATTATATATCTCCAACAGAAGTAGAGCCTTCCGAGCTAGTGAAAATGCTAAATTACAACAATTATCAGTGAGTATGTTTGTCCCAAAATATTGATGATTTAGCTAAAGATGTGATTGAAGTCAAAGAACATGTAAGACACATACATATGACACATGATATTATGTATGCTCAACAAGATAACCAAGAAGAACAACTGAAAGAAATAATATGTCAATTAGAAGTTATAAATAGAGTTGTTTCTACATTTAAAGATGCTCTCTCTAGGCCAAGATCTCCCACAGATTATGAAGAAACAGAAGCAGAATGTCCTAAATTTTCTTATTTTAAGGCATCCCAATCATCCTCTACACTAACTCTAAAATTTATCCCTGATGACTTTATAGATACGAGTTAGAAAGAAAAATGGATTAGCCTAGCAAAAAACAAGTTGTGTCTACTCAAAGATAAAATAAATCAGCTAAGAACTTTTGAAATTAAGATGTCTGGAAGAGAAAGTGTGGGTGAATCCTCTAAGAATAAAAGAGATGACCCCTTTAGTTTTTCTTACAAGGAAGCAAGAACCACAGGAGATGATGTTGGCTCCCAACCTCAATCAAGTCCATTCTATAAATGGGCTCAGCACATATCAACAACAAAAACTCATGATGATTCAGTCACTACACCAAGCCAGCTTGGTTCTACATTTTTCATAAATTTTGACTGTTTAGAAAGAAAGCAAACCTTGATTCTTCGTCCAAATATTAATACTTGGGCTAGCCAAAGAAAAGCATACCTAAAGACTACATGGAAATAATTAGCTATACAAGTAACTTGGGCTTTGACAAGCAATGCAAAATTATGGTGGGAAGTTTTAAACAGGTCAGACCAGTAAAGAATTTTAGAAGATTAAAACCCACATAGAGCTATACTTATGGCACTAGCCCACAAATTTATCGGAATACTTCCAATAGAAAATGAGAACTATGAACAAATGTTCATGAGGAAATGTCTATGTAGTATTGACCTGCTCAGTGAATATTATTGCACAATGCAAAAGATCTATTACAACATTCCTAACCATCAAAATATTGCATATCTACGACATTATATAGCATCTATGCCAGGAAGGATTCCAGAGCTTGTCCACCAAAGATTCACATCACAAAATATCTCTATAGATACATTGTCATTAGCTTCATTACATCAACATATTCTCCAGATCTTAAGAAATGAATGTGAAACTTACAAGACTAAGAAGAATGTGAAAAAACATCTCAGCTTTAGCCCGAACTTTTGTAATACCTTTGAAGAAACTTACCACTTTGGTTGTTTCAAAAATTCTAGTATGAAAAATGCTAAGAGATCTGAGAAAACCCGTATCCAAATTGTGAGTGCCCAAAGTCGTACCAAAAATATGATAAGTGGTCTAAGAGACAAAATAGACAAAACAAAATACCTCGGTTACAAAAGAAAAGGTATTTGTTCGGAAAAAGGATATCGACAGCCAGACAATCCAAATGTTTTATATGTGGGAAAGATGGACATTGGTAAAACATATTGTTGGGTTGTGTTATATTCTTTCCACAACTAACCTATGTAGTGAACTGGGGGGTTAGATGGGGGGCGGAGCCCCCCCTTCATTGTGCTGATTACATAGCGGGGGTCCGGCATCCCCCCTTATCTGGGGGGTTTCATGGGGGTAGTTAATCCCCCTCTATGGGGTTCGGGGCAGCACCCCACATTTTTTTTTTTGACACTATATTAGGTTGGGCGAACCTACCTATGGTTTTCGATCCACGGTTTTGGACACGATGGTTTTCGGTCCATGGTATTAGATGCTTCGGCATGTATAAATATGTATTGTAACATTGAAAGGAACATAATGAAAAATCAAGCTGGTAGTCCCTGTTTTGGGATCCAGGGGGAAATCTCTGTGTATATGTGTTTTATGTGTTATGCTCTCACATTGTTTATTTTTTGTGTTTTAGAATTCGAATGCAGGTAATTTCTATACAGGGTTAAATCCTACATTTGGTATTAGAGCTGTTTTGGCTTCAAGGGGACGCCTTTGTTGTTGAGGGCTTCCACTCGGCCTGTGGTAGACCCTATTCAGTGGGAGATTTGCGAGATCGATTCTAGTGGCAAAAGAATATGGCGAGTAGTGGAAAGATAGAGATCAAGAAATTTAATGGTTAGAGTTTTGAGTTGTGGAAACTCAAGATGGAGGATCTGTTGGTGGATAAAGATTAGTGGATCATGGTAGATCCAGGTACTAAACCAATGAAAGTGATTGATGAAGAATTGAAGAAGTTGGATCGGAAGGCAAAGAGCACAATACAATTGTGTGTCTAAGATTTAGTATTGCTGAATGTATCAGGGGAAGCTACGACGAAGGCTTTGTGGGACAAGTTAGGGACTTTGTACCAATCTCAGTCTCTGGTGAATAAATTGTTCATGTGAAAAAAGTTGTATAACCTGAGGATGAAATATGGAGACTCGGTGACAGAGCATCTGAATGCGTTTAATACTGTGGTAATTCAGTTATCATCTGTTGATATCAAAATTTCAGATGAAGATAAGTGCATTAGTTTGTTGTGTTCTCTACCCGATTCGTGGGATAGTCTATTTATTCCAATAGGTAGCAATGCAACTGGCTTGCAGTTTAATGAAATAGTCTCATCCTTGCTGATGGAGGATATGGAGAGCAAGAATGGTGATGCCTTGTCTGTACGAGGATGGTCCCAGAACAGAAACAAAAATAAGTCATCAAGTGGGAGATCTAAATCTAGAGGGAGATCTAAATCTCCAGGAAAATATGTAAAGGTGGTGTGCTGGAAATGCGGAAAGGAAGGGCACTACAAAAGGGGCTGTAAATATAAAGCTCCTAACAAAGGAAAGGTATCCGATGATGCTCCTTCTACAGAGGCGAAAACCACGTCAGATGAAGGTGGGGATGTGTACTTGGATTCTTCAAGTACACATGTCAATGATGAGGCATGGTTGATTTACTCAGGTGCATCCTTTCACTTCACTCCCCATATAGAGTGGTTTTTCGAGTATGAGAAATATGATGGTGGTGATGTATTCTTAGGGGATGATACAAAGGCTAGAATAATTGGTTGTGGAAAAGTAAAGTTGAAGTTGCAAGGTGAAAGGGTTAGAACACTTCCGGGTGTTATACATATTCTTGCATTGGTTAGAAATCTGATTTCTATAATCAAGCTGGATGATACAGCTTTAAAAACAGTGTTTGAGAAGGATACCTGCAAGATGGTTCAGGGAGCATTGGTAATTATGTGGGGAGTTCGGACTCAAACTCTGTACAAGTTGCAAGGTAGCACTATTGTTGATGGGTGCAATAGTTCTGTGGTTCCTGAAAGTGGAGCAGAAAATCTAGTGGTCTCTAGAGAGAAGACCATGATGTGGCATCAAAGGCTTGGACATATTGGAGAGAAGGGTCTTAAAATACTTCATGGCAAAGGCATGGTAGAAGGTATGAATAACAACTCTCTGGATTTTGATTTCTGTGAAAATTTTGTATATGGGAAGCAGAATCGGGTGAGTTTTCCCTCTGGTGGTAAGAGGGTGAAACAAATATTAGAGCTTGTGCATAGTGATGTGTTTGGACCTGTGAAGGTTCCATCATTGGGTAAGTCTATGCACTATGTATCATTTATAGATGAATTCTCAAGGAATACATGGATATATTTCCTTAAGAAGAAATTTTAAGTCTTTGACAAGTTTAAAGAATTTAAGGCTTTGGCGGAAAACTAGACAGAGAAGAAGATAAAGGTGTTGAGGATAGATAATGGTGCAGAGTTTTGCAGTAAGGAATTTGAAGAATTCTATAAGAAGTGTGGTATAGCACGAAAAAAGACTACTCCATATACACCTCAACAAAATGGAGTTGCAGAAAGAATGAACAAGATGTTGATGGAAAGGGCAAGAAGCATGCTCAGTGGTGCTAGGTTAGGACAGGAATTCTGGGCAGAGGTGGTGGAGACAAAATGTTACCTGGTCAATAGATCACCTTCATCATCATTGGAGGATAAGACTCCACAAGAGATATGGACTAGTAATGTTGGAATTATGTTTTCTGGTATGAATGTATGTTACAGATGTTGTACTTGATGGCAACTCTAAGAAGGACGCAGACTATCGGTTCAGAAAGTGCGTCCCCGCAGGTATACCATGCAGAACCCGCGTCCAGGGACGCCGGCCAGCCGTTCAGGGGGTGCGTCTACCCAGTGCACACATTTCAAGGCAGAGAAAAGCACGTGGGGGTTTCTTGTGTGGTATATAGCCGACGGTTTTGTGTTTCTATGGTGTCGGCTCGTGGTATTGTTCCATGTTTTGGGGAGGAGCTTGCCTATATAAAGCAAAGGTGTTCATTTGGATTGTGCAAGAGTCTTGGGTTGAATATCTTATTTGGTGAGATCTAGTCCAGATCTAAGAGGGCGAATCTTCTAATGGACTGTGATCTCTATGGCGCATGATCAGATCTGTAGATCTGACTGTTTGGGTCTGTTCTGAAGTCTTCATATCATTTACATCTGAAGGGTCGCAGGTTCAGTGAAGGGAAAGTGCGCCGGGACGCTGATACTGTAAAGGGCAAGTGCGCCGGGACGCTGATACTGTAAAGGGTAAGTGCGCCGAGACGCAGTACAGTAGAAAGAGACCTGCGTGGGGACGCAGGGCGATCAAGGTTCAGGTGCGTCTCTGAAGCAGAAGGACGCGGCGCGATAATGTTTTCAGGTGCGTCTCTGTAGCGAAAGACGCGGCGCGATAGTATCTTTGGGTGCGTCCCTGAAGCAACAGAACGCAGAGCAGTCACAGGAACAGTGCGTGGGCACGCAGCGGAGCAGAAGGATATCTGCGTGTGGACGCAGAGTAGCAGAAAGTTAACGGCGTCTGGTCGCAGGCCACAGAAAGAAAAACTGCGTCTTTGTTTTAAGATGTTCTGTTGACTGAATTTCTCTGTTGATAAGGTGTTCTGGGTTGTTTCTGTTATTGCTGATCTGATATCTGTAGTGGTCTATATCTGTTATGTACTTGTTGATCATCTGATGCTTTATGAAAAGAAGTAGGGGGTTGTAGCTCCCTTCCAGGAGTAGACTGGAAAACGAGAAAGAGAGAGAGTTGTAGCTCTCTGCAGGTTGCAGCCTGCGTACTGGTAAAGGACTGCACCAGTACAAAATCATTGTAAAAGAAGTTTCTAAATTGAAAGAAGATAGAGACATATTGCAGCAGGTGGTTTTCACCCACATTGGGTTTCCACCTTACATCTTGTGTTCTTTGGTGTGATTATCTGTTTTTCATGCTCATTATTTGATGGTACTGACATGCAAAAATAATTCAAAGATCAAATAAGGAAGATTTATTAAATTGCTTGATAATACTGATTCACCCCCCCTCTCAGTATTATTTTCAACAATTGGTATCAGAGCAGGTCCTTCAGAGAAGCTTGATCGCTTGAAGGTAGATCGTTCATCATGAGCAACTACGAGAAAGAAGCATCAATCAGGCCACCTATTTTTGATGGGACAAATTTCAATTATTGGAAGGTAAGAGTTACTGCATATCTTCAATCTCTTGGTACAGAAGTTTGGAACATTGTAGAAACAGGCTATGCTTTTCCTTCAGCTACTCCTACAGATCCAGCTGAGAAAAAGCAGTATGAAACAAATGCAAAAGCAGTCAGTACTCTATTAGGAAGTATATCCCAAACAGAATTCATGAAGGTCATGCACTTCAAATCAGCAAAAGAGATATGGGACAAAATGATCACTAGCTATGAAGGAGATGAACAGGTAAAATAAGCTAAACTTCAAACTCTCAGGATTCAATATGAGACTCTCAAGATGTATAATGATGAAAGTGTGGCTAATTATTTTCTTCGGGTAGATGAGATTGTTAATTGTATGAAAAATTTGGGTGAAGAAATAAAAGAGACTATAGTAGTTCAAAAGATTCTAAGATCATTATCCCCCAAGTTTGAATCTAAAGTATCTGCAATAGAAGAAAAGGAAAATCTCCGTGTTCTCACTATGTCTCAGCTACATGGAATTCTAACTGCTTATGAAATGAGAAAGGGAGGTCCATCAGACAGAAGGGAAGCTGCTTTTAAGGCATCAGGTAAAGAAGATTACTATGAAGCAAGCCATGTTCCAGAAGAAGAGGAAGAAGAATCAAATTTTGTCAGAAATCTTCAAAGGGGTTCTGGAAGGTTCAGAGGTAAGCTACCTTTCAAATGCTTTGCTTGTGGAAGAGTAGGTCATTATGCTGCAAAATGTCCTTATAAGGATAAAGGAAAAGAACCTGCTAAATGGAACAAGAAACAAAGTGCAAATAAAAAAAGCTACTATACCCATGAAGATAGTGATGGCTTATCAAACAGTGATGAAGATGAACAAGGTAATAAATATAAGCTGTTAATGGCATTTGAAGATGATGATTATGAGGATGCTGTAGATGTGGATAATCTCTATGATGAAATTACTAGACTCAAGAGATGCATAGAAGAAAAGAATGTGATCATTGATACTTTGCAATTTCAAATTGATGAAAAGGAAAAACATCTTGAAAAACTAGAAGGTGAAATTGTTGGTCTCAGAAAAGAAATTGAGAAAACAAAAGCTATTAATCTTAAGTTTGTCAAAGGATCTGAAACTTTGGATGAGATTATCAATGTGCAGCGGTCTCCTCTAAACAAGACAGGTTTGGGCTATAATGGAGAAACTTCTCAAGCATCCACCTCAAAAAGTTATCTTGATGCAGCAAGAAGAAATGAGCAGAAGAACAATGAAGATAATCAGGTAAAGCAGGGACGAATTACAAACAGAAACTATCAGGGACAATCCATCTTAAGGGTGAACAAAAGCTACAACCAGCCACAGGTAAAATCTTCTCAGTTTGGTTCAAGAATAGATGAAAATAGAAATTACAATCAGTTGGCTGGTAGATTCAATAACCGCAGAAGCTTCTTCGATGGACAATGCTTTTCTTGCCATAACTTTGGTCACAAAGCAGCTCAATGTGTTGCATATAAAACAATCATGACTAGGGAAGCTCAAAAACAAAGAAGTATGACAGGGATTACAAAAAGGACCTATAACAACTTTTCGGTTCTTGAAAATGAAGTTGAATGTTCTATCTGCAATAATTTTGGTCATGAAGACTCTGAATGCAGGAGCAGGTTTCAGGAGAAAAAGGAACAAGCCACAAGCACCAAAACATGGAAAATAAAGGAACCTCAAACAGAAAGATGTGGGATAGCATTTTATGCAGAAGGACAGGAAAATCTATGGTACATTGACAGTGGATGTTCGAAACATATGACAGGTGATAAAGAAAAACTTGAATCTTATTCTACTTTAGAAAAGGGAAAGAAAGTTTCTTTTGGAAATGATACTCCTGCAACTATAAAAGGAAAAGGTATTGCTCCTTTGAAAGAAAAGGTCAAGGCTGGAAATGTTTTGTATGTTGATGGATTGAAGCATAATCTTCTAAGTGTCAGCCAGATGTGTGATCAAAAAATCGAGGTTATTTTCAGATCGAATGGATGTCTTGTTCGTGATCTTGATACAGGTAAAACAGTACTCAAAGGCAAAAGAAATCCAAATAATCTGTACATATTTGAAGAAGGAGAACAACAATGCTATCTTAGCAAGGATGAAGAGCACTGGTTATGGCATCGAAGGTTGGGACATCTAAGCTTCTCACAAATAAGGAAAGCATGCAAATATCAGGCAGTTCGCGATCTTCCAGATATCAAAATTCCTGACAACACCATATGCAGATCATGTCAGTTTGGAAAACAAACCAGGACTAACTTTCCAGAGAAAGAGGGATCAGCTAGCATGCCTCTTGAGCTAGTACATACAGATACATGTGGCCCATTCAGGAAAAGAACACCTAGAGGAGAGGAATACTTGATATTATTTATTGACGATTTCTCCAGGTTTGTCTGGTTAGGACTTATGAAGCACAAAGATGAAGCATTCGAAAAATTCAAGACCTTCAAAGCCTTGGTTGAAAATGAATCAGGTCACAAAATTAAGTGCCTCAGATCCGATAGAGGTGGGGAATTTACTTCAAATGAATTTTTCGATTTCTGTGATGAACATGGGATAAGGAGAGAATTCTCTACAGCTAGAACTCCTCAGCAAAATGGAGTTGTTGAAAGAATGAACAGAACAATCCAACAAATGGCTCGTGCTATGCTTGATGAATCAGGAACTCCCGCAACTTTCTGGGGTGAAGCTGCACATGCTGCGGTTATTATTCTCAACAAGACAAATGTCCGGGTGAACAACACTCAAACTCCTCATGAGCTCTGGAGTGGTAAAACTCCTTCGGTAAAGCACTTCAAAATCTTTGGGAGCAAATGCTATATCAAGAATACTGATGAGCAGCTTGGCAAACTTGAACCTAGAGCAGATGAAGGCATTCTTCTTGGCTATTCTCCACATAGCAAAGCATACAAATGCTACGATAAAAGACTTGGCAGAATTGTTGACAACATTGATGTAGTGGTTGATGAGAAGGGATATATTCCTAGGCAAGTACATCATGAAGATATAGAAGAAGATGAAGGCTACCCTCAAAGACAGAATGATGAAGAAGAAGAACCCCAAGGAGAACCTCAAGAAGAACCAGAGGAGCAGACAAGAATAGAAGAGAAAACTCCATCCAGATATGTTCAGAAGAATCATCCAGAATCTCAGATTGTGGGGCAGAAAGAAGCAGGTGTACAAACAAGAAGAACAGTTGCAGAAACCTCAAGCTATTTGGCATTACTCTCCTCTACTGAACCACAAAATGTGAAAGAAGCATGCAAAGATGAATGTTGGGTGAAAGCAATGGATGAAGAACTTGAGCAAATCGAAAAGAACAACACTTGGGAGCTGGTTCCTAGACCAAAGGATAAGAATGTTATCGGAACAAAATGGGTCTTCAAAAATAAATTGAATGAAAATGGAGAAGTAATTAGAAACAAAGCCAGACTTGTTTGTAAAGGGTATGCGCAGCAAGAAGGAATAGACTTTGAAGAAACTTTTGCTCCTGTTGCAAGACTTGAGGCCATCCGAATGTTCCTTGCTCTCTCAAGTTTTCAAAACTTCAAAGTATTTCAAATGGACGTGAAATCAGCCTTTCTGAATGGAGACTTGGAAGAAGAAGTGTACATTGAACAGCCAGATGGGTTCATTCTTGGAAATGATCCAAATCTTGTATGCCGATTAAAAAAGGCTCTCTATGGTCTCAAACAAGCTCCAAGGGCTTGGTACTACCGGTTGGACAAATATCTTCATCAACAAGGCTTCTCAAAAGGTTCAGCAGATAGCAATCTGTATATAAAAATTGAAAATGACAAATTACTAATACTTGTTGTGTATGTAGATGACATTATTTTTGGCAGCAATGAAGAAGCTATGAGTCAAAGCTTTGCCTCGGTCATGCAGAAAGAATTTGAAATGTCCTTGCTAGGAGAACTGACATATTTCCTTGGTTTGCAAATCCAACAAAAGGAAGGAGGAATCTTTTTATCTCAAACCAAGTATCTCAAGCAGATTTTGAAGAAATATGGCATGGAAGATGCAAAACCAGTATGTACACCCATGGTCACAGGATGTAGTCTCAGTGCAAATGATGAATCTGCAGCAGTACATCAACCAACCTACAGATCTATGATTGGAAGTTTACTATATTTGACAGGTACCCGACCGGACATCATGCATGCAGTTGGAATAGTTGGAAGATTTCAGGCAAATTCGAAGGAGACTCATCTTCAGGCAGTAAAGAGAATTTTCAAATATCTTCAAGGGACTCAAAATTATGGCTTATGGTATCCTAGAGATACAGATCTTACTCTTCATGCTTATACAGATGCAGATTGGGCCGGAAGCGTGGATGACAGGAAAAGCACAAGTGGTGGTGCGTTCTTTATGGGTTCCAGACTGGTATCTTGGTTCAGCAAGAAACAGAGTTCGATTGCCTTGTCTACAGCTGAAGCAGAATATGTTGCTGCTGCATCTTGTTGCACTCAACTCCTTTGGATGATGCAGACTTTGCAGGATTTTCAAATCACTTGTACACCACCTATCCCCATCTTATGTGATAACACAAGTGCAATCAGCATCTCAAAGAATCCGGTTATGCATTCAAAAACCAAGCACATACCAATCAAGTACCATTTTCTCCGGGAACAAGTGCTTGAACAGAAAGTCAAGTTGGAGTATGTTCCTTCCAAGGAACAAGTTGCTGATATTCTTACCAAACCATTGCCCAGGGACACGTTTGAATACCTCAGGCAAAAGCTGGGGGTTGTTGATGCATCATCTTGTTGAACTTTTTCTTATTGGTGGTACAGGCTCAGGGGGAGCACATAATGCATTGTTGGCATTATGGAGAAGGAGATCTTGGAAATAGCTGCAATATGTCTCTATCTCTTTCATGGTGGTGCGTTGCTGCAGATCTGGGTCATATTCAGGGGGAGCATGAGCTTAGGGGGAGCATACCCTTTGCCCTTGATGTCAAAGGGGGAGAATGAAGCTGAAGTTTGTGAGGTTGCCATCAAGTCCAAAGGGGGAGATTGTTGGCATTATGTTTTCTGGTATGAATGTATGTTACAGATGTTGTACTTGATGGCAACTCTAAGAAGGACGCAGACTATCGGTTCAGAAAGTGTGTCCCCGCAGGTATACCATGCAGAACCCGCGTCCAGGGACGCCGGCCAGCCGTTCAGGGGGTGCGTCTACCCAGTGCACACATTTCAAGGCAGAGAAAAGCACGTGGGGGTTTCTTGTGTGGTATCTAGCCGACGGTTTTGTGTTTCTATGGTGTCGGCTCGTGGTATTGTTCCATGTTTTGGGGAGGAGCTTGCCTATATAAAGCAAAGGTGTTCATTTGGATTGTGCAAGAGTCTTGGGTTGAATATCTTATTTGGTGAGATCTAGTCCAGATCTAAGAGGGCGAATCTTCTAATGGACTGTGATCTCTATGGCGCATGATCAGATCTGTAGATCTGACTGTTTGGGTCTGTTCTGAAGTCTTCATATCATTTACATCTGAAGGGTCGCAGGTTCAGTGAAGGGAAAGTGCGCCGGGACGCTGATACTGTAAAGGGCAAGTGCGTCAGGACGCTGATACTATAAAGGGTAAGTGCGCCGAGACGCAGTACAGTAGAAAGAGACCTGCGTGGGGACGCAGGGCGATCAAGGTTCAGGTGCGTCTCTGAAGCAGAAGGACGCGGCGCGATAATGTTTTCAGGTGCGTCTCTGTAGCGAAAGACGTGGCGCGATAGTATCTTTGGGTGCGTCCCTGAAGCAACAGAACGCAGAGCAGTCACAGGAACAGTGCGTGGGCACGCAGCGGAGCAGAAGGATATCTGCGTGTGGACGCAGAGTAGCAGAAAGTTAACGGCGTCTGGTCGCAGGCCACAGAAAGAAAAACTGCGTCTTTGTTTTAAGATGTTCTGTTGACTGAATTTCTCTGTTGATAAGGTGCTCTGGGTTGTTTCTGTTATTGCTGATCTGATATCTGTAGTGGTCTATATCTGTTATGTACTTGTTGATCATCTGATGCTTTATGAAAAGAAGTAGGGGGTTGTAGCTCCCTTCCAGGAGTAGACTGGAAAACGAGAAAGAGAGAGAGTTGTAGCTCTCTGCATGTTGCAGCCTGCGTACTGGTAAAGGACTGCACCAGTACAAAATCATTGTAAAAGAAGTTTCTAAATTGAAAGAAGATAGAGACATATTGCAGCAGGTGGTTTTCACCCACATTGGGTTTCCACCTTACATCTTGTGTTCTTTGGTGTGATTATCTGTTTTTCATGCTCATTATTTTATGGTACTGACATGCAAAAATAATTCAAAGATCAAATAAGGAGGATTTATTAAATTGCTTGATAATACTGATTCACCCCCCCTCTCAGTATTATTTTCAACAAGTAAGAAACCCTCTCTTTCACATCTGAGGGTATTTGGATGTGGTGCATATGTACATGTTCCAAAGGAGAAATGAACCAAGTTGAATAGTAAATCTGAAAAGTGAATCTTTATTGGGTATAAGGGTGGTTTAAAGGGTTATAAGCTTTGGAACCCAGCAACAAGGAAGGTTGTGTACAGCTGAGATGTGGTGTTCAGAGAGGTGAAAGATGTTATTAAACATGAATTCCAACCAAAGGAATCTAAAAAGATAGAGTTTGAGCTAAAGGAGGAAGAATCAAACTCTACAACAGAGGAGGAATCAGAAGATGAAGAGCCACAAACTCTGAGTGTGAGAAGATCAGTTCAAGAAAGAAGGCAGCCAGAAAGGTATAGTCCATCTACTTTATATTCAATTTTTCTTTATCTATTACTCATGATGATCCCAGAACTGTGAAGAAAGTAGTAGATTCAAAGGATTGAAAACTCTGGAAAGAGGCCATGGTTGATGAAATGGAATCTTTGCACAAAAATGAGTTTTGGGATCTGGTGGAGTTTCCGGCTGGAAGGAAACCCACTGGAAGCAAATGGGTGTTCAAGAAGAAGACAAATGCAAAAGTAAAGGTGGAGAAATATAAAGCTCGGATGGTAGAAAAAGGTTATTCTCGGGTGCCAGGAATTGATGTTGGTGATATTTTTTCTCCTGTTTCCAAGGTAGCTTCTATTAGATTACTTTTATCTGTTGCTGCTGCTTTTTATTTTGAGGTAGAACAGATGGATGTGAAGACAACATTTCTTCACAAGGATCTAGAATATGAGATCTACATGAAGCAACCTCAAGGCTTTGCGATGAAGGGGAAGAAAGAACTGGTATGCAAATGAAAGAAGTCTCTGTATGGGTTAAACAGTCACCAAGGATGTGGTATGAAAAATTTGATACATTTATAGGGGGACTTGGCTTCACCAAAAGCAAAGTAGATCATTGTTTGTATTTTAAATTAATTGGTGACGTGTTATTTATCTGGTCTTGTATGTGGATTATATGTTTCTAGTTGGAAATGACAAAGAAATTATCCAGGATTTGAAGACCCAATCGTCCTCCAAATTTGACATGAAAGATCTTGGTGCTGCAAACTATATTTTGGGCATGGAAATTAAAAGAGATCGGGCAAAGATGAAGCTTTGGTTAAACCAGAGGAAGTATGTCGAGAAAATATTGCAAAGGTTTAATATGCAGGATAGTAAACCGGTGAAGGTTCCTAATCCTGTAGGTGTAAAGTTATCTGCTGAACAGTGTCCCAAGACACAAGAAGAGGAAGAGGATATGTCCCGTGTTCCATATGCAAATGAAGTTGGTAGCCTGATATATGCAATGGTCTATACTAGACCAAACATTGCACATGCAGTGGAAGTATTGAGCATTGGACAACAGTGAAGCGGATTTTCAGTTATTTGTGTGGCACTAATGATTATGATTTTTGCTAACAAGGAAGACCGGGATTGGACAGATTTTTGGACATTCGTGGCTTTGTCGATGCGGACTGGGATAGAGATCTAGAACAGAGAAGATCTACAAGTGGGTATGTGTTTAACCTATTTGGAGATGAAGTCAGTTGGATGAGTAAGAAATAATATGTAGTGGCATTATCAACTATAGAGGCAGAATACATGGTAGCCACTCATGGAAGCAAGAAAGTAGTTTGGTTGCATAGATTGTGTTCAAGTATGGGGTTAGTATAGGGAGCTATAAGGATAGACTGTGACAGCCAAAGTGCAATTTTATTGGAAAATAACCTTGCTTATCATTCAAAGACAAAGCACATTGATGTTCAATATCACTTTGTGAAGGATATGATAGAAGACAAAAAGGTGTTTCTGGTAAAGGTGGACACTTTGAAGAACACTGCAGATGCATTGACAAAATTTGTGAGCTCTGAGAAGCTCTCTTGGTGTAGAGAAACAATGGGTGTTTCAGGACTATATAAATGACTAAGCTCTCCTGATTTGAAAATGGGGCTCTTAGGCTTCTTGTCTAACTTACAAGAACCTCTCCCACTCCCAAAGCTTTAAAGATTCCCAGGTCTTATTGATTAACCAGTGCAAAATTAATAAGTTCTTGATAATATGGGTGTATTCTTGTACTTGTTTTCAACTGATTACTTGCTTTAAAATCTATTTTTTTAACTGATATGTAATTGTGCTTGAACATAATATATAAATTCATATAATAGTAAACAATGCAGCAACAAAAAAGCACACAGAAACAATAATTTAATTAGGAGTTCACCCACAACACTTGGGCTACATCCCCGTGAGCTCTAGTCAACTCAACTAAGCTCTCTGGGATTATGGTATAAGTCTTTTTTTACAAGCTCTTGGCTTAACTCCTATCATTTTACATAGAAACAATGGGTTCAAACACCATGTTATCACTTCTGGCTCTTGAAGCTCTAGCTCTTAACTCTGACTCGTGGCTCTGGCTCTTGGCTCTTGGTTCCGGCTCTTGGCTCTGACTTTGGCTCTTTGCCTTTTGGTTCTAGCTCTTGGCTCTAACACTGGCTCTGGCTCTCTAGCTCTTCAGCTCTGGCTTCTTTCTTCCCTCTATTAGTTCACAACCCTCTTGGCTTTTCACTTCGCTTCCAAGTGACTCCCTTGGCTACTCTTTTGCTTCTGCACTTCCTCCTTCACCTTAGCTTCCTGCTTTGGCTTCCTTTCAGCAACAAAATCTAGCAACAATCAACAACAACAACCAACAACAACTCAGCCGCCATCAACAACCTTGTCTCTGTCATTCTGTGGCTTTTAAGCCAAATCGACGTTTTTGGTTCATCTGCCCTTCTTGGGCTCTCTATCTTGTAGCCATGTGTTGAGTGATAAAAAGTGTCTTTTTAACTCCTAATTATCTTCACATAAATTGTCAACCCAGGGACGATTTTTTATTTCAAGAGTGTACTCAGTCTGAGGTGGTCACTTGCTCAAGAATAATGTTTTGCGGTATAGTTCTTAAAATGCAAAAGTAAATGAATTATTGAAACAAAATCTAATCGGAACAGTAAGAAACTAAAATGTTCTGTAACTAAATCATTTACTCAAACAATCATTAGTTGAGGACTTAGTAATGATAACTCTTTCTCCTATAAACTGATGCAAATGAAAATCAATCATAGGTAAGATCTCGAATCTGAGAACTTAGATAGTGGTAGTCAGTGTCCTTTACAGTTGTCGATATTTCAATCCACACTAAAGGAAATAACTGGAAATGGCAATTCAATTGGAAATGCTCACTAAAACACACTTGCTGCAATGGAACAACAACTCTTTTATTTATTAATAATCAAACTGTGAAATCATTACAATAGCAAAAGCCTTAAGAATTACAATGGTAATGAAATAGTCCCCCTTTCCTCCTATTCTATTCCATCCTATCTCTAATAATCCCTAACTTAATTTCTCATAATCTATCCCATCATGAATCATTGTCATCCCCTTCTCTGATCTCTCTTCTCATTTAAATACAGAGAGAGCATAGAGTAGTTACAATAGAGATGATTACAATATGATTCTCATTAAAAATTTGGATTTCTCATGACAAATTGATAAACAATATCATATCAGGAATATCTCTTCATGAATCATTCAACAGGAATAGGTCGAATTTGGCATTGCAGCTGAGATATTTTGGAAAATGGCCACAATAGTGAATCTGAGAAAAATGTCTTCAGAGAACCTTCCATTTATCTTAGTAAAAACTGAATTTGGGAAAATGGTTTATAACAAAACTAATCTGGTTTGTTCTGGACAAAACCCATGTTTTCGGATTTTCCAGATTCTTCTCCATTTGCCCGAAATGTCCAATGCAAAATTTTCACTTCTTATTCTAGTGAATTTCTAAGTTGCAATATTTAATGATGAGTTGGAGATCAAATCTTCAATCTGGAAAATATATTGAAGGCTAAAATAGTGAAAACATTTATTAATAAACTATTATCGGTAAAAACATGCATAATAATCAATTTATTAAAAATAAAGGAGAATGAATAATATTTATCCATAAGAGCATGAATAATTATAAACTAGAATTATATAATAAATCACAATAAATGATACGAGTAGAAATAGATGAAATAGGTGTTAAAAAGTGATAATAATAATGACCTATTAGCGGCCCAACATACCCCCAAACTGAATATAATGCATGTCCTCATGCAACCCAAATACTCTGTGTTAACCAAGCAATAAAAAATTTGTCATCCCAACTCATGAAATGGATGGAACAAATGAATTCTTCCTCGAATAATAAATATTCAATTTTAGCAATTTTGATGAAGGCGTAATAATTTTTACATTGACGTTCAACTTATGTGTATATGAAGTTGCAACAAAATATGATATAAGTAACAACAAACTTCATTAACCATTTTCTCAAAAACTGCAAACCAGATTTTGCTGAAATTTTACAAGTAGATTTATAATATATGAATGCTTCTATGATACAAAAATCAGATCGTTTTGATGCACGGATCATGAGATATAAAAAAATGGTTGTAGGTGATAGTGCATGATTTCTGAAATTTTATAAACTAATTTAACTTAAAATTATCTGGGTTTGTGTATTTTAATGATACGTTTGTGTTTTCCAGAAATCACAAGAATTGAGTTCACAGTTTTAAAGATATACGCAAATCAATTTTTGCACTATATAAAAATGAAATTATATGCCTTAAATGAGAAAGAAAGTAGAAAAAATCCATCATGCGTAGCAATTCCTCCCCCAAACTGAAGAATTAGCATGCCCTCATGTAATGCTACAAATCAAATAGAGGTGGTTTCCACAATCTGTTGAAATCTATACTTGGTGTAAAATAACATGGAATATGGGAGGTGTTGAGAATAAGAATATCAATGGATGATAAAGAATATTAATGCCATTGTCATAGGAAAGAAATGAATGAAAGCAACACTCCCACAAACTGAAAGATGATATGTCTCTGAAAAATGGGAAGTGGTAAATATGTGGAATGAATGATGATAAATAATGCTCAATGGATTTTCATGAAATTCTCCTAAATTCGTAATAAATTAGAAAATTATGCTATTTTACCTCAAGTTTTACCTCCGAAAAAAAATGTAGAATGACATGTACAAATGGGCATTTGTTGAAGCTGATGTAGGCTGAGTTGATGTTGAAAGTAATGCAAAAGGTGGAATCTAGGCAAGCACATCATGTCTGAACAATTGTTCACATTTGCGTGTTGTTCAAGCCTCTTCTGCTAGTTGCAATAGTGTGGTCGTGCTTCGAATAGAATTCTGCCCATACTTGTTGTTCTCTTGTAAACAAATCACTATTTTGCATACAATGTTCTTGAATCCACAGTGTTAGTTTTGAATAGCAAAAGATAAGATGTATGCAAAAATTTCAATCAGAAAAATGTTTGTATATATGTAATACTAATATTTTGTCAAATCAACAAGTTATGGCGGAGTGCAATAATTATATCGCATGCTATCCCATAATGCATACATTGCCCCCTCAAATTGGAAAAAGGGATTCCATGACCATAAAGCCTATGAAAAGTTTATGATGACGGCAAAGCAAGAGAATGAACAATACAGCAGTAAATGAAGCAGAGTACACTGATCAATGATAGGACGGCGAGAGTTACGGTTATAATTAGAGCAGAGTGTATAAATATAGTTATGAATAAGAGATAGGATGCTTTGGATTGATGATAAGTTATGAAAAAGAGAAAAGACAACAATATGCCAAAAAGATGCTTTGTTGAAAGTTTTCTAGCTGAAAATGATGTGATTGATCATAAAATTAAGGAAATAACTTCTCCGATAAAAATAGAGAGTAAGAAAAGGGTATTATAGTAATAATTAACAATAAGATATAACTTCAATACCATAAGTAGAGCCTTTGTTGCTAGCAGGCGTCCATAGCCTCGGCAGGGTTGCTTTTTAACCCATATGAGCCAAGATCCTCAATTTATAAATGGAGAGTTCCAGTGTTGTTCTACAGAAGAGATCAGTGTGCTGGCATGGTAACCAGATAACCGCACTACCATTCACTGGGATGTAGCAAAAGTGATCAGGTTGGCTCGTAATGAGACCTCCTGTTCCAAGGATAATTTGGCTATCCAATGGATCATAACCCTGGTGTGGTGGCCATTATGGGAATGCCACTTTGCTACAGCCTTATCAACATGGTAGGCTGGCTTGTAATGAGACCCCCTATCCTCCATCTACAAACAAAATTTTACTGTTATTACACATTTTTATAATAAAAAGAGGAAGGCTCAATACTCCTTAAGAGCATGGATATTGGAAGAAGTTGAACATGTCAATAGAAAAAAACATACCCATAATCTCATTTAGTACAGACAGAGAAGATTATAACCAGGAAGGGTGGAACCAACATGGTATTAAGATGATCAATTAATATCATGTACAATAGAAAACGATGCAATAAATTAATATATAAATAATTGTGTCCCTTTTGAAATAATCTATCATCAAGGTGTTGTCTTGTTAAAGATCATAACGTGAATGATATTAACTCGCTTCAATAGAATCCATAATTCTTATCCTCATAAAATTAGTGTACTTCATGCCGTGAAGGGAATCAGTAAAATGTGGTTGAGATGAACTAGGAATAATCCCACAAGAGGAAGGAAGGGTTGTTCTCGAAAATACTCCCAAAGTGTTGCACCTTTGAAGGAAAAACAAAAACACTAAAAAAAATGTTGTTCCTTGTAGGGAACAACAAAGGAAAATACACGCAAAAGTATTGTTCAGAGATATCTAAGCATAGGAGGTATGATGGATATTAGAAGGTATGAGGCCATTTCATATCATAGAAGATCAGATCTCCATCATTTGTCGAGAAGTCATTCCAAGGAACAAGCCATTCACCACACATAAGGGACGGTTTTCTTCAAACTATGTTTCTGGGCAAGAAAAGATGAATTTGAGAAACGTGAGAGATATTTTTGTCCTTAATTGACTTACGAAAAAAAGCTTCTTTTATTTTGACACAGATTTCATGTTTTGGGAGAAATATCAAAAACATCATTTGCCTCAGGAGGGTTAGTGCACCTTTGGAGTTACCTTGGTAAAATAATTTTTTTTCTCCTATATGAGATGCCCAAATGACTTGCTTGATGAGTCAAATAATAATTAGACATAAATAGCTTTCCAATGAGCTATCCTAAGCTCAATTTGGAGCTGAGGAAGGCCTTAAAATGTTGACTGCAGCATCACTATGCATTTCGACAGCCTCATTATGCTCATTTTGACCAGTCCTGAGAGATTAAACTTTTGATACGGAAAATGAATTCCAAATTACAAAATTCAAGATTTTCTGGAAAGTAGACTCGACAAGATTTCCACTGAATTTGGCTAAGGTAAAGACCTCCAAAAGCAAGTGGAAAGAGACACTGCATTTTTGACTAGTTTGCCCAAAAATTGCTATTCCTTTGAAAGGGATAGCAAAAATGCGGAAGTGTTGTTCCTTTGAAAGGAAAAACAAAAATGCGAAAGTGTTGTTCCTTTGAAAGGAACAAAAAAAATGTGAAAGTGTTGTTCCTTTGAAAGGAACAGCAAAAATGCGAAAGTGTTGTTCCTTTGAAAGGAACAGCAAAAATGTGAAAGTGTTGTTCCTTTGAAAGGAACAACAAAAATGCGAAAGTGCTGCTCTTTTGAAAGGAACAACAAATATGCACAATCATAAAATGCAGGCACGCAAAAAAAGAATTAGTTGTTCACTACATTGATGCTGAAGATGAGTTACAATTTGAAAGAAGCAATGTTTGAAACACAAAAATATAAGAGAAATCAGGAAAAGAAACAACATTTTATTTAAAAATAGTATGTAAATAAATAGATTAAGTTACAATAGCGATGATGCTATTTCTTAAGGCAAGGAAAAAATGATCTCTTTGAAAAATGTTTTGGTAGCAGTGACATGACATGAATCTTCAAATGGAAATCAATTCTTCATTTCTTCTATTATGAATCCATTGGGCAATGAATTGGATGAAATTATCTTGTTTCATTAAAATTTCTTTCAAGAATCGCTCGTTCATAAATTGACCTTCTTTATTCTTCTAGGACCTGCAAAAAATGAGTGTGTACCTGTAATAAAACATTAAATCATGGAGAAAGAGAGGTGACCGGGCTCCCCTAATCCAAGAATTATGTAAAAAAACAATAATTAGTTACTCTGTATAACAAATCCACTGAGAAAATAACAAAATCAAATTTATTTGTCATATGCGAGAAAGAAGTGGTCGACCATACTAACCAGCAGTGTTTTAATCACAACTTCTTTGTTTTTCGTCCAAATTGAGTGATTCAAAGCCAGATGAGAGCTAATTCAAAGGTATATTTCCAATAGAAACATGTTCTAAAAATTCAATGATATGATATGTCAATTTTAGTTAGAACAACCTGCATAACATAGTCATTTTCGATTACCCCACTTAGAACAATAGTGGATATTTTAAGCATAGATTTTTCGTTTGATGTCAGATTTGAATGATTCAAATTAGAAATGAAAGTATATTCATTTATTTATCTCCAATAGAAACAGGTTTTTAATACAAGAAGAATTGATAGTTCAAATACTCTAAGGAACAACTGAAAGACAAAGTTTTAAGAGTGCTGATTTACGATAGACAATCAGTATTTTGATCATAACATCCTCATACGATATCAAAAGTGAGTGCTTATAATTGTATTGTAAACTAGATTCATAGGTAAATCTACCATAGAAACAGGTTTTAAAAATTCAGTCATTTAGGCCTTAAAAAATGGACTGGCCCAACTCTGTTCCTGAGCTGCCTACTAGACACCTTGTCAATGTTTTGGTTCTAACTTTTTCGTTTCAAATCCAAATTGAGTGATTCAAATTGGGTTGGAAAATAGATATGAAGGGATACTTAGGATAGAAATAGGTTTTAAAAATATTCCCTTTTGACCCCTCAAAACATGACTGTCCCGATTGTGTTTTCAGAAATTTCATCAAGTCCACAAGCCAAAAAATATGATATTCAAGCATTTTTTCCAAATTGGTGATAAAAATGAAAATAATTGTTTGTAGAATTATTATTTCCATTATAATTCATCTACATACACAAATGAATTAAAAAAAACTTATCACCAATGTTGATTTCCACAGCATGTTGCAATAAAAAACAACTAGTTTTACATAAAAACAAAATGTGTTTATTTTATTTCGTTATTTATTTTATTTTCTACACTAACCTATTTTGATTTGAAAAATGAATATGATTATGTATAAGAGTACTTCCAGTGGAACCATTTTCGAAATAAAGCTTCATGTATGCACATACCCAAATTTGAAAAATGCATATTAATGAATATTAGGGTATGAGAAGCCAACTTCCCTTGAAAAGATGGTGTCAAAAATTGTTGAAGTATGGAGTGATGCTGCACACAAGTGATGGAGTGCAACCAATATTCAATATATCATTTACTTTTTTGATTTCCCATGGCGATCATATCATGAAGTTCTTGAGCTTTTAAAATAGTTTGTTGATGCAAACTAGAAGAAACCTCATTTTCTTCCATAACTTCTACAATTTTTGAATTTGAAACATTTTGAATCTCATTGTAAGTTTTTTCCAATGGTGTATGTGAGATAGAA
The DNA here is from genome assembly GCA_031772625.1 of Pinus tabuliformis. Taxonomy (NCBI): domain Eukaryota; kingdom Viridiplantae; phylum Streptophyta; class Pinopsida; order Pinales; family Pinaceae; genus Pinus; species Pinus tabuliformis. The sequence goes on along the minus strand of CM062816.1, from coordinate 262,632,721 downwards.
TGGGTGGGAAGGGTGGGAAAATTTTGTAGTTCAACACTGTAAGCATGTTGTATTGGTTTATTATGGTGAGAGTGTGGAATGAGTTGAGCAGGAAATTGTGTATGAAATGGAGCATTTTGATGATGTAGTTGATTGGGTTGAGTGGATGATTTTGATAGGCAAGCAAGATGTTGTGGAAGAGCTGTTGAATAATATGGAGAATGTGTTTGTGCTATAAGATGAGGGAAAGTGGTCATGCAATCATAAGATGAACCATGCCAAATTTGTAGACAATATTGGTTGTTATATTAAGATTGACATGGCTGCCCTAACACATTAGTATTCCATAATGGATTATGCAAGTAAGAGAATGGGGAGGAAGTGTTTTGAACCATACCTGTAGGCCATGATTTCCATGGTTTTGACCTTGTTGCAGCTTCCTCATCTCTTTGATATGCTACTTCAAGAATATGTTCTTCATGTCCTCCCATGTTTGGATGCAGTTCCCACCAAGGCTCATGAACCATCGGAGAGCTGCTCCTTTTAGAGTAAGAGGAAACACTTTCAACCTTTGAACATTAATACAATAATCATATCCTATACAAAGTATTTCAAACTCAGATAAGAATGTATCTGGATTTTCATTTGTCAAACCATGAAAATTTGGTAGAGAAGATGGGGGAATTGTGTGCATTTGTGTCACTCCTCCTAGATCTCTCATAAGAAATTCAAAAGTTGCAATGTGAGCCATTTCTTACCATGATAGAAGATGTTCTTCATGTGTTTTTTCGAGGCTCCTTCTTCAAATGTTCCTGTCAATTGGTTAGTGAAATGGGTGGTGCTTACATCACCACTTAAGTGAAATCATGAGATTTGTTTTTCAAAATTTCTATTTTTTTTAGTCATTCACACAGAAATTCAAACATTTATTTCTACTTTAAGAAAAATTTTAACAATTTTGCTAGAAAGCGGGCGGGGGAGTAGGGATTTTACATGCTCTGTACGCAGGTTCTTACCTTCATTTTTAATACCCAATTCTCTCCTAACAAGCACTCATCAAATGCACACTACTCTTTAAAAATGGCTACACTCTCCCTGGAAATGGAACCAAAATGTTGACTGATAAAAGGTGTCATTTTAACTCCTAATTATCTTCACATTAATTGTCAACCTAGGGACAATTTTTTATTTCAAGAGTGTACTCAGTCTGAGGTGGTCACTTGCTCAAGAGTAATGTTTTGCAGTATAGTGCTTAAAATTTAAAAGTAAATGAATGCTCGAATCAAAATCTAATCGGAACAACAAGAAACTGAAATGTTTTGTAACTAAATCATTTACTCAAACAATCATTAGTCGAGGACTCAGTAATGATAACTCTCTCCCCTGTAAACTGATGCAAATGAAAATCAACCATAGGCAAGATCTCCAATCTGAGAACTTAGACAATGGTAGTTAGTGTCCTTTATAGTTGTTAATCTTTCAATCCACACTAAAGCAAATAACTGGAAATGGAAATTCAATTGGAAATGCTCACTAAAACACACTTGGTGCAATATCAATTAAAAGATGAAATCAAATCCTTGCAGAAAAGAATAGTGACTAAGTCTACTAAAAAACTGAACAACAAAGCTTAACTTTAGTGGAAATGAATTGAATAGCAAAGCTCATCTTACAGAAATGAAATATTAATGGAAAGGAACAATAATACTAAATTATTGAAGATGATCAGCAACACTAAATGGAAATGAATTGCAAAGCTAAATGAACAGCAATACTAAATGGAAATGAATAGCACTATGAAATTAATAGAAATGAGCAGCTATACTAAATAAGCAGCAACCTGTAATGCATGACAGAATCTGAAGTGAACAATGAAGCTTTATAACCAAAATGAACAACATAACAATTTAAGTTGTAATGAATAACAATCTTTGTTATGGTGGAAGAAGATAGCAATGCGATCCAATAGCGATTTTATGCCATAAAACAACTTCAAGGAAATGTAAAGGAATAGGAAATTGTAAAAAAATGCAATTCAAACAAATGAAAAATAAATCAAACATCACCGATCCGGATTTAGACAGGAACGCAATAGATTACAGAGATAACCATAAATACAGAGATGCGATAACCATAAATATAGAGATGCAGTGGAAATAATACTTCATTTCTTTAATGGAAAATACTGAAATATGCTTACAAACAAAAATGGAAAGAAACCAGCTAGGGCGATGGTAGCTTATCTCTAAGAAGAGATGTGGTGGCTACATGCCTCTGAACTGTTTCGAACTGTGTTACAATGAGGCTCAAAGGCCTATTTATTGTTGATAAACAATGGAAAACCCTTCACATCCCGAAACCTAACCCTAGAAGATGAAACGCCAAATTGTGGGCCCCATTTGGGTAAATTGGTACATCAATTTCCCGGGGTCGTAACTTTGGCATACGATCTCCGTTTGACGCGTACGATAGCTCGTTAGAAAGATCTATCCGAGTACTACCACTTTGGGAGGCAACATCAATCCATGGACCCATTTGCCCCAAATTCCCAAAAAAATGTCGTTTAGGGCCTCAAAACGGCTCCGGAAGTTCAGGACATGAAAAACTGCTAAAAATAGTAAACTGTGCTACAATTTAGGAAACTGAAAAAGCTGAAAGAGACAGTTGCGGGGGTCCAAATGGGATAGGTGGGTGGCCACAAACATCCACCTGGTTCATTCCTCCTCCCTTAGGAAGAAATGGTCCCCATTGCATTGAGTTCCTCCATCTTCTGAACTTGTCCTGCAATCTCTGATGTGTCCAGTAATGGTGGGAAGCATGGTCGATGATGGTCCATATTGAACACTTGGTGCAAGCAAAGGAATGGAGGAATGATGTGCTCCAAAGCATTGTTCCCCATAGCCTTGGTACTGCTGTAAGGACCATGTCGGAGTGGTCTAAGCTTCTGATGGGTTCTGGTAAGGCGTTCTCTCTGCAGATGCAACCAGACTTTGTTGCCCACCTGAAACTTGTGTGGTATCTCTGTGGGTGAGGAGAAGTTGTTCCTATGTTCTGTCATGACCATATCCCTTTGTTGCTGCTGCTGCATGGAGGAACCCTTTGCAGGGGTCATGGAGGTAGCAATGATCTTCCCCTTACTTTGGGAGTGAACCAGACAGATAAATTTCCTGGTCTGTGAGATGAGCTTGCTGCCTTTCTTAGCAGTGATCAAAGATGTGGCAGTAGGTGGGGCTACCTCTGGTATCCTGTATAATGAATTACTCAAAGAAATAATGACAGCACGAGGCCTTGACTCATACACAACATGTCGCCTCCACAAGTATGGCTAGCCTAATAATTCATCACAAACATCCAGAGGTGTAACATCACACAATACCTCGTCTGTGAAGGCCTTGATGTTGTATGGAAGGCGGCACTGCTGGCGAACTTTCAGATCTCGTCCTTCGTGCAGCCACCCAATACTGTATGGTTGCGAGTGCGGTGTAGTCGGTAGGCCCAACCACTTCACAACCTCTGCTGAAATGAGGTTCGTTTGGCTGCCACTGTCGACAATGAATTGTAGCGGCAAACCCTTCACCCACATCTGTGAGTGGAAAAGACGCTCCCCCTCTTCTGGATCTGCAGGGTCATTCTTCTGGATCTTGGCAGTGGCAACAATGGCGCTGGGATCTGCATCAATGATCTACTTCCCTTTGCCATTCCCCTTGTCGGGTTCTGGCTCAGGGTCAGAACATGCATCTAATTCGGAAGCCTTCAACTCAGCCACCAGTGACTGCTTGGTCCGACACTCACTTGTGTTATAAGTGGGACTCTTGTGGAACTCACACCACTTCCCTGTGTCCTTCTTCGGCTTCATGGTGTTATTCTTTTCTTGCGGCTTCGACAGGTTGTCTTGGGTCACCCCACCTTGGCTTTGTCCTTTGGGCTTCGGATTTGCAGATCCAAAGTCTCGCTTCTTTTGTTTGAACTTTTTCTCGATTTTGACAGCATATCGGTATGATGTGCCGAGTGAGGAGATGTTCAAGAACACCATCTCTTCCTGGATGTATTTGTGCAGGCAACCACGATATTTGAGTACCAGATGCAGCTCAGAACCTTTGATACCCAACTGTGTGCGAAGGGTATGAAAAATGTTTGTGAACTCCGGCACATCTTGGTCTCGTCCCTGCCGCAGTGTGGTCCATTTGATGTACTTGTCCTCATAGCTTCCGACAGGGTAGTATTGCTCCTTGATGGCATCCTGGAAGTCATTCCAAGTGGGTGCAGTTGAAAATAGTGAGCTTGTACTTTCATCCTTTTTCTCGCAGTAAGTTTCCCACCAGTCCTTGACGTGGGGGGCTGCTTTGAGAAGGGCGAAAACAATCTTTTCCCGATTTGAAAATTCATGAACAGAAAAATACCCATCTAGCAGATTTAACCATTTATCTACGGCATCTGTTTCTATTTGACCCTCGAAGATGGGGATTTCAAAATTAACTTGTACCTTAAACGGTGTGGCGTTTCCAGAGTCGCTGTTGGAAGCCGATGCATCACCTCTGGGTAGCCGCTGAAGGATTTGCGCAAAGCTATCCATCATCGCGTTCCTTTTCCGCTCGAGGGCTTCTTCGAGAAAGATTTTGATAGGATCTCCTGCCCCCTCATCTTTCTTCTCATCCACCATGGGAGGCCGTCGAGATTTGCGAGGCTGGTCTTGCAAAGGTTCGACCAGTACAAGCCCTAACTCCTTATATCCCGACCTCGTTGGGGACATGTGTTATAGACATTTTTGTGCCTAACAGCATGAAGCATGAAATGTCGATAATCTGAGGGATCCAAAGTCCCTAAACATGTTGTTCCTACCCCTAGAGGAACAAGGTCAACAAACCACAGCACTGAAAATCAGTTCTCCACCTGAAAACACTCAAAAACAAGCTATTTCTGGATCATGTCAGCTGCTCCACTGAGCATCTGCGCTGAATGTTAACTGCTCCACTCTGTACCTGCGCTGAATGTCAAAAGCAATGAAGGCTACCTGCGCTGGGTGAGATTGGCCAAGTGGCACAGTCATTCTGCAAGGTGTCCAATGCCCAGGAAGCTTCCAAAATGACACTTGGATCAGGGAATTCGCCTTGTGATGAGTAAGAGGATCTAGATCTCCAAGTGGAAGCAAAAGACTCCAAGTGGACTCAAGAATTGAAGTATAACTGAAGTGGGAAAGGACACTAGTCAGCTTCATGCCAAACTCAAGCTGACTCATCCTTTCTCCAAATCTCCTATATATAGAGCTCTCTCATGAGGTCTAAGGGGGCTGGAATTTTGTGCAAGTAAGGAAGTGTTGTTGGTTTGTGTATAGAACTATTGGGTGATTGCTTTGAAGGAGGAGAAGAGGAGATTTCTTTCTGCTGGGAGGTGTTGCTGGATTGGGCCTCTTATGGTTGTAACACTCTCAGAACTTTACTTCTTCTATTAATAAAGTATTTGAGGTTCTTCTATATGCATGTGTCTCTATGGTGAATTGATGCTTGTATATTTGATTTATTCTAATCCTTAAATCAGTTATGGATGTATGCTTCTTGTAGTTTCCTTTCTTTGTGCTTTTACAGGATCTTTGTGTAGCTGGGCCGGTGAAAGAGCAAGGAGCTAGGAGCAAGCAGCAAGAGGGAAGATTGGATCAACCATTAGCGGAAGATAACGGTTAGTGGATCCCTTTTCTCTTCTCTCTCTCATCTCATAAAGAAGTAATCTTGAATAGCTTTGCATTCAGTTGTTGCTAAGGTACTATCACCCTTAGAGTGGGATAGGGTCATTCCGTATTGGATACTTTTCCCAACAACAAATTGGCGACTCCGCTGGGGATCGTATCTTGTTGGTTGTTTGTGTTTTGGCTATTCATTTCATAAACAAAGGGAGTACCGAATCGAACTGCATTTGGATCTTTCAAATGCAAAGTAGAGGGCAGCTACTCTAGCTCAGTTTCTGGGCAAGTTTATGATTTGAAGAGCTGATCCACAAGGACTCTAATAAGCTCTTAGTGATAGCTTTTCATCCTCCTTGTCATCCCTTAGTGTGTCCTTGACTGATAGCTTCTGATTTGAGCAAAAACTGTGAATTTTTGAGCAATCTGTGACCCGGAAACCACCAGAAACGAAAGTTTCGTTCTTCAGTGCAGGCTGTACAAAGGCTGTTTGCATTTCAGCGCAGTTCCCGAAGGGGCTACCTGCGCTGAAGGTCAAACAGGCAGTGTCCCACCTGCGCTGGACCAGTCTTGCCTTGTGCTGCTGGGGTTTCCTGCTGTTTCTTGCCCTGTTTTCACTCTTGTTTTTGCTGTTTGTTACCAGTCAGTGTGCCTATCTGAAACCAACTTTCCTTGTCACTATTCTGCCTCGGTTGTATAAAGAAACTGTGTTTGTTCTTTGTGTATTTCTTGTACATTTACAGTTTCCCATAACGAAAGTGAACTAGTCTTGCTGTGGCCTCTTAGATCTAGACCTGTGATAAAGTGTCGTTTTGATCTTAAGAGTTAGTTTGTTTGCTGTTCATAGCTGATTGAGCTTTTGCTTTCATCATTTGGTTTGAATTTATATATTTCTAGTGTCGAAACAAGTAAATCTTAAGGTGTCTTTTGATTTTGGACAAGCTTGTTTGCTTTCACTTGAAATTGAATTCAAAATTATACAACAGCTTTCTTTTTTGTATTGCACCAACATTAAGAAAGAGAAAAGAAATACTTGCATTGTGCATATACATTATGACAGTCTGCATGTTGATTTAAGGAAAATGCATTAGTGTGTGCTCTATGATCTGTGTGAAAAGGTGTTATCTTTCTTTTCCCTCAGTAGTTAAGGTTTTCAAAGTTGAAAGATTGAAAAGCTTGCTTATCATCTTAGACTGCATTTAGGAGTGTTTTCATACATCTCGTGGTGATCCATAAAGGCAAACTGCTAAACAAGATCAACCTTAAAATAAATTGAATTTACATAACAACGCATTGAAACATAACGCAAACACATAGAGGTCTACGCTAGAGACGTGTTCCGGCGTCGTTAAACGTGATATCTTAGCGTTGAGTGGTTGGGTGATTCCTCCACGATGAAGCGATAAGTATCAATACGGACTTGTGCTCCCACGTACCGTCGCGTATATATTGGGAGACCCCTATAGGAATAAAGCCTTTATCCAATAGGAAACCGTGTCGGCCGCCCTACTGATCGCAATGCAGTGAAAACAGCATTCACGAAGATCGACCACTCGTACCGTAAAACGTATTCTGTGGTTTTGCGAAAAGTTTGGCACACCCTGTGCCTAGAACTCCAGAGCAGTTTCTTTTGGCCTTTTTCAAACTCTATAACTGAAAAAGTCCATCCGAGCATTTGTCACTTCGGGCTCGTTAAAACATCGAAGGAGACTAGAGTCATCTTTAGCTTTTTCTCGACTCTTAAAAAGTGAAAAAGCAAGTTGTGTCTAAGCGTCGTTATAAAATTTATTTTAAACGGAACATAATCACCTCCTATTCCCGCGTTGATCTTAAGTTGAGAACATGGAACGCCCCAACCAAGGAATTCCACATGATGGAAATCCTAGTCCATTCTCCTCTTGGGGAGAAGTTGGTGCGCCTCACATGGCCACATTGTCGCTTCCAGGACTGAAAATTGGCCTGCCTATTTGGCTATTCTCAACTAATGTAGTTCAGACCACCATGGTTCCTGAACAATCGAGTCAACAGTTAGATGAGTCTAGAGCTGCCCACCAGCCTTCAACTTCCTATAACTCTTCCTCCAATCCTTCATCTTCGAAAGGAAGAGCCGGCAAAAGCCAAGCTCCCATGGAGAAGAAGGAGAAGAAGAAGAAGGAGCCTAAGGCGACTGGGGGCAAGCAAAAGACATCTGACAAAAACCCACACACAGCACAGACTGGGCCTAAATCGCCATGTGTCATATGTAGAGGAGACCACTTCCATAGAGATTGTCCCTATTCCCCGGATACTAAGGGACTGGTCACCTCGTTTGCACAATTCGGGAGCATCAACCTCTGATAGCCATGTTGATTGCTTACCGTCAACCAGCGAAAGTGAAGGTTCAAGAAAAAGAGGGGGAGCAAGATCCCCCTGCAGACTGTGTGAAGGCGATCACGCCATCCCCCGTTGTCCCTTCTTAGACGAAGCGAAGAGAGTTTTGGAAGATCGCCCGGTTTCACCGTTGGGACTTCCTCCTGGATACAAAAAACTCGTGCCAAGTCCTTCATTGCTTGAAAATACAGCTGGCCCGTCCAAGTGGTCAGCTGAAGCGTCAGTCATTGAAAATGAACCTACTGAATCCAAACCAGACGAAAGTCTAAAGGTCGATACGGCAGTTGACCCGGTTCTTCCTTCAGAGGTTTCATCCTCAAATGACACCGTCACTGAAGATTCATCTTCGAATGACACCCTCACTGAAGAGAATAAGGATGACACCATCCAGATTCTTTTCATCAACACAGATTCTGATGAGCATCAGGGCAATGCGCCCATTCCTTTATCGCAGGAAGGAACATCATCAGGATCGTATCCGGCCGTGTATTCGGTCCCACCACCAAGCAACCTGGTTGTGTCCTTTGATTGGAACCAACTAGGCAGACCCCGGTTACCAGCCAGTATACCATTCAGAATCATAGTCCAAATTTACAGAATGGTAATGGCTGGAACTATCATTGATGAAGGGGCATCTGTGAGTATCCTTTCCTCTATTGCTTGGAAAGCACTGGGTTCCCCAGAGCTTTTACCTGAGATAAGAAATCTCTCGGGTTTTGATAAAGGAACCAGTCGACCGTTAGGGATCCTCCCCAATGTACCTGTTACATTGAAAGGGAAGACAGTTCGAATGAACGTGATGGTCGTTCAAGGACCCTTGGATTATAACCTACTCCTTGGATGAGACTATATATATTGCATGGGAGCTATAGTCTCCTCACTCTTTAGAGTAATGTGTTTTCCACACGAAGGAAGAATGGTCAAGCTCGTAGACCAACTTTCATTTCCGGGATCACGCATCGCAAATAGTCAAATACCAACCCTCAATGGTCTATTCACCCAAGAAATGTCTCCACCCCCAGTCCTCCTTCCCGATGAGTGCGAGTGATTCGGAAAGATGGGACTGGAACCCAGGGGGCATGCATCCTGGTCTGCTTCGGGCAGAGGAAACCTTGGGTATAAAGTAGAATTTCCGCGAAGGAATATGACTAGTCCGTACCCCGTCCGTGGAAGGAAGAGAGGGTTGTTCTAGAATAAGATTCTTTTGTCAAAGTTATGTGTTTGATGATTTCTAGTCATTCACCTTTGTCTAAATAGGTAGGCAATACCAAAGAAAGAGATTCCTTTGCGGCAGCAAATTGTAACCATCTTTGGGTTAAAAGGCAAGCCTCACCCATTAAAACAAATGTTTTAAAGGATAAGTAGGGGCAGCCTCCAAAGAAAGAGATTCCTTTGCTGCAACAAATTGTAACCATCTTTGAGTAACCTAATGATAGACATCGCCGAAGAAAGAGTTTCATTTGCTGCAGCAAATAAAACCATTTTTTGGATAACCTGAAAGAGGCAAGCCTCACCCATCAAAACAAATGTTTTGAAGGATAAGTAGGGGCAGCATTGAAATTGTACTTTATACCTGGGGGCATGCGAACCTTTTGGAGTGCAAGCAAAGAGCGGTTATTTATCTGTTTTTTGGATTAGTCGTTTCCGAACTTGCATAAAGAAAGGATGTGGGGCAAAGGTCAAAATTTGCCAAATGAGGAGCATAGCTTCGTAAGATAAAGCTCCATAAAAAATAGCTATCTCACAGGAGACATTTCTTATCTTATGACTGGTATATCGAGTAGTTTTACCGCGGAATTTATGCTCGTTAAAAAATAGAAAAGCGAGATCCGAGCAGTTTTAGCGTCATAGTTCATGCTCGTTAAAAAATAAACATAAGCTTTTGAGCAGTGTTTTGGCGCATTCAAGCTCTTTAAAAAATGAACCCAGTACCGGTAAATAACCATTGTGATCGTAAATTTATTAGCCATAAAAGCCTTGGTCGTGTTTGCACCCGCCACCTCCATTTCATTTGGCCAATCGTTCACCTCCATATGATTGTTTACCCATTTTGAGGAACAGCTGCGAAGAGTGATTTCACTTAGCCATCCTTGTGACACTGCCGTGATTGGAAAATTCCAACCTGTACCTGGAATCTGCTGCTATCCCTGTTTATCACTCGTTCCTCAAAAGACGAGTCTTCTTTGAGCTCTTTTCTCCTGACTCGTAAAATATGAAAAGTTTGCCGAGTTTTGGCCTTCCAACTCGTTAAAGTGACCGGAAGAGCTATCCCTCCTCTAGATTTTAATCTTTTTGGACCTGAGGGATTATTGCAGAAAAAGGTCGAGCGCTTGTTTTATTCGGCTCGTTAAAGTTATCAAAAACTCATCCCTTCTGTATTGTTTTATACTTTTTCGGACTTAAGGGATTAGATGACGAAAAAGGAATTTTGGAGTTAACTTTCTGTACCTTTTCAGACTCTCTAAAATTGAAAAGGACCGAGTTTTCCTTGTCGTTAGACTCGTTAAAATGATTAAATAGCGACAAACTTGTCTTTAGACGAGAACGAGTTTCCCTATTGCTAGGCTCGTTAAAACATAGCGATGGGCTTGCCCGAAGGGCAGGTTATAGAACAAGCATATGTTATCCTCCTCAAGCTTGACAAAAATAAAGAGGTACTGGTCAGAAATGACTGGGGAAAAATTGGGAGAACCTCAAAGCCTTAATGGTAGCAAGTCGCTCTTGAACATGACACTTTGTCCTCCGTATCACATCGGGTTGGGTTGTTTCATTCACCGGTCTCATCACCATGGTCCTCGCCAAACCATCCAAATTTGGGGTAATGCTACTGATCCATCACATCAGTGTCGTTATATGTTCAAGAGATGTTGTTCAGAAAGAGTCAACCGTGTCCCATCCACTGCCATACATTATCCTTCATCCACCCATGATCGCCACCCTGAATCATATTTCACAGACTGTTTTCACCTCCACTAAAATCATTAACTCCGTTCCGTGTCACTGATGTGGGATTCATTAAGGCCCTCCTTTGACGGATCGCTTCTTATCGACTTCAGCTCATTATCCAAGAAGATTGATCTAGGAACACCCCCCCAGTACTTTGAAGCTTGCATGCCTCAATGGCAAGTTTCTCACTTCCGGCGACAGGTATACATCAATGACCTTCGACCAGAAGATTTTGTGTGGTGTTCGACGCCAAGTCCTTTATTCACACCACGTGAATTGTACTGCAGTACCTTGAGGGTCATTGTCATTATTGGTGATTCCTCTCGCGCTTGTTAACGGTTTACATTATTGACTGGTAATCAAGCGATGTCTTTCCATGTTCGACTTCAACGCAATTCTCACATGGATCGACTTGTACTGAGAGTGAAGATCGAACGAGTTTGAAGACCCCGGATCTAGTTTCATCCATCTGGGTTGCGATATATATATTCGGGATATAAAGACATTTGTTATGTACATTATTGCAACAGATGATCATCCTACTCAAAGGATGATAATTTCAGCAGAGAATTATCAGTCTACCACCAGACAATCGTCTGTTCTATGTACCAAAATGAATTTGTAAAGTTGAGCATGGGAATGGCCGCCTCAGCTAGATCATGAAAGCAGAATGAAAAATAATGTATTGTATTGTATTTTATTACAGGGCACCTCTCAGCGATTGAATGAACTTCGGATCCTCCTGATAAATCATTTCACCCGATAAACGACCTCATACTTTAGGGGGCAACTGTTATAGACATTTTTGTGCCTAACAGCATGAAGCATGAAATGTCGATAATCTGAGGGATCCAAAGTCCCTAAACATGTTGTTCCTACCCCTAGAGGAACAAGGTCAGCAAACCATAGCACTGAAAATCAGTTCTCCACCTGAAAACACTCAAAAACAAGCTATTTCTGGATCATGTCAGCTGCTCCACTGAGCATCTGCGCTGAATGTCATCTGCTCCACTGAGCATCTGCGCTGAATGTCAACTGCTCCACTCTGTACCTGCGCTGAATGTCAAAAGCAATGAAGGCTACCTGCGCTGGGCGAGATTGGCCAAGTGGCACAGTCATTCTACAAGGTGTCAAATGCCCAGGAAGCTTCCAAAATGACACTTGGATCAGGGAATTTGCCTTGTGATGAGTAAGAGGATCTAGATCTCCAAGTGGAAGCAAGAGACTCCAAGTGGACTCAAGAACTGAAGTATAACTGAAGTGGGAAAGGACACTAGTCAGCTTCATGCCAAACTCAAGCTGACTCATCCTTTCTCCAAATCTCCTATATATAGAGCTCTCTCATGAGGTCTAAGGGGGCTGGAATTTTGTGCAAGTAAGGAAGTGCTGTTGGTTTGTGTATAGAACTATTGGGTGATTGCTTTGAAGGAGGAGAAGAGGAGATTTCTTTCTGCTGGGAGGTGTTGCTGGATTGGACCTCTTATGGTTGTAACACTCTCAGAACTTTACTTCTTCTATTAATAAAGTATTTGAGGTTCTTCTATATGAATGTGTCTTTATGGTGAATTGATGCTTGTATATTTGATTTATTCTAATCCTTAAATCAGTTATCGATGTATGCTTCTTGTAGTTTCCTTTCTTTGTGCTTTTACAGGATCTTTGTGTAGCTGGGCCGGTGAAAGAGCAAGGAGCTAGGAGCAAGCAGCAAGAGGGAAGATTGGATCAACCATTAGCGGAAGATAACGGTTAGTGGATCCCTTTTCTCTTCTCTCTCTCATCTCATAAAGAAGTAATCTTGAATAGCTTTGCATTTAGTTGTTGCTGAGGTACTATCACCCTTAGAGTGGGATAGGGTCATTCCGTATTGGATACTTTTCCCAACAACAACATGCAAAGAAAAACAGAGAAAAAGCAGACCGCTCTGATACCACTGATCCGGATTTAGACAGGAACGCAATAGATTACAGAGATAACCATAAATACAGAGATGCGATAACTATAAATACAGAGATGCAGTGGAAATAATACTTCATTTCATTAATGGAAAATACTGAAATATGCTTACAAATAGAAATGGAAAGAAACCAGCAAGGGCGATGGTAGCTTATCTCTGAGAAGAGATGTGGCGGCTACATGCCTCTGAACTATTCCGAACTGTGTTACAATGAGGCTCGAAGGCCTATTTATTGTTGAGAAACAATGGAAAACCCTTCACATCCCAAAACCTAACCCTAGAAGATGAAACGCCAAATTGTGGGCCCCGTTTGGGTAAATTGGTACATCAATTTCCTGGGGTCATAACTTTGGCATACGATCTCCGTTTGACGCGTACGATAGCTCGTTAGAAATATCTATCCGAGTACTACCACTTTGGGAGTCAACATCGGTCCATGGACCCATGTTTCCCTAGATTCCCAAAAAAACGTCGTTTAGGGCCTCAAAATGGCTCCGGAAGTTCAGGACCCGAAAAACTGCTAAAAATAGTAAACTGTGCTACAATTTAGGAAACTAAAAAAGCTGAAAGAGACAGTTGTGGGGGTCCAAATGGGATAGGTGGGTGGCCACCAACATCCACCTGGATCAATCACACTACTGGAATTCTAAAGTAATGGTACAAATAGCGAGTGGATCCACTAGGGTCGAGCCCTTAGCTGCTAGTGAAGCACCACTGAACTTACTCTAGTATCAAATAATGGAACAACAACTCTTTTATTTATTAATCATCAAATTGTGAAATCATTACAACAACAAAATCCTTGAGAATAAAAATGGTAATGCAACAGTCCCCCTTTCCTCCTATCCTATCCTATCCTATCTCTAATAATCCCTAACTTAATTTCTCATGATCTATCCCATCATGAATCATCGTCATCCCCTTCTCTGATCTCTTTTCTCGTTTAAAAACAGAGAGAGCAGAGAGCAGTTACAATAGAGATGATTACAATATGATTCTCATTACAAAATTGGATTGCTCACAAAAAATTGATAAAGAAGATCATATCTGGAATATCTCTTCATCAATCATTCAATAGGAATAGGTCGAATTTGGCATTGCAACTGAGATATTTTGGAAAACAACCACAACAACGAATCAGAGAAAAACATCTTCAAAGAACCTTCCATTTTTCTTAGTACAGACTGAATTTGGGAAAATGGCTCATCAAAAAACTAATTTGTTCCATTCTGGATAAAACCCATGTTTTGGATTTTCTATATTCTTCTCCATTTGCCCAAAATGTCTAATAAAAAATTGTCACTTCTTATTCCAACGAATTTCTGAGTTGGAATATTTAATGATGAGTTGGAGATCGACTCTTCAATCTGGAAAATATCTTGGAGGCTAAAATGGTAAACAAATTTATTAATAAACTGTCATTGGTAAAAACATGCATAGTAATAAATTTATTAAAAATAAAGGAGAAGGAATAATATTTATCCATAAGAGCATAAATAATTATAAAATAGAATTATATGATAAATGACATCAGTAGAAATGGATGAAATAGGCATTAAAAAGTGATAATAATAATGACATATTAGCATGGTCCACTCAAATCCTTTCTCTGAGCGTTAGCAATCATTACTAAACGCCCTCAGGGATGGATGCCACCTATTCCACAATGGAAGGAACCACCGGCGCTTGAATTCCCCAAATTTTGGCATTCTCGTCTTATACAGGAAAAATACACCAAACACGGGTAAATCCATAGAAATCACTATTCAACGGACTTCAATCACTATGAATTACGCCCTAAACTCCTATCAGGTCCACCCATAATCGTTATCGCAAGTCGCTTTGGCCTTGTTCCAAGGTTTTCCTTTTGTATTTTTTTTTGACTAAAATGGTTAATATATTGATAGATCAATGGTTGGGCCACAGCCTAATCAACCAACATTACATGGAGGAATGAATACAAAAATCCATAATACACCAAGCAGCGTTCCCTTCATTGTTTTGAACTAAAATGACCTAGAGTGTGAAGTCGAAGAATTCGATATCTGCGAAGTTTGGTCTACGTAACACTAATTGAGATATGGTATGGTTGTCCACACTGGTTCTTCTGAGTTTTAAAAAATAAACCTTGAGCCAGCCTACATCCCTCATTGGCTTTGATGTCTGCTTTCTTGTTTAAGCTGTGGAGGATGTGAAAAAAGTGAGAGGAGGTAAAATGAACCAGCAAGCCCCGCAGCCTCTGGAGAGTATTATTGAGAGCTGGATTGCTAAAATGCTCCTCTGAGTTAAATGTTTTTATCAAGAGTTCTGAGTCACCGAAGACCTGAAGAGCTTTGTGTCCCTATTCCTATGTGATCTGGCAGCCTTTAAGAAGCCCAAGAATTTTTTCCTGGTTATTTGTGTTTTGCCCTAGTCCCCAACTGTAGTTGTCTATTCGGGAGCTGTCCTGAGAGTAGACCACACCTCCTGCACCAGAGATCCCTGGATTGCCTTTAGAGGTGCCATTGAAGAAAACTGTTACCTTTCCCTACTTCCTCCACCAGGTTTGGAACTCTGCATCTATTGTTCTAATGCACTAGTCAGGGTTGAATGTGGGGCGGGTAGGTGTTTTTTTACTGTCTCGAATGAGAAGGGTTCCCAGCTAGTTTTGTTCCTCAGTTATGAGATTGTCATCTAACTTGCTGGGGTAGTTTCCAAGAGCTTCCATCAAGGATGCCTTAGCTCTGGCCACCACTGTCAAGGGTGAGGACTTTACATTGTTGAATATCCAGTTATTTCGGGCGAGCCAGAGTTTCCAGCAAATGAACTTGGGAATGGAGTGCCAGATCTAGTTCCACAGTGATTGTGCGCTAAGAGTCCTAGGATACCTTGTGGTCCAGGTGGAGAAGAGGTCCACAACTATACCTTGGAGAGGGTTGGGTGCACTGAGGCCGTGAAGGACAAGGGCCCATACTGTTTGGACAAAGGCGCAACTTACAAAGAGGCGGTCCATGCTTTCAGGTGTAGATCTACACATGGTGCACTAATGCGGCCCTATTACGCCTCAGTGGGCAAGATTCTCACCTGTCAACACTTTCTTGTGAATGATAAGCCAAGTGAAAAAATTCACCTTGGGGATTCCATATGTGTCCCATGTACGTTTCCAGATGGAAGGGTTGTGAACTTGATTTTGTGTGGGAAGAAAGGTTGCAAAACCAAGCGCAGGGGTCTAGACTCCAGTCTTCCCCCACCTCCAAAGATTTGAGGCATGTATGTCAACAGGTGTCGAGCCCTTCAACTTGTCCAAGAGAAGGTGATTTTGGTGAAGTAAATGTGCTGGCAGATTGGGGAGGACCCAGTCCTCCCATTTTCCTTGTTTGTCCCAGGCAAAAATGTCGGCAAGACTGAGCAAGCCATTTTGGGAGAGCCAGTCACGAAGGTCGGCTAATTCCACTGAATGTTTTAGAGGGGGATTGCCCATGATTTTGTCTTTCCATATCAAAGTATTTGCTCCTTTTCTAGGAACTCTGTAAAGCTGGTTTTGGAAGGTGGCAAGCCCTTTTCTACATAGGTTCCACAACGACATGCCTTTGGGAATACTATCCGCTTGGAGGTTTCTCAATGAGACTCCTTTGAAGTATTTATTCCATAGTAATTGGCTGACTGGATGGTTTTTGTTGGAGTAGATATGCCAAATGATTTTGCCACCTAAGGAAATATTTGCCAGGCTAGGGTCTCTAATCTGGAGACCTCCTTCCATCTTTTGCCTTTTCACTATGTTCCAACTGACTAAGTGGAATTTCCACTCATTTCCTTTGCCTCCTTGTCATAGGAAGTTTATGAGTAGCTATGAAATATGATCCGTGATTGTCTTTCTAGCCAGGAGGAAAGAGGCCTGATAGGTAGGGAGGGAGGAAAGGATAGACTTTATGAGGATTAGCTTGCCAACGTAGTTGAGCCACTTCCCACCCCAAGCAACTATCTTGGTTTTGATCTTGCTGATGACTTCAGTCTATAGTGAGGCTCGTTAAGTCCCAGGGTTAAAGGTAGTCCTCGATATTGTATTTTGTCCCAGGAGGCATAACCCAGAAAGTCTATGATTCTAGCAATTCGAAGGATGGTTTGTTCCTCTGTATTCCAACTGTACACTGTACTTTCTATTTTATTGATAAGTTCTTCTAAAATGATATAGAAGCTTTGCAGGATCTCATTGAATTATTTTGCTATTCATGTGGAAGCTCCTCCCAACAGAAGAGAATCATCTGCGAAGAAGGCATAGTTGATTGTTTCTATTCTAGTCATCGGTCAGATGCCTGGGAGAGAACCTTTGTTTCTTTCCGCTGTCAGTTTCCTACTCAAGGTGTCTGCCATTATAATGTACAGAAAGGGTGATAGCAGGCATCCTTGCCTTATCCCCCTTGAAGATTGGAAATAAGAGGCAGGTCGACCATTTACCAGCAAGGCTATCCAAGGTTTGCCAGTGCAGACCTTAATTAGGTTCACAAAGGTTGGGTTGAATCCAAAGGAGATGAGGGATTTGTAGAGAAATGATATTTTTACTCGATCAAAGGTATTGGTCATGTCCAACTTGATCAGCATCCCTTGCTCCTTCCTCTAATGGCTGGAATGCATGGTTTCCTGTACAAATATCACATTTTCCAAAATATGCCTTCCTGCGACGAACCCTCCTTGACTGAGAGAAGTAAGCTTACTCAGTAGGGGTTTGATTCTGTTTGTGAGAAATTTAGCACGTATTTTGTAGGAGACATTGCATAAAGAAATGGGTCTAAATCTGTCAAAGCTAGTCGGATTCACTTCTTTGGGTATTAAGGCAAGAAAAGTGGGTTTGGTGCTGCCTCCCACTTTTGCCTTTTTCTGGAAAGCCTTTGTCATTCTTATAATGTGATTTTTGATGATTGTCCAACAAGGTCTATAGAAATGTGCTAAGAAACCATCTAGGCCCTGGGGCTTTGTCAGGCTCCATGTCCCATATTACATCACTGATTTCTTCCTCCATGAAGGGCTTCATAAGATTTGCGTTATTTTCCTCATTAACCAAGGAAGGTATCTGGGAGAGGAAGTCATTGGAGATCGCCTCATATCCTATTCCATCCTTGGCATATAACCGCTAGAAGTGATTTTCAGCAACTTCTTTAACTTGGGAAAAACCTTTGACGACTGTCCCTTCTGCTGAGGTGATTTCTAAAATGTGATTTCTGGAGAGGCGGGCTCTGAACTACCTGTGGAAGAAGAATGTGTGATGATCACCTGCTTTCAACCATAGGCTTTATGAATTAAGCTGCCAAAATTCTTCTTCTTTTCTAAAGGAGCTAAAAGAATCAAGTTGGGCAGCTTGTTCCTTCTCCAATTCTTGCATGGTTATATCTTTACCCTCCATCTCCAGTTGTAATTCTGCTAACTATTGGATAGTTTCTTTTCTATGTGTGGTGAAAGTGTTGGGAGGCGTTTTGACCCATTCTTTTAGAGCTATTTTGGTTGATTTCAGTTTTTTCTCCCATACATAACTGGGTGACCCGGTGACCATGATAGACCATGCCTTGGTAACAACTTCCATAAATCGTTCCTGCTTTATCCACAAAGGGCTGAAGCAGAACGATATAGGCCCCATATTTTCTTCCTCATCTAGTTGTACGAGGATGGGTTTATGGTCCAAGGTGAGCTTTGGTAGGATTATTGATGACACTATTCTCTTTTCCATCAGAAGAGTGCTCTGCACTAGAAATCTGTCTAGCCGGGCTAAGATGTGTGTTGTCCCTATTCTGTTGTTGGTCCAAGTGTATCTCCCCTTCTTGGGTTTAAGATCAAGAAGATCCCACTGCTTAATTATGTCCTCCACAAAGGGTAACAAATGATCTCTGCTATTGTCAGGCCACGCAGCAACTCCTCAAGCCAAAAATGGTTCGTGTAGATTCCTTCAGGTAGGTCTTCATTATATACATGAGGGAGATATTGTTCACTTCATCTCCCGACGACTGTTCATATTACTTATTTATCTATTTACATTATAGTCACCCAATCATGAGGATTAGGTGTCAACATTCCCCCCCCTAATCTAAAGGTCTTTTGGTGAGTCCAAGCATCATTCTGAATCGTTCAAGCTTTTCTCTTCCAAGCGCTTTGTTGAAGATGTCTACAATTTTCTCATTACTGGAGCAATGTCAAAGATGGATTGTTTTGGCCTCAACATGATGTCAAATCAAATGATATTTAGTATTGGTGTGCTTCGTTCAATCATCTAACTTTTGGTTCTTGGCCAACCTTATTGTAGAGGTATTGTCAATCATGAGTGGAGTTGATTGTACTTGTTTTACCTGCAAATCTTCAAGAATTTTCCTGAGCCCACAATTTATTTTGTTGCTTCAGTAGCTGCCACGTATTCTTCTTCTGTTGTGGAATCTACTGGAACTGATTGTTTGCATTATCTCCAGGAGACAGCTCCTGATCCAAGACTCATAGCATATTCTGAAGTAGATACCCTAGTTTCTTTGTCTCCATCAAAGTCTGAATTAGAGTATCCAATCAAGCTGAAGTTGTCCACCTGTGTATACTTGATTCCAAAGTCTTGAGTTCCCTTCAAGTACCTTAGAACTCTTTTTGCAGCAGACCATTGTCTCTTACAAGGCTTTGGTATAAACCTAGGGAGGATTCCAACAACAAACGAAATGTCTGGTCTGGTAGTAGTTAGGTAGTTGAGACTTCCTATAAGCTGTCTATACTTTGTTACATCCTCAAATTCTTTTCCTTCAACAGATGTGAGCTTTAAGTTTTGTTCCATTGGAGTAGCAAGAGGATTGCATTATGTCATGCCAAACCTATTCAACAGATCTCCAATGTATTTCTTTTGAGAAATAAATATGGACTTCAGATGTTGGGTTACTTCAATGCCAAGATAGTAATGAACATAGCCCAAATCAGTCATTTCAAAACTTTTCCCAAATTCCTTCTTTATGGATGCAATGTAGCTTTCACTGTTCCCTGTCATCAAAAGACAATCTACATATACTACAAGATATACAACTGTTTTACTAAATTTCTTGACAAATAAAGTTGCATCATAAAGATCATAATGTTTGAAATTGAGTTTCAGAAGATGCTCAGTTATTTTTTCATACTAGGCTCATGGTGCTTGTTTGAGGCCATAGAAGGACTTCACCAATTTGCATACTTTATGTTCATGTCCTTTCACAGAAAATTCTTTAGGCTGGGACATAAAATCATTCTCTTTTAGATCTCCATTCAAGAAAGTAGTTTTTACATCGATTTGATGGACTTTCCAGCCGTTCTGACCTGCTAGGGCAAAGAGTGTTTGGATGGTAGCCTATTTTGCTATGGGGGCAAAAGTCTCCTTGTAATTGACCCCTTCCTTTTGTGCAAAACCTTTTGCCACAAGCCTAGCTTTGTGCTTGTCAAGTGAGCCATCAGCTTTATACTTGTTCTTGTAGACCCACTTGCCGCCAATTGGTTTGGTTCCTAATGGAGGATGAACCAGCTTCCAAGTGTCGTTCTTTATGAGGGAATCATACTCCTTTCGCATCACTTCTTTCCATTCATCATGAGAAGAAGTTTCTTTGAAGGAAGTTGGTTCAAAATCTGTAGACAAATTCGATTCACAATCATAAGAAACATCCATATCAACAAGTGAATTAGAATCATCCACATCACCTCCATTTTTCCGATTTGAATTTCTAGTTCCTATCTTTCCAACCTCATCAAGGATGAACACTTTCAAGTATCTTTGTCAGCCACTTTGGGGGACCTTTCTCAGATGGTCCAGGCTACTCCATTGATTGAGTTGGGACTGAATCAAGATTGAGTCTCCCAATTCTATCAATCACATCACTTAAAGCATCATCCGTTGTTGGAGTTTCATGCGGGGGAGAGCGTTCTTCAGAAGAAGATTACACATGTTGATCTAGTATAGGAATCCCCCCTTCAAGATGTGGAATCTGATTATCAAATTCTTGAAATGATTTTGCTTTTGCAAATCTATCCAAGCAATCAAGTTGCCGCTCAACAACATTGTTAGTTTTGGATGATTCAAGAAAAATTACATCTCTAGATACAACAAAATTTTTATTTACTTCATCATAGAGACGGTATGCTTTGGAGGTGTTTGAATACCCTAGGAAGATACACTTATGACTTCTAGCACCAAGTTTGTTTCTATGCACTTTTGGTATCAAGGCATAATAGGTGGAACCAAAGACCCTGAGATGCTTTACCGAAGGAACATGTCCATACCACATTTCATAAGGAGTCTTGTTTCTAATAGCATTAGATGGAAATCTATTTTTTATATATGCAGCACATAGAACAACATCAGCCCAAAACATTATCTTTACATTTTTGAAGAAGAGCATGGATCGTACCATATTTAAGATTGTTCTATTCATTCTTTCAGCTACACCATTCTGTTGGGGATTATAAGGTACAGTTGTTTGATGTTTGATCCCATGTTGGCGAAGATAGTTTTCAAATTCATTTGATGTGTATTATTTTCCATTATCAGTACGAATAGACCTAATATGAGATTGCGCATCATTTTCAATCCATTTATGAAAATTCTTGAATGTTTGAAAAGAATCATATTTGTTCTTCAATAAATAAACCCAAAACATTCTGGTGTAGTCATCAATAAATGTCATCATATATTTATTTCCATTTGCAGAAGGAACAAGAATCAGACCACATAGATCTGAATGAATGAGTTCAAGTATTCTATGTGCTCTTGAATGTGAATCATGAAAAGACTGTTTGCTATGCTTTCCTAGGATGCAAGCATCACATTGCTTAAGTTTCCTAGGAATTGTAGACAAACCAACAACACCATTTTTCTTCAACAAGCGGAGACTATCATAGTTCAAATGTCCAAATCTAGCATGCCATAATAAAATTGATGGAAGTGTACCTTCTTCATGATGAGAATTGTATGAGAAATGTTGTGCACAAGCAAAGATTCCTTGCAGCTTGAGAAGCCTTTCTTCTTCTATTCCCCTCATGAAAAGTGAGTGGTCAGATGCTTTTATTACCTCAAGCTTGCCATCAAACATATGAATGGAGTGACCTTGCTGGTAGATGTGGACCAAGGATAGAAAGTTTCTCTTGAGCTGTGGGAGATATAGAACATGATGCAGAAGAAAGTCTGGAAGACTAGGAAGTTTAAGCCTAATTGTGCCAAGCCCTGATGGCTTGATTTTTGATTGGTCTGCAAAGTATATTGCTCCATCAACATTGTCAGTAAATTCTTCAAAAAAATATTTTGTATTAGTCATGTGGTAGGTTGCTCCTGAATCAAGCAACCAATAATTTTTCCAAGAAGCAAGTGAAGCATTAAATAAATTTTTATTTACTCAGATATTACATTGTGCCACAACATAGTGAGAAGATTCAGGTGCTTTACCTTTGTCTGTATCATCAATTTTACCTTTCTGTTGGTTTCTTTGCTTCTCAATTTTGTCCCATGGTAGCTTGCATGTAGAGGCATCATGTGATCCATTTCTTTTGCAGTGAATGCAGTGCAAATCTACCTTTTCTCCTTGAGAGTGTCTGCCTCCCTTGCCTCTGAAATATCTTCCTCTTCCTCTTCGACCACCTCTTCCTCTTGAAGAATCTTGAGCAGGATGCTTTTCTTTATGAGAAAAGCACACAGCCTCTTCAAAAGATTCAGGGGCTGTCTTCTTTCCAAAATCTTTCTCTCTTTCATCAAACTCTTCATTTACAAATGTTGTAATTAAAGCATAAGCTTTGCTGATCTTGTTTTCCCAAATGATGAACTCTTTGTTTGAGGTAGGCTATATTGGGTCATTCTCTTTGTCTCCGACACACACTCCTTTCCACAACTCATTGAAAATGAGGGTGTGTTTTATCGTCCAAGACCATTCAGGATAGTTCTCCTTGCCAATGAGAACTATTCCCACCATGGATATGATTGAATGCATTCTATAAAAAAAATTACTTCTGCTGATAGAAAAACATATATATGCTATACCTTCCACTTCTCAAATATATATGCTATACCTTCCATATAGCCATATATGTTTTTTTTATACCATATAACACATCACCATAAAAAAACTTAATGAATTTCATGTCATGTTCACTTCTGTTATTCCCATTCGAAATAATATATTATCACTCCATATAATTTATTATTATTCGTATTACTCCATTCTACTCAAACACACATTAATCATAAGGATGATCGTACATATAACGGCCTTCACACATGAACATATGCTTTCATCTAAAAAAATGTATCACACCAATAATACACCATCATACCTTACGATCCCCCTTTTTATTTAAACATACAAACAATGTAGCATGGAGTTAAAACCAACGCACACTAGGAATGCACAGTCTTCAAAAACAACAAAGGTTAACGCACTATACAGGTATGGGTCTCACCACGCTTCTGTAATTTACCCCCTCTTTTTTCTTTTGGATCTAGGACGATGTTTAGATCTCCTGCTATTACGATGTTCATAGGAGAATAAATATCTACAAAGTTGAAGATTGTTTGCCAACACTCTTTTTCTCATGTAAAGAGTGGGAACATAAATATTAAACAGGGAAAAAGTGAGCTTACTTGCTTTATGTCGAAGCTCATTATAAATCCAATGTTGAGTTTTGAAAGATTTTTCTAGCTAGAACAGTTTTTCCATCCAGACCTTGGCAATTCCTCCTGAGGTTCCCTTTGCGCTTACGGCGATCCCAACTTTGGTCTTCCAGTTCGTTTTGCTTAAATCTGAAAGTGCTTCCCCTTCAATTTTTGTCTCTTGGAGCATGAGGATCTTTGGGGTTTCTATTTTCATAAGATCTTTAACAGTTGTTTCCTTCATGGGGTTCCCCAAGCCTCTATAGTTCCAAGAGACTATACACATTATTTAATTGGGTAGTGGAGGAGAGGCCTCCCTTTGGTGGCCATGTTCTGGTATTTTAGCTTATAGACATTTCTAGAGTGGATTGAATTCCTTGCATTTTTTGCCTCTCTATTTCTTCCTCTCTTGCTTCCTTGATGGATTTCCTCCCTGTCCACTTCAGCGGTATTTAAAACGTCTCCTCTTCCGATGAGCCTGTCGTTTCTGAGGACTTCTTTCTTATCATGTCTGCATAAGAGGTTGATGAAGAGCTTCTTTATGAGGAATCATTTTGGGCAAAGGAAACTTCTATGTTTCCTTCCTCATTTAATGGGGGATCATCCTACTGTTCTGCGTCACTTACTGTAACAGGGGTTTCTTCCTATGTGCTGAGGGCTGCAAAGGAGTTTGAGGGGAAGTCTATTCTAGGGGTTGCTGCCCCTTCCAGCTATGGCTCTATATATGGCGCTATGGGTCTTGTTTGATCCCCTTTCCCTCTCGGTTTGATGAGCTTCTTTGATGAGGCTATCTTCTGCATTGTTTTCCCTTGGTCTCCTTTCCTTTTCTCTGCTTCTTCCTAAGTTTTCTTTTTATAGTTTCTTGCAAAGTGTTTGTATCCATGGCAGTGCCTATACTTAAAAGGCAATTGCTCATAATCCAGTTCTTGCACGTGAGACCATTCTACCACTGTTAGTTTTATGGCTTCTGGAAGCCCCACTTCCAGGTCAACCTCAACACATATTCTGGCACAGGAGTATTTTCCCTTCCTGTCTGCTATGTCAATGTATTTTCCAAGGGTGTTTTGGATGGATTCTAAGGTCTTCGGACTCCAACAGTGTAGTGGTAAATGAGGAAGGTGCACCCAGACCGAGACTACTGAGGGAACATCTTGGCAAATATCACAAAAATGTCTTATGACAGACCTGAAATATTATTTGTTTCATTCCAAAACCCCTTCGGGTCTGGATTTCATCGAATCACACTTCCCCTTTGTATTTCATTTAATAGCGAAATATACAAAAATACATAAAAAATGCCTTTCGACGGATTTCAAAATATATTAAATTCGGTTCATATTGCCGTCGGGTCTGGCTATCGCATCACATATATTTGGATATATCTATATATATATATATATATATATATATATATATATATATATATATATATATATATATATATATATATATATATATATATATATATATATATATGTATATATATATATGTATATATATATATATATATATATGTATGTATATATATTTATACCACTCCTTGTAATGCGCCGACGCGATATTGCGATGTGACAAGTCGCAATCATAGATCGAACTAGCTTGAGGTCTTTCCCATATGATAGGGTCTATGTCAATGCCGATTGCAATCCACCAATATCTGCGATCGCAGTAGCACATCTGCCCGATCCCACCGCATGTTATGCCTCTGGCTACATCCGCCTGTCACCGCCGATGTGATATGCCGATCGAATCTGGACCATTGATTGGCTAGATCTGACGGCTCCTATCCATTGTTGACTTAAGCCTTCGATAGGCTTGATTTCATGGTTTTCTTCATGTTTTTGGGTTTTTATTGTGTAATTCGGATTTTGTGAAACTTCCCCTTTTGCGAGGGTTTTGGCTTTTTAGGATATTTTGAGGAATGAGAGGGTTTTTAGGACCCCTTTTCAAGGGATTTTACTCCTTTTTCCAAGGGATATAGGCAACTTCATTTTATAATAACTTCTGCATCCTAAGTTAGTTTTGGTCCATTCAAATTGTAGTAGATTTAGAATGAGATGATCGCTATATTGGGGTTAGTTCCAGTAACTTCCTTGGACTTTCATTTTTCCTCCGTGAGGAACACTTAGACTCACGAGTCCATCCAAAATCCATTTTGGATAACGCCTTTCCACTAAAATAGCTTTTGGTCTCCAAAAAACGGATATACTGATCTAAACAGTAAATGAGAGTGACTCATCCTCTTCTTTCAGCCTCCCTACACTTGCCTTTGCATAGTGCCTCTGAACCAAAGTTTCTGACTGTTAGCTACCTATATCAATAGGTTTCATATTTCATGATTGGCAAAGAAAGGTCCAAATATGCTCTGCTTTGGTGATGCAAAGATCCCATATTTCCTAGAGAAAACAATGTATGTACATAAGTTCTTTGTTGACTCAATTTTGATGGGTGATCCAAAAGCCTAATCTGGATCATGCCATGTTTCAATTTTTTGATGTAGAATAGCGGAAGAAGTCTGTCCAAACTATTTAATCTTGGCAAACCAGTAGCTTAGGTAGAGAATTAAGGTTCCCAACTGCTTAATCTGGGACCTTGGAAGCAATAAGGGCAGCATTAGATAGAAAATCAAAAGGAAAAAGCCAAGGAAAAGAAAAAGGCATATAAGGGTCTGCAAGTCTAAGTGCACCCTCCATGAAGAAATAAAAAATGCTAGGCAAATAGATGGGTAGGAAGTTGGGGTTGCAGAAGTGTCAGTCCTTTCTAATTGAGTGTTTGATAACCTGTTTACAAAGGAAAATCAGTGGATTGAGAAGGACCTCTTCTCCATTGTGTTGCAGCAAAGAAAAGGAGCATGTCTAACTTCCCAGTTTCCCCTTTCACTCCCATTCCTAACATCCCCTCATCAGTTGAGATTCATGGAAGAATTTGAGGTTTTATGGTGGTCCTTATTCCTTAAAAAGCCACATTTCTTGTCTAAAAATTCTTTTCATTTTGATCTACTCCCTAAACTAAGTGATTTCCAAAATAAACTTAGTGATATCATTCTTCATTCACCCTTTCTTCCATACTAACCCCTAACTGCTATTATATAAATCCCCTGTGTTACCCTTTCCCTACTATTATAACACTATGGTGTATAAACCCCAAGCATTGTATAAATATCCCTCCCCTTGGCATTATAGCCATATGTTCACTATCAGGGATTAAATTGACATCTGGTCAGCTTAAGAGCCCTAACCCTTGCCCCTCTTTCCCCTTCTGAAGTGATTTAACCCATTAAACCCTTCATTTGCTAAGAAACCTTGTGAAAACCCATTTCCACCCCTAACCCGCTTCGTTTACAAAAAACATATAAAAACCCAATTTTTCCCGTTTACCCAAAGTTTGGCGCAAAAGCGCATTTGCATAAAAAACATTGGAAAAACCAAGTAATCTGCCAAATTTCCAAAGGTCCCGCCGGGCGCAAATCTCAAAAGAAAAATTATTTTATTCCCGCCCTCCATCCGTATCGTTCGGCCACCTCAATGTTCCGTCGACCGTCGGATCGGCCCCTTTTGATCCGACGGCCCTCGTGCATATCGGACCGGCCCCGACGTCCGAGAGTTACCTTCCGATATCTGTCAGAGGGTGATGTCAGGCCTCTGCCACGCGCCACCCCCACAGTGTATCGGAGGTACATCTGACATTTCTGCTTCCGTATCAAAAGCGGTGCGATATGAAACCGCTAACCACTTCCGGTTTCGGTTGATCCGCCCTGCCAGCGTC
This sequence comes from Pinus tabuliformis, assembly GCA_031772625.1. Classification (NCBI taxonomy): domain Eukaryota; kingdom Viridiplantae; phylum Streptophyta; class Pinopsida; order Pinales; family Pinaceae; genus Pinus; species Pinus tabuliformis. The sequence continues at coordinate 262,605,436 of CM062816.1, read as the reverse complement.
ACCGCCAGTCAGCGCCCCGTCCTCCAGTTGCCCCACCCGTCTGCCACTTCACCATCCCCGTGGACCTCTTGTATGCCACCACGTCACCCGATGACATCACGCTGACGTCATCCGACTTTGACCCCACCTGATGACGTCATGCTGACGTCATCCAAAAAAGGTGCCAAAGTCCTGAAAAAACCATATTTTGGCCGAAATGTCGCGTTTTTTGCACTTTTTGCAAAAAACGCTGTTGTATCCTCTGCATGAATTTTTACGTCCGAGCCTTTGCCAACCTGCTGAATCAACCTGGAGACCGCTGGCGCGCCATTTCACCTGCATTCTTGACCATTGCTGACTGTATATCAGGTATTTATCCATGCAAATCCTTTCTGCGCCCGGTTTTGTCTGTAAATTGCCAAAATAACTTAAAACAGTGAAAAAATAGATAATTCACCGGCAAATCCCCTGTGCCTGGTTCCCATTTGCACCTAGAACGTCGAAATTCACCAGCTAAGCCTCGTTTACCTGAAATTTTATGAAAACTGTATTCTGTTCGCGCAATCGGGAACTGTTAACCCACACTGTACAATTTGCTGTAAAAGAGAGAGCAAGGCCAGATATTTGCCTTATTCCTGTCCTAAGCAGTATTTCAATTGCTGCAACTCACATTTTGTCCTCTGTTCCTGAGTAAATTCACCTTCCTCTTCAAAGAAAACTCTTTGGTGTTGTTCTGCACAGTAACACTAGTCCATAAACAACAGAATCCTAAAGGAAATCATGGATCCACCAGTAGCCCCGGTGGCATTAAACGTTGCTCCATTGAATGCCCCTCAGAGAGAATTGGAGTGGCAGCCTCTAGCAGACCTGGACTATCAAATTTAAGAGGAAATGCTGATGAGGACCAAGTTCTACATCCACCTGCTAAATGAATTAAAGGCTAAACATGAGAGTGGGACAGATGTGCTGGGCATATGGCACTCTTTTCTCCCTATATTCAAGCTCCCTCAGGTCAATCAGTTCCCTGATTTGATCCACCTATGTGCTGAAAACTATGACCCTACTCGGAGGGCAGTGCTTCACCCTTCAGGCTCAGCTGTGTTCTATATCACCCCAGAAGCTATCAAAGAGATGCTCTGCTTCAACACTGAGAAGAAATTGGTCCCTCTATCACTCATAGACTTGATAAATCAAGGAGCCAGATTGACAGATGCTCAGGTCACCAAATTAAATCAGCTGTACATTGACTCTGACTCTGTGAAGTATCCTCCTATTAACCAAGTATACCTCAACCAATTAGGCAGAGATCTTGCAGACATGATTAGTCCCATTTTGGGCTATAACTCAATTGAATTTGTTGATGAAACTGTGCTGGTGATGATGCTAATGTTCTCTCTTGGCAAGTCTCCAATCTGCTATGACTATGCCACCTACATCTCTGATAAGATACATGAGCAGTTGATGAACTTGGCCCGAGAAAAGGTGTTTAGATACACCTCCTACATTTATCATTTGATCTTATATTATCAACATGAGAAGTTTTCTTTTGCTATCAAAAGAGTGGATGCCCAAGGCAATCCAAGGTCAGTGGTCTATTAGTCCTCTGCCTTCCACTACAGATCTCAATCTCCATACACTTACTGTGAGTTCATAGATCTCTTCATCCACCCAGCCATGTCTATACTGATGAGCTCACCTCCTCCAAGGCTCACTGATGAGATGCAAAGTATCCTTCAGTTATCCAAAACATACAACATTGGAGACTGGTACTTCTACCAGAACCACACAGTCATCAGGATCTATGGGTGTGAACTGCCTCCCTACAGATTGCCAAAGTATGTGCCCATGAGATTGTTTGCCCTGGAATACTTCAGGCAATTTGGGAATGCTGATGTGCTGCACTTTTCAGGCAGAGGCAAGAAAGCACAACTGAAGGTCAGGAACCAACTTGGCCACTTTATCTACAACAAAAGGGAAGAAGGTTGGAAAGAGGCGGATAGCATGTTAGAATCCCTTGGCCTGCAAACCAGTTTCCTGTGGAAACCATATGACCCCAATCACTTCATAACTTTAAGAAGGGTCAAGTATAGGCTGTCAGGTTATGACCATGTAAGGATTCCTCACATAGAAAAATATGCAAATCAAGTAAAATGGAGGAGAGGAACCCTAGAGGAGCCTGTTACACAAGAAGAGTTGAATCAAAGAGCAGTGAGAAATCTGAAAAAGATGGCTGACCTTGAACTTTGTTCACAGGTACTCACTCTTTCAAGCACACAAGTGGGAGCAGTTGCCTCGTCCTCAACTGCAAATCAGCAAGCAGCGAAAGCTAGTCAGCAAACCTCTAGCAAAGGCAAGGAAAAAGAGATGGAAACAGAACAGCCGCCTCATGAGGAGGTGCAGCAGCAACAGCAGCAGGTAGAGCAGCCACAACAGCAGGAACAACAGCAAGAAGAGGGAAACATGACAAAGAGCAGCCATTACAGCAAGAAAGGGCAGCTGAGGCCCCAATTTTCACTGAGCAGCAGGCTCAGAATACTGTGCCTTCTAGGCAAGAGACTACTACTGAAGCTTCAGTCCTCCAAACTCCACAAAAGGAGGATATAAGAAGGAAAAGGGACAGAGAGAATCCCCTCACATCATCCATAAATCAGGGAGAGAAAAGGCATAGAATGAATCCTTTCTCTGAGGAGGAAATGCCAATAGGGCAGTCCCTGGGCATGGGCCCACCTAGTAGAGAAGCATCCGCTAGTTCCTTCTAGCAGGGACAAGACAGAACAATGGGAGGAGAAGTCAGCTCCTCAAGCCACCAAAGAGAAGCTGAAGGAGGAATCAAACAGCAGTTTATTGATATTAAAAGGAAAAATGAGCCACTTAAAATACAGCTCCATAATCATCTGCTGAAAATGGCTCCTACCAATCAGCAAAGACTGATGTCTGCCTATGATGTTCATGAGGGCAAGATGATAATGAGTAATTTTATGCCAGCTGTAGTACAGCCACAGTCCCCTGCAGATTATATAAGGACCAATCTTGAGGTCCTTGCCAAGGACATCCACCCAATGGACAAAATCGAATTGCACAAACAAACGGGTGAGATGGTGTATGCCTCCTTGGCAGACAAAACACTGGATAACTACAGGCTAGAAAATAGCCTAAATAATACAACTGCCCAGCTTGAGTTGGAAAGGGCATCCTCTCAAGCAAAGGATAACAGAATTAAAGCCTTGGAGGAAATAATTATAGAACTTGGGCATGATCCTAAGGACATCAAGGGCATACAAGAAATATTGAAATTGAGGGATGCAGACATGGCAGCTTTGAGGAAAAAGATCAAAATCCCAGCAACAATTCACCCTCAAACAGATGAAGTTGCCCAGCTGAGACATGATCAAGATGCCACAGCTTTGCTGGTGTCTTTATATAAACAACTGATACAGACTCAAGAAAAGTTGGGAGAATCAGAGGCCGCACAGGCAGCATTACAGCAAAAGGAAGGAGGTCAAACATCCCAGCCTCCTCCTGAAATAATTAACCTTGAGGAAACTCCCCCAACTACTGCTCCTCCTACTCAACAAACAGAACAGGCAGCACCATCCACCTTAGCACCAGCGCCAACAACAGACCAGGCTTCAAGCCTGGACATGCAGAAACTAAGGAATGAAATCCAAGCCCTGGAAGCTCAAATGTCAGAGTTAAAAGAGGCCAGGGAAAATTTGGTCAAGTTGAATGAAATATATGACAAATCCAAGCAGACTGTAGCAGAAAAGGGAAGGGAAATAAAGGCCCTTAAAGACAGGATAAAGGAGCTGGAGAAGGAGCTCACATTGGATAAAGTGACAACTGAGCTCAAGACAGTGCTATGGGCCAACATTGGCCAATCCATCACTGACCAATGGCAGTATATTGAGACAATCCATGAGTATTTGGAGCTCATTGCAAAAGCACAAAGGGAAATCCAGAGATCAAGGGCATCTCTAGGCAATATGCCTGAGGTTGCCAATAGAATGATCAATGTGCTTAACAACAGAACAAGTGCTCAGTTAGCTACTATGGGAATCTCCAACAGAACTGAGACCATCCAGCTAATAAAGAGGGTCCTGGCACTAAGAAACCTGGTGCAAACATTAGAAAGAAGGACCCAGGACATGCAGACAGAGGTCAATAGATTCATGGACAAGTATGTGGCATTACAAAACAGAGGTCTCCCTGGCTTACTGAACAGCGCAGGAAGACTACTTACACATGAGCAGTATGCCAAGAGGGTCAACACCTTTGCCACCAATCAGATCACAGAGAAGGCCAGCACCTCAGAGGAAACAGGGCCAGCAACAGGACAAAGTCTCTACAACAGGGTAGAGAATTTATTCTTTATAATGAATGAAATCAAGCATCTGTTTGAAGTGCCTCCCAATTTCTATAAATACACAGAGGCAGATGAGACTTTGGATGCAATTCTCAGACATCAATTGCCCACACAGGAATGGTGGACTAAGGCAATACAGATGATATTATAAACCAGAGCCTGTAAATCAAGTTTTGTTATTTATTATTCAAATTTACAAGTGATCATGCACAGGAAAACTTGAAAATATCAGCATGCATGAAAAGGGAAGGGCTGAGCCAACTCAGCAGAACTATTTGGCCAACAAAGCAAAATTGACAGCTAACAGGTAGCAGGGCCGAAAGTTACAGCACGACATGCCATAAAGGCGCATTTTTCAGAGTTAAAGCAGAACGGTCAGACCGACTCAGTGGCCTCTAAAGGCCAAAATATATTCTGACAGACATAAAGAGAATTTATGTTGTATTAAAAGTAGTAATAACTTCTTATCTACTGTTCTGTACAAGTTGGTGAAAACATTTATTTCTCATATGACTCAACGCCTTAGATATTTTGTGTGACCGTTTGTATATATTCCCCCCTGGCATAAGCTTGCAGGGGGGGTTGTTGATTTCTCTTCAAGAATTCTGTTGCTGTAAATTTTCAGAGTTTAATACAAAGGCCGATGGAATTTCCAAAGTCTGTGTTGTCTGAGGGATTGTAATGCGATTGCTGAGTGCTACAGGATTCCTGCATGTTGTCATGGCTCAATAAGTTTTCTTTAAACTTTCGTTATGTTCTTTCTGTTATTTTCTCATAACTCATCCATGTTCTAGATTTCACAATTAATGGCAGAGAGAAAGACTAATTCCACGATTTATTCATAGAATACCCTGAATTCAATCTATGCTATTACAAATGTTTTCTTCAGTTATGGTTATAAAGGTGTGATTCTTAATTGCTGCACCTCTACACTATATCTTTCACAGGAGTTATTGTTTAGGAATTCAAGTCTGCTCCTTTACAATACATCTCTTTCTCACAACCCAGCTTAGTGGAAAATTCTTAATTGCTTTTCACTGGTTACACACATTTCATCATTATAATACCAAGTTTGTTTCATGAGACATTCAAAAGGCCCCGCAGTTTCAGCAATCCTAATCTACCTCTCAAACAACCAGTAACCAAAGACTCCATTGCCCAATGGACTAGAATTATCTGAAAGTTTCCACCTTAGGTACAGAAGACATCCCCCAACCAAAACATCAAACCAAACCCTGAACATCACAGCTATCCTACAATACTATCAAAACAGAGACAAATCATAAAGAGAGAGCCCTCTCTGATTACAGTTTGGCTAGAAACTGTAATCCAAAGATTGGTTAGTGGTTACCCCGGTCGTATTCCCTTGGGAGTCATAGGGAACAACCTGGGAGATAACATAATTGGCGACTCCGCTGGGGAACTTCCTTACGATTTTCTAATTGCTGTATATCTCCTAAATCTACAGATGAAGTCTGAATAACAGCCAGAAAGCCTTCAGAACTGTCTCTGTTTTACATTAACAAGTTCAGATAAATGTTGCTTCAGTCAATCTTCATGTTAGCTTTGAGAAATATACAACCATTCCAAAATCTTGCCTAGTCCTTACAGATATAAAAATACTCCAAAAAACATACTCAAAAAGAAGTTCAGAAGTTGGCTCCTAAAAGGGAAACCAGACACACAAGGTCAAACCCTGACCCAAATCCACCAGCAGTTTTTGAAAATCCTAATACAATCCCCAAAATAATTAGGAAACAGCGAAGGCAGGAAAATCCTAGTGATTTGAGTCCTGAGACAGCTCACCCTGAATCAGTTCCAACTCCTATCAAGGTTCTATTTCGGTCTACCCCTGTTTCCCCCAGTTCACCATCAACATCTCAAAGCCCTCCTTTCACACCTTCACCCACTGCACATATTCCCTTGACCAACACTCTAGTTTCTACCGGTCCCATCAACCCTATAGCACCCATCATCCCTGTTATCCCGTTTATCCCTGTCAATCCCATAAACCCTGCAAATATGGCCAACAGGTATGCACCCTTGCAGTTACCTGCTAATGCTGCAGCTTTACCCCAAGACTACCAAACCAAGATCTCATATTTTGACTCCACTGGCCTTTTCACAGCTATTCAGCATGCCAAAAGGATGCAAGATCATTTTGAGACCTATGAAATAGATGATGACAGTGTGAGAATGAGGATGTTTGTTCAAATTCTGACTGGGGATGTAAGAACCTAGTTTAGATCCCTGAATGCAAATTCCATCACAACTCCTGATGAGCTTTATCAAGCCTTTACTAACAGATGGGAGAAAAAGAAAGATACTTTGCACATACTTGGTGAATATGACACTATCAAAAGAGGTCCCCAAGAGACTGTTTTGGAGTATTGTGCAAGATTCAACAATGTATATAACACAATCCCACAAAAATTAAGACCTCCTCCTGATTTGGCCTTGTACAAATTTCTTGATGGTTTTGACCCTGATATGGCCTACCAGTTGAAGGAGAGAGCTCCTGAAACCCTTACAGATGCCCAAAAGGTTGTTGTCACAGTGGAAGCCAACCTGATTGCCAAAAGAAACAGAGCAAGGTTGGAAAAGAGAACCACCTTCAAAGAAGAACCCTCAGCCTTTGATCAAAAACTGGATGCAATACTCACTAGTATGAAGAGATTGGGTGATAGAGTGGAATCTGTTGAGAGAAAGTCATCATGGGAAGCACCACAAAACAACCCTCCTAGGAATCCAAATTTTAGGAGAACTCAAAATCCAAACGTTGGCAAGGCCAGTTCTGACCCAGACATAAGACCCCCTTTCGAAGAAAATTATGCTGAGACTTCCATATCAAGTGAACCCAATGAAGATCCCCACATAAATTTAATGGGTTTGGATGGTGAAAGCCAAGTCTTTTTAACACAACAAGATCATGAGAATGATGAAATCAAGCTGTTCCAAACCAAATCAGGTGAGTCATTTGACTTCAAACAAGGCTATGACACAGCTGTTTATGAAGTCCATAAACAATACAAGCTAAGGAGTAGAACTGTAAATGTAACACAGCCTGAAAAGATAAAGGATAGCCAGCAGCCCAAAAGAGCCATAGTTACAGAACCAAATGACACAACGGAATCACTTGCAAAGGAAGTAACCATTGAAGAAATCACTGAACCATTTTCTTCAAAACAGCAGCCCATGGCTGCATCATCCTTGCACCCTAACCCAAGTGTCACTCCTCAAGAGATGAGCAACAAGGGCAAGCCTCAAGATCAAGATAAGAATCAAGAAGAAGAGTTAGTGAACAAGGAAAGAAATGTCATCCACAACCAAAGGACCCAATCTGAAAAACCCTTTGACCTAGAAACTGAAATTGGTAAATTGAAGGTAGCTATTCCTCTTTCAGAACTAGCCAAGCATGACATTTATAAACAACAAATCAAGAAGTCCCTTCAACTTACTAACAACAAAGATGATGTCAATGTGCTGGATGATACCCCAGAATTGCTGTTTGGTCCAGAAGTTGATGGAAAAATAGTAGTCACAGGGATCTTACCTTTTTATGTCAGTTTACATGTTCATGATAAGATATTACACAATGCGATGTTTGACTCAGGTGCCTCTCACAACCTCATGCCAAAAGCAGTCATGGAAAGATTGAATCTAGATATTACAAGACCATATAAGGACCTATTCTCCTTTGACTCCAGCCAAGTCAAGTGCTTAGGTCTAATAAAAGATCTGTGTGTGTCCCTTGTTCAGTACCCAAATAAAACAATTCTAATGGATGTTGTAGTTGCTGATATCCCACCCAAGTATGGGATGCTGTTATCAAGGTCATGGGGGGCTAAACTTCAAGGTTCCCTACAACTGGACATGTCATACGCCACCATCTCTGTTTTTGGGCAACCAAAGAGACTATACAGAGAAACACTGATGAAATACATGGTCAGCAGTGAAGAAAAGCCCCAAAACTTTCCCATATATGCTGTCCATTCAGACATAGACTCATACATTCTCTTCAATAATAATACCACTCCCTCAAACAATGATGTTGAAACCAATACACTCATACAAGAGGAGGACACTGATGAAAAAACTGCTACCCAAGAAATAATGGTTAAACCATCACTAAGCAAAGCTGCTGTTCTAGAAATCAAGCTAATTCAATCAAGTGATCAGACTGTCCTAGAAGACAAACCAGGTGAAAAACCAGAACTTCAACTTATGATCCCAGATCACAGAAAGGTTATTAAATCTCCCCTAGAAAAAGAGAACCTATGGTTTCTTGAATTTGATGGGTCAGTCAACAAATTAGGGGCAGGAGCTGGAGCTTGGATACATAATAAACAAAACAGTCATGTGGAAGGCCGAGCCTACAGACTAAACTTCAGATGCACTAATAACATGGCAGAATATGAAGCTCTTTTACTAGGCCTCAAACTAGTAAAGTCCCTACAAGCCATAAAAGTGTCAATTCTAGGAGACTCAGACCTAGTTATCCAACAAGTAAAGGGAAATTTTGATAAAAGACTGAGATCTTATAGATCTGCTGCTGCTGAACTACTACAGTCCTTCACTGAATTTCAAATTACCAAGATTCCCAGAATCCATAACTTGCATGATCACAGTTTAGCCACATTTGCAAGTACCTGCAAGCTACCTTTTGAGCCCCACCACCGTTTTACAGCTGAGGTAAAACACAGACCTTCTGTCCCAAACAATGTCAAGGACTGGCAAGTATTTGAAGATGATGCACAAATAAACAATTTTTTGACTTTACAGCAAGAATTTGCAGGATTAAATATTGACACTGAGAGAGCAAGTCAATCACAAATACAGTTTGAACAGAATAACCACCCAATATCACCCAGAACAGCAAAACAAATGCTACATCCAACCATTTTCAACAAAGAAAACATACAACAAATTCAACAAAACAGTTATGAAGAACTGCCTGTTACAGAGGCTGAGATCATAGAGCTGAAAGACAATTTTCTTCCAACAGGCCTAACTCCATTAGAGGACATCTTTGACTCAAATGACATCCCTAGAAAACCAAAGATGCAGCCCCTTAATGCTGTTGTTGAGGAATGCAACATTGGAACCACTGAGAGACCCAAGATAATAAAATTGTCTGCATCCTTGCCTCCTGATCAAAAACCCAAATACATTGACCTTTTCAAGGAGTTTCAGGAAGTGTTTGCATGGGGCTATGAGGATCTAAAATCCTATGATACCTCTGTTATCCAGCACACTATCCCTCTCAAGCCTAATCAAAAGCCATTCAAACAGAAATTGAGAAGGATTAATCCCATGCTTCTCCCCTCAATTGAAAAGGAGCTACAAAAAATGTTTAAAGCTGGTATCATAGCACCAATCAGGTTTTCTGATTGGATTTCAAATTTGGTGCCCACAAGAAAGAAAACTGGTGAAATAAGGCTTTGTGTTGATCTTAGAAACTTAAATCAAGTGTCCCTCAAGGACAATTATCCCTTGCCCAAGATGGATCACATTCTCCAAAGAGTGGTAGGGGCCTCAAGGATTTCATTACTTGATGGATTCTCAGGCTTTAATCAAATCCTCGTACACCCTGATGATCAAGACAAAACTGCATTCACAACCCCATGGGGAACTTTCAAATATGTAAAAATGCCTTTTGGATTGAAGAATGTAGGGGCAACATTTCAAAGAGCAATGGATATTGCTTTTGCCAAAGAGATTCATGACTTCCTTGTCATTTATCTGGATGATCTCACACCTTTCTCAAAATCAGACCAAGAACACTTGAAACATTTGAGACAGATCTTCCTAACATGTAGGAAATATGGAATCTCCTTGAATCCCAAGAAATCCTTATTTGGTTTGGAAGAAGGTAGGCTATTGGGACATATCATTTCAAAGGATGGCATTAGAATTGACCCAGATAGGATACAAGCTATCTTACAAATGCCCCACCCAAGAAATATCAAAGAATTGCAAGCATTCTTGGGAAAAATCAATTTCTTGAGAAGGTTTATCCCAAACTTAGCAGAACTGATCAGATTACTAAATAACATGCTAAAGAAGGATTCAAAAGTGAAGTGGACCGTTGAAGCAAATCAAGCCTTTGAAGGTATAAAATTGGCCCTTACCCAAACTCCAGTCCTAACAAATCCTCAATTTGATAAAGAATTCATCATTTTTTCTTTTGCCTCCCAACATACTATTGCTGTTGTTTTATTACAGAAAGATGACCAAGGAAATGAAAAGCCCATTGCTTTCTTTAGCAGAGCTCTTAGAGATGCACCTCTAAAATATCAAATCATGGAAAAACAAGCCTATGCTTTGGTCAAGGCCATTAAGGACTTTAGGATTTACATCCTTTATTCCCATGTTATAGCTTATGTGCCAAGTCCCATTGTAAAAGACATACTCACTCAAGAAAACTTAGAGGGTAGAAGAGGAAAATGGATTGCCAACATCTTGGAATTTGACATTGAAATAAAACCTACAAAGATGATAAAAGGGCAAGGCTTGGCCAAATTAATGACTGAATCAAACTTCCAAGCCTTAGACATAAACCAACTGGACAATGAACCGGAGCTGGCGACTCCAAAGATCAACGTAGCCTTTGAACAATCCCCTTGGTACTCTGATATATGTTATGTGTTACAAAACCTGTGTGCTCCCCCAGGATTGTCCAGAACTAAATGTAGGTTCTTAAAAATGAAAGCCTCAAGATTTTGTGTTATGGATGGTAATTTGCTTTGGAAAAACCATGAAGGGATATTGCTAAACTACTTAATTGAGAATGAGACTAACAATATCATGAAAGAATTTCATGCAGGTGACTGTGGTGGACACTTGTACTGGAAGTCCACCATGGACAAAATACTAAGGGCTGGTTACTATTGGCCCACTGTTTTCTCTGATGTTAAAAAGTTTACCACATCATGTCATAAATGTCAAGTGTTTGAGGGAAAGAGAAAGTTACTACAACTTCCCTTGAGGCCTATTGCCACAGAGAGACCTTTTCAACAATGGGGCTTGGATTTCATTGGGTAAATTCATCCCTCATCTTCAGGCCAACATAGATGGATTCTAACAGCTACAGACTACTTCACCAAGTGGATTGAAGCTGTTCCATGCAGACAAGCAAATGATTCAACAATCATTCAGTTTTTGGAAAATAACATATTGGCTAGATTTGGTTGTCCTGACAAAATAATAACAGACAATGCTGCTGCTTTCAGATCTAAGAAGATGGTGAATTTCTGCCACAAATTTCACATCACCTTGGGCCATTCTACTGCATACTATCCCCAAGGAAATGGTCTTGCTGAATCATCGAATAAAATCCTGGTAAACATCATAAAGAAAGCGCTGGAAGAAAATAAAAAGAATTGGCATAAGAAACTTGTGAATGCCTTATGGGCAGATAGACTAACAACCAAGAGATCAATTGGGGTCAGCCCATATGAGTTAGTCTATGGATTAGAAGCCAAATTCCCTTCAGCACTAGGGATTCCTGTTATGAAACTTCTTCAAGAAAGTCAAGCTGAACCAAATGATATGCAGAGAAGGATAAATCAAATAATATGTCTGCAGCAAACCAGAGATCAAGTTTACAGCAGAGTTCAAGTTTTACAAGAAAAATTAAAGAAAGCCTTTGACAGAAGGACTAAGGCAGAAGATTCCAATATTGGAGACAAAGTCCTCAAGTGGGATTCAAGAAGGGAATATAAAGGAAAACATGGAAAATTTGATTCCCTTTGGACAGGACCATTTGTTGTTCAAGCAGTGCAAGGAAACAATACTTATTTCCTCAAAAGTCTTGATGAAGCTGATTTGAATGAAGGTCCTGTGAATGGCAGGATGCTGAAGCACTATTTTGACTACCATCCATGAGTGCAGCTTGAGTTCCCCTTGTACATATTTAGGTGTATATATTACTTTTTGTTGACATGTAACAATGCAGTTTCTCAAAGTTTTACAGGTTATCAGCAAAGGGCAAATAAGTTTCAAGCTTTATCAAGATAGGAAGAGCACAATTTTGGATTTTCAAAGAGGAATACTCCAACTTTTGATACAAGAAGTCAAGGGGCAAGGCATTCTGACCTGCTGTTCTTGGTCTTTCAAATGAAAAACCATCCCCATGTGGAGCCATTGTTAGCTACCTATATCAATAGGTTTCATATTTCATGATTGGCAAAGAAAGGTCCAAATATGCTCTGCTTTGGTGATGCAAAGATCCCATATTTCCTAGAGAAAACAATGTATGTACATAAGTTCTTTGTTGACTCAATTTTGATGGGTGATCCAAAAGCCTAATCTGGATCATGCCATGTTTCAATTTTTTGTTGTAGAATAGAGGAAGAAGTCTGTCCAAACTGTTTAATTTTGGCAAACCAGTAGCTTAGGTAGAGAATTAAGGTTCCCAACTACTTAATCTGGGACCTTGGAAGCAATAAGGGCAGCATTAGATAGAAAATCAAAAGGAAAAAGCCAAGGAAAAGAAAAAGGCATATAAGGGTCTGCAAGTCTAAGTGCACCCTCCATGAAGAAATAAAAAATGCTAGGCAAATAGATGGGTAGGCAGTTGGGGTTGCAGAAGTGTCAGTCCTTTCTAATTGAGTGTTTGATAACCTGTTTACAAAGGAAAATCAGTGGATTGAGAAGGACCTCTTCTCCATTGTGTTGCAGCAAAGCAAAGGAGCATGTCTAACTTCCCAGTTTCTCCTTTCACTCCCATTCCTAACATCCCCTCATCAGTTGAGATTCATGGAAGAATTTGAGGTTTTATGGTGGTCCTTATTCCTTAAAAAGCCACATTTCTTGTCTAAAAATTCTTTTCATTTTGATCTACTCCCTAAACTAAGTGATTTCCAAAATAAACTTAGTGATATCATTCCTCATTCACCCTTTCTTCCATACTAACCCCTAACTGCTATTATATAAATCCCCTGTGTTACCCTTTCCCTACTATTATAACACTATGGTGTATAAACCCCAAGCATTGTATAAATATCCCTCCCCTTGGCATTATAGCCATATGTTCACTATCAGGGATTAAATTGACATCTGGTCAGCTTAAGAGCCCTAACCCTTGCCCCTCTTTCCCCTTCTGAAGTGATTTAACCCATTAAACCCTTCATTTGCTAAGAAACCTTGTGAAAACCCATTTCCACCCCTAACCCGCTTCGTTTACAAAAAACATATAAAAACCCACTTTTTCCCGTTTACCCAAAGTTTGGCGCAAAAGCGCATTTGCATAAAAAACATTGGAAAAACCAAGTAATCCGCCAAATTTCCAAAGGTCCCGCCGGGCGCAAATCTCAAAAGAAACATTATTTTATTCCTGCCCTGCGTCCGTATCGTTCGGCCACCTCAACGTTCCGTCGACCGTCGGATCGGCCCCTTTTGATCCGACGGCCCTCGTGCATATCGGACCGGCCCCGACGTCCGAGAGTTACCTTCCGATATCTGTCAAAGGGTGACGTCAGGCCTCTGCCACGCGCCACCCCCACAGCGTGTCGGAGGTACATCTGACATTTCTGCTTCCGTATCAAAAGCGGTGCGATATGAAACCGCTAACCACTTCCGGTTTCGGTTGATCCGCCCTGCCAGCGTCACCGCCAGCGTCACCGCTAGTCAGCGCCCCGTCCTCCAGTTGCCCCACCCGTCTGCCACTTCACCATCCCCGTGGACCTCTTGTATGCCGCCACGTCACCCGATGACGTCACGCTGATGTCATCTGACTTTGACCCCACCTGATGACGTCATGCTGACGTCATCCAAACAAGGCGCCAAAGTCCTGAAAAAACCATATTTTGGCCGAAATGTCGCGTTTTTTGCACTTTTTTCAAAAAACGCTGTTGTATCCTCTGCATGAATTTTTACGTCCGAGACTTTGCCAAACTGCTGAATCAACCTGGAGACCACTGGCGCGCCATTTCACCTGCATTCTTGACCATTGCTGACTGTATATCAGGTATTTATCCATGCGAATCCTTTCTGTGCCGGTTTTGTCTGTAAATTGCCAAAATAGCTTAAAACAGTGAAAAAATAGATAATTCACCGGCAAATCCCCTGTGCCTGGTTCCCATTTGCACCTAGAACGTTGAAATTCACCAGCTAAGTCTCGTTTACCTGAAATTTTATGAAAACTGCATTCTGTTCGCGCAATCGGGAACTGGTAACCCACACTGTACCAATTTGCTGTAAAAGAGAGAGCAAGGCCAGATATTTGCCTTATTCCTGTCCTAAGCAGTATTTAAATTGCTGCAACTCACCTTTTGTCCTCTGTTCCTGAGTAAATTCACCTTCCTCTTCAAAGAAAACTTTTTGGTGTTGTTCTGCACAGTAACACTAGTCCATAAACAATAGAATCCTAAAGGAAATCATGGATCCACCAGTAGCCCCAGTGGCATTAAACGTTGCTCCATTGAATGCCCCTCAGAGAGAATTGGAGTGGCAGCCTCTAGCAGACCTGGACTATCAAATTTCAGAGGAAATGCTGATGAGGACCAAGTTCCACATCCACCTGCTAAATGAATTAAAGGCTAAACATGAGAGTGGGACATATGTGCTGGGCATATGGCACTCTTTTCTCCCTATATTCAAGCTCCCTCAGGTCAATCAGTTCCCTGATTTGATCCACCTATGTGCTGAAAACTATGACCCTACTCAGAGGGCAGTGCTTGACCCTTCAGGATCAGCTGTGTTCTATATCACCCCAGAAGCTATCAAAGAGATGCTCTGCTTCAACACTGAGAAGAAATTGGTCCCTCTATCACTCATAGACTTGATAAATCAAGGAGCCAGATTGACAGATGCTCAGGTCACCAAATTAAATCAGCTGTACATTGACTCTGACTCTGTGAAGTATCCTCCTATTAACCAAGTATACCTCAACCAATTGGGCAGAGATCTTGAAGACATGATTAGTCCCATTTTGGGCTATAACTCAATTGAATTTGTTGATGAAACTGTGCTGGTGATGATGCTAATGTTCGCTCCTGGAAAGTCTCCAATCTGCTATGACTATGCCACCTACATCTCTGATAAGATACATGAGCAGTTGATGAACTTGGCCCGAGAAAAGGTGTTTAGATACACCTCCTACATTTATCATTTGATCTTATATTATCAACATGAGAAGTTTTCTTTTGCTATCAACAGAGTGGATGCCCAAGGCAATCCAAGGTCAGTGGTCTATTGGTCCTCTGCCTTCCACTACAGATCTCAATCTCCATACACTTACTGTGAGTTCATAGATCTCTTCATCCACCCAGCCATGTCTATACTGATGAGCTCACCTCCTCCAAGGTTCACTGATGAGATGCAAAGGATCCTTCAGTTATCCAAAACATACAGCATTGGAGACTGGTACTTCTACCAGAACCACACAGTCATCAGGATCTATGGGTGTGAACTGCCTCCCTATAGATTGCCAAAGTATGTGCCCATGAGATTGTTTGCCCTGGAATACTTCAGGCAATTTGGGAATGCTGATGTGCTGCACTTTTCAGGCAGAGGTAAGAAAGCACAACTGAAGGTCAGGAACCAACTTGGCCACTTTATCTACAACAAAAGCGAAGAAGGTTGGAAAGAGGCGGATAGCATGTTAGAATCCCTTGGCCTGCAAACCAGTTTCCTGTGGAAACCATATGACCGCAATCACTTCATAACTTTAAGAAGGGTCAAGTATAGGCTGTCAGGTTATGACCATGTAAGGATTCCTCACATAGAAAAATATGCAAATCAAGTAAAATGGAGGAGAGGAACCCTAGAGGAGCCTGTTACACAAGAAGAGTTGAATCAAAGAGCAGTGAGAAATCTGAAAAAGATGGCTGACCTTGAACTTTGTTCACAGGTACTCACTCTTCCAAGCACACAAGTGGGAGCAGTTGCCTCGTCCTCAACTGCAAATCAGCAAGCAGCCAAAGTTAGTGAGCATACCTCTAGCAAAGGCAAGGAAAAAGAGATGGAAACAGAGCAACCGCCACATGAGGAGGTGCAGCAACAACAGCAGCAGGTAGAGCAGCCACAACAGCAGGAACAACAGCAAGAAGAGGGGCAACATGACAAAGAGCAGCCATTACAGCAAGAAAGGGCAGCTGAGGCCCCAATTTTCACTGAGCAGCAGGCTCAGAATACTGTGCCTCCTAGGCAAGAGACTACTACTGAAGCTTCAGTCCTCCAAACTCCACAAAAGGAGGATATAAGTAGGAAAAGGGACAGAGAGACTCCCCTCACATCATCCATAAATCAGGGAGAGAAAAGGCATAGAATGAATCCTTTCTCTGAGGAGGAAATGCCAATAGGGCAGTCCCTCGGCATGGGCCCACCTAGTAGAGAAGCATCTGCTAGTTCCTTCCAGCAGGGACAAGACAGAACAATGGGAGGAGAATTCAGCTCCTCAAGCCACCAAAGAGAAGCTGAAGGAGGAATCAAACAGCAGTTTATTGATATTAAAAGGAAAAATGAGCCACTTAAAATACAGCTCTATAATCATCTGCTGAAAATGGCTCCTACCAATCAGCAAAGACTGATGTCTGCCTATGATGTTCATGAGGGCAAGATGATAATGAGTCATTTTATGCCAGCTGTAGTATAGCCACAGTCCCCTGCAGATTATATAAGGACCAATCTTGAGGTCCTTGCCAAGGACATCCACCCAATGGACAAAATCGAATTGCACAAACAAACGGGTGAGATGGTGTATGCCTCCTTGGCAGACAAAACACTGGATAACTATAGGCTAGAAAATAGCCTAAATAATACAACTGCCCAGCTTGAGTTGGAAAGGGCATCCTCTCAAGAAAAGGATAACAGAATTAAAGCCTTGGAGGAAATAATTATAGAACTTGGGCATGATCCTAAGGACATCAAGGGCATACAAGAAATATTGAAATTGAGGGATGTAGACATGGCAGCTTTGAGGAAAAAGATCAAAATCCCAGCAACAATTCACCCTCAAATAGATGAAGTTGCCCAGCTAAGACATGATCAAGATGCCACAGCTTTGCTGGTGTCTTTATATAAACAGCTGATACAGACTCAAGAAAAGTTGGGAGAATCAGAGGCCGCACAGGCAGCATTACAAGCATCATTACAGCAAAAGGAAGGAGGTCAAACATCCCAGCCTCCTCCTGAAATAATTAACCTTGAGGAAACTCCCCCAACTACTGCTCCTCCTACTCAACAAACAGAACAGGCAGCACCATCCACCTCAGCACCAGCGCCAACAACAGACCAGGCTTCAAGCCTGGACATGCAGAAACTAAGGAATGAAATCCAAGCCCTGGAAGCTCAAATGTCAGAGTTAAAAGAGGCCAGGGAAAATTTGGTCAAGTTGAATGAAAGATATGACAAATCCAAGCAGACTGTAGCAGAAAAGGGCAGGGAAATAAAGGCCGTTAAAGACAGGATAAAGGAGCTGGAGAAGGAGCTCACATTGGATAAAGTGACAGCTGAGCTCAAGACAGTGCTATGGGCCAACATTGGTCAATCCATCACTGACCAATGGCAGTATATTGAGACAATCCATGAGAAGTTGGAGCTCATTGCAAAAGCACAGAGGGAAATCCAGAGATCAAGGGCATCTCTAGGCAATATGCCTGAGGTTGCCAATAGAATGATCAATGTGCTTAACAACAGAACAAGTGCTCAGTTAGCTACTATGGGAATCTCCAACAGAACTGAGACCATCCAGCTAATAAAGAGGGTCCTAACACTAAGAAACCTGGTGCAAACATTAGAAAGAAGGACCCAGGACATGCAGACAGAGGTCAATAGATTCATGGACAAGTATGTGGCATTACAAAACAGAGGTCTCCCTGGCTTACTGAACATCGCAGGAAGACTACTTACACATGAGCAGTATGCCAAGAGGGTCAACACCTTTTCCACCAATCAGATCACAGAGAAGGCCAGCACCTCAGAGGAAACAGGGCCAGCAACAGGACAAAGTCTCTACAACAGGGTAGAGAATTTATTCTTTATAATGAATGAAATCAAGCATCTGTTTGAAGTGCCTCCCAATTTCTATAAATACACAGAGGTAGATGAGACTTTGGATGCAATTCTCAGACATCAATTGCCCACACAGGAATGGTGGACTAAGGCAATACAGATGATATTATAAACCAGAGCCTGTAAATCAAGTTTTGTTATTTATTATTCAAATTTACAAGTGATCATGCACAGGAAAACTTGAAAAGATCAGCATGCATGAAAAGGGAAGGTCTGAGCCAACTAAGCAGAACTATTCGGCCAACAAAGAAAAATTGACAGTTAACAGGTAGCAGGGCCGAAAGTTACAGCACGACATGCCATAAAGGCGCATTTTTCAGAGTTAAAGCAGAATGGTCAGACCGACTCAGTGGCCTCTAAAGGCCAAAATATCTTCTGACAGACATAAAGAGCATTTATGTTGTATTAAAAGCAGTAATAACTTCTTATCTACTGTTCTGTACAAGTTGGTGAAAACATTTATTTCTCAGATGACTCAACGCCTTAGATATTTTGTGTGACCATTTGTATATATTCCCCCCTGGCATAAGCTTGCAGGGGGGGTTGTTGATTTCTCTTCAAGAATTCTGTTGCTGTAAATTTTCAGAGTTTAATACAAAGGCCGATGGAATTTCCAAAGTCTGTGTTGTCTGAGGGATTGTAATGCGATTGCTGAGTGCTACAGGATTCCTGCATGTTGTCATGGCTCAATAAGTTTTCTTTAAACTTTCGTTATGTTCTTTCTGTTATTTTCTCATAACTCATCCATGTTCTAGATTTCACAATTAATGGCAGAGAGAAAGACTAATTCCAGGATTTATTCATAGAATACCATGAATTCAATCTATGCTATTACAAATGTTTTCTTCAGTTATGGTTATAAAGGTGTGATTCTTAATTTCTGCACCTCTACACTATATCTTTCACAGGAGTTATTGTTTAGGAATTAAAGTCTGCTCCTTTACAATACATCTCTTTCTCACTACCCAGCTTAGTGGAAAATTCTTAATTGCTTTTCACTGGTTACACACATTTCATCATTATAATACCAAGTTTGTTTCATGAGACATTCAAAAGGCCCCGCAGTTTCAGCAATCCTAATCTACCTCTCAAACAACCAGTAACCAAAGACTCCATTTCCCAATGGACTAGAATTATCTGAAAGTTTCCACCTTAGGTACAGAAGACATCCCCCAACCAAAACATCAAACCAAACCCTGAACATCACAGCTAGCCTACAATACTATCAAAACAGAGACAAATCATAAAGAGAGAGCCCTCTCTGATTACAGTTTGGCTAGAAACTGTAATCCAAAGATTGGTTAGTGGTTACCCTGGCCGTATTCCCTTGGGAGTCATAGGGAACAACCTGGGAGATAACACTGACCACTTCCCTTCTTAGATGGGATGGTCTTCTTGGGAATAAGATCTTCCTCCTTGCCTTCCTGCAGAGCTCCTACTGAAATGGTTATAGAAGGTAGTTTGAGCTTCTCTGCCTTGATCATTGATCCAAGGTGGCTCAAAAAAGTGTGAAGGGTGTCTGCTCCACAAAACTTTAATTTGTACCTATTTGGAAATCTGTCAACAACAACTGTTAACAACAACGGAAATACATACAACAATTGGATGGCCTAAACTCCTGCTTCAACAAAAGAAATAGATTTCACATCTTGTGAACACCTCCATGTCTTACATTTACATACAAATGATGGACTAAGCAACAAACCCACAAAACATGCCTTTAAAACAAATGACCCTTCAAGTCAAGCATGTAGAAAAAGACCATTTGGATTCTTTTTCAAAATATGAAACTCTCCATTATTATCCCCATTTAGGAGACCATGTTAACTATTCCCAGTCAACATTGCATCACATGCATGTCAAAGCAATCAACCCTATAAGTTAATTACACATACATGTTCAAATACAAAGAAATCATCAACATCCCTGTCTTCATGCACATCATACTTATGCATGCATTTCATCCTTCAACTTTCACTTAAGTACACTGTACTTTCGAAGCTGAAATGAAATATAATGTTGGAGCAACAAAGTGAGTCTCAAGCTCAACTTCTCCATTCACCTACTTGGAAAATCCTACTTGCATTCCATTAAAAAAGAAATACAAATAGATGCATCAATAGACATGCAATCTTAATTGGATAAGAAATCTAACCGTTTCTTACCAATCCCTTTCAAAGGTACTAGCTTTATCTGCACATTAGCATCAACATGTGAATCATTTTGAGACACATCACTCATGGAATCTTCCTTTCCATTTCTGCTATCTTCTCTTTTGACTTTCTTCAACTTTGGTGGAAGCATTGTTGGATTCAGTGCGCAACATTTTGCAGAAAGATGTCCTCACTTATGGTAGTAAGTGTACTACATGTACATCGTCTTGATAGCATGATTTTCCTTGTCCAATGGACCTTTGGCTACTTGCTTCTTTTCCTTCAAAATTTTCGTTTATGTGGCCATTCTCTTCCAACATCTAGAAAAAACATGGTTATCCAAACCACAAAAAGAACATGCAACTCTTTTCCCATGCTTATGTGGAAATTTATCATGCTTTGCAAAATCAAAAGGAATGTGTTTAGAACTAGATTTATACCTGCCTCTTTCACCTTTATTTCCTTCATGAGGAGGTGAATTGAGTGAAGAAGTAGCTCAATTTGGAACATCATCAATCTCTTCAAGGTTATCAAAGTTTCCACAACACTTTGGTTCAAGTGTGTGCTTCTGAACACCTGCATCCTCTTCTTCAAGATGATACTTGACTAAGGCTTCTTGGGCAACAAAGAGTTGTGACTCCAAATCATGCATCATCTTCAGGTTCATATTTGCAATATGAAGTTGCCTCCCCATTTCCTGCAATTTGTTAGAAAGCATCTGCTTCTCTTCCTCCATGGAATTCAACTGATTTCTAAGTATGCTGCTTTTCCTTCCATCCTCATACATTTCTGTCACCATATTCATCATGATGAACAAGTCTTGATTCATGTCTTCATCAAAGACTTTTGTGAATAAAGGAGAATTTGCGGACTCACTTGAAGAAGTTGTCATTATGCCAATGAACAAAAGAACTTCAAACAAGAATAACAAAGAGCTTATTCAAGCAACCTTTTGCAACAAACCTCTTGTGCTTCAAGGATTTCTTTGAGGTCCTTTGGGATAGAAGAATTCCTTTAGCCCTTCTCCTTCTTGTCCTTCCTAGACTGAGCTATCAATAGCTTTCCCTTCACCTTAGCAAAACCCAAAAATTAGTCGGTCTAGAAACAAGAATATAATCAATCAGACAATCAATCCTTCACTGCCCAAACACCTTTTAGACAAGCAATCTTTGCTCTATCAATCAAGCATTCTGATATAACCTTCTTAAAGGTGTGGTTAATCAATCTTAAGCTCTGATACCACTTGATCTGAAAATGGTGCTCTTAGGCTTCTTGTCTAACTTACTAGAACCTCTCCCACTCCCAAATCTTTAAATATTCCCAAGTCTTATTGATTAACCAATGCAGAATTAATAAGTGCTTGATAACATGGCTGTATGCTTGTACTTGTTTTCAACTGATTACTTGCTTTAAAATTTGTTGTTTTAACTAATATGTGAATGTGCTTGAACATAATACATAAGTGCTTATAACAGTAAACAATGAAGCAATAAACAATCACACAGAAACATCAATTTAATTAGGAGTTCACCCACAACTCTTGGGCTACATCTCCATGAGTTCTAGTCAACTCAACTAGGCTCTCTGGGATTTTGGTACCAACAATTATTTTAGATGCTATAGCTATCTGAGATTATGGTACCAACAATTATTTTAGATGCTGGGATTTTGGATGGACTCCTGAGTCTAAGTGTTCCTCACAGAGGAAAAATGGAAGTCCAAGGAAGTTCCTGGAATTAGCCTAATTGCATAGATCATCTCATTCTGAATCTACTCCAATTTGAATGGGCCAAAACTAAATTAAGATGCAGAAGTTATTATAAAATGAAGTTGCCTATATCCCTTGGAAAAATGAGCAAAATCCCTTGAAAAGGGGTCCTAAAAACCCTCTAAGTCCTCAAAATCTCCTAAAAATCCAAAACCCTCACAAAAGAGGAAGTTTCACAAAATCCGGATTACACTATCGGAACCCAAAAACATGAAGAAAACCATGAAATCGAGCGTATTGGAGGATTAAGTCAACAATGGACAGGTGCCATTGGATCTGGCCGATCAACGGTCCAGATCCGATCAGCATATCGCATTAGTAGTGATAGGCGGAGGCAGTCGAAGGCATAACATGCGATGGGACTAGGCCGATGTGATACCATGATCGCCAATATCGATGGATCACAATTGGCGTTGACATAGACCCTATCATATGGGAAAGACCTTAGGCTTGTGCGATATATGATTGCGACTTGTCGCATCGCAATATCACATCGACGCATTACAAGGAGCGGTATGTATACATACATACATACATATATATATATATATATATATATGCGAGCGATAGTTGGACCCGACAGCAATATGAACCAAATTTAATATATTTTGAAATCCGCCAAAAGGAATTTTTTATGTGTTTTCATATATTTTGCTATTAAACGAAATACAAAGGGGAAGCGTGATGTGATGAAATCCAGACTCGAAGGGGTTTTGGAATGAAAACGAATAATATTTCAAGTCCATCATAAGCCATTTTTGCGGTATTTGCATTGTTTTAACGTATTTTTAAATACAAAAGGAAATCCTTGGAACAAGGCCGAAGCGACTTGCAATAGCGATTATGGGTGGACCCGATAGGATTTTAGGGTATAATTCATAGCGATTGAAGTCTGATGAATAGTGCTTTCTATGAATTTTCCTGTGTTTGGTGTATTTTTCCTGTATAAGCCGAGAATGACAAAATTTGGGGAATTCAAGCACCGATGGTTCCTTCCGTTGTGGAATAGGTGGCATCCATCCCTGAGGGAGTTTAGAAATGATTTCTAATGCTCAGAGAAGGGATTTGAGCGAACCATGGCTGGAAGACAGAGAGCCCAAGAGGGAAGATGAACCAACAACGTTGATTTGGCTTAAAAAGACACAAAATGATAGAGACAAGGTTGATGGCGGTTGAGTTGTTGTTGGTTGTTGTTGTTGATTTTTGTTGGTTTTTGTTGCTGAAAGGAAGCCAAAGCAGGAAGCTAAGGCAAAGGAGGCAGCACAGAAGCAAAAGAGTAGCCAAGGGAGTCACTTGGAAGCCAAGTAAAAATCCAAGAGGGTTGTGAACTGATAGAGGGTAGAAGGAAGCTAGAGCTGAAGAGCTAGAGAGCCAGAGCTAGAGCCAAAGAGCTAGAGTCAGAGCTAAGATCCAGAACCAAGAGCCAAAGAGCCAGAGTCAGAGCCAAGAGCCGGAACCAAGAGCCAAGAGCCAAAGCCAAGAGCTTGAGTCAAGATCTAGAGCTTCAAGAGCCAGAGGGAATAACATGGTGTCCAAACCCACTATTTCTGTGTAAAAGAGCAGGAGTTAAGCCAAAAGCTTGTAAAAAAAAAGACTTATACCATAATCCTAGAGAGCCTATTTGAGTTACCTAGAGCTCACAGAGATGTAGCCCAAGAGTTGTGGGTGAACTCCTAATTAAACTGTTGTCTTATGTGTTTGTTTTATTGTTGCATTATTCACTGTTATATGCATTTATATATATATATATATATATATATGTGTGTGTGTGTGTGTGTGTGTGTGTGTGTGTGTGTGTGTGTGTGTGTGTGTGTGTGTGTGTGTGTGTGTGTGTGTGTGTGTGTGTGTGTGTGTGTGTGTGTGTGTGTGTGTGTGTGTGTGTGTGTGTGTGTGTGTGTGTGTGTGTGTGTGTGTGTGTGTGTGTGTGTGTGTGTGTGTGTGTGTGTGTGTGTGTGTGTTTAAGCACATTTACATATCAGCTAACAACACATTTTTAAAGCATATAATCAGTTTAAAACAAGCATAAGCATACACTATATTGTCAAGCATATTATCAATTCCACATTGGCTAATCATTAAGACCTAGGAATATTCAAGCTTTGGAAATGGGAGAGGTTCTTGTAAGTTAGACAAGAAGCCTAAGAGCCCCATTTTCAGATCATCTCCTGTGGCCCCTTGTGGAAAGAAAACAACAAGTGGGATAATGTTGGGTTGTGTTATATTCTTTCCATGACTAACCTACATAGAGTACCGGGTGGTTAGAGGGGAGACGGAGCTCCCCCTTCATTGCGCCGATTATGCAGTGGGGGTGGCACAGGGGGTTTGAGGGGGGCGGTTAACCCCTCTCTACAGGGTCCGGCGCAGTGCCCAGGGAATTTTTATTTTTTTTGGACGCTATATTAGGTTGGGTGAACCTACCTATGGTTTTCTGTCCATCGTTTTGGACATGATGGTTTTCGGTCCATGGTATTGGATGCTTCGGTATGTATAAATATGTATTGTAACATTGAAAGGAACATAATGAAAAATCAAGATGGTAGTCCATGTTTTTGGATCCAGGGGAAAATCTCTGTGTATATGTGTTTTATGTGTTATGCTCTCACATTGTTTATTTAATGTGTTTTATAATTCGTATGCAGGTAATTTCTGTACGGGGTTAAAACCTACACAGATGTCCAGAAAAGGGAAAACAAAAAATTCATACAAAGGTAATGGAAATATTTAATTATGTTCACAATCTTGTAGATTGGGATGCTATTTCAAATTCTGACTCAAAATATGAACATTTAGCTATACACAATGTGTCAAATGATGATATTGAGAATTATTTCAATAAGATATATCTATCATATGGTGAAAATAGTATTTTTACATATTTATCAAACTTTTTTATGTTTTCATCATATACTTTTCAGCAAAAAATAGCCAACCTCCAAAGGCAAAAGGAATCTCTCCATCCAGAATATCTCCTTCCAAGAGAAAAAATTCAAGAAAAGATAGATGCTCTAGAAAAATCAATAACCCAAGATGAAATCTTTTCTGATATACATTTCCAATTAGAATACAAATATACTAGCTATCAAGACTCTATATTGGAAGAGATAAAGAGAATTGAACAAATTTTGCAGGAATACAGGAAACTCTTGGTAAATCTAGCCACCCAAATACAGTCTAAAGTCCAACAATTGGAGGAGTTGAATTCAAATTTAGTAAGAGAATATTTCTCCACTACAAAGACTCCATTTAAAGCTCTTACCCAAGGAGAATCAAATAAAGAAATCAGTGGTATAGGAGACAGAATGATAATACCAATAACCATTAAGGTGCTAGGTTACAAAGCTTATACACTAGATGCCCAAATAGATACTGGTGCTATGAGTAGTTGTTGCAAGTATAAAGCCATACCATCTTATTACTGGCAACCTACTACAGTCCATTTCAAATCAGTAAACAAGCAGGTAATGAAGATCTCTCATGTAGCCCCATACTTCCCAATTGGTTTGGCCTCTCAAGAATTCTATGTTACATTGTATAATTATGACACAGGATTTGACATGTTTCTTGGTCAATATTTTGTAAAAGTATGCATGCCAATGACAATTGACATGAAGCAAATTACTTTTAGCATACACAAAGAAAAGGTATCAATTCCTATGACAAATAATTATACATTCAGGGTCCCTCCTGATGACATAGATATAGTATTTGAGACTATAGAAGAGCTTACAAAAATAAAGAAAATTGTGAAGCATTCTGATTTTCATGGGAAATATGCATTGAAGGATATTATAGAGAAACTAAAAAATGATTGTACTTCTGACTATCCTGATGCTTGTTGGTCTAGGGAAAAATATTTTGTTCCTCTTCCATACAAACATCAACAGGAAAAAAGACCTTAGAAAGCCTCTGCCAACCATATGAGCCCTACAGAGCAACAGTTATGTCAAGAAGAAATCATGCAACTGTTGGCTAGAAAATTAATAGAACCTTGCAAAAGTGCATGGGCTTGTCTGGCTTTTTATGTAAATAAGCATTCTGAACAAAGAAGAGGGAAAAGGCAGCTTATCATCAACAACAAGACTTGCCCTTTATCCTAGAAACTGATGCATCTAAGCATACTTGGGCCACTATTCTTCTAGAAAATCATTCCAAAAAAGAAGAAGTTTGTGCTTATGCTTCAGGTACTTTTTCAAAGGCTGAGAGGAAGTATCCTTCATTGCACAAAGAAATATTGGCTGTGAAAAATGGAATCAAAATATTTAGGGTTTTCCTAAAAAGTGTTTCTTTCATTATAAAGGCTCACCTTAAACATATGAAAGGAATGTTGCAGAACAAAAAACTACTAGAGCAAGGAAATTCAAGAGTACAACGATGGGCACTCTGGCTTGAAGGATTTGGCTTTAGCATTATATACAAAGTAGGAAAAGAGAATTATCTTGTAGACATGTTGACCAGAGAAGGAACAGGAGGATAGAAAGAGTTTACTATCAAAAATTTTGAAGTAAGAGAATGTTCTTCTTCCAGATCAAGATCCCAAGTTAGTCTTTGCAGCTCTTCTTGTTACCAGTTTTGTTGGGAATGTTTTTCTCAAAAGATCTTAGCCTTGACTAAAGATATTCATAAAATAATCATAGAAAAGTGGTATAACTCTGATGAAGGGAGATTTAGTTATAATATTGATTGGAATATTATTAAAAATTACCATCACTATTTAGGACAAGCACGAGCTAGACATCCTAGAATTGTATACATCTTTGATCCAAATTTATTCTGGATGGATTATTATGGTATTATGCAGTATGCTAGAGAATGGAGAGAAATCTTCATAATTATGTATTGTGAGAATGTAACTTCCCCTTTTAGGTTTTGGAGCCAATGGATGGATCTACTTATGCATTCTTTCCCTCCTCAGAAGGAAGAACTTAATGGGAAAAGCGAAGATGGACTTTGTTTGTTTTACATGGAGATATGGAAGAAGGAAGTTCTAGATATAATATTTTTGTCTTCAACGTCCTTTTCCTTGGCATAACAGTCATTCCCATTCTAGAAGAATCTAAAGGAAAAAGCAGTTTTATTTTAAGCCTTGATTATTTTGGAGAAATTGGCATCATCCCAAACAATCGTGACCTGTTTATGTCATCATCTGCATTTTCTGCTTGTTTTAGAAATAAACCACCTTGGCTAGCTCAAATTGTACTTGGTATAAATCTTGATCCAAATCATGAGGTATTCCATCAGGAGTCATAAAACAACTATGCTTCAGGCTATGACTCTGACAGAAGTCCCAACAGTCAAGACTGGTGATTATCCGGCTTTCGGGGGTTCCTCCGTATAGAATCTCCCCTGTGTATAACTTTTAAGATTATCTGTATGATTGTCTTTATCTTCATTTCCTTTCGTGGGTTCCTATTTCTAGAAATCTCAACTGTGTATCAACTTTTATCATTTCAAGAGTCCTTTCATGGGTTCCTTTTTTAAGGAATCTCCACTGTGTATCAACATTAGTTATGTCATAGTGATTTCCTCTTGATATTTTTGTACTATGAAGATTTGGTAGGATAAGGTTTGAAACTTTACAAAGAGGATGATTTGAAAAGAAATGATGCCGAGACTCTTGAAGGTCCTTATATATCGGACTGTAGAGCTATAAAAAGGGTCTCTTTCACCTCGAGTTACCTCACATTAGTATGTCAATCTGGGAATGTCTTGCTATTTCAAAAGAGTGTCTCAGTCTGAGGCTTAGCACTTGTCAGAGTAATGCTCGTAGTACAGCTATTTAAAGGCTACGAAAGTAAATGGCTGCATGTCTACAACTTAACTACTTCAAAAGGCTAAATCACACCAAGCATTGCATCAGTCGAAGGTTCGGTAGCAATAACCTGTCCTTTTCATAACTGATGAGAAAAAATATGAGGTCTGGGAGCTAGGTAGCAGATGTTGGGGCTCACTACAGCCTGAGATCGTCCTTGATGAATATAAATGAAATGACAAGTAAAGGAAATAGCGATGAAATAGAAGAGCACATCAGCCAAGGGTTTAGTAGCAATAACCCATCCCTTTCATAGCTGATGGGAGCAGATCAGAGGTCTGGGAGCCAAATAGCAGATGCTGACACTCACTACAACCTGATTCTGTCCTTAAGAAATGACAAGTAAATGAAACAAAAAATCAGCAATCTTGAAATAGACCAGCAACTGAAATGGAACAACAATTCATAAATGGAAAATCAACTAAATCGAACAGCAATTCAGAAATGGAACAACAACTAAATGGAATAGCAACTGGAATAAGCAATAACCAAGTTCATCAAGTTGTGATTCTATCTAACCACTCCAATCAAAACATCAATCCTGTAGTCTTAAAAGATGTACACATACTATAGAACAATACTACCAATTACAACCCTAGAAACACAACGTGCTTAATCTGCTTCTGCTATTGATCTAAATAAACGCATGCGATTGCATCTCAAGATATAAACAGTAACATTCAATAATCATCTGAAATCAGACTTCTCAAGATAACTGTCATAATGCTAAAGCACAATCACAATGAACTCTGTACTGGAGTGATAATATCCTGTAGAGATTAATCAACACTTTAATGAATTGGTAACATAATACAGTGTCAATATAAGACTTCAATTCGCAGGAACATTAAACAAGTTAAACATAACAGAGCATGTAATATAACGTTAATAAAACACAATAGATTACCAGATTACGCCTATGAACAAACCACACAGAAACCACGCGTAATGGTACAAGAGCAAGTGTCCTCCAGGGCCGGGCCCTTAGCCTCCAATGGTACACCGCTTAAGATTGATCCAGGATCAAAGATAAAAGAGTAACCAAGTCTGTATTAATGCATGAAATAAACTTACAGCAAAGCAAGTCTTAACAGGACGTAAAGATCATAGTCTTGATCTGTTAAAAAGGAATTACAACAGAAGCTCTCCCGTAGCCAACAATGCTATCTCTTATATAAGGATGATGACGGAGATATCTAGATATGGAAAATAGATAAAATAGCGATCCCTTAGGATCTAAGATCGTGAGGGATTCACAGAATCATTAACCCTGAGTCACTTCTTTCCTTTTCTGCTCCGAGCTGGTATCTCCAATTCCTTTTTTGGGTTGGTCTGTTTTGATCTGGTCTGTTTGTGGTTTCCCATCAAAGGGACAGCAGTTAGCTCCTCTTCATCTTTCCCTTTGAGATGGCTAATTTTTGCTTTTCCTCCTTCCTGCACGTAGGAACGACAATTATCAATTTTTCCTATTAACCTCACGTGTTTCGTTATTATCTAAGTTTAAAATGCAGAAAGGTTTATATATCCTAATGAAAAAGATACTAAAATAACCATCAAAACATACATTCTTTGAGACTCTACACACCCCCCAGCTTACCCTTTTTCATGGCCTCATGAAAACATTGTAGTTGATATGCAATGCAGTGATTGAGTAAGCTGGAGATGGAATCTCATGTGAGGGTCTACAGCCGTGATGCGAAACTAAATAATCAAAGAAGTGGCTTGTCTGACCCTCAGGCATCTCATATAGGGCTTGGTATCCGGGTGCTGGATGCCAAATGATTGGACTCCGGAACCTATATCCTAACCAGGATGGCCCTGCCCTCAAAACAATTTCGCCATAGAGGGGAAAACGGCTAGCACCAAGTCTAAAGTTCTCGTATTTAAATGGTTCTCTGAACTGAATATTCAGATTAGATACTTGATATTGAAATTGAGCTGCATCAATGGCAAGGTCCTTAATAGAGGAAAAGCATTCAAGTCCCTGCCGAATGATTGCCTCATGCATGGGTCCTAGCGCTTCAATCACTCCTGGAGCCCTCATAAGGTTTCTATGACTCCTCCATAACTGCGCTGGATCCCTAGGCTCGGCTCTTACCCAAAGATCTAATCCGTTCTCTTGTTTTTGAAAAGTGTTATAAGCTTTGAGCCATTTAATTTGATTAACTGCAAATGAGATAAATGCTTGCAACTAAATGTCCCCAACAAAAGGGCCTGGTTTTAATTCAGTCTCTTGTTCTAGTATAAGGTTATGCAAGTAAAATTCACATAATAATCTCTGCACTTCCTTTGTCTGGGCTATTCAATGGCTAAGTTATCCTAGGAGGAGATATCGGCTCTCTAATCTCCCCTGTTTCCCCTTCTCCTTCACAAAGATTACTGAAATTCCTTTCTTGCAATCGTTCTGGAATAGAATTTTCAATTTCTTGAAAGTCCTGTTCGTCAGATTGACTATGCACCTTAGCAAAGGCTACAGATGGTGAACCTGTGGCCTGAAGGGAGCCAGTAGACTGTCTGGAAATAACTTTCCTAGGTCCTACTGAAGGCTGAGATTCAGCTTTCTTATAGATTTCTTCTATGAATGTTGTTCGACCAAGGGTCACCGGCCCCTTAGCTTTTTCTGGCTTCAGCAAAGGTTTGGGATTTTTCTCCGGCTTTTCTGCTTAGTCATGCACTCAATTTAACTACTAAATCTTTCTTAAGCAGATAGCAGCAAATCTGCAGGAAAGTGGGCAAAGGAGCAGGGCTTCTACATGCTCCGTACATAGGTTCTTACCTTCCGTTTTCAAAACCCAATTCTTCCCTAGCAGGTTTGTACACTACCCTGAAAAAGACAAATGGCTACACTTTTTCCCCGGCAATGGCGCCAAAATGTAGAGCTATAAAAAGGGTCTCTTTCACCTGTAGTTACCTCACATTAGTATGTCAATCCGGGAATATCTTGCTATTTCAAAAGAGTGTCTCAGTCTGAGGCTTAGCACTTGTCAGAGTAATGCTCGTAGTACAACTATTTAAAGGCTATGAAAGTAAATGGCTACATGTCTACAACTTAACTACTTCAAAAGGCTAAATCACACCAAGCATTGCATCAATCGAAGGTTTGGTAGCAATAACCCATCCTTTTCATAACTGATGAGAACAAATCCGAGGTCTGGGAGCTAGGTAGCAGATGTTGGGGCTCACTACAGCCTGAGATCGTCCTTGATGAATATAAATGAAATGGCAAGTAAAGGAAATAGCGATGAAATAGAACAGCACATCAGCCAAGGGTTTAGTAGCAATAACCTATCCCTTTCATAGCTGATGGGAGCAGATCAGAGGTCTGGGAGCCAAATAGCAGATGCTGACACTCACTACAGCCTGAGTCTGTCCTTAAGAAATGGAAAGTAAATGAAACAACAAATCAACAATCTTGAAATAGACCAGCAATTGAAATGGAACAACAATTCAGAAATGGAACAGCAACTAAATGGAACAGCAATTCAAAAATGGAACAACAACTAAATGGAACAGCAACTGGAATAAGCAATAACCAAGTTCATCAAGCTGCGATTCTATCTAACCACTCCAATCAAAACATCAATCCTGCAGTCTTAAAAGATGTACACATACTATAGAACAATACTACCAATTACAACCCTTGAAACACAACGTGCTTAATCTGCTTCTGTTATTGATCTAAATAAACGCATGCAATTGCATCTCAAGATATAAACAGTAACATTCAATAATCATCTGAAATCAGACTTCTCAAGATAACTGTCATAATGCTAAAGCACAATCACAATGAACTCTGTACTGGAGTGATAATATCCTGTAGAGATTAATCAACACTTTAATGAATTGGTAACATAATACAGTGTCAATATAAGACTTCAATTCGCAGGAACATTAAACAAGTTAAACATAACAGAGCATGTAATATAACGTTCATAAAACACAACATATTACCAGATTACGCCTATGAAAAAACCACACAGAAACCACGCGTAATGGTGCAAGAGCAAGTGTCCTCCAGGGCCGGGCCCTTAGCCTCCAGGGGTACACCACTTAAGATTGATCTAGGATCAAAGATAAAAGAGTAACCAAGTCTGTATTAATGCATGAAATAAACTTACAGCAAAGCAAGTCTTAACAGGACATAAAGATCATAGTCTTGATTTGTTAAAAAGGAATTACAACAAAACCTCTCCCGTAGCCAACAATGTTATCTCTTATATAAGTATGATGATGGAGATATCTAGATACAGAAAATAGATAAAATAGCGATCCCTAAGGATCTAAGGTTCTGAGGGATTCGCAGAATCATTAACCCTGAGTCACTTCTTTCCTTTTCTGCTCCGAGCTAGTATCTCTGCTTCCTTTTCTGGGTTGGTCTGTTTTGATCTGGTCTGTTTGTGGTTTCCCATCAAAGGGACAGCAGTTAGCTCCTCTTCGTCTTTCCCTTTGAGATGGCTAATTTCTGCTTTTCCTCCTTCCTGCACGTAGGAACGACAATTATCAGTTTTTCCTATTAACCTCACGTGTTTCGTTATTATCTAAGTTTAAAATGCAGAAAGGTTTATATATCCTAATGAAAAAGATACTGAAATAACCATCAAAACATACCTTCTTTGAGACTCTACACGGACCAGAGAGTTATTGTAATATCATATTGGAAATGAAATACTATCTTTGTTTCATATTTGTGTTTCGCTTGTGCTTCGCAAATTGTTATCTGCATAGTGCATCTATGTTTCGCAAATTTCTATCTGTATAACAGATTTGTGTTTCACAAAGTGGTATGAGAGCCATGTTTCATTGGTATTGAGTGAAGATCTTCCTGTTGTAGGCGAAAGCTGAAGGTTGCATCGTGATAAGTCTCATTGAAGACCAGGGTGTCTTGTTGGGCGTTTTATGCTGCAAACCATGATTGCAAGTTACTCTGCAATTTTCAAGTTTTTCTAATATCTTTTGATAGTAGAATGGATATTAAGTATACTTTTCTTACATCTACACAAAGGAAGGCTACTCATGAGAAAACATGGTTGTTCATGAATAGATTGCTTAATAAACTAGATAAAGATGTTCTGTATAATGATAAAGTAGTATTCCATGATCAGGAACCAGAACCTAATTGGTCTCTTCCAGAGATAGATGTAGATAAGATATACAATATGCCATTATTCAAATTTTGTGCCACTAATCTATTTAGATTTTCCTTAGTGAATATTCCAATCTCATTATCACAACAAATTTATCCAGTCCCACTTAGTAATCATGAAGAGGTGGAATGGGGTTTAGAGAATGGCTATAAATATATCCACATTGGTTTGGTTCAATTTGGAATCAATCCACTTGTAAGTCCAGGACTAAATACATCTTGCCTAATATGTGTCCTTGATTCTAGAGCCAACAAATTTAGTGACGCATTAATAGGAGTTTTTCAGAGCCCTCTTAATAATGGTCCGATCTGGTCATCTGTTATTCCAAGATATCAAGTCTCTTTAACAGATCCATACATAAATGAATTCCTGCAAGCTTTCATACAATTTCATGGTTTTAACTTTGCTCCAAATACCCAAATAGCTCAATTACATACCACAATTTGCATTCGTTTTGTGTCATCCAGCATGCCACCTATCAATCCCAAACTGCAACAAAGAGATTTAAAAGAAGGAGTAATTGTCGGCCCTAGTAATTCCACTCCTCTCCAAGTTGGATTCAGTGAATTAACCCTACCAGATGAATGGTCCAGTAATTATGAACCACTCTCTCAGAAATACCCACAACTAGCCAGTATAGCAAACCAACTCAAAGTTGTGTCTAGAAGAGATGGTCACACTAACCTGAGATTTCAGAATCCTAATTCGAGTCTTCATTCTCAAAGAACAAGATGGATTGAAAGAAGTCTTTTAATAGCATAGGAAGGAAATATCATCCCTCTGAGATTTTCAATTTCTTCTTTTCTGGCTACAAATTTTAGTAAATATACAGAGAAGGACAACCATTCTAGAAAGTCATGTGAATATTGTTTAGATATACCAGAAAATTGCCATATGCTTCTTATTCTACTGAATATCTTTGTTATAGACTAATAAATCATCAATATATACAATAATAAAATCATATGATTTAAATATATCCTCCATTTGCTTCTGAAACTCAGATGGTGCATATTTTAGACACAAAGGAAGGTTGCTCATGAGAAAAGATGGTAGTTCATGAATATATTGCTTAATAATCCAGATAAAGATGTTTTGTATAATGATAAAGTAGTATTCCAAGATCATGATCCACAACCTAATTGGTCTCTTCTAGAGATAGATGTAGATAAGATCTACAATATGCCATTATTCAAATTCTGCACTGCTAGTCTGTTCAAATTTTCCTTAGTGAATATTCCAATCTCATTATCACAACAAATTTATCAAGTCCCACTTATTAATCGTGAAGATGTGGAATGGGGTTTAGAGAATGGCTATAAATATATCCACATTGGTTTGGTTCAATTTGGAATCAATCCGCTTGTAAGGCCAGGACTAAATACATCTTGCCTAACATGTGTCCTAGATTCTAGAGCCAATGAATTTAGTGACGCATTAATAGGAGGTTTTCAAAGCCCTCTTAATAATGGTCTAGTCTAGTCATCTATTATTCCAAGATATCAAGTCTCTCTGACAGATCCATACATAAATGAATTCCTGCAAGCTTTCATACAATTTCATGGTTTTAACTTTGCTCCAAATACCCAAATAGCTCAATTACATACCACAATTTGCATTTATGTGTCATCCAGCATGCCACCTATCAATCCCAAACTGCAACAAAGAGCTTTAAAAGGAGTAATTTTCAACCCTGGTAATGCCACTCCTCTCCAAGTTGGATTCAGTGAATTAACCCTACTAGATGAATGGTCCAGTAATTATGAACCACTCTCTTAGAAATACCCACAACTAGCCAGTATAGCAAACCAACTCAAAGTTGTGTCTACAAGAGATGGTCACACTAGCCTGAGATTTCAGAATCCCAATTCGAGTCTTCATTCTCAAAGACCAAGATGGATTGAAAGAAGTCTTTCAATAGCACAGGAAAGAAATATCATCCCTCCAATATTTTCAATTTCTTCTTTTCCAGCTGCAAATTTTAGTAAATATACAGAGAAGGACAACCCTTCTAGAAAGTCATGTGAATATTGTTTAGATATACCAGAAAAATCCAAAAAATATCAAGTCATTTCAAGTCCACAGTCACATCATGGCTAGCATCCAAATTGCCCCGATTGTATAATGGTACCAACTCTTGATATCAAGATGATAAATATTCCAAGAGAAAAGTCTAGTAGCGAAATTGTGCTTCCAAAAAGGAATTTAGAACCTATTAATCTATTCCAAAGTTTAAAGATGGTTCTATGCAAGGAGATTTACAACTTATGCATTATATATCTCCAAAAGGAGTAGAGCCTTCTGAGCCAATGAAAATGCTAAATTACAGCAATTATCGGTCAATATGTTTGTCCTAAAATATTGATGATTTAGCTAAAGATGTGATTGAAGTCAAAGAACATGTAAGATGCATACACATGACACATGATATGATGTATGCTCACTAAGATAACCAGGAAGAACAACTGAAAGAAATATTGTGTCAATTATAAGCTAGAAATAGAGTTGTTTCTACTTTTAAAGATGCTCTCTCCAGGCCAAGATCTCCCCTAGACTATGAAGAAATAGAAGCAGAAGGTCCTAAATTTTCTTATTTTAAGTCATCCCAATCATCCTCTACCCTGACTCTAAAAGTTATTATTGATGACTTTATAAATATGAGTCAACTAGAAAAAGGGATTAGCTTAGAAGAAAACAAGCCATGTCTACTCAAATATAAAATAAATAAGCTAAGAACTTTTGAAATTAAGATGTTTGGAAGAGAAATTGTGGGTGAATCCTCTAAGAATAAAAGAGATGACCCCTTTAGTTTCTCTTACAAGGAAGCAAGAACCACAGGAGATGATGTTGGCTCCCAACCTCAATCAAGTCCATTCTATAAATGGGCTCAACACATATCAACAACAGAAACTCATGATGATTCAGTCACTACACCAAGCCAGCTTGGTTCTACATTTTTCATAAATTTTGATTGTTTAGATAGAGAGCAAGCCTTGATTCTTCTTCAAAATATTAATACTTGGGCTAGTCAGAGAAAAGCAGACCTAAAGACTACATGGAAAGAAGTAGCTATACAGATAACTTGGGCTTTGACAGGCAATGCAAAATTATGGTGGGAAGTTTTAAACAGGTCAGACCAGTCAAGAATTTTAGAAGATGAAGACCCACTTAGAGCCATACTTATGGCACTAGCCCACGAATTTATAGGAATACTTCCAATAGACAATGAGCACTATGAACAAATGTTCATGAGCCAATGTCTATGTAGTATTGACCTGCTCAGTGAATATTATTGCACAATGCAAAAGATCTATTACAAGATTCTTGACCATCAAAATATTGCATATCTATGGCATTATATAGCATCTATGCCAGGAAGGATTCCAGAGCTTGTCCACCAAAGACTCACATCACAAAGTATCTCTATAGATACATTGTCATTAGCTTCATTACATCAGCATATTCTCCAGATCTTAAGAAATGAATGTGCAACTTACAAGACTAAGAAGAATGTGAAAAAATAGCTCAGCTTTAGCCCGGACTTTTGTAATACCTTTGAAGAAACTTACCACTTTGGTTGTTTCAAAAATTCTAGTATGAAAAAGGCTAAGAGATCTGAGAAAACCCATAGCCAAAATTGTAAGTGCCCAAAGTCATACCAAAAATATGATAGATGGTCTAACAAATGAAATTGACAAAACAAAATACCTCGGTTCCAAAAGAAAAGGTATTTGTTCAGAAAAAGGACATCGCCAGCTAGGCAATCCAAATGTTTTATATGTGGGAAAGATGGCCATTGGGAAAATAGATGTCTAGAAAAGGGAAAACAAAAAATCATACAAAGGTAATGGAAATATTTAATTATGTTCACAATCCTGCAAACTGGGATGCTGTTTCAAATTCAGACTCAGAATATGAACATTTCTCTGTACACAGTGAGTTAGATGATGATATTGAGAATTCTTTCAATAAGATATCTCTATCAGATAGTGAAAATAGTAGTTGTACATATTTATCAAATTGTTTTATGTTTTCATCATATACTATTCAACAGCAAATAGCCAACCTCCAAAGGCAAAAGGAATCTCTCCATCCAGGATATCTCCTTCCAAGAGAAAAAATTCAGGAAAACATAGATGCTCTAGAAAAATCAATAACCCAGGATGAAAACTTTTCTGATATACATTTCCAATCAAAATACAAATCTACTAGCTGCCAAGACTTTATACTAGAAGAGACAAAGAGAATTGAACAAAGCTTGCAGGAAGACATGAAACTCCTTGTAAATCTAGCCACCCAAATACAATCTAAAGTCCAACAATTGGAGGAGTTGAATTCAAAATTAGTAACAAAATCTTTCTCCACTACAAAGACTCCGTTTGAAGCTCTTACCCAAGGAGAATCAAATAAATAAATCAGTGGTATAGGAGACAAAATGATAATATCAATAACCATTAAGGTGCCAGGTTACAAAACCTATACACTAGATGCCCAAATAGATACCGGTGCTATGAGTAGTTGTTGCAAGTATAAAGCCATACTATCTTATTACTGGCAACCTACTACAACTCATTTTAAAGCAGTAAACAAGTAGAAAATCAAGATCTCTCATGTAGCCCCAGACTTACCAATTTGTTTGGCCTCTCAAGAGGTCTATGTTACATTATATAATTATGGCACAGGATCTGACATGTTGGTTGGTCAAGATTTTGTAAGAAGAAACAAGTCGATGACAGTTGACATGAACCAGATTACTTTTAGCATACAAAAAGAAGAGGTATTAGATCCCGTGACAAATAATTATACAGTCAAGGTCCCTCCTGATCATATAGATATAATCTCTGAGACTATAGAAGACATTACAAAAATCAAGAAAATTGTGCAGCATGTTAATCGTCATGGAAAAGATGCATTGAAAGATATTACAGAAAAACTAAAAAATGATTGTACTTCTAACTATCTTGATGCTTTCTAGTCTAGGGAAAAATATTTTGTTTCTCTTCCATACAAACATCAACAAGAACAAAGACCTCAAAAAGCCTCCGCCAACCATATGAGCCCTATAGAGCAACAGTTATGTCAAGAAGAAATTTAGTAGCTGCTGGCTAGAAAATTAATAGAACCTTGCAAAAGTGCATTGGCTTGTCTAGATTTTTATGTAAATAAATATTCTGAACAAAGAAGAGGGAAAAGGATGCTTGTCATCAACTAAAAGGCTTTGAATGAAGCATTAGAACAAATCATATATCCTCTTCCCAGTAAGGATACACTATTTTAGCCCACGGGGCTTTGGATTGATGGTGAATGGGTGCGCTGTTAAGGCACTCCTTGCGATAGGTCACCGGTTCAAATCCCTCCTGGGTACGTAGGTTAGTCTTAACAAGAAAAAAAAAAGAAAGGGATACACTATTTTAAAAATAATCAGGATAAAATGTTTTTAGCAAATTTGATTTAAAAAGTGGTTACTAGAAAGTTGGCATTAACACTGAAGATAGGTACAAAACAACTTTTGTAGTACCTAGCGGACAATATCAGTGGACAATTATGCCATTTGGTCTAAAAAATGCACCGTCCAAGTTTTAGAAGCGAATGGAGGATATATTTAAATCATATGATTTTATTATTGTATATATTGATGATTTATTAGTCTATAACAAAGATATTCAGTAGCATAAGAAGCATCTGGAAATTTTCTATGAAGTGGCTTTTCAGCATGGTTTATTACTCTCATCTTCTAAAGAAAAATTTGTGATAGTGCAAACTAAGATTGAATATCTTGTAATGATCATATATTTAGGAAAAGTGCAGCTACAACCCCATGTTTTACAATCATTTCTCAATTTTCTAGATATACTATTGGATGTCAAGACAACACAAAGATTCCTAGGATGCCTAAACTACATCAAGCAGTTCTATCTAGAACAAGCTAAAGATACCAAGATGCTCCAGCAAAGGTTGAATAAAAACTCAGCCTCGGTGCCACAAATGACAGAAGCTGTATGGAATATTAAGAAAATAATTAAAGACCTTCCATATTTATCATTGCCACAACAAGGCCTACCTTTTATCCTAGAAACTAATGCATTTGAGCATACTTGGGCCACTATTCTCCTATAGAAAAATTCTGAAAAAAAAAGAAGTTTGTGCTTATGCTTCAGGTACTTTTTAAGAGGCTTAGAGGAAGTATCCTTCATCACACAAAGTAATATTGGCTGTGAAAAATGGAATCAAAATATTTAGGTTTTTCCTAAAAAGTGTTTCTTTCATTATAAATACTGACCTTAAACATATGAAAGGAATGTTGTAGAACATAAAACTACTAGAGAAGGGAAATTCAAGAGTACTCTGATGGGCACTCTGGCTTGAACGATTTGACTTCAGCATTTTATACAAAGCAGGAAAAGAAAATTATCTTGTAGACATGTTGACTAGAGAAGGAACAGGAGGACAAAAAGATTTTAATGTCAAAAAGTTCAAAGTAGGAGAATGTTATTCTTGTAGCTTTTGTCGTTACCAGTTTTGTTGGGAATTTTTTTCTCAAGAGATCTTAGCCCTACCTAAAGATATTTAGAAAATAATCCTAGAAAAGTGGTATAACTCTGATTAAGGGAGATTTAGTTATAATATTGATTGGAATATTATCAATAATTTCCATCTCTATTTAGAAAGCACAAGCTAGACATCCTAGAATTGTATACGTCTTTGATCCAAATTTATCCTGGATGGATTATTAAGGTATTATGCAATATGATAGAGCATGGAGAGAAATTTCCATAGTTATGTATTGCAAGGATGTAACATCCCCTTTTAGGTTTTGGAGCCAATGGATGGATCTATTTATGCATTCTTTTCCTCCTTGGAAGAAAGAACTTAATGTGAAAAGCCAAGATGGACTTTGTCTATTTTACATGGAGATATGGAAGAAGGAAGTTCTAGATATAATATTTTTGGATTCAACCTCCTTTTTTATGGCACAACAGTCATTCCCATTCTAGAAGAATCTCAAGGAAAAAGAAATTTTATTTTAATCCTTGATTATTTTGGAGAAATTGGCATCATCTCAGAAAATCGTGACCTGTTTATGTCGTCATCTGCATTTTCTGCTTGTTTTGGAAATGAACCACCTTGGCTAGCTCAAATTGTAGCTGGTATCAATCTCGATCCACATCATCAAGTATTCCATCAAGAGTCATCAGACAGCCATGCTTCAGACTATGACTTCGACAGAAGTTGCAAAGGTCAAGACTGGCGATTATCCAACTTTCAGGGGTTCCTCCGTATAGAATATCCCTTGTGTATAACTTTTAAGATTATCCGTATGATTGTCTTTATCTTTATTTCCTTTCAAGGGTTCCTATTTCTAGGAATCTCCACTGTGTATCAACTTTTATCATTTCAAGAGTCCTTTCATGGGTTCCTTTTTCAAGGAATTTGCACTGTGTATCATCTTTTATCATTTTCAAGTGTCCTTTATTTGCCTTTCGTGGGTTTCTTTTTTCTCAAGGAATCTCCATTCTGTATCAACTTT
This sequence comes from Pinus tabuliformis, assembly GCA_031772625.1. Classification (NCBI taxonomy): domain Eukaryota; kingdom Viridiplantae; phylum Streptophyta; class Pinopsida; order Pinales; family Pinaceae; genus Pinus; species Pinus tabuliformis. Next base: position 262,564,676 of record CM062816.1, on the reverse strand, counting down.
AGTTACGTCGTAGTGATTTCCTCTTGATATTTTTGTACTATGAATATTTGGTAGGATAACGTATGAAACTTTACAAATAGGATGATTTGAAAAGAAATGATGCTGAGACTCTTGACGGTCCTTATATATAGGACCAGAGAGTTATTGTAAGATTATCTTGGAAATAGAATACTATCTGTGTTTCGTATCTGAGTTTCATATCTGTGTTTCGCTTGTGTTTTGCAAATTTCTATTGTGCATATGTGCTTCAAAAATTGCTATATGTATTGTGTATCTTTGTTCTGTAAATTTCTATCTGTATAGTGCATCTGTGTTTCGCAAACTACTATCTGTATAACACATCTGTGTTTCGTAAATTGGTATCGGAGCCAAGTTGTTGGAAATACTGAGAGGGGGGTGAATCAGTATTTATTTTTCTCACTATTGTTTTACTAGTTAAAACATATATGTTCAGAAACACAAAATGAACAGCAGGAATAAATGCTTTTATTAATATAACTGTGCAGTAAAAATAAATACAATAAATAGATTGTCACAATTGGTTGCCAAGCTCCAACTTGGACTTAGGTGAGGCTCCAACCTCCTGAGCACCAACTCTATTTTGCCAAGACACCAATCTTGGACTTAGGAGCATCAACTCCCAAGTACTTCAATCCTGTTCAATTCTGAGGCTCCAACCTCTTTGGTATACACTGGTGTTCTGCTGCGCTCTTTTCAACTTCCACTGCTTCTGCTGCCCCCTTTTCTTCTGCTGCTTCCACTATCTCATGCTCAGGTTATCCCATCCCGAACAACAACAACAACTCTCACACTGTTCCCATGTCAATTTCTCCTTGGTTAGTTCCGATAACATCCAATCTCGTCGGTGCAACAAAAATTCTCCGCTCCTCTACGGCTTCATCTGGACCATTGATCTGGAAGGTCAATTGGCTCCTGTGTATTCTCTCGTCATTTTGATGGAAATTTTGGGCATGTATATATTAGTAGTTCACTTGATCGCCATCAAATGAACTTCTATATGCTCTGAGAGCTCCGATAGCTCCTCCGATGACTCCTCTTGCTCTGATATTCTCCAATAGCTCCTCCGATGGCTCCTCTTGCTATAGCTCCTCCGATTTGGTCTGCTCCTCTTGGCTCCTTTTGCTCCTCTTGGCTCCGATATGCTCTGTCTCCTCCTCTTGAATATTTCCATATTGACATCAATGGCAAAGGAATGCAGACGAACTCCCCCTATCAAACTGCTCCCCCTATCCTGCTACATCTTTATGAATGAACTTGAGTGATGATAAAGAAATAACCCCCATCTTTTGTCGCAGATGTTCGAATGCTTCTCGAGGAAGAGGTTTTGTGAAAATATCAGCTATCTACTCCTTAGTACCGATATATTCCAGAGCGATGTTTTGTTCAGCTGCTTGCTCATGGAGGAAATGATACTTGATTGGTATGTGTTTGGTTCTTGAGTGCATCACTAGATTTTTGCTGAGACTGATAGCACTAGTGTTGTCACAACAAACGGTAATTGGTTGATCTGTATATATGTCGACATCTTTTAGCACTTCCTTCATCCATAGTATCTGAGTACAACAGCCTGCTGCAGCAATATACTCGGCTTCGGTTGTGGATAATGATATGGATGACTGTTTTTTGCTAACCAGGATACCAAACAGTCTCCTAGGAAGAATGCATTTCCACTAGTACTTTTCCGATCATCTATATTTCCAGCCCAATCAGCATCGGTGTATGCAGTTACAGTCAGTGTTGAGCTCCTTGGGTACCAAAGATCGAGATCTGAAGTTCCCTTCAAATATCTTAGGATTCTTTTACAGCTAATAAATGGGATTGTTTGGGAGCCGATTGAAATCTTCCCACCATTCCTACTACTTGCATTATGTCTGGTCGTGTAGCTGTTAAGTATAGAAGTGCTCCAATCATTGACCTGTAATGAGTTGCATCTACTAGATGGGAGTCATCATCTTTGCTCAGTTTGCAGTTTGTGGTCATGGGAGTGGTCATGGGTGCACAGTCCTCCATTCCATATTTTTTGAGCATGTCTTTTAGATATTTGACTTGAGATATACACAATCCTGCTCTGGTTTGAGATACTTGAAGTCCAAGGAAGTGGGACAGTTCACCTATCATTGACATCTCAAATTCTTTTGCCATGCTTTGAGAAAATTCATGGCTCATTTCATCATTATTACTAGCAAAAATCAGATCATCGACATAAACAAGAGCAACTAGTAACTTACCTTGATCTATCTTTATGTATAGATTACTTCCAACCACTCCCTTTTTGAAGCCTTGTTGTTGGAGATAGTTATCCAGTCTTGCATACCAAGCTCTAGGAGCTTGTTTCAACCCATACAAAGCCTTTTTCAACCTACAGACTAGGTCCTTTCCTGATGTCAGATCAAAACCTTCTAGCTGCTCCATGTAGACTTCCTCCTTGAGTTCCCCATTTAGAAATGCTGATTTCACATCCATTTGATAGATTTTGAATCCTTTCAAGCAAGCAAATGCTAAGAACATCCTGATAGCTTCCATACGGGCCATTGGTGCAAATGTCTCTTCAAAGTCAACTCCTTCAATTTGTGAATAGCCTTTGCAGACAAGTCTTGCCTTGTTTCTGATAACCTGTCCTTCCTCATTCATTTTATTTTTGAACACCCTTTTGGTTCCTATTATGTTTTTGTCCTTTGGACAAGGTACCATCTCCCATGTCTTGTTCTTCTCAATTTGGGACATTTCTTCTTCCATTGCTTTTACCCAATGAGGATCCTTACTTGCTTCTGTGAATGTTTCTGGTTCTATCATAGATAGGAGGGCAACGACTTTTCTGTTGGGTGAGGTTGTTATCCTTCTTCTGGTCTGCACACCTTCATCTCTATCGCCAATGATCTGTTCTTCTGGATGGTATCTTTCTACATACTTCATCTTTGAAGGGGTATGAGGTGGTTCTCTTTCCTCTTATTCTTCTTCATCATCTATCTCTTCTTCTTTAGGTTCTTCTTCTTCAATGAGAAAGTCATCTTCTTGTTCTTCAATTTCATTTTCTGGAAGATCTTCATCAACCTTTACATCGATGCTTTCCACTATTTTCTTCAGTCGAAAATTGTAGCACTTGTAAGCCTTGCTCCGTGGAGAGTATCCAAGAAATATCCCCTCATCAACCCGAGAATCAAATTTTCCAGGTGAACCATCATTTATTTTTATGAAGCACTTTCTTCCAAATATTTTGAAGTACTTCACCGAAGCATGCCTCCCTTTCCATAGCTCATAAGGAGTTTTGTCACAATTTGGTCTTAATTGAGTCTGATTCAGTGTATAGATAGCTGTCCCTACTGCTTCCTTCCAGAATTTTGGCTGGAGGTTTGCTGCTAACAGCATGGTTCTTGCCATTTCTTGGACAGTTCGGTTTCGTCTTTCAACTACCCCATTTTGCTAAGGTGTTCTGGCAGCCGAGAATTCCATTTTAATTCCATGAATATTGCAAAACTCACTGAACTCGTTTGATGTGAATTCTCCTCCTCTGTCTGTTCTGAGACACTTAATTTTTGAATCTTTTTCATTTTCTATAAGGGCTTTTAGATTCTTAAAACACTCAAAAGTTTCAGACTTATACTTTATGAAATATATCCACATCATTCTAGTATAATCATCAACAAATAACACAAAGTACCTTTCTCCTTGGAGTGCTTGATTTCTAGTTGGCCCACACACATCAGCATGGATGATCTCCAAGGGCTTTGATGTACAGTGTTCCTTTGTCTTGTGGCTGGTTCTAGTCTGTTTTCCATGTTGACATGGACCACACATTACTTTCTTTGGTTTGAACAGCCTTGGGATGTCTTGTATAGCTTTGATCTTGCTGATATTGATCAAATTTTCGAAGCTGGTATGTCCAAGTCTCTTGTGCCATAGCCAACTCTCCTCTGTCTGGCTCAAGTAGCATTTATTTTCCTGGATCTTGTTCAGAATGTAAATATTGTCTGTTGTTCTCACCCCTTTTTCCACAAGTTTCCCTGAGGCAGAGTTCCTTATCTCACAGTCTTTGGTGCTGAAAACAACCTTATGTCCTTGATCACAGATTTGGCTGACACTCAGAAGGTTGTGTTTGAGTCCGTCAACTAGCAGAGCATATTGAGCTTTTCCTTTTCCATTTATCAGAGTAACTATTCCTTTTCCTGCAATTTTGCCAGTTCCACTTCCAAAGGACACATTCCCTTCCTTTTTACTCAGTGAGATAAACTTCCTTCTATCTCCTGTCATGTGTCTGGAACACCCACTATCAACAAACCACTGGTTTCCATTATTTTGGGAAAAAAGAGCCAGGCCGCATTTGTCCATGCCAGAGTTCTTGCTACTCGTCTTTCTTCCTTTAAGTGGGCACTCTTGTTCATAGTGTCCATTATTGTAGCAAAAAGAGAAAGTCAGATCAAATTTGGTCAAGGGATCAAATGAATTGAAGGTTTTGATTTGTCCCTGCCTTTTGGGGGCATATGAGTTGATTACTTGGTTCTTTTTCGTTGTCTTTTCACTTCTGCGAGCCATACAATGTCTAGCTTGGTGACTGAAATTTTTACAGTGAAAATAGTGTCCAAGAAAGATGGTTTTGAAGCAACCACAGTTTAAGTTGATTTCCTTCCTGAGAATTACTCCTCCCTCATCCTTTGGATTTTTGATGGGCCCTTGGTGGAGTACAGGTTTGTATTTGTGGTAGTGTCCATGATTCGACTCCACATTCTTCTTTGGAGAAATTCTTTCTTCATTCTTGGAATCTGGAATGCACTTTTGATAACATACTTTTTCATCTTTTGGATTGTAGGAAAGTGCATCGGCATAGCTTTTCGCACTTTTCTTAGTGCTTGAGGATTCTCCTTTGAAACCTATTCCTGACTTATCATGTTGAGGTTTTTGATTTTTCAGAATAGTCTCAAGTATTTGAGAACTTTTACAACCCTTTTTAACTTGCTCCAACTCCTTTCTCAAAGATACTATTTCGGCCTCGCGTTCTTCACAAGTCTCTTCTTTTTCTTTAAGTTTTGCTTCTAAGAGATCTTCTCTCCTTCTTATTTCCTCGCTTTCCACTTTGAGAGAAATGATTTTGTTCCGTAGTTTCTCGTTTTCTTCAATGGCGCTTATTAACAGTTCATCTACATTTCCTTCTAGCCCCGAGTCATCATCATCATCTGTGAGTGCCATGAATAATGCTTCTTGGCTTTCATCCAGATCACTTTCCTCATCTGATTTCTTTTTGATGACCATAAACTCATCCTCGTCAGACTCATCTTGCTTGGAGAAGAAGTTTTTCTTATTGAACCCTTTCTTTTTATGTGCCATTCTTTTAGAATTTCCTTCATCATCACTGTCATGTTTATGAGGACATTTTGCTGCATAATGACCTATTTTACCACATTTGAAATAGATAAGAGGATACTTGCCTTTAAGCTTAGATCCTCTCTTCAGCTTTCGTACATATTGAGCCAATTCGGATTCCACATCTGACTCATCACTACAGTCATTCCTTTCTTTCCCTTTCTTTGACTTTGAGGCTTTGAATGCTGCATCTTTGGAGCTTGGGACACCTTTCCTCATTTCATAGGCGATAACAATTCCATGAAGTTCATCCATTTTGAGGGTGTCAAGATCCTTTGATTCTTCTATAGCACTTATTTTGGAGTCAAATCTGTCTGGAAGAGACCTTAATACCTTTTGAACAACGGTACTTTCTTCAACTTTTTCGTCCAATCCTTTCAGGGAATTTACCACTTCAGCTACTCGGAGGAGGTATGTTGCAATGTCTTCTTCATCTTCCATCTTCAAGCTTTCAAATTGTCTTCTATGAATTTGAAGCTTTGCCTTTTTGACTTTTTGAGTCTCCATCGTACAAGCCAACTAGCTTCTCCCACATTTCTTTGGCAGAATTACAGTGCATGATTTTTGTAAACTCAGAATCAGTGATTCCACTAGTGATGGAGTTCATGGCCTTTGCATTTGCAATGTAGGCTTTCCTCTCGTCTTGGTCTGTTGGAAGAGTGGAAGTCGCTTGGTATTCAGTTTGACAAAAATGCCAGACTTCAGTTCCAAGGGACATTAAGTAGTAAGTCATTCTTTTCTTCCAGAACCCAAAGTTAGTGCCATCGAACAGAGGAGGTTTTCCTGATGCTTCATGATTTCTCATCATGGCTACTAATCCTTCTTCAAGTTGTTAGGCTAGTATGAAGAAACTTGGCTCTGATACCAATTGTTGGAAATACTGAGAGGGGGGTGAATCAGTATTTCTTTTTCTCACTATTGTTTTACTAGTTAAAGCATATATGTTCAGAAACACAAAATGAACAGCAGGAATAAATGCTTTTATTAATATAACTGTGCAGTAAAAATAAATACAATAAATAGATTGTCACAATTGGTTGCTAAGCTCCAACTTGGACTTAGGTGAGGCTCCAACCTCCTGAGCACCAACTCTATTTTGCCAAGACACCAATCTTGGACTTAGGAGCACCAACTCCCAAGGACTTCAATCCTGTTCAATTCTGAGGCTCCAACCTCTTTGGTATACACTGGTGTGCTGCTCTGCTCTTTTCAGCTTCCACTGCTTCTGCTGCTTCCACTATCTCATGCTCAGGTTATCCCGTCCTCGAACAACAACAACAACTCTCACATTGTTCCCATGTCAATTTCTCCTTGGTTAGTTCCGATAACATCCAATCTCGTCGGTGCAACAAAAATTCTCTGCTCCTCTGCGGCTTCATCTGGACCATTGATCTGGAAGGTCAATTGGCTCCTGTGTATGCTCTTGTCGTTCTGATGGAAAGTCTGGGCATGTATATATTAGTAGTTCACTTGATCGCCATCAAATGAACTTCTATATGCTCTGATAGCTCTGATAGCTCCTCTGATGACTCCTCTTGCTCCGATATGCTCCAATAGCTCCTCCGATGACTCCTCTTGCTATAGCTCCTCCAATTTGGTCTGCTCCTCTTGGCTCCTTTTTCTCCTCTTGGCTCCGATATGCTCTGTCTCCTCCTCTTGAATATTGCCATATTGACATCAATGACAATCTGTGTCCAACACAAGTTTCATTGGTGTTGAGTGAATATCTACCTATTGTAGGCAAAAGCCGAAGGTCGCGCCGTGATAAGTCCTGTTGAAAACCAAGGTGTCGTGTTGGGCATTGTCGTGCAGGTATCTCACTGCTATTGTTACTCCTCTGATATTGTTACTTTGATCATGAAAAATTTTGTCTAAGTTCTTCATTGGTGTTATTACTCCTTTGGTGTTGTTACTCTGATCATGGTGATTTTGTCTAAGTACTTCATTCGTATTGTTACTCCTCCGATGTTGTTACTTTGATTGTGGAGATTTTGTGTAAGTACTTCACTAGTGATGTTACTCCTCCAGTGTTTTTGCTCCTCAAATGTTGTTACTCCTTCGGTGTTGTTACTCTTCTTGTGTTGTTACTCCTCTAGTGTTCTTACTCCTCCTGTGATGTTACTCCATGGTGATGGCGATTTCATCTAAATACTCCAGAGTTGTTACTCCTTTGATGTTGTTACTCCACCCTGATTCCGACTAAGTGTTCAATTGGTGTTGTTAATCCTTGGGTGTTGTTACTCCCTCAATGTTGTTACTACTCAAGTTCTATTACTCCCTCTGATGTTGTTAGTCCTCCAATGTTCTTACTCTGTCAAGGTAAGTCGCTAGGTACGTCCCCGATCGAATTTGTGGATTTTATTGATAATTCATTTGACATGACTCGATATGAGCACGGACGGTCATCCCCTTAGTTGTGGGGGTGTTGTTATAATAAATATGAAGACACCATAATTAAAACGGAGTAATGACTTGTTGTATCACTATTGAACCATGTGCCAAGTGCGTACACTCCACGATCCCAACCATACATCGCATGATTATCCATATGAATTGGGGCTTGAATAAGTATGATTATGTTAATGGGCAGTCCTTTCCAATGCTGTGAGATGATTACCATGATCATCACTCATTATTACCATAATATTCCATGGATTTTTCCATATTTTACCATTATCTTTTTTATTTTCTCTACAACCGCACCCCCTCACTACCACAACCTTGTCAGTGCAATTTTACCTACCAACACTCCTCAACGGTCTTGCTGTTACTGCAATTGCAGCTACAGAGAAACTACAAAATGGGCAGGCAAGCCATTAGGCACGAACCAGAGAATATAGTGCAGGTTCAAAGAAATCCAGACATATGGCATCTCTTTTTAGATGTACGATGGCATGTGTATTTTGAAAGGGTGCAGGGATTTGATGAAGCCATCACAGTCAGACTCGCATTGAATTTGGATGGAAATCATTCTAGAGTACGTGAATTGGATATTCCTATCACAGAAGAAGTGATTTTGATTGTTAGAAGATTGTCGCGAGGAGGGAAAAAGTGGTTTTCAATAAAATATCCTTTGCCAAAGTTCCCGAAATTGTTCTTACAGGCTGGTGAAACAGCAGTGCAAAAGGGTAGGGGGTATGATTGAAAGTCTTTTTCATACCCATGGGCTAATATTGCATATTTTTTCATGAGGTAAATTACTTTTGAAGGTCCATTTTCTACTTTGTTCAAGTATCATTTTAAGCTTCTTCCATGCATAGATTCATTCTCTAGACATGCCATAGTTTCTATGGAACAGTCTTCAGTTGATGGCGCAATATACTCGTCAGTCTTAACAAGCATTAGTGGTCCTTACAAATCACAGGTTGGTGAGATTATTAGTAGTGCATGATCTATCCCGAACTTTTATGGCTTGGACACAATTCACCGAGCTAGTAGAGAAAGAACTTGTGGCTATGATGCCTGCAAGGGAGGATGAAGAAGAATTTATGGCAAAATATGCAGACGACGCTGCTCCATAAGAACCAACATCGCCTGCTAGCTCAACTGGAGTGGAATAAATTGAGACAGAAGAAGCCACAGCCAATGCTTCTCCATAAGAATCAGTGTCACATGTTGACCCAATGGGAGCAGAAGGAATGGAGATAGAAGAAAATGCAGTTGACGTTGTTCCATAGGAACCAGTGGCGACTACCACTTTGAGGAGAGAATTTCCACCCTTGGATGAAATTGCTGGCGATGCTGACACACAAGAACTAGCATCACCCATTCAAGAAATTGAGGACCCTGTGGATGAGATTGTCAGTGGTGCGGACACAAAAGAACTAGTATCACACATTCAATAAATCGAGGAACCTATGGACAAGGCTGCAAGTGTTGCTGACACACAAGAACCAGCATCACCCATTCGAGAAATCGAGGAACCTTTGGATGAGGCTGCAAGTGGTGCTAATACACAGAGACGATAATCACCTGCTCAAGTGATTATGGAACCCTTGAAAGAAGCTAGGGCCATAGTCGACACTGCTTCATAAGAACTAGTGTCGACTGTCAAGCAAGAGAAGAAACTAGAAGAAGCATAGGAAGAAAAAGAGGGCACATACCATCCAGTGAGCACAAGGGAAGGAGGACCTAAGGCATCAGGCACTGCGAGAATGGAAATTGAAGAAACAATTATTCTTTCTTCACTTCTTGCATCCTTACCAAGAGGGACAAGGATGTTTCATTCCCCTAGGCACCTAGTGAAGGAATAAGCCTACTCCTCTATCTTAAAATTGGTTGAGGCAATTAAAGGCTCCATTTTTTACACTATTACACAAGAACCAGTGTTGAATGGTGAAAAATTGCACAAATTAAGGGATTGGTGATCGACACTATCACATAAGAACCAGTGCCAACAAAAGAACAAATTGAAGAGACTATGAACGATATTGTCCCCACAAGGACATTAGAGAAGGAAGTTGTTGTTGACACTACCTCAGAGGAACCTGCAGTGGCTATAGAGACACCAAAGGAAGGTGTGGAGGATTCAAGGCCCGAAGGAGAAAACGGTCGAGAAGCAGAGAAACCTCAAGAAAAGGATTTCGACGACACTACCCCGCAAGGGCCTGCAGTTACTCCATAACCACCAAGGGAAGATATGGATATTTCGAGACCTAAAGGAGAATACGTTGGTACCATTCCCCAGGTTGAGGAACAAACAAAGGGGGTCAAGGTAAAGCAAGAGCCAGTTGACGAATTTGTCGATGCCAATCTACCAAACCCTACAATAGCTGCGAGACCAGTCGAGAAGGTCATTGTCAAACAAGAATTCATTAAGAAATGTGTGAAAAGAAAGCCTCCTCTTAAAGAGAAGTACCATTCACAGTTCAAGGAAACCATGCAGCTAAAAATGGAATTTATCTAGTTAAGGAAGTAGGTACGGTACTTGCGAAGGAAAGTGAGGAGGCATAAGAATAATGCTGTGAAACCTGGGGATGAGACCATCTCAGTAGTAGTGCAGATCGAGGATAGGCCCACAACCTTTGCAGCTACATAGACTGAGTCATTTTTGCATGTGATCGAGGGTGGGGAGTTTTTCATGACTTCAAAAATTCCGAAGTGGCAAGCTATTGTAGATCATCTTCAATGGGAGATCATTCCTTTAGAAGCCCACCGGGAAGGATTGGAGGGAGTTCATGAGAAATCCATGAAAGTAGTTATCAATTACATGGAGAAATTTGAGAAAGAGAAACGGAAGTAGGAGAAGGAGAAGAAGAAAATCAAGGAATTGGAAGGGCAGGTGCAGCTACTGAAGGTTGATAAGGAAGAAATGTTTACTATGGTACAGAAGGAAATGGCCTTCCGACCTCATTCCCATAGCTATGATATGTTCCTCCATGAAAAATATCTATTCTTTTGTTTAGAAAGTGTTTGCCAGGAGCTCAGCCATGAGATAGAAGATTCAACGCAATTTCTACGCATCTTGAGATGCGATAATATTCTGGATCAACACTTGAAGTGCGAACTCTATATGCATGATTACTTTTTTAGCAATGATCAATCATTTAACACAGTGCCATATGTGGGAGACATTCAATTGAGAGCATGTACCTCCTACACAGTTAATCAGTTTAAATGGAAGAAGGTCTTCGACATGTTCAAAGAGAATTAAGAAAACAGCCCACTTGTCCTGCGAATGGAGAATTTCCTGTCTGTGAACATTTATAACATACACAAAACCCTCTTAGGGATTGAGGGACATAAAGAAAAGATGTTGGAAACTCGGAAATGGTGCATTGACATATGTACAAAATAAATTTTTACTTATCAAGAGGAGGCCTGGGACAACTACTAGAAAGGGTGGACATTATCATCAACAGCCATTAGAATACGTGAACCTTTTGGTGCCCCCAATTTTTCTTAGGCTCTAAGTAGGGTCCCTTAGTATATCACATGCATGCAGCTTTGCAGCATCTGATGGATGGGTTTGAGGTTCTGATTCCCCATTATCTGGCTACCAGCTGATTAATATACTCGAGCTTAGGAGGTAGGCGAGGATTGGTGGAAGAAAGTCATCCAGACAAATGGATATAAGCATCCAAGGATAGAAATGGCTGCGAAATATGATCTTTCATAGCTTCATGTTGATCATCTCACTTCCAACCCTGATCTGTGCAGGCGACGAGCTGCATGAGGACATGCAGAAAGACTAGTTGGGGGTAGATGTTGGTGTCTTAAATTGCATAATTTTACCCACCTTTTTACCTTGTTTCTTTTATCCATTTTACACCATTGTTGTTCAAATTATTTTTCATGTCATTATTAATCATTAATAAATGAATCATAGTCATAGGGGATTGTTTCCTGAGTGTCATGCTAATTCGATTATTCTTGTAGATTTGGATGAAATATGATCAAGACCATGGTTCTACAATCGTGACCATCCAACTGCCACCACTATCTCAAGACATTAGTTGCAACAATGGATCAATCTTTTAATTAACACATTGTTATATTTATGTTTTGTTTCGCTTAAGAAACCACTATGTAATTGTAGGCAGACAACTACCGTAATTCTAGGGGTTGTTAGTGTTAACAAATTGAATAAGTAGAGTTACAAGGCTATAAAAGCTAGCAGTTAAGATCACAAGGAATTACATTATCTTTGAGTCTATAACATCATACATGAATTAAATCTTTTGATTAATGACATTTTTATCTTCTGAGCATTTCGTGACTTCTTGATCTCGCCACAGCCTTGATCAGGGAGTTAGGCACACTCTCTTGACCAAGTGTTGTTGGAAAGATGTGTGTATAGGTTTATTTCAGTTAATTTATTTATCGTTGTGAATGCTTATTAGTGTGTTGTTGTGAGTATTCTTGTTGTTACTCTTGTTTCTATTACATTCATTACAATTGTTACTCTTATCTGTTGTTACAATTATCGCTTGCTAGTACACATTATTAAGATTATAATTGAATGTTTAGTACTGGGTAGGGAAACTATGGCCTTCATATACTTTGCATGCTAGCCTTAAAATACTCGTAGAGCCCTGGGTTGACAATTAATGTGGAATTGGGTGAATTGCATGATTCATATCTAAACACCAACAGCTATAATATAATGTTTCATTCAAAATTAAACCTATGATATTGACACTTATAATTTCCATATCCCGAATGATATATGGCGATGCAAGATGGATTTAGTATAATTTTCTTTGGATATTGTGTTTACCATTTGTCACTCTCACTTCATGACACCTATATACACTGTAACTTTTAGCCATAACTCAATCTACAATCATTAAAACTTTCCCTCTATCATGACAGAGCTATGGCACATTCTTGAAACTGCGCATTGTGATCTTTGTTGGAAATAATACTGAGAGGGGGGTGAATCAGTATTATCAGATCAATAATTTTATTTCCCAAACATAATTATATACACTACTTCAACTAAGTGAACTAGCGTGTACACGCGACTGTAGTTAAAGCAACCAACGTATATGCAGAGAACTTTTGATTTAGTCAATTTATCATGTATTAAACTTTAACCAAAATATCAGATATTTATTAGATAGTGCAGTAAAAGTGGAATAAAGCATCACACACATGAACAACAAGATATAAGGTGGAAACCAAATGTGGGTAAAAACCACCTGTTGTTGTTGTCTCTTTCTTCTTTTAATAATAATAAAATTTGATTACAATATTGTACTAGTGCAGACTCATACCAATACGCAGGAATCTACCTGCATAAGGTTACAACCTTCTCTCATTATCCAGCTTCTACTAGATGGGAGCTACAACCCCCAGCTCTTGTACTAGCTGATATGTTTACTAGTATGTAGCCACCGACCTACAGAAGGCTACGACCTTCTTTCTTCCTCCAGGGACCATGTTTCATAAATTTTTAGACTGGATACTCCTAGAACACAACACCACAATTTGAAGACCACGTTTCATCTAATTTTCATACTGGACCCATCAACAAGATCATAACTACAATACAATAATCAAATACATCTGCATCAACCAATCATTGAAACTCAAACATCACAACTGAATAAATCAATCACTTTGACCACCCATCATCACTGTAGCAAATCACAATAAATCAATCTGATCATTCAGAATACTATCACCCGAATACAGTCACCAGAACCCAAAGCAGAACCCAGAACTCTGTAAGAGAAAATAGAAACAACTGAAACATACTTCATAAGGTATACGCTACTTCCATGTGTCAAACTGGCGTTTATACACACTTTTATCAAAGCCAACCAACGTACACATCTGTAAATATTAATTCACAATTTCGCAGCTATTCTAGACTTCAGTTATACCCAGATCGTAACATTTACAGAATAATACATGTGTCAGTATTCAGATCTAGACTATACATGATCAAACCACATAATGATAATTCATTGCAAGCCTTAAGATCTTGATCCTTCATTAGATCTTATCCCTCATCAACTGCTAAGGTTCATCCTTGGTTCAGATCAAGCAAAGCAGCATAAGCCAATAGCCTGCATACTAGATCTCACACTTCATCAGATATTCGATACTTGCACACACTGGCCTAATGATCTTCTCCTCCTTATATAGTTTTAGTCCTTCCTCAATACCATGGACCAAAACCACTTAGGACCAATACCTTGGACCAAATACCTAGGGTCAATACCTCAGACCAAATACTTTGGATCAAAATACCTTCGACCAAATACCTCGGACCAAAAATTTAGTTCTCCAACATGTACGCACTTTTTCTCTTGTGAATGTGCGTGCATATGGTATATGCTCTGTTTGTTCTATTAAATCACGTCTATACACTACTTGGACAAGGTGAACATGTGTATACCTTTCTTTCTTCATTATTTGTAATCTGATCTATAATTCTTTGTTGTTAACCTGCTGCACATTGATCTTTCATTTGAGTAAGTTTCCATCAAGGACAACACCTATATCATAATGCCAACAATCTCCCCCTTTGGACTTGATGGAAACAACAACACCAAGTCACTCTCCTCCTTTGACATAAAGGGCAAAGGGTAGACTAAGATATTTTCTCCCTTTGACATACATTAGGTTGTTCACGCTCCCCCCGAGTACATGCTGAATTCTCTTATTGAGCTCCCCTTTTTGTACATGATGAGATGTACTGAAACCATTCATGCTCCCCCTGAGCACAAGCAGAGTCTGCAAAAAAAAATATTTTCTAAAAGAATAACATGACTCTATAACTCAAGTATGTGGGGATGACCTTCCTATCACTAATGACTCATACATACATCCATCTCCTAACCAGGTGGGGATATACCAAATTTTACTCATCCACCCAACCAAGCGGGGATATACCAATTGTTTATACATGAAAGAAACAAGAAATATTACATCATCCATCCCATGTAAAGTGGGGATACAAATTACATCATTTGTCCAAGAGGACTCATTCAAATGTATGAGAAGACATATCACACCCTAGACTTTTACATGAGTTGAGCAGCGAATGGTATAAATATTTGAAGCCATAACTGGACTTAGTAACCATAACACCAACAATTCTCAATGTATGTAAATTCTAATGCTCCCCCTAAACCTATGCTATCTGTACATTGTAAACGGGTGAATGATCAAGGCATCTTTGTCAGACAGATAAAATTAATGAACAGAGCATATAGACATTAATCATCAATATCTATAATAGCACCCATATTAGAGCCTACCCCACTATTTTTCTTGTCTAAATTAGATATACACTTCTTTACCCATAGAAACCTGCGTGTGTACATGACTACACTTCATGAAACATGTGTATAATAACCTTTCTCTGAAAAATTGGTTTTAACAGTAGGATGATGCAGCAATTACTCGTAGCTTTTGTCAAAGATATTCAAATGTCTCTCTAGGCAATGGTTTAGTGAATATATCAGCAACCTGTTATTTGGAGGGAACACACTCCAATTTGACCTTTTGTTCAAGCACTTGTTCATGTAGAAAATGGTATTTTATGGGTATGTGCTTGGTCTTGTACTACATGACTGGATTCTTTGAAATATTGATGGCACTTGTAATATCACATAGAATGGATACGGGTGGAGTACGTGTGATCTAAATGTCTTACAAGGTTTGCATCATCCAAAGTAGTTGTGTGCAGTAAGATGCAACAACCACATATTCTGCTTCAACTGTAGATAACGCAATTGAACTTTGTTTCTTGCTGAACCAGGACACTAACCTGGAACCCATATAGAATGCACCACCACTAGTACTTTTTCTATCATCAACACTTCCTCCCCAATCTACATCTGTATATGCATGAAGAGTGAGATCTGTATCTCTAGGATACCATAAACCAAAGTTATGTGTTCCTTGAAGATATTTGAAAATTCTTTTGACTGCCTGAAGGTGTGATTCCTTTGGATTTTCTTGGAATCTTCCAACTATTTCTATTGCATGCATGATGTGAGGTCGAGTACCTATTAGATAAAGCATACTTCCAATCATGGATCTATAAGTTGGTTGATGTACTACTGTTGATTGATCATTTTAGCTGAGACTGCATCATGTTACCATTAGGGTACATACAAGTTTAGAATCTTCCATGTCGTACCTTTTCAAGCCCTGTTTGAGATATTTGGTTTGTGAAAGAAAAATACCATCTTTATTTTTTTGAACTTGTAGACCAAGAAAATAGGTAAGTTCACCAAGCAAGGACATTTCAAATTCTTGTTGCATTACTGAGGCAAAATTCTGACTCATGGATTCTTCATTTCTACCAAAACTGATATCATCAACATAAACAATAATAGTTAGCAATTTATCAGTTTCAATCTTTTTACATAGATTGTTATTTGTTGATATTTTGTAAAACCTTGTTGGTGTAGATATTTGTCAAGATGGTAATATCAGGCCCTTGGAGCCTGTTTTAGACCATAGAGGGCCTTTTTAGTCTGGATACAAGTTTTGCATCATTTCCAAGAACGAATCCTTCTAGCTATTCAATATAAACTTCTTCTTCTAAATCTCCATTCAGGAAGGCTGATTTTACATCCATTTGATATACTTTGAATTTCTAAAATCTAGAAAGAACAAGAAACATATTTATGGCTTCAAGTCTGGTAACAGGTGCAAAATTTTCTTCAAAATCAATACCTTCTTGTTGAGAATACCCTTTACAAACAAGTCTGGCCTTGTTTCTAATGACTTCTCAATTTTCATTTAGCTTGTTTTCGAATATCCATTTCGTTCCTATAATATTTTTGTCATGAGGTCTAGCAACTAATTCCTAAGTATCATTCTTTTCAATTTTCTCAATTTGTTCATCCATGGCCTTGATCCAACGTTCATCTTTGCATGCTTCATTTACATTTTGAGGTTAAGTGGAGGATAGTAATGCTAGATAGCTTGAGGTCCCTGTAATAGTTCTTTGTGTCTGTACACCTGCCTCTTTTTCCCCTAAAATTTGAGTTTCTGGATGATTTTTCTGAACATACCTGGATAGAGTCTTTTCTTCTACCATTATCTCTTCTTCTGGTGCTTCATTTTTTTCTTCTTCAATATCATTTTGATTTGATGTGGGAAAATAGTCCTCATCTGCTTCATTGTCATAATCTTCTGCTTTTATCCATTTTAGATTTTTGCATGCTTCATCAACTACAACATCAATGCTTTCAACAACTTTTCCAAGTCTTTTATTATAACATTTATATCCTTTACGTCTGGAAGAATAACCAAGAAGAATACCTTCATCTACTTTGGGTTCAAACATACCAAGTTTTTCATCAGTCCTTTTGATATAACATTTTCTTTCAAAAACTTTAAAGTATTTTACAGTAGGATTCTTACCATACCAGAGTTCATGTGGAGTTTGAGTTCTATTTACTTGAATATTTGGTTGGTTGAGAATAGTTACGGTGGCGAATGCAGCTTCACCCCAGAAGGTTGCAGGAGTTCTAGATTCATATAGCATAGCTCAAGCCATTTGTTGAACAGTTCTATTCATTCTTTCTACCACTCCATTTTTCTTAGGAGTCCTTGTAGTGGAGAATTGCCTTTTTATTCCATGTCGTTCACAAAAGTAAAATAATTCATCCGAGGTAAATTCCCATCCTCGATCAGATCTGAGGCATTTGATTTTTTGATCTGATTCATTTTCAACCAAAGCTATGAAGGCTTGGAACTTTTCAAATGCTTCATCTTTATGCTTTAGAAGACTTATCCAACATGTTATGGTCTAAATCTACCTCAGGCTAAGAAAGGCAGGTCTAGGGTAACATCAAACCACACTTAACCTGGTAGCTAGCCCTGCCAAGTCATGAGGGCTCTCTCCTTGTCAATCTCAAGAAAATATAGCAAATGAGGCTTGAGATGACTGATGTAAAGATTAATTTTAGGCTAAGTATATTCTCAGAGGACTTTGATTGAAATTTATGTTGGTTTTCTAGCTCAAATGTGAAAGGCAGATTTGGGTTCGAGGAATGGACTCAGTCTTACAGAGGTTTCTGTGGGGCGAGGTAGGAAAATGCTTTAGTACTTTGAATTGAGTGAAATGGAGAGTCTTAATACTGGTGAGGAGTTGGAGAGGGTATGAAAGTATCAAGAATCCTCTTCAAATTGTTGAAAACATGTAAAACTAAATAAACCCTAAGGTAGAGCACTGCAACATCAATGATTTCCACCTTTATATTTGATTCATTTAGTTATGCAGAAAAGAGAGAGATAATGGAACACATAAACATATGATAACTTGAATCACAAAATGAAAAACAATACTAAATCACCTTGCCACAAGAATCCCATAAAATGCTACAAACCTTGGTCTATTTCCTTGCCAAACTGCAAAGATGAATGTACAATAATGCTCAAAGCATTCATAAGAGTCCAACCTTTACAAATGACTGAAAAAGTACTAGATATAGGCAACAAAAAGCTCATGCTAGGCTTTAGGGGTCGAATGCATGAGTTTAGGAGTTGTTTCAACAATATCTAAACTAAGAATTGAAAAGTAGGCAGTGGAACAGCTTGCCTCTAAAACCTAGGAAACTGATTCATTCAGTTCAAATCAACTATACATGATGTATCTACCTCCATGAGTGAATTTTAATTATTTTTACATCAAAGTCCATAAATTTACATCAATTTACATCATGAGTTTTACCATGAGAGAGAAAAAATTCTAACTGAGAGAAAACTAGGCGAAAAACAGAGTTTTTTGGCAAAAATGGCACTTTTCCATCCTGTGTGTAGCGCCACTTTCCCTGTGCGTAGCGCTTTTTCCCAGCTAATTTTGGAATCCTTCCCATGCACCAAATTTACCCCAAGTGGGCTTTTTGGAAATTTCTGGCTATCTACTTTCCAAAACAAGTGTCATTTTTGAATTTGGTGTCCATTTGCCCCTCCAAAAATCAGTTCTCCCGACACTGCTTCCTATGTGGCCAAAAATGGGCAGAGAGGGCATTTTTGAGGTGTTTCTGACCCTTTTGGAAGCCCAAAACTTGACAAAATTTTCTAGCAATTTCTAGGTAGGCATGATTTTTCACAAGAAATCCAAAAATTTATAGTTTTCCTCCAGAAGAGGTCCCTAGCAAAAGCGAGCGCCAGGTGGCGCTATGCACTAGGTAGAAAAACCTGTTTTTTCCTTCAAAATTTCAAAATTGTCAAAGCGTGTGCCAAATTTCTTGAAATTTGAGATGAGTGACCTGCATCAAGCACTATGTTGGACCAAGGAAGCTTCAGCCAAGATCTTGAGCTTGTCTTGCTCTTTCTTGCTCCTCAAAGATTTCCTCAACTTGGCCTTTAAGGTCCTTATCCTCGCTTTGCAAATCTTTTTTCTTGCCAATTAATGAAAAGCCATGTGCCTCAAAATATTTTTCTCCTTGTTAGCATTCTCAAGAAGCTTCTCCAAGTGCATATTTTCCCTCTCTAGCCAAGATTCCTGATCAGCATCAACCTCTTGCTCAAGTGGTGTCAATTTGACTTTCCTCCTCTTTGCTACTTGCCAGTTTTCCCTTATGTTTTGCAGCTCCATGATTTTTTGCTTGTCCTCCAACTGCTTGTTCCATTGCTCAAGGTAGTTTATGATCTACTTAGCTCTTTCAAGGTTAAGAGATAAGTGATGAATGTCAGCTTCTTGTTCTTTGATGATCTCCTTGAGTTTCGAGCTTTGGGAGCCCAAATCAGTGTCCTCATCCTGGATCAAAATGAAATCTCTCTCCTGACCTTCAGAAGGCCTTTCATCATGCAATGGTTGTTTCCATTTGTCTCGTACCTGCTTTGCTGAAGAAGGAGGCAAAGCCACTTTCACCCTGGGTGAAGATAGCATTTGCCTATGCTCTGATGAAGGAAACGAGACCCCTTCCACCCCAGGTAGAGATAGTACTTGTTTAGCAGCTGCAAATAATGTCCTTGTGCCATTTTGGTAAGTGAAAAATACTGGCACACTGGTAGTTTGAGTCTCATGCACTTCTTGCTGATTTGATGGCCCTCTTGCCTCCTGAAATATTGATGGGGTCACTTGAGGGCTTTTGAAAACCTCATGTGAAATGAAATCATCCCATGAAACATTTAGCAACCTCAGCTAATGAAAAACCACAATCTTGATCAATGCAAAGTGATAAATTTTGTTTTACTATTGATGAGGAGGCTTTCTCTGCACTAATGTGGTCAGTTTCTCAATGTATCTGCATATGAAATAGGGGAGGCTCATCATCCTCACTCTAGTGAAATGCATCAATAATCTGACATGATAAGTGTACAAGCGAGAAAATCTCCCTTCACAATTGAAGTATTTGATAATGAGCTTCATGAGTGGAGCATATGTGTCCTGTAGGTATTTGAAGGGAAAGACCCTACTTATTTGCTTCTGATAACTAGCCTTGATATAAGGCTCATAATTCTCTTTGTCCACCAGATGTCCTTTGTTCCACTGTTCACCCACATTCGGAATACCTATTGCTTCAGCTATAGTTTTAGGTGTCAAAGTGAAGGTAACACCTGCTAAATTGACTTGGCCATTGTGAAGATGGAGGAAAAATAGTCTAGCAAGCTCATGATGGCATTTCACTCTTTCCACCATCTCACAAAACTGGTAGCAAGACTGATGTTTGAAACATGCTACTGCAAGAGGACAATCCAATAGCTCTGTGAGTGTAGTGGGCTCCTCGTGGATGTGTTTTCCTCCCTTATGTGGTTTTCTTGCTGCATGAATTTATTTGGAGGAATCACTCACATTTTCCTCATCTCTTTGATAAGCTAAATTTTTTTCCATACTTGCCACTGTATGGTGTTTCAATGATGAGTATGAAGAGATTTTATATCAAGGATAGGTAATTGCTGTTTGATGAATGGGATTTGATGATTGGGACTGATAAGTGGAAAATTTTGATGTTGGCTGTTCGGTTTTTAGAGAGTGATAGGGCTTGGGGATGCAAATTAGGGTTTGGGAATAGTGGGAATTTGCGCCAGGTTTTTAGGGTTTTGGGGATAAGGGGGTAGGATGAGTGTGAATGAGAGAGGGAAAGGAAATGAAATGAGGGAAATTTAGTGGAGGGGAATGTGAAAATGATGCAAGGGAGCAAACAACAACAATGACAAAATTGCAAACCCTAGACAGTTTTTTTCAATGCACTGTGCAGTAAACTAGGGTTTGAATTTTCACCTATTGAAACACCATGAAAGATGATCAAATCTCTTGAAAAGGCACAATGGGAGTTTCCACTTACTTGGAAGAATGAAGTTTGCAAGATTTGGAGCTTGGAAATATTGTTTGGGTGAAATTATGTTTGGAGGACTGGTGCGTCGTGCCAACTAACAGGTGTGCCGCACCACTGAGGTGCGCCACACTAGTTCAAAACTGTGTGCAATTTCTACACTCTATGCACCGCACTAGGAAGATTTTCAACTTTTGCTGTGTTTTTCTCCTTTTGCGCCTCAAATTGCGATTTTTCTCTTGTTCTCTCTCTCTATAGCACACAAATGAAGTCTTTAACATGAAAAACACTTTATATATACTTTTTGACTTTAATTTTTGCTTTTAGAGAACCCACTTTCTAATTTTTTCCTTTCAGTTAATTTTTAAAAACTCCGTTTTGCAGTTTGGATCTCTTTTTTACTTTTGATGGACTAATGCTTTGAATTTCTTGTCTCTTTTGTAGGAGCTGGAGTGCAGGAGTTTGGCAAGGTGACCCAGGGCTGCATTTCCGGACTTATTACATATAGGAAAATAAAATTACATGAAATTTTATACATAAAACAAAAAAACTCTATTTTTCGTCAAAACAGGGTTTTGAGGAAAAATCAATCAGTGAGCATGTCATTGTTGAAATTTTTGATGCTGAAACTTTATTTGGCCTCCTCATGTGCTTGCTGACCATTATTGAGCTTTTACATGACTATGGTGACAAAACCTATACCTAATGAGACCTGAAACCCTAAAAATCGCTTTTGCAAATGTAATGACAAAAAATGACTGTAAATGACCTGAATTTGTAAAAATAGACCAGTAGGTAAAGACCATGAGGGAAATTTGATAATGAGCCCCTACCATTAGATGATCCATGATCCTAATGGAATGCAGCTGATCGGATGAGACACCTAGAATGCATGCAAAAAGAGAATTTTGATCACTGATGGAGGGATGAAGATACCAACACTAACACAAAACATTCTAGAAAAATCATCAATGAACAAAATAAAGTATTCTTCTCCACGAGGTGACCTTTTCCTTGATGGTCCACATAAATCAGTATGGACAATTTCAAGAGGCTTACTAGATGACCCTTCTTTTTCAATGAAGTGAGCTCTAGTTTGCTTACCGATTTGACATGGTTTGCATATTGTATTTTCAAGGATGTTGATATCTAGAAGATCACGAACAGCCTTGAATCTACATGCTTTTCTTATTTGAGAAAAGCTTAGATGTTCCAATCTTATGTTCCATAGCTAGTTTTCAACATTTTTGCTTATATAGCACTGTTGTTGTCCTCCCTTGAGTATGTATAAGTTGTTTGGAGTTCTTGTACCTTTTATCATGGTCTCTCCATTATCAAGCTCACGAACAACACATTCGTTTGATCTAAACACCACTTCATTTCCTTGATCACACATTTGACTGACACCCAACAGGTTATGCTTTAAACCATCTACATACATAAAATTTCTAGCTTTAACCTTTTCTTTCAAGAAAATAGAGCCTTTACATTTTATGACAGTAGGAGTGTCATTTCCAAATAAGACATTCTTTTCCTTTTCTAAGGCATTATATGAGTAAAGTTTTTCTTTGTCACATGTCATGTGTTTTGAGCATCCACTGTCAATGTACCACTGATTTTATTGTCCTTCTGCATACAAGGCTATACCACATCTTTCTATTTGAGATTCTTTCCTTCTCCATATCTTAGGATTTAATGGAGTTTTCTCCTTTTGAGATGTTTGCCGAAATTTGCTCCTGCATTCAGATTCTTCATGACGAAAGTTGTTACACAATGAGCATGCTATTTCATTTTCAAGAAGAGAAAAGTTATTATAGTATCTTTTCTTAATCCCTGTTACATTCCTTTGATTTCGTGCTTCTCTAGTCATGATGGTTTTGTAAGAAACAAATTGAGTAGCTTTGTGTCCAAAATTATGACATGAAGAACATTGCCCATTAAAGAAGTTCCTGTGACTATCAAATCTATTGACTTGGCGATTCTAGTTTCTATTGATATTCATCTTTGGAGAAAATTGAGTATGATTTACCTGAGGTTGGTTGTGGCTTCTATTCATCCTTGGAGTAAATTGAGTCTGATTTACCTAGTGATCTAATTTATGCCTTAGCTGACGATTTTCATACTATTCACTGGTCTTTGCTGCATCAAGATAGATTTTGGTGGAGGTTGATGACTTTTGTGATTGAGATGCTTCTCCAGTATATCCAAGATCTATCTTTATCAGAGGAGAAAGTTGCACTTTAATAATTTCATTTAATTTTTCTGATCCTTTAGCAAATCTAATATTGAGAGGTTTCGTTTTCTCAAGATCCTTTCTTAGGCCCAGAATTTCACATTCTAGTTTTTCATTGCATTATTCTTTTTCAGCAATTTGGTATGTCAAAGTATCTATAATCATATTCTTTTCTTCTAAATAGATTTTGAGTTTAGATATTTCCTCATGAAGGTCATCTTCTTCTAAGGCATCCCAAAAATTATCATCTTCATAAGCCATTAGAAGTCTATAGTCATTACTATTTTCATCTTCATCACTATTTGATAAACCATCGCTATCTTCATGAGTATAGTAACTCCTTTTATTTATAACTTGTTTTCTATTCCATTTTACATATTCCTTCCATTTTTCATATTTATCTTTATGAGGACATTTGGCAACATAATGACCGACTCTGCCACAGACAAAGCATTTGAAGGGTAACTTATCTCTAAATCTTCTGTAACCTCATTGAAATTTCTTGACGAAGTTTACCTCATCATCTTCTTCTAAAATATGTCATGATTCATTTTGTTCTTCCTTTCCCTTTGCTAAAGCTTTAAATGCAGCTTCTCTCATATATGATGGTCCTCCTTTTCTCATATCAAAGGCAGTTAAGATTCTGTGAAGCTGTGTAATAGTGATGGTCTGCAAGTCCTATTTTTCTTCTATGGCAGACAATTTTGATTCAAATTTAGCAGACAAGGATCTCAAAACTTTCTCAACTAAGGTAACTTTTTTTTTTTTTCACCCAGATTATTCATACAATTTACAACCTCATCTATATGCAAGAAGTAACCAGCGATACTTTCATCACTGTGCATCTTAAGAGTTTCATACTGAATTTTGAGAGATTGAAGTTTAGCACGTTTTACCTAAGAGTCTCATTCGTAGCTCAGAACAATTTTGTCCCATATTTCTTTGGCTGATTTGAGTTGCATGACTTTGAAAAACTTTGATGGTGATAGAATTTCCAATAAAGTATTGACAGCTTTGGCATTGGTTTCATATTGCTTTTTACCTACCGTATTTGTAGGAATTTCTATTGGAAATGTATATCCTCGTTCCACAATTTCCCAGACATCCGTTCTAAGTGATTGTAGATAGGTTGTGGTTCTTAGTTTCCAATAAACAATATTGCTCCCATAAAAGATTGACGGTCTGATGGATCCCACACTTTATTAATTACTCATGATGATGGATCTCCTTTCAAGCCATCGAGCTTCTTCTGAAAGACCTGCTCTGATACCAATTGTTGGAAATAATACTAAGAGGGGGGTGAATCAGTATTATCAAATCAATATTTTTATTTCCTGAACAGAATTATATACTCTACTTCAGCTAAGTGAACTAGCGTGTACACGTGACTGTACTTAAAGCAACCAGCGTATATGTAGAGAAATTTTGATTTAGTCAATTTATCATGTATTGAACTTTAACCAGTATATCAAAGATTTATTAGACAGTGCAGTAAAATAAAAATAAACCATCACACACATGAACACCAATATATAAGGTGGAAACCCAATGTGGGTAAAAACCACTTGCTGCGATCGTCTCTGTCTTCTTTTAATAATAAGAAAATCTATTTACAATCTTGTACTGGTGCAGACACATACCAGTATGCAGGCTTCTACCTACAGAAGGTTACAACCTTCTCTCATTCTCTAGCTTCTACTGGAAGGGAGCTACAACATCCTAGCTCTTGTACTAGCCGATATGTTTACTAGTATGTAGGTGCCAACCTACAGAAGGCTACGACCTTATTTCTTCCTCCAGGGATCACGTTTCATAAATTTTTAGATTGGATACTCTTGGAACACAACACCACAATCTGAAGGCCATGTTTCATCTAATTTTCATACTGGACCCATAAACAACATCATAACTGCAATACAATCATCAAATACATCTGCATCAACCAATCAATGAAACTCAAACATCACAACTGAATCAATCAATCACTTTGACCATCCATCATCACTGTAGAAAATCATAATCAATCAATCTGATCATTCAAAACACTGTCACCAGAATGCAATCACTAGAACCCAAAGCAGAACCCATAACTCTGAAACAACAAACATAAACAACTGAAACATACTTCATAAGGTATACGCTACTTCCATGTGTCAAACTCACATGTATATGCACTTTTATCAAAGCCAACTAGCATACACATCTGTAAATATTAATTCATAATTTTGCAGCTATTCTAGACTTGAGTTATACCCAGATCATAACATTTACAGAATAATACATGTGTTAATATTCATATCTAGGCTATACATGATAAACCACATAACGATAATTCATTTCAAGCCTTAAGATCTCGATCAATCATTAGATCTTATCCCTCATCAACCGCTAAGTTTCATCTTTGGTTCAGATCAAGCAAGGCACCATAAGCCAATAGCCTGCATACTAGATCTTAGACTTCATCATATATTCGATATTGCACACACTGGCTTAATGATCTTCTCCTCCTTATATAGTTTTAGTCCTTTCTCAATACCATGGACCAAAACCACCTAGGGCCAATACCTTGGACCAAACACCTAGGGTCAATACCTTGGACCAAATACCTTGGATGAAAATACCTTGGACTAAATACCTCGGACCAAAAATTTAGTTTTCCAGCATGTATGTGCTTTTTCTCTTTTCGAAGTGTGTGTATACGGTATACGCTCATTTTGTTTTATTAACCCACGTGTATACGCTACTTGGACAAGGTGAACCTGTGTATACATTTCTTTCTTCATTCTCTGTAATCTGATCTGTAATTCTTTGATGTTAACCTATTGTACAGTGATCTTCATCTAAGTAAGTAGCCATCAAGGAAAACAAACAACTATAATATCATGTTTCATGCACAATTAAACCTGTGATATTGACACTTATAAATTGCATATCCCGAATGATATATGGCGGTGCGAGATGGATTTAGTATAATTTTCTTTGGATATTGTGTTTACCATTTGGCACTCTCACTTCATGGCACCTATATACACGATAACTTTTAGCAATAACTAAATCTACAAATCATTATAACTTTCCCTCTATCATGACAAAGCTATGGCACATTCTTGAAACTGCGCATTGTGACCTTTCGAGTTCCCTCTAGGGTTTTCATTTCAGCATTTTCCTTGGTTTCAGTTCTCTCTATGTCTTTCCTGGTCTCTCTACAAATTTTCAATATTTCAACTCTCTATACACCTAATTTCATATTTCCAAGCTAAACCCTTGCTAATATTTTTGTTTTTGTAATGCCCATGTCTGTAATTAAAATGGAATTGGAAGGGAGTGACATTGTTGAGATTTATGAAGAATACGAATCCCTCTTCTAACAAGTTGGTTGGTGGCCACTTATACAACAATCACAATGGTTTAATGAGGTCATTGTCAAACCTTTCACTTCCACTTTTAATGGAAAGTGAACTAAACTTGGTGACTTGGAAATGGTGGTTGATGTTAGTTTTGTGGCCAAAGCTACTTTCCTCTCTACTGAGGGTGAACAATGGTCTGAGATTTGTCTCGTTTGAGATATCCCATGGTAGAAGCTTATGGAGAACAAAAATATGGCTCACTGCCTAAAAGGAATGATTTTAGACTATATCAAACCTAAATGGATATATTTTTTATAATTAATACGTCATTGCATAACTTGTGAGAGATGATATACGCTAGTGTTTTTGTATCATATTCAACTGTTGAAGGCTTTTCTCGGTCATGATATTAATTTACCATATTTCCCGCACAAGCTTTCAGCCAAAATGGTGAAAACCTACTAGTCCAACTATAAAACCCAGATAGGTCACTCTTCCACCATGGTCTTATACATATTTTGGTTAGATACCATTTGTCTAAAATTAGCCAATAGTGGGAAAGATTTCTCCTGTGAAATGGTTTTCAAGAATCCCTATAATTGGGTTAGTGTGATGTTGCAACAAAGAATGCACTTAACTCTCCCTCTCCAGTTTTAGCTTCATCTAAAGTTTGTATTGATGAAGAAAATATCTCTAAGCACTCTGGTCTTGGACCACTGTTTGATTTTTCTAGTGATGATAGCGACAAAATCCCTCAAATTGCACTAATTCGTATTACTAGGAGCAAGGTAAAAGCCATTATGTTTCATCATACTAAATTAAAACTAGAATTTAAGAAATAGGTTAAAAATTTTAAAAATTGGGATAGTGACCTACACACTGAACCTGCATGCCAAGAAATTTAGGGTTAGTATGAAGAAAATTTCGAGTCTAAATTCAAAACTAAAGAAACAAATAGAAAAATATCTAGATTGAGGTGAAATAGGCGAATGAGTCTCTGAGATAAAGTGGTATTTTTTGATCTTGAAGCAAATATAAATCGTTCCTGAAAAGACCAAGCCTAAGAATTGAGAAAGCTTATGTTTCTCTTGAATATGAAAACAATGCACCTGATCCTAATAGTGATATGGAAAAGTTGCTTCTGAAGCTATTGTAAATATGTATTAGCATCAACAATATTTATTAATGTTTCCTCACTTGGAATTATGAATAAGCCATATTTTCTAGGGAAATATCCAATTTAGGTCATCTAATCTAGGTAAGGAAAAACTAAAGAAACAAGAATATCCCAATCTGGAAGGAAAATCAAAAACGTCTGATATGCACAGTATTATAAATGGATTAAACATTGATATTTCCTTTCATGGAATGAATCACTTTGGATAACCACCTAATACTACAAATATTGGAAAAATAATTCCTATTAGTTATCATGTTTATTCACTTTTTTTCTATTAATATATGGCCAACAAGTCGAACGC
This sequence comes from Pinus tabuliformis, assembly GCA_031772625.1. NCBI lineage: Eukaryota > Viridiplantae > Streptophyta > Pinopsida > Pinales > Pinaceae > Pinus > Pinus tabuliformis. The sequence continues at coordinate 262,536,541 of CM062816.1, read as the reverse complement.
ACAATTAATATTACTTTTTAAAAGGATAGTTTCATTTTGAAGTTTATTTTTAGACAGGGTCAATAAAAAAGTACTCATATATAGACCTCCTATTTTCTAAGAGAGAGGAGGTACTAGAATATTACAAAGAGTAATTTTTGTAGAAAATAAAGGTTCTCTAAACTATATTTCACTGTGGAATGTTTTGAATTACACTCTGAGTTGCAAGACTTTATTTTATTCAACTAACCACTTATAGTTCTTTTAACCATTTCATAATCATTTTTATTTATTGTTTTGAAGGTTTTTGTTTAATTTTATTTCATAGGCACTTACAAATTTATTCAATTTTTTTTATAACTTGCATTAATTCAATTTGTATACATTCTTATACAATTGGAATCACCACTAGTGATTTGTGTGCTAAGGTAGATAATATATATAGTTTGGAATTCTATTGTGTTATTCTAGAGATTTAGAATTCAAAAAAATGTCATCTTTACATATAAATAGAATCAATATGTTGTAGAATTTCCTGAATTTATATTTTCATTTTAATTATTTATTTGTTGGTTTGATTCAAAAACAACTAATTGAATGATTATTTCTTTCATGAAATTGCTATAATAACTCTCTATATCTCAACCGAGTAATAGTAAGTAGGTTGCATCTATTAGATTCTTTTGTATTTATTATTGATGGTTAATCATAAGAATAGATACAGTTTGATATGCATCCATTCAAAAGATAAGAGGCTTGCATTTTAGTAGTTGTTTGTATTTCCTTTCGCATTAGGGATTACCCATTTTATTTTATTTTTTATTTGTAATTTCATAAAAATATAAAATTACGAAATACATATCATATTTTTTTCTGCACATAATTAGATTACATTTCTTTCAATCCAGTTATGGTTTGTTCTGGTTATAATCCTTGTATCATATTTCTATATATTTCTTGTCTCATAACAATTTGTTTTAGTTTTTGTAACATGATTCTGTAGCATATAATTATTTAGCAAATTATCATATAATATTTTAATTCAAAGGATTAATTCTTAAATGACATATATAAATTATAATTAGTTAGCATATATTAGTCTTATATTAGTTTTAAGTTAACCGTAGTTTGTTAGGATTATCTTTCCCCTAGATTCTTCCTCACAAGATGATGAATCTAAAGGATAATAGAGCCTTAAAAACTATTGAGGATGACAAAACTAAACATTTGGGGATATTTTAAGAGCTCTGGTCTGGGTCACTCCTCCCTTGTTGACTAGGGCGCATAAAACTAGTGTCAATAGTGTAGAAATTTTGAATAATTTAACACATATTCAACAGAGATTATCCTGATCATGTACTATTGCGGAATACATACACAATACATAATCTCCTCTACGTTGATCATCAATATAGCAGCATCAATAAAAATAAAACATCAAGAGCATTCACACATTAACACAGTATGTATCCGGGGGAAAGCATCTCGCTAAAAACCCCAACTATCTGTATATTAATGATTGAGTCATGTAACATTACACAACATGATACTTCTCACAAGTATCTCCACCTCTGTTACACACAATACAGCTCAGATCTGATCTCCAAATCTCTTCCACTGCTTGCATGCCTCCACTGCTCAATACCTCCTCAAGAACTGATGAGAATGGCTCACCAAACTCGTTTTTCACCTGCAAAATAGTCACTCACACTTTGTTGGACGTGAGAACAAGCTATAATGTTGGAAAATACGTGAGCAAACTCATTGGCATACTCAATCCCTTGATTGTGCAAGATCTGGTGCACAACTATAGTCACAACTGATAGCAATCTGATTCTCTACCACCTGTCCCTATTGAACTGAACATGCACTGACATGCAACTGAGTTAACTGATGTATTCATTAGTTGTATTATGAGTTAATAACTTGTGAATTAATTAATAACTAATTCACCCAACTCATCTCTAGTCTATTTTCCAATTAGACTAAATACAACTAGTTTAACAAAGCTAAACTGAACACAACTCCATCAACTCCACAATCAACTCCACCAAACTCAACTGATTGAGTTCTAACTGAAGTCATGCATGCAACAACTCAACTGACTCATAAGAAAGCGTATTTCCTTCTGACAGCTGCATGTGCCACCTCTGTAGCTCAAACTGAAGTTCTCCAAGAGAATAAGATTAAGTTTATAGTCCAAATATTATTGTGAGATAATAATATTTGACTTTTCTATTTTTTGACAACCAGTCTAAAAATATAATTTGATCACTCACACTGTGATCACTCACACTTTCATCAAAAATAGAAGTCCATCTATTTTTCCAAACTTGATCAATCATCCATAAACAGCAACCTGCAATCCACAGATATGATCCATATGTCTAAAAATAGACATAGTCTAAAAATAGACTTGCGCCAAAATAGCCTGCGGGCCCACTTAGTGAAGGCGACTCTTTTCACTAAGCTCCATCATCTTGTTGCAATCTCAACACTCCCTCTCGACAAGATATGGATTATCAGCAACCCCTATCCTGCCTCGGTGGTACTCGAATTTGCTCCTAGTGAGAGCCTTCGTCAGAATATCAGCATCCTGATCCTCCGTTGGAATGTACGAAAGTAACATGATCCTCCGTTGCACACAATCTCTGATATGATGGTACATGATGTCAATATGTTTAGATCTATCATGAAATACAGGATTAGCCGAGAGTTTAATGCAACTCTGGTTATCACAGTAAATCACAGTAGGATCTAAATGAGAACCGAACAAACCAACCAGGATCTTCCTCATCCATATAGCCTCGCATGCAGCCAAACTTGCTGCCATATACTCGGCCTCCGCTGAACTGAGTGCCACGGATCTCTGCTTCCTGCTGTACCAAGAAAATGCTGTCGATCCAATACTGAAGACCCCTCCTGATGTGCTCTTTCTATCCGTTGGGCTCCTTGCCCAATCTACATCCGTGAAGCCACATAGCTTCACCTCATCCTCCTGTCTGTACCACAAACCATATCCCGTTGTGCCTCTCAAGTAGCGCAATACATGCTTGCCCGCCTTCTAGAAGAGCTTGGTAGGCTTAACCATAGCTTGTGAAAGCTGGTTAACTGCATAGCATATATCAGGTCGTGTATTCACCAAATACATCAGCGACCCCACCAACTGTCGATAAACAGTGGCATCCACTTCTTCTCCTGAAGTGGCATCCTCCTTCCTCCAACCTCCAGGAAGAGGAGTATTAACAGGCTTGCAACCATGCATGTTGAACTTCTCCAGTATCTCCCGAGCATACTTGCCCTGAGAAACAAACAGTCCACCACTGCGCTGCCATATTTCCAATCCTAGGAAATAGTGAAGGAGGCCCAAGTCCTTCATCTCAAACTCTGTAGCAAGATCCTTCTTGCATGACAGTATCAACAGCTTATCACCCATTAGAATCAAATCATCAACATACAGTACAATGATAAGCAACTTACCCTCCACCACAATCTAGTATAGGTTCGGATCCGCCTCGCTCTTAGAGGATCCAAGTCCTATGAAATAGTTGTCTATCCATGTGTACCAAGCACGTCGTGCTTGCTTCAACCCATACAGCGCTCTCTTGAGCCTGCACACATGTGACTCGCTGCTGAAGACTTCAAAGCCTTCAGGTTGCTCAATGTACACCTCCTCCTCAATGACTCTGTTGAGGAACGCAGTCTTCACATCCATATGATGAATGTGCCATCCCATCTGCGCTAAGAGAGCGAGAATCATCCGTATGGAAGAATACCTTGCAACAGGTGCAAAGGTCTCCTCATAATCGATCCCCTCAATCTGTGAAAAACCTCGGGCAACAAATCTTGCCTTGTACTTCTCCACACTCCCGTCAGCTGCATGCTTAACTTTGTAGATCCATCTCGAACCCACCACTGATTTCCCTTCCGGTCTAGGAACAATCTCCCATGCACTGTTTCTGACAATATAATCATACTCTTCCACCATGGCATCTACCCATGCGGGATCCTCCACAGCTTCCTCGAAAGAGGATGGCTCAGTCACAACACACTTGCTCATAAGAGCCATGTATCCAGTGTACCGATCAGGTGACTGTCTCTGCCTACGTTGGGCTGTAGGTGGTCCTACAACTTTCTCTGCATCTTAAGCAAGTCGCTCAGCTTCTGTCAAGCGCTTTCACCCTCTGATGGTTGGCGCTGCATGAGTGGACTCGTCCACTCCATGAACCTTATCCTGTGGCTGATCCACATCCTGAAGCTCATCCTTAGGAACTAATAGCTCCTCATCAGCATGCAAGTGTAGCTCCCTCTCAAGCGAACACTTCATGGCTTTCTCATCCTGAAATTTTATATCCCGTCGCACAACAGTTTTACCACTGTCTGGAAAATATACACGATAGTTGTGGGGCATATCAGTGTACCCCACAAATATCCCAACCTCTGCGGTCGGCTCCAACTTCTTCCTGGCATCCTTCGTCACATGCATGTAAATGTTAGCACCAAAAATCCTCAAATGAGAAAGATCAAGCTTCTTACCAGAATAAGTCTCCTCAGGTGTACTCATGCCAAGTATCCTATGAGGACAACGGTTCTGCACATAAACTGTTGTATTGCATGCTTCTGCCCACAAGTGAAGGGGTAGGCCCTGATCATGCAACATTGCCCATGCAGCACCCACAATCATTCTGTTCTTCCGCTCAGCTACCCCGTTCTGTTGTGGGTTATGGGGAGCTATGAGCTCTCTACGAATCCCTTCTGTCTTGCAGAAATCCTTGAACTCGTCCGAGATGTATTCACCACCATTATCGCTCCTAAGAGCCTTCACCTTCTTCCCCGACTCCTTCTCGACCAGTGCTTTGAATTCACAGAACTTTGAATATGTCTCGCTCTTCTTCTGCATGAAGAACATCTAGCACTTACGAGAGAAATCATCAACAAAAATCACATAATACCTGTGTTTTGCTGTCGAAGCAACTGAGAAAGGTCCACACACGTCTGTGTGAATTCTCTCAAGGATCGTCATGGCACGACTATCCTTCTTGTGAAAGGTGGCTTTCACAAACTTCCCCAAAGTACACCCCTTGCACTGATCTAACTGCGCAAGTGTGCCTTTAGGAAGCCCTGTAGTGATCTGCTGCAGTATCTTCAAGGCTCCATGGTGAAGGTGACCCAATCTCCTGTGCCACAACTCGCCATCATCCCAGCTCACCAATCCTTCTGCCTTGCCTGCCATTGCTGCGCATCCATCTACATGCAACTGATAAAGGTTCCTCACTCGAACCCCTATCTTCCGGGTCTCACCAGTTGTCTTGCTGCGCAGGAAGGCCTTTCCCTCGCTGAAAACAACATCATACCCCTTGTCTTCTAACATTGCCACTGAGATGAGATTCTTCTTCAATCCTGGAACATGCATGACTTCCTTCAATACAAAGGGTTTACCAGACTCCCTCTCAAAGGAAATGGTATCGATACCGGTCGCACTGTATCTACCATCATTGCCCATCTCGATGTGCACTCCAAGATCTTTGTCCTCCAGATCAGAGAACAAATCTCTATCTCCCGTCATGTGAAAAGACGCACCACTGTCCAAGAACCACACTAATCCCATCACACTTGAAACCAAGCATGCGATCAATGAAAAATCAAGCTCAAACTGAGAAGCTAAGGCCTCTCCCCCTGCAGATCCAGCAGCTTGCTTGTTCTTCTTCTTCTGCGGACAATTTGTGGCATAGTGTCCGTGCTGGTGACAGTGAAAACACTTCACCTTGGACATATCCTGCTTCTTGCTCTTCCCTTTCTTTGCTTTGGCAGCCAAAGCACAATTCTCTTCATCAGCTCCCTTTGACGAAGATCCATCCCTGGTACTCCGCCTGATCTCCTCCTGCACAAGATATGACCATAGTCTTTCCCATCCTGGCAACTTCTCCCAACCATTGACAGAGTCCTGATAGGAATGCCAACTCTTCGAAAGACCAAGGAGAGCCAAGCTCACCAAGTCCTCATCATCGACAGTAACCCCCACACTTCCCAGCTCATCTCGACACTGAGTGAACTTCGTGAGATACTTGGGAATACTGTCACCCTTCTCACATTTGATGTTTCTGAGTTTATCTTTGAGCGCCAGCTTCCTCTGATCGCTCTTTCTTTGGAATAATTTTGTTAATGATTTCCACATCAAATATGGAGTAGCCTTTCCATGGAGGCTGGACACAATGTGATCCTTCACGCCCTCCAACAGAATCCTTCGACATTTTGCGGTCTTCTTTTGCCAAACTTCCGCCTCAGCAGCATCAGTAGGCTTTGGGATATCCATATCTATGAACTCCTTCAGCCCGTTATCATCCAATACTGCCTCCATCCTGTCCTTCCATGCAATATAGTTTGAGATGCCCTCAAGAGCATACTCCAATCGCAATCCGTTGAAAGACATTGCTGCGTTGTCACCAAGAAAACACTGCTGCAAATTCGAATTCCACCAACAACCAACTCAACCGCCTCAGATCTAAGATTCGTGAGAACACAATGTTTCTCGTACAGAGATTGACTGTATGGGCATTCACTGGATATCTCACCTTCCAAAGGAAGGATAAATCCAGAGGCTACCTGGCCCGATTACAGACTCTGCCTGAAGAAATAGAATGTAGACACTTCCTGAATAGTAGATCTGATGATCAACAGCTCTGATACATGTAGAAATTTTGAATAATTTAACACATATTCAACAGAGATTATCCTGATCATGTACTATTGCGGAATACATACACAATACATAAGCTCCTCTACGTTGATCATCAATATAGCAGCATCAATAACAATAAAACATCAAGAGCATTCACACATTAACACAGTATGTATCCCGGGGAAAGCATCTCGCTAAAAACCCCAACTATCTGTATATTAATGATTGAGTCATGTAACATTACACAACATGATACTTCTCACAAGTATCTCCACCTCTGTTACACACAATACAACTCAGATCTGATCTCCAAATCTCTTCCACTGCTTGCCTGCCTCCACTGCTCAATACCTCCTCAAGAACTGATGAGAATGGCTCACCAAACTCGTTTTTCACCTGCAAAATAGTCACTCACACTTTTTTGGACGTGAGAACAAGCTATAATGTGGGAAAATATGTGAGCAAACTCATTTGCATACTCAATCCCTTGATTGTGCAAGATCTGGTGCACAACTATAGTCACAACTGATAGTAATCTGATTCTCTACCACCTGTCCCTGTTGAACTGAACATGCACTGACATGCAACTGAGTTAACTGATGTATTCATTAGTTGTATTATGAGTTAATAACTTGTGAATTAATTAATAAATAATTCACCCAATTCATCTCTAGTCTATTTGCCAGTTAGATTAAATACAACCAGTTTAACAAAGCTAAACTGAACACAACTCCATCAACTCCACAATCAACTCCACCAAACTCAACTGATTGAGTTCTAACTGAATTCATGCATGCAAAAACTCAACTGACTCATAAGAAAAGCATATTTCCTTCTGACAGCTGCATGTGCCACCTCTGTAGCTCAAACTGAAGTGCTCCAAGAGAATAAGATTAAGTTTATAGTCAAAATATTATTGTGAGATAATAATATTTGACTTTTCTATTTTTTGACAGCCAATCTAAAAATAGACTTTGATCACTCACACTGTGATCACTCACACTTTCATCAAAAATAGAAGTCCACCTATTTTTCCAAACTTGATCAATCATCCATAAACAGCAACCTGCAATCCATAGACATGATCCATATGTCTAAAAATAGACATAGTCTAAAAATAGACTTGCGCCAAAAATAGCCTGCGGGCCCACTTAGTGAAGGCGACTCTTTTCACTAAGCTCCATCATCTTGTTGCAATCTCAACAAATAGGACTGAGATTTGCTTATGACATGGTGTTTTTATATGCTATATGTCTTAAGAATGTGAATAAATTGATTATTTTTTCAAACATTATTGAATGCTCAACTATAATTTTCATGTTCCATGCTATACCTTTTGAACAGTTGGAATTGTATGTCTCACTAGCAGCAGTAAGTATGTTTGCATTGATGTCAACAATGATGCTAGTAGATCAATCTGGGAAGTTGGCATTGCCTAACAGTTAGCAAGTGTGTTGGCATTGATGTCAACTAGATTAGCATAGATGTATGTGTTAGAATAATGACTAGGAAAGACAACATTAATGTCCACTAGGCTAGTTATGATGGCAGTAGATGCTAGCATTGATATGATTGATGTGTCAAGATCAAGGGGAGTCCTATGGTTTCTACAATCTCCCGTAGAGAATCACCATAGTAGCAATATTATTAGACAAGCCATAAAAAGATGACTATGGTGGTTGGGAGTCCCAGGTTTTGGAGGAGATTCTTCCTTAAGAGATTAGCTCAGATACTCATGGAGCTAGCACAATTGGTTAACGATCGGAAGTAGCTTTCTAAAGGTATGTGGAAGTCCATAAATGTCCATCGATATCTAAAGTAATCGATAGCCGAAGTGAGGGTCTTGAAATCCATAAGATCGTGAAAAAATTCGGAGGCTGAATCTTAGAGTCTTAGTCAATCGAAGGAGGCAAAAGGCCGAATTTCAGAGGTAAGAGCCTCAGTACATTGGAAAGTCATAAAATTGAGCCTCAGAGGTTTATTTAAAAGAAAATTGAGATTGTATGGAATAAGAGAAGGCCAAATTTCACACCCTTCAAAACTTTGGGACCTTAGAAGGAAATAACATCAGGACCCCTCGGAACTTCAGGACCTCGAAGGTTTGGAATTTCAATTCTTCATAGTTTTGTAACTCCTTATTATTGAATTCTTTGAAAACACTGAGGGTTGCAAGGAGAAGAGATTAAAAAGGAAATCATTTTCAAAACCGAGGACCAAAGGACCCTTTCTCTCTCCTCAGACAAGACACGTGGCAGCAAGTGATTGGTCCTCAAGAGTTGACAGTGGATGATGACATCAACATGAGATGGCAGTACAAAGGACATGTAGTAGCTAGATTCAACACTATTAGTTGGCCTAAAGGGGAAAATCCTAGTGACACATGTTACCACTAAGGAGATGCCACATGGATATGATGACAAGAGCATGATGTCATTTGGGAATTAAATTTTATAGGTCTGAGTCTTTGTAACTCCTCTATAATTTCTTTTTCGAAAAGTCCTGATATCAGGGGCTTCCAATGTTGATTGACACTTGGTTGTGGAGACCCAAAGAACCAAGGGAACCAGGTAAGTATTACTACCTAAGTGTTGTGGATATACCACATGGGTATTTTAGAGGCTAGGGATTTCGTAACTCCTCTGTAATTGAATTCTATGAAAAACTTGATACAAGGAGCTATAATAATGCTGACATCTAGTCATGGAAGCCTAAAGAACTATGGGAATAGAGCATAACACAGGGAGATAAGCCCCCGGTAGAACCCTGAAGGGATTAGCACCTAAGTTTTATGTCGTCGGTCACATCACCCTACTCTATGGTGGAAATGCAATAAAGGGCGAAGAAAAAGGGCCTAAAGGCCAATATCAGATCTTGCAATTTCGTAATTCCAATCCTTAATAAAGTTACAAAATGTGGAGCCCTAATATTATAGTACATAGGAGTATGAAGGACGAATGAGTCAGAACCTAAGTAAATGTGAATAGAAGAGTTGTTCAACAGAGTCAATGGTGATTTTCATAGGCAATAGATAGAGACATAGTTCATTGGGTCAAGGTAGCTGTTGGGTGTAGGATCCCTCAAGGGAAGTTGTGGGGCTTAGAGCCCATATTTTGGTCAAAGATTGTAATTCTGATGTAAATACTCCGCATTTTGTGGGCGCGGAGTGTGTAGTCTGTAAAAGAGTCATAGGGTTGTCCGCCCTTAATTTTTTTAATGTAAAGTCAGCTGTAGAGATCTACCCATGGTCTATGGAACATGGGATTGTATAAATAGAGCGAGGCTCTAAGTAGTTAGGAAATCAATCAATTGATAAGAAAATATGAACATATGATTTATGTGAGATAGATCTGTTGAGTAAAGTCTAGTTTTGTGTCATAGAGTAGGAGAAGGCTCTGAAGCTGAGTGCGCAGAGACCTAGTAGTCCGCAACTGAGTGTGTGGACCCCTGTAGCTGAGTGCGTAGGGTGAGTTGAGTCTGTAACTATTGGAAGTATTAACAAATAGAACTTTCCTATCATTTATGTGTATGTATTTCCTATTTTATGCATTTATTATCTTGGGTATGAAATTTGCTTCTAATACTTACATGATGCGCAAATGCATATAATTGTATTGATTAAGTGAATGCAAGATAGAATATCTATTTACATGAAGTTAACTAAGATCTGTAAGAAGATAAGTAAGATACACGATGTAGTTTGGGGAAATAGCATAGGTCACTGCCATAGAAGTTCGAAAACATCTCAGCCCCTAGTTAGGGCTATGCAAAAGATGGTTATAACAAATCGTGATGGTATTGAAGGTTAGAATAGTGCACGAAGCGACCTGCATGAAGGTAGACATAGTTAGACTAAACCAAGATCACAAACATCTCAAGGGTGTGGAAACTTGGTTCCAGCATCCCCCCATACTGCTGTGGGTGAGACTTCAGTCTGTGCCCCACGGGTTGATGCTAAAAGGGCCAGTAGTGTAGGGATTTGTTTGGCTAAATAAATCCAAACCTGGGTCAGGCCCCCATAAGCCAACAAATGGTTTTGTTGTCAGGACCATAATATCCATAGAGATGTCTGATGTCATATCATTGGAATCCAACTAAGAGAGAAATTGAAGGTTGGTTGAATAGAAGAATTCACGAATTCACGGTGGAGGAGAACGGGAACCCGTGACTATCATAAGAAGAGTGGTAAGACTACTACCTATACATAAAGATCCACAAAATCTTCTTCGTGTCCTTCCCTACTGAGCTATATGAGTGGATCACAAAGCTAGGACATAGCTAAGGAAGGTGAAAACTTGATGGTCCTATTGTGCTAACCCCAGAGTTAGTGCAAAGGTTGGAAGCATCGGAGGATAAGATCATTCACACCATTGATCATTGGCTTGATCATATTATAGGAGGATTCGTTATTGAGTTTCTGGTTGACACCTCAGTTAGCTACAACAAGGCGGAGTGATGCTTTCTCAAAGGACCATGAGGTAAGTACGTAAATTATTTGAATACTTGGATTAAAATGATATTGTGAGAAAATAGGGTTATGAAGTTACCTTGATTTTCGGGGATACGCGAGGTGGAAAATATTACATGAACAAAGGAAATAAGGGACCAAAAACTAGCCCCTTAATTTGACCTCCATGAGGGGATGAGGAAGATCTCACAAAGGTCTCACCGCAAAGTGTGATCCACCTGATAAGGCAAATAATTCCATGAATACCACCTCCACCCACACCGCCACCAACTTCACCACCATCACCGCCATCTTCACCTATACCACCTCCACCACCACCGCGATTCAATATGGCAAGCAGAGTGAAGTTGCATGTGTTCAAAGGTTTGGGAAATGAGGATCCAGACCAACTCTGGTTCGTGGTAAGGGTTGTATGGGAAGTGCAAGGAGTTACAAATGACAATGTAAATAAAGTGGCACTGGTTAGCACTGTGTGGGACTACGCGCTGACCTAGTATATTAAGCACTCCAATGATAATCCATATGCGGGAAATGCCGATATCCAAGTAGCACTACATAGATAATTTAGCAGGCCGAAGTCTGAAGCACAATCGATCATTGGATTCAAAGAGATCATGATACTACCAGGAGAGACTCCATGGTAGCTTGATCAGGGGGTGAAATGTATGATTCATGAAGCTAATATGAATCTGACGGATGGAAAACATCGCGAGTGGTTTGTAGCTTGTTAATGCCACATTTAAGGAGTGTACTATCGTAGCAGAAGATAAAAACGTAGGCAGAAGCCCTAGAGAATTATATGAGGCTAATTGAGACACTGATGTAGGATCCTAGCTTAGGAGTTCAATAGATCCATGCGCAGCTGAAGAATTTATGCCTTGAGATGTAGAGTTTGAAATGGGACAGGACAACTCGACCAGAAATGCGTGAAGAAGTATGGTGCATAAAATGCAAGGGTCAGGGTCATGACAAGGACCACTGCCTTGTTTTCACAAATTACCTCATAGGAGGAGGGCTGATGCCTTTAAGATTGGAACTACAAGCAGGACCTAGCGTAGCACCTGCTTTGTGGTGTGCAATTTGTCAAATAGCAGGAAAACATGCCACTGACAACTATCACTTGTTACAGAAGTATACGCAAAATTCGCAACAGTTGTTCTGCAACTTTTTTAGGTCAGTGGGACATGATGAGCGCACTTGCAGAAGCTGTGAGTTGATGATGGATAGAACTCCCACCTACAAAGTTCAGGCTGAAACGCAGCCCCTTGACAAAAATGCAAGAATGATGCAAACAGGATTTCAGGGGTGTGGATAAGGCCGAGGCAGAGGAGGTCCTGGAAGAAGTTGCAAATAGTTGATATGCTACAATTGTGGAGGGTCAGGAAATTATGGCCGCGATTGTACAAATCCATTGCACCCATTGTGTTTGTATTGCACCTTGCTTGATCATGAGATAGAAGATTGTCCTACACTGATAGCTACAATATGCGACAAAGGAGCGCTACCACCTCTCCCAACTCAAAACTTGCAGATGATAAGGTCTGAGCCACACGAGGAAGATCCGGATGTGAACATTATTCTCCTAAGTGGAATCGTGATGGGGGATGACAAAGGAAAAAGACAAGAAGATAGTACTTAGGTTCGCAAAGCTCTGGCAAAAGAAGTGGAGTTTCATTTGGAGCGCACTCAGGAAACCTTCATGGAAGCTAAGAAGAGCTTCGATAATGCCTCCACTTCAGGAAGCAAAGATATATTAGAGTGAGAATTGGAACCATCTATGCTCACAATGTTCCTAGAAACATGTATGAAGTTACTGCGTGACAGTAAGGCTGTAAAAGGTTTACAGGAACTCATCAATAGATGTGTTGGAACTACAGCAGCAGAACCACGTGTATTTCGGAAGATTAGAAAGAATAAGACAAGAATGGGAAGAGAGATTAGACTAACCATGCATATTGGAGAATATGAGATGGACCAAGTAATTCTAGATTTGGGATCAGATGCAAATGTTCTTTCGAAGAAAACATTGGAGAAAATGGGGCGACCTATGCTGTAGTGGTCTCCAATTCAACTAATGATGGAAAACCAACAGAAAATAATACCCATGGGGCAATTGCAGGCAATAATTGTGGATATTGAGGGAGTGAGTGCACTGGCAGATTTTGAAGTGATAGAGATTGTTGATGATAGCAATCCCTACCCTGTGCTCTTAGGAATTGATTGGGCCACTAACATGAATGGGGTAATCAATCTGAAGAAGCACAAAATGATTTTTGAAAAGAAATCACTATGCGTAATTGTACCCCTGGACCCTACTGAAGGATCGTGCTATACAGAGCCGATGCGCAACTATGAAAGTGATGATGATTTGGACTACATCTATAAGATAACAGCGTGAGACCAGGACTGTGTGAATCCCACTATAGATGGGTAGATTTCATGGGAGCGCGAGAGCTCCTATACTTCGGATTCTGACGAAGAAGTAGAACGATGGCAAAATTGCTTACAAAAAGTAACTACACTGAATTTTAATATGATGACAAGGTCGTTGCATTGCATATTGACAGAAGAAAGAGACCTACCTACGTATGATGGTTTAAGTGAGGTAGATACCTTCTTGGATAAATTTGAAAGGGAGGTGCCAGAAAAGCAATGACTCTAGGCCTTGGACTGGGTATTGCATGCTATGCCCGCGAGATGGTGGGGTACACACAAAGGGAGCTTTGACGACTCGCACGAATGTAGGAGAATGATGCACACATGATTTGGGAAGCCTAGGGTGCAACTGACAGACAAGTACAATGGGAACGATGATCCACACGCACACCTGGCCAAGTGGGCACAAACATATGGAAAACAACCTTCGCGGATGCACATGTACTTTGCGCTGAAATACATGGTCAATAAACATGTGTTTGGGAGGAGGGGGGGGAACTCGCAGATGGCTCCTAATATTGGAAAGACATTATGCGGGAAGAACAATTGCGCATAAGGTTCTATGCGCAAAATTGTTCAACAAGGTATGCAACGCACACCAAAGTGATTGGGACCTGCGCATACCTACAGTATTATGGGCTTATAGGATGACATGCAAGAAACTGATGGGATAGAAACTTTTAAGGCTTGTCTATGGAGCGGAAGCTATAATTCCCATGGAATACATCATGCCTAGTCTGCGCATGGTAGCGCTCATAGGTATGACGAATCGCGGAGCCCTGGACGAGCTCAAAGAAGAACGATTTTTGGCTAGATTTCACCAGCAAGTCCAAAAGCAACGTGAAAAGGCTTGGCACGATCGACATATTAAGTTTCACACCTTCAAGGTTAATGATTTGGTGTTTTTGTATGATAATAAGTTTGATAAATTCCCTGGGAAGCTTAGAATGCATTTGCTGGGGCCATATGTTATTAAGGAGATCAAAGATGGTGGCGCGGTGCAGTTGGTAAACTTAAATGAAGAAATCTTCCCAGGAAAAGTCAATCGCAGCCATTTGAAGGCATACATAGTGGGCTCGGCCATCTGACTAGCCAAAAAAAGCACAATCTTAGTGCTCCATGCACCTAAAAGGAGGCGCGGGACTATAAACTACTCTGCCCGGGAGCTGCGCGATGTCAAGACTGCGTGCAGTAGCGAAGTGTCTCAAGGTCCGGGATAGTGCAAGGGTAGCTACGCTGCCATGCGGGTTGGCTGGAAAGTGACCATTACAGTCACTATTCATGATGTGATGCTTGGTTTGAGACTGAATAGAGCAGGTGGTAGGCATTTAAGGTGAACTTTATGGGCTAGATTCTTGAAAATCTGCCATCAATCGAGCATTAATGAACCGAATGTGGGGGGAATGGTCGAATTCAAATTTAAAAGGCACTATAAATTACAAAGGGTTATCCAGCAAACAACACTTGGAAATTTTCGAACTAAGTTGTTGCACACTCATACATTCATGAAAGCAGAGTTGTTTGATCTTCTAAAGGCGAATTCGTTGCTTGAGAAATTACTCGAGATGTTGAGAGAATTATGGAATTGCATTGTGGTAGCACCTGAAGAAGCCATGGATACCAGAGTAATGACCGCCGAGGAAGCCGCATAGGCCATTATAAAAGCAGAAACCCTAGAAAGTGCCGCGATAGTAGCATAAATCCCTAACTCACTGCGCATGTCGAGACCCAAGAAAGACAAGTAGGCAATGGTACTGGTGCACATATCACCTAGAAATTTGCTGAGGACTAGGCTCACCATGGAAGAAAAGGGGAAGGCTATCAATTTGGAGGTTGATGAGGAGGAAGAATTTGAAGAAATCTTGGTAGAGGAGGAGGATGTAGAAATGGAGGTTGAAACCCAGGGTGTGGACCCTCTTACCAGCCTACCCGCATATGTTCCTCCACAGAAGGGTAAAGCAAAGGTGCCCAAAGATATAGATGAGAGCAAGAGCTCTCTGAAGACTTTGCTACTCCCTAATGACATTGTTTTTCAAGGAGTTCACTTGGGACGAGTGCTTGTGCTGAAGTTTGAGGATTGGGATCTCGAGGACCATGATAAGTTCTCACATCTTGCGACCGCGCATCTCATGTGCCAGAAGAAAGAGGTGTCGACCGGAACCATAGAATTGGAGTTGCGTAAATGGCTGAGAGGAGCTAAGAAATCAGGGTTGCTAAACCTACTCTGGGTGTCGCACTACCATCGCCTGAGTGACCATTTTTGTCATCAGGCAGCTGCTCTACTTTGTTCATGATGGGTGCTTGTGGCTAGAGGAGCCCATCCCCATCACGGACCATTTGATTCACAGAATTACCCGGCTCCCTTGCAAACGAGAGGACCCAACAAACATCTTGGATGGAAAGAGTCATGATTTGGCCATCATGGAGGCCATGAAGAAGAAGTTTAACCTAGAGAAGAAGAAGAGAGGGTATGCCATTTCCAGAATCAAAAACCCTGTAGTTAAAATTGTGACGCAGATATTGGCAGGGAAGGTTATGCGGAAGTGCCACGTAGATGAGGTGCTTGAACTAGTGGTTGCACTAGCAACACAATGCATAGAAGGGGTCCAATTCAACTTGGTAAACTATTTATGCGGAGAGTTCCTTGAGAACTACCACAAGGCACAAGAGCAGGGAAAAAATTTCACTATGCGTGCCTTCTATTGTCAATAGTAATGGTGGTCTGGGAATTACCCGAAGATAGCTAGTTCCCAATGATCACACAGGACCTTCCAGAGGTAGCGAAGTACGCTTCGCTGTGGGCAACCAGGAATGCACAAAGGATAAGGGACAGTAAAATATTATGGGTGCTCATAGAGATGAACATTAGAATGGGGATTAATCGCAAGCCATGGTTATAACCCATAGTCTACAACAATCTACAAAGCTCCACAGAGTTCAAGAAAAATTTTCACCATGTCTACATTAGGGCGCGGAAGGACCCCATGAAGACGTGGCACGAGTTACCCTATTTGGAGACCGATGATGTCATCTTCACGGTCCTTGAGTCCTCGTTGCTGGAGTGGTATGCTCCAGCTAGCTCCGCAGTGGAAGCAGAGAAGTCCACAATGCAGCAGAGGAAGGATGAGGCAAAACTACAGATGGCGCAACTGGAAAAGAAATGTAGGAAGGAAGAAGCAGTGGCTAAGGTGCAGGCAGCGCGCAATGCTACAAAGTTGGCAGAAGAGTAGCAAAATACAACAAAAGACGAGCGTGAAGGACATAAGTCGCCTTCACCTGAGCCAGGGACTGATATAGAGCAAGGTTGTGTGGACCCAAGACAATGTCCACCTAGCTAAAACGTTCACGGACAAGAGAGAAATTAGGGCTGCGAAAGAAGTTGAAGGCTTTAAAGACTTCATTCGACCCGATCATCCTCACTGAGGGGGATCTCCATGATATTGGCAAGACAGTGAGGGACATCACCACGGAGGCCCTCCTGTAATTTGAGGAGCAACACCAGATGGTGTTGGGGGCTCCCCAGACATAGATACAGAAGTTGCAAGTGCGCACTCCACAAGCTGGCACTATGTCAACCAGCCTCGCAATAGGCATGTTCATGGCTGAGGAAATGTTGCGCGCCTTGATAACTAACACAATAGTGCTGCCAGACGGTGCACTCGTTATAGAAAATGAGGCCTACAGGCCTACGGTCAGTGGGTTGAAGGGAATCATATTAAACATGGCTGCACTCCCTCGAGAGACACTCTATATTTTGCAGGATGGAGTCACTGTAGAACTACGAGCCAGGGAGGGTCACCCGTTCCAGGTAATGAGCGAGCAACACATCAACATGAAATAGTTGAACCTACAGTGCGATTAGATAGTGGCGAAGAATAGAAAAACAATGTAGGTGGTAGAGGAAGCCTGCCAGATGGTCCTAGAGTTGGCCATCCAAGCAGAAGAACCAGTGGAGGTGCGCGTCCGAAAATTAGCAGCAGGGGTGCGTGAGGAAAAAGAGGAAATGGCCAAGGTTCAACTAGAATTGAACCTTCAGATAGTATAAATGTAGTTGAAGGCGCACCCTTCAACTCCACCAAAGGTTAAGGAACAGTGTGCCACCACAATTACCATAGCAATGGCGGCAATCAACACTACAGTGACAAACCTCACAAACTTGTTCAAGCAGTCATTCAAGGTCCTCACCACCCTGCTGGAGGACCCAAACATACAACGATTAGAGATAGAGACACGCGAGCTACAGCATAGATGTGACGAAGTAAAAGGGACCACGTAGATGGTTTCCCTTACACAGAGGCTCACAAGGATGCAGCAGGATAAAGCACTCAAGGAGCAGGTGGATTTTTCTCGACATAAGGAAGTTGTTTTGAAGGAAGACCTACAACTGTGGATTGATGAGGCGTATACCATTACAGGCTCCATTGAAGCTAAGCTCACGCAACTGTAAGAAACAAAGGAAAGGATTCAGGGAAAGAGTTCAACCACAACGGTCACTGAATAGTTCGTCAAGGAAGCACATCAAGCAATCGCTCAGTGCACTGCGGAACTTGCAGCGATCCAGTCAGAGTTGGGAGTTCTTCATGCAAAGATCTCCGTACCGACAGAGTGACTATGGGGTAAGTCATGATGTTTATGTTGGGCACCTATTGGGCGTGGGATCCCCTAAGGGAAGGTTTGGGGCTTAGAGCCCAAATTTTGGTCAAAGATTGTAATTCCGATGTAAAGATTCCGCATTTTGTGGGCGCAGAGTGCGTAGTTTGTAAAAGAGTGATAGGGTTGTCCATCCTTAATTTTTTTAATGTAGTGACGGCTGTAGATATCTACCCATGGTCCCCGGACCATGGGATTGTATAAATAGAGCAAGGCTCTAAGTAGTTAGGAAATCAATCAATTGATAAGAAAAGATGAACATATGATGTATGTGAGATAAATATGTGGAGTAAAGTCTAATTTTGGGTCGTAGAGTAGGATAAGGCTTTGCAGCTGAGTGCGCAGAGGCCTAGTAGTCCGCAGCTGAGTGTGCGGACCCCTGTAGCAGAGTGCGTAGTGTGAGTCGATTCTGTAATAGTTGGAAGTATTAATAAAGAGAGGTTTCATATCATTTCTGTGTATTTATTTCTTATTTTATGCATTTGTTATCTTGGGTATGAAATTCACTTCTAGTATTTATATGATGTGTGGATGTGTATAATTGTATTGATTAAGTGAATGCAAGATAGAATATATGTTTACGTGAAGTTAACTAAGATACGTAAGAATATAAGTAAGATACATGGTGTAGTTTGGGGAAATAGCGCAAGTCGTTGCCATAGCAGCGAGAAAGCATCTCAGCCCCTAGTTAGGGCTGCACGAAAGATGGTTATAATAGATCGCAATGGTATTGAAGGTTAGAACAGTGCGTGAAGCGACCTGCATGAAGGCAAACATAGTTGGACTAAACCGACATCACAAACATCTCAAGGGTGCAGAAACTTGGTTCCAGCATCCCCCCATACTACTTCTAGTGAGATTTTAACGCCCCATAGGCTGATGTCGAAAGGGCTAGTAGTGTAGGGATTTGGTTTGCTAAATAATTCTGAACCTGGGTCAGGCCCCCATAAGCCAACAACAACAAGGACCAAGATTGTCTTGGATGATTTAAATGGATTTTTTCGATGAGTTGAGATAAGCAATCCATGATCTTACTTGCGTGCATGCCTCATTGAGTTAAAAAAGATCAGAGCCTCGGGGATAGGAGATTTGTTCACAAAAACAATAGGTTCCTTGTTAGAGTGTGCAGGTTGACTGAGGATTTATTTCTCAGCATGGAGACACTCATGTGCCCATTCTCATGTTTAACGCAAAAACAAATTTCAAGAAAGAGATGCAACAACAGGAAGGAGTTCCAAGTGGAAGATTACACTTAGGTAATGTGAATGGAAAAGTAATGGCTAATAGAGACAACATTGATCACAACATAGGAGTGAAAGAAAAACCATGATTGAAATGAGAAACGTGGGGTAAGAAACATTGTTTCTAGTGATCTATGTGGAGATCTCAGTGGGTATGTGTGCACTATTTTGTGAGGCCAAGTGTGCCTATTTTGTAGAGAAGAGGCTAAGAGTAATTATGTAGAGAAAACAGACCTCGAGAGAGACTATGTTGTTGTGTGAAAGGTGGAAAGTGACATATCAGAAGAAGAAGGCCGAGAGCATAGTATATGTTATGGAGTGTGACCTACGTGGAGAGATCGAAGTGTGAGTGTTCTGCTAATAAGAGGCCATGTGTGTCTGAGAAGAAGGAAAAGGTCACGAACAATAGAGTGTTGCATGGGTTGTGTGTAAGTGAATGTTGTTCAGAGAAATGGCAGGATTTTGCAGAGGACAAAATGTTGTGTGGGCCAAGGGAAGAGAAGAGAAAAGAGTTGAAAATAGGTAGAGAGGCTGCCAATTGCAATGAGAAATAAGTTTCCTTATTTTGTGTGGGTTAGAGCTTGCATACAAGAATTTGGTGCTTCCTTCTCTAGTAGGTGTCTAAGAAGGCTTAGGGTTTGGTGCCTCCTGCAAGTTGGTGCTTGAAATAAATCCATGAAGTTGGTGCTTCTGGTAGGTTGATCAGGTGTCTACAAAAGGAGGGAGTTGGTGCTTCCTTCTAGTGGGTACTAGAAAAGAATGAAAGGGAGTTGGTAATTCATGTGAGTGGCGGCTCACAAACAGCTTGATGTCATAGAATAGGTTCTCTTATTTTTACATCAATAACAAAAACAAGATTTAGTGGTTTTTTCCTGAAAGAGTCTCCACGTAAAATCTCCTTGTATCATGTGTTTGTTGCTTATGATGTGTATGCTTGTATTGGTTGATATGGCTATTGTTATGGTTTGTTAATGGTTGCTCTCATATAATGGATTCCAAATTTGAATGAGTAAAGTTAAATTGGCATAAAAGTTAAAATGATCCTTAATATTGATTCAACCCCCCTCTCAGTATTAAAATTGTTTCCAACAATTAGTATTAGAGCAAAGTTCCTTCAGGAATAACTTAATCTCTAAAAGGTATATCAAAGGGAAACAATGCCTAATCGAGTTTGGTTAATAGTAGAAGGAGTTCCATTTTTTAATGGATCAAACTATGAGCTCTGGAAGATTAGAATGGAGGCCTATTTGATGGTAATCAATGAAAATTTTTTGATGTCTATGATATATGGCGAGAGGAACGAGTTCAATGAAGAAGCCCAGGAGATTATCATTAAAGGGGTGTCTAAGCTAGATGATGATAAAGTGAGGCATTATGAGTCAGAAAAGGAAATTATGGATTGGTTGCAATGTCTATATGGAGGAGAATGATATGCAAGATCATAGGAGGTTGATGGACCTTGTTTCTCAAGTAGTGCAGCTCCTTATTACAATAAGGAATTTGTTTCCCATCACTCTCGAGTTGATGATGATGAAGAATCGGATGAAAGGCCATGTTTCTCAGGAGGTATGTTAGTCTTTTGTGATAAATGTAAATAAACAGGTCACTCATTATCTAGATGTTTGTTAGATCCATATAATACTAATGTATTCCCCTTATTGCTATTTTTTTGTTAATGTAGCCCACATATTATTATTATTATGCCCCATAGAAGCCCGCTATTGTCATGTTGTTCCCCTACATTGTTATTGTTATTAGGCTCTGATTATATTGTGACCCCTTAGACTCCTATATATACAAAGGAGCTCTTGTCATTTGTATCATCCAAGAATTTTTAATTTATGTAATGTAAAGGATGTTTCCCCCTCTAAGAGGATAATTTTTAAGTCATTCATCTATCTTTTCTGTGAGTTGGCTGCATAGCATTTGGTATCAGAGTTTCGGATTCTATGGTTTTGCTTCTTCAAACAGGTCATTGTGGAATTTTCGCTATAATTTGTATTATAATAGGCTTCATAAGCAGAAATTTTTACCATGTGGTGGTGAAATATTGGTGAGATTTGTGTAAAAATTTCATAGCTTTGTTAGCTATATTTTCGGAGATATGATTTGAGGAAGTTAGTGTTTTGGCAAGCTCTAAAATTCAATCTCAAATAGGTGACCTAGGGAAAATCATCATAACTTTAGTTTAAAGTAACAAATTTGAATTCAGTAAAAAGTGACTAAAAGTGCACGAACTATAGTATTTTGTTTATTAAATTCAGAGCTGAAGGTTGAAACAATGACACACGGCATCTCTTACAACGTTTATCTACTGAATCAATCCATAATCAACTCATTGTGGGAGATTTGGCATAACGCTTTCTTGAAGAATCCAATCTCAATCAAACTTATGGGGTTGGAAAGAAGACTTAGAGAGATACTACAAGACGAAATTTTAGAACTTGGAGATTGGAAGTTACAGTGTTACAACCATTTCAATATTGATCTCCTACAAGAAATAAAAAGGTGTATATTTGTTTTTTAAATTACATAAGTTTTGCTTGAAAAATCAGTTTGAAGTGATTCCAAGGGCATATTGAAGCATAGATATCAGTATTGGAATCTAAAATTCCCCCTAAGAAAAATAATTCTACACCCATTAAGCCCTAAGAAATCTCTACTATGACACATGAAGAGGAAGAATTCCAGCATGATATATCAAAATTATAGGAACAAGTGAAAGAAATTTCGCTCTCCCAAAGAGCAAACAAAGATGAACTAAAAGGTGACATGGATGGTTTAAAATCAAACATGGAAGGTTGTAAGGATGGCATCGAAGCTAAGATGGATGGTTTGAAAGAAAACATGGAAGGTTTTAGGTCCCTATAATAATAGTGTATTCCCTCATTTTTATTGTGAGTGTAGCCCCCTTATTGTTATTGTTGTGCCTATGTAGTCCCCATATTGTTATTCTTGTGCCCCATAGAAGCCCACTATATTTATTTTTGTGCCCTTACATTATTGTTGTTATGTCAGCTCTGATTATATTATGACCTCTTAGACTCCTATATGTAGAAGGGAGGTTTTGTCATTTTAATAATCCAAGAATTTTTCATTTATGTAATGTAAAAGAGTTTTTCCCCTCGAAGAGGATAATTTTTAAGTAGTTGATCAATCTATTTGTGAGCTGGTTGCATAACATTTGTTATTAGATCTTGGGATTCTAGGGTTTTTCTTCTTCAAACAAGCCATATTGTAATTTTCACGATAGATTTTTTTCTACAAGGCATCAGAAGCTGAAGTTTTTACCACGTGGAGCCAAAATCTCAATGAACATTGTGTAAACAATTTAGATCTTGGTTCACTATATTTTTGGAGATATGATCTGAGGAAGTTAGGGATTTTGTTGGATCCATAATTCTATCTCAAACAGGTGACCTAGGGAAAAGCGTCATAACTTGTTTTCCATGAGGCTTTAGAAGATGAAAGTTTTACCATGTGGAGACGAAATCACATAGAACGTCATGTAAACATTTCATATCCTTTTTCACTATATTTTAGAAGATATGCTCTGAGGAAGTTAGGGTTTGTGTGGGCTCCAAAATTCTATCTCAAATAGGAGACCTAGGGAAAACCGTCATACCTTTCGTTTCAGAGATCGGATTTGAATTCTGTAAAAAGTTTCTGAAAGCGCATGAACTATAGTATTTTGTGTATCAATGTTAGGGCCGAATGTTGAAATAGTGATGCATTGAATCCTACACAAATTCACTCTATTGAACCAGTCCATAATCACGTCAACGTGGGATATTTTGCATAACGCTTCCATGAAGAAGCTAATCTCGATCATACTTGTGGGGTTGGAAAGAGGTCTCATACATCTACCACAGGAAGAAATTTTAGAACTTGAAGATCCAAAATTATAGAGTTACAATCATTTGAAGATCAAACTCATAAAAGAAAGAAAAAAGTGTGTATTATTTTTTAAAAATTTGCATAACTTATGTTTGAAAAATCAGTTCGAAGTGATTCAAAGGGAATAGTGAAGCATAGATATCATTGTTTGATTTCAAAATTTCTCGAAGCAAGAAAATGGAAACACCTAGTAAACAACTAGAAATCTCTACTATGATGCATGAAGAAGAGGAAGAAATGCAACTTGATATATCAAAATTACAAGACCAAGTGCAACAAATTTCGCTCTCACAAAGAGTAATAAAAATGAAATGGAAGCTAAGATGGATGGTTTAAGAATAGTTTAAAACCAGACATGAAAGTTTTGAAGGATGGCATGAAACCTAATATGGATAACATGAAATCTAATATGGATGGTATAGAAGAAAAAACAAAAGGAAAAATGGAAGATTTGAAGAATGGTTTAAAAGAGGACATGGGTGGTTTGAAGGAGGGTTTAACAAAGTTAATACAAGAAATTCTTTCTAATGGCGAAAAGGTATTAGATGAAACTCATGATGATAACAAAAGTAATTTTAATCATGATTTCATAGAATCTAACAATGGATTAAATACCCACCATATTCCAAAGATCGATATGAGGAAGTTTGATGGCAAGGATCCGGTAACATGGATACTATAGATGGAGCAATATTTTGATCTTCATAATGTGTAACACACACAAAAGGTATCAATTGAAACTTTATATTTAGAACCCAATCAGTTTGTATGGTATTTATGACTTTGTTCTCATAAATTACTTGTCACTTGGTCAATTTTTATGGAGGAAATGATAACACATTATGAGGATACAAAGAGAAACACCTTCTATATCGAATTGATCAATCTAAAACAAGAGGGTTCAATGGTAGAGCACATTGAGGACTTCCAAAAATTGAATATAAGTGTAAATGATATTCCAGAGGAGCATAGTATTTATTTTTTCATAGGGACTTTAAAGGATAACATCTAACATGATTTTCTCCTTTTGGAGCTCGACTCATTGGAGAAGGGATTTGGGTTGGGAAGGAAAATTTAAAGAAAAATTATGGCAACAAGGAAGCCTACCACTCACAACCATAAAGATGGAAGTGTTTTTTCTCTAAGTCTTCCACAACCTACAAGGTTGACACCACAACAATTGGAAGAAAAAAGAGCTAAAGGGCTTTGTTACAGTTGTGATAGAAAATACACTAAAGGTCATAAGTGTGCTGAGAAGAAACTAATTTACATAGATTATGAAGAGCAGGAAGAAAAGGAACAAGAAATGTGAAAAGAAGAGGATATACACCAAGAACCAAACCCATAGAAAGAAAAATGAACACAAACATATCTTGTAATGCACTGGCAAGAATTACCACTCCTCAAACTGTCAAGATAGAAGGACATATCAAGAAGAAAAAGGTAATATTGTTGGTTGATTCGGGTAGTACTCATAATTTTATTCATTGTAAGATAGCCAAGGAATTGAATTTCTTCCTATATCTAGCACAAGAGTGTCAAGTGATGGTTTCAAATGGAGGAACCATAAATTTCCCTATAAATTCCCATAATAGTAAGCTATCAATGGGATAATATATATTGAATATTCCAATGCTTTCCATTTCAATGGGTGGTGCTGATGTTGTACAAGGAGTCCAATGGTTACAATATTTCGGTATGATAGCTTTTAATTTTCAATAACTTTTCTTGAAATTTTTTGGGAAGGAAAGGAAGTTGAATTAAGGGATATCACAGAGAAAATAGGAAAGATAATAAAATCTAATGGAATGAAAAAGCTTCTAAAGAAAGAAAAATGGGGCGTAATTGCATAATTATGTTCACTTTAGGTTCAAACATTGAAATCATCTATTTCTCCAGATATCCAAAAAGTCTAGGACAAATATTCTAAGGTTCATGCAGTGTATGATCATATCAATCATCAACAACGAGTTATCCAACTCTTAAAGGATAACCTCACTTTGGTGCAGAATAGAATGAAATAATAGGTAGATCAACATCGTAGCGAAATAAGTTTTGATGTAGGTGACTGGGTATTTTATTGGATACAACCATATAAACAAATGTCCCTCAAGCAAGGTAAGAAAGATAATAAATTGTCACCAAAGTATTATGGTCCTTACAAGGTGTTTCAAAATATGGGTAATATGGCATACAAATTTGAGCTTCTTGTAGCTTCCTGGGTGCACCAAATTTTCCATGTTTCATGCTTAAATAAGGTTATAGGTGACAATCTCCCAGTTCAAACAATATTTCCAAAAATTAATGAGGAAGGGAAAATCATATTGGAACCTAAAGAAGTCATGGAAACAAGAACTCGATAGCTATGAAATCGATCAATTTCATAGTATCTCATCAAGTGGAAGAACTTACCTGCTAAAGATTCCATACGAGAGGATGATAATTTTATACAGAAGCATCTAGAACTACTCAAGAATTGAGGAAAACACTTTTTTGAAGGAGAGGGACATGTTAGGTCCCTATAATAAAAGTGCATTCCCTCATTATTATTATCATTGTAGCCCCCTTATTGTTATTTTTGTGCCCATGTAGTCCCCATATTGTTATTATTGTGCCCCATAGAAGCCCACTATTATTATTGTTGTGCCCTTACATTATTGTGTTATGTCGGTTCTGATTATATTGTGACCCCTTAGACTCTTATATATAGAAAGGAGGTTTTTTCATTTGGATCATCCAAGAATTGTTCATTTATGTAATGTAAATGAGGTTTCCCCCTCAAATAGGATAATTTTTAAGTTGTTAATCTATCTATTTGTGAGTTGGTTTCATAACAAAAGGTTTGAAGGAAGGTTTGACAAAATTGTTCAAAGAAAAGCTTCTTAGTGGTGACAAGGTAATCCATGAAAATCATGGTGAGGACAAAAGGAATATGAATTATGATTTTAGAGACTCTAATTTGGGGCTTAAGAACCACCACATTCCAAATATAGATATGAGGAAGTTTTACGGCAAGGGTTCGGTAACATGGATACTCCAGATGGAGCAATACTTAGATTTACAGGATGTAGATTTTCATTTAGATTCAACAGCTCATGTAATTTTCTAAAAAGCAACAAAAAATATACTTCTAATTTCAACAGTGGAAACCAATAGATCGATGAAAATAATAATCAACAAGAGGAAGATAATCAATCTCACATAACACAATATTTCTCTAGGGAAAGCAACTGCTCAAAACCTCAACTATCTATATCGCATTAATAAGAAATCCAAGATGAAAATGTGATTCTTGTTCTCACTAGAACAATCCATGCACAAGTATAATCAACTCTCTACCTCACAAGCCCGCTCTAGCCAACACTTAACCAATTATGTTTCCTTCCAAGCCCATGTTTCCTTGCGCAATTCCTAATAGGATCAACCCATATTTAATTCGGAAATCCTTCTTCCAAAACTGCACAATCCAAACTTAGGTCCATAACTGAATGCATGCATTATTTGTACAACTTGAAAATTCATACAAATAATAGTACATTGACCCTGCACTCTAGCGTCAACTGGGTCTTTCTATAAACTGGCGTGCATGAGTTTCTCTTGAGTGAATCGCTAGTTAGCTGGAGTAGCACTGAGGATGCACAGTGCACCAACTCAAAACTAGACCTCCACTACTGCCTCCAATAGTTAGAACTAGTTTAACTGACCATAACTCAGTCAAACTGATTTATCTAATTACAACTCAAATAAAATCATCTTGGAACCCTAAAATTTAGGCATCACACATACATGACTACACGAATACTTCCAACTCGAAATTCCTAAGTTAATTTAACTTAATTAACTATTTACAAGTTGCTATAAGAATAGAATTCGATTTTAATTCATAATTTCATTCAAGGAAAAATTAAACTGGAATTTCTTGTTTCCATTTCTCAACACTCCCTCTCAACAAGAAAGGTATTATTAGCTACCTCGATCATGTCTATGTAAAACTTGAATTTACATCTTGACAATACCTTTGTCAAAATGTCAATCTCGAAGATGATGGTATCAGATATCAATATGCTTGGGCCAGTCATGAAAACCTTGATTTTCAGAGAGTTTGATAAAACTCTGATTATCACAGTAAAACACAGTTATATCCATCTTCTCACCAAATAAACTGACCAGAATCCACCTCATCGGATGACCTCACATGTTTCTTGAGTTTAAGCCATGTATTCTTCCTCTGCCGAATTGAGTGAAACCTATCTTTGTTTCCTACTGTACCAAGAAACAATTGTTGACCCAATACTGAAGATCCATCATGATGTGCTCTTCCTATCAGATGGACTCCCTACCCAATCTGCATCAATGAAGCCTTGAAGCCTCACTCCCTCTATCCATTTGTACCACAATCCATACTGATTAGTTCCTCTGACGTATATCACCACATGCTTGACCGCCTTCTAATATAGCTTGGTAGGCCTAACGGTCACTTTACTAATATGGTTAACTGCATAGCACATGTCCAAATGTGTGTTCACCAAATACATGAGTGAACCCACAAGTTGCCTATAAATGGTAGCTTCCACTAGTTCACTTGAAGTAGAATCATCCTTCCTCCAGTTACCTGCTAGAGGAGTCTCCATGGGTTTACTACTCTCCATGTGGAACCTTTTTAGTGTCTTGTTGGCATACTCTCGCTCAGAGACAAAAAGTTCCCCATCACCTTCACATACTTCCATGCCCAAAAATTAATGCATGAGCCCCAATTCCTTCATCTCAAACTCTCTTGCAAGATCCTCCTTACAAGACTTGATCAGCTTATCATCACTTATCAAAATCAAGTCATTGACATATAAAATAATGATAAAAAATTTACCTTCCACCACAATCTGGTACATGTTCGCATCTACTTCACTTTTGTGAAGCCCAACCTGGTAAAGTAGCTATTGATCCTAGTGTACCAAGCACGAGGTGCTTGCTTCAACCCATACAACGATTGCTTGAGTTGGCACACATGCGACTCATGGTCAAAGGTCTCAAAACCTTCAGGCTACTTATTATACACCTCTTCCTCAATCTTGCCATTATCTGAGATTGTATTTACATCCATATGATGTATCTTCCAACCCATCTATGTTGATAGTTCCAATATGGATCTAATCGATGAGTACTTTGCAAGACAAGAAAAGGTCTCATCATATTCAATCTCCTCTACCTATAAAAGATCTCGAGCCACGAACATGGCCTAATGCTTCTTTCTTTACCTTGTAAATCCATCGGGAGCTCACCACTTACTTGTTTTTCAGTCTTGGGACCACATCCAAAACAATGTTACGAATAATGGAGTCATACTCCTCCACCATGGCATCAACCCAAATCAGTTGCTACACTGCCTCATCAAAGAAAGATGGCTCGGTCTCAACACCTTTGCTTATAAGAGCCATGTATCTAGTGTACCTCTTAGGTGACCTCCTCTACTTGCATTTTGATGTGGGTGCTCCCTCATTCTCTCTCACATCCCATAATAACCTGTTAGCCTCTCTGGTGCGCTTTCTCCCATCTCTGGAAGACTCTGCTTGAGTAGATGTCTCCACTCCCAGATCCTCAGCATGTGGTTGCTCCACCTCAATCTGATTCTCCTCAACCTTAGGATCTAAAATCTCCTCAACTGCATGTAGCTAAAGCTCCCTCTCAAGAGAACATTGCATGGCCTTCTCCTAAACGAATATGATATCCCTACAAACCATTTTCATCTTGCTGGTCAGAAGATACATCCGATAGTTGTGAGATGTATCAATGTACCCCACAAATATCCCCAACTATGTTGTTAGATCAAGATTCTTCCATGCATCTTTGGTCACATGGAAATATACCAATGAACCAAAAATATTGAAGTGACCAACATCTGGTATGTTCCCTGAGAAAGCCTCCTCTAGTGTACTCATCCAAAGAATTTGATGTGGGCTTATGTTCTACAAATAAACACTTGTTTTGCATGCCTTAGCCCACAAGTGTAGTGGTAGGCCCTTATCATACAACATCACCCATGCTTCTCCTATAATGCTTATGTTCTTCCTTTCAGCCACCCCATTTTTCTATAGGTTATGGGGTTTCCTAAACTTCTCTTTAATCCCTTCTGCTGCATAGATGTTCTTAAACTCATATGAGACATACTCACCACCATTATCACTCCTTAGAGATTTAACCTTCTTCCTAGACTCTTTCTCGACCAATTCTTTAAAATCACAAACCTTTTCGAATGTTTAATATTTCTTCTGCATGAAAAATATCCAGCATTTACAAGAAAAATCATTAACAAATATAACATAATTCCTATGTTTGGCCAGGGATGTTGTCAATAATGGTCCACACACATCGGAATTGATTCGCTCTAGAATCGCCTGTGCTCGATTGTCTCTGTCGTGAAAGGAATATTTGGTGAATTTTCCAAAAGTACATCGTTTGCATGTGTCAACTTGCTCTAGTGTACCTATGGGAAGACTGACAGAAATATGCTACATGATTTTCAAAGCCCCATGATGCAAGTGACCCAACTGCCTATGCCACAACTCATCAGTGTCTTGACTCTCTACCTTCTCTTCTTTCGGGCTCAAGGCAACACAATCTTCTACCTCCAACTTGTAGATATTCTTCACCTAAATCCATATCCTCTTTACCTGTCCCATGGCTTTGTGACAAAGGAACGCCTTTCCTTCACTAAAGATCACATCATAGCCTCTATCCTCTCACATGAAAATGTATACAAAGTTATTCTCCAACCCTGAAATATACATAACATCTCTCAAGGTGAGAGTAGCACCTGATTCGCTATGAAAGGTAATTGTACCCAATCGAGTAGCACTATACTTCCCGTCATCACCTATCTCGATATGCATCTTGAGATCCTTCTCCTCCAGGTCACTGAAGAGCTCCTTGTTTCTAGTCAAGTGGAATGAAGCTCCACTATCTAGGTACCATACACTACCCATCATTAATGAAACCATTCATGCAATGAGGGTAAAGTCCAACTCAAATTGAGAGACGAGAACCTCACCAACTGCTCCTCCTAAGGACTTATTCTTGGACTTTTTGAGTGGACAAATTGTAGAAAAATGTGCCAGATCATGAAAATGAAAGCACTTGACTTTTGACAGCTTTCTTCTTACCTCCATGACAAGAATCTGATTTGGAATGTGATTCCTTTCCCTTCCCTTTCTTTTCCTTACTCACTAAGGCACAATTTTCCTCATCATCAGTCATTGATGAGGAACCGCATTTGGTGTTCCTTTTGATCTCTTCCTACATCAAATCCAACCACAGTCATTCCAAATCTGGCATCTTATCCCTCCCATTGACAAAGTCTTGATAACTATGGCAACTCTCCAGGAGTCCTAGAAGAGCTAGGCTCACCATATCATCCTCGACAACGATAATCCCAAAACTTCCAAGCTTGTCTCGAAAATGAGTGAACTTGGTCAAGAATTTATGTATTGAGTGGCCCTTCTCCATCTTCAGATTTCTGATTTTTTCATTTAGTGCCAACTTCCTATGGTCACTGATATTGTGAAATATGTCCATCAATGTCTTCCACATTGATTATGGAGTTTCCTTGCCATGGAGACTTGAGACATTGTGGTCTTGAACTCCCTCAAGAATAATCTGCCTCTCCTTTGCCACACACTTCTTCCATTCGACCAGATCATTAGCATCCAATGTTGGTGGCTTGGGAATTTCTTTATCAATGAATTCATTGAGTCCATTGTCCTCCATCACTACTTCCATCATGTCCTTCCATGATATGTAATTTGAGTTGGCTTCCAAGGCATACTCGAGTCTCAAATCGCAGAAATCCATTTTCCGATCCTCAAGTATGAATTTCAAATTTGAATTTCACCTATAACCCCAAACTCGAAATATCCTCTAGTATACTGTATTTAGCTCTAATACCACGTAGATTTTCCTTTAGATTCAACAACTCATGTAATTTTCTAAAACACATGACAAGAATCTACTTCTACTTTCAACAACATAAACCAATATATCAGTGAAAACAATAATCAGCAAGAGGAAGATAATCAATTTCACATAACACAATATTTCTCTATGGAAAGAAACTTCTCAAAACCTTGCCTATCTATGTTGCACTAATAAAAAATCCAAGATGAAAATACAATTCTTGTTCTCACTAGAATAATCCCTACACAAGTATAATCAACTCTTTGTGTCACAAGCCTGCTCTGGCCAACACTTGGCCAATTATGTTGCCTACCAAGCCCCTATTTCGTTGTGTAATTCCTAAGAGGATCAACCCATATTTAATTGGGAAATCCTTCTTCCGAAACTACGCAATCCAAACTTAGGTCCATAATTGATTGCATACATGATCTGTACAACTCGGAAAATCATACAGGTGATAGTACACTGCTCCTGCACTCTCGTCTCAACATAGTATTTCTTTGAACTGACATGCATGAGTATATCTTGAGTGAATCTCCAGTCAGCTAGCATAGAACTGAGGTTGCACCAGTGCACTAACTCTCTACTAGAACTCTACAAGTTCCTCCAACATTTCAAACTAGTTTAACTGACCATAGCTCAATCAAACTGATTTATCTAATTACAACTCAACTAAACTCATCCTAGACCCCTAAAATTTAGGGATCACACATACATACATGACTACAAAAATACTTCCAACTCGAAATTCCTAAGTTAATTAAGTCAATTTAACTTAATTAACTATTTACAAGTTGCTATGAGAATAGAATTCGATTTTAATTCACAATTTAATTCAAGGACAAATTAAATTGGAATTTCGTGTTGCCATTTCTTAACATAGGATCTAAAACCCTTACAAAAGTTACTTATTGCATCTTTATATTTAGAACTCAATCAATTTTTATGGTATAGATGGACCTTTTCTCTTAAACCACTTTTCACCTGGTCAATTTTTATGGAGTAAATGATAGCACATTATGAATATATAAAGAGAAACACCTTCTTTAGCCAATTGATAAATCTTAAAGTGAAGGGTTCAATGGCGAAGCACATTGAAGACTTCCAAAAATTGAATATTAGGATAATTGATATTCCAGAGGAGAATAGGATTGAGGTTCTCCTTTGGGAACCTGATTCATTGGAGAAGGAATTCAGAGTGGGAATAAAAGTTGAAAGAAAAATTATGGCAACAAGGAAGTCTCCCACTCAAAATTATAAATATGGAAGTGTTGTTGCTCCTAGTTTTCCACAACCTACAATGTTGACACCACAAAAATTGGAGGAAAATAGAGAAAAAGGGCCTTGTTATAGATGTCATAGAAAATTCAATAAATGTCATAAGTGGTATGAGAAGAAATTATTCTACATAGACTGCGAAGAAGAGGAAGAAAATGAACAAGAACTAGGAACCAACCCCAGAGAAAGAAGAAATGAATCTGACCATATCTTGTAATGCATTGGCAGGAATTACCACTCCTCAAACTCTCAAGATACAAGGATATATCAAGAGGAAAAAATTAATAATGTTTATTGATTCAGGTAGAACCCATAATTTTATTCATTGTAAGATAGCCAAGGAATTGAATTTCTTCCTATATCTAGCACCAAAGTGTCAAGTGATGGATGGAAATGGAGGAACTATAAATTTATATGGAAAGCACCATAATATCAAGCTTACCATGGGGGAATATGTATTGAATAGTCCAATTATTTCCATTCCAATGGGTGGTGTTGATGTTGTACTAGCAGTCTAATGGTTACATTATTTGGGGATGATAATATTCAATTTTCAAGAACGTTTCTTGAATTTTTTTGGGAAATAAAGGAAGTTGAATTAAGGGGTATTTCCAGGAAACCAAGAGAGATAATAAACTCTAATTGCATGGAAACACTTCTGAAGAGAGAACAATAAGGCGTAATTGCACAATTATGCTCATTAAGAGTTCAAATATCGAAATCATCTATTTCTCCAGATCTCTGAAAAGTCTTGGATAATCATTCCAATTTTTTTTATACTCCAAAAGGTCTCCCACCTATTCGTGATCATGATCATGTGCTTCACTTGATTTTAGGAAGTGTTCTTTTAGAAATTGGGCCTTACAAATATCCTTATGCCCAAAAGAGTGAAATTGAACGTATGTTTGTAGAAATGCTAGAGGCTGGTATAATTCAACCTAGTCAAAGTTCTTTCCCTGATTCAGTATTATTGGTGTACACTAAGGATGCATCATGGAGTATGTATCCATATTATAGGGAGCTCAAAAATTTCACTATTAAAGATAAATTTCCCATTCCTATCATTGATGAATTGTTGGATGAATTAAATGGAGAAATTTACTTCACCAAGCTGGATTTTTGCTCAGGATATTATCAAATTATATTGAAGACTGAACACATTCCGAAAACAACATCCAAAACTCATGACAGTCATTATGAAGTTTTGGTCATGCCTTATGGCCTTACTAATGCACCTTCCACATTTCAAGGTTTGGTGAATTCCATTTTCAAAACCATTCTTAGAAAATTTGTGTTAGTATTTTTTGATGATATGCTAATCTATGACAAATCTTGGAAGGATCATATTCAACATGTTTGCAGGGTGCTCAAACTATTGGAGAAGAAACAATTATATGCAAAAACCTCCAAATGTTTCTTTGGAGTATAGGAGGTGGAATATTTTGTTGGCATTATGGTTCAAGTGTTGTCCTTGATGGCAACTCACTCAGTGGATGGTACAGGTGCTCAAAGGTTAGTACAGGTGATGGCAACTTAATCAGAAGACAGATCTCAGTACAGCATGGCAAGAAAGCTCATACACGCTGTTTCGTTAAGCCCAAGTCGCGTGTACACGCAAGTTCGATTCAGAAAAAGCGCGTGTATGTGGAAAGGTTCCTTTGGTTCATGGTGGTTAGACCTTGGAAGTTGTGCCTATGATTTCGGACCATTATGTCTCGACGGGCGTGTCGATCCCTAGTTTTAAAGTTGATGGTATTGTGTTACTATGGTTTTGGCTCTTGGTATTGAGAAAGGCCTAAGGCTATATAAGGAGAAGAAGATCATTAGGCAAAGATCATCTTTCGACAAGGCATGAATATCTAAGAGAGAAAGAGATCTGATATGCAGGTTCTGAGTTGGTTGATCTGAGCTAAGGAGAGATCTCATCGGTTGATGGAGAACTAGATCTAAGGAGAGATCGGGATCAAATGGTTTGAAATGCACTATCATGTTATGGTTGATTATGCGTATTTCTAGATCTGCATATTGTCGCAATGTTACGTTCTGAGTCTAACTAATATCTGGTACAGCTGCAAGTTGAGAAAGTTTATTTTTAGATCTGTACGCAGGTTGGCTTCGGTAAAAGCGCGTGTATACGCGGTTTCTGCTCATTAAAGTAGCGTATATCTTTTGAAGCTTGATTTGGGTTTACAGTGGGATCTGACTGTTATTACAGAGTTCTGTAGTCTGCTCTGTGTTCTGGTAACTGGTGATTGACAGGGTTCAGTGGTTCAGTGATTCAAAGTTGGTTGTTTTATGCTTCAATGATCTGTTGTGAAAATTGAATGAATTGTGGTCTTCAGATTGTAATGTTGTGCTTCAGGAATATCCAAGTCTGAAAATGTATGAAAAGTGATACCTGGAAGAAGGAAGATTGTAGGTCAGCACCTACGTACTAGTATCTTGGCTAGTACAAAAGAAAAAGGGGGTTGGAGCTCCCTTCCAAGGAAGTTTGGAGAACGAGAGAAGGTTGAAGCCTTCTGCAGGTTGTAGCCTGCGTACTGGTATAAGGCTGCACCAGTACAAAAGATTGTAAACTGAAGTTTCATATTAAGAAAGATAGAGACAACTTGCAGCAGGTGGTTTTCACCCACATTGGGTTTCCACCTTATATCTTGGTGTTCATGTGTGTGGCTTTTTATCTGTTCTGTTATACTGCACATGTTTACTGTTAATATGATGAATAATGTCCTGATGCACTTAATTGAAGAATAAGCCAACTAAATTGTGAGTTTTCTGCTTATACGCTGTTTTACTTCGTCACAGTAGCGTGTACACGCTGGTTCACTTAACTGAAGTAGCGTATATGTTTTGGGCATTTGAAAAGTTTGATTAATCTGATAATACTGATTCACCCCCCCTCTCAGTATTATTTCCAACAATTGGTATCAGAGCGGTCCTTCAGAGAAGCTTGATCGCTTGAAGGAAGATCATTCATCATGAGCAACTACGAGAAAGAAGCATCAATCAGGCCACCGGTTTTTGATGGAACAAATTTCAATTATTGGAAGGTAAGAGTTACTGCATATCTTCAATCTCTTGGTACAGAAGTTTGGGACATTGTAGAAAAAGGCTATGCTTTTCCTTCAGCTACTCCTACAGATCCAGATGAAAAAAAGGCATATGAAACAAATGCAAAAGCAGTCGCTACCCTATTAGGAAGTATATCTCAAACAGAATTCATGAAGGTCATGCACTTCAAATCAGCAAAAGAAATATGGGACAAAATGATCACTAGCTATGAAGGAGATGAACAGGTAAAGGAAGCTAAACTTCAAACACTCAGGATTCAATATGAGACTCTCAGGATGTATAATGATGAAAGTGTGGCTAATTATTTTCTCCGGGTAGATGAGATTGTTAATTGTATGAAAAACTTGGGTGAAGAAATAAGAGAAACTATAGTAGTTCAAAAGGTTCTAAGATCTTTATCCCCCAAGTTTGAATCTAAAGTATCTGCAATAGAAGAAAAAGAAAATCTCCGTGTTCTCACTATGTCTCAGCTACATGGAATTCTAACCGCTTATGAAATGAGAAAGGAGGTCCATCTGACAGAAGGGAAGCTGCTTTTAAGGCATCAGGAAAAGAAGATTACTATGAAGCAAGCCATGTTCCAGAAGAAGAGGAAGAAGAATCAAATTTTGTCAGAAATCTTCAAAGGGGTTCTGGAAGGTTCAGAGGTAAGCTACCTTTCAAATGTTTTGCTTGTGGGAAAGTAGGTCATTATGCTGCAAAATGTCCTTATAAGGATAAAGGAAAAGAACCTGCTAGATGGAACAAGAAACAAAGTGCAAATAGGAAAAGCTACTACACCCATGAAGATAGTGATGGCTTATCAAACAGTGATGAAGATGAACAAGGTAATAAATATAAGCTGTTAATGGCATTTGAAGATGATGATTATGAGGATGCTATAGATGTGGATAATCTCTATAATGAAATCACTAGACTCAAGAGAAGCATAGAAGAAAGGAATGTGATTATTGATACTTTGCAATTTCAAATTGATGAAAAGGAAAAACATCTTGAAAAACTAGAAGGTGAAATTGTTGGTCTCAGAAAAGAAATTGAGAAAACAAAAACTATTAATCTTAAATTTGTCAAAGGATCTGAAACCTTGGATGAGATTATTAGTGTGCAGCGGTCTCCTCTAAACAAAACAGGTTTGGGCTATAATGGAGAAACCTCTCAAGCATCCACCTCAAAAAGTTATCTTGATGCAGCAAGAGGAAATGAGCGGAAGAACAATGAAGATAATCAGGTAAAGCAGGGACGAGTTACAAACAGAAACTATCAGGGACAATCCTCCTTAAGGATGAACAAAAGCTACAACCAACCACAGGTAAAATCTTCTCAGTTTGGCTCAAGAATAGATGAAAATAGAAATTACAATCAGTTGGCTGGTAGATTCAATAACCGCAGAAGCTTCTTCAATGGACAATGCTTTTCTTGCCACAACTTTGGTCACAGAGCAGCTCAATGTGTTGCATATAAAACAATCATGACTAGGGAAGCTCAAAAACAAAGAAGTATGACAGGGATTACAAAAAGGACCTATAACAACTTTTCGGTGCTTGAAAATGAAGTTGAATGTTCTATTTGCAATAATTTTGGTCATAAAGACTCTGAATGCAGGAGCAGGTTTCAGGAGAAAAAGGAACAAGCCACAAGCACCAAAACATGGAGAATAAAGGAACCTCAAACAGAAAGATGTGGGATAGCATTTTATGCAGAAGGACAGGAAAATCTATGGTACATTGACAGTGGATGTTCGAAACATATGACAGGTGATAAAGAAAAACTTGAATCTTATTCTACTTTAGAAAAGGGAAAGAAAGTCTCTTTTGGAAATGATACTCCTGCTACTATAAAAGGAAAAGGTATTGCTCCTTTAAAAGAAAAGGTCAAGGCTGGAAATGTTTTGTATGTTGATGGATTGAAACATAATCTTCTAAGTGTCAGCCAGATGTGTGATCAAAAAACAGAGGTTATTTTCAGATCGAATGGATGTCTTGTTCGTGATCTTGATACAGGTAAAACAGTTCTCAAAGGCAAAAGAACTCCAAATAATCTGTACATATTTGAAGAAGAACAACAACAATGCTATCTTAGCAAGGATGAAGAGCACTGGTTATGGCATCGAAGGTTGGGACATCTAAGCTTCTCACAAATAAGGAAAGCATGCAAATATCAGGCAGTTCGCGATCTTCCAGATATCAAAATTCCAGACAACACCATATGCAAATCTTGTCAGTTTGGAAAGCAGACCAGAACTAACTTTCCAGAGAAGGAAGGGTCAGCTAGCTTGCCTCTTGAGCTAGTCCATACAGATGTATGTGGTCCATTTAGGAAAAGGTCACCTCGAGGAGAAGAATATCTGATATTATTCATTGATGATTTCTCAAGGTTTGTTTGGTTAGGGCTTATGAAGCACAAAGATGAAGCATTCGAAAAATTCAAATCCTTCAAAGCATTGGCCGAAAATGAATCAGGACACAAAATCAAGTGCCTCAGATCTGACAGAGGTGGGGAGTTCACATCAAATGAATTTTTTGATTTCTGCGATGAACATGGGATAAGAAGAGAATTCTCTACAGCTAGAACTCCTCAGCAAAATGGGGTTGTGGAAAGAATGAACAGAACTATCCAACAAATGGCTCGTGCTATGCTCGATGAATCAGGTACTCCTGCAACCTTCTGGGGAGAAGCCGCACATGATGCTGTTATCATTCTTAACAAAACAAATGTCCGAGTAAACAGCACTCAAACACCTCATGAGCTTTGGAGTGGTAAAACTCCTTCCGTGAAGCATTTCAAAATCTTTGGGAGCAAATGTTATATTAAGAACACTGATGAGCAACTTGGCAAACTTGAACCTAGAGCAGATGAGGGCATTCTTCTTGGTTATTCTCCACATAGCAAAGCATACAAGTGCTACAATAAAAGACTTGGCAGAATTGTTGACAGTATTGATATAGTGGTTGATGAGAAGGGATATATTCCTAGGCAAGTTCATCATGAAGAAGATGAAGGTTACTCTCAAAGGCGAAATGATGAAGAAGAAGAACCTCAAGAAGAAGAAGAATCTCAAGAAGAACCAGAGGAGCAGACAAGAATAGAAGAAAAGACTCCATCCAGATATGTCCAAAAGAATCATCCAGAAACTCAGATTGTGGGGCAGAAAGAAGCAGGAGTACAAACAAGAAGGACACTTGCAGAAGCTTCAAGCTACTTGGCTCTACTCTCCTCCATTGAACCACAAAATGTGAAAGAAGCATGCAAAGATGAATGTTGGGTCAAAGCAATGGATGAAGAACTTGAGCAAATCGAAAGGAACAACACTTGGGAATTGGTTCCTAGACCAAAAGATAAGAATGTAATAGGAACAAAATGGGTCTTCAAGAATAAGTTAAATGAAAATGGAGAAGTAATTAGAAACAAGGCCAGACTTGTTTGTAAAGGGTATGCACAGCAAGAAGGAATAGATTTTGAAGAGACCTTTGCTCCTGTGGCAAGACTAGAGGCCATCCGAATGTTCCTTGCTCTCTCAAGCTTTCAAAACTTCAAGGTATTTCAAATGGACGTGAAATCAGCCTTCCTGAATGGAGACTTAGAAGAAGAAGTATATATTGAGCAGCCAGATGGGTTCATTCTTGGGAATGATCCAAACCTTGTATGCAGATTGAAAAAGGCTCTCTATGGGCTCAAACAAGCCCCAAGGGCTTGGTACTATCGGTTGGACAAATATCTTCACCAACAAGGCTTTTCAAAAGGATCAGCAGATAGCAATCTCTATATAAAAGTTGAAAATAACAAATTGCTAATTCTTGTTGTTTATGTAGATGATATTATTTTTGGCAGCAATGAAGAAACTATGAGTCAAAACTTTGCCTTGGTTATGCAGAAAGAGTTCGAAATGTCACTTCTTGGAGAATTGACATATTTTCTTGGATTGCAAATCCAACAAAATGAAGGAGGTATCTTCTTGTCTCAAACCAAATACCTCAAGCAGATCTTGAAGAAGTATGGCATGGAAGAGTCAAAACCAGTATGTACACCCATGGTTACAGGATGCAGCCTCAGTGCAAATGATGAATCAGCAGCAGTTCACCAACCCACTTATAGATCCATGATTGGGAGTTTGCTTTATTTGGCAGGTACTCGACCAGATATTACTCATGCAGTAGGGATGGTTGGAAGATTTCAAGCCAACCCAAAGGAAACCCATCTTCAGGCAGTCAAAAGAATCTTCAAATATCTTCAAGGGACCCAAAACTATGGCTTATGGTATCCTAGAAATACAGATCTCACTCTTCATGCTTACACAGATGCAGATTGGGCTGGAAGTGTGGATGATAGGAAAAGCACAAGTGGAGGTGCTTTCTTCATGGGTTCCAGATTAGTGTCTTGGTTCAGCAAGAAGCAAAGTTCGATTGCCTTATCTACAGCTGAAGCAGAATATGTGGCTGCAGCATCTTGTTGCACACAACTTCTTTGGATGATGCAGACCTTGCAGGACTTTCAAATCACTTGCACTCCACCTGTCTCTATCTTATGTGATAATACAAGTGCAATCAGCATTTCAAAGAATCCAGTCATGCACTCAAAGACCAAGCACATACCAATCAAGTACCATTTTCTTCGGGAACAAGTGCTTGAGCAGAAGGTCAAATTGGAGTATGTTCCTTCTAAGGAGCAAGTTGCTGATATTCTCACAAAACCACTGCCCAGGGAAACTTTTGAATATCTCAGACAAAAGCTGGGAGTAGTTGATGCTTCATCCTGTTGTTGAAATTTGTTTGTTCTACAGAAAAGTTTGTATACGCAGGTTACGGAAGGGATATGAGCGTATACACGCGGATTTATGTTGAGTAAGTCGCGTGTATGCTGGACGCTTGTTGCAGAAAGAATATCCGCGTACATACGCTGCTTTATACAGGATAAAACGCGTATATGAAGTTCTGAACAGCAAAGGAAAACTCTGAAGTTCTGAACAGCAATAGGAATGTCAGAAGTATTCAGGCACAGTTTCAGGGAGTGCAACAGGCACAGGTTCAGGGGGAGCAGCTCAAAAGTCTCATAAAGCATTGTTGGCATTCAGATTTTTGGTTGATTGGTTTAAGAAGGAGCTCAGAAAGAAATTCTCGTTGCTGATCTAACAAGATGTTTATCAGATGCTGCTGGTGTCTTTCCTAAGTCTTGGTCTAGATCTGTTGTCTCTATGTCATGTATCTCTCTTGTCTCTTTTATGGTGTCAAGGTCATGTAACGGCCTTTGTTGGTTTCCCCACTATGCCTGGGATGAATGATGAAATGTTCATGTATTATCATGGTTAGGTGGATGAGTCAATATTGATGTATCCCCACTTGGTTGGGTGGATGAGTCATTTTTTTTGTATATCCTCACTTAGTTGAGAAATGGATGTATGTATGAGTCTTTGGTTATAGGAAGGTCTTTTATGATGTATAGAGTCATGTTCTTCTTGAAGAACATCTTTTGCAGATCTTGCCTACAGTCAAGGGGAGCATGAACAGCACTTGGTGAGCAGGATGGATAGATTGGTACTCTTTGGCATTCACAAAGGGGGAGCACACTTGGAGATTTCAGCATGTACTCAGGGGGAGTATGGACAGCAGTATGGACAGCAGAAGGATTACCAAGGAAGAGAATATCTTGGTCCTCCCTTTGCCCTTGATGTCAAAGGGGGAGAGTGACTTGGTGTGGTGGTTGCCATCAAGTCCAAAGGGGGAGATTGTTGGCATTATGGTTCAAGTGTTGTCCTTGATGGCAACTCACTCAGTGGATGGTACAGGTGCTCAAAGGTTAGTACAGGTGATGGCAACTTAATCAGAAGACAGATCTCAGTACAGCATGGCAAGAAAGCTCATACACGCTGTTTCGTTAAGCCCAAGTCGCGTGTACACGCAAGTTCGATTCAGAAAAAGCGCGTGTATGTGGAAAGGTTCCTTTGGTTCATGGTGGTTAGACCTTGGAAGTTGTGCCTATGATTTCGGACCATTATGTCTCGACGGGCGTGTCGATCCCTAGTTTTAAAGTTGATGGTATTGTGTTACTATGGTTTTGGCTCTTGGTATTGAGAAAGGCCTAAGGCTATATAAGGAGAAGAAGATCATTAGGCAAAGATCATCTTTCGACAAGGCATGAATATCTAAGAGAGAAAGAGATCTGATATGCAGGTTCTGAGTTGGTTGATCTGAGCTAAGGAGAGATCTCATCGGTTGATGGAGAACTAGATCTAAGGAGAGATCGGGATCAAATGGTTTGAAATGCACTATCATGTTATGGTTGATTATGCGTATTTCTAGATCTGCATATTGTCGCAATGTTACGTTCTGAGTCTAACTAATATCTGGTACAGCTGCAAGTTGAGAAAGTTTATTTTTAGATCTGTACGCAGGTTGGCTTCGGTAAAAGCGCGTGTATACGCGGTTTCTGCTCATTAAAGTAGCGTATATCTTTTGAAGCTTGATTTGGGTTTACAGTGGGATCTGACTGTTATTACAGAGTTCTGTAGTCTGCTCTGTGTTCTGGTAACTGGTGATTGACAGGGTTCAGTGGTTCAGTGATTCAAAGTTGGTTGTTTTATGCTTCAATGATCTGTTGTGAAAATTGAATGAATTGTGGTCTTCAGATTGTAATGTTGTGCTTCAGGAATATCCAAGTCTGAAAATGTATGAAAAGTGATACCTGGAAGAAGGAAGATTGTAGGTCAGCACCTACGTACTAGTATCTTGGCTAGTACAAAAGAAAAAGGGGGTTGGAGCTCCCTTCCAAGGAAGTTTGGAGAACGAGAGAAGGTTGAAGCCTTCTGCAGGTTGTAGCCTGCGTACTGGTATAAGGCTGCACCAGTACAAAAGATTGTAAACTGAAGTTTCATATTAAGAAAGATAGAGACAACTTGCAGCAGGTGGTTTTCACCCACATTGGGTTTCCACCTTATATCTTGGTGTTCATGTGTGTGGCTTTTTATCTGTTCTGTTATACTGCACATGTTTACTGTTAATATGATGAATAATGTCCTGATGCACTTAATTGAAGAATAAGCCAACTAAATTGTGAGTTTTCTGCTTATACGCTGTTTTACTTCGTCACAGTAGCGTGTACACGCTGGTTCACTTAACTGAAGTAGCGTATATGTTTTGGGCATTTGAAAAGTTTGATTAATCTGATAATACTGATTCACCCCCCCTCTCAGTATTATTTCCAACATATTTGGGTCATATTGTATCTCATGAGGGTGTTAAGGTAGACCCTAACAAAATTAAAGCCATTAAGGAATGGAAAATCCCCACAACTATAAAGCATCTTCGAGGATTTCTGAGGTTGACAGGGTATTATTGCAAGGTTTTTAAGAATTATGGGAGAATAGAGGCACCTCTATCATCATTACTGAAGAAAGATGCATTTTCCTGGACTCCAGAAGCAAAGAAGGCCTTTCAACATCTTAAAGAGGAAATGTGCCAAGCACTGGTCTTAGCTACACTAGACTTCACAATTTTTTTTATTGTGGAATGTGATGCTTAAGGAAATGGAATTAATGTGGTTTTAATGTAATAAGGAAGTCCCATTGGTTTTGAAATTCATCCAATCAAAGGAAGGTATATATGCAAACCTATTTATGAGAAGGAAATGTTGGAAATACTACATGCACTAAAGCAATGGCAACCTTACCTAATGGGAAGACACCTCAAGGTAAAAATATATCATGATAGCCTTAAATACATTTTG
The DNA here is from genome assembly GCA_031772625.1 of Pinus tabuliformis. Taxonomy (NCBI): domain Eukaryota; kingdom Viridiplantae; phylum Streptophyta; class Pinopsida; order Pinales; family Pinaceae; genus Pinus; species Pinus tabuliformis. Next base: position 262,493,184 of record CM062816.1, on the reverse strand, counting down.
GAACAAAGATTCTCTTGGGAAGAGTAGAAAAATGGCCGACAAAGATGTTGGGTTATGACTTTGTAATCATCTACAAAAAATGGAAGCAAATTTTTGTTGTAGATGCACTCTCAAGAAAGGATGGGGATGTGGAAGCATTTCTTTATGCCATTTAAATTATCCAACCTCAGTGGATAACTGAAGCAAGAGATTAATGGAAGAATTATGAAGAGTTGTGGTCACTCATTCAAAAGTTGCAGAAAGATCCCAGTACATCTGATACCTTTAGCTGGAAAAATGATTCATTATGGTATAAAGATCACTTATATATTTGTAAGAATTCCCAACTCAAACAAAAGATTCTTTTAGAATTGCATAACTTCCCCTTAGGAGGGCACTCAATATTTTTAAAAACCTACAATAGGGTCAAGAAAGAATTTTTTTGTGATGGCCTTAAATTTTATATTCATAAGTTTCTGGTAGAATTTTCGTTTTCCAAGAAAATAAAGTTGAGACAATTAAGAACCTAGGTCTATTACAACCTTTATCCATTCCAAGTCAGCATTGGGAGGAGGTATCAATGGATTTTATCACAGGTTTACCCAATTCTGAAGGAAAGAGAGTCATCGTGGTGGTAGTTGACATACGTACAAAGTATGCACACTTTTGTGCATTATACCATCTTTTTAAATCTAGTACGGTTGTTGCTGCATTTATGGAAACAATTCAAAAGCTTCATGGAAATCCAAAGATCATAGTAAGCGACAAAGATCCCATTTTCACTGGAAATTTTTCAAAAAAAATATTTTCTTGTCATGGTACTCAATTAGCACATAGCTCATCTTATCATCCCCAATCTGATGGGAAAACTGAGATAGTGAAAAAATGTTTGGAATGATATCTTTGTTGATTTGTATTTGATAAAAAAACACAATAGTTCAAGTGTTTACTTCCAGTTGAATGGTGGTGTAGCACTTCCTTCCATACTACAGCAAAAATGACCCCATTTATGGAACTTTATGGATATCCTCCACCATCCTTCAAATTATTTTAAAGAGAAAATTCTAAGGTTCAAGCAGTGGAAGATCACATAGAGCATCAACAGAAAGTTCCCCAACTCTTAAAGGATAAACTCACTATGGAGCATAATCGAATGAAACAACGTGCATATCAACATTGCAATGAAATAAGTTTTGATGTACGTGACTGACTATTTTTACTAATACAATCATACGAACAAATGTCTCTCAAGCCAGTTAAGAAGGATAATAAATTATCACCCAAGTATTATGGTACTTACAAGCTGTTGCAAAAGATTGGTACCATGGCATACGAATTAGAGTTCCCTTCGTCTTCTCGAGAACACCCAATTATCCATGTTTCATGCTTAAAGAAGGTTATCGGTGACAAGGTTCCAGTTCAAACAGTGTTACCAAAATTTGACAAAGAAGGAAAAATCATACTTGAGCCTGAAGTAGTCACAGAAACAAGAACTCGATAGTTACAAAATCGATCAATTTCAGAGTATCTCATTAGGTGGAAGAACTTACATGGTGAAGATTCCACATGGGAGGATGAGAATTTTATACAGAAGCATCCATAACTACTCAAGCATTGAGGGCAATGTTATAGACATATTTGGGAACTGCAACCCCAATCACATATGTCCACAAAATAAGGGCTTCTAAACCCCTAAAAGTGTTGTTTCATACCCTAAAGAAACAAGGTCAGCTGATTACATCATTTCCCAAAAGTTCTCCCTGAAAAACTACTTAGAACTGGTCAAAGTTGGACCATATAGATTGCTCCATGCTGAGGGTGCGATGCATCTCACCTGTTACACATGGGGGGTGCGATGCATACTGGAAAGCCCTTCTATATGGTGCAATAAGCGAGAGCAGACAAATGGCAGAAGTAGTTTGCTAGGTGGAAACTCAAAGTATCTTCTAGAAACTGCTCATATGACACTTGCCCCTCTGAATTCGCCCAGGGATGAGTAAGAGATCATGAAATCTCCAAGTGGAAGAAAAAACTATCAGTGAAATGACACTAATCAAAATCCCAGAAGCTGACTCACTCTCCTGCAAACATCTATATATGGATCCCTCATCCTAGAGATCCAGAGGCTGGAATTTTGTGATTTGTAAGGAAGTGTTGTTGTTTTCTCTTCGAAGACATTGTTGGATGATCTTGCTTTGTATGAGGTGAAGAGGGCTTTCATGCTAGGAGGATAATGTTGGATCAGACAGCTTGGTTGTAATCCTCTCTTCTACTACTTCTATCAATAAAGCTATTTGAGTTTTCCTCCATATGCTTGTATATCTCTGAATCTTGTATTTGTATATGCATTTATATGGTTAATGTACATCTGATCCTATATTGTTTATGGTTATAGATCTCTATGCTTTGATGGTATTTTTTTGCTTTGACTCCACAGGTATTCTTTGAAGTGGGACAACTGAGAAAGGGGTGGTAAAATCTCTATCAAGGGAGAGAGGAAACAAGCGAGGAGACTAGTGAAAGACTGAGGTTGGTATTCTCTACTTCTCTCTCATCTATCTCTCATAAAGGAAAACACACGTAACTTTAGTTTGTTTGTTTCTAAGATAGCTACCCATCTTAGTGGGACTAGCAGCTCTGAATGGACACTAGCTTTCCCGATAACAAAATGGTGACTCTGGTGGGAAGTGAATAGTTTGTTTGTTTTGTTACTGTTGTCTGATTTATAAACCACAGACAGAGCCTGAAGTCAAGCCAGCTAGCCTTCGAACTACTTTTGCTATGGAACTGCAAAATAGATCAATGCTGCTTCAGTCAATCTTTGGGTTGGTTTATGAAGCGAACATCTAGCTTGCAAACATCCTAACTACCCTAGTGGTAGCTCAGATAACCTCTTTAGATCAGCCCCTCTACTTTGTGTTTACTGACTATCATTAGCTCAGCCTAAATCCCTGAACTCAGCTGCAAACTGTGAGTGAAAACCAAGCTCAGTCTCGTCCCTAGACCATTGCACTATCTCTCATTGACAATCTGGATGCATCACACCTCCCATGTGTTGCAGGTGAGATGCATCCCTGTTTCCTTGTGTTACAGGTGCGATGATTGAGTGAGATTGTTTCTGCCTCCATATTTTGGTTTTTTCCTCATTATCTTCAACTTTATTCAGTAGTTTTGCTATCTATGATCAATATATCACTATTGAAACCTTCTTCCTTTGCATTATTTTAGCCTCCATCAGAAGGAATTGTGAATGTTTTTTTATGTATTTTTCATCATTTACACTTCTCCTTAGCAAATAGTAGCTTAATCGAACTATCGTCTTTTGATTTGAAAGTGTCACAAGTGTCGTTTTTAGTCAAGAAAAAGAGTGTCATAAAGCATTCCTCTTTTAGATAGTCGATTACACTTTTGCCATTGTATTTGATTTGAATTAATAGTATTTCAAGTGTCGAAAGCAATTTTAAATTTGAAATCGCAAAGTGTCGTCTTAGTCTTCCTTTCATTTTTTGAATTTGAAATCGCAAAGTGTTGTCTTAGTCTTCCTTTCGTTCTTTTGAATTCTAAATCGCAAAGTGTTGTCTTAGCCTTCCTTTTGTTTTTTGAAAAGAAAATTGTTACTATTATCACTTTGAAAGAAGATAGTTCAGATCTATACTTAGTTTTCTTTTGTCATTCTCACATTAAGGAAACTGAAAAAAATACATGCATGTGCATTTGCATTTAGACTGTGTGTTGAAATTGATTTAGGAAAAGTGCATCTAGTGTGTGCTCTCTGCTCTATGTTGAAAGAATTTCATTTCTCTTTCCTTAGTAGCTAGGATTTTCATTGCAAAAAGAATGTCATAGAAAATTTTAGGGGCGAATGTTCGCCCTTTGGCGAAATTAAGGGGTTTTAAATTTTTAGTTGGCGAATATTTTGTATCATAGTACATTTTTACAAATCACCTCAAATAGCCCACCTTATTTTAAGGGAGAGGGTAAAAAAGGTAAATTTAGCCCTTGAAATTAGGAGTTACAACCTTCCATTCGCCCATTTTCAAGAATAGGTTTTATTTAAGTGAATCCTATGGGCCAAAGGCCCAAATACCATAATTATAAAAGAGGTACGGTAAATTAATAAAAATATAAATAAATGAGAGGTATGGTAAATAAATAAAACAGTTTTTATATTTACTCCATAAGTCACCTTATATACATGCAAGGGTGTAAACAAATAAAAATATAAGTAAAGTGGAGGTATGGTAAATAAATAAAACATCTTTTTATACTTAATCGAAAGGTATGGTAAATAAATAAAAATATAAATAAACTAAACGCATAGTAAATAAATAAAGCCTCTTTTTATATTTAGTCCATAACCCTTGTTCTATTTATGAAGGCTCAAGAAAGAGGTTTTATTTAAGTGAATCCTATGGGCCAAATACCATATTTGTAAAAGAGGTATGGTAAATTAATAAAAATATAAATAAATGAGAGGTATGGTAAACAAACAATTTTTTTTTTTATATTTACTCCATAAGTCACCTTATATTTATGAACACTAAAAAAATGCGTTATATTTAGGTGAAACCTATGGGCAAAATACTATGGGACAAATACCATGGACTAGATTGTTATTAATACCATGCAAAAAAACATTATTAACCCTAATATTAGTATTAATAAAAATAAAAATGGCACATGGTATTGACCCATGGTATTCACCAAAATGGCACATGGTATTGACCCATGGTATTCACCTGGAATGTAAACTATTTAAATGGGGGAATTAAACCAGCATAGATCCATCCTTACTCTGGATCTACTAAACATCGAGAGGTATCAAATATCGTGATTTGATCCGATCAAGAGTAAAAATGGATGTTGTAATTTAATGTATGTTAAACATTTTAGCTTGGTTAAAATAAAAAATAAAATAAAAATCAACTATTAATTTTATTAATTTTTATAAATTACTAATAGTAATTTTTAAGCTCCAGGTTTATGATAACCCATGGTATTGACCCATGGTAATACCACAATATTCATGTGAGCATAGACTATTTAAAGGGGAAATTCTATAATCTTAGATCCATCTTAATTTTGGGTCTACCAAGTGTTCAGAGGGATAAATAGATTTCATCCCCCTAAGAATGGTAGATGTGGAGTTAAGAAGGATATAGGTTAGTTTTTATGATAATGAAGATATCAAATAGACTTAGGAAATTATATTGTAAAAACATCTTAAGGTGAATGGTTAAAGCATAGACATTGGACAAGTATATTTGTATACTTTTGTTTTAAACTAAAACAAATCCAGGGCTAAAAAGAATGGATTGATTGCACTAGTCATCCTTCTATAGCTTTCCAACATATGCTGGAGTAAACAGATTATAATTTGGGTAATTTTCCTCACTGCAAACAGGAACATACTTGTGTATTGACAGGGTGGTTACGAGGTCCCTAGAAGTGATGAATTTGATTTTTTCTTGGTTTTATTTATAGTATTATGTTTTTTCTCATGCTTTCTGTGAATGGCACAGGTGAATTTTATCCTACACCCACTAGGTTATCGATATGATTTCGGTAATTTTGATTTTAAAAGATATTTTAAAGAAATGCAATGATTTCATTTGTGTATTCAATAAACACAAGATTTTATAATTGAGTAAAATATTTGCCATGCCTGGTGAGAGATTCGCCAAAAAATTATATATACATATCATATTATTGATAAAATTGCCTTCCATTTTTCCTATATACCATGGAGATTCACCCATTTATTATACATGTAAATTTGGGGGGGTTCTTAAAATTTTCCCTGAAGAAAGTAAATGACTGTTTATCATCTTAGATTGCATATTTAAGAATTGTATATCTACATCATGCAGTGAACCTTAAAGGAAAACTTCTTAAGAAAGATCAATTGTAAAATAAACCTCAATGAACATAAAAACGCTTTGGAACCTAATGCACAACATTTAGAAGTCTAGGCTAGAGACGTATTCCAGTTTCATAAAACTTGGTAACTATCGCTTTCATCGTAGGTTGGGTGATTCCTCCACTTTGAGACGACAAGTGCCAGTATGGACTTGTGCTCCCATGTACCATTGAGTATATATTGGGAGACCAGAATAGGCTACATCCTTTATCCTTAGGAAGCCATGTCTACCGCCCTAATGATCACAATGCACTGAACATAGCATTCGGAAAGATTGACTTACGTACCGTAAAAAGTATTCTGCAATTTTGCGATTGGTTTGGTAATCCCTTTGTTTAGATTTCCAGAGTAGTCACTTTCGTTCCTTTTCAGACTCCTTAAAAGAAAAGGTCCATCTGAGCGCTTGTCACTTCAAGCTCATTAAAAATCGAAGCCAACTAGAGTCATCTTTATCTTTTTCTCGACTCTTAAAAATTGAAAAAGCAAGTTGTGTCAAAGCATCATAAAATTTATTTTAATCGGAATAACGTCATTGTTCCCTTGTTGGTATTAGGTTGAGAAAATGGAGTCTATCAATCAAGGATTTCCACTTGGGGGAAATCCTAGTCCCTTCTCCTCTTGGGCCGATGTTGGTGCTCCACACATGGCTACATTGTCCCTTCCAGGACTCATAATTGGCATGCCAGTATGGCTTTTCTCGACCTCTGTCATTCAAAACACTGCAATTCCTCAGCAATCAAATCAGCAACCGGATGATCCTGAAGTCGCTCCCCCACCTTCTACTTCGTTTGTTTCTCCCTCTCCTTCTTCCTCTTCGCTTGGTGAAACTAGTAACACTAAAAACCAAGTAGCTGAGAAGAAGAAGAAAGGGAAGGATAAGAAGAGGAAGAAGCCAATGGTGAAAGGGGGCAACGATGCATCATTTGGCGAAAATCCACACAATGCACCTTCCAAACCTAAATCTCCATGTGTCATTTGCAAGGGAGAACACTATCACTGAGATTTGTTGAAATTTGGTACCGGAGGACAGGTGGTTCCCTTAGGCTTTGATCTTTGGCCTAGGGAAAAGTGTCCAAAAGAATTTAATTTTTCTCCTAAAGTAACTTTATAATTTTTATAAAGTTAAATCTAATTTAAAAGTGACTTTAAGTGATAAAGTTGCTAAGTCTAATTTTAAAGTGACTTTTATAAAGTCAATGAAAAATTAGAAAGGAAAAGCGACTTTGAAAATAAATGACTAAGTGGGTCTTTATTAAAGTGGGGTGAATTAAAAAATATAAAGTGAGATTTAAATGAGCATTTATCTCAGCCATTGATCTAAATCTATTTCAGCCATTGGATTTAGGGATCACCCAAAAGTCACTTAGGGTTGGGTTAAGGGAGGAAAAGGAGGAAAAGATCATTCATTCTTTCATGAGGAGATTGGGAGAAGGAGAGCAAGAGAGCAAGGGAGATTTCTGGGCAAGGAGGAGAAAGAGGCAGCAGTTTGGCACACATACCAAGGCAGCACTTCAGCAAATCCGTATAGCTCAAAGAACAAGCAGAAAAAAGGCAGATTTTTGTGAGCAAACAGGGAAAAACTGATTTTCAGGCACAAATATCGAGGAGGTGATTTTCTGCACAAATTTCGAGGTCTGTCAGTACAGTCCGTACGGCCGCCCGTATAGTCCGTACGGTCCGCACATCCGTACGTACATACTGTCCGTACATCAGTACAACTCGTACATCGCATTTTCCAGATTGTCTGTTAGCTGAAAAACAGATAAGTTTGCTTGCTGGAAAAATTTGTTTTGCTGATTTTTTGCTGAAAAGTTTCTTACTGTAAAAAGGCATTTTCCAGAAATAAAGAAGAGCTCTCAAACTGGTTTTCCCCAAGAGTTGTAGGGGGTTTTTCTAGGGTCAAGTTGACCAAAAATCTCAGTGTTTAAATGTGTTTTAAAGGTTGTTTATTACTGCTGATTTTTATTTCTGCAATTTCCAACATTCTGTAAAATTTCCAGAATTTGTGTTTTCAGCAATATTTATTTTTTCAGCTTGTTAAATGTATGGTTATGGGAAAGGGCATTTAACTACATGGAAGAAATAAGGTGAAACTGAAAACCGGGGTGGGAAAACAGAAATTTCTACATGGTATCAGAGCTTGAGTGCTGAAGGGAAGTTTGGGACAGCAAAAGGAAAAATTACAGCTGCTGTTTTTTTCACTCAGAAAATTCCAGCAAGCTGATTTTTCATAAACAACAGTTTTATCTTTACCACAGCAGTGTTATTTTTCAGTTTTAGGACAGCAGGATGTCATTGGGATTGAGGGTAGAGGATAGGCTAGATAGGCATACAAATTACAGCGTTTGGAAGGAGAGAATGCAGAGTATCTTTGAGGAGGCAGAAGTCTGGGATATCATGGTGCATACCACACAGAACCTTGTTGTTGTGCCTACTGATGCTACTCAGTTGACAGCTTATAATAAAAAGAACAACAAGGGTAAGAGGCTGATTCTAGACGGAATCAAAGACCATTGCATTCCTCATGTGAGAGGAAAGAGCAATGCCCATGAGATGTGGACAGCATTATCCAATCTCTACCAGAGTACCAATGAGAACCGAAAAATGGTCTTGAAGGAGAAGCTGAAGAACATTAAGATGGGTAATGATAGTGCAGCTGGATATCTCACAAAGATTACTAATGTGAGAGATGAGTTGGCAGCGATTGGAGAGGCCATTCCACCCACTGAGTTGGTGCGGATTGCAGTGAATGGCCTCCCCCGTTCATGGTTGGACTTTGCTGATGAGGTTTGTGCACATGAGACCCTTCCCACATGGGAGAGGCTTTGGGATGATTACATTCAGACAGAGATCAGGAAAGGACAGCTTGGGGCAGCCAAGCCAGTTGAGCAGGATGAGGACGTAGCACTGGTGGTAGGAGGCAAGAAAGGCAAAGGGAAGAAGCAGGCTTCCACAAGCGATGGTGGGGGCAAAGGCAAAGGTAAAGGTAAACAGGGGAACACACAGAAGGACTATTCCAAGGTGAAGTGTTGGAATTGTCAGAAGATGGGACACTATGCAGTTGTGTGTTCGGAAAAGAAGAAGAAGAAGGGGAAGAACCAGGACATGGCAGCTTCAGCAGAGATTGAGGACTTTGCAGGTCGTTTTGATCGGGAGTTTGCGTTCACTACATGTGAGTCCTCTAGTGCAGGATCACCTGCCACACAGGTTCAGAGGGAGCATGCTTTTCCCTCGATTAGCGGAGCATCTTCAGGTATCTGGTATGTGGACAGTGGGGCTTCACGTCATATGACAGGAGTCTGTGAGTACTTCTCAGAGCTTTCAGAGAGTGGCACTAATATAGAGGTAGTACTCGGTGATGACAGAGTTGTTAGAGCAGTCGAGGTGGGGACACTGACATTTCAGAGGGAGTCCAAACCTCCCTTGAAAGCGTCATATGTTCTTTATGTGCCAGGGATGAGGAAGAACCTCATATCCGTCTCAGCTTTGGAGGACAGAGGATATGAGGTACTGTTCAGGGGAGGACAGGTGTTGATGTATCCCAGGGGCGCTCCAGCTGATTCAGCTAGAGTGATAGGTGTATGCCATGCAAAGGTGTACAAGTTTGCATTCCAGCCCCTGTTGGCATTGAGCAGCAGTACCGACAGCAGAGCTAGCAATTCTGAGCTGTGTGAGATTTGGCACCGTAGGATGCGACACATGTATCATGGAGCCTTGAGGACATTGCGGGAGATCACTACAGGTGTGCCAGATTTCAGTACTGATCACTTTGATACTTGCAGAGTTTGTGCGATGGGCAAGTTTGCCAAATCCCCTTTTCCCAGCAGTGACAGCAGAGCGACTGGGATACTTGATTTGATTCATTCCGATGTGAGCGTTTGGATGTCTCATGTTTCCTTGAGTGGATATGAGTACTATGTTTTATTCATTGATGATCACTCCAGGAGGACCTGGATTTATTTCTTGAAGACCAAGAGTGAGGTCTTCAAGCGGTTTCAGGAGTTTAGAGCTCTTGTGGAGACACAGACAGGTCGGAAGATCAAGTCCCTGAGGTCGGAGAATGGAGGAGAGTACACCCTTGGAGAGTTTGTTGACTATTGTGCGGAGGCAGGCATTAGGAGGGAGTTCACTGTTCCTTACAACCCCCAGCAGAACGGGGTTGCGGAGAGGAAGAACAGATCCATCATAGGGGCTGCCAAAGCCATGTTACATGATCAGGGGTTGCCATTATTCTTGTGGGCAGAGGCCTGCAACACAGCTGTTTACTTGCAGAACAGGAGTCCGCATCGTGCCTTGGGGCACATGACTCCGGAGGAGGCTTTCTCTGGGAAGAAGCCTGATATTGGTCATCTTCATATCTTTGGATGCATTACATACTCCTATATACCCAAGGAGAAGAGGACCAGACTAGAGCCCACCGCAGAGAAGGGTATCTTTGTGGGCTACAGTGAGACCTCAAAGGCCTTTTGAATTTACATTCCTGCACAGAGGAGAGTTGTTGTCAGATGGGATGTGAAGTTCGAGGAGGACAGGGCCTTTAGGAGGTCACGAGAGTTAGAGTATCTGGATTAGCCAGACCCTCAGTAGCAGTTGAGTCAATCGCAGGGATCCAGTGGGCAGGGATCAAGAGGATCCGGAGGTACATCTATGAGGATGTCAGGTCCATCATTGAGCAGTGGCTCGCCGAGCCAGAGGGGTGGTGCTCCGGGCAGCATGCAGAGCAGTTCACTAGGGAGTCCATTGATGGATAGTTCACACGGTACCTCAGCTTCTACAGGTTCAGGTGCAGGCAGGAGGACAATAGACAGACAGTCAAGAGTTCAGGCTACTGATGGTGATGAGGAGGAGGAGTTTCATTCTCCTATGGGAGAAGCATGCTCAGGGAAGAGGAAGCCCAAGTGGCTTCAGGACACCTTGAGAGATGCCACATCTGTTGCTGAGCCGAAGAGGCCGGTCAGAGAGAGTAGACCACCTGAGAGGTTTTGTATTTATATGGTGATGGTTACCAGAATCCTTGACTCTGAGCCTTCTAGCTATGAGGAGGCAGCTAGCCAGTAGGTCTGGAGAGAGGCCATGCAGGAGGAGTATTCTTCTATCATGAAGAATGATGTTTGGGAGGTGGTGCCGAGGCCTGAGGGCAAATCCGTGGTTACTTCCAGATGGCTTTACAAGGTAAAGCATGCTGCAGATGGCAGCATTGAGAAATTCAAAGCAAGGTTTGTGGCTAGAGGGTTCTCCTAGGTAGAGGGAGTTGATTATGAGGAGACCTTCGCTCCCGTGGCTCGATATACTTCGATCCGCTCCATTATATCGATAGCAGCAGAGATGGGTTGGAAGATCCACCAGATGGATATGAAGACCGCATTTCTCAATGGATTCATACAGGAGGAGGTGTAGATTGAGCAGCCACAGGGTTTTGAGGTGCATGGGGAGTCCCATGTGTGCAGACTGAAGAAGGCCCTTTATGGCCTGAAGCAAGCTCCCAGAGCTTGGTACTCCAGGATAGATACATATTTGCAGGGGATGGGTTTCATAAAGAGTGAGGCAGATCCGAACCTTTACTTTATTGTGATTGGTGAGGAGCCTCTCATTCTGGTACTGTATGTGGATGACTTGGTCATTACAGGTGCAGAGAGACTCATAGAGCACTGCAAGAGAGATCTTGCGGCGGAGTTTGAGATGAAGGACATCGGCTTGATGCATTACTTTTTGGGTTTGGAGGTGTGGCAGGAGGAGGGGAATTTCTTCCTGGGGCAGGGGAAGTATATTGTGGACATCCTTAGCAAATTCCACATGGAGGATTGTAGACCCATGTCGACACCGATGATCACCAACTGGAAGAAGCTTCATGCTTCGGATTCCGAGTTGGTGGATCCCACATTGTATAGGCAGCTGATTGGTTCCTTGATGTATTTGGTCAACACTAGACCAGATATCTGTTTTGCAGTCAACACGATGAGTCAGTTTATGTGTGAGCCTAGGAAGGTTCACTGGGTGGCTGCAAAACACATTTTGCGGTACTTGCAGGGGACAGTGGATTATGGTCTGGACTACAGGCAGGGAGATGGAGTGAGATTGGCAGGATACACTGATTCTGATTGGGCAGGTTGTGCTTCTGATAGGAAGAGCACTTCAGGGTGCTGTTTTGGGTTGGGTTCAGCAGTAGTGTCATGGTTCATCCGGAAGCAGCAGTCAGTAGCACTGAGTTCAGCGGAAGCAGAGTATATGGCAGCCAGTCTAGCTAGTTGTGAGGCCATCTGGCTTCGCAAGATGTTGTTTGGCTTATTTGGTCAACCGTTGAGACCTTCAATGATTTACTGTGATAATCAGAGTTGCATTAAAGTCACGGAGAATCCAGTATTTCATGATAGGTCAAAGCATATTGAGATCAGATATCATTTCATCAGAGACTATGTTCAGAAGGGAGCTGTGAAGCTTGAGTATATTTCCACTGATGAGCAGTTGCAGATATTCTTACCAAAGCCTTACCACGGGGCAAGCATGTCTACTTCAGAGACAAGATGGGTGTGGTGAGGAACACCTTCCTCGGTAAGAGGGAGTGTTGAAATTTGGTACCGGAGGACAGGTGGTTCCCTTAGGCTTTGATCTTTGGCCTAGGGAAAAGTGTCCAAAAGAATTTAATTTTTCTCCTAAAGTAACTTTATAATTTTTATAAAGTTAAATCTAATTTAAAAGTGACTTTAAGTGATAAAGTTGCTAGGTCTAATTTTAAAGTGACTTTTATAAAGTCAATGAAAAATTAGAAAGGAAAAGTGACTTTCGAAATAAATGACTAAGAGGGTCTTTATTAAAGTGGGGTGAATTAAAAAATATAAGGTGAGATTTAAATGAGCATTTAAGCTCAGCCATTGATCTAAATCTATTTCAGCCATTGGATTTAGGGATCACCCAAAAGTCACTTAGGGTTGGGTTAAGGGAGGAAAAGGAGGAAAATATCATTCATTCTTTCATGAGCAGATTGGGAGAAGGAGAGCAAGAGAGCAAGGGAGATTTCTGGGCAAGGAGGAGAAAGAGGCAGGATTTTGGCACACATACCAAGGCAGCACTTCAGCAAATCCGTACAGCTCAAAGAACAAGTAGAAAAAAGGCAGATTTTTGTGAGCAAACAGGGAAAAACTGATTTTCGGGCACGAATATCGAGGAGGCAATTTTCTGCACAAATTTCGAGGGTCTGTCTGTACAGTCCATACGGCCATCCATACATCCGTACATCCGTACGTCCATACAGTCCGTACAGCTCGTACAGCGCATTTTCCAGATTGTCTGTTAGCTGAAAAACAGATAAGTTTGCTTGCTGGAAAATTTTGTTTTGCTGATTTTTTGCTGAAAATTTTCTCACTATAAAAAGGCATTTTCCAGAAATAAAGAAAAGCTCTCAAACTAGTTTTCCCCAAGAGTTGTAGGGGTTTTTTCAGGGTCAAGTTGACCAAAAATCTCAGTGTTTAAATGTGTTTTAAAGGCTGTTTATTACTGCTGATTTTTATTTCTGCAATTTCCAGCATTCTGTAAAATTTCCAGAATTTGTGTTTTCAGCAATATTTATTTTTTCAGCTTGTTAAATGTATGGTTATGGGAAAGGGCATTTAACTACATGGGAGAAATAAGGTGAAACTGAAAACCGGGGTGGGAAAACAGAAATTTCTACAAGATTTTCCCTGCATCCCATGGATCTTGAGGGACTGGTCTCCCCGCTTGCACAATCCGGTGTCTTCAACCTCTGACGATCATCTTGAGAGCACACCATCAACTAGTGAAAACAAAGTCAATGGATGAAAAGGAAGATCTAGATTTCCTTGTAGGTTGTGTGAAGGCAATCATGCCCTCCACCATTGTCCCTTCTTGGATGAAACTAAAAGAGTCTTGGGTAATCGTCCTGCTTCACCGCAACGACTTCCTCTTGGATACAAGAAACTCTTGCCGAGTCCATCGCTAGTTGAAAATCAAACTGACACACCTTTGTTGTCGGTCAAAGCACCTTCATTCAAGATAAACCCTCTGTGTCCACATCGTACCAAAGTCAATAGGTCGAAATGGCAGTAGACCCAGTCTTGTCTTCAGAAGGTCCACCTTCCGATGATACTGTCACCAAAGAGGATGAGAACGAAACCATTCAAATTCTTTTCATTAACACAGAATCTGATGAACATGGTGTTGGCATTATGGCTAAAGTGTTGTCCTTGATGGCAACCCATTCAGGTGGTAGTTCACTATTCTTCAAGTCAGCAGCAGAAGTTGATGATCAGCTCTCATTTTATTGAAAAATTATGAAGGACGCAGGAAGCCAGTTCAGAAGGTGCGTACCCGCAGGTACACCATGCAGAAACTGCGTCCAGGGACGCAGGCCAGCCGTTCAGGGGGTGCGTCCACCCAGTGCACACATTTCAAGGCAGTAAAAAGCACGTGGGGGTTTCTTGTGTGGTATCTAGCCGACGATTTTGTGTTTCTATGGTGTCGGCTCGTGGTATTGTTCCATGTTTTGGGGAGGAGCTTGCCTATATAAAGCAAAGGAGATCATTTGGTTTGAGTATGTCTTTTGTTGAATATCTTATGAGGTGAGATCTGGTCTAGATCTAATGAAGACGAATCTATTAATGGACCGAGATCTCTTGGCGCATGTTCAGATCTGTGGATCTGATTGTCTGGGTTACTTCTAAAGTCTTGAAATCATCTATGCCCGGAGGGACGCAGGTGCAGTAAGGGTTCAGGTGCGTCCGGGACGCAGGAGCGAAGAGTTTCAGGTGCGCTGGACGCAGGCGCAGAAGGGTTCAGGTGCGCCGGGACACAGGCAGTTCAGTAGACTCAGTGCGAGGGACGCAGGCTACCAGTTTAGCAGGGTGGGTCCAGGGACTCAGGCCAGCAGTTGAGCAGGGTGAGTCCGGGACTCAGGCTAGCAGTTGAGCAGGGTGAGTCCGGACTCAGGCTAGCAGTTGAGCAGGGTGCTTCCTTCTCTTAAAATCTTTGTTTATCATTGTTGTATTCTGGGTTTGGTCCTATTATTGTTGATCTGGTTATTTCAGTTGATTGGGTGTTTCAGAAGGTTGTTTGAGCTTCAATGTTGTTGTTGGGTCCAGTATGAAAATTGGATGAAATGTGGCCTTTCGGTTTATGGGTTGTGCTTCAGTGTATCCAGTATGAAAATTGATGAAACATGGTACTTGAAGGAGAGAAGATTGTAGGCCGGTGCCTACGTACTAGTATCTAAGCTAGTACAAGAGCTAAAGGAAATCTTTGGAGCATTGTAGCAGGTAGTAGCCTGCGTACTAGTAAATGGATCGGCTAGTGCAAGAGCAAAGGGGGTTGTAGCTCCCGTACTGGTATAAGGCTGCACCAGTACAAATATTGTAAAAGAATTTTTCTTATTAAGAAAAAGATTGAGATGACTTGCAGCAGGTGGTTTTCTCCCGCATTGGGTTTCCACCTTATATCATTGTGTTCATGTGTGTGCCTTATGTGTGATGATCTACTTTATGTTACTGCATCTGTTAACTGATAATATGGTTGATAATGCTCTAATGCACTCATTGAAGATCGATTAACTTAATCATAAGAAGTTGTGGTAGTAGGATATATGAATCTGATTATGGGAATGAAAAAGTCTTATTAATGTGATAATACTGATTCACCCCCCCTCTCAGTATTATTTCCAACAATTGGTATCAGAGCAGGTCCTTTGATAGAAGCTTGATCGCTTGAAGGAGATCCGTGGAACAATGGGAAAGAAGCTTAAGAAGAAAGCTAATAAGAAAAAGAAGTCATCTCAGAAGAACTATGACAGTGGAAGAATCGATTGGGGATTAGGCATAAGAAGCTCTTCAGATTCAGAATCAGATTCAGAGTCATTATCAGGTATGAATGTGTTATCCTCTGATGTTCCAGCTATATTTCCTTGTGAAAGAGATGAAAGTGATAGCGAAACTACTGAATTTGCTCTTATGGGTGAACAAGAAAGATATCAAATAGAGGCAGAATTTAAAAGGCTGACAGACAAAATTAGAGATCAACAAGATCTATTAAACAAAAAGGAATGTGATTTCAAAGAAGAAGCCACCAAACTAAGGGCACAACTAGAAGAAGGAAACAAGGTAAGAAAGCTACTCAAGGACAAGGAAGACCAATGTCAAAAATTGCAGCATGAAGTGACATCATTAAGAAAAGAAGTCAACGAAAGAAGCACAACCATCAAGAAACTCAAAGATAGATCCAGCTACTATGAAAATCTTGAAGCTACAATCCTCTCACTAAAAGGAGATCTTGAAGAATCAAAGAAGCAGAATACAGATCTACTCCAAGCTATTGCAAAACAAGAAAACGAAGTCACCAGCTTAAAATCTCAACTAAAATGTGCCTTCCGAGTTCGTCAAATGCAGCAGGATCTGTATGAAGAACAAGAAAAACAAATTCTCAAACTAAGGGAACAAATGGAAGAAGGAAGGAACGTTGAAGAAGTTTTGAAAGAGAAATCTCTTGAAAAGGAAGAACAGCTTCAAGTTGAGGTAAATATCTTGAAAAGTAAACTAGAAGAAAAGGATAAGCTTTTACGATTTCAAGATAGCTCTAAAGTATTGGATGATATTCTTAGTAGTCAAAGGTCCCCTGCTATAAAGACTGGTCTTGGTTTCCATGAATCTGTTGAAGGTGAATCTAGTTCACAAGGTGAGGCAAGAAACTCTAAAAGGAAATCTAAAGTGATCAACGAAGAAGTGAAAGATCAATCTCATCATCAACCAAGGAAAGAGATTCCTCAAAGAAAATCCTTTACTCCTCCTATGAATAATGTTGAATGTTATGTATGTCATAATCTTGGACATGTTGCAACTAGATGTAGAAGAAGAAGAGTTCAAGACCATTATGCAGAAAGGTCATCTCAATCAAGGTACTTTTATGGATATTGCTTTGCTTGCAATATGTTTGGTCACAAAGCTACTGATTGTTACAGGAGGAATATGAAACATGTAAGATGTTATGCATGTAACAAGCTTGGACATATAGCCAAGGAATGCAGGAACAAATTTTGGGCACCATATCAAAAGGAGAAAATGTCATCATCACGCTTGAAGATATGGAGGAAAAAGGAAGTACAGTCAGAAAAGGATGGCACAGTACAATGTACAGACATACCAGAATCTGAGGAAGCTGAAAGTACAGGACGCAGTACAGTAACAGGAGACCTGCATGCGGACGCAGGCCAGACCAGGTCCAGGTGCGTCCAGGACACACTTCAGTAACTGAAGATCTGCGTGGGGACGCAGAGCGACTGAGGATCAGGTGCGTCCCTGAAGCAAAAGGACGCGGCGCAATAGTAATTTTGGGTGCGTCCCTGAGTAAAAGTACGCGGCGCGATAGTGTTTTTGGGTGCGTCCCTGCAGCAACAGGACGCAGCGCAGCAGGAGATGAAGTGCGTACCTGTCTCAAAGCATTTATTGGCTGATTCTTCTTGATACGCATGATCAGATTTAACAGATGGCACTGGTTCAGGGGGATCATATGTCCTAAATTCATTGTTGGCATTATGGTCCTTGGTGACATTGCTTATGATTCATCTTGCTATTATGAGTTGGTCACATGATTAGATGTATGGTTGATTCTCTAATGATGCTTGCATGAAGTCTTTATTATCCTTGGCACATATATGGATGAGGTTGGCTGATTTCGTGGATGATTATTCAAAGTCGCATTGTTGGAGACATGATGATGATGAGTTACTCATATGCATTTCATGATGATGTTGACATGAGCAAGATGCATGATTTCTTTCTTGGCACAAATGGATGAGGATTGTTGGCTGGATACAGGGATGATTATTCATACATATGTTGATTGATGCTGATGCTTTCATTTGATGGCTCTTGATTCATGTAGATCTGGATGGTTATGAGTTGATGTTGACAGATACTATGGAGCAGATTATACAGTGCTGTTGTTTGTCATGATCTTTAGATGTTTGGAAGGTAGTAGCAAGACTCATGTTGTAATAGTCTATCTATTATCGTCATCTCTTCAGGTCATGTAACGGCCTATGTCCCCCCACTATGCATAGGATGAAGATGTAATGTATTTGGTTTTCATATTTCTAATGTATTCCCACTTGGTTGGATGGATGATCCTTATTGTGATGGGTGATGGATGTATGTATTTTATAGAGTCATGTTCTTCTTGTAGAACATCTTTTTGCAGACCTTGCTTACAGTCAGGGGGAGCTTGAGCATGAACAGAGCAAACATCTCAGCTTGTTCTCAGAAAGACCATTATCAGATTGGAGCACCATGTCATATTCAAAGGGGGAGCTCATTCAGAGACTTCAGCAGATCTGGTTTATAGTCAAAGGGAGCATGTTCTTAGGGGGAGCATACCCCTTTGCCCTTGATGTCAAAGGGGGAGAATGATCTGGTGTTGTTGCCATCAAGTCCAAAGGGGGAGATTGTTGGCATTATGATGCATGTGTTGTACTTGATGGCAACCCCCCCTCATAGAAGACCATCTCACTTATATACATTCAGAAGAGATATCAGATGTAACATAATACATAGATGCAGGACAGCTCAAAGGAATCAAATGGCAAGTTCTTAGTAAGCTTTGCCATCAAGTCCAAAGGGGGAGATTGTTGGCATTATGGCTAAAGTGTTGTCCTTGATGGCAACCCATTCAGGTGGTAGTTCACTATTCTTCAAGTCAGCAGCAGAAGTTGATGATCAGCTCTCATTTTATTGAAAAATTATGAAGGACGCAGGAAGCCAGTTCAGAAGGTGCGTACCCGCAGGTACACCATGCAGAAACTGCGTCCAGGGACGCAGGCCAGCCGTTCAGGGGGTGCGTCCACCCAGTGCACACATTTCAAGGCAGTAAAAAGCACGTGGGGGTTTCTTGTGTGGTATCTAGCCGACGGTTTTGTGTTTCTATGGTGTCGGCTCGTGGTATTGTTCCATGTTTTGGGGAGGAGCTTGCCTATATAAAGCAAAGGAGATCATTTGGTTTGAGTATGTCTTTTGTTGAATATCTTATGAGGTGAGATTTGGTCTAGATCTAATGAAGACGAATCTATTAATGGACCGAGATCTCTTGGCGCATGTTCAGATCTGTGGATCTGATTGTCTGGGTTACTTCTAAAGTCTTGAAATCATCTATGCCCGGAGGGACGCAGGTGCAGTAAGGGTTCAGGTGTGTCCGGGACGCAGGAGCGAAGAGTTTCAGGTGCGCCGGACGCAGGCGCAGAAGGGTTCAGGTGCGCCGGGACGCAGGCAGTTCAGTAGACTCAGTGCGAGGGACGCAGGCTACCAGTTTAGCAGGGTGGGTCCAGGGACTCAGGCCAGCAGTTGAGCAGGGTGAGTCCGGGACTCAGGCTAGCAGTTGAGCAGGGTGAGTCCGGACTCAGGCTAGCAGTTGAGCAGGGTGCTTCCTTCTCTTAAAATCTTTGTTTATCATTGTTGTATTCTGGGTTTGGTCCTATTATTGTTGATCTGGTTATTTCAGTTGATTGGGTGTTTCAGAAGGTTGTTTGAGCTTCAATGTTGTTGTTGGGTCCAGTATGAAAATTGGATGAAATGTGGCCTTTCAGTTTATGGGTTGTGCTTCAGTGTATCCAGTATGAAAATTGATGAAACGTGGTACTTGAAGGAGAGAAGATTGTAGGCCGGTGCCTATGTACTAGTATCTAAGCTAGTACAAGAGCTAAAGGAAATCTTTGGAGCATTGTAGCAGGTAGTAGCCTGCGTACTAGTAAATGGATCGGCTAGTGCAAGAGCAAAGGGGGTTGTAGCTCCCGTACTGGTATAAGGCTGCACCAGTACAAATATTGTAAAAGAATTTTTCTTATTAAGAAGAAGATTGAGATGACTTGCAGCAGGTGGTTTTCTCCCGCATTGGGTTTCCACCTTATATCATTGTGTTCATGTGTGTGCCTTATGTGTGATGATCTACTTTATGTTACTGCATCTGTTAACTGATAATATGGTTGATAATGCTCTAATGCACTCATTGAAGATCGATTAACTTAATCATAAGAAGTTGTGGTAGTAGGATATATGAATCTGATTATGGGAATGAAAAAGTCTTATTAATGTGATAATACTGATTCACCCCCCCCTCTCAGTATTATTTCCAACACATGGGGACAATCTACCCATTCCTTTACTGCAGGAAGAAAGTTCGTCAGAGATTTATCCAGTCATTTATGCGGTCCCTCCTCCAAGCAATCTAGTTGTTTCCTTCGATTAGAATCTACTAGGGAGACCTCGTCTACCATCTGACATACCATTCTGAATCATAGTACAAGCTTACAGAATGATCATGGTTGGTACTATCATAGATGAAGGGGTTTCTGTGAGTATCCTTTCCTCAACTGCTTGGAAAGTGCTTGGTTCGCCATTACTTCTACCTGAGATTCAAATCTGACAGTCTTCAACAAGGGAACCAGTCGACCGTTAGGGATCCTTCCAAATTTGCCTATAACTTTGGGAAGGAAAACCGTTCATCTAAACGTGATGGTAGTCCAAGGGCCTTTAGATTACAATCTACTCCTTGGACGTGACTACATTTATAGCATGGGAGCTATTGTTTCCTCACTCTTTCAAGTGATGTGTTTTCCACATGAAGGTAGAGTGGTCCACCTCGTTGACTAGCTTTCATTTCCTAGTTCAAACATGGCTAATAGTCAAATACCATCCCTAACTAGTATTTTTGCATAAGGAATGTCTCATCAACCTCCAGTCTGTCCACCTGATGAATGAGAGTGATTTGGTAAATGTGACTAAACCTAGGGGGCATGCACCCTGGTCTGCTTTGGTAGGGAAGCCTTAGACATAAGGTAGGTTTCCGTGTAGGATATATGACTAGTCTGACACACCCGTCCATTTAGAAAAATGGGATTAGACTGGAAAAGGATCCCCTCGTCAAACGCTATGTGAGTGGAAGCTCCCACCATTCACCTTTGTCTATTTTGATGGATAGAGCCAAGAAAGTGTTTTGTCTACAAATGTGGATGGAACAACCTTGCTTTAATGCAAGAAATTCTGTATGGTAACCTGGAAACTCTACTTCATTATACCTGGGTGCATGCAAACCTTTTTTGCATGCAAGTGAAAAAATGACCTTTTATTTTCTTAGTTTGTAGGCTCTCAACCCTTTAAACTCACAGGTTAGTCATTCCTAGCTTGCATATGAAAGGCTCCAGAGCAAAGTTTCAAATGGGGAAAGTTCCCTAAAAAATGAACCTATCGATGAGACATTCTTATTATACGACTGGCACGAGCAGTTTTACACGAAGTTCAAGCTTGTTAAAAAATAAAACTAGCAATGAGCATATGTTCCCCCAGAGTTCAAGCTCATTAAAAAATGAACCCACCTTCGGTAAATAACCATTACGATCGCATAATTATCAGCTTTTGAACCTTGGTCATGTTCTTACCATCACCTCCACTCTTTTTAGCCGATCATACGCCTCCATTTGATTGTTTAACCTTTTGAGGAACAACTGCGATGAGTGATTATATTAGCCACCTTCTTTACACTGTCGTGATTGAAAAGTTCCAAACCTTACCTGGAACTAGCTACTATCCAAAAACATCACTCATTCCTCAAAAAATGAGTCTCCTTTAAGCTCTTTTCATCTGACTCGTAAAATATGAAAAGATTGCCGAGCAATTGGCCTCTCCAGCTCATTAAAGTGATCAGAAGTGCCATCCCTCCTCTAAATTTTAATCTTTTTGGAACTGAGGGATCATTACACAAAAAGATCAAGCGCTTGTCTTGTTCGGCTCATTAAAACTATCGAAAAGTCATCCCTTTCGTATTATTTTATACTTTTTTGGACTTAAGGGATTATATTACGAAAAAGGACCACTAGAGTTGCCTTTACGTCTCTTTTCAGACTCTCTAAAATTGAAAAGGACTGAGTTATATTTGTCATTAAACTCGTTAAAACAATAGCAACAAACTTGTCCATGCAGATAAGAGCGAGTTTCATTGTTGCTAGGCTCGTTAAAACATAGCGACAAGTTTGCCCGAAGGGAAAATTATAGAACAAGCATATGTTATCCTCCTTAAGCTTGAAAAAAATAAAGAGGTACTGGTCAGTAATGACTGGGGAAAAAGGGAATAAAACTTGAATAACTTCATTAGTAGCAGGTCACTCTTGAACATGACACTTTCACTCCATCACCATGATTGAGTCGGGTTGGGTTATTCCATTCACCGGTCATATCACCATTGGTCCGTCATGCCATCCATTTTGGGGTTAACGCTACCAATCCATTTTAGTGTCACCGATATGTTCAAGAGAAGTCGCTCAGAGAATTCACCAACCTAGCTAACGCCTCATCCACTGCAATACCTTCACTCTCCATTTTTCATGACCGCCACCCTGAACCTTGTATCATCAAATCGTTTTCACCTCCACAAAATCATTTGCTCCATTCCTTGTCATAGATGTGGGATTCATTAAGGCCCTCCTATGATGGGTCACTTCTTGTCGACATCAGTTCATTATCCAAGAAGTTAAGTTAGGAATGACCCTTTCAGTACTTTGAATCTTGCATGCCTCAATGGTAAGTTTCTCACCTCCGCCGATAGGTTTACATCAATGGCCTTCGACTGAAAGATTTTGTGTGGTGTTCAACATCAACTCATGTATTCACACCACGTGAATTGTAATGCAGTACCTTGAGGGTCATTATCATTATCAATGATTCCTCTCGCACCTATTAACAACTTACATCATTGGCTAGTAATCAGGCGATGTCTTTCCATGTTTGACATTAGAACATATTTTCACATGGATCGACTTGTACTTCGGGTGAAGATTGAACAAGTTTGAAGACCTCGGATCTAGTTTCATCCATCCAGGCTGAGATATATTCAAGAAAATAAAGACATCAAATGTACATCATTGCTACATAGATAATCATCCAAGCTAAGGGATGATGACTCTACCAGAATCATCAGTCTACCACACAGACGACTGTCTGTCCTATGTACATGAAAATGAATTTATAAAGTTGATCATGGTAATGTTGGCATTATGATACAAGTGTTGTCCTTGATGGCAACTCACTCAGAGGCAGGTACAGGTGATGGCAACTTAATCAGAGGACAGATCTTAGTACAGCAAGACAAGAAAGAGATATACGCAGGTTCATTAAGGAGAATCAGCGTGTACACACAGGTTGGCTTCAGTAAAAGCACGTACATGTGGAAAACTTATCTTTGGTCCGTGGCGGTTAGTCCTTGGAAGTTGTGCCTATGGTTTTGGACCATGGTGTCTCGACGGACGTGTTGATCCCTAGTTTTGAAGTTGATGGTATTGTGTTACTATGGTTTTGGACCGTGGTATTGTGAAGGGCCTAAGACTATATAAGGAGAAGATCATTAGGCCAGATCTGTGAGTGAGTGAGTGTGAGTGAGTGATGAAAATCTAAGGAAGTGTGAGAACCAAATGCTGGTTATGGGTTGGTGATCTGAACCAAGGTTTCACTCATGTGGAGGATGATGGATCGAGATCTCAAGGCTTGGAATGATTATCTTCATATGGTTTGACTGTGCATAGACTAGATCTACTGACGCATGTTTATTATTATGATCTGGGTATGTTTTGATGTCTGATATAGCTGCGGAGTTTTAAGCTTGAATTTGCAGATCTGTACGCAGGTTGGTTTTGGTAAAAGAGCGTATACACGCAGGTTGGGTTCATCCAAGTAGCGTATACAATGTGAAGTATGATATTTGAAGATGGAGTTGGATCTGGTTGTTGTCTGGTTGTTGTTGACAGGGTTTCAGTGATTCAGTATTGGGTGATTCAGAGATTGATGATGCAGGTTGTACTACAATGGTGATAGTTTCATGGATCCAGTATGAAAATGTATGAAACGTGGTCCCGGGAAGATCGTAGGCCAGCACCTACGTACTGGTAAACACATCAGCCAGTACAAGAGCCAGGGGGTTGTAGCTCCCTTCCAGGAGCAGCTGGAAAACGAGTGAAGGTTGTAGCCTTCTGTAGTGTTGGCACCTACGTACTAGTAAATGGATCGGCTAGTACAAGAGCTATGAGGGTTGTAGCCCTCTGTAGGTTGTAGCCTGCGTGGTGGTAAAGGACTGCACCAGTACATTGTAAAAGAAGTTTCTTATTAAAGAAGAAAGAGACGAATTGCAACAGGTGGTTTTCACCCACATTGGGTTTCCACCTTATATCATGGTGTTCATGTGTGTGGCTTTTGTGTGATGATCTGTTCTGTTATACTGCACCTATTTACTGTTAATATGGTTAATAATGTTCTGATGCAATTACTAAAGATAAGCTAACTCAATCATAATATTTCTGGATATACGCTAGTTGCTTTAGACATAGTAGCGTGTACACGCGGGTTCAATTAACTGAAGTAGCGTATATGTTTCTGAGTATGAAATTTGGAAAGGTTTTACTGATCTGATAATACTGATTCACCCCCCCCCCCCCCCCATCTCAGTATTATTTCCAACAATTGGTATCAGAGCAGGTCCTTAAGAGAAGCTTGATCGCTTGAAGGAGATTCGTAGAACAATGGGGAAGAAAGCACGTCAGAAGAAGAAGACAGCTCAAAGGAACAATGACAACCTGCCGTTAAGTGGAAGCAAGAATTCAGATCCTGAATCACCTCAGATTGAAGATGGACAAGAAAATGAAGCATCAGATCAAATCATAGATCAGCAAGATCTACCTAGCAAAAAGGAGAATGCCCTCAAAGAAGAAATCATCAGATTAGAAGATCAGTTGGAATGTGCCTCCAGAATTCGACAAATGCTGCTAGCACTAAATAAAGAGCAAGAAAACAAGATCCTCAAACTAAGGCATCAGCTGGATGAAGGAAGGAAAGCTGAAGAGACTTTGACAAAGAAATGTCTGGAAAAGGAAGAACAACATCAAGTTGAGGTAAATATCTTGAAAGGTAAATTAGAAGAAAAGGATAAACTATTGCGATTTCAAGATAGTACTAAGATTTTGGATGATATTCTTAGTAGTCAACGATCTCTTGCTATCAAGACTGGTCTTGGTTTTCATGAATCCTTTGAAGGTGAATCTAGTACACAAGGTGAGGCAAGGAACTCTAAAGAGAAATCTAAAATGATCAACAAGGAGATGAAAAGTCAACCCCATCAACGATCAAAGAAAGAGAATCCTCAAAGAAAATCTTTTACTCCTTCTATGAATAATGTTGAATGTTATGTATGTCATAATCTTGGACATGTTGCAGCTAGATGTGGAAGAAGAAGGGTTCAAGACCATCATGTAGAAAGATCATCACATTCAAGGTACTTTAAGGGATATTGTTTTTCTTGCAATATGTTTGGTCACAAAGCTGCTGATTGCTACAGAAGGAATATAAAACATGTAAGATGTTATGTATGCAACAAGTTGGGACACATAGCGAAAGAATGCAGGAGAAGATTGTGGACACCAAACCAAAAGAAGAAAACATCATCACAGTTGAAAATATGGAAGAAAAAGGAAGTACAACCAGAAAGATGTGGCATAGCAGAGTATACTGACATGACTGATTCAGAGGAAACTGTAAGTGTGGAACATCTGTGTTCCAAATCTCATACGCGGGTTTCATGAAGACAAGTCGCGTATATACGCGAGTTATACACTGCACAGTCGCGTATATGATGTTCTAAAGAAAAGCAGCAGTACAGAAGTCTGATATGGTTCAGTCACTATGTTGATGCTGGCATGGCACAGGCTCAGGGGGAGCATATACTTCAAATAATGCATTATTGGAATTATGGTTAGCAGTTGTGGATAAAGTCTATAAAGATAAATGATACATCTTGCTGTTTGATCAAAGGAATGGTATTGCAGGTTCGGATGCTGATGCTTATGGTGCAGATTGTTATAGCTCCAAATCTCACTCTTATGGTTTGTGATGCTGCACTTATGGCCTAGGGCAACCCCTCCTTCCAGACCTGGTCCAAAAATTTAAAAAATAGTGTTTTATTCCCTATACGCGACTTTGCCCTGTGTTAAACGCGTGTTCTGAGTGACTGGCTTGCCACTCTACCGATCTTGAAAGGCTTTTGGTTGTTCTTTCAGAAGTTGTGGAGTTGCCTCCTCAAGGGTAAAGGTTTTGATTGCTTATCCATATTCTTTGAAGAGTTATTTCTATATCCCCGCAAGGGAAAGGGTCTTTGGGTCAGTTAAATATGGCTAATATTCATGTGGAAACCAACCAAGGTACCTTTCCAAAAGGGGATCCTTGTGCTTTTCCTTTCTTTGGAAACGTTGGTACTCCCTTGATGGCCACTTTGAATATTCCTGGGTTGAATGTTGGACTACCCGTTTGGCTGTGGTCCACTCCGAATATTCCGAATGCTCTTGAAGCTTCTCCGTTAAATGCTTTATTTCAGGGGCATCACATGGGTGCAAATTGTTCATCTTCTTTCAAAGAGAAATCTGGGATTCCTTCTTCGCCTCCTTCTTGTAACAAGAAATCTAAAAAGAGGAGAAAAAGGAAGTCAAAGAAGAAGAATAATTTTAGCACTTCATCTTCAACCTCTGCGAGTCATGTTGGAGATGAGTCTTCAGCCGCTGCAAGTCATGCTGGGGGCACAAGTCTAGTCCCTGCAAGTCACACTAGCACTTCATCTTCAACCTCTGCGAGTCATGTTGGAGATGAGTCTTCAGCCGCTGCAAGTCATGCTGGGGGCATGAGTCTAGTCAATGCGAGTCATACTAGCAAAGAGTCACCGACCTCTGCAAGTCATGTTCAGGACTCTCCGCAAACCACTGCTAGTCATGTTGGCGGAATGGAGGTTGATAAGAAACCTGGACGTAGAAGTTTTAAACCTAAGTTCCCTTGTAAGATATGCAAGGAAGACCATCTTACTCATTTATGCCCTGGTATTCCAGAGGTTCAAAGGATATGGTCCGAGTCTGAAAGTACTTCTACTCCTACATCTGATATGGTTTCTCATCAATCCCATCAACCGTTGGTTGAAAATGTGGTAGAGCCAGTGCAATCGCTGGCCGATTACACTCCTCTTTTGGGGGGTGAAGTGCCTAACAAAAGAGTCTGTTTGATCTCTAGTACAGGGTCTTCTAGTATAGGGGGCATTCCGGTTTCTCCAAGTGTTCCCCCTCCAAGTTCTAAGAGTGTTTCCTTTGATTGGGATAGTCTTGTTGAGCCTCGTCTTCCTTCCGCTGCACCTTTCCAAATAAAGGTCAGAGTTAATTCCACAAATGTCTATCGATGTATGGTGGATGAAGGATCCTCTACAAGTATTATATCCTCTTTGACTTGGAAAGCTTTGGGTTCCCCAAAGTTGTTGACAGCTCAGAGTCAGTTGTTAGCCTATGATAGAAGGCCTGGTGAATCTATGGGTATTCTTCCTCAATTGCCTATCACTTTAGGTGGGAAGACTGTCTTAATCGATATGATGGTGGTTGATAGCCCTTTAGACTTTAATATGCTACTTGGGCGTGATTATTTCTATGCTATGAATGCTGTGGTGTCTTCACTCTTTCGAGTAATGTGCTTTCCTCATAATGGGAATATTGTCACTGTTGATCAGCTTGCATCTGATAATCACCACCCTAATTCGACTTTACTGCAGAATGCCCCTTGGTTTGTTCCAAGTGTTCAAGTAGACTCTACCCCGCCACGGGTCAATTATGTGGCATTGAATCCTCAATGTTCAATTGCTTCTAAGAAGGATCCTTTGACTTATTATTCTCCTTCTTGGGACTTGGTCCCGGCAGTTGACCGAGAGATTCTTCCTATAGGGACATGGGACCCTTTAATTCCTTCTTTTGATCCTTGTAGTTCTCATGATTTCTCAGATCTTGTTTTGCCTTCACACGAGGAACTCTTTGAAGCCATGAGTTATGACTACCAAAGGAGCCCTTGGCCTGAGCCCTGCAAGGGGTTTGTTCAGCAGAACTATTATACGTAAGCCGCAAGGCTGTGTGGTTCCCTGTACCATATTGTATATATGAGGTACGCATTTTCAAGTTTTGTATTCTATAACACAAAGATCTTATATGAAGTTTATATGTGGGATGTATTAACTTCGTGTCTAGTGTTCCTATTTTTACAGAACTTGGAAGATTTCTCCTTTGGAAGTTTATGGTTGGTCCATTCTGACAGGTATTGGTTCTCGAAACTGGCATATAGGTTAGGTTTTTCCGCCTGCATTGTGCATTTATCAGTTTCCTTTCCCATTTTGCCTTAGGATTGACCCCACCAAGTTATGGTGCGGAACCTTCTCATTGCTTAGAAGTATCATGACTTGTGTGGTAGAGCCTACCTTATCATGGGTGCCCTAGTTAGTACCTTGTTGTCACTTGGCACTCATGCTGATTTTTCATCCATAGGCTCGGGAGTCCTCTGTAGTCCTGCCATGACTTATGCGTTGAAGACTCATTCCTCTTTGCTTCTGCGCTTCGTTCTGGCCTTATACCCTAGAGGCTCCTATGTGTGTCGAGTTGTACTTCTGCATTGCATGTTGACCATTTGCACCTTTTGGCCTAGAGCCGGCTTCACTTGGACTTGTGTTTAAGCCAACTTTTGACCATGACGTCTGCAAAATCAACTTTGCATACCTTTGACTTCTGCAGCTTGACATACCTTGATCCGTGGAAGGAACATACCTTTGAGTGTCACCGACCAGTTTTCACCTCCCTGCATTGAGCATAGGAACGTTCCTTTCCCAGGAACTAGATCATCTGTTTCACCGACACTCGTTCTTTCCACTGTACCATAGCATTCTTTTATTCTTTTTCCGGCTTATCAGAAAAAGACAAAAAAATTAAATATTCCAAAAAGAGCGGGAACAGGGACATTACTTCCATTTATTGTTGGCAGCTAGAGTCAGTCGTGTCGCCCTTGAACAAAGCACTCAAAACAAAGTCTCCTCCGCATGGGTGGGATTTAGTTTGACTTAGGTAAGCCATAACCTTGTTATCGAGTCAGTTCTCCCCCGATTGGTTATCTCTTCCAATCATATGGAGGGTTCGTTCGTGCCTCCTGCATGACGAACTTATACAGATTCATTATATGCTGCCACATAGTCACATTGAGTCGTGCTTTTGTTCAAGGGAAGTTAGCCTGAGTCGGCCTTTCTGCGGTGTCTCTTGACTCATTTTTCAGTCGGCCATCCCTGGTTGTCAGTGTCATGTCTATCATCACATCAGTTATATTGGTCCTTCACTCGTGCCGGTTTGAGAAGGTCCCCATTGACTTCTTGCTGGCGGGTCTTGTCCTTATCGACGACGACACATTGCTCTGAGGGCAGACCTAGAGACCGCACCCTGGCCCTATTTTCATTATTGATAGGTCACCTTGTGCTCAGCATTGATCAGTATCATGGGTCTTTGACTGAGTGGTTTCCCTTGTGTTCGACATCAGCATACATTATCACACATTGGGATTCGTGCAGTACCTTGGTTTCCATTTGACCCTATTGGTGGATACCTCGCCTCTGTGTCAGCTTTCATTATTGGTTGGTTCAGAGGGTTTCTGCCGTGCGCTAGCCACATCTTGTGTACGCCGGAAACGTACTTCGGTTGGGTTACTACATCTTTTTCGTCCGATTCCTTCCACATTATTGGCCTACGGGTTACAATCGCGCTAGATTGATGAAGGATGCCTTAATGCCTTCCTTCTAGCGGATCTTTCCCTATCGACTCCGACTCATTGCTCTGGGGCAAAGATCTAGAGTCCATTTGGCAGTACCTTGGGGTTTGCAGTCATTAGTGGCAGATTCCTCGCTATCGACAGTGGGAAACCATCATTGTCTCCTGATTGATAGATTCTTACAGGTGTTCGACTTCAGCTCATCTATTCACACTTGTTAGATTGTACTGGGTACCTTGACGCTCATTATCATTATCGGTGAGTAGTCTCGCGTTTGTTAACGGTATACATCAATGACCGGTAATCAAACGATTTCTCACATGGTCGACTTCAGATCATTTATTCCCATGGTGTAGAAATGTACCACGGCGGTCGGTGAAGACCTCAGGTTGTATCAGCATTCCTTGGTTCACTTGACAGTTGCTCCTGTTGCTGCTAGTTGATACCATTCCACCTTATATGTTGCAGTCAGTCATGGCGACATTCTATATGCTGGCACCTGAGTTTGCAGTGTAGTACCATCCTATTCCATCAGGTTTAGTTGGTACCTTATGGGATCAGTCTTTGATTTCAGTGATCCGTTGCATCTTTCAGCATCATTGACAGTTTTATATGTGATATTCAGACATGTACTTACTCATTATGATCAGATGATCCATTATGTATTTTTACAGTCATTTATACTTGTATACTTAGTGGATCCGCTTGTACTTGATATGCGGACATGCTTTACTTTTCCTGAGCATGGGTATGCCCGCCTCAGACAGTGTTTCTTTCTGATCTCCTTTCGGTGGCTTGGCAGGCTGAATTCTGGTGAAGTCCTCCTCGGTTTTTCGGCAGAGTTCCTTTCCTTGTACTTACTTAATGTATTTCGGCCATCATGTTCCCCTTCTGACCTCATACATTAGGGGGCATCTGTTATAGCTCCAAATCTCACTCTTATGGTTTGTGATGCTGCACTTATGGCCTAGGGCAACCCCTCCTTCCAGACCTGGTCCAAAAATTTAAAAAACAGTGTTTTATTCCCTATACGCGACTTTGCCCTGTGTTAAACGCGTGTACACGCGGGTCTGTCATACCCAACCCGCGTGTATCTATTAAAACACTTAAAAAAATATAATTTCCTCTTTTTCGGGCGGTGATCGCGGGTTTACCTGCTGGATCACCTGTTAGTGCCCGTGGCCCAACTGTTCCCAACCAACTCCTAACTAAAAAACTACTTTGGAGAGGGTATAAAAAGACATCAAAGGGAAGGCCAAGGGGAGAGAGAAAGGAGAGCAAGATTATTATGCTGAGATTTTTCCCTTAGACCAGGTCTGAAGTCCTTGGTGCATCCTGCACTTCCCCCATTTTGCATAGGAAACCCTTGTTTCCATGTGTATTGGTGATCATTCATCCTTGACATCATCATTGAGTAAGACTTGGAAGGAGCTCTTGTTGGAGGCTGGAGGCTGGAACGAATCCGGGAGGAAGCTTGCTTGGAGCCTGCTGAAGGTGTTCAGGTGATATCTTTCCGATATATGTACTTTATTTGCCTTTATATATAAAGAAACACGTCTTTGTTCCCGAATAATCTTTCTTTATGCTTATGAGATTCTTGTGTTGAATTCTTATGAAAGTGGTTACTTAAAGATTTTTATAACTAACTTTATAGCATGAAGATGATTTATACATAAACTTCTATACATGTACTGTTGTGTTCTTTGATTTGTTTGTCTTGCAGGTCAGAGAAAGAAGAAGGGAACTCCAAGAAGGGTTTGCACCCTAACGGTCTTCTCGGACGTAGGACCTTAGGTATGTACCCTAAACATTAGAATTTGCTTAAAAGTAAAAAAGATGGCTGTGTGTGTGTGTTTCTTTGTATAAGCAATTTTCAGTCTGGTAGAGTCTCAGCCCAAAGGACTCTAGGGGTACTTTCCCTTCAACCACAGATCATATATAATGAATGATAGTCATGGTCTTGAATGGATTGCTGGTCTTAGAACTAGCATCTGCTCAGGGGGAGCATGGATGGATTGATACAACTTGGCATGTACTCAGGGGGAGCATGGATAGATTAGTACACTTTGGCATATACAAAAGGGGAGCACATTTGGAGATTTCAGCAGGTACTCAGGGGGAGTATGGACAGCAGAAGGTATACCAAAGAAGAGAATATCTTGGTCCGCCCTTTGCCCTTGATGTCAAACGGGGAGAGTGACTTGGTGTGGTGGTTGCATCAAGCCCAAAGGGGGAGATTGTTGGCATTATGATACAAGTGTTGTCCTTGATGGCAACTCACTCAGAGGCAGGTACAGGTGATGGCAACTTAATCAGAGGATAGATCTTAGTACAGCAAGACAAGAAAGAGATATACGCAGGTTCATTAAGGAGAATCAGCGTGTACATGCAGGTTGGCTTCAGTAAAAGCGCGTACATGTGGAAAACTTATCTTTGGTCCGTGACGGTTAGTCCTTGGAAGTTGTGCATATGGTTTTGGACCATGGTGTCTCGACGGACGTGTTGATCCCTAGTTTTGAAGTTGATGGTATTGTGTTACTATGGTTTTGGACCGTGGTATTGTGAAGGGCCTAAGCCTATATAAGGAGAAGATCATTAGGCCAGATCTGTGAGTGAGTGAGTGTGAGTGAGTGATGAAAATCTGAGGAAGTGTGAGAACCAAATGCTGGTTATGGATTGGTGATCTGAACCAAGGTTTCACTCATGTGGAGGATGATGGATCGAGATCTCAAGGCTTGGAATGATTATCTTCATATGGTTTGACTGTGGATAGACTAGATCTACTGACGCATGTTTATTATTATGATCTGGGTATGTTTTGATGTCTGATATAGCTGCGGAGTTTTAAGCTTGAATTTGCATATCTGTACGCAGGTTGGTTTTGGTAAACGAGCGTATACACGCAGGTTGGGTTCATCCAAGTAGCGTATACAATGTGAAGTGTGATATTTGAAGATGGAGTTGGATCTGGTTGTTGTTGACAGGGTTTCAGTGATTCAGTATTGGGTGATTCAGAGATTGATGATGCAGGTTGTACTACAATGGTGATAGTTTCATGGATCCAGTATGAAAATGTATGAAACGTGGTCCCGGGAAGATCGTAGGCCGGCACCTACATACTGGTAAACACATCAGCCAGTACAAGAGCCAGGGGGTTGTAGCTCCCTTCCAGGAGCAGCTGGAAAACGAGTGAAGGTTGTAGCCTTCTGTAGGGTTGGCACCTACGTACTAGTAAATGGATCGGCTAGTACAAGAGCTATGAGGGTTGTAGCCCTCTGCAGGTTGTAGCCTGCGTGGTGGTAAAGGACTGCACCAGTACATTGTAAAAGAAGTTTCTTATTAAAGAAGAAAGAGACGAATTGCAGCAGGTGGTTTTCACCCACATTGGGTTTCCACCTTATATCATGGTGTTCATGTGTGTGGCTTTTGTGTGATGATCTGTTCTGTTATATTGCACCTATTTACTATTAATATGGTTAATAATGTTCTGATGCAATTACTGAAGATAAGCTAACTCAATCATAAGATTTCTGGATATACGCTAGTTGCTTTAGACACAGTAGCGTGTACACGTGGGTTCACTTAACTGAAGTAGCGTATATGTTTCTGAGTATGAAATTTGGAAAGGTTTTACTGATCTGATAATACTGATTTACCCCCCCCCCCCATCTTAGTATTATTTCCAACAATTGGTATCAGAGCAGGTCCTTCAGAGAAGCTTGATCGCTTGAAGGAGATTCGTAGAACAATGGGGAAGAAAGCACGTCAGAAGAAGAAGACAGCTCAAAGGAACAATGACAACCTGCCGTTAAGTGGAAGCAAGAATTCAGATCCTGAATCACCTTAGATTGAAGATGGACAAGAAAATGAAGCATCAGATCAAATCATAGATCAGCAAGATCTACCTAGCAAAAATGAGAATGCCCTCAAAGAAGAAATCATCAGATTAGAAGATCAGTTGGAATGTGCCTCCAGAATTCGACAAATGCTGCTAGCACTGAATAAAGAGCAAGAAAACAAGATCCTCAAACTAAGGCATCAGCTGGATGAAGGAAGGAAAGCTGAAGAGACTTTGACAAAGAAATGTCTAGAAAAGGAAGAACAACATCAAGTTGAGGTAAATATCTTGAAAGGTAAATTAGAAGAAAAGGATAAACTATTGCGATTTCAAGATAGTACTAAGATTTTGGATGATATTCTTAGTAGTCAACGATCTCCTGCTATCAAGACTGGTCTTGGTTTTCATGAATCCTTTGAAGGTGAATCTAGTACACAAGGTGAGGCAAGGAACTCTAAAGAGAAATCTAAAATGATCAACAAGGAGATGAAAAGTCAACCCCATCAACGATCAAAGAAAGAGAATCCTCAAAGAAAATCTTTTACTCCTCCTATGAATAATGTTGAATGTTGTGTATGTCATAATCTTGGACATGTTGCAGCTAGATGTGGAAGAAGAAGGGTTCAAGACCATCATGTAGAAAGATCATCACATTCAAGGTACTTTAAGGGATATTGTTTTGCTTGCAATATGTTTGGTCACAAAGCTGCTGATTGCTACAGAAGGAATATAAAACATGTAAGATGTTATGTATGCAACAAGTTGGGACACATAGCGAAAGAATGCAGGAGAAGATTGTGGACACCAAAGCAAAAGAAGAAAACATCATCACAGTTGAAAATATGGAAGAAAAAGGAAGTAAAACCAGAAAGATGTGGCATAGCAGAGTATACTGACATGACTGATTCAGAGGAAACTGGAAGTGTGGAACATCTGTGTTCCAAATCTCATACGCGGGTTTCATGAAGACAAGTCGCATATATACACGAGTTATATGCTGCACAGTCGCGTATATGATGTTCTGAAGAAAAGCAGCAGTACAGAAGTCTGATATGGTTCAGTCACTATGTTGATGATGGCATGGCACAGGCTCAGGGGGAGCATATACTTCAAATAATGCATTGTTGGCATTATGGTTAGCAGTTTTGGATAAAGTCTATAAAGCTAAATGATACATCTTGCTGTTTGATCAAAGGAATGGTATTGCAGGTTCGGATGCTGATGCTTATGGTGCATATCATATATAATGAATGATAGTCATGGTCTTGAATGGATTTCTAGTCTTAGAACTAGCATCTGCTCAGGGGGAGCATGGATGGATTGATACAACTTGGCATGTACTCAGGGGGAGCATGGATAGATTGGTACACTTTGTCATATACAAAAGGGGAGCACATTTGGAGATTTCAGCAGGTACTCAGGGGGAGTATGCACAACAGAAGGTATACCAAAGAAGAGAATATCTTGGTCCGCCCTTTGCCCTTGATGTCAAACGGGGAGAGTGACTTGGTGTGGTGGTTGCATCAAGTCCAAAGGGGGAGATTGTTGGTATTATGATACAAGTGTTGTCCTTGATGGCAACTCACTCAGAGGCAAGTACAGGTGATGGCAACTTAATCAAAGGACAGATCTTAGTATAGCAAGACAAGAAAGAGATATACACAGGTTCATTAAGGAGAATCAGCGTGTACACGCAGGTTGGCTTCAGTAAAAGCGCGTACATGTGGAAAACTTATCTTTGGTCTGTGGCGGTTAGTCCTTGGAAGTTGTGCCTATGGTTTTGGACCATGGTGTCTCGACAGACGTGTTGATCCCTAGTTTTGAAGTTGATGGTATTGTGTTACTATGGTTTTGGACCGTGGTATTGTGAAGGGCCTAAGCCTATATAAGGAGAAGATCATTAGGCCAGATCTGTGAGTGAGTGAGTGTGAGTGAGTGATGAAAATCTGAGGAAGTGTGAGAACCAAATGCTGGTTATGGGTTGGTGATCTGAACCAAGGTGTCACTCATGTGGAGGATGATGGATCGAGATCTCAAGGCTTGGAATGATTATCTTCATATGGTTTGACTGTGGATAGACTAGATCTAGTGACGCATGTTTATTATTATGATCTGGGTATGTTTTGATGTCTGATATAGCTGCGGAGTTTTAAGCTTGAATTTGCAGATCTATACGCAAGTTGGTTTTGGTAAAAGAGAGTATACACGTAGGTTGGGTTCATCCAAGTAGCGTATACAATGTGAGGTATGATATTTGAAGATGGAGTTGGATCTGGTTGTTGTTGACAGGGTTTCAGTGATTCAGTATTGGGTGATTCAGAGATTGATGATGCAGGTTGTACTACAATGGTGATAGTTTCATGGATCCAGTATGAAAATGTATGAAACATGGTCCCGGGAAGATCGTAGACCGGCACCTACGTACTGGTAAACACATCAGCCAGTACAAGAGCCAGGGGGTTGTAGCTCCCTTCCAGGAGCAGCTGGAAAACGAGTGAAGGTTGTAGCCTTCCGTAGGGTTGGCACCTACGTACTAGTAAATGGATCGGATAGTACAAGAGCTATGAGGGTTGTAGCCCTCTGCAGGTTGTAGCCTGCGTGGTGGTAAAGGACTGCACCAGTACATTGTAAAAGAAGTTTCTTATTAAAGAAGAAAGAGATGAATTGCAGCAGGTGGTTTTCACCCACATTGGGTTTCCACCTTATATCATGGTGTTCATGTGTGTGGCTTTTGTGTGATGATCTGTTCTGTTATACTGCACCTGTTTACTGTTAATATGGTTAATAATGTTCTGATGCAATTACTGAAGATAAGCTAACTCAATCATAAGATTTCTGGATATATGCTAGTTGCTTTAGACATAGTAGCGTGTACACGCGGGTTCACTTAACTGAAGTAGCGTATATGTTTCTAAGTATGAAATTTGGAAAGGTTTTACTGATCTGATAATACTGATTCACCCCCCCCTCTCAGTATTATTTCCAACAGGTAATGCCCACCTCAGCTAGATCATGAAAATATTATGAAAATAATGTATTGCATTGTATCTTATTACAGGTCACCTTCGAGTTCAAAAAACCTCGGATCCTCATAATAATGCATTTCACCCGACATCAAAAGATTTACGACCTCATGCTTTAGGGGGCAACTGTTATAGACATATTTGGGCACTGCAACCCAAATCACATATGTCCATAAACCAAGGGCTTATAAACCCCTAAGGGTGTTGTTTCATACCCTAAAGAAACAAAGTTAGTTGATTACATCATTTCCGAGAAGTTCTCCCTGAAAAACTACTCAGAACTGGTCAAAACTGGACCATACAGACTGCTCCATGCTGAGGGTGTAATGTATCTCACCTATTACACATGGGGGGTGCGATGCATACTAGAAATCCATTATGTAGGGTATGATGAGTGAGAGCAAACAAATGGTAGAAGCAGTTTGCTAGGTGGAAACCCAAAGTATCTTCTAGAAACTGGTCATATGACACTTGCCTCTCTAAATTCGCCCAAGGATGAGTAAGAGATCATAAAATCTCCAAGTGGAACCAAGAACTATCAGTGAAATGACACTAATCAAAATCCCAGAAGCTGACTCACTCTCCTGTAAACATCTATATATGGATCCCTCATCCTAGAGTTCCAGAGGCTAGAATTTTGTGATTTGTAAGGAAGTGGTGTTGGTTTCTCTTTGAAGACATTGTTGGGTGATCTTGCTTTGTATGAGGTGAAGAGGGCTTTCATGCTGGGAGGATGATGCTGGATCAGACAGCTTGGTTGTAATCCTCTCTTCTACTACTTCTATCAATAAAGCTATTTGAGTTTTCCTCCATATGCTTGTATATCTCTGAATCTTGTATTTGTATA
Organism: Pinus tabuliformis; assembly: GCA_031772625.1. Classification (NCBI taxonomy): domain Eukaryota; kingdom Viridiplantae; phylum Streptophyta; class Pinopsida; order Pinales; family Pinaceae; genus Pinus; species Pinus tabuliformis. The sequence continues at coordinate 262,455,959 of CM062816.1, read as the reverse complement.
TGCATTTATATGGTTAATGTACATCTAATTCTATATTGTTTATGGTTATAGATCTCTATGCTTCGATGGTATTTGCTGCTTTGACTCTACAGGTGTTATTTGAAGTGGGACAAGTAAGAAAGGAGTGGGAAAAGCTCTATCAAGGGAGAGAGAAAACAAGCAAGGAGACTAGCGAAAGACTGAGGTTGGTATTCTCCGCTTCTCTCTCATCTATCTCTCATAAAGGAAAACACAAGTAATTCTAGTTTGTTTGTTTCTAAGATAGTTACCCGTCTTAGTGGGACTAGAAGCTTTGAATGGACACTAGTTTTCCCAATAACAGGAAACACTTTTTTATAGGAGAGGGGCATGTTAGGTCACTATAATACTAGTCTACCCTCATTATTATTATTGTGCCCATGTAAACCCCATATTGTTATTGTGGTGCCCTTTAGAAGCCCACTATTGTTATGTTGTTCCCTTACATTATTATTGTTACATAGGCTCAGATTATATTGTGACACATTAGACTCATATGCATACAAAAGATGTCTTGTCATTTGTATCATCCAAGAAATTTTCATTTATGTAAAGTAAAGGAGGTCTCCCCATCGAAGAGGATAGTTTTGAAGTTGTTAATCTATATATTTGTGAGAAAGTTGCATAACAATGTTCATGTGAATCACTTGAAGATAGAGATAGTCATGCATATAGTAGTAGTAATGAAGATAGACTGAATTTAGTAGCAATAGAAAATGAGGGATCCTCTGAACAGGAAGAGAGTATATCTTGTGAAGAGAATAAGGGTATCACTGAAAGTGACGAAGATGGAATACTCCTAATACATGTGGAAGATTTTATGGACACAAAGATGGGTTTAGATCTCTGTGGTGGCACATCTAGTACCTTTGATAGTGAAGATAAGGATCTAGATGAAATAATCTATTTTAGGAAGAAGTTGATCTCTGCTCTAAAAGAGATCAAGGAGCTATTAGAAGAAACCCTCAAGAAAAAGGAGAAGTTGAACGAGTATGAGCTTGAGAATGAGAAGTTGACCAAAGCAATAGTCAATATTAATGATCAACAATACGAGGCTAGTAGGTTGAGTGGCATGTTGACCTATCAGCTAAATGATGGAGAAACTCACTGTGAGGGACTACAAGTTGAAGTAGTCTCATTGAGGCATGACTTATAAAAGTCAAATAAAGGGTTGTATGAATACTAGAAGCTTGAGGAGAGCACAAATTATTTGAATGAGATTCTTGTTAAGTAGACATACCCTCTCATCAAATCTATTTTGGGTTTCAAATAAAAACCAGGCTCCAAGATTGTGAAGGTTGAAGGGTCAACTTCCCACATAAAGGCGGTTCGAAGTTCCAACAAAAACAAAGGGAAACAATTTGTTGGGCAGCAGTAGCAAAGGAATATAATGAAGAAACAATATGCTAAGAAGAAACAACAAGGAGAGAAACGAATGCAAACTGCCATGGAAGGTATATGAAGAACCAACAAAGGTCCTTTCCCACTCAAGGACAAATCCCTCAAGGTAAAGGTTTCTTCAGTTCTCTAAACCCCTTTTATGGGTATTATTTTTCTTGCAATAATTTTGGACATAAAGTAATGGAATGTAGATGGCATGCAAGAAAAAAATATGTTTTTGATAGAAACAACCCAAGAATGCACAAAGAGGCTAGGAGAAATCATGTTGACAGTAATAGAAGGATTGACAAGAGTGTTGTAAAGAATACTAACACATCTGCCCCATTCTTAAACCAAATTGAATTTTACAACTATGGAAACTTTGGGCATAAGGAAACACACTACAAATATGGGGTGAAAAAGCATGCTTCTCGTCATATGCATGAAAATGTAGCAGCTTGGGATTTGAAGACAAGAAGAAACAATGGAGTAGAGGAATACAAGTTTTTCTTTAGTTCTCACTATCAAAAGAGTAAGATGAAAAGAGGAGGAAGAAATAAAAATAAAACTAGGAATAATGATCCTCTTACCCTTGTGGTGGGCCCCTCTATAAGGCATAATGATAACAATAATATTTGGGTTAAGAAAGAGGACTCAAAGGAGAAGTTTCATCTCACCATGTACAGGAATGAGAAAGCAAAAACATGGGCAAAGAAGAATTTGGAAAGTAATGCTCTTGTCAGGCCTTGACCATTAAAGGTTTGGAAAAATAAGGAAGATGATTTTCTCAAGGGGAGTAGATCCTTAGTTTCTCTTCCTTAAAGGAGGAGGGTAACCTCAAGGGGGGCCAAATAAGTCAAAAGTATGAAGCTAGAAAGAATAGATAGAAAGGTGTGTCTGATTGTTAAAGGTATGGTCGAGTCACCTTGTTGATTACAATAATGTATTTGTTTATTTCAAATGTATCATCATTTAAAGAGAAGGGACAAGTGCATCCAGTCATGGTTTCAGTGGGAGTACACAACAACATTTTATGTTGTGAAAATAATATGAGAAGCAATAGAAGTGTGGAATGAAGAGGTTCACAATTAATTAAGGTCCATGGGATCAATCCCCACATAGAGGAAAGGAAGTAGATGAAGGAGATTAGAGAGCATTGGCTTAGGAGGAGCTTCTTTGATAGCAGTAGCAGACAAAAATTGTCAGCCTCAAGAAGAAATATTGCACAAGAAATGAAAGGCTTATAACTTGGGTGAAATACCCTTATTTCATTTTATTTATGAATTTGATTTTTCCTAGTATTCATGTATTCATCAAACACAATGCGTACAAGCTTTGAATGCCACTTATCCTTCAATTGGTATCACTATGTCAATTGGTGATCTAGATTTGTATGGAGTAGTCTTTTGTGCAAATGGAAATTTCTTTCTGAAAGGAAGTATTAGAGTTTTCCTGGTACAATATCCAATTTGTATAATCTTATTGGTGCATTTGGTATTATTTAAGCAGTAGCCATATTTGGAATAGCCTAATCTCAAGAGGAGTAGATTTGGTGGTTGGGATTCCCATACTTTGGAGGATATTCTACCACAAGAGATCAACTCAAATACTCTTAGAGGTGGCACAATTGGTTAGTTCTCAGAAAGAGCTTTCCAATGGTATGTGGAAGTCCATAAATGGCCATCGGGATAAAAATTAATTGATAGACAAAGTGAGGGTCCTAAATTCCATAGGATTGGGCTGAAGTTTGAAGGCCGAATGTCAGAGTCTCAGTCAATCAGAGCAGGCAGAGTATTGGAGAAGCATGAAATATCAAAAGGTCTAATTTTAGAGGTCAGATCCTTGGGATGTCGGAAGGTTATAATATCATGCTTGGAGGCTTATTTAAAAGAAACCTATAGATTGCATGGAATAAGTGAAGGCTAAATTTTGGACCCCTCGAAACTTCGGAACCTCGAAAGGATGGAACATCGGGACCCCTCGAAACTTTAGGACCTCAGAGGTTTAGAACTTTAGGTTTTATGAGTTTTGTAATTCCTTATTATTGAATTCTTTGAAAGCACTGAGGGTTACAGGGAGCATATATTACAAAGGAAATTGTTTGCAAAATTAAGGACCAAGCGACCATTTCTCTCTCCTAGGGAAGAACACATGGCAATAGGTGATTGGCCCTCAGGAGCAGACAATGGCAGATGATCTCAACATGATGTGGAGGTATGAAGGACACATGGAATTTAGATTCCACGCTATTGGGTGGCCTAATGGGGAAAATCCCCATGAAACATGTCACCACTAAGGAGACTCCACATGGAGATGATGACAAGAGAATGACGTCATTCGGGAAGTACATTTTGAAGGTCGGAGTTTTCGTAACTCCTTTGTAATTTCTTTTTGGAAAAGTTATGATACTAGGGGCTTCCCATGTTGATTGGCACTTGGTCATGGAGACCCAAAGAACCAAGGGTGCATAGTAAGGCTTAGAACCTAAATGTTGTGGAGATTCCACATGGGTATTTGGGAGGCTAGGGATTTCATAACTCCTCCATAATTGAATTTTGATAAAAACTCGATATAGGGAACTCCAATGATGTTGGCGTCTAGTCATGGAAACCCAAAGAACCAAGGGCATAGAGCGAGAAAAAACATGGATATGGGCCCTTGACAAAACCATGAAGGGATTATCACCTAAGTTCTATGGGAATAGTCATAGCACCCAGTCCTATGGTGGAAATACAATAAGGGAGGAACCAAAAGGGGCTAAAGGCCAATATCGGATCTCAGGATTTCATAATTCCCAGCGTTAATAAAGTTATGAAATGAGGATCCCGGATATTGTAGTACAGAGGAGCATGAAGGATGAATCAGTCAACATCTAAGTAAATGTGTAAAGAAGAGTTGGTCGACAGAGGTAATGGCGACTGTCGTAGGTAGGAGACAAAGACAAATATCACTGGGTCAAGGCAGCAAGGACCGTGATTGCATAGGATTATTTAAATGGTTTTTGTTAGTGAATTGATATAAGTCATACCCGATCTTTCTTGTTTGCATACCTCATTGAACTAAACTAAGATCAGAGCCCCAGGGACAAGATATTTGTTCATAGAAAGGATAAATGCCTTATTGGAGTGTGCAGGTTGACTGAGAATTTATGTCTCTGCATGGAGACACTCAGGTGCCCATTCTTAATTTTATTGTAATGGAAGTATTCAAGAAACAGATGCAACAAAAAGAATGAGTTCAATGTGAAAGAGTACACATGGGTAGTGTGAATGGAAAAATAATGGCTGACAAAGACATCATTGATCACAGCACATGAGTGAAACAAAACCCAAGATTGCAGTTGAGCAATGTTGGGGGAATCATCGTTGTTACCAGTGAGTTGTGTGGAGATCTCAGTGGGTATGTGTGAACTACTATGTGAGGCCAAGTGAGCTTGTTTTGTAGAGAAGAGGATGAGAGTGCCTATGCAAAGAAAAGAGACCCTGAGAGAGCCTGTGTTGCTATACAAAAGGAAGAAAGTGATAGTGGAGAAGAATAAGGATGAGAGAAAAGTATATTTTATAGAGTGTGAGTTGTGTGGAGAGCTTTGACTGTGAGTGGACTGCTAAGAATAGGCCATGTGTGCTTGAGCAGAAGGAGAAGGCTCAAAATATTAGAGTGTTGCATGGGTTGTGTGGTAGTGAATGTTGTTGAGTGAAACAACAAGGTGATACAGAGTGTATAGAGGACAAAATGTTGTGTGGGCTAAGGGAAGAGAAGAGAAAAGAGTTGAAAACAAATAGAGGCTTCCAATTATAGTAAGCATTAAGTTTAATTTTTGAGTGTGAGTTGGAGCCTACATACAGGAAGTTGGGCATCCTCTCTAGTGTGTTTCTGAGAACACTTGGGGATTGGTGCCTTGTGCAAGTTGGTGGTTGCATAAATTCGAGTTGCAAGTTAGCGCTTACAATAAATCCATGAATTTGGTGCTTCATATGGTGCTTCTTGTAGGTTGATCAGGTGTCTGCAAAAGGAGGGAGTTAGTGCTTCATGTGTGTGGTGGCTCACAAATAGATTGATGTAATATAGTAGGTGCTCTTATTCTTACATCAACAACAACAACAATGTTTGGTGGTTTTTTGTCGAAAGGGTTTCCACATAAAACATCCCTGTCTCATGTGTTTGTGCTCAGATGTGTATGCTTGTATTGGTTGATATGGATGTTGTTATAGTTTGTTAATGGGTTCTCTCATACAATGGATGCAAAATTTGAATGAGTAAGGATAAATTGGCATAAAAGTTAAAATTAGCTTTAATATTGATTTATCCCACCTCTCAGTATTAACATTGTTTCCAACAGTACCAAAAGAGAGGCCTTAAATTGTTTAAAATCGCCTAGTACCAGTGACCTTAATATATATGTTATGGTAATTTTTTATTATTTCCAAAGGTGGCATAAACTAACACTTGTTACATTCATTATTTTCATGATTAAATTCATAATGGGGTAAATATCGATTCATCTACATGATGGATAGGTTATAATACCTATGGTTGACACTTGACAATGACTATTTATGTATGTACATGCGATGGGGTTTGGTGTTGAATAAATTATTTATTTATTCACTGACATGGCTTTAGTCATCCGAGCTATAAAACATGGGTTTTAACACTTGGGCACTTGTTACTTGATTTAAATATCATGATTATTATGGTTATATTACCACCTGGAAATGCTATTAATACAAGTTAGTAATATTAGTACTGCATGTCAGTTGGTCATTTCAAAAGTTAGGGTTCAATTCCCGAATACTTTGCATTTTTGTTTTGAGTTTGCATCTTTGCAAGTTGATATGTAAGGTTAAAATTTATTCCTTGAAGCCTTGTGTCACTTGTATGACTTTCCTTGTTGATGAGCCCCAAAAATAGATAATTATATGGGCTCATTGAACCTCCTAATTTGACTTAATCCACCATTCTCCTTAGTTTATTGCATTTTTTTTATTATATTGATGCTAATAGAGTGAATTGGGTTAGTCATTATGCCAACAAGTCTAATGTGTGCTTTGTGTAGCCTTTTTGGTCAATTTGGAGACAAAATTGAAGGTTTTAATGAGCACTTGGCAGCCAAATTCGTGGGAGAACAAGGGAGAGGATTTGTAGGAAGGTGTCCCCTTCATTTATGGGCCCTTACCTCAAATTCTCCACCATCATCTCGGAGTTCAAGGGCCACCAAATCAATTAGCACAAGGGCAGCCAAGCAAGTCAAGTAGGACTGCTGTTAACTACAAGTTTTGGGCAGCCGAGTCCCTAAAGTTTAGGAGGATTGTTGGGGTCCTCAATTTGTATAAATAAGAAGGCTTAGGGCCTCATTTTGGTTAGCCAGTAGTTAGTCACTTTATAGTCATTTTGTATTCATTTTGTAGTCATTTTGTAGTTCGATTTTTAGGCAGTAGATTAGCTTTGCTTTCAACACATTTTCAAGTTCTCCTTGTGGACAGTTTTTGGAATGTAACATTTCTTTTGATCAATAAAGATGAATCCAGCTTTGCACCAGCTCTATATCTCTCTTAGGAGGCTGTATCTCTTGGGGTTGGGCCCATCTCAAGCGCTCAATACCTCCTTTGTTTACTTTCATGTGTCTTCGTTGCATTCTTAGAATAAAATCTGCTATTTAGATTTAAATCTTGTTTTGTTATTTAGATTGTTTTTGATGAGTAAAACAGCTTTTCATGGTCAGATTTAGTTGATAGGTTGTTAACAAAAAAAGCTTCAAGAAAAGGGACATCAAACATCTTTGGTTTCACCTCTCCCTCTTTGGGATCAAGAGCTATGACTAGGATGACTTTGCTGCCCACAAAAACACTGATTTTTCTTTGCCATGCAATCACTAGTGTTTGATTTTCATGTGTAGAAGTTGGTTACAAGTTTAGACTTTCATTTTCTTAGTTGCATGAGTTAAAATACATGGTTTCATTGCAGGTCACACTTCCATTCATTCTCTTTACTGGCAGCTAGCATATTAGGTCAACGTAACTAGGTCTTTGAATTTACAAGTCTTTGTTGGTTCAGATTGGAAAAACGACTTGAAGAGCACCTGTACCACTCCTTCATCTGCTTATTCTCCATCATCACCATCCACTCCACCCTCTACTTAGAATCCTTACCTCACGTCTGCCACATTTGCTCACATAACCCTAGTTTTTGTACATCATTATTTCAGCCTTCTTTGAGCCAACTTAGCTATATACACCTTCTCACCACTCCATCCACCAGTCCCTGGGACACTTCAGACCCCTATCCTACCTCCATATCCATTCATGCATCTTCCCCCACTCACACATCCTCCAAAATCCAATTTTTAAACATCCTGTAGAAATTTCTGAACATCCTGTAGAAATTCCTGAAACATCTTGTAGAACCCCTGTAGACTTCCTGTAGAAGCTCACGAATGAGGTTTCTTGATAGCCAAACTCTATGAAACTCTCTGGAAGGGTGTTAGGGACCCCTTAGGCCCTCTCTGAACCTTCCAACCTCTTCCAAGCATTTCCTCTCGCTAATCCACCTCTGCACAGTCAAAAACAGTTAAATTGTATGCATGATAATTGTGACAACTTATTCAAAAATACAAAAAGATATTTTCTTCAGATAGTGATAACTTAGACACATGCATTTTACCTTCCTAGAAGTCAATGGCATCTCTTTCAGTGGCTTGCATCCTCTTTTTTCGCATCAGTAGGGCTAGCTAGTAAAATTAGGGTTTGCTAGGGTTTGCATTTCCTTTCCGCTTTCCATTTTCTTTCTGCAAGTAAATTAGCCCCTTTGAGTTACCTTTCATTCATCAGTTAAAAAGCTTCTTCTAAGATCTCATAGAAGTTGGCTTAAGCTCCTAGCGGACTTGTGCCAGCTGACCAAGTGACAGCTACGGCAAGAGCTAGTACTTGTGCATACAGCACCGTCGCTTCCAAGTTTGTTATGAACTACCGGGTTGATAAAATTAAAGAAGGGAGTTCTAGGAGTTGCAGCATTATTGCTACAATACTGGGGCCCACCATCTTTTTTGCGCCGTTTCCGGGGAAGCGTCAGAGTATTGGTGATTGCTGCTTTTCTTCTATTTTCCACTACAACCTTCTGCTAAGTAGTTTATTTCATTTCATTTCCGCAAAAGTAGAGTAGACATTTCCCGCTTTCATAGATTAGCATTTCAATTCCGCAATTTCATTTCTGCAAGCGTAGATTAGCATTTCAATTCCGCAAGTGTAGCCTAGCATTTCATTCCTGCAATTTCATTTTAGCAAAATAGATTAGTCCTTTCCTGCTTTCATTTCAATTCCGCATTTTCATTTCAGCAAGATAGTTAGTTGCAGTTCAAGCTATTTTAGTTTTTTCAGGTACAAGCAAAAATCAACCAAAAAGATTTCCTTTCATACCTTGTAGGAGTAGAGATAATTCAGAAAAATGATTGCACAACACCCCCACTGCTTCACACGTTCAACCTTCTCTCTTCTTCGATGGCTGTGAGTAAAGAACCCTTAGGTGGACAGCAAGACATATTTGAAGAACCTCAAGGGAAGAAGAAGAAGAAAACATTCCTCTGGAGCGAATGGCTACAAGCAGAAATGTTGGGAGCAAAACCTTATCCAAAAATGAATTTGCAAATCAGATGGAAGATTTCAAGAGCGAGGTAAGGCAGTTTCTTGCCATGCAACTAGATACCTTGTGGGTCCAAAATAAGCAAGAAGAAGCCAAGAGGGCTTTGGCCATTTTTTGTCTTAGGCGTACCAGAAAGCATCCTAGGAACGCATGTCCATTGTACTCCATAGAAGTGTGTTTTGTCTATGAAGAATACCATCCTACAAATCAGTGCCCTTCCTTACCCAAAATCAAATCTGCATATCAGAGAGCCAAAGGAGCCATCGAATCACTCTATTATATGAACCAAAGGAAGCCGCATGGACCTAGATCTTACCAGCAGGAACTGCAAGGGACACCCGAGACCTATTATGACCCCTATCAAGCCACTTTCATGCCTTCTTGGGGTCCCCTTGCTCATCCTTCCTGGTTCACACCTCCTCCTTGTTCCTTCACAGATCCATATTATTCCCTACCAGTTGCTCATTCGTTTCATTCTTACACTCAGCCATAGCCTCAGTGGAATGCACCTCATCAGGGGTGGAGGCCCCAGTACAACTCTCCTCCCACTCATTTGCCTCCACCACCTACCCAACTACAACCCCATCCACATCCATCTCAAATATACACCCCCACTCAAGTACCCGTACCACCATTCCCAAAACCATACAATGGAGTAGCTCAACCCAATTGCAAAGTTGAGGCACAACATGTCCAAATGACTCCTCTTGAGCTCAACGATCTTCACCATAGCTCAAGAAGAGTGTTGCAAAGCAGAGATTATATCGACAACATTGAAGAACCAAAGGCAAAAGAAGATTCAAAAGAGGAGATCAAAGAACCATGGGTTGCACTTGATGAAGAGAAGAGATCAGAATCAGAGATCGAGAAAGCTCCCTCATGATTACCATCAAATCCTCCATGTACTCAAGAGAAAGATCAGCAAAAAGAGGAAGATGAGAAGGTCATGATAGAAGGTGACATGAAGAATGATCCAGATCAGCAAAAGGACCAAGGATATCAAAGCTATATTGAGACATGGTTCCAGACATTCACTAAGTTGTAGCAGTACTCTCTTCCTCAGCTATGTTTGATCACTTCAAAGTGAGATCATTTTGTCTCTGAAATCTAGATAGTTGTCAAAGCATGCATTTCGAGCCTTCACATCATCTTTTCTCTAATCTCGATGTGCACATGGATCCATTGGAAGTATTCTTATACTTGAAAATGATTTTGTTTTTCAAGTAGGGTAGGGTAGAAAAAAGAAAAAAAGAAAAAAAAAGAAGATAAGAAGAAAAATAAAAATCTAAGGTGAAAACCTCCTGTCACACGGAATCTGTCAAGGGTGCGGACACGACTGACCTTCCTAGAAGTCTAAGACATTCTAATGACAAACAAGACAAAATGGAGTGATCTTTCTCTAAATACACCTTTTACAACATGAAAACTACAAGTGTTTAGGCTTACCTTATTCCAAAACGCTGTTGTTGAAGTTCGTTCTTGACGATCCGGATGAGCTCCTCCTTCAAGTCAATTCCTGCAACCACAAACAATCAAACAATTACCAAGCACTTGCATTTCATATAATAAAACATATATTCAACATGCAGACCAAGGAACACATGAAATAACTCATTAACACAAGCTATTGAGAAAAATAAACCAGTTTGTATTAATAACGAAACAAAGAAACTCTTACAACCTGGCCTTGGTGTTGTGCAAGTTCCTCCCAGGGTCCATCAAGGGTTTTCCTCTACTTTGACAAAGCTCACCCTCTCCCAAGTAGAATCAAGTGAAGACAATCTCTCCTCACAAAGGCTCTAATGGAAGACCTAAATCCTGCAGCATTTACCCAAAGAAAATGTATAGCTCCAACCTCCCCTCCTTCTGGCTCAATGCCTTTATTTATAGTGCTGTAAAGAGGTTATTCAGGTCCACTATCAATGGGATCATCCCCCTCTATGGGTGGGATAGCTCCCTTATTGATGGGATAAGTTCCCCCTTAATAGAGATACATGAACCAACTGGAGGCGCATCCATTTCATCAAACCGACCTCTAGAATGTTCTAGAAGTAACCACAAGTAACTTTTTCAAGATAAAACTCGCGCATTTTGCCTTTTACAGAGGGACGCACCTGTCCCTTAACATACAGAGCGTCCATGGACGCAGATTTTGTGAACAAGGTCCGCGTCCCCGCAGGTAAGACTAGAGAGAACCTGCGACCCCAGAGATAAACATGATTTTTACAAGACTTTCTCTCTTCTTTGAGTTTGAGATGGATAACAGAGGCATGAGACTTGCCTAAGAGGGTAGCATGACTGTTGATTTGAGCCATACTAACTGTAAGTAGTCAAGGTGACATTTTTTAGTGTAACAGATTGCCCCCTAAAGTGCGAAGCCTGGAATAGAATAGGGTTTTGTAATTCTAGGAAGGGTGAAGCGCTTTATCATTTCAAGGATTGCCTTGTGGATGGCCTGGTTGGAACCTGCAATTTTCAACACAAAATACATGGATAAGATTATATCATCACTGAGGTAGGCATTCCCATACTCAGATTCAAAACTTTAACTAATGGACTAACTATTCTGATACAGGAATGATCTTGCAGTACATCATTTTTATAGACTTTTGTAGATACAGTATGGACGCAGCCATCTGTTTATGATAAGTCTACATAGACAATGAATACAAAACTCCTCGCAGCCTGGATGGTAGAAACTAGATCCAGGGTCTTCACTTCTACTTCCCGAATTGGTACGATTCTAGCCATGTGATTAAATGATTCGATGTCGAACATGGTAGAAACCACTTGATTACCAGTCAATGATGTAAACTGTTAACAAGCGTGAGAGAAACCACCAGTAATGTCAATGGTCCTCAAAGTACCAAGCACAACCCGTGAAATGTGAATAGATGTTTTGATGTCGAACACTTCACGGAATCCTCTGATCGAAAGTCAATGATGTAAACTGACGTCAAAGGCGAGAAACCTGCCATTGATGCATGCAGACTTCAAGGTACTGTCGATTCCTAAGTCATCTTTCTAGATAATGTGTCGATGTCGATAGAAAGCGACCCGTTGCAGGCAAGCCCGCAACACGAAATCATTGTTCAAGTTGAAGAAATGTTGCTGTAAGGACTGACTCAGGGATGGTCAAATGGATGACAAGTATTTTGCAGATGAAAGTTTTGCTTGCAGACCTCTTGAACACATAACGACACAACAGATGGTTTGGTGACGAATAACTCAAAGTTGATCCCTGAACCCGGTTAAAGATTTTCAAAGTGATTTGGTCAACTGTGAGGTAAAAGATTTCCCAACCCAGGTGAATGAAAAGTGTCGTGTTCAAGAGCGGTAATAAAGTTTCTTCTGAGACAAAAGGTGACAAATAGGTTCATTCTTCTCTCTTTTCCCCCACCATTTCTGGCAAGTACCTCTTTATTTTTAACAAGCTTGAGGAGGATAACATATGCTTGGTTATAAGCTCATCCTTCGGACGAGTCCAACCTAGTTTAAATTCGAACCCTAGGAAGGAGTGGTTCGTTCCTGTTTGTAATTGAACAGGTCCTTTACTGTAAAAGTTTAACGAGCCCAGTATAGGAGAAACTCGGCGTTTTTCATTTTTAGAGAGTCTGAAAAACTTAAGGAAACTCCACGTTGAACTTTTTCGTAAGTTTGTGTCCCTCAAGCCCGAAAAAGTATAAAATAATACCTGGGGGAACCGCTTGATCTTGCGACCAAGGAGTACTTTCATAATAGTATCGTTGACCTGAAAAGTAAAAAGCGATCAAAGACACGTCGTTTTATTTCCTTATCGAGTTTGGAAACGACAAAAACCCGGCAATCTTTTCCTGATTTTGCGGTCAGAAAAGAGCTAAAAGGGGACCGTCTTTTAATTCCGTTTTAACGAGTGAAAAAGAAACACTCGGCGATCTTTTCATGTTTTAGGAGTCAGAAAAGGGCTTAAAAGATGACTCTGAAATTTTGTTTGTGAAAAATTACAATTTCCCTCGAAATCCCTTTGTCCTGCACAAAAGCGACACATTACTCATACCTGTTTAAAATAGGCAAAAATACATTTGAAAACATCTTTTCATGGTAAAAAATGAACTAATTCATCCAAAAAACCTATAAAAAGACCTTTTACCATGTCATTTTTACCGTTTCACTGTTGAGGTTGAAAAAGGAGCTTTTGACAAGAAACTTCCCGTGGTTGCTGCGGAAAATCTGACCGTCGGAATCGAACGCCGCTTCACCGAGGTATTTTACACATCCCACTCTTCATTTTTATCCGTTTAGTTTTTTGTTTTTGGTCTCTGTTTCATTTTTTGGGGGGTTTTGGTTCAAAATGCGCCCCTCGGCGGACGCAGGTGCCCTTCGGGTGACCCGCGTCCCCCGACTTTTTCTCACACGGGAAAAAGGTCGGGGGACGCAGTTCACCTTCAGGCGAGCTGCGTCCGGACGCCCTGTGCTACAAAGCCGGGGTGCGTCTTCCGCAAAGGGCGCATTTCAAAACCCCAACTCTCTCAAAAAACCACCAAATTTGCTCAAATTAATTTCTAATTGACTCTTTTGATGTGCAGGACCTAAAACATGTTAGACTGGAGAGAGAGAGAGCACGTAGAGGACGATGAAGCTGCGATTAACCACCAACCCTCTCTGGATGCCTTAAGAACATGTGGATTGTACAAATATTGGACCATACCGGGCATGAGGGGCCAGGTAAGATTTTTGGAATGGCTGGTTGAGCGATGGAACGTTCAAGATCAATGTTTTTACATTGGAGGGCACCAGCTCGAGATAGAGCCCTCGGATGTATACTTTCTCACTGGCTTGCCAAACAGAGGTGAGCAACTCAACCTTGCGGGGACCAGGCCGGGTGGCCAATCCCTTGATGATCTCCGCGAGGAGTGGTGCAGACCAGGGACTCGCCATAAAAAAGGCGTGGAGATAAAGCACATCGCTCTGGCGGAACTTAGAGTTATTGCATTTACGGTCACTAGGATTTGTGGCGCGGCCGCCTTGCACATTGCCTCCGGATCCCAAATGCGGATGGCAGTTGACTGTTACCAAGGCACCATCTTCAACTGGTGCGAAGCTGTGTCGGCTCATATGAAGAGCCAACTAACCAAGGCAAAGAACGGACGACTAAAACTTTTGGATATGGGCCTATAGTCGTGAGCTTTGCCTTGGAGAGAGTTCCTATGCTGATCCCTCAGCAACTCACTGTTGATGACTTGGGTCCTCGGGAGCCAAAGCTTGTTCGATGGGTTGCGGTGATGGCCCGGCATCCTGACGAGGGTGCTGCAGTGGTTCGATTCTCAGACAGTTACTTCGACTGGCTAGAGGGCCAGCTTTTTGTGATACAAGACTTTCCATATGCCGGAATGGATTTCAGAGGTGATCCGGACATGGTTCTTCCACAGGGAGAACAATGGGATGACAGAGGTACTTTCATTTTCACAAGTTTTCTAATTATGTATTTTTTTATTTTTCATATATATCGTCTCAAAGTAACAGTAAAATTTTAAAAATGCAGATGTTGGACCACAGCGTCCAGCCAATCTCCGGCCTTACGACAGACGACATCCAGCTGCACCGGCACCGGCCCTACAGGATGCGACAGCAGAAGTACTAGCTGATTTGGAGCATGATCTAGAGCGTCTCACGGCAGATATACCTGAGACTACTATGGATGATATTCCTATGAGGCTTCAGCGCTTCGTAGTCGCGGTCCCTGGACCGTTTAGGAGATTTTTGCGTAAGGTAGCCCGCGCAGTGGTGTCGTACAGAGAGCACCACCAGTGATTGACTAGTCACTTTTGTAGTCACATGTGACATTTTTGACTTTTTGTACTATCATTTTGCCGATCATAAGGTGTGTTAAACCTATGATCGAAGACGATGTATATATTTTTGGACACACTTCTATCTATATCTATATATCACTATTACCGGCTTATCTTGTTTAACATGTATGATGAAATGTCTTTAAATTTACTTGCATGATTATTATAAATGTCTGTCCAACACTCGAGAAGCAATTGCATCTGCTAATGTATTCAAAGACCTTGGAATATGTTGATATTCAATGTAATCAAATTCACGTTCCAAGAGACGCACTCTCAAAAACAACCTTAATAACACAGGATTTCTAATGGCATAAACTCTATTAAGCTGTAATACAACAAGTTCAGAATCTAACCTCACTATCAAACGTCGAATTCCAAATGAAATAGATTCGGATAATAATTCAACCACTGCACTGTATTCTGCAATGTTATTCGTTGTTTGACCGAGGCTTACCCCATGCATAGAAACTAACTCGTCAGAGGGTGAATAGATAACCCAAGCTGCGGAAGAGATATTCCGTGTACTACGACAAGCACCATCAGCAAATCCAATGTATGTTTGGAGAGGCGTCGACATCTACAATATCAAGAGTAAAACCAAGATGAGCCAAAATAATGACGAAAAACCACACTTGCTAAGCTAAGCACACTGACTAAACTAACACACTTGCTAGCTAGAAAGGAAATCTAACCTATCTAAAAATTTCTCCATCCATCATTTTAAGCATAATACCTCTTTAGGTAAAGTCCATTTCTGGGTTTGCCCAAAGAGTCCCCATCAAAATCAACTAACTCATAAGCCCCTTTTGCTAGCTTTCGCTTTACAATGTAGGGCCCATGCCACATGGGAACGAATTTTCCAGCACCTAGCTTATCGTTCGCTTGATCATATAATAGTACTAGGTCTCCTTCTGAAAAACTTCGAGGAGTTACATTTTTATCGTACTGAGCTTTCATTCGTTTCGCGTGAGTCTCGATGGCTAAAGTAGCGTCACGTCGAGTCTCATCTAATTTAGCCAAGTATAACAACCGTTTCTCCTCTTCGGAAGTAGCTGGAAGTAATTCGACAGCCATTTGAAGTGATGGGATTTCGCACTCAATAGGTAACACAGCTTCTAAGCCATAAACTAGCTGAAAAGGGGTGAAACCTGTTGAATTTTTCACTGAAGTTCGATATGCCCATAGCGCCGAAAATAACATGTTATGCCAATTCGTTCGATGGATACCAATGATCCGTCGAATCATGACGACTAGAACTTTGTTGATTGACTCAACCAAACCGTTGGCTTGCGGATAATAAGGTGTAGAGCTATCGTGGCGCAAACCAAGCTGGCTTGTAAGTTCAGTCATCATGACATTTCGAAAATGGCTTCCATGGTCCGTAATGATTGCTTGTGGGACACCAAACCTAGTTATGATATGATTGAATACGAAAAGTGCAGCTGTCTTGCCGCTTGCGTCGAATGTAGGCATCGCCTCGGCCCACTTAGTAAAATAATCAACCGCAAGGATGATATACGCATGCCCCCCGGCCGAGTGAGGGTTACAAGTAATAAAGTCAATGCCCCATTTGGCGAATGGACCAGCGGCAATTATAGGGTGGAGAGGAGCAGGTGGAGCGCGCATCTTGCGATCAAACACTTGACAGTTGTGGCACTTTCTGACGGCAAGGATACAATCTTTAAACATAGACGGCCAGAAATAGCCAGCGCGCAACACCTTCTGAGCTGTGGCATACCCAGACATATGACCGCCACATGCTCCAGAGTGACAATCATTCAAAACTCTCTCAGCCTCATCGTGAGTTAAACAACGTCGAAAAACTAAGTCTGCCCCCAGGCGATAAAGTGTATCTCCAATAATTCTGTATTGCTGGGATTGAAACCGAATTTTTCGACGGTTTTCCTTGGAAGCTTCAGGCCGAAAGGTTTGGGTTTGGAGATAGATGATTATATCCCCATACCACGGATCTACAGTGCTAATAAGAAACAAAGATTCGTCCGCAATGGACTCCTCTGCCACAGTCTCTGTGTCAGCACTCGGGAAATCACACATCAATTCCGCGAAGACTAAAGATTTCTTAGACTTGGACTTCTCAAACTCCAAGTCGAACTCTTGCAGGATGACGATCCATTTAGAGTACTTGCCCCCTAGCAGTTGTTTTGTCAAGATATAAATCATAGGGTTGCAATCCGAAATAACAGTAGTTTTGCGGAGAAGAATGTAGTGACGAAAACGCTGGACAGCTTGAACGGCTGCCAGGGCCAATTTCTCCACATGTGAATATTTTAACTCAGTTGGATTTAAGGTTCTGCTAAGGTAATATATCACATGCTCTGCCTTGAATTCATCTTCTTGAACTAACACCATTCCAATGGTGGAATGCGAAGCTGCGAGGTATAAGAAGTAGTCCTGGTTGTAGTTGGGAGGATGCAATAACGGTGCATGGGTCAACGCGTGTTTCAGTGCATCAAAAGATTGTTGAGCAATCTCGTCCCAAAAGAATTGTACGTTCTGTTTCAACAACCGTGTAAAACCTTTAGTGACCTCGGCGTAGTTAGGGATGAATCGGCGTAAAAAGTTCGCTTTCCCTTGCAAACTTTGGAGTTGGCGCAAACTCGAAGGAGGAGGCAATTGGATGATAGCCTCGACTTTCGAGGGATCGACGCGAATGCCGGTTTTGGAAACAACAAATCCCAGCAATCGACCTGTTTCTATACAGAAAACACACTTGTGGGGATTCAACCGAATTCGATAATGCCTACACCTCATAAAGATTGCTCGTAAATGGACAAGGTGATCAGCTCGGTGTAAAGAATGAGCAGGCAAATCATCGAGATAGGGTTGCACAATGTGCTTGATGTCATGAAATGCATAAGACATGGCCCGTTGAAAAGTAGCACCGGCATTCTTAAGGCCAAAAGGTAATTTGCAATAAGCAAATGTCCCCCATGGACAAATGAATGCCGTTTTTGGTTGATCGGCAGGTAGAATATTGATTTGATTATAACCTGAGAAACCATCCATGAAGGAAAACATCTCACTTCCGGCACAATCATCAATAATTTGATCGATATAAGGCGTAGGATAGTTGTCTTTTGGACAAGCTCGATTGATATCCCTATAGTCGATACAGATTCTTATTGTTCCTTGTTTTTTATTGACGGGAACAATATTCGATACCCAATCCGTTAACGGGATCGGATAAATGAAACCTGCTTTCAACAGCTTTTCGACTTCTGCTTTGATTGCAGCTGCTTTTCGAGGGTGAATCTGACGCAACCGTTGCCGAATGGGTTTAGCATCCGGGTAGGTTTTGATTTCATGAACAACAATGGCAGGATCAATTCCGGCATTTCTTCGTAAGACCAGGCAAACACGTCGCGGAATTCTTGGAATAGGGCCTTGTAAGTTTGGATTTCTTCTTCAGTACATGCGGCACCTATATGAATGTTCTCCTCGATTCCGGGCTTCACTGAAATATCAATGGGAATAGTACGAGAAATATTCCCTAAATTCAGCTCTGAATCAGAATGTTTCGTTGGATCCTGAGCGTCTTTGACATATTCAGCGGTAAAGATAGATGAAAAATCATTTTCAAATGCATCATCCTTAGGTAAAAACGAAGATCTGTGATGGAGATCTTCCCATGGTAGATCATCTACACTTAGGATTTCGCGAAGTTGTTCGTCAGATGACACTTCTTCGGGAAACGTTATCCGTTCTAAGGGTGAGGTGAAAAGTGACTCTTCACTGACCACATTCATTTGGTCGGTTGAATGAAAGTCGGTAAAAGACATAAGAGCTTCATAAGCAATCTCATACGGACTCAACGGCATAACATCACCGAGTGAGTCTAGCTCAGAGTCAGAGGGAACATACCAAGGATCATCATAAATAATGTTTTCTGACGTGATCATATGAATTGTTGCAAACGAAGGGTCTGCATTGAGTGGAGGGAGAGGAAAAGTTCCCAGTAAACCGGAATCCTTAACTAAACCTACACCAATGTCCCTATAAGGGATTGTCGTTTTACCAACATGCTGGATAGTTTCTAAAGAGGTTGGGTCGGATGAAAAGTATGTCAGCTGATCAATAGTCACGATCTTACCGTTATGTGGAAACTTAATGACTCTGAAGACCGATGAAACGACCGCTGTCATAGCATATGACCAACTTCGACCCAAAAGAAGGTTGTAGTCTAGAGGGGCATCAACCACTTCCACATCCAGACTAACGGTTTTACCTTCGACCCCTATAGGCAATTCTTGTAGAATACCAAACGGACGGAACCCACGGCCATCAAAGGCCTTAAGGATGGTGGGGGATTGGTTCAACGAAGGAGAACCAAGCGATCTCCAACATTGAATCGACATAATACACGTAGAAGCTCCCTCATCAATCACAGTCCGATGAATAGGCCTGTTTTTGACTATCACTGGAATTTGGAAAGCCATTTGATGGGGGAGACGCGGTGTACTACTTTCTAGATCAAAGATCATTAGGTTCGGGTCCTGAACATCGACAGCTCCAATAGCCGACAAAAGCAATTTTCGTTGCGCTGGACATGATTGCAGCACTTCGAGTGCCGACATTGCTGAAGGTGAAACAGCTAAGTCTTCAACAATGTTGTAATTCTGGGCTGCTCTCGCATGTGGATTGAAAGCAGACCTTCGAAGTACACCCTTGGCGGGCGGCTTAATCACTAAGTCTGGGTTAGGTTTTTCGATCTGTAGTGGATCGGAACCAGGAGTTGAGGTTGATGGGTTAGAGTGAGAAGATTCTGCTTCTTTACCATCAACAGGAGCCTTACTACCATAATCTTGCGATCGAGTCGCAATCCTGACATGAGACATCATCAAAATGGGTTCTTCACTGGCATTCGAAGAAGAACCTATCATCTTATTTTCCTGCTCGGGAATGGATTCTTTAACACAGCAGGAGTGGGAGAACCTTTAACTATTTTCACTACCTCGGCCCGATGAGGGCAGTCTCTCGTAAAATGATCTTCTTCACAAATGAGACAAGGATAACGAGGTTTGCGCTTTTCGTCATTGGTTTCCGACTTTTCCGTTTTCTCCTTTGGAGCCTTGTCTGCTTTAGCCTTCTTCTTTCCTTTCTTCTTTCCACCGTTTTTGGATTTGGCCGTAGATGACTCTACAGCGTGAATGTCGGCGGTAAGTTCAGGAGGAGAAGACTCTCCTGTCGGAGAATCAGGCAAAGTGATAATTGGAGTATTGGAGGTCTTGGAAGACTTCTTCTTACTCTTCGTAGTCACGATACCGATCATACCATCAGCGGCATGAGATCCCGAAGGAGCAGCAGCGATTTGGTTTGACTTTGGAAGATCCGGAATTTTCTCGTGTAACGTACCCGACTGAGTGTAAACTAAGTCAAGGTATTGTGCCTGAGCAATGACTTGCTCCTCAGTAACTACTCCGGCCTTAGCTACATCTTCAGTAATTCTTGGTAATAATGATTTTACAAACCATTCAGCTAAGATTTGGTCCGGGATAAAAACTTTCACTAATCTTCTTCGACGTCTCCACTCATGGATGTGATCAGAAATGTACGTGGATGTCGATTGTTTTAGCGAAGTTAATAATTCTGTACCATTATCGTATCTGACTGGTAACTGAAAATGAGTTAAGAATGAAGTAGCTAACTGGCTAAAGTTGTAAAAAGAAGCCCGTGGCAACTCAATGTACCACTTGGCTGCGAGACCAATGAGTGTACGCTGGAAAAGACGTAAGCGGATAGAATCATCTGAGATGGAATTTGATGCACACCAGAGGTGGTAAGTCATCACGTGATTAGACGGATCCTCTCCAGACTTACCTTCGAACTTGGGTATATCGCTGGGCAACTTATTTGGCATTGGCGGCCAGAACGGAAGATATTGAATTGGATCGTTCGTTAGGCGCGTCAAGTCGGGTAAATCTAAAGTCGCAATAAACGGTAACTGCCGGTTAGGATCTCTAAAACTCTGAGTCACAATACCAGCCCCAGGAGGAGGATATCCAGGATAACTAGGAACAGGAGTCGCATTTGGGATATTATATCCTCCTGGAAAACCAGGATTAACCGGACCGTACTGGGGTTGCTGAGGTGGTTGATAAGTGTACCCAGGATACGGTTGATACTGGTAAACCGGTTGTTGGGCAGCTTGCCCAGGTTGATACTGTCCCTGGTACGGAGGTTGAACAAATTGAGGTTGAGTAGTAACAACCGTACTTGTACCAGGTTGGCCTGCAGGCATCTGGACTGTGGTTTGAACCGTGGGTCCAGACAACGGTACAGATGTCTGAGGAGTGGTTACAGGGACAGTAGAAACCGGAGCTGCCGATACTCCAGATGTAAGCATGGTAGATGAAGCGGTAGTTGCTGCAGCCGTGTGAGGTGGAGTACTAGGTGCAATTGGCGGCTGAGTAACTACAGAAGTTACAGGGGTCTGAACACTTGACTGGACAGGTTGCGGTTGCTGGGGTGGACCAGGAACTGCAGGTTGTCCTGCTTGAGGTACCGACTGTATACTTGGTTGCGACATCTGTTGACCCTGTGACGGATCCCATGTTAACATTCCAGGGTATTGACTCGTAACAGGTTGAGGATACTGAGATCCATAGCCGTATTGAGGATAGGGTTGATAACTGTAAGGTGTAGTCCCATATGATTGCCCTTGAGGTGGTTGATAACCTTGACCAGGGTATTGACCCGTAGGTTGATAACCTTGAGGTAAATACGAATACTGGGGTTGACCTTGACCTTGAGGTTGGTATCCTTGAGGTTGATACCCTTGGGGTTGATACCCTTGGGGTTGCCATCCTTGAGGTTGCCATCCTTGAGGTTGATACTGATACTGAGGTTGACTTTGGGGTACATATTGAGGCTGGGGTTGATACCCTTGGGGTTGATACCCTTGAGGTTGCCCCCCAGTCACAAATGAAGTACCTTGAGGTTGCCCCCCAGGCATTAACGAAGGTTGCCCCCAGGCGGTAATTGGCCACCTTGAGGTTGGTTAATGGGAGTTGAACCTGACATCATATAAACTTCACCTATACTCAATGGTACATTACCACTGTTTCCAACTAATAACCCATGATCAACAGGTTGAGGAGATGCTCCCGCAAAGGTACCAGAAAGTGATTGATACCCAGTAGGAACAGAAGGACCGCCATGTAAAAATGATTCAGGACTTTGTGAAAACACAGATGACTGACCAGACATATTTACAGGAGAATGAATTCCTCTAGGTGGAACCGGAGTACGAGGTGTAGAAAAACCTACTGAGTTGTCTAAAAAATTGGTTAATGCAAGGTACCAAGATTCACTTCTAGGAGGACTGTAAAAGATGGATTCACGCTCCCTTAGATCAAGGGTAATTAGATCTTCAGAATCAGAAACGCCTATTTCTTCCTCTGGAACAAGTTCTTCTATAGCAATTAATCCAACAGGAAGATTTTCGGTGATAATTCTTTCTATTCTTGGTGAATCAGGAACACTAGGAGTTGGAGTAACAGGTTCTGAAATTTCAGGTTCTTCGCCTGTTTCACTGGCAGATGAAAAACTACCAGCAAGCTCGGAAACTGTAACAGCTTCGGGATTGTAACCTGTTTCTAATCTTTGGTAATCTGGATGGACTACCAAGGAAGATTCTCCTTCTTCAGGTGATCCTACTCTACTGCCACTAGGAGGAGTTACAAGGACCTTTAAACCCTTCTAAATGACCCGGAATGTCTTCAGGAGATTCACCCGCGATTTACGGAGTTTTCTTAACAAATCTATCCCGGTAACAATCTCAGGAGACTTGCCCCGAAGTCTACGGGACTGTCTCGGTAATTCCGCCACAATTAAAGATTTTAACTACAACACACGAAAACAAAGTAAAAAATTTCAAATCAAACCACCTAAAGTCTTCTAAAGAACCAATCAAATTTGAAGCACACGCCTAAATAATCTAGAGCGTCAAACCACACACAAACAGTAGTCTTCCGGACCAAAAGCGCTAGTTGGTGATTAGGCCCAACCTCGCAGGATTCAGTACAGAAATAGTGGGTGGAACAGTTACCCCGGCAACCTGCTTAATGAATAGACTGGACCAAGTTCCTCCACTTTAACCGTCTCGAAGTGAAGCGAACCCCCCAGAAAATCCAAGTGAGTATAACCGACGTCTGCTCCAGGTACAGTGGGACCTTCCCTCCACCGTCACCTTGGGTAGAATCCTAGATATTATGGCCACTAAGGTTACCAATCACAACAATTACACCTGGGGGAACAGTCTAAACTCCGACAGCACGCAAGGGCAGAGTAGCAAGCTCCAATCCCCTTACCGGCTCCTTGACAACAATCCAAGGTTTACCGATAAGTGACCCCTGGCTCCTCGACAATGGTTAATCCGAGGTTTACCGTTTGTAATACGTACTGTCTGGCGTCGTTCCCAACGAGGGAGGAATGATCCCCTCACTGGTTCGGACACGAGCTCGTGCTTCTCCTTTAAGAGGAGCTTTCCCAAAATGTAACTGAAACAATTGGATTTGTTCTACTCAAGATAGACTATCTGTTTGGTTTTGTAGTCTTGGAGAGTTAAGTACTCACCTACTCCAAGACCCTAGCCTAAGCTATGTTGGTGTTTCAGAGCCCTAGAAAAATAAAGATTACTAGATTGATTTTAATTTAAGCGTTACTTTTAAGGTTGTTTCTTAAGTCAAAAGGTGATGGAAGTGAAACTAGTGGTGTGTTGACTCGACTCGAAACCACTACAAAATGCACCTAAAATGATTTATCCACTACTTTACTTTTTCGATGAATTGCTTAACTAAAAAGTTGAGAGAATGCAATCTTTATAAAAGCAGCTTCTTAATTGAAGACAATCAAAGAAACAATTCGTTTTTCTTTTCCAAGCATAAAAACATAACTTCTCTTTACATGCACGAAAAAACTCTTTTCTTCTTTTGAAAACAAAAAGCTACTTGAAACAAGACTTTTTAAGAAGATGTTTTTGTATTTTTCTTTTAATAAAGCAAATAAATCTAATATAACCAAAAATCAATCTTAACAACTCTTAAAATCTATGAAAATGCACTCATAAGCAAACTAAAGGCAAATTTACTCTAAGCAATCTTAACGAGGCCAAAACTAACAATGATTATTTCTAAGGTGTTTTACTTGATCACAATCAAATCAAGGACTAGCTTATTGCAGAACCAAAAACTAGTCAAAACAAAATTCTAATCTTTTTGTCCTTTTTGAAAATGGAAATCAATACTTTAAAAACAAGCAATGCGAAATTTGACCCAAAACAACTCAAATGACAAGTTGCTCAAACAAGGAGACTTTACGACAGGCTCAACTTCTAAGAAGGTTGACTAACCAGAGATATCTAAGGCTGGACAACTTTCTAAGCTCAAAGTTACTACAAAGCCTTTCCAAAAATCAAACCCTAGGTCTAAACTTCGTTGAAAACCACTAAAACACTCAAAGCTCACAAAACTAGTTCAGGTGAGAATTCTTGACAGGGTACTAAAGGATCTGGGCAGAAAACACTAAGGAAAAACAAAATCTAAAAGTAATTTAAAGCAAAAATGGAATTTTCTTAACTTTTACAGGAAGACGCAGGCCACCCGTTGTCACAGGTGCGGCCCCGCACTGTGCAGTCGACAACAGCGCGTCCAAGGACGCACTGTGCAGCACACAGAGACTGCGTCCTTCTGGAAAAAGGAAGAAAAACTAAAGCCAACTAGATCTACAGCTAAGCCACCCAAATACTAATTCTCACAGTCAAAAACCAGAAAATAAAAATGATTTTCTCAAAGCAAAGTTCATATAAAGGAAAAGACTCTCTCATTAATGGATTCCCCAGCGGAGTCGCCAATTTGTCACACGGAATCTGTCAAGGGTGCGGACACGACTGACCTTCCTAGAAGTCTAAGACATTCTAATGACAAACAAGACAAAATGGAGTGATCTTTCTCTAAATACACCTTTTACAACATGAAAACTACAAGTGTTTAGGCTTACCTTATTCCAAAACGCTGTTGTTGAAGTCCGTTCTTGACGATCCGGATGAGCTCCTCCTTCAAGTCAATTCCTGCAACCACAAACAATCAAACAATTACCAAGCACTTGCATTTCATATAATAAAACATATATTCAACATGCAGACCAAGGAACACATGAAATAACTCATTAACACAAGCTATTGAGAAAAATAAACCAGTTTGTATTAATAACGAAACAAAGAAACTCTTACAACCTGGCCTTGGTGTTGTGCAAGTTCCTCCCAGGGTCCATCAAGGGTTTTCCTCTACTTTGACAAAGCTCACCCTCTCCCAAGTAGAATCAAGTGAAGACAATCTCTCCTCACAAAGGCTCTAATGGAAGACCTAAATCCTGCAGCATTTACCCAAAGAAAATGTATAGCTCCAACCTCCCCTCCTTCTGGCTCAATGCCTTTATTTATAGTGCTGTAAAGAGGTTATTCAGGTCCACTATCAATGGGATCATCCCCCTCTATGGGTGGGATAGCTCCCTTATTGATGGGATAAGTTCCCCCTTAATAGAGATACATGAACCAACTGGAGGCGCATCCATTTCATCAAACCGACCTCTAGAATGTTCTAGAAGTAACCACAAGTAACTTTTTCAAGATAAAACTCGCGCATTTTGCCTTTTACAGAGGGACGCACCTGTCCCTTAACATACAGAGCGTCCATGGACGCAGATTTTGTGAACAAGGTCCGCGTCCCCGCAGGTAAGACTAGAGAGAACCTGCGACCCCAGAGATAAACATGATTTTTACAAGACTTTCTCTCTTCTTTGAGTTTGAGATGGATAACAGAGGCATGAGACTTGCCTAAGAGGGTAGCATGACTGTTGATTTGAGCCATACTAACTGTAAGTAGTCAAGGTGACATTTTTTAGTGTAACACCTCCTCGGAGGCACCTTAGATTGGCTCATTGATTGAAAACTTCCATGAGGTGATCAATGGGTTGGGAAAAAAGAGAAAAGAGAATAAGATCTCTGGGTGAAAACCTCCCTTGGAGGCACCCAGGGCAGGCAATTAGGGTGAAAACCTCCATGAGGCGCCCTAGTTATTTTTCAAAAAAAGGAGAAAAAGAGAAATAAAAATAAACCTAATTTCCATTGGATAATTGCAGGTTGCAAGAAGGACATTGCAGGTCAGGAGGATCACTCAAAACAAAGACAAAGGAATTTTTGTGCCTTCTATAGGAAGTTCTGTATTTCTACAGGAAACATCCTGTAGAACCTTCAAGCAAGCCAGATTCGATTTTGGAAGGGAATCTAAAGCTTGGAATCTATTGGTTATGCCTGCAAGCATCCATTTTTCCATTCCTCTCCCTCTTCCATCATTTTTTCCACCTCATTGTGCTTCTTTTATGAAAATTGTGTTTTCTACAAGAAGTTCTTTGTCTTCTACAGGAAGCTTACAAAAAAGCCAAATTGATCTCTGAAGAGGACCTGAAGGCTGGGAATATGTCCATGAGGTCTGCACACATCCATTTTTCCATCCCTCATCCTTTTCCATCATTTTTTCCATGTCATTGTCTTCTTTTCTCAAAACTGTGTTTTCTACTGGAAGTTCCTGTAGAAATTGCAAGAAGTTAAAAATGGATTGAAGAAGGTATTTTGGCAAACATAAGAGCTTCCTCAAGGGTTCAGAAGTCCTCTTGCACTTTTCAAACTCCTCCTCCATCATCTCCATGCCTGCATCATAGCCCAAGCTCATTCTTTTTCACCATGCAAAAACTTGCAGAATGCTTTGAAGAAAAAATACATAGAACAGAATTTGTTTTTTCCCTAACTTGAAAACCATGCATCCATTTGAAAAACCGTTTTACAGGGAATTGTATAGGGATGATGGAAACATGCCTGAGCAGTTTCAACTCATTCTAATGCACGGTTTCCAAGAAATCCACCTCCATCACCCTCAACCATTTTTGCATTTTCTCCATATCCGTGCATCCATTTCAAAACCTGTTTCATGGGGAGATGCATATCGGCGATAGTAACCTACCTAAGCAGTTTCAGCTGATTCCGATGCACGATTTCTGAGAAATTGATCTCGGAAATCTTCAGCCATTTTCCATTTTTCTTGAAATCTGTGCATCTGTTGATCTCAATTTTTCTATGAGAGGTGCATCATGATGATAGGAACATGCTCAGCACGTTACAGATCCATCTGATCTATCATTCGGGAGCAATGGCGAAAACAAGTTTTGGTCATGTGGAAAATTCGACATCAGCAGCTTGAGGGTGCAGATCTGAACGTGAAGCCAGCTCCTACAGCATGAATCCGGCCAGAGGGTACTTGCACAAGGAAAAAATAGCTAGGAATCAGCAACCAAGCCACATGCAACCACAAAAACCAGTGCATGCAGCACATGACAGGCCACAACACCTCATAGCAACCATTCGACTTCCAGGTACGTGACTGAAACTCATTCCTCTGATTGCATGAATGTAATTTGGAAACTGCATGAGCAATGAGATGGTCGAGATTAAAAAAATCGGTGGCCAGCTAACTAACCACCATCATCTAGTTCAATAGCGCTCGGTGGGTGAATGAGACACGTGCGCTCAACCATCTCAAGAGGAAATCGGAAAACCGGTAGTGATGACCAGTTAAACTTTAGCGTGATTGATGGACAAGATTACAGGTAGAGAACAAACAGTTAAACACTACAGTGGGGACCAACATTTGCATGGGGCCAATGTGCAGTTGGCCAGCTCACCCTCCATCAACAAAAATCTTCATAAACAACCAATCGAACTCTCACCGCTGTTGTTTCCAGTTTATCATAGTCCTTGCAGCTGCAACAAGCTCCATACCAGCCCCATAGCAGAAAACCAAGCTTTCTCGACCATTTTTTTTAAACCCACCTACGCAAGGGAATTCTACAGGAAATGGGGGGGTCTTCTACAAGAAGTATGGCACAGCGTTCTGGAACAAAGAAACCTGAGCTTTCCCTCGTCATATTTGGAGTTCTGAGAAGGGTAGGTTCGAAAACACTCTTCCATGCATGATATATATTTTGAAAGGTCGTGAATTCAACTGTCTGGAGCAGGAGAGTTAGAGACCAATTTTCCTGTAAGTCAAAAATAGCAGTGTGATTGTGTGTTGCATGGAATTTCTCAGTTTTTCTACATCTCTCCACATTTCCGGCCTAAAATTCTCTTATAAGGAAGGCATATGCAACTGTGACAGCCAGCATGTGGATGTAAATTTTAAAAATTTTCATATCTGAATGTGTCCTGAGAAGAAAACTTGGTCTCTGTCCTCTATCTGTAGAAGCAAAACTCTTCCTCTCATAACCAGATAGCTTAAGAATTTTTAATGTCCTTGAGATCTCTTTCTACCAAAAAAGAAGAGAATCGAAGAAAAAACTTGGTTAGGGTCTTTTACATGCATGAACAGAATTGTTAAAACAGAGTAAGGTATCATATCAGAATTTGATGCAGGTGATCCAGGATTGTAAAGGGATGGAAATCTTAAAGTTGGTAGGGGACTTGGAGAATGGAATTAGAGTCTCACATCAAAGGAGAGACATGAAGATTATGTCACAGATCCAAGCTAGTTTGGAGCTGTCTAAATCGAGAACAGGGGAACAATACTTTGAGAGTGCTTATAAAAGCGATCAGGCTGGGAATGCAAAATTTATTTACTGTGATGGATCAAGCTTGGCAGCTGACAACCGGCTACAGTAAGAAGGATTAATTGAAGGTTCCCAAAATTGTACAAATGAAGGTTTAGCAAACATTGGTGTGACTTAAAATTGACCATAAGACTAATGAGATGAAATAAGTGTAAGGTGGAAATCAGTCGTAGGTTGGACCATTCAAGGCTTGTAATTAACCAACCAGGAACAATAAGTTTGTGTCTTGTCATAGTACAGTCATACAATGAATAGGTGGGATCTTTTACATGATCAAGAGAAATACAAGGAGCCAAATAAAAGCGAGAGGGGGAGGACAAGGCTGGATACTCAAAGAACTAATGTTGATGAGTTAGTGGAAGTGCTAAAGAAAAATAAAGGATTGTAAGGAAGAAGAACACATTGAAAAATATGAGAAAACCAATGATGAAGAAACACAAGACATTCAGGCAAGGCAAGAACAGAAAGGAAAAGGGGCAAAGGCCAAATTGTTGAAGCCTAAAACTGTGGGAGGAACAATGGCACAAACACCCAAGAAAAAAGATTTCATGATAGAGCAGAGAGGACTGAAAAAGGTCCAAACAAGTAAGGGCACACCCAAGGCAACCACAACACAAGTCGAATAGAAGGCACCCCCATCCATGCAAGCAAAATAAGGGAAAATTGCTTCTACAAGAAGCCAGAAAATGGCCACTACATGACTTTCTACAGGAAGTCTGGGGAAAGGGCAACAGAAGGAGAAATTGGCCAAGATTTTAGCTAGGGAGGCAGCAGTTGTGCTGGCCACCCTACGCACATCCCCCAAACAGAAGGAGAAGTGAAAGAGGGAGCATTCCATGTATTTTAAGGCGAGAAGGAGCACACGGATCAAAGTGGGCAGACCCAAACCACAGACAAAGGAGAAAATTGTCATTAAGGACACAAAAGCTAAACAAAAGGAGGAGCCTCCTTCAAGGATTTCCATCACTTATGAATGAGGAAGCCAAAAACCTTCACTTGGAGAGAGAGAATTCAGATAATGGACTCAAGGATAGTTCTACAGGATGCTAAGACAGTTCTACAGGAAGTTGAGAATTCTCTAGGAAAAGAAGCACAGGCAGTGGGAAGGAGCAGAGAGAAAAGCATGGTTTCATGACTGAGAAGAGGACATCACTTCAGAAGCTTAGCATGACAGGGAGGCCACCAGGGCCATCAAAGATGAGGAGATAGATTGGTTTCTCAGAGGATGAGCAACACTTTAAGTAGGGGCATGATGATGAGCCCCAAAAATGCATAATTATATGGGCTCATTCAACCTCCTAATTTGACTTAATCCACCATTCTCATTAGTTTATTGCATGTTTTTTATTATATTTATGCTAATGGAGTGAATTGGGTTAGTCATTATGCCAACAAGTCTAATGTGTGCTTTGTGTAGCATTTTTGGTCAATTTGGAGACAAAATTGAAGGTTTTAAAGCACTTGGCAGCCAAATTCGTGGGAGAACAAGGGAGAGGATTTGTAGGAAGGTGTTCCCTTCATTTATGGGCCCTTACCTCGAATTCTCCACCATCAGCTCAGAGTTCAAGGGCCACCAAATCAATTAGCACAAGGGCAGCCAAGCAAGTCAAGTAGGATTGCTGTTAACTACAAGTTTTGGGCAGCCGAGTCCCTAAAGTTTAGGAGGATTGTTGGGGTCCTCAATTTGTATAAATAAGAAGGCTTAGGGCCTCATTTTGTTAGCCAGTAGTTAGTCACTATATAGTCATTTTATATTCATTTTGTAGTCATTTTGTAGTTCGATTTTTAGGCAGTAGATTAGCTTTGCTTTCACCACATTTTCAAGTCCCCTTGTGGACAGTTTTTGGAATGTAACATTTCTTTTGATCAATAAAGATGAATCCATCTTTGCACCAGCTCTAAATCTCTCTTAGGAGGTTGTATCTCTTGGGGTTGAGCCCATCTCAAGCGCTCAGTACCTCCTTTGTTTACTTTCATGTGTCTTTGCTGCATTCTTAGAATAAAATCTGCTATTTAGATTTAAATCTTGTTTTGTTATTTAGGTTGTTTTTGATGAGTAAAATAGCTTTTCATGCTCAGATTTAGTTGATAGGTTGTTAACAGAAAAAGCTTCAATAAAAGGTCCATCAAACATCTGTGGTTTTACCTCTCCCTCAGTGGGATCAGGAGCTGTGACTAGGATGACTTTGCTACTCACAAAAACACTGATTCTTCTTTGCCATGCAATCACTAGTGTTTGATTTTCATGTGTAGAAGTTGGTTACAAGTTAAAACTTTTGTTTTCTTAATTTCATGAGTCAAAATACATGGTCTCATTTCAGGTCACACTTCCGTTCATTCTCTTTACTGCCAGCTAGCATATTAGGTCAACGTAACTATGTCTTTGAATTTACAAGTCTTTGTTGGTTCATGTTACACTAAAATTTGTCACCATGACTATTTGCAGTCAGTATGGCTCCATCAATAACCATACTGTCCTCCTTGGCAAGTCTTATACCTCTGCTCCTCATGTCAAACTCCAAAAAAGAGAGAAAGCCTTTAAAAAATCAATATAACTCTGGTTCTGCACTTTCTCTTGCTCTTACCTGCGGGCCCGCACCTCAAGTACATAATACCTGCGTACTTGTACGCTCTGTCTGTAAAGGGGTGGGTGCGTACGCTTGTAAAAGTCAAAAGGCGTAAGTTTTACTTCAAAAAACTTACTTGCGGTCGATTCTAGAGCATTCTAGAAGATGGTTTGACGTGGATTGAGCACCTCCAGATGGTTCATGCATCCCAATGAAAGAGGAACTTATCCCATGAAGAGGGGAGCTATCCCTTTGAAAGAGGGGCTTATCCCATTGAAGGTGGACCTGTTTAACTTCCTCCAAAGAATTATAAATGCAGGCATTGGGCCAGAGGTGAGGGAGGTTGAAAGCTGAACATTCCTAAGGGTAGATGCTACTGAAATTAGGACTCCCTTATAGAGCTTGAGAGGAGAGATCAAATTCCTTTCTTAGCTTCATTTGGAAGTGGGTGAGCTGATCAAAGTAGAGGAGAACTCTTGTTGGACCCTGGGAGGGACCTGCACAACACCAAGGCATTGGTTGTAAGGTTTCTTTTGTTTCCAATTAATACAATTAAGTTCATTTTTCTCAACAAGTTGTTATATATAATTTGTTTCATAAACTCCTTGGTCTTTATGATGAATATGTTTTATTATATGAGTTATTTAGGTGTTATGTAATCGTTTGCTTGTTTGTGTACGCAGGCTTCAAGGAGAGGAGCTCATCTGGATCCAAGAGGCTTGGCCACTTCAAACAGCGTTGGACTAAAGGTAAGCCTTAAACACCTGGTTGCTTTTATTTTAAATGCATATTTAGGGAAAGATAGTGCTTGATTATTTTGTTTGTCACTAGAAAAGCCTTAGTTTCTAGGGAGGTCGGTTTTGTCCGCAAAATTGACTCTTTCCGCATGACAAAATGGCGACTCCACTGGGGAATCCATGGATTTGATTGATTTCTCTTTTGATTGATACTTTGATTTGAGAAACATTGATTTCTTTCTAGTTTTTGACTGATTGACTGTGAATTTGGGTATAATATCTTAGGATTGAGTTAGTTTTTTATTTTTCTTGTTTTTGAGAGAAGTACGCACCCTCCAAGTTAAGCATAGTGCGTACCTGTACGCACTTCTGCTTTGCACACAGAGCGAGGACACACCTGCGCAAACGGGTTTCCTGCATACCCTGTCAAAAGTTTATAAAATTTCAATTTTTTCCTTTTTTACCTATTAGATCTTGTTTATAGCTTATTTATTGCTACCCAGATCCACTGGTTACCTGTCAGAAGTTTTCATCTAGGCTTGTTTCATTAGCATCAAGGGTTTTAGTGAAGTTCATAGAAATTCTAGCCCTAGGTTTGATTTTTGTATTGGTCTTGTAGTGACTCTGGATTTAGAAGTTGTAAAAACCTTGGATATCCCTGGTCTTTTCAGTCTTCTTAGGAGTTAGACCATTCGTAAAATCCACCTTTGTTTGAGAAACCTACCGTTGTGTTGTCTCTTTGCGGAATTTCGAGAAGGCCTGTTTGTTAAGCTGTGAATTTCATTCTTAAGAAAAAGAACAAGAGCTTTTTGTTTTTGTTTTTCACTGATTTATGATTCTGCATGAATTAGTCCTTGGTTGAATTGTAACTGAGTAAAACAACTTGGAATTCTATTTTGTAGGCTTTTACCTCATTGGATTTGCTTTTAGGTAAATTTCTCTTAGATTTTCATAGATCTTAAAATTGATTTTTGTTAAGTAGTTTTACATGCTTTGTTAAAATAGGAAAAATACAAAATCTCTTTTGAAGAAAGTTTGTTTTAGTAGCATTTGAAGTCTTTGAAAAGAGAAAGGAAGTTTTCGTGAAATAATTAGTGGTCTTGTGTTGTGTGCTTTGGAAAAGATAAAGAGATTTTTTCTTTGATTTTCATTACTAAGAAAGTTGTCTTTATAAATTTTCCATTCTCCAACTCTCTTAGTTAGGGAATTCATTGAAAAGGAAAGATTGTTTGTTTTTTTTCATCCTAGGTGCATCTTTTTAATGGATTTGATTCGCATCTACACATCATAAGTTTCATCTCCTCTACCTTTTGTCTTAAAGAAAAGCCATAAAAAATAACGCTTAAAGTAAAATTAACTTAGTAACTTTTTATTTACTAGGGCTCTGATACACCAACATAGATCAGGCTAGTGTCTCGGAGTAGGAGAGTAATTAACTCTCCAAGACAGTAAAAACAAACAAGTAGCTCATCTTGAGGTAGGATAAATCCAATTGTTACATTTATGCTCTGGGAAAGCTCCTCTTAAAGGAGAAGCACGAGATCGTGTCCGAACCAGTGAGGGGATCAATCCTCCTTCATCGGGAACAACGCCAGATATGCACGTACTACAAACGGTAAACCTCGGATTAACCATTGTCGAGGAGCCTGGGGTCACTTGTCGGTAAACCTTGGATTATTGTCAAGGAGCCGGCAAGGGGATTGAGCTTGTTACTCTGCCCTTGCGTGCGTATCGGATTGTAGACTGTTCCCCCAGGTATATTTGTTGTTGTTGGTGACCCTAGTGACCATATTCTTTAGGATTCTTCCTAAGGTGACAGTGGTGGGAAGATCCCACTGTACCTGGAGCTGACGTCTGCTAGACTCACTTGGATTTTCTGGGGGGTTCTCTTCACTCGAGACGGTTTAGTGGAGAAACTTGTGCCAGTCTATTCATTAAGCAGGTTGCCGGGGTAACTGTTCCAACCGCTATTTCTGTATTGAATTCTGCGACGTTGGATTTCATCACCAATTAGTTTTTTCGGTACGGAAAGTTACTGTTTGTGTGTGGTTTGACCCCTAGATTTGATAGTGCGTGTTAATTTGTTTGTTTTTACTTTTAGAGACCATAGGTGTGAATTGTGAATTTTAATTGTTAGGTGTGAATTGTGAATTGTTAATTTTAGTTTTAAATTCACTGAAGTTGAATATAATGGCAACTGTTTCGAAATTTACCAACCTAGGAACCCCTCTTAACGAGGATCCTAGTACTTTTCCTTTCTTTGGAAATGTTGGTCCTCCTTATATGGCTACTTTGTCATTACCTGGATTTACAATAGGATTACCGATATGGTTATTTTCAACTTCGTTGGACCAAAATACTCCAATTGTTCCACCTCAACCGAATGCTTCACCTCAACAGAGTTCACCATCTCAACATCACCAACCTTCTATTGACCCTTTACCTTCTTCGCCTAATTTTTCTTCCTCCATTTCTTCCTCTTCACTTGGTAAAAGCCTCGATGCTAGTAACCAGGTGGCTAAGAAGAAGAAGAAGAAGAAGAAGCAAGATAAGAAAGATAAGAAAGAAGTCAACCAACCAACCACGACTGTAAGTGTTAGTTGTGTTGAGGAAAACTCCGACATGCATCGTAAACCCAAATACCCTTGCAGGCTTTGTAAGGGTGACCACTTCCTTATCAATTGTCCCGGTATTCCAAAGGTCTTGGAAGTATGGTCAGAAAAATCTAATCAACTTTCCATTGATCCATCAACCAGTGATAGTCAGGTTCCTGGGAAAAAGGGTAAAGTTAGGTTTCCTTGTAAGTTATGCAAAGGGAGTCATCAAACTCACATTTTGCCTCACATGGATGAAGCCTCGAAATTGTTGGAAAACCTTATGGTTCCACAGCAAGAATTTCCAACTGGTTACCGTAAAATTTCTCCCAACCTACCGTCAACTGATGGAGTGATTGATCTAGTTTCAAGTACAGTCGATCACACTCTTCCATTGGAGAGTGAAACTCATGTCACTCAGGTTGATGATCCATTAGTTGATCAAGTGGTCAATTCAATTTCACATTCAGTCAATCCCACTTTCCCTTTAGAGAGTGAACTTCATACCTCTCAGGTTCTTCTTGTTACATCAGATTCTTCTATGCTTGTTTCTACAGAACCCCCTCCAAGTACTGAGGTCTTTTCCTTTGATTGGAATAGACTGACAGAACCTCGTCTTCCCTCCTCCATCCCTTTCCAAATCATTGTCAAGGTTGATGGTAGGGACATGCACCGCACACAGGTAGATGAAGGTGCTTCTGTTAGTATTTTATCATCAACTGCTTGGAAAGCTTTGGGTTCCCCTCAGCCTGTGCCTATTGAGGAGAATCTGAAAGCTTTTAACAGAACCATTAGTGAACCTTTAGGGATCCTTCCTAAGTTTTCTATTACCTTGGAAGGTAAAACTGTCTATATTGATCTTATGGTAGTTCGAGGTCCTTTGGATTTCAATTTACTCCTTGGGCGAGACTATTTTTATGCAATGAAAGCTGTCGTATCGACACTCTTTCGCGTGATGTCTTTCCCTCACAATGGCAGTATTGTGACTATAGACCAGCTTTCATTCCCTAGTCTTGTTTCAACTACCAATAATATGACACCCCTAAATGTTCCTGATTCTAAAGTGGTATCTACCCCGCCACGGGTTAATTATGTGGCAACTGGTCCCATGTTTTCAGTTACCGACGTACATGAGCCTCCCACTGTTTGCTCATCTTCCTTTGATGTAGATCTAGTAATTGACATGGAAAACTCTATGAGATTACGTGAACACGATGTTCTTATCCCTTTTGAGTCCCTTGACATGTGTTCCTTCCAAAGAACTATTCTTCCTTCTGATGAAGACCTCTTGGAAGCCATGATCAAGGTGTGTCTATTGACATGTCTTTCTTCCAGTTGGAAGCCATGATCAGTGAGCGCGAGGATAGCCTTTTCCTGTATCAACCTTGTTAAAAAATGAAACAGGCTAGTATGAGGACAGTTCTTTTCCTGTGTCAACCTCATTAAAAAATGAATCAGTTGTTTGAGGAAAGTTCCTGTTACTGAGTCAACCTCGTTAAAAAATGAATCAGGTTCGAGGATAGTTCCTTGTCTTGTGTCAACCTCGTTAAAAAAATAAAATAAGGATAGGTTATATAGGTAGATTGTAGAGAGTAGTCAAGAGCATAGTTCCTTGCCTTGTGTCAAGCTCGTTTAAAAAATGAATCAAGGTTTTTGGAGCATAGTTCCTTGTCTTGTGTCAAGCTCTTTAAAAAATGAAACAAGGGTAGGTTATATAGGTAGATTGTAGAGAGTAGTTATGAGGATAGTTTTTTCCTGTATCAACCTCGTTAAAAAATGAAATAGGCTATCATGAGGACAGTTCTTTTCCTGTGTCAACCTCATTAAAAAATGAATCAGTTGTGCGAGGATAGTTTTTTCCTGTATCAACCTCATTAAAAAACGAAACAGTCTGTCTCGAGGATAGTTCCTTGTCTTGTGTCAACCTCGTTAAAAACTGAAACAAGGATAGGTTATATAGGTAGATTGTAGAGAGTAGTCATGAGCATAGTTCCTTATCTTGTGTCAAGCTCATTTAAAAAAGGAAACAAGGGTTTTGAGGATAGTTCTTTTCCTGTGTCAACCTCACTAAAAAATGAAACAGCTCCCACGTGTTCTTCCAAGATTTTGAAAGTAAACCTTCATTTCATCCACCTGGTTGAATGCAATGAAGCTTGGGGGGCATGTACCTTGATTTGCGACATTATGCTGGGGGCATGTGAACTTATAACAAGCATAGTTTTTCGTTTCAAGCTTGTGTAAACATGAAACCGAATCCAAGCATAGTTCTTTTCCTGTGTCAAGCTCGTTAAAAAATGAAACAAATCCTCCCTAATTGAGTCGAGAGTTTGACTAGATCTCATAAATGTTAAGTTGTATATTTAGGTTAGTTATTTCAGTTTTTTGCATAATTTTCTTACAGTCTTAGGTCGAGTCTTTCAAATGATATCGTAACTGAACCTTCATTCCATCCAGCTAATAATTACTAGCAGTGTACTTAGTTGAATGAAATGAAGCTGGGGGGCATGCACTCTAGCAATTATGCTTAGGGGGCATCAAGCACAATTTTCTCTCTGTTTCAAGCTTGTGTAAAAATGAAACTACTTTGAAGCATAGTTTTTCTCTGTTTCAAGCTTTTGTAAAAATGAAACCTATTTCGAGTCAATTTCAGTTATTTTCAAGAATCGTTAAACTCATGAAAATACCGAGATTATTTTGCTATCTTTCATTCTCGTAAAACAAATGAAAATGCCGAGTTCTTTCCGTCTTTTCCTGCTCGTAAATTAAATTGAAAGTCGGCCATATGAGTACATTTTTATCATTTTTTCGAACTCATTAAAACTTACGAAAAATTGAAAACCATGAGTACATTTTTGTTATTTTTTCGAACTCGTTAAAGCTTACGAAAAAATGAAACCTTGGAGTTCTCTTTTAAGCCCTTTTCAGACTCTCAGAATATGAAAAGATTGCCGAGTTTTTCTTTTTAAACTCGTTAAAACGGAACTAAAAAGACGGTCCACTTACAACTCTTTTCCGACCGTAAAAACATGAAAAGATTGCCGGATTTTTGTCGTTTCAAATTCGATATTGGTTATGAAATGACGTGTCGTTGAACGCTTTTATACTTTTTCGGGTCAGTGACACTAATAATGAAAAGTACTCCTTGGTCGTAAAAGATCAAGCGGTTCTTTCAAGTATTATTTTATACTTTTTCGGGCTTGGGAGACACAAATTTATGAAAAAGGTCAACCCTGGAGTCTTCTTAAGTTTTTCAGACTCTCTAAAATTGAAAAACACTGAGTTTCTCCTATACTGAACTCGTTAAAATTTCACAGTAAAGGACCTGTTCGATTACAAATAGGAACGGACCACTCCTTCTTAGGGTTCGAATCTAAACTAAGTTGGACTCATCCAAAGGATGAGCTTATAATCAAGCAAATGTTATCCTCCTCAAGCTTGTAAAAAATAAAGAGGTACTTGCCAAGAAATGGTGGGGGAAAAGAGAGGAAAATGAGCCTATTTGTTATACTGTGTCTCGAAAAAACCTTATCACCACTCTTGAACACGACACTTTTCATTCACTTGGGTTGGGAAATCCTTTGCCTAACAGTTGATCAAACGACATTGAAAGTCTTCAGCCGGTTTCCGGGTATTAACTTTGGGACAATTGTCACCAAACCATCTATAGTGTCGTTATGTGTTCAAGAGGAGTCTTGCAAATAAACCATTCATCTGCAAAATATCTGTCATCCATCTTGACCATCCCTGAGTCAGTCCTTACAGCTACATTTCTTCAACTTGATTGATGATTTCGTGTTGTGGGCTTGCCTGCAACGGATCGCTTTCTATCGACTT
Source organism: Pinus tabuliformis (assembly GCA_031772625.1). Classification (NCBI taxonomy): domain Eukaryota; kingdom Viridiplantae; phylum Streptophyta; class Pinopsida; order Pinales; family Pinaceae; genus Pinus; species Pinus tabuliformis. The sequence continues at coordinate 262,417,686 of CM062816.1, read as the reverse complement.
CAGTTCATTATCTAGAAAAATGATCTAGAAATCATCAATACCTTGGGATCTGCATGCCTCAATGGCAGGTTCCTCGCCTTTGACGACAGGTTACATCAATGACCTTCGATCAAGGGATTCTGTGACATGTTTGACATCAACACATTCATTCACATCTCATGGATTGTACTGGGTACTTTGAGAGCCATTGACATCACTGGTGGTCTCTCTCACACTTGTTAACAGTTTACATCATTGACTGGTAATCAAGTGGTTTCTACCATGTTCGACATCAACTCATTTATTCGCATGGATAGAATCGTACTATTTCGGGAAGCAGAAATGAAGACCCTGGATCTAGTTTCCGCCATCCAGGCTGCGAGGAGTTTTGTATTCATTATACAGTAGACTAATTATAAACAGATGGTTGCGTCCATACTGTGTCTACATGTGTCTATGATTATGATGTATTGAGAAATCATTCCTATATCAGAGTAGTAGTTTGTTTGTTAGTTAAGTTTTTGATCTGAGTATGGGAATGCCTACCTCGGCGATGATATGATCTCATATATGTATTTTGTGTTGAATATTTGCAGGTTCTGACTGGGCTCTCCACAAGATAATCCTCGAAATGATAAAGTGCTTCACCCTTCCTAGATGATATAAAACCCTAATCTACTACAGACTTCGCACTTTAGGGGGCAATCTGTTACACTAAAATTTGTCACCATGACTATTTGCAGTCAGTATGGCTCCATCAATAACCATACTGTCCTCCTTGGCAAGTCTTATACCTCTGCTCCTCATGTCAAACTCCAAAAAATAGAGAAAGCCTTTAAAAAATCAATATAACTCTGGTTCCGCACTTTCTCTTTCTCTTACCTGCGGGCCCGCACCTCAAGTACATAATACCTGCATACTTGTACGCTTTGTCTGTAAAGGGGTGGGTGCGTACCCCTGTAAAAGTCAAAAGGTGCAAGTTTTACTTCAAAAAACTTACTTGCGGTCGATTCTAGAGCATTCTAGAAGATGGTTTGACGTGGATTGAGCGCCTCCAGATGGTTCATGCATCCCAATGAAAGAGGAACTTATCCCATGAAGAGGGGAGCTATCCCTTTGAAAGAGAGGCTTATCCCATTGATGGTGGACCTGTTTAACTTCCTCCAAAGCATTATAAATGCAGGCATTGGGCCAGAGGTGAGGGAGGTTGAAAGCTGAACATTCCTAAGGGTAGATGCTGCTGAAATTAGGACTCCCTTATAGAGCTTGAGAGGAGAGATCACATTCCTTTCTTAGCTTCATTTCGAAGTGGGTGAGCGGATCAAAGTAGAGGAGAACTCTTGCTAGACCTTGGGAGGGACCTGCACAACACCAAGGCATTGGTTGTAAGGTTTCTTTTGTTTCCAATTAATACAATTAAGTTCATTTTTCTCAACAAGTTGTTATATATAATTTGTTTCATAAACTCCTTGGTCTTTATGATGAATATGTTTTATTATATGAGTTATTCAAGTGCTATGTAATCGTTTGCTTGTTTGTGTACGCAGGCTTCAAGGAGAGGAGCTCATCTGGATCCAAGAGGCTTGGCCGCTTCAAACAGCATTGGACTAAAGGTAAGCCTTAAACACCTGGTTGCTTTTATTTTAAATGCATATTTAGGGAAAGATAGTGCTTGATTTTTTTGTTTGTCACTAGAAAAGCCTTAGTTTCTAGGGAGGTCGGTTTTGTCCGCAAAATTGACTCTTTCCGCATGACAGTTCAGATTGGAAAAATGACTTGCCGAGCACCTGTACCACTCCTTCATCTGCTTATTCTCCATCAGCATCATCCACTCCACTCTCTACTTAGAATCCTTACCTCACGTTTGCCACATTTTCTCACATAACCCTAGTTTTTGTACATCATTGTTTCAGCCTTCTTTAAGCCAACTTAGCTATCTACACCTTCTCACCACTCCATCCACCAGTCCCTGGGCCACTTCAAACCCCTATCCTACCTCCATATCCATTCATGCATCTTCACTCACTCACCCATCCTCCAAAATCCAATTTTTAAACATCCTATAGAAATTTCTGAACATCTTGTAGAAATTCCTTAAACATCCTGTAGAACCCATGCAGACTTCATGTAGAAGCTCACGAATGAGGTTTCTGATAGCCAAACTTTGTGAAACTCTCTGGAAGGGTGTTAGGGACCCCTTAGGCCCTCTCTGAACCTTCCCGACCTCTTCCAAGGAATTTCTCTCGCCAATCCACCTCTGCACAGTAAAAAACAGTTAAATTGTATGCATGATAATTGTGACAAATTATTCAAAAATACAAAAAGATGTTTTCTTTAGATAGTGATAACTTAGACACATGCATTTTACCTTCCTAGAAGTCAATGGCATCTCTTTCAGTATCTTGCATCCTCTTTTTTCGCATCAGTAGGCTAGCTGGTAAAATTAGGGTTTGCTAGGGTTTGCATTTCCTTTCCGCTTTCCAGTTTCTTTCTGCAAGTAAATTAGCCCCTTTGAGTTAGCTTTCATTCATTAGTTAAAAAGATTCTTGTAAGAGTTCATAGAAGTTGGCTTAAGCTCCTAGCGGACTTGTGCCAGCTGACCAAGTGACAGCTACGGCAAGAGCTAGTACTTGTGCATATAGCACCGTCACTTCCAAGTTTGTTACGAACTACCGGGTTGATAAAATTAAAGAAGGGAGTTCCAGGAGTTGTAGCATTATTGCTGCAATAATGGGGCCCACCACTTGTGCACCAAAACCCCACTTATTTCTCTTGACCATCTAGTTCAAACAAATCTTCTAGGAGGAAAAATTATCGATGCTTAAGAAAAATACCTCGCTTTGATCTAGGAATCCAGATGGTGGGATTTCATTCAGAGTTTTTAGGATCATAATTAGGATGTTATGAAAGGTTTATCCTCTACCTAAAATGGTTGTAAAGCCAAAGTAAGCGACATAGATATGTTGGTTAATGATAGCTTCATTGTTGAAGTACCTCATCTTTCGACTAAGGGTGAAAATTGGTCCAAAAATTGTCGTGTACATAAAATTCCTTGGCGAAAAATTTTGGCCTCGAAGGATTACACTTACAGTGTCAAAGGTATGATAGTTCACTTTGTCAAAATGAAACAAAAATATTTTCTTTAGTTTGTTATGCATTTTTTTACTTGCAAGGGTAGATATGGGCTAGTATTTCTATATTATATTCATCTTCTGATGGTGTTTCTAGGCTTTAAGTTGAAGTTTCCATTTTATTTGCATAAAGCTTGTCTAAAATGGCTAAGTTTTGCCAAGGTGAGTGAAAAAACCCTGAAGGATCCCTGTTTCATCATGGGTTAATTTTCATTTTGGTTAAAAACCATTTTCCTAAGTATGAGGACTCCTGGGATTCATTCCTTTGCCAAAATGGTTTTGAAGAACCTCATGCTAGTAATAGGCATGAAATTTCTCCTAGGGTTTCAACTAATTCTTGAGCAGTTAATCTAAAACCTGTCATGTCTCTCAACCATCATATTTCAACCCTTGATAACCTATGTTATTCATATGAATTGGATTTATGCAATGAAACAATGGTTAAAACCTCTAGTTCAGTGTCTACTCGCATAAACGATACCATGCCTAAGAAACTAGGGTTTTAGCATGTCGAGATGTAACCCAAGATAAGGGATGATATCGAGCCAACTCTCTTAGATTAGAATGACCATTCTTGTTGAGAAATGGCAACAAAGAAGTTCTAGTTTAATTTTTCCTTGAATTACAATGTGAATTAAATTCGAATTCTATTCTCATAGCAACTTAAAATAGTTAAATTAAGTTTATTAAACTTACTTAACTTAGTAAATTTGAGTTGGAAGTCTTTTCGAAGTCATGTATATGTTCTCCATACTTTGTAGGAGTCCAATGTGAGTTAATTATGAGTTGTAAAATAGAATACTTGGTTTCGTGAGCCAATTCAGTTAAATTAGTTCTCAAACTGATTGAGAGAACTAATAGTGAGTTAACAATCAATGGTGACACTAATGAACCTGTTACTCCACCAATGCTACTCTAGTTAACTAAATATTTACTCATCAGAAACTCATGCATGTCCATTCTAAGAAAGACCCATTTGAGACTAGAGTGTAGGGACAATGTATTATTTGTTTTATATTTTTCTGAGCTACACTGATAGTGCATGCAATCAGAAACCGATCCTTGAGGGATTGCACTATTTTTAAAGGATTTATTTCCCTTTAAATACAAGGTATCCTTCCTAGGAATTGCACATTGTAATAGATACTTGGAGAGATTTTGAAGAGGCTAAGTTTTGGCCTTGAGCATGCTTATGAGTTGGAGATTGAATTCTCTGAGTGCTGGGATTGTTCTAGAGAGAATAGGCATTGTAATTTCATCTTGATTTTCTGGATTAATACAAAACATATAGTGGGGTTTTGAGTTGTGTCTTTCCCTGGATACTTATTGTGTTATGTGCATTTGATTCTCTTCCTCTATTGGTTATTGTTTGCTCGATGTTTATGGGCTTCCGTTGTAAAGAGTAGAAGTAGATTATTGTCTCTTGCTTTAGAAATTGCATTAGGTTGTGAATCTACAAGATTTTCTACATGGTATTGGAGGAAGATTGTTTTTTAGGCCGAGAGTTTGCAGAGAAGATCTAAAAATTTATGTGCAAAATTTTTAGAAAAAATAAAATAAAAAATAAAAAATAAAATAAATAAATAAATAAATTGTAGATTTGGATTCCTTGGGAAAAGATACCCAAATTCAAAAAAAAATATGCCAAATTGGAGTTTGAATAAGGGAGATATCACTGATTTAAAATCAAGTCTCTAGAGGAGATTTCGAAATTTTGAGTTTCTGGGTTACATGTGAAAGTTGAATTTGCAATACATACTTCAGGATCATCAGATGGCATTCCATGGGTTGAGGATTGAGTATGCCTTGGAAGGAAGCTAGAATTTCATAGCCTAGAGGGACAGGATGGAGGTTGTGCTAGAGGACAATGACTTGAAATAATTGGTTGAATAAGCAATTCCTAAGCCAGAAACTACTGATGCACAGAACTTCGTCGAGTGGAAGAAGTGTGTGGCGAACGGAAGGCAGATAATCCTTGAGGGAGTTCGATATCATATTCTCTTGAGTCCCTATGGAAAGGAAACCCTGCATGCTATGTGGAAAAAGTTGACAAACTTGTATCATAATAGCAGTGACCAAAGGTAGTTGGCACTGAAGGATAAACTTCGTAAAATCAAGATGGAGAAAGGCAAGAAGGTTTGAAAGTACTTGAGCAAGTTCACTCAATGTCGGGATGAACTTGGAAGTGTTGGAATCACGGTTACAGGGTAAGATATGGTGAGCCTTGCTCTTCTTGGACTCCCAAAGATTTTTGGCATAGTTATCAGGACTCTGTCAATGGTTGGGAGAAGCTGCCAGATTGGGAACGACTATCATCAAATTTGATGCAAGATGAGATTAGGAGGAACACCAAGGATGACTCTTCATCAAAGACTGATGATGAAGAGAATTATGCCTTAAATAATATTCTTATCATGGAGGTAAGAATAAGGACATCACAAAAGTTAAATGCTTTCATTGTCACAATATGGGTCACTTTGCTACAAATTTTCCATTGAAGAAGTCCAAAGAGAAGTCCTCAGGAGGAGCGGTGGGTGAGACTTTGGTCTCCAATTTCGAATTAGACTTTTCCCTCATTTCATGCATGGTGTTTTCAATGATGGAAAGTGTCTGGTACTTAGACATTGGAGATTCTTTCCACATGACTAGAGACAAAGTGTTATTCAACGAACTGGAGGAGAAAGATCTCAAGATGCATATCGAGATGGATGATAACGATAAGTATAAGGATATTGGTGTGGGATATATTACTTTTCAGAGGGAGAATATGGCTCCACTCACCTTGAAGAATGTTATGCATGTACCCAAACTGACAAAGAACTTGGTATATGTTGCCATGCTTGAGGATAGAGACTATGATGTGATCTTTTTGAAAGGAAAGGTGTTTCTTCGAAACATAGCCACGACTCAAGTAAAGAAGATAGGGGTTCGAGTTCAGAATCTCTAGAAGATAGAGGTAGAGGAGTGTGCTTCTTTGAGTTCAAGTAGAAAATATGTTGAGCCGAGACATTGGTGATTTGTGGCATAGGTGATTGGGCCACTTTCATTATGGGGCTTTGAAGATATTGCAGCAAATCTCTGACGTTCTTCCCAAAGGTACGCTTCAGCATGTTGATACATGCAAGGGTTGTACTTTGTGAAAATACACCAAGTATTCCTTTGGAGACAGAGACAATCGAGAAGAGTCTATTATGGAGAGAGCCCATTCAGATGTGTGTAGGCCATTCTCGATAGCATCCATGGACAAACACATGTATTATTTTATATTTTTTATGACTATTCTTGTAAATTCTGGGTATTTTTTATGCAGAAATAGGATTAAAATTTCAAAAAGTTTTGTCAGTTCAAAGCATTAGTAGAGAAAGACTCTAGCAAGAAGGTTAAAGCTCTACAAAGTGATAATGGTAGTGATTATGTCTCCAATTAGTTTAAGAACTTCTTTGAAGTAGAAGGGATTAAATGAGGCTTGACAACAACCCTAAACCCTCAACAGAATGGGGTTGTCAAGAGGAAGAACAAGAGCATAGTAGGGGCAGCAAGGGCGATGTTGCATGATCAAGGCCTACCACTACACTTGTGGGCTAAGGCATGCAACACAATGGTTAATGTTCAGAACCATAGCCCACTTTGTATACTTGAGATGAAAACACCAGAGGAGGCTTATTCTGGTAAGAGGCCAGATGTTGGTCACTTCAGGATTTTTGGGTCATCAGTTTATTTCCATGTGACAAAATATGCATAGAAGAAGCTTGAGCCAACATTAGAGTTTGAGATCTTTGTGGGGTACGCTAATACACCCCACAACTATCAGGTGTACATGCCGACTAGTCAGATAATAGTGGTTCACAGGGATATCGGGTTCAATGAGGAGAAGGCCATGTGATTATCCCTTGAGAGGGAGCTTGAGCTACATGCAGATGAGGATCTTTTAGCTCCTAAGGTTGAGGGGCCTCAGATTGATGTGGAGCAGCCACATGCAAAGGTTCAAAGAGTGGAGATATCCACCCAGGTAGAGTCTTCTAGAGAGGGAAGAAATCGCACTAGAGAGGCTAACATATTGTTGGATGATGCACAGGAGAATGTGAGAGCACCCTCTTCTCAGCGCAGATAAAGGAGGTCACCAGAGAGGTACACTACATACATGGCACTTATGGGTGCATGTGTTGTGACAAAGCCATATTACTTTCAGGAAGCATTAAATAGTCGTCTTGGGTTGATGCGATGGTGGAGGACTATGACCCCATAGTTCGAAACATTGTTTGGGATGTGGTCCCAAGACTGGAGGACAAGTTAGTTGTGAGCTCCTCTTGGCTTTACAAGGTAAATCAAGTTTCATATGGTAGTGTGGAGAAGAATAAGGCCAGATTTGTGGCCTGTGGCTTTTCACAAGTAGAGGTGATTGACTCTGATGAGACCTTTGCTCTTGTTGCAAGGTACTCGTCAATCAGATCTATTTTGGAACTATCAGCACAGATGGGTTGGAAGATCCATCAAATGGATGTGAAGACTTCCTTCCGCAATGGCATGATTGATGAAGAGGTGTACATAGAGCGTCCCAAAGCTTTTGAAACCTTGGACCTTGAGTTGCATGTGTGCCGACTCAAGAGAGTGTTGTATGGTCTGAAGAAAGAATGCCATGCTTGGTAAACTAGGATAGATAGCTACTTCATTGGGTTGTGATTCACGAAGAGTGAAGGAGATGCGACCCTATATAACATAGTGGTGGTAGGTAGTTTGTTGATCATTCTACCTTATGTAGATGATCACATACTGATAGGTGATGAGAAGCTCATAAAATCTTCCAAGGGGGACCTTGTAAGAGAGTTTGAGATGAAGGACATGGGGCTGATGAATTACTTTCTTGGCATGGAGGTATGGTAGGGAGATGGGAAATTGTTTGTATCTCAAGGTAAGTATGCCAATGAGATACTCAGGAGATTTCGCATGGAGAGCAGTAAACCCATGGAGACTCATTTAGCTGGTAACTAGAGGAAGGAGGATGTTACTTTAGGGGAAGTAGTTGAATATATTGTTTACAGGAAGCTTGTGGGTTCACTCATGTGCTTGGTGAACACACGACTGGATATGTCGTATGCAGTTAACCAACTTAATCAAGTGATGGTTACTCCTACCAAGCTGTATTGGAAGGCGGCAGAGCATGTATTGAGATACCTCAGAGGCACTACTCAGTTTGGGTTATGGTATAAATGGATAGAGGGAGTGAAGCTTCAAGGCTTCACCAATGTAGATTGGGAAAGGAGTCCATCCGACAGTAAGATCACATCATGAGGGATCTTTAGTATTGGGTCAGCGGTAGTTTCTTAGTACAACAGGATACAGAGATCAGTTGCACCCACTTTGGCAGAGGCAAAGTACATGGCTACAAGTCAGGCAACATGTGAGGCTATCTAGATGAGGAATATCATGGTTGGTTTGTTTGTTCAGCAGATTGTAGGCTTTAACCCTGTACATAAATTACCTACATATGAATTCTAAACCATGAAAATAAACAATGTGAGAGCATAACACATAAAACACATATACACAAAGATTTTCCCCTGCATCCAAAAACCAGGACTACCAACTTGATTTTTCATTATATTCCTTTAAATGTATATCATATACATATATATATATATATATATATATATATATATATATATATATATATACATTCCAAAGCATCCATTTTGATGCATCGAAAACCATTGCATCCAAAACCATGTGTGAAAACCATGCACAAAACCATAGGTAAGTTCGCCCACCTAATATAGGGTCTAAAAAAAATTTCCCCTGGGTGCTACCCTGGACCTCATAGAGTGGTTATACCCACCCCCTTAAACCCCCTGGACAGGGGGGGTTGCCCCGCCGTCATTGCACAATCGGTGCAACAAAGGGGGGGCGAAGGCCCCCCTCTAACCCCCTGGTTAACTAGGGGGCCAGTTGTGGAAAGAATATAACACAGCCCAACATTCTCCCACTTGTTGTTTTCTCTCCATAGGGGGCCACAGGAGAGCTTAGTCATTTTTCCAGCCCTGCAACACCCATTGTTTCTCTACACCAAGATAACTTCTTAGAGATGACAGATTTTGTTAATGCATCTGCAGTATTCATCAAAGTGTCCACCTTTACTAGCAACACCTTTTTGTCTTCTATCATATCCCTAACAAAGTGATAGTGAACATCAATGTGCTTTGTTTTTGAATGATAAGAAAGGTTCTTTTCCAAGAAAATTTCACTTTGGCTGTCACATTCTATCCTTATAGCTCCTTGTACTAACCCCGTACTTGAGCACAATCTCTACAACCAAACTGCTTTCTTGCTTGCGTGAGTGGCTACCATGTATTCTACCTCTATAGTTGATCGGGACACTATAAATTGTTTCTTACTCATCCAACTGACTGCACATCCAAATAGGTTAAACACATAACCACTTATAGATCTTCTCTGATCCAGATATCCAGCCCAGTTTGCATCAACAAATCCACGAATATCCAAAACTCTGTCCAATCCTAGTCTTCCTTGGTAGCACAAACCATAATCACTATTGCCACGCAAATACCTGAAAACTCGCTTCACTATTGTCCAATGATCCTTCACTAGTTTTGACATAAACCTGCTCAATACTCCCACTACATGTGCAATGTCTAGTCTAGTATAGACCATCACATACATCAAGCTACTGGCTGCACTTGCATATGGAACATGGGACATGTCCTCTTCCTCTTCTTGTGTCTTAGGACATTGTTCAACATATAAATTTACACCTATAGGAATAGGAACCTTCACTGGTTTACTATCCTACATATTAAACCTCTGCAATATTGTCTCGACATACTTCCTTTGGCTTAACCAGAGCTTCCTCTTTGCTTGATCTCTTTTAATTTCCATGCCCAAAATATAGTTTGCAGCACCAAGATCTTTCATGTTGAATTTGGAGGTCAATTGGGTCTTCAAATCCTGGATAATTTCTTTGTTATTTCCAACCAGCAACATGTCATCCACATACAAGACCAGATAAATAACATAATCACCAATTAATTTAAAATACACACAGTGATCTGCTCTGCTTCTAGTGAAGCCAAGTCCCCGTATAAATGTATCAAATTTCTGATACCACATCCTTGGTGACTATCTTAGCCCATACAGAGACTTCTTTAACTTGCATAACAGTTCTTTCTTACCCTTCACCGCAAAGCCTTCAGGTTGCTTCATGTAGATCTCCTCTTCCAGATCCCCGTGAAGAAATGTTGTCTTCACATCCATCTATTCAACCTCAATGTCAAAAGCAACAAAAACAAATAAAAGTAATCAAATAGAAGCTACCTTGGTAAAATGAGAAAAAATATCACTAAAATCAATTCCTAACACCTAGGAATAAACACTTTCTACCAATTGAGCTTTCTATTTCTCCACCTTTCCTTCGGCATTTGTCTTCTTCTTGAATACCCATTTTCTGCCAATGGGCCTTCTTCTAGCCAGCAACTCCACCAGATCCAAAGCCTCATTTTTATGCAAAGATGCCATTTCATCAACCATGGCCTCTTTCCAGAGTTTTCCATCCTCTGAATCTACTGCTTCCTCCATAGTTCTGGGATCATCATCAGTGATAGATAAAGAAAAATTTGAACAGAAAGCAGATGGACTATACCTTTCTAGCTAAATTCTTTCTCGAATTGATCTTCTCACAACCACAGTTGGTGGCTCTTCATATTTTGATTCCTCTTCTGTTGTAGAGTCTAATTCTTACTCCTTTAGCTTGAACTCTATCTTCTCAGGTTCCTTTGATGGGACTTCATGTTTAATAAAAAATTTCACCTCTCTGAACACCACATCTCCACCACATCTCAGTTGTACACAACCTTCCTTTTTACTGGGTTCCAAAGCTTATAATCCTTTAAACCATCCTTATACCCAATAAAGATGCACTTTTCAGATTTACTATCCAACTTTGTTCTTTTCTCCTTTGGAACATGTACATATGCATCACATCCAAATGCCCTCAGATGTGAAAGAGAGGGTTTCTTACCAGTCCATACCTCTTATGGATTATTATCCTCCAATGCTAATGAAGGTGATCTGTTGACCAGATAACATGATGTCTCCACCACCTCTACCCAAAATTCTTGTCCTAACCTAGCACCATTGAGCATGCTTCTTGCCCTTTCCATCAACGTCTTATTCATTCTTTATGCAACTCCATTTCTCTCAGGTCTATATGGAGTAGTCTTCTACTGTGCTATACCACACTTCTTATAGAATTCTTCAAATTCCTTTTTGCAAAAGTCTCCACTGTTATCTGTCCTCAACACCTTTATCTTCTTCTCTATATAGTTTTCCACCAGAGCCTTAAATTCTTTAAACCTGTCAAAGACTTTAGATTTATTCTTGAGGAGATATATCCATGTATTCCTTAAGAAGTCATCTATAAATGATACATAATACACAAAATTACCCAGTGATGGAACCTTCACAGGTCCAAACACATCATTGTGCACAAGCTCTAATATCTGTTTCACCCTCTTACCACTAGAAGGGAAACTCACCTAATTCTACTTCCCATATACACAATTTCACAGAAATCAAAATCTAGAAAACTATTAGTCATACCTTCTACCATACCTTTACCATAAAGTATTCAAAGGCCCTTCTCTCCAATATGTCCAAGCCTTTGATGCCATAGCATGGTCTTTTCTCCAGAGACCACTAGATTTTCTACTCCACTTTCAGGAACCACAGAACTATTTCACTCATCAACAATAGTGCTACCTTGTAGCTTGTACAGATTTCCAATCCAAACTCCCTACATCAATACCAATTCTCCCCAAACCATCTTGCAGGTATCTTTCTCAAACACTGTTTTTACACCTGCATCATACAACTTCCTTACAAAAATCAGATTTCTGGCCAATCCAGGAATATTCAGAACACCCGGAAGTGTTCTAACCCTTCCACCTTGTAACTTCAACTTTAATTTTCTGTGTCCAACGATTCTAGCCTTCCTATCATCCCCTAAGAAGACATCACCACCATTATATTTCTCATACTCGCAGAACAACTCTCTATGGGGAGTGAAGTGAAAGGATGCACTTGAGTCACTCAACCATGCCTCATGATCTACATGTGTACTTGAAGATGCCAAGTACACATCGCCACCTTCATCTGAGGTGGCTTTCACCTCTGTAGAAGGAGAATCATCAGATCCCTTTCCTTTCTCGGGAGATTTAGATGTATAGTCCCTTTTGTAGTGCCCTTCCTTTCCGCATTTCCATCACACCACCTTTACAGGTTTTCCTAGAGATTTAGATCTCCCTCTAGATTTAGATCTCCCACTCGATGACTTATTTTTGTTTTTGTTTTGGGACCGTCCTCGTATAGAAAATGCATTAGCATTCTGGCTCTCCATATTTTTCCATCTCATCTCCTCTGTTAGCAAGGATGAGACTATTTCATCAAACTGCAAGGCAGTTGCATTGCTACCTATTGCAGTAACAAGACTATCCCATGAATCTAGCAGAGAACAAAACAAACTAATGCACTCATCTTCATCTGAATTTTTAATATCAACATATAGTAATTGACTTACCACAGTATTAAATGCATTCAGATGCTCTGTCACTGAGTCTCCATCTCTCATCCCCATGTTATGCTTCATTTTCCATAGGAACAGTTTATTCACCAGAGACTTAGACTGGTATAAATTCCATAACTTGTCCCACAAAGCCTTCGCAATAGCTTCCCCTAATACATTCAGCAATATTGAATCTAAGACACACAATCGTATTGTGCTCTTTGCCTTCTAATCCAACTTCTTCCATTCTTCATCGGACACTCCCATTGGTTTAGTACCCATATCTATTGTGATTCACTGATGTTTATCCACCAACAGACCCTCCATCTTGAGTTTCCACAACTCAAAACTCTGACCATTAAATTTCTCGGTCTCTATCTTTCCATTGCTCATCATCTTCTTTCACCAACAGAATCAATCCCGTAGATCTCCCACTAAACAGGATCTACCATAGGCCCAAGCGAAACCCCTCAGTAACAAAGGCGCCCCCTTGAAGCAAAAATTGCTCTGATACCAAATGTAGGATTTAACCCCGTACAGAAATTACCTACATACGAATTCTAAAACACAGAAAATAAACAATGCAAGATCATAACATTTAAAACAAATATACATAGAGATTTCCCCCTGGATCTCGAAATCGAGAATACCAGCTTGGTTTTTCATTATATTCCCTTCAATTTTATAGTACATATATATACATGTTGAAGAATCCAATACATGGACCGAAAACCATCGCTTCCAAAACCATGTGCAAAAACCATGCACAACGTAGGTAGGTCCGCCCACCTAATATAGGGTCCAAAACCAATTTCCCTGGGGTATTGCCCCAAACCTCGTAGAGGGAGGCTACCCACCCCCCTCAAACCCCCTGGACAGGGGGGGCTTCTGCCTCCCCTGTGACTGCCCCCACTACATAATCGGTGCAACGAAGGGGGGGCTCCACCTCCCCTGTGACTGCCCCCACTACATAATCAGCGCAACAAAGGGGGGGCTCCGCCTCCCCTGTGACTGCCCCCACTACATAATCGCCACAACGAAGGGGGGGCTTTGCCCCCCCTCGAACCACCCAGTTAACTAGTGGGGCTTGTCGTGGAAAGAATATAACAAAATCCAACATGAAACAGAGATTAGTTGTACTCACTTCGGTAGAGGAAAAGTACATGGTTGCAAGTCAGGTAACATGTGAGGCTATCTAGATGAGGAATATCATGGTTGGTTTGTTTGGTCAACAGATGGATCCAACAGTGATTGAATGTGATAATCATAGTTGCATCAAACTCTTTGAAAATCTAGTTTTTCATGATCAGTCCAAACATATTGATATCTGGTATCAACACCATAGAGATTGCGTATTGAGATGGATCATGTTGTTAGATTACATTTCCATGGAGGAGCATGATGTTGACATTTTGACAAAGGCATTGTCAATATGTAAATTCGAGTTTCACAGAGACGGGATCTTGGTAGTTGATAATCCCTTTCTTCTTGAGGGGGAGTGTTGAGAAATGGAAACAAGAAATTCCAATTTAATTTGTCCTTGAATTAAAATTTGAATTAAATTCGAATTTTATTCTCATAACAACTTAAAATAGTTAAATTAAGTTTATTAAACTTACTTAACTGAGGAAATTCAAGCTAGAAGTATTTTGTAATTCATGTACATGTTATCCCTACTTTGTAGGAGTCTAATGTGAGTTAATTGTGAGTGGTAAAATATAAGACTCAATTTCATGAGTTATTTCAGTTAAATTAGTTCTCAAACTGATTGAGAGAGCTAATAGTGAGTTAACAGTCAATGGTAACACTAATGAACTCCACCAATGCTACTCTAGTTAACTGAATATTTACTCATCAGAAACTCATGCATGTCGATTTTGAGGAAGACCCAGTAGTGTACTATTTGTTTTAGATTTTTCTGAGTTGCACTGATAGTGCATGGAATCAGGAACTGATCCTTGAGGTATTGCACTATTTTTAGAGGCTTTATTTCCCTTTAAATACAATTTATCCTTCATATGAATTACAAATTGGAATAGAGAGTTGGAGAGCTTGTGAAGAGGCTACGCATTGGCCTTGAGCTTTCTTATGAGATGGATATTGAATCTGTTGAGTGCTGGGATTGTTCTAGAGAGAAAAAGAATTGTAATTTCATCTTAATTTTCTAGATTAATACAAAATAGATAGTCAAGTTTTGAGTTGTGGCTTCCCCATATATTTATTGTGTTATGTGCCTTTTATTCTTTTCCTCTATTGATTATTGTTTTCTCAATGTTTATGGGTTTCCGTTGTAAAGAGTAGAAGTAGATTCTTATCTCTTACTTTAGCAAATTGCATTAGCTTTTGAATCTATAGGATTTTCTACAATTCTAAACCTACATAGAAGGATGAAAATAGTAAAACCAGTAGATACCTCCAATCTTGAATCAAAAGTAAATAGATAATTTGAAGCACAATGAAATGGAGGTAAGAACGACCCTTTTAAGGATGTTTATGTTGATGCCAATTCTCCTTATAAGCTTGTATTGAAAAAGAATAAGCCCCACCCAGATCACAACTGAATGAAAATACTCATACTCAGAATGGTGATAATAATTCCAATAACTACTACTAATACAAGTTTGATTCTGATAGGTGTACAAAAAATATGTATTGGAAGGAACACTACTTTGTCTTAGTTTCTTGTATATATTAGGTATTTTAATAATTTATTTATTGTTGGTGGTTTTTCAGCTTCAGGTTTTGACAACTCATACGAGTTGCCAAGTTCCTCTTTTGGGCTCCAAATTTTGACAACTCTTGATTTTTCTAATAATATTTTTATGTAAGAAGAAATAATATATATAACATTGTTGTTTAAGAAGAATATATATATATATATATATATATATAACATCCCCTGGTAACCTCATATGAAAATGCAAGGAGTTAGAAAACTTTTACACAAATTACCCATGAGTAATTATTTAAATCATTATTCTAGATCCCCATTAAACATTAGATAAAATGTTCATCAATACATAGAGTAACTTTTAATAGAGGAATAATAAGTTGCATAACTATTAACAACCATTGTTGTATTATATTAAGCTTGCATCTATTTCATGATTCCCTTCGCCATATTAATTAATCACATACTTGACATTATGAACATCACATCAGGCAAGGAAACAACATCATCAAATTGACACAATAATCAATCACAACATGGAACACCGATATACCCTGGATACCCCGTAAGGTGAAAACGAGCAAATGTTTAATTTTATTACTACATGGTCATGAGGGTGTTCACCCCTCACTCAATGGATTAGAAGGGAGTCCATCCCCTTAATCATTTTCATAAAATATTACAATGAAATTTCATTTAAAATACAAAGTATCTAGCTAAAATTGATTACAATAATCATGATATCATTTACCCACGATTATTCAATCTTCATATCTTTGTGGCCTGGTTGTTCCATCAGTGGACCATCCTGCAGTTCGCAGTCATCTGCATGGACCATCAATTCTTTAACTACCACCATATTAAACATAATATATCCTTTGCACAAGTCGTCATCATTTTTTATCATTGTTGTTGTCAATAAGCTTTGATATCATGACTAGATAAATAATTAATCAACCAATAATCAATCTTTAAAAGCGATCCTTCAACATCTATTCGTGCACCTACATGACATGTAAATATAATAATACAACATGCTTCTTCTAACCTCATTACTCATGAATTAAGTGTAAGCAAATAATTATCAAGCATGTAAAAATAAACCCCACATTACTATGACCCTTCTCGCACACACACACACATTCATACAAGAAAAATCACTACAACTATCCAAAAATTCCTTTAAAGGAATCTAACTCATTGTGCATTTGATTTACTTAAACTTTAACAAAAGAACCAACCCTTCAGATATCACTTTTGGTGCATGCAAATAATTAAAGGAAGTTAACATAATGAATGTTATTCTTATGCATGCAAATGCATATACTTTCAAAATGGATATTTTCCAATGTAGGCTTAACACAACACGTTGTTGTTTCCTACATGAAAATGTATATTATTCCAAATGAATGCTAACATAATTCTTTCATGCATACACATCCTACTCCAAAAGAAACTTAACATAATAGTTATGATAGCTTAAAAGTAACCACATATATTTTTTCTAAAAAAATATAGCTCAATTGTTATCCATGTGATGATGGTGTTGGAGCCCCCAACATTAGGGGATCTCCCTGATATGAAGTCTCAAATAGACCTCACATCTTTTAGTGTAGGAGTCCCATCAAGTAGGATGGCCTAGTTTCCATTATATTAAATATATTCCTTATCTCTTGCTTTTCAGCACAAGAGAGTGGTCTGCTTTGTCTTCGAACATCGAGGTTCACATGCCTGGTGAATTCTAAGCTGAGCGAGATGTTGGGATGTTGAGGGGCTTGCTTGGAAATTTTCACAAGTTTTTGGGTGAGCAGCCAACCAGCTGTCTAAGTGACTGGCTGGAAAGACTACATAATTCTTGAAGGGAGACAGGGATGGAAACTTGTTGTCTGTTTGTCCTGTCTACGTAGTTTTCTCAGTCAGTAGAGTGGGCAAGGTCTGCAACTTCTCTACAAATTTTTAGGGGAGTGAGTCTCGGGATCACTGCTCGGTCAAACTCTCTGGTTGACGAATAGGAGGTTTGATTGATCAACTTGTGGGTAGCGCATATTAAAATGGCTTGTTGGACATTTCTGCATTGTTCTGGATGAAAGTTGGTCAAGTCGATTACAGGGTGAAGATCTGACTATTAGAGGGTGATCAAGTCGTTAGAACTTCAGCAAAATTACTAAGTGTGTGAGGGAGTGAATTTTTGCATATGCGACTTTTACGAACACACACTCAACATAACTTGATGACAAGATGCCTCAAAACAATCAAGACAACATATGCTCAACATCACTGACCGATGGCGCGTGCGACAAGAGCGAAACTTGTGATGGATCATTGAATGACTATGACGACGCTTGCGTGACAGTGCATACAACTTCGTGTGTGAGTGCGACATGTGTTTAAATAACGAACAAAACTCAAACGCAACCTTCAACATAACAAAAACAAGGTCACAAGCATGACATAGCAATGAACATGCGGAAGATTACATTTGGTTGAACAAGTGAAAAAGAAGCAAGACATGTTGAAGAAGCACATAAGATGGTTTTTTGTGTTTGCACACATGCATGTTACTGAGGACAGGGTGATATGATAATGAAAAGTAGTCCTGCAAACTCAACTAAGAAGTGTACTTCAAAAGATGTTTCATACTTACCATACTTACCCTCAAGATGAGCATGCATCCGATGGAGTTTTCATGCGGTCCTAATCTTTTCCATTACTCGGTTCCTTGGTCATTTTCTTCAACTCCTTAGAAGCGATTTTAGCATGTCACCTTTTCCTATAGTCACTGAGAGGTATATCTGCGCAATTTCAATAGACATAGACTACTGCCTAAATGAGGCCCTGGGAGTCCCGTTTGCACAATTTTTGTATGCAAGAATGACAAGACAAATTGGAAAACACTGTGCAGTTTTGAGGCTCAAAGCACTGCTGTGAGATAGGGGTCCCAATAGGACACCTCTGCGCAATTGCTGAGTGAATTGCCGATGGATTTCTCTACACATTTCTGAAAAGTGATATGCTGGACGTCTCTACGCATTTCTAAAGAGTAGTTTTGGCTGGGGCCTCTGTGGGTTGCAAGGTTTCAGCAGAAAAGGGAGGTTGGTGTCTCTACGTACTGCAGGGTTTCAACATGCAATGCAGGAAGCTTCATGGTTGCAGAAACAAAGCGCATAGTTCCGGGAAGCTGGATGAGGCTAGGTCGCTTGGGAAAATGGCTAAGTGTGATATCAATGAAACATATGCAAACGTTGGTATGAGTTGACTGTGATTGCACAAGGACACTTAGTGATACAACGTAGATCATCTAGAATACATAATACATCATTTTATTGATGCAACAAGCTTTGTGACGTGAATGCGTGAGGTGAGTGTGAAACATGTCTATGTGTTGACAAGCTCTCATACGCATACAATTCCATTGAAGCAAGACAACATTCCCTTTATATGACAAACAAAAACCCCTATGCCTAAATATGACACATGCAACATGAAGGCGAAAACACGAACAACTCTTAAGATCAAGGAGGGGGGCTTGAAATCATCAGCTTACCAGCAAGCGACCAAGGATAATTGATCATAGAATTTGACGTAGGCTCCAAAATTAACATGCTAGCCAAAATTTTGGAGGGTGGTTATAGCCACTACAACACTTGGCGACACACTGGTAGAACTCCAGCTCTCTATATGGACCTTGTTTCATGAAAAGTGAATCTAACCCTTCCAGAAGTATTGTTTGATGCTTTGATCATTGTGGTTTCCACATGAGCTTGGTTGAAAGATGTAGTCCCTACCATTCTCTTGATCGGCCAACTCACATTCCAAGCCAAGTCAACTTAGTTGCTTTGATTGGGGATGAGGGGTATATTGGTGCACAAGTAATATGAAAATTAGAGTTTAAGTTTCATCTCTGGTGTTGCTTCGCTACCAGTAGGCCTGGACAGTACCCCGATAGCATCACATATGAAAAAAGCATTGCTCCATTGCTAGTGAGCCTGGTAAGTACCCCGACGGAGTTACTTACATCACCTCTCCATGCACGAAGCCTTTCTCTTCTTTCGCCTTAATCATATATATATTAGAATTGTGCTCAGGAACTTATTTATTTCAGAGGCAGAAGGGGGATCCTGACTTATTTAGAGAAGTATGTTTTGTGTACCTTTTACATACTTGTCAAGGTTTTCCCCCTCACCTTACTCTACTTGACTGAGCTACCAAGGGTTAACCCAAAACAACCAACTAGAGTAGGTTGTGCTAGTTAGAGCACAAGTGTTGTGTTTTCATAAAGACTCACTCTAAACAGAATGTATTTTCCATCAAGGCATCATCAATTGAAGACAACAAGTTCTTCATCAACAGAGAGGACAACAGGTAACCAGATGTTGATAGCTATACAAATCCTCTTAGATTTTCCTGGCTTGTCTCGAGAGCCAAACAATGTTTTATAAGAGGTTGACCTATGGGTACAAGAAAGCAAAGAAAGAAAAAATCAAAATGAAAAAGTAAAGCGAAAGAAAAAAAAATTAAGTGAAGCAAGCAAGAAATCAAAGAAAATCAAGCAAGCAAGCAAACAAACATGCGAACCAAAAATCAAAGAAAAGCAAGAAGCAAAGACTACTCCTACTCCTATGCTAAATAGTGCATGGGCCTATTCACGTGAAGTGATATTCCAATGCAGCCATTGGTGCATTGGCTGGCCCATGTTGGTGAAGGCATGGTTCGCGAGAAGCACTGTCAAGTGAACCAGCAAACACAAAAGATATAACAATTCACCCCAACACACTTTCGGTTCTAAAACACCCACAAAAAAGAAAAAATGAATGCACCAGAGAGGCATTCTCTAGTCTTAATATGGTGTTGTGACACACTGTGTAGAAATGATAAACAAATGCACTCTCTTGATTGTGGCAGACAAGAAAACATGAGAAAAATAGACAAATTATGCCTTTCAAGTGTGCTTGCTATGAATGATTCCTCTAGTGCACAAGCGATGGGATCATGGGATTTCGGTGGAGGAAGCGAAATCTATGTGTTGGATTGATCTTTAGTGCATGCAGATGAGTGATGAGGATCCTTACGTGTTTCACAAATTTTATGATCAGAAGTAGAACTAACGTCAGGACAGCGAGGGCTTGACATAACCATCAGCTCAGGCTGAAGTGCCTTGATAGCCTAGGGGTTTTCCACTTCATCAATAGATAAATCATCAGATACCAGTGTCTTAGACATATTAACAATGAGTGAATCAACATCATGACCAGATGAAGAAGTACATAGATCATGATAACCAAGATCATAAAATTTAGGATGTTTGTCGGCATCCTCATGATTTGATGAATCACACAAAGGGGTAGACGAGAAGAAAGAATGTTCACCCTCTGCATTTTAGGAAAACATAGATGAAATATCAAGTGGATGTTCAATGAATAATTTATCTTCTCCACTGTCAAATGATGTACTGACATCTGGTGCATTCTACAAATGATTGGAAGCATATACATCCATGGATGGATTTACACAAGGAAAATCAGACATAACAGAATCACCAATGATGTCAGGAAAAAGCAAAGGAGGCATGGACATAATGATGTCATCCTTCACCATGGGTTCATTCTTAGATGCTCAGTCATAATCTTTGTGAATGAAAATGTAGGTTGGTTGTGCAACATCAACTCCATCGATGGCTTCATCCCTATTCACAATAGGTGTAGAGTCTGGAACGAAAGAACACAAGACAATGAAATCTAGAGGATCAGTGGAACATGAAGACAAAGACTGAGGTAACAAAGGCACATGACAACCCATGGGCTTCGCAACCAAATCTGCATGGAAATTAAGAGAAGTGATGCTGGGAGGATGTGATACCTAAACAAATGTGTGTGCATGTTCTCCCACATCACTCTCTAGTGGTGGAAATGTTTGATGAGGGAAAGGAGGAAAGTCACTTGTGACAATGACTGTGCTCGTCTATGATTGCGCAGCTCCATCACCGAAGTATGTTGAGAGGGGTTTGAACTTCAACTTCATGTTGGGATTGAATTATTTGTTAAGACAGTGTTTGCATTTGTCCCAAATATATTGAAACTTCATCTGGATTTTCGGAGCTTCAAACTGCAATACACGGAAGTGCTGCCAAAAATCCATCGATGATTCTTGTAGGGTCTTCCATTGTTTCAATAGTTTTTTTTCAAGATGTTCTGGATCAAAATGATGGAAAGTAGATTCAATGAGATCACAGAACTTCTCAAGTGAGTGCAGGGTGCTGGGTGGTAGGCTGCTACACCATCATTGTGGATTTTTGCGTGGCAGGCTACTACACCATCATTGTGGGGATTTGCAAAGTGTTCATGAAATAAGCAAGCTAGCCTCATCATCAGAGAAGTCATTTGCATAATCAGTAAATGAATAGAATTCTTGTAAGTACTGAGGCCAGGCCACTTCGCCTTCACAATCATACGTGAATTCCAACAAAACATCAAAAAACTCCATCCTTATGTCGAGATGTTAAGCATTAAAGAAACATTGCGGATGGATGAGTCTAACAGTATCCATGACGGATATGTGAATATTCAAAATAGGATGAGAGGACATAACTTGTTATTTGGCCCTCCTTCTAGCACAAGAACGTTGACAGTGTCGAACCCACCAACATCAGGGGATCTCCCCGGTATGAAGTCCCAACTAGACCTCACACTGTTTGGTGTAGGAGTCCCATTTGGTATGATGGTGCAGTTTCCATTATCTTAAAGATATGCCTTAGCTATTGCTTGTCAACACGAGAGAGTGGTATGCTTTTTCTTCGAACAATGAGGTTCACGTGCCTGGTGAATGCTAGTGTTACTTGTATCAAGGTTCTTTCACAATAAAGAGACAAGGTGGGAGCGAGTCTCCAGTCGGAAGGGAGGAAGTCCAACCTTTGTCAGAGACACAAAACACAACAAGACATTGTTATGAAACCAACTCAAGAAAAGATAGAAAAGATAGATCAACGCCTTAGAATTCAGCCTCTTCAAGGGGGCAACATCCTTTACATTACATAAATGAACAATTCTTGGATTATTCAAATGAAAAAACCTCCTTTCTATATATAGGAGTCTAAGGAGTCACAATATAACCCAGCCAACCTAACAATAATAATATAAAGCCACAAAATAACAATAGAGGGATTCTATGGGGCATAGTAATAACAATATGGGGATAATGGGGGCAAAACAATATTAATAAGGGATGCAACTACAATATTAATGGGCTAATCACTAGTATTATAGGGACACAACATGCCCCTCTCCTTCAAAAAAGTGTTGTCCTCAACACTTGAGTAGTTCTGGATGATTCTGTATAAAATTCTCATCCTCCCATGTGGAATCTTTAGCGGATAAGTTCTTCCACTTGACAAGATACTCTGAAATTGATCGATTTCGTAGCTGTCAAGTTCTTGTTTCTGTGACTGCTTCTGGTTCCAATATAATTTTTCCTTCCTCGTCAAGTTCTGGCAATATTGTTTGAACTGGGAGCTTGTCGCATATAACCTTCTTTAAACATGAAACATGGAAAACTGGGTGCAATCGAGAAGCTGCAGGAAGCTCCAATTTGTATGCCATAGTACCAATCTTTTGCAACACCTTGTACGGACCATAATACTTTGGTGATAATTTATTATCCTTCTTAGCTTGCTTGAGGGACATTTTCTTATATGGTTGTAGTTGTAGGAATACCCAATCACCTACATCAAAACTTCTTTTGCTGCGATGTTGATCTGCCTGTTGTTTCATTCTATTCTGTGCCAACACGAGGTTATCCTTTAAGAGTTGGAGGACTTGTTGTTGATGTTCGGTGTGATGTTCTTCTGCTTGAACCTTAGAATTTTCTCTTAAATATAATTTGATGGATGGTGGCTGATGTCCATAAAGTGCCATAAATGGGGTCATTTTTGTTGCTGTATGGAAGGAAGTTTTATACCACCATTCATCCAGAGGCAACCATTTGACCCATTATGTCTATTTATCAGATACAAAGCAACAAAGATATCCTTCCAAACATTTGTTTACTATATCAGTTTTCCCATCAGATTGAGGATGATAAGATGAGCTATGAGCTAACTAAGTACCAAGATAAGAAAATAATTATGTCCAAAATTTTCCAGTGAAAATGGGATCTATGTCGCTTACAATAATCTTTGGGTTTCCATGTAGCTTTTGAATGGTTTCCATAAATGCAGTAGATACTGTACTGGCTTTAAATGGATGTGATAATGCACAAAAGTGTGCATACTTGGTAAGTCTGTCAACTACCACCATGATGACACTCTTTCCCTCAAACTTGGGTAAACCTGTGATAAAATCCATTGAAACCTCCTCCCAACATTAGCTTGAAATGGATAAAGGTTGTAATAGACCCAGGGTCTTAATTGTTTCAACTTTATTTTGTTGGCAAACCAAACATTCTGCCACGAACTTTTGATATCCAATTTAAGGCCATCCCAAAAAAATTCCTTCTTAATCCTGTGGTAAGTTTTTAAAAATCCTGAGTGCCCTCCTAAGGGAGAAGTGTGCAGTTCCATAAGAATATTTTGTTTTAGTTGGGAATTCTTACAGCGGTATAAGTGATCTTTGTACCATAAAGAATCATTTTGCCAGCTAAATGTATCAGACATACTGGAATCTTGTTGTAACTTTCGAATAAGTGCCCACACTTCTTCGTCATTCTTCCATTCCTCCCTTGCTTCGTTTATCCAATCTGGTTGGATAATAGAAATGGCGCACAACAATGCTTCCACATCCTCGTCCTTTCTTGAGAGTGCATCTGCCACCACATTTTGCTTCCCTTTTTTGTAGATGATTTCAAAGTCATAACCCAACATCTTTGTGATGCACTTTTGTTTCTCTTCAGAGGATAATCTTTTTTCTAAAAAGTATTTAAGGCTATCATGATCTTTTTTACCTTGAAGTGTCTTCCCATTAGGTAGGGTCACCATTTCTTAAGTGCATGGAGTATTGCCAACATTTCCTTCTCATAAATAGCTTTGTGTAAAAACTTTCCCTTGATTGGATGACTTTCAAAAGCAATGGGTCTTTCATCTTGCATTAAAACAACACCAATTCCATTTCCTGAAGCATCACATTCCACAATAAAGGTTTTTGTGAAGTCTGGTGTAGCTAAGACCGGTGCTTGGCACACTGCCTCTTTAAGATGTTTGAAGGCCTTTGTTGCTTCTAGAGTCCATGAAAATGCATCTTTCTTCAATAATGTTGTTAGAGGTTCTGTTATTCTCCCATAATTCTTAACAAACTTGCGATAATACCCTGTCAACCCGAGAAATCCTCGTAAATGCTTTATGGATGTGGGTATTTTCCATTCCTTAATGGCTTTAATTTTTCTAGGGTCTACCTTAACTCCTTCATGAGATACAATATGACCCAAATATTGCACCTCTTGTACTCCAAAGAAACATTTGGATCTTTTTGCATATAATTGTTTCTCCTCCATAGTTGTAGCACCCTATCAACATGTTCAACATGATCCTTCTAATACTTGTTGTAGATTAGTATATCATCAAAAAATACTAGCACAAATTTTCTAAGGAATGGTTTGAAAATGGAATTCATCAAACCTTGAAATGTTGAAGGTGCATTGGTAAGGCCAGAAGGCATGACCAAAAATTCATAATGACCCTCATGAGTTCTAAATGCTGTTTTCGGAATGTCTTCAGTCTTCATTATGATTTGATGATATCCTGAATGAAGATCCAACTTGGTGAAGTAAATTGATCCATGCAATTCATCCAGTAATTCATCAATGATAGGAATGGGAAACTTATCTTTAATAGTGAGCTTGTTGAGCTCCCTATAATCCGGACACATGCGCCATGATCCATCCTTCTTGTGCTCTAATGCTACTGGAGCAGAGAAAGAACTTTGACTTGGTTGAATTATACCAGCCTCTAGCATTTCTGCAACCATACATTCAATTTCACTCTTTTGAGCATAGGGATATCTGTACGGCCTGATGTTTGGAGGAACACTTCCTGGAATCAGATGAATAGCATCATCATGATCACGAATAGGTGGGAGACCTTTGGGAGTCTCAAATACCTTGGAATGATTTTTCAAGGCTTTTTGGAGATCTGGAGAAATAGATGATTCCAATGTGGAAACATCTAGCAAACATAATTGTGCAATTACACCCCTTTGTTCCCTTTTTAGAAGCTTTTTCATACCATTAGAGCTAATTATCTTTCCTAGTTTCCCTGCAATACCCCTTAGAGCTAATTATCTTTCCTAGTTTCCCTGCAATACCCTTAATTAAACTTCCTTTCCTTCCACAGAAAATTTCATGAAAAGTTCTTGAAAATTAAAAGCTATTGTACCCAAGGATTGTAGCCATTGGACTCCTAGTACAACATTAGCACCACCCATTGGAATGGAAAGCATTGGGCTAGTCAATACATATTCTCCCATCGATAGCTTGATATTATGGCACTTTCCAAAGAAATTTAATGTTCCTCCATTTGCAACCATCACTTGACACTCTGGTGTTGGATATAAGAAGCAATTCAATTCTTTTGCTACCTTACAATCAATAAAATTGTGGGTACTTCCTGAATCAATCAACACTATTACCTTTTTCTTCTTGATTTGTCCTTCTATATTGATGGTTTGAGGAGTGGTAATTCCAGCCAATGCATTACAAGATATGGTCGAATTCATTTCTTCTTTATCTAGGCTTTGTTCCTGGAGTATATCCTCTTCTTTTGACCTTTCTTGCTCCTTTTCTTCTTCCTCTTCGCAATCTATGTAGAATAATTTCTTCTCAGCACACTTATGACCTTTAGTGTATTTGCTATCACAACTGTAACAAAACCCTTTTGATCTTTTTTCTTCCAATTGTTGTGGTGTCAACCTTATAGGTTGTGGAAGACTAGGGGCAACAACACTTCCATCTTTATAGTTGTGAGTGGTATGCTTCCTAGTTGCCATAATTTTGCTTTCCATTTTTCTTTCTAACCTGAATGCCTTCTCTAATGAATTGGGTTCCCAAAGGTGAACATCATGCTGGATATTATCCTTTAAAGACCCTATGAACACATCAATCCTACACTCCTCTGGAATATTTTTTACCCTTATGTTCAATTTTTGGAACTCCTCAATGTGCTCCATTATTGAACCTTTTGTTTGAGACTTATCAATTGGCTAAAAAAAGTGTTGCTTTTTGTATCATCATAATGTGCTATCAATTCTTCTGTAAAAATTGCCCAAGTGATAATTTGTTTATGAGAGAAAATCCATTGATACCATACAAACTGATTTGGTTCCAAATATAAAGTTTCAATACATACCTTTTGTGTGTTTTGCACATTATTTAGATCGAAAAATTGCTCCATCTGTAATATCCATGTTGTGGGATCCTTGCCATCAAAATTCCTCATATCGATTTTTGGAATATGGTGGGTCTTTGATCCCACATTAGAGTCTATGAAATCATGATTAACATTTCTTTTGTTCGCGTCATGAGTTTCCTTTACAACCTTTTCATCATTAGTAAGTATTTATTGTAGAAAATTTGTCAAATCTGTCTTCAAATTTGCCATGTATCTCTTCAAATCTGCCATGTCTCTCTTCAAATCTGTCTTCAAATCTATCTTCAAATCGTCCATCTTAGCTTCCATGCCCTTTATCTTAGATTCCATTCCATTTATCTTAGCTTCTGTCAGCTTTTGTGAGCGTGAATTTTGTTGCACTTGTTCTTGTAATTTTGATATATCATGTAGCATTTCTTCCTCTTCTTCATGAGCCACATTAGGGCTTTCAGGTTGCTTACTAGGTGTTTGCATTTTCTTTCCTCGGGGCATACGTTATGGATAATAATGCTCTACTATACCCTTTGAATTCCTTCAAAATAAATTTTCAAACCAATATTAAGCAAAAATTTAAAAGAATCTACACACCTTTTTTCACTTCGTAGGAGCTCGGTATTGCCTCTGATGTATCTCTATACTTTCAAATCATCCAGTTCTAAAATTGCGATCTGCAGTAGCCCTCTATGTCCTATTTCTAATGCCACCAATCTGATCCAAATTTTGATTGTCCAAGGAAGATTTATGCAAAATCTCCCACAGTGACCTTATTATAGACTAGTTCAGTAGAGCGAACTTGTACGAAATGCCACGAATCACTGTTTCGACCTTTGGCTCTAAAAAATATATACAAGAAACTACAATCCGTCCTCTTTCTGTACCTTCTTATGAAATTTCAATCAGATGCTCAAAGAGAAATTTATGACGATTTTCCCCAAGTCACCTGTTTGGAATGAAATTCAGGAGTCTGCAAGAAGACCAACTTCCTCAGATCATATCTCCAGAAGTATAGCATGAACAGCTCTAAAATTTGGACCCGAGATTTAGCATGATTTCTTCTCAAGTGGGTTATTTTCTAGCTTTTGAAACATCACAGAAAAAAATTTATAGCGAAAATACCACGATGACCTGCTTGGAGCAGTGAAACCCTAGAATCCAAAGCTCTGATACCAAATGTTATGAAACCAGCTCAAGAAAATATAGAAAAGATAGATCAATGCCTTAGAATTCAGCCTCTTAGAGAGGGCAACTTCCTTGACATTACATAAATGAAAAAATTTTGGATGATTCAAATGACAAAACCTACTTTCTATATATAGGAGTCTAAGGAGTCACAATATAACCCAGCCGACCTAACAATAATAATATAAAGCCACAAAAGTAACAATAGAGGGATTCTATGGGGCACAGTGATAACAATATGGGGATAATAGGGGCACAACAATATTAATAAGGGATGCAGCTACAATATTAATGGGGTAATCACTAGTATTATAGGGACCCAACAGACATGCAAGGCTTCTATAAGAGTAATCCACATGGATGCAACAATCACAACACATAAAGGAAGATAGCATGTACAACACCTAGTGGGTAGTATGCGCAAGTGTGATGGTCGTTATAGCAAGTTTATGTGAAAGGTTCTATCTGATGTCTGGAGGTAACCAATATGAGAAGGACAATATTAACAATGTATATAACACATTTTCATAAATATATGTATTAGAACAATTGAATGAGTTTAATTGTTTAACACAGGTTAAAGCAACATGTATTACAAATGTTCAAGATTAATTCTTACAAACAGTTAGAACACATGTGTGAAAATGTGTTGGCCTATGAGAAGGATTCTGAATTAAGCAAAATTTCCAAGAAAAATCAATAAACCATACACCATGAACCCCGTGGGCGGGGTGTTGGAGCCACTACTCACTCCTCAAAGAAAATATTACAGAATCTTAAGGCTATGTGGGAGGAGCCAAGGTGAAAAGTCCTTTGCATGTACAAATGAGGGGGTATTTATAGCCAAGGGTAAAACTGGCCCTTGTGACTGTTTGACTTCCCTCATGAGTGTTTGAATTCCATGAATTTTCAGATTACAAGTGGGTCTCTTGGACTTCCACATTACGTTACATTGATTGACAACAATATGGCCCATAGTAGTGATGTGATTGACACGACTCATGGCACAACATGATAGTCCTGGTATGTTCATGTTGTTGTTGGTGTGCATGTCGGGCTATAGTGCTACTAAGTGATGGATTTCCTCTTGGTGTATCACAACTTCCCATCTGCATGGCAAAGTTTTCGAAGTCTTTGATGGTTATTGGGTTCACTTGATGTTGCATATGCATGTTACTCCTTTTCTTGTACTTTGGCATGCTTGACATGTTCGTTCGTTCACAGAAATATCTCCTCACATGTTCACTCATCTATCTGTCCACATATGTCGTTAGTTCATCCATTCATGAACACATATTCCCATGGTCGTTCATTCACAAACACATCTTCGCATGGTCGTTTTTTCGCAAACACATCTCCTCACATGCATCATTTATTCGCCTGTTTGCGAACACATCCTTTTGCATGTACTCTCCTATTGATGGTGTTGGACCCGCCAACATTCAGGGGATCACCCCAGTACAAAGTCCTAACTAGATCTCACATCGTTTGGTGTGGGAGTCCCATCCAGTATCATGGCTAGGTTGCTATTATCTTAAATGTTTGCCTTAGCTCTTTCTTGTCAGCACAGGAGAGTGTCCTACTTTGTCTTCAAGTAGTGAGGTTCACATGCCTAGTGATTAATACTGTTACTTGTGTCAAGGTTCTTTAACCAGAGAGAGGAAGGGTGGGAGTGAGTCCCAAGTCCGATGGGAGGAAACCCAGCTTTGTTAGGAACACACAACACAACAGGATGTGCATAGCTTCTAGAGGAGGAATCCACACGGATGTGACAGTCACAACACACAAGGCAAGATAGCACATACAGCACTCAGCGGGGAATCCGCACGAGTGTGATGGTCATTATAGCAAGTTTACGTGAAAGGTTTTGTCTCATGTCTGGGAGGTGACCAGCATAGGCAGGACAACGTTAACAACATATGCAACACAATTTCATTAATATATATGTATTAGAATAATTGAATGAATCCAAATGTTAAAACACATGTTAAAGCAACATGCATTAAAAGTGTTCAAGACAAATCTTATAAACAGTTACAACACATGTCTGAAAACATGATGGCCTATTAGTGGGCTTCTGAATTAAGAAAAAGTTCCAAGAGACGTCAATACACCATACATCACTAGCCCCGTGGGCAGGCGTTGGAGCCACTACTTACTCCTCAAAGAAAAGATTACAAACTCTCAAGGCTATGTGGGAGGATCCAAGGTGAAAAGTCCTTTGCATGTACAAATGAGGGGGTATTTATAGCCAAGGCTGAATGACCCTTATGGTTGTTTGACTTCCCTCATGACTTTTTGACTTCCATGACCTTTCAACTTTACATGACTCTTCATATGACAAGTGGGTCTCTTGGACTTCCACGTTACATTACATTGATTGATAGTATGGTGCACAGTATAGATGTGGACAACATGACTCATGACAAGACTCGACATAAAAATGCTGGTACATCTGTGCTACTATTGGTGTGCATGTCAAGCTACAGTGTTGCTGGGTGATGGATGTCCTCATGGTGTGTCATAGCTTCACCTCTGCATGCCAAGGTGCATGAAGTCTTTAATGGTCATTGGTTTTGCTTGATGTTGCATTTTC
The DNA here is from genome assembly GCA_031772625.1 of Pinus tabuliformis. Classification (NCBI taxonomy): domain Eukaryota; kingdom Viridiplantae; phylum Streptophyta; class Pinopsida; order Pinales; family Pinaceae; genus Pinus; species Pinus tabuliformis. Next base: position 262,387,212 of record CM062816.1, on the reverse strand, counting down.
ACGTTGCTCCTTGCTTGTACAATGGCATGCTTGAAAAGTTTGTTTGTTCACGAAAAGTGCATGTTCATCTATCTGTCCATTCGCGAACACATCTTCACAAGTTTTTCTATCCATCGGTTCGTCTTTCTGTGAACACATCTTCACATGTTCGTATTTCCATCCATCTGCAAAGACATCTTTTCATTATCATTTGTTCGCGAGCACATCTTTTTGCATGAATTGTTTATTTGACCATTCGCGAATAGGTCCTCTTGCATGTACTCCCCTTGTTCATCTCATTCGTTGTCGCATCATGTTTGTTTGTGTACCTGTATTTGTAGTCACCCATGACGAGACGAAATCAAATCCATAAACATCCTAGTCTACCATGATGCATGATCGTTTCAGATGTAGGTGACCGGGAGAGAGGATCACGTTTCGAAACTACACAAGGAAAGCTTCAAGCTAGGATGGAGGCTCCGGGAACGGCTGGTGAAAACTATGCAGAAATCACTAGGAGATGGCGATGGGAAATCTAGATCGATAGTGGCTATCCGCGGGGTCTAGCTCGGCTAGAGGACAAATCTACACAATTTTTGGGAGGATCAGTCAGGGTTGCGGGAAAGCTAGGTAGACAAAATTTGCGCAATCTCTGGAAGGAGCCAATAGCAAGAGCTTGGTAGCAAGAAACTATGCAATTCTTGGAGGGAACTGATAGCAGGCTACTAGAAGCTTGGAAGCAAAAAAATTTCAATTCGTGTAGGGAACTGGCAGTAGGCTACCGGGAGCTTGGCAACAAAAACTGTGCAATTCTTGGAGGGAACTGGCAGCAAGCTGTCAGGATCTTGGCAGCAAAAATTTCACAATTCCTAGAGGGAACTGGTAGCGAGCTGCTGGGAGCTACTGATGAGTGTCGGTATTGCAGCAAGGATGCTACAACTCCTGGGCTACAATCTTTACTTATCAACTGTGGGTTCACACAAACTTGGAGGTGATAGTGATGTATGCACAAGTAAAAGTGATGGTTCTGCCTATTGTCACTATTCAGCTGTTGAGAGACTACTGGGGTTCCAAGCCAAACTTTTATGGAGTCAGAAGAAGCTTGATTATTTGATGGAAGGAAGATAAATCTACTCTAAGATAGTTACTCTATTGCATTAATGGATAAGGCCAACATGTAATGCTAAATCACACCATTCCCTAATTAACCATTTAAGAAGAGAAGCTAGGAAGAAATGCTAAATCAACATGAAACAAATGCTACTATCTAAGTTGCAAAACTAAGAAGCATCAAACAATACTAATTTGCAAGTAAAGAGACTAAACTAAATCTGTTTTTTCTTTTTTGGTCTTTTTATGCAAAATCAAGTATGCAAACTAATTGTTGTTGTGGATGTGGCAGGCGAATTAAGGATGTTTGAGGATGCCTGGAAGGGTTATGAAATGGTTGGATGGTGTGGAGGACCCCTGGGAGGATTTTGGTGACTTCCTAGAGGTTTTCCACCAATTCAACCTCAAAATAGGCCATTTCAAGAAAACCTACAGGACGTACTAGAAACCTACAGGATGATCTTGTAGGAATTATAGGAAACCTACAAGATACAGCCGAGAGCTAAATGTGAGGTTTTGGAGGTGATGGGAGGCTTAGGAAAGGTGTGTTATGGGTGGAATGGAGTGCGATAAGGTCTAGGATCACTCAGGAGTCAATACCCAAGATAATAGATGGCTAGATTCGCTTAGTGTGCTTGGGAGAATTTATAAGAAAAATGATGAAAAACTAGTGAAGGTGATGGTGAAGAAAAGGGATGGCTAAGGTGGATGAAGTGGAAGGTGGTTGCTGGCTATGAAGTCTTAGTCTCCTCCTGAAGCACCTGCTCTACATAAAACATGTTTGTCTTCCAAAAATCTATGCAACAAGATACATTTTCATAAACTAAAATGCGGAATTAATGAATCAACTGCCTATACTATGCACGAAGAAAGTTGCTGAAAGGAATGAAATCATGAGTGAAATCTATTGTAGATATGGACATGAAAAATATGACAATGAATTCTACCTTGCAAAACTAACCAAATACGAAATTAAAGACAAAAAAATCCAAACCTCATAAAAGAACTAGAAATCTATGTTTTTTGGGCTGCTTAAGGGTCCCTTCCTCAATTCATGGTCCCAGAGGGAGGAAGTGAGGCTGACACACCTGCTAACAACCTTGTGGTGATCCTTTTTCTCCTTGCTAACATTGTACTTGAAATAAGGCACAAATGGAAGAAAACTATTAAACAACCATTCTAATCTACAATACTTGTAATGGAAATGCATCTAAAAATCAAATTAACAATGAAGCTATGAATCTACACTAAACATACATGTACAATACTGAGGAGCCTTGGCTACTAGGGTTGGGCCCTAACCCAAGAACTTCATTTGTCTAAGTTAACTCAGTTCTATCTCAAAACAAAGCTCATTCTTATTACCAAAACAACAAATTACATCAAGAGAACTTTCACAAGTATTGTAGCTCGAAAATAGCTTAGAGTTTTACAATAAAAAAATATGAATCCTACTGAGGTCCTAGGCCTCTCTACTTATACATCTGAAGTCGCCAACTACTTCCTTAAACTTAGGGAGGCTCGGCTCCCAAACTCGAGATAAACTGGTTCTTTGTCTCTCACTTCCTCAGCTACCTTCTAGTCCACATGATTTGGCTATTTGTGCTCCGAGCTGATGTGATGAATGGAGGAATATTCGAATGGAGGAGTATTAAATGAGGAGGATTTACCTCCTATAATCCCTCTCCCTTGTCCCATTCGAATTTTGACCTTAGTCTTTGCCAAAATTCCTTTATTTTCTCCTTTAATCTTGCATTCAGTGCATATTAGTCCACAAAGCATAATATCCAACTCTAACTCACCTCATAAAAAAAATATAATAAAAACATGTAATAAGTTATGAGAAAAGTTGGTTTGACTAAGCTAGGAGGTGAATTAAGGTCCATATAATTACCCAATGATGAGGCTCATAATCACCCCCTACTAAAAGTGTTTCTCATCCACTGAGCAACTTAATCAATATCCATATCTTTCATGGCTCTAGTGGCCTCTCTAACATCCCATGCCTCTGTTGTGATCTCCTCTTCTTGTTCATAGAAGCATTCTTTCTTTTCTACATCCTCCCACTGCCTCTTTTCTTCTTCTTCTTTTCTCCCTTCTAGCATCCCTAAGAGTAGTGGTGGACTGAGTTTTAGGCCAATCCAATTGACCTTCAACCTTTGCATAGATTTCTTATACATGGGTGTCCTGTGGAGTGCCTCTCTCAACCTTTGAGTAGAGTGATACTCTCTTATCTTTAAGTTGTATGGCAGTGTGTTCCATCTCCTCAGGCAAGCATGTATATTATCATCTTCTAGCAACCTAAACATGTCCTCAAAATGTGAAATTGCTTGCTCTTGGGTAGTAAGATATCTAGGTGCCAACCGAGGATAATTTGCAATCAAATTATGGGTATTGATGAGGGCCATGGGATTTGATTGTTCAGCTCTGATTAGAAGAGGTCCAGTTTTCTCTCTTGCAATATCCTTTTCATCTCTGTAGCCCTTGACTCCTCATGGTTCATCCATGATGCCAAAGCCATTAATTGAAAATCTCCTAGCTTGGCATTAGGGTCCCATACATTCATGTCTATGAGGGCCATGTTTTGCAAATAAAACTCAACCATTTTGGCCCTATATTCTAGTGTACTTTGATCACAAAGATCAATAAACTGCCTATAGTCTTGTAATTGCATGGTGCCTCTATGTGTTAGGGTCTTAATCTGAAACTGCAACCATTATTCTTTGGGGTAGAGAGCATAGTATTTAGTTGGCATCCTACACTGCATTTATTCCAAAGAGAGACTGGCCATACATGCCAATTGATTCTCTCTTTCCTGTAGTGGTCCCCTCAACCATGCATTTTCTACCTCTAGATGACTTCTCATTATAGCTTCTTTGTCCCTCAAGCCACTCAGCCCTCCGCCCATCTCCTTGTGTTTCTCTTCCATGTTCCCAATGTCTTCCACCCCCTTTTATTTGGCGAACTGCATCCATTAGTGAGTTCTGGCCCTCTCATTCTCAAGCTCGAAGAATAGTGGGATGGAAAATTTTTGAGGTATGACCTTGCCTCCTTCAATAAACTAGTAATAGGAGTCTAGGTGAGGTTGGGGGTTGGGTTGTTTTATATATGGGTCCTATTCTTTAGTTTCTTACTACTACCATACCTTCCTTTTCAATTTTTGTGCCCCCTTTAGATTTAGCAGAGTATCCTGTAGGACTATTCTTGCTTCCTGTAGATTTTGTTGTGTATCCTGTAGGATTGCCTTTCCCTTGGAGGAAGTTGATCTAGTAGTAGGCCTTCTCGCATAGGTGATAGGGGACTTAGGGGAAGGCAATTTCTATTTTTGTGTAGGGGATTTTTGAATCACAATAGGAATTTTGGTTCATGTTTGGGGTTTCCCCTGTCTTATTATTGTGCTTTTTCTTGTCCTAAAATATAATGGGGTTTGGCTCTGCCTTTTTCCTTTTCTCTTGAATGGGGTGCTAAGAGTAGTGAGGGCAGTTGTTGCCTCTCTCTTAGTGGCTTCTAGAGACACCCTAGGTGACTCCTACTTGCTTTCTATCCCCTCTTTTCCATTGCCTTCTTCCTCTATGTCATTCATGTTTTCTTCTTCTTGTAGATCTTTATCATCTCTATCAATTTCCTCCTTAACGTCCTCCTCCGTTTCTTCATCATCCTCCTTCTTTTCTCCCTCTTCTTCTTCATCTTCATCATGTTCTTCAAGGTCATCTCCTTCTTCATCCATCTCATCCTCATCTCCTTCTATATCTTGCTCTTCTTGATTTACTTCCTCTTCACTGACAGTGGGACTAACATCATAAGTGAGAGTTTTGATGTCATCCTTTGTTGGCATGTCTCTGAAAACTAACCATGTTATAGGAGTTCTAAGGTTCTGGAGGGAATATTCTATAAGGATCCTAAGTAACCCATGGTGAGCTAACTATTTGGAATTTCTCTCCTTCACTTTGATCTTTGAGTCTATGAGTGATTGAAGCAGGAAGTATGGTATGATGAGCCTTTGGTGAGGGGGTTTTTCTACTCCAAATCTTAATTCTTCAAGGATCCTAAAATGATAGCCATAGACCACAATATACCTACCCTCACATGAAATTTATTTGATCAGTTGGTAGCTTACCTCATTCTATGGATATGGCAAACTTTCCCTCCTTACTCCATTTTTTTCCTCAGTGGGTTCCTCACCTTCTAAAAAGAATTTTCTTTTGGTGACCTCGCTATCTCCTTTGTCTTGTTTCCTCCATGGTATTCCTAGGGGAAGCGTGGTGACTTTTTTGATGAGATAAGGGGTGAGATCTATAGAGAGGCCCCTTATTACAACAATGGCATGGATTTTGGTGAGTGGAGTGAGGGAGAGAGCAAATTCTTGAGCAACCTCATCATCATACCCTCTAAATTTTTCAAAAAACCCCATCAAATTATGTCTTGTGAAGATTTCAAGCACTTGGGGATGTTGTTGGATTCTCACTGTGTTGGTGGGATCCCTCCTATTAAACCATCCTGTCATCTTGTTGGTGAATTTGAGGAGATGAGAGGGTTGAAACAATTTTCAAATGCAGAACCAAAACAGAAATGATTGTGTATGTAATTCCCTTACATAGTTTCTAAATTTGCTCAAACTTAGAAGATTTCTGGTTCAATTACTTGTAAATATGGATGTAATTACAGAGCCTACCTCTTTAGATTGTTTGCAATGGCCAACTCCTGTGATATCCCTTCTGAACTCTTCTCTGCCAATCTTGTAGACAGTCTCTGTGTATCCTGTAGGAATTCCTTTGCATGATCCTATAGGAATTCCTGTGCAATCCTGTAGGAATTCCTGTGCAATCCTGTAGGAATTCCTGTGAAATGAAACGAAGGAGTTTTGCTTTAGGTGGGTTGCCTGGGTATGCGAGCGACCTGAGTGAGTGAGTTTCAAGGAAGTGAAATGAATGAATGCATGGGAAGGATGTTTTATTTCCTCTTATGGTGTTTCGAGGTGAGGTGGTGTGCTGGCAGCAAAGGTATGTTTCCATTTTTTGACCGTTTGTCCCCACTACCACCTCATCATTCCCCACTCCTCGTAATCAACTCCCACCTTATGGATCCATAGTTTTAACTGCTTTTGTCCTAATCCTTCTCTATCTTTGTGTTGATTGTAGCCATGTGTGAGAGGACACCTGGTTGTATATGTGTTGACTGAACTAAGGTGGCCAAGTTAACTTGACACATTTTCACTTATAAATAAACTATCTCGTAACCCTACATCTTTTTGTCTACATTATTCATACGAGAGAGTGAGCAGGATACTTACTTGTGGTTCCAATGCTATGTTGCAGTTGTCGAAGATCAGAGGTGCTACTGTGTGCATTTGTTGCATGCTATTCTTCTTCCTCCTCTTGATGTCTGCTAATGGCTTCTTTGTTTGTGCGGGTACCTATGGTTGAAGATATGATGTTGCTTCTTTGGAGATCCTAGATCATCATGCTGAAGGCTTGTTGCTAGTATGATTGGTATTCTATGGGATAGGCTGCTATAGGATTTCCTACAGGATCTCCTGTAGCTGCTTCTCCATCATAACTCTTTAATCATTCTTCCTTTTGGGGTTGTGAGGATGGTGACATGGATGGAAAGAAGAAATAGGAGTGTGGAGAGAAAGGAATATTCAGGTGATGCTCTTTATTCCTCTTTGTTTCCATTTTTTCAAAGACTGGAAGAAAAATTCTTGAAACTGATTTTTTTTTTTTAATGGTGAGTGCAGGGATGATGATGGTGGACAAGGTGTGGTGATTGATGATGAAGAGGGTGAATTTTAGTAGCCTAGAAAGTCATTCATTTGCCTTAGTATTATTTCCTGTAGGATTTCTAGGTCACTGTAATTCCTACAGGATCATCCTGTAGGTTTTCAGGGGATCATGTAGGAATACAGGGGATCTAGTAGAAAACACAGTCCTTTTATAAACTAAAGAAATGGAGTGAAAAAAATGACAGAAATGATGGAGGAATGCATGGTAATGAGTGGAAAAATAAATATGTGAGTGACAGGGGTCTCTTTGTGATCTTCCTTTGCTCCTTCACCATCCTTCTTGTTGACCTACAAACGGAAATTTCATGATTTTTTTTTTATTTTTTTTTTTTTAAACAACTAGGCTACCTCTCAGAGTTTTTCACCCTAGCTGTTTTCTCTAGGCGCCTCAAGAAAGGTTTTCACCTAGGGATCTTTCTTCTTTTCTTTTTTCTCTTTTTTTTTTTGTTTTGACACCACTGAGCTGCCTCAAGAGGTTTTCAACCCAATGATGGGACTCAAGTGCCTCATGGAGTTTTCACTTGAGTCCTTATTCTTTTTTTCTTTTTCTCAATTATTTGATGAGGAAGGAGCTGGAACTTGCTCCACTATCATCATTGTTTTATTGATATCATCAATGAACTCTTGTTTTGATAAAGGTCTCTTGTAAATTTTAAATCGGTTTCCATTAACAAGCAAAGGAATGACTTCTTCATTTATGGTTCTGATTTTCACTAAATCATTATCATGGCATATTTCCACAACATAAGGTCCTAGTCATCTTTTCCTTAACTTGCCCTTGAAGTCTTTATACCTAGAATCATATAGCAATGCCCAATTGCCTTCTTGAAATTGCTTCTCCTTGATATTTTTATCATGCGATATCTTCCTCTGAAGTTGAACTACCTTTGTATGTGGGAGGGCCTACATTCTTAATTCATCCAAACCATTTAACTGGAACAATCTCTCTTTTTGTGCACTGCTGAGTTCCAGATCTAGCTGGGATTCCATCCTTAATGTGTTATACTCAAATTCAATGGATAGTAAGGCCTTTTTTCCATAGACCAACTCATATCGTGTGAATTTATGGGTGGTCTTCCATGTGGTATGATAGACCCAGGTGGCCTCAACTAGTCTTTATGCGCAATCCTTCCTACTGTTGCTTACCACTTTGGTCAATATTCCCTCCAGTGCTCTGTTGGTCACCTCCACTTGCCCATTAGCTTGTGGATGATAGGGAGTGGAGGTTCTATGCTTGATCTTGTGATGGTTGAGAAAGACTTCAATCATGTTGGAGGTAAACTAGCTACCTTGGTCTGTGACCAGCTCTCTAGGTTACCCAAATTTGTAGAATACATTCTCCCTTAGGAACTCAGCCACATTCTCTTCTGTTGCTGCCTTAATTGCCTTGGTTTCAACCCACTTAGTCAAATAATCGGTGCACGCAATAATGTATTATTTTTTCTTTGGAGTGTTAATAGGCCCAATGAAGTCCACATGCTACTTGTCAAATGGCATACATAGGCAATTCATCTCTTGGAGTTGACCTTCCCATCCTTTGGCATTGATAACACTCACTAGTGTATTTTTTCACATCATGATGAATAGTGGGCCAATAATAGCTTGCTTGTAACACTTTGAATGTTGTCCTCTTTGTTGTAAAATGACCTCCACAAGGGCCATCATGACAGGTCAGAAGGATGTCAAAGGCTTCCTCCTCCCTGACACACCTTCTCAAGATTTGATCTGGGCCAAGTTTGAAGAGATTGCCCCTAATCTAAGTGAAGGGGGTGTTTTTCTTGACTATCTTTCTCTTTTCTTTGGAGGACAAGTTTGGTGGGAATTGTGTTGATACCAAATAGTTTGCTATATCAGCAAACCATAGAGAGATAACTGAAATAGAAAATAAGTGCTCGTCTAGTAACTGGTCATCCACCATTCCTTCTTCACCTACAGGCAAATTTACTCTAGACAAAAATTCTGCAACAACATTTTCCTTACCAGAATTATCAACAATGGTCAGATCAAATTGTTGTAATAAAAGTAACCATCTTAAAATTTGAGCATTCACATCTGATTTTTCATTAAATATTTGATTGCAACATGGTCAGTATGCACAAATGTTTGATAGCTTGTAATATAATGCCTGAATTTGTTTAATGAATGCACAACAACTAGGAGTTCCTTTTCGGTCACTGTATAATTTTGTTCAGCCTTTGATAAAATAGATAGCATAAGGCAATGTTTCATCTATATAACCTAAGGCTGCTCCTATGGCTTTGTGTGAGGCATCAGCATGAATATGAAAGGGGAGGGCCCAATTTGGGCCTTGGAGAATCATTGTAGTGGTCAACTTATCCTTTAGGATGTCTAAGGCCTCTTGACAACTTTCTGACCATATAAACTCAGAGTCTTTGGCCAACAGACCAAATAAAGGAGAGGCCAACTTGCTGAAGTCCTTTATGAACCTTCGGTAGTATCTAGCTAACTCTAGGAAACTTCTGGAATATTTTTTCTTTTGAGGAAGTGGGACCCTTTGTATGATAGCTATTTTGTTTGGGTCCACCTACAGTCCTTGCTGAGATATTGAATGACCTAGCACAGTCCCTGCAGTCATTAAGAATTCACATTTTTCAAGATTGAGAGACAAGTTCATCTCAATGCATTTGTGTAGCACTTTTCCTAGGTTAGACAAGGCCTCTTGAAAATCACAACCATAAGGTGTAAACTCATCCATATAGATCTCCACTGCATCATTGACTAATTTGGCGAAAATACTCAAGAATTCTCTCTGGAAAGTGGTAGGAGCATTACATAAGCCAAAAGGAAGGACCCTATAGACAAACGTACCCCAAGGACAAGTGAATGTGGTTTTATCCTAGTCTTCTGGGCAGATCTAGATTTGGTTGTACCCACTGAATCCATCTAGGAAAGAGAAAAATATTTTCCTTGCCAGGCCATCTAGAACTTGGTCAATGAAGGGTAGAGGAAAATGATCCTTATTTGTGTCTTTTTTCAACTCCTTGTAATCGACACAAATTCTCCACTTACCATTTTTCTTGGTAACTAACACCAAAGGAGAGACCCACTCAATGTCTGAGATAGGGTAAATGAATCCTACATCCAGCAGTTTTTGCAGCTCTTCTTTGACTATATCTTTAAGAGTTGGATTCATCCTCCTTTGTGATTTTCGAACTGGTTTTCAACTGTCTTTGATGTATATATGGTGAGTAAAGACTGAGGGGTGTACTCCCTTCATTTCTTTGTAACTCCAAGTGAAGGCTTCTATATTTTCCTTTAACATGTTGCATAACTTCTCTTCTTGGAGAGCAGAAAGAGAAGGATTGATTTTCAATGTTCTCTCTGGGCTAAAATTTATGGTTTTGACACTAAGTGGGTTGGAATCGGCCAAGCATAAATCAATTGGATGATTGTTTTTGGTTTCCTTTACTGCTTCTTCTAAGGACAATGAACTGGGAGTTGGACTTTGGAGTAGGTGTTCAATCAAGTCATCCTCATCCGGTTGTCCTCCTCCCATGGTTGCTTCTAAAGTATAAAGTTGGATGGAATAAACTTCATCTTCTTCCTCCTCCTCCAACCATAAAGGTAAGTCATGCTCTAGAGAAGGTTGAGCAGGAGGGTATAGGACTAACTTCTTGGATATATGCCCATTCTTGATGGTCATATTCCCAGCTTTGAAGCTAATGTAAGCATCGACAGTGGCCAACCATCGCCTCCAAAGGATGAGAAGGTAACCAGTAAGCTTAGCCTTAGGTTGTAGAACTAGGAAATCTGCATGATACTCCCAAGAGTCAATGGAGACCATCACATCCTCCACAATTCCCCTAGGGGTTACTGTGGAACGGTCTGCAAGTTGCAGAATTGTTGTGGTCTTCCTCAATGAAGCTTGGAGGTTGAGCTTAAGCATGGTGTCCTTGGTCATCACATTAATGGTAGCCCTAAGATCGATCAGAGTGTGTGGGACAATGGTTCCATTGATGTGCACATCTACTACAGGGCTTCCAGGGTCCAAATATTTTGGATAGATTACCTACCCCAGTATTAATTCAGATAGCTGCCCAATGACATTAATGGTAGGGGCATCCCTTTTTCATATCCCTGGATGCTTGAAGCACTTCTACTTAATAAACATATTGTAAATAGGAACATCTTTTATTGCGTGGAGAAGTGGGATCTTTACACATAGATTTTTCAATTCTCCTAGAAGTTTAATCTCTTCTAGGGTAGGTTGGAGTGGTTGGGCTAATCTGTCAGAAAAGAGTGGATTTACTTTAAGATTTATTTCCTCTCTTTATTCCTCAACCTCTCTAGGTGGAGGTGGAGGTTGGTTATCTGAGATAACTCTCCCTAATCTTAGATTAATCTACTAGATTTCCACAGCATAAGCTGGATATGATGTCTCTCCACTATATACTTGTTGAGCCTTCATGTTGTTCAGGTTCGGATTTGGTTGGGAAGGCATCTAGGGTTTCTTGGGTGGAGCAGAGTGTAGGAGATGTGGTTGGGTAGGTGGTGGAGGCAATAGAGCTAGAGAATTGTTGTATTCGGGCCTCCACCCCTGGAGCGGTGCATTCCACTAAGATTGTGGCAGAGCATAAGGTTGAAATGACTGGCTAGTTTGCTGGGAGTGATACTGAGATGCATATGTCCAAGGACGGGGTGTAGACTAGGAAGGATGAGCAAGGGGACTCAAGAAGGTATGGTTGTGGTTTTTTTGGGGTTGTAATATGCATGCTACAAACCTTGCATGCCTTGCTGGTATTGTCTAGGACCATGAGGTTTCCTTTGGTTAATGTAGTAGAGCTTCTCAATGACCCCTTCAACTCCTTGATATACAGCTTTAAGTCCGGGAAAAGAATTGCACTTGTCTATGGAGTGGTTTTTTTCACAGACTAATCAAATTTCAATAGAGTTCAATGGACATTCATTCCTAGGATGCATCCCGGTGCATCTAGGACAAAAAATGGCCAAAGCGCTCTCTACTTCCTCCTGCTTCCTCTTAATGTGCATGGTGTACATTTGCAAGGCAATGGTTTGCAACATCTCACATTTGAAATCTTCCAGCATGTTTCCAATTTCACCCTTGATGGATGAGTTGGAAGACGATGTACTAACCATAGGTTGACTACCCCTACCCTTTTTCTTGGATGCCATAGAATGTTTTCTGAAGACAATCTTGATATCCTCATAGGGTAATTGGTAGATATCTCCTCCTGCAAACAAATGTAAGGTATCCAAAATATCTTCTCTTACTCCCTTAAGAAGGACTAACTTTAGTGACTCAGGGTCAAGTGTGCACCTGACCCTTTTGTAACTAAGCTAGAATATTTCTTCGTAATCCTTTAGGGATTCATCATTGCCTATGTTCATCTTGAAAATTTATTCCTTAGTATCGTTTGACTGACATTAGTGCCAATATTTGTTGTTAAAGGCCTGCTACATCTGAGCCCAAGTTGTGATGCTATCTCCAGGTAAACCCATGAACCAACACAATGTTGCATCCTTGAGGGTAGATGGAAATAGTTTTAACTTTTTCTCACCATCTGTATAGTCATAGGTTTGGCATATAACAACAAACTCAAATAGGAAAGTGTTGGGGTCCTTTGTGGTCAGGCCATGGAAATGAGGTATGGCTGAGGGGCTTATATTTTTCATCTTAGTGACCCCAATATTGGCTTCCCTGATAGGGAAGGCACCTTCACTCTCTCTCTATTCCCTCTGTCATTTATATTTTCAGCCATTGGCTCAGTAGGAATGGGTTCTTCTTCTTCTTCCAATGTAGGTCCTTCAGGTTTCTCTCCTCTAGTTCACAGCCACCGAAGAAGAGAGAAGGCTGGTTATTGGATGCAGTGGGGGTATTTGGCAAAAATTTCCCTGAGTTATCCCTATTCCTACAAGGCATGAAAGGAAATACTTTTGGTTTGTTTTTGTATTTTTTAAAACTTGGAAAGTACTTACAGAATTGAAATTGTTGATTGACTGAAAATTACTAACAGAATGAAATAGCTACTCTCTGAATTGAAATCTTTCTTGCAAAATGGAAAGGAAAGCAGATAATGAAAAATGGAAGAAATGAAAAAACTAGATTACTTTTGCAGAGATAAACTAATGGTAGAATATTGAAGACAAGAAATAGAAGAAAAGAAAAAAGTAATCACATTCTACTCAGACAGCTCCCTGACAATGACACCTAAAATTGATGAGCGCCAGTACTGCAGTAAGGATGCTGCAACTCCTGGGCCACCAGCTTTACTTAACAACCTCGGGTTCTTACAAACTTGGAGGTGACAATGCTGTATGCAAAAGTAAAAGTGATGGTCATACATGTTGTCACTGTTCCGCTGGTGAGAGACCATTGGGTTTCCAAGCTAGACTTCTATGGATTCAGAAGAAGCTTGATTCTCTGATGGAAGAAAGGTAAATATACTCTAAGAGAGTTACTCTACTGCATTAATGGAGAAGGCCAACATGTATGCTAAATCACACCATTCCCTAATTAACCATTTAAGAAGATAATCTAGGCAGAAATGCTAAATCAACATGAAACTAATGCTACTATCTAAGTTGGAGAAGTAAGAAGCATCAAACGATACTAATGTGCAAGTAAAGAGACTAAACTAAATCTGTTTTTTCTTTTTTGGTCTTTTTATACAAAATCAAGGATAATTTTAGGGATACTAATGTGCAAGTAAAGAGACTAAACTAAATCTGTTTTTTCTTTTTTGGTCTTTTTATGCAAAATCAAGGATAATTTTAGGGGCAAATGTTCGCCTTTTGACGAAATTAAGGGATTTTAAATTTTTAGTGGGCGAATATTTTGTATCATAGTACATTTTTACAAATCACCTCAAATAGCCCACCTTATTTTAAGGGAGAGGGTAAAAAAAGTAAATTTAGCCCTTGAAATTAGGACTTACAACCTTCCATTCGCCCATTTTCAAGAATAGGTTTTATTTAAGTGAATCCATTCGCCCATTTTCAAGAACAGGTTTTATTTAAGTGAATCCTATGGGCCAAATACCATTTTTATAAAAGAGGTATGGTAAATTAATAAAAATATAAATAAATGAGAGGTATGGTAAATAAATAAAACATTTTTTATATTTACTCCATAAGTCACCTTATATACATGTAAGGGTGTAAACAAATAAAAATATAAGTAAAATGGAGGTATGGTAAACAAATAAAACGTTTTTTATATTTACTCCATAAGTCACCTTATATACATGTAAGGGTGTAAACAAATAAAAATATAAGTAAAGTGGAGGTATGGTAAAAAAATAAAACGTCTTTTTATACTTACTCAAAAGGTATGGTAAATAAATAAAAATATAAATAAACTAGACGTATCGTAAATAAATAAAACCTCTTTTTATATTTAGTCCATAACCCTCGTTCTATTTATGAAGGCTCAAGAAAGAGGTTTTATTTAAGTGAACCCTATGGGCCAAATACCATATTTGTAAAAGAGGTATGGTAAATTAATAAAAATATAAATCAACGAGAGGTATGGTAAACAAATAATTTTTTTATATATATTTACTTCATAAGTCACCTTATATTTACGAACACTCAAAAAATAGGTTATATTTAGGTGAAACCTATGGCCAAAATACTATGGGACAAATACCATGGACTAGATTGTTATTAATACGATGCAAAAAAACCATTATTAACCCTAATATTAGAATTAATAAAAACAAAAATGGCACATGGTATTGACCCATGGTATTCACCAAAATGGCACATGGTATTGACCCATGGTATTCACCTGGAATGTAGCCTATTTAAATGGGGGAATTAAACTAGCATGTAGCCTATGCTAAGATTCACTAGGACTTTACAAAGTTTTATTATTTAGTGAAAGACTCGCCAAGATCTTACAAGATTTTATAATTGAGTAAAATATTCGCCATGCCTGGTGAGAGATTCGCCAAAAAATTATATATACATATTATATTATTGATAAAATCGCCTTCCATTTTTCCTATATACCATGGAGATTCGCCCATTTATTATATTTATAAATTTAGGGGGGGTTCTTAAAATTTTCCCTATGCAAAATCAAGTATGCAAACTAATTATTCTTGTGGATGTGGCAGGTGAATTAAGGATGTTTGAGAATGGCTGGAAGGGTTATGAAATGGTTGGATGGTATGGAGGACCTCTGGGAGGCTTTTGGTTACTTCCTAGAGGTTTTCCATCAATTTAGCCTCAAAATAGGTCGTTTCAGGAAAACCTATAGGATGTACTAGAAACCTACAGGATGACCCTGTAGGAATTACAGGAAACCTATAGGGTACAGCTGAGAGCTAAATGTGAGGTGTTGGAGGTGATGGCAGACTTAGGAAAGGTGTGTGATGGGTGGAATGGAGTGGGAGAAGGTCTAGGATCACTCATTAGTCAATATCCAAAATAATAGATGGCTAGATCCGCTCAATGTTCTTGGGAGAATTTCTATGAAAAATGATGAAAAACTAGTGAAGATGATGGTGAAAATAAGGGATGGCTAAGGTGGATGAAGTGGAAGGTGGTTGCTTCTATAAATTCTTA
Organism: Pinus tabuliformis; assembly: GCA_031772625.1. NCBI lineage: Eukaryota > Viridiplantae > Streptophyta > Pinopsida > Pinales > Pinaceae > Pinus > Pinus tabuliformis. The sequence continues at coordinate 262,371,788 of CM062816.1, read as the reverse complement.
GTCTCCTCCACCTGCTCTGCATGAAACATGTGTGTCTTCCAAAAATCTATGCAACAAGATACATTTTCATAAACTAGAAAAGCATAATTAATGAATCAATTGCCCATAATATGCATGAAGAAAGTTGCTGAAAGGAATGAAAGCATGAGTGAAATCTACTACAGAAATGGAGATGAAAAAGATGACTATGAAATCTACTTTGCAAAACTAACCAAATACTAAATTAAAGACAACAAACTCCAAAGCTCATAAAGGAACTAGAAATATGTGTTTTTGGGGCTGCTTAAGGGTCCCTTCCTCAAGTCATGGTACCAGAGGGAGGAAGTGAGGCCGAGACACCTGCTAACAACCTTGTAGTGATCCTTTTTCTCCTTGCTAACCTACTACTTGAAATAAGGCACAAATGGAGGCAAACTATTAAACAACCAATCTAATCTACATTACTTGTAATGGAAATGCATCTAAAAAGAAAATTAAGAATGAAGCTATGAATCTACACTAAACATACATGTACAATACAGAGGAGCCTTGGCTTCTAGGGTTGGTCCCTAACCCAAGAGATTCAGCCCTTTGAGTTAACTCAGTGTTGGTTCAAAACAAAACTCATTCTTATTACCAAAACAACAAATTACATCAAGAGAACTTTCACAAGTATTGCAGCTCGAAAACAACTTAGAGTTTTACTATAAAAAAAATTGAATCCTATTGAGGTCCTAGGCCTTTCTACTTATACATCTAAAGTCCCCAATGACTTCCTTAAAATTATGGAGGCTCAGCTCCCAAACTCGAGATAAACTGGTGCTTTGTCTCTCACTTGCTCTGCTGCCTTCTAGTCCTCATGATTTGGCCATTTGCACTTTGAGCTGATGTGATGAATGGAGGCATATTCGAATGGAGGAGTAGTAAAGAGGAATATTTACCTCCTACAATCCCTCTCCCTTGTCCCATTAGAATTTTGACCTTAGTCTTTGCTAAACTTCCTTGATTTTCTCCTTTAATCCTACATTCAATTCATATTAGTCCACAAAGCATAATATCTAGCTCTAACTCACCTCATAAAAAAAATATAATAAAAAACATGTAATAAGTTATGAGAAAAGTTGGTTTGACTAAACTAGGAGGTGAATTAAGGCTCGTATAATTACCCAATGATAAGGCTCATCAGCTGTTGGTGGGAAAAACTGCGCTGATGCTGGGAGGTTGGCCTGATGATCACGTCTACACAATTTCTGAGCTAAGCAGACTGTTGGGTAGCAGAGGGCTTGCTCATGAAATCTATGTAGTTTTTTGGGTGAGAATCTAGTTGATTAATTGGTGGGATGGCTGGAAACACTACGTAATTTTCTGAGGGACATAGGGACAAGCACTAGGTATCTATCTGACCTATCTATGCAATTTTATTAGTCACTGGAGCGGGCATGGTCTGCAGCCTCTATGCAATTTTTTAGGGGAGTCAATCTCGGGGTCACTTCTGGGTCAAAATATTCAGTTTTCCAGCAGGAGAGTTGATTGATCAACTTGCAGGGAGCACAACTTGAAAATGGCTTGTTTGGTGCTTCTACCCTACTCTGGGTGATAGTTGATTGAGTTGATGGTGGGGTGAAGGTCCAACTAGTAGAGTGGGATTCGATCGTCATAGCTTTGGAAAAATGAATAAGCGTGTGAGCAAGTGAAAAGGTGCATACGTAATCTTGCAAACACACACTTACATGAGTTAACAACAAGACGACTCAAACCATCCAGACACACATGCTCAACATAACTGGTCGACGGTGCAAGTTGATAAGTGCGACGCTTGTGACTAATCATTGGATGATTGCGACAACGCTTGTGCAATAGTGTATATGACTCCATGTGTGACCACGACAAAGGTTTACATAGTGAACACAACATGTACACATGAAGCGGAGACCTTGCGAATGACCAGAACATGGTTGCAAGCATGACATAGTTACCAACATACAAAAGTTTTCTATTGAACCGTTAAGCGATGTGGGTGAAAAATATTCACATGAACTCATGGGGTGAACCCGAGTGTCTGCAGACATCAAGAAAAAATCTCAAAGGAGGCTCTGAAATTGGGCGTGGGTATAAATTTTGGAGGGTGTTGTAGCCACTACAACACTTGATGACACACTGGTAGAACTCCAACTTCTTTGTTTTGGTTCATTTACTGCATAGGGCCTTGGTCTTTCGGGGAGTATTGAATCACTATGCTGATTACTTTGGATTCCCCACTTAACCCCATGGTCAGACATGGTTCACCTTTTGCCAACTCAGCCAAACAAAACAAAATTTCATCTTGATCACAGTGTTTCGAAATCGAGAAGGGTAGTTTGGCTCGCGAGTTTAATATTTTCAGAGTATAAGTTTTCATCTCTGGTGTTGCTCCATTACCAATAGGCCTTGATAGTACCCTTATGGATTCACGCAGGAACACACACATTTCTCCACTTCCAGTGAGCCTAGTTAGTACCCCGGTGGAGTTGCATGCTTCACCTTTCTATGTAGGAAGCCTTTATGTTCTTTCACCTTTGTATTTTTTAAGAGGATTTTTCATAGGCACTTATTTATTTTTGGGGTAGAAAGGGATCCCAACTTATTTAGAGTATAAGAGGTTGTTCCTTCAGAGAAGCATGTAATACCTCTGACATAGGTTTTCTTGTTTAAATTTTCCCCTTCTCCATTTCCACTAGTTGGATGAGCTTCACCACATAGAACAAAATTCCGAGTATAGGCATGGGGCTTCCCAGTGTGGACACAGGTTCATGGTTGGACCAAAACTCCCCTTGCAAATGGCTCATATTTTTCATCAAGACTTCATCGGCTGAATGTTATAACCAATAACAAATAAGACAAACACAAGACTAGCCAAGTGCTGCAATTTCACAAGTCTCTTCATATCTCAGCCACATACTCATTCAAAAGGAAAAACTCAGTACATGGCAACACTTATTTCCGGAAATCAAAAATAGTAAGGTATTAATAAAACCAAACAAAATGAAAACAAAAATAGTAAGAAAAGCAAAAAAAGTGAAAACAACAAGTAGCAAGCAAACTATGTAGATGACATGGGGCGCAGCTCGACTTACTGGAAGTAGTGTTTGATATCTTGGTCATTGATAGGAAGGTTGTCAATCCTCCCGTCAAGTGATTTCAGATGGCATATGTGTGAGCCAAGCTTCTCATGGACTGTGTATGGACCAATCCATAGGGACTAGAACTTTGTATGCTTTCATTTTTCTTCATGGGATTTATCCCATTTCAAGACCTAGTCACCAACACTAAAATTAGCTTTCCCTGCACACTTCTTATTGAACCGTCTCTTGATACGGTTCTAGTGGAGTGTAATTTTTTCTTTTGCTTTCATCCTTTCCTCCTGAAGCTTGTGGAGTGTATCCAACCTATGCTGAACTAGCCAGCAAGGCTTGCCTTGGGATTCTTGGGATAGCTAAAGTGAAGGCAAGTAGATATTGGGTGGTAGGATAGCTTCTTTACCATAGACCAGGAAGTATGATGAGGTATTCAAAGAGGGTTTGGGTCTTACACGGTAAACCCATAATGTTGAAAAATGGCAACAACAAATGCTAAAAATATAAGTGCTAAAAATAACATTGCTAAAAATAATAGTTTGGGTATCAGTGTTGGATTGGGCAACAGGGAATGAAAAATGGAAGTGCTAAAAATAGAAGTTCTATTTTTAGAAGTTAAGTGTGGATTCCTATTTTAGTTAGTCCCCGAACTAGAAATAGGAAGTAAAATTCGAATTTTTTATTCACAACAGTTTGTAAATTAATTAATTAATTCAGTTTGAGTTAATTAGTTAAGGAATTATGAACTTGAAGTCTATGTGAGGACATGCAACAGTTTCTCCTTTGATTGAGGGATTTAACCATCAGTTAAAGGATGAGGATGAGTTGTAATTATGATTTGTAAGTATTTGGCTCAATTAACTGAGTCAAGTCCAGTTAGGATTAATTCAACAAGTTGTTAAATTAATGAGATTTAGTTTGTTAATGCTTGCATGCATGTAACAACTTGTATTTTCAGATAACTGAAGATTCACTCATGGATAACTCATGCATGTCAGTTCAGATAGAGACCTAGTTGGGATCAAATGGAGGAACAGTGTACTATCAGTTGCTAGGATATTCATGTATGTTTTAACCCTATATAGAAATTACCTACGTACGAATTCTAAAACACAAAAAATAAACAATGCGAGATCATAACACATAAAACAGATATACACAGAGATTTTCCCCTAGATCCAAAAACCGGGACTACCAGCTTTATTTTTCATTATTTTCCTTTCAATGTTATAATACATATTTATACATGTCGAAGCATCCAATACCATGGACCGCAAACCATTGCATCCAAAAAACATGTGCGAAAATCATGCACAAAACCATAGGTGGGTCCGCCCAACCTAACATAGGGTCCAAAACCAAAATTTTCTGGGGTGTTGCCCCAGACCCCATAAGGTGGGGTTATGGGTGCCCCTCAGACCCCTTATGACCTCCCCCCCTCTAACCTTCGGTTAACTATCTGGGCTAGTCGTGGAAAGAATATAACACAACCCAACATTCTCCCACTTGTTGTTTTCTTTCCACAGGGGGCCACAAGAGAGCTTAGTCATTTTTCTAGCCCTGAAATGCCCATTGTCTCTCTACACCAAAAGAACTTCTCAGAGCTCACAGATTTTGCCAATGCATCTGTAGTATTCTTCAAAGTGTCCACCTTTACCAGCAACACCATTTTGTCTTCTATCATATCCCTCACAAAGTGATACTGAACATAAATGTGCTTTGTCTTTGAACTATATGTAGGGTTCTTTGCCAAGAAAATTTCACTTTGGCTATCACAGTCTATCCTTATAGCTCCCTGTACTAACCCCATACTTAAACACAATCTCTGCAACCAAACTACTTCCTTGCTTGCATGAGTGGCTGCCATGTATTCTGCCTCTGTAGTTGATAGTGCCACTACAGATTGTTTCTTACTCATCCAACTGACTGCACCTCCAAATAGGTTAAACACATACACACTTGTAGATCTTCTCTAATCCATATCTCCAGCCTAGTTTTCATCAAAAAAGCCATGAATGTCACACACTCTGTCTAATCCTGGTCTTCCTTGGTAGCACAAATCATAATCACTAGTGCCACGCAAATACCTAAAATCCCACTTCACTACTGTCCAGTGCTCCTTCCCTAGTTTTGACATAAACTGCTCAATACTCCCACTGCATGTGCAATGCCTCGTCTAGTACAGACCATTGCATACATCAGGCTACCGACTGCACTTGCATATGGAACACGGGACATGTCCTCTTCCTCTTCTTATGTCTTGGGACACTATTCAATAGATAACCTCACACCTACAGGAATAGGAACCTTTGCTGATTTACTATCCTGCATATTAAACCTTTGCAGTATTGTCTCGACATACTTCCTCTGGTTTAACCAGAGCTTCCTCTTTGCCCGATCTCTTTTAATTTCCATGCCCAAAAATATAGTTTGCAACACCAAGATATTTCATGTTGAATTTGGAGGACAATTGGGTCTTCAAATCCTGGATAATTTCTTTGTCATTTCCAACCAGCAACATATCATCCACATATAAGACCAAATAAATAACATGATCACCAATTAATTTAAAATACAGACAGTGATCTTCTTTGCTTCTGGTGAAGCCAAGTCCTTGAATAAATGTATCAAATTTTTGATACCACATCCTTGGTGACTGTTTTAACCCATACATAGACTTCTTTAACTTGCATACCAGTTCTTTCTTACCCTTCATTGCAAAGCCTTCAAGTTGCTTCATGTAGATTTCCTCTTCCAGATCCCCGTGAAGAAATGTTGTCTTTACATCCATCTGTTCTACCCCAAAATCAAAAGCAGCAACAACAGATAAAATTAATCTAATAGAAGTTACCTTGGAAACAGGAGAAAAAATATCACCAAAATCAATTCCTGGCACTTGGGAATAACCTTTTCCTACCAACTGAGCTTTTTATTTCTCCACTTTTCCTTCTGCATTTGTCTTCTTTTTGAACACCCATTTGCTGCCAATGGGTTTCCTTCCACTTGGCAACTCCACCAGATCCCAAGCCTCCTTTTTGCGCAAAGATGCCATTTCATCAACCATGGCCTCTTTCTAGAGTTTTCCATCCTCTAAATCCACTGCTTCCTTCACAGTTCTGGGATCATCATCAATAACAGAAAAAGAAAAATTTGAACAGAAAGCAAATGGACTATACCTTTCTGGCTACCTTCTTTCTCGAACTGATCTTCTCACAGCTGGAGTTTGTGGCTCTTCATCTTCTGATTCCTCATCTGTTTTAGAGTTTGATTCTTCCTCCTTTAGCTCAAACTCTATCTTCTCAGGTTCCTTTGGTTGGACTTCATGTTTAATAACATCTTTCACCTCTTTGAACACCACATCTCGGTTGTACACAACCTTCCTTGATACTGGATTCCAAAGCTTATAACCCTTTAAACCATCGTTATACCCAATAAAGATGCACTTTTCAGATTTACTATCCAACTTGGTTTGTTTCTCCTTTGGAACATGTACATATGCATCACATCCAAATACCCTTAGATGTGAAAGAGAGGGTTTCTTACCAGTCCATACCTCTTGTGGAGTCTTATCCTCCTGTTGGAAATAATACTGAGAGGGGGGGTGAATCAGTATTATCTAATTCTTTTAATAAATCTTCCTTATTTGTTCTTTGAATTAGTTTTTCATGTCAGTACCATAAAATAATGAGCATGAACAAAGAAAACAGATAGTCACACCAAAGAACACAAGACGTAAGGTGGAAACCCAATGTGGGTGAAAACCACCTGCTGCAATATGTCTCTATCTTCTTTCAAATTAGAAACTCCTTTTACAATGGTTTTGTACTGGTGTAGTCCTTTACCAGTACGCAGGCTGCAACCTGCAGAGAGCTACAACTCTCTCTCGTTTTCCAGTCTCTCCTGGAAGGGAGCTACAACCCCCTACTTCTTTTCTACAAGGACCACTTTTCATAAATTTTCAAACTGGATCCATAAGCATCAAATGATCATCAAGTATAAGAGAATCACCCAATCAACTGTAGTAACCAGATCAACAATAATAGGACCAAACCCAGAACACAGCAATGATAAACAAATATTTTAAGAGAAGTAAGCACCCTGTTCAACTGCTCGCCTGCTTACATAAGCACCCTGCTCAACTGCTTGCCTGCTTACAGTAAGCACCCTGCTCAACTGCTTGCCTGCTTACAGTACGCACCCTGCTCAACTGCTTGCCTGCTTACAGTACGCACCCTGCTCAACTGCTTGCCTGCGTACCTCGCTCTGAGTCCATTGAACTGCCTGCGGACCTCCGCACCTGCAACCCTTCTATGCCTGCGTACCGGCGCACCTAAAACCCTTCTGTGCCTGCGTACCGGCGCACGTGAAACCCTTCTGTGCCTGCGTACCGGCGCACCTGAAACCCTTCCGTGCCTGCGTACCGGCGCACCTGAAACACTTCGTTCCTGCGTATGCACGCACTTTTCTTTCACTGTACCTGCGTACCTTCAGGCATAGATGATTTCAAGACTTCAGAAATAACCCAGACAGTCAGATCTATAGATCTGAACATGCGCCGAAGAGATCTCAGTTCATCAATAGATTCGCCTTATTTAGATCTAGACCAGATCTATCCCTCATAAGATATTCAACCCAAAACATGCTCAAGCCAAATGATCTCCTTTGCTTTATATAGGAAAGCTCTTCCTTAAAACATGGATCAATACCACAAGCCGACACCATAATAACACAATACCGTCGGCTAAATACCAAGAGTAAAACATAAGAAATCCCCACATGTGAATTTCTTTGCCTTGAAATGTGTGCACTGGGGGTACGCACCTCCTGAACGGGATAACTGCGGGTATGTACGCACTTTATATAACACTGACCTGCGTGTACGCACCTTATGTAAGGTGTACCTGCGTACCCCTTATTTTCTTCAATATTTGATAGCTGATCATCAATCTCTGCTGCTGACCTGAAGTATTGTGATCTATCACCTGAATGGGTTGCCATCAAGGACAACACTTTAGCCATAATGCCAACAATCTCCCCCTTTGGACTTGATGGCAACCTCAAACTTCAGCTTCATTCTCCCCCTTTGACATCAAGGGCAAAGGGTTATGCTCCCCCTAAGAACATGCTTCCCCTGAATATGAACCAGATCTGCAACGAAGAACCATAATCCACCATGAAAGAGATAGAGACATATTGCAGCTACTTCCAAGATCTCCTTTTGCACATCCTCCACAATGCCAACAATGCATTATATGCTCCCCCTGAACCTGTACCATCAATCAGAAGAGGTTCAACAATAAGATGATGCATCAACAACCCCTAGCTTTTGCCTGAGGTATTCAAAAGTGTCCCTGGGCAATGGTTTGGTGAGAATATCAGCAACTTGTTCCTTAGAAGGAACATACTCCAACTTGACCTTCTGTTCAAGCACTTGTTCCCGGAGAAAATGGTACTTGATTGGTATGTGCTTGGTTTTTGAATGCATAACAGGATTCCTTGAGATGCTGATTGCACTTGTGTTATCACATAAGATGGGGATTGGTGGTGTACAAGTGATTTGAAAATCCTGCAAAGTCTACATCATCCAAAGGAGTTGGGTGCAACAAGATGCAGCAACAACATATTCCGCTTCAGCTGTAGACAAGGCAATCGAACTCTGTTTCTTACTGAACCAAGATACAAGTCTGGAACCCATAAAGAATGCACCACCACTTGTGCTTTTCCTGTCATCCACGCTTCTGGCCCAATCTGCATCTCTATAAGCATGAAGTGTAAGATCTGTATCTCTAGGATACCATAAGCCATAATTTTGAGTCCCTTGAAGATATTTGAAAATTCTCTTCACTGCCTGAAGATGATTCTCCTTCGGATTTGCCTGAAATCTTCCAACTATTCCAACTGCATGCATGATGTCCGGTCAGGTACCTGTCAAATAAAGTAAACTTCCAATCATAGATCTGTAGGTTGGTTGATGTACTGCTGCAGATTCATCATTTGCACTGAGGCTACATCCTGTGACCATGGGTGTACATACTGGTTTTGCATCTTCCATACCATATTTCTTCAAGATCTGTTTGAGATACTTGGTTTGAGATAAAAAGATTCCTCCTTCTTTTTGTTGGATTTGCAAACCAAGGAAATATGTCAGTTCTCCTAGCAAGGACATTTCAAATTCTTTCTGCATGACCAAGGCAAAACTTTGACTCATAGCTTCTTCATTGCTCCCAAAAATAATGTCATCTACATATACAACAAGTATTAGCAATTTGTCATTTTCAACTTTTATATAAAGATTGCTATCTGCTGATCCTTTTGAAAAGCCTTGTTGATGAAGATATTTGTCCAAACGGTAGTACCAAGCCCTTGGAGCTTGTTTGAGACCATAGAGAGCCTTCTTCAATCTTCATACAAGATTTGGATCATTTCCAAGAATGAACCCATCTGGCTGTTCAATGTACACTTCTTCTTCTAAGTCTCCATTCAGAAAGGCTGATTTCACGTCCATTTGAAATACTTTGAAGTTTTGAAAACTTGAGAGAGCAAGGAACATTCAGATGGCCTCAAGTCTTGCAATAGGAGCAAAGGTTTCTTCAAAGTCTATTCCTTCTTGCTGCGCATACCCTTTACAAACAAGTCTGGCTTTGTTTCTAATTACTTCTCCATTTTCATTCAATTTATTTTTGAAGACCCATTTTGTTCCGATAACATTCGTATCTTTTGGTCTAGGAACCAGCTCCTAAGTGTTGTTCTTTTCGATCTGCTCAAGTTCTTCATCCATTGCTTTCACCCAACATTCATCTTCGCATGCCTCTTTCACATTTTGTGGTTCAGTAGAGGAGAGTAATGCCAAATAGCTTGAAGCTTCTGCAACTGTTCTTCTTGTTTGTACACCTGCTTCTTTCTGCCCCATAATCTGAGATTCTGGATGATTCTTCTGAACATATCTGGATGGAGTCTTTTCTTCTATTCTTGTTTGCTCCTCTGGTTCTTCTTGAGGTTCTTCTTGAGGTTCTTCTTCTTCATCATTCTGTCGTTGGGGGTAGCCTTCATATTCTTCGATGTCTTCATGATGTACTTGCCTTGGAATGTATCCCTTCTCATCAACCACTACATCAATGCTATCAACAATTCTGCCAAGTCTTTTATTGTAGCATTTGTATGCTTTGCTATGTGGAGAGTAACCAAGAAGAATGCCTTCATCTGCTCTAGGTTCAAGTTTGCCAAGCTGCTCATCAGTATTCTTGATATAGCATTTGCTCCCAAAGATTTTGAAGTGCTTTACCGAAGGAGTCCTACCACTCCAGAGCTCATGAGGAGTTTGAGTGTTGTTCACCCGGACATTTGTTTTGTTAAGAATAACAACCGCAGCATGTGCAGCTTCACCCCAGAAAGTTGCGGGAGTTCCTGACTCATCAAGCATAGCACGAGCCATTTGTTGGACTGTTCTGTTCATTCTTTCCACAACTCCATTTTGCTGAGGGGTTCTTGCTGTAGAGAATTCTCTTCTTATCCCATGTTCTTCACAGAAATCGAAGAATTCATTTGAAGTAAATTCCCCACCTCTGTCGGATCTGAGGCACTTAATTTTGTGACCTGATTCATTTTCAACCAAGGCTTTGAAGGATTTGAATTTTTCGAATGCTTCATCTTTGTGCTTCATAAGTCCTAACCAGACAAACCTGGAGAAATCGTCAATGAATAATATCAAGTATTCTTCTCATCGAGGTGTTCTTTTCCTGAAAGGACCGCATGTATCTGTATGTACTAGCTCAAGAGGCATGCTAGCTGAACCTTCTTTCTCTGGAAAGTTAGTTCTGGTTTGTTTTCCAAACTGACATGATTTGCATATGGTGTTGTCAGGAATTTTGATATCTGGAAGATCGCGAACTGCCTGATATTTGCATGCTTTCCTTATTTGTGAAAAGCTTAGATGTCCCAACCTCCGATGCCATAACCAGTGCTCATCATCCTTGCTCAAATAGCATTGTTGTTGTCCTTCTTCAAATATGTACAGAATATTTGGAGTTCTTTTGCCTTTGATCACTGTTTTACCTGTATCAAGATCACGAACAAGACATCCATTTGATCTGAATATAACCTCGGTTCTTTGATCACACATCTGGCTAACACTTAGAAGATTATGCTTCAATCCATCAACATACAAAACATTTCTAGCCTTGACCTTTTCTTTTAACTGAGCAATGCCTTTTCCTTTTATAGTTGCAGGAGTATCATTTCCAAAAGAGACTTTCTTTCCTTTTTCTAGAGCAGAAAATGACTCAAGTTTTTCTTTATCACCTGTAATATGCTTCGAACATCCACTGTCAATGTACCTGTTATCACTGAAAATTCTAATGCCAAAATTTCAAAACCGCTCACATTAGTTGATGCACCTAAATCCTTTTTAGCAGTTTCGCAGCGCAACATGTTCTAGGTGATTTCGTAGCGCATAATTCATATTTTGCACTGGCTGCGCTACGAAATTGGGGAATTGTTTGAATCCATAGCCAATATTTCACAGCTGTCTCCTATGGATTCTGTGGGAATATCTGACTCAACGTGTCACAGTGCCGGATCAGCTTGCAAGCGTCTTGATCAGTTGACAAAAAATGAGGATCTGTGGCGAATGGTTTGCCAAATGCATGGGGCAGTAAAACAACACGTGTGTTAGAAACAGTTCCAGGTGCTAAAAGGCGAGGATGGGGTCTTTCCCTGGCCTCACAGCTATCTTGTTCCGCATGTGTGAATTTCTCAACACAAACAGGGGAAAGCTCCCTGGATGAACCTCTCTTTTTAGAGATTCACTGATGGAGTTCTCTCTGTCTGTGTGCTTCATATTACAACTCTCAAATTTAAGGCTTACAACTCTGTAGCTACGTGTTCGGACTTCTCAACAAACAGGTCTAGGCTTCCATTGGAGTTCGGAGTGTCCTTTTGGAGAGATTCGCAGGGGAATTCGATGGGCCTTGGTGCTGTTTCATGACAAGGATCTTGTTCAATCAATCAAGGAAAAGGTAGACATCGCAAGGCATAAGGCGGAGGATGGAATTGGGATGCGGTGCGAGGAATGGCACAAGTTATTCCAAACCACCGTGCACATTCATTATAATTATTGTCACAATTTTATCCTCTCACGTATTCCATTGCTTTGGAATTGTCGGGGCTTGCAAGGCCAACAGAACCTTGCAGCCAAATTGTAGCAGGGTGTGCGTCGTACAGGACTGTAATTCTCTCGGAATTCGATATGGTAAATACTGTGGCATTGGATGGACCGGCTACCCCGGCGAGGAGCCTTGCGACGATCTCGATGCATGCTGCAAACTCCATGACGAATGCGTTGAGAAAAAAGGGGGCTATACTCTATTTACTCCTCACTACATAACATGGTACTGCCCCCAAGCCTTTGTTTTGAGCAAGCAGTGTAAATCTCAATGTATCAATCATGGCAGGTACTGTGCTCCTGATCCAGAGCACGATTTTAATAAAGGTTATGATGGCAAAGATGTGGTAATTGAAAATCTGAGGCAACTATGTGTTTTCAAAGTTGCAACTGAAAGTAAAAAGTCATGGGTCTGGTGGGACTATGTAACTGATTTCCAAATTAGATGTCCAATGAAAGAAAAGAAATACAACAAAGAATGTGCAGAGGAAGTGATAACATCTTTGGGTCTGGACAGTAAGAAAATAGATAAATGTATGGGAGATCCAGAAGCAGATGCTGAGAACAGTGCGTTGAAAGCAAAACAAGATGCACAGGTTGGACATGATTCTCGAGGCGATGTAACAATATTGCCCACTCTTGTGATAAACAACAGACAGTATAGAGGGAAATTGGACAAAATTGCTACTATAAAGGCAATATGTGAAGATTTTGAAGAAATCACATGGAATAAAGGTGACATGGATGTTGAAGAAAGTAATGTCACACATTTTACAGTTGTTGTTTAGGTGCGGCTGCATCTCTGTCGAGCAGTGGGAAGAATCTTGTGAAATTTGTAAACAGGTGTTCCAGTAGTCATGGCAATGCTATTCCAGAAAGGCCAACAAATGTTAGCACAGAATGTACTTCAAGTAGCTACAGTAATGAAGTCATTGGCCAACCTTGATGGAATTGAGAAGGTTGCTCCCTTCCTGAAACCAATAATAGAGGTGAAAATTATCAAGTCATTTCTTCAAGGATTTCTACCAAGATACCAAAGACTATTGGAGTTTCAATACCAATGAAAGCTACCTTTTTTTTATCACTTATATCATGGTTGATGGATGGGCTTGCATTGCTGGTGAAATTCTCTGATTGAAGCCATTAATCATTTTTATCTGAAGAACATGTTTTTGATGAAGACTGAGAAGGATAGGGAGAATGCCATGGATCCTGGCAGTGTCGGTTTCCCAGAAGCACTTCCTCAACTTCAACTATACTTTTTGCTTGGACTGGTGTATGCAAAGCGGTCACACCAATACTTCTGCCTTTCATAGTCATATTTTTGGATTTACATACTTTGTGTATCGACATCAGGTTATCCATGTGTATAATTAGGAATGTGAGAGTGTAGCAGCATTTTGGCCTCATGTTCATAGTCGTATAGTTGTTGCATTAGTAATATCACAGCTACCACTACTTGGTCCGCTAAGCACTAAAAAGCAAGTTGTTTGAAATTACACAGCAGTTTCGTAGCGCGCTACGAAACTGCTGTAGGTGGTGTTTTCAACGCAGAAAAACAATTTGGTAATATGTGCGGGAGTTTTCAAAAGGAAACACCTAAAGGACATGTAAGGGACCAAATGAAGCCATCACAACCATTCAGATCCAGACAGCTGTACCTTTAAAAGGTGGAATGCTTTAACTCAAGTTTGAAGTTTCTGTTATAAAGCCACTTTATTACCGGTCATAGGGTATTAAATGAGTTGCATACAAGGAATTTTGGCTTGCACACTTGGCCATTGATGAAGCCTCCAACACATCAGGAACATGGTGATCTCCTATATTTTTGGGTTATTAAAAGGGCTAAAAACATGCTGTTGTATATTCGAAGTTATGGAGGACTGGAATCGAAAAGCAAGGGATATCACCTAACATCACTGAGCAGTTAAAGTATTCAGCATCTGAGGCCAACATGGAGCTTTAAATACTCATCTCAGCCATCTCAGCCAAACTGCAAGGAGTCCAAGTGTCAAAGAACAAGAAGGAATCATTCTACGAAGAAGATAGAGTTAGAGTCATAGTCAAATTAGAACTCTTTAGAACTCCAGTTAGCACTAATTGTATTTAATAGTTTGTTGTAAAGCAGATAGGTGTCATCATAAGCAGAATTCGAGTTCCCCTCATGTTGGAGGAGGAAGCTCGAAGTAGTTAGAATAAGGATTTTCTATATATAGCTGGAACATCTATGTAATGAGGGTTGGATATTTTGAAAAACAGAGGACTGTTTTGGCTTATGTAAAAACAGAGTTCAGTAATATAAATGATTGTTTTACTTCTCAGGATTCATAAGGGATTTTGTTGTTCAGAATGTGTGATGGTATATTTTCTTTAGTGTTCTTTTACAGTTGTACAAATGCATAATCACTCAAAATTCATTGATCATGCTCTGACTTCCTGTATGTCTTTGTAAACTGTGGTTTTATATAAGTGGTATTCTGAACATCCAAATGCTAAATGCCCTACTTCTATGTAAGGCATCATCATTGTTTGCTGTAGTATGTTTGACTCCATAGGCCCAATGGAAACTTATGTAATGTTTGTCCAGCCTTCATTATTTGCCAATGTTATTCACAAGAGTTAGCCATCTTACTAATAGTCAAAATCAATAATCCTTTGAGAGAGCCCTCTCAGGCTAAGGAGGCTAAGCCTTAGTCAAAAGATTGGTGTGAAATAGTTACTTGAAGTCTTCCTGGGTTGTAGCCTTCCAAGGCTTGATTTTGAGATAACATTTTGGTGTGTCTGCCGGGAGCCTGAAGTCTATTCATTCCCGAAATCAAGAGACTGAACTTCTGAAGGTAGCAGGAGCTCAGGCATCATTTTGAGGCTGCAAAACTACCTTGGCGACTCCACACATCGAATGAGAAATTGGAAGGTGACTCCACTGCTAGAAGATCAGTAGCTTGATGAAGTTACAAGATGAGTTCCACTGCAAGAATGAATGCCAGGTATGCTCCTATGAATCGGTCTCATATCCCTGGTTTTCCGAATCCTATGCCAAAGGTTGATTGGTTAGATGATCTTCCAATATTCAAAGATGAAAAGAAGGACAATGCTGCTCTTCATTTGGTTAGGTTCCATATGCATGTACGCAGTCTTAAGGTTCATTTCCCTGAATATTGTCTCATGAAGATGTTTATGACCACTTTAGAAGGAAATGCATGGTCTTGGTATAAAAGTCTGGAAAATGGTTCAATATATTCTCTTGCTAGTTTTCATGATGAATTCTATGAAATGTATAAAGAAGGTTATCCTTCCTTATTGCTGCTTAAAGATTGTTGTAGACATTCTTTAAGTCTTATTCAGTACTTGGAGAATTGTTATGATGATGATGAATTTACGGATGAAGAAATTTTAGAGGCTCTTCATAACAATGCATTCCATGAAACGCAGCATGCAGAGCAGCAGGGTTCACTTGTGAAAACCATGTTTTATCCTTAGATATGAATGTAGAGAAGTAGCTGACTTTTCAGTCTTCGAATCATAAAGAAGATGAAAATGATTACACCCAGCAAAAAGAAATACTGGAGGAAATTTTCTACGACCCTCAGGCAGAGGAAAAGGTTGGTTTTTTATGTCAAACTCCTCAGCAGCTTACAACAATAGATGATCATAAGAAAAAGGAAAATTACATTGTTTGTAGGCAGCATTCAGAAAAGCAGTTCGATAGCACATCAAAGGAATTTTGTGTGGTTGAGAATCAGTGGTCTAAATATGTAGAATGTTATGATGATCATCAACATAACCATGTATTCTTTGACCCTATAAGTGAATATATAGACAAGCTTTGCACTCCGGTCTTTCATTTTCATTTGTATTATGAAAATCAAGTATATTATGAGTTGATGTGGTCATTTCATCACCATGGTTATTTTGAGGTTGAATGCAGTCAAGAGCCTCCAATATCAGAGAAGACAATTGATTGGTTACATTGGAAATATCATGTTGCCTGAACTACAAGTGGAGCTTGCAGCTGATAGGGTAGGTAGGTAGGAAAGTGCAAATAAGCTCAAGGTTGACTGAGCATTTTTTTTTAGTAGTGGTAAATATAGACTTCTTTCTCCTACAGTGATCATCAAGCTTAAGCCCAAGGTGAAGGCCCAAGGAGCTGGAAAGGGATGCTTGTCAAGCAAATTTCTGTTTGTCATAAATGGATAAGGCACTGGACCTGCGAGTTCTTAGTGTACCACAAGGGCACACTATCCCAAGTGGAGCCACTGTTATCACTGAAAATTCTAATGCCAAAATTTCAAAACCGCTCACATTAGTTGATGCACCTAAATCCTTTTTAGCAGTTTCGCAGCGCAACATGTTCTAGGTGATTTCGTAGCGCATAATTCATATTTTGCACTGGCTGCGCTACGAAATTGGGGAATTGTTCAAATCCATAGCCAATATTTCACAGCTATCTCCTATGGATTCTGTGGGAATATCTGACTCAACGGGTCACAGTGCCGGATCAGCTTGCAAGCGTCTTGATCAGTTGACAAAAAATGAGGATCTGTGGCGAATGGTTTGCCAAATGCATGGGGCAGTAAAACAACACGTGTGTTAGAAACAGTTCCAGGTGCTAAAAGGCGAGGATGGGGTCTTTCCCTGGCCTCACAGCTATCTTGTTGCGCATGTGTGAATTTCTCAACACAAACAGGGGAAATCTCCCTGGATGAACCTCTATTTTTAGAGATTCAGTGATGGAGTTCTCTCTGTCTGTGTGCTTCATATTACAACTCTCAAATTTAAGGCTTACAACTCTGTAGCTGCGTGTTCGAACTTCTCAACAAACAGGTCTAGGCTTTCGTTGGAGTTCGGAGTGTCTTTTTGGAGAGATTCGCAGGGGAATTCGGTGGGCCTTGGCGCTGTTTCATGACAAGGCTCTTGTTCAATCAATCAAGGAAAAGGTAGACAGCGCAAGGCATAAGGCGGAGGATGGAATTGGGATGCGGTGCGAGGAATGGCACAAGTTATTCCAAACCACCGTGCACATTCATTATAATTATTGCCACAATTTTATCCTCTCACGTATTCCATTGCTTTGGAATTTTCGGGGCTTCCAAGGCCAACAGAACCTCGCAGCCAAATTGTAGCAGGGTGTGCGACGTACAGGACTGTAATTCTCTCGGAATTCGATATGGTAAATACTGTGGCGTTGGATGGACCGGCTACCCGGTCAAGGAGCCTTGCAACGATCTCGATGCATGCTGCAAACTCCATGACGAATGCGTTGAGAAAAAGGGGGGCTATACTCTATTTACTCCTCACTACATAACATGGTACTTCCCCCAAGCCTTTGTTTTGAGCAAGCAGTGTAAATCTCAATGTATCAATCATGGCAGGTACCGTGCTCCTGATCCAGAGCACGATTTTAATAAAGGTTATGATGGAAAAGATGTGGTAATTGAAAAATCTGAGGCAACTATGTGTTTTCAAAGTTGCAACTGAAAGTAAAAAATCATGAGTCTGGTGGGACTATGTAACTGATTTCCAAATTAGATGTCCAATGAAAGAAAAGAAATACAACAAAGAATGTGCAGAGGAAGTGATAACATCTTTGGGTCTGGACAGTAAGAAAATAGATAAATGTATGGGAGATCCAGAAGCAGATGTTGAGAACAGTGCGTTGAAAGCAAAACAAGATGCACAGGTTGGACATGATTCTCGAGGCGATGTAACAATATTGCCCACTCTTGTGATAAACAACAGACAGTATAGAGGGAAATTGGACAAAATTGCTACTATAAAGGCAATATGTGAAGATTTTGAAGAAATCACATGGAATAAAGGTGACATGGATGTTGAAGAAAGTAATGTCACACATTTTACAGTTGTTGTTTAGGTGCGGCTGCATCTCTGTCGAGCAGTGGGAAGAATCTTGTGATAAACAGGTGTCCCAGTAGTCATGGCAATGCTATTCCAGAAAGGCCAACAAATGTTAGCACAGAATGTACTTCAAGTAGCTACAGTAATGAAGTCATTGGCCAACCTTGATGGAATTGAGAAGATTGCTCCCTTCCTGAAACCAAAAATAGAGGTGAAAATTATCAAGCCATTTCTTCAAGGATTTCTACCAAGATACCAAAGACTATTGGAGTTTCAATACCAATGAAAGCTACCTTTTTTTTATCACTTATATCATGGTTGATGGATGGGCTTGCATTGCTGGTGAAATTCTCTTATTGAAGCCATTAATCATTTTTATCTGAAGAACATGTTTTTGATGAAGACTGAGAAGGATAGAGAGAATGCCATGGATCCTGGCAGTGTCGGTTTCCTAGAAGCACTTCCTCAACTTCAACTATACTTTTTTGCTTGGACTGGTGTATGCAAAGCGGTCACACCAATACTTCTGCCTTTCATAGTCATATTTTTGGATTTACATACTTTGTGTATCGATATCAGGTTATCCATGTGTATAATTAGGAATGTGAGAGTGTAGCAGCATTTTGGCCACATGTTCATAGTCGTATAGTTGTTGCATTAGTAATATCACAGCTACCACTACTTGGTCCGCTAAGCACTAAAAAGCAAGCTGTTTGAAATTACACAGCAGTTTCGTAGCGCGCTACGAAACTGCTGTAGGTGGTGTTTTCAACGCAGAAAAACAGTTTGGTAATATGTGCGGGAGTTTTCAAAAGGAAACACCTAAAGGACATGTAAGGGACCAAATGAAGCCATCACAACCATTCAGATCAAGACAACTGTACCTTTAAAAGGTGGAATGCTTTAACTCAAGTTTGAAGTTTCTGTTATAAAGCCACTTTATTACCGGTCATAGGGTATTGAATGAGTTGCATACAAGGAATTTGGGCTTGCACACTTGGCCATCGATGAAGCCTCCAACACATCAGGAACATAGTGATCTCCTATATTTTTGGGTTATTAAAAGGGCTAAAAACATGCTGCTGTATATTCGAAGTTATGGAGGACTGGAACCGAAAAGCAAGGGATATCACCTAACATCACTGAGCAGTTAAAGTATTCAGCATCCGAGGCCAACATGGAGCTTTAAATACTCATCTCAGCCATCTCAGCCAAATTGCAAGGAGTCCAAGTGTCAAAGAACAAGAAGGAATCATTCTACAAAGAAGATAGAGTTAGAGTCATAGTCAAATTAGAACTCTTTAGAACTCCAGTTAGCACTAATTGTATTTAATAGTTTGTTGTAAAGCAGATAGGTGTCATCATAGGCACAATTCGAGTTCCCCTCATGTTGGAGGAGGAAGCTCAAAGTAGTTAGAATAAGGATTTTCTATATATAGCTGGAACATCTATGTAATGAGGGTTGGATATTTTGAAAAACAGAGGACTGTTTTGGCTTATGTAAAAACAGAGTTCAGTAATATAAATGATTGTTTTACTTCTCAGGATTCATAAGGGATTTTCTTTTTTCAGAATGTGTGATGGTATATTTTCTTTAGTGTTCTTTTACAGTTGTACAAATGCATAATCACTCAGAATTCATTGATCATGCTCTGACTTCCTGTATGTCTTTGTAAACTGTGGTTTTATATAAGTGGTATTCTGAACATCCAAATGCTAAATGCCCTGACTTCTATGTAAGGCATCATCATTGTTTGTTGTAGTATGTTTGACTCCATAGGCCCAATGGAAACTTATGTAATGTTTGTCCAGCCTTCATTATTTGCCGATGTTATTCACAAGAGTTAGCCATCTTACTAATAGTCAAAATCAATAATCCTTTGAGAGAGCCCTCTCAGGCTAAGGAGGCTAAGCCTTAGTCAAAAGATTGGTGTGAAATAGTTACTTGAAGTCTTCCTGGGTTGCAGCCTTCCAGGGCTTGATTTTGAGATAACAGTACCATAGATTTTCCTGTCCTTCTGCATAAAATGCTATCCCACATCTTTCTGTTTGTGGTTCCTTTATTCTCCATGTTTTGGTGCTTGAGGCTTGTTCCTTTTTCTGCTGAAACCTGCTCCTGCATTCAGAGTCTTCATGACCAAAGTTATTGCAAATAGAACATTCAACTTCATTTTCAAGAACCGAAAAGTTGTTATAGGTCCCTTTTGTAATCCCGGTCATACTTCTTTGTTTTTGAGCTTCCCTAGTCATGATTGTTTTATATGCAACACATTGAGCTGCTTTGTGACCAAAGTTATGGCAAGAAAAGCATTGTCCATTGAAAAAACTTCTGCGATTATCGAATCTACCAACCAATTGATTGTAATTTCTATTGTCATCTATTCTTGAACCAAATTGAGAAGATTTTACCTGTGGTTGGTTGTAGCTTTTGTTCACCCTTAAGATGGATTGCCCCTGATAGTTTCTGTTTGTAATTCATCCTTGCTTTACCTGATGATCTTCATTGTGCTTTTGCTCATTTCTTCTTGCTGCATCAAGATAACTTTTTGAGGTGGATGCTTGAGAAGTTTCTCCATTATAGCCCAGACCTGTCTTGTTTAGTGGAGACCGCTGCACATTGATAATCTCATCCAAAGTTTCAGATCCTTTGACAAAATTGAGATTAATAGCTTTTGTTTTCTCAATCTCTTTTCTAAGACCAACAATTTCACCTTCTAATTTTTCCAGATGTTTTTCTTTTTCATCAATTTGAAATTGTAGAGTATCAATGATCATGTTCTTTTCTTCTATACATCTCTTGAGTCTAGTAATTTCATCATAAAGGTTATCCACATCTATAGCATCCATATAATCATCATCTTCAAATGCCATTAACAACTTATATTCATTACCTTGTTCATCTTCATCACTGTTTGATAGACCATCACTATCTTCATGAGTGTAGTAGCTTTTCTTATTTGCATTTTGTTTCTTGTTCCATCTAGCATGTTCCTTTCCTTTATCCTTATAAGGACATTTTGCAGCATAATGACCTACTCTTCCACAAGAAAAGCATTTAAAAGGTAACTTACCTCTGAACCTTCCAGAACCCCTTTGAAGATTTCTGACAAAATTTGATTCTTCTTCCTCTTCTTCTGGGACGTGGCTTGCTTCATAATAATCTCCTTTGCATGATGCCTTGAAAGCAGCTTCTCTTCTGTCTGATGGACCTCCCTTTCTCATTTCATAAGAAGTTAGAATTCCATGTAGCTGAGACATAGTAAGAATTCGTAGATTTTCCTTTTCTTCTATTGCAGGTACTTTAGATTCAAACTTGGGGGACAATGATCTTAGAACCTTTTCAACCACAATAGCCTCTTTTATTTCTTCACCCAAATTTTTCATACAATTAACAACCTCATCTACCCGAAGAAAATAGTTAGCCACACTTTCATCATTATACATTTTGAGAGTCTCATACTGAATTCTGAGAGTTTGAATTTTAGCACGCTTTACCTGTTCATCTCCTTCATAGCTCGTGACAATTTTGTCCCATATCTCTTTTGCGGATTTATAGTGCATTACCTTCATGAATTCTGATTGAGATATACATCCTAATAGAGTACTGACTGCTTTCGCATTTGTTTCATACTTCTTTTTCTCGGCTGCATCTGTAGGAGTAGCTGAAGGAAAAGCGTAGCCTATCTCTACGATGTCCCAAACTTCTGTACCAAGAGATTGAAGATAGGCAGTAACTCTTACCTTCCAATAATTGAAGTTTGTTCCATCAAAAACCGGTGGCCTGATTGATGCTTCTCTCTCGTAGTTGCTCATGATGAACGATCTACCTTCAAGCGATCAAGCTTCTCTGAAGGACCTGCTCTGATACCAATTGTTGGAAATAATACTGAGAGGGGGGGTGAATCAGTATTATCTAATTCTTTTAATAAATCTTCCTTATTTGTTCTTTGAATTAGTTTTGCATGTCAGTACCATAAAATAATGAGCATGAACAAAGAAAACAGATAGTCACACCAAAGAACACAAGATGTAAGGTGGAAACCCAATGTGGGTGAAAACCACCTCCTGCAATATGTCTCTATCTTCTTTCAAATTAGAAACTCCTTTTACAATGGTTTTGTACGGGTGCAGTCCTTTACCAGTACGCAGGCTATAACCTGCAGAGAGCTACAACTCTCTCTCATTTTCCAGTCTCTCCTGGAAGGGAGCTACAACCCCCTACTTCTTTTCTACAAGGACCACTTTTCATAAATTTTCAAACTGGATCCATAAGCATCAAATGATCATCAAGTATAAGAGAATCACCCAATCAACTGTAGTAACCAGATCAACAATAATAGGACCAAACCCAGAACATAGCAATGATAAACAAATATTTTAAGAGAAGTAAGCACCCTGTTCAACTGCTCGCCTGCTTACGTAAGCACCCTGCTCAACTGCTTGCCTGCTTACAGTAAGCACCCTGCTCAACTGCTTGCCTGCTTACAGTACGCACCCTGCTCAACTGCTTGCCTGCTTACAGTACGCACCCTGCTCAACTGCTTGCCTGCGTACCTTGCTCTGAGTCCATTGAACTGCCTGCGGACCTCCGCACCTGCAACCCTTCTATGCCTGCGTACAGGCGCACCTGAAACCCTTCTGTGCCTGCGTACCGGCGCACCTGAAACCCTTTTGTGCCTACGTACCGGCGCACCTGAAACCCTTCCGTGCCTGCGTACCGGCACACCTGAAATGCTTCGTTCCTGCGTATGCACGCACTTTTCTTTCACTGTACCTGCGTACCTTCGGGCATAGATGATTTCAAGACTTCAGAAATAACCCAGACAGTTAGATCTACAGATCTGAACATGTGCCGAAGAGATCTCAGTCCATCAATAGATTCGCCTTATTTAGATCTAGACCAGATCTAGCCCTCATAAGATATTCAACCCAAAACATGCTCAAGCCAAATGATCTCCTTTGCTTTATATAGGAAATCTCTTCCTTAAAACATGGATCAATACCACGAGCCGACACCATAATAACCCAATACCGTCGGCTAAATACCAAGAGTAAAACATAAGAAAACCCCACATGTGAATTTCTTTGCCTTGAAATGTGTGCACTGGGGGTACGCACCTCCTGAACGGGATAACTGTGGGTATGTACGCACTTTATATAACACTGACCTGCGTGTACGCACCTTATGTAAGGTGTACCTGCGTACCCCTTATTTTCTTCAATATTTGATAGCTGATCATCAATCTCTGTTGCTGACTTGAAGTATTGTGATCTATCACCTGAATGGGTTGCCATCAAGGACAACACTTTAGCCATAATGCCAACACCTCCAATGCTGATGAAGGTGCCCTGTTGACTAGGTAACACGCAGTATCCACCGCCTCTGCCCAAAATTCTTGTCCTAACCCAGCACCACTGAGCACGCTTCTTGCCCTTTCCATCAATGCCTTGTTCATTCTTTCTGCAACTCCATTTTACTGAGGTGTATATGGAGTGGTCTTCTACCGTGCTATACCACACTTCTTGCAGAATTCTTCAAATTCCTTATTGCAAAACTCTCCACCATTATCTATCCCTAGCACCTTTATCTTCTTCTATGTCTGGTTTTCCACTAGAGCCTTAAATTCTTTAAACCTGTCAGAGACTTCGGATTTCCTCTTAAGGAAATATATCCATGTATTCCTTGAGAATTCATCTATAAATGATACATAGTACACAAACTTACCCAGTGGTGGAACCTTCACAGGTACAAACACATCACTATGCACAAGCTCTAATATATGTTTCGCCCTCTTACCACCAGAGGGGAAACCCAAAAAATTCTGCTTTCCGTATACACAATTTTCACAGAAATCAAAATTCATAGAGCTATTACTCATACCTTCTACCATACATTTACCATGAAGTATTCAAAGGCCCTTCTCTTCAATATGTCTAAGCCTTTGATGCCATAGCATGGTCTTTTCTCTAAAGACCACTAGATTTTCTGCTCCACTTTCAGGAACCACTGAACTCTTGCACCCATCAACAACAGTGCTACCTTGTATCTTGTACAGAGTTCCAGTCCAAACTCCCCGCATCAATACCATTGCTCCCCAAACCATCTTGCAGGTATCCTTCTCGAACAATGTTTTTACACTTGCATCATCCATATTGCTAAAAAAATTAGATTTCTGGCTAATGCAGGAATATACAGAACACCTGGAAGTGTTCTAACCCTTCCACCTTGTAGCTTCTACTTTACTTTTCCATGACCAATGATTTTAGCCTTCCTATCATCCCCCAAGAAGACATCACCACCATCATATTTATCATACTCATAGAACCACTCTCTATGGGGAGTGAAGTGAAAGGATGCACCTGAGTCAATCAACCATGCCTCATGATCTACATGTGTACTTGAAGAAGCCAAGTACACATCCCCACCTTCATCTGAGATGGTTTTTGCCTCTGCATAAGGAGCCTTATCAGACTCCTTTCCTTTACCAAGAGCTTTAGATTTACAGTTCCTTTTGAAGTGGCCTTCCTTTCCGCATTTCTAGCACACCACCTTTATAGGTTTTCCTGGAGATTTAGATCTCCCACTCGATGACTTATTTTTGTTTCTATTTTGGGACTGTCCTCATACATACAAGGCATCACCATTTTTGGCTCTCCATATTTTTCTGTCTCATCTCCTCTGTCAGCAAGGCTAAGACTATTTCATCAAATTGTAAGGAAGTTGCATTGCTACCTATTGTAATAACCAGACTATCCCATGAATTTGGTAGAGAACACAACAAACTGATGCACTTATCTTCATCTGAAATTTTAATATCAATAGATTCTAACTGACTTACCATAGTATTAAATGCATTCAGATGCTCTGTCACTGAGTCTCCATCTCTCATCCTCGGGTTATACAGCCTTTTCCGTGGAATAGTTTATTCACCAGAGACATAGATTGGTACAAAGTCCCTAACTTGTCCCACAAAGCCTTCATCGTAGCTTCCCCTGATACATTCAGCAATACTGAATCTGAGACACACAACTGTATTGTGATCCTTGCCTTACAATCCAACTTCTTCCATTGTTCATCGAACACTCCCGTTGGTTTAGTACTTGGATCTACCGCGATCCACTGATCCTTATCCACCAACAGATCCTCCATCTTGAGTTCCCACAACTCAAAACTCTGACCATTAAATTTCTTGATCTCTATCTTTCCACTTCTCACCATCTTATTTCATCAATAGAATCGATCTCACAGATCTCCCACTGAACAGGGTCTACCATAGGCCCAAGCGAAACCCCTCAGAAACAAAGGCGTCCCCTTGAAGCCAAAACTGCTCTGATACCAAATGTGGGTTTTAAGCCCATACAAAAATTACCTCCATACGATTCTAAAACATAGAAAATAAACAATGTGAGAGCATAACACATAAAACACATATACATAGAGATTTTCCCCTAGATTCCAAAATCGAGACTACCAGCTTGATTTTTCATTATTTTCCTTTCAATGTTATAATACATATTTATACATGCCGAAGCATCCAATACAATGGACCGAAAACCATCGCATCCAAAAAACATGAGCGAAAATCATGCACAAAACTATAGGTTGGTATGCCCAACCTAACATAGGGTCCAAAACAAAAATTTTCCCTGGACCCCATAAAGTGGGGTTACGGGTGCCCCTCAAACCCCTTGTGACCTCCCCCCCTCTAACCCCAAGTTAACTATGTGGGCTAGTTGTGGAAAGAATATAACACAACCCAACAATTCCTTGGTGAATATTCCTTGCATGCAGAAGGAATATTTTTCCTTATGGATTGTGTAGTTGGACTTGAGGTTACAACAAGTATGATATGGCCAATTCACACATGTTATGACATTGGACCACAATCAAAACTGCATAAGGAAGTAGGAGCTTGGAGGACTTGTGCAACCTATATATATAGGCCTAGGTAGTCCATGAGCGACATCATCAGAGTACATAGAGAGCAAGATAGCTTTTGAGCTGATTCATTTTGTATGTTGTTGAGGATTTCCACTTGATTGATAATACAGAGATGGGGTTTTAGGCTGGTGCTTTCCCTAGGTTATATCTTCTATGTTATGGTTAATTACTTCTCATTCTCAGTTATATCTGTTCATTCTTAATGTTGCTGATGTTCAATTAAGCTTCCGCTAAGTTTATGGTAGATGTAGATCTAGTATTATGCTTTAGTACATTGCATATATCAGTTGGATCTGCAGGTGAAATTTCTACATGATATCAGTGAACTAGCTAATTTGTAGAGAAAATTCTACATGGTATCAAAGCACAGGTGATCAAGGAAGAAGAATATACAAGAAGGGAGAAGTTGAAGTTTGTGGTTCCTGAATATTGAATTGAGTTCTTATCACATCTATTTCACCGATGTCGTTCTATGGTTTGAGACTCAAATATGCCCTTGATGGACGTTCGAATTATATAGCCTGTAAGGATCACATGGAGTTAATATTAGATGATAATGGTCTAAAGGACTTCATTGATCAAGAAGTCCAAAAGCCAACTGATGCTACTCAACTGGCAGAATGGAAGAAGTGTGTGGCTAGAGCTAGGAGAATCCTCCTAGAGGGAGTTTGAGATCACATTGTCTTGAGCCTCCATGGGAAAAAGACTCCATTTTCGATGTGGAAAACATTGAAAGATCTTTATCAGAATAGCAATGATTAGAGGAAGCTGGCACTGAAGGACAAACTTCGAAAGATAAATTGTGAAAAGGGTGACATGATCTCTATCTAAGTATGGGGGATTTACGCAGTGCATTATATTAGATATCATTTTTGGGATTCAACTGCGTTAAGTAAGTCATTCAAACGTATGACCATTTCCATGAGAGGTAGTCGTAACTGACTAATTTCTCATGATTTTTGAATAGTTCACTTAGCACTCATTGCATCGGGTGATGCTCACAGGGGTGAAGAAGTGGGATTGAAACTAGTGAAATGTGGAGAACGAATCACATAGCATCAATCATCACTTCCGGGGCTTGCACCCGGTAACCAGGACTTCCCAGGAGGTCACCCATCCCAGAACTCCTTTGGCTCAAGCGCGCTTAACTGTGGAGTTTTTCCACAATCAAGCCCACTTAGCTTGCTACCCCATTAGGCACAATACTTGTTAAGGTTTTGCAAATGGGGTAGCAAGCTAAGTGGGCTTGATTGTGGAAAAACTCCACAGTTAAGCGCGCTTGAGCCAAAGGAGTTCTGGGATGGGTGACCTCCTGGGAAGTCCTGGTTACCGGGTGCAAGCCCCGGAAGTGATGATTAATGCTATGTGATTCGTTCTCCACATTTCACTAGTTTCAATCCCACTTCTTCACCCCTGTGAGCATCACCCGATGCAATGAGTGCTAAGTGAACTATTCAAAAATCATGAGAAATTAGTCAGTTACGACTACCTCTCATGGAAATGGTCATACGTTTGAATGACTTACTTAACGCAGTTGAATCCCAAAAATGATATCTAATGATCTCTATCTATCTGAACAAGCTCGCCTCATGTAGGGATGAGCTTGGAAGTGTAGGGATCATGATAGCTGATGATGACATAGTGAGTCTTGCACTCCTCGGTCTTCCTAAGAGTTGGGATAGCTACCAGGAATCGGTTAATGGAAGAGAGAAACTACCAGATTGGGAAAAACTTTCGTCAGATTTGATGTAGGAGGAGATAAGAAGAAGCACTAGAGATGGTTCTTCATCCATGGACAATGAAGAAAATTGTGCCTTAGTGAGTAAGGCAAAGAAGGGGAAGGAGAAGGTTTCTCTTTCTGAGTCCAGTTCTTCCCATGGTGGGAAGAAGTTTAACAAATCGAAAGTGCGATGCTTTCATTGTCGTGAGGTGGGCCATTTTGTTACAAATTGTCCACTAAGGAAATCCAAGAAGGGATCTGGGGAAGGATTTGAAGGTGAGGTACTTGCTTCATAGTTCGAGTTGGATTTCACACTCTTTTCATGCATGGTTTCATCCATGGTGGGAAATGGTTGGTTTCTTGATAGTGGAGCTTCTTTCCACATGACTAGTGACAAGAGTTTGTTCGGTACTTTGGAGGAGAAAGATCTCTAGATACTCATAGCGATGGGTAATGATGAAAAGTATAGTGTCTCAGGTGTAGGCACAGTTATTTTTTAGAGGGAGCATGGAGCTCACCTTACCTTGACCGATGTCAAGTATGTACTAGGACTGAAGAGAAACTTGGTGTCGATCGCGATGCTGGAAGATAGAGGCTATGATGTAGTCTTCAGTAAGGGAAAGGTTTTCCTTAGATGCATCATCGCTAGACAGGTGAAGTAGATTGGTTCACGAGTCAAGGACCTGTATGCTCTTGAGGTTCAAGATGCATGCAAAGCCTTAAGCAGTAAGGCAATTGATGGAGACTTGGTGGTTGAGAGGGAGAGTAAATTACCTCTCAACATGCAATGCCAGAAGAAGTCTCAGACAATTGTGGAGGAGCCACGATTGGTGCAACAACTTCAGGAGGTTGTGGAGCAGCCACAGATAGAGAAGCTAAGGGGAGATTAAGTAGAGACATCTACTAATGTAGAGACCTCCAGTAGGGGAAACTTCGAGCCAGGTGGGCTGAGGGATAACATGCAGCCATACCTCCAAGTAGGAGGTGGGGCAATGTGGAGTGATCATCCCAAGGAGGAGGGGCAAGATCCTTGAGGTACCCAACCTCTTTGATTCGACTTTTCTATGGGAGACCCAATGAGGAGTAGTAGAACTGACTAATTAGGTAGAGACAGATGCAGATGGAGCGGCAGAGAGAGCTACAGTGCAGGGAATCCCAGGACAATGCAGAGCTAGTAGGCTACAACAATGTGAGAGGAACAAGTGTGTTGCACAGTGCAGGGTAACATAGAGAGGTGTGCAACGATGTGAGATTCATGGAGATGTTACAGTAGTGTAGAGGGTAGAGAGGGAGAACTTGTATGTAGCAGGTAGAGCTTCAACATCAGAATATGTCTCTAGCCCAACAAAGAGGTTAGTTGGGAGTCTTTTCTTCTGAGACTTGCTAGAGCAACCACACTTGTTAGGTGTGTTTCATGCAGAACATTCCGAAGGTACAAGATCAGGTTTGAGAGGAAGCCTTTCTTATTGAGAGGGAGTGTTGAAAAATGGCAACAAGAAATGCTAAAAATAGAAGTGCTAAAAATAGCACTGCTAAAATAGCAGTTTAGGTATCAGTGCTGGATTGGGCAACAGGGAATGAAAAATGGAAGTGCTAAAAATAGAAATTATATTTTTAGCAGTTCAGTGTGGACTCCTATTTTAGTTAGTCCCTGGACTAGAAATAGGAAGTAAACTTAGAATTTGATATTAACTGTAGTTTGTAAATTAATTAATTAATTCAGTTTCAGTTAATTAGTTAAGGAATTATGCACTTGAAGTCTATGTGAGGACATGCAACAATTTCTCCTTTGATTGAGGGATTTAACCATCAGTTAAATGATGAGGATGAGTTGTAATTATGATTTAGATTAATTTAACAAGTTGTTAAATTAATGAGATTCAGTTTGTTAATGCTTGCATTCATGTAACAACTGGTATTTTCAAATAACTGAAGATTCACTCATGGATAACTCATGCATGTCAGTTCAGACGGAGACCTAGTTGAGATCAGATGGGGGGACAATGTACTATCAGTTGATAGGATATTCCTTGGTGAATATTCCTTGCATGTAGAAGGAATATTTTTCCTTATGGATTGCGTAGTTGAACCTGAGGTTACAATAGGTATTATATGGCCAATTCACACACGTTATGACATTGGACCCCAATCAAAACTGCATAAGGAAATAGGAGCTTGGAGGACTTGTGCACCCTATATATATAGGCCTAAGTAGTCCATGAGATACATCATCAGAGTACAGAGAGATCATGATAGCTTTTGAGTTGATTCTTTTTGTATGTTGTTGAGGATTTCCACTTGATTGATAATACAGAGATGGGGTTTTAGGTTGGTGCTTTCCCCAGGTTATATCTTCTGTGTTATGGTTGATTACTTCTCATTCTCAGTTATATATGTCCATGCTTGATGTTGCTCATGTTAAATTAAGCTTTCGCTAAGTTTATGGTAGATGTAGATCTAGTATTATGCTTTAGTACATTGCATATATCAGTTGGATCTGCAAGTGAAATTTCTATATGATATCAGTGCGCTAGCTGATTTGTAGAGAAAATTCTACACATAATGCATTCGTCAAGGCAGAATGCTAGTTGCACTGCTCAGAGTAAATGGTCTTTTTTATTCTGCGGATAAGATTTTTGTTTGTGGATTTTGCGTAATCATTTCCCTATGGGTAGTAGTTAGATGAGTGTTTCAGCACAATACCATTTTGTAATGAAAAATCATAAAGTTTCAAAGATGAAAAGTACATTGCATTATCAAAAAGAAGTGATACCAGAATGCCAAAGCGTGAGATGATGTTCTACTGGAGGAAGATTATGACCTCCTAGTCATTCACTTTCTTGAGCAGAACTTCTTTTGTTTACCGCGTGAAGTAATTAGTTATTGTCAAAATGTAGCGGTGTTGTTTTGACGAATGTGGGAAAATTTCCTGAATGATGTCGAGGCCCCATTGTTGGAATGGTTCAGTCACTACAATAGGGTGTAGTGGGGCTTCTGACATTCTTGTTTTGTTAGCGCATTGCTGATAGACTGGGAACTTGTGGGCATAAGCATGTGCATCCTTGAATAAAGTGGGCTAGTAGAAGCCATCTCGCATAAATTTGTGTGCAGTGGTATTTCCTGCAAAGTGACCCCCAGCAGGTCTGTCATGTAGATCTTGTAGTACCTTCTCTAATTCATGTGCATCTAGGCACCTGAGAAAAACTCTGTTGTTATTCTTCCTATAAAGAACTATGTGCACCAACTGATATGCTAAATCTTTGAGGCGCAAATCCCTCTTCCGTCTGAGGGAAAAGTGAGAGGGTATGGTGCCATGCTCAAGGTATTGGCACACATCTATGTACCAAGAGGTTCTATCTTCAATGGGTGTTTCTTTCACTACATCATACATTTCAACTTCCTGCTTCCATCCGACGAGCTCTTCTTCCTCCTCTAGTGCATGTATTGCTTCAGCTGCGAGTCTTCATAGCCCATGACCTTTGACCATGTGAACTGGCTTGATGTTAAGATCATATTCTTGCAAGCCTGTCATCAAGTTTGCACGACGTTCACCCAGTCCTTGTTGTACAAGTAGTGTGTGGACTATTGAGTGAGGGACTTAGACTATGTAGTGGTTCTTCAGCATGTAGGGTTTGAAGTGTTTCACTGCCTTGTAAACTACATATGCTTGTTCTTCAATGGTGGGGTAGTTGAGTTATGGACCCTGCATGATTTTTTTCATGAAGGAGATGGGATATTCTTCGTTCATCTCATCCTTTTGAATGAGTACTGCAGCGAGTGAATTATTGGAGGTGAAGGTGTATAGCAGGAAATCCTTTTTGAAGTCTGGGTTATAGAGTGTAGGCGCTTCTACAATAGCCTGCTTGATAGGGTGAACGTGTACTTTCCCTCTTGCCCTAGTCGTAGACTGCATCCTTCTTGATCATGTCCTGCATGGCTTTGACTATCTACGCATAATCTGAGATGAACTTCTACAGGAAATTTATCTTTCCCAAGAAGGACTGCATGGCTTTCTTGTTGGCTAGGTGAGGGATATGTGTAATAGTCCAAACCCAGTTTGGATCAACCTTGATCTCTTTTTTGGAAACGATGTGTCCAAGAAGGTTCCCCTCAGCCACTGAGAATATGCTCTTTTTGGGATTCAAGGAAATCCCATATTTCTGGCATCACTCAAAAATTTTCTTTAGATAGCATATGTGGTCCTCACGTTTCCTTGAGAATGCAATCACAACATCGAGGTATACCACTACACTCTATTTGATGAGTCCGCAAAAAGTGATGTTCATGGTGCACTGAGAGGTAGTGCCTGCATTCACAAGCAGAAATGACATTCATCTGTATGCGAACATACCCCATGTGGTATGGAAGTTAGTTTTGAGTGTGTCAGGTTATGCCACTAGAACCTGATTATATCCTGAAAAACCATCAAGTAAGAAAAACATTTGTGCCCCAGATACTATTGCAGAATGAGGTCGATAGAAGGCATGGGGTAGTTGTCTTTGTCCGAGGCACGGTTCAAATTCCGGAAATCAATGCACAAGTCAATTTCCTTGGACTATTGCATACAGGAACAAGGTTTGAAACCCATGTGAAATGACAAACTTTGTATATGATCGATGCATCCAACAGCTTGGTGAGATCTTTTTGTATGAGGGGTTCAAGTGACAGATGTACTTTCCTCAACTTAGGTTGATATGGTTTGACCCTTTCTTTGATCGGAATGATGTTTTGGATTATTCGTGTGTCATAAGTTTTCAGATTATCCTATGTCCACGTGAACACATCTCGGTATTGTTTGAGTAAGCAGACACATGCTTTTCGCTCTTATGTGTGCAACATGTACCGAGATTGATGAACTTCAGATCTTGTTCTGCTCCTAAGTTGATCAGGTCATGCATCATGGTGGAATTGTGGGTTTTGTTATCTCTTGGCCCATGAAAGCATTCTTGCAAGTCATGGAGCTTTTCCAATGATGCCACTCCCTTAGGGATGAGGTGGCCTTTCTTTCTACTAGCTTCTGCTTGCAAATATCGCTCGTGCTCATCTTCACTTATCGCTGCATCCTTGAAGGTGTCAACGTTGGCCATGAAATGCAATATCTTTTAATCGTCATCAAACATGTGTAAGTTGGTTATGTTATCCAGGATAGATGGTCTATACAAAATGTCAATAGTAAATCTATCCCTAATCCGTGACATCCTAGAGGTTACATTTTCCAAAGCATTGGCAACTACATTACACGTACATGGTACAACACTGATATTAAATGATTGGAAGTTAGATATCAGTTTCCATACCTCTTTCTGGTAACTTTTGAGATGCGGTGACAAACAGTGAATGGTATTACGTACATGTCATACCACTATCTCTAAATCACCTACCACTTTGAGTGTAGCCATGTTGAGGCTGATGGCTTTCTGCAAACCCAACATTAGTGCTTCATACTCAGGAACGTTGTTCGTGCACTCAAACTCTAAGCGACTCAAAACCAAATGCTTCCTGTTGTTTAGGTTGATCAAGACACACTCGGCTCCTGAGTTATCCTGTGTCTTTGATCCGTCGAAATACATGGTCCATAACTCTTTTGTACACAAACCGTTTAATGCATTTGCACTACTGCTACTACTACTATTGGTACAATGTACTATACATGCTTCATTTCCATCAGTTAGGCAAGGAAGGAGACCCAACTGTGTGTATGGTGGGGTTGAGGCTGGCAATGCACGATAACACCCCAACATTGTTTCTAGGAGGTAGTTGCCAAACATGAGTTCTGTGAAGGCCAACGATTCATTCTCGCCATCGATGGGAGTAAAATTGTGTCTCATATACCTCTCGGATAACACCTGGATTTGATTATTTTTGCCCTTGTATGGAAGCCACATGTGTGACCAGTCCATAGCAAAATATCTGTTCAGCTTGCTGGACCAGTCTCTACTGAGTAGTAAACCATATGCTTTCGTTGTGTCCACAACAACAATGTTAATGCATTGGTGGACTCGATCATCATGAGATAGTTGGATGATCACATCTCGAAGTTCACCAATGGCCGGTACAGATGTTTGATCAAGTTGGATGATTTCCACAGATGTCTTACTCCATTGTGTATTGATCGCTTTGGCAATGGAGAGAGGCATGATGTTGGCTACCATGCCAGAATCAACTAAGAAGTTGTGAAAATTACAGTTGAAAATTTCAAATGAGAGTAGGAATGGAGGGAAAATTGAGTTTACTTCTTCCATCTAGAGTGTGTTTAGCACAATTGAAAGTGATCCAAGAGGTTTTCTTGCTCCCTTGCTCGTAGAGGTTGCGATGTCCATTGTTTTCTATCCTAATGCATGCAACAGGATGTCTCACTAACTCTGGATCTTATCTAACTTGAAAAAAATAATGCTCACATGAGTTTTTTTCTTGTCATCTACAATGTTGTAATCCAGAGGGGGGAGACACACTGAGGTGTTTGGGGTAAGACTGATGTTCGTGTTGTTTGATGGAGTATTCTATAGTTTGTTGCTCATGGACGTACTCTTGTCCACCGATGTCTTCCCGGACTTGCTTTTTATTTTCTGCTTTGGGATAGTTGGTGGATCAACCTTCCTCATTAGTAGTCTCATCTTTTCTTGCACTTCCCCAACTATAAGGTGAGCCCCTTTACTCCTGAGATTATAATGGTCATTTTTCTTTTGGGGCTGATTCTTAGTGTTCATCTTTAGCACTTCTTTTGAGCACTAACATATGTTTACCACATGCCTAGAACTTGATGCCTCATTAGGTGCAATATCTTCGTCATTATCTCTATCTTCCGATTGTTCCTACATATTATTGTTTGCTTAAAATGTGTAATTGCATACAGAGCATGTGACTCACTTCCAGTCTGAACAAGAATTCTCTAGGTGACGATTTTCGTGAAATGAACAGAATTAAAGATTTATGCACCGATCAAGCTAAAACACAGAGCTCTACATAGTTTTTGCAGGGAAATAGTTGTTTCCTGATAACATTCTTCCTTGTCTCTATCTGGGTGAATGATTTCTTGCAGAGTTGTCTATTTTCTGTTGTTTGAGCTTGGACACTTCTATTATCAAGTTCTTGACGAGGCGAGTGAGGGTTTCAATATCGTTTGTTTCCTTGTCTCTATCTTTGCTCACCACCACCTGGGACATCTTTCTCACGTCTTTGGAGTCATTTGATGGTTCATCATCCTTCATGACTCCAATCGTGCGTAGGTATTTCTCAAAAACAATAACATCTTCACAATTTTCCAGTTATGTTGGTTTCACAGCTCACTTGACAAGTTGCACAATGCTAGTTGCTTGTGTGGATGTGTAGTAATCAACAGTGACGAAGTCATGATGTTTCATGTCTATTGAAAACTTGTTCAATATGTGTGTAAACCTCTTATTGAAGTATTTTACCTTTTATTTCCCATCCATCTTCAAGATTCCCAATTCTTTTTGTAACATGGTTGGGGTGTTGTCATTAACAAAATTTTCAAGAAACATGTGTTTGAACGCACCCCAATTCTATATGGAGTTGGTCAAAAGGCTATGATACCATGTAGTTCCATGACCGTCTAAGGTACATGGAAACAATCTACATGCTACGTCATTGTATTGTACCTCAAGGGTCTGCAGCTACAGGTAGAAGTTTTCCAAATGATCTACTACCTTCACTATGCTGTCAGGGTTGAACTTGATGCTCATTTTCTTTGCCTACTTTGGCATCTTGTGTAAGGCACCTAAGAGAGCCGATGGTCCCTGAGTCATCCATTCCAGATTTTGGTCATCCATCTCTTCTTCTTCTTCGTCCTCCTCCTCTTCTTCATAATTTGATAGTTTTGACTCTGTATCTATTGGTTCACCTCCACCTCTGCCTCCTCCACTACCTTCCCCTCTGCCTCCTATATTGGAGCCTAAGATCATGAGGGTATCTGATTCCCCCTGTCGAAAGACGGAGATTCCTCTCCATCTTCAAAAACATTTTCCAGACCTTCAAGTGTGGCAAGAACTACTTCTTCCAATGATGATACGACAACCCCTGTGGGAGTGGTTTTTGGCTTCCTTGATGTGTATGGAAGATGTTGTATTCCTGGAATCATTCCAACTACTTTCACAAATTGGTGGGTGATGGGACGAATGAAGTGAAGTGATGATATGGAATTTTGTGTTCAATCCTGGGAGGTGAGAAGTAACCAACTGCAGAGTCACACGTAGGAAAGGGGGAAGTGAGAGTGGCTGCATTGACTAGATGGTTGATGAGTGAGTGTGAGAAGACATTCATCCATAAAAAACTAGCAACCCTCCTTTTAGTGCCAGAAATGTTGATGGTGCTAGACCTGCCAACATTGAGGGTATCACCCCGGTACGAAGTCCCAACTAGATGTCACAACATTTGCTGTGGGAGTCCCATCTGGTATGATGGATTGGTTTCCATTATCCTAAATGTTTGTCTAAGCTCTTGCTTGCCAGCACCAGAGAGTGGTCTACTTTGTCTTCGAGTAGTGAGGTTCGCATGCTTGGTGATTAATAGTGTTACTTGTGTCAAGGTTCTTTCACCAGAGAGAGGAAGTGTGGGAGTGAGTCCCAAGTTGTATGGGAGGAAACCAAACTCTATTAGGAACATACAACACAATAGGATGTGCAAAGATTCTAGAGGAGGAATCCACATGGATGCGGCAGTCACAACACACAAGGGAAGATAGCACGTACAACACTCAACGGGGAATCCGCACGAGTGCGACGGTCATTATAGAAAGTTTACGTGAAATGTCTTGTCTGATGTCTGGGAGGTGACCAACACGGGCAGGACAATGTTAACAACATATGCAACACATTTTCATTAATATATATGTATTAGACAGTTGAATGAATCCAAGTGTTAAAACACAGGTTAAAGAAACATGCATTACAAGTGTTCAAGATGAATCATACAAACAGTTACAACACATGTGTGAAAACATGTTGGCCTATTAGTAGGCTTCTGAATTAAGAAAAATTTCCAAGAAACATCAATACACCATACATCACTAACCACATGGGCAGGATGTTGGAGCCACTACTTACACCTCAAAGAAAATATTACAAACTCTCAAGGCTATGTCTGAGGAGCTAAGGTGAAAAGTCCTTTGCATGTACAAATGAGGGGGTATTTATAGTCAAGGGTGACATTGACCCTTATGGTTGTTCGACTTCCCTCATGAATGTTTGACTTCCATGACCTTTCTACTTTACATGACTCTTCATATGACAAGTGCGTCTCTTGGACTTCCATGTTACATTACATTGATTGATAGTATGACCCACAGTAGAGATGTGGATGACATGACTCATGAAAACACTCGACATGATAATGTTGGTACATTAGTGTTGCTGTTGGTGTGCATGTCGAGCTGCAGTGTTGCTGGGTGATGGATCTCCTCATGGTGTGTCACAGCTTCACCTCCACATGGCAAGGTGGAGGAGTCTTCGATGGTCGCTGGGTTTGCTTGATGTTGCATTCACAAGTTTCTCCTTGCTTGTATGTTGGCATGCTTTACAAGTTCGTCCATTCATGAAAAGTGCATGTTCATCCATCCATCCATCCGTCTGTGAACACATCTTCACATGTTCGTCTATCCTTCCATCTGTGAATGCATCTTTGCATGATCCTTTGTTTGCGAGCACATCTCTTTCCATGCATTGCTTGTTCATCTGTTCACGAACAGGTCATCTTGCATGTGCTCCCCTTGTTCATCCCATCTAGCATCACACCATGTTTGTTTGTGTACCTATATCTTTAGTCACACATGATGAGATGACATTAAACCCATAAACCTCCTATTCTACCATGATTCATGATTGTTTCGGATCTAGGTGATTGGGAGAGAAGACAAGGTTTTGAAACTGCACAAGGCAAGATTCGAGTTGGGATGGAGGCTCCAGGCACTGCTAGTGAAAACTATGTAGAAATCAGTCGGAGACGGTGATGGGTAATCTGAATCAATAATGATTGTTCGCAGGGTCTAGATCGATTGGAGGACAAATCTCCACAATTTTCTGGGAGGAACAGTTCGGGCTGCGAGAAGGCTGGGAAAACAAAATCTGCATAATTTTTGGAAGGAGCAGGCAACGGGAGCCTAGCAGCAAAAAAATGCGTAATTCCTAAAGGGAACTGATAGCAGGCTGCTGGGAGCTTGGCAGAAAAACTACAATTTCTGGAGGGAATTGGCAGCAGGTTGTCGGGAGCTTGGGAGCAAAAACTATGCAATTCCTGGAGCGAACTGGCAGCAAAAACTATGCAATTCTTGGAGGGAACTGGCAGCAGGTTATTAAGAGCTTGGTAGAAAAAACTACATAATTCCTAGAGGAAACTGGCAATGGGCTGCTGCGAGGTGCTGGTGGGAAAAATTGCGCTAATGCTGGGAGGTTGGCCTACTAATCACATCTGCACAGTTTCTGATTCGAATGGACTACTAGGTAGCAGAGTGCTTTCTCATGAAATTTGCGTTATTTTTTGGGTGGGTAGTCGGTCGGATGACTAGTGGGCTAGCTGGAAAAACTACTCAATTTTCTGAGGGAGATAGGGAAAGGAATTGGGTGTCTGTCTGGCCTATCTTTGCAATTTTCGCAGTCAGAAAAGCGTCCATGGTCTGCAGCCTCTATGCAATTTTTTAGGGCAGTCAATCCCAAAGTGACTGTTGGGTCAAACTCTCTGATTTTCTAGCAAGAGGGTTAATTGATCAGCTTGCAGGCAACACAACTTGAAAATGACTTGCTTGGTGCTTCTGCATTGTTCTGGGTGAAAGTCAATCAAGTCGATGGTGGGGTGAAGGTCTGGCTATCAAAGGGGGATCTGATCATCAGAGCTTCAACAAAACGACTAACTTTGTGAGCCAGTGAAAAGGTGCATATGCGATCTTGCTAACACACACTTACATGACTTGACGAAAAGACAACTCAAACCATCCAGACACACATACTCAACATGACTGACCGATGGTGCAAGTTCACAAGCATGATGCTTGTGATTGATTGTTGGACAATCACGACGACGCTTACATGATAATGTATATGACTCCATGTGTGAGCACAAGAGATGTTTACATAGCGAACACAACATGTACATACAAAGCAGAGATCTTGTGAATGACCATAGCATGGTCGCAGGCATAAAATTATTACCAACATGTAAAAGTTGTCTGCTGAACGGCTAATCGAGGTGGGTGCAAAAGACTCAGATGAGCAAACAGGGTGAACTGAGTACGTGCAGACATCAAGTAAAACTCTCAAAGGAGACTCTAAAATTGTATGCGGGCAAAAATTTTGGAGGGTGTTGCAGCCGCTACAACATCTCCTTGTTCATCCCAATCATCGTTGTGTCATGTTTGTTCATGTACCTATATCTGCAGTCACTCATGGTGAAATGACATCAAATCCATAAACCTCCTAGTCTACCATGATGTATGGTCATTTGCTTTTAGATGCATGTGACTAAGAGAGAGGACAAGGTTGCGAAACTGCGCGAGGCAAGTTTCAAGTTGGGATGTGAGCTTTGGGCACTGCTGGTGAAAATTACATAGAGGTCACTAGGGGACTGAGATGTACAATCTAGATCAACAGTGACTGTCCATGGGATCTGACTCAATTGGAGGGAATATTTGAGCAATTTATGGAGGGAAGCAGTTTTGGCAGCTGAGGGCCTTGGCAACAAAAATTGTGTAATTCCTGGAGGAAGCTGGTTGTGGGCTTCAAGAGGCTTGGCAGAAAAAACTACGCAATTCCTAGAGGGAGCTGGCAGAGGGGTGCGGGAAGGCTCGGTAGAAAAAATTGCACAATTCCTGGAGGGAGCTGGCAATAGGCTAGAGGGTTTGCTGGAGACAAAAACTACACAATTTCTGGGAGGCTGACTTTCTAAACACCTTTGCACAGTTTTTGAGCTGAGCGGGATGTTGGGCTTCTGAGGGGCTTGCTCAGAAATCTGCATAGTTTTCTGGGTGAGTATCCGACCAGCTGTCTTGGTGACTGGCTGGAAAAACTACACAATTCTTAATGGGAGATAGGGATAGACACTTGGTGTCTGTCTGGCCTATTTGAAAAGTTTTCTTAGTTAGCGAAGTGGACAAGGTCTCCAGCTTTTGTGCAATTTTTGAGGGGAGTGAGTCTCGGGGTCATTGCTCCATCAAACTATCTAGTTGACTAGTAAGAGGGTTGATTGATCAGCGTGTCGGCAGCACATATTGAAATGGCTTGTTGGACATTCTCACATTGTTTTGGGTGATAGTCAGTCAAGTCAATTGTAGGGTGAAGGTACGGTTGTTAGAGGGTGATCCAGTTGTCAGAACTTTAGCAAAATGACTAAGTGTGTGAGCGAGTGAATTTTTGCATACGCAAATTTTGTGAATACACACTCAACATAACTTGACGACAATATGCCTCAAACAATCAAGATGAGATATGCTCAACATGACTGACCAATGGTGCGAGGGACAAGTGTGACGCTTGTTATGGATTGTTGAATGACCATGACGACGCTTGCACGACAATGCATACAACTTTGCGTGTGAGTGTGACGGGTTTTTACATAGCAAACACAACTCAAACACAACTTTCAACATCACCAAAACGAGGTCGCAAGCATGACATAGAAATCAACATGCGGAAGACCACATTTGGTCGAACAAGTGCAAAAGAGGCAAGACATGTGGAAGAAGGACATAAGCTGACTTTTCGTGTTTATGTACATGCATGTTACTGAGGACAGGGTGATATGATAATGACAAGCAGTCCTGCAAACTCAACTAAGAAGTGTACTTCAAAAGATGTTCCATACTTACCATACTTACCCTCAAGATGAGAGTGCATCTGATGGAGTTTGCATGAGGTCTTGATTTTTTCCATTACTTGGTTTCTTGGCCCTTTTCCTCAACTCCTTGGAAGAAATTTCAGCACGTCACTTTTTCCTGTAATCACTGAGAGGTAGATCTACACAATTTTAGCAGACAGTGACTAATGCTATAATGAGGCCCTGGGAGGCCCTTCTACACAATTTCTACATGCAATACCGACAAGAAAACTTGGAAAATATTGTGTAGTTTTGAGGCTCAAAGCACGACTACGAAACATGGGTCATGGGAGGACACCTCTACGCAATTTCTAAGTACAATGCAGTTGGACTTCTCTGCGCATTTCTGGAGAGCAGCGTTGTTGGACTAATCTACACATTTTTGGAGAGAAGTGTTGGCTAGGGCCTCTGTAGGCAAGGGAGGTTGGTGTCTTTACGAACTGTGGGGTTTCAGTAGGTAAGGGAGGAAGATTGATGGTTGCAGAAACAAAGCGCATAATTCCGGGAAGCTGGATGAGGCTAGGTTTCTTGGGAAAATGGCTAAGTGTGAGATCAATGAAACATATGCAAACATTGGTAGGACTAAATTGTGATCTCACACGGACACTTAGTGACACAATGTAGACCATACAGCATACATAAGACATCATTTTCTTGTTGCAACAACCTTTGTGATGTGAATGTTTGAGATGATTGTGAAACATGTCTATGTGATGACAACCTCTCATATGCATACAATTCCCTTGAAGCAAAACAACATTCCCTTTGTATGACAAACAACAACCCCTATGCCCAAATATGGCACATGCTGCATGAATATGAGAACATGGA
Source organism: Pinus tabuliformis (assembly GCA_031772625.1). NCBI lineage: Eukaryota > Viridiplantae > Streptophyta > Pinopsida > Pinales > Pinaceae > Pinus > Pinus tabuliformis. The sequence continues at coordinate 262,330,368 of CM062816.1, read as the reverse complement.
CAACTCTAAAGATCAAGGAGGGGGCTTGAAGTCATTAGCTTACCAGCAAGAGACCAAGGATAATCAATCACAAGATCTGAGATAGGCTTTGAAATTAGCATGCGAATCAAATTTTTGGAGGGTGGTTATAGCCTCTACAACACCATGCAATGAAGATACCTTTATAACACCATGGATATTCTTTGTGCATGCAAGATCTTATCCTAATATCCCTTCTTTAGTGTACTCAACACATATTCACTTTCTCTAATTCTACCATTATTAGCTATTATTTTCATGTAAACAATTACATATTTCTTCTTCAAAAGGAAGTCAATATAACCTCATTTCTCTATCTTTCTACATGAAAGTTTCTCATGCTTCATTTCCAAGAAATTACCAAAGATAACCATCATTTATGCATAAAAACAAGGCAACAATAAGAAGGTCAAATTAACCTTTTATACAACTGAAACAAGAAATTAACACAATTTATCTAGCCTGTCAAATTTTTCAAGGGACTATTCTTTCAAAGAAAATTAACATAATAACTTTCTTTATATACACTCAAAAACATATTTTCTATATCATAATAACTACCCTTTGTGCATGAAAACATGTTTTTTTATTTTAACCCAATTGCTCTTACTTCAATTCACATAATCCTTTCGAGAAACAATCATGCATTCTTATTCTTGTATGGACAAGGTTCGTATGCATCTTTTAAAAGAAACAATATTTATTTTCATCTATTCATGCACAAATTCCCATGCAATCTTTATGCAATCAAATCCTTTCAATTTTTAAATAAACAACAAGCGTAATATATACATACAAATTCATGAAAACCCTTCCAAGAAAATTAATTTGATTAACTTTTCTCTTTTATTTTTTACCAACCATGAAAATGTTTCATAAATTACCCTCTTTAACTTATTTTCAATTCATGAAAAAGTAACCTCGATAACATGGATCCTATTTTAAAAATATAATGTGTGATATTTTCAACAAACTAACAAATTAATCATTCATTTCTTACATGCAATATCTTTTTCTTTTCCAAGAAAATCTATCCCAATTAGTGTCCTTTGTGTGCATTAAAAACATATTCAACCTAAATTTCGGAACACAAAACTTTATGAATATTTTCAAAAAAAATACTAAATTCTCTTTACGCATTAGCATTCTGGGGATTTCTTCAAGAAAAGATGGACTTACAAGGATATTTCAATTTTTTTAATGAAATTAACAAAGATATACTTTTCTTTCCTTGGCTTACATCTTGCCTTGAACTCCTTCTCTATTTGTGTGACATCCATGGCCAGTATGTATATTGTTGCATCACAAGGATTTTCCTTCAAATGGCAGCCAACCAGTATACTCTTGCCATTTCTAAGGTGTTGGGCAGAAGATCCCGCATAGCAAGTTTTTGGGGCTTAAAGCCTGAGTTTTGGAAAATGTAATGTAAAGACCCCGCGAAATGCAGGCACAGAGCGCGAGAGTGTAGGGTTGTCCACCCTAAAATAATGCAATTTAATGAAAAGTGTGTTAGCCTACCCATGGTCCGCGGGCCATGGGATTGTATAAATAGAACAAGGCTCTAAGTGTAGAATCTCAAGTTTTGGATGGACAAGTAAGAGATAGATGCAAAGGCATGGTTAGAATATAGAAGTGAATCTGAAGTGTATTGGGTTGTAGTAGAGGGTAGAGGCTCTACAGCTGAGTGCATAGAGGCCTAGTAGAGTCTGCAGTTGAGTGCGCAGACCCCTGCAGCTGAGTGCACAAGGTAGAGTCAAGTATGTATTGGATCAAACTTTGAAGGCATCATTAATAAAGATTAGTTGGTTCGACATATTGGGCATCAGGTTCATAGATCTGTATTTGAATGTTATGTGTTGATGATCTCTATTCATTTATATGTGCACACTTATATGTATGTTTATGAATTGGAATATTCTAAGTAATTAACAAATAAACCCTAATTGAGGAAGACTTGGGTAACTAACATCGATAGCACTATGGCTAGAGCCGCGTGAAGGCAGTTTCGCAGAACACCAGAAGCTTGCTGGTACACATAATCCAGTAAGCGCAAAGACTTAATCAGGTACCAATCTCCCACATCGCGACATCCCTAGGATGTGGAAACCTAGTTCCAACACCCTCCCATACTGCCTCGAGTGAGACCTTAATCTTCGCTCTGTACACTGTTGTTGAAAGGGCTGGTAGTACTGCGATTTGCTTGGCTAAACTCGCTATTGAACCTGGGTCAGGCCCCACGTAGCCAACAAATGGTTCCATTGTCAGGACCAGGATCAACCTAAGGGATGTTTGATGTCATGCCACTGGAACGCAACAAAGAAGGAAATTGAAGAGTGGTTGTACAAAATGATTCATGAGTACGCAACACAGGAGAATAGAACTCGACAAGTATCTGAGAAAAGGTGGTTTGATCGTTATGTGTATATGGAAATCCACTAGATTTTCTTTGCGTCCTTTCTGTCTGAGCTGTATGAGTGGATCGCAAGATTAGATGACAACCTGGGAAGGTGTAAGCTTGACCAACCAATAGTGTGGACTCTGGAATTAGTGCGCAGACTAGAGGCATCAGAAGACAAGATGGCGAGAGTTGTGGACCACTGGCTCGACCGGTTAATAGGGGGATTCAAAACTGAGTTCATGGTGGACACGACCATGAGCTACAATGAAGCGGAACGAAATTTTCTCTAAGGACCGCGAGGTAAGTACATAAAATCTTTGAATACCTAGATTAAGATGTTGTTATGTGAAAAGAAGGTTATGCGAATACATTAATGTTTGGAACGATGCAGAGCGGAAAGATCTACAAAGGTAGCGAGGAATTAGAAAATCGTCCATTAATTTCACCGCTGCAAGAGAGCGAGGAAGAGCTCACTCGGTTCTCTCCGAGAAGTGCGGTCCATTTGATAAAGCAATGCATTCCATAGTTACCACCTCTACCCATGCCACCACCCACTTCACCTCCCTCCACTCCATATCCATCTACTCCAAATCCACTAACCCCTCAGTGTAGTATAGCGAACATGATCAAGCTACCTGTTATAGACATTTTTGGGCACTACAACCCCAAGCATGAAATTCCCATAAACCAAGGGCTCCTAAGTCCCTAAAAGTGTTGTTCTAACCCCTAAAGGAACAAGGTCAACTGATTACAGCTTCTCCCAGAAGTTCTCCATGAAAAACTGCTCAGAACTGGTCAAAATTGGATCATTTCACTTGCTCCATGGCCAGGGTGCGATGCATCACACCTTGTACACATGGGAAGTACGTTGCATTTCAAAAAGCCCTTCTATGGGGTGCGATGGACAGAAAAGACAAGTGGCGGAGACAGTTTGCGAGGTGGATGATCATGGAATCTTCTAGAAACTTCTCCTGGTACACTTGCCTCTCAGAATCGCCCAAGGATGAGTAAGAGATCAATGAGATCTCCAAGTGGCATCAAGAACTATCAGAGAGAAGAAACTAATCAAAAACCCAGAGCTGACTCACACCTCTGCAAATATCTATATATAGATCTCTCATCCCAGAGATCCGGAGGTTAGAGGCTGGAATTTTGCATATTGTAAGGAATTGATGTTGGTTTCTTGGGAAAAACATCAGATTGTTGGGTGATCTAAGCTTTGTATGAGGTGAAGAGGGGCTTCCTTGCTGGGAGGTTGATGTTGGGTCAGAACAACTAGTTGTAACTCCTCTTGGCTCTTTCTTGTTTATCAATAAAAGCTATTCAAGTTTTCCTCCATACTCTTGTGTCATTGTTGTTTGCTGCATTTGTATGGTCAATTTACATCTGATCCTAGATTGTTTATGATTATAGATCCATGTCTTTGTATAGTGCTATGCTACTGTGATCTTACAGGTACTTTGTGAAGTTGGGCGTGCAAAGGAACAAGTAGCAAAAGACTATCAAGGAAGGGAGGAATCAAATCAGGAGATTAGCGCAAGACAAAGATTGGTCTTTCTGTTCCTCTCTATCTATAATTCATAAAGGAAAAACGGAAGTAGCTTTACTCTGTTTGTTTCTAAGGTAGCTGTCACACCTTAGTGGGATAGAGTAGTTCTCTATAGACACTTTTCCCTGTAACACTACCCGTATTCAGAGGGGTAGAAAATGAGGACCTGGATCAGTTCTGGTTCATAGAAAGAGCAGTATGGGAAGCGCAAGGGGTCACAGATGACAACATTAAGAAGGCTACATTGGTGAGCACACTGCAGGATCATGTGTTAACATGGTATATCACGCACTCTAATGATCACCCAAACGTAAGGATAGTGGAGATCCAGAACGTGTTGAACAGAGAATTTAGTTGTTGAAATCAGAGACGCAGTCAATCATTGGGTTTAAAGAGATTGCGATGTTCCCGGGCGAGAACCCCTAGGATATGGATTAGTGGCTGAAGAGTATGATCCATGAGGCTAATATGACACTCACAGATGTGTAGCACCGCTCATGGTTTGTGGCATCTCTGACACCGCACCTGAGGATGGCGCTGTCACGGTAGAAGCTTTCAACCCAAGTTGAAGCATTGGAAATCATGATGAGGTTGCATGAGACCCCGATACAAGACCCTGGGTTAGGAGTTCAACAAATCCATGTGCAACTATAAAATCTATGCTTGGAGATGCAAAGTTTGAAGCAAGATAGGGCACCATGGCCAGAGGAGCGCGAGGAAGTATGGTGCATAAAATGGAAAGGCTAGGGCCATGACAAGGATTGTTGTCTAGTATTCGCGAACTAATTGGTAGGAGGGGGAGCAATGGTGCTGATACTGGAAGCACAGGCGGGGCCGAGTGTGCCACTCGTGTTATGGTGTGTGATCTTTTAGACACGGGGGCAACACACGACAGACAATTGTCACTTGCTGTAGAAGTATACACACACTCCACAGCAACTGTTTTATCATTTCTATAGGTCGGTAGGCCATGATGAGCGCACTTGTCGCAGTTATGAGCTAATGATGGATCAGACCCCCACCTATAGGATGCAGACAGAAAAGCGAGCCCTCGACCCAGCTACGGGGATGGTGCGCGCTGGATTTCAGGGGCGAGGTCTAGGACGAGGAGGAATGGGACCAGGAAGGGGTTGTGGACAATTTATTTGTTACAATTGCGGAGGACCAGGGCACTACGCTTGTAATTGTACTAATCCGACGAGGATATCTTGTTTGTATTGTGCTCAGTTTGATCATGAACCAGTGGATTGTCCTACATTGATCACACAGAATGCGTGAAAATGGGGTAATCCATCCTCCTCTGACTCAGAACACCCAAATGATGAGATCTAAACCCCGCGAAGAGGACCCCGACATAAACATGATGCTCAGAAGTGGTGTGACCACAGGGGAAGATAAGGGGAAGTAAGCCAAGGGGGATACATGGGTTCGCAAGGCTTATACGAAGGAACCTGAGTTTGACTTGGAATGCGCAAAGGAGACGTTTATGGAAGATAATAATAGCTTCACGGAGGCCTCCACTTCAGGTAGTAAGGACCAACCAAAGCCAGGAATGGATCCTTCCATGCTTACTACCTTTCTAGAGACATGCATGAAATTAATATACGATAACAAGGCAATTAAGGGACTTCAAGAGTCGATCACTCGATGTGCGAGGTTGGGAGAACTGCGCATAGTCCAAAAACTAGGAAAGCATACATTGTGTACTGAGAGGCAAATGAGATTGATGGCATAGATTGGTGAATACGAAATGGATTAGGTTATCCTGGACCTGGGGTCAGACGCAAATGTGTTACCTAAGAAAACCTTGGAATGCATGGGTAGGTCCACGTTGCAATGGTCCCCTATTCAATTATGAATGGCGAACAAATAGAAGATCGTGCCCATGGGAAGGTTGCAAGGAGTAACAATAGATATTGAAGGCACAGGCACATAGACAGACTTTGAAGTAATAGAGATTGTCGATGACAAAAATCCTTATCCCGCGTTGTTAGGAATAGATTGGGTGACTCATATGAATGGAGTCATCAACCTGAAAAAGAGGAAGATGGTATTCGATAAAAAGTCACTACATGTGGTAGTCCCGATAGACCCATCCGAAGGAGTGTGCTACCTTGAAACTGTGCGTGACGATGAAAGCAACAATGAGCTGGATTGCATTTACAACATAACTACATAGGACCAGGATCAGATGAACTCAACTACAGACGGAAAAATTGTGTGGGAGCACGACATCTCCGACACTTTGGATTCAGATGAGGAAGTAGAGTGCTTGCAAAACCGGTTGCACGAAGTGACAACGCTAAATTGCAACATGATGATTAGATCACTGCGGTACATGACAACAAAGGCAAGGGAACTGCCAAACAATAATGATGTGACAGTGGTGGGCTAATTCCTTGACAAATTTGAAAGCGTAGTACCGGAACAGCAGTGGCATGCTGCGATGGAAGAGGCACTGTGCGTGACCCCTTCCCAAGGGTGGAGAACACACCAAGAGACCATGGTAAGCTAGTGCGAATATAAAAGGTGGATGTGATTACGAGTTGGAAGCCCCCAGCGCCGAACGAAAATCAGGCAGCAAGGACAGAGAAGTTTGTGTGCTCACCTATGTTGATGGGTACAAACGTGGGCTATGTCATCCACAACCGCACATTCCAGACTAAGGAATGACACTCGGAACCAGCTGCAGCCATAGGAAAAGAGATGCACACCACAGACATCCCACATAGAATAATTCAAGAGGGTATGTAGGATTCTAAACAAGATTCACCAGGCCAGATGAACCAATTGGGACCTACATGTACTAGTGGTTCGACGGGCCCATAGGGTCTTGTACATACATGTAAGTGTGGAGACGATCCAAAAGAGGATTGACAACGTCGAGACCATAGTTTTTGGAAGAGAGAATCATCACATAGTTAGAACAACACACGGGGATGAGGACGAAGGAAGTATGCAGCCGCACGGGGTCCAACATATGCAGGTTCAGGAAGCCATTCGGCAAGGGCACTTGAAAATTCATGAACTTGAAGCAAATCGAGTACGATTGAGGAAGAAAAGTAGGAACTTGGATGAAGAAATCAACCAATTGAAAACTGAAATCACACAGGCAGGCCACACCAAGAAACTAAGCCCAACAGAACAGAAGGTAGGCAATCATACTACTACATTAGAAGAATTTGTGGCTTTTCTATCATGGTTGTGGCCGCACCTCACTAGACAAAGGAATTGGGGGAGCGCACCGTATAAAGAAAAACATGAAGCACTACTGACATAAGGGTGCTTGCGGGGTGCCCACAAACTAGGCTGGAAGGTGCAGGGAAGCCTCGTACAGGTGGTGTGACCACCTGACTATCCGTAGAAAGCACAGTCTTAGCGCTCCAAGCAGTTGGAAGAGAGGGAGGGACTATAAAAAAGTCTATATGGAAGCATTGTGATAGGGGGACTGTGCGCAGGGTCAGTAGGTCACAAAGCTCGTGACCACGCATGGGAGGCTACATTGTTCCGTGGGTAGACTGGGAAGTGACCATTGGGGTCACTTTTCATGACAAGATATCCCATTTAAGACAACAAGGAGTGGGCGACAAGCAATTAAGACATGGAATCAGACCTATAGTTGGAACGATTTGCCGCCAATCCCACATTAATATGCTGAATGAGGGGGGAATGGTCAAATTTGAATTTCAGCAGGCCTATAAATCACATATGGTTATCCATCAAACAACCCTTGGCATCTTGAGAATTCAGTTATTGTGCTATCATTTGCATATGGACCTTACGAATTTCGAGGCTTTGAAAGCAAGTTCAGCATTTGAAACATTGCCAAAAGAGACACAAGACCTTCTGAACATAGTAATGACTATAGTCGAGGAAGCCGCACCGAGGACTATGTCACTAGTGGGGGATGCACTGGAAATTCCAAAGTTTCCCTGGATGTTGAGGCCCAAAAAGGATCCCCCAAGTAGCAGGACCGGTCTGTATGTCTCCGTAAAACCTACAGTTTGGTAAGATATCTACGGAAGATAAGGGCAAGACAATTAATCTTGAGATAGATGATGATGAGGAGGATCTCCAGGCATTCGTAGAAGAGATTGAACCAGAGGTAGATATGGAGGAAGACATTCAGCCAGTACGTGCTGCAGCAAACCTGCCCAAGTATGTCCCTTCGCGGAAAGGGAAAGTAAAAGTACCTAAATATTTGGATGTCAATACCTCGTTCCTCCCCGAGAGAGTACTATTTGAAGGTTCGGCTCTGAGCGCATGCCCACAATAAAATTTGAAGATTGGGACCTCGCAGATAGTGAAATGTTCCCACATTTGGAAACTAACCAGGTAATGAAACAAAGAAGGAGGGGGCAGTTACAGTGCTATAGCCACGTAAATGGCTGCGCGGGGTGGAGGAGGCCAGGCTACTCCACCTACTATGGATTCCACACTTTCACTGGGCACCAGTCACGATATTTTTCATCAGGCAACTACTTTGCCTAGTGCACGATGGGTACTTGTGGCTGGAGGAGCCCATTACCATCACGACATAGCTTATTCATAGGATTTCTTGGCTTCACTGTGCGGGAAGGGACCCCACGGAAATATATGGAAAAAGTGGAGACTTGGCGCTCATAGAGGCCATGAAAAAGAAATACAAATTGGAGAAGAAGCAGAGGGGTTACATTATTACTAGCATTTAAGAAAAAGGGGTGTGCGTAGACACCCAGTTGCTGGCAGGAAATGTGATGAGAAAATGCTAGGGAAACAAGGTATCAGCGATGATCATCGCACTGGTCAAACAATGCACTGAAGGGGTACGGTTAAATTGGGCACAATTCCTCTACGAGGAGTTCCTGACGAACTGCAGGAGGCCCAGGAGTAGGGTAAGACCTTCCACTACACGTGGTTGATCTTATCCATCCTATCATTTGCAGGGGACTTGCCTGAGGACAGTAAGTTTCCTCCCCTTGACCAGGACTTGCCCAAGGTAGCAAAATATGCATCGCTATGGGCGATGAAGGATGTTACGCGAATCCGCGAGACCAATATCTTCTCAATACTTGTGGAGGTGAGCGTATGCATGTGGATCAACAAACGGCCACACATATCCCCCACAGTATATGACAGTCTACGAGCTTTGCAGACTTTAAGGCAGATATTCACTATGCGTATATCAGGGTGCAGGAGGATTTGGAGTAGAAATGAACCACACTCCCCTTCATCACGATTGATGGCGCTGTGTTCACGGTGCTTGACTCATGGCCACCTAAATGGCGTGCACCAGATATGATGGCACATGATGATATGGTGATTCAAAGACAGAAGGATGCCGCCAAGCTGTTGACACAATAGAAGTGGAATGAGTAGTTCACTGAAGAGGTAAGGGCTTCCCATGAGGCAGCAAAGGCTGCCACAGAGCTGACCAAGACCGTGGAAAAATCATCAGCAACACCTGCATCAGGGGAAACCACGATGCAGGAGGACAGAGGCCTGTACCTGAACACAGGACAGGGGACAGTTGACACGGCAGTAGCCACAACCACATCATCGACACAGCTAAAACGACCACACAATGCCAAACAGACAAGGCCCCGGAAGAAGACCAAGGCTTCCAAATTAGATGGGGAACCTATTACACTGGCTAAGAGGGACCTATATGATATCGGTGACACCATTCACGAGGTCACTGGGGAAGTTCTCTAGGGAGTGATGACGGAGCAACAAAATGTGTTGGGGACAATCAAGGAACAACTACAGGGACTTCAGGTGCGGCATCCACAAGATGGAACGATATTCATCTATGGGGCTACAGGTACATTAGCAATAGAGCAGTTGCCGTAGGCCAAAATGGCTAATACTGCCACGCTGCCGGAAGGAGCACTAACAGCGGATAGCATGGTAGACAGAGCTACAGTAGGCTGGAGCAAGGGAATTGGCATAAACATGGCTTCCCTTCTGCGAGAGATATTATACCAACTGCAGGACAAAGTGACGACAGAACTCCGTGGTAGGGAAGGACGCACGGTGAAAATGCTCAGTGAACAACGAATCAACATCGAACAACTGAGCCTCCAACACAATGAAGTGGTAGCGCAGAATCAGCAGCTGAAGCAAATCGTTGAGGAAGCATGTCGACACGTCCCAGAGTTAGAGATTGTGATAGACCTACCAGTAGGAGTGCAGATCCACAAATTGGCTAGTGGATTCCACGAGGCAAAGGAGGAAGCAACAAGGATCCAACTGGACCTCAACCTGTAGATTATGGAACAGTGGCTGAAGGCGCAGCCCTCTACAGCCCTGGAAGTCAGAGAGAAGTTCCACCGCGCCATTCAATCGGGGCTGGAAGAAATAGAGCGCACCATACAGGATTGCACAGGCTTGTTAGATCATTCACTCTTCACGCTCACTTCACTACAGAAAGACCCAAATATACAGCATCTAGAGACAGAAGTGAGGCAATTGCAGCAGGCCTATGACAATGTCCGAGGGACCACGAAGACGGTTTCCCTTACTCAGCGACTGGCCAAGATGATGGAGGCCCATGCTATAAAGGAATAGGTGGACACTGCACATCAGAAAGAAGAAGTACTTAAAGCGTGCATCCAGCCTTCGCTCAGGGAAGCATTCACAGTCACTACCAAGATTGACGGAAAGTTGGGATAGATGTAGGGCATATATGCACTAAGGTAAGGAGGTTCCCCTGACAATGACGCATTGGAGATACACGCACAACTTGTACAACAAACAACAAAAGAATGTGTTGCGGACTTACGCGCAGAAGCTGTTGGATGAACTCTGCGCAAAAATCACTGCACCGGCCGAGTGACTCGGGAAAAGCCATGATTATTGTGTTGGGAGCCTGTTGGGCAGCGGATCCCCCCATAGAAATGTTTTGGGGCTTAAAGCCCGAGTTTTGGTAAATGTAATGTAAAGACTCCACGAAATGCGGGTGCAGAGTGTAAGAGTCTATGGTTTTCCACCCTAAAATAATGCAATTTAATGTAAAGTGTGTCATCCTACCCATGGTCCATAGACCATGGACTTTTATACATAGAGCAAGGCTCTAAGTGTAGAATCTCAAGTTTTCGATGGACAAGTAAGAGATAGATGCGAAGGCATGGTTAAAATATAGAAGTGAATCTGAAGTGTATTGGGTCATAGTAGAGGGTAGAGGCTCTGCAGCTGAGTGCGCAGAGGCATAGTAGAGTTCGCAGCTGAGTGCACAGGGTAGAGTCGAGTCTGTACTGGATCAAGCTTTTAAGGCATCATTAATAAAGATCAGTTGGTTTGACATATTGTGCATCTGGTTCATAGATCTATATTTGAATGTTATGTGTTGATGATATCTATTTATTTGTATGCACACACTTATATGTATGCTTATGAATGGGAATCTTCTAAGTAATTAGCGAAGAAACCCTAATTAAGGAAGACTTGGGTAACTAACACTGATAGCACTATGTCTGGAGCCGTGCAAAGGCAGTTCCATAGAATGCCAGAATCTTGCTGGTATGTGTAATCCAATAAGCGCGAAGATTGAATCAGGTACCGATCTCCCACATCACAACATCCCTAGGGTGCGGAAACCTGGTTCCAGCACCCTCCCATACTACCTCGGGTGAGACCCCAGTCCACGCTTAGTGGATTGTTGCCAAAAGGGCCGGTAGTACCAGGATTTAATTGGCTAAACTCACTACTGAACCTAGGTCAGGCCAGAGCCAACATAAGGTGATATTTTCCATCATCCCCCCATGTTCAACACAGTGTCAACATTAAATAAAATCTTCACCTCTCTGATTTTTATGATAACCACTGATCCGGATTTAAACAGGAATGCAACAAATTATAGAGATAACCATATACACAAAGATGCAGCGGAAATAATACTTCATTTCATTAATGGAAAATATTGAAATATGCTTACAACCAGAAATGGAAATAAACCAGCTAGGGCGATGGTAGCTTATCTCTGAGAAGAGATGTGATGGCTACATGCCTCTGAACTGTGTTACAATGAGGCTCGAAGGCCTATTTATTGTTCAGAAACAATGGAAAACCCTTAACATTCCAAAACCTAACCCTAGGAGATGAAACGCCAAATTGTGGGCCCCGTTTGGGGTAAATTGGTACATCAACTTCCCGGGGTCGTAACTTTGGCATATGATCTCCGTTTGATGCGTACAATAGCTCATTAGAAAGATCTATCCGAGCACTATCATTGTTGGAATGGGCAACATGGTCCATGGAATGGACCCATGTTGCCCTCGGATTCCCCAAAAAACGTCGTTTAGGGCCTCAAAATGGCTCCGGAAGTTCAGGACCCGAAAAACTGCTAAAAATAGTAAGTTGTGCTACAATTAAGGAAACTGAAAATGCTGAGAAAGACAATGGTGGGGGTCCAGGTGGACTTGGCAGGTGGCCACCAATATCCACTTGGATCATTCCTCCCCCCTTAGGAAGCAATGGTCCCCATTGCATTGAGCTCCTCCATGAGATGAGGAAACTTCTGTTGCACTTGTTCCCTGGTGAGCCACTTGCCCTGCTGAAGGAGTTGGCCTGCTTTTACAACTCGATACAGTTGGATATTCTGTTGGCGAGTGTTCTTGATCTGTGTGTCCATGATCCGATCAATTGCAGCTTGTTCCATGCAATCTGGATTTAATTCTGTGGGTTTGAGTTGTTCTGCAATGTCGGATGTGTCTAGCAATGGTGGAAAGTATGGCCGAAGGCGGTCCACATTGAACATTGGGTGCAGGCCAAGGAATGGGGGAATGCTGAGCTCAAATGCATTGTCTCCCATGGCCTTAGTAATGGTGTAAGGACCATATCGGAGTGGTCTCAATTTCCGATAGGCTCCAGTAAGGCGTTCCTTCTGCAAATGCAACCAGACTTTGTCGCCCACCTGAAACTTGTGTGGCACCCGATGTTGATCATGTCGCTGCTTGTACTTGGCATTTGATTTCTCAAGAATGTCATGGACCTGCTGGCGAATATGTTGGATGCGCTCAATGAAGTTGGTGGCCTTATCTGTTTCGGACTGGACATGAGCTGAATTCATGTGAGTAGCTGCAAGTGACACGGCCACATCAATGGGGCATAGTGGCTGGAATCCCAAACCCACCTGAAAAGGGCTATGGCCAGTGGAGCTGTGAAGAGCTCGGTTGTAGCTGTGCTGAACATAGGGGAGGCTCTCGTCCCATGTGCGTGGCTGCTTTGAGTTATACATGCGCAGAATGTGCACAATCATCCTATTGACAACCTCTGTCTGGCCATCAGTTTGAGGATGGAAGGTTGTGGACTTCGTGAGTTTGGTGTCCAGCATTGACCAGAGACTAGACCAAAATGTGCTGAGAAATCGACTGTCCCGATCTGAGATGATAGACTGTGGGATCCCAAAGTGCACCCACACTCGTTCAAAGAAGAGTTTAGCAGTGGCTTCTGCTGTGATATTCTTCTTGCAGGCCATCATAATGGCCATCTTCGAGAACCTGTCGACGACCACAAAAACACAGTCATTTCCATGTTTAGTGGAAGGAAGGCCTGACATGTAATCCATGGAGATGGATTCCCAAGGTCGACTAGGGGTAGGCAACGGGGTATAGAGGTCGTGCTTCTTAATGGTCGGTTTGGCAATGGCACAGGCAGTACATGATCGGATGTACTTCCCAACATCCTGTCAAAGATTCGGCCAATAGAAATAATTTTGCAGTACTGCCACTGTTTTCTTGACCCCGAAATGCCCAGCAGCCCGACTGTAGTGTGCTTCCCAAATCATCTTGGCACGCTCGCTTGAAGGAACACAAAGGTGACCGAGGTGGCATAATAGGGCATCCTGGAGGTGAAAATCTGCAACATGCCGACCCTCCAAGAGTGTCTGGTATGTGTGGCTGAATTCTGGGTCGCTTTTGTAGAGAAGTGGCCAATCAGAAGTCTCGTGCCCACAAGAGTTGAGCACGGTGGTTAGCGCCATGATCGGTGGTCGACTGAGGCAATCTGCAACATTATTGGTGCTGCCCTTTTTATACTTGATATTCAAGTGAAACTGTTGCAGGTATGTAGACCACTTCTGATGGCGATCATTCTGCAATTTCCCTTGGGTCTGTATGAACTGCAGAGGTCGGTGGTCTGTGTGGATGACCGTTTCCTTCCCCAAAATATAATGCTTCCATTGTCGGCAGGCCTGTACAATGGAATACATCTCTTTATCATAAGTGGGGTACTTCCGGACTGTGTCTGAAAGTGTTTCACTGTGATATGCCACTGGATGTCCATGTTGAGTAAGGACTGCCCCAATAGCATAGTCAGAGGCATCTGTCTCGACCTCAAATGGTTGTTGTAATTCTGGTAACGCGAGCACTGGTGTCGTGCAAAGGCGATCCTTCAACTCCCTGAATGCCTTCTGTTGAGATTCAAACCAAAAGAATTTTGCTTTCGCCCCGCCCTTGGTGACTTGACTCAAGGGCCAAGAAATATGAGAAAACCCCAACACAAACCTGCGGTAGAAGTTGGCAAGACCTAGAAAGCTGCGGAGCTCTGTTAGAGTGGTTGGAGAGGGCCAATCCCGAATGACTTGGATCTTGGCTGGATCGACATGCACCCCCTGTTCATCAATGATGTATCCCAGATACTGAACCTGGGTCATGCCAAAAGTGCATTTCTCCAAATTGGCACATAGCTTGTGTTGCCGCAGTGTTTGGAGAACCTGTCGGATGTGGTGGAGGTGCTCTTCCCAACTCTGGCTGAAGATCAGAATGTCATCCAAGTATACTACTACAAAGGAGTTGGTGAATGGCCGCAAGATGTCATCCATTAGCCTCATAAAGGTTGCAGGAGCATTCGTCAATCCGAAAGGCATGACCAACCATTCGAAGAGGCCCTCCTTGGATTTGAAGGCAGTCTTCCACACATCGGAGGGTTCGATTGGTACCTGGTGATATCCTGACTTCAGATCGATCTTGCTGAAATATTTCGCCCCCTTTAGTTGGTCTAGGAGGTCATCAATCCACGGGATCGGGTACCTATTACGGACCGTGATCTTGTTCAGCGCCCGATAGTCAATACAGAGTCTTCACGTCCCATCCTTCTTCTGTACCAACACGATCGGACTCCCACAGGGCGATGAACTCGGACGGATGTGACCTTTCTGTAGGAGCTCCTGAATCTGCCTCTTGATTTCATCGTTCTCCAGAACGGAGCGCCGATAAATTGGTCCATTGGGTAGCGGCGCACCTAGGGTCAGATCAATGGAGTGCTTGACTTGACAGTGCAGAGGAACCCCTGCTGGGGAGGTGAAGATGTCCTCGTACTCCTCCACAATCTTGTCCATCTGTAGTTGTCATGCAGAGGGACCCCGTTTGGAGGCCGCGACCACTATCTTCTTCTTTCCTTGAGGGCGTATCATCAGGAAAACAAATTTCCTGGTTTTGGAAATGATCTTACTGCATTGTTTTGCAGTAATCAAAGAGATGGCGGCAGGTGGTGCTACCTCTGGTATCCTGAACAACTTATTTCCCAATGTAATAATAACAGCACGGGGCCTTGATTCATACACAGCATGTCGCTTCCACAAGTATGGTTGTCCTAGTAATACATCACAAACTTCAAGGGGAGCAATGTCACACAATACCTCATCCGTGAAGGGCTTGATGTTGTATGGAAGGCGACACTGCTGGCTCACGCGAAGATCTCGTCCTTGGTGAAGCCACCCAATGGTGTATGGTTGTGGATGTGCTGTGGTCGGTAAGCCCAACCGCTTCACGACCTCTGCCGAAATGAGGTTCTTTTGAATCCCGCTATCAACAATGAACTGTATTGGGGAGCCCTTTACCCACATCTGGGAGTGGAAGAGACGCTCCTCCTCCTCTGGATCTTCGGGTTCATTTTTCTAGATCTTTGCGGTAGCAACAGTGGCGCTGGGATCCGCATCAATGATCTGCTTCCCTTTTTCATACCCCTTATCGGGTTCTGACTCAGAGTCGGAACATGCATCTGATTCTGAAACCTTTAGCTCAGCCACCAGTGACTGCTTGGCCCGACACTCACTTGTGTTGTGAGTGGAGCTCTTATGGAACTCGCACCATTTTCCAGTGTCCTTTCTCGGCTTTGCGGCGCTGTTCTTTGCTTACAGCTTCGGCTGGTTGTCTTGGGCTATCCCGCCTTGGCTTTGTCCTTTGTTCTGTGGTTTAGGGGCACCTTTCCCCTTTGGATTCGCAGATCCAAAGTCTCACTTCTTTTGTTTAAACTTCTGCTCGACCTTGACGGCATATCGGTATGCTGCGCCGAGCGAGGGGATGTTTAGGAATTGTATTTCTTCCTGGATGTACTTGTGCAGGCAGCCACGGTATTTGAGTATCAAATGTTGCTCTGAATCCTTGATACCCAACTTTGTGCGAAGGGTATGGAAAAGATTGGTGAACTCCGGCACGTCTTGGTCACTTCCCTGCCGCAGCGTGGTCCACTTTATGTATTCATCCTCATAACTTCCGACAGGGTAGTACTGCTCCTTGATGGCATCCCAGAACGAATCCCAGGTGGGTGCGGCTGAAAATAGTGAGCCAGTACTTTCATCCTTCTGCTCGCAGTAGGTTTCCCACCAGTCCTTGACGTGGGGGGCTGCTTTGAGAAGAGCAAAAACAATATTTTCCCGACTCGAAAATTCATGAACAGAAAAATAACCCTCTAGCAGATTTAACCATTTATCTACGGCATCTGCGTCTATCTGACCCTTGAATATGGGGATTTCAAAATTAACTTGTACCTTAAAGGGTGTGGCGTTTCCAGAGTAGCTGCTGGAAGCCGATGCATTGCTTCTGGGTAGCCGCTGAAGGATCTGGGCAAAGCTGTCCATCATCACGTTCCGTTGTCGCTCGAGGGCTTCTTCGAGCAAGATTTTGATGGGATCTCCTGCCCCCTCGTCTTTCTTCTCGTCCGCCATGGGAGGCCATCGGGATTTGCGAGGCTGGTCTTGCAAAGGTTCAACCAGTTCAAGCCCTAACTCCTTATATCCCGACCTTGTTGGGGACATGCAAAGAAAAACAGAGAAAAAGCAGACCGCTCTGATACCACTGATCCGGATTTAAACAGGAACGCAACAAATTACAGAGATAACCATATACACAAAGATGCAGTGGAAATAATACTTCATTTCATTAATGGAAAATACTGAAATATGCTTACAACGAGAAATGGAAATAAACCAGCTAGGGCGATGGTAGCTTATCTCTGAGAAGAGATGTGATGGCTACATGCCTCTGAACTGTGTTACAATGAGGCTCGAAGGCCTATTTATTGTTGAGAAACAATGGAAAACCCTTAACATTCCAAAACCTAACCCTAGGAGATGAAACGCCAAACTGTGGGCCCCGTTTGGGGTAAATTGGTACATCAACTTCCCGGGGTCGTAACTTTGGCATATGATCTCCGTTTGACGCGTACAATAGCTCATTAGAAAGATCTATCCGAGCACTATCATTGTTGGAACAAGCAACATCAGTCCATGGAATGGACCCATGTTGCCCCCGGATTCCCCAAAAAACGTCGTTTAGGGCCTCAAAACGGCTCCGGAAGTTCAGGACCCGAAAAACTGCTAAAAATAGTAAGTTGTGCTACAATTAAGGAAACTAAAAATGCTGAGAAAGACAATGGTGGGGGTCCAGGTGGACTTGGCAGGTGGCCACCAATATCCACCTGGATCAACCACGTCACTGAATTTGTATTTCTTGACCTTTCCATAGTAACTGCGATGGATAAAATATTTCATATTTTAGGCATAGCAATAACATTAACACTTCTAAAAAACAATGGTGATCACTGCAACAAAATCTTGCAAACTCAACCTAACAAGTAGCTCCATCTAGAATGGTTTCTCCATTTACAATAATCACACCCCTCATTTCATTTCCTCCCTTTGTCAATCTTGTTCTCCTTGTGTTTTAGTTCCACAAATTCTTTTACAATTTTTTTTTTGAACTAATTCCCTAAGTCATAACCAATTCAAGTAAATTGCAATTACTTTTGTAGCTAATTCTTTATTTTCCATGGTATAAGTAAATATTATCACTTTTGTGGGATATTACATACTCCCCCCCTTGAAGTAAACACCATCCTCGATGTTTATCATTAACTTGTACTCATGATATAAAATCCAAAAAAAACAAAAGGGAATCCTTCCCCTTCAAAAGGAAGGATTTTATTTGTAGGAAATACAATTAAACAAAACATTAATGTTTTATCAATAGTCATAAACATTTATAGTTGCAAAAATATGCAATATTTACTTTCCATCACTTGGCCTTTACTTAAATTCATAGAAGAAAAACATAATATCTATACCAACTTACCATTACTTGTTGATTACTCTTTGAATTCATGGTAAATTTTGTGCAAATTCTCTAAGAATGGTTTGAAAACCCATCCACACTCCATGGAAAGTACTCTGTAATGTATGGCTAACAAATTCAATCACATTAGTCACAACATTTTCAATCAAATACAATACTTTTAACTATCAATCATTCATGCAATGTCAAGAGATAATTTTACTGCATTACTTCCACAAGTACTTAGAGAAAACCAACCCTATAATCATCAAAATGATAAATCATTGCATCACATGTACACTGTCTTAGCTCCCGTTAAATACATCCGCACAATACTTCTAAAAGTACTCAGAGAGCACCTAGCTCTCTAATCATTGAAATGATCAATAATTGCATCAAGTGCAAACTATGTTGGCCCTCGCTAGAGACATTCAAAAGATTAGTCATACAATAAAGGAACTTACACTACATTCAATATATTAGTCATACAATAAAGGAACTTACACTTCCAATAATTCCTTTCTGAGCACTAAGCTTCTTTCGTGTCAAGATGTACATAAATATTTACACAATTAGATAGAAAATTCATTTTTAACATAACACATAACTGATTAGTTAAATTTTTTCTACTATGAGAACCACAATGGCAAAAGAATGTTCCTTCCAACCAATGGAAACTAGTTTCCACAACCAGATTGAGTGATTTTCACATCTAGACAATTCCGTGACAATCAAAAACCATAGTAGGTCCATTATGGAATTCCACTCGCCAACGAGCTCAATAATTCCAATGACCAAAAGGGGTCCAATACAGAATTCCTATTGGTAATGTCCTGCCTATTCCTCTGACATCATTTCATCTATGAGGAATTTTGGGCCTCCTCCAGCAAGCTCCAAATAACTAGATTTTCCTCGGGATTTTTCCCCTTTTCACCATCTTGGCCAACTCTTTTCCCTTACTGAGATCATTTATCTCTAGGGAGTGGAAATCCAGGCAATAACTTGCCATCAACCCCTCTGGGTAGATAACCACCATACACCCAAGTCCTCCTGACCTTTCACAACCGTCCACAACTATCTAGCATGTAAAATTCTCTTTTAGCACTCTTTCCCGCAGTGGTTTACATAATGAACCATATGCACATTATCATTAACAAACAAAACATTTATGTACACCATGAATTTATACTTAACCCTCAGCATGGGTCCACAATACTAGATTGGCAAGAAACATAATTTACATACATGTGATATGCATTCTTATTTTTCTAAATAAAAAAATCATACGTATCATAACATTATACTTTCTTGTTTACGATTGTAATTTGTATTGCAACGCTTTACTTTCATAGTTTTTCTTGTTGCCATTAAGATACCCTTGCTTAATCCCATCAAGAACGTTAGTCATAAATAAGTGTTGACTTTCATAATCATTTTAATTTCATGCGTACAATATTTTCATGCATAAAAGTATATGCAAATATTCATTAATGTGTAAATGGCAATAACAGTTAGGATAACAATCCAACATTTCCAATTCTCACAATGCCCTGTTACCAACAGACAGGTACATGAAATAACTAGAATAATCACTTGTCTACAACTTGCAATAAGATTAAATCAAATCTAATCAATGCATATAAGTTTTAGTAGCTTTCCCTACAACACTAACTAACCAACCATGACAAAATTCAATCAACAACTAGTTATTATAGTCAAGTCTCACTACTTGACTCATGGTTTATTTTTAACATTGAGAGGGGTTCTTTCAATGTCCTTTTAAAACACTCTATCATCCTCTTCAAGGAAATTCCCCATATTTTTCATTCATGCATTTATTCTTTATTAGTAGTGCATTGTAACTTTATTCATGTTCATTAAATAATTAATATTTTTACATTTCAAAGGTAGGTAGTTGATTCTCACTTTCACTAGTGAGTATACTCACGTTGTCCATAAGTGCAACAAAGATTTTATTGTCTTTTATCCTCAACTGGATTCAAATGTTATGGACATAGTTTTGCAGTAGACTTTATTAACTATTACTCTTCAATGTGGTTATAAACATGCATCATGCATCTCAAGTCAAAAGTAGTCTATTGCATATATCAATATATAAATTTTTAGACTCATATCTAAACTAATGCCCACTAGTAGCATAACTCAATTTATTTTCTACTTAACAATTCCCAAAAGTGTCAGTGCTACAACCTTGAGCTCTGATACCACTTGTAACATCCCCCAGTAACCTCATATGAAAATGCAGAGAGTTAGAAAAATTTTACACAAATTACCCACGAGTAATTATTTAAATCATTATTCCAGATCTTCATTAACCATTAGATAAAATGTTCATCAGTACATAGAGTAAATTTTAATAGAGGAATAGTAAGTTTCGTAACTATTAACAACCACTGTGTAGTATATTAACCTTGCATCTATTTCATGATTTCCTTAACCATATTAATTAATCACATACTTGACACTATGAACAACACATCAAGCAAGGAATCAACATCATCAAACTGACACAATAATCAATTACAACATGGAACATTGATATACCCTGGAAACCCTGTAGGGTGAAAACCAGCGAACATTTAATTTTATTATTAGATGCTCATGAGGGTGTTTACCCCTCACTCAATGGCTTAGAAGGGATTCCATTGCTTAATCATTGTCATAAAATATTACAATGAAATGTCATTTAAATACAAAGTATCTAGCTAAAATATATTACAATCATCATGATATCATTTACCCACAAATATTCAATCTTTATATCTTTGTGGCCTAGTTGTTCCATCAACGGACCATCCTGCAGCTTGGAATCATCTGCATGGACCATTGATTCTTTACCCACCACCATGTTAAACATAATCTATCATTTGCACAAGTCACATCCTTTCCTGTCATTGTTGTCATTAATAATCTTTGATATCATGATTAGATAAAGCATTAATCAACCAATAATCAATATTTAAAAGCGATCCTTTAACATCTATTCATGTGCATACATGAGATGTAAATATAATATCACAACATGCTTCTTCTAACCTCACTACTCATGCATTAAGTGTAAGCAAATAATTATCAAGCATGTCAAAATAAACCCCACATTACTATGACCCTTCTCGCACATGCACACATTCGTACAAGACAAATCACTACAACTATCCAAAAATTCCTTTAAAGGAAACTAACACATCGTGCATTCGAGTTACTTAAACTTTAACAAAAGAACCATCCCTTCAGCTATTACTTTTGGTGCATGCAAATAAGTAAAGGAAGTTAACATAATGAATGTTATTCCTATGCATGCAAATGCATATACTTTCAAAAATGATCTTTTCCAATGTAGGCTTAACACAACATGTTGTTGTTTCCTACATGCAAATGTATATTATTCCAAATGAATGCTAACATAAGTCTTGCATGCATATACATCCTAGTCCAAAAGAAACTTAAGATAATAGTTATGATAGCTTAAAAGTAACCACATATAATTTTCCTAAAGAAATATAGCTCAACTTCTATCCATGCAAAGAAGATATCTTTATAACACCATGGATATTCTTTGTGCATGCAAGAGCTTATCATAATAGCCCTTCTTTAGTGTACTCAACACATATTCCCTTCTCTATAATTCTACCATCATTAGCTATTATTTTCATGTAAACAATTACATACTTCTTCTTCAAAGGAAGTCAATATAACCTCGTTTCTCTATCTTTTTACATGCAAGTTTCTCATGCTTCATTTTCAATAAATTACCATAGATAACCATCATTTATGCATAAAAACCATGTAACAAGGTTAACTTAACCTTTTATGCACCTAAATCAAGAAATTAACACAATTTATCTAGGCGGACAATCTTTTCAAGAGACTATTCTTTCCAAGAAAATTAATATAATACAAACAAGCATGTGTTCTTATTCTTGTATAGACAAGGTTCATATGCATCTTTTAAAAGAAACAATATTTATTTTGATGTATTCATGCACAAATTCCTATGCAATCATTATGCACTCAAATCATTCTTATTCTTGTATGGATGAGATTCATATGCATCTTTAAAAAAAATAATATGTATTTATGCAAAAAATCATATACAATCATTATGCACTCAAATCCTTACATTTTTTAAATAAACAATAAAAATAATCTATCCATACAAATTCATGAAAACCCTTCCAAGAAAATTAATTTGATTAACTTTTTTCTTTTATTTTTTGCGTACCATGAAATGATTTCACAAATTACCCTCTAACTTATTTTTATTTAAAAAAAATAATCCCAATAACATGAATCCTATTTTAAAAATATATGGTTGAAACGTACTCTCTTTAACTTATTTTCATTTTCAAGAAAATATAACCGCAATAACATGGATCCTATTTTAAAAATATAATATGTAACTTTTTCACGAAACTAACATTCATTTCTTACATTCAATATCTTTCTCTTTTCCAAAAAAATCTATCCCAATTAGTGTCCTGTGTGCATTAAACACATATTCAACCTAAATTGCTGAACACAAAGAATTGTGAATCTTTTCAGATAAAAAAAATACTAAATGCTCTTTAAGCATTAGCATCCTAGGGATTTCTTCAAGAAAACATGGACTACATCTTGCCCTGAACTCCTCTTTTGCGTGACATCCAAGGCCAGTGTGTAGATTGTCCTCCTTCGAATGGAAGCCGACTAGTATGCTCGCGCCATCTCTAAGGTGATATTTTCCAACGTTAAATAAAATCTTCACCGCTCTGATTTTGATGATAACCGCGTCACTGAATTTGTATTCGCTGACTTTTCCAAGGTAGCTGCGATGGATAAAATATTTCTTATTTTAGGCAGCGCAGTAACATTAACACTCCTAAAAAACAGTGGTGATCACTGGAGCAAAAGCTTGCAAACCCAACCGAACCAGTAGCTCCATCCAGAATGGTTTCTCCATCTACGTTAATGGCACCCCTCATTTTATTTCCTCCCTTTGCAAATCTTGTGTTGTTTGTCTTTGCGAGAATTATTTTACAATCAGATTTCGGAACTAATTCCGTACTTCATAATCGATTCAAGTAAAGTACAATTATTTTTTTAACTATTTCTTGATTTTCAATGGTTGAAATAAATATTATTGTTCTCGGGACAATATTCTATTTTAATTCCAAATCTATTAAATATTTTTAACTATTTCTTGATTTTCAATGGTTGAATTTTAACTATTTCTTGATTTTCAATGGTTGAAATAAATATTATTGTTCTAGTGACATATTACAATATTCCATTTTAATTCCAAATCCCTACAATATTCCATTTTAATTCCAAATCTATTAAATATGAAGAAATCCTATTTAAATATTTTAAAATAAATCAAAAATTTAACTAATCTTTAAATCAAACTTATCTTTAAACTTAACCCATTTTATGATTAATTATTTTACTTTCCACTTATTTCATAGAATTCCTCAATTATTTAAATATTTAATGCAGTGGGCCTGAAATGTCTTCAAATTCTGGAATTTATAATCACTAATGTAATGACCCCGGTAACTTGTAATTCTATATAATTACTGTGGTAAAAACAATATGAGTGATAACTTGTTATTATTAAAAGACATTGTTATTTTTTGAAAGTGAATATAATGGACTACTTTGCACATGTGTATTGATGAAATGCTGGCAGCCTCCAAAAGGAGGATTTTCTATTAAAAGAAAAGAAATCAGTTATGAAACTGAAAAACAACTGCCTCTCACCCAAGGAAAAGTCCTGGGAGGAAAACCTCTGGGCTGTGGATGAACAGGCAGAGGAAAGATTCCAGAGAGAGAGAGCAGAGTGGAAAAAAGTGGGTTAAGTCTGGTTGTGATCAGATAACCCAGCACAGTGGTGCATGAGTCTTGTTGAGGGCTGCAGGCCTGCAAGACAGCTCGGGGGGAGAATCCAGTGCAGTGGATCTCAAGGTTGGGAGGTTAAGAGCAAAATCGTTGCAGGTGAACTTTTGGAATAGGAGCGACAGTAGCAGATTACCAGGTATGCATCCTCAATTAGTTTAAATCGAGGCTCAGGTAATGATAGCATACAGTTATATATACATGCAGTAGTCTGGGTTCTTTTATTTAACTAAGGGAATACAGTTAAATATACACACGCATTGGTCTGGGTTTTCCTATTAAACTAAGGAGATATAGATATTTATGTGTGCAGTGCCTGTACTTTCCTTAAAGAGTTAATGAAATACAGTTGTATATATAGTTGACTGTGCTTTTCTTTAATAAGCGAATGAAACTACAGATTTATAGATATATATATCTGTCTGTGAAACTTTTATAGTAAAGAAAGATACAGAGGTTTGTGAAGTCATTCATTAAACAGGAAACAGAAGATAAACCGTAACTGTTATCAAGAAGTAAACCCGAAACTTCGTCTGCAGGGTAGAACTCAGTGATTAAATTCACTATATACAGACTCAGGTATTTAGTAAGGAAATGACAAAAACAAGAGTAAATCTGAAGCGATTACTAACTGTAGAATACAGCAAGAAGTAAGATATGCAGCAGTGCGTACAGAACTATAGGTTACATGACACATCTGATTAAATAAACCGTTTCAACGAGTTCAAATCTTATTAACAATACAGTCATGATATTGTGCTCAGAGCCGAGACATCTTTGAGTAAAACGAAAGACTTATAAAGAAAACTTTATTGAAGAGCCGAGGGTTTAAAATAAACCGTGATGCCATGTAAGCTGGAGCAACAGAGATCATAACTAGCAGTGTTGCACTTGTTCATAGACAAACCCCACTCTATCATTAAACCATAAAGTACTTTATAAGGCCGTGCGAATTGTAAAGAACATCTCATAGCTGTGTGAATATAAAGAGCATCGTATGGCTGTGCGAATGGAGCGTTAACGCTACCTGCAAGCCAATAACCAGAGACAACACTATTTAGAACTGAACAAGACAATTTACCATTTAACAACTCAGATAATGCTAACATGCAAAAACCCATATTCGTGTTTGCGAAGAGGGTGACTTGCCTTCATTATTTCGAAAGCAAGTCAAAAACCCTGTAACCGCAACAGTATAACTATAAACTGTGTGGTATCTACGAATATTGAAACGATTTAAATACAGACCCATAAAGACAGAAGAAACCACGCAATATAAGGAATCGACAAACATGTTAAACAGATCAAAATGTCTTCATTACTGTAGTAAGCCCCGTAGGGTAAAATCCATGAGATTAACAAGGTTAAGCTGTAGCTACAGTCAGAGCGGGGTGTTACCGATAGGTAAACCCTGTAGCATATTAGCCGCATGCAAACAAAGAACAGAACATTGCACTGTAATATCCATAACAGAATTCATTACATAGTCAATGGTGTAATATCATAACCAAATATTAAAAAAACCTTCAAATGGCCTGTAGCCGTAACAAGAGATTATATAATCCTCAGGGTTTTATGGAGTATAGTTTCGGTATGGAATTGCCGCCTGTAAACCACCCAGAGGTTGAATAAAGGGAAACCAAACCTGAGACATCATGAATAACCATATATGAGTCTCGTGCTGGCCACTGAAGATCGCCATACTTTCATCAGAGTCAACTCTACATGACAACGCATACGGCATCGATGACTTACCTGGATGAAACGCAAATCTGCAAACCCTCCTTCGGAAAGCAGGAACTGTTGAAGCCCAAACCCTCCTGCACAGAGCCGCCATCGTTATCAACTGTATAAGGGGTAAACGAGTAAACCAAGAATCGAAATAAGCTGTCAAGAGCAAGACTGTAAACTTTTGTTAACCTGCTATGGACGATGTGGTTCCATACCTGTGCGAATGGCAGAACCAGAGTGGTGGTGGAAGATGTCGGATGAGCTGCGGATGCATTGGACGCAAATGAACCGAGGCCGAAGAACCCGGGGGTTCATATAATGTCAACCAAACCCTCGAACCAATCTGCGCCGTCCGATCTAAAGGAGTGATCGCCATCGTTCATTTGAGCGGGATTGTGGCACGCAAACCCCAATGCAGACCTTCCGCTTATTCACATGGTATCACATGGCCCGTAGCCACCTGGCCACGGAACGGGTGAGGTGGATTAACACCCGCGCACCATATGGCCGTGATTAATAGCCCAGTACTCAACTCAATTAAAGAACTGTGCATAATGTTAAGTGGGTTGGTGAAATATGGTTAAACGTATGACAATTAAAGTGTGGAGGATAAACCATAAACCATTTACTGCAAGGCTGAAAACATAATACCGTGTTTATATTATAAAAATATACCATAATGACCTGTAAGGGGTTGGTAACAATTAAAAAAAAAAAATTGGTTGGTATAAATTAGATTCGGATCGTGACAATGTGGTATCAAAGCAGAGGTTTCAAAACTGTGGCCTCTGGAACAGCAAGATCATTTTATAATGTATATATAGAAACAATGCAACTAATTGTCTTTCTTGTGTACCACCAGGAGAACCATACAGAGACAGCTACCTGTTAGCAGCTAATAGTACGATGGAGGAAATGCCGGGAGCTGGCGGCATCCCTCAAGAAAATGCTGGACTGTGGGTACAGCTTGGTGCTGAGACACGCAGTACCAATCAGGCAATACTACAAACTGTTCAGGAGCTGAAAGGTGAAATGGCGCGTCTATGAGAGGACAATGCGCGATTAACAATGGAACAAGAAAGAATACTGAAAAGCTTGTCAGATAAACAAAATCCACCCTTAGCCAGCCCTAGTGCAGAACAGCAAAGGGGCACTGAGGAACGGGATTACGCACCTGAGCTTTCTGAAGAACAGGAAGACCATTCTGATAATGTACAAGAGCAGCAAACCTTCAAGCGGCAGAAAGTGGAATTACAGGGGGAATTTCGAAAAATCAAACCTCCACTTTTCGATGGAGAGCAGGAAGAAGCAGCAGAAGCCTGGTTGATTAATATTAATAAATATTTTCAACTTTATGAATATGACCAAAATCTGAAGGCGCGGCTGGCTATTTTCCAGTTGCAGGGCAAAGCCACCTTGTGGCGGGAAGAGATTAATATTGTGAAGGGAGTAAGTGAGCAAAGTATAACCTGGGAAAAATTTCAGAAATACTTCAAGGAAAGGTATTTAACTGAGCGCTTTTATGATGAAAAGGCGCGAGAATTCCATGACCTGCGGCTAGGACAGCAGTCCATGGACGAATTCATAAACCGCTTCACTTCTCTGCTTCGTTATGTGCCATACATAAAAGAAGAGAAGGCCAAGGTGCAGAGGTTCGTGAGTAGCCTACCAGCTTATATAAGGGAACGGATTGAGTTTGACAACCCTCGAACTATGGATGAGGCAATTCGGAAGGCTAGAATTTGTTACCAGCAGAACAAACAAAGAGGCGAAGTTCCAAACAAGAAATGGAATGAGAGGAAAGGCAGCAGAGTTGCTGGAAACAACAAAGGCAGCCGTGGAAATGGTGGTAAAGGAGCTGGAAAGGGGCAGTTTAACAGAAGCACCAATAAGAGCACCTTCCAGGCTAAGCCAAGCGAGAGCAGGATCAGCGAACCACCTGCTAGATCGGAGGTTGAGGGAACCAAACCTTCAGTTCAGTGCTGGGTATGTGAAGGACCACACTATGCTAGGAATTGCCCACAACGTAAAAGAGCTGATCAAATATCTCAAATCCATGAAGCCTCAACTGTTGGGGAGGTGGCGCGCAGCGTACCGAGAATCAATGCAGCCTTAGAGGACCGGCAAGCGGAATACCAACCTTCCATGGTGGAATTCGAAGGTAAGATTTCGAACCTTTCTGTAGCTGTAGTTATTGATCCAGGAGCTACTTTAAGTTATGTTAGTCCAAAAGTAGTGGAAAACTGTAAGCTACCACCAGAAAAGTTCAAAAACCCATGGTTGGTCCAGTTAGCTACGGGGGCCAAAAGGCGGGTTTTAGCTAAAGTTAATAATTGTTCTTTCAGTATAGCTGGACAGCGCGTAACGGCAGATCTGAATGTACTTCCGTTAGGCTCCTATGACATTCTTATTGGTATGGATTGGCTGGAAAAGCACTGGTCGTTGGTGAATTGCAAAACCAAGACCATATACTACAAAGATGATTTGGGGCAGCAGCAGGAATTGCAGGGAATTAAACATCCTGTTCAGATTCGACCTATCACTGCAACTCAGTTAGCTAAATGTATTAGAAAGAAATGTCAGATCTATGCCATACAAGTTGGCTATGCGAATCAGAAAGATAATATGTCTGCATTAGACGATATTCCAGTGGTACAGGAATTTACAAATGTCTTCCCTGAAGAGGTACCGGGTTTGCCTCCAAGAAGGGACATAGACTTCACTATAGAGTTAATACCGGGGGCAGCACCAGTATCGCGGGCACCGTACCGGATGAGCATACCAGAGTTAACGGAGTTGAAAATGCAGCTCCAAGAGCTGTTGGAGAAACAGTACATTCGACCCAGTGTGTCACCCTGGGGAGCTCCAATATTGTTCGTGAAGAAGAAGGATGGGACCCTTCGCATGTGCATAGATTACCGGCAGCTGAATAAGCTCACGGTCAAAAATAAGTACCCTCTACCCAGAATAGATGAACTCTTTGATCAAGTGAAAGGGGCAAAATTGTTTTCCAAAATTGATCTGCGATCTGGTTATCATCAGATCAGGATTAAGGATGAGGACATTGCCAAAACTGCTTTCCGGACACGCTATGGGCACTACGAATTTGTAGTGCTACCTTTTGGTTTGACCAATGCACCTGCTACTTTTATGTGCATGATGAATAGCGTGTTTCACAGATTTTTGGACAAGTTTGTACTGATATTCATTGACGACATATTGATATATTCTCGTTCCCAACAGGAACATGAGGAGCACCTTAGATTGGTGTTACAAACTCTTCGGGAGCATCAGCTATATGCTAAGTTTAGCAAATGCGATTTCTTCAAAGAGGAAATTCAGTATTTGGGCCACGTGATTACGAAAGAGGGAATTGCAGTTGACCCCGAGAAGATAAAATCTATTATGGAATGGCCTATACCCAAAGACGTTGCTGATATCAGATCCTTTATGGGGTTAGCTAGCTATTACCGGAGGTTTGTGGAAGGCTTTTCTAGGGTAGCCTATCCTATCACCTCATTGCAAAAGAAAGGAAAGATATTCAGATGGACAGCAGAGTGTCAACAGAGTTTTGACCGCTTGAAGCACCTCCTCACCACTGCACCCATCCTGAGGATCGCTGATCCTAATAAGGATTATGTGGTGTGCACCGATGCAAGCAAGGAGGGCGTGGGAGGAGTATTAATGCAGGAAGGAAAAGTAATAGCATATGAATCAAGGAAACTAAAAGAGCATGAGCAGAGATACTCTGCTTACGATTTAGAGTTAACCGCTGTGATTCACGCACTAAAGATGTGGCGACATTACCTTCTTGGAAAGAAATTTCTGTTGTTAACAAATCATCACAGTTTGACGCATTATTTCAGCCAACCTACCTTGAATGCAAGGCAAGGCCGTTGGGCAGATTTTCTAAGTGGGTTTGACTTTGAAATAAAGCATTTAAAGGGCAAAGAAAATCGGGTGGCAGATGCCTTAAGTCGAAAGGTTCATTGCTTATGTGAACTTTCAGCCAGCAGGTGGCGGAGTTCGCTGGTTGAACAAATAAAAACAGCAGCCAGTGACGACTCTGAATATCAGCATTTAAAACAGCAGGTACAGCAATCTGATAATGGAAAGTTACAGCAAGGGTACACATTAGATAATGCTGGATTGCTGTATTTTAATAAAAAAATGTATGTACCTGATTCAAATGACCTTAAGAGGCTGATTTTAGATGAGTTCCACATCAGCCACTATACTGGCCACCCAGGGTACCAAAAGATGGTCACGACACTCAAGAAAGAGTATTACTGGCCAGGAATGAAGAAGCAGATAGTGGAATACTTGGCAAGGTGTTTGGAATGCCAGCAAATTAAGGCTGAACATCAACACCCAGCGGGACTGTTGCAGCCTTTGCCTATTCCGGAATGGAAATGGGAAACCATTTCTATGGATTTTGTAACCGGGTTACCACGAACAAATAAGGGCAATGATTCTATTATGGTCGTGGTTGATAAATTGAGCAAAGCAGCGCACTTCATACCGGTGCAGTCTACTTACAAGGCGGTACAAATCGCACATCTCTTTATGCAAAATGTGTTCCGTTTGCACGGAATGCCAAAGGTAATCATATCAGACCGTGATGTGAAATTCACTTCCACCTTTTGGAGAACATTGTTTGCCGAGTTGGGCACTCGGCTGAATTTTAGCACAGCTTATCACCCACAGACCGATGGCCAAACTGAGCGGGTCAATCAGGTATTGGAAGACATGTTGAGGGCGAATGTAATGCTAAAGCCTAGTCAATGGGAAGAGTATTTGCATCTGGTCGAATTTGCCTACAATAATGGGTATCATACTTCAACCCAGCTAAGTCCCTTTGAGGTCCTTTATGGGCGAAAGTGCCGCACACCCTCAAGTTGGAGTGGACTGGAGGATAAGCTGAGTTTGGGTCCAGAAATGTTAAAAGACATGGAAGATATGGTGAAGAGAGTGCGAGCAAATTTAAAGGCTGCACAAGACAGACAGAAAAGTTTCGCAGACAGGAAAAGAAGATTCACAGAGTACAATGTTGGTGATCATGTGTTTGTAAGGATTCAAACCAGAAGGAGCACACTGCAGTGGAGTGGGTGCGCCAAGCTGGCTCCTCGATACTTTGGACCGTTTCAGATTTTAGCTAGAGTGGGGCCTGTGGCCTACCAACTCGCTTTGCCCAGTCATATTAAGATTCACAATGTGTTCCATGTTTCTGTCCTAAAGAAATATGTGTATGACCCTAAACATGTTATTCAATGGCAAGATGTGCGGGTAAGAATTGATCCGGTTGTTTCGATTAGGCAGCTATATTCAATAGGAAATTGACTATGTGCTGGTTGTCTGCAGGTCGAACCGGAAGGCGAGGTCCTAGTCGAACCACAGAGCATTCTTGACCGGAGAGAAGTGCGGCTGCGGAAACGGGTTATTACCCAAATTAAGGTGCTGTGGCAGCACTATGGTCCTGAGGAGGCTACGTGGGAAGACGAGGAACCTTTCAGAAAGGCCTACCCGAATTTATTTAACGAGAATGGACATCGGGACGATGTCCAATCCCAGCGGGGGGAAGATGTAATGACCCCGGTAACTTGTAATTCTAGATAATTACTGTGGTAAAAACAATATGAGTGATAACTTGTTATTATTAAAAGACATTGTTATTTTTTGAAAGTGAATATAATGGACTACTTTGCACATGTGTATTGATGAAATGCTGGCAGCCTCCAAAAGGAGGATTTTCTATTAAAAGAAAAGAAATCAGTTATGAAACTGAAAAACAACTGCCTCTCACCCAAGGAAAAGTCCTGGGAGGAAAACTTCTGGGTTGTGGATGAACAGGCAGAGGAAAGATTCCAGAGAGAGAGAGCAGAGTGGAAAAAAGTGGATTAAGTCTGGTTGTGATCAGATAACCCAGCAGAGTGGTGCATGAGTCTTGTTGAGGGCTGCAGGCCTGCAAGACAGCTCGGGGGGAGAATCCAGTGCAGTGGATCTCAAGGTTGGGAGGTTAAGAGCAAAATCGTTGCAGGTGAACTTTTGGAATAGGAGCGACAGTAGCAGATTACCAGGTATGCATCCTCAATTAGTTTAAATCGAGGCTTAGGTAATGATAGCATACAGTTATATATACATGCAGTAGTATGGGTTCTTTTATTTAACTAAGGGAATACAGTTAAATATACACACGCAGTGGTCTGGGTTTTCCTATTAAACTAAGGAGATATAGATATTTATGTGTGCAGTGCCTGTACTTTCCTTAAAGAGTTAATGAAATACAGTTGTATATATAGTTGACTGTGCTTTTCTTTAATAAGCGAATGAAACTACAGATTTATAGATATATATATCTGTCTATGAAACTTTTATAGTAAAGAAAGATACAGAGGTTTGTGAAGTCATTCATTAAACAGGAAACAGAAGATAAACCGTAACTGTTATCAAGAAGTAAACCCGAAACTTCGTCTGCAGGGTAGAACTCAGTGATTAAATTCACTATATACAGACTCAGGTATTTAGTAAGGAAATGACAAAAACAAGAGTAAATCTGAAGCGATTACTAACTGTAGAATACAGCAAGAAGTAAGATATGCAGCAGTGCGTACAGAACTATAGGTTACAGGACACATCTGATTAAATAAACCGTTTCAACGAGTTCAAATCTTATTAACAATACAGTCATGATATTGTGCTCAGAGCCGAGACATCTTTGAGTAAAACGAAAGACTTATAAAGAAAACTTTATTGAAGAGCCGAGGGTTTAAAATAAACCGTGATGCCATGTAAGCTGGAGCAACAAAGATCATAACTAGCAGTGTTGGACTTGTTCATAGACAAACCCCACTCTATCATTAAACCATAAAGTACTTTATAAGGCCGTGCGAATTGTAAAGAACATCTCATAGCTGTGTGAATATAAAGAGCATCGTATGGCTGTGCGAATGGAGCGTTAACGCTACCCGCAAGCCAATAACCAGAGACAACACTATTTAGAACTGAACAAGACAATTTACCATTTAACAACTCAGATAATGCTAACATGCAAAAACCCATATTCGTGTTTGCGAAGAGGGTGACTTGCCTTCATTATTTCGAAAGCAAGTCAAAAACCCTGTAACCGCAACAGTATAACTATAAACTGTGTGGTATCTATGAATATTGAAACGATTTAAATACAGACCCATAAAGACAGAAGAAACCACGCAATATAAGGAATCGACAAACATGTTAAACAGATCAAAATGTCTTCATTACTGTAGTAAGCCCCGTAGGGTAAAATCCATGAGATTAACAAGGTTAAGCTGTAGCTACAGTCAGAGCGGGGTGTTACCGATAGGTAAACCCTGTAACATATTAACCGCATGCAAACAAAGAACAGAACATTGCACTGTAATATCCATAACAGAATTCATTACATAGTCAATGGTGTAATATCATAACCAAATATTAAAAAAACCCTCAAATGGCCTGTAGTCGTAACAAGAGATTATATAATCCTCAGGGTTTTATGGAGTACAGTTTCGGTATGGAATTGCCGCCTGTAAACCACCCAGAGGTTGAATAAAGGGCAACCAAACCTGAGACATCATGAATAACCATATATGAGTCTCGTGCTGGCCACTGAAGATCGCCATACTTTCATCAGAGTCAACTCTACATGACAACGCATACGGCATCGATGACTTACCTGGATGAAACACAAATCTGCAAACCCTCCTTCGGAAAGCAGGGACTGTTGAAGCCCAAACCCTCCTGCACAGAGCCGCCATCGTTATCAACTGTATAAGGGGTAAACGAGTAAACCAAGAATCGAAATAAGCTGTCAAGAGCAAGACTGTAAACTTTTGTTAACCTGCTATGGACAATGTGGTTCCATACCTGTGCGAATGGCAGAACCAGAGTGGTGGTGGAAGATGTCGGATGAGCTGCGGATGCATTGGACGCAAATGAACCGAGGCCAAAGAACCCGGGGGTTCATATAATGTCAACCAAACCCTCGAACCAACCTGCGCCGTCCGATCTAAAGGAGTGATCGCCATCGTTCATTTGAGCGGGATTGTGGCACGCAAACCCCAATGCAGACCTTCTGCTTATTCACATGGTATCACATGGCCCGTAGCCACCTGGCCACGGAACGGGTGAGGTGGATTAACACCCGCGCACCATATGGCCGTGATTAATAGCCCAGTACTCAACTCAATTAAAGAACTGTGCATAATGTTAAGTGGGTTGGTGAAATATGGTTAAACGTATGACAATTAAAGTGTGGAGGATAAACCATAAACCATTTACTGCAAGGCTGAAAACATAATACCGTGTTTATATTATAAAAATATACCATAATGACCTGTAAGGGGTTGGTAACAATTAAAAAAAAAAAATTTGGTTGGTATAAATTAGATTCGGATCGTGACAACTAACCACATGTATCTTTTTTGTGTTTTCATTAATGATTTCCTTGAAATTCATTAAACATAATTTACTAACTTTAATTCAAATGAATGACCTATTTATTTAGAAGAATAATATTTGGATTCAATATTGAAGTTTCTCAAATATATTTAATTTATATATTTTTTAATTTTTCTTTATAAATTTATTATTATTTTTTTTAATGTAATAATATTTGTAGTTTTTTCAATTATTTTGTATTAGTGTTGTAATATTTTCTTATTTTACAATATTTTTAATATTATCTATTATATGTTTTTTTACATTTTGTAATATAATTTAACTTATTACTAATTAATCGCTGGATTTATCAAGTTTTGAGAAAGATTAAATTCTTTTTTAACTCTAAAAGAGGTTTGCATTTCAAGATATTTGATTCTATTTAGACTTTAATTATCCCTTTTAAATAAAATATATTCCACACAAATACAATAAGTGAATTCCATAAATGCTTATAAACCTAAAGCTCAAAAACCACCAATTTTTTTTATAAAAATCAATATATATATATATGTATATGCATATGCATATGCATATGCATATGCATATATATATATATATATATGTATGTATGTATGTATGTATGTATGTATGTATGTATGTATGGGTGTGTGTGTGGTGTGATAAAGATTTAGCAGCTAAAAGAAAATTAAGATATTGTAAGGAGTTTATCAACCTCATCCTAGTATCTCTTTGTTTTAGCTAGCTCAAAGAAGAAAATTAATATAGCCAAGATTAGAATGAACTCTCCCGAGCTCCATAGTGAAACGGGCTATTGGGCAGTTCCTAAAACACCATGGATGGATGGAAAGGTCCTGCCATCTCTGTGAGAATACGAGTGAGGATAATCACTTCCTCTTAGAGTGTCTTGCGTACAACCACATTAGATCTCAGTTTCAAAATCTTTGTTGTAATACTAACTTTCCTAGCCTTTTAGGTTGTCAAAATTACAGTGAACTCGGGAGGCTTATCTCCAAGCTTTTTGAGCATAGGAATAAATTCCTAAATCAAACTAAATAATTCATTTCTTTAGGTTTGATAAACCAAAGTTTGGTCTTAGTGAACCTTAACCACCATCATCATCATAAAATTAATTTTATCTTTCCTCATCTCCTTATAACAATAATATTTTTAAACTTTATTTTAATAAAACAATATCATTTAATTATAATATTAAGCAACACTCTTTAATTGAAATATTGCATAATGTCATTTAATTATAATATTGAACCTAAATTATATTATTTTTATCTCTTTATATAGAATGGAATCTCAGAGAATTGTATACACTAAATAATTTTTTTAATAAATAATAATCAAAATTTTATATACTATTAAATTAATATAATTTGAATTTTATTCAAGATATGGATGAAAATAGAAATATATTACTATTTATTAATCTAAAATGGAAATGTAGATTTGAAGTTATTTAAAATAATTAAAATTTTACAAGTTAAAAAGTATTGATATTAACTATTTATTATTATTATTTTTAAGTAGTAAAAAATACGGATATGAATAATATTTTTTAAAGGTTTTCTTTAAAAAAATGTTATTTAAAAAATATGAGGTATGTTTTTAAATTCAAAATCTTTGTCTTATAGAAAATTTACAATAGTTACATTGATGTGGTATTTAAGTTAAAATTATAAGGTGAGTTTGTGGAGGTATGAATTTAAATTATTTTTATAATTTTTATAAGAAGATTGTGAGAGGTCGAAAGCCAAGAAATATGGGAAAAAGTTTGACAGAGGAGAGAAAACATAACACGTGTTATAGAGAATCAGATAAATACAAAAACAAGGAAGAGACAAGGCTCAAACACCTGCTCGTGGATGCATCAACATCACATGTGTCTTTTCCTCTATGGGTGATGGTCCAAAGTAATCGTCATCGTCAAGTTGGGGGATTTCTTTTGTGTGGTGGGTACCTGCTTTTCTCAATCGTTTCGCAGGATGCACTAACATGGAAGGAAGATTTGTTGTAGGAGGAACTAGTGTGGGTGGCAAGTCGGTCCCATTAGGAACTGATTGAGAAGGGATGTGAACAATCGTTCCTAGTGAGGACATGGGTGATGCTAACTGAGATGATGAGAGCAAGTTGATGTCTAGGGAACTTGCCATGTCCCTGAGAGTTGTCATGAGGTTCCTTTGGAAGTGGTCGAGATTAAGAATTCGAGCCTCCATCACTAACATTCTTTCTTCGTGGTCCTTAAAGAGATGTGTTATGCAACCAGCTCACAAAATAGAAGAAAAGATAGATCAACAACTTCCAAATCATCCTCTTCGAGGAGGAAAACTCCTTTACATTACACAAATGAACAATTCTTGGATAATACAAATTACAAGACCTCCTTTCTATATATAGGAGTCTAAGGGGTCATAATATAATGAGAGCAGACATAACAATAATAATGTAATGGCACAACAATAATAATAGTGGGCTTCTATGGGGCATAATAATAAAAATATGGGGACAACATGGGCACAACAATAACAATAAGGGCTACAATGAAAATACTAATAAGGGAATATACTAGTATTATAGGGACCTAACATGCCCCTCTCCTTTAGAAAAGTGTTGTCCTCAATGCTTGAATAGTTTTGGATGCTTCTGTATAAAATTCTCATCAGCCCATGTGGAATCTTCAGCATGTAAGTTCTTCCACTGAATGAGATACTCTGAAATTGATCAATTTCGTAACTGTCGAGTTCTTGTTTCTATGACTGCTTCAAGTTCCAATATGATTTTTCCTTCCTCGTCAAGTTTTGGCAATATTGTTTGAACTGGGAGCTTGTCACATATAAACTTCTTTAAGCATGAAACATGGAAAATTGGGTGCACTAGGGAAGCTACAGGAAGCTCCAATTTGTAGGTCATAGTACCAATCTTTTGCAACACCTTGTACGGACCATAATACTTTGGTGATAATTTATTATCCTTCCTAGCTTTCTTGAGGGACATTTGTTTGTATGGTTGTAGCCGTAGAAATACCTAATCACCTACATCAACACTTTTTTTGCTATGATGTTGATGTGCCTATTGTTTCATTATATTCCCTGTCAAAATGAGGTTATCCTTTAAGAGTTGGAGAACTTGTTGTTGATGCTCAATGTGATATTCCACTACTTGAACCTTAGAATTTTCTCTTAAATATGATGTGATGGATGGTAGATGATATCCATAAAGTGCCATAAATGGAGTCATTTTTGTTGCAATATGGAAGGAAGTGTTATAAAACCATTCAACCAAAGGAAACCATTTGACCCATTGTGTATGTTTATCAGATACAAAGCAGCGAAGGTATCATTCCAAAAATTTGTTTACTATCTCAGTTTGTCCATCAGATTGAGGATGATAATATGAGCTATGAGCTAACTCAGTACCCAGACAAGAAAATAATTATTTCTAAAATATTCCAGTGAAAATGGGATCTCTGTCACTTATAATAATTTTTGGGTTTCCATGTAGCTTTTGAATTGTTTCGATAAATGCAGAAGCAATTATACTGGCTTTAAATGGATGAGATAATGCAAAAAAGTGTGCATACTTGGTAAGTCTATCAATTACCACCATGATGACACTTTTTCATTCCAACTTGGGTAAACCTATGATAAAATCCATTGAAACCTCCCTCCAATGTTGACTTGGAATGGATAATGGTTGTAATAGACCTGGGTTCTAAATTGTTTCAACTTTATTTTGTTGGAAAACCAAAAATTTTGCAACAAAGTTTTGAATATCAGATTTAAGTTCATCCCAAAAAAATCCTTTCTTAAACCTATGGTAAGTTTTTAAAAATCCTTAGTGCCCTCTTGATGCAGGAGCATCCAACACCTTTAGACAAAGGAAGGAATCAAAAGCAGAAAAAGGAGGAGCGCGCGGACCATGGAGCAAAACAAGGAAAAATCTACTTTAAAACAGATTTAAAGATAAATTGGATAAGTCTCTCAAAGACTTGATCTAAATGTAATCTGCCATGTGTATGCATGTAGCGTGCTTTAAGGGATTTTTGTTAGAGGATATGATTGGATCCTTTCAATGATCTGATCCAATAAGCCAATGTTCCTTATATATATGTGATTGAACCTGCGTGTTCAAGGGTGAGTGGAAGAGAGTGAGATAGATACGATGTAGTCGATAGGAGAACTATTGCTAAGGCTGAAATGCCTTAGGATTGTAATCGTGTTGCGTTAATAGAATATATGTGTGTTTATACTGTGTGTTGTATGTATTTCATATAACTATGTTTGTTAATGGCTTGGAAGCCAGCGTTTCATATGTCTGTGTGAATGGTTTAAATCCCAATTGTGAATGCATGCTGATCGACCATCAACCACTGTAGGACCAATGGAAATCCATTGAATAATGAATTATTATGTGTTAACAGAGCATGAATCGCAGAGACTATGGCAGAACTGCATTTAACGGAGAAATCCATCAAAGGCAAGAAAAACCAAAGTCTAAGAGGAAGTGGCGAGAATGCACAACGACTGTTTGATCACATGGATCAACGATCCGAATGATTTCCCTTCATCGCATCAGTAGATCATTTTTATAAAGGGACAGTGAAGTGTCGACAGCCGATAAGCAATATCGCCGATAGGCCAATCGGCGATCGGGGGTTGTGGTGATCGGCGGTCAGGGGAGTTAGAGTTCGAACCTTATTGATGCGTTGATGGAAATAATGTGATATCGGCAATAAGCCGATCGACGATCAGAGATTTGTTAGATCGGAGTTTTGGAGATCAGAGGTGTAGGCATCGGAACAATGGTGCAGCAAGAGGGAGACGGACCTGACGATAGGGATAGGTGCAAACTTATAGTATTTAAAGTCCGGTCCATGGGTTTGTAGCGGGCTTTCTTTTGTTATCCTGTATAGTTCTAATATATGTGTGGCTGAGGGGTTTAAGGCTTGAACGCCTATGTGTAATGCCTCCGATAGAGAAAAAGCTCCCGACAGTTATATTGGACCCGATAGTGTGGTGGCTCCAATTCTTGTATGGTCCATGGTTTCAAAGGCTTATAGCCTCAATACGATTCCGATAGGCTTTGTGGGCCATAACCCACAGGCCTCAGAATCAATTTATTTAAGGGAAAGGGATTTTTGTTAACCCCAAAAGTCTCAATCTCATCATTTGGCATTAGATAAGGGAAAATTTTCCTGCAAGGAGAAGGATTCCAGAGAGAAAGAAGAAGAAGTAGGAGGTACAATTATTTAAAGCTAGAGAGTTTGTGGTCTTATTGTTGCACAGAGAATGACAGAAAAATGTGAGAAGATTGCAGCAAACCTAGAGCAAGGTGTGCTCATATGGTTCGAGAGGAGAGAACCTGAAGGATGCCAAAAGACTGAGTGAGGAGAGATTGGTGAGGTATCATGTAGCAGATGGATATTGTTACTGTAGAGGTTTGGTTGCAGCTCATAGAAGACCATGAAAGTAGTTTCACTGAAGAAGTATGAGTGGGTAGAATTGCTAAGGACAAGGAGAAGCATATGACTAGGAGGTCATAAAATTTTGTGCCTAGGGAGTCTGATGCAGGAGCATCCAGCACCCTTAGACAAAGGGAGGAATCTAAAGCGGAAAAAGGAGGAGTGCGTGGACCAGGGAGCAAAACAAGGAAAAATCTGCTTTAAATCAGATTTAAAGATGGATTGGATAAGTCTCTCAAAGACTTAATATAAATGTAATCTGCCATGTGTATGCATGTAGCATGCTTTAAGGGCTTTTTCTTAGAGGATATGATCGGATCCTTTCAGTGATCTGATCCAATAAGCCAATGTTCCTTATATATATATGTGATTGAACCTGTGTGTTCAAGGGTGAGTAGAAGAGAGTGAGATAGATACAATGTAGTTGCTAGGAGAACTGCTGCTAAGGCTAAAATGCCTTAGGATTGTGATCATGCTGCATTAATAGAATATATATATGTGTTTATACTGTGCATTGTATGTATTTCATATATGTATGTATGTTAATGGCTTGGAAGCTAGCGTTTCATATGTGTGCGCAAATGGTTTAAATCCCAATTGTGAATGCATGTTGATCAACCATCGACCACTATAGGACCGATGTAAATCCATTAAATAACGAGTTATTCTATGTTAACAGAGTGTGAATGGAAAAGACCATGGAAAAACTGTGTTTAACATAGAAATCCATCAAAGGCAAGAAAAACCAAAGTCCAAGAGGAAGTGGCAAGAATGCACAATGACCATTTGATCACATGGATCAACGATCCGGATGATTTCCCTTCATCGCATCGGCGGATCGTTTTTATAAAGGGATAGTGAAGTGCTGATGGCTAATAAACGATATCTTCGATAGGCCAATCAGAAATCGGGGGTTGTGGTGATTGGCAGTTATGGAAGTCAAAGTTTGGACCTTATCGATGTGCCAATGGCGATAATGTGATATCACTGATAAGCTAATCGGCGATAAGAGCTTTGTTGGATCGGAGTTTCAGAGATCGGAGGTGTAGGCATTGTAACAGCACTGCAGCAAGAGGGAGATGGACCCAACGATAGGGATAGGTGTGGACTTATAGTATTTGAAGTTCGGTCCATGGGTTCATATCGGGATTTCTTTTGTTATCCCGTATAGTTATGATATATGTGTGGCCGAGGGGTTTAAGGCTTGAACGCCTATGTGTAATGCCTACGATGGGGAAAAAGCTCCTGATAGTTATATTGGACCCGATAGTGTGGTGGCTCTGATTCTTGTATGGTCCATGATTTTAAAGGCTTATAGCCTCAATACTCTTCCGATACGCTTTGTGGACCATACCCCATAGGCCTCAAAATCAATTTATTTAAGGGAAAGGGATTTTGGTTAACCCCAAAAGTCTCAATCCCATCACCTCCTAAGGGGGAAGTTTGCAATTCCATAAGAATCTTTTGTTTTAGTTAGGAATTCTTATAGAGGTGACACAACCATATGGCTACCACACCATAACACCTTATCGGGACTCATTCACCCTTATATGCCTTTTAAGCTTCATGCCCACATATACATATCAAAAGTGTTAATCTATATGCCTTTTCCTTTAAAACCCCTGGACCATGCCAGTTTATTGAAATACAGAGGAATACATGAAAAACCCACCTTAAACCTTCAGGCCGAACTTCAAAAGGATTTCACCTACATCTATAATTCCCTTAGGTCTACTCATCGCCCCTTCCTAAGGATCTATTGTAATATCACTATTGTGATTATCGCAGACACATAATATCAGAATACACTATAACACATAGAAACCCGACTATAAACGCTTAGGCCAGATCTCAAAAGCTATAAAATCACATTTAGAATGATTGTCGGGTCTGCTCCTTGAAGCCTTTCCATTGCACTCTTCGATCTCCGATCTCCACTTCATCGCCCATCATGTTCTCCGATCTCTGATCAGCTCTTCATCAGCTATTGGTGTATCGGCATTTTGCATCTCAGCACATCCATTAACCACTAGCCTTAACTCATCCAATTTGTGATTGGCGATTAAATTGTGACCGTTGATTTGGTTATGATCCAACGGTTGACGCTAAATCACGTGATCACTATTGCTATGTCTCCTCAGCTAGTTCTGATCACAACCGTAGGTTTTTTCTGATGTGATATATCAGTGATCGCATATCAGAATTCTTTGAACCTTGAGGTCTGCCCATATGAAACAAAGTTCTGATGTGATAATGTGATCTAATCTGGACTGTTGATCTATGAGATCTAACGGCTCTTGTGAACTCTCTGTTTATTTCCTCCTTAACTTTATTTCACTTTTTTTGATGGATTTACGCTTCATCCAGGGATCTTGCCATACTTTATTTAAGAATGCACAACTCTACATATGTCAATGTTTTGACTATCAATGGATCGCCATCGATCCTTAAGTGAACGATGGTCGATCAACACACTTATAAACGAGATTTAAATGATTAAGGCATATATACACAACACGATTGGAAAATGCATAAAAGCATAGTTCCTCTATCTCTCTTGCCTCTCTGTGTTTGCCGAATTCCACCTATATACATATATTAAACAAAATCACTAATGCAAATAGAAATCATCATTTCATATTGAATCACTCCATCCCCACTCAGAATTAACTCTATGTACATACTATAAACACATAATTACATATTCGAGGCTCTCCAAACCTCTCTAGCCTATTTCTTCTAATTAGTGGCCATCATTCCTAATCTAACCATAGGCTTACAATCCCATCATCAGTCCTCTTGAAATCTCTCATTCTCAGAAAACAAAGGAAAATACGTATATTCTCTATCTAACCATCTCCTTCACAATTGAAGGAATAGACTATACATTTAAAAATCAAATCCTATCTAAATCTGAACAAACTAAACTACTTGGCTTGATCTCCACACAGGGAGGATAAACTTGCCACCTACACTCTCTTTTCCTTAGTGTTTGCAACAATATAACTACTTACATAATTTGAAATTAAATAAAATTAAATAACCAATTCTTCCTCCAAACTCTCGTTAGCCACAACATGTGACCACACCATCACATTTCTAGCTAGGCCTAGATGCTCTTGCATCAGACTCCCAAGGTTAAAAATAATCATGATCTCCTAATCATGTACTTCTGATTTGTGTCCTCCTGGATCCCATACTTTTTTTGGTAGTCTGTCCTTGGTTACGGTTGTTGTTGGTTGTCGTTCTCTAGGTCTCCATACTTTATGATGTGTTGCCCCATTAGTTATGCTCTCACTATTTGTTGTTGTCCTTTTCATATATATTACTACTTTTTTCTCATCATCATAATTTATGTCAGACTTCCACACTTTAATTTGAAATTTACCATTACCTTCACTTGTACCATTCTTTCCAGTGAATCTTCCTTTCTCCTTTTGTCCTCTATTTTTTCTATTGGAATATTGTTGTATTAGTCGCCACAACTCATCAATTTCTTTGTCCACTTCTCTTCTTAGATGATGAATACTATTCTCCTGCAACTGGATGTGTTCTTGCATAATAACACCATAATCCCTATGCCAATGCCTTCTCCATTGATCCCCTGCAATAATTCCAGTTCCCTCTTCTGGTTTCTCGTTCATGGCGTCACCATTTCCTACTTCAATTTCCAGTATACCTGCAATTCCACAAATTTCCTGAAAACTAAGAATTCTTCCTGCTTGCTTAGGTACTTGGAATAACTCTTCTTTCAGTAACTTAATTTTTTCACCCTTAAGGATCATGGCATCATATTTGTTTACTTTTGAAATGTCATATTTAGCCTCTTATTCATCAATAACTCCATGTTGCACAATAGTAATCCTGTTACTATCATCTCTTGAACTCATCTCTAGTTCAACAATTCCATACTATAAATTCAACATCATTTCATCTTTCTGAGACATTATGATCTCACCCTTCCTTACTTCGATATGATCTTCATAATCAATTCCTTGTTT
Source organism: Pinus tabuliformis (assembly GCA_031772625.1). Taxonomy (NCBI): domain Eukaryota; kingdom Viridiplantae; phylum Streptophyta; class Pinopsida; order Pinales; family Pinaceae; genus Pinus; species Pinus tabuliformis. The sequence continues at coordinate 262,286,576 of CM062816.1, read as the reverse complement.
CAAATTCACTTCACATTATTTTGTTCCTGCATATAAATCTTCACCAGAATCAATCAATTCATTAAACACAAATGATTTACCATGTTTCCTCATTATTCCAACATTTCTAACAACTTCTTTTCCATATTTTTCATCCATGACAACTTCTTCATTGTTACTGAGTTCTGGTTGTGCAGTCTCATCACTTATTCTTTAGTTTCCTTGCCTCTTCTCCAAAAGACTAGACTCATGCCTCAAATCTGTCATCTCATTTGGAATTTCTCCTCAGAGCTATGCACGATCTTCACTAACTTCATTGTCTGCAACATCTGTCTTTAGTCCTTCTTCACTCTGTCTTTCTTCAAGGTCAATAATCTTCAATAACTGTTTCACATCTACCAAGTCTTCTATATCAACCTTCAGTGGTTGCTTTCATTTGGCTTCAGTCCTCAATAGTTGTCCAATATATGCATAATTCGCTACAGCTATGTTTAACAGTTGCTCTTTCCTCTGCATGACAAGATTATGTGAATTTCCTTCTTCTAACTTTTGAAAAATCATATCTTTGCATTTCCTTTCCCTTATGACAACATTAAATAGTTGCCTTACTTCAGTGTATCCTGCATTTACATACAAAATATTAGTTTCAAAACTATGAAACACCAAGGTGTCCTCAAATAATTTCATCATCAATCCTTCTGGTTGACTCCCACTTCCTGAAGACACCATAAGATTCTCCATTTTCTTTGTATTAGCTTCATCAGTTTTCCTGAGAAAAATCTTGTTCTATGTTCATATGAATGGATCTCTTCCTCTCCAAACACTTCTTTCATCTCAATAATTCCTTTGCCATCCTCCTTCTGACTTATCTTTTGGATGTCATCTGACTAGACATATTCCTTCTCTTGATTGTAACTTTTCTCCTTATTCTTCATATGACTATGGGTAGTCATCTTTCCATCTGTTGGTTTGATAGTTTCCAATAACTTCTTTTCTTCCCTCAAGTTTACATAACCTTCAAACAAACAATAATTATCAGTTTTCAAAATACAAGACCCTTCGCCCTCTTTGGATGCTTCAAGCACTAATCTTCCATCATAGGTTTTCTAGATTTCAGCAGATCCTTCTTGCTGTGACTCCATTCCTTTGAGTCTCTCCTTCTCTAACAAGTCAATATGAATTTATTCAAGTTCCTTGAACTCGCTTATCAGCTTGTCATTCCACCTCTGTTGCAATAGCTTCCACTTGACCCTTTTCTTCGTTTTCCATCTGTATCTTCGATCTTCATTTGCATTTCTTTGTATTTCCAAACTAATCTCTTGTTCTTCATTCTGTTGCCAATTTCTATACTCCTACAATCTAATGCCTTCCTCAAATTCACTCTCATGTTGCTGATCATCTCTTTTAAATTGCTGATTTCTTCCATCTTTATCATGTTGGATTAATACTTTTATTTCCTTCATGTCTCTAACGATATAACTTTCTTGCTGATCTTGATCTTCCATCTCACCTTCAAATAATCTCTACTCAATTTCTTTGATTTCAGCATCATACTTATAAATTTGTCTTCTGTACCTGCATTCACATCATTAACTGAAGAGTCTAAAAATTTACTTAACTCTATAAATGTTAGAGACAATTCATCCTTATCATGCATAGTAACCATATCCTTTTCTTTATCAGGTTCTGAAAGCTTCGTTTCTCCTTCAGGTTCCTTGAGCAATCTTTCTAAGAAATCTAATTCCATGTGAAATCTCTCCAGCATTTCATCACAACTTCCACTCTCAGTTTCATTCTTTTTCTGTCAATCCTCCTGAGTTATCTTGTTTTCTGCACTATCATATTGCAAAGCTCTTTCATCAATTCCATTCGACAAATTCATTTGTTTACCTTATTGGAATACTACTATGGCATTTTCATTAGAATTTTGGTCCATATCAACTTCATCTGATTGTCTTACACCAAGTAGAATTTCATCTTTGAATGCTTTCTGCTGCAATAAATCAACACCTTCCTCCTCTAAAAGGAATTCTCCATCATACTTCACCTCAAGAGCTTCATTCATGTTTGTGACAGTTTCACCAGAATGTCCATCATCCTCTGCATATCCCGCAAACATACACAAACTATGAGAATCAAAATCAGAAGGCTTTATTGCCTCATCTATTTCCCTTGTCATCATATCTTCTAATTGTTCTGAACTCTACCAATATTTCACGAGATCTTCAGTTGATCTCCCATTATCCCCTTCACCCAAAATTTCGCCTGTTCTAGTCTACAAATGGAAACTTCCATTTATGTCTCTGCTTCTCTGAGGTTTTCCATCGACCACTTTACCTGTCTTCGCTGCAACCTTCTCTGCAACTTATGCCACTTCACTGGCTTCCTCTTCAAGACCGAACCTTGTCTTTGGTTCTCCTCTAGCAACATTACTAACACATTGAGTTCTTCTCTTATCTCAACTATTTCCTTGTCAAGCTCTGCTTGAATCATCTATTTCCTACAGATTATTTGAGCACCCTTCTCCTTCATTTTGTAGCCTTCTTCTGAACTTTCCATATGACTTTCTGTTATGAAACCAGCTCAAGAAAAGATAGATCAACGCCTTAGAACTCAGCCTCTTCGAGGGGGCAACCTCCTTTACATTACATAAATGAACAATTCTTGGATGATACAAATGAAAATACCTCCTTTCTATATATAGGAGTCTAAGTGGTCCCAATACAATCAAAGCCTACATAACAATAATATTGTAGGGCACAACAGTAACAATGGTGGGCTTCTATGTGGCATAATAGTAACAATATGGGCACTACATGGGTACATCAATATAATAAGTGGGTTATACTAATAACAATAAGGGGTTACACTAGTAGTATAGGGGCCTAACATGCCCCTCTCCTTCAAAAAGCATTGTCCTCAACGCTTGAGTAGTTCTTGATGCTTCTATATAAAATTCTTGTCCTCCCATGTGGAATATTCAGCGGGTAAGTTCTTCCACTTGATGAGATACTCTGAAATTGATTGATTTCGTAGCTGTCGGGTTCTTGTTTCTGTGACTGCTCCAGGTTCCAATATGATTTTTCCTTCCTCTTCAATTTCTGGCAATATTGCTTGAATTCGGGTCTTTTGCAACTTTTGAATAAGTGGCCATACTTCTTCGTTCTTCTTCCATTCATCCGTTGCTTCGTTTATCCAATTTGGTTGGATAATATAAATAGCACAAAACAATGCTTCCACATCCTCATCCTTGAAGCGTCTTCCCATTCGGTAAGTTCGCCATTTTTTAAGTGCAGGTAGTATTGCCAACATTTCCTTCTCATAAATAGCTTGCTTGAGATGTAGCAGTAAAAATACCCAATCACTCACATCAAAACATTTTTCACTACGATGTTGATCTACCTGTTGTTTCATTTGATTTTGCACCGAAGTGGCGTTATCCTTTAAAAGTTGGAGAACTTGTTGTTGATGCTCGATATGATCTTTCTCTACTTGAATCTTTTTCTTCTTTATATGTCCTTCTATCTTTTGAGGAGTGGTAATTTCTTCCAGTTCTTTACAAGATATGGTCGGATTCATTTCTTGATGCTCGATGTGATCTTTCACTTCTTGAACAATTTTCTTCTTGATGTGTCCTTCTATCTTGATAGTTTGAGGAGTGGTAATTTCATCCATTGAATTACAAGATATGGTTGGATTCATTTCTTCTTTCTCGATGTGATATTTCACTTCTTGCACCTTTTTCTTCTTGATATGTCCTTCTATCTTGAGAGTTTGAGGAGTGGTAATTCTTGCCAATGCTTTACAAGATATGGTCTGATTCATTTCTTCTTTCTCTGGGGTGGTGTCCTGACGTATATCCTCTTCTTTTGATGTCTCTTGATCCTTTTCTTCCTCCTCTTCATATTCTATGTAAAATAATTTCTTCTCAGCACACCTATGACCTTTAGTGCATTTGCTATCACAATTGTAACAAAGCCCTTTTTCTCTTTTTTCTTCCAATTGTTGTGGTGTAACTCTTGTTGGTTGTGGAAGGCTGGGAGAAACAACACTTCCATCTTTATAGTTGTGAGGGGTATGCTTCCTGGTTTCCATAATTTTGCTTTCCATTATGTCACAAAGCCCCTTTTACTCTTTCCAATTGTTGTGGTGTTGCTCTAAAGAAGGTGTTTCTCTTTATATCCTCATAATGTGCTATCATTTCCTCCGTGAAAATTGACCACGTAACAAGTTTTTTACGAGAACAAAGCCCTTTGTACCATAAAAATTGATCTGGTTCTAAATATGAAGATGCAATACATACCTTTTGTAACAGTTGTACACCATGTATATCAAAATATTGCTCCATCTGAAGTATCCAATTTACCGGATCCTTGCCATCAAACTTCCTCATCTTGCTTTTTCTTGATTTTAGGAGCTCTACCTTGAAACGACTGTAACTCTGTACTCTCGGATCTTTAAGTTCTAAACTTGTGATCTGTAGTAGCCCTCTGTGTCCTCTTTCCAATGCCACAAGTCTGATCCAAATTGGATTCTCCAAGAAAAAGTTATGTACAATCTTCCGCAGTGACCTGATTATAGACTAGTTCAGTAGAGCGAACTTGTATGAAGTGCCACGTGTCACTGTTTCAACCTTTGACTCTGAAAATTATATAAACAGAAACTACAGTCCGTCCTCTTTCTGTACCTTCTGACGAAATTTCAATCCGATGCTCAGAAAGAAAGTTATGACGATTTTCCCCAGGTCACCTGTTTTGAGTGTAATTCAGGAGTCTGCAAAAAGACCAACTTCCGCAGATCATATCTCCGAAAATATCGCGCGAAAAGATCTGAAATTTGGACCCAAGGTTCAGCACGATTTCTTCTCAAATGGGTTTTTTTTTGCGACTTCTGAAACGTCACATAAAAAAAGTTATAGCGAAAATGCCACGATGACCTGTTTGGAGCAGCGAAACCCTAGAATCCAAAGCTCTGATACCAAATGTTATGAAACCAGCTCAAGAAAAGATAGAAAAGATAGATCAACGCCTTAGAACTCAGCCTCTTCGAGGGGGCAACCTCCTTTACATTACATAAATGAACAATTCTTGGATGATACAAATGAAAATACTCCTTTCTATATATAGGAGTCTAAGTGGTCCCAATACAATCAAAGCCTACATAACAATAATATTGTAGGGCACAACAGTAACAATGGTGGGCTTCTATGTGGCATAATAGTAACAATATGGGCACTACATGGGTACATCAATATAATAAGTGGGTTATACTAATAACAATAAGGGGTTACACTAGTAGTATAGGGGCCTAACACTTTCCATAGCCATCTTCTCTTCTGTGTGAGCTCTACACCTAAAACCAATCAACTTCCTTCTAAGTTGATCTTCTCACCAAGCTTCTTCTCTGCCTGGTCTCCAAATCCTCTTTCCTTAGAACTTTCACTAAGCACTCTTGCTCTCTCTCTGGTTGCTACAACCACTACTCTTAAGGACTCTTATGTCCCTATCTATTCCAAGCCTCAGCTAGAATAAGGTTCTGCTACAATCTCTATGAACTTCCAAAAGTTCTTCCTACAGTCTTACTGTTGTAGTCTTGTGCCAAACTTTGTCATTCATTCAATTGATGCTACTTTCATACCTTTGTAATCATAATCTTCATAAGCAAGGCATCCTTGCTCTGATACCAAAATGACGCAAGCATATGGATGCCACACCCTAAACACCTTATCGGGACTCATTCACCCTTATAAGCCTTTTAAGCTTCATGCCCACATATACATATCGGAAGCGTTAATCTATATGCCTTTTCCTTTAAAACCTCGGGACCATGCCACTTTATTGAAATACACGGGAATACACGAAAAACCCACCTTAAACCTTAACAACAAACTTCAAAAGGATTTCACATGCATCTATAATTCCCTTGGGTCCACTCATCGCCCCTTCCTAAGGATCTATCGCAATATCGCTATCGCGACTATCGCAGACACATAATATCAGAATACACTGCAACACATAGAAACCCAACCATAAATGCTTAGGCCAGATCTCAAAATCTATAAAATTGCATTCAATATGATCGTTGGGTCTGCTCCTTGAAGCCTTTCCACTGCACTCTCCGATCTCCTCTTCATCGCCCATTGTGTTCTCCGATCTTTGATTAGCTCTTCATCGGCTATCAGTGTATTGACATTTCGCATCTCGACACATCCATTACCACCAGCCTTAACTCCTTTGATTTGTGATTGGCAATTAAATCGCGACCGTTGATTTGGTTCTGATCCAACAGTTGATGCTAAATTGCGTGATCGCTATCGCTATGTCTCCTCGGCCGGTTTCGATCACAACCGCAGGTTTTCGCCAATGCGATATATCGGCGATTGCATATCGGCATTCTTTGAACCCTGAGGTCCGCCCATATGAAACAAAGTTCTGATGCGATAATGCGATTTAATCTGGACCATTGATCTATGAGATCTAACGACTCTTGTGCACTCTCCATCTGTTTCCTCCTTAACTTGATTTGCTTGTTTTGATGGATTTACGCTTCATCCAGGGTTCCTGCCATACTTTGTTTAAGCACGCACAACTCTACATATATCAATGTTTCGATTATCAATGGATCACCATTGATCCTTAAGTGATCGATGGTTGATCAACACACTTATAAACGAGATTTAAATGATTAAGGCATATATATACATCACAACTAGGAAATGCATAAATACACAGTTCCTCTATCTCTCTCGCCTCTCTGTGTTCGCTGAATTCCACCCACATACATATATTAAATAGAATCACTAACGCAAATAGAATTAATAATTTCATATTGAATCACATAGTCCCCACTTATAATTAATTCTCTGTACATATTATAAACACATAATTACATATTTAAGGCTCTCTAACTCTCTCTAGCCTGTTTCTTCTAATTAGTGGCCATCGGTCCTAATCTGCCCGTAGGCTTACAATCCCCTCATCAATCCTCTCAAAACCTCTCTCTCTCAGAAAACAAAGGAAAATACATATATGCTCTATCTAACCATCCCCTTCACAATTGAAGGAATAGACTATACATTTAGAAATCAAATCCTATCCAAATCTGAACAAACTAAACTACTTGGCTTGATCCCCACGCAAGGAGGATCAACTTGCCACCTACTCTCTCTTTTCCTTAGTATTTGCAACAATATAACTACTTACATAGTTTGAAATTAAATAAAATTAAATAACCAATTCTTCCTCCAAACTCCTGTTAGCCACAACATGTGACCACACCATCACATTGTTGGCTAAGCCTAAATGCTCTTGCATCAAGAGGTATAAGAAATCTTTGTACCATAACAAATCATTTTTCTAGCTAAATGTATCAGATGTACTCGGATATTGTTGTACCTTTTGGATGAGTGCCCACACTTCTTCATCATTCTTTCGTTCATCCCTTGATTTGTTTATCCAATCTAGTTGGATAATATAAATGGCACAAAGCAATGCTTCCACATCCTCATCCTTTCTTGAGAGTGCATCTGCAACAACATTTTGCTTCCCTTTTTTGTAGATGATTTCAAAGTCATAACCCAACATCTTTGTGACCCATTTTTGTGGTTCTTCTAAAGATAATTGTTCTAAAAGGTATTTAAGGCTATCATGATCCATTTTTACCTTGAAGTGTCTTTCCATTATGTATGGTCATCATTTCCTAAGTGCACATAGTATTTCCAATATTTCTCTTTCATAAATAGATTTGTGTAAATATTTTCCTTTGATTGGACGACTTTCGAAAGCAATGGTTCTATCTTATTGCATTAAAACAACACAAATTCCATTTCCTAAGGCATCACATTCCACAACAAAGGTTTTTGTGAAGACTAGCGTAGCTAAGACCGGTGCTTGGCACATTGCCTCTTTAATATGTTGAAAGATCTTTGTTTCTTCTAGAGTCCATGAAAATGCATCTTTCTTCAATAATTTCATTAGAGATGTTGATATTCCCCCATAATTCTTAACAAAATTGCGATAATACCATGTCAACCCAAGAAATCCTCGCAAATGCTTTATGGATGTGGGGATTTTTCATTCCTTAATGGCTTTAATTTTGTTAGGGTCTACCTTAATACCTTCACGAGATACAATATGACCCGGATATTCCACCTTTTGTACTCCAAAGAAAAATTTGGAGGTTTTTTCATATATTTGTTTCTCCTCTAATGGTTTGAGCACCTTGTCAACATGTTGAACATGATCCTTCCAAGACTTGTTGTAGATTAGTATATCATCAAAAAATACTAACACAAATTTTCTAAGGAAGGGTTTGAAAATGGAATTCATCAAACCTTGAAATGTAGAAGGTGCATTTGTAAGGCTAAAAGGCATGAACAAAAATTCATAATGACCCTCATGAGTTCTAAATGTTCTTTTTGGAATGTCTTCAGTCTTCATTCTGATTTGATGATATCCTGGACAAAGATCGAAGTTGGTGAAGTAAATTGATTAATGAAATTCATCCAATAATTCATCAATGACAGGAATGTGAAATTTATCTTAAATAGTGAGCTTGTTAAGCTCCTTATAATCTGGACACATGTGCCTTGATCCATCCTTCTTGTGAACCAATACTATTGGAGCAAAGAAAGAACTTTGACTAGGTTGAATTATACCAACCTCTAGCATTTTTGCAACCATACATTCAATTTCACTCTTTTGGGCATAGGGATATCTGTAAGGCCTGATTTTTGGAGGAACACTTCTTGGAATCAAATTAATAGCATGATCATGATCACAAATAGGTGGGAGGCCTTTAGGAGTCTCAAACAGCTTGGAATGATTGTCCAAGACTTTTTGGAGATCTGGAGAAATAGATGATTTCACTGTGGGAACCTTTAGCGGACATAATTGTGCAATTATTCCTTGTTGTTCTTTCTTTAGAATATTTGTCATTCCGTTAGAGCTGATTATATTTCCTGGTTTCCCTGTGATACCCATTAATTCAACGTCCTTTCCTTCTGAAGAAAATTTCATGAAAAGTTCTTGAAAATTAAAATCTATTGTACCCAAGGATTGTAGCCATTGGACGCCAATTACAACATTAGTACTACCCATTGGAATGGAAAGAATTGGGCTATTCAATACATATTCTCCCATGGATAGCTTGGTATTGTGGCACTTTTCAGAGAAATTTATGGTTCCTCCACTTGCAACCATCACATGACACTCTGGTGCTGGATATAGGAAGCAATTCAATTCCTTGGCTATCTTACAATGAATAAAATTATGGGCACTTCCCGAATCAATCAACATTATTACCTTTTCCTTCTTGATATGACTTTCTATCTTGAGAGTTTAAGGAGTGGTAATTCTGGCCAATGCATTACAAAATATGGTTGGATTCATTTGTTCCTCCTTATAGGGTTTTTTTCTGGTGTATATCCTCTTCTTTTGACATTTATTGTTCCTTTTCTTCCTCCTATTCACAATCTATGTAAAATAATTTCTTCTTAGCACACTTATGATCTTTATTGTATTTGCTATCACAACTGTAACAAATCCATTTCTTTATTTTCTATTATAATTGTTGTGGTTTCATTCTTGTAGGTTATGAAAGGCTAGGGGAAACAACACTTCCATCTTTATAGTTGTGAGTGGTAGGCTTCCTTGTTCCCATAATTTTGCTTTCAATTTTTTCTTGCCAACCTAACTGTCTTCTCTAATGAATCGGGTTCCCAAAGGTGAACCTCATGTTGGATGTTATCATTTAAAGCCCCTATGAACACATCAATCCTATTCTCCTTTGGAATATATTTTACCCTTATATTCAATTTTTGGAAGTCCTCAATGTGCTCCACCATAGAACCCTTTTGTTTGAGATTTATCAATTGGCTAAAAAAGGTGTTGTTTCTTGTATCCTCATAATGTGCTATCATTTCTTCTGTTAAATTTTCCCAAGTAACAATTTGTTTATGAGAGAATATCCATCAATACCATACAAACTGATTAGGTTCCACATATAAAGTTGCAATGCAATATTTTTTTGTGTTTTTCACATTATGGAGATCGAAATATTGCTCTATCTATAGTATCCATGTTACGGGATCCTTGCCATCAAACTTCCTCATATCGATCTTTAGAACATGGTGGGTCTTCAATCCAACATTAGATTCTATGAAATCATGATTAACATTTCTTTTGTTTTGATCATGAGTTTCCTTTACTACCCTTTCACCATTAGTAAGCATTTTTTGTAGCAACTATGTGAAATATATATTCAAATATTCCATGTTGCCTTTAAGTTTTGCTTCTATACCATCCATTTTAGCTTCCATGTTATCCATTTTAGCTTCCACACCATCCATCTTAGCTTCCATGCCATTCATCTTAGCTTCCATGCATTTCTTTAAACCATCCATCTTAGCTTCTGTTACTTTTTGTGAGAATGAAAATTGTTGCACTTGGTCTCCTAGTTTTGATATATCATGTTGCATTTCGTCCTCTTCTTCATGAGTCATGGCAAAGATTTCAAGTTTCTTACTAGGTGTTTCCATTTCCTTTCTTCGGGGTACCAATTAATGATAATTATGCCTCACTATGCCCTTTGAATCACTTCAAACTATTTTTCAAACCAAACTATGCAAATTAAAAAAAAAACTACACACATTTTTGTCACTTTGTAGGAGCTCGATATTGAATCTGTTGTGTCTCTGTAGTTTCGGATCTCCAAGGTCTAAAATTTCATCTTGTGGTAGCCCGCTAAGTCCTGTTTATAACCCACCAGTCTAATGAATATTGGATTCTTCAAGAAAGATTTATGTCAATTCTTCCATGATGACCTAATTATAGACTAGTTCAGTAGAGCGGACTTGTATGATGTTCCACGTGTCACTGTTTTGACCTCTGGACCTAAAAATCATACAAAAAAAACCAAGGTCCTTCCTCTTTCTGTAACTTCTTACTAAATTTCAATCTGATGCTTAGAGAGAAAGTTATGTCGAGTTTCCCAAGGTCACCTATTTGGGATCTAATTCAAGAGCGTGCAAAAACCCTAACTTCCTTGGAACATATCTCCGAAAATATAGCGAGAAAAGGTCTGAAATTCAGATCCGAGCTTCATCAATATTGCAGCTCAAATAAATTTTAATTTCATCTTTTGAAACGTCGTAGAAAAAACATTATAGCGAAAATTCCACGATGACTTGTTTGGAGTAGCGAAACCCTAGAATCCAAAGCTATAATACCAAATGTTATGAAACCAACTCATAAAATAGAAGAAAATATAGATCAACGACTTCAAAATCAGCCTCTTTGAGGGGGAAGCCTCCTTTATATTACACAAATAAACAATTCTTGGATGATACAAATGACAAGACCTCCTTCTATATATAGGAGTCTAAAGAGTCACAATATCATCAGAGCTGAAATAACAATAATAATGTAAGGCCAAAACAATAACAATAGTGGGCTTCTATGGGGCACAATAATAACAATATGGGGAAAACATGGGCACAAAAATAAAAATAAGGGTTATAATGACAATACTATTAAGGGAATACACTAGTATTATAGGGACCTAACAAGATGACCCAAGATTTTCCTTAGTGCCCAAGAACTATCACCCATGAATTAGAGCTTGACAACTTCAAGATCCATGACTTGTCTATGGTGCCTTTGCAGAATACTTAGATAGAATCATTTTACTCCCAAGCCATACGAAGTTAGGCACGGAACCCTGCCTCTTCCATGACCACCGTGATAATGGTGACCATGTTCTCGAACCATCAAGAAAGAGAGCAAGGTTGTGCAAATGATAGAGGGATTGTTAACATGAGCGTCATGAGAAATGAGTGAGCATGCATCAAAAGGGAGGTATTCAACAATGGAAATGGATATGCAGGCTAGGAAGGGTGTGAATATTCATGTAGTGGTGATGGCTTGCAGGAAAATATGGGCTCGGCTTTGGAGCAGGGTAGAACTTTGCCCATCAAGGAGGATTGAGTGAGCTGGAGAGCTTTCCATAGCATGAGATATAGCCAAGGGAATGAGTGACCAGATTTCCAAGTGGGTTGAGGTAGTTAATGCCTTGCTGATACATGGTGGCCACCTTAACTCCTAACATGAATTCTTGGTAGGGTTGTTACTTGTTGTTACATGCAAGTGTTGTCATGGCGTGTTATCGAAGCTCAATGGTTTGAAAGCCATGCGGAATCGGGTGGGGAAATGTTGTGGTTAATGTCACCCACATATGTGGAAAAATATGTTGATATTAATATTAGATATTTAGAAGAAAAAAGGATCTATTTTATTCCTATTTTGAGGTAATACTAGTATTTTTTTTTTTACTATTTTTTCAATATTTTTCTTTCTTTCTTTTTCTTTTTATTTTTCTATCATAGGTGATATATTAGGTCCACTCATTTCATTTTATATTTATGTTTTTTTGTGATTTTAGTATAAAAATTTGTTTTCCAAGAATTATGTTTAAAGATTCTCATTTTTCTCTAAATTATGAATGATAAATTATTCAACTACCTATTGTGGCCACCAAAAACCCCCCTTCTTATTTAGTATTAGCAATAACACTATGTAAGTGGGGACCCTTAGTCAAAAAATTCAAAAACTCAATTAGTGCTCATATATGTCACTCCTTAAGAAATATCGCATGGCGCAGAGAAAGATAGGGTATTTTCTTATGAGTCAAAATGATGAAATGCGAGATTGCGACGCGAATTCCATCGCATCGCATGCATTAAGAAACACTCACGTTGGAAAACCTTAAAAAATCACCGATATGCGATATCGCATATCGTATCTCACAAAATTTCATGGAGGACACATAATGATTAAGCGATCTGCGATCTTGCGATACTCTGATCTGCGATCTTGCGATAGCGTGATCAAGCAACCTTGCGATAGCACAGCACGATGAAATTGCGATAATGTGATAGAGTGAAATGCGATACTGCGATGCAGATCACAGAAACATTCCATCGCAGATTTTCTTGGCTTAATATTCAAGAAAACGTTTTCCGTAAACCAAGAATTGGTTACACGTTTTAATGATAATTAATGAATTATATGCCAGTTGTTAATAAAATATGATTTTGTGTTGATCGAAGAGCTAGTTCACGTCAGGTGGCGTGTTTTTGCATATCCGTAGCATTTAAAACTTTCCCGTCGTTACTTATTATTATTACTCTCTCCTCACTTGTGAACTGCAGGAACTAAAAACAAAAGTTACACAAAGCAATATGCAGGAAGCTATGAGGAAAAAGGGTAGAGCTCCAATGTTCAAAGACAGAGAAAAGATGCCCTCATAAACAGATACCGCATGCAACAGAGCCGCAGATTCACAGGATGCTGCTGAGCCATCCATTACATATCTTTCATATAAAGCCATGGTTGAATGAGTACTGAACGATTGTGATATTAACAGGCAGTTTAATGCTCAGGGTCAAGAACTCACAAGGTCATTATTTTTACAAATTTTGAAGCTTTATACCTGATAAAGATGAAGAGGCACAAAAGGAGAAAAACACATCAGAGAAGCCCAGATCAAAGAACAGAGGCAGTTTTTGATGCACGATGCTGAGAAAAGTTTTCAAGAAGGAGAGCCTCTAACTGCTCAGTCACCTGTAAGCCCGAAAAGTGCAAGAAAGTAATGGTAAAAAACAAACTAGAAATAGAAAGCTAAAGAAAAGGCAGAAGCAATCCAAAGGGTTAACCAAGTTGAACTGAGATTATTACTGGGCATACGCGGTAAAGCCACATAGTGAGGAGATGACTCTCAAATATATCATCGATTTTGCTGAGAAGATGGTGCCATCTCTTACCAATTCTGTTTTCTTAGTTCAACCAAAAGTGGAAGATAGTCAGTCGACTCTACCCAGGCAAATACTGAATGCTTACAACGTTAAGGAGCAAATGCAGAAATAGTTAGATATTAGATTTAATTTTTAAAAATAGTTTTGTTTTATTTTTGCTTATAAAAAGGGCGTTCATTTAAACTGTATCCTGAATCTGTGTAATTAAGTTATTCAGTTAGTAGTATTTAAACCCTTCTCATGCATTTAGAGAAGGGTCCAGAAATTTATTAAAAACTTGTCCTCAGAACATGCAATTTTGCAACCCTCAGAGGAGGTTTTGGTGAATGAATGGAACAAGATTTGTTGATGTTTGCATTTGATATCTGCTACCGATGTTGCACTTCTATACTCTTAGTGGATGTTAGAGAAAAGAGAGATAAATCATTGTCGCTTGAAGCTCATGAGTAGGACTAGTCATAAATGGTACTTTTATCTCTTGACCATTTATGCTTATGTGTTAAAGTGATATACAATTTTTAGTTGTTTATGTATTATTGCATGAATTCCTGAGTTACCATTTGTCACTTTTGTACGGTGATAACTATTTATTTATGCTTAATGTATGAATAGATCATTATGCGATATGTTTTTCACAACTGTTTCGTCTAACCTTTTATGCGAAGTGGTTCACCCTTATTGATTTATTTTCTCATAATAGCTGAATAATCTTTATTACCAGTTGTTATTTGAAATATTTTTAGATCGCATAATAGAAGAATTACATCCCGGGTTAGTATAGGCTTAGATGTTGCTGCTTATTAGATTACAATAGCATATAATTAGATTAAAATTAGAATTAGAATATCTTAATTAGGAACTGTTAGACCAGGAACATCAAATTCTACACACACACACTCATAGATTGGGAAACTGGTCCCATATACCTAGTCGGACCCGCTATACCAAACGGATAAGGAGCTACCAACCAAGGTCCGAACCGGGTGGGTATCCCCCTTGTTGTATACCCGATTTCTGGGGCTTCAACATATTTGGCACTAGAAGGAGGGCCTGAACTATGAATGACAAGTAAATCTAAATATGAGTACCATTCTGAGAGTAAATCGCCCTCTCCATCTCCCTCGACTTCTCGATTACACTTAAACCTAGAGTTAGAAGTCGCTCGGGTATCAACCGCTGCTATAAACCTTGACATTTCAGAACAATCTACCGTTGAACTTCCTAAAGTCAAAACTCTGATTCACAAACTTCAACGATTTTCCATGTCTCCTCAAAGGCCTGATAAATCTCAAGGCAGCGTGACTTCGCAATATAACCCTGCTCATCCCCTGACCAGGCTAAACAGTGAAAAATTTGGCGTTCAACCAACCGAATTACCTCTTCCCACCAGGAAAAGAGCAAGGAAATCACCTAAAGAGTCCGACAGCGAGACTCTTTCGTCAGCATCATCCATTTCAACTTCTTCACTGCGAAGTCAACCATCCACTCCACCACTTCAGATCATCGTCCATCCATCCACTAGAACCCCCACAACTCTTCCTCGATCATCTACAATCGTAGTATCCTCATCTTCCCAGCCACAGGGATCATCTTCTGCACTTTCCACTATTAGTAGTACAGCAATGGCCTTGTCTCCATGGAATAACCTTGGGGCAATCTTAATGCCTGCACCCTTGAGTCAAATACCGGCCCATCCTGAGAAATGGCTGCCTAATTTAATTCCGAGGTAGGATGCTAGCAGAAGAGCACATAAACAACTTTATGCTATCCATTAATCTCAATGGGGTCACTAATGAAGATGCTGTTGTTCGACTCTTTCCTTATACTCTGCAAGGAATAGCCGAATCATGGTATTTTTCATTACCCTCCGGATCTATCACTAGTTGGGATATCTTCCAGGAGAAATTCCTGACCAATTTTGGTGATGACAGGTCTATGGAAACGTTAATCAACGACCTATCCAACCATAGGGCCAAATCTAGAGAGCCTATCAAAGATTTCAATTTACGTTTCAATAAAATCCTAAAAAAAATTCCTATTGCTTCCCAGCCTAGCGAAGAAGTACGAAGTGAATGGTATATCATCGCTCTACCATCAAACATAGCAATCTTCGTGGACAGGGCTAATAAAACAACCTTAGCCGAAAACATGAAAGAAGCAATAGTAGTAGAGAAACATATAATAGCCCTGGAAAGGAAATCCGCGATAGAGGAACGTAAATCCAAGAAAGTCACCTTCAAGGAAGACTCCAAGAAGAAACAAGCAAAAGATCCATTCGATTTGGAAGGATTGCAGAAAGTTCTAAAGACCATGTCCAATGAAATGGTCGACATCAAAAAGCAAGTAGCAGAAACTTCTTCAAAAAATCCCTACAGAGCTTTTAAAAAAGGCCCTTCAACGGATTCAAAGCCACCCAATGCTATTTCAAATGCTAAATCCGAAGAAGAGGAAGAGGAAATTGCCACTGAAGGGCAAACTGATGAAGAAGAGGTTGTGGAATTACAAGGAATGTGGGATTTCATCCTCCCACAAGAAGAAGATCAAGAAGTATTCCCAATTAGCACACGAAGCAAAAATCAGCTTGATCCTCCCCAAACTACCCCTAAGCCAAAGAGCACAAGCTCTGTAATGTGGATAAAGTTGCAACAAAGAAAATGACATCTAAAGTGACTCAAACCAACCCAGTCCAAACAGATGAATCAACTCCATCTAAAACATTGATCGTGTCGGATGAAATGGAGTACAATATTATAGAAGATATGAAAAAGACTAGGGCCAACATCACCCTTTATGAACTGAGCAAGTTAAAGCATCAATAGAAGATAATGATGAAAGAATTACATGCTGTGCTAGTTGCACCTTTGCCTGCTGCTGTACTTTCTCAAGCTTCTCATAACATGGGAAGACCTCCAACTAATGCAATCAATAATATTGATCCAAATGATATCGCTCTAATTGGACGAAGATCGAGATATCATACTCCCCCATTTCTCCGTACTTATGAAATTTTCAATAAAAATGTGCACAATTGTTTGGTAGATTCTGGTGCTTCATCTAATATTTTACCAAAGTCCATATGTGCCAAGTTAAACTTTCAACCACAGAAATCCACTGTGTGCATAGTTCAGCTAGATCAATCTCAAGTCGAAGTGATTGGTGAACTAAATCAAGTAACCATAAGGCTATCATCCAACCCAAAGGTATGTCAAGTTATTGACATTTTAGTTGCTGATATTCCAGAATTCTATGGCTTAATTCTTAGCAGGGATTGGTCAGAAAAACTTCATGGACACTTCGCAACTCACTGGTCACACATGTGGCTACCCTACAACGGTAAACCGAATCAAATAAAATTTGAACGAGAACTACACCAGAAATACATAGTAACGGAGCTAGAGGGGGAAAATGAACCAGTAGCACATAACAATAGCATTATAGGCAATTACTCGGTAGACTCTTTCCTCGGAAATTTCAATGCTCATGCATCACCCTATTTAGAACACTTTGTTTTGTCCCAAGTCGAAAATTTTTCTCGAACTGATAGTTCGAAATGTATCATTTTTTTAGATAGTCCTGTAAATAAATCTTTGTCTTGGAAATTATTTTTTGATGGTTCTAGATCTAACGAAGGAGCAGGAGCATGATGCGTTTTGATTAGTCCAGAGGGAGATAAAATCATGCTAACATGCAGACTCGAATTTGATTGCACCAACAATACAGCAAAATATGAGGCTTTGGTCCAAGGGTTGTACAAAGCAATCAGGCTAGACGTCAAGTATCTTCAAGTTTTCAGAGACTCTGAGATTGTGGTTAGACAAGTACGTAACACGATACATTGCTTATCAGGTCATTTAAAACATTATCAATCCTTAGTTCAAGATCTGACTGAGCATTTCATATAATTTAATATCTCTTCAATTCCCAAACTCCAAAAAGCAAGTGTAGACCTTTTGGCTAACGTAGCTTCTAAGCTTATTCCTTCAACAGATTTTAGTCCAGATAGATTCTCAATAGAATTAATCTTTAGACCATCCATTCCTGATAACATCACAAATTGGAGAGTATTCAATGATGATCCTGATATTGTAAATTTTCTCACATCTGAAGGATCCTACTCCAATCAAATAATTGACGAAGACCAACTTGATCGACAATTGCAACAAGATAGCACTAACAATGATATACCTAAGTCAGTAGTCAAGTTAGAAGACTTGTACGATTTGAAGGATCGGTTTAAAAGGTCTACCAATTCAAAACTCCAAAGTTCAACCTTAAACTATGAATTAGTAAACCTAGGAACTGATACCAAACCACAAAACATTAATCTAGGTCTCGGCCTAGCCCCTGAAGAAAAACTAGCATATATTCATCTTTTGAGACAATATAAAAATGTTTTTGCCTAGAATTATGATGAGCTTAAAACATACGACACTTCCATCATCCAACATATTATTCCCATGATTGATAATGAAAAACCTGTCCAACAAAAGCTGAGAAAGATCCATCCCAATTTAGAAAATCGGATAAAAAATGAGCTCAATAAGTTATTGAAAGCCAGAATAATCTTTCCCGTTAGACATTCCAAATGGGTCTCCAATATGGTACCTGTCAGAAAGAAAAACGGAGATATTAGGATTTGCATTGACTTTCGAAACCTTAACAAGGCCTGTCAAAAAGATAATTTTCCTTTACCACCTATGGAACAGATATTGCAGGCAGTGGTAGGCTCAGAATTAATGTCTTTCTTGGATGGATTTTTAGAATATAATCAAGTGTTGGTACATCCTGATGATCAATTGAAAACCACATTCATAACTAAATGGGGCACATATGCGTATCGAAAAATGCCATTTGGTTTGATTAATGCTGGTGCCACATTTCAGAGAGCCATGGACATCGCATTCAAAGGTTTAGTCAATAAATCTGTAGTAATTTATTTGGATGATATAACAATGTATTCCAAGAAACGAAGCGACCACCTCAAAGACTTGAAACCAATATTCCAACGGTGTTTAAAGTATGGAATTTCACATAACCCAAAGAAATCTTTTTTCGCATTAAGTGAAGGGAAACTTCTAGGATTCATAGTGTCAGAATCTGGTATTCACATCGATTCCAACAGAATCAAAGAGATTTTTGAAATATCCTTACCTCATAACAAAAAAGCCATGCAACCTTTCCTTGGTCAGATCAACTTTGTAAAGAGATTCATTCTAGATTTTTCACGAATTGTCTCTCCTTTGCAAGCCATGATTAAAAAGAACTCAAATTTTAAATGGGGCCAAGATGAACACGAAGCATTCAACATGATCAAAAAAGATATTATTAATGCTCAATCGTTAGCAACTTTGAATTTTTCAGAGCCTTTTATTTTATATACATTTGCCTCAGATAGGTCATATGCTGCGATACTCACTCAAGCAAACCAAGAAAAAGCAGAAGCCCCAATTGCGTTTTTCAGTTCAAATTTACAGGGCGCTGAATTAAATTATTCAGACGTGGAGAAACAGACTTATGCTGTTTTCAAAGCGGTCAAATGCTTCAGACCTTTCTTACTCAAAACCCATACTAAAAGTATAATACCATTTCCAGTGGTAAGGAATCTTCTAGTATAGAAGGATGTGGGTGAGAAAAGGGCCAATTGGGTTACTGCCTTACAGGAATATGACATTGAGATTAAACCAGCAAACATTGTAAGAGGCCAAGGCTTTTGCAAAATGCTAGCTAGAGCATCGCAAATTTCTGAAATTCCATCTGTAGAGGTACAAATGTGCGAGGTAAGCCTAAATGATGCAGAGTCATTATACGCTGATATCATTTATTATCTTAAGAACAGGTATGCTCCTTCACACCTTGATCATACTAAGAAGAGCTCTAAGGTTGAAAGCCAAACAATATCAGCTCATAAATGATATTCTTTTTAGAACAAATTATGATTTTGTTCTTCTTAGGTGTCTTGAGAAATTTGAAGCTGAAAAAGTTCTGCTACTGCACTTAAAATCTTGCGCGCAGGATATTACTGGCCCGTGTTATTTAAATACTCGCACAGTTACGTGAGGAAATGTCAAGTCTGCCAAACTACTGTTGGAAGACAAAAGAAGCCATCCTTGCCACTACAACCGGTTAACATTGAGCAACCTTTCAGTCAGTGGGGATTGGACATAATAGGTGAGATCGTTCCTCACTCTTCTAAGCAGCATAGATACATCCTCACAGTAACAGATTATTTTGCTAAGTGGGTAGAAGCAGTTCCACTCAAGACGGCTAATGCTGAAAATATCATTGAGTTCATAGATCAATTAATAATAACCAAGTTTGGATTGCCTTTTGCTTTAATGTTTGATAATGCATCATACTTTTCTGGAAATGCAATGATTGAATTTGCACTTAAAAGAGGATTCAAACTTAAATATTCGACCAATTATTACTCACAAGGCAATGGGTTAGCTGAGTCCACAAATAAAAACCTAATCAGGATTATCAAAATAACAGTTGACCAAAATCATAAGAATTTGCATAAGGCTTTGATATATGATTTATGGGCAGACCAAATAACGCAAAAAGCTTCTATCGACACTTCTCCCTTTAATTTAGTTTATGGGAAAGAAGTGGTTCTTCCGACTCATTTAGCAATTCCCTCTTTGTCTCTAGTTCAATACATTGATGAAGTACCTACTTCCTCCTTACGGCTAAGACAGATGGAAATAATCAAATTAGAAGAACAACGAGAACAGGCTAAGAAAACACATGCTCATCATCAAGCACTAGTAAAATCCTCTTTTGATTCAAACATAATGACCAGAAAAGATTTTCAGATGGGAGACTTAGTTTTAAAATGGGACAAGGCTCATGAAGAGAAAGGCAAACATGCAAAATTTCAAAGAATGTGGCTTGGTTCTTTTCAAATTGTAGAAGTCATAGGTCCATCAACATTTGTGTTACAGGATTTAGCAGGTAAAAGAGACTCTTTTCCTGTGAACGGACAAATTCTCAAGAAATATTTTCCATAGAAGATTATTCTTCTATTTTTTGTAGAGTAGTTATTTTTTCTTTTCATAATAAAACGAGTTGTGAGTAGTTACATTAGGCATTTACGAAAAAGACACCAATTCTCTTTCATATTTTGAACTTTTCGCTTGTATAAATAGCAAATCTTTTGGAAATCTGATCTTTATTATTGATAGATACAGTTAAAGACTCTAGACCATATATGATACTAGTTTCAACTTCAAAAAGTTTGATGAAAACAACCTTTAGTGAAGAAATTGTTTTATCTCATTACAATGAAAGGTATCAATAAAAAAATAAAGATTCTCTGTAGAACAGTTGTTTCCAAAAACTCTATTATTGTCATCCAGAGCTATCTTAAGGAAACAATGACTTCCTCCCTGCTAAGGAAATCACAACTTTCAGAGGAACAACCCAAGGATGCACTTTATCTTGAAGAATAAGAGGTTTCATCACGAGCCGACTTATCATAATCACAGATATTATAACTTGCTGACTTTGCCAATACTGTACACCATAATAGAACAATGACTCAAGATTTTTGCAATCAAAAGACAAGGGGTCTCATCACGAGCCAGCTTGTTCAGCAAAGTTAAAAATCTAGTGAATGACTATGTCATAATTTGGCTACCAAACCAAGACATTGTTCTTTAAGAATAAAAACGAAAATCAAAGCAATAAGTGTGGATATGGATTTCTCTTCGAAAGTTGTAGGCTGCCTTAAGTAGGATACAGGATCATTGTTGGGTAACAGGTAACCCTGTCGAGGCTATAAACGCCTGCTGGCAGCAGAGGCTCTACCTACGACATATGAGCATATTTAAAACTGGTTTACAGAGAAGACTTTGTTTTATCTTTACAAGACCAAGTAATGACTGATGTAAATACAAGGACTAGCCTAAGGAAGCAAATAATCAAAGTTGAAAATAGTTGAAACAAAATATCATTGACAGGTTAGAGCATAATGTACTTTATCTTTCCATAATAAAGTTTAATTTTCTGAAAAAAATTTGTTTTGGAAGTTTAGAAAATTCAATAGAAAAACAGAGATAATTGATTCTTCCAAGTGAATCGCCAATTGTTGTGGCCACCAACAAACCCCCTCCTTATTTAGTATTAGCAATAACAGTATGTAAGTGGGGACCTTTAGTCAAAAAATTCAAAAAATCAATTAGTGCTCATATATGTCACTCCTTAAGAAATATCACACTGCGTAGAGAAAGATAGGGTATTTTCTTATGAGTCAAAATGATGAAATGCAAGATTGCGACACGAATTCCATCGCATCGCATGCATTAAGAAACACTCACGTTGGGAAACCTTAAAAAATTGCCGATATGTGATATCGCATATCGCATCTCGCAAAATTGCATGGAGGACACATAACGATTAAGCGATCTATGATCTTGCGATAGCGCGATCAAGCAAACTTGCGATAGCACAACACGATGAAATTGCGATAATGCGATATAGTGAAATGCGATACTGCGATGCAGATCGCAGAAACATTCCATCGCATATTTTCCTGGCTCAATATTGCAGAAAAAGTTTTCCATAAACCAAGAACTGGTTACGCGTTTTAATGATAATTAATGAATTATATGAGAGTTATTAATAAAATATGATTTTGTGTTGTTCGAAGATCCAGTTCACGTCAAGTGGTGTGTTTTTGCATATCCATAGCATTTAAAACTTTCATGTCATTACTTATTATTACTACTCTCTCCTCACTTGTGAACTGCAGGAACGAAAAACAAAAGTTACACAAAGCAATATGCAAGAAGCTATGAGGAAAAAGGGTAGAGCTCTAATGTTCAAAGACAAAGAAAAGACGCCCTCATAAACAGATACCGCATGCAACAGAGCCGCAGATTCACAGGATCCTGCTAAGCCATCCATTACAGATCTTTTATATACAACCATGGTTGAATAAGTACTGAACGATGTTGATATCAACAGGTCGTTTAATGCTCAGGGTCAAGAGCTCACAAGTTCATTATTTTTACAAATTTTGAAGCTTTATACCCGATAAAGATGAAGAGGTGCAAAAGGAGAAAAACGCATCAAAGAAGCCCGGATCAAAGAACGGAGGCAGTTTCCGATGCGCGATTAGCGCCTAGCGCTAATCGCGCATCGCTGAGAAAATTGTTCGAAAAGGAAAGCCTCTAACTGCTCAGTCACCTGTAAGCCCGAAAAGTGCAAGAAAGCAATGGTAAAAAACAAACTAGAAATAGAAAGCTAAAGAAAAGGCAGAAGCAATCCAAAGAGTTAACCAAGTTGAAATGAGATTATTACTGAGCATACGCGGTAAAGCCTCATAGTCAGGAGATGACTCTCGAGTATATCATCGATTTTGCTGAGAAGATGGTGCGAGCTCTTACCAATTTTGTTTTCTTAGCTCAACCAAAAGCGGAAGACAACCAACTGACTCTACCCAGGAAAATACTGAATGCTTGCAACGTTAAGGAGCAAATGCAGAAATAGTTAGATATTAGATTTAATTTTTAGAAATAGTTTTGTTTTATTTTTGCTTAGAAAAAGGGCGGTCATTTAAACCGTATCCTGAATCTATGTAATTAAGTTATTTAGTTAGTAGTATTTAAACCCTTCTCATGCATTTAGAGAAGGGTCCAGAAATTTATTAAAAACTTGTCCTTAAAACATGCACTTTTGCACCCTCAGAGGAGGTTTTGGTAAATGAATGGAACAAGATTTGTTGATGTTTGCATTTGATATCTCCTACTGATGTTTCACTTTTGTACTGTTAGTGGATGTTAGAGCAAAGAGAGATAAATCATTGTCGCTTGAAGCTCATGAGTAGGACTAGTCATAAATGGTATTTTTATCTCTTGACCATTTCTGCTTATGTGTTAAAGTGATATACAGTTTTTAGTTGTTTATGTATTATCGCATGAATGCCTGAGTTATCATTTGGCACTTTTGTACGTCGATAGCTATTTATTTAGCTTAATGTATGAATAGCTCATTATGTGATATGTTTTTCACCACTGTTTCGTTTAACTTTTTAGGAGAAGTGGTTCATCCTTATTGATTTCTTTTCTCATAATAGCTAAATGATATTTATTACGAGTTGTTATTTGAAATCTTTTTAGATCGCATAATAGAAGAATTACATCACGGGTTAGTATAGACTTAGATGTTGCTGCTTATTAGATTACAATAGCATAGAATTTGATTAAAATTAGAATTAGAATATCTTAATTAGGAACTATTAGACCGGGAACATCAAATTATACACACACACACTCATAGATTGGGAAATTGGTCCCATATCACCAGTCGGACCCGTTATACCAAACGGATAAGGAGCTGCCAACGAAGGTCCGGACCGAGCGGGTATCCCCCTTGTTGTAGACTTGATTTTCAGGGCTTCAACACTACCATATAATTTGGAATTTATGCATAAAAGGTGGGTTCTTGGAGGGATGAATTGAGGTGATCTCCCCCACCTCACCACCCAAATAAGAAACATTCTTAGCATAATTTTCTCTCCCTCTATGTGAATATTGTTCAAAATTTAGCGAACTTTAGGGAAATTTCACTAAATATTTTTAAATATGAATCTTATAAGGATGGAGGGAAATGCTTATAATTAGCTTGGACGTACCTCCCCCCCACTTCCTTCACCCTTGTTTTCTTTGAATTTTAAGCAAATTGGTGAAATGTTTCCAAATATTTAGAAAGTTTGGGTAATGGGGATAAATTCCTAGGATAGGTGTTGCCACCTCCAAGGTGGATTTCTAACATGAACCCTCATTGCTCCATGCTTATTATTGCTAAGAATTCCTCAAGTTTTGGTTAATTGGAGAAAAGTTTTGCAGTTGTATTTCTAACATCGACGCCCATCCCCCCATGTTTAGGATTGCTAAGAAATGCTAAGAAATGCTCAAGTTTTGTTTAATTGGAGAAAAGTTGAGAAATTTTATCAATTTTGGTGATAATGGAAAAGGAGAAAAATATAGGAATAGCCACAAAATGGGTTGGTGATGCTATATATTTACCATTCTCCACCCATGCAAAATATTTGAAAACAAGAAAAAAGTTGTCCCAAAATTAGTACAATTTCATCACCTTTGTTAGCACATAAATAATGGCTAGGTAGGGGCAAAATCTAATACATTGACTTCTTCCATCCATGCTTGAATTTAAAATAATTTGACCATATTTATCAAAATTTCATCAAATTTGACCAAATTTAACCCAATTTTATGTATGGAATGGGGATTGGTGAAAGATAATGAGTATTTCTCCCTCCATACACAAGATATCTCCAATATTTGCAAAATCTGCCTACATTTATTATAAATTTTTATTTTTTGATTGTGAAATTCTTCTTTAATTTTATAACATAAAAGTAAATTTCAAATTAAATATTGTAAAACTCTAATGAGATTCTTTATTGAAAACAAACAAACAAACAAACAAAAACATAACTATCACTATTGGGGAAAATCCCCATATCCAATAATTGAAGTTATGGCATAAACAATTACATGCTTGGGAGTTCATGCAATATTGATGGTATCTATGTGTCATCATTAGTGTGCTCCACATCATGTAGATCCAAATGGAACCAATTATAACTCAAACTAGGGTCGGCCACAAGAATGGATTTGGCCAACATCGAGCTCTCTACATCATGAACTAGGAAGTTTTGACAATTATGTTGGAAAAATTTGATATCAATTCATTGGGCATGTGGGATACCCTAATTTGGTTCCCATAAATGTTAATGAAAAGATTTGAAACCCCTCCATAGGTTCGTCTGCTTCATTTTGAAGCCTTTGGTTTTGGCACAAGTCTCTTCACTTGATCTCCCAATTGTAATATTTTGCTCGCTTTGATAGTCATAGGCCCATGGTATATGTGCTATGGTAAACCACTAGGTCATTGAACCAAGGTGGAATCTATAGCAATGTCTACCACAAAGATATTTCATTGTACGTTCTTACTTGTAATGAAGAAGAAAATTAGGCAACAGAAGCAGATATTAAGGTGGAACAAGAATATTGCAAAGATGAGGAGATCTAGCTAATGGTTAAATATTTTTTCCCACATCTAGGAACCAACCACATTAGATATTAAATTTTTTAGGAATGTAACACTATATTTGCGTCCTTAAACATTTGTAGCTCATGCTATCCTAGACTAGGAATCATTATGTCTTGAGCTTAAGTAGGAAATGGTGAAATAGGAAAATGAGAGTTGCCTTCTTTTCACCTTTTGCATTTGGTTGGTAAAGAATCGTGGTGGAATTCTTCAGGCAAATTCAACTAGATGTATCATAGAAAACCCTACTAACATCTTGTTAGTGGTAGAAGAAAAGGAAACTCATGTCTATTCCTAACTTCAATTTCTAGTTGAAGTGTTTTTTACTTGGGTTTGTTTAGTTTCAAGTTTATTTTCTTATATGAAAAATTCTAGCTATTGTTTGAAATACTTTATGCTAGTTAACTTTGTAGTTAAGCTTTGCTTTGACCTTGTTGTATGCAACCTTCAATATGTTTTTTTAATATTATTAGAATCATATATATAAAAAGACTTACTACATATCTATCACAATAGATTGGTTTCCCTAAAACAAATATACCTTATAACCTCTATGATTTTATGTATCTATATATGTTTATGATTTGAAAGTAATAGAGTAAACATGTATTTTAAAAAACAAAAAAACAAAAAATATTTAATATAAAAATCATTAAAAAAAATAGTTTTTAAAATAATAATTTAATTAAAAAAAAAAATTGAAAAGCAAAAGGGAAAATGCCATTACCACATAAAGACTAAATAACTAAAATTGATGATACCAATATTATCAT
This sequence comes from Pinus tabuliformis, assembly GCA_031772625.1. NCBI lineage: Eukaryota > Viridiplantae > Streptophyta > Pinopsida > Pinales > Pinaceae > Pinus > Pinus tabuliformis. The sequence goes on along the minus strand of CM062816.1, from coordinate 262,259,936 downwards.
TTTTTAAAAATTGATAAAAAAAATTGAATTCTTCTCAAAAAGCTTATTAAGTGAAAATTAAAATTTAAAAATATATTATTATAAAAATGATATTAATAATATCATTTAAATAAAATAAAGCACAGTTTTAAAATATTAAAATTTTATAAAAAAAATTGTCAACTAAATTAATATTTCATACAAAAAATTCAAATAAATTAATATTTCATTTATTTATATTTTCTGATTTTCTCATCCAGAATGATTTAAAAAAATTATTTAATTATTTGGTAATTGATTGATAAAAAGCCTGAGAAATGCAGAGAGAATTAAGTTTTATACTTTCACACTTTGTTGAATAATGTGTGAAGTGTCTTATGCTAAGAAGAATCTTATCCTTGAACACTTTCTCATCCAAAATGATTTAAAAATTTTGTTTAATTATTTGGTAATTGATGGATAATAAACACTTTCTCATGCAAAAGGGTTTGAAAAATCTGTTTAATTATTTGGTAATTGATGAATAAGAAACCTGAGCAATGCACATAGAATCAAGTTTTATATTTTCACATTTTGTTGAATAATGTGAGGAGTGTCTTCTGATAATAGCTGTCTCATCCTTGCACACTCGTGTGGAGTATTTTCTTAGTTCTTTGATAGTAACAAGTATTGGACTGGTATAGTGGAAAATGCTTTTTTTTGGTGACGTGATAAAGGATAATTGGCATAGTCTTGAATACCATGAGAAGGGATATGACAAAATTGAATAATGAATCTGAAGAACGAGGAGGAAAATAACTACTGCGTGAAGCAACACTCTTGTAACTTCCGCACTCTTGAATAATATCAGAAGGGATAAAGGGAATCCGGAGAAATAATATATTTTGAGCGTCTCCTACGCAACATCATATTTAGAAAATTGCTCCTTTTCCCAATAAACTCCATCTTCCACTCCAAAATCCATGATGGTAAAACAGATTATATATAATGGATTACATATAACTCTCAAGTACATTACAATTTCAAAGCACAAAAAATGTGAAAAACAGATCTAATCCGGAGAAATAATATATTTTGAGCGTCTCCTAGATAGAGTCACTGCAACATCATATTTAGAAAATTGCCATTTTTCCAATAAACTCCATTTTCCACACCAAAATCCATGACAGAGTCACTGCAACATCATATTTAGAAAATTGCCATTTTTCCAATAAACTCCATTTTCCACACCAAAATCCATGACGGTAAAATAGATTATATATAATGGATTACATATAAATCTCAAGTATTACAATTTCAAAGCACAACCAATGTGAAAAACCGATCTAATTGTACTCTCAGTTGCAGTTGCGAACTTCTAACCCATCTGATTGCACTTTAAATTGCAATTGGAATGTGGTCTTCCCGTTCCCTGCCGTACTGAAGTAGGGATGAAATTTGATGGGTAAATTATCTGTCACATTTGACTGGTAAGTCTGTTTTGTAGAGTGAGTAATGTGTAAGTTGAAATAGAATTTAATAGGTAAATTATCTATTACAATTGAAGAATAAATTTATTTTGACTAGTAAATTTGTTTTGAAATTCCAACCCTAATAAATCTTAAACATTAACTCTGATACCCTCACAAACAACAAAAACAAACCCTAACAAACACCAAGACAAACCCTAACAAACACCAACAGTAACGCGCGCATAGTGAAGGATAACCCAAGAAAGCATCCTCAAGTCATTAGGTTGCATTAACTCTGATACCCTCACAAACACCAAGACAAACCCTAACAAACACCAAGACAAACCCTAACAAACACCAACAGTAACGCGCGCATAGTGAAGGATAACCCAAGAAAGCATCCTCAAGTCATTAGGTTGTGTGCCCTTCGATATCCATGGTGGACAACCCAATCAACCATGCGCACAGCGGCATAAGCCGCACGACTGAACGAATATGGACACTTATGAACGTTATGATTATTGCATCAAATAGGTACTATTTACAATGCATTTCAAGATGGAGAAAGAACATTATCTATATATAAGATTTTTTGAAAAGTTTTATGTTTATCTTCTCATCAATTAACTACAAACGGTAAACACTCTTTAAAATATATATATATATATAATAATAATAATAATAATAATATCCATTTTTAAGGTCACAGCCAAGCCAGATACCAAATTGCTCTTTAAAATATATATATATATATATATATATAGATATAATAATAATAATATCCATTTTTAAGGTCACAGCCAAGTCAGATACCAAATTGGTGTATGAGACCGCCATGTTTGTGGGACAAGGGACCCACCTCCGCGCAGCAATTTGACTGCTAAGTCTACGAAGGCATACATACTCTACCCCTTGGTTTTGAACCTGTGACCTCTTAAGAGGAAACACATGCTCTTGATCATTAGGCCCACTCAAGAGATATATATATATATATATAATCCAACAATAGCGAACAAATTTGGAAGCCATGCAAACTGTATTAACTACATTTATGGAATTTCCATCGCGTGAAATGTACAAATAAATTAGTGTTGCGTTTAATTCATTGGGCTTTCGTCGAACATTTGGCATGCAAACCTGCGATTCCAACTAATACAAATTTGTAACGCGCAAGAAAAAACATAACGTCATACCTTCAGAATAGCTCCAAAAACAACGTCATACCTCGCATATGACTGAGGATTTGAAAGTATCTTTCTTTCCTTTTCATCTACGAGAGCAAATCTTGATGCCACAATCAAATTTGGGTCCTACAATTTACTGGTATCTAGGCCTCTATCGCCTCCATATTGACAACCTCCTTCCATCGTTTTCGCTGCTACCTGACACGAGGAAGTATATAAATTATAGATCAGTCGAGTGGTGCAAAATGTGAGAATAAAAATATGACTAGAATTTAAGATCATCAACCCTTATAAAGATTCTAATATAACACCGTAGAAAAGAGACCTTAAGCTATAGATATAATTTATATAGCTAGCAAAGCATACACATAATGGTGGCACCCGCTGCGCGAGTGGTAGAAAGTTTAATCGGCTACATTCAGATAATATGCTCCATGAGCTCTGAGAATGAGAGAGAATTAAAATGAGCCTTATATTAAAAATCGAGGATCCATATTTTTCAAATAAGTTGTCTCTCCTGGATTCACACCAAGTGAGACAAGGTGTCACGCAATTCTCAACGAGGAAAATACATAAACAGTGCACCCCCAATCCCAATGTAACATCTTACTTTCACTAAATGTGCAGGTCATGAAGCTCAGGAATATGTTTAGATAATACATTTCGAAGTACGCTGTCATTGAAGTTGATACATTCGATTTTCTTAAAATCTAAATTTATAGATTAAACTCCAGACCGGTAGGTTATGTAATTTTTTTAGTTGCAATATTTAAACGATTAAGGAAAAATGGATAAAACCAGCATAGATTAACGAAAAATGGATCAAACCAGTATAGATCTATTTACGTAAGGATGTAACATGAGTTTAAAGTAATCAAATTTGTAAATTTTTTTGGAGTATAAAATAGTGTATTGTTTTTAATTGTTTAAATTGTATTTTTGAATGTTAAATAGAGTATATATAACATACAAAAAAAATTATATCCAAATTAAAATGGTTTTTCATTATATTTTAAGTATATGTCAATATTAATTGGTATTAAAATATTTTATCAATAATTAAATTATTATATTTAAACATGTTACTCACACTTTTTTTACTTTTAATTACTCTACAATATATTCTTATATTTTTATTATGATAGCCTACACTACTTTTCTACTTAAACTTTTGTTTTTATTTTAAAGGGAATAGACCCACTCACTTACACATCCTTTCATACTCGGTTGTAGAATGCGCTGCTCAATAAAATAAGAGTGTTTTTTAAGATCATATATATTTTTTTTCTTAAAAGGTCTTAGGTAAAATTTTAGAGGATTATGTTAAAAATTATATGTTAAAATATATTAAGAATATAGTATATTTTCTTAAATTTTAATAGTGAAATGATTATCACAAAATGTCTTTTATTTTGATAAATTAAATATTATTATATATCAGTGTAAGAAATATCACAATTTAATGTTTAAGTTGACTATAATATTAATTTAAAACAAAAATTTATTAATAACAAACAAATGTTCAATAAAAGTCTTAAATCAAATATTTCAATGTGCATTTTTAGTATAAAATTTAAATATAACACTTTATTTTATTAATATTTTCTTTCTAATTAAAGTACTAGAGAAATTTGTAATTTTTCGATATTAACATGGAATTGACATGTAACATTTTAAAATATACTAATAACAAATATTAATAATATATATAGAGAGAGAGAGGGGGATGTTTTCTACTTATGCCTATGAAGGGCATGTATTAATAGTTTAATATGGAGAATGTGAATCATAAATAAAATATTTCAATGTCAGTTATATATATGAGATAATGCTAGTGAAAAAAAATATTCTTAAATATAAGTGCAAACATTTCTTTAAATTTTGCATTCAAAAAAAATATTTGATCCCTATTAACACTTAACAAATTGGAATTAAAATCAATCAAAATTGATTTAATAATAATTTTGATTTTTATTTATAATAGTAATTATATTAACAATAATATTATAAAAATTATTTATAATTTAATGTAAAAATTAAAATATATTATATTATATCGTTAATTTATTATTTATTAATAAATTAATTTTTATTTAATATAATTTTTAATAAAAAGTATAAAAATAAAACATAAATATATATATATGATATATATAATAACTCAAATTTTAAAAATTAAAAATTATTTCTTTAAATTTTGCATTCAAAAAAATATTTGATCCCTATTAACACTTAACAAATTGGAATTAAAATCAATCAAAATTGATTTAATAATAATTTTAAATATTTTTATTTATAATAGTAATTATATTAACAATAATTTATAAAAATTATTTATAATTTAATGTAAAAATTAAAAATATATTATTTTATATCGTTAATTTATTATTTATTAATAAATTAATTTTTATTTAAATATATATTTTTAATAAAAGTATAAAAATAATATATAGATATAGATATATATAATAACTCAAATTTTAAAAATTAAAAATTAAAAATGGTATGATTCTGCGCTATTTAACAACCCCAGATATATATGGAGCACACAAATAAATAATAATAAATTTTTCCTCTAATATATTTATAATTTCATTACAATGTAGGTAAAATATTTATATTTATTTCAAAATAATTATTAAATTCAAAATATTATGTATAAAGATTGTTATATATGGAGTGGCAAGAATGGTAAGAGTTTCCAGGGTTATTTTTAATTTAGATGAAAAAATTGAAATTAAGTATAATTGGATTAGACAATTGTGTAAATAATAGGGTATATGTATTTAAATTATTACAAATATGTTTTATTTTAAGAAAGAAGAAAACAATGATTATTTGGTGATTTTCAGAAATTTTGAGTTGGTTATCCATCACTTTGTTTATGCTTTTTTCTTAAGGATTGCAAGCTAAGAAGCATTATTAATAAGAAATTTGAAACTAGCCTTCTCTACAATCAGCCTCTTTCATGTGTAGGTAACGAACAATTTTGTTGTAGATGATTTTGCCAATAAAAGTGTAAACTTGGATACAGGATTCTTAATGAGAAATAGTATTATTTCCCTCACAACTATACCTTAACGGTATCTCTTATGTAGTGTAAATTTTTCTTATATGTGTAGGTCATTTGGAGAATCTACACAACCAAAGACCTTTTGTCCACAAGTTACAAGTATAGCTAGCCTAGAAAGATTTGCATGTACTCACTTGCTATTTAAGATCACAAGTTACAAGTATAGCTAACCTAGAAAGATTTGCATGTACTCACTTGCTATATAGACAATGATCCATGTTTGAATTCTGATTTAATGCAATATTCTCAACACCTTTAATTTTTTTTATTAAATTACATTAATACACATAAACTATGTTATTCCTAAGCCTTTGAAAAATGTAATTCAAAATTGAATTATTCTTCTTATCATATAATAATTTTATCTTTAATATTCCCATTAAAAATAATGCATCTAAACTTTATTTATTATTTCAAAATTTTAGTTGAAATTTTAAAAATAAGTAATAAAAAATTTAATATTAATATTTTTTTTGTAAGCTTGTTAGATCCTCATTTTCCATTAATTATAGAGCAAATTTACACCATATAGAATTGGCTAGGTGGACTCAACTTGCTCAATGGGAAACCAAGTCTATTGGCCACCTATCCGCATTGTATGCCATCCAATAGCAAAAAATCATAAGCCCCTCTATCCAAGCTGTATAAGTTTCAAATTCTTGTCCACTTCCATACTCTAGAGATCTACATACATATATAATTGCATAATGAAATTTAAAATCTATCCGCATATATAAATAAAAACACCAGAAAGTAGCCCTACTAGTCATGTTGTTCACTTGATGCTGATTCCACTGGTGCTGCATCTTTAGCATTTGTACCTGACAATTCTGTCTAGACCAAGATACATGGCAAGTGACGCTCAATTCGTCCAAGGTGAATGTCCTGTTTGTGGAGTTGAAACTCCACCTTCTGGAATTCTTGCTTGTAATTCGGCATTCCTTGAACCGTAACAGCCATGCCTACTGAGACGTATTCCATCACATTTCCCAGCAGGCTTTTCATCAATGAGTAAAGGTATATGGTTTGCTTGAATTAGGTGATTCTGCCTCTTGTATTTCCAGGATCTCGGACGAGGACTCTCCAGTCCTCTAGCTCCATATATGTCTCACTTTCCTGCTTCACTTCTTACCATTATTCTAACAACTTGCAGATTTCTTCATTGGTTCCCCCTCGGTAGGTGGCTGTCACTTCACTAATTGACAGATCAACAAAATTCTTGCCTCTTCAGCCATCTGAGGGTCCCAGTTTCATGTCTTTCCTTGTCGTGAGAGGTTTCTTGCTATGGCCTCAAGTTTTTGCACGACGTGCCATGGTCTCTCTACTCCAATCATGTACAATGCGATAAACTATAGTATGGTTACATTTCAACGTATTACAACAAGGTGCATGCACACAAGTGGTAGGATTGCATCGCTCCAACCCACCAGCATCATAGCCCCCTATCAATTGTGATGCATTGCTCCTCAAGGTTGCGGGTGGGTTCCCCATAGAGGACCAGCCCAAGACCTGCACCAGAGATTTCACTTCGCCACAAATGCCCCCTCCTGGCAGCAGTCCAACATGCTTTGTCTCCCCAGTCCCACGTTGAGTGGTGTAGTTTCCTACTGGTTATCGATCTAGCCTGGCTAGCATACCCTTTTTTATGCACCCAGTTCACAAAAGGAGGACCCAACACAAGAATCCACCCATCCCTCCACCCCCCTCCGCCCCGTGACGCCGCCATTGCCATCCCACCTTCCATAGCCAATTCCAATTTCTTACCAGTTTTCCCTCTCGCAGTAGTTCTCATCCTTCTCCCTCATTCCCAAGTTTCTACAAACCCCCCTTCCACTGCACATGGACATAATGTAGAGGTTACCGCACAAAGTGCAGGAGAACCAGCCAACACTAACCCCATGGCCCAACCCCCCAACTTCTCCAATGACACACCTATGTGCTTCAACATTATGCCCTCTACTCAAAGCCATCAAAATTCCCATACAGGAAAGGAGAATCTCGAAGTAGATCAAGATGGAGAGGGTGTCTATCGAGTGCTAAAGACAAAAGCAGAAGTAAACATATGCCACCAGCCTATGCCCCTAGCTCCCCTTAACTTTATTGTCCTTCCCCAAACTTCCTTCCCTCTCCCTCAACTGCAACCCAAAGCACGTCAACATTATGAGAGCAGAGAGATAACTGATAACATACTCGTAATCCTTCGCGTGTAGTTGATGGAAGTGTTGTTTCTCGTAGCACCACAGAACCTACTTGCCACACCAATCTCCTTGCCCATAGTCACTCTAATAATCAACAGCCTTCTCTACAGAGCAATTACAAAACCCAACACATCCCTTCCTCCCGCTGCCACCTTTCTTATGTGCAGTGATTGCCAACATGCAAGGGACCACCGCACCCATCACCTCGAGCATGCGGGGTGCGGTCGTTCTATACCTTGCAGTACTTACCATTAACCCCGTATTAAAGTGGTAATTTGCTGGCTCACACCCCGATCGAAGTCAGTTACGTTAAAACACTCCTTGATATAAAGTAACCAGTTCAATTCCCCGCCTGGTAAGTTTAATATATTGGACATGAAAGAAAGAAAGAAAGAAAGAAATTTTTTAATGTCCACAAGGCTAAAGATAGCTTATGGGATAGATGGAATTTTTTTTTATGATCTACCTATTTCAAATTAGTTACATAGTCCACCTGTTTCAAATCAGAAGGGGGACTAGAGAAAGGTAATGGACTAGATGAGTGCGAAAATCCTGAAGTTGGTGAAGATGCTAAGAGTTGTCGAGAAATCACTGCATATGTTGTGGCCAATCTATTAAGCCCCATCTAGTATTTCTTTCCACTTTCTGACTTGTCTTTCCAAAAGAAATAACAAGACTAGAACTTTTGAATATAGAACACTATACTCAATATAACAAACCTTTAAGTATTGTACAAATAAGCCCTAATCCTTCAGCAAAGTAGTTTCCTACCACAAACTTTGTAATCATGTCAAACTTATAAAAAAAATAAGATGTACCAATCATTTGATTATAATTATTTCGTAATAATTATATAATATTTTATGTAAATTACAATAAAATTGAAAAGTTTATAATTTTCATTTTAATAAAATTGATATATAATTTATTATTTTTTCTATTTTTTATAATATATTATATTAACGATAATCAAATTTAAATTTACTATAAAATTAGATATTGAAGTTGTCTCTAGTTCAATCAATTTAAATTACATAATCTTATGAGCATTAAATGTGTATCCAATACGTTAAACACATTGCTTCCTTAAATTGTTAAGATAATCATTGCTAAAAAATAAATAAATATGAGGAATTGGAAATTAAGCTAGTTTTGTATTATTTTTATCACAGGCTGATTCTTAAACTAGAAAGGATGGGGATTTGAGTATTGTATTTCTTTATATTAATAATTGATTTACACAATCATGGTAAATTAAATTGCCTATTTTTTTTTCTATATAATACTACCTAAGCATCCACGGGGGATTTGAACTCGTGACCATTAATCCAAAGCCCCATGGGCCTTCTAAAAATTACTATTAATTTCTCATGTCAAATTTAATACTTTTATAAATGAATTTAAAATATATTTATAAATAAGAAAATATTTTTAAAATTAAAATTTATTTGAAATAAAAAAAAAAATTAATATCAGCAAAAAAAAATATAATTTAAAAGATAAAGGGAATGAAAATATTATAAAAATGTTAACAATTATAATTTAGAAAATTAAAACTCTAAAATAAAGATATTAATGTAATTAATTTTTAAAAAAAATTAATGAAATTTGATTTTGGGTGCCTCATGGGTTCTTAATGGTGTTAATCCATTTCCACTAAAAAAAATATTCAAACATTCCTACATTCACATTTTTGAAAAAAAAATTGCGAGATTCCAACAAGAAAACATTCACATTTTTTGAAATTCCTTTTGCGAGATTCCAACAAAAAATCTGTCATCAAAGCTATTTTGTGGCATATATGTAGTCCGAGCTATTCTGTGACGTTTATAGCAACTACTTTAAAAATCTCTGGTTATATTTACCTTAAACAATAATTTTTAAAATACTTAATACAAAGCTTTTTACTCATTTAATGTATGTAATTTGAAAATCTCGTCTATATATATATATATATATATATATATATATATATATATATTGTTGTATGATTATCAAATCCAAGAAGGACGCTTACGCTAATTTTATGTATGACAGTAATAACTTGGAGGAAGTGTATTCTTACAAGTACCTAGGAATTGATATCCATCACAAGCTCAACTGGAACCATAGCATTGAGAAAAGGATTAATGGGGGGTGGAAAGCTTATTTTGGTCTTGAAAATAATTGTAAAACAGCAAACCTCATAATGTGGGATAAAAAGAAGTTCCTCTTTGAAACTTTAGTCACTCTTGTTATCTTATATGGCTGTGAGGTTTGGGGTTGCAGCATCTCCAGAGAATCATGGAGAAAGATTGAGCAAATCCAGAAGCGTTTTATAACTTATAACCTGAAAATTAAAAGTAATACACCCTATCATATTCTCCTTATAGAAGCAGGTCTTTCCTCTATTGAGAGCCTAGCTATGCTTAGGTTTCTATTGTACAAGCACAAGCTCAATAACATAGACGATCATAGACTTCCTAAGCTAGTTTTAAATTCCAGCCAAAACCACCTAAGGCTCAACCGAGGATGGCATAAAGACACAAGGGTCTGGTTAAACTATTGGGAGATCAACGAGAATGATGCTTTGCAAAACATAAATAACATTAAAGATATTGTTACTTCTAAGTTCAAAGAAAAATTGTGGTGTGAGAAAGATTTAGCGTCTAAAAGAAAATTAAGTTATTATAAGAAGGTCATCAACCCCACCCTTGAAGATCAAAAGTATCTCTCTATTTTAACTACCTCAAAGAAGAAAATTAATATAGCAAAGATTAGAACGAATTCTCATGAGCTCCATAGTGAAACAGGTCGTTGGGCAGTTCCTAAAATGCCATGGATGGAAAGGATCTGCCATATTTGTGAGAATAGGAGCATCGAGGATGAAAACCACTTCCTCTTAGAGTGCCCTGCATACAACCACATTAGATCTCAATTTCACAATCTTTGTTACAATACTGACCTTCCTAGCCTTTTACAATGTCAAAATTATAGTGAGCTCGGGAGGCTTCTCTCGAAGCTTTTTGAGCATAGGAATAAAATCTTAAATCAAAATAAATAATTTGTTTATTTAGCTTCGATAGATCATTGTTTGGTCTCAACGGACGTTAACCATCATCATCATCATCATCATCATTATTATATATATATAGGGGAGAGATTCCTAATGTTGTGCAGGGACCAGTAATTGATATAGTACTAGTCCCACCAAACCACCATAAATTGATACTTTTGAAACCAATATTTAAACAAAAATAAATAACATTAAGTATAAATAAATATTAATTTATGTCCAAAATTTCCCCATACATTCACTGGACCCACAATTGTCCATAAATAGTATTTTACTACTTACGACTGCAAATCATATTGACCCGGCTAGAAAGCAGCGAAATCCATAAAGGCTTCCAAAATGGTCTATTCCAGAAGTACAAAGCAGCAGTCACTTCAATCGCCACTCATCAGAACTGCAGCGTTGCATCGCAAATAAATAAGCCTACCTGCACATAACAAAAGGGAATGTATGTCAGCCATAACTGTTGTGTTGTTCAACAACTAAACACCCTATGTTCAATAAATGACACCCAACCCAATAACATTTAAACCCACTTTGTTCAATAAATGACACCCATACCCAATAACTGCAATAAATAACACCCAGCTCACTCTATTTCTCATTAAAACAGATCAAAGCACATGGATCAACAAATAACCAATTCCCAACCATTAAATCACATCAAATTAAATCCAGAGCACACATTCAAAATGAAGCCATTGCAATCCATGTGCAGCCATGTCCACCAATTAAATTCAAGTGCCAAAAACTATAAAAGAAGTCCACCCACTGTTAAAGTTGCATCTTATGCTTTCAAACTATTCAGCAAACTTGAAGAAAACATCACAAAACAGTTGCCAATATATCCAGGCTAGTTATATCAATTACAACTCATTCTTCTTACAATTTTGTTTTCATTGTTTTCATTTTTCAGATTTCTTACATGATCTGTGTGGCCATAATTGCTAGAAGGATACCTGGATGGTTTCACAAACAACCATTGAAATTCATTGTTCTTATAGTTCTGTTTTCATTGTTTTCATTTATCAGGGTTCTTACATGATCTGTCTGGCCACAACTGCTAAAAGGATACCTGGATGGTTTCGCAAACAGCCATTGAATAAAAAGTAGGTTCTAAATACAGTTATTTAGAAAAGTTAAAACCATTCCTTAAAATAAAAAAAAATGAATGCCTTCAACATACTTAATTTTTTCAGTTCAATTTTCTAAAACTTTTTATGACTGATAAGTCCATTCCAAGGCTGATCACAGCTGCAAGTTGTTCCCAACATAGAACTTATGCCTGGAATGGTGGCCATGGACAGCAATGGAGAAGTTGTAGTACTGAGACATTTTTGGCAATGCCAAACAACAAAAAAAATGGAAAATGATATTTGAAACAACTATCATAGAATCCTACTTGAATCCATATAAAGGTTGTTAAACTAATGAACAGGCAGGCAATTGAGAGACTACGAAGTAATTTGCAATGAGAGACTACGAAGTAATGCAATTTGATTTCTTGTAACATAAGTAATGCAATTCGATTTCCTATAACATAGATGTTGATAATTTCCTGTAATAAACGAAAAGTATTTTTGCAAAAGTAATAAAGCATAATTTACAAATATTCTAATGTCTAAATGCATGCAATAATTTTATAGGTTGTTGTATCTATGGCAAAAGAAAGTTACTCTGCTCGTACAAGGAGAAGTGGCAAGAGAGTGACAAGGGGTGCGTAGCTGCAATGCACATCATTTGATGAGGACAGGACAACTGATGTCAATGCCAACAATGCACCAGGGAACATTGTTGAAGATGACCATGTAATAGCAGCTGATGTTAAAACGCCATTAGCCACAGAACCACCATCAACAACAGTCAAAGGAGCAAGCTCAACTAAAAAGATCAGTTCTATAAGAGGATGGACAAAAGAACAAATGTTAGTTGCAATTGACGACATAGACTTTAATGGATACTCAGTTCGGGCATCTGCGAAAAAACATGGTATTCCTCCCTCATCAATACATTATTGGATAAATGGACTCACTCATACAAAACGTAGAGGGCCTCTTATAGTTATGACCGAGGAGGAGGAGGCCAAAGTGGTTGAGTGGTGTAAAGAGATGGCCCAATTGGGACATGGGCTAGAGTTGATACAACTCAAATCAACAGTTGCTCAAATCTGTCAAGGGAGGCCAAACCCATTCAAAGATGGCTTTCCCGGTAAATCATGGTGGTTTGGGTTTAAAAAAAGGCATCCAAGACTTGTATTGCGTACTACTAAGGGCCTTGACAGAGACAGAGCATTAAATTTGCGCCCTGCAGTTGTGCAAAAATTCTATGACACACTTTCTAGTGCTTACGATAAACATTCTTATGGAGCAGACCATATATGGAACTGTGATGAAACGGGTTTATAGGCAGGGAGGAATTGTGGCATGCGGGTAATTTCCAAGAGAGGGAGCCGAAATGTGCCAAAGATTTTGCCGAAGAGCAGGGAGTGGATAACTATTTTATGTTGTGTCAATGCAATTGGTACTTCAATCCCAGGATTTTATCTACTCAAAGGTAAAAATCAACTGAAAAACTATACACAGAACTGTGAACCAAGTGCATGCATGGCTACGCATCCCCATGCATGGATGACTAAAGAACTGTTTCTAAGTTGGCTTTTTCACTTTGCTGCATCGATACCAGGTGGCATCTCGCTTAATAACATACACCTTTTGATATTAGATGGCCATGGGAGCCACATGGCTGTACAAACAATTGAGGAAGCAAACAATTTAGGCATCGACCTGTTGACATTACCCGCTCATACCACTCACAGACTGCAACCCCTTGATGTTAGTGTGTTTGGCCCTTTCAAGAGCTATTTCAGGTCAGAGCGTGCTGCATCCCATGGCAAAGAATCCAGGGGTTGAGGTGAAAAGGTTTGAGCTAGCAGAGCTTGCAAGTAAAGCTTTTAAAATGGCTTGGACACCATCAGATATCAAGGCTACCTTTAGGAGGACAAGGATCTGGCCACTGAACTATGATGCTCTTATGCATGATACTGGTTGTAGCCAAGCATTTCATGTGGATGGTTAGGAAGAAGGGAATGCCCAAACAGGTGTTGAAGTGCAAGAAGTAGATGACCAAGATGATGTTGTTGCAACTAGTAATATGATTTCCCTATCTCAAGGACACTTATATGCTAAAGATGATGAAACTATATGTGAAACACAATATAACAATGAACAAATTCACAGTAACATGGAGATCGTTCCACCAACTCAAGAACATGAAATTCCTGTTGCTGATATTGTTAATGATATTGTTGAACATGTAGTTGACAATGACCAATTGACATTGCCAAGCCAAGTAACCCCACCTTCACGGCTAGCAGCAGAAATGATCAATATGAATGCGCATAGTGTCTCAGCAACCAATGAAGAAAGCATGAACATGCCCTCACAACCAGCAGAATTGAAAAGTGAAATTGTTCATTTTTTTGTGGACAATAGATCAATGGAAGAAGATGAAGGACATAATGAGGCATCAAATGAAGATAATGACATAGTTCAATAAGTTCCAACAGATACTGAAAGGGAAGTACCAAGCAATGACATCCAGCTGGGAGGGGTGGAGAAGACACTTGGACGGTTCCTAAAGCTACCAGTAGAGAGAGTATCAATGAAAAAAAGCAAGGTGCACCGGGTAGTCTTCGTCTGGGCCAAATCTCACAGTTACTCACCACAGAGGACTATATAAACATGTTAGTTGAGTCTGAAAAAAAAGAAATTTGAAATGCAAGAATTAAAACAAAAAAAGAAGGATCTAGTCAAGGAGAAGAAGGCAGCAAGGATTGTTGTAGCACAATGTCGAGCGGATGAAAGGATTGAAAGAGATAAAGCAAGGGAAGTTAAGGACCAACAAAAGCAAATGGCAAGACAGGAAAAGGAAAAACGAAAGGCACAACAAATGCTTGAAAATGAACAAGGGATGATCAACGATACAAGAATAACTGATGAAACCAGGATTATTTCAAACTCATTAGACTCCATTGCAGATAATACACCATTATTCCAAGATCTCATAAACATTCAAGTGCCCCACTATCAAACTAAGGGTTTACCCACTTGTTTTATTCCTACCAAAGTTGGTGTCAATTCTCTGTATGCTCATTACACACCTCCACTTAATGCAGGGGTCATAGTGAAAATGTGAGGTATGGGTACTCAGTACCTCCATGGTTGGAAGCTATAAATTGGAATCAATCATATGGCAGCAATCAACCATTTCCTAATCAGCCCTTGACTGGTAGGCCAACCTACCTGGCTCAAGAAGGTAACTCGGGGAGTTTTGGCACTCAAGATTCTCAGGGCCATAAAGAATAGGAGTGTCATATGTTTTTGGTTCTAACGACATTATGATGTGGATTTGGGATGGATTGTATCTTTTTCTTGGCACAGAAACATTTTGGCTTACAACACTAGATTGTATCTTTTTCTTGTCACAGAAAAATTTTGGCTTACAACACTAGATTGTATCTTTTTCTTGTCATAGAGACATTTTGGCTTACAACCTAGTAGTGATTTCTTGTGGCAACCTAACTGTGTGTTGAAAAGAAATTTTCAATGGAATATGTCTTTCTATAAAATATTAATTATGATAAAACTATTTCTATAAGTTATTCTGTGAACTTTGTGTGGCTATCTTAGAGGAATAAAGGAAGGAAACAGATAAGTATTGAAAAATAGTTTCCTTCATTGCTGGTTAATTAGTTATACTCGAAGCAGCTCAGTTAAACTGTGTAACTGTGGTTATGTTGAAATAAAGTTTCTATAACTAAATTAAGTTGCTGCAGATTAGCAAAACTATTTATGGCTTCTATTAAACTCGAACTGAAAACTATTATTTCAGTGGTTGTAGCTAAAAGAGAAAAGGAAATTAATGAAAGAGGAATCCATGAGTAACTTTGTGAGATAACTGGGGTTAGTTTCTGGGCCAAGTCGACAGGGTCAACAGGTTAGAACCGATCCCCGTCTCCTTGAAGGCTCATTCAAGAGGATAGAGCCTTCAAGAGGATAACTATTGTCCGGGTAAATCTCAGTCAAGCACTTCAAGATTATTGATAACTGATAGACCATGTTGCACTGAAATAGACCTTGGTAAAATCCCATCAGTCGCAGTAACCAAGATTCATAACAAAATAATCATTGGTCTATTGATATCGTAAGGAATTCAATAATAACATTCCATTCCAACTCTAGACAAGAGATAATGGCCAAAGGCTTAGGAAAATGGCTAAATAAAAAAATCAAATGACCAAATAGTCTCAAATGAGGAGGCAATCTAGCTCATAATAAGTTTTATTAAATGTCAAAAAGCCACTGATAATTTTATTCATTGAGGGGACTTGAGAAATTGAGAGCACTCATTATCAAGTTGCATATGAAAAAGGATAAATACAGAAATCAAATGACCAGAGAGTCTTATCTCATAATAAGTTTTTGAGAGCACTCATTATTAAGTAGAGTAGGAAAAAACCTTCAAATTTAAATTCAGATATTCAAAATCCTAGTTCCATGTCCAAACATAGATCACTAAAATAACAACACCCCATCTCTATATTTTTTCCATATGAAAATCTTTGAATTCAAATTCAAGTTCCAGGTCCTAGATCACTAAAATGAAAACCTTCAAATTCAAATTCAGGTTCTAGGTCCAAACATAAATCACTAATATAGCAACACACCCCATATTTAGATCTTCACCACCACATGACCAGAGAGTCACATCCAATATAATTGCTGTAAATATGAGAATAACCTAAATCCTTAAGCAAATGAAGTTTAATCATCCTCCTATGCATTTCTGACCAATAACCATACCTAAACCCAAATCTTTTCTCAACCCCACAAAAAACAGGACACAAAAATTTCAATTGAGGTGGCTACAAACTGCAACAATTGAGTAAAACTGGCATCATTTAATCATTTTCTCAACCCCCAAAAAAAACAGGACACAAAAATTTCAATTGAGGTGGCTACAAACTGCAACAGTTAAGTAAAACTGGCATCATTTAATGATCTTATCCCCAAAAATAAACAGGACACAAAAATTTCAATTGCGGTGGCTACAAACTGCAACAGTTAAGTAAAACTTGTATCATTTAATCATGTATATATAGAACTGTACATCAAGATAGCCAGGGCATGAAGCCCAACTATGGCAATCCATCATCGTGAACAAAATTTTCCTGTAAACTAATAGAGAAGGGGACAAACAAACAAACAGAAATATTATATACAGAGACAATTCTGAAGGCTTGTTAACATTAGAGAATCTGAACACATTTTATCTGTTGACAGACAAAGCCTGTGCTCTGTCCTTGATGCCAAGAGGAGAGGGAATTGCTGACCTAGAATTAGTACCAACAAAGGCATCCTTCATCTGAGAAGTGAGATGCCAAATCGCCATGCGATCTCTGGGTGTTATTTTCCCTTCCCCAATTATCTTTAAAATATAGTTGACATCTATTTATAAAAAGGAAAAAAATAATGAAATTTGTATTATAGGATTCTGAGGGCGTTAGGATTATTATTTCAATCATTTTTCAGATTCGATAGGGTAGATTCAAAGTTGCGAGTAGGCGTAGAGACTCTATGCAAGAGACAAAACCAACAATTAAATAATTGTAAATTGACCAAAAATTGCCTAGGAAGAAGAAAATTTCTCATTAACAAGAGGAATATGCCAGCAAAGCTACAAAATGATTTGTTGCTGTTCGATGAACGAGAAAACCAATCTTCTAATTCAGAATACTATTACAGACCAATAAATGAAATAAACATTGCAGAAGTGGCAACACTGGATATGAACAATAGACAAGAGATAATGGCCAAAGGTATAGGAAAAAGGCTAAATACAGAAATCAAATGACCAGATAGTCTTATCTCATAATAAGTTTTTGAGAGCACTCATTATCAAGTAGAGTAGGAAAAAAGCTAAATATGGCAATAAGAACCTAAACCAGAGTCCAATAAGGGTTTCAAGGGTTTCGAGGGTTTGTTTGGAGTCATTGCTGCGATGTTCCATTTTCCCTTTGTCTTTCTGCTCATGGCCGGTTGTTGGGTGAAGCCCTCCGCCGAGTATGGAACAGGACAGCCGAGGATGGAAAACCACCTAATACCTCACATGTGAGCATCCTCAACACTTATGTGAACACAAACCAACACACAGAGGACTAAAAATGACTCAATTGGCATAACTATTCTGTAGATATTCGTAAACTACACCAAACAACAGAAATAGAAACAGAGGAGAACAAGGTCAAGGCCATTCACAAAGCATACTAACTGTGCTTCTTAGGAATCTTTCATTTGCCATTGAAACTCTGCAAACGGCCAAGGATGGCACGGGACGGCCGAGGATGGAAAACCACCTAATACCTCGCATGTGAGCATCCTCAACACTTATGTGAACACAAACCAACACATAGAGGACTAAAAATGACTCAATTGGCATAACTATTATGTAGATATTCGTAAACTGCACCAAGAAACAAAAACAGAGGAGAACAAGGTCAAAGCCATTCACAAAGCATACTAACCATGCTTCTTAGGAATCTTTCATTTTCCATTGAAACTCTGCAAATGGCCAAGGATGGCACGGGATGGCCAAGCACAATAGCAGCGAAAATTCACAAATACCATCATGAAAAGCCACAAACAACATCAAAATATCCACAAAAACCCTAAACCCTTAAAACCTGCCATAGAAAGTTTACAAAAAATCTAAATAGAGTTGTTTGTGTTGAAAAACACAGAGAAATTGTTGGTAGGATTAAAATCCTACCAGATACAGGCCATGGATGGTCTCCGACCTTCCCCGGAGCTTGCCAGACCTTCTCCACACTTGCAACGACCTTTTCCACACCTGCAATGAGAAGAAAAAGCCATTAGACAACAAAAAACCACCAAAAAATGAGCACAAAATATCAAATTAAGCAATTACCTGTTAAAAAAGACCTTCCACCTCGATCTCGGTAAAACTGCAACCAGCTCCTCCCCAAACAACAAAAATTGCGAATAAGACCACCACCAGAGAAACCCTAAACAACCAGCAGTCCAGAACGACCAACAAATCCAGGTGGAAAACCAGAAGAAAGGCAGAAGCAATGTTCCAACCACAAACCCTAAACCTCGAACAAACATTTGGATCAGCACCTGCATACTAGACGAAGCGCACAGGTCCACAAACCCTAAACCTCGAACAAACGTTTGCATCAGAACCTCAATACCAGATGAAGAGCGCAGGTTCTGGGGCCGTCCCGTGCCATCTTCGGCAAGGGGCTTCGCCCAACAATCGGTTCTGAGCAGAAAGACAAAGGGAAAATGCAACATCGCAACAATGACCCCAAACAAACGGAGGAAATGGCGCGGACACTGAATTTTATGTGATAACACGATGCCCAACACGTGGACCTCCACGGTGGACAGGTGTCGTACCAAATCCATGCGAGTTGACATGTGGTTTTGTGACGTGGTGGGGAGGGCGCACAAGTAATGGCGGCCCTCCCCTATATATATATTATATCATTATTGTATTATATATATATATATATATATATATATATATATATATATATATATATGTTATTATTGTATAAATATATAAATGTTACAATTTGTTTTTGTAATATTTTTCAGAATTTATTAGACATTTCTAAATATTATATAAAATAGAAAACTTTAAATTTTTTTAAATAATATAAGATTTAATTGATTATAGAGTACAGCCACATTAAAAATATTAATATGGTTCATAAATATAACAAAAAAAAATCATTGCAAAACAAAAACTATTGCTTATCAATGCACACATTTATCTTATTTATCTAATTAACCATGTATAAAAAGGTTATGGGTCAACTTTAACTTGAGGAAAAAAGGAAGTTACACATCTTATTGTATAATGTACTATTTTGCTAAATAAAATTTGTTTATATATAAATAAATGAATGTTATAAATAATAATAAGAACTTATCATTGAAGAACTTATTAAAATTGGAATAATGTGAAATTTCTAGGAAATTTGTGGGAGGGGAGTCACTTGGCACCAGTCTAATTTTTTATATTTATTAAAATTAATGGACCATTTTGGCACCAATCTAATTTTTAAAATTTATTAAAATTAATGAACCATTTTCATAAATAAAATTTTCATATATATAATAAATGTTATATATATAATGAATGTTGTAAATGATAATGAGGAACATATTATGGAAAACGTTATTAAAATTGTTCAAATCCAAAATTAAAATAAAAAACTAATTCAAAATACCACCTACTATACTAAAAATAACATATAGTATAACATAAAAGGAATAAAATATTCACTCTGATACTATTTAGACAACACAAAAACTTGGAATGCATTCATTGTGTGATGGCCTGGCCTGTCAACAGATATGTAATCATCGTCTACAATATTTGGTCAGGCGATGTCATCATCACGGAAGAAAATTCAGCCGGACCTCTCTGAATGAGATGAAATGGAGCACAATACTGGATGTAGTTTACATCTTGAGAAGTCTTAGAGCTTTACTTTGGGCTCTTGACAAATATTCTGTTTTCGACGTCACTTAATTCAGTTAAACAATAACCATCATACCTACCTATATAATGTAACAGGACTTCAATCCTGTGACTGTAAATAACATGATACATAACTGTTTACAAGCATATGCTATGTGCTATTCAAACTAGAATCCATGCGTTTATACATGGTCGCATGCTTGCAGAAACATCAAATTGGTCTTTAATGACATCCAACAAGAGCACAGTAATACAAGAGCAAAACACATAAGATTGAATCTTGTGAGACTATTGTAATCTTCCACATCTGGATGTAGTGTGAAGTGTGATTAGCTAACCCCAAGTCCTTGGATGTTTTGGGAAACAAACTTTAAAAATTTGAAGTAATGTTTCCAATCAGTTCTTTAAGAGAACTAAATCCCCGCCCCCAAATTCCAGATTTTCCACATTCGCTTTTGCAGGATCACCAACATAACCACCCTTCTGGTTGAGGAATTCTTGCACGTGTTTTTTCTTTATGGTTCTCCGACGTTTTATCCCTTGTGGGATTGCCGTGTCTCTCTTCCTTTCACCATGTCCAAGATCCCTGCGAAATAAAGTGAAAGGTTCATAACCGAAACTGTGTCCGTCCTCTTCGCCATCTACACTGATTTCAGCTGGGTTCTGATTCAGTGCGCATATTTCTAAATTGGAAGCCTTTTCTCCCCAGAAAGCAGATTCCTCATTTTCTTTGTTCAGTTTCGGTCCCTTCGCTTTGTCTGTCTCCATTGTTACGTTTTGTTGGGGATTAGGTCCCAACGCCCAAGAGGATTGGAAACAATGGTATCTATTATCAGTGAAATTATCAAGAGCAGATCTGTGGTTTCCTTTCCGCTGCATAATCATGGGTGTTGATCTATATGATCTTAAGCCTTTTGTTGAACTTGACCCTTTTACAACCTTCGTACTGTGACAAGCAGGAGAGGTGGTAGAGAAAATCTGTAGATTTCCATTGTTATAAGCATTTGTAGATTGCAATCCTTTCTTCCTTTTTATGCCAGACAATAGTGTACCACCGAAGGGAGATTTGGTCCCTTCCAGAGCAACCTCACCGTTGCCATTGACTGTGGAAGAAGGCATAGAAATTCCAGAGACCCACTTTGACGCATAATGCTCAGGAGGCCTGAACTTTGGAACAGGAGGTATAGGTTTTATTGAGCTCGTGATTTGTCCATTCATATACATGCTATCTTGAATGGGTTCTGAACCCGTAAACACTCTTCCAGTGTCAGAAAATGTTTCCTTTTCAATCCTCTCCGGTACCCCTGATGAGTGAAACCAACCGAAATGATTTTGTGAAGAAGCCTGAGATAAATGGGAGAAATTTCTGTTGTCTCTACTATCTGTTACCATGCTTTCTTCATTTCCACACTTTGCTGGAACTGATACACTTTGCCCCATTAGCCTCAGCACAGGTGTGGAGGGAAAACAGTAATTCTTCCCAAATGGTTGTCTTGCTTGAGCATTTACCTGCTGCAATAAAGCCGAGTTACTTTGTCCGTTGAAATAAATAAGACCTGAACCCCCATCCGTTGTAATTGAGAGATTTGGGATACCATTTCCTTTGTGACTCTTAGATGGAATATGAAATGTTTCGCCAGAATTTCCTACTTCTGAACTTTCGCTGGTAAAGATCTGTGGATTGTCAGTGCCTGTGATATTTAGATTTGAGTACCCATTATGATTATGGGAGGACTTGAATTTATTTTGATAAATTGGAAGCACTGAACCTGTGAAGTCTGATGATGCAGCGGTTCCTTCCCTGCACAGGTTTTGCATTTGCATATGGCCACAATATGTGGATACTCCCCGAACCTGCATAGAATCTACCGCCATGCTGTTTGTAGAGAAAGCTCCATACTGATCACAATGAGTATCAGGAACATGTGGTTTAGAGCCATCAATGGGAAATGGCAGACTACACGCAGAGACTGTTTCATCCAACACTTGTGCAACAAAATCTCGAGAATATTTCTCCCATGGATTGAACCACTGAGTTGATTGTGACCTGGCCAGATCACCTTCAGATGAGCCGTATGTTATCCCTTCCTTATCTGAAAAGATTGAGTTATCTCTTACAGTCCGGGAAACATCTATTTTTCCATAGTCTACTAGTAAACTACTTTGGCACTGATTTCTTGATGAGGCCAGCAGATTTACTTTGCCAGTTTGTTTGGGCTGTGTCTTAATCTTTGCAGTGTTCTGCTTGAGGCCTGTTCCTCCCCCTACATGTTGATTGACCTGACTCATCGCTGTTTTTTTCATTTGCAATCCTCTTCTCTCTTTCTGGAGGTTATGGCTTTCGTGAGAATGTTTGAGGTTTGATAGACCTCGTTCATGTTGGTTTTTCGCCATTAGCTCGACTATGTCCATAGGTATCTCATCTTCCATTACAGAAAGCTTCTGCCTACTTTGTTCATATTCAGGGGTGAGGAAATCGTGCTGAGGTGCCTTGTCTCTCGATGCTGACATAAACGGTAAAGTGCCCTGAGACATTTGAAGAGCATTGGTGACAGCTTCAGGTAAACCTGAAGTTGATGAATTCTGAACCAGAAAACGAGTAAAACTTTGTTATAGAGCTGTCTAGTTGTTTAAGACGCGGAAAATGTATCAGAAGCATATGAAAATAAACAGATCATCCAGGTTTACATCAAGTTACTTAAATTATCCATCCTCAATAGAATCCTGTTGTAACTTTTAACTTTCACAATGACAATGTAGTATTCTAAATTCTTAGTGAATTGAATGCAAGGACTTTGAGAAAATAAGAGACAGAGAAGCAATAAAGCATCATATCACCTATCTATATTTGATCGATCACTCTAAAACTAAGTGAATCAGAATAGTTATCTTCAACCAGTGTAGCAGGACAAATGAGAAGCATAAGCATTCATCCATGACAGAATAAAACAATAACTGGTAACTGTGGTTAACCAAGATGAGCCTCTCCTAAACGGCCCTCATTCCAGCATTTTAAAGTTCAAATTCAAAACCAGTTTAGCCTTCAATGCTGTTGTAAAAACAAAAATGTTTTGAACAAAACGTAGATTCTATTGATGTCTATTGAATAACCTTTATAGATGTTAAATTTTTTATTTTCAACAGTATTTATATAAGAATAAGGTATCAAGTGGGGTAGATCATCATAAAGATACTGGTAATTCTAATTTAGCTTTAAAAAACTACAAGCATATAGCGAATGTCACAGAACAATAAGATCGTGTTTGAATTGGAGGGCTCACAAAGTGTATTTACAAAGAAAATAATGTTCAATACTGATAATTTTGCAAGAAAATTTTAATTATGACAACAGCTTTAGGCAGAAAAAGATCATGTACTCTTATTTACATTTTCCAAAACTTACATCCTTAGAAGACAAACTATTCAAGAAAGGGTTATAAATTTAGATTAATCATATGACCAGCTCTTTGTTAACGAAGAACCCTATCAGGAATAAGTTAAAAATTAAAACCTTGGAGGAGAATTATGCTACCATTTTCTTTTCAATCACATAAACCTAAATTGCAAAGCAATATAGTGATAACTTGAAATCGAATAGATTATCTCTCCAAGCGGTTAATTGATTTTGGACACAATGTTACATCCATATCAAGTCATTGGCAAAGCAATTGCTTCCTTTCGTTTCCAAGTCGTTATGATGCACTAGCAGTATTTGCTGAACAAATAAGAGGATCGTTCATCGATAAGGAATCCTTTATAACCACGGAAACGATATAGCATAAAAGATGTTGTACAAGGTTAAAATTCCATTATCATAAGTGAAGAATATCATTATCATAAGTAAAGCATATTTCTTGAGCAAGAATAGGAATGGAGGGCTTAACTAATTTTAAATAATATTATTTAAGGCTCCTTGGTGACCAGAGCTGGAAGGAGTCGATAGTCACAAGGAAAATGTTGTGCATACCACTTTGTTCACGCGTTGGTCATGGTTTGAGGGCTGGTTTCCACTTAACAGTTTTTTAATCCTATGGTTCTTTCTTTGGAAGATAAACTTGATTATAGAAGGCTTGGCCAACGTCGACAAATATCTCTTCTTTTTTCCCTTCGTTGAAATTTACTACCACAAGAGAGCATAAATAGAAAGGTCCAATACTAAGGCAGGATGAGTATGCAATCCCCAGAAATAAGATATGTGAATCCCAGTAAGTATATATATAAGATATTTATGTTTTTTTTCAAAATTTAAATATATCTTTTTTTAATATTTAATATATAATTAAATTTTATTAATATACTGCTTAATCATGAAATATTAAAATTGTTTTCGAATAAAAATATTAAAATTGTTTTCGAATAAAATGTTATAGTATATAACGTCTAACTACTACAAACAATCGTCATTGTAAGAAACCAAAAGCATATTCTCTTTAAACTTAATTTAAAATTAATTTATTTTATATGATGGTATATTAAATACATTTAATATTAATATTATATTTATAAAAAATTTATATAAAAATTAATTTAAATATACCAATTACCATATAAATCATAAGAAATTTTTATTGTATTTTTAAATAATTGAAAAAATAAACATTTCAAAACTTAGAAGAGTTCATAGTTCTATTCCTAATTTATGAATGTCATGGGTACCTAGTGATTATAATGATTGCCGATCGACTCCCTATCATGCTAATATTAACCTTTACATTAAAAATGGATCTTCTTCCCTTGATATTGACTAATTCCACTCTCGGTATTAAAATAGGTAAATAATGTATACTTGCTTTGTACAGCAACTTCCTAATCCAAGTGCATTTACTCTTGTAACGAGAAGTCGTACTCATTCTTTTATCGCGAGATTTATATTTTTATTGTTTGTTTCGGAGTATAAAGATTGAAGTCAGTACGAGCATCTATTATTAGAGAGCGAAAGAACTTTTTGTTTTGTAAATGTATTTAATGTTTTTATTATATTTTAATATAAATTTTTTTTAACATATTTAAAATAATATCTTTTATATCATGTATATTTAATTGGATTTATTATAAAATATAATATTATTTTATTTTAAAATGAGTAATTTGGTATATATTTAAATTATAAAAAATATGTGAATTGATGCTCATTAAAATAAAAATTTAAAATAAGATTAAAATAAAAATTTAAAATAAGACTGAGATGGAAAACACTTACTTTAAACATTGTGTAAGATGTTTCAATGAAATTTCAAAAAATATAAAAGAAATTAAAAATAAAAATAAAATATTAAAAATTTTGTAAAAATTAAAATTCAGAAGGCATAAAACAAGATATAGAAAAATACGATATTTTTAACATTTAAAATATAAACCCACGGAAAGAAAATGAAAAATTTTAATAATAACTTTTTTAGGGAAATGATGTAAAATAGAAAAGCTTTAAACTCATAATTTCGAAAAATCTTATATATAAGAAGTCAGTCAATTTAAAAAATTATTTAAAAAAATATATATACAATAAAAAGAATCTTACATCCAAATAATTTTGAAACAAATAATTTTAAAACATCTTATATATGATTAAAATAAAAATACCATAATCGATAAATAAAAGGCTAAAAAAGGAAGTTGAGAAGAGCATAAGAAAGAAAACATGAATAAGTAAATAACTCAGAATTTGATTCTCATACTAAAGTTCTTTTGACCAAATTTCCAAATAGATTAAGTTCTCTCGAAAGTAACATATTATCAAAGATCTCTCGAAGTATTAGGGGATTTTGCATCTTGCTCTGGGATGAAAGATGAAAGCCTCTTTCTAGGGTAAGTTAGGGGATTTAGGGGATTTCTTTGGACCAAAATTTCAAATAATTAAAAAATTCTATTGAAAAATAATTATATATTAAAAAAATATATATTAATTTAAGTTGATTGTTTGTTATATATTTTAGATGGTTTTTTAATATACTTTTTTGATTTAATTTGTTTAAAATCTTGTATAGACTGGTTGAAATCACAAATTTGAATTGTGAACTTTCCATAATATAAAAATCAGTAAAATTTGTACTGATTCCATATAATCTGTATATATAATAAAAATCAATTTTAAATAACAAAAATCAAAATTTAACCAAAAATATTTGATGATAATATTTAAACAACCTCTCATTTAATACATCACAATAGTATTACAATTTCTCTAAACTAATTTAAATTTTATATACAAGCACTTACCAATATCAAAATTTAAATATAAAAATAAAATAAAATAAAATAAAATAAAATATAAATTATACAAAATATCATAAATATAAAAATAAAATAAAATATAAATTATACAAAATATCATAATTGATGAAAAGCATGCTCCACGAAATATACAATGCTTTCATGACTTTGCGCAGAAGAAGTACCGACAGAAGATTTTAGTGACTTACTTCTCTAACCACGCGGAAGAGAATAGAGATGCAAAGACATACCTTGAAGACAAATGTTGAGCAAGCACCGAGGGATTCAGTTCCTACGCCGGAAGGTTTCTTCCTGACTTCAAGCTTTTCTGGGCGTCGTTTCTTAACTATAAAACTATTCATTTCTGCATCACTGTTCACTTCACATATGCCATTTCTATCAATTGTAGGTTTGGATGAATTTTTGACAGGATCCATGGTAACTTCCATATGATCTTCCCTGGGAGGTGGGGATTTCTTATTGTTCTCAGTCATGCATATATTTTCCTCCTTTTCATCATGTGACTTGTACTTTTCTTGTTCTTTATTCCAACTCTCTGGGCAGGACGGATTGGAAGCAATAATATCTGCGATCGATCGCATCTTCTGTGGCTTCTTTTTACTCCTGGATTCACTGACCTTCAGCTTCCCAGTTTGTTCTAAGAGAAGCACATTCTCCTTCTCCAGTGAGGCCTGGCTATTGGAAAGTTCAGTACATACTTCACTTATCTTGTTTATATTCATATGGTCAGAACATGAACTGTCATTGCTATTCGAGAATGGTACATCAATCCCTGTATCTGAGCCTCTGTGAGAATCATCCCCATTATGGATATCATAATCCATTGTTTGAACTCTCAGTGAATCCACCATGGAAAGTGTTCTCTCATTTCCTCCTTCGAGAACCTGTTGACCAGGTTCAATGTTTTCAGCGTGAGGAATGCTTACAGGAACATTGTTGATACTTTTTGACTGGTTTGCATCTGAAGAATTGTCAATGGGAGAGATTGTCTGTTCCCATTCTTTTCCTTTCATCTTGTCACCTATCTCTTTAAATACATTCTTGTTCCTAGAAAAATACTCCCAAGAATTAGGAGACTGGCTAAGAATCTGAAGTTGTTCAGATTTGTTTTGTTTTGAGCCTAACTCATTCCTTTTTTTACTCAGCAACATGGATGACATTGTTTCCATTACTGCCTGCACCACCTCATCAGACACTGCATTCTCGTTCTGTTCACGTGGACAAGTGTCAGTCATAATGATGACTTCCTCATCGCTTCTAGAATTTGATAGAGAGTGGGAGGTTCCTCCTATGTTCTTGTCCAAATCTGCTATCTCAGATTTGTCATTTTCTAGCTCCACTGGAACAGCATTTTCATTTCTTAGATTTTCCCTTGTACAATCTGTGACCATTCCCTCGTCTTTCTTCTCTTTGCTAGTTTGATATGCGGAGGATCCTACAGCGTCACCTGACTTTAACTCTACTGTGAGACTCTCTACTACTTCTGTGTCGTCTAGCATATTTTCCTTCAATTTTTCCTGTATATCAACACTGGAAGTAGGCAAATGCATACCGGACATGAGACATCGACGATCAAGCCTATCATCACAGGCTTGTATGGATGTCTGCGAGTCCCTCGTATACTCTTTCGCACATGGGCTCTCACTGGAAATGTTAATTTCCCCTAAACAGTTTTCACAATTCCACCACCTGTAGTTAGGTATTTCTAAAGGAGGCAGTGCCATATTGCCTGCTTCCTTCAATCTAGTTTCCAGAAAATGCTGAGGAAATGGCCAGCAAGGGTTTATATTTTGTTGACGAATTGTTGCAACATATCCACTGCATCAGTAAAAAATAAAAATAAAATAAAAATGGAGCAATAGAAGTGCTGAATTATGCAATAGAACCTAGAACCATTATCTGACTCATTAATATTTTAACTAAGGCGGAAAAGGTACAATAAAAAAATATATTGGGAGTATCTCATCGGCCAAAGCAATGCTGAGTAATCACAGTTCTAGGTATATCAAAGTTCAAACGTACATGACAATTCTCACACACAAGATGCGACAACATAATCACCTTCCCTAATTTGAGAGACACATAATCACATGGTGATTATCGACATGAGCAAACAATTGAGTCAACTAGGTTTTAAACAAATTCGAACTTCTGTTTTTTGTAAGGAAAACCTCGCGATAGATTCATGGAAATTTTCGCAATGTATAGGCATTAGTATCTGAACCGTTACAAGCATGAGTATGATACACGTGGATGTGAGAAAGAAGTTTGAAAGATATTGCGTTTATGTGAATTGAATCAACACAAATTTGAAAACTGTGTACATCTGTATTGTCTAGATTTCAGACCCCAGAAAAACCTAGAAACTGAAATTATGATCCTTTAGGAAAGAACAGAACGATGTCATGAACAAACTCTAAATATCAATTCACGTCCGCGTCTCTCTAAAAAGCTTTTGCGTAAAATCTCATATGGAAGTTTTTGGATCGTGAGAACGTGATCACACAATCGAATACAGAAGAATTAGACGAATAAACAAGGATAAAAACGTAATTTTCTTACCGAATACTGAAACGCTCGCATGCTGTGCTTTTGACAGAAATCCTGTCGTCATTTAAACTTCTGCCCGTTTCATGTCCGTCTGCGTCCACAGCCTGCGCCTGCGCAAAGAGTTAGACACGATAAATAACGTGTCACATCATTTAAAAACCAAAATGGTGCTCAAGTGGTTTCAGGTTCGCGTCACCTTGGGTTCGACATCATCCAGCTGCGAAGCGACGGTGACGTCCTGGGCATTCGCCATGACGCAAAACCGTAGGGGTTTTGAACCTCAGCCAATTACCTACGAGCGTGTACAATATGCACAACGTGAAAATATCAGGTATATTTATGCGGTACGGATAGCAAAGCAAGTCAGTACTGACGGAATATATTTACGTCAAATAACGGAAACTAAACCTAGAACCCTCATATGCGCCAATTGATAAGAACGAGTGTTCATTTGTCCAGGTGGGTTCAGCTGGACGCCGAAAAATCAGAGAACCTTAAATGATGGGTTATGGTCCTCACAATAAAGTAAAGACCGAGCAAATTATAAAAATAATAGTGAATCTAACTAATTTTTAATAGCGAAAACAAAGCTTAACCGAATAACTTGTTTAATGGATCATGCTCCTTGCAATAAAGTAAGCACCGGACAAATTAAAAAATAATATTAACCCTAACAAGATTTTAGGGATGTAGAAACTTGAACATTGCAGCTATATTGGGGACGGCGCTAAACTAATACTTTCTCATTCAACATGTGCCAGCGAAGCAGACTTATCAGGTTGTTCACAGTAGAATTCACAAAGCAAGGAACAAAATATGTGCGAAAATTTTCTAATTGCTTAAAAAAAAATTGAAGCGCATGGGCATGAGAAGGGGGCAAAAGTAAAAACCCTAGTTTTTTGAGAATCCAAGGCGGTTTGAGCACGCACCTCAAATCCTCCGCCGGTACGCGTCGCTGGGGGGCCAAGAAACAGAAATAGCCGATGACCGCATGAAAAATTATGAAGCATAAGAATATTTGGCGACACAGGTCCTAGGATCGAAACTCGCCGGATTTCAAGCCTGAGCTCTTTACGCGAGCCGCAATTTGCAATGTGCTGAACAGTTGGGAATTAAAAGTCTCGGCCTTCCTGTAAAGATTTGAACAGAAAAAAGAAAACCTTAAACAGAAATTTACATACACAGACAAAATAGTACTGATTTCAGTCCGAATCAAAGAAACGAGAGTCAACGGCGAGAGTTGTTTCAGCACAGGTTGGATCAACACTCACAAATCCGACTTCAACCGGCGCGAATTGTTTCAGCCCGCAGATTCGAACTTCAAAGTTCAGAAGATTGTCCGATGCGGCCGATAAAAATGAAGACAAATCCCAAACTCCCCCGTCTTTATATTGCCCCGAGATTCGCTGGCTAAAACGAAATGAACGGATAAGACGATTAGATTTACCAGTAATCGATTGTATAGAGCAAAGGGCACAAAACTACTCTCGAAATCGGCAAACCCTAATAGGTAGGGTAGGATTAAAATTTAGGGTTTGTACCCTTCTCTCCCTTCGACTACTTCTAGTGGAAGCGAAGGAATTTAGGGATGCCATAAAACGCAAAATGATGCAGTCCAACTATACCAAAGGACAGAAAATTGTTATAGTGTCCAGTAAACTGCGAACACGTGTTTCCAATATAATAATGTCACTTTTTCTCGTCCTCGGGGAGATATTCCAAACCCTAACAGGTAGTGCTTGCATGAAAAGTGATATTTCCAGTTGTCAGTAATGGACACGTGTGAAAGTAATCAGCCGTTTGAAAAGTCTAATAAATAATATTAATGGGTTTCATCATCTTGCTCTCGATTTCATAGAGTTTCAGATTTAGTCATTTAAGTTCCTAGTCCCCTTCTGCACTTTGCTATTCTCTACATGCATTCTCAATGCCACTTATGTGTATCCTATGTGTTTTTCCATAATTTCTGGACCAGATTGCAAAAAAAATGTTTGAATAACTTTATTTTTAATAAGGTTGTTGAATGTTATTATGAGATATGGTATTTTTAATTTAAAAATAATTAAGTTGATTATTTTTTATAATGATATTTTGAAATTTATTAAAATGAAGAAAATAAGGTTATTAAATATTATTTTATTTTATTTTATTTCTATATTTAAATAGTGGAAGGAATTGAAAGTATCAAAAGATAAAACTACAAATAAAATAAAATAATATAATATAATTAATAAATAAATAACTATCATTATCATTATCATTATGATTATGATTATGATTTTCATTAAGTCAGTGTTTCTTTAAGAATAATTAAATTACCAAATATGATAAAGTTATATTTTTAATTATTGAGAGTGGGTATGTAAAAAGAGAAGTTTTTTAACTTTTTTTTTACAAATTTTTAAGTAAAAATAATTTGAGTCATTTAAATTTTAATATTTTAACTTGATTTTCATATATATCCAATATTTTGTAAACAAATTATGCAGTCAATAATCTGGGTCTTTTAAAATTTAATATTTTAACTTGATTTTCATATATATCCAATATTTTGTAAACAAATTATGCAGTCAATAATCTGGGTCTTTTAAAATTTAATATTTTAACTTGTTTTTCATATATATTCAATATTTTGTAAACAAATTATGCATTAACTTTCACACACATATATGGGAATGGGTAGTTTAAACAAAGTTTTTTGAGGCAAGGTTTGTTAAGGAGTTTTTATTATTTTTTCTTAACCATGGTGGTCCACTAAGTCGTTGGAATGATATGGGCTAGGCCTAGGATCAAACCTTCTTGATGCCACTATACCACCAAGGGTGTATCTAATTTTCCTGTAACATGAATATACCAAGAATATATGACTTAACAAGAACCAAGATGTACCATATTGACTACGAACAAAGTAACTCCCTCAGGCCGCATATTCCTCTAGCCTCATTGCAACAGGCTTAGCATGTCATTCACGGAATAAAACATGGGTAGGGAGGGAGATAACATCCCGCGTTAACCACTCATCCTACTGTTACCTAACTAAGGAGATTTTAATTTTATGCTTCATTATTAATTGCTATTGTGGCTAGTATTTGAGCTACCTTCCCTTTCAACATTTAGAAGAAGAAGAAGGGGGGAATTCCATGAGGTTTCCTTGGAAATATAAATATATTCCAAGGAAAGAGTGAAGATCAATTAATGCAACAAATATTAATGACAAGGAGACAATTAATCCATTTCCTTGCAAAACACTCTTTTATTCTTCAAAAATTATGGATGGACCGTCGATTGAGCACTAGTTGTAGGAGTAGTCATTGATGCATTCCCTTAAAACTAAGCCTATCAACTCTTGGTAAAAACATTGTAGAGAAGCCCATGGAATGTTTTTACACATTTATGAATGGCATAGCTAATAGACCAATGTGCATGGCATGCCTAGTGCACTTATTAGCATAACTTAATGTGCCTCACCTACAAGGATTCTAATCAAGCACCTATTGGAATTATTTTTCCTCGTGCTCAAGAATTTAATTGGCAATGAAATTATTAGTACTTGTTATCCCTAATTTTTGCAAGATGGAAATACCTATCACAAGGGAGGTTTGAACTTTAATGGGGATGATAATAACTTTCGTTCTTGACGCCTAATCAACCTATACTTTTGGAAATGCATCGTCCATTCTTAAGCACTTAAGTGGGAGTGAGATTTGCCTTTTCAAGCATAATCAATCCACAAAGCATCAATCATGTCACAAGAAGGATTTGAATTTGAATGAGAAGGACAACAATTCTCTAGTATTTGTGTGTGTGTGTGTGTGTGGCCCCAAGGATTAACATAATTAACTAAACCATCTTCCCAAGGAATGTTGCATATAAGGAGGCCATAGGTAACGAGGTCCTATTTGAGTCCCTTAGGGTCACTAATTATTATTTTGGTTGACACTTGAATCATCCTCCATTCAACTACTATAAAGAGGTGTGGGTAATCTCACAAGGTCTTCATTGTAAATGTGTTTATGTATGCAGGCATTACACAAGATTCCATTTTACGTCTGTACGCATGTGCACAAATGTGCATGCATGCACCAAAAAACTCTTGTGGGTTAGCACAAATTTTTCATGGGAAAGACATATTGGTGAGGAGGTCATGAACTCAAATACATGTGGGTCTCTCATAGTTAGGCATGTGCATGTTTTGTAAATAGAATTTACGTTTAAAAATGCAAGTGTTTACATTGATTATTCAAGGAAAATAAGCATGTGGTGTGTTGGAAAAATGGGAGGATGTTTCCTACAGGGGGTTTAAATCCATTTGTGACCACAAGTGAGGTGAACATAAAAGGTATCATTATCTAGTTATAACCATTAGACTTGAGCTTGACTGCGACGATATGCGATGATGTCCCAATATAGTTGACAAGAAAATGACTAATTTTTAAACATGTTTTATAGACCTAAACTCAGCTCAATCAATTCAACTATTTTACAAGGTGTATTACCAATGGGGAAACCATAACTTCATAAGTAATAAGTTCAAATAAGGTTTATTCCGTTGAGATTTTCTTGCATGCTTGCAATGAGCAATTGGCACCATCCTTCATCTAGATATTTTAGGAGAGACAAAAGAATCCCAATTGGCACCATCCTTCATCTAGTTCTTGTACCTTATTGAAATTCTTAATGAACCATCAAATTCTTTGAACAAGTAGTGAAAATGATAAAAAAAAATCATAATAAAAGGATCTAAGGATGAAGATCTCTTATGATTGCAAAGGAAAGCTCAAGTAGCATACCATAAATATATTTTCTAACTTAGACGTTAAATATAATGTAAAATATTGGGACCAAAATATTAGGGGTGGAAATAATAAGGGGTAAAAAAATGTTGCAAATGAATTGGTACTTACAATATTTGACTAAAATAGTTGAAAGTTTTATTTGGAAACATATATTATAACAAAGTATTAACATTTAAACTTCAAGAGATAGAAACAAAATTAGGGGTATTCTTTAATACCCCACATATGCATGTGATATGTCATATATTTATTGAGTTAAATCCTATGCTGTGGTATGTAGTTAGTGGTTGACATTGTCATTCCAAGGAAAGTTATGGAATCATACAAAGGCTATGGTTGTAAGGGGAAATGAATTGGTTTTACCATTTTTCAAAAGTGCAATGTTAGGGGAAGGTTTTCAAGATCCATTCTAATCGGGTATTTTATGTTCACCATCAACTCATGAACATTGGTAGTTAATACCACCATCCGTGTAGGATTCCAAGGAAGATGAGGCAATTTCACAAAATTATTTCTTAGGAAAAATAAAATTACAGGTAGGGAGGGAGGGAGAGGCAGGGTTATTCTTTAATATATGTAGGGAAAATGGAGGATGATGAAGCAAGATGGGATTTGGTGCTTTTTAGAAAGTGCTCAAAAAGGAAGAAGAAGTGATTATTCTTTTGTGACTACCTTAAAACATTTTTTATGTAGAATATATTTGAGAGAGAGAGAGAGAGAGAGAGAGAGAGAGAGAGAGGGAAAATGAAAGATGATGAAGCAAGATTAGATTTGGTGTTTGCTAGAATGTGCTAAAAAAGAAGAAATAAGTTATTATTCTTACGTTCCTACCTTAAAACATTTTATTTTTCTTATGTGAAATGGATTTTCAAGGGTGCAAAGGAATTAGCTTACAATGCAATGATCATATACTTTAATGGCCCAAACCCTTCCTCTCAAAGTGAGGCCATATGAATGGCTCTACATGGGTAAAAGTGATGAAGTGTAATATTAGTATCTCTTCTCTATATAGAGGGTTTATACTTTTATGTTCAAGAATTTCAAAGATAAGGAAAATTTTCTATTGGAAGGTCCATGCTTTTATATGAGCTCGGGCTTGGTTTTACAACCATGGTAGGACTCATTAAGTCCATTTGTGTGTGAAGAGATGAGATATTCATCTATCTTAGGCTATCCAATTTTCCTCTTCATTATTTTAATTTAAGGGTTTTATATGATATATGAAATAAACTAGGTTCCTTCAAAGACCTACCATTAGAAACACCAGAGAGAGAAGTACTCTCATATTGGTAAGGATGTCCATAAACATGGGTCTTATTAGGCATATTATTACTAAATATGGATACCATGAGAAACTCCAAATATCAGAATACAAAAATCATATGTTTAAATGTAGATATTATCATAAATAAACATGTTATTCATCCTTTCCCTTTAAATGGGAATTCCATGTAGAAAAGGAATATCCTTTCAAAATCAATGAGGGTAGTATTCATGTTGGGGAAGTAAACTTGAAATTTGGTAGATGTGATTACAAAAAAATACATTTAGAGTATGGAGTGTCTCCCATCACCTTGTTAGGGTCTCTACCCATCGTATATAGATTTAGAAGACAATGGTGGTATGCAAGATGGGAAGGATCAATCTTTAGAAGTGTGTGGGAGGGTTTATGTATTAATACATGGTGTTGCTTCCCAAAAAAATACTTTTTATGGGAAGCTCCATCAATCCATGGAAAATATCATATTGTTGTCAATCTCAAAATGAATATCTATAGATCCAATTTTCCTTGAGTTATCTAGGAGACCCATCTCCTTTAGCTCTCAAAGGAAATGTGGATGCTCACTTCTAATGAACACTCTAGTCATGAGAACATCAATCATCTCAAAGTTTGTTTCCTTAGCTTTAAACTCAATGGAGAATGCACTATATGAAATGAGCCCAACTACATTTTCTATATCATAGGTAAGTATACTTTGAGGGCTTGATCCATATTTCCTACTAAGCATTGGGACTCCTTACCTAAATCTAAGTCTTAAATAAAGTAGTGTCAAGGGATGTAAAAGATTTATGTTCATTTGATCTTAAATTTTTCCCTTATCTATATTAGGTACAAGATGGGTCTTATTTGTTTATATCTTATTTATGCAAACTCATTTTTAATCTCATTCATGAAAAAATGTTTTCCCGTTTTATGCATCCTTTTTGGTTGATTTATGATTTGATATGTCTCTAAAGCTTCCATAGATCGGTACCTAGATTAGCACTAAATGAATCCTCTCTTGATGATCATGTCATTGTACACACTATGTTCATTTTTCTTCTGTTCGCACATTAATGAAATCAAGTGGAAATATATATATATATTTCAAGGAACATTTCATGGGAGCTCCTCTTTGTTAAAATACCTAGATGGAGGATCTAGTATCAACTTCCAATAGTAAGAGTGGTTAGGAAAGTTAAGGGGCTATGTTAGATTTGAGAATGTGAGCTAATATGAACTTCACATCAATAACATTCATTCGAAAATTGATTCAATTGATTGAGATAACACCTAAGGATATTAATATGTGTGTCTATGCGCACATGCGCATCTATTTATATGTATTTTTATACGCATGAATAGACTAGAGGAAATTTATGAGTTAGGAAATTTCCTCCATATTAATGTCGGTAATGTTATCTCCAAAATGACCCATTAAAAAGTGAAAATGGAAAAAATTGTTCAATTTGAATGTAAAAGTTTAAAGCTATTATTTATCAACTCCTTTGTATCACAAATTTTACAATCTATCATCCTAAAGTGTTTTTAGGTTAGTTAAGAAATCGGTTTCATTACAGAGGCTATGCATGTTGGTTTTAATGTTAAAAATATTTATTTTATCTATTACCATCATAATGTTCAAAAATATTTTATATCAACAAAGTAGTATTAATAAAATATTTGTAGGTTTTGAACTTCCTTTTTTTTTGTAAGCTTAGGAGTACTACATCTTAATCATGTCCAATATATCGCCCCAATCAGGGTAAGGAATTGAACTGGTGACTTCACATCAAGGAGTACCCTAACAGAGCACTTGATCATTGTCTATCGAAAACATGATGGACTTGTAGGTTTTGAACTTCTACTTATTAATAATTTCATAAATATTACAAGTAACAACAATAAACTTCATAATGATACAATATTTGATAATATTGTACTAGTAATTCGATTTTCCTTCTTTCTATGTTTTAATAGACAAGACACACATAATCTTGAGCATAACATCCCTTGAGCTTTTGTTGACTCAAATTAGAAATTATATTTGTATTTAAAATGAAAAATCGTGAATGTAAAAACTTTAATTAAATAAGATAAGATTTTAAACCATATTACATTTAAAAATTATGTAGGTAATACAATCTAGCATAGTTATAAGCTTGTAGGAGTCTTCTCATATTTTCTTTAGAACATGAAGTATCCCATATACATTTTTTTTGTGATTCCACACTTATGGTTAATTGGATGAACAATATTCAGTCTTGTCGTGATATCAATCTTGCACCTCTTTTGGAAGACTCTCTACATTTGAAAAATTGATTTACCTCATTCTTGTGTCATCATCTCTACAAGGAGCGGAATCGAGATGCCAATAGTATTTCCAAAGTAGGTTTATATAGAGCTCGTGGAATGTGGTAGATCAGAGAAGAACGAGAGGGTACTATTTAATCATATTTCGACAGGCATTTTTGGGATCCTCATACTCAGTCAATCAGGGGCCCACAATAACCAACTCTTTACATGAGTTCTATTCACAAATTCTCTTGTTGATCTTTTTCTTATAATCCATATTTTTTCTTGTAAAATCAATCATATTTTACGATACTGATGTTTTCAATGATCCATGAGTAGGGGAAAATGTTAAGAAATCTAGGGCTACATAGTTAAGGCTTCTCATTAATTTAATTTCTCTTTTACTTGACAATTTCTTGTGACTAGTTATTTCTTCTTCTTCTTTGTTATTACATTATTACCATCAAGACAATTTAAAAAACTTAAAAGACAATAAGGGAACACAAGAGATAGGTGCTCAGTCAGGGAAAAACCCCTAAGGAGGGGAAAACCTAGTCAAAATTGTTCCTTAGCATAATCAAAATAAGATTGAGACCATCCTAGACCTTGATCTAATCCTTTCTCCACCCATCAAGCCAACCTTTCTATTGGAGTAGAATTCTTCCAAAACGTGTTCTTTAAGGACAAAGACTTCAAATTTTTCTGTCATGTTTTCATTTCATCTCCTGCAATTATAGATACTTCATATCAGTAATAGACTTTGACCTACTTCTTTTTTATTACTTCCATAGGTAGCTAATCCTCATAACTTCAACGAGCTTCTTTTCTTCAACAAGTTACAGATCAAATATGATAGCCAATATTCAAAGGTTGAATTCTCCTTTATATATATATGGTCTTCACAAGGTGGATGAGTTCCTTCATAAGGCTAACTAGACATCTTATTTGAGGTTGGCTAGAAGTGCTCAAGGTCGACTGTTATGAAACCAACTCAAGAAAAGAGAGAAAAGATAGATCAACGCCTTAGAATTCAGCCTCTTCGAGGGGGCAACCTCCTTTACATTACATAAATGAACAATTATTGGATGATACAAATGAAAATACCTCCTTTCTATATATAGGAGTCTAAGTGGTCCCAATACAATCAAAGCCTACATAACAATAATATTGTAGGGCACAACAGTAACAATGGTGGGCTTCTATGTGGCATAATAGTAACAATATGGGCACTACATGGGTACATCAATATAATAAGTGGGTTATACTAATAACAATAAGGGGTTACACTAGTAGTATAGGGGCCTAACATGCCCCTCTCCTTCAAAAAGCGTTGTCCTCAACGCTTGAGTAGTTCTTGATGCTTCTATATAAAATTCTTGTCCTCCCATGTGGAATATTCAGCGGGTAAGTTCTTCCACTTGATGAGATACTCTGAAATTGATCGATTTCGTAGCTATCGGGTTCTTGTTTCTGTGACTGCTCCAGGTTCCAATATTGTTTTTCCTTCCTCTTCAATTTCT
Source organism: Pinus tabuliformis (assembly GCA_031772625.1). NCBI lineage: Eukaryota > Viridiplantae > Streptophyta > Pinopsida > Pinales > Pinaceae > Pinus > Pinus tabuliformis. Next base: position 262,220,770 of record CM062816.1, on the reverse strand, counting down.
GGCAATATTGCTTGAATTGGGATCTTTTGCAACTTTTGAATAAGTGGCCATACTTCTTCGTTCTTCTTCCATTCATCCGTTGCTTCGTTTATCCAATTTGGTTGGATAATATAAATAGCACAAAACAATGCTTCCACATCCTCATCCTTGAAGCGTCTTCCCATTCGGTAAGGTCGCCATTTTTTAAGTGCATGTAGTATTGCCAACATTTCCTTCTCATAAATAGCTTGCTTGAGATGTAGCAGTAAAAATACCCAATCACTCACATCAAAACATTTTTCACTACGATGTTGATCTACCTGTTGTTTCATTTGATTTTGCATCGAAGTGGCGTTATCCTTTAAAAGTTGGAGAACTTGTTGTTGATGCTCGATATGATCTTTCTCTACTTGAACCTTTTTCTTCTTGATATGTCCTTCTATCTTTTGAGGAGTGGTAATTTCTTCCAGTCCTTTACAAGATATGGTCGGATTCATTTCTTGATGCTCGATGTGATCTTTCACTTCTTGAACATTTTTCTTCTTGATGTGTCCTTCTATCTTGATAGTTTGAGGAGTGGTAATTTCATCCATTGAATTACAAGATATGGTTGGATTCATTTCTTCTTTCTCGATGTGATATTTCACTTCTTGCACCTTTTTCTTCTTGATATGTCCTTCTATCTTGAGAGTTTGAGGAGTGGTAATTCTTGCCAATGCTTTACAAGATATGGTCTGATTCATTTCTTCTTTCTCTGGGGTGGTGTCCTGACGTATATCCTCTTCTTTTGATGTTTCTTGATCCTTTTCTTCCTCCTCTTCATATTCTATGTAAAATAATTTCTTCTCAGCACACCTATGACCTTTAGTGCATTTTCTATCACAATTGTAACAAAGCCCTTTTTCTCTTTTTTCTTCCAATTGTTGTGGTGTAACCCTTGTAGGTTGTGGAAGGCTGGGAGAAACAACACTTCCATCTTTATAGTTGTGAGGGGTATGCTTCCTGGTTTCCATAATTTTGCTTTCCACTATGTCACAAAGCCCTTTTACTCTTTCCAATTGTTGTGGTGTTGCTCTAAAGAAGGTGTTTCTCTTTATATCCTCATAATGTGCTATCATCTCCTCCATGAAAATTGACCACGTAACAAGTTTTTTACGAGAACAAAGCCCTTTGTACCATAAAAATTGATCTGGTTCTAAATATGAAGATGCAATACATACCTTTTGTAACAGTTGTACACCATGTATATCAAAATATTGCTCCATCTGAAGTATCCAATTTACCGGATCCTTGCCATCAAACTTCCTCATCTTGCTTTTTCTTGATTTTAGGAGCTCTACCTTGAAACGACTGTAACTCTGTACTTTCAGATCTTTAAGTTCTGAACCTATGACCTGTAGTAGCCCTCTGTGTCCTCTTTCCAATGCCACAAATCTGATCCAAATTGGATTCTCCAAGAAAACGTTATGCACAATCTCCCGCAGTGACCTGATTATAGACTAGTTCAGTAGAGTGAACTTGTATGAAGTGCCACGTGTGACTGTTTCAACCTTTGACTTTGAAAAATATATAAACCGAAACTACAGTCTGTCCTCTTTCTGTACCTTCTTACTAAATTTCAATCCGATGCTCAGAAAGAAAGTTATGACGATTTTCCCCAGGTCACCTGTTTTGAGTGTAATTCAGGAGTCTGCAAAAAGACCAACTTTCGCAGATCATATCTCTGAAAATATCGCGTGAAATGATCTGAAATTCGGACCCAACGTTCAGCGCCAATTCCTCTCAAATGGGTTTTTTTGGTGACTTCTGGAAACCCTAGAATCCAAAGCTCTGATACCAAATGTTATGAAACCAACTCAAGAAAAGAGAGAAAAGATAGATCAACGCCTTAGAATTCAGCCTCTTCGAGGGGGCAACCTCCTTTACATTACATAAATGAACAATTCTTGGATGATACAAATGAAAATACCTCCTTTCTATATATAGGAGTCTAAGTGGTCCCAATACAATCAAAGCCTACATAACAATAATATTGTAGGGCACAACAGTAACAATGGTGGGCTTCTATGTGGCATAATAGTAACAATATGGGCACTACATGGGTACATCAATATAATAAGTGGGTTATACTAATAACAATAAGGGGTTACACTAGTAGTATAGGGGCCTAACATCGACTTGATTATGGAGGGATTACTATGGGTAGAATACATGAAATAAATTTCTTTATTTGACACAATGAGCCCAAGAAGGGTCTTTATGAATGATATTGAACTTTTGACACAAGACACAAACCTACGCATCTACAATGGAGGCTTGACCTATTGAAAAATTGACTCAAGCATGAAATCAATACTTTAATAAGTCAATATAATTTCCTTTTATAAATGATTTTTCTTTTTTCTCTCCTTTGACAAATACATGACTCAAATACAATTACAAAGACCGACACTAGTTACATTTTTCAACAATCCCTCTTAACTAGGGAGGTATTCATAATTACATAAAGGTACATGGAAGATCTCATAATGATACAAACTATGAAGAGTTCTAGCACACACAGTGCTACCAATTAGATACCTGACAAGGGTACTCTATTCAATGGGACTAAGGTGTACTCAAGCTTTTAGCCACTCTATGTACCATCAGGATTTTAACCTCTAATACCAAGCTAGGGATCTAGGTGTGTATCGAAGGTTAGAGCTCCATGACCAACTCCACCCTCCCTACTTCAGGATCTAGAAATCAACACATAGGCTAACCAGATGTTCTCCCAAGCATCTTATTGCCACAATATGCTTTATCTCTCCAAATCAGATATATATATCCATCAATCCAACCATGATTCAAACATTCAACCTTGTTATGGAGAGATCCTACACAATCACAACCCTAATTAGTAATATACCTTTAAACCCAAACCCAACATATATCATAACAATGAATTATTGTTTCCTATATAAAAGTAAACCCAAAACTTCCTAGTGCTACTTATAGAACTTATCAAAAGCTTTCTCCTTTCATTTCTTTAGCAACACCAAAAACAACCTCAATACTTATCAAGTCTTTTGTTTGTGACTTCATGAATTATGAACATTTTTCTGAAGTACTTTCATTCATTACTTCTTCAATAAATTTACTATGACTATTATAATATTCTCTCCATCTTAATTGGGGAGATATACCATTTCTTAAATCCAAGTTCTCTCTCAGCTTAACAACTTCCTTCTTCTATAACATTAGAGAGACTACAAAATTTCAAGGCTTTCTTGTTTCTCATGGCATCTAGTTCATCTTTGTCATCATCATTCTTATAGCTCCTTCATCATGCTCATCATTATTATCATCTTCAATTATGAAAACCTTCAATATCTTGAAGATTATGTACCTACAAAAAATTAATAACAAGTACAACCAAATACAAATATACAAAATCATGAAGTCAACTATATCATTACAATGGAACCATCAAAACATTCAAGTTTTAGACATCAAATACCTAAATCTAGTTAGGTTCATAATCAACAAGGGACACATCTTTTATATTCTAGATTTTAACAACTTTCTAGGGTTTTGTCACAAACCCTAGATTCCATATTTGAGACACAAAGCCTTAGATATTAGCAACTTAATCAAGAAATTCATCTAACATATTCTAGAGATTTGTCACAAATCCTAGATTTTATCATCATCTCAATAATTGAAAACATTTTACTTGTAGGGTTTCATTCTCATGCTCTAGAATATCAACCTATACTAGGTTTATTCATAAACCTAATATTCTATGCTCATAGAATTTTATATCAGACTTTACTAGGTTTTTGTTACAAACCCTAGATATCATTAATGAATATTATCAAACTATCCATTCATATCTAGGGTTTTCTCATATCAATCTTTTATTAATGTTTTATGGTAAACCCTGGATACAAAAAACAAACCCCAACAATTTTGATTAAACTAGGGTTTCAATTATGCGAAAGCTTATGCACCTAGGGTTTCATTTTGAGGATTTACCTATGAAGCATTTTGATTATAAACCCTAAATTACCAAACCCTAAGAGTATAGGATTTCATTATATATATAATAACGAACCCTAAAAGACTAGGGTTTCACAACATTAACAAACCATAAACATTAAGAGTAGAATTTTGTTTCTAGAATTTATCAACAAACCCTAATTAGATTAAGGGTTTCATTGTTAACATACAGTAAAAAAAAGAGACTGGGGTTTTATAGTGAACTCTAAAGGTTAGGGTTTCACTAAAGTTAGTAAGAGATGATAAGGGTAGATTCAATCTAAAGGCTAATCACCCAAACAAGAATCCTCATGATTCAAAAGCATAGACATGAAAGAGTTAGTAATGTAGAACAAACTTTTAAAATGACTACACCTTGTAATATGAAGAATATTTACTATAAATAGCTATATATATACCTTGATTTACGCCTTTTACAAACTCTTAAGTTTAATGAAGGGCTCCCTCTGAAGTATTTTCATCTCCTTGTTTGTCAACTTGTGCTTTAAGGAGTTAATTTACCAAGTCATCATATACATGTGATACTTCTCGACAAGTACTAATAAGAATATAATAAATCTAAACCCAATAATATATAACCTTGAACAAATTCCAAGAGAGTCTAATTAGTTCTAAATATCATACAATTCAACTTTTCATAAAGAATGGTCATATACCTATAGACCTTAGATATCATGATTTAGAGATTCATAGAGGGATCAAACAAATAAGATAAGGGTTTCTTTATATGTACTATATAGGGTCCACAATACCTAAATAACTATCCAACTCTTAAAGTCATATAAGTATCTAAACTCTAAAAACATGATGTGTATACCTCAAATTCGCATACCTTTGTCTCTTGGAAAATTAATGTTCCATCTAGCTTTTTTCATTTTTGCAAACTGAAGGAAAATTGTTAGGTAATTAAAACATATAAAGTAAAATTATTAATTACTTGATTTAGGTGATTTATTTTACCATAGAGAAGGCTTCCAAGAAAAGTTATTGAATGCCAATCCAATATGATAAATCCTTTCTTTGACCATATAAAAGGTTTTCAAAAAAAAGTAGTTGTAAGGAATTATTCACCGTTGCAAGATGCCTCAACGGTTTATATTCTCAACTTTTGGATATAGTATGATGTGAAAGTTTCTACAGATATATAGAATATTCCTTTCTCTATCTAGATCTTCTTTATAGTTTTATAATTGTTATAGGATTCATCTAGACTTGATGCATAAGATTTTGGATCCCTTTTGAGACTAACACCTATCTTCCTATCTTCTATCCAAGTCAGATTTTTATATCATTGTTTAGGCTCATATTGTATAAATATTGGATGTACTAATTCTCATATTATAACACAATAGTGACAACTTATTTCTTGTAGTGACTGAAGCTTTGACCTATACCTTTCTTAACTGGTTGTTTATTCTTCAAATAATACATTATTCCTTGATGTGATCACCCACGAAGATATACTTCAAATTTTCTGAGATTGCAGAATTTTGTACTATAGTCTATGCCTAGGACTACAGTAGGAGTCTTGGATCCTTTTAAGACAATTGTAACCTCATGATAGGATTTTCAATGAACTCGGTTTTTGGACTATTTCATGTGAAGATTCTTTGTCGGCATTAAATCATTTTCAAGACTGCATAATCAGAAAGAATTTGGACAAAGATTTCTTGATAATGATTCTAGACCTTAAAGAATGTCCCCAGGACTTCAATCCATATCTTGAAGAACTCTTCCTTCCTTTAGCTTCAATAATAACCCTTTGGATGTAGAGAATAGAGTGTCTAGGCTCTCAAAACCTTTTCGGACTTCCTGAACAAGCCCGTGAGATTTGATAATGTGACTACGACTAGTTGTCATGCCTATAATTCTTATCCATTACTTCTAGGAGCTAGGTCCTATCCAATAGTCTTACCTTGGCTATCTTGAAGCCTTTAAGGATCTTCTTCTTGCCCTTACATGTATGAACCTTTCTTTGAAACCATGTTGAGAAATCTAGGGCTAAATAGTTAGTTCTTCTCATTAATTTGATTTCTCTTTTACTTGCCAATTTCTTGTGACTAGTTATTTCTTCTTATTCTTTGTTATTACATTATTATCATCAAGACAATTGCCAAAACTTCAAAGAACAAGAGAACACAAGAGAGAGGCGCTCAACCAGGGAAAAGCCTTAAGGAGGGGAAGACCTAGTCAAACTCTTCCTTATTATAACCAAAATCAGATTGAGACCACCCTAGACCTTGACCTAACCCTTTCTCCCCCCATCATGCTAACCTTTCTATTGGAGTAGACTTCTTCCAAAACTTTTTCTTTAAGGACAAATATTTCGGCCATTTCTATCATATTTTCATTTCGGTTCATGCAATCATAGATACTTTGGACCTATAATAGACTTCAGTATGCTTCCTTTTTATTACTTCCATTGGTAGCTAATCCTCATAACTTCAATGAGATTCTTTTCTTCAACAAGTTGCAGATCAAAAGATGGTAGCCAATATTCCAACATTGAATGATCCTTTATATATATGTGGTCTTAACAAGGTGGATGAGTTCCTTCATGATGCCAACTAGACATCTTATTTGAGGTTGACTAGAAGTGCTTGAGGCCAACTTGATGGTGGAGGGGTTACTATGACTAGAATACATGAAATAAATTTATTTCTTTCACACAATGAGCCAAAACAGGGTATTTATACATGATATTGACCTTTTGATGACACAATTGGAGGTTTGACCTATTGACAATTTGACCCAAGCATGAAACTCGTGCTTTAATAAGTCAATAAATTGTCTTTTTATAAATAATTTTTCTTTTTCTTTCTTTTGAAAAATACATGACTCAAATACAATTATGAATAGTGACACTAGTTACATTCTTCAACAACAAATACATTATATATGGCAAGTGTGACATGGGGTTTCACTTACTCTTCGCTACTTTTCTTTTGGTTGGACTAGGCTTCAGTGAGCAATTTCAAATACATTAATATTGGGAATGCACTATATCTTAGTGGGTAATGTTCACTTCATTGAACGACCTCTTTACAATCATTTCGCTTGATCATTATCATTAAATCACAAAAATAATTTGGTAAACAATACATTAAATGTTATGTATGGATTTTGGTATACATATTTTTCCATTATAATGAGCAACAATTTCAAAAATATTGAAAAAGTCAATATTAGTAAGTCACATTCTTCCCTCGTTTCCTAGAGCTTCTCTACTCCCTTCCTTAAAAATGGATTTACACATTTAATTGGATGTTGAATTATCTTGACTTAGAATTTACAAACATGAAAGCATATGTTTTATTCAAACTTTAGACTAATAAAATTAATTAACTTATAAATAAGCTTATAATTTATAATAAATAATTAAATAAAGCCAATATATAACCATATGGAATTAATATTCATATAGGACTTTCTATGAAATAATTTCCTAATTCTTTACAAAATTAAAGAGTGTTTTTTTTGTTTTAAATGTTAGCTTTCTTCTTTTTACTTCATGCCATATTTGATTCATGCTCTCTCCTTTAATATTAGCTAGGGTAAGAAAATTTATTCTTCATGCCATATTTGATTCATACCCTCTCCTTTAATATTAGCTAGGGTAAGAAAATATCTTCATTTGTTGTTCTTTGATGGTAGTTTAATTTTTATTTATGATAGTAGCGAAAACTAACAAAATAAAACAAAGTGTTTTTTTTCTTCGCACATTATATAAAATGTTATGTATTTACTTTTTAATTAACATTTATCACCAAAGTTTCATTATAATATTAATTGAGCATGATTCAAAATAGATAATATAAAAGTAAATTTAGTGATTGCACACATTATTAATAACATATTGATTTTTAAATCTCACTGTCGTAACAAATATTTAATGTAGAATATATTTCTACTCTTTAGATCTTCATACGAGGACTTTAGTCAATGAACTTCTGACATATCATATGTGTTTATGGCATATTAGACAATACGCATAATTTGACTAAATATTGGAAAATACCTCTAAAAATTATATTATTTAATCCTCTATCAATACAAACCCAATACACCTCCCAATTTTAAAAAGCTTTATTTTCATGTATTCACTTTTTCATCACCATTTTTTACAAAATAAAACTCATAAAAATTAATTATTACCTAAAATGTAGCCAAACACAACATTATTGATAAATAAAAAACTCAAGCAAAAATTGAAAAAGTGAACCTCAAAGAAATGTTCAACTAAAACTTTCAAAGTCGATGTTAATGTTCACCAAAATGAAAAGATTTAAAATAACCTTATTTATCAAAGTATAACTTAAATGGTTTCAATAGAAAAATATCATAGAATGAATTCATATATTACTGAGATGATTTGTAAAATATAATACGTACATGAAAAAGGTGTTCAATTTTATACTATGAAGGGCAAGTTACGTGAAAGAGCACAGTGAGACAAAATAAGTGAATTACATTGATGACTCCTATGTTTAGTTGTAAGATAAAAAGATTATTTTTAGAAAAATATTTTATAATTTAGATTATAAAATATATATAATTTTAAAATGTTAAGCATTAAGATATAAAGAAGGGCAATAAACATGGTAGGTTTTTTTCCTTTAGCATTATGGGAAGCTTGGAAATTTTCAATAATCAAATAAAAAGATTTTTTTAAATGATATCAATCTTTCTAAAAGAAAAAGAAATCAAAAGCCTAATTGTTATTAAATACTCGTTAATCATGCTCCAACCAATGCAAAACCATACTATCTTTGAGACATTAAATCATTTTCGATTATCAAAATAATAGAAAGAGTCAAAAGAAGCTTTGAATCTATCGACTCTACTTTATTTTTTAATTTGGAAGGTTGTGAGCAACTTATATGACTCAATGGAAGACAAAGGTAGTTGGCTGACGGAAAAATTGTTAAGCACAAATGGGAAGACCTCTTGAATACCATATTTCTAATGATCATATATTTACTAATTTTTATAAGTAACATAAAACCTACGAAACTATGGCTGAAGGGTGATATCATAGCTAATAACAATTAGCTGCCCTTACTAGCAACATACTACTTTTTCCAATTGAGTTGGAATCATAACTAATAACAATTAGGTCCCTTTACTAGCTACATATCATAACTAATAACAATTAGGTCCCTTTACTAGCTACATACTACTTTTCCAAGTGAGTTGGAATTTTTTTAATTAAGGGCAATGCGAACGATTTTTTTATTATTATTATGAAATTTTAATATAGAGAAATAATAGTTTTTGCTTGTGTATTTAAATTTTTAAATGTTTTAAATCACTCTTCCTATTTACTTTGTTTCATATTTGGTAGAGAATATTATGGTCTAGGTTTTTATTATTATTTTTGGAGAACAATGATTTAGAAATAGATATTTTAAAATTAAAATTAAAATTAAAATTTATTAAAGGGTAATGATGGAAGGTCATAGACATGTTAGCTAGTGCATTCTCTATGAATTATTTAATTTTTATCATTTCTAAACGAGGAATATTAAAAAAATCCATGAGCTTTAGGTACCTTCTTCTCATATGAATAAAAAATTGCTATCTAAATTGGAATTGTAAAAAACTAAAAGAATTGAATTACCATTGTTGTGATTAGTGAATGTTTGAAGTTTAAGAAGTTGGAAGCTAATTTTAGCATGTTATATTAACTAGCTTTAGAACTCAGGATTTTCCATTCTTTTGAGTTATTTCCAAATATTTTTATTGGGTCTATAAGAATAACAATCAACGAAGAGGAAATTGTCCAAAAGTTGCATCAAGATCTACTTAAAGGAGAATGTAATGAAGGAATCATCTTCACATGCAAGATGTCAAGCAACAAGCTCTTGGTGGACACATTTTATTTAAAGTTTAGGTTTTTAATTTTTTGCAATAATATTTTAGTCTTGGGTTAGTTCATATTTACTAATAAGTTTTTAATTTTATTTTCAAAATTCAAAGAGCTAATTCATTTACTAACTTTATATATTTATTGTTTTTTTCTTGTTTTTTAGCTTGATTTGAACTTTGAATCTCATTATTTACATAATACTTCATATCACTGGGATGGTCAATTAAAATGCACCACATAGGCTATTTTCTTACTTTCTTAAATAAAAATTAGCTATATATCTTTTTATTTTTTATTATAAAAATTATATGGAGAAATATTTTTGACCATATTATTACTTATATACTTTTAATAATGTTATTACTAGCACAATGATATGAATAAACATCAATCCATGACAACAATTATATGAATAAACATCAATCCATGGCAATCATTAAAACATTTACCATATTATAAATTTTACAATGCACAAATTAAAAAAAATATTAAAATTAACCAAATTATAACTTTATTTTAAATTATTATTAATAATTATAAAAAAAAATAATATATTAGTTAAACATATATACATTTTTACAGCATATAATAATATTTTTAACCATGAAGATCCATCCTCACTTTACCATGAAAATTTTCACCTTGTAAATAAGTTTTCTTACAATACATGGGGCAATACCATATGCCTAATATTACATGTGTTGATATGATGTTTTTTTTAATTAATTAATTTGACATAAATTAATTAAAAGAGCATAACTAATTTGTAGATAAATCTAAGCCTATATCCATTTAGAGGGATCAAATCTCTTTCTTGAGGCCCAAACCTCTTTTAGAGTGAAAAGAGATTTGATCCCTCTCGATGGTTGGCATATCCGGAGATAAAATGACTCTAGGTTAGTTTAATTATCAACCTTTAAATAGACCACATTAGAGAAGAATACCATGGGAAAAAACCATGGCTTAATAATACTATAAGAAAAAGCTATGAGCTACATATTTTATTTTTTAATTTAATTTAATTTAATTTAATTTTGTTTTATTTTAAGTAAATCAAAATATTAAACATTACAACATCTCTATTATATTGAACCATAGAGTATCTCTATTATATTGAACCATAAAGTACCTCTTAGTATAATTATAAATATTTCAACATATTCCATAACAATTAAATCTCTATCATTTAATTAAAAATTACTAATAAATAAATTAAACTTGTTAAAAATTTATTCTAAAATAATCACATCTATAAACATAATTACTCATATAATCTTTTAATAACTCATATAATTTTTTAATAAAATTATATAAAATAGCCGTTATTTCTTTTTTAAAGTCTAACTCAGATATATCAGAAGAATAATTGATTTTTTTACAATCGTTCATATTGGGTCATATAGGAATAATGCTTAATTTAATTAGCCTGTGATAGTGTGTCTTTGACAATACTGCCATCGTTTTTATAGTTTTAGTAATCATATTTTACTTTATCAAGTTGATGGATATAATTATGATAGACATTTCTCGTCCTTGTTAGTTGCAAACTGACACCTCATTATTTTTTAAAAGTGGACCCCAATGCTAAGTGGTGATGCCTTCAGGGGCTCACTTGAATTTCCCATTTCCTTCGGTGGGAAATATAGAGCGGTTAAACCGTTTAATGACCTCACGCACATAAGTCTTTTGTATTTTTCTTTGTTCTTTTACATGTAAAATATGCTAATATTACCTTATAATTAGCCAGGTTGACACCATTTCGATTATGACATTAGAAAAACTTACTTTTCTTCTGTTTTAAAATTTATTAATAATTTTATTATTATAAAGAAGCACTTCAAATATAATTGCATAAATGATTTTGACCTTTCGTTATTTTAATATAAAATTAAGGTTTTATATATTTTAAGATTTAATTTTTATTGGTTTTTTTCTTTTGTAAGTTTAGCATAATTACATTTTGTAAGTTCAGCACAATTGCATTTTCATCGGGTCTAATATCAATTTCACCATAAATGATTTTGACATTTTTTCATTTTAATATAAAATAAAGTTTTTATATATTTTAAGATTTACTTTTTATTGCTTTTCTTTTTTGTAAGTTTGGCACAACTACATTTTCATCAAGTCTAATATATCACTAATTGGACTAGTAACTTCACAACAAAGAGTGCCTTAACAACACCCAATCACCATCATGTCTACTATATCACCCCAATCACGGTAGGGAATTGAACCAATAACTTCACAACAAGGAGTGCCTTAACAGAGCACCCAATCACCATCATGTTTAATATATCACCTCGATCAGGCCAGGGAATTGAACGAGTAACTTCACAACAAGGAGTGCCTTAACAGAGCACCCAATCACCGTCTATCCAAGATCTGGTGGACAGATTTAACTTTTATTGTTATAAGGGAAAACTAATATATATATATATATATATATATATATATATATATATATATATATATAAGGAGGATAATATTTTTTATTAATTGTGATGCTTGTTTTCTATAAAATCTATAGAATAATATAAATAATTATAAATATTATAATGTTAAGGATATTTTAACTTTTAAAATAAAAAAAGATGGTGTACTGAAATATCTGTCTTTCTTATTAGATATTGTTTTTGGATTTAAATTGTGTGTGAGAAAAAACAACCCACCATTAGAGACAAAAGAAGACAAAAAAAATACAAATAAATTGTCAAAAATGAGAATAAATTGATAGGGATAGACATCCCTTGAGAGAGAATTAAAGAAAAATTAATAAACTAACTAACAAGTTAAAGAAAAGAAAGTGATTCACCATTGGAAGAAGACATGAATAAATTAAATTAAAAGAAATGAATGATCTAAGTAGAAACAAAGGATAAAAAATTGAGGAGAAAGAGAAGGGATAAAGAAGCTAAAGAAAGGTAATAAGAGAGAGCCAGGAATGAGAGTTGAATAAGATACAAAGTTGTTGAGGGAGAATTTAAGAAAAGCTAAAAAATTAAGGATGAAAATAAAGATAAAGATTAAAAAAAATCAAAACAAATAAAAAAGTAAGGAACAAGTGAATAAACAAGGGGATGGGGAGAAGGCATCGGAGGAATGAGAGGAAAAAACAAATTGAAGGAGAGGGAATATGGGAAAAAGCATAGATTAAGACATGAAATGGTAAAGGAGGAGGATGAGTGAAAAGTGGGAGTGAGGATGAAGAGGGGAAAGGGAGGAAGTGAGGAGAGAACAAAAATAACCAGAGGAAGAAAGAAAAAGGTGAAAATTAGAGACTCATGTGGTAAATGGTAGCTTTCCATCAAAGGATTAGTTTGTCGCCATCTTCATGGTTGAAATTATTTGGGTGTTTTTTTCATTTCAACAAATTCTAAGATAATTCGAATAGAATAGAAGGGTTATAAAGCCAATATTTTAGCATCCTAAAAAAATTGAAATGGTTTGTTTGTGAATGTGTTAATGGTGTTGGATGTCACCAAAATTGTAAGGCAATCTCCCTGATGTGATGTCTCAATTAGACCTCACATAGTTTGGTGTAGGAGTCCCATCTGGTCATGTGGTCCAACCACCATTTGGAAAGGTTTCACAAATACACCTTGGTTACGATTATACACAAGAGAATGCAAAACCCCTTTAGGGTAGCAACTATGTAAGCTTTGTGCGACACCCAATGTAAGGTGTACAAGGGAGACTTCCACAACTGGTAAGGGAAATGAACCACTAGTTAGAAAAGTAATAGGACTATCCTAAAGGGAACCTAGGAAGGAAGATAAAGGCTTGTTGATTACTTGCAGATTAATCCACATAATAAACAAAAATCATTAAAGCATAACAACGCTCATTCAACAAAAACCATAGCTAAGCAACTAATTAGCTCATAAACTTAGTATGTGATTGAAGCAAAATATACCATAAACATAACAAGAATAGTCCTATTATATATATATGATACATGTATGAAGAAGTACCGACTCATTGAAATTTTGATTAAGAATGAAAAATCCCAAGTACATTGTTACATAGATGAAATACTATATCCAGTAGTGGAACATGAAGTCACAACTTGCCTCTCCAAAGGATGATCTATCTCCTATGTACTCTAAGAGAAGCCAAGGAAATATGCCAAGAATACAATCCCTTAACTTGAGTTATGAGGAGCTATTTATAACAAATAACAATGACAATTGAGTTGCCTCATGACTCTTCACATCCTATGATTATTCATATTATATTCATTACTTATTACATTCGATATGTGGAATTCATTACATACCATATATTACATAAGATAAATTACATATGAGACGGTGGCTATATAACACAAAATTGATAATGGGACATGCTTATCAAATTGATAAATCATATGCTTCCTCATGGAGCTCATTTGTAATGTTTGTGTGCCATGCTCTGAACTCTGTTGAGATGATTCTAACCCGAACTGGAAAGTCCCCTACATACCACATCTTCACCTTCATTGTGTCTGTCAATATGATCTTGGAGCTTGACTGTATATTATTCCATATCCATGAAAGTTTCATATGATATTTGACTAGTGTGATGGTGTACTGTGGAAAAATTTCCTTGGTGACTCCCAAGCCTTCTTGTTCTATTGCTTGCTTGATTTGTTCAACATATTTCCTGATCTCCTGGAAGATGATCTCTCTACCTATGATTGCTTCAAATGTTCCTATTGTAAGCATATAATGTTTCTTTGTTAGAGAATTGAAACATTATGCAATCAATTACAAGCAACAATAGTATTAACTGATTGCTCTCCAAGACACATGTAGTTATGATGTGAAGGCTCTACTAAACTTTGTCTATCTCTGCAACAATCTTGTTTTTATTTTACAAATGTTGCAGAGTATTTGGATACTTGGCAGCCCACTCCTGAAGAAAATCAACCACTCTATTTGCTACTTTCAATAGTGTTACCACTTTGTGTGCTTTCTTTTGAATGCCAACAAGAGGAGCCACCACATGTTGTATAAGTATCATCTCATCATATAACCCTACGATGGTGTCCTCCATTGGCCCCAATTCCTCCTCCATAGTTGATTAACATTTTCCGATCTTGAAACCTTGTGATGATAACCATTGATCCTCTCCTGCAAGATGTTTCGCCTATTACTTAACTTCAACAAGTTCTTTCCTCATTCTAGCATTCTCACTTAGTAGATATTCAGAGTTATCCTGTGCTACTATGGAAAAAGAAACATTTGCCGCCATGAATGCCCTAGGATTCCTTCTGGTGTTGCCAATTATCACCTTCTCTGTAGAAACTGAGACTGGATTCTAAAGATCATTCAGAAAGTATTTATTCCTCTGTCACATGATCCTCTTATTAAGCTGATCAAATGTGACACTGCATACATCCATGACTCTATCTACTGGTGGAGATTTGATCCCCATTTCTTTGAATGGAAGATGACCACTTGTGAGAGGAGATTCCTCTAGAAAAAATTGTTCATCATCCATGGGTTGAATGGTATCTTCTTCCTCCGACTCTTCCTCTTCTATCTCTTGTGTCAACTGTTCTTCTTCCCATATCTGTACTACTTATTCCTTATGGGACTGCCTCTATTGTTCTTATTCTATCCTTCTCCTCTCCTGTTCTTCTTCTTGTTGCTTTTGAAGCAACTCATCCTGCTACCTTTTCTCTTCTTCTTCTTCTTCTGCTTCTCTCCTCTCCTATTTTTCTTGAATAGCTCCTATGTTCAAAGGATCAACTTTCCACTTCCTGTTGCTCTCGCCTATTGAATCATATTTTATCCTCTTCTTGGGAACAACTTTCCTTGCTTGAGGGATTATTTGTTCTTCCTCCTAAACTTGAATATCTTGAGATGGTGGATCTTGGGATGAACTGGTCTCTGTTACTGGAGGTTTTTTTCTAACTGCATTATACCATTTCTTCACTTTTCATTTTTTATTGTGGACATTGATGAATACCCCGTACTGTAATTGAACCTTTCACAATGATGCCTGCACACTCTTCTGGGATCATATCCATGAAAGTATTTAGTGGTGAAGTGCAAGTGACTAAACTCTTGTATTTTTTCTGATGTCACCTTGTGGCTCTTCAACTCATATAATTCGATCGTCAATGGGAAGATGAGCCAAGCAACTTTCTTCCTCCTCTGAATAAATCTTGACAATTCCTTATCCAATTGATTTGTTACTTTTTGCATGACCACCTTATTGGTCACATATCACGGCATGAGATGAGGGGATATCTGAAAACCTAAACATCTGATATATGTACCCTCGAGGGCTGCAAACCAATTCATGATATCTTGTAGTGACTCCTTCGCGTGATTAGTTATGCCAAGAGGATCAATCTCAAATATCATATGAAAGATAACTGCAAATAATTTCTCAACCAATCTATCGTATGCACATCTGAAGCTTGATTATGATAACACTCTATAGTGAAATTAAACTGGGAACTTGTTCTAAGGGGTCCAGTTTGATCAGGTGATCAATTTTAAGATCAAAAAAGAAAGTACCAAGAAATTCTTGAAACTAGAACCAAATCAAAGAGCTTGCAAATTTCAATCTAATGCAACTTGAATCACTCAAAACTGATATCGTATGCTTCTGATATCGCATTCTGATCATTTTCCCAAATAGGAAAGAAAATTGTAGGTACACTGATAGTGCAGTGCGTATGCTGACTGGAGAAGGTGACTGGGCAAGCTGATTGTACAATGTATGCCAATGGTAGGCTTCCACTTGTCCTCCCTAGATTGGTTGAATTCTGCTAAGTTGTGATTGGTTGTGTTTGTGGTTTATTTGTCCAATGGATGGAAGCCACATAGGCCAATGGATGGCTGTCATGTGGCCTCCCAAGGGCATAGAAAAATTTTGTATGGGCCAAACTGCACTGACAGGGATTAAACATGGAACCAGTCGAGCATAATTTAAGTGCCTTACCATTAGGGCGCACAGTGGTTCTTATAAGTCACAGTGGCTAACCACTATATTAAGTATACATTGGCAATATATGGGGGAAGGGGTCGGGGCTAAGATCTAGCCCCCAACCACACCACACACCACAGAATCATGGCGGAGGGAGCCAAGGGCTCAAGGCTTAGCACCAACCCAAGGCCATAACACCTTACCACTGGACCGCTACCATATAACCTATGGAGGTGCTAAGGAGTGGGGGTGGAGGAAAGAGCTCTAGTCCATGGTCATACCACACCTGATATGCCTGCAACAGAGGCTACAAGGTAGGCACTAAGGTAAGGGGGAAAACCCTAGATATTCTATGACCTTATGTGACCTGGTACGCAGGATTAGGGGCTTTGACAGTTCGGGTGGACCATTGGCCTAGCCCTTGGCCCCGTGGAGTGCTATACGGCCTCTCGCCCGACTTTTAAGGGGCCTAACTAGCGGGGGTGGGCGTTAAGGCCTAGCACTCTGCCCTATGTTCCCACAAGACCATGATTTTCGGTCTCAAGGTGTTAGAGGTTGAATTAAAGATCCAACAAAATGCATCGGGAGAGGGTGGAATCATAGTTTTGTTAGATATTTTTGGGGCATATTTGTAGGACAGTTAGCGAGAAGGGCGAATTTGTAAGATGGTTAACATTCAAGTTCATGAGAGCTTGGAAGCTCATAACGTTTTGAGTTTTTATCCAAATTGAGCTCATAAAGAAGCTACTTAGGGCTTTTTGGATGCTCTGAATCCATTCGTAAACTATAATTTCTTATTTAAGCACATCTACAAAGTATTTTTTCATATTTGAGAGTAAAGGTGTATGGATCAGTCATGGTTTGGAAGTTTTTCTGGAAGGTATTCGAACATGGAGAAGACCTTGTAGGGGTATTCTCACTTTTAGAAGGCTATTGCTGTAGATGACCAACAAGGTTCAACTCAGGTTCAACTTTGAGTTACTGTTGTTGTGAGAGTTATTTGTAGGAGAACATTGTGTTATAGGGGTAATAGCCACATATTTACCTACACCAATTGTTTATGTAGTTCATTTTTATACTGAATATATGAGTGGTCTAGTCATGTGGATAGGCCTGAAGATGTAGCCCAGGAGGGGTGAACTCTGTCAACAAACCTTTGTCTTGCTCTTATTTATGCCTACATGGATTATGTGCTATTATGTTCATTATGTTAAATTACATATGAAGACTAATTCATAATGAGAAGAGACATTTGAAAAACCTATTGTTTCAAGACCTATTTTTAATCTTGTAAAGCATTGACACGGTCCTAAGTTTTTTTTTATTTGACTTTGGAAAATAGGATGAAATCACCTAATCCAATTTCAGATTAGTTTGGTATCAGAGCACCAGTTGACAAAGTGGAGATAATGGACAACCAAAAGAGACTTCAAGAGTTAGAGAAGCATAATTTGTCACTTCATATGGAGTACATAGAATTGAGAAGGATGTTGGAGATAGCTGAAGAGGACAAGAGACACATGCGCTTTGTATTGCAACAAGTTCTTGATGAGGAAGTTGCAAAAAGTTGAACTCCTGCACCAGCAAGGGAAACCTCCAAAATAAGGCGAGTAAGTAGTCATGGTTCAAATAGTGGTTTTGGACCATATGTGGAAGATGTTGCACGTACATTTTTCAAACATCTTCAAGAAGCACACTATATGCCAGTGGATAAGACTGGGTGGCTAGAGTCATCTACAAGTTGGCCATCATCGTCATCATCAAAAGCTAAGAGGAGGAATGACAAGTTTAAGGAGGTAATTATCATCTCAAGTTCCACTCCTTTTGCTTATATGCATAGCAACTCTTTGTTAGCGTTTGAGCAACATACAAAGGGCATAGAAATCAAGTTTCTTTCCAAGATGGGATATGAAGGTGGAGGCCTCGACATAAATGACCAAGGTATTACCAATCCAATTATGGTTGAGGAGACACCGAAGTATATGGGATTGGGATATGGTCGAAGGGAGTTTGGGGAATGCTCCAAACAACTTGAGGTACATCAAAAATCTGAGCATGAGATATCACCACCTTGTGACAACTGTCAAAGTTGCAACTCTAGAGACATGTATAACTCTCAAGAGTGTTTTCCAATGCATGGAAATTTTGAATACTTATGGAATAAGTACCCTTGTACATTTTGTGATGCTATTGACCATTGCGTAGCTGTATGTGAGAAAAATATGATAATGGTTAAAAGAATGAACCAAATTTTAGGCATCAAGCATAATGAATTTCTTTCGCATGAAAGAAATTCTATGTCAGCAAACAAGAAGAACTTTTTCTATGCTCATTGCAAAGTGCATGGACATGACACTAAATGATGTTGGAAGTTGCATCCGAAATTTCGTTTAAAGAAAGGTAAAGAGATTATGTTGCATAATGCAAGGGAAATAAAAGGTGGCAAAGAGGACTCTCCACAATCCTAAGCGACCTTCAAGACAAGATGGTGCAAGAAGAGAACCCACAAGCCTAGGAGAGGCAAAGTTTGGGTAGACTTATTGTAAAGTTTTTTTGTAAAATTTTGTAAATACTTGTTGTCATTACCTATTTAGGTACTTTTGTAAAGTGAACATTCATTGTCACTATGTTCAACAAGTAGATATTTTTCATTGATGCATGTATTGACTTGTTATAGTCCACATGTTAAGCAATTTTATGTATGTACAAGATTTTTGTTCGAAGTTGTCTATTATTTGTCATATGTTCACTGATATAAGTATTTGATTTGCAACTTGTGAGAATTGAATATTTTTTTTCAAGATTGTATAAGATGACTATGTATTGTAGGTAAGGTCAATCATACCATGGAAAATTTTGCAGCAGTGTACTTTTTATGTACAAGCTCAGCTTGAAGACGTTAAAGCAAGTTTATTTTGTTTCTGATTTCCAAGATGGGGTTAATTTTGTCTTCAACAGTGTAACTTCAAGATGAAGTATTTTTGGAGCCATGAAAATATGAGAGTAGAGAGAATGTTCATATTCCATTCATCAGTATTTTGTTCGTGCAACAGTGATAAGAATGATGACTCAATTCTTAATAGGACAATAGGTCTTCATGAAGATGATAAGTGAAGTGCCTTGATTGGGGCTTGAAGTGCACCAATTGAAAATTTTACAATTTGGAGTGAGATTTTGGGTGTTTTTGAGTTCCATCCTATTCATATTGACTAGGGAAGTAAACTTTTGGAGTCCAAAAGTTCCTAGTGGGGAGGTGTGATCAGGTAATGAATTTTAGGCTCAAACATGAAAGTTCCTAGAACTTCTTGAATCTGGCTCCAAATTGAAGTGCTCGCCAATCTAAATCCAATGCAATTTAAATCACTCAAAACTGATATTGTATGCTTCCGATATGGAATTTTGATCGTTTTCCAAAACATGCAAAAATGTTGCAGGTACACTAACTGTGTAGTATGTACGCTGACTGTACATGTGGGCCAATGGAAAGCTTCCACTTTTCATCACCGGATTGGTCAAATTCTACTAAGTTATGATTGGTTGTGGTAGTGGTTTCATGGTCCAATGGATGGAAGCCACGCGGACCAATGGATGGCTACCATGTGACCTCCCAAGGGCATTTTTTTTTTTGTATGGGCCAAACTGACACCCACAAGGATCGAACACTGGACCAGTTGAGCACAAGTCAAGTTCCTTACCACTAAGGCATGTGGTGTTTCTTATAAGTCGTAGTGGTTAACCACTGTATAAAGTATACGTTGGTGCAATATGGGGGAAGGGGTCAGGGCTAAGACCTAGCCCCCGGCCACACCAGACACAACAAAACCATGGCGAAGGGAGAAAATGGATTGGGGCTTAGCCCCAGCCTAAGGCCATAACACCTTACCTCTGGACCACTACCATATAACCTATAGAGGCGATAAGGAGTGGGGGTGGAGGAAAGAGCTCTGGCCCATA
Organism: Pinus tabuliformis; assembly: GCA_031772625.1. Lineage (NCBI taxonomy): Eukaryota > Viridiplantae > Streptophyta > Pinopsida > Pinales > Pinaceae > Pinus > Pinus tabuliformis. The sequence goes on along the minus strand of CM062816.1, from coordinate 262,200,003 downwards.
GTCATACCACACCTTATATGCCCATAATGGAGGTTACAAGGTAGGTGATAGATAAAGGGGGCCATCCCTTGTTCATTTGACAATGCACGTGCCCAAGGAAAATTACAAAAGGTGCTCAGGTGAGCAATTTTATGCTCGAAAATGAAAGTGCCCAGAACTTGTTGAAATCAGCGCCAAATCGAAGTGTCTATCATTTTGAATCAAATGACGTTCATTTCACCTCAATCCGACACGAGGAGCTCAAATTATCGTTCGTTGATCATTTTCCCAAATAAGAAAAAATTGGAGGTGAGTGGTTGACTGTACATTTTTGGTCCAATGATAGGCTACCATTTAGCCACTCTAGATTGGTCAAACATTAAGGAATCTGATTGGTTTCAATTTTATATTATTATTTTTAATGGCTGACTATGTTTGTATAGTCTCTAATGTTGGAAGCCACGTGGGCCAATGAATGGCTGACACATGGCCTCCTAGTGGCATTTTTTTTTTATGGGTGAATAGGCCTTCTGGAGAGTCAAACACTAGACTTTCCACTAAGAAACAAGACTCATTACCACTCTAACAACACATTAGGTCTTAACCCATATAGTCCCCCACATATATTTAAATTTAAACACATTTCATTGTTTGGGTTTGGCCAGGGCTAAGCCCTAGCCCTAGTTCCTACCCCATAGAACCTTGGGGTGAGACCAAGGGCCAGGGCTTAGCCCCAACCCTAAGTCACAGGCTCTTCCACATATAACTTCAGATCGGAGGCCAATGGAGGGGCCAGTCGTAGGAGCTTGGAGATGGGGGCCAGCCCTGGGTCACATACGCCCATATAACCATAGCGGAGCTGAGTGGAGGGGGCCAACCCTTATGTACGCGGAACAGGGGCTAGCCCTAGGCCACATGGCTAATGCACATGACCACTGTGAAGAAGTTTGGTGTGTGCGTGGATTTGTAGGCCTGATTTCTATGGCTTCAATATGAACAACTCCATTTTCGTTGGGGGCCTGACCAAGAAGTGCAGGTGGTTAGCCCTAGCCCCTGGGCACATGCCCCCATGCAATCGTAATTTTCATAATTTTGGGGATTTGAGGAAATTTAAAATATCTGACAATTTCACCCGTCGGGTGCAATTCTAGACCATATTTGCGCTTTGGTTCTAGGTTTAGGGTGCTCAAGCCAAGTTTAGGTCGAATTATAGGTTGTATAATGGTCAAGTTCATTAGAGAGATTGGAAGCTCATAACGTTTTGCATTTTTATCTCAAATTGAGCTCATAAATAGGCTTCCTAGGGGTTTTTGAATGTTCTAAATTCATTTTTAACCTCTAATTTTTTATTTGAGCACATCTATAGGGTCATTTTGAAGGTTTTAGGCTAAACATGTATGGATAAGTCAGGGTTTGGAAGCGGTTCTGGGAGGTATTTAGACATGTAGAAGACCTTGTAGGGGTATTCTCACTTCTAGAAGGCTACTATAGTAGCTATAACTAGTAGGGTTCAGCTCAGGTTCAACTTCTCTTATCATGAAGTTTTGACTATATGTTTCAATGTGGAATTGAAGCATGTACATGATGTTTTTTAGCTCATTTCGATTGAAGTATGTCATTTTTGAAGGAGATGTTTTGAGTTGCTGCTGCTGTGAGAGTTCTTTGTAGGATAACATTAGCTTGTAGGGGTAATAGCCACATATTTAACTGTAGAAAATGTTTATGTACTTCATTGATACTGAATATATGAGTGGTCTAGTCATGTTGACAGGCCTAGAGATGTAGCCTAGGAGGGGTGAACTCCATCAACAATCCTTTGTCTTGCTCTCTTTTATGCCTTCATGGATTATGTGTGTTATGTTCATTATGTTCAGTTACATATGAAGACTAATTCATGCTTGAAGAGACATTGAATAAACCTGTTGTTTCAAGACCCATTTTTAACCTTGCAAAGCATTGACATGGTCCTAAGTTTTGTTTTATTTGATTTTGGAAAAGATGAAGAAATCACCTAATCCAATTTTAGATCAATTAGGTATCAGACCACCAGTTGACCAAGTTGTAAGATGGGAATAAAAAATAATCTTCAAGAGCTAGAGGAGGAGAATTTGGCTCTTTGGATGGAGAACATAGAATTGAGAAGGATGTTGGAGATAATTGAAGAGAAGAAAAGACACATGCACTTCATATTGTAGCAAGTTCTTGATGAGCAAGTTGTAGAAAGCTCTACTCTTGCACTAGCAAGGGAAACCTCCAGAATGAGGCCAGTGTGTTGTCATGGTTCAAATAATGGTTTTGGACCATATGTGGAAGATGTTGCATGTAAATTTTCCAAACATCTTCAATAAGCACACCATATGCTAGTGGATAAGAGTGGACGACTAGAGTCATCTACACGTTGGCCATCATGGTCATCATCAAAAGCTGAGAAGATCAATGACAAATTTAAGGATGTAATTAGTGTTTAAATTTCCACTCCTTCCCTTTTCATGCATAACAACTCTTTTGCAGTGTTCGAACAACATACCAAGGGAATAGGTATGAAGTTGCTTTCCAAGATGGGTTAAGACGGTGGAGGTCTTGGAAAAAATGGTTAAGGTATTACCAATCTGATTATGGCTGAGGAAAGACCGAAGTACCAGGGATTGGGATATAGTCGAAAGGAGTTTGGAGAGTGCTCCAAACATCTTGAGATACATCAAACATCTGAGAATGATATGTCACCACCTTGTGACAACCGTCGAAGCTGAAAATATAGAGACATGTATAACTCTCAAGAGTGTATTCCAATGCATGGAAATTTTGAATATTTGTGGAATCAGTACCCTTGTAAATTTTGTGATGGTTTTGACCATTGCGTGGGTCTATGTGAGAAACATATGATAATGGTTAAATGAATGAACCAAACTTTTGGCATCAATCATAATGACATAATGACTTCCTTTCACATGAGAGAACTTCTATGTCAGCAAACAAGAAGAAATTTTTTTGTGCTCATTGCGAAGTGCATGGACATGACACTGAATGATGTTGGAAGTTGCATCTAGAAATTCGTTGAAAGAAAGGTAAATAGATTATGATACATAATTCAAGGGAAACAAAAGATGGAAAATAGGACTCTCGACAATCCTAATAGACCTCCAAGACAAGAAGATGCAAGAAGAGGACCCATAAGCCTTGGCGAGGTAAAGTTTGGGTACACTTATTGTAAAGTTGTTTTGTAAAATTTTGTAAATACTTGTTGCCATTACCTATTTAGGTAATCTTTTAAAGTGAACATTATTGTCACTATGTTAAACACGTAGATGTTTTCATTGATGTATGTGTTGGCTTGTTATAAGTCCACATGTTCAAGGAATTTTGTGAATGTACAAGATTGTTGCTCAAATTTGTCTACAAATTGTTATATGTTCAGTGATACAGGTATTTGATCTGAAACTTGTGTGAATTGAATCTTTGTTTTTAAGATTGTATAATATGATTATCTTTTATAGGAAAGGTCAATCATATCATGTACAATTTTGTAGCAGTGTACTTTTCATCTATAAGCTCAACTTGAAGACGTTAAAGAAAATTTATTTTGTTTCTAATTTCCACGATGGAGTCAAGTTTGTCTTCAACTATTTAAACTTCAAGATGATGTGTTTTTGGAGGAATTCAAAGATGAGCTTAAAGAGAATGTTTAGATTCCACTCATCAATATTTTGTTCCTACAACAACGATAAGAATGTTGGCTCAATTCTTAACAGGACAGCAAGTCTTCATGAGGATAATAAGTGAGGTGCCTTGATTGGGGCTTGAAGGGCACCAATTGAAAATTTTGTAGTTTGGATTGAGTTTTTGGGTGTTTTTGTGTTCCAACCTCTTTATATTGACTAGGAAAGTAAACTTTTGGAGTCCAAAAGTTCCTAGTGGGGAGTTATGATCAGGTGATCAATTTTATGCTTGAAAATTTAAGTGCCCAAAACTTTTTCAAACCGATTCAAAGTCGAAGTGCCTATCGTTCTGAATCCAACAACGTTCATTTCACCTCAATCTGACATCAGGAGCTCAAGTTATCGTTTGCTGACTATTTTCCCAAATAGGTAAAAAAAATTCAGATGACAGGTTGTCTATACATTTCTAGGCCAATGGCAGGCTTCCGCTTTCCCACTCTAGATTGGTAAAAAATTATGGAATTTGATTGGTTTAAATTTTATATTATTATTTTTAATGGCTGACTATGTTTGTATGGGATCCAATGGTTGAAAGTCATGTGGGTCAATGAATGGTTGCCACATGGACTCCTAGTGGCATGCTAAAATTTGTTTATGGGAAAACAGGCCTCTGGAAGAGTCGAACACTAGACCTCCCACCAAGCAACAAGACTCATTACCACTCTACCATTGTGTTGGGACTTAACCCATATAGTCCCCCACATATATTTAAAGTTAAGCATATTTCATTCTTTTGGTTGGGTCAAGGCTAAGCCTGAGCCTTTTTCCTCATGTCCACATAACCTTGGGGTGGGACCAAGGTCCAACGCTTAGCCCAAGCCCTAAGTCATAGGCTCCTCCACATATAACTATAGGCGGGAGGCTAATGGAGGGGCCAGCCCTAGGAGCTCGGAGATGGGGGCTAGCTCCCAGTCACATATGCCCATATAACCGCAGCACAGTTGAGAAGAGGGGGCCAACCCCTAGGTGCGCGGAACAAGGGCCAACCCTAGGCCACAAGGCCAAAGCACATGACCATTGCCCAACAGTTTGGCACATGCATGGATTTGTAGGCCCGTATTCTGTTGCATCGATATGACCAACTCTAGTTTCATTGGGGGCTTGGCTGACAGGGGAGAGCAGTTAGCCCCAACCTCTGGGCACATGCCCCCATATTATCATAATTTTCAAAATTTTGGGGGTTAGAGGAAATTTAAAGTGTCTGACAATTTCACCTGTCGGGCATGATTGTAGGTCAGATTTGTGCTCCTGTTCTAGGTTTGGGGCGCTCAAGCCAGGTTTAGATCGAATTGTAGGATGGATAACGATCAAGTTCATGAGAGAGCTTGGAAGCTCATAATTTTTTGTTTTAATCCAAATTGAGCTCAGAAAGAGGCTTCTTAGGGGTTTTTGGATGTTCTAAATCCATTGGTCACCTCTAATTTCTGATTTGAGTACATATATAGGGCCTTTTCTTAAGTTTGATACTAAAGGTTTATGGATCAGTCACGTCTTGGAAGAAAATATTGGAAGTATTTGGGCATGAAGAAGACATTTTAGGGGTATTCTCACTTGAAAAAGGCTACTATAGCAGTTGTAGCCAGTAGGGTTCAGCTCAGGTTCAAATTATTTTATCATGAAGTTTTGATTATATGTTTCAATGTGGAATTGAAGCATGAACATGATGTTGTTTAGCTCATTTCAGTTGAAGTATGTCATTTTTGAAGGAGATGTTTTGAGTTGATGTTGTTGTGAGAGTTCTTTGTAGGAGAACATTACCTTGTAGGGGTAATAGCCACATATTGACCTACATCAAATATTTATGTACTTCATTGGTGTTAAATATATGAGTGGTCTAGTCATGTTGACAGACTGGTGATGTAGCCTAGGAGGGGTGAACTCTGTCAACAAACCTTTGTCTTGCTCTTATTTATGCCTTCATGGATTATGTGTGTTATGTTCATTATGTTCAGTTACATATGAAGACTAATTCATGTTTGAAGAGACATTAAGTAAACATGTTGTTTCAAGACCCATTTTTAACCTTGAAAAGGATTGACACAGTCCTAAGTTCTGTTGTATTTGATTTTGGAAAAGAGGAAGAAATCACCCAATCCAATTTTAGATCAGTTAGGTATTAGTGCACTAGTTGACCAAGTTTCAATATGGGAAATAAAAATAATATAAAAGATCTAAAGGATCAAAATTTGGCTCTTTGGATGGAGAAAATAGAATTGAGAAGGGTTTTGGATATAGCTGAAGAGAAGAAGAGATACATGTGCTTTGTATTGCAACTAGTTCTTCATGAGAAAGTTGCATAAAGCTCTACTCCTGCACCAACAAGGGAAACCTCCAGAATGAGGCTAGTGTGTGGTCATGGTTCAAATAATGGTTTTGGACCATATGTGGAAGATGTTGCATTTACATTTTGCAAACATCTTCAAGAAGCACACCATATGCCAATGGATAAGAGTGGATGGCTAGAGTCATCTACAAGTTGGCCATCATCGTCATCATCAAAAGATGACAAGATGAATGAAAAATTTATGGAGGTAATTACTATCTCAAGTTCCACTCCTTTCGTTTTCGTGCATAACAACTCTTTTGCAGCGTTCCAACAACATACCAAGGGCATAGATATGATTTTTTTTTCCAAGATGGGATATGAAGGTGGATTTCTTGGAAAAAATGTTTAAGGTATTACCAATCCGATTATGGTTGAGGAAAGACCGAAGTACAAGGGATTGGCATATAGCCGAAAGGAGTTTGGGGATTGCTCCAAACAACTTGAGCTACATCAAACATCTAAGCATGAGATGTCATCACCTTGTGACAACTGTCGAAGTTGCAACTTTAGAGACATGTATAATTCTCAAGAACGTTTTCCAATGCATGGAAATTTTGAATATTTGTGGAGTCACTACCCTTGTACATGTTTTGATGCTTTTGACGATTGCATGGTTGTATGTGAGAAATATATGATAATGTTTAAACGAATGAACCAAATTCTGGGCATCAAGCATAATGCATTTCTTTCGCATGAGAGAACTTCTATGTTAGCAAACAAGAAGAAGTTTTTTTGTGCTCATTGCAAAATGCATGGACATGACACTGAACGATGTTGGAAGTTTCATCTGGAACTTTGTTCAAAGAAAGGTAAAAAGATTATGCTACATAATGAAAGGGAAGCATAAGATGGAAAGGAGGACTCTTCACAATCCTAATCGGCCTTGAAGACAAGAACATGCAAGAAGAGAACCCATAAGCCTAGAGAGGAAAAGTTTGCGTACACTTATTATAAAGTTGTTTTGTAAAATTTTGTAGATACTTGTTGCCATTACTTGTTTAGGTAATCTTTTAAAGTGAAAATTATTGTCACTATGTTAAACACATAGATGTTTTCATTGATGTATGTTTTGACTTGTTATAAGTCCACATGTTCAAGGAATTTTGTGAATGTACAAGATTGTCGCTCAAATTTGTCTACAAATTGTTATATGTTCAGTGATACAAGTACTCGATTTGAAACTTGTGTGAATTGAATCTTTGTTTTTAAGATTGTATAAGATGACTGTGTATTGTAGGCAAGGTCAATCATATCATGGAAAATTTTGCAGTGGTGTACTTTTTATGTACAAGCTCAGCCTGAATATGTTAATGAAAATTTATTTTATTTCTCATTTCCAAGATGGAGTCAAGTTTGTCTTGAACTATTTAAAATTCAAGATGAAGTGTTTTTGGAGCCATGCAAAGATGAGCTTAAAGAGAATATTCATATTCCACTCATCAGTGTTTTGTTCCTGCAACAACGATAAGAATGTTGGATCAATTCTTAACATGACAACAGGTCTTCATGAGGATGATAAGTGAAGTGCTTTGATTACTGATTGAAGGGCACCAATTGAAAATTTTGTAGTTTGGATTGAGTTTTTCAGTGTTTTTGAGTTCCAACCTCTTTATATTGACTAGGAAAGTAAGCTTTTGGAGTCCAAAAGTTCCTAGTGGGGAGGTGTGATAAGGTGATCAATTTTATGCTCTAAAATGAAAGTGCCCAGAACTTGTTGAGACCAACGCTAAATTGAATTGTTCCTCATTTTGAATCCAATGACGTTCATTTCACCTAAATCTAACAATAAGAGCCCAAGTTATCATCTTCTCAATCTTTTCCCAAACAGGTAAAAGAAATGCAAGTGACTGGCTGATAGTACATTTCTGGGCCAACAACAGGTTGCCACTTGGCCACTCCAAATTAGTCAAAACTTATGGAATATGAATGGTTTGAATTTATATTATTATCTTGAATGATTGACTGTGTTTGTATGGGATCCAATGGTTGGAATCCACGTGGGCCAATGAATGGTTGCCACGTGGCCTCTTAGTGGCATGCTAAAATTTGTTTTTGGGTGAACAGGCCTCCGAGAGAGTCGAACATGAGACCTCCCAAAAAGAAACAAGACTCATTACCATTCTACAATCATGTTGGGACTTAACCCATATAGTTCCCCACATATATTTCAAGTTAAGGACATTCCATTGTTTGGGTTGGGTCGGGGCTAAGTCCCATCCCTGGTCCCCGTGCCCACAAAACCTTGGGGTGGGACCAAGGGTCAAGACTTAGCCCCAGATGTAAATCATATGCCTGTCCACATATAACCACAAGTGGGAGAATAATGGAGGGGCCAGCCTTAAGATCTCAATGATGGGGGCCAACCCCATGTCACATATGCCCATATAACTGCAGCGAAGTTGAGTGGAGGGGGCCAACCCCTAGGTGCGCAGAATGGGGGTTAGCCCTAGGCCACATGGCCAAAACACATGACCACTACACAACAGTTTGTCATGTGCATGGATTTGTAGTCCTGAGTTCTATGGCATTGATATAATCAGGCGGTTAGCCCCAGCCCCTAGGCAAATGCCCCCATACGATCGTAATTTTCGGAATTTTGGGGGTTAGAGGAAATTTAAAGTGCCTAAAAATTCTACTTGCTGGGCATGATTATAGATTAGATTTGCACGCTGGTTCCAAGTTTGGGGTGCTCAAGCTAGGTTTGGGTTGAATTGTAGGATCGATAACAGTCAAGTTCCTGAGAGAGCCTGGAAGCTCATAACGTTTTGAGTTTTTATCCAAATTGAGCTTAGAAATAGGCTGCTTAGGGGTTTTTGGATGTTTTAAATCGATTGGTAACCAATAATTTTTAGCTCATTACATCTACAAGGTCTCTTTTCAGATTTGATACTAGAGGTGTATGGATCACTCGGGGTTTCGAAGTAGTTTTGGGAGGTATTTGGGCATAGAGAAGACCTTGCAGGGGTATTCTCACTTCTATAAGGCTACTACAGTAGTGATAATGAGTAGGAGTTTGTTCAAGATCAAATTCTCTTATCATGAAGTTTTGATTATATGTTTCAATGTGGAATTGAAGCATGCACATGATGTTTTTAGCTCATTTCAGTTGAAGTATGTCATTTTTGAAGGAGATGTTTTGAGTTGATATTGTTGTGATATTTCTTTGTAGGAGAACATTACCTTGTAGGGGTAATAGACATATATTTACCTACATCAAATTTGTATGTACTTCATTGATGTTGAATATATGAGTGGTCTAATCATGTTAACGGACCCTATGGTGTAGCCCAGGAGGGGTGAATTCTGTCAACAAACCTTTATCTTGCTCTTCTTTTTACCTTCATGGATTATGTGTGTTATGTTCATTATGTTCAGTTACATATGAAGACTAATTCATGTTTGAAGAGAAATTGAATAAACCTGTTATTTCAAGACCCATCTTTATTGTTGTAAAGCATTGGAACGATCCTAAGTTTTGTTTTATTTGATTTTGGAAAAGAGGAAGAAATCACCTAATCCAATTTTAGATCATCAGGTTAAGGTGCTATGGTAAGGGGGTCAGACCCAAGTCTTATGTGACTTTATATGACCCGGTGTACAAGATTAGGGGCTGCGATGGTTAAAGTGGAAAGTTTTCTTGACCCTTGGCCCTGTGGCATGCTATATGACCACTCACTCGACTTTTAAGGGGCCTAATCAGTGGGGGTGGGGGTTAAGGCCCAGCCCTCGGCCCTATGTGGCCACACAACACTGGTTTTTGGTCTCAAGGGATTAAAGGCTGAATTAAAGTTCCAACAAAATGCACCGAAGGAGGGCAGAATTGGTTCTCCGTTAGCGATTTCCAGGGTGGAGTTGTAGGGGTTTTAGCCAGAAGTGAGAATTTGTAGGATGATTAATAGTCAAGTTCATGAGAGAGCTTGGTAGCTCATAATGTTTTGTGTTTTTATCCAAATTTAGCTCAGAAAGAGGCTACTTAGGGGTTTTTTGATGTTATGAATCCATTGATAATCTTAAATTTATGGTTTGAGCACATCAATAGAGTCATTTATAGGTTTGAGATTAAAGGTATATGAATCAGTTAGGGTTTGGAAGCAATTTTGGAAGGTATTTGGACATGGATAAGACCTTGAAGGGGTATTATTTCTCACTTTCAAAAGGCTACTATAGAAGCTATAACCATTAGGGTTCAACATAGGTTCAACTTCTCTTATCATGAAGTTTTTTTTTATGTGCTTGAATGTGGAATTGAAGGATTCACTTAATGTTTTCAACTCATTTCAGTTGAGGTATGTCACCTTTGTAGGATATGTTTTGAGTTGCTGCTGTTGAGCCTCCAAAATATCTTCAAAATGACATCCACTTTCACCTTTATTGCCACCATTTCACTCACATGTCACATCTCCATAACCATATAACCTTTCATTAGCCACCATTTTCATAAATATATGGGTTAGGATCCTTATTTACCAAAGTTATTTATTTTATGTGCTTAAAGTGAATTTGTGATTAAAAACTAGGAAATTAACATGGTTTCATGTATCTATATATGTGGCTTGAGTTTCATGACATGTGTTGGCTTAATGGGGCCTGACCCAAGTTTATAAATTTTTAGCCAAACAAATCTCGACACTACCGGCCCTTTCGGCAATAGTCCACGGAGTGTGAACTAAAGTCTCACCTGAGGTAGTATGGGAGGGTGCTGGAACTAGGTTTTCGCACCCTAGGGATGTCTTGATGTGGTCTAGGTTGGCGCGGGGTGATCTTACACGAAGTGTTGCTTCCATGCAACTATCTCCTTCGGAGCAATTACCTTAGTCAAGAGTGAGTGCAAGTTACCCTTTTCTGTGCTTAATATTATTAGAGATCTTTGGTTACTTATGAAGGTACAGCTCTTTCACTTATTATGTAACATAAACATACATGCACGTAATCATAAATCAGGAACAGATGCATAACCTAGAATCTAGAACAGATACACGATATTTCAAAATCAACTTATCTTTATTAATGCCTTTATCCAGTTACAATCTACTTCCTACGCTGTGCACACAGCTGCAAGGGTCTGCGCACCTAGCTGCAGACTCTACCAGGCCTCCATGTACATAGCTGCGGAGCCTCTATCTTCTACTACAACCTTTGACTCAAACTTCCCGACTCAAAGCGACTATTGCAATTAACAACTCATGCACTATAGATCTCCTTACTCCTTGTCCAAAAACTATGTTCTAAACCTAGAGCCTTGCTTTATTTATACATTCTCATGGTCCGCAGACCATGGGTAGGCCGACTCATTTTCTGTTATTTTATCTTATTTTTAGGCAAACTACCCTTTGACTTGAGTTATTACAACTCACACTCCACTCATTTCGCGGAGATTTTACAATACAATACCCAAAACTTGTGGGCTTTAAGCCCAAAAACCATTACGCGGGGGATCTGCTGCCCAACAGGCCCCCAACACAATCATCGTGACTCGTCCCGAGTCACATGGTTGGTGCAGTAATCTTTGCATGAAGTTCATGTAGCAATTTTTGCGCTTCACTGATGTCTGCAGCACATTCCTCCACGATCTACTCTATCAAATGCGCGACTACATTCTGATGCATCGTTGCTAGCGACGTTCACTTGCCTTTTCGGATATGTGTCCTACATTTGGGTCAACTTGCTCTCTATTGTGGCAGTGACCGTGAATGCTTCCTCGAGCCAAGGCTGGATGCGTGCTTTAAGCCCTGCTTCTTTCTGTCGTGCAGCGTCCACTTGTTCTTTTAGATCCTGGGCCTCCCTTATCTTGGCCAAGCATTGGGTGAGGGCGACCATCTGTGCAGTTCCCCGAACATCATCATAAGCCCGCTGCAATTCCCGCGCTTCCATTTCTAGCTGTCGTAGCATTGGGTCTTCCTGGAGTGAAGTGAGCATTAAGAGGGATTGGTCCAACAAGCCAGTGCAGTCTTGTACAGCATGCTCTATCTCTTTCAACCCCGATTGAATGGCTTGGTAGTGCTGTTGTCTGACTTCCGGGTTTATAGAGGACTGCGCCTACAATCGCAGCTTTGCTATCTGCAAGTTTAGTTCCAACTGCACCTTCGCAGCCTCCTCGTGGGTTCTACGAACTCCAACTGCCAGTTGGCGAATCTTTTCTGCTGTGGGGAGCTCTGCTGGTACGACCAACTCCGCAATACTACTACAGGCTTCCTCCACTGCCTGTTCTACTCCCTATTTTTGGGCAACCATGTTGTCGCACTGCAGGCTGAGCTATTCTAGTTTTTCATTTTGCGCACTCAAGATTTGGAGAGCGCGGCCCTCCCTGGCACGAATCTCAGTAGTTACCCCTTCCTGTAGCTGGTGGAGGATTTCTCTGGGAAGGGTAGCCAAATTCAAACCCCAACCCCTTATGTCGCCTTTGGCTGCTACTATGACGACTCCTTTTGGCAACACCAAAGTGTGCGTTGTGCTTGCACGTAGCATCTATTCAGTCTCGGATATTCCTTCTGCAAGGTGCGGTGTCATCATTCCTAGGGTTTGCACCTGTAATGCCTGCAACTGTGCTCTGAGCACCCCCAACACAGTCATTTGCTCCATCATCAATTCTGCTAGGGCATCCTTATCAATAAGGGTTCCTCCCACGGACTCTATTGCCTTTGTCCTTTTTTGCACAGAAGGTTGCTCCTGGTCACACGACCTCTTGAGTTGGGTCACATTTGTTGTAAGGTTCGCGCATTCCTGTGTCTCCACCTCCCCTTGTATATTCTGCTCCATGGGCATTTCTTGGCCTTCCTCAGCCTCTTCAGCGGCTGTGGTTGTGGTCTGTGTCATTTGCTCTAGCATGGCTTCCTCAACCATCATCTGTGCATGGCCGCTTCCTGTTCTTGACACCTTCTTTCTGCTAGCTTCACGAGGCGCAGCTTGGTCTCCTTCTTCTTCTATTGCACCGCAATTTTTTCTAATTCTGCCAAGTCCAGGGCATGCCACTCTAGAGACCATGACACCATTACTTCAAAGATTGCATCATCTGTGGCAATGAATGACAACTTTTCCCATGCTCGGGCTGGATCCTTGCACGCCCGGATATACAAGTTATGCATATCTACCTTGAATTCCGCCACACTCTGTAAAGTGTTATATACCACCGGGGACAAGTGTGGCCTATGGTTGATCCATGTTCATAAAATTGCCTCTACAAATGTCCAAAATACCTTTATCTTCTAGATCCTTGCCGCATCTGTGGTCACCCAGAGCGAGGTATACCTCACGCCCTCGGGCATGTTCTGTTCCACAGCGGGAAACTGGCTATCTGCCGACAGCTCCTCGGTAATCAACATGATAGACAAGAGCACCCAAGTGTAGTGGAAGGTCTTACCCTAGTCCTATGCTTCCCTGCAGTTCATAAAAAATTCATCACACAGAAATTGTGCCCAATTGAACTGGACCCCTTCTGCACACTGCTCTGCCAACGCAATTACAGATGTTGGTACTTCATCTGCACGACATTTCCTCATGAGCTTGCTGGCCAACAACTGGGTGGCAACATGCACCCCTTGATATTTGATACTTGTGATTACGTAACCTCGCTTCCTTTTCTCTAGCTTATATTTGGCCTTCATAGCTTCTGCAAGGCCCAAGTCACTACTCTTTCCGGCTATGTCTACGGGATTGCTTCCTTTAATCGGCAGCCATGAGATTCGGTGAATTAAGTCAGCCGTGATGGGAATCAGCTCTTCCAGCCATAGATACCCATCATGTACTAGACACAGTAGCTACTGGATGACAAAGATAGTGATAGGCACGCGGTGGTAGTGGGGTATCCACCACAGATATAGTAACCCTGCCTTCTCCACACCTCGCAACCATTTCTGCTGTCGTAGTTTGTCCGCGGCCAACTGTGGGAATTTCTCGCTATCCACCAGGTCCCAATCTTCAAATTTTATATTCGGTACCCGTCCCAGCAGTAGTCCGTCAAACCTGATATCATCCGGAAGAAGCGGGGTTTGGAGCGCGCTCTTCGAGGCCTCCAGGTCCTTTGGTATCTTGGCTGTCCCTTTCCATGGGGAAATGTAGGAGGGTAACTCTATCGCTGAAGGTGCTTGGGAGATATTTTCCTCCTCATCGTCCTGTGCCTCTATTTGAGCTATTAGGTCTTGCATATATTCTTCCTCCTCTTTTGTCTCAATAGTTACGACTTTACCCTTTTCAGCTAGCAAGATTTTACTAACTCTTGGGTGTCGTGGCGATACACGGATGGGCCCCATCGATTGTTTGTTCTTTTTGATCGCGGTGTGTGAGGGGACTTCGGGACCTCTGGTGTGCTTGTTGCCTCTCTGGGCTCCTCCTGGGTCACCCAGGGTTCTTGGCTACCTCCCATAATTTGCACTCTGGTTCTCGACATTGTGTTTATATTGGACTCGGTTAGTCATGCATTTATGGGTGGCAAGGTAGCTTGGGACTCACTGCTCTATTCTACCTCAATTCTTAACAACCCTAGAGCTACTTGAAAACTACCCCGTGGAATTTTATAATAACAGTTGGATTTGAATTCAGCCTTTCCCTCCATTTTTGAGTCCTTAGTACTTGCTTGGCAGCAGATCTCCCCAAATCTAGCTCGTAATTCATGTCTTAAAAGTCTGCTGCCTACTCCTTTCTGCATTAAATTAGCCCTTTTGTCATGAACAGTGACATCAACGGTCATCCCTGAGCCTCTGAACGTGGTAGTGCATCCCCTTAAGCGTGACTGCAAACCTTGTGCCAGACAGGCTCTATGCAGACCCCCCTTTCCATGCATATTTCCTACAACCTTGTTTATAGTCCCACGCCTTCTTTCAACTACTTGGGGCACTGAGACTGTGCCTTCTACAGATAGTCAGGTGGTCACACCCTTGGTGCGAGGCTTCGCTTTTCCTACTAGCCCGGGCTACTGGCACCTTCCACATGCCTTTGTGTCATGTCCCCCTTTGGCTGGTACCTTCCCTTTGTTAGTAAGGTGCGGTTGCAGCCATAATAGTAGGGTCACAATTTCTTCGAACGCTGTAGTAGTGCTGGCTGGACTTGGTCCCTTCATACTCATTTTTTCGTGGCCCGCTTGTGCGACTTCATTTTCTAGTTTGAAAATTTCTTCATCCAATGTCATACTTCTCTTCCTTAGCCATGCCCATTCGTCATCGAGTTCCCGAAGTTTCATGCTTCCGCGCCAAAGGTTTTCTTGTAGCTGCCGAATTCTTTTAACCAGGTCCCCGTGTCCTATTCCTACTGTGGGAGCCGTAGTCCAAGGATGCTTTTCTGCCTTCCTGATTTCTTCTCATCTTGTCGTCATTAAAAACATTGTCGTGCTCCAGTTTGTGCTTATGGTCCTATCAACCCATCGAACCACTAGGGTGTGCAGGTCCCCATCCGATCGTCCCACTTGGTAAACTCTCTTCACGATCCCGCATGGCCTTGCAAATGCACGTCGCTCATTCCACTGCTGCGTAGGGTCTGCTTTCTGAACTTTAGTCTACATTGTGCCTGCCCAACATGCAACTGTACCCATCGACACAGGTGGGCGCGCAAACTGCTTTGCCCTAGTCGCCTGACCCGCGTTTGACACTGGGAATTTTGAAACCGCAAGTGCATCCTTCTTCTGCGTCCACGCTAGCTCCCAATATTCTGTTGGTGCTTCTACCACCCTTGTGCATGCACCACGTACAATGCCTAATCCATCGTGTAGCACTGCCGTTGTTTTGGTCCTGACCTTCTAATATCATTTAAGAGTTCATCCCCTCCTTTGTCCCCATCATATGTTGGTAATTCCCTGGCTTCGGTCGTCACGTACCGTAGTGATCTAATCATCCTGTTGCAATTTAGCATTGATACCTCATGCAACCGGTTTTGCCAATGTTCTATTTCTTCATCAGAATCTAAAGTACAAGAGCTGTCACGCTCCCATGATATTCTCCCATCTTCAGTCAGGTTTACCCGATCCTGATCTTATGCTGTTATCTAGTAAATGCAGTCCAGCTCATCGTCACTATCATCTTCGCACATAGGGTCAGTGTAGCACACTCCTTCAGTTGGATCCAGCGGAACGACGATGAGAAGAGACTTTTTCTCAAAAATCATTTTTCGCTTCTTCAGGTTGATGACTCCATTCATATCCGTAGCCCAATCTATCCTTAATAATGTGGGGTAAGGGTAACTATCATCCACAATCTCTATTACCTCGAAGTCTGTCTACGTGCTCGCACCGTCAATATCCACAGTTACCCCTTGCAGTCTTCCCATGGGCACGATATTTTGCTGATTTGCCATCCGTAATTGAATAGGAGACCACTGTAACACGGGCCGACCCATCCGCTCCCAAGTCTGTTTTGGTAACATGTTCACGTTCGAACCCAGGTCGAGGACTACCTGATCCATCTCATATTCACCAATTTGTGCCGTCAGCCACATTTCCCTCCCAGTACGCAAAGTATGCTTCCCCATCTTTCGAACTATGCATGGTTCCCCTAATCCTGCGCACCTAGTGATCAGTTCTTGGAGTCCTTTAACTGCCTTATTGTCTCATAGCAGCTTCATGCATGTCTCTAAAAAGGTAGTAAGCATAGACGGATCCATTCCTGGTTCCAGATGATCCTTACTACTTGATGTAGAGGCCTTCTTGAAGCTCTTCGTAGCTTCTTTAACCATTTCCGTTGCGCGTTCCGAGTCAAGTTTATATTCCTTTGTAGGGGCCTTGCGGACCCATGTATCATCCTTGGGTTGCTTTTCCTTATCTTCCCCTGTAGTCACACCACTTCTAAGCACCATATTCATGTTGGGGTCTCCTTCGCGTGGTTCTGACCTCGTCATTTGGATATTTTGAGTTGGATTAGGTTGTAATACCCCTTTCTCGCACATCTGTGCGATCAACGTCAGACAATCTACCGCTTCATGATCAAACTGATAGCAATATGGACAACATATTCTAGGTGGATTCGTACAGTCGCACACGTAATGCTTGGGTCCTCCACAGTTGTAGCAGATTAACTGTCTGCATCCTCATCCTGGTCCCATCCCTCCTCATCCTCAACCTCATCCTTGGAATCCCCCTGCGTGACTACTGCAGCTGGATCGAGGCCTCGCATTTCCATCTGCATTCGATAAGCTGGGGTCCTATCCATGATTAGTTCATACATGTTTGCTCGTTGTGACCTACTGATCTACAAAAATTATATTACAGTTGCTGTGGAGTCTGGGTGTACTTCTGCAACAGGTGACAGTTTTCCGTTGCATGCTTTCTGCCTACCTGACAAATCGCACACCAAAGAGCAGCAGACACACTTGGTCCTGCTTATGCCTCCGGTCTCAATGGCATCGGTCCCCATCCTGCCAAATAGTTTGTGAATACAGGACATTAGTCCTTATTGTGACCCTAGCCTTTACATTTAATACACCACACTTCTTCGCACGCCTCTAGCCGGGGCGCCCTATCCTGCTTCAAACTCTGCATCTCTAAGCAGGTTTTGTAGTTGCACATGGATTTGTTGGATTCCCAACTCCGGATCTTGTATTGGTGTTTCATGCAACCTCATTGCCATTTCCAATGCCTCTGTCTGGGTTGAGAGCTTCTGTTGCGACAGTGCCATCCTCAGGTGTGGTGTCAAAGACGCCACAAACCACGAGTGGTGCTATGCATCTGTCAGTGCCATATTAGCCTCACGAATCATAATTTTCAGCCTTTGATCTAGATCCCAGGGGTTTTCACCTGGAAGCATCACAATCTCCTTGAATCTGATGATCGACTGCATCTTCGATTTTTGTCAGCTAAATTATTTGTTCAATGCAGTCTGAATTTCTGCTATTCTGGCATTCGGATGATCATTCGAGTGCTTGATATACCAAGTCAGCACGTGATCCTACAACGCACTTACCAATGTGCCCTCATTAATGTTATCATCTGTAACCCCGTGTGCTTCCCACACTACTCTTACTAGGAATCAAAATTGATCGGGATCTTCGTTTCCTACTCTAAATACAGGAAACTTGATCGCGCTCACCATGCTAAACTACTGGATTGGTGGAGGTGGAGTGGGTGAAGTTGGAGGTGAAGAAGGTGATGGGAGTGGTGGCATTAGGGGAGATGACAACTATAGAATGCACTACCCGATCAAACTGACCACACTCCTTGGAGAAACCCAAGTGCACTCTTCCTCACTTGCTCGTGGCAGTGAAATTAAAGGACTATTTCCTAACCCTTTGATCCATTTGTAGACCCTTCCACTTTGCATCGTTCTGCTCATTAATGTATGTGCATCACCCATTTTCCACATAACAACATCTTAATCTAGGTATTCAAAGACTTGATGTACTTACCCTGCGGTCCTTTGAGAAAGTTTCTTTTGGCTTTGTTGTAGCTGACAGTCATGTCTATCGCAAATTCAGTGATAAAGCCTCCTATTATCTGATCTAGCCAATGATTTACAGCCCACGCGATCTTATCTTCAAATGCCTCTAGCCTGCGTACTAACTCCGGAGTCCACACTATTGGCTAATCAAGCTTGCACCTCCCCTAGCTGTCTACTAGCCTCGTGATCCAACCATATAGTTCTGAAGAGAATGTTGCGGAGAAGACCTCATGGATTTATATATATATATATGAAGCGATCCAATCACCTTCTCTAGGATATCTGTGGAGTTTTGTTCTCCTATATTACGAACTCGTGCAACTTCTGATCCAAACAATCTTCAAGTTTTTTCTTCATAGGGTACCAGCGTTCTGACATCAGACATCCCTTAGGCAGATCCCGGTCCCGGCAATGAAATCGTTTGTTGGCTTAATGGGTCCTAACCAGGTTCAAAAATGTTTAGCCAAACAAATCCCAACAGTACGGGCCCTTTCAGCAACAGTCCGTGAAGCGCAGACTGAAGTCTCACCCAAGGTAGTATGGGAGGGTGCTGGAACCAAGTTTTCACACCCTAGGGATGTCTTGATGTGGTCTGGGTTGGCGCAGGGCGATATTACGTGAAGTGTTGCTTCTATGCAGCTGTCTTCTTCAGAGAAATTACCTTAGTCAAGCGTGAGTGAAATTTACCCTTTTCTGTGCTTAATATTATTAGAGATCTTTGGTTACTTACGAAGGTACAACTCTTTCAGTTATTATGTAACATAACTAGACATGAGCGTAATCATAAATCAGGAACAGATGCATAACCCAGAATCTATAATAGATACACGATATTTCAAAATGAACTTATCTTTATTAATTCCTTTATCCGGTTACAATCCACTTCTTGCCCTGTGTGCACAGCTGTAGGGGTCTGTGTACCCAGCTGCGGACTCTACCAGGCCTCCGTGCACATAGCTGCGGAGCCTCTATCTCCTATTACAACCCTTGACTCAGACTTCCCGACTCAGAGTGACTATCACAATTAACAACCCATGCACTATAGATCTCCTTACTCCTTGTCCAAAAACTATCTTCTACACCTAGAGCCTTGCTTTATTTATACATTCTCATGGTCTGCGGACCATGGGTAGGCCGACTCATTTTCTGTTATTTTACCTTATTTTCGGGCGGACTACCCTTTGACTTGACTTATTACAACTCACGCTCCGTGCACTTCGTGGAGCTTTTACAATACAATACCCAAAACTGTGGGCTTTAAGCCCAAAAACCGTTACGTGGGGGATCTGCTACCCAACAACATGTGTAGGTCATTTGGAAGCTTCCAAGGCACCCTTATGTGGCCTCCAATGCTCAAATTCTAATTCCATTCAAAGGAGATTTGGATAAAGGTCAAAGAAGGATATGTGTCCTATTAGGATTGTAACTCTATGAGGTGTCTCAACATTTCTTATTTGGATTAGAACTCTATGAGACACTTAGGTGATATGTGTCTCATTATGAGTTATTTAGTTGTAACTATATGAGATTTTAGTGGATCTTCATTAAATAGGGTAGCTTCTTATGTTTTTGTATAAATAGGAGAGCCTTCTCCTTTGAAAGGCATGTGTAAAGTTGGAGAAATGCTCATGTTTTAAATAAAGAATTTGGAGCTTATACTCGGATATTTGAAGATTTAGTTTTGCTTGCATATGGAGTTTCTCCACTTGCCATCCTCATACACCATTGGAATGGCCATCTAATGATTGTGATATTTAATTGCTTTTATAGATTAAAGTTCATTTACTTTCTTCGTGTTAGTTTTAGAATGACTATATAATCTTTGATTTTCTAAAAACATTTCAATAGGGAAGATTTATGTATTTTCTAATTGGATTAAGTTTGAAGCAAGGGCTCATAGTTATTTAGTTTCCTTTCATGTTCTGTTATTTACTTTCTTAGATCAAACCATCAATTCATTGTATAATTGAATAAAGGATCAAGCCAATAAGGTGACTTCAAATTGGGTGATTGAATTTTCAACCTATGCAATCATTGAGGTTTACTTTTTCATGCTTTTATATTTGCTTTTAAGATCCTCATTTAATTGCATTAACCAATATTCCTAAAGATCATTCTAAGAAATTGATTTAATCATATTTCAAGATTGAATGGTTGAATATTTAATACATGCAATCACTGAGTTATTTTTTGCACACTTTACTTGCTTTTATAGGACATTAGAAGTTAAAGTATAAATAGTTGCTTACACATCATCTCAAGAAGGTAACACTTCATAATTGAATGTTGGAGTAACTAAGTATACATTGGCTTTTTTTGGTTTCACAGGTTAGTTGAATTTCATTCTCATTATTTGATTTCATAGATTAGATGAATTGGCTTTCATTATTTTGTAGATAGATTGATCTAAACTGAAGGATAATTTCTATTGCATGCATGCTTCACAAGTTTATGAAACCCCGGGTTGACAAATTAAATGACAGGCAATCACTTTGCCCCAACATTTTGGCATCGTTGCCGGGGAAGTGTGCATAGGAACTAACTTTCAGTTTACAGTGTATTTTATTTGTTTTTGTTTTTACTAATCATTTATGGACAAAGGATCTAGAATGCAGCCTAAAGACTACATTGAGGAATGGTATCAAGAAGTGGTTATGCCACAATATTCATCAATTCTTCAAGAGATCCTTGTAGCAAATCTAAAGGTTAAAACGATTTCTCATGTCCTCATGCACAATCAGGTACATTTCGCAAATTTGGATATGAACATTTTAGAAAGTTTAATCCGTAAATGGCTCCATTGGAAACATTCATATACTTAAAAATTAAAAAAAAAAAATCTTTCAAGTAGGATAAACTAGGAAATAAAATCAAGCTTGATTGCATTTTTTTTAGAGTTCTTGATTGCATTTTTTTTTGAGTTTTTGATTTCATTTTTTTTAAAGTTTTTAGACTTTAAAATCTTCTAGAATTTTATTTATTTTCTTGCATTTCTTCATTAACCTCACAAAAATATTTTCAATAAAAAAAAATCATGTTTTGATAATAAAAAAAATCATGTTGGATTTTCAATTAAAAAAAAATAACATATTTTTTTTTTATGTTTTTGAATAAGGAAAATGTGGATTTTTTTTTCTTTTTTCCTAAAGAAATTGACATTCTAGGTTCTCATGCGACCTGCAAGGAAAAAAATATTTTGGCATTAGCTTGGATCCAAATCCAAAATTCCTCATTTAAAAAAAAGAAAAAAGAAAAAAAGAAAAAAAATTAGATCTTGCTTTAAAAACGCTACATATCTGGCATATCATAGGTTCAAATGATTCCATTTTGATTCAATATGGATTGGTTATCTTCTGCAAATCTCCTTCCAGATTCATTTTCAAGTAATGGCATGACCGAGCAACTTGCATTGATATGGAGGCAGATTAGAGTACCCCTTATTGCTCCATTGTTGAGATTTGTTGTTGGTATTTGCTTGATAATGTCTCTGATGAGAAGGTTTCATCAACTCATACCTATCTCAACCCATGCCTGATATACATCTGAAGGCTTCATCTGAAGGTTGCAAAGCTCAAGGATGCTCCCTCGAGTTCACCCAAATCGCAGATTTGAATGGCGGGCACATTGAGGTATGCATATCTTTGAGAGTCCACCCAAATGAGAGGCATATCAAGGTTGCAAAGTTCTAATATGTATATCTCAAATTTTGAAGGTTACCAGTGGCCATTAGAAATAAATAATAACAGTCGAGTTATAGATCAAATCGAACCTAGAAAGCCAGAGTCCAATACTTGCAGAGGAAATGTGTAAAAAACTTATAAATGTCAATTTTAAAACGAAATTTTTGGCCAAATGAAAATGAATTTCAGAAAAATGAGACATGGGTTTTTATTAGAATAGGTCGAACTAAATAACCCAGAAATGGTTTCCTCAATTTCGTGGCCATTTGAGAGAAATATGAGATTCTTCGGGACCTTGTTTTGGTGACTCCGTGAGGAAAAATGATTTCTAATTAATACACGGTGAACTGTTTAAACACAACATGTTGAAGAGGGAAGAATTCAAATTAGAAACAAACTTTGTTGGTTGGAATTTCCTTATCAGTCACAATAAATTCGATGATGGTGTTGTTCATTGTATTTTGAACTCCCGTAATTATCTCAAGCAGTCCCTTCTCTGTTTCAGCTAAATACAATCCTGTGAAAGCTAGAATATCTTGATGGTTATTGTGGTATATGCTGGTATATCAAATGCACTCAAAATTGTTCAGTGAACCCTTGAATGTGCGCTTTGGTGTTGAATTGGCTTTGAATTACGTGGTGTATCTTTTCAAGCATTCAAACCATGTATATGCATTGAACCATTATATCAAAGAATGTGAGTTTGGTTGAATAATTAAATTATATGTGTGTTGGTTCATGCATTTGGTTCCATTCAAGGCTACTATGGTTTTTTTGCTATATGGCATATGACATATGTTGGAGTGAATTCATGCCCATGAGGCATTGCAATTATCACTGGATTTTGGCTCCAGTAAAGCATAACATTGTTTCTTACTCTTTGGTTATTTATTGACTTGGGTTGTTTGTTCAGGATTTTAGCTATAGAAACTGCGCACATTTTGCAGCTAAACAAAGATTCTACAGCTAATCGATAATTCTGCAGCTGAACAATGATTCTGCAGCTAATCGATAATTCTGCAGTTGAACAACAATTCTGCAGCTAATCGACAATTCTGCAACTATGCATTTAACTCAATGATTTATTTGTCAAACAATGCATTCTAACTAGAAATTCATGATCAACATGCCATTTCATCTGCTTACATCATCTTTCACTGTAGCATCATGTTCCCATGCCACATTTTACATGACAATTTTCACTGTTTCATAAAAATTTCAAAACAATCTAACTTTCTCATATGACATCGGAATTCGATGATTCAAGCATCGTTGGAAAGATCTTGACGAGATATACAAAATGAGGAAGCTATTATCAGATTTTGAAATAGTAAAGAATGAAGAAATTGCTGAAAAGAAACAATAGGTAACTTGAGGCACTACTTTCGACACAGGTATAAACTCTTTTGGTTTTCTTTCATGAACTTGTTTAATAGTACCGATTCTTATTTTTTTAATGTAAATGTCATTAACAGAGAAATTGATCACCTCTCTATTTTGATAACCTTACAATCCATTGGAGAAGAAGTACTAGTTTTTGTAGGTTCTAGGAGGAAGAACGGATGACTATAAGCAAATAGAGTCTCTCAAAGACCACATTTATTTCACAAGAAAATGATCAGAGTAGCAACAGATATGAAACATCAATGCATGAGCACATGCTAATGCATATCAAATCCAGCAGTTGCAAGCCTTTCATATGTCAGTGTTTCCATTGCATCCATACTCCTTCAGTCAATAAAACCTTCATCTCATTTCCTTTGCAGTCGCATTTCATTTCAATTAGTCAGTCAATAAAATTCTCATCTCATTTTCCTTTACTACTCATTTTTTTCATAGAAACTATATTTTCCTGCCTTGCTTTCACTAACTCATAACCCATTTTCATAAAGACATTCAACTCACTTACATGTTGATTTTTCCTTTTACTTTCCATTCAGTTGTCATTTTCCTTTCCATTAAATAAACCTTTATCCATTGCAAAATTTTCCATTCATAGTCCTTCAAAATCATTTTTTCATGCTCACGTTAGATGATGGAGGATTCCTTAAGGCCTTCCTTCTAACAAGTCTTGGCCTATCGACATCGACAGATTATCTAGGTCCAAGGCTAGAGTCCTCATTAGTACCTTGAGACTTGTATGCCTTAATGACAGGCTCTCTCGCCAACAATCATGGGAATACATCAATGTCCCTTGATCGTTGGATCTTGCAAGTGGCTCAACGTCAGCTCATTTATTCACCCTTCTCAAGATGCACTTAGGTACCTTGGCACTCGTTGACATTAATAGCGAGTTTGCTTCGCACTGGTTAACAACATTCATCAATGGTTGGTAATCCAATGACCTCTCTTCATGATCGACACCAACACATTTATTCGCATGAATAGAGTTGTACCATCAGTTTTATAGCGATTGAAGACTATATCATTTCATCATTTTGTAGCAGATACAACAGATTTAGTAGTAGAAATAAAGAATCCACTTCACAACCTCATCCACCATTTATGTAACCAAGAAGCAGATAAATTCTACATTTCATTCCATGATCTAGAAGCAGCCACACTCTTCAATTTCCATAACTCATGCACATTGAAGGTAGGCGAAGGTATGTGCTTTTCTAATTTTTAGTCATGCAATTCCTTAAAATACTAAAAGTGTAACTTTGGGAAATTCCTCACTTCCTCTTTCACATTGTCATATCTTTAGTTGGGGAAAGGGACACCATTTCATATTCATATATCATACACCATCACACATTTTCATTTCATCCTAACATACTTGTCCTAATCAATTATGATTGCATTATGGTTCAAAAAGTTATATGATTTGCAAATAATGCCTAAATTATGAGCACACTATATGGCTGATTTTAAAGATGCATTCTTAAATATGTTAAATGAATCTTGCTGCAAAAAAAAGAAACAAGATATTGAAACACAAGAACCAATACCAATTAGAATTTGGTTGAAACACAAAAACCAACCAAGCATGTTGCAATTCAATGTATGACAAGAAATACTTTTCAAAAATAAATAAAATTGTCAAATGAAAAGTTTAAGGACATATGATATAAGCCAAGCTCATTCAAAAGCAAAGACGTTGCGAGCAAATCAAAGGAATTTATGCAATATTTGCATGAAGACATGTAATTACTCTAGCTGGGGGGTATGTTGGGCCTCCAAAATGTCTTCAAAATTACATCCACTTTCACCTTTATCACCACCATTTCACTCACATGTCACATATCCATAACCATATAACCTTTAATTAGCCACCATTTTCATAAATATATGGGTTAGGATCCTTATTTACCAAAGTTATTTATTTTATGTGTTTAAAGTGAATTTATGATTAAAAACTAGGAAATTAACATGGTTTCATGTATCTATATATGTGGCTTGAGTTTCATGACATGTGTAGGTCATTTGGAAGCTTCCAAGGCACCCTTATGTGGCCTCCAATGCTCAAATTCGAATTCCCTTCAAAGGAGATTTGGATAAAAGTTAAAGAAGGATATGTGTCCTATTTGGATTGTAACTCTATGAGGTGTCTCATCATTTCTTATTTGTATTAGAACTCTATGAGACAGTTAGGGGATATGTGTCTCATTATGAGCTATTTAGTTGTAACTATATGAGATTTTAGTGGATATTCATTAAATAGGTTAGCTTCTTATGTTTTTGTATAAATAGGAGAGCCTTCTCCTTTGAAAGACATTTGTAAAGTTGGAGAAATGCTCATGTTTTTAATAGAGAATTTGGAGCTTATACTTGGAGATTTGAAGATTTAGTTTTGCTTGCATATGGAGCTTCTTCACTTGCCATCCTCATACACCATTGGAATGGCCATCTAATGATTGTGAGATTTAATTGCTTTTATAGATTAAAGTTCATTTGCTTTCTTAGTATTAGTTTTAGAATGACTGTGTAATCTTTTCTTTCCTAAAAGCATTTGAATAGGCAAGATTTATGTATTTTCTAATTGGATTAAGTTTGAGGAAAGGGCTCATAGTTATTTAGTTTCCTTTCATGTTCTATTATTTACTTTCTTAGATCAAACCATCAATTCATTGTATAATTGAATAAAGGATCAGGCCAAGAAGGTGACTTCAAATTGGGTGATTGAATGTTCAACCTATGCAATCATTGAGCTTTACTTTTTCATGCTTTTATATTTGCTTTTAAGATCCTCATTTAATTGCATTAACCGATATTCCTAAAGATCATTCTAAGAAATTGATTTAATCATATTTCAAGATTGAATGGTTGAATATTTAATACATGCAATTACTGAGTTATTTTCTGCACACTTTACTTGCTTTTCTAGGACATTAGAAGTTAAAGTATAAATAGTTGCTTACACATCATCTCAAGAAGGTAACACTTCATAATTGAATGCTGAAGTAACTAAGTATACATTAGCTATTTTTGGTTTCACAGGTTAGTTGAATTTCATTTTCATTATTTGATTTCATAGATTAGATTAATTTGTTTTCGTTATTTTTTAGTTGGATTGATCTAAACTGAAAGACAATTTCTAGCACATACAATGCACGCATGCTTCACAAGTTTATGAAACCCCCGAGGTTGACAAATTAAATGACAGGCAATCACTTTGCCCCAACAACTGCCATTGTAAGAGTTCTTTGTAGGAAAACATTACTTTGTAGGGGTAATAGCCACATATTTACCTACAACAATTTTTTATGTACTTCATTTTGATACTAAATATATGAGTGGTCCAGTCATGTTGACAGGCCCAGAGATGTAGTCCAGGAGGGGTGAAATCTATCAACAAGCCTTTGTCTTTCTCTTATTTATGCCTTCTTTGATTAAGTGTTGTTATGTTCATTATGTTAAATTACATATGAAGACTAATTCATGACGAGAAGAGACATTTAAAAAACATGTTGTTTCAAGACCCATTTTTAACCTTGCAAAGCATTGACATAGTCCTAAGTTGTTTTACTTGATTTTGGAAAAGAGGAAGAAGTCAACTAATCCAATTTAGTTCATAATTTCAGTTCATTCCTAGGAACACAGATTGTGCACAAATTCCATCTAAAAGAAATGTAGACATGTATAATTTTGGTGCATGGTTCACCCTCGAAGATGCTCTTTCGTTCCCCACATGGCTCTGTAACTCAAATGACAATATATCTACCAAATTGAAGACTCTTCCATGAATTACCACCATATTGAGCATATATATCCAGTTTTCAAACACCTTAACAGTACTGCATCCATCTAATGGAAATAC
Source organism: Pinus tabuliformis (assembly GCA_031772625.1). NCBI lineage: Eukaryota > Viridiplantae > Streptophyta > Pinopsida > Pinales > Pinaceae > Pinus > Pinus tabuliformis. The sequence goes on along the minus strand of CM062816.1, from coordinate 262,172,689 downwards.
ATGGCTATCAGATACTGATATACACCTCTGAGAATATTAGTCGGATAGACTGCAGATGGGTGATGGAAAAACTTAGAAAGCTCTCGACACCATGATTTGATAATGTCATTCATGATGAGGATGGCCCATCTAAAGTAGAAGTCATTATTGGCATATTCCGTGGGCCTAAGTATCTTGTAGCACGTCTACATGTATTCTTCATATTAAGTGACAAGATGATAATTGTTAATATATTTATGTGGTGGGTATCTTGAATATTTTTATTTCTTGGAAATTCAACAATAGCCATTTTTGTGTCAACATTTCGAGTCTATAATAAGACTCATCATCAAGACAAATTCCTACAGAGAAGAGCGAGAAAAGAAGGGAATAAATATGGGATGGAAGAAAATCAAATGGGAATGAATTGACCAATTAAACTAAAAGAATTATTTATAATTTTATTAAATTTTTATTAATAATTATTATAAGAGTTAATAGTTAATATAAGGGTGAAAGTTATTAATAGGTTAATTATTAATTTTTATTGTTAATAATTGATAATAAAGTTAATTATAATTATTCATTATTATTATAATTAATTATTATTATTATTATTAGTATTAATTACTTAATTAATACTAATAATGAAGCTAATTAATAGTAATAATAATGTTAATAATTATTATTATTAAGCTTCTAAGTTAATAATTATTATTGTAAACATACTAAGTTCATAATAATAATTATTAATAAAGTTAATAATAACAATTGCTATTATTTGTATTAATTAATAATAATAATAATATAATAATTATTAAAATGTGATTAGGGTAATTAGTTTAGATAATTTGATTATAAGTGAGGGATAGAATGGAAGAAAAAGGAGAAGGGGGATGTAGTGAGAAAATTCAGAAGAAAAAGAATACGACAAAGAGGGGAAGAGGGAAGGTCTAATGAGGGCTAAAGTGCAAAAGGGAACAAGGAGAGAGGTTAAATTAAGGTTGCAAGACTAGGGTACTTGAGTGAGTAAGGGGATCCAGTAAGGGGATCTAGGTCCTACTTAGTTCCATACCCCCATCTATATTAAGATTGCAATGATGATTTATAATTTCGAGGGCTTCATGGATCTTTTGCTTATATTGATGTTTTTCTTTGATGATTATTTTCATGCCTTCAAGGAAAACTTTGTGACAAGTCCTTGATGAGTGATCTAGACAAGCAGAAAATCTAGTTCTACCATTCTTAATGCTAGCACCATGTTCTTTGAGTCTATTTTTGAAGAGCCTTCCTATCTCTCCAATATAACATTCTCCACTTGAACACAAGACCTTATAAACTCCCTTGTGTTGGAGGTGACGAATACTATATTTTACAGATCTCATCCTTTTCCTAATGGTAGTTAAGGGTTTGAAAGAGGTATCAATGTTTTTCTTTTTGAGAACCTTGTATAGCTTATTAGTGACACCTTGTATGTATGGTAGATAGGCTTTATTATTAGAAGGTTGGTAGGTTCCTGAAGAGGGTCTAGATCGTTCTATCCCTTTTGATGGTTTTTATGACTTCTTTATTTTTATATCCAATGCTAGAAAATACTTTCTTCAGATACTTTATCTCCTCCTCTTCATGCTCCTTGTCTGATATTCTCAATGCTCTAGCGAAGAAGGTTTTGAGCTCACCCATATTTTTTGTTGGATGATGGTGAGTCAGCATGAAGGTAGTTATATGTGTGTGCTTTCTTCCTAAACACCTTGTGTCCTAATGATCCATCTTCATTCCTAAGGAGGAGAATGTCAAGAAATGAGATGATTTTTTTTTCTTCAATCTCCATAGTAAACTTGAGGTGTTTAGATAAGTTGTTAAGGTGGTCTAGAAAGTTTCTTACATCCTCTTCCCCATGTCATCAATTTACATTGGTGTCATCAACAAACCTAATCCAGAATTTAGATTTCAAAGGGTAGGTTTCCAAGGCTTTCTTTGAATTTTTTTTTATAAAACTATATTCTAATATAGGGGATAGTGGGGACCCCATAGCCACTCTAGAAGTTCACTAAAATAATTCAGCTTGGAAGGTAAATAATTTAGAACGAAGACATATCTCTGCAAGTTTTGCAGTTTGGGGGTCAATGACCTCTTTTATCACTTGGATAGCGTAATCTAACATAACCTTTGTGAAGAGTTGAACAACATAAAAAATTACAATATTATCCCCAGGATCCAGCTTCTCTTTCATTATAAGCTCCACATAATGATTACAGTCCTTAATGTATGAATTTGTTTTTCCAGCTAACAGAGCCAAAGTGCCTGCAACATATTTGGCTAACTCATATGTGGGTGCCCCAATAGTGTTGACAATGGGTTTGAGGGGGGCACCTTCTTTATGAATTTTGGGGGCTTCGTAAATTCGAGGGGTAATTTCACTCTCTGGAGAAAGGTGCTTTTTTTATTTTATCTTCAAGGTTAGAATCCTTGATGGATTTTCTAACCACCTTGGTAATTTTAGAAATAGGGTTTTCTTTGAGGTTCTTGTTTTTCCACTATTATACAGGCGGTCATTCATTTCGGTGACATATTCTTGCTTGTCCATTGTTACTATTCCCCAACCCCCCCCCCCCCCTTTGTCAGCTTTCAAGATGACAATGTTATCATTGCTTGTTAGTTTTCTTAGGGAAATTTTTTGTCCATGGTTCAAATTGTTGTTTGGAGGCTTAGCATTTCTTAAGATGACTGAACAATCCTATCTAGTTTGTTCCTTATCTTCATCCCTAATACTTTTTATCCCCTCCTCCAGGTTGCAGATAATTTATTAAATCGAAATTTGTTTGGGTTCTAGAGAAAATCTTAGTCCCCTACCTAAGACCTCCAATTCATCCATACTTAGTTCATAATAAGAAATTTTAACCACCCTTTTGATACATATGTTATTTGTGGAGATGTGAGTAACCTTCACAACGTCATCTTCTGCTGCCTTTTGGATCTCATTATCTAAGCTTCCGTTGGAGGTATGGATGTTGGAAATGGTGCTAAAAGTGTTATTCTTCCCATCCGTGTAATGATCGACTCAATCACTTCTGCATAGGATATGACTGGGAATCTGCATGTGATCTTGTTACAAGGGCTTCACTCAATGAACCTTTAACATATCACATGCATTCATGGCATACTAAACAATACCCCTAATTTGACTACATATTGGAAAATACCTCTAAAAATCACATTATTTAACCCCCTATCAATATGAACCCAATACACCCCCCAAATTTGAAAACCCCTATTTTCACTAGGTATTGTAGGTATCCATTTTTTCATTAAATTTTTTTATACCTCTTTATATTTTTTCATTAACTTTGAGCTCCATTTTTTATACCTGCCAATATAAAAACCCTTTACCCCCTATATATACCCCAATATCTTAAGTAAAATTTTCCTCAATATATATGCCCCAATATGATCCCATGTGGTATGATATTTCTCCCCCAGTGAAGCCTCCGTTGATCCTGGACTTCTTAATGTTGATGTACACTTCCAAGTATTTCAAGTTCTTAGTAATTTTTTTTTGCATGAGTTTGTTTTATATACCGCTCCATGTGACCACAGTACATTTATCAGTGAAGCACTATGTGTTTTCATAAATGGGAATGGAATGGTTGGTCACTTTCATGAGTTCCTTAGTGTTTGATTCTGAGACTTATTTTAAGGTCACGTTACAGGGAGGCATGGCTCTAATAGTTGATGAAAGGGTGAGAATACTTGAAGCTCGAACACATGTTTGTGGCAGCACACTCATAATGACAAGATTATCTTTATGGAACCTAACTAAGAAACAATATCTCGTAAATCATGTGAAAAGAGCCATCAAATGTAAATGAACATGAAAATCAATCAAAAATAGTACAAAATCAATTACATGCATAAGAAAATAAGTATGAAAACTAGGAGGGAACACTTTCAAAGAATGAAGAAAGGTCAAGGGTCATTCAGGGCTTTGTAGTGCACTCATGTGCTCAAGAAAGGGAAAGAAACCATTAAGGGCACACTTGCACACTCTGAAGGGTTGAAGAGGTGAGTTTTCAGGCCTTCAAGCCTTCACAGTGTGCTCACGCACTCAAGGAGACAGAGAGGATGCATTGGAGCACTCCAAAGGGATAAAGGAACATGTCTTCAATCCTTCATCCCTTTAGGGTGCACTCATGTACTCAAAGGGAAGGAGGACGCACTGGTGCATGTCAAAGGAACGAAGGAAAATAATTTGAGTTTTCGAGGTGCACTCATGTGCTCAAGGGATGCTATAGTTCTTCGTGACAAAGAAGTGTGCTCAAGAGGGAAACTTGGTCATTCTAGGTGCAATTTTCAAGGTTTATTGGGCTTCGAGTTCCAGAAGTGTGCTCTACCTAAGGAAAGCTCAAGAAAAAGTTTGAAAGAAAGATTTCATGGTAGGAATGAGAAGAAGAAGGATCTGCAAGATTATATGGATTTTTTCGCAATCATGGTGGAATATGGAAGGTTGAGTAATGGGAATATTTTTAGCATGCCACAAAAAATTAAGACTTGCATAATCAATATTGAACAGAAATTCCATTAAATAGACTAAAAAATAAAGAAACACCAACAAGAAAAGCAAGATTGATAGTGAAATCACGAAAGGAAATGAATAGATTCGACAAGCAAAATATACATGTAATGTAGTTTGATGAATAATTTATTAATCCACAATTATGCACCGAACCCATATGATGATGATTCAGAAAATGAATGATTAATTGGGTTAATTTAAAAGTGTTTGCATGCAAAATTGTTTCATGTATGATCGCCACTTGTCGATAAGTGAAAGGATTAGTTAAGGGAAGTTAAGTGGACTCCTATTTTCTAGGAGTGTGCCTACATGCAACAAATGGGCACATGCATGCATCTAGGAAGAGTGCATGTCTTCAGCATGAAGGAGTGTGCTCAAGGGTAGTGCACTTACTCATCATGAAGGAGCACACTCAAGGAGGGTGTACTTCTTTAGCTCGAAGGAGTGCACTCAACTGAAGTTCTTGTCTTCATAAACTTGAAGTGTGTCTTTTCCTTAAAATGTTTTTTTTTTTCTTTCTTTTGTTTTCTTTTTTTCATTTTTGTGTGCTTTTCGAGTGTGTGCATGGCAAAAAGGCTAGTTTCTAAGTCAAGAAAAGTCATAAGTCCACCTAACTATGAACAATATAACACAAGTGATTCTAACGGTTACGTGATGAAAATAAGGAAGCATTGACTTAAGAGGATGCGAAACTAGGAGAAAACATAAGAATGACAAAACAAATAATGCGACAAAACTAAGGGGCGTGAAACAACGGTTCATATAGGCTCCAAAATTGACTTAGGAAAAAATTTTGGAGGGTCATTGTCGCAACGACAACACTTGGCAACACACTAGGAGAACCCTAGCTTCTCTGAAATGGTTTCATTTAGGCATGAAGTCTCAATTATCTAGGAAGTATTGATTAAATCAGTGAGTTACCTTAGCTCCCTACTCTTACCTGGTTAAATATATACTCTTCCTAATTCCACTACTCGGTGTACACAAATAAAACAAAACATATCATTATCATGTGGATGTATGTAAGGATACTATAGTACGGTGTGTTAAAATAATCAGAGATGCGTTTTCATTGCTTCATTACTAGTAGGTCTAGACAATACCCTAGCAAAGTTGCTTCAGGAACACAAATGTTGATTCGCTACTAGTGAGCCTAGACATTTCCCCGATGAAGTCGCTTGCTTCACCTCCATGCACAAGAAGGATTTCTCTTCTTTCACCCTTTATATTTTTCTTTCCTTTTCAACAGGACTGTGCATAGGCATTTATTATTTTTCAACGGGAAAAATGGGGCCCAACTTATTGAGATCAAGGGTTGTTACCCCTTTAGAGATAGGTTTTCTACCTCTGATGCTTTGATCACTAATTTTTTTTTCCATTAACTTACTCTACCCAGATAGATAAAAAAGAACACACTATTCATAAATAAGACTGAGTGTAGGTGAGAGAATCATAAATAGATGCGGGTATCATGATTTTCTTACAACTTCCAAGCTAAAGTATTATATTTTCCATAAAAAAAATCATAGACTTTAAACATGTAAACAAACATGTAGAAGAGGGTAAAAAATAGGCCAAGGGTTGCGTGTGACCACAAATTTCCTCTTACAAAATATTAGCCACATTATATTGAAGCTCAAACCAGCTTTATTAAAGAACTAATAAGAATGGAAAACAAAAGGGAAGATGAAATCACAAAGCACGAATGCAATGCATCTAACCAAATGTAAGCTATCCTATCCTAAACTAAATAGTATAGGTTCGGGTCATGTGAAATGGAACTTCCAATGTAGCATTGGAAGTTTCTCCTGACCTTTGAGTGGAAAGATGTGATCACATAAAACCAATATAGGTTTCAGTATAATGGAAAGGATAAACAATGCAAACATACACAATGACACAAGGAAACGGGAAGTGTGATCACAACACTGTAACATACTCGACTATTCTATCAAATGAAATACTCCACACCAACAATAATCATCAGGCTTGTGGCGATACATGACTTTATGAAGCGCATGTGAGTACAAGCCATGAGACATGGGACTGGGCTGATAAAATTCTTCTAGGGATTCTGCAATAGGATCATGGAAGAAACCTTAAGGGAAAATTTGATAGTAAAAACCAATCAAAGACAAATCCACGTCATAAGAAAAATAAAGAGGCTGACCATGTAAATTTTTCATAGGGATACATTTTTCTTTGCTTTGATAATTGCGTTTCTTCGTTATCACATTAAGCTCACCCCATAACATTATACCATTATTAAGATTTACGCCATTATTCATCAGCATATGCAACTATGTAGAAAGAACAATATCATCATCATCAATGCAACAAAACATAATGGAACAACATAAGCAAATCATGCACACATAGAAACACTAGGATTGTTCAGAGACCAGGGAAAAACCCACTATGTGGAAAACCCTTGCAAATTCTTCTTCTTCTTCTTAGATCTTCATCAAATGATTAATAAAAAGAGTACATTGATTCATATATTCATCTATGAAAAAAAATAATTATAACATCCATGACATGACACAAAACATGCTTATACTCGAAAACCATGATTCTGAGGACTTTAATGCACTGTCACTGACTGTCACTGATTGTAGTCAACTGTTAAATATGAATTTCAATGAGAAGAATCTTTAGCATACTGATACTTCATATTTTGGTCCCATATGCACACTGAGATATTGTGTGCATGCGTATGAGACTGATCTGGATGCTCCCTGGAGAACGGGATGCGTGCATATGGGGACCAAATTGGACTGCAAAAACCCTAGTCTCTCAGACTCTCCCTTAGATACTGTGTGTGAATGTCTGAGACTTCCTGGATGTAGCCTTGACCACTCTGTGCATGTGTCAGGGACCGAGAATGCTTAGTTACGAGTGTGTGTTTGAGGCTCAGAAAACGTAGACACATGTGAGCTTCATCCCTTTAGTTTCAAAACCTTTGCATTAGCTTTCCTTCAACAAACCTGTGCGAACCAAAAAATAGAAGAGAGAAGAGTGTGCTTGATGATTGTTTCAAAAATGAGCTTGAGGTCCGTTCTATTTATAGGATTTCATGAAGGTCCATTTGATATTGAGGCTGACCTTTCCACTTGTAAATGTGCATAGGGCTGACCTAATCCAATATACATGAGTAAATGAATAAATTCAAAAACCAACTTCTACTTGTCAAAATAAGGTGATCTTTAGGTCAATTTTGGTCCTCTCGAAAAGAGGAATATACTTCAATTATTATATTCATCACATGACATTTCCAAAGTGGAATTTGACCACAGTTGCATAATTTTAACACTCCCTCTCAACTAGGGAGAATTCCACCTACCAATATCTATCCATTGATCAATATGCCATCCTAGTATCTCAAATGTCTTCATGTATCATCACTAATCATCTTTGTCATGTAGTCGTCATGCCATGATCATCATCACAAGTCATCAATGTACATTTCAATCCCTACCTTTCTTATCTCTTGATCATCCCTGCTCATACACTAAATATTCTCGAATCTAGAAGAAGAAGAAGAATTTGTTACTTGAGGGGAGATTAAGCTACCACCCTCTATTCATCGGGCTACTAACCGGTATCTCTGCTAGTGGGATACTACCTATAATCTCTGTCAGTGGGCCACTACCTAGAATATCAGTCAGCGGGCTACTACCCATAATATCAGTTAGTGGGCTACTATCTAGAATGTTAGTCAACGAGCTACTACCAAAAATTTCTGTCAGTGGGCTACTACCCGGGACATCGGTTAGTGGGCTACTACCTCGAATATATGTCATCGGGCTACTACCTGGAATATTTGTCAATGTATCATCATTGGAGAGCATATCATCAAGGAGAACATATCAACCTGGAATCACATCAAGGAGCTACTATTCAACCCAGAATCTAATGGGGCATCTACTATTACAACCCCATATCGATCAATAGGTTATATAGGGGAGCTACTACTCATCCCATCCTATTGCCTACTGATCTTCCCAACAATGACCCTCAATATTAACGTGGTAAAACACATGCATCCTAATACTAGCTTAGGTGAGATACCCGACTTACCAAAGGTAAGGATGTCATGCCCCCCAAGCCTCCTCAACTATTGTTAGATGAGGAGGGATAATCCCAACAAGTCCAGCTTGTGGGTATGATGCCAATTGGGGTATACTCTACAAAGACCAAGATAGGGTGAGATACTACTCCAACCCTATGGGTAACATATAGGGGTGATACCCTATTGTACAAATTTCCCTCAACCCTAGGAGCCCTCTATCTCAATTCCATACCCTGGGAGCTGAGATAAGGGAAGAAGAGCTTGGCTCAGTGTCCTCGATCAACACTACTCTCATCATACTCATATCATCATGCTTGTACCAGGTAATCATCATGTATCAGTAGCAGTTGTCTCATGTTCATAGAGGACGTCAAATCAAATATCATTTTAGAACATAAATAATCATATAAATCACAAAAGGATAGCATAGTCATCCTCCCTCTCAAGGAGGTGTCAAACACAAGTCAAGGCTTGTCTCATACAACTGCATTGTATCAAAATATGAAAGTACCTCAATCCCAAATATATATATGGTATTCTTTGCCTCTCTATGTCATCAGAAACTATCCATGTCATATTCATAACTTTCTCAAACATCTCTTTGAACGCTTCTTCATCCTGCTTCATAGCTATCCATGCTAGTAACATCGTACTCAACCTCGGTCGTTCTACGGACCTCTCATCATGACAGATATCATACGAATGCAACACTCATATGTACTCATCTCATTAATAATGATTGCAATCAACATCAACATATCCATACAATCATATATCATAGGAAGAATATCTCAGACCAAAAAATAGATCGTCCCATGCATGTATCTCAAAGGGTGCTCGGTGTCAACTCTATGTGAATGAATCAACTCAGGTTCTGTGCACATCATGTATGTATACAGAAAAATGTTTAAAAACAAAACATCTATGCTTCAATCAATTGTTTGTTGGAAAGTCAAGTTCAACAAAATCCCTTGAATCCGAGTGTCCAAGAATTCACATTTCCTCTTTTCAATACTTCTTCAATAGCTTCACAATATAGATTATATTTTCCCATTTTTCATAAATCAATTCATGATGCCATGATTTATCATCTCAAGCTTCAAAATCCATCTCCCTCTTACTTAGATAATCGGAGGCTCATTACCTATCAAGAGTATACCATCAATGTATAAAAACCAAAACCAAAATCAAAGTCATACCTTGGAACTCATCATCTTGACTTAACCAGATAATAGTCAATGCAAACATATCTGGATTGGAAAGTTTGCTTCATGAAATGCTCTCTACAAACATAACACTTTACCAAACCAACTTGCTAAGATTTTCATAAATCAATATTGTACCATCAACTAAGTCATCTCATCAAAGTCATCAATATCAGAGTATTAATTCTCACGCCAACAAATTGTCATCTATCATGTAATTTGAATCATAATACAAGTAATTTCTATCACATTATAAGTCATCGGAAGTGACTATTCTCATATATCATTCTCATTAAGGCAAATCATCATTCATCAGATCAAATCATTAGACATTAGGTCAAATCCAGATTTGCTATCACAGAGCGATCTATAGTCCAAAAAACATACCTTGATATCAAGTCAGAGTTCTAAATCAATGTCAAGTATCATGTTAAACTTGAAACACTGCTTATCTATATCACTTAGCCAAATATCTTGTTTCACAAATTTCAATGGTTAAATAATAATGGCATATCTACATGCTTATCTCAGTCACCTGCAAACACAAGTTCATATTATAGAAAATATATTAACTTTTCTTGCTCACATATCTTTTTGTATTCTATCTATAGGATTGGCATGCTTCTCATGGACATCTGGTTTCATTCACAATACTTCACTTTTCTGTGATAAACAATTCAACTTCAGAAATCAGTTCAGAGACAACTTGATTTAGAATTCAGATAGATTCAGAAAACTTTAGATGATAGTCAACCATAGTCAAACCCCTAGATGCTCCCTTTAGGTTAGCATGGGAGCGTCTTTAGCTTCCTGGATGCTACCTTGGCCTTAGCATGCATACTTCCAAGAAAAAAATCTTCCACTTCTGTGCCTGCGTTTGGAACATAAACCCTAATTTTTTATGAGCTTCAGATTTATGAATTTTCTACAGTTCAATACTTTCAGATGCACATAAATCATACTTCAATAGTACATAATGCAAATATTAATATGAATAATAATCTTAAGAAGAGATTCTCCCTCTGATTGGGAGTCTACTTCATTCATGTCATCAACTTTTCTCTACTAGTGTCATGCAACAACATATATGTTAGATCATAAACATATTCTATCATGTTCATCAACATCATGTCATCAATATTTCATCAAGGGTTAGACTTGAATGATTAGGGAAATAGATAGATGTGACATCATATCTCAAGGATCATGAAAAATAACACTTTCTATCATCGCATTTTACCATATGCTACAATTAGTCATCACATGAAGACATTACCACAATTACACTTCTATCACCATGCATATCATTAGATCAAGTTAATAGGTCATTCAATAAAAATTTATCAAAACAACAAGAGTATCAACCCTTCCATGAGCATAATAGTATCATTTATAAGAATCAAGGAGCTAACCTTCTATGTGAAATCTTTCATGTCTTATGTATTTCAAGTATCAAGAGTATCTAGACTCAAGGTGCTAGATTTCTTTATGGGATCAAAATATTCGAAACAAAGTATATAAAAATATCAAAATTAGGTAGGCTCATAGAATTCAAGAAGGTAAAAACGGTTCAATACTAGGTGCACCATTTCATCACAGGAAACATAAATCCAAATCACTTTCATGAGTCATAAGCATTCTCATCATAACTTAGGGCTTACCTATCCATTCAATGTAACATGCCATGCATACCTTGTAGTATTCAAATACCTATGCACCTTCTCATTAGACATACGAAACTTGTGTCACATGTTCATATAGTTCCTCTTTACATTTTCCATCTCTAGCCATCCTTCCTGCATTTAAAATGGTCCTCAAGAATGATCCACTTATCAAATCTCATCAAGGAGGTTAGAAACATCCATATAATCAAATACATATGAAGGAAGTACAAACAATAAACATAATAGTCAGATCCATAAGTATAAAACAAAAGTAGGAGGTGTCATCAGTCATGAAATAATTATCTTCAATGAGAGATGATCCTCTTCCTCTTGAACCAACCTTCAAGAACCATCAATATCCATAGTCCATATAATAATGTTTCTTTCAATTATTGAACTGGGCCTGCTAGGGATTATCCCATCTAGGGCTTCATAAAATATTTCAAAAGTGCTTGAGCCTATTTACATTAACCATGCTATATCTCATGTCTTTTCCATAAACCATGGTTTTCTCTCCAACCCTAACCTCATAGAATCCATCAAACCCTAATAATCAAGTTTATGGTTTTCTTCAAACCATAGAATTATTTTAGGTCTCGACCATCCTCTTCTTTCTTCCATCAATGGTGTCATCATTGGGGTGATATCCATGGAGTTTCTTTAGCCTAGATCTGAAACCATGTTAATTTTTCATAGGGCTACATTTTTCTTTGCTTTGTAATTTTATTTCTTCATTAACACATTAAGTTAACTGCATAAAATTATAACATTATTCAGATTTACATCATTATTCATCAGCGTATGCTACTACGTAGAAAGGAAAATTTCATCATCATCAATGCAGCGAAACATAAAGGAACAATATAAGAATATCATGTGCACATACATACACCAAGATTGGTCAGAGACCAGGGAAAAACCTACTACGGGGAAACCATTGAAAATTCTTCTTCTTCTTAGATCATCATCAAATGATTCAAAAAAAGTGAGTACAATGATTCATATCTTCATCTATGAAAAAATATAACTAAAACATCCATGACATGATCCAGAACATGCTTATACTCGAAAACCATGATTCTGAGGACTGTAATGCACTGTCACTGACTATAGTCAACTATTGAATATGAATATCACATAGTGGAATGTTGAGAATACTAATACTTCATATTTTGGTCCCATTTGCACGCTGAGACACTATGTGCATGCATTTGAGACTGATCTAGTTGCTCCCTGGAGAACTAAATGTGTGCGCCTATGGACTAAACTAGACTACGGAAACCCTAGCCTCCTGGACGCTCCCTTAGACACTGTGTGCGAGCATATGAGACTTCCCAAACACACCCTTGACCAATATGTGTGTGCATCTGGGGCTAATAATGCTCAGTTACGAGTGTGCGTCTAAGAATCATAAACCCTAGAAACGTGCAAGCTTCATCCCTGTAGTTTTGAACCCTTTACGCGAGCTTTCCTCTAACATACCTATGTGCACCAAACAATAGAAGGTAGAATAAATTTCTTGATGATTGTCTCCAAAATGAGCTTGAGGTGCCTTCTATTTATAGTCTTTCATGAGGGTCCATTTGATGTTGAGGCCGACCTTTCTAGTTGTATATGTGCATAGGGACGATCTAATCCAATATACATGAGTAAATGAATAAATTCAAAACCAACTTCTGCTTGTCCAAATAAGGTGATCTTTAGGTCAATTTGTGTCCTCTCAAAAATATGAATCTATTGCAATTATTATCTTCATCATATAGAGTGGAATTTGACCGTAATTGCATAATTTTAACAGACCACAATCCATGATGTTGTGTGAGAGAGATTCCTTGATGGATTATACAAAAAATTCATTAAAACCATCCTTTGTTTCCACATCATGGATTAAATATTTTATTGAGGTGGGATGTAGTTGTGGAAGTTCAATAGTCAAATTAAACTTTCTTCCCTGACAGTTGAAAAATTTTATGTGAAGAAAAGTCACATCCCTCAAGAGAGAGTTGATATCCCATGTGATGACATTAGTGATGAAATTATGCAAAAGAATAATGAATTGACTCAAATCACAAATATAGTAAAGGTGACAAGAACCTGACATAACCATCAGCGTAGGATGAAGTGTCCCACTCTCCTAAATTTACTTTGAATGATGAGAAAACATGGTCAATGACTTATCAATACAAGAGTCATTATTCAAATCGTGAGATTCGAAAATTTGAGGTTGATCATATAGATTTTCGAGATTAACACAAAATTCCTCAATGATAAGCATGTCATATTCTTGATCAAAAGGAGTTATACATGAAAGAAAATATTTGATGATCATATCAGACTCCATTTGGAATTCCTGCAAATCTAAATCTTCTTGTAGAAACAAAGGTTCATCCATGTTACTTGAACAATCATTCCCATATAATTCAGAGAAAAGGAAATCATTAGGGTGAAGATTATCTAATGGTTCAACTTGACTAAATGGTTGAGGATCGACAAGAGGAATATCAAGATTCAAAGATGGATGATTGATAGGATCAAACCATTCACTATAAGGGGAAAGCCGCGAAAGAAAAATCAATTCTTCACTAACACATTCATCTTCCGGTTTAGTGATTGGTTAAGGTTGAAAACACAGAACATCAAAAGGAGGGGGACATGGGAAAAATGGCATATTCGGTCTTTCCTCAGGATGTTGAAATTATTTTTGATGAGGAGGACATGATGAATCAGATTCAAAATATTTTCTTGACATGTGGACTAAGAATCAAAACTTTTCATCCAAGAACTTCCAATCCACATCCTCATCTGGGAATTCATAACAAAGGTGTAGGAATTGATTATAATTTTTTTCAAGAGATTCATTTGATTACATTCCAAGTTAATCAATTTCATTAGAACATTTCGATATTCATATTTGTAGAAAACACGATGAAGCTCATTAACCAATTGTTTAAAATATGATATAGAAGTAGTGGATAAATAATAGCACCATTGCTTCGCACAACCATCCAATTTATGGGTAAATAAACACACAATAATTTCTTCAGAATAACTGCCACTTGAAAAAAGTTTGAAAAAAATCAATTACATAATAAAGGATGGTTTATGTACCCTTGACATCAAATTTAAAATGTGACAATTTATGTAAAAAGTCCACAGGGATTGAAAGAACTAGAGCTTCAAAAAGACACCTCGAGATTATGATCTAGGATGAAGCCATTAAAGGTGAGAGATTTACATAGACTTCACATACTCAACTTGTCATATGGCCCTCCTTTTAGCACCAAAAATGTTGATGTTTTTGGATGCTGCCAACATTGTAAGGGCATCTCCTCAATATGAAGTCCCAATTAGACCTCACACCATTTGGTGTAGGAGTCTCATCCAGTCATACGGTATGGCCACTGTTTGGAAAGGTTTCACAGATATGCCTTAGTTATAATTATAGACAAGAGAATGCAACACCTCTCTATGGAACCAAGTATGTAAGCTTTGTGAGACACCCAATGTAAGGTGTACGAGGGAGACTTCCACAGCTAGTAAGAGAAATGAGCCACCAGTTTGAAAAGTAACAATACTATCCTAAAGAGGGACCTGGTAAGGAAGAGAAATTCTTGTTGATTACCTGAAGATTAGTCCACATAATAAACAAAAATAATTAATGTATAACAACACTCATTCAATAATAACCATATCTAAGCAATGGATTAGTTCATTAAAATAGTATGTGATTGAAGAAACATATATCATAAAAATAACAAGAATAGTCCTACTATATCTTCGATACATGTATGAGGAAGTATCAACTCATAGAGCTTTTGATTAAGAATAAAAGATTCCAAGTATATTGTTACATAGATGGAACACTATATCCAGTAGTGGAACATGAAGCTAGAACTTTCTTCTCTAAAGAATGATCTATGTCCTATGTACTAGAAGAGAATCCAAGGAAAGACTCTAAGAATCCAAGTCCTTAACTTGAGTTATGAGGAGCTACTTATAACAAATAAAAATGAACTTTTAGCTTCCTCATGACTCTAAACCTCTTATGACTATTCACATTCTATTAATGATTTATTACATTCCATATGTGATTATTCACATTCCACATGTGTGCGCTGGACTTCATTACGTACAATTTATTGCATAAGATAAATTACATATGAGATGGTGGCTATATAATAAAAAGTTGATAATAAGACAAATTCTCATTAAATTGATAAAGCATTTGCTTCCTCATGAAGCTCATTTGTAATGTATGTGTGCCATTCTGTGAACTCCATTGAGATGGCTTTGAATTGAACTGGAAAGTTCCCTACATAACGCATCTTCACCTCTAGTGCCTTCGTCAATATGGTCTTAAATATTGACTGTACATTATTCCATATCCATGAAAGTTTCATATGAGCTTTCACTGGTGTGATGGCGTACTATAGAATAATGTCCTTAGTGACCTCAAATTCTTCATGTTTTTTTCTTGCTTAATTTATTCAATGTATATCTCGGATCTCCTAGAAGATTATATCTCCTCCTCTGATTGCTTCAAGTGTTCCTATTGTAGGCATCCTATGTTTCTATGTTAAGGAATTGAAAACATTGTGCAGTGGATTATAGGCAACAATATTACTAATCAACTGCTATCCAAGTGATCCCGATTTAAACAGGAACGCAACAAATTACAGAGATAACCATATACACAAAGATGCAGCAGAAATAATACTTCATTTCATTAATGGAAAATACTGAAATATGCTTACAACCAGAAATGGAAATAAACCAGCTAGGGCGATGGTAGCTTATCTCTGAGAAGAGATGTGATGGCTACATGCCTCTGAACTGTGTTACAATGAGGCTCGAAGGCCTATTTATTGCTGAGAAACAATGGAAAACCCTTAACATTCCAAAACCTAACCCTAGGAGATGAAACGCCAAAACTGTGGGCCCTGTTTGGGGTAAGTTGGTACATCAACTTCCCAGGGTTGTAACTTTGGCATAGGATCTCCGTTTGACGCGTACAATAGCTCATTAGAAAGATCTGTCCGAGCACTATCATTGTTGGAATAGGCAACATCGGTCCAATGTTGCCCCCAGATTCCCCAAAAAACGTCGTTTAGGGCCTCAAAACGGCTCCGGAAGTTCAGGACCCGAAAAAATGCTAAAAATAGTAAGTTGTGCTACAATTAAGGAAACTGAAAATGCTGAGAAAGACAATGGTGGGGATCCAGGTGGACTTGGTAGGTGGCCACCAATATCCACCTGGATCATTCCTCCCCCCTTAGGAAGCAATGGTCCCCATTGCGTTGAGCTCCTCCATGAGATGAGGAAACTTCTGCTGAACTTGTTCCCTGGTGAGCCACTTGCCCTGCTGAAGGAGTTGGCCTGCTTTGACAACTCGATACAGTTGGATATTCTATTGGCGAGTGTTCTTGATCTGTGTGTCCATGATCCGATCAGTTGCAGCTTGTTCCATGCAATCTGGATTTAATTCTGTGGGTTTGAGCTGTTCTACAATGTCGGATGTGTCTAGCAATGGTGGAAAGTATGGCCGAAGGCGGTCCACATTGAACACTGGGTGCAGGCCAAGGAATGGGGGAATGCTGAGCTCAAATGCATTGTATCCCATAGCCTTAGTAATGGTGTAAGGACCATATCGGAGTGGTCTCAATTCCTGATAGGCTCCAGTAAGGCGTTCCTTTTGCAAATGCAACCAGACTTTGTCGCCTACCTGAAACTTGTGTGGCACCCGATGTTGATCATGTCGCTGCTTGTACTTGGCATTTGATTTCTCAAGAATGTCATGGACCTACTGGCGAATATGTTGGATGCTGTTACACTAAAAAATGTCACCATGACTATTTGCAGTTAGTATGACTCCATCCACTGTCATACTATCCTCCTTGGCAAGTCTCATGCCTCTGCTCTTCATGTCAAACTTCAAGAAAGAGAGAAAAGTCATTTAAAGTCAATTATCTCTGGTACGCAGTTTCTCTTAGCCTTACCTGCGTGTACGCAACCCATGTTCACAATACCTACGTACTTGTACGCTCTGTATGTAAAGAGGTGGGTGCGTACTCCTGTAAAGGTCAAAAGGCGCAAGTTTCACTCCAAAAAGGTTACTTGTGGTCATTTCTAGAGTATTCTAGAAGCTTGTTTGACGTGTATGAAGCGCCTCCAGATGGTTCATGTATCCCTACCAAAGAGGAACTTATCCCATCAAGAGGGGAGCTATCCCATCCAAAGAGGGGCTTATCCCATTGATGGTGGACCTGAATAACTTCCTCTAGAGCACTATAAATACAGGCATTGGGCCAAAGGGAGGGGAGGTTGAAAGCTGAACATTCCTAAGGGTAGATGCTGCTGGAATTAGGACTTCCTTGTAGAAGCTTGTGAGGAGAGATTACCATCTTTGCTTGTTCTATTTGGAAGTGGGTGAGCTGATCAGAGTAAAGGAGAACTCTTGTGGACCCTGGGAGGGACCTGCACAACACCAAGGCTCAGGTTGTAATGATTCCTTTTGTTACCTTTTAATACAAATAAGTCCATTCTTCTCAACAATTTGTTATTTATGAGTTGTTTCATATACTCCTTGGTCTATATGTTAAATATGTTTTATTTTATGTGATATTCAGGTGCTATTTAATCGTTTGATTGTTAGTGAATGCAGGTTTCGAAGAGAAGGAGGAGCTCATCCGGATCAACGAAGCTGGACTACTACAACAGCGTTGGGTTACAGGTAGGATCTAAAACAATTGATTTCTCATATTGTAAATGCATATTTAGTGAAGGATTGCTCTTATTTGTCTTGTTTGTCACTAGAAAGTCTTAGGCTTCTAGGGAGGTCGGTTGTGTCCGCACTAACGACTTTTTCCGCATGACAAAATGGCGACTCCGCTGGGGAATCCATGAATGTGTTTGAGTTCTTTTTGATTTGATATTTTGGTCTGAGAAAAATCGTTTGTTTTCTGATTTTTGGCTGTATAACTGTGTATTTGGGTGGGTTAGCTTAGAGTCAAATTAGATTTTTATTTTTCTTAACTTTGCCAGCAGTACGCAGTCTCTGGGTTAGGCACAGTGCATACTTGTATGCACTGCGTCTTTGTGCACAGGGCGTCCCTGCGCCTGTGTAAACAGATCACCTGCGTACCCCTGTCAAATTTGAGAAAATTTCATTTTTCCTCTTTTTTCTCTTTAGATTTTGTTTTTAATTTGTTTTTACTGCCCAGATCCATTGGTTTACTGTCAGTGATCTTCACTTGAACTTGTCCCGTTAGTGTCGAGGGTTTTGGTGGAATTCATAGGGATTTTGCCTTAGGGTTTTATTTTTAACTGGTCCTGTAGTGACTTTGGCGTTAGAGGTTGTCAAACTTTGGATCTCCTTGGTTTTGTTCAGTCCTTTTAGGAGTCGGGCCTGTCATAGAAGTCACCCTTGTGAGAGACCTACCTTTGTGTCTTCTCTTTGCGAATCTCGAAAAGTTTGTTTGTTAAAACCTTGAATTTCATTCTTGAGAAAAAAGAACAAAAAGATTTCGATTTTGTTTTTTGATTAGTTTATGATTCTGCATGAACTGATCCTTAGTTGCATTTTGACTGAGCAAAACATCCGGGAATTATCCTTGTAGGCTTTTGTCCTCATTATTTTTTGCTTTTAGGTAAATTTCCTTTTAATTTGCTTTTGAGTGAATTTGATTTGATTGTCTTAGATTTGTTAAATTTGATTTGATAAAATAGTTTTACATGCTTTATTAATATAGAAAAAACACAAAAATTCTTTTGGAAATTTTTTTGCTTTGGTAGCATTTGTAGTCTTTGGGAGAAAAAGGAAATTTCGTGAAGTAATTAGTTGGTCATGAGTTGTATGTTTTGAAAAGATAAAGAGATTGTTTCTTTGATTGTCTTTGCCAAGAAAGTTGTTTTCTATAAAATTTGCATTTTCCAACTCTCTTAGCTAGGAGATTCATTGAAAAAGAAAAGTAGTGTAAATAATCTTAGGTGCATCTTTGTAGTGGTTGCGAGTTGAGTCTACACACCACCAGTTTCATCTCCACTACCTTTTGTCTTTAAGAAAAACCATAAAATTAACGCTTAAAGTAAAATCAACTTAGTAACTTTTATTTACTAGGGCTCTGAAACACCAATATAGATCAGGCTAGTGTCTTGGAGTAGGAGAGTAATTAACTCTCCAAGACAACAAAACCAAACAAGTAGCTTATCTTGTGATAGAATAAATCCAATTGTTTCATTTGTACTCTGGGAAAGCTCCTCTTAAAGGAGAAGCACGAGCTCGTGTCCGAACCAGTGAGGGGATCAATCCTCCCTCATTGGGAACGACGCCAGACACGCACGTATTACAAACGGTAAACCTCGGATTAACCATTGTCGAGGAGCCAGGGGTCACTTGTCGGTAAACCTTGGATTATTGTCAAGGAGCCGGCAAGGGGATTGAGCTTGATACTCTGCCCTTGCGTGCTGTCGGAGTGTAGACTGTTCCCCCAGGTGCATTTGTTGTTGTGGTAACCTTAGTGACCATTATCTTTAGGATTCTACCGAGGTGACGGTGGAGGGAAGATCCCACTGTACCTGGAGCAGACGTCGGCTAGACTCACTTGGATTTTCCGAGGGGTTCACTTCACTCGAGACGATTAAAGTGGAGGAACTTGTGCCGGTCTATTCATTAAGCAGGTTGTCGGGGTAACTGTTCCACCCGCCACTTCTGTACTGAATCCGGCGATGTTGGGTTTCATCTCCAACTAGCGTTTTTGGTCCGGAAGGCTACTGTTTGTGCTTGGTTTGACGCCTTAGATTCTTTAGGCGTGTGATTCAAATTTGTTTAGTTCTTTAGAGACTTTAGGTGGTTTGCTTTGAGATTTTACTTTGTTTGCGTGTGCAGTAGTTAAAAGTTTTTAACTGTGGCGGAATTACCGAGACAGTCCCGTCGACTTCGGGGCAAGTCTCCTGAGGTTGTTTCCGTGGCCGAATTGTTGAGGAAATCCCGTAGACTTCGGGGTGAGCCTCCTCAAGACGTCCCGAGTCATTACGAAGGTTTAAAGGTCCTTGTTACTCCTAGTGGCAGTAAAGTAGGTTCACCTGAAGAAGGAGAATCGTCATTGGTAGTCCATCCAGATTACCGAGGTCTAGAAACAGGTTATAATCCTGAAGCTGTTGCAGTTTTTGAGCTTGCTGGTAGTTTTTCATCTACTAGTGATATAGGCGAAGAACCTGAAGTATATGAACCTGTTACTCCAACTTCTAGTGCACCTGATTCACCTAGGGTAGAAAGAGTCATCACCGAAAATCTTCCTGCTGGTTTGATAGCTATTGAAGAACTTGCTCCAGAGGAAGAATTAGGCGTATCTATCCTTGAAGATCAACCTACTATTGATCTAAGAGAGCATGAATCTATCTTTTACAGTCCTCCTAGAAGTACTACTTGGTACCTTTCGTTAACCAATTATTTAGACAACTCAGGGATAAGTTTTTCTCCACCTAGTACTCCTTTTCCACCTGGAGGTATTTATACTCCTGTAAATATGTCTGGTCAGTCGTCCATGTTCACTCAATCTCCTGAATCTTTCTTGTACGACGGTCCTTCTGTTCCTTCCGGGTATCAGTCACTTTCTGGTACTTTTGCGGGAGCATCTCCTCAACCCATTGAACATGGGTTATTAGCTGGAAACAATGGTAATAAACCGTTGGGCGTAGGGGACATTTACATGATGTCAGGTTCAGTTCTCGGTTCTCCACCTCAAGGTGGCCAATTACCGCCTGGGGGGCAGCCTCAATTAACGCCTGGGAGACAACCTCAAGGTACACAAATTGTGTCTGGGGGGCAACCTCAAGGATAGTATGTACCCATAGTACAATACATTCCTCAAGGTCAACCCCAGCCTCAATATGTACCCCAAGGTCAACCTCAGTATCAGTATTTACCTCAAGGGTATCAACCTCAATGTCAAGGCCAACCCCAGTATCAATATTTACCTCAAGGTTATCAACCTCAAGGTCAATACTCGAGTCAAGGTTATCTACCACCTCAAGGTCAAGCTTATGCTCAAAGTACGGGAACTGTGCCTTTCAGTTATCAATCTTACCCTCAACCTAGTTACGGATCTCAATATCCTCAACCTGTTACGGGTCAATACCCCGGAATGATAGTGTGGGATCCATCACAAGGTCAACAGGTGTTGCAGCCAAGTATACAGTTGCTACCTCAAACTGGACAACCCGTAGTTTTTGGTTCACCCCAGCAACCGCAGCCTGTCCAGTCAAATATTCAAACTTCTGTAACTTCGGTAGTTACTCAGCCGCCAATTGCACCTAGTACTCCATCTCAAACGACTGCTGCAACTACCGCAACATCTACCGCACTTACTTCTGAAGTATCGACAACTCCGGTTTCTACTGTCTCTGCCACCACTCCTCAGACATCTTTACCGTTGTCCGGATCTACGATTCAAACCACGGTCCAGATGCCTGTAGGGCAGCCTGGTTTAAGTACTGTTGTAACAAGTCAACCTCAATTTACCTATCAACAGTACCAGGGACAGTACCAATTCGGTCCTGCTGTCCAACAACCGGTTTACTAGTATCAACCGTATCCTGGGTACACTTATCAACAACCTCAACAACCCCAGTACGGTCCGGTTAATCCTGGTTTTCCAGGAGGATATAATATCCTGAACGCGATTCCTATTCCTAGTTATCCTGGATATCCTCCTCCTGGAACTGGTATTGTGACCCAGAGTTTTAGAGATCCTAACCGGCAATTACCGTTTATTGCAACTTTGGATTTACCAGAATTGTCGCGCCTAACGAACGATCCAATTCAATATCTTCCGTTCTGGCCGCCAATGCCAAATACGTTTCCCAGTGATATACCCAAGTTCGAAGGTAAGTCTGGAGAGGATCCGTCAAATCATGTGATGACTTACCACCTTTGGTGTGCCTCAAATTCCATCTCGGATGATTCGATCCGCTTACGTCTTTTCCAGCGTACGCTCATTGGTCTCGCGGCCAAGTGGTACATTGAGTTACCACAGGCCTCTTTTTACAATTTCAGCCAGTTAGCTACCTCGTTCCTAACTCATTTTCAGTTGCCAGTCAGATACGATAATGGTACTGAGTTATTAACTTCATTAAAACAATCGACGTCCACTTATATTTCCGATCATATCCATGAATGGAGACGTCGAAGACGTTTAGTGAAAGTTTTTATCCCAGACCAAATCTTAGCTGAATGGTTTGTTAAATCATTATTACCGAAGATTACTGAAGACGTAGCTAAGGCCGGAGTAGTTACTGAGGAGCAAGTCATTGCTCAAGCCCAGTACCTTGACTTAGTTTACACTCAGTCGGGTACGTTGCACGAGAAGATCCCAGATCTTCCTAAGTCGAATCAAATCGCTGCTGCTCCTTCGGGGTCTCATGCTGCTGATGGCATGATTGGTACGGTGAATACTAAAAGTAAGAAGAAATCCTCAAAGAATTATTCTCCAATAATAACCTTACCAGACTCCCCGACAGGAGAGTCTTCTCCTGAAATTACCGCCGACATTCACGCTGTAGAGTCATCTACGGCTAAATCAAAAAACGGTGGTAAGAAGAAAGGAAAGAAGAAGGATAAAGCAGACAAGGCTCCAAAGGAGAAAAAAGAGAAGTCGGAATCTAACGACGAAAAGCGCAAACCTCGCTATCCTTGTTTAATTTGTGAAGAAGATCATTTCACAAGAGATTGCCCTCATCGGGCAGAGGTTGTGAAAATCGTTAAAGGTTCCCCAACTCCTGCTGTTTTGAAAGATCCATTTCCAAAGCAGGAGAGTAAAATGATAGGTTCTTCCTCGAGTGCCAGTGAAGAACCCATATTGATGATGTCTCATGTAGAGATTGCGACTAGATCGCAAGATTATGGTAGTAAGAGTCTCGTTGATGGCAAAGAAGCAGAATCTTCTCATTCTAATCCATCAACCTCAGCTCCCGGTTCCGATCCACTACAGATCGAGAAACCTAACCCGGACTTGGTAATCAAACCGCCCGCCAAGGGTATACTTCGAAAGTCTGCTTTCAATCCACATGCGAGAGCAGCTCAGAATTATAACATTGTTGAGGATTTAGCTGTTTCACCCTCAGCAATGTCGGCTTTGGAAGTGCTGCAATCATGCCCAGCACAACGAAAATTACTCTTGTCGGCTATAGGAGCTGTTGATATTCAGGACCCGAACCTGATAATCTTTGATCTAGAAAATAGTACACCACGTCTCCCTCATCAGATGGCTTTCCAGATTCCAGTGATAGTAAAAAACAGGCCTATTCATCGGACTGTAATTGATGAAGGAGCTTCTACGTGTATTATGTCGATTCAGTGTTGGAGATCGCTTGGTTCTCCTTCACTGAACCAATCCCCGACGATTCTTAAGGCCTTTGATGGCCGTGGGTTCCATCCGTTTGGCATTCTACAGGATTTGCCTATAGGGGTTGAAGGAAAAACCGTTAGTCTAGATGTGGAGGTGGTTGATGCCCCTCTAGACTACAACCTTCTTTTGCGTCGCAGTTGGTCTTACGCTATGACAACGGTCGTGTCATCGGTCTTCAGAGTTATAAAGTTTCCACACAGTGGTAAGATCGTAACAATAGACCAGCTGGCTTACTTTTCATCCGACCCAGCCTCTTCAGAGAGTATCCAGCATGTCGGTAAAACGACTATCCCTTACAAGGATGTTGGTGTAGGATTAGTTAAAGATTCCGGTTTACTGGGAACTTTTCCTTTTCCTTCGATCAATGCAGACCCTTCATTCGCATCCATTCATATGATTACTTCAGACACTATTATTTACGATGATCCTTGGATTGTCCCATCTGAATCTGAGATAGACTCGTTCGGTGATGCAATGCCTTTGAGTCCATATGAAATTGGTTATGAGCCGTGCAGTCTTTTTTCGACTCAAGTTCAACCCAAACTGACCAAATGAATGTGGTCCGTGAGGAATCACTTTTCACATCGACCTCAGAACGGATAACGTTTCCTGAAGTTGTGTCATCTGACGAACAACTTCGCGAAATCCTAAGTGTAGATGATCTACCATGGGAAGATCTTCATCATAGATCTTCGTTTTTACCTGAGGGTGATGACTTTGAAAAAGATTTTTCATCAATTTTTACAGCTGAATATGTCAAGGAGACTCAGAATCCCATGAAACATCCTCATTCAGAGTTGAATTTGGGAAACATTTCCCAAACTATTGCCATTGACATTTCAGTTAAAACTGGAATTATTGAGAACATTCATATAGGTGCCTCGTGTGCAGATGACGAAATTCAAACATACAAGGTCCTATTTCAAGAATTCCGCGACGTGTTTGCCTGGTCCTATGAGGAAATGCCAGGAATTGATCCCTCCATTGTTGTTCATGAAATCAAGACCTACCCGGACGCTAAACCCATTCGGTAACGTCTGCGTCAGATACACCCTAGGAAAGCGGCTGCGATTAAAGCAGAAGTCAAGAAGCTATTGAAAGCAGGTTTCATTTATCCGATCCCGTTAATGGATTGGGTATCGAATATTGTTCCGGTTAACAAGAAACAAGGAACAATAAGAATATGCATCGACTATAGGGATATAAATCGTGCTTGTCCAAAAGACAACTATCCCACGCCCTATATCGATCAAATAATTGATGATTGTGCCAGCAATGAAATATTTTCCTTTATGGACGGTTTTTCTGGTTACAACCAAATCAATATTCTACCTGTCGACCAACCAAAAACGGCTTTCATTTGTCCATGGGGGACATTTGCTTACTGCAAATTACCTTTTGGACTTAAGAACGCCGGAGCCACTTTCCAACAGGCGATGTCTTACGCGTTTCACGACATCAAGCACATTGTGCAACCGTATCTCGATGATTTGCCTGCTCATTCTTTACATCGAGTTGATCACCTTGTTCACTTACGCGCTATTTTTATGAGGTGTCGGCATTATCGAATTCGGTTGAACCCGCACAAATGTGTCTTCTGCATAGAAGTGGGACGATTGCTAGGATTTGTCATTTCAAAAGCCGGTATTCGCGTCGATCCCTCGAAGGTCGAAGCTATCATCAAATTGCCTCCTCCTTCGAGTTTGCGCCAACTCCAAAGTTTGCAGGGGAAAGCAAACTTTTTACGTCGATTCATTCCTAACTACGCTGAGGTTACAAAGGGTTTCACCCGGTTGTTGAAACAAAACACTCAATTCTCTTGGGATGAGATAGCTCAGAAATCTTTTGATGCACTTAAGCACGCGTTGACCCATGCACCGTTGCTGCATCCTCCCAACTACAACCAGGACTACTTTTTGTATCTCGCCGCTTCCCACTCCACCATTGGAATGGTCTTAGTTCAGGAAGACAAATTTGGAACGGAACATGTGATATATTATCTTAGTCGGACGTTAAATCCAACCGAGTTAAAATACTCGCATGTGGAAAAGTTGGCACTGGCAGCAGTTCAAGCTGTCCAGCGATTTCGTCACTACATTCTACTCCGTAAAACTACAGTGATTTCGGATTGCAACCCTATGATCTATATTCTGACTAAACAATTGCTAGGGGGTAAGTACTCCAAATGGATCGTTATCCTGCAGGAGTTCAATTTGGAGTTCGAGAAATCCAAGTCTAAGAAATCCTTAGTCTATGCAGAGTTAATGTGTGATTTCCCGTGTGCTGACACGGAAACAGTGGCAGAGGAGCCCATTGCGGATGAATCTTTGTTTCTTATCAACACTTTAGATCCGTGGTATGGGGATATAATTGTCTATCTCCAGACCCAATCCTTTTGGCCCGAAATCTCAAAGTCAGAGTGTCGAAAAATTCGATTCCAGTCCCAACAATACAAATCATTGGAGATACTCTTTATCGTCGTGGGGCGGATTTGATTTTTCGACGTTGCTTAACTCATGAGGAAGCTGAGAGGGTTCTGAATGACTGTCATTCTGGAGCATGTGTCGGTCATATGTCTGGGTATGCCACAGCTCAGAAGGTGTTGCGTGCTGGCTATTTCTGGCCGTCCATGTTTAAAGATTGTATCATTGCGGTCCGAAAATGCCACAACTGTCAAGTGTTTGATCACAAGATGCGCGCACCACCTGCTCCTCTCCACCCTATAATTGCCGTTGGTCCTTTTGCTAAATGGGGTATCGATTTTATTACATGTAACCCTCACTCGGCCGGGGGGCATGCGTATATCATCCTTGCGGTTGATTATTTTACTAAGTGGGCCGAGGCGATGCCTACATTCGAGGCAGATGGAAAGACAGCTGCGATTTTCGTATTCAATCATATTATTGCTAGGTTTGGTGTCCCACAAGCGATAATCATTGACCATGGGCGCCATTTTTGAAACATTATGATGACAGAACTTACAAGCCAGCTTGGTTTGCGTCATGATAGTTCTACTCCTTATTATCCCCAAGCAAACGGTTTGGTTGAGTCCATCAACAAAGTTCTAGTTATCATGATCCGACGAATCATTGGCATTCATCGGTTGAATTGGCACAACATGTTATTTTCAGCGCTTTGGGCATACCGAACCTCAGTGAAAACATCAACAGGGTTCACTCCTTTCCAACTAGTTTATGGTTTGGAAGCAGTGTTGCCCATTGAATGCGAAATCCCATCACTTCAAATGGCTATCGAATTACTCCCAGCTACTTCCGAAGAGGAGAAACGTCTATTATACTTAGCTAAATTAGATGAGACTCGACGTGAAGCTGCTTTAGCAATCGAGACTCACGCGAAACGAATGAAAGCTCAGTATGATCGTAACGTGACCCCTCGTAATTTTTCGGAAGGAGACCTAGTGCTATTATATGATCAAGCTAATGATAAATTAGGTGCTGGAAAATTCGTTCCTATGTGGCATGGGCCCTACATTGTCAAGCGAAAGCTAGCAAAAGGGGCCTATGAGCTGGTAGATTTTGATGGGCACTTTGGGTAAGCCCAGAAATGCACTTTACCTAAAGAGGTATTATGCTTAAATGGTGGGTATGGAGATTTAATTAGGTTAGTTAGGTTAATTTTTCTTTCTAGCTGGTATGTTTGTTTAGTTTAGACAGTGTACTTGGTTTAGACAAGTGTGCTTAGTTTAGAGAGTGTGTTTTTCGTCGTTATTTTGGCTTATCTTGGTTTTACTCTTGATATTGCAGATGTCGACGCCTCTCCAAACGTACATTGGATTTGCTGATGGTGCTTGTCGTAGTACATGGAATATCTCTTCCGCAGCTTGGGTTATCTATTTGCCCTCTGACGAGTTAGTTTCTATGCATGGGGTGAGCCTCGGTCAAACAACAAACAACATTGCAGAATATAGTGTAGTGATTGAATTATTATCCGAATCTATTTCATTTGGGATTCGAAGTTTGATAGTGAGGTTAGATTCTGAACTCGTTGTATTACAGCTTAATAGAGTCTATGCCATTAGAAATCCAGTGTTATTAAGATTGTTTTTGAGGGTGCGTCTCTTGGAACGTGAATTTGATTACATTGAATATCAGCATATTCCAAGATCTTTAAATACATTAGCAGATGCAATGGCGTCTCGAATGTTAAATAGACATTTGTAACAATCATAAATGTAAATATATACACATTTCAGCACACATGTTTAACAAAATAAGCCGGTAATAATGATATATATAGATAGGAGTGTGTCAAAAATATACATCGTCTTCGATCATAGGTTGAAAAACACCTTATGATCGGCAAAAATGATAAGTACAAAAAACCAAAAATGTCACATGTGTCTACAAAAGTGACTAGCCAATCACTGGTGGTGCTCTCTATATGAGACCACTGCCCGCGCTACCCTACACAGGAACCTCCTGAAAGGTCCTGGCACTGCGACCACATAGCGCTGAAGTCGGATAGGAATATCGTCTATAGTCGTCTCTGGTATGTCCGCCGTGAGACGCTCTAGGTCCTGTTTTAGCTCGGCTAAGGTCTCTGCGGCCGCATCCTGTGGGGCTGGTGCCGGTGCAACTGGTACTCTTCTCTCAAAAGCCCGGAGATTGGCCGGACGCCGTGGGCCTACATCTGCATTTTGAAAATTTGTCACTGTCAGTTTTGAGACGATATATAAAAAACAAAAAAAAATAGATAATTTAAAAACTTGTGAAAAATGAAGTACCTCTGTCGTCCCATTGTTGTCCCTGTGGAAGAACCATGTCCGGATCATTGCGAAAATCTACTCCGGCATAAGGAAAATCCTGAATCGCAAAGACCTGGTCCTCCAACCAGTGAAAGTAACCCGCAGGAAATCGGACAACTCCCGCTCCCTCATCAGGATGTCGAGCCATTACCGAAACCCACCGCGTCAACTTAGGCTCCCGAGGAGGCCCAACTGGAACAGTAAGATGCTGGGGGATCAGCATTGGAACTCTCTCTAGGGCGAAGCTCACAACTAAAGGCCCATATCCAAAGGTCTTCAATTGTCCGTTCTTTGCCCTAGTCAGTTGGCCCTTCATATTGGCCAACACAGCATCGCACCAGTTGAAAATGGTGCCTTGGAAGCAATCTATAGCCATCCGCATTTGGGAACCAGTGGCTATGTGCAAAGCGGCAGCACCGCAAAGTCTGGTAACTGTAAAGGCAATTACCATAAGTTCAGGTCAGGATATGTATTTGATTTCTATCCCCTTATCCTGGTTTTGATTGTTGCACCACTCTAGCCGGAGACTAGCAAGGGATTGGCCACCCGGCCTAGTCCCGAATAGAGACAGTTGCTCGCCCCTGTTAGGCAAGCCAGTGAGAAAATATATGTCGGAGGGCTCTATCTTGAGCTGGTGTTCTCCGATGTAGAAACATTGATCCTGAATGTTCCACCTTTCAACCAGCCACTCTAAGAACGGCACCTGGGCCCTCATGCCAGGAATGGCCCAGTACTTATAGAGACCGCATGCCTTTAAAGCATCAATGGAAGGTTGATGACCTATTGTGGCCAAATCAACATCTTCGTGTTCTCTTTCACACCAATCTCGCATGGTGGGCAATCTACACACCAAAAAAAAAAACATTGATTAGAATTCATTAAATCAAATTTTGATGGTTAGGTTTTGAGTTTGGGTTTTGAAAATCCGCTTTGCGCGGAGTACGCACCCCGCATTCAGAAAACTGAGCGTGGGTACGCAACTGTTCTGAAGGTGGGCTGCATACTCTGACCTTTTTCCCATATACGAAAATGTCGGGGTACGCAGGTCGCCCATGGGGCACCTGCGTCCCTCGAAAAGCGGACCCTAAAACCCCAAACCCTCCAAAAAATCAAACTAAAACTTAAAATGGAATTCTAAACGGATGAAATTGAAGAGGAGGATGTTGTGAAATACCTGAAAGAGACGACGCTCGATTCCGACGGTCGGATTCTGCGCAAAGTCCATGGGAAGTTTCTTGTCAAAAGCCCTTTTCTCACCCTCAACAGTAAAATGGTAAAAATGACATGGTAAAAAGTCTTTTTATAGGTTTTTTGGATAAATGAATGCTAAGTTTGTTTATTTTTCACCATGAAAGGATGTTTTTCAATGTATTTTTGCCCATCTTAAACAGGTATGAGTAATGTGTTGTTTTTGTGCAGGACAAAAGGACTTTAGGGTAAAATCATCATTTTTCACGAATCAAGACATCAGAGTCATCTTTTAAGCCCTTTTCTGACTCCTAAAACATGAAAAGATTGCCAAGCGTTTCTTTTACACTCGTTAAAATGGAATTAAAAGACGGTCTTCTTATAGCCCTTTTCTGACCGTAAAAAACAAGGAAAGATTGCCGGATTTTTGTCGTTTCAAATTCGATACTGGAAATAAAACGACATGCCTCTGATCGCTTTTTACTTTTCAGGTCAAAGGCGTTAATCATGAAAGTACTCCTTGGTCGCAAGATCAAGCGGTTCTCTCAGGTATTATTTTATACTTTTTCGGGCTTGGGAGACACAAATTTACGAAAAAGTTCACCTTGGAGTTTTCTTTAGTTTTTTCAGACTCTCTAAAATTGAAAAACGCCGAGTTTCTCCTATACTGGACTCGTTAAAATTTCACAGTAAAGGATCTATTCGATTACAAACAGGAACGGACCACTCCTTCTTAGGGTCCGAATCTAAACTAAGTTGGACTCATCCGAAGGATGAGCTTATAATCAAGCATATCTTATCCTCCTCAAGCTTGTAAAAAATAAAGAGGTACTTGCCAGAAATGGTGGGGGAAAAGAGAGAAGAATGAACCTATTTGTTATCCTTTGTTACAGAAGAACCTTATCACCGCTCTTGGACACGACACTTTTCATTCACTTGGGTTGGGAAATCCTTTGCCTTAAAGTTGATCAAACCACTTTGAAAGTCTTCAACCGTTTCTGGGTATTAACTTTGGGTCAATCGTCGCCAAGCCATCTGTCGTGTCGTTATGTGTTCAAGAGGCTTCTGCAAATAAACCATTCATATGCAAAATACTTGTCATCCATTTGACCATCCCTGAGTCAGTCCTTACAGCAACATTTCTTCAACTTGAACAATGATTTCGTGTTGTGGGCTTGCCTGCAACGGGTCGCTTTCTATCGACATCAGCACATTATCTAGAGAGATGACTTAGAAATCGTCAGTACCTTGAAGTCTGCATGCATCAATGGCAGGTTTCTCGCCTTTGACGACAGTTTATATCATTCACTTTCGATCAAAGGATTCCGTGACGTGTTCGACATCAACTCATTCATTCACATCTCATGGATTGTACTGGGTACTTTGAGAACCATTGACATCACTGGTGGTCTCTCTCACGCTTGTTAACAGTTTACATCATCGACTGGTAATCAAGTGGTTTCTACCATGTTCGACATCAACTCATTTATTCGCATGGATAGAATCGTACCAATTTGGGAAGTAGAAATGAAGACCCTGGATCTAGTTTCCACCATCCAGGCTGCGAGGAGTTTTGTATTCATTATATAGTAGACTAATCATAAACAGATGGCTGCATCCATACTGTGTCTACAAAAGTCTATGATTGTGATGTACTGCAAAATCATTCTTGTATCAGAGCAGTAGTTAGATTGTTAGTTAAAGTTTTCAATCTGAGTATGGGAATGCCTACCTCAGCGATGATATC
Source organism: Pinus tabuliformis (assembly GCA_031772625.1). Lineage (NCBI taxonomy): Eukaryota > Viridiplantae > Streptophyta > Pinopsida > Pinales > Pinaceae > Pinus > Pinus tabuliformis. The sequence goes on along the minus strand of CM062816.1, from coordinate 262,141,092 downwards.
ACCTTATATATGTATTTTGTGTTGAATATTTGCAGGTTCTGATGGGCTCTCCGCAAGATACTCCTTGAAATGATAAAGTACTTCACCCTTCCTAGATCATATAAAAACCTTAATCTACTACAGGCTTCGCACTTTAGGGGGCAATCTGTTACACTGAAAAATGTCACCATGACTATTTGCAGTTAGTATGGCTCCATCCACTGTCATACTGTCCTCCTTGGCAAGTCTCATGCCTCTGCTCTTCATGTCAAACTTCAAGAAAGAGAGAAAAGTCATTTAAAGTCAATTATCTCTGGTACGCAGTTTCTCTTAGCCTTACCTGCGTGTACGCAACCCAAGTTCACAATACCTGCGTACTTGTACACTCTGTATGTAAAGGGGTGGGCGCGTACTCCTGTAAAGGTCAAAAGGCGCAAGTTTCACTTCAAAAAAAGTTACTTGTGGTCATTTCTAGAGTATTCTAGAAGCTTGTTTGACATGTATGAAGCGCCTCCAGATGGTTCATGTATCCCTACCAAAGAGGAACTTATCCCATCAAGAGGGGAGCTATCCCATCCAAAGAGGGGCTTATCCCATTGATGGTGGACCTGAATAACTTCCTCTAGAGCACTATAAATACAGGCATTGGGCCAAAGGGAGGGGAGGTTGAAAGCTGAACATTCCTAAGGGTAGATGCTGCTGGAATTAGGACTTCCTTGTAGAAGCTTGTGAGGAGAGATTACCATCTTTGCTTGTTCTATTTGGAAGTGGGTGAGCTGATCAGAGTAAAGGAGAACTCTTGTGGACCCTGGGAGGGACCTGCACAACACCAAGGCTCAGGTTGTAATGGTTCCTTTTGTTACCTTTTAATACAAATAAGTCCATTCTTCTCAACAATTTGTTATTTATGAGTTGTTTCATATACTCCTTGGTCTATATGTTAAATATGTTTTATTTTATGTGATATTCAGGTGCTATTTAATCATTTGATTGTTAGTGAATGCAGGTTTCGAAGAGAAGGAGGAGCTCATCCAGATCAACGAAGCTGGACTACTATAACAGCGTTGGGTTACAGGTAGGATCTAAAACACTTGATTTCTCATATTGTAAATGCATATTTAGTGAAGGATTGCTCTTATTTGTCTTGTTTGTCACTAGAAAGTCTTAGGCTTCTAGGGAGTTCGGTTGTGTCCGCACTAACGACTCTTTCCGCATGACAGATGCGCTCAATGAAGCTGGTGGCCTTATCTGTTTCGGAATGGACATGAGCGGAATTCATGTGAGTAACTGCAAGTGGCATGGCCGGATCAATGGGGCACAGTGGCTGGAATCCCAAACCCACCTGAAAAGGGCTATGGCCAGTGGAGCTGTGAAGAGCTCTGTTGTAGCTGTGCTGGACATAGGGGAGGCTCTCGTCCCATGTGCATGGATGCTTTGAGTTATACATGCGTAGAATGTGCACAATCATCCTATTGACAACCTCTGTCTGGCCATCAGTTTGAGGATGGAAGGCTGTGGACTTCGTGAGTTTGGTGTCCAGCATTGACCAGAGACTGGACCAAAATGTGCTGAGAAACCGACTGTCCCGATCTGAGATGATAGACTGTGGGATCCCAAAGTGCACCCACACTCGTTCAAAGAAGAGTTTAGCAGTGGCTTCTATTGTGATATTCTTCTTGCAGGCCATCATAATGGCCATCTTCGAGAACCTGTCGACGACCACAAAAACACAGTCATTTCCATGCTTAGTGGAAGGAAGGTCTGACATGTAATCCATGGAGATGGATTCCCAAGGTCGACTAGGGGTAGGCAACGGGGTATAGAGGCCGTGCTTCTTAATGGTCGGTTTGGCAATGGCAAAGGCAGTACATGATCTCATGTACTTCCCAACATCCTGTCGAAGATTCGGCCAATAGAAATAATTTTGCAGTACTGCCACGGTTTTCTTGACCTCGAAATGCCCAGCAGCCCGACTGTAGTGTGCTTCCCAAATCATCTTGGCACGCTTGCTTGAAGGAACACAAAGGTGACCGAGGTGGCATAATAGGACATCCTGGAGGTGAAAATCTGCAACATGCTGACCCTCCAAGAGTGTCTGGTATGTGTGGCTGAATTCTGGGTCGCTTTTGTAGAGAAGTGGCCAATCAGAAGTCTCGTGCCCATGAGAGTTGAGCACGGTGGTTAACGCCATGATCGGTGGTCGACTGAGGCAATCTGCAACATTATTGGTGCTGCCCTTCTTATACTTGATATTCAAATGAAACTGTTGCAGGCATGTTGACCACTTCTGATGGCGATCATTCTGCAATTTCCCTTGGGTCTGTATGAACTGCAGGGGTCGGTGGTCTGTGTGGATGACCGTTTCCTTCCCTAAAATGTAATGCTTCCATTGTCGGCAGGCCTGTACAATGGAATACATCTCTTTATCATAAGTGGGGTACTTTCGGACTGTGTCTGAAAGTGTTTCACTGTGATATGCCACTGGATGTCCATGTTGAGTAAGGACTGCCGCAATAGCATAGTCAGAGGCATCTATCTCAACCTAAAATGGTTGTTGTAAATCTGGTAATGTGAGCACTGGTGTCGTGCAGAGGCGATCCTGTCTGGAGGCCGTGGCCACTGTCTTCTTCTTCCCTTGAGGGTGTATCATCAGGAAAACAAATTTCCTGGTTTTGGAAATGATCTTACTGCATTGTTTTGCAGTAATCAAAGAGATGGCGGCAAGTGGTGCTACCTCTTGTATCCTGAACAACTTATTTCCCAATGTAATAATAACAGCACGGGGCCTTGATTCATACACAGCATGTCGCTTCCACAAGTATGGTTGTCCTAGTAATACATCACCAACTTCAAGGGGAGCAATGTCACATAATACCTCATCCGTGAAGGGCTTGATGTTGTATGGAAGGCGACACTGCTGGCTCACGCGAAGATCTCGTCCTTGGTGAAGCCACCCAATGGTGTATGGTTGTGGATGTGCTGTGGTCGGTAAGCCCAACCACTTCACGACCTCTGCCGAAATGAGGTTCTTTTGACTCCCGCTATCAACAATGAACTGTATCGGGGAGCCCTTTACCCACATCTGGGAGTGGAAGAGACGCTCCTCCTCCTTTGGATCTTCGGGTTCATTTTTCTGGATCTTTGCGGTAGCAATAGTGGCGCTGGGATCCGCATCAATGATCTGCTTCCCTTTTTCATACCCCTTATCGAGTTCTGACTCAGAGTCGGAACATGCATCTGATTCTGAAACCTTTAGCTCAGCCACCAGTGACTGCTTGGCCCGACACTCACTTGTGTTGTGAGTGGAGCTCTTATGGAACTCGCACCACTTTCCAGTGTCCTTTCTCAGCTTCGCAGCACTGTTCTTTGCTTGCGGCTTCGGCTGGTTGTCTTGGGCTGTCCCGCCTTGGCTTTGTCCTTTGTTTTGTGGTTTAGGGGCACCTTTCCCCTGCTTTGGATTTGCAGATCCAAAGTCTCGCTTCTTTTGTTTAAACTTCTGCTCGACCTTGACAGCATATCGGTATGCTGCGCTGAGTGAGGGGATGTTTAGGAATTGTATTTCTTCCTGGATGTACTTGTGCAGGCAGCCACGGTATTTGAGTATCAAATGTTGCTCTGAATCCTTGATACCCAACTTTGTGCGAAGGGTATGGAAAAGATTGGTGAACTCTGGCACGTCTTGGTCCCTTCCCTGCCGTAGCGTGGTCCACTTTATGTATTCATCCTCATAGCTTCCAACAGGGTAGTACTGCTCCTTGATGGCATCCCGGAACGAATCCCAGGTGGGCGCGGCTGAAAATAGTGAGCCAGTACTTTCATCCTTCTGCTCGCAGTAGGTTTCCCACCAGTCCTTGACGTGGGGGGCTGCTTTGAGAAGAGAAAAAACAATCCTTTCCCGACTCGAAAATTCATGAACAGAAAAATAACCCTCTAGCAGATTTAACCATTTATCTATGGCATCTGCGTCTATCTGACCCTCGAATATGGGGATTTCAAAATTAACTTGTACCTTAAAGGGTGTGGCGTTTCCAGGGTAGCTGCTGGAAGCCGATGCGCCACTTCTGGGTAGCCACTGAAGGATCTGGGCAAAGCTGTCCATCATCGTGTTCCGTTGTCGCTCGAGGGCTTCTTCGAGCAAGATTTTGATGGGATCTCCTGCCCCCTCGTCTTTCTTCTTGTCCGCCATGGGAGGCCATCGGGATTTGCGAGGCTGGTCTTGCAAAGGTTCAACCAGTTCAAGCCCTAACTCCTTATATCCCGACCTTGTTGGGGACATGCAAAGAAAAACAGAGAAAAAGCAGACCGCTCTGATACCACTGATCCGGATTTAAACAGGAATGCAACAAATTATAGAGATAACCATATACACAAAGATGCAGCGGAAATAATACTTCATTTCATTAACGGAAAATACTGAAATATGCTTACAACCAGAAATGGAAATAAACCAGCTAGGGCGATGGTAGCTTATCTCTGAGAAGAGATGTGATGGCTACATGCCTCTGAACTATGTTACAATGAGGCTCGAAGGCCTATTTATTGCTGAGAAACAATGGAAAACCCTTAACATTCCAAAACCTAACCCTAGGAGATGAAACGCCAAAACTGTGGGCCCCGTTTGGGGTAAGTTGGTACATCAACTTCCCGGGGTCGTAACTTTGGCATAGGATCTCCGTTTGACGCGTACAATAGCTCATTAGAAATATCTATCCGAGCACTATCATTGTTGGAACGGGCAACATCGGTCCATTCCATGGACCCATGTTGCCCCCGGATTCCCCAAAAAACGTCGTTTAGGGCCTCAAAACGGCTCCGGAAGTTTAGGACTCGAAAAAATGCTAAAAATAGTAAGTTGTGCTACAATTAAGGAAACTGAAAATGCTGAGAAAGACAATGGTGGGGATCCAGGTGGACTTGGCAGGTGGCCACCAATATCCATCTGGATCACCAAGACACATGTAGTTCTAATGGTGTAGTCTGAAATGAACTTTGTCTATATTTGCAGAAATCCTCTTTATTTTCCAAATGTTGCGGAGCATTTGGATACTTGGAAGCCCACTCTTGAATATGGTTAGCTTCTTTGTTTGCTACTTTCAGGAGGTTTACCACTTCCTATTCTTTCTTCTGAATTCCAATGAGAGGAGCCACCACTTATTGTATAAGTATCATCACATCATATAACCATGCCATGGTGTCCTCCATTTGCCACAGTTCCTCCTGCATGGATGAATGTCATTCTGCAGTGTTGAAACTGTGTGATGATAACCATTGATTCTCTGCCACAAGATGTTCAGCCTATTGCTTCACTGCAGCAAGTTTTTTCCTCAATACAGCATTCTCACTCAGTAGATATTCAGAGTTTTCTTGTGCTGTTGTCGAAGAAGAACCATTTTCCGCCATGATTTCCCTAAGATTCCTTCTAGTGTTGGCACTTATTACCTTCTCCGTAGAAATTTATACTGGATTCTAAGGATCCTTCATAGAGTATCTATGCCTTTTTTGAATGATCATCTTCTTAAGCTTATCGAATATGATATTTCCTACATCCATGACTCTATTTACCGATGGAGGTGTGATCCACATTTCTCTGAATGGAATATGACCATATTTGGGAGGAGGTTCCTCTAGATAACCCAATTCATCATCCACGGGTTGAATGGTATCTTCTTCCTCCAACTCTTCCTCTTCTATCTCTTGAGTCAACTATTCTTCTTCCCGTCTCCAACCTACCATTGGTTAGAAAGAACCAAATTTCCAAGAGGCACCAACCTCTTCAGTATGTAGGCACCAACTTTCCCTTGTCACTCTTTTTACTATTTCATACAATTTTCAAACTGAAAGTAAACGCATACAATTATACAAGTAATATAACAATAAATGGTTATCTATAGATTCAACTTATGCAATTTTCTTTTTGTGCTTAATTTCAGTAGCTCTCCTCTTGTTGTTCATAGAAACACTTCCTTTGCACTCTGCCTTCACCAGCAAGGGCTCTTCACTGACTGTTCTTCAACACTACCCTCGCCATTCTCCACACAACACTCTCGCCGCTCTTGTTTCACTATTAGACAAGGTCCCCTCAGGTCCTTCAACGTCACTATCACTATGTGCTTCACTCATAGCTCAATACTCTCACATGTCTACTCAAATCCCCAAACTTATCCATTACAGGTGATGGTTTGTTTCTACTCAGGCACTCTACACAAGGTAGACTCTACTACATATCCTTTGTCTTCCAAGTTGTACTTAGGCATGACCTTCCTTTCTATTGTTGTGTGTCCTGTCAGTTTCTGGCCATAGTGCAGAAACAAATATTGACCTTGTAGTCCTTCATCATCTGATTGGATGGAGCTCCATGCTAAGAAATTAATTCTCAGATGACCTGCATAGTACGTCGTGAGTCCCATACTTTCATTTAACTCATTGAAGATGTGCATTGGAGCACATATATGGCTTGTCTCATCTCAAGGTAGACCCAACACTCTTTCCTAAAGATCATGGTCCTTGCTGCCTTGAACCAACGATATTTGAAAATCGCCATTACTCTTGAGATGAAATCCTTTTCTCCTGCATTCAACTTCGCACCTTCCGACCCATACACAATCAACACTCTGTATTGGAGAAATTTCACATTATTACTCCATAATGGTGCTTGGTTCCGATATTCCTCAGACCCTTGGCTCCTTCTGCTTAGCCCTTAGTTCTTTGAACCCTTACGACCATGTGCCATCCAAATATTGAAATCCCTTCTATATCATAACTTTTCAACACTCCAACTATTATAGATTTATGATTTCTTCAATACTCTGATTTCCGACTTCCTATATGACGGGCATCACTCCATGTGGTGACTCCTTAGTGGTCACATGTGCCACCCAGTTTTGGCCCATTATCCTACCCAACAAGGTTGAATAAGCCTGTCATTTCTCCTGTCATACTACCATGTCATGTTGATGTAAGCTACCACTATACCTTATCGGAACAAATCAGATGCTGCCATGTGTCCTTATTGGATCCAACCACATATTGCCATGTTTCCTGCTAGAGGAGAGAGAGAGGAGGACACACCAATCTTGGTTTTGCACCGAAATTCTTTGCTAATCTTCCTTTGGAATTCCTCTGTTATTTTAAAGGCTTATCAACACTTAGTGATATCAAAACTTTTTAAAGGTGCCTCACTTGAAAAGTTCGAATATTGCGATCCTCGATATTCCGATGTTCTGATACGCCGATCTCTGGGATTTTGATATTCTCCACCCTCCGATACAACTTGTTCTGATATATCGCACCTTTGACATTTTGATATTTCCGATTATTTGACCTATGACATTCAAATGCATTGATACGTTAACCTCTGATCGTTGATATGATGATATGCTGACCTCTGATTGGAGATATGTCAATATGCTTACGTCTAATCACTGATATGCTGATATGCGATACATTGGACCTACGATCTCTGATATGCCGATATGCTGGACCACCAATCTTCGATATGCCAATATTCTTTCTTGCCTAAGGCTTTAGATCCTTGAACTTCAGTAGGCCATAAGTTTTGAGCCAAGAATCCATTTCTAGACTTCTGCATATCGTTGGAAATCTTATTCAGAGAACTTACCAATGGAGAGGGTCTAATGGAGGCTTTGAGTCCTTCTTCTACTTGGAAGATGACTGCAAAATTATTTTCTCATTGAATCCTTGGACAACTGAAATCACACCCACCATAATGATCTTCTCCATGAAGCTTGCATCTATCATAGGAATCCTTCTGAGCCACGCATTATTTCCAGTTTGGTTGAGATCTATGCCTACATTCATGCACAATACTAGCACAACCATAATCAATTGTCCAACAATCTCCCCATTTGGCATTGATGGTAACACCATAAGCTCCCCCTCAAGCTAGGAATGGCCTACTTCGATGCCAATCTTCTGCCCCTTTGAAATTACTGGAAAAGAATACATCACGAGAACTCTCCCTAAACCATTTTAGCCTACTCTCCCATGAGTTCCACATGTTGAGTAGCTGCCACAACCTTCCAAAATTAATTCATTTGGTTCGAGGAGTCACAAATCCTATCTACTCTCTAAGATACTCAAATGGTTCGCTTTCCATTGGCTTGGTAAAGATATTTGTCAGTTTCTCTTTAGTGGGTACATATTCAAGTCTAACATTGTTGGTTGCAACCTGTTCCCTCAAGAAATGAAACTTGATAGGAATATCCTTAGTTTTTGAAAGCATGAAAAGGTTTTTGGAGATGTTGATGGCACTTGTGTTGTCACACATTATTTGAATGGGATCAGACAACTCTACCTATATATTTTCAAGATTCGCTTCATCCATAGAATCTGCATACATAAGGTAGCAACAACAATATACTCTACTCAGTAATCAATAGAGAAATAGAGCTTTGTTTCTTGCTGACCCATGACACCAAGCATTTTCCCAAGAATAAATCTACACTACAATTACTCTTCCTATCGTCGAGACTTCCAGCCCAATCTATATCCATGTAGGCTTTCAACTTGGAATATTCACTCTTAGCATACCACAGTCTATACTTTGTTGTTCCTTCAATATATTTCAATCTCCTCTAGACAACAACCACATTAATTTCTCATGGAAAATCCTAAAATCTGGCCACAATCCCCACTTCTTTCATGATGCCTGGCCTTGAAGCAGTCAGATACAGTAAGCTTCCTATCATTGACCTGTATTCAGTCTAATTTATTGGCGTTGTTCCATCTTCTTTGCACAATTTGTAGCCTGTAGTAATGGGCGTGCTGACAGGTTTGCAATCTTCCATTCCAAATTTCTTCATAGTTTCCTTGAGATATCTGGATTGGGATATAAACACTCCTTGTGGAGACAGAGTAATTTGCAAACCCATAAAAGAGGAAAATTCTCCAACCATGGACATTTCAAACTCTGTTTGCATACAATTTGTAAATTGATGCCCCAACAATTCCATATCACTGCCAAGTATTATATCATCCACATACACAACTACTATCAGTAGATGGCCGCCTTTAGATTTTACATAACGGTTACTATCAACTGTGACTTTCTTAAACCCTTGTTGCTGAAGATACCTATCCAGCCTTTCATACCAAGCTCTGGGGGCTGTTTTAAACCATACAGGGCCTTCTTTAGTTTGAATATGAGCCCTTGATTAGAGGAAAGTAGAAATACTTATGGCTACTCAATCTAGAATTCTTGATCTAAATCTCCATTTAGAAAGGAAGACTTTACATCCATCTGATATACCTTGATATTCTTATGGATGACATGAGCAAGAAAGATTCTTATAGCTTCCAGTCGAGCTACTAGTGCAGATATTTCTTCGAAATCTAACCCTTATATTTTGGCATACCCTTTGAAGACTAATCAAGCTTTGTTCCTGATTACTTGACCCTATTCAATCAGTTTGTTCTTGAAAACCCATTTGGTTCCAATAACATTTTTCTCTCTTGGCCTTGGAACAAGCTCCCATGTATCATTCTTTTCAATCTGGTCAAGTTCTTCATTCATGGATTTCACCCATAACTTATCTTCACTTGCTTGACAAAGGTTCTTGGGTTTTATCTGTGATAGTAGGGCCAGATTTGCATTACTTTTATTGCCAATAAGTTTTCTTCTGGTTTGGATGCCATGTCTTTGATCTCCAAGAATCTGATTCTCATGATGTTCCTTCTGTGCATACCTAGTGGGTGTGTTTGGCCTTGAAGTTGTACCTTATTCCTCATCTTCACTATCTGAATATGTTTCTTCCAGATCTGTGGACCTCAAATCTTAACTTTGTTCAACATCTGAGTTCATATTTCTTTTACAGTATTCAGGTTGTGAACCTATCTCATCTACAATTACGTCGATGCAATCCTCAATATTCCTTCTCCACATTTTGTAACACTTATAACCTACTTATAACCTTTGCTTCAAATAGAATATCCAAGCAATATCCCTTCATTAGTGTGTGAATCAAACTTCCCGGGGTTCTTTTCATTCCTTTTAATGAATCACTTGCTTCCAAACACCTTGAGGTGTTTAAGTAATGCAGGTCTTCCCTTCCATAACTCATAGGGACTTTTATCACTATTAGGCCCGAGTCAAGTTCTATTTGACATATATACTGCTGCCTAGGATGCTTCTCCCCATAAGTTTTGAGACACTTCTACTTCATCTAACATGCTCTGGCCATTTCTTATATTGTTCTATTCTTCCTCTCTACTACTCCATTTTGCTGAGGAGTTATAACCACTGATTATTTCCTCTTGATGCCATGCTCTTCACATAATTCCTCAAATTATCTTGTGGTGTACTCTCCCCCTCTTTTTGATCTTAAGCATTTTATCTTTAAATCTTTCTCATTTTCTACTTGAGCTTTAAACTCGTTGAAATGCTTGAGTGCTTCTGAATTTTCTTTTAAGAGGACAATCCAAGTGGCCCTAGTGAAATCATCAATGAGCAACATAAAATACCTCTCCCCTTTTGAGGTTCTTTCTCTGGTTCGACCACAAATTTTTATGTGAATGAGCTCCAGAGGTCTAGATGAGGAGAAATCTTTTAAGTTCAAATGAGTCCTAGTATGCTTGATAAACTGACATGACTTATAGATTGTGTTATCGAGCTTTGACAGTCTTGGTAATCCTTTCACTGCTCCCATCTTGCTTACTTTTATCAAACTGTTAAAATTCATATGCCCAATCCTCTTGTGCCACAACAGTGCTTCACTTATTTTTCTTAAATAGAAATTAACCCTGGAATCGTCAAACACATATACATTATTGTGGGTTTTGATTTCCTTTCCCACCAGTTTTTGATTCTTTATGTTGCGTATCTCACAGTCTGTAGATCAATAGGTCACGTCATAGCCATTATCAGACATTTGGCTAACACTAAGCAGATTGTGCTTGAGACCTTATACATACATCACATTATGTGCTTCTATTCTTGATGAAGACTCACTACACCTTTACCCTTGATTCTTGTTGGAGCATTGTTTCCAAAGATGACATTGCTTCCTCTGTCCTTTTCCTTAAGCGAAAGAAAATTCATTTTCTCCCCAGTCATATGTTTGGGACAACCACTATCCACATAACATTTTTTTCCTTGGTTATGAGATGATAGGGCAAGTCCACACCACATGCATTCCTTAGTGTTCTGTTTCCAACTCCCATTATCCATCTAGATAGATGATTGTCTATCATATTGGGACTTAGACATGTTTTCAAACCTAAATTTGCATTCACTTTCTTTATGCCCAAAATTATTACATTTGAAGCATTCTACTTCACTTACCAAGGGAGAGAAGACATTTCAATTTCTAAGAGAGGAATCTTGAGACATAGAAATCCGGTGCATATTATATCTAGGATTTTCATCTCTTTCAAATTTGATCCTTCTAAAATCAATGACTTTATGTCCAAAGATATGACACCTATTTCAGTGACCATAAAAAAATAGGAATTCCTATTGTTAAAATCATTATGAGATTGAGCAGGGAAATACCTTGGTTGTTTGACAGATTGGTTCGTTCTCCATTGACGATCTCCTCTTTGTTCAACTACTATTTTGTCTTCATTAATTATTTCATGATGCTTCTTCCCATGACTCTGTGGTTCTTCGAATCCTGCATACCTAAAGTTTATCTTCTCAATAGAATATTATTGTCTCTTAGAGTATTCCATACATGTTTTAATTCCCGAAGGTCTTTGACTATTCAGGATCTGATCTAGTTTCCTTGTCCCATCACCAAATTCTCATTTAGAGCCTTTTCGGTCTTTGTTTTCTCAGGTTTGGTTCTTAGAGAGATAACCTTTGCTTCAAGACTCTAACAGTTCTCTTCCCATTCTTGAATTAGGTCTTGAAGAATCTCTTCTTTTCGTTCGGCCTCCTCCAGCTCAAATTTCAAAGACAGAATATCATGCTTGCATATCTGTGAGCTCGTTTCCCTTTTTAATTTAAACAACTCCTCTTTCAATTGGTTGTTCTCCTCTTCCAGTCTCTCATAGTTTCCTTGATTTTATTTAAGTAGAAGGACTAGAATTTCCTTAATCTTTATACAGAACTTCCTCTGCACATTGTAATTGTTCCTTCAACTGCTTATTCTTCTTCCTTGGTTTCTTTAATTCATCAAGGGCACTGGTGACTTTCCCTTCAAGGTCTACTTCTCCTTCTTATTCTTCCTCTTAAGAGTCCATAATACATTGTTTCTTGGAGTTTTTTCGAAGGCCATAAGAATATACTTATTTGACTCATTCTCTGATGAGTCTTCATAGTCTTACTCTAGTGTTGAGCTATCTTCTTTGGAGTATAACCCCTTATTCTTATAGGGATTTTTCTTTTGACCTATTTGAGACTTGTTTCCAAATTTCAGATCCTCTTCCCTTTTAGCCTTTTATTTATAAGGGAAATTGGAAGAGAAATTTCCAACTCTTCCACAGTCAAAACACTTAAAGGGAAACTTCCCTTTATATTTTCCTAAGCCACACTTCAGTTTTCTGGCTAGTTGAGCCAACTCCTGATCAGATTCACAGCTGGAGAAATCTTGATGATCTTTGTGCTCCTTTCCCTTTCTGGATACTTTGAACACCTCTTCCTTTGGTTCAAATTTTTATATTTATACTCTCATCTCATAAGTTGTGAGAGTACCAAGCAATTGATCCATCTTGAGATCCTTTAAATTACCCATTTCCTCAATAGCTGAGATTTTGGAATTAAATATCATGGGTAGAGATCTTAATAATTTCTGAACAATCATCTCTTCCTTGACTTCTTTACCAAGTCCTCTAATCATATTAGTCACTTCATCAACTCTGAAGAAGTATCCTTCTATGCTTTCATCTTCATTCATTCTCAATATTTCAAACCTCATTCTGAAAGTCTGAAGTTTCACTTGCTTGACTTTGTCATCTCCTTCATGACACGGGTCAATTTTTACCCACATTTCATAAGAAGTCTTACAATGCATAACTTTTACCATTTTAGGTGGACTAATATTACCGAGAATGGCACTGTTGTCTTTACTATTGTTCATCCATAATTTTTTGCCATATGCATCCATGGGAGGAATATGAAGGACATTGTGGTATACTAGTACTAAAGACCAAACTTATACTCTCAGGGACATAAGATGCGCTTAAATTTTCACTTTCCAAAATACATACTTGGTTCCATTAAGGGCTAGTATTCTACTTGAGTAAGCTTCTTGACTCTCTAGCCTAGACATAATTCCTTATAGATCCACCTTCCAGTGTTTAAACTATAGCTGAAGGAACCTTTCTCTGATACCAATTGTTAAAATAAGGAATTATTGAGATGGGGGGGGGTGAATTAGTAATTAATAAACTCTTATTATTTTTATTTTTATGTTGACATTCTCTTCTCATAATGTTTAGCTTTTGAGATAATTCATTCACAAATTAGTTAACCAACACTATTTTAGGCACACATATTCAAACAAAAATCACAACAGCAACACACATTTGACATAGTGTTTTTCATGTGGGAACCCAGAGGGAAAAAAAACAAATTTGTTTTTTGTTTATGATGTAGATTAAGAACCCACTTAATTACCTCTTCTTATTTGTGAGCACCCACTCACACGAGGCACCGACTGCCTTTTTTTAGCAAGCACCAACTTGCCAAGAGGCACCAACCTCTTTAGTATGCAGGCACCAACCTACCTTTCGTTAGCAAGCACCAACTTACCAAGAGGCACCAACCTGCCTTTGGTTAGAAAGCACCAACTTACTAAGAGGAACTAACCTCTTTAGTATACAGGCACCAACCTCTTCAGTGTGCAGGCACCAACCTTCCCTTGCCATGCTTCTGATATTTCATACAATTTTCAAGCTAAAAACAAAGACATAGAATTATAAAAGTAAAATACCAATAAATGGTTGTCTATAGATTCAACTTCTGCACTCTGATTTTGTGCTCACTTGAAACAGATCTCCTCTTGCTCTCCTCAACAACACTTCCTCTATGCTCTACCTTCACCCTTAAGGGCTCTTCACTAAATTCTTTTCAACACTACCCTCACCATTCTCCACACAACACTCTTGCTGCTCTTGCTGCACTATTAGACAAAGTCCTCTTAGCTACTACAACCTCACTATCACTATGTGCTTCACTCACAACTAAATACTCTCACACATCTGCTCAACTCCCCATGCTTCTCCATTACATGTGATGGTTTTGTTCTATTGAGGCACTCTTGCGCAAGGTAGACTCTGCTACATGTCCTTTGGCTTCCCAGCTATACTTACGCATGGCCTCCCTTACCGTTGTTGCATCTCCTATCAGTTTCTAGTCATAGTGTAGAAATAAAGATTGACCTTGCAATCCTTCGTCATCTGAATGCATGGAGCTCCATGCTAAGAAATTAATTCTCAGATGACCTTAATGCTACTTCATGAGTCCGATACTTTCATTTAACTCATTGAAGATGTGCATTGGAGCACATAGATGGCTTATCTCATCTCAAGGCAGAACCAACACTCTTTCCTGAAGATTGTGGTCCTTCGTACCTTGACCCAATGATATTTGACATTCGCCATTACTCCTGAGACCAACTCCTCTACTCCTGCATTTAATTTCGCAACTACTAACCAATGCCCCATCAACTCTTTGTATTGAAGAAATTTCACATTATTACTCCACAATGGCTCTATGTTCTAATATTCCTCATACCCTTGGATCCTTCTTCTTAGCCCTTGGTTCTTTGAACCCTTACGACTGTGTACCAGCCCAATATTGGAAACCCCTCTATATCGGAACTTTTCCACACCCCAAATGTTATAGAGTTCTGAAATCTTCAATCCACCGATTAGCAACTTCCAATATGATGTCATCACTCCATATGGTGACTCCTTAGTGGTGAAACATGTCACCTAGTTCTCGCCCATTAGCCTACCCAATAAGGTTGAATAAGCCTGCCACATGTCTTATCATACTACCATGCCATGCTGACATCAATAGCCACTATACCTTATCGGAGCCAATCAAATGCTGCGATGTGTCGATATTAGAGCTAATCACATGCTGCCATGTGTCCTACTAGAGGAGAGAGAGGATGACCCACCAATATTGAATTTTCACCAAAATCCTTTTTTAATATTCCTTTGGCATTCCTTAGCACTTTTAAAGTCTTATTGGCACTTAGTGATATCACAACCTTTTAATGGTTCCCCACTTGAAAAGTTTCGATATTGCGATCTCTGATACATCGATGTTCTGATATGCCGATCTCCAGGATTCTGATATCCTCCAACCTCCGATACAACCTTCTCCAATGTAGCACACCTTCGACATTCTAATATTGTTGATATGTTGACCTTTGACATTCCAATGCACCCATATGCTCACCTATGATTATCGATATTCCGATATGCTGGCCTTCGATCGCCGATATGTCGATATGCAGATACGTCGAACCTCCGTTCTCAAATATGTTGATATGATGGACTGCTGATCGCCGATATTTCAATATGATGGACCACTGATCTCTGATATGTCGATATTATTTCCTACCTAAGGCTTCAAATCCTTGAACTTTAGTAGACTATAACTTTTGAACCAAGAATCCATTTTTGGACTTCCGCATATCGTTGGAAAGCCTATTGAGAGAAATTTCCAATGGAGAGGGTATGATGGAGGCTTTGAGTCCTTCAACTACTTGGAAGATGACTATAAACTTCTCTTCTCATTGACTCCTTGGATAATTGAAATCACACCCACCATAATGATCATCTCCATGAAGCCTGCAACTATCATAGGAATCCTTCTGAGCCATGCATTCTTTCCAGTCAGGTTTACATTAGTAAAAAAATTCATGCACACCACCATCAGTTTTCCAACATGCCCATCCAAATAATCAAGGGTGAAGCACAAATTTCAATGGGAGATAGGCCCCTAACAGGAGCCCTAAGAATTTAGCACCCAAGTGCTAAGCTTGAGGTCACGACACTTAGTCCCATGGGATAAACATGAGGAGGTCCAATGGAAGAGGAGCTTGAAGGCATAAAAAATTCATGTTTTTGGAATGATATTTCAAATTAATTTAGGAGGATAGAAGGCTCCGATATTTTGGTGCCTATGCATTAAGTCTTTGGTCACAGGTAATGGTCCCATGGTTGAGAAGCGATAAAGGAGCTTAAGCAAGAGGTGTTAAGAGTGATAAGAGTTCTATCTTTTTGTAATGATCTTTTATAGGAGTTATGAGATGTATTGGGTTCTGATACCATAGGCTAGAGTGTATGCAGATGGATGGGTCAGAAGATATGTTACAGAGCACCGCTAATGCCACCACAATTTATCACTTCCAGTTCCAGAAAGGGGGAATTGAAGTACTATAGGGAAGAAATAATCATGCATATCGACTAGTAACTGTGGAGAAACAATGTAGCAGAGATGTGGCATGATTAGAGGCAATCACAGGAACTGGCATGGAGATATTTTGTTGTGGCCATCATTCAGTTTTTCCATATTTTGTTATTTTGTAATTTATATGTTTTAAAGAAGGAATCAATATGTTATGTAATCATTTGAATATGTGCACGCGGAAGCATCTAATAGATCAAACAATTGTAACATTATAAGATATTTGTAACTAGTAATTCAAAGCCCTGCTCTGCCCATAAATAGGGAAAAGAAACTCATTTTAAAGGTTCCAAAATCTTGTTTTGAGAGGTCTGAAACCTGTCTCTGCAAGTATTGTAAGTTTGTATACAAAAATAGGTTCCAACTCTTGGTTGAATGGCTCATCCATGAGGTGTTAATTCTTATATAAATTTCAATTGTGTTTGACCTATGATATCAACTACATTTTCAAAGATTAATGAAGCATATATAGAGATTCCAAGTGGAGTAATGTGTAGTATGTGTTCCCCTATATTTGTCATTTCATGTATGTTTATCTTCCTCTAAAATTATGTAAAGAAGTTGTTGGTTCCACTCTCAAATTATGGATTTACTTATATTATAGGGTAGCGATGGTACTTGTGCAATTACAAATTTACTAGTGTTATATCATAGCCCAACAGTACCTGGGAGATCACAGATTTACCAATGTTATTTTGTGACAGAATGTGCCCATGAAAATATAGAGCTAGAAACCTTAAATGCGCTCCACAATTTCTGCACTTTCATCTTCTTATTCTCCCAAAGTTCTGCTGGGATTCATTTCTTAGGATCCTATGTTATCCAAACCTTTGCATTGAATTCCTTCCCCACTTTCTCTCTCTCCATATTTACTACATTGACGAATATTACACTGCATTTTAGTGTGTGTCAGCCACCATATCAGAACATTTAGCCTTGGGATGAACAATATCTGCCTACATATATGTGTGCCTATGTGTATATATTTAAGTCTACCTTGGTGAAGGGTGATTGAACCAAGTTATGAATCAATCTAATTTAAATTATTTTAAATATAGCGTGCAACCCGAAATCTGAGCAAATCCTGAAAGCACTTCGCTAATATGTCCTAGGCATTGGCCCTTTCCTCAACCTGGGGGTTGTCTCTACAAGCTACAACATCTTCTAGCACTGTTTTTGGGGAACTAATCCAATCATTTTTCCCTGGGTATTTTTTTTTACATTCCCTCTGTTAGGTGAGAGAGGGAAGTGCGGGTTGAAGATCTCTCACCTTGGTGACTTTAATGTCTAAATCTTATTTTGAGCACGTTGGATTTCTGGAGACCTCATACTCACTCTGATACAAGCCAACAGAAAACTCCTCCTGTATTCAACCCTAAGAAAATAATATCCCAAAGGATTTGGAAAGTGAGGACCCTTGTTACTCCATATTCCACAAAATCTTCCATAGAAATATCATATACTAGCTCTCAAAAAGTTGTAATAAAATACCCTGAGTCTGCCTCCAAAGTCTTGGAATATCTTTAAGAACATTGTGCATTGTTTGGCACATTTCCCTCTATAGTAAAAAATGAAAAAGCGTATGTCAATTAACCCTCTTTCTTATTTCATCCCTCCCCCAAAACTGAAGAAGTTAAATAAATCCTTATAAACATTCCCTTGTAAAGTGGGAATAACTTCCCAACCTAGATCCAGTCTGCTACAACTCAAATACCCCCTCAACAAAACTCTGTAACAGGTCACAGGAACGAGCCGTGATAGAGATGACAATTTCTTTCGAGAGTTGCTGCCCAAGAACTGAGGAGTAAAAATCACACTTTTTTGCCCCAAAATTGGGATCTAGAGGTCCAGAACACACTTTCTGGCCCAAAAAGTGTGACATCCATTAAATTGAGTTAGTACCTGCATTTTAGGGTTTCTGGAAAATTTTCTGATCTTTTTCTCGGTTTTGTCGAGAGTAATCTGTTGGGTTGGTTGACCATTGTATTAGCCTGCTTAGGCCTTGATCTACTCTATTTCACTCGTTGAAGTGGAATTTAGCTTCTTAGGGCTTCTAGTACACTTCCACCTTTATAGGAGGAGTTTAGCTGAGTAAGAAGTCTGAGTTTTTTGCAAAGCTTTCAACCATATTTTCTAGATCTATACCTTCCTTTTTCTGATCTTCAAAGATAGGTTGTTTTCATCCAAAGTTCCCTATTGAACCTTGTTTTTTCATTTTCCTTAGGGTGCCATTGTTTGCCCTAGGTTTCACACCCATCTCCCTATCTTTTGTAGCAATTTTCCTCACTGGTCTTTTGTTGTTTCTGCACCACTTTCAAGCAGCATAGTGTCATTTGATCCTAGTCACACAGATGCTTAGAGCTCTTCACCTTTTTTGTCTATTTTCAGTTGATTTTTCCACCAACTAGCACAATGTTTTCAAACCCAGTTTGGGTGGGATTTTAGATAATTGATTTGTTGTTCATTTTCATTTTTTAATTTCAGTTCATTTATGATATTTTAACAATCTCTTTCTCACATGATCTGGGCTTAATTAATAAAAAATCTTACACACACAAGCACACCTTAAGAAAATGGCACTTGGTTTACATTTCCAAGCCAAGACTCAACTTAATTAATTTATCTCCCCAAACAGAGACAAAGACATTTTGTTTATCTCCCTTAACAATTTCCATGTCACTTGTGTCTTGTAACCATTATGCCACCAAGGCATTTCTCGTGGATACTTTTAGGTATTCATCCTCAGTTTCCACTTGGACGTATTACTCCTCCCCACAGGGTTCACGTTATTCATCCCCTAAGTGCCCATACCATCTCTTCTTCTGGTTCATCTAATTCCTCATCTGATTTCGAGCCTCCTTCACTGCATACCGTCACCATGCCAGGACCCACTATAGGTGCAGGAAACCAACCTGGTGGTGGATTCGGTTCCATCCCAGTAGTCACATCTAGTGGAACCATTACAAGAATTGTTCTGGAAATCTCTTTACTACCTTTCATGGTTGAGTTAAGTCTCCCATATTTTAATCATTTAATTGACAACCCCATACACCACGATGCTGGTTGGTCAGCTATGTCGACTAAGCTTCCCTTATATATTCCCAAATTTGAAGGTAATTCTGGAGAGGAACCCACTAATCACATTCTCTCCTTCCATATGTGGTGTTCATGTAATTCCATCACCGATGACTCCATTCATCTTTGGTTGTTCTAACGCACGCTCACTGAGATGTTGCGAAGTGGTACATTGACCAGCCCTCCACTTCTCATTCTACTTTTGCGATGCTTGATAAAGCGCTCCTTTCATATTTTTAGTTACCTCTTCGATATGACACCAGTATAGAGCTCTTGACTACCTTTTGTCAGTGTTCTACCACCCGTATTTCTAACCATGTCTAGGAATGGCATAGAAGGAGGAGTATGTGTCGTGCTCCTTCCTTCGAAGACCATGTCTACCTTGATTGGTTTCTCAGGACTCTTTTAGCACCCATAACCAAATATGTTACATCTCACCTTCCTCAGACATAGGAAGAGGCTCTCAAGACTACTATAAGGTATGACTTGATTTATGCTCAATTCAGTTATGTCTATACCGTTATACCAGACCTCCCTCATCTTGTTGGTTTCAATGCACCAAGAGCATCTCATGCTGCTGACATTATCGTTGGAGCTATTTCACATCCTTCATTGTATAGTCAGCATAGTTATGGACAACTGTAGGGGGGCATCGGTTTCTCCAACATTTATCCCCCTCCTTCCAACAATGTGTATTCAGGACAAAGCACATCTTAAGCATTCATCGAACCACATCAGTAGATGCTAGGGCTAGCTAGTTCTCAACCTATCTACCATACCATTTCCCCTACACCATCTTAGACTTATACACCGGGAAGTTCCCTAACCCCTTAGGCATTAGCGTCGTAGCCTCCCATGCATCCTTAGCCCCAGCAACCACTGCCCACTCTGGGCCAAGTGTATGCACATCAGAGTGTGACCAATCCCCAAAATTCGAAGAAAACAAATAAGGGGAAGGGTAATAAGGGTAACCAGGGTAACTAGTGTAATTAACCCAATCAACCCTAAGGGAACCAACCTAACACTGACAACCAGCAATAGGGAAACCAACCCAAGAATAACAAAGCTATTCATATGAACAAACCTTTTGCATGTTGTGGTGTACATGGACATTATACTAATGAGTGTCCCCTCTTACCTCGGATGTGCCAAATGTGGGAAGCCCAAGAAGCTTCTAGAGGTCAACCATCCATGCAGCAACTGCCCTCAGAATCCTACACCATCTCAACTGTCTATGCTTAGAAATCCTTTCCTTCAGCAAGGATTTGTTGTTGCCCAAACCTCAGCAAGGTCAAGTAGCCCACCCTCCCCAACCTTCTGGTCCTGGTGACTACTATATCCTCATGATGGATTTTGACGAGGTCGATACCTTCGATGTCAACTTGCATCAATATGAAAAGACATCGATTTCATCTGCAAATGAGACCAAAACCAAAGAATCTACTGGGCTTCTTATGAAACCAAATGGTTCGTTACGGTTCCCTCAGCCTAAAGTTGAGTCAATTCCTAAGATCCACAAGGGGCCATTACACTGTAACACAAATTCTAATTGTGCTTCTAACAGATACAATATATTAGATGACTTGGCGCAATCACCTACTACCATGTCAATGTTGGAGGTTCTCCAGTCATTCTCATGTCAAAAGAAAGCTCTACTAACTTCTTTGGGTGTAGTAGATCCTTTAGATAATCGTTTGATTGTATTTCCTATTGATGAGTCAGAGCATCCTCCATTACCTCCATCCGTTGCTTTCCATATACCAGTCTGAGTCCGTATTGCCATCATCTCCTGATGCATTATTGAGAAAGGCAGATCCACTTGCATGATGTCCACTATTGTTTGGAAGCAACTCAAGTCACCCGAATTGGCCCCATCCACCATCACTTTGCGTGCTTGGGATGGTCACCCCTCCTAACCTCTTGGCATGTATCAAAATTATTGAGTGACTCTTGTGGGAAAGAATGTCAATGTAGACATTGAATTTATTGATGCCCCTCTATATTACAACATTATCTTGGGCCGTATTTACACATACACCATGTCAGTCGTCACATCTGCAGTTTTATGCAAGATTTTCTTCCCCCATGAAGGGAATATCATCACTATTGATCAGTTGACATATTATGAGCCATCATCCTTAACCTCCCTTGAGTCCATTATCTCATCAATGTCCAACAAGTAATCTGCCTCCCCTCTCATCGATGTTTCACCTAGAGTATACAAATATTCCACCTTGTTGGATGCTTTCCTTGGTCCTCCCCCGCCCATCTTTGAGCCCATCTCATTGATTTTATGCATGTTACAAGTGTCATGGGCTACTCAAAAGCAGTCTGGTAACTCTAGTCAACAACCAACTCCTCAACACCTTGTTGTTACAATCTAGGAATTGTTTCGTTAGGACATTACCCTGCCAGACATATACCTTTCTTGTTTCCTCCTCCTCGAATATTTTATGTCCCTATCATGGCTTCATTGAGTCTCCCTAATATGACTTTGGGGGTCCTAATCTAGTACATTGAACCCCCAGCGAGCACTCTGCCTTGTCAGGTCAGACCATATCATTCTTTGACCCCATTTCAACCGGTTCCTACAACCCCTATCTGTGCTCCAGTGCCACCGCAACCTCAATAGAAACCCATTGCTGTTTCGAAAGCATCTAGATAGGGGGGCAAAGCCAAGAAGAAGGAACGTAAGGAAAAGGCTCCCTAAGCTCCTCCAAATCCTAATCCTCTAGAGTCGAAACCTCCATATTCTTTGTGTGATGTGGTTGGGCATGCCACCAATAACTATCCTGAACTTCCTCACCTCAAAACCTTGGTCAACGATATGTTTCTTGAGTCTAACATACTTGAGGTCCAAGTTACCTTGATTTAGCAAAGAAACTTAAATTGTTGCACACAAACCACCCTTGTGCTTTGTGCGAACATTATCGCCACTATTCCCATTGTTTCCCTCGTCTCGACAAATTTTGCAATTGCCTCCATGTGTTTCATGAATTCGAGGCCACTCATAGTTGGTCATCTAGCCCTCTGCTTGTGATTTTTGGTCCCACTCCTGCACTAGAATAGGGGGACTCTAGTCCCACCATCGTGATCCCTCCCCCTGATGTTGAGATGATAGACTCCATGGTCCATGTCCTTTACCTATTGTCATCCTTGAGATATTCGCAAGAAAACCTCTCTAAGGTTCCTGTGTGTGCTTCTGTCTAACCACTCTCATCGCAAACCCGGGTCTCAACATGGGTAGATCTTCAATCTACTGGCTCATTGTCTACCACCTCAGATGATGCGTATGTTAACCTTATTTCTCAGGATGATGCAGTAGGTACTACCACCACATCATGTAGCCAATATTAGTCTCGTCCACCCATATTCCATTCTGATGAGGACATCATGGAAGCCATGTCTACCCCTGATTAACCTTGGGATGATTTTCACCATCGTGCGTACTTCCTAACATTTTTGCGAACCCAAACATTTGCCCCCCATCTTACTCGTGATGAATGACCATGTATCTGATACCAGGCCCCTCATTATCTTCTCATTGATGATGAATTTTATCGTCACGGTGTTGATTGTATCCTTCGTCATTGTCTCACTCATCATTTTGGCTAGGACCTTACATCATTCGTAAGGACTTAGGTAAGGGGGCATATCTTCTAGAGGATTTCGAAGTCCAACTTCTTCCTAATCCTCATAATGCACTCTACCTTAAGAAATTTTACTCATAGCATATCCCATTGATTTGCGTGTATTTATTTCTTTCATGCATTTAGGTAGGTTGCATCATCTCATTTGTTATCTTTTGCACCTTCTAGATGGATTCATCATCCACACTATATATCGATTATGCCAACAGTGTGAGTCGCTTCTCCAGGAATCTAGCCTCGATAGCATGGTTCATTTTCACCCCCTTGCATACGTTAGTCCATTATAACGACATTTTCATTGGGTATGCCACCAATAACGAGGCCAATTATGATGTAGTGATAGGTTTGTTAGTCGATGCCCTTGCTCATTGCATCCTTCATCTTCATGTTCATTTAGATTCCTTGCTTCTTGTCATGTAATTGAATGGTGTGTATCATGTGCATAACCAAATCCCATTTAGAAAATATCTACGAATTAAGCTTTTGGTTTGTGAATTTGAAACCATTACTTTCATTCATGTTCTTAGAGCCTAAAATAACTTTGTAGATACAATTGCAGATAACATTCTAGATTGGCATTTATCACATGTATACCACATAAGACAACTATAAACATAACACATGTTGAACCATCATCGTCATATAAAATATGCATAACCACATTATGTATCGACATATAAAAATAAATGTGTTTGGAGTCTACCACTCTAAATACATCCTTTACGCCCATAACATACTGGGCAGCACATAGGCCCCTACATATCCTTATCATCCCTTGGAGGATCTTGTGCCAAGTTGGGCTGAGATGCTTGAATCCCCTTTTCGAGCACTCGAAACACAATGGCACTCCACAAAATCCTCCTACTAGGGGGCATCATTCCCACCTTTGCATACCAGATCAAACCCCTCCATCACATATGCTTGTGGGCAGTATCCCATGCTTGGGGGCATGATGGTTTTCCTCTAGCCATCTTCTTAATTGATTAACATAATTCTCGGCCTAGATCCCACCAGATCTATGTATGGTCAATTATCATCCCATTCCTTGGATAGTTTGTCCTACCGGCCTCTCCAATGAGCCATATTCACATTGCATGTCGTAGACATTTGATACCATATCTTCAAACATTCTACGCTATGTCATACCACCTTTACCACATAGTCGCTATGTTTGACTTAGTGGGTGAGAATGATTCTAGACTTCCTCTAGTAGTTCATTCTTGTTTTCCCCTTCCCTTAATTCTTCACCAGGAACCATTGTTCCAAGAAGCATTAAGGTCATCTTTAGACAAGTAAGGCCACTTTCCTGAAAGTCGTAGATCCCAATTACGATGGTTGGGTTTTCCATTACTATCTCCACAATATCTATGGCCTTTTCCTCCCCCCCCCAAAATTCACCAAAGCTCGAATAGGAAATGAATTAAATTGGAGGGAAAAAACCCTTTTGTAGGAAATCCCACAGTTTTTATATCACCCATTGTGACCAAACCATAGCTCTTTTTGATGAACCAGTAGCACTGATGGAAATCTCTCATCGAACACTATAATGGGTCTCTCTTAGTTTTTAATGATTTGACACTTCACTCGGAAGGCATTTTTCCAAGAAGGGTCACTTTGTTAGCTCTCAAAATTGAATTTCTTTATATGTGACGCTTGTACTTTGGGGACCACCTTCCCTTGGCACTTTTCATCTCATGTGCTAATCTTCATCATGAGATACCATCATTTGCTCATGTTTTTATGGTCCCCACCGATCCTTCTCTGTGTGGCAGCGTCGTCGAGTCACCTTTGCATCCACGGAGTCTGTTTCACATCCCATTGTGTCATTTCACATTATTCCATCCATATTTGCATACCATTCATCCTACATTGCCCATTTTGGCCTTCACTAATACTCTCCCCCATCCCCTCCGAAGTCGAGTCAGTCCTTGTTAGTTCAACCATGCACTTTATGCTCTGACAAGAGAAGTCATCTGTTTGTCCCTCAGTCCCATTTTCCCCATTTTCCCTAGTGTTAGTCCATCAGTCACATTACTATTTTTCCTCATTCCTTAGTTGAGGATCCTCATTTCCTCACTTATGGCGGGCCCTATTCTATCGACATCAGCACATCTATTCCAGAAGAACGACCTAAAGGGCGGTGTATCTTGGTTCCCACTTCCATTCTTGTTTGGTGCCTTGGATCAAGCAAAGGGAATCATCATTTCCCTTTGACTTGGTTGTTTCATGCTCGTGATTCATACACTTGATGATCCAGTGATGTAGCAAATTGTACCAATGATTCTCGAGTGTGTGTGAGATGTTTCAGACCTCATGAGGGGGTGGCCCTTCAGGTAGCCCCCCACATGCCCGAATGACTTCCTATTATGCTACAACCTCAGATGCAGTTTCACATATTTGATGGGTTTGGTTCCTTCCAGTTGCAGTGCTCATAACATGCATATCTCCTTCAGATGATCCATTTAGTTTTGCAGAGCCCTTTTCCTGTTCAACAAGGCTTCTTTAGTTGTTATACCCTCCCTCCCACCCATTTTTGAGGGAAGGGCCATTATATCTCATGTAATTAGATGTTATTGTATTCAATCCTGGCTCATGTTTTTCCAGGCACATTATGTATATGGGACACATTGTATTATTTTCTGGCTCATTTATGCCAACATGCCATGTACTATTCAACATGTACTTTATTGCTTAGTCATTTTTATTTTTTGTACTCAGTTATCTCGACGGGTATAGGTATGCCTCCCTCGCCTCACTGGGATCAGGTACCACACCATAAAAGGGGACTTACATCAATTAGTTGGTCTCACCCCCTCTGTCACTATCCTATTTCGATTCAACTCCATTAGTCTCTCTGTCTCTGTCTCTGTCTCTCTCTCTCTCTCTCTTTGACTCCCCTTCAGTTTCTAGTGATTGTGTCCTTACAATGTACTTCGGTCATACATTTTTATCCTAACACTCTTACGTTGGGGGGCAATCTGTTATCACCAAAAATTCATCATCTAGCCATAATTTACTAGATGGATCGAAGTACACCATGTAGGGCCAATTTTACCATAGTAAAATTTCTTTCACTGTAAGGAATTACTTAATAAACCACATTTGTTAAGTCATTTTTGATTAAACCCATGAAGAATAATTAAATAAAGCACTATTTATTTAATTATCTTCTAGGATTAATTAATTAAACCACTATTTAACTAATATTCGTTGTCATATTTGACCCAGTCATGAGAAATAAATAGATAAATCATTATTTTTCTTATTTTTCTCTAGGAATAATTAATTAATCATTATTTAGTTATTATTCCTTGTCAAGTTTGACTAAATCCCCTAGGAATACTTAAATAAATCATTATTTGTTTATTATTCCTTAACCACATTCCTTGAGATGATAAATAAATAATTTATTTATTTATTATTTCTAAATAAAAGTATTTAACCAATATAAATACTTTTTCCCTCCAACCAAATATAATAAAATATTCCAAATGGTTAATTCTAGAATTTGGTTAGTAATATTTTATTATTTCTCATTATTCAAGAATAACCTAATATTTTGCTATAAATAGAAGGGTTTTATATTCATTCTTCACTTTCGATCATTTTAATTGTTGCACTTACTGTTGTAGCTCTGATTATTATCATTGTCGCACACCATTTTCCTTTCCATTTGAGTTCCCATTGAGTTGAAACATTTTTCTTGCTGGGTTTTACACATTATAGAGGAGAGAGACTCTACAAAAGTTGAAGACATTGAGGATATCCAAGAACCCATGCAATAGAGGGGGACTGGTAACATTATTTGTTCCCTTCACATGTGTCATCCAATAAAATATATTCTTTATATATTTGGTTTCCATTGGATTATTGGAGTTACTTACACTTATTTTCTTATTCCATTTTGTTGTTTAACTATTTCTATTGCATAGATTATAGATTTGGAAGGTTTTGTTTCTATCATTTGCTGCAGATCCATATTGTTTGACAACCGTTTTTATTGTTAGGGTTGTTTTTCATCCACAGTCTAAAGTTTTGTACACCTTCGAGAAGAACACTAACATCTATGAAGAAGAAACATAATGAAGATGTGTTAAAATTCATAAAAAGGTTTAAAAAATTGTACAACAATCTCTTTGCTAAAATCAAACCTCCACGGGCTGTTGCTAAAGTGGTTTTTGTTGGGGATTTTGAACCATAATTTGGTTTCACTCTAGGAGAAAAGAATTCTCTCTTCTTAGACCATATTCAAACTAGGGAAAGGAAAATTAAGAGCAGAAACTTGAGGAGATGAACAAGATGATATGAAACATGTCTAACAAGCTTGTGAAACTGGAGTTAGGAAACAAGAACTCTCCTCAACCAAACCAACCAGCGCCTAACTGAAGTTTCAATCCTCAGTATAGGAGACCTACTTTGTAGCTCTTGCAAAGGGAAAGAAGGGAGCAACAAGATCAAATTAAACCTCCATTGTATTTAGAGGATGATCCAAAAGAAATTTCTGAAGAAACAATAGAAGTCCAAGAAAATCAGTTTTCTTCTCTTTGGGAGGGAGAAAATGAAATAGAGGCCAATGAGGTAGAAGGGGGTTATTGGAAGGCCTCATTAGATTATAGTGAGATTGAAAACTCATTTAGATGGTTTGTTGACTTCATGTAGGCCCAACTGCATAGGAAATATGTGTTGGCATTATGATGCATGTGTTGTACTTGATGGCAACCCACTTGTAGCAGAATAGCTCACTTGTATATGGTAACTAGATGAATTTATGTAACTAGATGAATCTACAAGAGAGATATCAGATGTGACAGAATGTGATGAGCCTTGGTATTGCAACAAGAATGCTGCAACTCCCAAGGCTACTGTCTTTAATTATCAACCCGGGGTGCATACAAACTTAAGAGATGTCGGCACTATATGTGCGGAATACAATGTGTGCTTCCGTTGCTGTCATGATGTAATGAAGAGCATGTAATGAAGTCAAATCCTAAACTAATTGCAGAAAATGAAATGTTCGAAATGGAACCTTAACCTATTGCAAGAAATAAAGTACAAGGAAAGATATGAAATTTCAATGCTAAATCACACCATTTCCTAATTAACTGCCAAGAAACTATGCTTTGCAATAATGGTAAATTATCATGAACAAAATGCCACTATCTAAGCATGGAAGTAAGATGAATTAAACATCACTAATGTGCAAGTAAAGGGAATGAAACAATCTGTTTTTGTCTTTTTGTCTTTTCATGCAAAATCAAGTATGGAAACTAATTTCTTTTGGTGATGTGGCAGGTGAATTAAGGATATTGGAGGATGGTTGGAAGGGTTAGGAGATGGTTGGATGGTGTGGGAGACCCTTGGGAGGATTTTGGTGACTTCCTAGAGGTTTTTATCTCAATTTGGCCTCAAAACAGGCCATTTCAGAAAAACCTACAGAATGTACTAGAAACCTACAGGATTCCCTGTAAAACCTACAGGGTACAGCCGAGAGAAAAATGGAAGGTGTTGGAGGTGATGGAAGGATTAGGTAAGGTGGTAGATGGGTGGAATGGAGTGAGAAAATTCCTAGGATCACTCAGAACTCAAAACCAAAGTTGGGAGATGGATGGATTTGCTCAAAAAGCTTGGAGAAGTTTCCTACAGGATGTATAGATTCACTATAATTCATCGAATGACCAAGAAAATCAAATACAAATTGGATGGGACAAATTTTGTTATTAACTATGATTTCTTAGGTCCCCATTCCAAGTGGAATCACTCAAAAATACCTCTGTTAGCCAATTCTAAAAAAAAATAAAAAACATTACTAGTCGAAAATCTAGAAATGCGAGAACTAGTGAGCTAGTAAATCTAAAAAATGCCTAACCAAATCAAGTGCAAATGCAATGGGGTAATTTTTTTTTCCGAAGAAAAAATCTGTAACTTTTTATTAAAAAATGAAAAGTTACAATTGCAGATGCGTAATGCATTTCCATAAGCTGCCCAAAGGGCTCCAGTGCCGTGGCACCCGACGCAACGTTAAAAGACAACGTGCATAGAATGAGAAGAAAATTAGAGAGAGAGAAGAGGAAAAAGAATAGAAAGCAAGAAGAAACCTGAATATAAGCTTCAGGTTTTTCTTCCTTTTTTCTTTTCGACCTTGCGCCACTCTCCTTGGGTGGGCTCGGTCGAGGCTATGACTAACTGTGTTTCAGGTTTCTGCAAGCCTGATTCCTTGTCTGAATCTGATGTGTCTGAATGGTGGTGCCGTTTTATCCCTCCCATATTCTGGTCATCGTTTATCTTCTCTGCCTGATTTGGATGTAACTGTGGGACCTTGTTGTCTGATATATTATCCTTCTGATTCCCTGTTTCAGCTTCCTCTATGATGGTATCATCCTCTTCTGTTTCTGATTCTGCGTCTTCTGATATCGAAGGGGCTTTCTTTCCCGAGGCTCTCTTCTTTAAACCATCATCTATATTCTGCCATCCTTTGGGCTTCCTTTGTTGTGGCTTGCTCTTATTGAGACTTTTGCATGCGTTGTACAGATGACCTGTTTGTTGACATCCCCTGCATCTGAAAGCTGTATTCTCATAGTCCAAAGATTGTTTCCACTGTGAATTGTTGAAATTCAGAATGATGCTTTCAGGTAAACCTTGGCTAAGATCTACCTCGACACATATTCTAGCAAAAGTAAAGATTCCCTTTATGTGTCTCTCTGTATCAATCTTTAACGTTCTTCCAAGGGTATTCCCTATGGCTAATAGGGCCTTGGAGTGCCAAAAATGTATCGGGAGGTTATGCAACCTTACCCATACTGGCATCCTTGAGACCACCATAGTATTTGGATCAAACTCCGGGAACCATGGGGTAACAAACAGTCCCGCACTGCCCCAGAACCATGGCCCTTCATTGAGAAT
The DNA here is from genome assembly GCA_031772625.1 of Pinus tabuliformis. Classification (NCBI taxonomy): domain Eukaryota; kingdom Viridiplantae; phylum Streptophyta; class Pinopsida; order Pinales; family Pinaceae; genus Pinus; species Pinus tabuliformis. The sequence goes on along the minus strand of CM062816.1, from coordinate 262,111,104 downwards.
TTTTTCCCTTTCTTCCTCTACGAGGAAAGTTACTATGAAAAAACCCTTAGAGCACAGGTGAATTTGGCAGTTTTTTGTCCAGACCGTGTGGATCCATTGGTATAATGCATCTGTTTTAGGCCAAAAGCCGTTAAATCTGCAAATAACAGCGTTTTTTTGAAGATCTGAGAATATGTACTTTACCTCTGGTAAATCCAGAGAGATGGAGGGACTCTCTGGCGATTGATCCACGATATATTGCCCTGGAGGTGCATTAACAGCTGTAGAATCTTTCCCCACTGGAGGTTCTTTCCCTTTGGCTGCATCGCGATAGGTGCCTGTAGGTTTTGAGGTAGCTCCCTTAGATCCTCCTCGCAATCGGTGAGTGAGGATAATAGTTGAGTCCTTTGCAACCCTGTAATGCTGGAGTGTGTGTTGATCCTGCATGCATAGCCCTGAAAATAATAGATTTTGTAATGCAGCTGGAGTACCCAGTTTGTCCTGGATCTCTTTTTTTAATTCCAATACAGTCATCCATTCCCAGATCTGCACACAAACGTGTCTTCCTCCTGTTGATCTGATAAAGATTTGCTTCAGATCCGCTGTGTCTGCCTTGATCAGGTCCCATTTTACTGGTTTGAGTTCTGGATCTGGCTGGCTTCCATCTATCTTTTGCCTAGATCTGGCCAGATCTGATCGTTCCACCCCAGATCTATAAAGATTGGCCCGATCTGGTGAGCCGTTTCCCAGATCAGGGCATCTGATGAGTGAAGGATGCTGGGGGCCTTGTATCTCTCGACAAGAGGGAGTCTTGAGACTTAATTTTTCCCCTGTCAAAATGGTCGTCTCCCAAAACTGCGCCACCGAGGACAGAGGAGCCTCAAACCATTGGAATACCAGCTCCAGTTTCCCGCCCCACAGTTGGTCTTCACCCAGGTCATTTAGAAGCAGCCGTAGTGTGGTGGATCGGGCCCGCAGAATTCCCAGAAGGGGCAAAGGGATATGCGATCGGCTCTCTTTCCCATTGACGCAGACAGGGCTACCTATCCAGGGTAAGTCACCCGCGATGGAGGCCGTATCAACCTGATACTGTGTGAGGGTCGGTAGATCTGAAGCATAAAACCCCAGATCATGTGGAGGGGTGCCCAGAGTCGCCCTGAGGCAGACGAACCATGCCAAGAAAGGAGGAAAACCCTCAGATATCTGTTTGTTTTGGTTAGAAACCTGCTGCTCCTTTCCGTTAATGGATCCGGGCCAAGTCCTGCGTGTATCATCAAGCACTATGAATCCCACAGCCAGGCTCCAGTTCGATCCTGCATCCAACAAAACTGTGGGGGCGGCAGCGGCGACATATGGACCCGCCGAAACCCTAAGCTCGCATACACCTGCCATCGCTCCCGATTGAACCCTCGCAATGGGGTAATTTTTGTTATGAACTAGAATTTTTTTTGATATAATGCAAGTGGAATCAAGTCAATTGAAGCTCATTAGCATGCTCTAAAAAATAGCAGAAATTTAATGTTCTTTGCTAAAAGGAGGTCCAACAATCTAGATTTGGGAATAAGAAGACAAATCCAAGCAACTCAATGATTACTATGAACTTCCAAAGATTTTAAAAGTATGAAATAATGCTTGTGATCCTGCAAAATAATTTACATCAACCATTTAACTTAATCCTACAACAAGAAATGATCAATACTAAATACAGAAATAGAAAGAATTAAAAACTAGAGATGCATGTGAATGAGCAATGAAAAGAAGGAAAGAAAATGATACAAAAGGGCTTTGAGGCTCTTGGAATGCCAAGCCCAAGGAAAATCAGATACCTATGGAGGAGAACAAGATTTAGAAGCTGAACATGACACCAATCTTCATTATTTTCATCAATAGAATTACATCCCTGCAAGAAAATACAATGGAGCTCCAAAAATACAAGTTCTCTCCACAATAACACTAGAAAAAATCTCCCTAGAGGAAAATTTGAGCTGGTACTTATAAAAAATTATTAGGAATCATTCCCCATGAATGGACGAAGATTTCCCTACCAAAATCCTTTGATTAGTGGATCTTGTCCCCAATACTAGGAATTTGCATTAAATGGCAGGGAACGCATTCCTAGATTTTTTAAATCATTCCCTAGAGACAAATTCGACTTGTTACTTATAAAAAATGATTAATAATCATTCCCCATGGATGGAGGAAGCTTTCCCCACCGAAATCCCTTGATTAGTGGATCTTCTCCCTTGATTGGTGAATCTGCTCCCTCGATTAGTGGAACACATTCCTAGATTTTCTCAATCATTGGAGTTCCATAATCTCATAATTCCATAATATATTGTTGACTTATTACTTATTATTGATCCTCTAGTAGTAGGGAACAAGTCCCTAAATTATCTCCTCCTCCAACTTTTCATAATCTGCCCAATATTCTCATAATATTCCACAAAAAATAAATAATATTAGGCACAAATATTCAATTATTCATAAACCTTCCTAATGAATATATTAAAGTTAAAAATAAATTATCTAATGGAAAACAAGAGGTTTAATGTGCTGAAGGATGGTTATAGGCCTTAATTTATGTTTTAAATTAGAGGCATGTGCCTTAATTTATGTCTAATTTAGAGGCCCATCAAAATGCATAGAAATTGTGTTTACAGATGTGACAAAATGAGGGGTAGCTCAAAGGAATCAGTTCAAAAGTAATGAACAATGGCAAATCACATTATAACAGGTCTATTTAGAGGGAATAAAGTAATGGTACAAAAGAATAGAATGAAGGAACAAAGGACTACATATCAGAATCAAGAAGTTGAAGAAAAAAGACATTTTCAGGTATGTTAAGTTGTATACGCGGGTTCACTATACAAAAAGAGTGTATACACGTGGGTTTACTGTACAAAAGGAGCGTATACATATGCACACACTTTCACAAGAGGAAAAGCGTGCATGGGTTGGGAAATCAAGGAAATTCAAGATTAAAGAATACCAAGGGTCAATACCATGGTATTAGCCCACAATATTGAGCGGAGTAACGGTTATTTGATCCCATCTAAGAATGACACAGGTTCTAAGCATTTTTTTTGTCTGAGGTATTGCGAAAGGCTAAAAATATATAAGGAGGAGAAGATCAAAGGGCTATGTACACAAGTAATGAATATCTTATGAAGTGTTAGATCAAAAGCAATTGTGGATGTTATGGGTTTCTGATTCTTTGCTTGATCTGGACTAAGTATGCACTTGAGTGTTTGATGATGGATGAGATCTAATGATGGATCAGGATCATAATGACTTATCATTATGAGATCTGATAATGGATAGGCTAGATATGAGTGTTAACAAATGTTTTGTGCTTTAAATGCTATGATATGGGTATATCTGAAGACTGGAATAGCTGCAAAGTTATAAGCTTTTATCTGCAGATCTGTACGTTGGTTTGCTTTGGTGAAGGTGCATATACATGTTAGTTAGACACTTCCAAGTAGCGTATGTAAAAGAAAAGCCTGTTGTTTAGAGATGACTGATCTATTTGATCAATGCTATTGTTTTACTACTATTTGTCAATGATGTCTTCTTAGATCTAAAAGTAGAATTGAATGCATAAGGAGATTGAGTATGATCGATTGATTGATTATGTGATAAGGGTGATCTTTTTGCTGTCCATTTAGATATCTGTAATTTGACAGTAGATCTTCAGATTGTTACTAGTTGGTACAGTAGTGGTTCAGAGGTTTTATGATTCAGTAACTTTAAAGGTATACATAGGTTGGGCTAAAGGAAGTAGCATATATTAGCAGGTTGGCTTCAGTGAAGGAGAGTATACATTCTAACAAATGACTTTTGATGTTACAGTTGGTTCTGGTTGTTGATGCATTGTTCTGGGTTCAAATCTGTGTACTGGCTACAGTGATCTATCTATTCTAGTTGATTGGTTGAATTTGATTAAGTTTGAATGAATGGTTGATTTAGTTGTGATTGTTTTATTCAGTATGTCAGAGGTTACAGTGATTCATTGATTCAATTATGGTTGATTCAGAGATTGATGATTGGGTTTTAGTTATATCAGATATTGATGATTGAGTTTAAGCGATTGGTTGATGAAGATGTATTTGATGGATGTATGGAAGTGGAGATTGATTTTGATATTCAATGTTACTGATGGGTCCAGTATGAAAATTTGATGAAATGTGTCCTAAATATTTTTTTTTGTGTACCAGGGGTATCCAGTATGAAAATTTATGAAACGTGGTCCACGGAGGATACTGAGGGTTGGAGCCTTAAGTAAGGAAGTCGAAGCTTCCTGCCAGTAGTGGCTTCTAATTTGATCATGGGGTTGGAGCTCCCTCCCAGTAGCAGCTGGAGAACGAGTGAAGTTTGGAGCCTTTTGTAGAACAGCGCCTATGTACTAGTAAAAATATTGGCTAGTACAAGAGCTAGGGGGTTGTAGGTCCCTTCCAGTAGAAGTTGGAGAAAAAGAGAAGGTTGTATCCTTCTGCAGGTGAGTGCCTGCATACTGGTATGATTCTACGCTAGTACAATATCGTAAACATATTATTCTTTATATCAAAAGAAGACAAAGATAACAACAACAGGTGGTTTTTCTCCCGCATTGGGTTTCCACCTTAAATCTTGGTGCTCATGTGTGTTGCTTATGCGTGATGGTTTATTATGTTATTAATGCACATGGTTACTATTTAATGGTTAATAAATTATTGATGCACTGATTAAAGATCAACATACGATGAATTAACTGAATAATAAGTTTAATAGATATACGTTGGTTACATTAAGAATAGTTGCGTGCACACGCGAGTTCCCTTCACTAAAGTAGCATATATAAATCTGATTATGGAAATGAAAAAGTTATTGATTTGTAAATAATGATTCACCACCCCCCTCTCAATATTATTCCAAAAAATTGGTTTCAAAGCAAGTCCTTTGGAAGAAGCTTGATCGCTTCAAGAATATCTGTAGTAACAATGGGAAAGAAGCAAAAGAAGAAATCACCTCAAAAGAAGAAGACATCTCAAAGGAACTGTGACAGTGGGAGAGACTATTTGCCATTATGTGGAAGCAACTCTTCAAATTTAGAATCACCTCAGAATGAAGATGAACAAGCAAAAGAATTATCAGGTATGAATTTGTTGTCCTCTGGTGACACATTTCTCTGTTCATTTGAAGAAAATGAATGTGACAGTGAAACAACTGAATTTTCTCTAATGGGTGAAAAATAAAGAAATCAAATAGAAGTATAATTTAAAAAGCTAGCAGACAGAATTAGAGATAAGAAAGATCTAATTGATAAAAGGGAATGTGCCTAGAAATAAGAAGTTACCAGGATAAAATCTCAAATGGAGGAAGGAAACAAAGTAAGGAAGTAGTACAAGGAAAGGAAAGATCAATGTCAAAGGCTGCAAGATGAAGTGACATCATTAAGAAATGAAGTAAATGAAAAGGATACAACAATCAAGAAACTTATAGAAAGATCTAGTTACTCTAAAAGTCTTGAAGCTGAGATGGTCTCTCTGAAAGAATATCTTGAAAATTCAAATAAGTAGAATGAATAAATACCACAAGTAGATGAAGAACAATAAAATGAGATTGTCAAATTAAGGCAACAGTTGGAAGAAAGTAGAAAGGATGAGGAAATCATGAAGAAGCAATACCTATAAAAGGAAGAGCAATATCAGGTTGAAGTAAATATATTAAAATGTAAATTAGAGGAAAAGGATAAACTATAATGATTTCAAGATAGTACTAAGATTGGATAATATTCTTAGTAGTCAAAGGTGTCCTATCATCAAATCTGGTCTTGGTTTTCATTAAACTATTGAAGGTGAATCTATGTTACAATATGAGGTAGGGAACTCTAATGCAAAATTTGAAATGCTCAACAAGGAGATAAGAGGTCAACCCCATCAACAACCAAGGAAATAAATACTTCAAAAAAAATCATTTACTCCTAACTATGGAAGTGATAATCAGTTCTTTCCTCTGATGAATAATGTTGAATGTTTTGTATGTCATAATTTTGGACATGTTGCAGCAAGATGCATAAGTAGAATGGTTCAAGCTAATAATCGTCACACATAAAGATCATCAACTTCCAGGTACTTTAAGGGACATTGTTTTTCTTGCAATATGTTTGGTCACAAAGCCATTCACTGCTTTATAAGGAATATGAAACATATAAGATGCTATTCTTGTAACAAGTTTGGGCATATAGCAAAAGAATGTAGGAGAAAATTTTGGCTAGCATACCAAAAGGAGAAAAAATCATCACACTCCAAGGTATGGAAGAAGAAGGAAGTAGAGTCAGAAATATGTGGCATAGCTCAGTATATAGACAAAACAGACTCAGGAGGAATTAAATTTATGAAATTTTAGTGTTCTAATTCTCATACGTATTTATCATGAAGACAAGTCGCGTATATGTGTGAGTTAGAAGTTGCACAGTCATGTATATGTTGGTTTGATGTAGAAGCAGTACGATAAACTCGGGAAAAGGGTATGATATGGTTCAATCAATTATCAATTATCCTTTTTGTTCTGATTGATGATGATTATAGTCTATCGATGATATGTAGAAATGATTTTGACCCTCATAAGTTGTTGATGACTTGACGTATAACTAGCTAATGATGATGCCTTGATGATCCTTTCTAATATATGCAATGATCAGATTTGACAGTGAACAGTTGGCATAGCTTCAGGGGGAGAATATGCTATGCTTCTAATAATGCATTGTTGGCATTATGTTTATAAGTCTTTGGTACTTATGTTGTTGAAGTGTTTAAATGATACATCATGATATGCTCTAGTCATAAGTTGCCTATGATGAAATCTCAGATGATAATTATATTCCTTGAGCCACATAGTTGTTATTTCGATCAGATTTATGGTTGATTTTGGATGACCCTTTTTGATGATGCATACAATAAATATGGTATGTTTCTTACATGGTGATCTTCATAAGGACAAGGAGAAGAATAAATCTTGAATACACAACTTGATTATCTGATAAGTGTCATTTCTTTTATGTCGTTGTCATCATGCCTTCAAAGATGCATAAACTTCATATGGTGCAGTTATGGATGAGGATTCTTATAGCTCTTGGCTCTCACATGGTTGAGGATTTTTGTTGTTGATAGTATCAAGAAATCTTGACAAATGACTATGAGCTTATGGTTTGCTAGATACATATTGCTACCTCTTTGATGGATACACATTATTCTAGATACATGGATGATTACTTAAGTTGCATATTGATAAATATTGTTGGTTGGCCAAGAGAATGGTGTTATTGTAGGTCACTTGAAGACATAGCTATTTGAAGACATGGATATTCGGAGACATGGCTTACTTAGTCACATAATGATGATGAATTCTTACTTTATGATGATAGGTTTGATATTCACATATGTTTATTATCATGGTTGATGCCTATCACATGTGGGATGCTCCCTAGTGATGATACATGGTTCATATATTGAGGGTTCTTGTGGAAAGATCATGCAGTTCTTGATGATGATGTTATGATCATAGATGATGACTATGGTGTTTTCACATACATATGATATGATGTGAATGATTTTGTGTTACTTCTTGGACATGGAAGGTTATGATAAGGATCTTTCTACTAAGGAAACGAAGCAAGTTGATCTTGATGAGATCAAGAGGACAAGTTGATATCTATATGTGGCATACTTTGTCACAGGTTGATGATATTTACAATGTCATATCTTGGGAACTGATGATGGACATATATAGGTTGTTGGTCTAGATGGTACTGACAGACGCTTATGGTGCACATCATATATGGTGTATGATAGTTGCTAATTACTGTCATGGCCTTGTTTAGATCTTTGTTCTTTGTTATAAATGTCATGTATATCATTTGATGTAAAGGTCATGTAAAGGCCTATGATGTAAGAATATGTATCTATCTGTCATAGTATTTTAATGAGTCCTTTTTGGTCATATGATGTAATTTGTACCCCCACTATGCATGGGAAGGATGATGTAATAACTTCTATATTTTAGTCATGTATAAACAATTTGTATATCCCCACTTGGTTGGGTAGATAAGTCAAATTTGGTATATCCCCACTTGGCTAGGAGATTGATGTATGTATAAGTCATTAGTGATAGGAAGGTCATACTCACATAGTTGAGTTATAGAGTCATATTATTCTTTTGGAAAATATTTTTGTAGACTCTGCATGTGCTAAGGGGGAGCATGGACGGTTTAGTTTATCTCAGCATGTACAAAGGGGGAGTTTAATCAGAGGATTTAGCATGTGCCTAGGGGAGCATGATCAATGTTCATATTCAGTTGTTCAGATATGGAAGTCTTCATTTTGGTCAGCCCTTTCCCCTTAAGCTCAAAATTAGAGAATATCTTGGTCCGCCCTTTGCCCTTGATGTCAAAGGGGGAGAGTATCTTGGTGTTGCTTGATACATCTAATAGGTTCTATAACTTGAAGTAATCAACACTAATATGGTTTCCATCAAGTCCAAAAGGGGAGATTGTTGGCATTATGATGCATTTGTTGTACTTGATGGCAACCCACTTGTAGCAACACAACTGACTTATATATGGTAACTAGATGAATCTACGTAACTATATGAATCTACAAGAGAGACATCAGATGTGACAGAATGCATGGAAGTTGTGTTTACAAATGTTACAAAATGTAGGGCAGTTCAAAGGAATTAGTTTAGAAGTAATGAACAATGGAAAATCACATTATAATAGGTATATTCAAAGGGAACAAAATAATGGTACAAAAGAATAGAATGAAGGAACAAAGGACTACATATTAGAGTCAAGAAGTTGAAGAAAAAGGACATTTTCAGGTATGTTAAGTTGTATACGCAGGCTCACTATACAAAAGGAGCATATACACATGGGTTCACTTTACAAAAAGAGCGTATACATATGCACGCACTTTCACAAGTGGAAAAGCACGTATGGGTTGGAAAATCAAGGAAATTAAAGATTAAAGAATACCAAGGGTCAATACCATGGTATTAGCCCACAATATTGTGTAGAGTAATGATTATTTGATCCCATCTAAGAATACCACAGGTTCTAAGCATTGTTTTTGTCCGAGGTATTGAGAAAGACTAAAACTATGTAAGGAGGAGAAGATCAAAGGGGATAAGTACACAAGTAATGAATATCTTATGAAGTGTTAGATCAAAAGAAATTATGGATGTTATGGGGTTCTAATGCTTTTCTTGATCTAGAGTAAGTATGCACCTAAGCGTTTGATTATGGATGAGATCTAATGATGGATTAGGATCATAATGACTTATCATTATGAGATCTGATAATGGTTAGGCTAAATCTGAGTGCTAACACATGTTTTGTGCTTTAAATGCTATGATATGGGTATATATGAAGATTGGAATAGCTGCAAAGTTATAAGTTTTTATCTGCAGATTTGTGCGCTGGTTTACCTTGGTGAAGGTGAGTATACATGACGGTTCGACACTTCCAAGTAGTGTATGTAAAAGAAAAGCATGTTTTTCAGAGATGACTAATCTATCTGATTAGTGTTGTTGTTTTACTACTGTCTTTCAATGATATATTCTTAGATCTGAAAGTAGAACTGAATGCATAAGGAGATTGAGTATGATTGATTGATTGATTAAGTGAGAAGGGTGATCTTTGTTGCTATCTATTTAGAAATCTACAATTTGACAGTAGATATTCAGATTGTTACTAGTTGGTACATTTATGGTTCAAAGGTTTTATTATTTAGTATCTTTAAAGGTATACAAAGGTTGGGCTAAAGGAAGTAGCATATACATGTAGGTTGGCTTTAGTGAAGTAGTGTATACATTGTGACAAATGAATTTTGATGTTACAGTTGGTTCTGCTTGTTGATGCAGTGTTTTGGGTTTAGATCTGTGTACTAGCTACAATGATCTGTCTATTCCAGTTGATTGGTTGAATTTGATTAAGTTTAAATGAATGGTTGATTTAGTTGTGATTATTTTATTCAGTATGTTAGAGGTTTCAGTGATTGATTGATTTAGTTAGGGTTGATCCAGAGATTGATGATTGGGTTTCAATTCTATAAGAGATTGATGATTGAGTTTTAGTGATTGGTTGATGCAGATGTATTTGATGGATGTATGGAAGTGCTGATTCATTTTTAGATTCAATGTTATTGATGGGTCTAGTATGAAAATTTTATGAAACGTGTCCTACATATTGTGTTTTGTGTACCAGGAGTATCTAGTATGAAAATTTAGGAAACGCAGTCCCTAGAGGACACTGAGGGTTGGAGCCTTCAGTGAGGAAGTCGAAGCTTCCTACCAGTAGTGGCTGGTGATTTGATCAGGAGTTGGATCTCCCTTCCAGTAGAATCTAGAGAACGAGTGAAGGTTGGAGCCTTCTGTAGGCCGACGCCTATGTACTAGTAAACATATCGGCTAGTACAAGAGCTAGGGTGTTGTAGCTCCCTTCCAGTAGAAGCTGGAGAATGAGAGAAGGTTGTAGCCTTCTACAGGTGGGTGCCTACGTACTGGTATGAGTCTAGATGAGTACAAGACTGTAAACAAATTATTCTTTATATTAAAAGAAGACAAAAACAACAACAAGAGGTGGTTTTTCTCCCGCATTGGGTTTCCACCTTAAATCTTGGTGTTCATGTGTGTTGCTTATGTGTGATGGTTTATTATGTTATTACTACAAATGGTTACTGTTTAATGGTTAATCAAGTACTGATGCATTGATTAAAGATCAACATATGATGAATTAAATGAATCATAAGTTTATTGGATATACGTTGGTAGCCTTAAGAACAGTTACATGCACATGTGAGTTCCCTTCACTGAAGTAGCGTATATAAATCTGATTATGGAAATATAAAAGTTTTTGATTTGTAAATACTGATTCACCCCCTGTCTCAGTATTATTCCCAACAATATGATCTTATATATTCCAGGAAAATATCTAGAATGGAGGACCAAAATGAGGAGTCCTCTCCCGCAAATTCTCTGAAACCAACAGAGAAAGGAAAGAAGTCTCTAGACCAAGCCTTACCCAAAAATAAAGTGCCTCCAGTTTCCATTCTCTACAAGCCCAAGGTCTCTAAAACAGAGCAGTCACCTTTACCACCTAGACCAGATTGTGGTAAAGAAAAAGAGCTTGTTGATGTTGTCATAACTGATAGGAGCTCTTTTATTTTTAATCTTGAAAAGGAGCTAGAGAGGGTCAAAATTGTTGTCCCTTTGACTGAACTATTAAAATAACCTAATTATAAATCTCACGTGTCTCAGTTTATGTGTCCATCCACCATAGATCCTTTGCATGATAGCTTGAACCTCTAGGAAGAAAGGCCCATGGTTGTATTTGGACCTAATGTTGAGGGACAAGACCCTTCTACTCCCCCTTTCTATGTCACTTTGGTGATTCATGAAATTATCTTACATAACTACATGCTTGACTCAAGATATTCTCACAATCTAATGCCATTATATACGATGGAGAAATTGGGGCTACAAATAACAATACCATATAAAGATATGTATTATTTTGACTCCAAGAGAGTAAAATGTCTATTTGGCCCAGATCCCTGTGAAGAGAATTCTAATGGGTATTGTAGTGGATGATATCCCTACGAGGTTTGGTATGCTCTTGTCCAGATCATGGGGATAAAAAATTGGAGGATCCATTAAAATGGATTTAACATATGCTATCATTCCCATTTTTAGTGGAGAAAATCAACAATTATATAGAGAAGAGAGATTTGTGAATACACTTACAAGGACTGACTATTCGAATAATGCCGTCGTGTATGGTAAAGAGAAATATTTATCTTGTTTGCTGTTAGAGGAAGATGACCAAATCATGGATGAGATGTAGGTGGAACATTTTTTCTAACTAGACCAACAATCACTAGAGTGTGACAAAGTATGGAAGCTATACTTTGATGGTGCTTATTCCATGAAAGGAAATGGGGTAGGTGTGTTGTTGGTATCCTCAGAAGTAAACTTGATCCCTCTCTCTTTGAAGTTGGAGTTTGAAGCCATAAATAATCTTGCTGAATATGAATCTTTGCTGCTAGGTCTGTAGGTTGCCACAAATTTCAACATTGGGTGTTTGGAAGTGTTTAGGGATTCTAATTTTGTGGTGAAATAAATCCGAATTCAATGCCAAAGAAAATATCCAAGACTAAAGGCCTACCGAAATGAGGTATGGGATCCGATTGAGAACTTTTTATAAGATTTTAACATCCCTTTTTTCCTAGAGATGGAAATAGGATGGTTGATTCCTTAGTTGTAGCTTCCAGTAACTTCAAGCCTTCTCAAAACCCCTTGCTCATATATGAAATTGAAGTAAAAGCCTTCAATACTAGACAATATTAATTATTGGTAGGTGTTTGAATATGAGACACATATCAAACACTTCATGGAGGTCATTGGAGAATTATCAAGCTCAAAGATTGATCAGGAGGAAGAGAAAGTGATAGATGAACAACAAGCCAAGTGGGAAGAAACCATTACAGGGCACAATATTTTACAATTGAAAGGTAATAATATCCCTAGAAGATTGGTTCCCTTGGAAAGATTGTTCAACTCAAATGATATGTATAATAAGCCAACTGAGCAAGAATTTGAAGAACAGGTGGAAGACTAAAATATTGGTTCAAATCAAGATCCCTGGATAATTAAGTTGGCCAAAGGAGTTCCTAAGGAATACAAATGAAGGTACCTAGACCTTTTTAAGAAGTATATGGATGTGTTTTCTTGGTATTATGATGATTTAAAAACATTTGATACTAATATCATCCAACATAAAATTCCTTTGAAGAGTGGGGTAAAACCATACAAACAGAAGCTTAGGAAGATTAACCCTTTGTTACTTCCATCAATTGAGAAAGAGGTGAGGAAGTTTCTCCAAGCTAAAATTATCGTACCTCTGAGGTATTCAGATTGGGTGGAAAATCTAGTTCTTGTCAGGAAGAATAATGAGGAGTAAGGTTGTGTATTAACTTTAAGAATCTAAACAAGGCCTCACTAAAGGATAATTACCCTCTGCATAAAATGGGGTACATTCTGCAAAAGGTGGTGGGATTTGCTCATATGTATATGATACATGGTTTTTATGGATAGAATCAAGTAGTTGTGCATCTTGAGGATCAAAAGAAAATTGCTTTCACCACGCCTTGGGGAACATTTATGTATTCCAGAATTCCCTTCAGCCTAATTAATGTAGGAGCCACTTTTCAAAGAGAAATGGATATAGTGTTTGTCGAAGAACAAGATAAATTTGTAGTAATTTACCTAGATGACATTGCCATTTTTAAAAAATAGATGAGGAGCATATTGAACATGTTCAACTAACTTTTGAAAAATGCATTAAATATGGTCTGTCTTTAAATCCTAAGAAGTCTCAGTTTGCTCTAAGTGATGGAAAGTTGCTAGGACACATTGTGGGAAAAGAGGGGGTGAATATAGATTCCAAGAGGGTGGAAGCCATCAACAACATCCCATTACCGAGAAATAAGAAAGAAATCCAAACTTTCTCAGGAAGAATCAACTTTTTGAGGAGGTTCATACCCAATTATGATGAGATAATTAAATAAATTGTAGAGATGTTGAAGAAGGATAGGGAGGTAAAATGGACTGAAGAAGATTAGGAGTAATTGTCTAGGATCAAAGGGGCCTTTGCAAAAGCTCCTATATTAGTCAACCCTTATGTAAAACCATTTTTTATTCTCTTTTGCTTCTCCTCATACAACGGTTGTTGTCTTATTAGGGAAAAAAAATGAAGGACATGAGGAACCAATAGAATTTTTCAACCAGGTGCTACAGAATGCCGAGCTAAAGTATAAAATTCTAGAGAAGTAGGCGTATCCCTTTGTTAATGCCCTGAAGACATTCAAAATATATGTCCTGCAATCAAGCATAACAACTTATGTTTCTACAGCCGCTGTGAAAGACATTCTGGTACAAGGGGATAGTGAGGGAAAAAGTGGTAAATGGATTGATAAAATCCAAGAATACGACCTACAGATCAAACTCACAAATCTGATCAAGGGGAAGGGATTAGCTAAAATCTTGTCTAAATAAAACTACCGAGCCTTAGGTATAAACTTGATGATAGAGGAAGGAGAGAGCCGAAGAGAAGAGGAGCAGAATAAGGTCAAGACTGTAACACAAAAAATCGAAATGAAGCACCTCATGTGTTATAGACATTTTTATGCCTTACAACATTCAGCATGAAATTTCCATAATCCAAGGGATCCAAAGTCCCTAAACATGTTGTTCCTACCCCTAGAGGAAAAAGGCTAACAAACCACAACAATTCACAGAAGTTCTCCACCTGAAACTGCTCAAAAACAAGTCAATTCAGGATCATGTCAACTGCTCCATTGACCATCTGCGCTGAATGTCAGTGGCTCCATTGTCTACCTGCGCTGAATGTCAACTCCAACACTAGCTACCTGCGCTGAGCGAGTTTGGACATGTGGCAGACTCATTCCTGAAGGTGTCAGAAGCCAGGAAGCTTCCAAAATGACACTTGCCTCAGGGAATTCGGCTGGTGATGAGTAAGAGGTTCCAAATCTCCAAGTGGAAGCAAGAACCTCCAAGTGGACTCAAGAACTGAGAGAGGGAGAGGACACTAGTCAGATCTCAAGCTGACTCATCCTCTCTCCAAACATCTATATATGGATCTCTCCTCCATGAGATCTAGAGGCTGGAATTTTGTTATTGCAAAGAATTGCTGTTGGTTTGAGACTGGAACTATTGGGTGCTTAATGCTTTGAAGGGGCTGAAGATAGGAATTCCATTTGCTGGGAAGGAGATGTTGGATTGGAGCCCTCTGGGTTGTATCTCTTCCTGAACCTTGTTATTCATCAATAAAGCTATCTTGGTTTCTCCTATATGCTGATGTTTTCTTGATGTATGATTGCATTAGTGTATTTGATTTGTTTCTAATCCTGAATCATTTATGAATATGTATATTTTCCTTTGTGTTGTGTTCTTCTCTTGTCGCAAGTAGCTGTTCTCTTGTGATCTCGCAGGAATCAAGTAGCTGTTCTCTTGGGCGAGCGAGGAGGCAAGTAGCTGTGAACACCCAAAGGGAAGAGGATCTAGATCGAGGGACAAACGGAAGACACCGGTAAGTCTATTGATCTCTCTTCTTTCACATTTCATAAAGGAAGAAACCAGTATAGCTGTACTCGTTTGTTGCTAAGGCACTGTCACACCTTAGGTGGATAGGATCGTCCTGCATAGGCATTTTTCCCCACAACAAATTGGCGACTCCACTGGGGAGATTTGTTTAGTCATTTTGTTTGTGTTTCTATCATTTGTTTGCATCATAGACTTGACAGCAACAGTCGAACTGCATCTTTCCCGGATGCAAAGTAGAAAGTTGCTGCTTTGATCCAATTGCTGGACTTGTCTATGATCTAAACAATGGATCCACAAATGATTTGATGATCCTTGTGATAGATATTAGTAGCTTTCAAAGCATCCCTTTAGTTATACCTTGCTTGTGTTTCTGATTTGGCCTGAAACTGTTGATTTTTGAGCAATTTGTGACCCAGAACCCAGGAGAAACGAGAGTTTCTCCTTCAGCGCAACTGCTGTGAAGGCAGTCTGCATTTCAACGCAGGTCCCGTGAAGGTTACCTGCGCTGAATGTCAAATCCTCAGTGTTGAGGTTGCGCTGAACCAGTTTGGCCTTGTGCAGCTGAGGTTCTCTGCTTTCTGTTGCCCTGTTTTGATCTTTGTTTTTTGCAGCCTTTAACCAGCATAGGTACCAGTCTGATAACTCCTTTTCTTTGCTTAGATTCCGCCTCCTTTTGTACAAAAATACTGTGAGTGTTTTTATGTGTTTGTGGCATCATGTACAGTTTTCCTTTGCATGAGTAAAGTAGTCATCCTGTAGCCTTTGATTCAGATTTGATTGATTGTGATCTTAGAAGAGAGTTCATTGGCTGTTTGCAGATTGATTATAGATTTACTTTTGCTTATTGGTTTGAATTTGTCTCTTTTAAGTGTGAAAACAAGTCTTTATTTCGAAAATTGTTAAGTAGTGTAATCTCTTCTACCCTCTCTGATTTCGAAAAAGTGAACTTGTTTGTATTGATCATTTAAAAGCAAATTCAAAGTTGTACAAAAAGCTTTCTTTGTAGGCATCAATACTAAGAAAGCGGAAAACAAACACCTGCATTGTGCATTTGCATTTGATAGTTTGCATGTTGGATTTAGGAAAAGTGCATTAGAGTGTGCTGATTGCTCTGTGAGAAAAGATGGTGTCTTTCTTTTCCCTTAGTAGCTAGGATTTTCAAAGTTGAAAAGATATAAAGCTTGCTTATCATCTTTAGACTGCATTTAGGAATTTGTATCATACATCTCGTGGTGAACCATGAAAGGAAAAATTTAAAAAGATCAACCTAAAATAAATTGAATGAACTTAACAATGCTTTGTAACATAATGCACAACATAGAGGTCTAGGCTAGAGACGTGTTCCCGCGTCGTTAAGCCTAGTGACTGTCGATCTCGTGGAAGGTGGGTGATTCCTCCTGAGGGACGATAGCGCTAGTACGGATTTTGCTCCCACGTACTGTCGCGTATATATTGGGAGACCCCTATAGGCATATATCCTTTATCCTTAGGAAACCGTGTCGGCTGCCCTACTGATCGCAATGCAGTGAACACAGCATTCACGAAGATCGACTGCCCGTACCCTAAAAAGTATTCTGCGGTTTTGTGAAAAGTTTGGCACACCCTCTGCCTAGAACTCCAGAGCAGTTTATTTTGGCCTTTTTCAGACTCTATAACAAAAAAAGTCCATCCGAGCATTTGTCACTTCGGGCTCGTTAAAACATCGAAGGAGACTAGAGTCATCTTTAGCTTTTTCTCAACTCTTTAAAATTGAAAAAGCAAGTTGTGTCTAAAGCATCTAATAAAATTCATTCAATTCGGAAACACCAATTTCCCCTTTTGTATTTTGGTTGATCGAGTAATCCGCAATCGTGGAAGAAAGTCAATTGAAACCCCATCGTTCGTGGAGGCTTACGAGTCAACTGTCTTTGTCTCCGGAATCGAAAATAGTACGGACAAAGCGAACTCGTTTAACCGGTTCAAAATCCCCTATCAAAGTTAGAACAAGTGTTCCGACAACATCTGAGATTCTGGTTACTCCAAACATTTCTGGAAACCCTGCCTCTATAGAAGAAGTTCAACAGCCACAGAGGGACAGTAACACTGATCCTAGTCTGGGGGAAAATACTTGTGCTACTGAGCCAATTCCATCTGTAACCGGTTCAGAGAGTCTTGCTCCTCAAACAATTGTCGCTGTCGATTCAACCCCTTCTTCGGAACCAGAAATATTTTACGGACCTGACGGTCTTCCTCTTCCACCGGGTTTGATTGCGATAGAGGAAATTGTAGAGGACCCGCAAGCAAGTACTCCAACCCATTTTGGAGTCGGGGTCACTCTATTTCCTTCATCAGAAGTTAATCCACCACAAGTGGAAGTTCCTGTAGAATCGCTAGGCAATCTATTGGATAGACTCAAAATGTCTGAACAACCGTCAACATCTAGGACTGTGTCAAAGGACACAGCGACAGCAGAAGCCCCTGCCGTCACTCCAACAATGTTTGCCGGCATACCATCTGTCCCGACTAGCTCACAACTGCTAGAAGGAGTCCACCAAGGGACTATTTCGACACTGTGGTCTGTTCCAGTTTGTTCATCCGGAATAATATCCGGCAACTCTTATGTTGAGACTCGCCAGATTGATCCATTTGGAGGTCAATTTGGGCAATCCAGTCCCCAAGGACAAACAATCCCCTTGAGTTCCGGATTGCTACCGTATGGGGGGCAATATGCCCTTTCACTACCCCCTCCGGGAGGGTACCCATACGGGAGTTCACAACAGTATTCAGGTTATACTGGAATTACATCAAGTGGTTGGGTACCTATGCTACCTCAACAACCAAGGGTTGTATATTCTATGCAACAGTGTGTACCTGTGACAAACATCCCGACCACACCGGCTATTGTAACAGTGTCACAAGTTCAAGCGATGCCTGTTGTATGTCAACCTCAGATTTCTCAGGTTGTAATGCAACAACCCCTTGACCCTGGGTCACAACCGCAATCGCCAACTGGTGGGGCGACACAGGTCCAAACGGGTACAATTACCCCACACCTTGGTCCAACGGTTAGTATAGCGCAACAGAACATGGCTTCACAACCATGGCTGGTGCAATACCAACAACCACAATTCCAGCAGGTGTACCAAGGTTCTGAGCAGCAGATCTTTGCGAACAGTGGACAACCGTATATTCAAAACGGTCAAAACCAACCGCTTTACAGTGGTCAAGTCCACCAACCGTATCAGTCATACCAACATCAATTACATTATGCTGGTATGCAAAGACCCACTGCTCAAGCGATTCCATCGTACCCTGGGTATGCTTCACCTAACCTGAATCAACAGTTACCATTTTTGGAAACTTTAGAGTTACCCTATCTACACTGGTTAACCAACGATCCGATTGCTTACGCCCCTTGGTGGCCAGCGATTCCTCACAAACTTCCATCTGACATTCCTAAATTCAATGGAAATCCAGGTGAAGACCCATCGAATCACGTGATGACTTTTCATCTATGGTGTTCATCAAACACCCTGAATGATGATTCGATAAGGCTTCGCCTTTTCCAGAGGACGTTAACGGGTCCAGCGGAAAAATGGTATATTGAATTACCTAGAGCCTCGTTCGACAATTTTAGCTCCCTAGCCACGACTTTCTTAACCCATTTTCAATTACCGATAAGGTATGAAACGGGAACAGAAATATTAACCAACTTCAAGCAGACAACTGCCACTCATATATCCAATCATATACATGAGTGGCGTCGTCGTCGCAGGATGGTGAAAATGTACATTCCCGATCAGTTGTTAGCTGAATGGTTTATAAAGTCGTTACTTCCTGCTATAACAAAAGATGTGGCCAAAGGAGGAGTCGTAACGAAGGAGCAAGTTATTGCTCGTGCACAATATCTAGACTTAGTTTATACTCAGTCTGGCACACTCTACGACAAAATACCTGACGCCCCTAGATCGGAATTTTCAATTCCTCCTCTTCCTAAATCCAATAGTGACTCTCATGCCGACGATGGCGTGATTGGCACGGCAAACGCGAAATCGACAAAGGCTTCATCTAAGAAAGCCCGTAAGAATTCAGATCAAAATGCAAAAGATGAAATTCTTGCTTCGGAAGTAAATGTCGTGTCAGCAGACAAGGGCAAAGAAACCAATCAACCAGGAAGCAAGAAGAAACAAAACAAACTGAAGAAGAAGAAACAGGGTGAGTCATCTCCTGGAAAAACTTCTTCAAGCCCTCCTAGGAAAGGGAAACCAAAAAGTCCATGCATGATATGTGATGAGGATCATTGGATAGCCGATTGTCCATACAAAGCTGAGCTTAGAAGGTTCTTCAAAAGTTCGCAAACCTCAGCTGTGTTAACTGATCCCTTTCCTAATCCAGGTCAAAATCTGGTTGATAGTGGAAATGCTTCCTCGTCGCAAGTGCTCATGTTGTCGGCTTCAAAACAGCAGAATGATGCTTTGATTTCGACAAGGAATAAAGATTACGGGAATCCGCAGCTGTCGAACGACAAAGGTAAAGATCAACCAAGTAGTTCGACAACAACTTCGACAAAAGTTGTACCGCCCATCATTCCTGAATTAACAATAAAACCACCAAAGGGAGTAGTACACAAGTCGACATTTAATCCTCGCGCCAGAGCGGCACAACATTATAACATAGTGGAAGATTTGGCTCAATCGCCATCCGCTATGTCGACTCTTGAAGTACTACAAAATTTCCCATCCCAAAGGCAGGCTTTGTTATCGGCTATTGGTGGGGTCGATCCTAAGGATTCCAATCTTGTATCCTTTGACCACAAAGGATACGATCCTTAGTTACCAGCTCAACTAGCTTTCCTTATTCAAGTAAAAGCCCTCAACAAAACTGTTCACCGAACAATTATTGATGAGGGGGCATCTACATGTATTATGTCGATGAGTTGCTGGAAAACTCTAGGATCTCCAACCTTGTCGCGATCTTCGACGACATTAAAAGCTTTCGACGGAAGGAATTATACCCCGTACGGTATCCTTAATAACTTGAAGGTTGAACTAGGAGGAAAAACAGTAGAAATAGATGTTGAAGTCATCGATGGGAATCTTGACTACAACATCCTACTGGGAAGACCATGGATCTATGCCATGGTAGCTGTTGTGTCAACTTATTTTAGGATGATCGCATTCCCATTTGAAGGAGGGATTACGATCGTCGACCAACAAAACTTCCTCCCTAATGGTTCACAAGTTACAGGAAGCATTCCCATGATCCATGGAAGCAACCATTCGCTTCAAGACATCGGAGTAGGCCTACTGAAAGACCCCACATTAATGGGAACTTTCGCACTTCCACCTCCATTCTATATAGGGGAAGTAGCATTAGTAAGAGCCTGCAACATGATATCTTCCACGAAGGTCTCAAAAGACGATGTCGACATGGATCATGCAATGGTTTTGCCCCCAAGCCCTATAGAAATATTGTAGCAATCAATGTTTCAGGCATGGGAGGCGAACCCAAATCAACGCTCATCAAGCGTTTGTGTAGATAGGTCTAGAGAATATGGTACCCGATTAGATCCTTGGTCGAAAGTACATGGGACTGACGAAGGAATTCTACAATCAATGTTGGTTGAAGGGGCACCATGGAATGATTGCCACCATCGTTCCCTTCTTCCGGAATATGAAGAAGATACTCAACATGACCTTTATCACCCTTCAGTTTTTGAATTCCTATCAAATACTGTAAATACGGTGGATTCCGAGCGAAACTTATCCAATATTGAAGAGACTATAGCCATAAATATCTCGACTAAAACAAATGTTGTAGAGAATATTTATGTCGGCAAAGGTTGTTCCCCTTCAGAACTGGAAATATATAACGCTCTTTTTCGCGAATTCAGAGATGTCTTTGCTTGGTCATATGATGAAATGCCAGGCATTGACTCGAGTATTGTTGAACATGAAATTAAAATGTATCCTGATGTCAAACCAGTAAGACAACGGCTTCGGCAGGTGCACCCCAAGAAAGCCGCTGCCATTAAAGCAGAAGTTGAAAAGCTCCTCCATGCTGGTTTCATCTACCCGGTTCCTCTAACCGATTGGGTATCGAATATTGTCCCTGTTATGAAAAAACAAGGGACGATTAGAGTGTGTGTCGACTATAGGGATGTAAACCAAGCTTGTTCAAAGGACAACTACCCTACACCCTTCATCGACCAGATAATTGATGAATGCGCCGGATGTGAAATCTTTTCATTTATGGATGGATTTTCCGAGTATAATCAAATAAATATCCGCCCACAGGACCAGTCAAAGACTGCATTCATTTGTCCGTGGGGCACATTCGCTTATCGTAAATTACCCTTTGGTTTAAAGAACACAGGGGCGACGTTTCAGAGGGCAATGAATTATGCCTTCCATGACATCAAGAACATCGTTCAACCATATCTCGAGGACCTTCCAGCTCATTCGCGAAAGCGGACTGATCATCCGCAGCATTTAAGAGCGATATTTCTACGTTGCCGACACTACTAGATAAGACTCAATCCGCACAAATGTGTGTTTTGCATCAGTTCTGGTCGTTTACTTGGCTTTGTATTCTCTAGGGATGGGATTCGTCTCGATCCTTGCAAGGTTCAGGCAATCATTAATTTGCCTCCACCTTCAAATTTGCTTCAGATTCAGAAACTCCAAGGGAAAGCAAACTTTCTGAGGAGGTTCATTCCAAATTACGCAGAACTTGCTAAAGGTTATACTCGTCTTTTGAAAAAGGACATACCTTTTGTCTGGGATCAGGTGGCGCAAGCTTCCTTTGATGCTCTGAAAGATTCTCTAGTAAAAGCATCATTAATGTATGCCCCGGACTATCAAAGAGATTTTAACCTGTATCTGGCTGCAGCGGATACGACCATTGCGATGGTTTTAGTTCAAGAAGTCGACGGAATTGAACATCCTATATATTATTTAAGTAAAAACTTAAATGATACAGAAAGTAAATATTCTTATGTTGAAAAAGTAGCGCTTGCAGCTGTTCAAGCGATTCAAAGGCTTAGACATTATGTCCTCTTTCGGAAAACTACCATTTTATCAGATTGCAACCCCATGACTTATATACTGTCGCGATAGTTGTTGGGGGGAAAATATTCAAAATGGATAGCGATCCTTCAAGAGTTTGATCTGGAATTTGTAAAATCCAAATCAAAGAAAGCCCTAGTTTTCGCAGAATTATTGTGCGATCTCCCATCGTCGTCCAACGATGAAACCTCCGAAGAGTCAATCGTGGACGAAAGTTTGTTTCTGATATCTGCAAGCGATGAGTGGTATGGAGATATAATAATATATCTCCAAACCCAAAAATTCAGGCCTGACACCTCTCACTCAGAACAGAAACGTATACGATACCA
This sequence comes from Pinus tabuliformis, assembly GCA_031772625.1. Lineage (NCBI taxonomy): Eukaryota > Viridiplantae > Streptophyta > Pinopsida > Pinales > Pinaceae > Pinus > Pinus tabuliformis. The sequence continues at coordinate 262,088,591 of CM062816.1, read as the reverse complement.
AGCGAAAGACTACATGATCGTCGGTGATACGCTTTACCGTCGTGGTATCGATACAGTTCTGAGGAGGTGTCTCACCCATGAAGAGGCCGAAAAAGCCCTGAATGAGTGTCATTTAGGCGCGTGTGGGGGGCATCAATCTGGATATGCTACAGCACAAAAAATCTTACGAGCAGGATATTTCTGGCCAACCATGTTCAAAGATTACATAACCGCAGTCAGAAGTTGCCATGCTTGTCAAATTTTCGATAGCAAAACCAGAAGACCACCCGCACCTTTACAGCCAATAGTTGTTGTTGGGCCTTTCGCCAAGTGGGGCATCGATTTCATGCAATGTAACCCCACCTCGACCGGGGGGCATGGGTATATTTTAGTCGCCGTTGACTATTTTACCAAATGGGCCGAGGCGATGCCTACATTGGATAACACTGGTGAAACAGCTGCCCTTTTCTTTTTCAATCATGTAGTCGCCAGGTTCGGCGTACCACAGGCCATAGTTATAGATCATGGATCGCATTTTCGCAATCACATGATGGTTGAATTAGCTGCCAAGCTAGGGCTATCTCACGACAGCTCTACCCCGTATTATCCGCAAGCTAACGGACAAGTTGAAGCAATCAACAAGGTCCTGAAGCATATGTTGCAAAGGATGATCGGGGTTCACAAAAGAAGGTGGCACCTAATCCTGTACTCAGCCTTGTGGGCTTACCGAACATCGGTAAAGAACGCGACCGGGTTCACACCTTTCCAACTGGTGTATGGCCTGGAAGCAGTCTTGCCAATCCAGTGCGAAATTTCGTCGCTTAAACTCGCAATTGATCTCCTCCCCGGAACTTCGGAAGAAGAGGCTCGTTTCTTGAAATTAATCCAATTGGATGAAACACGTCGTGATGCTGCTTTGGCTAACGAAGCCCATAAGAAACGAGTCAAGGCGCAGTTCGACAAAAATGTCAAACCCCGTGTCTTCTCAGAAGGTGACTTGGTCTTGCTTTATGACCAAGAATCCGATAAATTGGGAGTAGGTAAATTTAATTCCTTATGGATGGGCCCCTATATTATTAAACGAGTGTTAGCAAAAGGAGCCTACGAGTTAATGGATTATGACGGAATTCCACTGGCGCAACCCCGTAATGGGTTGTACCTCAAGCGTTACTATGCTTAAGTAGTGACCAATATGCATGCACCTCGATTTGCGTTATTATGCTGGGGGCATGCAAACTTAATCGAGCAGTTTTAGCATAAAGTTCATGCTCGTTAAAAAATAAACGCAAGATCCGAGCAGTTTTAGCACATAGTTCATGCTCGTTAAAAAATAAACATAAGAATGAGCAGTGTTTTGGTGCATTCAAGCTCATTAAAAAATGAACCTATCCCGGTAAATAACCACTGTGAATGTTATATCATCAGCCATTAAAGCCTTGGTCGTGTTTGCACCTGTCACCTCCACTTTTCATTTGGCCGATCGTTCACCTCCACATGATTGTTTACCCATTTTGAGGAACAGCTGCGAAGAGTGATTTCACCTAGCCATCCTTGTGACACTGCCGTGATTGGAAAATTCCAACCTGTACCTGGAATTAGCTGCTAACCCTGCTTATCACTCGTTCCTCAAAAGACGAGTCTTCTTTAAGCTCTTTTCAACTGACTCGTAAAATATGAAAAGATTGCCGAGTTTTGGCCTTCCAGCTCGTTAAAGTGACCGGAAGAGCTATCCCTCCTCTAGATTTTAATCTTTTTGGACCTGAGGGATTATTGCACAAAAAGATCGAGCGCTTTTTTTGTTCGGCTCGTTAAAACTATCGAAAACTCATCCCTTCTGTATTGTTTTATACTTTTTCGGACTTAAGGGATTAGATGACGAAAAAGGAATTTTGGAGTTGACTTTATGTATCTTTTCAGACTCTCTAAAAATGAAAAGGACCGAGTTATCCTTGTCGTTAGACTCGTTAAAATCATTAAATAGCGACAAACTTGTCTTTAGACGAGAACGAGTTTCACTATCGCTAGGCTCGTTAAAACATAGCGATGGGCTTGCCCGAAGGGCAGGTTATAGAACAAGCATATGTTATCCTCCTCAAGCTTGACAAAAATAAATAGGTACTAGTTAGCAATGACTGGGGAAAAATTGGGAGAAACTAAAGAAAACTTTGATGGTAGCAAGTCGCTCTTGAACATGACACTTTTCCTCCGTACCACAATCGGGTTGGGTTGTTTCATTCACCGGTCACATCACCATGGTCTCGCCATACCATCCATATTTGGGGTAATGCTACCGATCCATCGCATCAGTGTCGCCATATGTTCAAGAGAAGTCGTTCAGAAAGAGTCAACCGTGCCCCATCCACTGCCATACATTATCCTTCATCCATTCATGACCGCCACCCTGAATCATATGTCACAGATCGTTTTCACCTCCATTAAAATCATTAGCTCCGTTCCGTGTCACTGATGTGGGATTCATTAAGGCCCTCCTTTGACGGATCGCTTCTTGTCGACATCAGCTCATTATCCAAGAAGTTGATCTAGGAACAACCCCTCCAGTACTTTGAAGCTTGCATGCCAAAATGGCAAGTTTCTCACTTCCGGCGACAGGTATACATCAATGACCTTCGACTGAAAGATTTTGCGAGGTGTTTGACGCCAAGTCCTTTATTCACACCAAGTGAATTGTACTGCAGTACCTTGAGGGTCATTATCATTATCGGTGATTCCTCTCGCGCTTGTTAACGGTTTACCTCATTGACCGATAATCAAGCGATGTCTTTCCATGTTCGACTTCAGCACAATTCTCACATGGATCGACTTGTACTTAGAGTGAAGATCGAATGAGTTTGAAGACCTCGGATCTAGTTTCATCCATCTGGGTGGCGATATATATTCAGGAAAGATAAAGACATTGACATGTACATCATGGCAGCAGATAATCATCCTACTCAAAGGATGATAATTTCGTCAATTATCAGTCTATCATCAGACGATTGTCTGTTCTATGTACAGAAAATGTATTTATAAAGCTGAGCATGGGAATGCCCGCCTCAGCTAGATCATGAAAGCAGTATGAAAAATAATGTATTGTATTGTATTGTATTACAGGTCTCCTCCCAGCATTGGATGAACTTCGGATCCCCCTGATAAAGCATTTCGCCCGATAAACAGCCTCATACTTTAGGGGGCAACTGTTATAGACATTTTTGTTCCTTGCAGCATTGAGCATGAAATGTCCATAATCCAAGGGATCCAAAGTCCCTAAACATGTTGTTCCTAACCCTAGAGGAAAAAGGCTAACAAACCACAGCAATTCACAGAAGTTCTCCACCTGAAACTGCTAAAAAACAAGTCAATTCAGGATCATGTCAACTGCTCCATTGACCATCTGTGCTAAATGTCAGTGGCTCCACTGTCTACCTGCGCTGAATTTCAACTCCAACACTAGCTACCTGCGCTGAGCGAGTTTGGACATGTGGCAGACTCATTCCTCAAGGTGTCAGAAGCCAGGAAGCTTCCAAAATGACACTTGCCTCAGGGAATTCGGCTGGTGATGAGTAAGAGGTTCCAAATCTCCAAGTGGAAGCAAGAACCTCCAAGTGGACTCAAGAACCGAGAGAGGGAGAGGACACTAGTCAGATCTCAAGCTGACTCATCCTCTCTCCAAACATCTATATATGGATCTCTCCTCCAGGAGATCTAGAGGCTGGAATTTTGTTATTGCAAAGAATTGTTGTTGGTTTGAGACTGGAACTATTGGGTGCTTAATACTTTGAAGGGGCTGAAGATAGGAATTCCATTTGCTGGGAAGGAGATGCTGGATTGGAGCCCTCTGGGTTGTATCTCTTCCTGAACCTTGTTATTCATCAATAAAGCTATCTTGGTTTCTCCTATATGCTGATGTTTTCTTGATGTATGATTGCATTAGTGTATTTGATTTGTTTCTAATCCTGAATCATTTATGAATATGTATATTTTCCTTTGTGTTGTGTTCTTCTCTTGTCGCAAGTAGCTGTTCTCTTGTGATCTCGCAGGAATCAAGTAGCTGTTCTCTTGGGCGAGCGAGGAGGCAAGTAGCTGTGAACACCCAAAGGGAAGAGGATCTGGATCGAGGGACAAACGGAAGACACCAGTAAGTCTATTGATCTCTCTTCTTTCACATTTCATAAAAGAAGAAACCAGTATAGTTGTACTCGTTTGTTGCTAAGGCACTGTCACACCTTAGGTGGATAGGATAGTCCTGCATAGGCATTTTTCCCCACAACATCATGTCTCACTGGTATAAGCATATGATCGACTATTTTCATTTTCTGAGTTGTCCAATCAATTCTGATAAAGTTAAATACAGGGCTTTGAGGCTACAAGACTAGAAGTTTATCATTTCATATGACCAACTATATTGGAAAGACCTAATGGGGATTTTTCTTTTATGCTTGGTTGAAGAAGAGATCCATAAAGTGATGGATGAGTTCCATAATTGTGTGTGTGGGGGAATTATAGTTGGAGATCTACAACCCATACAATTCTCAAAGTAGGTTTTTATTGGCCCAAGCTATTTGGTGAGGTACATGCATATGTTCGGGCCTGTGAGAAGTGCCAAATGTTTGCTGAAAATAAGAAATTAGTAGCTTTTATTTTAATCCCCCTTTTTGCTGAAGAACCTTTCAGACAGTGGGGGTTAGAATTCATTGGGGAAATACACCCACCCTCCAGCGGTCAACACAAATGGATTCTTATGGCCATTGATTACTTCAATAAGTGGGTGGAAGTAGTCCCATCTAGAAATACAACCAATGTCATGGTTATCAAATTCATGGAGGAGAGTATCCTTGCGAGATTTAGTTGCCCAAGGAATATTATCACTGATAATGCTCAAGATTTTAAATCTTCCATGTTTCTAAGCTTCTACTAGAAGTATAATGTTATGAAACCAGCTCACAAAAAGATAGAAAAGAGAGATCCACGACTTAGAATTCAGCCTCTTCGAGGGGGCAACCTCCTTTACATTACATAAATGAACAATTCTTGGATGATACAAATGAAAAACCTCCTTTCTATATATAGGAGTCTAAGGGTCCCAATACAATCAGAGCCTACCTAACAATAATATTGTAAAGCACAACAATAACAATAGAGGGATTCTATGTGGCACAATATAACAATATGGGCACTACATGGGTACAACAATATAAATAAGGGGTATAACTACAATAGTAATGGGGTAATCACTAGTATTATAGGGACCCAACATGCCCCTCTCCTTCAAAAAAGTGTTGTCCTCAACGCTTGAGTAGTTCAGGATACTTCTGCATAAAATTCTCATCCTCCCATGTGGAATCTTCAGCGGATAAGTTCTTCCACTTGATAAGATACTCTGAAATTGATCGATTTCGTAGCTGTCGAGTTCTTGTTTCTGTGACTGCTTCCGGTTCCAATATAATTTTTCCTTCCTCATCAAGTTCTGGCAATATTGTTTGAACTGGGAGCTTGTCGCCTATAACCTTCTTTAAACATGAAACATGGAAAACTGGGTGCAATCGAGAAGCTGCAGGAAGCTCCAATTTGTATGCCATAGTACCAATCTTTTGCAACACCTTGTACGGACCATAATACTTTGGTGATAATTTATTATCCTTCTTAGCTTGCTTGAGGGACATTTGCTTATATGGTTGTAGCCGTAGGAATACCCAATCACCTACATCAAAACTTCTTTCACTGCGATGTTGATCTGCCTGTTGTTTCATTCTATTTTGTGCCAACACGAGGTTATCCTTTAAGAGTTGGAGGACTTGTTGTTGATGTTCGATGTGATGTTCCACTGCCTGAACCTTAGAATTTTCTCTTAAATATGATGTGATGGATGGTGGTTGATACCCATAAAGTGCCATAAATGGGGTCATTTTTGTTGCTGTATGAAAGGAAGTGTTATACCACCATTCAGCCAGAGGCAACCATTTGACCCATTGTGTCTGTTTATCAGATACAAAGCAACGAAGATATCCTTCCAAACATTTGTTTACTATCTCAGTTTGCCCATCAGATTGAGGATGATAAGATGAGCTATGAGCTAACTGAGTACCAAGACAAGAAAATAATTCTGTCCAAAAATTTCCAGTGAAAATGGGATCTCTGTCACTTACAATAATCTTTGGGTTTCCATGTAGCTTTTGAACTGTTTCCATAAATGCAGTAGAAACTGTACTGGCTTTAAATGGATGTGATAATGCACAAAAGTGTGCATACTTGGTAAGTCTGTCAACTACCACCATGATGACACTCTTTCCCTCAGACTTGGGTAAACCTGTGATAAAATCCATTGAAACCTCCTCCCAACGTTGGCTTGGAATGGATAAAGGTTGTAATAGACCCGGTGTCTTAATTGTTTCAACTTTATTTTGTTGGCAAACCAAACATTCCGCCACAAACTTTTGAATATCTGATTTAAGGCCATCCCAAAAAAATTCCTTCTTAACCCTGTGGTAAGTTTTTAAAAATCCTGAGTGCCCTCCTAAGGGAGAAGTGTGCAATTCCATAAGAATCTTTTGTTTTAGCTGGGAATTCTTACAGAGGTATAAGCGATCTTTGTACCATAACGAATCATTTTTCCAGCTAAATGTATCAGAAGTACTGGAATCTTGTTGTAGCTTTCGAATAAGTGCCCACACTTCTTCGTCATTCTTCCATTCCTCCCTTGCTTCGTTTATCCAATCTGGTTGGATAATAGAAATGGCACACAACAATGCTTCCACATCCTCATCCTTTCTTGAGAGTGCATCTGCCACCACATTTTGCTTCCCTTTTTTGTAGATGATTTCAAAGTCATAACCCAACATCTTTGTGACCCACTTTTGTTGCTCTTCAGAGGATAATCTTTGTTCTAAAAAGTATTTAAGGCTATCATGATCCGTTTTTACCTTGAAGTGTCTTCCCATTAGGTAGGGTCGCCATTTCTTAAGTGCATGGAGTATTGCCAACATTTCCTTCTCATAAATAGCTTTGCTTAAAAACTTTCCCTTGATTGGACGACTTTCAAAAGCAATGGGTCTTTCATCTTGCATTAGAACAGCACCAATTCCATTTCCTGAAGCATCACATTCCACAATAAAGGTTTTTGTGAAGTCCGGTGTAGCTAAGACCGGTGCTTGGCACATTGCCTCTTTAAGATGTTCAAAGGCCTTTGTTGCTTCCGAAGTCCATGAAAATGAATCTTTCTTCAATAATGTTGTTAGAGGTGCTGCTATTCTCCCATAATTCTTAACAAACTTGCGATAATACCCTGTCAACCCAAGAAATCCTCGCAGATGCTTTATGGATGTGGGGATTTTCCATTCCTTAATGGCTTTAATTTTGCTAGGGTCTACCTTAACTCCTTCATGAGATACAATATGACCCAAATATTCCACCTCCTGGACTCCAAAGAAACATTTGGATCTTTTTGCATATAATTGTTTCTCCTCCAATAGTTGTAGCACCCTGTCAACATGTTCAACATGATCCTTCCAAGACTTGCTGTAGATTAGTATATCATCAAAAAATACTAACACAAATTTTCTAAGGAATGGTTTGAAAATTGAATTCATCAAACCTTGAAATGTTGAAGGTGCATTGGTAAGGCCAAAAGGCATGACCAAAAATTCATAATGACCCTCATGAGTTCTAAATGCTGTTTTCGGAATGTCTTCAATCTTCATTCTGATTTGATGATATCCCGAACGAAGATCCAACTTGGTGAAGTAAATTGATCCATGCAATTCATCCAGTAATTCATCAATAACAGGAATGGGGAACTTATCTTTAATAGTGAGCTTGTTGAGCTCCCTATAATCTGGACACATGCGCCATGATCCATCCTTCTTGTGCACCAATACTACTGGAGCTGAGAAAGAACTTTGACTCGGTTGAATTATACCAGCCTCTAGCATTTCTGCAACCATACGTTCAATTTCACTTTTTTGGACATAGGGATATCTGTACGGCCTGATGTTTGGAGGAACACTTCCTGGAATCAGATGAATAGCATGATCATGATCACGCATAGGTGGGAGACCTTTGGGAGTCTCAAATACCTTGGAATGATTGTCCAGGACTTTTTGGAGATCTGGAGAAATAGATGATTCCAATGTGGAAACATCTAGCGAACATAATTGTGCAATTACACCTCTTTGCTCCTTTTTTAGAAGCTTTGTCATCCATTAGAGCTGATTATCTTTCCTGGTTTCCCTGCAATACCCCTTAATTCAACTTCCTTTCCTTCCACAGAAAATTTCATGAAAAGTTCTTGAAAATTAAAAGCTATTGTACCCAAGGATTGTAGCCATTGGACTCCTAGTACAACATCAGCACCTCCCATTGGAATGGAAAGCATTGGGCTAGTCAATACATATTCTCCCATGGATAGCTTGATATTATGGCACTTTCCAGAACAATTTATTGTTCCTCCATTTGCAATCATCACTTGACACTCTGGTGCTGGATATAGGAAGCAATTCAATTCTTTTGCTACCCTACAATGAATAAAATTGTGGGTGCTTCCTGAATCAATCAACACTATTACCTTTTTCTTCTTGATTTGTCCTTCTATCTTGATGGTTTGAGGAGTGGTAATTCCCGCCAATGCATTACAAGATATGGTGGATTTATTTGTTCTTCATCTAGGCTTTGTTCCTGGAATATATCCTCTTCTTTTGACCTTTCTTGCTCCTTTTCTTCTTCCTCTTCACAATCTATGTAGAATAATTTCTTCTCAGCACACTTATGACCTTTTGTGTATTTGCTATCACAATTGTAACAAAGCCCTTTTGCTCTTTTTTCTTCCAATTGTTGTGGTGTCAACCTTGTAGGTTGTGGAAGACTATGGGCAACAACACTTCCGTCTTTATAGTTGTGAATGGTATGCTTCCTAGTTGCCATAATTTTGCTTTCCATTTTTCTTGCTAACCTGAATGCCTTCTCTAATGAATCAGGTTCCCAAAGGCACACATCATGTTGGATATTATCCTTTAAAGACCCTATGAACACATCAATCCTATGCTCCTCTGGAATATCTTTTACCCTTATGTTCAATTTTTGGAACTCCTCAATGTGCTCCATTATTGAACCCTTTTGTTTGAGACTTATCAATTGGCTAAAAAAAGTGTTGCTTTTTGTATCCTCATAATGTGCTATCAATTCTTCCGTAAAAATTGCCCAAGTGATAAATTGTTTACGAGAACAAAGCCATTGATACCATACAAACTGATTTGGTTCCAAATATAAAGTTGCCATACGTACCTTTTGTGTGTTTTGCACATTATTGAGATCGAAGAATTGCTCCATCTGTAATATCCATGTGGCGGGATCCTTGCCATCAAACTTCCTCATATCGATTTTTGGAACATGGTGAGTCTTTGATCCAACATTAGAGTCTATGGAATCATGATTAACATTTCTTTTGTTCTCATCATGAGTTTCCTTTACTACCTTTTCACCATTAGTGACCCTTTCTTGTAGCAACTTCTTCAATTCTTCCATGTTTGTATTCAAATCTATCTTCAAATTTGCCATCGAATCCTCCATCTTAGCTTCCATGCCCTTTATCTTAGATTCCATGCCATTTACCTTAGATTCCACACCACTTATCTTAGCTTCTGTTAGCTTTTGTGAGCGTGACATTTGTTGCACTTGTTCTTGTAATTTTGATATATCATGTAGCATTTCTTCCTCTTCTTCATGAGTCATGCTAGAGCTTTCAGGTTCCTTACTAGGTGTTTGCATTTTCTTTCCTCGGGGCATCAGTTACCGATAATAATGCTTTACTATGCCCTTTGAATTCCGTTAAACCAAGCTTACACAAAAATTTAAAAAAAAAAAAAAAAAACTACACACCTTTTTTCACTTTATAGAAGCCTGATATTGAATCTGATGTATCTCTGTAATTTCGGATCATCCAGTTCTGAAATTGCTACCTGTAGTAGCCTTCTGCGTCCTCTTTCCAATGCCACAAGTCTGAGCCAAATTGGATTCTCCAAGGAAGAGTTATGTGAAATCTCCCACGGTGACTTGCTTTTAGACTGGTTCAGTAGAGCGAACTTGTACGACGTGCCACGAGTCACTGTTTCAACCTTGGATCTGAAAAACACCCACAAGAAACTAAAGTCCGTCCTCTTTCTGTACCTTCTTACGAAATTTCAATCCGATGCTCAGAAAGAAAGTTATGACGATTTTCCCCAGGTCACCTGTTTTGAGTGTAATTCAGGAGTCTCAAAAAGACCAACTTCCTGAGATCATATCTCCGAAAATATCACGCGAAAAACTCTGAAATTCGGACCCAAGGTTCAGCGCGATTTCTTCTCAAATGGGTTTTTTTTGCGACTTCTGAAACGTCACAGAAAAAAAGTTATAGCGAAAATGCCACGATGACCTGTTTGGAGCAGCGAAACCCTAGAATCCAAAGCTCTGATACCAAATGTTATGAAACCAGCTCACAAAAAGATAGAAAAGAGAGATCCACGCCTTAGAATTCAGCCTCTTCGAGGGGGCAACCTCCTTTACATTACATAAATGAACAATTCTTGGATGATACAAATGAAAATACCTCCTTTCTATATATAGGAGTCTAAGTGGTCCCAATACAATCAGAGCCTACATAACAATAATATTGTAGGGCACAACAATAACAATAGAGGGCTTCTATGTGGCACAATAGTAACAATATGGGCACTACATGGGTACATCAATATAAATAAGGGGTATAACTACAATAGTAATGGGCTAATCACTAGTATTATAGGGACCCAACATATAACATCATTGTGGGTCACTCCACTAGCTAATATCCATAGGGAAATGGATTGATTGAATCATCAAATAAAACCTTGGTAAGGATTCTTAAGAATACAATATCAAAAAATTAGAAAAGTTGGGACTCACAACCGAAGTTTTCTTTATGGGCAAATAGAGTTACTACCAAGAGGTCAACTGGGAAATCTCATTTTGAATTAGTGTATGGGAAAGCTACAATTTACCCTATACAACTAACAATTCCAGTGGCCAAAATTTTACAGGATGTTGATGTAAAGCCAAATTATCTAACCAAGAGTATTATCAGTTGGTAGAACTTCAAGAAACTACGAGGGAGGTGACTCAGAATAAGATTCAATATGAGGAAAAGGTGAAGGATTTGTTTGACAGAAAGGAAAAAGATAGTACCTTATAGCTAGGATATTTGGTTCTTAGGTGGGATGTCAGCTGAGAAGATAAATAAAAACATGGAAAATTTGATCCCTTATGGTTTGGACCTTTCAAGATTGCTAAGGCAAAGGGGAAAAATACTTTCTTGGTGGAAAACTTGGATGGTGAAGTGCTTGAGTTGCCTGTGAATGGGAAGTTTCTCAAGCTTTACTTCTAGCACTAAAGAGGTCCATTTTCACCCACTGTACATACCAGTAAGCCATTGTATATACTAGTAATTCTTTAAGTTTGTGATGTTTTTGGTTTTTTTTCTTTTCATCTACTTGAATAAAATGAGTCCATGCCCAATGGATAGAATGCTAATAGTATGTAGGTTCTTAGCACCTTTCTAGCAAGGCACTGTGCCCAGTTGGAGCCAATGTTGTCACCTATTACACATGTTATCATTATGTATTTTTGAGGTTGTGGGAGTAAATACATTGGGCAACATCAAAACCAATTTTGAAGCTGGGATCTAGCCTTGCTAGCTTCAGAGAGGGATCTCTCTTTATAATTTCGCTTGTTTTTTTAAGTTGATTTTAGGCTAGTTATGATTATGATTGGTTGTTTGTTTGAATTTGTTTGATTGGTTGGTTGGTTGATCGGATCAAATTACTTTCTTTCCATTGGGCTATGGGTTCAAATTAAGCAGGGATGCTGCAACAAAAGTTCAAAGGAGTAATCACAGGGCAATCTAGTTACATTTACTGGATCTTTAAATTGAATTATGGAATGGAGAAAAGAAGTGATTCAGTAGTGATTGAAAAGCATTTAATAATTTCTCAATCAGACTTCAGAAGAAAATATACAGATTGTAAATGCAATCCAAATAAGGTGCTCAAAAAAATACCTTATTTTACACATATCATGTTTTACAATTAGATTTCAAATGATAAACAGACATAGAATAACAATGGAAACACAATTACACTAAGAAAAACATCACTAGTATATCGCAACACAAGTATCCTATGAAGAGTATTTTTATTAATGATGCTCCAGCAACGTGGAAAAAGTATAGTGCTTGATAAAAAGAGTTACAATGATCAGGAACCGACCCTCAATACTTCGACTGAATGAAGTATTTAAACATAATTTACAAAAAAGATTACAATTAATGCCTCGTTGACATGGCATTCTATTATTAACTTTAGGCTAACAAAAATGAAATAATGCGACCAAAATATGTGAATTTGCGAAGTGATCTGGACATCTGGCTCTGCTTTGGTGGAGAGCAGTTGCTGAGTGGCCACTATTTGGGTGTTGCGCTGGTGAAGATGGTCCTTTCTTTAATCCTGGAATTCACACAGTTTAATCGATCACTCTTCATCTGGAATGGAAATTTTTGTTACTTTGCAGTAGATCTCATCTACCCTGGTATACACAGTGAATGTGGGTTTTACTACAAAAATGTGTTTTATATCATGCTGGATGAAACTTATGTTACTGATAGCTTCATAAAATTCTATCCCTATCATAGCACCTTTAATGTGGGAGGAATTGGTCGTATCCTTTGCAATGTCTTTCAACTTCTTCATATAGTATTCCTTGGTCATTAGATTGTCATTGATCACAAATAAATAAGGTAGACCCTTCTTATTTAATGGTTCTATTCTGGTGAAAAACCTGTTAACTGGTACCTCCAAAGTGCGACATTTCTCTGTTAGCTGCACAACCAAGTTCTTCTTTGTCAGAAATTTATTTACTTCAAAGATTGTTTCTATTTTGTTCTCTACTCCAAAATCATCCAATTCATATCTGTTTTTAAGTTGAGAAATTTGATAATGTGGCTAGTTGTGGTAGGAATTTATCCCAATTCAGTGTTGATAGTGGAAATGGCCTGCTTGGCTTTCTCCTTCAATTCTTTCTGCTCAAATATAATCTAGATACATGGCCAAATTTCATCCATTGCCTCAATTTTGTTATTCCATATAATTTCTTTAACTTGGGCCAATGTGTGGCAAATAGAGGACTTAGTTACTGATTTCCTCCATACTTCTATTAAGTTTTGAGCTCTTTGTAGCTCTGCTGCATGGAAAGTCTCATTCTTTGTCTTCTGATCTTGTAGAAGATTGATTTGAGCTTGCAATATTTTGATTTCTTCAGTTTGGAGAGACATATCGTGCATTGCAGTTGCCAACTAATCTGTAACAACCCCTGTGTTTGTTGTAGAATATGTAGTTTTAGAAATTACTGTGATAGGGAGTGCTTCAAAAGGGACAATAACTATTTTGGAAACTTTCTCCTCTTCTTTGATTCTCTTTTCCATCTCTATCTGCCTTTTCTTCAACTTTGCACTCTGCTCCATGATGAGCTTCATCATGTCTGCCTTCCATGTCTTTGTTTCTTCAATGTCCTTGGCCAGAGGATCTTCTATGGTTGGTAATTTCAATCGCTTCCTTAATGCCGCTATGTCTATATTCTTTTTCCTCACGAGCTTTTCCACAACATTGATATTTGCAAGATCATAACCTACCTTGATCACCAAGTCCTCCAAAGCTTTGATCCTTGTGTCTTTGGCAAGTGTAGAGACCTTCTCCATCTTCAATTGCGATTGAACATTGGCTAATGTAACATGCAATTTCGACAAAATCATAGCAGTGTTAGCGAGAGTGGATGAAATCATTTGCCGAGTTTGCTTGTGCATCTCCATTTGGTCAAGGGGATGTATGTCTTTCACATCAAATTAAAATGATTTCTTCTTGTAATATGTTGATGCCTTAGGTTGTGGGATCTAAGCTTGGAGGAATACCATTTTCATTTTACGTTTAACTGAATCAAAGGTTGAAAATAGCCTCCTTTGAGAACTGGAAGTCTACTTCCAGAAATGATTGTATGTGTTGATTTTCAAGGCCTTATTTCTCACTTTAATTTTTTTGAAAATGTGAAATATACTCTTTTCTATCTCCCCTGTGGTAGATGTGATGGTCTACATAACCTGTTGCTGATCTTATGAAGTTGTGGAGGTAGTGGGAGAAAGTGTAGTGTGATCACCCACCAATGAGGAAACAAGTGGCTCTTTGGTGGTGCTAATGTTCTCTTGCTTTGAACCCTTGCTCAGGCTTAGCTTAGAATGTATTTTGGCCTTCTTCTTATACATGATTTTGAAGCCTTCACTAGAAATCTCAGTCACTGAAGGTGACTCTTCTTCCCTACTTCTCCATGTTGTTTTCTCCTTTGCGATAGGTGTTTGTACTGGTGAAGATGACACCAACTGCTCCCCTTCCTCTTATAGGGTGTTCTCAGTCAATTCTAGTTGGTTTTTATATCTTTCAATATCTAGTCTAACTGTGTGAAAATAAGCAGTATATTTGTTCTCTACCCTCAACATGGAGATGACCCCTATTGTTGCAAATGAAAGGTCCTATTTGAGTTTTGATTTTGAATTGGGATTTCTTCTTGGAAGCTACAAAGTGAATCTCATCCATATTGAGAATTTTCCTTATGTATTCTAGAGAAAAAATCCTCATTGCTAGGAATTTTGGTAGCTTATAAGGGGAAAGCTCACAACCAAATACCCTCAGCTCTATGTAATTCTGAAAAAGGTACCAATCCCCTATCCAGACTTGGTCTGATAGCTGCAAAAATTTCCTAATTTCTTCATTGATTCTTGGCTCTGTCTTGCTGCTTAGGAGACTGAGTGTTGGATGTACAAACATCTCTATGAATTGTTTGTATGAAAATTCCTTTTGTTCCTTCTTCACCAGTGTAGTCTAGAAGTTGACTAACTGCTGATTTCCTTCTTCATCTAGCTTTTGTAAGGCAAGATTGAGGTTGTCTCCCTAAAAATATAAAAACATATAAACTAACACAGAAGCATATTTGAATACCTCCTCAGTCTCGAATTTGAGAAACTGCTCATGGATAGAATCTACAAGAAATTGGATAAAGTTAAACATGATGGAAGGCTTGGAATCAATAGAGAAAATGGAAAGAAATCCTATAATTTTCTCATCTATCCATTGATCTGAGTAATAGCCAAGCAGGTAGGAGATGACTATGATGATTTGCTTGGATCTCTCAAGGAAAATGGAGGATGGATAGGCAGGATTTTTCTTGGGTAATGGGGCATCTTCAATTAAGAAAAGCTTAAGGGTTTTGGCTCTTTTAGCAAAGTCCAGTTTTTGATACAATTAAATAGGTGCTTCATGAGAAAAAGGGGTGGCATTCTCTACTGCAGGGGCCTACATCATTTGGTCTATAGCTTGGGGAGTGATAGTGAACATAATTTCTCCAGTGGGGGAAATAATAGATCTTTGGCTAGGAAGATAACATGCATGACATTTCCTGACAAATTCAGGGGTGTTGTGGGTACGAAGAAAGATATAGTGGGGGAAACTGGATTCCCGTAGTTGAATATCATCAGATTTATTTATCAAATTGTCCTCAAGCTAGGAATACATCTCAAAAAGATCAAATTCACAGAGAGTTTGATGAATTTTATAGTCTCTATCTCCCAAAGGGATATGGTGAAAATCAATGGGAGGGTGGATTAGAGGACTCACAAGTTCTTCTGGTCCCTTGTCTTTTGGAGGCATGATTGGATAAAGCTAAGGACAGTGGTGAAATCTAGATTATAGGTTTACAATGTGCAGAGAGGACTTGGGATCTGCAGATAGGAAGACAAGGCACTGTCCTGAAATCAAGTGAGTGGGTAATGTCCTCGACCAGGTGAAATTGTTGGAGTTCATCCTAGAAAACCTATAACAGGACAATGAAAATGGCAGTGTGAAAATCAGTTACTAGTGAATAGGTGAAAGGAGGGATTATATAATGTTCTGGGCTTTCCCTTTGATGGTGGCACAGTCTGTTGAATTAATAGTTAAGCGATTTAACTGCCTAACGGTTTAAGTTTGGAGGGAGTGGAGGCGATTGACAGGATCAACGGGCAGATGACATAGCAAAGGGTGACTGGAGGGAGCGCAACGGATAGAGGAGTGGTATCAAGAGGCGGAGAAACCACTTTTTGGAGGGGGGAGGTGGTTAATGGTTTCAGCCGAGGGGGTGCAAAATCATATGGTGTTGACACATTGCAGTGGGCACGGTTTGAATACCACCCATTTCGGACCCCCCTCCCCCCCCGATGGTAAAGCTCGGATGGTGGGGGGGGCCGAAACGTACTGGGATTGTTGGATACTAAGAGATGGGGGCGGATGAGGGGAGAAGTGGCAGGATGTTAATGCGATGTGATAGGGTGTATGGTGGGGTTGGGAAATATATTTAAATCATAGAGGGAGAATGGTTGGAGTGTATGGTGGGGTAATGAAACTTAGGAATAGGGGATTATATACCAAAATCACTTGATATGCTGAACTTTAGAGTCAAACTCTAATCCTTTTTGCCTTTGCTCTGTGCATGAAAATACATTTGAAATTCAACTTAGAGTAAAATATTCATGCTTTTCCTCTAATCATCATAGTTCTTCTACCTACCTTTCTCATTTCAATTCTTTTTCTAAGCTAACATTTTCTCTTCTTGTTTTACAGGGTGCATTTAAACTAGCAGATCCAAATCACTTTTCTTTTATGAAAATATACCTTATCCTATCACTTATCTCACCATTGATTCAGATTAAACTATTGAATAAATTTTATTTCTACCTAGCTATTGATTTACCAAGATTAAACTATTTGGTAAATATGTATTCACTAACCTATTTAACATAAATTTAAATGTCTTCAGTCATGATTAAACTGTATGACCTAAAGATAATTTCAGTCATTGTGGCATTCAAAAAAAAAAATCACACAACCTTATTTGATAATGAATAAAAAGAACTAACTTATCAGTAGTGGAATTTAGACTTGCAACACTTTCAATATTAGTTTCTATTTTTTTCTTTTGTGGGATTCTTATTTCCTTTTTTCTTATTTATTTTTTAACATACCCTCTTTTCATTTTATTTTTTCATATTTTTGGAAATCATTTGAATATTGAAATTTATGTACAATATGAAATTAAAAATATAAAATACTCAATCACCTTGAAATCCTATACTTCATATGACCCTAACAACACCTTTTTACAATTGTGTCAAATGATTTCAAATGGTGACCAAAAAGGGGAGCCAAAGTGAATAAAGGCCAAATAGGAGAGAAAATATCAGAGACTGAAATCGCAAGGAGGAGGAAAAAATCAAAATCCTAAGTCTTAAAGCCAAAAGGATAGCCAAAATATAAAGAGGAGTTCCAAAATTCAGGACCTGATCAAATCAGATCCTGATATCGGGAAGGTTGGCAAGAAGGCGTATCAGAGCTTAGTTTCTTGGAGGATTGAAAGAATCATAACTCTTTTAAATTCGTTTTTGAAAAAAGTAATGAGAGGTGGTGCGATATTTGCTGGAACCTGGTCATGGGAAACCAAAGGGAGCAAGGGCACAAAACTGGACAGAGAACCTAAGTGCTAAGATGGAATTTCAGAGGATGGTGGCATCAGAACGCTTTTTGATTCCTTTCAAAAAAATTCCGATGAGAGGTGCTTAGATATATGCTAGCACTTGGTCAAAATGACCTAAAAGAGCCAAGCACTTTGATGAAGTCAAAGCACCCTTTCTCTCTCCTTCAAAAATGGACACATGGAAACAGATAGTTGGTTCTGAGAAGCTGACAGGGTAGATTACGTCAGCTTTACGTGGATTGAGAGAAGGAAACATGGTAGGTGATCATGATATTTTGGAGGGCTTAAAGGGACAAATATGGGTGATGCATGTCACTATTCAGGAGGTGCCACATGGAGATGATGACACCAGCATGATGTCATTTCAGGGACCTTTATTTCGGAGGCGAGAGAAATCAGAACTCTTTTATAATTAGCTTTTGAAAATGTTTCGATGAAGATGGATTCGATATTATTTAGCACCCGATCATGGAACTCCAGAGCTGAGGCTAAGCACCAAGAGCTATGAGCTCATCGGAGGTGGGAATTTTTGTAGCTTCAATGTTAATTCCATTTTCAAAACTTCCGATGAAGTGGGGTTCCAATGTAGATTGACACATGGTCGTGAGAGATCTGTAGAATGCAGAGCCAAGGGAATATTTAGCACCTAAGTATTATGGGCCATATCAAAGGTGCGAATATCATAACTCCTCTGTTAATTCTTAATTTGAAAAGTTTCGATTGTGAAGGGGCTCCGATATGTGGTGGCTCTTGGTCATGACCATCCAAAGAACCAAGGGTGAAGAACAAATTTCAAAGGGAGATAGGCCCCTAATAGGAGCCAAAAGGCTTTAACACCCAAGCATTAAGCTTGAGGTCAATACACCTAGTCCCATGGGATAAATAGGAGGAGGGCCAATGGAAAAGGAGCTTGAAGGCATCAAAACTTTATGTTTTCAGAATGATATTTCAAATGAAGTTACGAGGATAAAAGGCTTCGATATTTCAATGATTATGCATTAAGCCTTTGGTCACAGGTAGCTGTCCCATGGTTGAGAAGTGATAAAGGACCTTAAGCAAGAGGAGTTAAGAGTGATTGAAGTTTTGTGTTTTTGTAACTATATTTTATAAGAGTTACGAGACGTATTCGGTTCTGATAGTATAGCCTAGAGTATATGTAGATGGATGGGTCCGAAGCTATGTTACAAAGCGTCGCTAATGCCACCATATTTGATCACTTCAAATTCCAGAAAGGGGGAATTCAAGTCGTTAAGGGGAGAAAGCAACAAGCATATCAACGAGTAACTATGGACTAATACCATGGTAGAGATATGGCCTGATCAGAGGCAATTGTAGGAATTTGCATTGTAGGAATTTACAGGGCAGGATCCTCAGACAGAACACCAAAGGACACCTCTCACACACAGATCACAGATCAATACACCAGTATTTTGACGTGGTTAAAACCCTCAAAGATGGAAACAATCCACGGCCTGAGCCAACGCGGCCACCTCAGGCAATTTATTAATAAAAGAATGAAATTTTACATAAGCTTCTCTCATGAACAGTTAACCTACAAATGACCCTCCATGCTCTTTAAATAGAGATCATGGACCAATCAGGTGTTAAGCCATGGATCAAGTGTCGGTAATATCGAGGAGAGAATGAACCGTCGGATCACTACATATCGTGACTGTCGGATTGTAAGTTACAAAATGTACATAGTAAAGAAACACACTTTACCTAACTCTATACTAGACCAAGTTATACTTAACTATTTCCTATGTGTCGGAATATCCTAACATCCCCCCTTAAGAACAACTTGGGATAGGATTGAAGGATTTACAAATATGACACAATAGGAGAAGGAAGGAGGCACTAGAGCCTATCCCCCCTTAGTGACAACTTCCTGAACTCCAACCACAAATTGAAGTTTAGTGAACTTCGCCTCTGTGAGAGCCTTTGTAAAGATGTCTGCAACTTGATCATCTGTTGAACAATATTGCACTTCAAGAACATGGTCGTGGATGAGCTTTTTGATGAAGTGCATGTGCAGTTCGATGTGTTTGCTGCACTGATGTTGGACTGGATCTTTGCATAGTTGAATGGCACTTTTATTATCACACCAAAATGTACTCAGATGTTGCTGTTGAAAGCCAAACTCTGACAGGATCTGACGAAGCCACAAGGCTTCCTTACTAGCTTCTACGACACCATGATACTCTGCTTCTACTGAAGAAAGAGAAATGGCACCTTGTTTCTTGCAAGCCCATGTAATAGGTCCTGAACCAAGAGTGAACACATAACCTGCAGTAGACTTCCGATCATCAAGGTCACTAGCCCAATCGGAATCAGTGAAACCAACCAATAGAGGAGCTGCTTTCGCACTATAATGAATCCCAAACTGAACTGTACCTCGAACATAACGAAGTATTCTTTTAGCTGCTTTCCAATGACTTTCATGTGGGTTTTGCATAAACCGAGCAACAAGGCCAACAACAAAGGAAAGGTCAGGACGAGTATGGGTTAGATACAAAATTTTTCCTACAAGTTGACGGTATAAGGTAGCATCAACTTCAGGAGAAGTACAAGTGACTAAAAGTTTGACTCCAGACTGGAAGGGAGAAGGGGCTGGCTTACAGTCTTCCATGTGAAAATGGCGTATAATATCACAGGCATACTTGGACTGGGAAAGGGAAATACCTTCCTTGGATTGCAAGACTTGAAGACCAAGAAAATAATGTAAGTGTCCTAAGTTTGTCATTTCAAACTTCCTTTTAAGGCTAGACTTCACATGGTTTATAAGGTTGGGATCACTACCAGTCAGGATAAGATCATCAACATAAAGAACAAGAATGATAAGAGACTTGTCCACTTTCTTGGTGTAGACAGTATTGTCAGAATGACACCTAGAAAAGCCATTTTCTAAAAGAAAGTTATCCATTTTGGCATACCAAGCTCGAGGAGCTTGCTTGAGACCATAAAGGGATTTATTAAGCCGACATACAAGGCTGGAGTCTGTTTGTATAAATCCAATAGGTTGTTCCATATAGATTTCTTCATGCAAGTCCCCATGCAAGAAGGCAGATTTAACATCCATCTGATGGACTTCCCATTTGAAAGAGGCAGCAAGGGAAAGAACAAGGTGGATAGAGTTCATTTTGGCAACAGGGGAGAAGGTTTCAGTGTAGTCAATGCCTTCAACTTATGAAAAACCCTTAGCAACAAGACGAGCTTTATGTTTATCAACTTTCCCATCTGGTCCATACTTGGTTCTGTAAACCCATTTGTATCTAACAAGTTTTTGTCCCTTTGGTAGAGGAACAAGATCCCATGTATCATTTGCCAAGAATGAATGATATTCTTCATTCATAGCTGCTTCCCAATCTAGATGGCCTGAAGCTTCTGCAAAGGTGTCAGGATCATAATTCACTGAAGCTTGAGCCAGTAAAGAAGAGGCTCTATCAAACTGAGAACATGTATGTCATTGATCTGTAGGATCACTGGCAAGATCACCTGCTGCATCCCAAGTAGCATGGACCCATTTTGGAAGTTGAGGAGCTGAAGGAGGATCCTGAGAAGGTGGGGGAGGATTTTCATCCTCGCTTTCATCATCTGAAGAAGAAATATTTTCAAAAGTAGAAGAGATAGGGAGAGGTGGCTCATCCGCCGAACTAGGATCGTAGGCCGATATATTTTCAGCAAACTTTACATATCTTCTAATGATAACATTTTTGGACTTAAGTGGAATAAGTCTATATCCTTTGACATCTTCAGAATATCCAACAAAAATACATTTTTCACTCTTAGGTTCTAAAGATTTATGTTTCTCATCTGGAATATGGGCCCATGCTTCACTTCCAAAAACACGAAAGTGACTTACATCTGGTTTAATTGAGCTCCATGCTTCTTTTGGAGTGATATTCTTTAAAACCTTAGTAGGAGTGCGATTTATTATGTAATTTGCACAGTTAATTGCTTCTGCCCAATAATTAAGACTAAGTCCTTTAGATTGAAGCATACAATTAGCCATTTCCTTTAAGGTGCGATTCTTCCTTTCAGCTACACCATTTTGCTGTGGAGTATATGGAACAGTATGTTGCATTTGAATTCCATTCTCAGTGAAAAAGTTGATGAATTTGTTGTTAACATATTCTCCACCATTATCAGATCTTAGCTTAAGAATTTGATGTCCAGATTGTTTTTCAACAAAGGCCTTAAAGGCCAAGAACATGTTAAATACTTCACTCTTGAGTTTTAAGAAGTATACCCAAGTGCGTTTGGAGAAATCATCAATGAAAGTTAAGAAATACTTGTAGCCAGAGAATGAAACAATTGGAAGTGGACCACATAAATCACTATGCACGAGCTCTAAAGGGGCTGAGGCATGCCAAGAGGCACGTTTTTCAAAACTATCCTGATGATGTTTTCCGAGTACACATCCGGAACAAATGCCATCTCTGCAAGATACCATTGGAAGACCTGTCACTATATTTTCTTTACATAGATTCTGAAGGGAGCGATAGTTTAAGTGACCAAATCGCTCATGCCAAAGTTTGCTCACTTCATGGTTATGAGCAACAAATACTGAGGGAAGATTTGATGACCCAAAGTTGTGAAACTTATACAACCTTGTAGAATCATCAGCAATGCCAGTAGCTAAAATTTGTCTAGGATCTCTTAGGTCCTTAATTACAACATTGTGAGGTGAAAATTCAACGATTTTACCTTCACTTGAATGAGTTATCTGATATACAGATAGAAGGTTGCAGGATAAGGTTGGAACACATAATACATCATTAAATTGACCATTGTCTATATGAACAGTTCCAATCCCTACAACACTAAGAGATCTATCATCACCAACATATATATTTTTGGTGTTACAATCATTTAAAGAAGAAAACATGGCTTTGTTTTTAGCCATGTGATAAGAAGCTCTAGAATCAATGAGCCACTCATGAGAATGAGAAGAAGAAGATACATTTAGTGCATATCCAGACCGAGATGCTTGACAACCACATGCAGAAAGTGCCATTCCTGAAGATGAAGTTGAAGTTGAAGAGTGCTCCAAATGGATATTATGCTTCTTCATTGCTGCTTCCAAGGCTTCCATCTTCTTAAAGCATTTGGATTCTAAGTGGCCATCTCGATTACAAAAGTTGCAATGTCTATCAGTCTTGTTCCCTTTGTTTTTATTTGTCTTATCATTTTGTTGAAATGATTTTTCATTTTGAGGCTAAAATTGCTTAGGACCCTTGTTTGGTTTAGGACCATTCCTTTTAGGATACAACTTCTTAGGATTCTTTGAATTTGGTTGCTATTGGGCAGCTAACGCTTTCTTAGAAGATTTTCCAAGATGAAGAAGACCAAGGTGTAAGAGTTTTTCTTGTTCTCTTATTAAAGAATCACAAAAGGAATCAAAGGAAGGGGACTTGTAGACCTGTACTTGAGAAATGAAGGTTTCTCTTGTAGAATGGAAGGTGGAAACAAACACAGAATAGGCTGGTCCCAACTTAGTAAGAATGGAGTAGATAAGGCTACTATCTTCTTTCTTAACCTTAACACCTTCCAAGAGAAGTCTAAGGGTCTTGAACTTGGACAAAAAATCTTCAATGCAAGAACAAATATTGGGGTCCAATGTAAGCAACTCATTTTCAAGTTGATGGGCTTTAAGTTCATTTTTAACTCCAAAAACTTTAGTGATCTGTTTCATTACTTCTTTAGGAGTATCAAGTTCTGCAATATGGAATTTAAGATCTGGAGAAATAGACATCCATATCAACCCACGTGCTTGATATTGCCTATTTTCCCATTTAGCTGCCTTATCTTCATCTTTCGGTTTGGTTTCTTGGCCTGAGGCTATTCTGTAGAGACCCTTACTTCTAAGTATATCCACAATGTACGACCACCATTGGAAGTAGTTGGTGCTGTCAAGAATAACTTGGCATGGAATTTCCATTTTAACAAAAAATGAAGCTATAGATGCTAAAACTAAGTGTTCCAATGGAAAGATCTTGAAAAATTAGGCTGGTTAAAAAAAAACGGCTTTGAAAACGGCTTCCGGATGAAGAAGTTATGGCTTTTTGAAGAAAAGTTGATGAAGATGCCGACGAAGTGCGGGAATGTGCAGAAATGAAAAATCCGCCCCCACAAAAAGGAGACTTGAACTCAAGACCTCTACTCTCATAAATTAGCTTTGGACCAAGTGAGCTAAACTAAAATTTTGAGAGAGAGAGAGAGAGAGAGAGGGGGTTGTTTTTTTTTTTAGTCACTGAAGCTTTGGGTTGTGTGCTTGCTTGAGAAAGCTCTTTTTCCCTACAAAACAAGAAACAAAAAACCCAATACGGACATACAAAAAAAATGAACCTTACGGCTCGAAGTTAGCTTTAGCCGGAAACTAAATATTTTCCTCAATGTTTCTGATTTTCCGAGATCACACTAAGGCACAGCGGAAAAGAGCATACGCATGAGAAAAATCCTTCCTTTCTATTTTTTATTTGCCAAGATCGCACAGAGTCGCGGGGCAAAGAGCATACGTAGAAATGAAAGGTACAAATCTGGTAATAAAAAAAAAAATAAGCTAAATAAATCGAAACCGAAATAAACAGAGAGAAAATAACTGTAAACTGCAAATAAACACTGTATACCTCAAGATCTTAAAAATGACGTAACTAGGGCTACCGGAAACCTTTTCGCGTGAAACGAAAGGGGTTCCTCACTGGAATAGATGCTCCCAACACAATAGAGCAGTCCTCTCAGCCTAAAAGTAGTTAGAAACAGTAGATCTACGAAACGACAGTCGGATGCAGTTCTACCGGCTTCAGATTTGGATCACCAATGGACGCGGCCCTCAAATAGCTCTGATACCATGTAGGAATTTACAGGGTAAGTTCCTCAGAAAGAACACCAAAGGACACTGCTCACACATAGATCACAGATAAATACACCAGTATTTTGATGTGGTTAAAACCCTCAAAGAGGGAAACAGTCCATGGCCTGAGCCAACGCGGCCACTTCAGGCAATTTATTAATAAAAGAATGAAATTTTACATAAGCTTCTCTCATGAACAGTTAACCTACAAATGACCCTCCATGCTCTTTAAATAGAGATCATGGACCAATCGGGAGTTAAGCCACGGATCAAGTTTCGGTAATACCGAGGAAAGAATGAACCGTCAGATCACTACATATCGTGATCGTCGGATTGTAAGTTACAAAATGTACATAGTAAAGAAACACACTTTACCTAACTCTATACTAGACCAAGTTATACTTAACTATTTCCTATGTGTAGGAATATCCTAACATGCATGGAGATATTTTGTTGTGTCCATCATTCAATTTTCCCATGTTTTGTTATTTTGTAATTTTTGCGTTTTAAAGAAGGAATCAATCTGTTATGTAATCATTTGAATATGAACATGCCGAGACATCTAGTCAATCAGACAACTATAGCATTAGAAGATATTTTGTAACTGTTGATTCAAAGCCCCCCTCTTCCCATAAATAAGAGGAAGAAACTCATTTTAAAGGTTCCAAAATCCTGTTCCCAAAGGTCCAAAACCTGTCTCTGCAGGTACTCTGAGTTATGTAGACATAAAGAGTTTCCAAACCTTGGTTCAATATCTTGCTAATGAGGTGCTAATTCTTATACAAATGTCAATTGTGTTGGACCTATGACATGGACTCCATTTTCAAATATTAATGAAGAATATCTGGTAATTTCAAGATGAGTAATGTGTAGTATGTGTTCCCCTCTGTTTTTCATTTCATGTATGTTTATATTCCTCTAAAATTGTGTAAAGAAGTTGTTGGTTCCACTCTCAAATTATGGATTTCAATTTTCCTTATGTTATAGGGTAGCCACGATACTTGTCAAATTACAAATTTACTAGTGTTATATTGTATCCCAACAATACCTATGAGATCACATATTTACCAATGTTATTTTGTGATAGAATGTACCAATGAAAATATAGAGCTAGAAATGTTAAATGCTCTCCATAATTTCTACACTTTCATCTCCTTATCCTTCCATAGTTCTGTTGGGATTCATTCCTTAGGATTCTTTCTTGTCCAACCCTCTGCATTTAATTCCTTTCTCACTTTCTCTCTCTCCATTTTTACTACATCGACAAATATTAAGATGCATTTTACTGTGTGTCGGCCACCACGTTAGGTGATTTATCCTTGGGATGAACGATATCTTCCTACACACACATACGCGCAGCGCACACACACACACATATATATGTGTGTATGTGTGTATATATATATGTGTGTGTGTGTGTGTGTGTGTGTGTATTTAAGTTTACCTTGGTGAAGGGTGATTGAACTAAGTTCTTAATCAATATAATTTCAATTATTTTAAATACGGAGAGAAACACAAAATCTCAGTAAATCCTCAAAGCACTCCTCTAAGATGTCCTAGGAACTGACCCTTTCCTCAACCTAGGGGTTGTCTCTAGTAGCTACAATAGGTGGTATCTACTTGTTTTTCCAATATATGATTTATTAGAGGATCAGGGGATATAATAAACACCTAAAAAAACATTAGATCGAATCTATATTTAGTAGGTCTGAAGAGGTGCTCGATATTTTTATGGGGTTTATATAAAGTTTGAATATTATTTTTAGAGATAAGTTTGGAGATACAATAATTGATACCATGTATGTATGGAAGAGAGACATAGGCCTTGGGCAGGGGTGCAACAGGAGGTGGGGTGGATACTGAGAAGTTCCATTGAGAATTATGGTTTAGTTTAAAATATCTATTAATTTGTGAGGATGGGTACTAAGCATTAGATTTGAAGGTTTTGGACAAGTGGGATTTCCTTGAGTAATTAATTGCGGGGTAGAGATTTGAAAGTCTTTGGTGAGTGGGTTCTTAGGACAACAATGTTATGAGTAGGAGGATGGTGGGAATGGGAATGAAGGTATCTATCGATATGGTTTTCTTTTAATGGATTTGGTGGGTAAGGGTACTGTCAAGTTGATGGGAGATGAGGATGTCAAGGAAGGAAACATAATTTTTCTTTTGAATTTCCATGGTAAATTAGATGTGGTGAGACATGTTATTGAGATGATTGAGGAAGGAAGTGAAGAAAGGATTTCCACGAGGCCAAATCAAAAAAGTGTCATCAAAATAATGGTAGCAACACTTATGGTTATAAGGAGAACTATTGAGAACTAATTCTTCAAATTTCTCCATGAAGATGTTAGGTAGAACAAGGGATAATGG
Organism: Pinus tabuliformis; assembly: GCA_031772625.1. Taxonomy (NCBI): domain Eukaryota; kingdom Viridiplantae; phylum Streptophyta; class Pinopsida; order Pinales; family Pinaceae; genus Pinus; species Pinus tabuliformis. The sequence goes on along the minus strand of CM062816.1, from coordinate 262,061,782 downwards.
GGAACCCATTGTTGTACCTTCAATTCATTCATAGTAGGTACATTTGAAGGTAAAAAGGGCACAAAAGTGACAAATGATGATAAGATTAAGCATCTAGGAGTCTATAAGATTAGAAAGGATGTTTAGTTCCTCATGGACAAGAATCTTAGTAAATAGAGAAACTACATAAAATCTCACCATAATGTTGTTGGGATCAAGGACAAGGTGATGCATTTCTAGGATAAAATTGATGGAGTGTTAGATAAACGAGGGCGATTTTCCTACAAATTTTGTGAGTTTGGAGACTAAGAAATGAGAAAGGGCATGAGTAGGGCAACCAATAGCACTGGAAATTGGATGAAGTGGGATACTGTTTTTATGGATGAATTGTAGGGGTTTGGGAAGTGCAAGGAATACATATTTTTTGGGTGTCAAACTCTAAAGAAGAGGATTTTATAGCCTTAGTGATTAAATTATTAATGGTGCTGATGGGGTTCTTGGGGAGATTCCTATAAGGCAAGGAATATAAGAGGTCAAGGATTTTGGATTTGTAATTATAATTTTTTATGAAAATTGTAGAATTACTTTTATTAGCTTTATGCGTGATTATATTTGACTTATCATTGAGGTGATGAATGGCTACAATTTTTCCATTAGCAAGATTACATTTGGGGGGTTTGGATTACCAAATAATTCTACCTCCATCTTGTTGAATTTCTTTGGACCCATGTGGGGATGATGTTGGACAATGGATTCAATAGAATATAAATGTGATTTGGGAAAGGGTGAAGTTGAAGCCTCTCTCAATAATAGAGATGGTTGGGGGATCCAATATTATGGAAGATATATTAAAAACGAAGGGAGGAAGGGAAGGGGTTGGGGAAGGGGAAGAAATAGGTAAGACCAACCCACTCAAAGAGTTTTTGATATTATTATTATTCTTATTAATATCATCATTTAGGTTATGGTTATGATTATTATGACTATTATTATTATTATTATTATTATTATTATTTTAACGCTACTATCAATTTTAATATGATAACTATAATGATTATTGTAATTACTACTATTGTTAACAATAATGTTATTAAAATTATTATGGTTAAGTGTTAATGTCACTATTAATAATATGTGTTAGTTTTGTTATGATTATTATTTTGATTAAGATTAGTATTAATATTATTATTAATATGGAAGTTTCAATTATTATTTCTTTGAAAATCATGATGAATATTATTGTTAAAGTTGCCATTATTGATCTTATGGTAATTATTAAAATGATTATTGTTGTTATTATTATAATGATTATTATTATTATTATTATTATCACGGTTATTGTTATTAATATTAGCATTTTTTATGATCATTATTGTAATTACGGTTATTAATGTTGTTATGATTACAATAATTGTTATTATCAATGAATAAAGAATTGTTTGTGTTATTAGGGGAAATATTAAAGGACATTCTGGTTGAGGTATCACGAATTTTAGTATTATTATTATCATTATTATTATTACTAAACTTAATAAAATAATTGGGGAATTATAAATATTAATATTAGGGTTGAGTGAATAGTTGGACGGGGATTAATTATAGGAAGAATTAAGGTTTTAACTAGGGTAGACAACTGAGCATAGGCATCGAGGATAGGATGTGATGGTTAAAGAGGGGGTTGTGCCAGTTGGAGAGAGGGGATGGGGAGTTAAAGGTTATAGGGATCAAAGTTGTTAAGAACTTGAGACATGAGGGTAGGAGGGGGGAGATGACATACTATTGGCCTGGGACTGAGAAGTGAAAGTGAAGGAGAATGAAGAGAGCAAGTTATATGATGTTATAATGGTGGAGGAACCACTGGGATGGAAAACCGCGGTGTTGGAGAAGGACCAAATGCGTTGGAAAATTGAAATGTTGGAGGAAATTAGAGAAATTTTGAGGTCAAAATGGACCTCCTAGGGAATATTATAAAATAATAGGGGAAATAATAAAGCAATATTAGATTACACCATCAAATTCAGAGGGAAAAAAGGAAAAATTATTTTTTCAACTCATATCTTCAACTTATCTCCCTATGGTTTTACTCAAATTTCAAATGGGAGAACTCATTAGATGCAAAATTTAATTCCTCATCAAAGGAGTATGCATGTTGCATAATTTTGATGGACTCTGCTACACAAAAAATGAGAAATACATGAAAAAAACGTGATTGCCATCACATTTTTTACGTATTTCTCATTTTTCATGTAGCAGGGTTCATCGAAAGTATGAAACATGGGTACACCTTGGATGAGGACTTAAGTTCCATATCCAACAAGTTATCTTGCTTGAAATTTGAGTAAAATTGTAGGGAGATAAGTTGAGAATACAAGTTTAAAAAGTAGTTTTTCATTTTTTTATTTTTTAATATTTTTACTTTTTTAATCCAAAACTAGTGAATCATCCCCCATGGTTGAAATCATCATATTGAGTCCTATTGGTTCTTATAAAGTTGATTTTGGTTGTACATTTTTGTCTTTATGTCCATTTTAGACCTCAAAATTTCTCTAATGAGGAGTCGCTCAGCTAGACAACCATGGTGATAAAGAAGGAAACACTTGGCTAGACAGTTATGGAGATACAAATGAAGAAACATTGTTCGGTGCAATGAAAGGGGTATCCAATGTAGATGCAAAAAAAATGGAAGAAGGTTGTGAAGGAAGGGAGCAGGCAAGAGAGAAGGCCACACACTTGCTAGGAGAAATGTTAGAAACCAATTCAAATGGAGTGGGGAACTGTGCTAAAGAAGGGGCGCCAATTATGAAGGGGGTTGAAGAGGAGAGTCAGTGGAAGAAAGGTTATGAGTATATGGATGGTTGGATGAAGTGAAGGAAATTTAGGAAAGCGACATGGGTGAGGAGGATCAAGGGTGTGTATCTTGGAGAAAAGGTGATTAAATTTATTAATTACTTTTTTCAAAGTAAGAAGTGAAAGTATTGGAGGCTGAATAGAATGATCTTCTGTTAATATTATCCCACCATTTATTCCTCTCCAATATCAAATTTTATTATCTAGATATTGAGGGGTTCTTTATCTATATGTATTATTGTAAAGATATGAGTTGTTCAAGGCCATAGGTTCTTGATCAAAACGATATATATACATACATACATACATACATACATACATACATACATACATACATACATACATACATACATACATACATACATCCATATACATATATATATATATATATATATATATATATAGCTTCATGCCCATCCCCACCATCATCCTACTTAAAACATTTTTGTCCTAAAAACCCTTATCACCAAACCCTTTTGACTCTCTTCCCCCCAATTCATTGCTTAAGAGAAATCCCACTTGTCCAAAGCCTTTAGATCGAATGGTTACTCATCCTAAAAAAATCATATATATTTTAAATTAAACCATAATTCTCAACCCAAATCCTCAATCTCTTCTTCCCACCCCCACCCATACCATGCATCCATCTTCCCTACATGCATTGTACGATCGTTCGTATTTCCAATTTTTTTTCCTAAAAAGAATATTCAAACTTTATTTAAACCTTATAAAATCCTCAAGTACCTCTTGAGACCTACTGAAGATATATCTGGTATGATGCTTGGCCTAGTTGTTTATCATATCACATTTGGTAAGTCCTATATTGGCCAAACATGTATATCCATCAAAACCTACCTGAAGGAACATGTTGTTGACACCAATCATAATTGCAATGCCAAATTAGTCATTTTTTATCATTCATATAAATCTAACCATCTCATTTGCATTAGGGATGCCAAAATATTGGCTTCAAAACCATTATATTCCACTCAAATAATTTGAGAAGTTTTTCAAATTTGAAAAGACCCAAATAATTTCAAATATGAAGATGACTAAAAACTTATCCATTCTGGGAAACCTAGCATACTGCCTCAATCTCTAATTTCATCCTTTTTCTTTCTTCCTCTTGCTCTTTTTATTCTCTCCTTATTTTCCTCCCTTTCCCCTACCCCCAACCCTCCCTACCCTCACCTTTTTACTTATCCTCCCCCATTACCCTTTCATCTCTTAATCTATGATTTTTTCCTTATTTCCTCTCCTCCAATTTATTTTTTCCCTCTCCCTTCCCCACCTCCCCTCCACCCCCTTCCCTATTACCTTGATCCTTAATTTTTGATTTGTTTCATCATTTTTTCATCCTTTGGTTACTTTAACCACTTTTTGTTTAATTTATTCCATCTTATTCTACCTTTAAATCTTCATATTCATTTTTATCTTCTTCTTTCGTGGAATAAAATTTTGTATTTCCTTTAAAACAAGAAATTACCTAAAAATACTGAAAGTTTTAGAACAATCATCACTAGGGAAACCCAACCATATCCAAAAATTCTCTTTCCTCCAAGAGGTAGAAAACAACAAGCTACCTAGGAGTTCAAATTTTACCATACATAAGCTAAAATATGGGCCTTCATGGCCATGAACGCAAACCAAATAAATAGGAAAAATAGAAACAAGAGACATAAATAGAGACTATGAGGAGGGGTTTAAATTAATAGTTACAACCTTGATTGGTTCCTTATTTCTTACTAGTGAGCCACCAGTAGCGCAAGGGATTCCAATGTGCTTCTCAATGCACTCCAATCATTGATCGAGGTCTATCATGTGTCAGTACAAATGCTCCATGGAGAGGAGGAGGTCCTCTCTATGCCAACGTCAATCCAAGAGAACACTACATAAGAAGAATTTCATATGCCAATATAGGTCCATCGTGTGCATGTATTTCTTAAATCATCCATGTGTGTGCAAATATATTGCACCCAATTAGCCAATTGATCTAGTGCCTCAATGTTTGAGAGGTGGTGTCTTTGGGAGGTCCCTTCACACTCAAAACAAGTGAACTCTTCTTGAATGGGACCTGGGGTAACATCGTGAAACTGAGCAACTTTTTACTCCAATATATGATGAGTAAATGTATTAACTTATCTAGCTCATTATTCATAATATATTATACCCCTATGGACCGTGCCTCACTAACATGGCATGGTGGATGCACAAGTATGGATAAAATTCTAAGGGATAGGAGAGAGTTTGTTAGGAAGTGGACATAGATGCATAATGTAGAGTTCTAGGTGATTAAGGCAAAGCCATACATGTGACCCAAATAGATGAATGAGGTTAGTAACAAGATAGAGGGACTAAGGAAGGGAAGGAAAAGGAGAGTGCCAATCTCAGGGAGTGTAGCAAGGTATTGGGAGCCATGAGGGAGAGTGAGTAACCCAATAATACAAGAAGCTTGGAGTCAACAAGAGTTACAAGTCTAAATGACAGTGAGGATTGATAGACCAAGAAAGAACCCCTTCAGAAAAAAAAACTAAGGATAAAACAGAGAAGGGAGAAGGATAAACTTGTGAGAGAGAGAAATCACTTAAAAAATGAAAAGATTTTACACAATGGTGGGTTTCTCCATCTAGCATCAGGATTTACCATAAAGCTTCATGCGAAGAGGCTTTTCCCCAAGAGAAATGAGGTTCCCAATGGGATTTAGGGGTAAATATGTTAGCTTTGCGGAGTAAATCTCTCTCGAAAGCTAACAATTGTTCTCTTAAACAATACATTGAAAGTTAGAGGTGAGGAAATTCCATAACACTAGTTCATCAGACTAAACTAGTATCAACTACTTCTTATCTTTATCTTTAATATATTAATTTTTTCTTAAATTCTCCCTCATTGGCTCTTTATCATATTGTACTCTCATTCCTTTCTCTCTCTCATTACAATTCTTTGGCTTCTTTGTCCCTTCTATTGCTCTTTAAGATTGGATCCTTTGCTTCTAGATTTTTATCCTTAGATCATTCATTTCTTTTAATTTAATTTATTCCCATTTTCTTCCAATAGTAAACCTTTTTATTTTTCTTTAGCTTTTTAATTAAATTATTAAGTTTGCTTTAAATCTCCCTCAATGGCTTTATATCCATATCTATTTTTTCTTACTCCTAGGACTCTCTTTGTATCCTTTTTAGCTTCTTTGTCCCTAATTAGAGTGGAGCATCCAACCAAAATATGAGACATTAATTTCACTCATATATAGTTTAAATTCAAATTCAATATCCAACATGAATTGCTATGGAAAATTGAATTTACATATATCTTTCCTATATTAATTTATTTGTTTCTTTTGACAAATATGATAAGTTGTACAAGGTACTTAAATATCTATGTCTAATATCTAATTGAATGATTTTATTTTACTTATTGTTACATAAAACAATAACACACCATAAGCATAATATTTTTAGTTTCTCTTTTTTCTCTCTCTCTCGCGCGCGCACACACACACACACACTATATATCTATCTATATATATATATATATATATATATATATATATATATATATATATAGTTCCTAAAACGCCATGGACGGAAAGGATCTGCCATATATGTAAGAATAGGAACATCGAGGATGAAAACCACTTCCTCTTAGAGTGCCCCACGTATAGCCACATTAGATCTCAGTTTCACAATCTTTGTTACAATACTGACCTTCCTAGCCTTTTACAATGTCAAAATTATAGTGAGCTCGAGAGGCTTCTCTCCAAGCTTTTTGAGCATAGGAATAAAATCTTAAATCAAAATAGATAATTTGTTTCTTTAGGTCCGATAGACCATTATTTGTTCTCAGCGGACGTTAACCACCACCACCACCATCATCATCATCATCATATATATATATATATAATATATATATATCTCATTGAGATGATGAGAACTTAGGATAAATTAATAGTTTATATTTCTCTAGTGCTTGGACATTTATTCATGATGTATAGTTGTGTTTTAGGTAACTGGTCAATAGGTTGATTTAATATTAATTTTTATATTACATTTTGGTGTATCATGTGGTAAATACTTGATGTTTCAATAGAAAATTCTTACTAAATTCCTTATTTATAGTCAATTTAATCTCATCACCATACTAACCTTTATCTCAAGATGCACTATTTGCATGGTGTAGTATTATGTTAGCCTTATTGATATGTTTTATTTTAATTATATACATTATAAAAATTGAAATATTTATTTCATTCTAAAAGTAACATACATATTTATTATTCCAAGGGGTTAGCTTAAATAATTGTCACTAATTTTGTTGTGCATTTATCTAGTTCTATGCGAACAATTGTCTAGTTTGAATTATCACGGTTATACACAATATTCTATTTCTGAATTCAAGCTTGTGTGATCCATAATGAATTAAGAAAAGTATTTTGGTAGAAATCACATAAGAGAATTTTTGGCAGACGTGGTAACGCGTAGGCTAAAAATTTTCTTATATCATTTCCACCAAAAAACTTTTCTTAATACAATATTCTATATTGGCATATTGACTAGGGAATGCATCTATAAATTTCGGAAAGCATCCCTTCAATTTATTTTTAAATTTTTCCTTGGAAAAAGGAAAATGCATGCTTATGCAAATGTCATATAGCAATTAATTTTTATTTTAACTCTTATTTCCTATAATATAAAACATTTTAAACTCTAAACTTTGTTTTAGGGTTCTTTAGAGAGGCATAAACATAAAATTGGGAAGCAATATAAAAAAATTATTTGTACCAATGCTATAAAGAGTGGTTTCCTCAATTTCTAACTCAACAAATAAATTTCTTTACATTTATTCTGTGAATGATAGAAGGCATCCATGCCTCCTATTATATATTTAGCGATAAAAAAATGTTTAATAATAACTAGAATCAAAGGAAGGTATAGGACATTAAAGATTATTTGAATTTGTTTATGGAAACAAGATTCCTTTAAAGACTATATTTGGGATTTGACAAAATCTTAGGACATCATCTACATCAATCAACAACAATAAAATGCAACTTATTATGCATATTGTTCCTCCCACATCCTTTATGGTCCAATCACCAAAATGAGAAATAAATAAGAAAAATAATATTTGTAAAAAAGGACATCCCTTGTTTCACTCCAATATTATTATTGATCTTGACTTCATTAGTTTTATCATTTAGTTCACCATTAATAGTTCAATAACCTTTTTATATAACCAAAATTTTACTTATGTACACTTAATTATAATTTCTATATTATCCATTCCTTTCCCATAATATTATTCAAATGACTATATCAAAGGTTTATTAAAAAAATACAAGAATACTAAAGTATGTTTTCCCCCACTTTCTCAACAACATTTACGAGAGTTAGTATTTAGTCAATTATAGAGTTCTTAAGCTAAAACCCAATTTGAAATGATCCCAAACATTGTTTTCCTCTATCAATTTACCTTTTCTATCTATAAAATGGTGCCAAATATATTAGCAAAGAGATTAGTAACTGTTAGCTTTGTTGGAAATGGACCAAAAATGGATCCAAATATGCCCCAAAGTCTCCAAATATTGCTTAATATCATCCAAAGATCGAAATAAGTTTAAGAGGAGAGCCCTTGGAAGGGCAGAAATACACTATCGGGAGGCTAAAACATTGAAAAATCAGTGAAAAACCATGTATCGGAGGCTTAAACTCAAGAAATCACAACAGCCGTTAGATCTAGCCAATCAATGACCCAAATCTAAGCAGCAAATCACAATTGGAACAAGCAGGCAGCGACAATCAGTGCAAGACACCACTGATCAACGATCATCGATGATCGGTTTGGCAGGTCGTTATCGGCAGGTCGCATCGGCGGGGGCTATTGGCGATTATAGGATGGGAATTGCAATTGCGATTAGCAATTAAACATGGACCGTTAATCATGCAAACAGATCGACGGATCACAATCGGTGGAAACATTAAGGAGCACTAAACATGGGCCTGGTGTGACCCGATAACCGGACCTGACGGGATTATAAACAATATTGCATAATATTTCAGGTCCGCGGGTAGGTCGGTTTTAATGCTTTTTCAATGTATTTCATTATATAATGAAATACAAAGGGGAACTTGGCAGCACCAATAGCAATGAAGCCCAGACCCGAAACGGTCCGGGAAGTGAAGTATATAATATTTGAAGTCTGCCAAAGGCCATTTTCATGTGTTTTCAGAGCTTTTTAAGCATATTTCAAAATACAAAGGGAGCAAGGGACCAAGCCATCTGCGATAGGTGACAATGACCCAAAGGGAGAACTCAATAGGAGGATAAGCCACATTTAAGGACTTTTGAAGTTCAACAAAGTAGAAATGGGTGGGATTTACAGTATTACAGTGTTTTTTGTGTAAAATAGAAAACGCTCATTATAAAGCCTTTAAAGGGAAAACAAAGGCCGGAAAGTGATCATGGAGCCACAACATGATTAGCTTATCGAAACAAACAGAATGGTCATGGAGTAGATAGCGCAGTCAGCCCAAAAACAATAGAATCAATTATGGGGTATCTCTGGCATGAGAGAGCTCCCAGATAGAGCATCAAACTTCCTGAATGTGGTTATTCCTCTGTCAGAAGGAGAAAACCTCCAAGCTATGCTTGCTTATTCAGGAAATCAAATAGTTAAGGGATAGAGAGGATAGATTAAGACTTCGAGCCTTTGAGAGCTTAGGAGCATTGTAAAAGGTCTATAAAAGGCTGGAAACTAAATGTAACAAGGGTTCAACTTCTGGAGACTATTGAGACTTTTCTACTCAAGCTTCTCATCTGCATTCATTAGCAATACAAGCTTCTTTTGTTGTTATATGTTCAATGTTCATTTTCTCTTCTGTTCTAAGCTTGCACTTGAACAATTTGTTCATGTTTCTTCTGTATCTAATGCCAGATAACTATCATCTTATCTTTCAGTTGATAAACTAGATTTGTAAGTTTCTTTATTACCTGTAGCTAGCCATTCTTATGTGTTATTATATATGCATATGCCAGTACAGTTAGTATTCTCATTTGCTGCCTGTAGCTAGCCATTCATATGTGTTTATATATATGCATCTGTTGGTATGGTTAGTATTCTCCATCCATTCATTGAATCTACAAACTATTGAGCATTAGTGGTCTAAAGCCTTGTAAGCTGAGGGTGTTCATGCATGTCTTGAGTGAAAACATAGTTGAAATGGTTATGTGGATTGATCCAAACCATCATTCATTCCAATAGTTCAGGAACAATATTGAAGATTATATGTTACCAGGTATCTCCGAGTTGCAACCTAGGAGAGTTTCCTGGTGTGATAAAATAATTGGCGTCGTTGTCGAGGAGAGGAGATTGAAGCTCAGCTTCCTTGGGAGACGACACAGATCCAGCTTTGATGATAGACAAAGTCTGGGCACTCTTTTGGTTGTAATCATCTATCTGGCAACTCTACTGAAGGAAAAACCTCTTGGCGACTCCACTTCATAGTTCTGGCTCAGTTTGTGAGGCACACTCGAAGAAATCCTCAGAAGTCACAAGCTAACCCAGTACTTGACCTTGAAAAGATCATCAAAGAAAGAAAGGTATTGCAGAAAAGGAGCATTAGGTTCAGGTAAATCTAAAAAATCTCCTATATTGCTTCAAGAAAGGTCTGTAATAGAACAAATACATGTTGAGAGTATAGCTTCTAATACTAGCAGCGAAGAAAAAATCTCAGAGATTCATAAAGCTCCTTATTCTTTACGTTCTCCTTTTGTTGTAAGCCCAAAGGAAACCTCACCTCCTATCCATCATACTCCTTTAGTCATGTCAGTCACTCCTTAGCCCTCTGTCATTCAGACTTCCAGTACCCTTATAGCCACCACAGCTATGGTAGGTCCACAAGCACCTACCAAAATGGAAAGAATCATAGCTACTAGGTATGGACTTCTAGTACTGCCCACTCCTTTGAATGCCATGCCTACTAGAGAATATTAGAAGTATATGCCTAATTTCATTGGAACTGAAGGTGTTTCAGCTGAAGAACACCTAAGTCATTCTATAGCTATGCTGATAACCTAGATATTAGTGAAGATGATGTCTAGATGAGAGTCTTTGTCTAAAGCCTATATGGAGAGGCTAGAAAATGGTTCAGAGAACTGACCCCAAGATCTATAGCAGATATTGAGGCTTTAGATGATGCATTTCTAAAGCATTGGGGGGATAAGAAAGATCTCCTCTACTACCACACTGAGTTTGGGAACTTAAAGAGGGAAAATGGTGAGTTGTTGTCTGATTTTAATAAGAGGTTTAACCGCATGTGCAACAAGATACCAGCTGAAGTAAAACCTATCACTACCTCTGCTAGACTCATTTATGCCAGTGCCTTTGATTTTGACTTCTGTTTACTGTTGAGGGAGAGGCAATTTGCTACTTTGGCTGATATGTAGGATGTAGCCTTGGAAGTAGAATCAAACATCATGGCTACTGAGAAGCTCAAGGGAAATGCTGATAGAAGGAGATAGAGGGGTGAGCCTTCATCATCCTCAGATCCCAAGATAGATAAAATGGCCAAGATGATAGAGTCATTAGCCTCTGAGATCTCCAAATTAAAAGTTGAGCAGCACTCTGGGAAAGGAAGAGTTCCTAACTCCTTTGCTCCTCCAAATCCAAATCCATATAGAAGAGCAAATGACCAGTTGCAGATTTTACAAAGAAACAAAGATGCCAATGAAGATCAAAGGGTGAAGACCCCTTCCAAGAATGCAGTCATGGAAGAACAACAATTTGAAGAAGATGATGAGATCATTGTATGGAAGATAAAGGTAGTGCCCATTTTTTGACCTTAGCTGCCTATGAACAGTGATTATGCAATGACCAGATTAGCCAAGAGTGGGACGGTGAAGCTGTTCTACAAATTGAAGATCAGCAAAGATATAATCTGAGGTCGAAGATGAATAATGCCAAGGAAGCTCCTGTTCAAAGAGTTGTTGTCCCTGCAGTACAACAAGATAATAAGAAGAAGCAACCAACAGTTGATCCTATCATCCTCAAAGCTCCATCCATATAGGTAAGAGGCCTTGACAAGTCCCCTTCTTCTTTCAGTTTTCAATCAGAAATCCAGAAGCTAAGAATACCTATGCCTTTGATTGAACTAGTGAAGAATGAGTCCTTCAAGACATATATCCTTGAGGCCCTTGAGCATAAAGCCATCCAAGCCTCCACTGACTATGTAAATCTACAAGATGACCAACCAACTATTATTCTCAGCCCAATGATTGAAAATTGTGAAGATAGATCCCCATCATTCTATGTCTCTTTGTCTATTCATGATAAAATCCTTCACAACTACCTTCTGGACACTGGAGCCAGCCACAATCTAATGCCCAAGGATGTCATGGATAAATTGAGTCTTGACATTACCAAGCCTTATCATGACCTATTTTCTTTTGACTCTAGAAAAGTGATTTGTCTGGGATTAATCAAGGACCTAGCCATGAGATTATCTCAGATGCCCATGAAGAGCATGATGATGGATATTGTGGTAGCAGATGTACCCCCAAGTTTGGCATGTTGCTTTCCAGAGGCTGGATCAAGAGATTAGGTGGAACATTCAAAATGATCTATCCTATGCTATTGTCCCAGTGTTTGGAGGTGAAAGCAAGAGGTTATACAAAGAAGCTCAGTTGGCTTATATAATCAATGATGAAAGGAATCCCACCAATTATCCCATCTATGTTTTTGACACTGATTTTGGAGCTTGTTTTCTTCAGATTGAAGAATCTCAGTTGGCCTCTACCTAGCTTAAAAAACCAGTTTTCCATATCACAGAGGAAGAAGGCCCACAGATTTGGGACATGTTCTTTGAAGGAGCTTGCTCTAAAGAAGTTACAGGAGTAGGTGTAGTCCTTGTGTCCCCCACACAAGAATGCATTGGTTCATCTTTTATATTAACTTTTTAGGTCACAAATGACACATCATAGTATAAAGCAGACCTTATTATTCAACAGGTGTACAAACCTTCCAAACAAAACATCAAAGGCTGAAAGCATACATAGATGAGGTGAAATACAGACCATCTCTGCCTGATAATGTCAAATGCTAGAAAGTTTTTGAAGTAGATGATCAAATTAATAGGATTTTGCAAGTCTTTGTTGATTTTGTTAATATGCACATTGACCAAGAGAAAGAAACCTTTGATAGAAAGGTAAAAACGGTCAATTTTTAGTTTGGTGACAGTTTTCTCAAAAGGGATGCATTAAAGGAAGGAGGAGATGTTTTTGATGGCCCAGTCAATGGGCTGTTCTTCAAACTTATTTCAATTAAGGCTTCCAAGCCTTGGTATTGTAAATATGTTTTTTTTTTTCAAGTTTTTATCTCATGCTAAATAGACTCCATGCTCAATGCAACACTAGGAGGATGATTTGATCTTGTTTTTTTTATAGGAAAGGCATTGTTCTATAGTTCTTGAAACCTCATAGGGAGGTTTTCATCCCCAGAAGGAGCCAGTGTTAGCTTTGTTGGAAAATGGACCAAAAATGGATCCAAATATGCCCCAAAGTCTCCAAATATTGCTTAAGGTCATCCAAAGATCAAAATAAGCGCAAGAGGAGAGCCCTTGGAAGGGTAGAAATACACTATTGGGAGGCTAAAACACTAAAAAATCAGTGAAAAACCATGTATCAGAGGCTTAAACTCAAGAAAGCACAACAACCGTTAGATCTGGACGATCAACAACTCAGATCTAAGTGGAAAATCACAATCGGAACAAGTAGGGAGTGGCAATTGGTGCAAGACACCGCTGATCAGTGATTGTCGATGATCGAATCAGTGGATCGCTATTGGTGGGTCGCATCGGCAGAGGCTATCGAGAATTATAGGATGGGCATTGCAATTACAATAGGCGATTAAACGTGGACCGTTGATCATGTGAGCAGATCGACGACCCACATTACATCGGCGGATCGCAATCAGCACAAACATTAAGGAGCGCTAAACATGGGCCTGGTGCGACTCGATAACCAGACCCAACGGGATTATAAATAATATTGCATAATATTTCAGGTCCACAGGTAGGCTGGTTTTAATGCATTTTCAATGTATTTCGTTATATAATGAAATACAAAGGGGAACTTGGCATCGCCGATAGCGATGAAGCCCAGACCCGAAAGGGTCCGTGAAGTGAAATATATAATATTTTAAGTCTGCGAAATGCCACTTTCATGTGTTTTCAGAGCCTTTTAAGCGTATTTCAAAGTATAAAGGGAGAAAGGGACCATTCCATCTGTGATAGGCAACAACGACCCAAAGGGTGGACCCGATAGGAGGATAAGCCACATTTAAGGACTTTTGAAGTCCGGAAAAGCGTAAATGGGTAGGATTTATAGTATTACAGTGTTTTATGTGTAAAACAGAAAACACTCATTATAAATCCTTTAAAGGGAAAACAGAGGCCGGAAAGTGATCATGGAGCCACAGCACGCGCGGCTTGTCCAAACAAACAAAATGGTCATGGAGTAGGCAACGCAGTCAGCCCAAAAACAATAGAATTGATTATGGGGCATCTTTGGCACGAGAGAGCTCCCAGATAGCGCATCAAACTACCTGAATGTGGTTATTCCTCTGTCAGAAGGAGAAAACCTCAGAGCCATGCTTGCCTATTCAGGGAATCAAATAGTTAAGGGACAGATAGGATAGATTAAGACTCTGAGCCTTTGAGAGCTCAGGAGAATTGTAAAAGGACTATAAAAGGCTGGAAACTAAATGTAACAAGGGTTCAACATCTGGAGACTATTTAGACTTTGCTACTAAAGATTCTCATCTGCATTCATTGGCAATACAAGCTTCTTTTGATGTTATACGTTCAATGTTCATTTTCTCTTCTGTTCTAAGCTTGCACTTGAATAGTTTGTTCATGTTTCTTTTGTATCTAATGCAAGATAACTGTTATCTTATCTCTGCGTTGATAAACTATATTTGCAAGCTTCTTTACTGCCTATAGCTAGCCATTCATATGTGTTATTATATATGAATCTGCCAGTATAGTCAATATTCTCATTTGCTGCCTATAGCTAGCCATTCATAGGTGTTTATATATATGCATCTGCTGGTATGGTCAGTATTCTCCATCCATTCATTGAATCTACAAACTATTGAGCATTAATGGTCTAAAGCCTTGTAAGCTGAGGGTGTTCATGCATATCTTGAGTAAAAACATAGTTGAAATGGTTATCTAGCTTGATCCAAACCATCATTCATTCCAATAGTTCAGAGAACAATATTGAAGATTATATGTTACCATGCATCTCCGAGCTGCAACCTAGGAGAGTTTCCTGGAGTGATAATAGTAACCATTGTAGTTTTGCAGTTTCTCACCTTATTTATTTCATTTCCTTTGTAAAAGAATAACACTTTGCTAACATTCTATATTTTTGACATATGGTTTATTGAGTATACTTGATATGGATTGGGATCACTATATAATTTTTCACCCATGTTGATGTTGTTAAAGTGTAATGACAATTTTAGAGAATAGAAAACCAAATACCTATATAATTATTTAATGTTATATCTAAGGTGATATTGAGTAATTAAATTAATAAAAGTGATTATTAAGTGACTTAAAGACTAATTAAAGAATAAAGTTTATAAAAAATTTACTTTATTAAAACAAGGAAAGGGACCCATGGCTGTTACTCTCCCTGCTCTGTATTGTTGACCAAGATGGTGAGGTGAGGTGACATGAGTTGCACAAGGTGCATCCTTGACAGGATGGAGGGTTAGTTATGTGTACGGGAGTTTATGCTCTCGATCCTTCCCTTGGGGTTGGATGGCAAGAGATTCTAAGTTTGTGTTCAATGGAGTGGGCTAGGCATATGGAGTTGGTCATAGGTCGGAGTGAGGGTCAGAAGGCACATTTAGGCATTGAGGATACTAGTGGCCTAGGGTGGCATTGGGATCCAGGTTTCACTCCCCATCACTCCATGGATTGGGCTAGTCATGGGACTAGCAGGATGGTGGATCTGATGATCGGACTCACCCCCATTTTCATATTCCCATCAGAGTTCCATATTGCACCAGTGACAAGTTGGGTTGATAGGGGATCTAATAGACTCTGTGAGTCATCTTGGCATGTTGGCCATGTATGGGGTCATTGGATGATCAATGTACCCTTATAGGAGGTTGTCTGAGGAGGTGGCATTTGCAGGCCAGCAGATAGTTCCTCATATTGAGGGGTGGATTTCCCATGCATATATGGGGCACAGTGGTCACCGAGGAGAAACACCCTAGTGACACCACTACAGGCACATAGGGAGATTTGCCTGTTAGATCTCTCAGGGAGGATTAGGAGGGAAGGTCCACTCACCCAGAGTATGGAAATGAGAGGGTGGATATGGGGGTAATGACACGATGTATGTTGATACTTACAGATATAGTTTTAGGCCATGGCACCCAGGGGTGTATAGCGGCATGTTGTGTTGCACAATGATATGCAGTGGAGCACGAAGTTGCGCGATGGTGCATAGTGGTGTCTAGTGTCGCACCAGGTTATCAGAGGAGCGGTTCGCATCACATTACTTTACCTCATAGAGTGACAGAGACATGTGCCTCTACTTCAGTAGGGCTTGTTGGGATCCTACATGAGTAGGGGATAATGTGTATAGCTGAGGTTGTTTTTGAGTGGGTGTTCGGGCTTCAAACACTATATTGGCACTTTACTGATGGTGTAGATGCCATACTTAGTGGTGATGATTGGATGGAGTAGGACAGGTCCGCATACATATAGATGGTCATGCACATTAGACATTTTTCTATTGGCTGCATTTAAGGGTAGATATTTGGCACATGTGGTTTCCAGTGATCCTCATTGCTACATAGTGGCATGCACAAGGCCATTTAACATCCATCATATTAGTTCATGATATATGGATCGTATAAATTAATTGCATGCTAGGACTAGAGATGAGGCACAGATGGATTCCAAATGTTGTCAGGGATATGATGTAGAAGGTGTGGTTATGGGATCCAAGGGTTCAGTTGGTTGAGATCAATCTGTCTCGTGATGTGTGGAGTTAAGGAAAAGAGTGATCTAGTTCACTCTTGGGCCGGCACATGGGGATTGGAGGAGGACTTCATCATATGGCCAAGCAAGCTTCCCCTGTTGTTGTATAGGTTCAGGGCTAGCTTTGGATGGGTGGGCTTTGGCATCATTGAGATACTTGGGAAAGATGTATTTGGCCTTTATCCATATTTCACCATCGGGTTCGAGGAGAGGAGGATACAATAAGGGCACGCTGGGTAGTCAACTATAATCAGAGTAACACAGTGTCGGCATGGTGGCATCCTTTTGAGATTATCATGGGACCATCGTATCAAGGGATTCATTTATGATAGGATGGTGCAAAAATTTAGGGTGACCCGGTGGTACCTTTGGGGCCCATGGTATTGTGTGCAGTGATTTTTTGGGTCAAATGATTGAGAGGGTCCTTGTTTAGGCATTGCTTGAGGATAAGCAATTTTTCATGGGGAGAACTGTAATGTCCCCAATTAAATTAATTCTGCTAAGATGAATTTCTATTTTGTAATTGGATGTTGGGAAATATTTTGATATGTAAACTTAGATAAAGTGGATGGAGGGAGTCCCAACTTAATTTTTGGAGAGATGGAGGCCACCAACATTACAGAAAAGGAAAGATTAAATTACTACTAGAATATGGGGCCCATATGAAGTACGCACTTGGGGAAGAAGGAATTTGAATTCATCGAGGAAAATTGAATTGGTGGAGGGACCCATAAGGAATTCATGGCCAACAATTATAAAAGGAAGGAATGAGGGAGCAATAAGGGTCTTTTGTCTATTTTAAAATTGAATTTGCCTTAGTTGTTTGGCTGAGCCAATATTGTGTTGTTTAGCACATGAGTGTCTCTGAGTAGAGATATCAACCCTTGCTTCGGTGAACTTCAAGTGCTAGCCCTAGGAGGGAGTTCTAATTCATTCTAATTTTTACAAGTAGCAGTGAGTCGAGTTACAACAATAGTAAGTTGAGTTACAACAACAGGGGAAGTAACAGTAAGGAGGTCGAGTTACAACCACAAGGAAATGAGCAACAGGAGGTTTGTTGGGTCCCCATAATACTAGTGATTACCCCATTACTATTGTAGTTATACCCCTTATTAATATTTTTGTGCCCCTATTGCCCCCAAATTGTTATTACTGTGCCCCATAGAATCCCTCTATTGTTATTTTTGTGGCTTTATATTATTATTGTTAGGTCGGCTGGATTATATTGTGACTCCTTAAACTCCTATATATAGAAAGGAGGTTTTGTCATTTGAATCATCCAAGAATTTTTCATTTATGTAATGTAAAGGAGGTTGCCCCCTTGAAGAGGCTGAATTCTAAGGCGTTGATCCATCTTTTCTATCTTTTCTTGAGTTGGTTTCATAACATTTGGTATCAGAGCTTTGGATTCTAGGGTTTCGCTGCTCCAAACAGACTCCTGAATTACATTCCAAACACGTGACATGGGGAAAATTGTCATAACTTTCTTTCTGAGCATCGGATTGAAATTTTGCAAGAAGGTACAGAAAGAGGACAGACTGTAGTTTTCTTGTATATATTTTTCAAAGTCAAAGGTCGAAACAGTGACACGTGGCACTTCATACAAGTTCGCTCTACTGAACTAGTCTACAATTAGGTCACTATGGGAGATTGTGCATAACGCTTTCTTGGAGAATCCAATTTGGATCAAACTAGTGGCATTGGAAAGAGGACACAAAATGCTACTACAGGTCATAATTTTAGAACTGGATGATTCGAAATTACATAGATACATCAGATTCAATATCAGGCTTCTACAAAGTGAAAAAGGGTGTGTAGTTTTTTTTTTAATTTTTTGCGTAAGCTTGGTTTGAAGGAATTCAAAGAGCATAGTAAAGCATTATTATCGGTAATTGATGCCCCAAGGAAAGAAAATGCAAACACCTAGTAAGCAACCTGAAATCTCTAGCATGACTTATGAAGAAGAAGAAGAAATGCAACATGATATAGAAAAATTACGAGACCAAGTGCAACAAGTGTCGCTTGCACAAAAAGGAACAGAATATAAGATGGATGGTTTAAAGAAAGATGTAGAAGCTAAGATGGATGGTTTAAAGAAAGGTGTAGAAGCTAAGATGGATGATTTGAAGATAGATTTGAAGACAGACAAGGAAGAATTTAAGAAGTTGCTACAAGAAAGGGTCACTAATGGTGAAAGGGTAGTAAAGGAAACTCATGATGAGAACAAAAGAAATGTTAATCATGATTCCATTGACTCTAATGTTGGATTGAAGACCCACCACATTCCAAAAATCGATATGAGGAAGTTTGATGGCAAGGATCCCACAACATGGATATTACAGATGAAGCAATTCTTCGATCTCAATAAAGTGCAAAACACACAAAAGGTTCGTATGGCAACTTTATATTTGGAACCAAATCAGTTTGTATGGTATCAATGGCTTTGCTCTCGTAAACAATTTATCACTTGGGCAATTTTTACGGAAGAATTGATAGCACATTATGAGGATACAAAAAGCAACACTTTTTTTAGCCAATTGATAAGTCTCAAACAAAAGGGTTCAATAATGGAGCACATTGAGGAGTTCCAAAAATTGAACATAAGGGTAAAAGATATTCCAGAGGAGCATAGGATTGATGTGTTCATAGGGTCTTTAAAGGATAATATCCAACATGATGTTCGCCTTTGGGAACCTGATTCATTAGAGAAGGCATTCAGGTTAGCAAGAAAAATGGAAAGCAAAATTATGGCAACCAGGAAGCATACCACTCACTACTATAAAGACGGAAGTGTTGTTGCTCCTAGCCTTCCACAACCTATAAGGTTGACACCACAACAATTGGAAGAAAAAAGAGCAAAAGGGCTTTGTTACAGTTGTGATAGCAAATACACTAAAGGTCATAAATGTGCTGAGAAGAAATTGTTCTACATAGATTGTGAAGAGGAAGAAGAAAAGGAGCAAGAAAGGTCAAAAGAAGAGGATATACTCCAGGAACAAAGCCTAGATTAAGAAAAAATAAATCCGACCATATCTTGTAATGCATTGGCGGGAATTACCACTCCTAAAACCATCAAGATAGAAGGACAAATCAAGAAGAAAAAGGTAATAGTGTTGATTGATTCAGGAAGCACCCACAATTTTATTCATTGTAAGGTAGCAAAAGAATTGAATTGCTTCCTATATCCAGCACCAGAGTGTCAAGTGATGATTGTAAATGGAGGAACAATAAATTGCTCTAGAAAGTGCCATAATATCAAGCTATCCATGGGAGAATATGTATTGACTAGCCCAATGCTTTCCATTCTAATGGGAGGTGTTGATGTTGTACTAGGAGTCCAATGGCTACAATCCTTGGGTACAATAGCTTTTAATTTTCAAGAACTTTTCATCAAATTTTCTACGGAAGGAAAGGAAGTTGAATTAAGGGGTATTGCAGGGAAACTAGGAAAGATAATCAGCTCCAATGGTATGACAAAGATTCTAAAAAAGGAGCAAAGAGGTGTAATTGCACAATTATGTTCGCTAGATGTTTCCACATCGGAATCATCTATTTCTCCAGATCTCCAAAAAGTCCTGGACAATCATTCCAAGGTATTTGAGACTCCCAAAGGTCTCCCACCTATGCATGATCATGATCATGCTATTCATCTGATTCCAGGAAGTGTTCCTCCAAACATCAGGCCTTACAGATATCCCTGTGTCCAAAAGAGTGAAATTGAATGTATGGTTGCAGAAATGCTAGAGGCTGGTATAATTCAACCGAGTCAAAGTTCTTTCTCTGCTCCAGTAGTATTAGTGCACAAGAAGGATGGATCATGGCGCATGTGTTCGGATTATAGGGAGCTCAACAAGCTCACTATTAAAGATAAGTTCCCCATTCCTGTCATTGATGAATTACTGGATGAATTGCATGGATCAATTTACTTCACCAAGTTGGATCTTCGTTCAGGATATCATCAAATCAGAATGAAGATTGAAGACATTTTGAAAACAACATTTAGAACTCATGAGGTCATTATGAATTTTTGGTCATGCCTTTTGGCCTTACCAATGCACCTTCAACATTTCAAGGTTTGATGAATTCAATTTTCAAACCATTCGTTAGAAAATTTGTGTTAGTATTTTTTGATGATATACTAATCTACAGCAAGTCTTGGAAGGATCATGTTGAACATGTTGACAGGGTGCTACAACTATTGGAGGAGAAACAATTATATGCAAAAAGATCCAAATGTTTCTTTGGAGTCCAAGAGGTGGAATATTTGGGTCATATTGTATCTCATGAAGGAGTTACGGTAGACCCTAGCAAAATGAAAGCCATTAAGGAATGGAAAATACCCACATCCATAAAGCATCTGCGAGGATTTCTCGGGATGACAGGGTATTATCGCAAGTTTGTTAAGAATTATGGGAGCATAGCAGCACCTCTAACAACATTATTGAAGAAAGATGCATTTTCATGGACTCCGGAAGCAACAAAGGCCTTTGAAAATCTTAAAGAGGCAATGTTCCAAGCACCGGTCTTAGCTACACAGGGCTTCACAAAAACCTTTATTGTGGAATGTGATGCTTCAGGAAATGGAATTGGTGCTGTTCTCATGCAAGATGAAAGACCCATTGCTTTTGAAAGTCGTCCAATCAAGGGAAAGTTTTTAGGCAAAGCTATTTATGAGAAGGAAATGTTGGCAATACTCCATGCACTTAAGAAATGGCGACCCTACCTAATGGGAAGACACTTCAAGGTAAAAACAGATCATGATAGCCTTAAATACTTTTTAGAACAAAGATTATCCTCTGAAGAGCAACAAAAGTGGGTCACAAAGATGTTGGGTTATGACTTTGAAATCATCTACAAAAAAGGGAAGAAAAATGTGGTGGCAGATGCACTCTCAAGAAAGGATGGGGATGTGGAATCATTGTTGTGTGCCATTTCTATTATCCAACCATATTGGATAAATGAAGCAAGGGAGGAGTGGAAGAATGACGAAGAAGTGTGGGCACTTATTTGAAAGTTACAACAAGATTCCAGTACGTCTAATACATTTAGCTGGCAAAATGATTCGTTATGGTACAAAGATCGCTTATACCTCTATAAGAATTCCCAGCTAAAACAAAAGATTCTTATGGAATTGCACACTTCTCCCTTAGGAGGGCACTCAGGATTTTTAAAAACTTACCACAAGGTTAAGAAAGAATTTTTTTGGGATGGCCTTAAATCAGATATTCAAAAGTTTGTGGCGGAATGTTTGGTTTGCCAACGAAATAAAGTTGAAACAATTAAGACACCGGGTCTATTACAACCTTTATCCATTCCAAGCCAACGTTGGGAGGAGGTTTCAATGGATTTTATCACAGGTTTAACCAAGTCTGAGGGAAAGAGTGTCATCATGGTGGTAGTTGACAAACTTACCAAGTATGCACACTTTTGTGCATTATCACATCCATTTAAAGCCAGTACAGTTTCTACTGCATTTATGGAAACAATTCAAAATCTACATGGAAACCCAAAGATTATTGTAAGTGACAGAGATCCCATTTTCACTGGAAATTTTTGGACAGAATTATTTTCTTGTCTTGGTACTCAGTTAGCTCATAGCTCATCTTATCATCCTCAATCTGATGGGAAAACTGAGATAGTAAACAAATGTTTGGAAGGATATCTTCATTGCTTTGTATCTGATAAACAGACACAATGGGTCAAATGGTTGCCTCTGGCTGAATGGTGGTATAACGCTTCCTTCCATACAACAACAAAAATGACCCCATTTATGGCACTTTATGGGTATCAACCACCATACATCACATCATATTTAAGAGAAAATTCTAAGGTTCAGGTAGTGGAACATCACATTGAACATCAACAACAAGTCCTCCAACTCTTAAAGGATAACTTCGTGTTGGCACAGAATAGAATGAAACAACAGGCAGATCAACATCGCAGTGAAAGAAGTTTTGATGTAGGTGATTGGGTATTCCTACGGCTACAACCATATAAGCAAATGTCCCTCAAGCAAGCTAAGAAGGATAATAAATTATCACCAACTTATTATGGTCCGTACAAGGTGTTGCAAAATATTGGTACTATGGCATACAAATTGGAGCTTCCTGCAGCTTCTCGATTGCACCCAGTTTTCCATGTTTCATGTTTACAGAAGGTTATAGGAGACAAGCTCCCAGTTCAAACAATATTGCTAGAACTTGACGAGGAAGGAAAAATTATATTGGAACCGGAAGCAGTCACAGAAACAAGAACTCGACAGCTACGAAATCGATCAATTTCAGAGTATCTTATCAAGTGGAAGAACTTATCCGCTAAAGATTCCACATGGGAGGATGAGAATTTTATGCAGAAGTATCCATAACTACTCAAGCGTTGAGGACAACACTTTTTTGAAGGAGAGGGGCATGTTGGGTCCCCATAATACTAGTGATTACCCCATTACTATTGTATTTATACCCCTTATTAATATTGGTGTGCCCCTATTGCCCCCATATTGTTATTACTGTGCCCCATAGAATCCCTTTATTGTTATTTTTGTGGCTTTATATTATTATTGTTAGGTCGGCTGGATTATATTGTGACTCCTTAGACTCCTATATATAGAAAGGAGGTTTTTTCATTTGAATCATCCAAGAATTGTTCATTTATGTAATGTAAAGGAGGTTGCCCCCTCGAAGAGGCTGAATTCTAAGGCGTTGATGTATCTTTTCTATCTTTTCTTGAGCTGGTTTCATAACATTTCTTTTCTTGAGCTGGTTTCATAACAAGGTTTGAGTTATAGAAGCAGGAGAGTAGTAGTAGGAGGGCCGCGTTACAACAACAAGGAGGCTAAGTTCTAGCAGTAGGGAGAGTAGCAGCAACATAGAGCAGGGAGAGTGACAACAACACAGAGCAGGGAGAGTAACAACAATGTAGGGACTACGTAGTCATTTGAGTGAGATTTATTGGGGCAACATTATCCTTGGAATTTTGGAGTTGGGGAGATAGGATATCATTTAGAGGGCCATTTGAGGAGGATTGTTAGAGTTGGGAGCGCAAAGATTGACAGGATCAGTCACAGCAACATAATTCGTATTTGGAGGAGGGCCAAGCTATAAAGGGTTAACTTTTGAAGGTTGGAACCAAGGGAAACCCTTTCTGGGTTATTCTGGTTTTTGGGTAAGGAGAAATCTCCTAATTTTATATAATTCTCTGGGCTCTCTAGAGCAGGAAAATTAGGGGGTGAAGTCAGGCAACCATGTAGTTTTAAAGCAACAACGCAGTTTTCTGGAGGAGTTGCTTATTGCAACCGTTGGGATTTCTTGTACTCATCACTTGGTGCTTGTAGAATGCCTTATGCAAGTCTAGGTGCACTTTCTCCAACTCATTGTACCACAAGTTGATATTATTAATGAAAATTGGCCATTTGGGGATTTGTAGAAATTTTTTGTTTATTTGTATGCATTTCTAAAAATTTATGTGTTGCTATCTTTACATGTCCTTGTTATCATTGTAAAATTTCCATTAGGAACATTACAGACTTTTTGTTGAACATTGTTTAAGTAAGCTTCTAATGGTGACAACACCACAAGATCCTTATAGGGATGATAAAATGTAGGAGGTCTTATATGTGATTGTTGAATTTTTTTGTGGGTTAAGTGACAAAAGAAGTCCTTCCTTTATTAAGAGGACTAAGGATATAGAGTTGATTGAAAAGGTAAAATCATGTATCCTCATGCTTGATTTAGACATGATCTTATTGTGCAAATGTTTCTTTACTTTATTAATACTATTAGTGAATCCCATGACATCACTATCTAGGATCACATAAAATCTATCACGATTACCATTATTAATGAGAGTGATGAGGTTTCCCAAGACATTATGTCCTTGTTAGTGGCTATACTAAAAAACAATAGGTTGTTTCTACAACTACTTACAATTTGGTACGTAGTATTGTTAGACAATGTGAAGGGAAGCTAAAACATCACTTGTTTGATGAGGAGTTGGTGCAAGTAGAGGAAAAGGATGAGGATATTTGTATCGATGCACTGATAGGTGAAGATCATAATACCACTTCATAGATCAAGGGACAACCATACTCAGGAAGAAATAAAATAAGGCCTTTCAACAATAAAGGAGAGAACTAAGTTGCTAAAATAATCAATACTATAACAAGATAATGTGTTAAAAACCTTAGGATTTATGAGTGTTAGGTCAGATGCCAATGTTATTTGAATTGGGGGGCAACTAGAGTTGCTGGTGGGACCACAATAGAAGTTTACTCTTGAATTGTGGACTAGCCCTCTTCAGACATACATAGACCAAGCATGTACCAATAGGGGTCCACTTAAGAAAATTTCTAGTCCACACAAAGATAATTTTGGAAGTGGAATGGATGGATGGTATACAACTTGTAAATATCATGGGATGCAGTAGGGTTTTGGTATTGGAGCATCCCAATTGTAGTTAGAGTAGCTTAACTTCAACATGGTGGAAGTTTTTGAAATTTTCCAAGAACAAGAGGTAAAGACATTCCCAAGAAGATCATGGACTCTAGAGGTCTTCTAGGTACCATTGACACACCCCATGGAAGAATCATATCGGAGGATCCAAAAAGGCCTAAAATTCAAAATCTCCAAAAATTTATGGAAATTGTGCCATGTAGAAGAGATTAATGATGTGATTCAAATGCATCCTAAATTGTATCAAACAAATTTTACATGCAAAAATTATGGCATTTCGAAGTTTATGACAAACAAAAAAGTGTTGGGACAACGTGACATGTGGCACATTCAGATAGTGCCACATGGAAATATCGTACATCCGATGTGGCACCTTTAACAATGTACAATTTTTTATGGTTTAAAATTTGTTCGACAATTCAGGGCCTTGGGGTTTGAACCCCATTTTAAGTGGAGAGAGGAAAATGACCCCACCAATGGGCCATGCGTTAGTTTTATTATAGGAATAAATGATATTATATTTAAACAATTTCTACAACATATTATACAAGGAGGGAAGGCCATGGTCTTGACCCTGTGATCTCCCTGGAGCTATTGTCATATGGTCATAACATTTTGATAGAATTAGCACCAATGGAACCACCAACCGACATTAATTAGACCACGACATGAGTGTGGTCGAAATGATCCCCGACAACAAATAAAATCCATTGCTTGACCACCAATTCTATGTGAAATCATTATGACATCCACATGGGTCGAATATTATATATAATATAGTTTGGTTGTAATAAATATATATAACAAACACATCGTTATAGATAATATAACCAATGCACCCAATTATAGAAAAATCTAATTTGATACATATGGTTATAAGCACAGAGCTACAACCTCCATGAGTTCAACACCAAGGTTGCAGGCCCCTTTGCTTTACAAATGAAAAATAATTTCCAATGCGGCACAGTCTTTTAGGTGAAAAGTTTTGTAGTTCCAAGAGATTTTCTAAGCTTTATTTTAGACCGTGTATATTGTAAATAAGTGGATTTTTGGATCTCATCAACCAAAAGGAGGTTTTTAGTGGTAATTCGACACCAGTTTCTAGTAGTAGAGAGCTCATTTCTAGCATGATTTTGGAGGAATTTTGGGTGATTTGTAATTGCAATTTGAGAGAATAATGAAGAGACCACTCCTTTGGAGGAAGGACCTAGAGACATAGTATATACTGGACAAGCTCTGTTATTAGTTGGTTTTATTTTGTTATGAACCAGCTCACAAAAATATAGAAAAGATGGATCAACGAATTCAAAATCAGCCTCTTCGAGGGGGCAATCTCCTTTACATTATAGAAATGAACAATTATTCGATGATACAAATGACTAAATCTCCTTTCTATATATAGGAGTCTAAGGGGTCACAATATAATCTAATCTGACATAATAATAATAATATAAGGGCACAACAATAACAATAGTGGCTTCTATGGGGCACACTAATAACAATATGGGGACAATAGGGGCACAATAATAACAATAAAGGCTACAATGACAATAGTAATGGGGGAATCTCTAGTATTATAGGGTCCTAACATGCCCCTCTCCTTCAAAAAAGTGTTGTTCTCAGTGCTTGAGTAGATTTGGTTGCTTCTGTATAAAATTCTCATCCTCCCATGTGGAATCCTAAGCGAGTAAGTTATTCAACTTGATGAGATACTACGAAATTGATCGATTTCGTAGCTGTCGAGTTCTTGTTTCTGTGACTACTTCAGGTTCCAGTATGATCTTTCCTTCCTCATCAAGTTCTGACAATATTGTTTGAACATGGAGCTTGTCACCTATAACCTTCTTTAAACATGAAACATGGCAAACTCGGTGCACTCGGGAAGCTACAGGAAGCTCCAATTTGTATGCCATAGTACCAATATTTTGCAACACCTTCTATGGACCATAATACTTTGGTGATAAATTCCTATCCTTCTTAGCTTGCTTGAGGGACATTTGTTTATATAGTTGTAGTCATAGGGATACCCAGTCACCTACATCAAAACTTCTTTCATTGTGATGTTGATCTTCCTGTTGTTTCATTCTATCCTGCACCGATGTGAGGTTATCCTTTAAGAGTTGGAGAGCTTGTTATTGGTGCTTGATGTGATCATCCACTACTTGAACCTTAGACTTTTCTCTTAAATATGATGTGATGGATGGTAGATGATATCCATAAAGTGCCATAAATGGGGTCATTTTTGCTGCAGTATGGAAGGAAGTGTTATACCACCATTCAGCCAGAGGCAACCATTTGACCCATTGTGTCCGTTTATCAAAGACAAAGAAACTAAGATATCCTTCCAAACATTTGTTTACTATCTCAGTTTTCCCATCAGATTGAGGATTATAAGATGATCTATGAGCTAACTGAGTACCGAGACAAGAAAATAATTTTGTCCAAAAATTTCCAGTGAAAATGGGATCTCTGTCACTTACAATAATCTTTGGGTTTCCATGTAGCTTTTGAATTGTTTCCATAAATGCAATAGAAACTGTACTAGCTTTAAATGGATGAGATAATGCACAAAAGTGTGCATACTTGGTAATTCTATCAACTACCACCATGATGACACTATTTCCTTCAGACTTGGGTAAACCTGTGATAAAATCCATTGAAACCTCCTCCCAACATTGGCTTGGAATGGATAAAGGTTGTAATAGACCTGGGGTCTTAATTGTTTCAACTTTATTTTGTTGGAAAACCAAACATTACGCCACAAACTTTTGAATAGCCAATTTAAGGCCATCCCAAAAAAATTCCTTCTTAACCCTGTGGTAAGTTTTTAAAAATCATGAGTGCCCTCCTAAGGGAGAACTATGTAATTCCATAGGGATCTTTTGTTTGAGTTGGGAATTCTTACATAGGTATAAGCGATCTTTCTATCATAACAAATCATTTTTCCAGCTAAATGTATCAGATATACTGGGATCTTGTTGTACCTTTTGAATGAGTTCCCACACTTCTTCATTATTCTTCCATTCATCCCTTACTTCACTTATCCAATCTGGTTGCATAATAGAAATGGCGCAAATAAATGCTTCCACATCCTCATCCTTTCTTGAGAGTGCATCTGCCACAACATTTTACTTCCATTTTTTGTAGATGATTTCAAAGTCATAACCCAACATCTTTGTGACCCATTTTTGCTACTCTTCAGAAGATAATCTTTGTTCTAAAACTCATTTAAGACTATCATGATCTGTTTTTACCTTGAAGTGTCTTCCCATTAGGTAGGGTTGCCATTTCTTAAGTGCATGTATTAGTATTTCCAACATTTCCTTCTCATAAATAGTTTTTTGTAAATACTTTCCTTTGATTGGACAACTTTCAAAAGCAATTTGTCTTTCATCTTGCATTAAAACAACTCCAATTCCATTTCTTGAGGCATCACATTCCAGAGTAAAGGTTTTTGTGAAGTCTAGCATAGCTAAGACAGTGCTTGGCACATTGCCTCTTTAAGATGTTCAAAGGCCTTTGTTGCTTTTGGAGTCCATGAAAATGCATATTTATTCAATAATGTTGTTATAAGTGATGCTATTCTCCCATAATTCTTAACAAACTTGCGATAATACCCTATCAACCTGAGAAATCCTCGCAGATTCTTTATGGATGTGGGGATTTTCCATTACTTAATAGCATTAATTTTGCTAGGGTCTACCTTAACACGTTCATGAGATAGAATATGACCTAGATATTCCACCTCTTGTACTCCAAAGAAACATTTGGAGATTTTTGCATATAATTGTTTCTCCTCCAATAGTTTGAGCACCCTGTCAACATGTTGAACATGATCCTTCCAAGACTTGTTGTAGATTAGTATATCATCAAAAAATACTGAAACAAATTTTCTAAGGAAGGGTTTGAAAATGGAATTCATCAAACCTTGAAATGTAAAAGGTGCATTGGTAAGGCCAAAAGGCATGACCAAAAATTCATAATGAAACTCATGATTTCTAAATGTTGTTTTCAGAATGTCTTCAGTCTCCATTCTGATTTGATGATATCCTAAACGAATATCCAACTTGGTGAAGTAAATTGATCCATGCAATTCATCCAATAATTCATCAATGATAGGAATGGGAAACTTTTCTTTAATAGTGAGCTTTTTGAACTCCCTATAATCCGGACACATGCGGCATGATCCATCCTTCTTGTGCACCAATACTATTGAGAAGAAACAGAACTTTGACTAGGTTGAATTATACTAGCCTCTAGAATTTCTGCAACCATACATTCAATTTCACTCTTTTGGGCATAGGGATATCTGCAAGGCCTGATGTTTGGAGGAGCACTTCCTAGAATCAAATGAATAGCATGATAATGATCACAAATAGGTGGGAGGCCTTTGGGATTCTCAAATAATTTTGAATGATTGTCCAAAACTTTTTGGAGATCTGGAGAAATAGATGATTTTTATGCTGGAACCTCTAGCGAACATAATTGTGCAATTATGTCTCGTGGTTCTTTCTTTAGAAGATTTGTTATTCTGTTAGAGCTGATTATCTTTCCCAATTTCCCTGTGATACCCCTTAATTCAACTTCATTTCCTTTTGAACAAAAATTTCATTAAAAGTTCTTGAAAATTAAAAGCTATTGTACCCAACAATTGTAGCCATTGGACACCTAGTACAACATTAGCACCATCCATTGGAATGGAAAGCATTGGGCTATTAAATACATATTCTCCCATGGATAACTTGATATTATGGCACTTTCTAGAGCAATTTATGGTTCCTCCACTTGCAATCATCACTTGACACTTTGGTGCTAGATATAGGAAGCAATTCAATTCCTTGGCTATCTTACAATGAATAAGGGTACTGCCCGAATCAATCAACACTATTACCTTTTTCTTCTTGATATGTCCTTCTATCTTGATAGTTTGAGGAGTGGTAATTCCAACCAATGCATTACAAGATATGGTCAAATTCATGTCTTCTTTATCTAGGGTTTGTTCTTGGTGTATATCCTCTTCTTTTGATGTTTCTTGTTCCTTTTCTTCATCCTCTTCACAATCTATGTAAAATAATCTCTTCTCAACACACTTATGACCTTTAGTGTATTTGCTATCACAACTGTAACAAAGCCCTTTTTCTCTTTTTTCTTCCAATTTTGTGGTGTCAACCTTGTAGGTTGTGGAATGCTAGGGGCAACAACACTTCCATATTTATAGTTGTGAGTGGTAGGATCCCCGGTTGCCATAATATTGCTTTCCATTTTTCTTGCCAACATGAATGCCTTCTCCAATGAATTAGGTTCCCAAAGGTGAACCTCATGTTGGATGTTATCCTTTAAAGTCCCTATGAATACATCAATCCTATGCTCCTCTGGAATATCTTTTACCCTTATATTCAAATTTTGGAAGTCCTCAATGTGCTCCATCATTGAACCACTTTGTTTGAGATTTATTAATTGGTTAAAAAAGGTGTTTCTTTTTGTATCCTCATAATGTGCTATCATTTCTTCCGTAAAAATTGCCCAAGTGACAATTTGTTTACGAGAGAAAAGACATGAATACCATACAAACTGATTTGGTTCCAAATAAAAAGTTGCAATGTGTACCTTTTGTGTGTTTTGCACATTATGGAGACCAAAATATTGCTCCATTTGTAGTATCCATGTTACAGGTGTTAGCGCTCGAATTTGCCTCAGGCTGAGGAAGGCAGAATCCAAGGCAACATCAAACGACTTAGCCTCGTAGCTAGCCCTACGAGAACAGGAGAGGGCTCTCTCCAGGTCTATCTCGGAAAAAGGTTTTCAAAGGACTGAGATGACCAATAAAGAACATTGATTTTAGGCTAGTAAACTAATAGGGAAAGTTTGATTTCAAATTTTTAGGGTTTTGTTGGAAAACTGAGCACGGCAATTTTGGGTGCGGGGATGAGACACAGTTTTTGCAGAGGTCTTTTTGGGGCAAGGTAGGAGATTGTCTTTATGCCTTTGAAGGAAGTGAATGGATAGGTATGACTGGTGAGGAGCTAAGGAGAGCAAGAAACCATCAGGAGTTCTCCTTAAATAGATGAAAACATAGATATTAAGCAAACTTAAAGGTAGAGCATAGAAACCATGAATTCTACCTTAACACTTCATTTACTTAATTTGCAGAAGAGAAGAGTAGGAAAATGATACACATAACAAAATTACAAGTACATGAGAGAAACACACCATCAACACAAATCACCACAGGAATCCCAAATAGTCTGCAAAGCCCTGGTCTTTCCTTTGCCAAAATTGCAGAGATACAAAGAGTAATACAGTCTAAGCTTATCCCTCAAAAGTCCAACCTCTCCAACCATGAAAATGATTTAGAAAATACATAATATAGACCATGCCAACCCATTCCCTAGCCTCTAGTGGTCGAGCTCATCATCCTAGGAGCTGTTTCAACCAATTCTAAACAAAGCACTACAATCTAGGCAGTCAAAACAACTTGCCTCTATAAGCTAGGAAACCAATTCATTCATTAAATGTTTGCCATTTTATGAATGAATATTCTAGAATAGGTAAATAAGTGTCATGTCAACATGAAATTACATCACTTACATCAAGGAGGATGAAAAATCCCACCAAAAAGTCAAAACTAGTCAAATGCTGCGTTTTCCTGAGCTGAAGGTGAAAAATTGAGAAAATGTCCTGATGCGTAGCACGCCATTTCTCAACACATAGCTCGCCTTTCAGCCCCGTTTTGGGGCACTTCCCGGCATCCAAATGAGGCTCAGGTGGGCTTGTGGGAAAGGTCTGGATGTCTACTTTCCAACCCAAGTGGAATTTCTCAATTTGGTGCCAATTTTCCCCTCCAAAAATCAAATCTCCCAAGACTGCTTCCTGTGTGTCCAAAAAGGGGCAGTGAGGTCATTTTTTGCATGTTTTTTGACCTTTTGGGGGCCCAAAAATTGATGAAATGTCTTGGCAGTGGCTGAGAAAGTGTAATTTGTCATGAAAAATCCAAAAATGCTGAGTTTTTGTGAAATGGACCTCCCCAACTTAAGGGTAGCGCGCGGCGCGCTACGCGTTGAGCCAAAACCCTGATGCGTAGCGCACTTGAGCCCTACACATAGCGCGACTTTTAGATGCTTTTTGGAGGCCTTTCCGGTGTCCAAATTGGGCGCAGGATAGCTCGTTGGAAATTTCTTTCAGTCTAATTTCCAACACAACTGGAATTTTTCAATTTGGAGTTCATTTGCCTTGTCAAAAGTTAAATCTCCCAAGACTGGTGAAAATGTGCCAAATGAGGCTGCCTCAAGGCAGAGTGCTGTTGCAGTCAACTTGTGAATGCCTTACTCAACTCCAAATTGAGCTCATGATAGCTCATTGGAAAGATATTTATGTCTAGGTATCTTTTGACTCATCAAGAAAGTCATTTGGCCAACCAAGATAGGAGAAAACTTTATTTTCCCAAGGTCACTTCAGAGGTGCATTCGATTCTCTTGAGGCAACGATATTTTTGACATTTCTCTAAAACCATGACACCTGTGTAAAACGTGAAGGAGGGTTTTCTTCTTTGGCATGTTATGGACAAAAACCTCTCTTAGGTTTTCAAAATTCATCTTTGATTGCTCTGAAACATCATGTGAGTGAAACTTATCCCGATGTGTGAAACAAGGAATTTTGTGGAAATGAAGCTAAATGAAGGGGATGAGGGGCTTATAAATTCTTGGGGAAATTTTTGGAAGTAGGGAGGGATTTTAGGAAGCAGGGGAAAGTGGAATCACGGGATCGAGTGAGGGGAAGGGTCCAAAAGGGCAAAACACAGGCCCAACCTAGAAAATTGCCAGGTTGTAGCAAGAAACTAGGGTTTGCGCGAAAATGAGGCATTGGGGGATATCAGTGATGGGAAGCATTTTATAAGGTAATTTAAGGATAGGGGAAGGTGTATGAACATCTGGATACAAGTTTTGCCGATGATTTGACCGTCTAAGAGAAATTAGCTTTCAAAACCCTAGGAGAGAGAAATGACCTTGCCTAGGCGCAACTGAAGCATGAACAAGGTGTAAAATGACTCATTAGACACTGACATGATAATGAAAAACCTATGAATGATGATAGACTCAGCTGAATGATGACATGGACCGACATTTGGACAACTTTAGAAGGAGTGAAAGCAAACCCTAGACCTAATGCCTAGTGACCAAATTTTGCTTGAAAATTCTTTGAAATGACAAAATTTGACCTTGACACTCTGAGACCACTTTGTAAGAGCATATTTGATCACTGAAGGAAGGCTGGAAAGACTGACACTAACAACGGGATCCTTGCCATCAAACTTCCTCATATCAATATTTGGAACATGGTGGGTATTCAATCCAAAATTAGAGTCTATGAAATCATGATTAACATTTCTTTTGTTCTCATAATGAGTTTCCTTTACTACCCTTTCACCATTAGTAAACATATATTGTAGCAACTTTGTCAAATCTATCTTCAAATTGTGCATTTTTCCTTCCATCTTAGCTTCCACGTCATTTATCTTAGCTTCCAAACCATCCATCTTAGCTTCCACTTCATTCATATTAGGTTCCATGCCTTTCTTTAAACCATCCATCTTATCTTCCACACCATCCATATTAGCTTCCACACATTTCTTTAAACCATCCATCTTAGCTTCTGTTACTTTTTGTGAGAGTGAGTTTTGGTGCGCTTGGTCTCGTAATTTTGATATATCATGTTGTATTTCTTCCTCTTATTCATGAATCATGCTAGAGATTTCAGGTTGCTTACTAATTGTTTCCATTTTCTTTCTTCGGGGCATCAATTAATGATAATTATGCTTCAATATGCCCTTTGAATTCCTTCAAACTAATTTTTCAAACCAAACTTATGCAAAATTAAAAAAGAAACTACACACCTTTTTTCACTTTGCAGGAGCTCGATATTGAATCTAACGTATCTTTGAAATTTAGGATCTCGAAGGTCTAAAATTGTGCACTATGCTATCCCTCTGATTCCTCTTTCAAATGCAACCAATCTGATCGAAATTGGATTCTCCAAGAAATAGTTATGCCCAATCTCCCAAGATGACTTAATTATACACTTTTTTTGTAGATCGAACTTGTATGAAGTGCCACGTGTCACTGTTTTAACCCTCAGAGATGAAAATGATGCATAGAAAACTACAGTCCATCCTCTTTCTGTAAATTCTTATGAAATTTCAAATTGATACTCAGAGAAAAAGTTATGGCGATTTTCCCAAGGTCACCTGTTTGTGATGTAATTCGAGAGCCTGCAAAACCCTAACTTCCTTGGATCATATCTTTGAAAATATAGCAAAACAATATTTTAAATTCTGACCTGAGGAGCCTCATGATCACAAATCAAATGGTTTTTTTTTAGATTCTGAAATGTCGCAGAAACAATTTATTTTGAAAATGCCATGATGACTTGTTTGGAGTAGAGAAACCCTAGAATCCAAAGCTCTGATAGCAAATGTTATGAACCAGCTCACAAAAAGATAGAAAAGATAGATCAACGAATTCAAAATCAGCCTCTTTGAGGGGGAAACCTCCACTACATTACATAAAAGAATAATTCTTGGATGATACAAATGACTAAACCTCCTTTTGATATATAGAAGTCTAAGGGGTCACAATATAATCCAAGCCGACATAACAATAATAATATAAGGGCACAACAATAACAATAGTGAGCTTCTATGGGGCACACTAATAACAATATGGGGATAATAGGGGCACAATAATAACAATAAGGGATACAATGACAATAGTAATGGGGGAATCACAGTAGTATAGGGACCTAACATATTCCTATTTTCTTTTTGTCTCAATCTTCTATATTTATTTATGTTTGTAGCTTCTTTAGGTCCTCTACACTTGTTTTCAATTTATTAATTGGACACTATAAGCTGGTTTAGATTAATAACACACACTTGAATATTTTACAAACCAAGTCACATTAAAAGATCTATATCATAGAAGGCCAAAAATTATACTATCAAGAGATTATGAGTTGGTACCCTATCTAGTGGGGAATTTATGAGAAAACACTCTTATCGAGGATTGCAACACAATAGGAGCATTCTAATATGGGGGATGACAAATTCTTTGATTAACAGTGGGATCCAAGTGGTTCAACCCATTATGTGGTAGAGCTTGAACTTCTTATTTGGTAGTGCGATCTAGGTGGATAACCCCACCACATGGACGATAGTGAGCGAGATGTGGAGTTTAGGAAAAATGATGTGGTGTAGGAAAAATGTGTTAAAGCCTTCCACATATTTTTTATTGGAATCCAAGAATTTTCATGTTGGATGTATTACTTCACCCTAGATCAATAGTACCTGTAGTTGTAGGTTTCCTTCATGTCCTATTGATATAGCAGGTGTTGAGCAATGCCTTCATAAATGTTAGATGGGTTCCAGAAATTGGACTTGGAAGTCATCAGGGCTCCATAATAGAATTTCTTTGGGACAAACAACCTCAGGCATGGAGAACTGTGGTGTCCCCTTTAATGAACATAAGACTATCTAACTAATTTAATTATTTAATGACATCTCTTTAGTTATATTGTGTAATTAATTAATAAACGAGAGTATTAAGTGACTTAAAAATTAACTAAATAACAAAGCTTATAAAAAATTCACTTTATTTTATCTTTAAATTTTCCTGGATACTCCACTGGATATTTCATCACAACATATTTGATAAAACTATATTTCAAATTTTACAATCTACATTATTAGGGTTCTATTTTTCTTTAAAATTTTGGATATGTAAATTACAATTAATTGTAAATTTAGATAAATTAAATTTGTACTTGAAATATATAATAGTGAAATAAAAACTCTCAAACCATGATTGAGACACAATATGACCTGGGAAACACTTCTGGGAGAGTACCCAACTAAAAAGTGAGGCCACTCTACTCTCTTTCTCTGAGTAGAAAATGATTGCATGTAAAAATAAGTATCATTTGTGTCTTGTGGGATACTATAGTGCACAAATCCTCTCTATGTTCTCTCTCTTGTCCCTCTCAGTTAATTTTTTCTCATCTATGGAATAGATTCACTCAAAAGAATGGAACCCCTTTTGCTCCTAGTGGTCTGGTTATAAAACAACCTAATAACCTATTAGTGGTTAGGTTTGACTACCTTAACTGTTAGCCAGAGTTATAATATGGAATCTTCTAGAGTATTATTCATCATAATCATGTATCTAGCCTATTTTGCATGAATAATGGGAGATGATGTAGCACCCTCTGAAATTCTGGTTGTGAGAATAGGAAGGTCAACTTCTGAGTGGCATAAATTTTTCATATGGACTTCACTTTATGTAGAATATAAAAAAATGGTGCATTGTCAATTTGGTAAGTTTTACCCCAAAAAATTTCCATTGATGCCTCAAAATTATCCCAGAAGGTTTCATACCCTAATTTTCTAAATTGGGTTGTGCCAGTAAAAACGGTTTGGTGAGTTGATTCCTCCACTTTTTCCACTCTAAAAGAATTGAAATGGATGAAAAATAATATAATGATCCAATACAAGTCACACCCCATTTTGGGAGTCTTTTGGTCCCCAAAAGCTTCTACTGAATGAGGTGAGGAAATGTTTCCTCCACCTTCTCTCGGGTGTACCAATTAGATTTGCATCGAGTTTTCCCTTCAACCCAATTTTCCAAAAGTTATGTTTCCCCTGTCTTATAATCTGGACCTATTGTGCAAAACTATATTCTCTTTTAACTCTGCCTAAGCATCTAGTACGAAATCCTTCACCTAAATTAGGACTTGTTCATCTTTCTCATCTAGCATGGAAGGCTCATAGAGATTCATATTTGTCACATTCACAACTAAGTAAATGTTTATGTATGGGGGTATAATGAGTCTATAGGAATTATATCCCACCTTTTCCAATATCTCAAAGGGACCATATCACAGAGCCTTCATTTTCTTACTAGGACCTTGTAGCCTCTTTGTGTTCAACTATAACCATACTTTGTCTCTGACCTTGAATGACTTCTCTATTCTGTGTTGATCATGCCTAACCTTTTATTTTTCATGTGAACTCTACAGTTTCTCTTGTACTTTTATATCGATCTTCCTGATATTCCAAAAAAAAAATTAAACCCTTAAGGAAGCCCCTATAAGATAATTTTGGATGTGGATCTTGATTATCTTCTTGATTTAGAGGTGTTATTTTAGTCGTGTTTGGATCTCAGTCCATGACGGGGAGATGTGGGGGGAGCTTCGCCCCCCACTACTGTTGTATGGGGATCTATTGGGGTAGCATCAATCTTGAGTGCCCCCTGGTGGGGGTTCAGGAGAAGCACCCTATAAAGCAAAATTTTAGAGAAAAATTCCTTATAAAATATTGTAATTTCATAGTCAATCTAGATCGTTCATTAAGCAGAATATCTAATGGTATAAGTTATGTTAATTTAGGGTTTTCCCCCTTATAAGGAAACCCTATGTTTATATGAGGGCTTTGTATTATGACTATGTATTGTTTTGTGAGAAAAATAGAGTATACTATGTGAGAGTGAAGAGGAAGTTACAATGGATGTACTATAGGTTGTATCCCTTCAATTTGCTAGATAATATAAAAAGGGTTGGTTGATTCTCAGGGGATGTATCCTAGATTAGTTGAAACACATATATTTGTGTCTCTCTAATTTTATGTTTTTTTTTTTTTGTTTCCAATATTTTTATTTCATTTCTTTGTTCTTTAATTTCTAACAAATCATCCCTCACTTCGCCTTGCTTCCCATATACAATATCTAAAGGTGAAGGAGAAAAGTATCTAAAACAAGTTTCAAATGGTGATTTACTAGTGGAAGTGTGGATTTCTCTTTTATAAGAGTGTTTTATATGTACCAAATTTTCATCCTAGGTCTTTGGAATCATGCTTCTAATTATAACTCCTCGAAAGTTGTACCAAATTCATGTTGACTATTTTTTTTCCCATCCATCTATGGATGAAATCTTGCAGACCTCTTCAACTTTGTGTCCATCTTGTCCCACAATGTAGTGAAAAATGCAATAAAAAATTTCATTTCCTTGTCTGAAATGTTACTCCTTGGTATCCCAAAGTGCACCCATACTTGTCCAAAGACTATGCTTGGTGCTTATTTCCCATTGGTGGTCTTTTTACAAGGAATGAGAACACACATGTTGGTGACCTTTTCAACTGCCATGAATAGGTAGTCATGTCCCTTCCTAGTTGGTGGTAAGCCTCCTACAAAGTCCATGGAAATTCTTTCCCATGGAAATTCTTTCCCCTTAGACTCTTATATATAGAAAGGAGGTATTGTCATTTGTATCATCCAAGAATTGTTCATTTGTGTAATCTAAAGGAGGTTTCCCTCTCAAAGAGGCTTATTTTGAAGTCGTTAATCTATCTCTTCTTCTATTTTGTGAGCTTGTTGCAAAACATTTGGTATTAGAACTTTGGATTCTAGGGTTTTGATGCTTCAAACAGGCCATCCTGGAATGTTCACTATAACGTTTTATATATGAATTTTCAGAAGATGAAATTAAAACCCATTTGAGCT
Organism: Pinus tabuliformis; assembly: GCA_031772625.1. Lineage (NCBI taxonomy): Eukaryota > Viridiplantae > Streptophyta > Pinopsida > Pinales > Pinaceae > Pinus > Pinus tabuliformis. Next base: position 262,022,914 of record CM062816.1, on the reverse strand, counting down.
GAATGCTTGAGGAATCTCGTGTCCAAATTTACTATCTTGTTGCTCTATATTTGGGAAGATATGAATTGAGGAAGTTAAGGTTTTTCCAGGTTCCCGAATTCCATCGCAAACAGGTGACCTTGGGAAAATCGTAATAACTTTTTCTCTGAGCATCGGATTCCAATTCCATAAAAAGTGATAGAAATAGGACAAAATGTAGTTTGTTGGGTATCATTTGCAAGACCAAAGGTTGAAATAGTGACACATGGAACTTCGTAGAAGTTTGTTCTACTGAACCAGTATATAATCAGGTTGTCATGGAAGATTGGGCATAACCCTTCCTTGAAGAATCCAATATTGATGAGACCTATGGGGTTGGAAAGAGGACTTAGAGGGTTACAACTAGAAGAAATTGTAGAACTTGGGAATTCTAAATTATAGATTAACAATCGTTTCAAGATTGAGATCCTAAAAGTAAGAAAAAGAGATATGAGGAAGTTTGATGGAAAGGATTCGGTAACTTGGATACTACAGATGGAACAATATTTTGATCTACATGATGTGAAACTTATACAAAAGGTATGTATCTCATCTTTATATTTATAACCGAATCACATTGTATGGTGTAGAGGGCTTTGTTCTTGTAAACCACTTGTCATCTGCTCAATTTTCACAGGGAAATGATAGAACATTATGAGGATACAAAGAGAAACACATTCTTTAGTCAATTGATAAATCTCAAACAAAAGGGTTCTATGGAAGAGAACATTGAGGACTTCAAAAATTGAATATAAAGGTAAATGATATTCCAGAGAAATAGAGGATTGATGTCTTCATAGGGACTTTAAATGATAGCATTCAACATGAGGTTCATTTTTGGGAACCTGATTCATTGGTGAAGGCATTCAGGTTCGCAAAAAAAATTGAAAGAAAAATTATGGCAACAAGGAATCCTACCACTCACAAATATAAAGATGGAATTTTTGTTTCTCCTAGCCTTCCACAACCTACAAGTTTGACACCACAATAATTGGAAGAAAAAAAAGAAAATGAGCTTTGTTATAGTTGTGATAGAAAATACACTAAAGATCATAAGTGTGCCGAGAAGAATTTTTTTTACATAGATTGTGAAGAGGAGGAAGAAAATGATCAAGAAACATCAAAAGAAGAGTATATACACCAAGAACCAACCCCAAATAAAGAATAATGACTCTGACCATATATTGTAGTGCATTGGTAGGAATTAACGCTCTTAAAAAATATCAAGAGAGATGGACAAATGAAGATTGCGAACAAATGTTTGGAAGGATATCTTCATTGCTTTGTATCTGATAAACAAGCATAATGGGTCAAGTGGTTACCTCTAGTTGAATGGTGCTATAACGCTTCAACAAAAATGACCCCATTTATGGCACTTTATGGATATCATACACCATGCATCACATCATCTTTAAGAGAAAATTATAAGGTTCAAGCAATGGAAGATCACACCAAGCATCAACAAAAAGTTCTCCAACTTTGAAAGGATAACCTCACTTTGGTGTAGAATCAAATGAAACAATAGACAAATCAACATCACAGAAAAATAAGTTTTGATGTAGGTGATTGGGTATTTTTACATCTACAACCATACAAACAAATTTCCCACAAGCAAGCTAAGAAGGATAATAAATTATCACCAAAGTACTATGGTCCTTACAATGTGTTACAAAATATTGGTACTATAGCATACAAATTGGAGGTTCCTGCATCTTCCTGAGTGCACCTAGTTTTCCATGTTTCATGCTTAAAGAAGGTTATAGGTGACAAACTCCCAGTTCAAACAATATTGTTGGAACTTGATGAGGAAGGAAAAATCATATTGGAACTTGAAGAAGTCACGGAAATAAGAACCCTACAGCTATGAAATCAATCAATTTCAGAGTATCTCATCAAGTGGAAGAAATTAGCCGCAAACGATTCCACATGGGAGGATGAAAATTTTATATAGAAGCATCCAAAACTACTCAAGCGTTGATGACAACACTTTTTTGAAGGACAGGGGCATGTTAACTCCCTATACTACTAGTGTAGGCCCTTTTTGTTATTAGTGCAACCCCCTTATTGTATTGTTGTGCCCATGTAGTCCCCATATTTTTATTATTGTGCCCATAGAAGCCCACTATTGTTATTGTTGTCCCCTTACATTATTATTTTTATGTTGGCTCTAATTATATTGTGACCCCTTAGACTCCTATATATAGAAAGGAGGTATTTTCATTTGTATCATCCAAGAATTGTTCATTTGTCTAATGTAAAGGAGGTTTCCCCCTTGAAGAGGCTTATTTTGAAGTCTTTGCTCTATATATTCTTATATTTTGTGAGGTGGTTGCATAACAATGTCCCATCCTTCTTTGGCATAACGATGATGGGTGACCGACATGGTCATGATGTACATGATCGGATGACAACCTGTTCGAGTAGTTGTTGCAATTGTTTCTTCACCTCACTTGCTTCTATAATAAATTTCATATACAACCAAAGGTTTGGAAATGGGGAGTTCGACAATAGTTGGATCTCATTATCCACATCCCACTATAAACCCTCGTAACGCATCCCTATATTCCTATAGAAACTCTTCCAGTTACTATTTATGTTTCTTAGTACACACCTTTGGGGATGCCTTATGGTGGGCTCCAGTATTGTAGCAATAATGCTACAACTCCTGGAGCTTCCTTCTCTAATTTTATCAACCCGGTAGTTCGTAACAAACTTGGAAGCGACGGTGCTGTATGCACAAGTATTAGCTCTTGTCGCAGCTGTCACTTGGTCAGCTGGCAAAAGTCCGCTAGGGCTCAAGCCAACTTCTATGAGTTCTCAAAAGAAGATTTTTAACTGATGAATGAAAGCTATCTCAAAGGAAATTAACCTACTGTAGGAAGGAACTGAAAGCCAACAAGAAATGAAAACCCTAGCAAACCCTAATTCTACCAGCTAGTCCTACTGATGCAAAGGTGGGAATGTAAACTGCTGAAAGAGGTTCCATTACTTCTAGGAAGGTGAGATGCATGTGTCTAGACTTCTTCGATCTAAAGAAAACATATTCTTGTATTTGTGTTCAAGTTGTTGGAATTATTATGTGTGTGCTTCTAACTGGGTCTTTACTGTGCAGGGATAGATCAAGGAGGGAAATGCTTGGAAAAGGTCAGGAAGGGTCAGAGAGGGTCTAAGGAATCCCTAGCATCCTTTCAGAGAAGTTCACAAAGTTTAGATGCCTGGCACCCGTGTTTACAAGCTTCTACAGGAAGTCTGTGGGGGTTCTACAGGATGTTCAGAATTTCTACAGGAAGTTCAGCGATTCCTACAGGATGTTCTGCAATAGGATTTTTGGTTGATGGATGAGTGGAAGAGGCTATATGGATGGATAGGGAGGTAGGAGGGGAGCTTGTGATGGCTTATGGACAGGGAGATGAGATGAAGAGGGGGGGTGTGCAAAGATGGTTGGTCTAGAGGAGGTTAGAGGAAATGGAAGGCCAAAAAGGTAGAGTCACGTGGCTGATAGAAGAGTTAGAAGGCAAGTGGTCTAACTGGGAGATGAGTGGATGGCCTAGGCATGGCTTAGAAGGATAAGGGAGTGAGGGAGTAGTACTGCACAGTGTAAATGAAACAAATCATCCATGTCTTGTACATAACCGAAATTTCATCAACCTATTCTAACCATTTTTATGAAACCACAGAACAACAACGTGATTTTGTAAGGAAACTCTTGCATGGTACTGAAGCAAAGATTCATTCCACAAGATCTGAACGCATGGATGCTGCTACAACCGAGAACATTACATCAAAGCTTGCATGAACATGTAAAACAGTGCTTTTGGTGGGTGGCACGGTCTGCAATTCCAGTCCCTAAACAGAGGTGGAAGTGAGTGTGCGGTCAACCCTTTTTGGAACTCTAATTAACTCCAATCTCCTTACTCTAATCTAAACTACTGAAAGCAACTTTGTTCATAAAACTAACCTACTTAACCACACCAAGAAATTCGTCTCAGCAAACTGTGTTTCCAAATGCATGTAAAGGAAAAGAAATACAATGCTGAAAGAAAGGTAACAATACAAAGGAAGGAGGCCTATTGCTCTCAGGTTGGGCCCAACCCCGAGAGCTATGGTTCCTCTAAGAACTCAGAACTGAACTCAAATCTGCCTGCTTTTCATTAGAAGATAATAGTCATAAGTCAAATAACATGCCAAAAATGGCTTACAAAGAGCAAAACAGAGCTATCAGCTCGTAGTTCAGAATATGCAACAAAGTTTCAAAAGTCCCCATCGAAGGCTACAACCTCATCATTTATACATTACGAGGGCCAAGCTGGCCTCCTAAATTAGTGGGGTTTGGCTGACCAAACTAAGAGTAATCTGCTGCTTCCTCAAAATCCGTTTGGCTGCCTTCTAGCTCGGTGGTGGTGGCTGTTGGAGCTCGGAGTTGGGGGTGAAGATCACGAGGAAGGCCATTCAATGTTGTGGACAACCTTCCTACAAAATCTCAATCCCCTCTTGGCTGTCTCCTAGCCCTCATCTGCGTGGTTTTGCTCCATTAAATGTCAAAAAACCTGAAATAAACATGTGTTAGCCACCTAGGAATAGTGACTGCCCTCATTGGTACAAATGACATAAATATACTAAGAAATGATGAATAAGTTTTGAAAAATGAAGGGTTGAGCAAGGGTAGTTAGGCCAAATGAGCCCAAAATGTTACCAAATTTGGGGCTCATCATCACCCCCCAGCTAAAATGATTTCTCATCCTTGAGCAACTAATCCAGCTCCTCGTCCTTCATTGCCTTTACTGCCACCCTCACATCCCAAGCTTCTGCAGTAGTGTCCTCCTTACTGACATGGAACCCAACCTTTCTTTCCACCTCTTCCCACTGTTCATGCTCATCTTTCTCTGTGTTGCCTTCCATCAATCCTAACAGCAGAGGTGGGCTTAGCTTGAGGCCAATCCAGCTGGCTTGGAGGTTCTGCATAGATTTCTTATAGAGGGGCACCCGTACTAGAGCTTCCCTCATTCGAGTTGGAGTATGATATTCTTTGATTTTTAGACTGTGGGCCAATGTATTCCATCGGCGGGTGCAAGCGTGAACACAGTTGTCCCCTAGCAGTCTCTCCATATCCTCGAAATGCGATATGGCCTGGGCTTGCTGATCCATATATTTCAATGAAGCTTGAGGGTCGGTGGATAAGTGTTGGTGTGCTGATATCAATGCAGTTGGATCCCCTGGTTCTGCTCTAATTAGTAATGGCTCATTCAGCTCTCGGTTCATGACCGCTTTGGCTTCTGCTGCTCTTTTGTCTTCATGGTTCAACCATGAGGCAAATGCCATTAACTGCATATCCCCTAAGACTGTGTTGGGATCCCATGAAGTCACATTAGGAAGGGCCAAATTATGGAGGTAGAACTCCGATAGTTTGGCCTTATCCTCTGATGAACTGGTATTGCATAATTCAGTGAACTACTGCGGGTCTTGGAGCTGAGAGATACCCCTTTGCGCCAAGGTGTTGATTTGAAATTGTAGCCATTGGTCTCTCAGGTATAGGCCATAGGATTTGGCCGGCTGTCTGCATTGTATAGCATCCATGGCCCAACTGGCCATGCAGGCCAATTGTGCCTCTTTCTGCTGCAGCTGTTGTTTGAGAGCTTGCACCTCAATTTGTGCTTGCAGTTCTGTTTCCTGTAGATGCGTGGTTGGCTCTCCAAGACCGATTTGCAGTTCCTTTCTACCTTGTTGTTCTGCTGTGATGTCCCCTGAGGATGTGCCTGTTCCTCTCCTCAGCTCCTATAGCTGTAGTCTAAGTTTTTCGTTTTCTTCCTATAGGAACACCCGCTGGCAATTTGCCACGTGTTTAGCCATAGCTAATTCCCTTCTTGCCTCCTTGAGTTGCTCCTCCAAGGGGCCTATGTCCGCCACACCTTTTGATTTGGCTATTTTCATCCACGTGTGTGTTCGTACTCTCTCTTCCTCCAATACAAAGAACAGTGGCACAGTGAATTTCTGTGGTATAATTTTGCCAGCTTCTAAGAAGTTATAGTATGGGCTCAGACTTGGCTGAGGGCTAGGCTCCGGAATATGCTCTTTCTCTTCCTCTCTTGGTGGCTCTACTTCGTCCTCCCTCGGTGGTGATGAGGGTGCTTCACCTTCCATTCTCTCCGTTTCCTTAAGCCAGGCTAAGGTTTCCTTTAAAGCAGCCTCAGCATCCTGTAGCCAGGTTTTTGAGGCCAACTGGTCCAACCTCTCTTTCCAAGTAGTTGTTTTCGGGCTCCCCCTCTCGTAGGTGACTGATATCTTTGAGGGGGACCTCTCCCTGGGCGAAGTAGGGGCATCCTCTATAGTGATTGGGCTGCTGGATGGAGGCTGTGGCTTGCCCGTTTTTATTCTCACACTTCTCCTAGCTTTAAAATATAGAGGGGCCTCCCTCTTTCTCTTTTCCTTTGGCTTAGGAGGTGTACTGAGGGTGGCCAGCACGGCTGCTGCCTCCCTTGCAAGAACGTCGGATTTCTTTTCCTTGGGTTTTCTTTTCTCAGGGCTTCCTGTAGAAGGCCCTTTTTCAGCTGATTTCTGGCTTCCTGTAGAAGCCGGTTTTGGTTTTCCTGTAGGAACAGGTGGCACCGTTTTAGTTTGTTTTGCTGAGCGTGTTTTGCTTTTTGACTGGGTCGAGGCTGCTGTCGAGGTGCCCTTGCTGACGTGGACCTGCTCAGTCTTGTCCACCCTGCTTTGTAATCTTTTCTCTCTGGGCGTTAATATGGGTGTGTCATCCTTCTCTTTGGCACCCTTTTTCTCTTGCTTCTCCTTTTGCTCTTTCTTCGGTGCTTTGGCCGTGGGTCTCTGGCCTTTTTCTTTCTTCCCTACGGGTACTGACTCCTTCTCCTCGCTGCTGGAGGAACCAAGCTCTTCAGTCAACATTTTTATATCGCCATCCTTAGTCAAATTTCGGAAGGCTTCCCATGAGAGAGGGACTTTGTATGTGTGGAGTGCATCCTCCACGAGGAGCTTAATGAGCCCGTGATGAGCTACCTGGTCTGGTGTGCCTTCTCTCAACTTGGTGGCACATTCAGTCATAGACTGTAGTAGAAAGTAGGGAATACTTAATTTGTTCTCTGCAGGTAGGTCCATCTGATGCCTTAATTCTGTGAGTAGCCGAAAATGGTACCCATACACAATGCTAAACCGTCCTTCGCAGGTGATGTACTTCATAATTTGGAGGCTGACTTCGCTCCAAAGTGGCAGTAAGCTGGTTCTGCGAACCCCGTTCTTATCCTCTGAGAATTGCTCCTCTGGTGGGAAGAATTCCTTCTTAGCCTGCTGGCCTAATTTCCTCTCTTCTTTGTCCCATGGTACCCCCATTGGGAGCTCAGTAACTCGGCTGATGAATTGTGGGGTGAGTCTGAGACTCAAACCCCTGAAATTGACAGTGGCTACTGTCGTTGATTTTGGCTTCAGAGCCCGCAAGAACTCCTCTGCCACCTCATCATCATACCCTTGCAATTTGTCACAGAATGACATCCATTGCGCGCGAGTGAACAGCTCTACCACCTCAGGGTTCTCTCTTAGTTTCTTTGAGTTGGTTGGTTCCTTTCTGATGAAGCCACCTGGCATAGTGAAAACTGCTATGTTAGCTGGAGGTGGCGGATGCGCAAAAACTAGCCTTTTGGGACAGAGCGTAGAATTACACCTCTGCCACGCATACAATTTACGAAGACTATCTCTAGACGAGCCTCAGCAGGGCTTAATTACAAATCATATCCTGTAGGAAACCTTTCATACACCTCGACGACAATTCATGCAAACGACAGACAACACTTGCAATTCTTTTATGAGCAGACTGTAGAACGTCGACTCCGCCACCCTCGAAACCAATTGCATGGGAGGCAAGGTTCAGGCTTACCTTTTTAATTCGCCACCTTTGACGTGAAGAGCTCAATTTTCCTCGTGGCAGTGGGCTTCCTGTAGGAGCAGCTTTCCTGTAGAAGCAACGCACGAGTTCTGTAGAACACTGTAGTGGTTCTGCACCCTCTGTGCTGCTATCAGACATTCGAACGGCCGAAGACTTGGAGTTTCGAGCTTCAGAGGAATCCGGATGCTCACTCGACTTCTAAACGGCTGATGATAAATGCGTGGGGTGGCAATCTAGCCGATAGATTTGAATCCGGCGGAATCCATGGTGTGGGGGTGAGTTGTCCCTGCCGGACCGTTGGACGACGTCACTTAATCATTCTACTGCAAGTTCCCTGACTGCCGCATCATTCTCCGCAGATCCGCCACCGTCATTTCTGTTAAAATGCGCTTCTCCCCGACTGGATGGTTCTCACGTGTCCACTACCCGTTCCTTTTTTCCACGACCACCTTTTACACATCTGACTAGACCATCTTATTGGTTGACGTGGCCAGCTGAATGGCCATATGACCTCTCAACCCATTCATCTCATACTTGCAAACATTTCAAAGTAGTATTCATGTAATTCGACGAAAGAAAGGGCGAGGCACTTACCTGTGCGGCCGCGACATGATTCTTCAGGCTTCAGGACGACGATGACTAGATTTGCTTGTTGCTGCTATTTGCACAGGCCCGGAGGTTCCTCGTCGCAGGCTGCTGATGATGAAACTTGTGACTCGGTTGCATGCGCCCGCTTTATTATTGCATGTTGCAGGCGATTGAATGGTGTACACTCTAGTTGGCTGAACTGCTACGGGATTCCTGTAGGATGTCCTGTAGCAGTTTGTCCTCCTCGGGTGCATGCTGAACGGTGAAGATAGTGGCATCACGATCTCGCTCGCAGGGCCCTTGGATAGCTGTGATGAGTATTGCATGGCATCTCGGCATCTTTTTTCATTTAAGAACCGCTCCCTCTTGATAATTCAACGATCTGTTTTGATTGTGCAGGTACTTTTATTGCATGTCAACTGGGGTGGTAGAAGGAGGTGACAGCGGCGTGTGATGGAGAAAATAGTAGCTTTCATGCCTCCATGTCGAACCTTGGCCATTAGATCTCCCCACACAATTAGTTCTGGGCTGTCCAAAACTTCTACAGGAAGTTTCCTGTAGAAATACAGAACTTCCTGTAGAAAGTCTGTAGTTTCCTGTAGAAGACTAAGCTGTGATGAAATCGTGCCCATACCTTGGAGAAGATGAGTGTTTTCGGAGGAGGTGCTGGTGAGGTCACCTGGTAGCATGATAAGGACCCGTGACTTTGAGTTGAGAGACCTCCTCTCCTTCATAGAATACCTGCAACCTGCATGCATTGCCACATTGTGAACTTGCTGTCCCTGTTTTTTTTGTTTATTTTTTTTTTTTTTCTTTTTTTTTTTTTTTTTTTGAAAGACACCAGGGGCGCCTCAATGAGGTTTTCACCCTTGCCATCTACCTTAAGCACCTCAAAGAGGTTCTCACTCAAGGGTCTTTTTCAAATCTCTTTCTTCCTTTTCTTTGAAAGACAGCAGGGGCGCCTCAATGAGGTTTTCACCCCTACCATCTGCCTTGGGAGCCTCAGAAAGGTTTTCACCCAAGGATCTTTATTTTTTTATTTTTTATTTTTTATTTTTAAGATCTTTCAGAGTATGCCCAAAACAGAGGCAGAACCCTTCTCTATGACCAACACTGATTTCTCCACAGTTTTGATGAACTCTTGTCTTGAGAGAGGTTTCCTGTAGATCTTCAGTCGATGCCCATTGACAAGCATGGGGATGGCCTCCTCATCAATGGTCCGAATAAGAACAGATCCATTGTCATGACATTTCTCCACTGCATATGGTCCCAGCCATCTGGTTCTCAGCTTCCCCTTGAAATCTTTATGCCTGGAATCATACAACAGCGCCCAATCTCCTGGCTGAAATTGCTTGTCATTGAGGTGTTGGTCATGCCTGTTGTTGGGAAAAGTATCCAATTCGGAATGCCCCTATCCCACTCTAAGAGGTGATAGTGCCTTAGCAACAAACAAGGTAAACTAATTGAGTATTCTTCTTTATGAAATGTAAATGAGGAAGAAGGATGTAACTAACCGGTGTCTTCCGCTAGTTTGTCGATCCAATTGCTCCTCTCTTTAGTAGCTCCCAGCTCCCAGCTCTCTCACCAGCCCAGCTTCACCGAATTCCTACAAGATCACCAGAGAGAGAAACTATAAGAAGATATAGATTTACATTCATAAAAAGCTCAAGATCAGATTAAGCTAAACATGTAAGCATAACAAAACATCATTGGTACACAGCATGTAGGAGAAACTCAAATAGTTTATTGATAGAGTAATAAAGTCCAAGAGGAGATACAACCAAGTGAGGCCCGATCCAGCATCTACCTCCCAGCAAAGGAATCCCTTCCTCTCCTCCGACAAAGCATAAATCACCCAATGTACTAATCTCAATCTCAAACCAACAGCAATTCTCTGCAAAGTACAAAATTCCAGCCTCTTGAACCTCTGGGTGAGAGATCCATATATAGATGTAAGCAGAGAGGATGAGTCAGCTTATGTTTTGACTTGTGGCTTCTCTCTGTTAGTTCTTGCTTCCACTTGGAGGTTGAGAACCTCTTACTCATCAGTAGTCGAATTCATTGAGGCAAGTGTCATTGGAGAAGATTCTGGAAGCTTCCAGGGTCTTTCCACCTCATTGAACGAGCTTGCCATTTGTCATTTCCTGCTCAGCGCACCCTGGTAGTGCTTCCACCTACGTCGCAGTGCACCTAGCTAGTGAAACTTCTGCATTTCAACGCAGGCAGCTAGTGGAGCCTCTGAATTGATCCTGAATTGACTGTTTTTGAGTGGTTTTTGGTGGAGAACTTTTGGGAGAAGCTGTCATTGGTTGACCTTGTTCCTTTAGGAGCTGTAACAACATCTTTAGGGACTTTGGATCCCTTGGATTATGGACATTTCATGCTTAAAGTTGTAAGGCACAAAAATGTCTATAACAGTTGCCCCCTAAAGTATGAGGCCGTTTATCGGGTGAAATGCTTTATTAGGAGGATCCGAAGTTCATTCAATGCTCGGAGGAGACCTGTAATAAGATACAATACAATACATTATTTTTCATACTATTTTCATGATCTAGTTGAGGTGGGCATTCCCATGCTCAACTTTATAAATTCATTTTTCTGTACATAGAACAGACAATCGTCTGATGGTAGACTGATGATTTTGATGAAATCATCATCCTTTTGGTAGGATGATTATCTGCTGCAATGATGTACATGTCAATGTCTTTATTTTTTCTAAATATATATCGCAGCCCGGATGGATGAAACTAGATCTGGGGTCTTCAATCTCGCCCGATCTTCACTCTAAGTACAAGTCGATCCATGTGAGAAATGTTCTAAAGTCGAACATGGAAAGACATCGCTTGATTACCGGTCAATGATGTAAACCGTTAACAAGCGCGAGAGGAATCACCGATAATGATAATGACCCTCAAGGTACTGCAGTACAATTCACGTGGTGTGAATAAAGGATTTGGCATCGAACACAAAGAAAAATCTTTCGGTCGAAGGTCATTGATGTATACCTATCGCCAGAAGTGAGAAACTTGCCATTGAGGCATGCAAGCTTCAAAGTACTGAAGGGGGTGTCCCTAGATCAACTTCTTGGATAATGATCTGATGTCGACAAGAAGCGATCCGTCAAAGGAGGGCCTTAAAGTATCCCACATCAGTGACATGGAACGGAGCAAATTATTTTGATGGAGGTGAAAACGATCTGATGATATATGGTTCAGGGTGGCGGTCATGAAAAGAATGAAGGATAATGTATGGTAGTGGATAGGACACGGTTGACTTCCCTGGATGACTTCTCTTGAACATATCGGCGACACTTATGTGATGGATTGGTAGCATTTACCCCAAAGGTGGATGGTATGGCGAGACCATGGTGATGTGACCGGTGAATGGAACAACCCAACCCGAATCAGGCACGGAGTGGAAGTGTCATGTTCAAGAGTGACTTGCTACCAATAAAGTTCTTTGAGTTTCTTCCCAAATTTTCCCTAGTCATTGCTGACCAGTACCTCTTTATTTTTGTCAAGCTTGAGGAGGATAACATATGCTTGTTCTATAATTTTCCCTTCGGGCAAACCCATCGCTATGTTTTAACGAGCCTAGCGATAGTGAAACTCGTTCTCGTCTAAAGACAAGTTTGTCGCTATTTAATGTTTTTAACAAGTCTAACGACAAAGATAACTCGGTCCTTTTCATTTTTGGAGAGTCTGAAAAGGTACGTAAAGTCAACTCCGGAAGTCCTTTTTCGTCATCTAATCCCTTAAGCCCGAAAAAGTATAAAACAGTACAGAAGGGATGAGTTTTCGATAGTTTTAACGAGCCGAACAAAACAAGCGCTCGATCTTTTTGTGCAATAATCCCTCAGGTCCAAAAAGATTAAAATCTAGAGGAGGGATAGCACTTCCAGTCGCTTTAACGAGCTGGAAGGCCAAAACTTGGCAATCTTTTCATATTTTATGAGTCAGATGAAAAGAGATTAAAGAAGACTCGTCTTTTGAGGAACGAGTGATAAAACGGGTAGCAGCTGATTCCAGGTGCGGGTTGGAATTTTCCAATCACGGCAGTGTCACAAGGATGGCTAGTGAAATCACTCTTCGCAGCTGTTCCTCAAAATGGGTAAACAATCAATATGGAGGTGAATGATCGGCCAATGGAAAAGTGGAGGTGACGGTGCAAACACGACCAAGGCTTTAATGGCTGATAATGTTACATTCACGGTGGTTATTTACCGGAGGGTAGTTCATTTTTTAACGAGCTTAAACGCGGAAAAACACTGCTCGGTCTTATGTTTATTTTTTAACGAGCATGAACTATGCGCTAAAACTGCTCGATAACATGGTCTAGTTTTGATTTTTTACCATAAATAGCTTTGCTCTTTTCAAAGATAGTACTGTACCCTCAATTGCTACATCAAACTAGTTAGAAATGAATAACATTTGCTTGAAAATGAGATTAAAATATTAATATTTCACTTTGTACTACGTAAAAAGCTATTAAAAAGTGTTTTTACCTCTCATTTTACCATTTCATTTAAACTTGGTTTGTTGGAGCTTTGGAGGTGCCTCTTCCCCCTTGATTTTCATCAGCTGATTTCGGGAGATTCCGTGGACGATTCTCGGCGCCGTCTGGATCAGGTAGGAGCTAAACCTGAGCTCTTTATTTTCATGGTTTCCTTTCTACATTCTTTGCTTGATTTCCTGTTTTTCTGAGCCCCTGGGGTTTGATGGGGTCGCTCTGCCATCAGCGCACCTTGGGCACTCGAAACCTGCGTTGAATGTCAAGAAGTATGAAGGCAGCTTGACCTTCAACGCAGGTGGAACACTGTGCAGGTGCGTTGGGCGCAGAAAAGGATTTTGTTGCACAGTTTTTGATGAAAATTTTTGCCTGTTTCTCATCAAAACCGGGATCTAACTCATCTCATGTTTGTTTTTCAAAGATATTGGAGCAAAATGACCCTTACATGGCGAGAACGGGAACACGAAGAAGAGGACATGATTGCCCTACATGATCCGGTTACGGTGAATGCGCTGCGGAACTGTGGCCTGCTGAAGTTCTTCCGCATCTCTAGCATGAGACAGCAGATCAGCCTACTGCAATATTTTCTCGATGCTTGGGATCCTATCAACCAAGTATTCTAGATTAGGGGCAAATCCATCCCCTTGACTACAGTAGACATTTACTTCTTGACTGGCTTGTCGAGGCGGGGTGCCCCCATCTCTTTGTCAGGTTCGGCCCGAGGGAGTGACTCTGTGAGAGATTATGTCCGCCAGTATTGCAGGGAAGGATCTCAGCCGAGTAAAGATAGTAAGATCGTTATCCGTGAGGTTGCTGATAGGTCCCTTAGGTCTATCTTGTACACTATTGGTAGGATGGCCGGTAGTGCGTCTCTTCATGTGGCTAACAAATCTTATATGCAGCATGCCTTGGAGTGCCTCCAACCAAAAATATTCAACTAGTGTGATGCAGTACTTTTTCAGATGAAAATTCAGTTGACCAAGGTAAAGGACGGGAAGTTGAAGAACTTTGGGTTCGGTTCTATTTTGACCACCTTTGCCTTGGAGAAGATACCACTGATGCAACCACAGTACATTGCACTCGACCTGCCTTCTCCTACTGAACCACGCATGCAGAGATGGGTTGATCACATGTCTAGGCTTGCTGGTCAATCTCAGATTTCTTTCTCTGATACCTTCTTTAGGTGGTTCGAGCGTCAGGAGATGGTCTATTCCGAGTATCCATATGTTGGCATGGACTTCCGGGGTGATCCGGATTTGGTACTGCCGTACGGCGAACAGTGGGGCGCTATTGGTAAAATCTTCGACCATATCACTGTTTACGGTTTTTATTTATAATGTCCTTGTGCTTTATTCTATCAAGGCTTTAATCAAACTCATGTGTGCGTGCAGATGTTGGTCCTGTTCGTCCAGTAGCTCGCCCGAGAGTGCCAGCCGCTGCCCCAGCAGGAGAGGTTGCCGGGAGGGTTATCCTTCGTGACCTTGATGTGTCCGAGACCCTTACAGCTGTGCAGGAGCAGGTTGAGAGCCTTACTCTCGGTATTCCAGATGTGAGGATCGACGAGTTACCTTTACAGTTGCAGCGGCATACTACTGGTGTGCCTAGACGATGGACTCGTCTCTTACGCATGATCGCACAGGCCGTGACGTGCTATCATGAACATCACTAGACTAGGGTGCCCCCTAGCATTTTGAGTTTTTGGGTCATGTGACCAATTTTGTCTTGGTTACAGAACATTATATGTAAACCATAAACAACTTTTATATATATATTTTGATTTTCGGGGTTTTATTCTGGTTGAGTTATGTGATCCATATGTACAACAATGATGATGCGTTTCTTTTTATAAATGTCGCAAATGTCTATCTAAAACATAGTTTGCTAATGAGTCGGTTAATGTGTTTAAGTTTCTGGAAATATGCTGGTATTGAATTAAATCAAACTGTCTTTCCAAAATCTTAACCCTTAGAAACATGTGATAAATGGCTGGATTTCGGACGGAATATATACCATTGAGTTGTAGTATTACGAGTTGTGAGTCTAGCCTGACGATTAGTCGGTGTATACCATGGGTGATGGCATCAGAGAGCAGTTCTATCAACGCACTATACTCAGCGATGTTATTCGTTGATTGCCCAATACATACCCCTCTGAAACTTACTAACTCGCCGCTTGGATCAAAAATGGCCCAGGCTGCGGAGGATAGGTTCCGCGAACTACGACTCGCTCCGTCGGCATATCCAACACATGTCTCCAAAAGGTTTGACATCTACAATAAATGTAAAAAGGTGGATTACTCAACCAAAACAAACACTTTAGCGAAAACAAAATACAACAAAAGCATACTGGTTACTATTTAAGCATAGTAACGCTTGAGGTACAACCCATTACGGGGTTGTGCCAGTGGAATTCCGTCATAATCCATTAACTCGCAGGCTCCTTTTGCTAACACTCGTTTAACAATATAGGGGCCCATCCATAAAGAATTAAATTTACCTGCTCCCAATTTATCGGATTCTTGGTCGTAAAGCAAGACCAAGTCACCTTCTGAGAAGACACGGGGTTTGACATTTTTGTCGAACTGCGCCTTGACTCGTTTCTTATGGGCTTCGTTAGCCAAAGTGGCATCACGACGGGTTTCATCCAATTCAATTAATTCCAAGAAACGGGCCTCTTCTTCTGAAGTTCCGGGGAGGAGATCAATTGCGAGTTTAAGAGACGAGATTTCACACTAGACTAGTAAGACTGCTTCCAGGCCATATACCAGTTGGAAAGGCGTGAACCCGGTCGTATTCCTTACCGATGTTCGGTAAGCCCACAAGGCTGAGTGCAGGATTAGGTGCCACCTTCTTTTGTGAACTCCGATCATCCTTTGCAACATACGCTTCAGGACTTTGTTGATCTCTTCAACTTGTCCGTTGGCTTGTGGATAATACGGGGTAGAGCTGTCGTGAGATAGCCCTAGCTTGGCAGCTAATTCAACCATCATGTGATTGCGAAAATGCGATCCATGATCTATAACTATAGCTTGTGGTACGCCGAATCTGGCGACTACATGATTGAAAAAGAAAAGGGCAGTTGTTTCACCAGTGTTATCTAATGTAGGCATCGCCTCGGCCCATTTGGTAAAATAGTCAACGGCGACTATAATATACCCTGCCCCCCGGTCGAGGTGGGGTTACATGTCATGAAATCGATGCCCCATTTGGCGAAAGGCCCAACAACAACTATTGGCTGTAAAGGTGCGGGTGGTCTTCTGGTTTTGCTATCAAAAATTTGACAAGCATGGCAACTTCTGACTGTGGTTATGTAATCTTTGAACATGGTTGGCCAGAAATATCCTGCTCGTAAGATTTTTTGTGCTGTAGCATATCCAGATTGATGCCCCCCACATGTGCCTGAATGACACTCATTCAGGGCTTTTTCGGCCTCCTCATGGGTGAGGTACCTTCTCAGAACTGTATCGATACCACGACGGTAAAGTGTATCACCGACGATCATGTAGTCTTTTGCTTGGTATCGGATACGTTTCTGTTCTGAGTGAGAGGTGTTAGGCCTGAACTTTTGGGTTTGGAGATAAATTATTATATCTCCATACCACTCATTGCTTGTAGATATCAGAAACAAATTCTCGTCCACGATTGATTCTTCGGATGTTTCATCGCTGGACGACGATGGGAGATCACACAATAATTCTGCGAAAACTAGAGCTTTCTTTGATTTGGATTTTACAAATTCCAGATCAAACTCTTGAAGGATTTCTATCCATTTTGAATATTTTCCCCCCAGCAACTGTCGCGACAATATATAAGTCATGGGGTTGCAATCTGACAAAATGGTAGTTTTCCGAAAGAGGACATAGTGTCGAAACCTTTGTATCGCTTGAACAGCCGCAAGCGCTAGTTTTTCAACATAAGAATATTTACTTTCTGTATCATTTAAGTTTCTACTTAAATAATATATAGGGTGTTCAATTCCATCGACTTCTTGAACTAAAACCATTGCGATGGTTGTATCTGCTGCAGCCAGATACAGGTTAAAGTCTCTTTGATAATCGGGTGCGTACATTAATGATTCTTTTATTAAGGAATCCTTTAAAGCATCAAAGGAAGCTTGCGCAACCTGATCCCAGACGAAGGGTACCTCCTTTTTCAAAAGACGTGTATAACCTTTAGCAAGTTCGGCGTAATTTGGAATGAACCTCCTCAGAAAGTTTGCTTTCCCTTGGAGTTTCTGAATCTGAAGAAAATTTGAAGGTGGAGGCAAATTGATGATTGCCTGGACCTTACAAGGGTCGAGATGAATCCCATCCTTTGAGACTACAAAGCCAAGTAAACGACCAGAACTGATGCAAAATACACATTTGTGCGGATTGAGTCGTATCTTGTAGTGTCGACAACGTAGAAATATCGCTCTTAAGTGCTGCGGATGATCAGTCCGCTTTCGCGAATGAGCCGGAAGGTCATCGAGGTATGGTTGAACGATGTTCTTTATGTCATGGAAGGCATAATTCATTGCCCTCTGAAACGTCGCCTCTGCGTTCTTTAAACCAAAGGGTAATTTTCGATATGCGAATGTGCCCCACGGACAAATGAATGCAGTCTTTGACTGGTCCTGTGGGTGGATATTTATTCGATTATACCCGGAAAATCCATCCATGAATGAAAAGATTTCACATCCGGCGCATTCATCAATTATCTGGTCGATGAAGGGTGTAGGGTAGTTGTCTTTCGGACAAGCTTGATTTACATCCCTATAATCGACACACACTCTAATTGTCCCTTGTTTCTTCATAACAGGGACAATATTCGATACCCAATTGGTTAGAGGAACCGGGTAGATGAAACTAGCGTGGAGAAGTTTTTCAACTTCTGCCTTAATGGCAGTGGCTTTCTTGGGGTGCACTTGCCTGAGCCGCTGTCGTACCGGTTTGACATCTGGATACATCTTAATTTCGTGTTCAACGATACTCGAGTCAATGCCTGGTATTTCGTCATATGACCAAGCAAAGACATCTCTGAACTCGCGAAAAAGAGCGTTATATATTTCCAGTTCTGAAGGAGAACAACCTTTGCCGACATAAATATTCTCTACAACATTTGGTTTAGTCGAGATATTTATGGCTATAGTCTCTTCAATATTGGATAAGTTTCGCTCGGAATCCACCGTATTTACAGTATTTGAAAGGAATTCAAAGACTGTGGGGTGATAAAGGTCATCTTGAGTATCTTCTTCATAATCTGGAAGAAGGGAACGATGGTGGCTATCATTCCATGGTGCCTCTTCAATCAACATTGATTGTAGAATTCCTTGGTCGGTTCCATGCACTTGCGACCAAGGATCTAAAGGGGTACCATATTCTCTAGACCTATCTACCCAAACGCTTGATGAGCGTTGATTTGGGTTCACCTCCCATGCCAGAAACATTGATTGCTACAATATTTCTATTGAGCTTGGGGGTAAAACCATTACATGATCCATGTTGATATCGTCTTCTGAGATCTTCGTGGAAGATATCATATTGCAGGTACCTATCGACGCTACTTCTGCCAAGTCGATTGGAGGTGGAAGAGCGAAAGTTCCCATTAGTATGGGATCTTTTAGTAGGCCTACTCCGATATTCTGAAGCGAATGGGGGCTTCCATGGATCATGGGAATGCTCCCTGTAACTTGTGAACCATTAGGGAGGAAGTTTTGTTGGTCGACGATCGTAATCCCCCCTTGAAAGGGGAATGCAATCTTTCTAAAATAGGTTGAAACAACAACTGCCATGGCATAGATCCATGGTCTTCCTAGTAGGATGTTGTAATCAAGATTCCCATCGATGACTTCAACATCTATTTCTACTGTTTTTCCTCCTAGTTCAACCTTCAAGTTATTTAGGATACCATATGGGGTATATGTCCTTTCGTCGAATGCTTTTAATGTTGTCGAGGATCGTGACAAGGTTGGAGATCCTAAAGTTTTCCAGCAACTCATCGACATAATACATGTAGATGCCCCCTCATCAATAATTGTTCGATGAACAGTTTTGTTGAGGGATTTCACTTGGATAAGGAAAGCTAGTTGAGTTGGTAACTAAGGATCGTATCCTTTGTGGTCAAAGGATACAAGATTGGAATCCTTAGGATCAACCCCACCAATGGCTGATAACAAAGCCTGCCTTTGGGATGGGCAATTTTGTAGTACTTCAAGAGTCGACATAGCGGATGGCGATTGGGCCAAATATTCCACTATGTTATAATGCTGCGCTGCTCTGGCGTGAGGATTAAATGTCGACTTGTGTACTACTCCCTTTGGCTGTTTTATTGTTAATTAAGGAATGATGGGTGGTACAACTTCTGTCGAAGTTGTTGTCGAACTGCTTGGTTGATCTTTATCCTTGCCGTTCGACAGCTGCGGATTCCCATAATCTTTGTTCCTTGTTGAAATCAAAGCATCATTTTGTTGCTTCGAAATCGACAACATTAGTACTTGCGATGGGGAAGAATTTCCACTATCAACCAGATTTTGTCCTGGATTCGGGAACGGATCAGTTAACACAGCTGAGGTTTGCGAACTCTTGAAGAATCTTTTAAGCTCAGCTTTGTATGGACAATCTGCAGTCTAATGATCCTCATCGCATATATAACATGGATTTTTTGGTTTCCTATTTCTAGGAGGGTTCGAAGAAGTTTTTGCAGGAGATGACTCATCCTATTTCTTCTTCTTACCTTTGCTTTGCTTCTTCTTGCTTCCTGGTTGTTTGGTTTCTTTGCCCTTATCTGCTGATACGACATTTACTTCCGAAGCAAGAATTTCGTCTTTTGCATTTTGATCTGAAATCTTACGGGATTTCTTGGAGGCAGCCTTTGTCGATTTCGCGTTTGTCGTGCCAATCACGCCATCACCGGCGTGAGAGTCATTGTTTGATTTAGGAGGAGGAGGAATTGAAAATTCCGGTCTAGGGGCGTCAGGTATTTTGTCGTAGAGCGTGCCAGACTGGGTATAGACCAAGTCTAGATATTGCGCATGAGCGATAACTTGCTCTTCCGTTACGACTCCCCCCTTCACCACATCTTCTGTTATGGCAGGAAGTAACGACTTGATAAACCATTCAGCTAATAGCTGATCGGGAACGTACGTTTTTACCATCCTACGACGACGTCGCCACTCATGTATATGATCAGATATGTGAGTGGCCGTGGTCTATTTGAAGTTGGTTAAGATTTCCGTTCCCGTTTCATACCTTATAGGTAATTGAAAATGGATTAAGAAAGTCGTGGCTAAGGTGCTGAAATTGTCGAATGAAGCTCTAGGCAATTCAATATACCATTTTGCCGCTGGACCCGTTAACGTCCTCTGAAAAAGGCGAAGCCTTATCGAATCATCGTTCAAGGTGTTTGATGAACACCATAGATGAAATGTAATCACGTGATTCGATGGGTCTTCACCTGGATTTCCATTGAATTTAGGAATATCTGAAGGAAGTTTGTGAGGAATTGCTGGCCACCAAGGGGCGTAAGCAATTGGATCGTCTGTTAACCGGTGTAAATCGAGTAACTCTAAAGTTGCCACGAATGGTAACTGTTGATTCAGGTTAGGTGAAGCATACCCAGGATACGATGGAATCGCCTGAGCAGTTGGCCTTTGCATGCCAGCATAATGTAATTGATGCTGGTATGACTGATACAGTTGGTGGACATGACCACCGTAAAGTGGTTGATTTTGACCGTTTTGAATGTACAGTTGTCCACTGTTCGCAAAGATCTACTGCTCAGAACCTTGGTATACTTGTTGGAATTGTGGTTGTTGATATTGCACCAGCCACGGTTGCGAAGCCATGTTCTGTTGCGCTATACTAACCGTTGGACCAAGGTGTGGGGTAATTGTACCCGTTTGGACCTGTGTCGCCCCACCAGTAGGCGATTGTGGTTGAGTCACAGGGTCAAGGGGTTGTTGCATTACAACCTGAGAAATCTGAGGTTGACATACAACAGGCAACGTTTGAACTTGCGACACTGTCACAATAGCTGGTGTAGACGGGATGTTCGACATAGGTACACATTGTTGCATAGAATACACAACCCTTGGTTGTTGGGGTAGTATAGGTACCCAACCACTTGATGTAACTCCAGTATAACCTGAATACTGTTGAGAACTCCCGTATGGATATCCTCCCAGAGGGGGCAATGAAAGGGCATACTGCCCCCCATACGGTGGCAATCCGGAACTCAAGGGGATTGTCTGCCCTTGGGGACTGGATTGCCCAAATTGACCTCCAAATGGATCGATATGGCAAGTCTCAACATAAGAGTTGCCGGATATTATTCCGGAGGAACAAACAAGAACGGACCACACTGTCGAAATAGTCTCTGGATGGACTCTTTCTAGCGGTTTTGAGCTAGTCGGGACAGATGGTATGTCGGCGAACATTGTCGGAGTGACGGCAGGGAGTTCTGCTGTCGCTGTGTCATTCGACACAGTCCTAGATGTTGATGGTTGTTCAGACATTTTGAGTCTATCCAAAATATTACCTAGCGATTCTACAGGAACTTCCACTGGTGGTAGACTAACTTCTGACGTTGAAGGAAATAGAGTGACCCCGACTCCAAAATGTGTTGGAGTACTTGCTTGCGGATCTTCTACAATTTCCTCTATCGCAATCAAACCAGGTGGAAGGGGAAGACTGTCAGGTCCGTAAAATATTTCTGGTGCCGAAGAAGGGGTTGAATCAACAACGACAGATGTTTGAGGAACAAGACTCTCTGAACCGGTTACAGATGGAACTGGTTCAGTAACACAAGTGTTTGCTCTCAGACTAGGATCAGTGTCACTGTCCCTCTGTGGTTGTTGAACTTCTTCTGTAGAAGCATTTTTTCCAGAAATGTTTGGAGTAACCGGAATCTCAGATGTTGTTGGAACACTTGTTCTAACTTTGATAGGAGATTTCAAACCGGTTAAACAAGTTTGATTTGTCCGTACTGTTTTCGATTACGGAGACAAAGACGGTTGACTCATAAGCCTCCGCGAACGACGGGGTTTCAATTGACTTTCTTCCACGATTGCGGATTACTCGATCAACCAAAATACAAAAAGGGAAATATGTTTCCGAATTAAATGAATTTTAGACGCTTTAGACACAACTTGCTTTTTCAGTTTTAAAGAGTCGAGAAAAAGCTAAAGATGACTCTAGTCTCCTTCGATATTTTAACGAGCCCGAAGTGACAAATGCTCGGATGGACTTTTTCTGTTATAGAGTCTGAAAAAGGCCAAAAGGAACTGCTCTGGAGTTCTAGGTAGAGGGTGTGCCAAATGTTTCGCAAAACTGCACAATACTTTTTAAGGTACGGGCGGTCAATCTTCCCGAATGCTGTGTTCAGTGCATTGCGATCAGTAGGGCGGCCGAAACGGCTTCCTAAGGATAAAGGTTTTATGCCTATAGGGGTCTCCCAATATATACTCGACGGTACGTGGGATCACAATCCGTACTGGCGCTATCGTTCCTCAGGAGGAATCACCCAACCATCAGCGAGATCGACAGTCACCAGGCTTTACGACGTCGGAACACGTCTCTAGCCTAGACCTCTATGTTGTGCGTTAAGTTACAAAGCGTTATTAAGTTCATTCAATTTATTTTAGGTTGATCTTTCTTAGAAGTTTGCCTTTTTGGATCACCACGAGATGTATGATACAATTCCTAAATGCAGTCTAAAGATGATAAGCAAGCTTTTATATCTTTTCAACAATGAAAATCCTAGCTACAAGGGAAAAGGAAGACACAAACTTTTCTCAAAGAGCATAGAGCACACTGTAATGCACTTTTCCCTAAATCAAAGCATGCAAACTATCAATATGCAAATGCACAAATGCATGTATTTCTTTTTGCTTTCTTAATATTGATGCCTAAAAAGAAAGCTGTTGTAAAAATTTGAATTCGATTTCAAGTGAAAACATAAACAAGTTCCTTTTTCAAAATCAAAAAGACGATTACAACACTTTATGATTTACTTGTTTCGACACTAGAAATGCATAAATTCAAACCAAACTACAAAAGTAAAAGCTCAATCAACTGTGAACAGCAAACAAACTCACTCCTAAGATCAAAACGACACTTACAACAGGTCTAAATCTAAGGGCGACAGTATGACTAGTTTACTTTTGTAATGGGAAACTGCAAATGATGTAACAAATACACAAAGAACAAATATAGTTTCTTTATACAACTGAGGCGGAATTGAGGCAAAGAAAAGGGGTTTCAGATAGGTACACTGACTGATAACAGGCTGCAAAAAACAGAGATAAAACTGAGCAAAAGGAAGCAGGGAACCACAACTGCACAAGGCAAAGGCTGATCAGCGCACCCTCAGCACAGAGAATCTGAACTTTAGCACAGGTATCCTTCACGGGACCTGCGTTGAAATGCAGAAACTCTTCACAGAGTCTGCGCTGAAGCAGAAATGAGAGTTGTTTCTGGGTTCTGGGTTACGGTTTGCAGTTAAATCTACAATTTTTGGCCAGATAAAAGCTATCAATTAGGTACAATTAGGAGGATGATTTAAAGGAGGACTAAGATCTATCACAAAGGGCTGTTAGAGCACTTGTGGATCAGTTTTTTCAGATCATAAAAACAGGCCCAGTGAGTGGACTAGAGTGGCAGATCTCTACTTTACATTTGAAAATGGCAAATGCATTTCGATTCGGCACTCCTGAGTTTATGAGAAGAACAACAATAGAAACACAAATAAACCAACAAGATACGATCCCCAGTGGAGTCGCCAATTTGTTGTTGGGAAAAGTATCCAATTCGGAATGCCCCTATCCCACTCTAAGAGGTGATAGTGCCTTAGCAACAAACAAGGTAAACTAATTGAGTATTCTTCTTTATGAAATGCAAATGAGGAAGAAGGATGTAACTAACCAGTGTCTTCCGCTAGTTTGTAGATCCAATTGCTCCTCTCTTCAGTAGCTCCCAGCTCTCTCACCGGCCCAGCTTCACCGAATTCCTGCAAGATCACCAGAGAGAGAAACTACAAGAAGATACAGATATACATTCATAAAAAGCTCAAGATCAGATTAAGCTAAACATGTAAGCATAACAAAACATCATTGGTACACAGCATGTAGGAGAAACTCAAATAGTTTATTGATAGAGTAATAAAGTCTAAGAGGAGATACAACCAAGTGAGGCCTGATCCAGCATCTACCTCCCAGCAAAGGAATCCCTTCCTCTCCTCCGACAAAGCATAAATCACCCAATGTACTAATCTCAATCTCAAACCAACAACAATTCTCTGCAAAGTACAAAATTCCAGCCTCTTGAACCTCTGGGTGAGAGATCCATATATAGATGTAAGCAGAGAGGATGAGTCAGCTTATGTTTTGACTTGTGGCTTCTCTCTGTCAGTTCTTGCTTCCACTTGGAGGTTGAGAACCTCTTACTCATCACTAGTCGAATTCATTGAGGCAAGTGTCATTGGAGAAGATTCTGGAAGCTTCCAGGGTCTTTCCACCTCGTTGAACGAGCTTGCCATTTGTCATTTCCCACTCAGCGCACCCTGGTAGTGCTTCCACCTGCGTTGCAGTGCACCTAGCCAGTGCAACTTCTGCATTTCAACGCAGACAGCTAGTGGAGCCTCTGAATTGATCCTGAATTGACTGTTTTTGAGTGGTTTTTGGTGGAGAACTTCTGGGAGAAGCTGTCATTGGTTGACCTTGTTCCTTTAGGAGTTGTAACAACATCTTTAGGGACTTTGGATCCCTTGGATTATGGACATTTCATGCTTATAGCTGTAAGGCACAAAAATGTCTATAACAATGGCACACCTTTCTCTGAAGTTGAACCACTTCTAAGTGAAGGAGGGCCTGCATTCGGTGCTCGTCCAATCCATTCAGCTGCAATAACCTTTCTTGTTGGTCATGGCTGAGATCTAGGTCCAGCTAAGCTGCCATCCTCAAAGTGTTGTATTCAAATTCAATTGACAGCAAAGCTCTCTTTCCATGGACCAGCTCATAAGGTTTGAAGCCGGTTGTGGTCTTCCAAGTGGTGTTGTAAGCCCATGTGGCCTCAACCAGGCGATCTACCCAATCTTTCCTACTGCTGCTCACCACCTTAGTCAAAATCCCTTCCAATGCTCTATTGGTGACTTCCACCTACCCATTTGCTTGAGGATGATAGGGGGTGGAAGTCCTATGCTTGATTTTGTGATGAGCTAGTAGGTCTTCAATTAAGTTGGATGTGAACTGGCTTCCTTGATCGGTGACTAGCTCTCTTGGGTAGCCAAATTTGTAGGAGATGTTTTCTCTTAAGAACTCAGCCACCTTTTCTTCTGTTGCTGCTTTGATTGCCTTAGTTTCTGCCCACTTTGTCAGGTAGTCTGTGCACACAATGATGTAAGACCTTTTCCTCGAAGGAGGGTTGATTGGACCCACAAAATCCATACCCCACTTCTCAAATGGCTCAAGAGTCACTTGAGGTTGGAGAGGCATCTCATCCCTTTGAGTCAGTTTCCCCATCCTTTGGCATCGGTCACATTGGCTGATATACCTTCTGACATCTTGATGAAGTGTGGGCCAATAGTAGCCTGCCTGCAGGATCTTGAAGGCAGTCCTCTTTGCTGCAAAATGTCCTCCACAAGTCCCATCATGACAGGTGAGGAGGATATCAAAGACTTCCTCCTCCCTTACACAACGCCTTAAGATCTGATCAGGGCCAAGCTTGAACAGGTTGACCCCGATCCAAGTGAATGAGGCACTTTTTCTAATGATTCTGCTCTTCTCTCTTGAGGATAGGTGCGGAGGGAATTGTGCTGAAACAAGGTAGTTTGCTATATCAGCAAACCATGGAGAGAGTACTGAAATAGCAAACAAATGTTCATCCGGCATCTGGTCATCCACTGTTCCATCCTCATCTGCAGATAAATCCAATCTAGACAAAAAGTCAGCAACAACATTTTCTTTACCTGGTTTGTCAACGATAGTCAAATCAAACTACTGCAACAAAAGTAACCATCTAATAATACGAGCATTCACATCTGGTTTATTCATTAAATATCTAATTGCAGCATGATCAGTATGCACAAATGTTTGATAGCCAGTGATATAATGTCGGAACTTGTTCAGTGCATGGACCACAGCCAAGAATTCTTTCTCAGTTACGGTGTAATTCAGTTCTGCTTTGGATAAGTTTTTGCTAACAAAGTAAATGGCATACGGAAGTTTTTGTTCAACTTGTCCTAAGGCTGCCCCTATGGCTTTATTCGAGGCATCAGTGTGGATGTGGAAAGGTAGGGCCCAGTTTGGACCTCTCAAGATTGGGGCAGACACCAACTTGTCCTTTAATTCATTCAGAGCCCTCTGACAATCGTCAGTCCATTTAAACTCCACATCTTTTGCCAAGAGGCCAAACAATGGTGAGGCTAGCTTACTGAAGTCTTTAATGAATCTCTTGTAATACCCTGCTAATCCTAAGAAACTCCGAACATCCCTTACCTTTTGAGGAGGTGGAACCTTCTTGATGAGAGCAATTTTGTTAGGATCCACCTGTAACCCTTGGCAAGAAATTGTATGGCCTAGCACGGTCCCTTCAGTCATCAAGAATTCACACTTTTCAGGACTAAGGGACAGGTTCATCTCAATGCATTTGGTTAGGACTTTTCCCAGATTGGACAATGCTTCCTGGAAGTTGGACCCATAAGGAGTGAAGTCATCCATATAGATTTCCACCGCATCATGGACCAGCTCAGAAAAGATGCTCAAGACGGCTCTCTGGAAGGTAGCAGGAGCATTGCATAGTCCAAAGGGAAGAACTCGGTAGGCAAAGGTACCCCAAGGACAAGTGAAGGTGGTCTTATCTTGGTCTTCCGGGCTGATTTGGATTTGGTTGTACCCGCTAAACCCATCTAGGAAAGAGAAAAACTTCTTTCCTGCCAGTCCATCCAACACTTGATCTATGAAAGGTAGAGGAAAATGGTCTTTCTTGGTAGCTTTGTTCAGTTCTCGGTAGTCCACACAGATTCTCCACTTCCCATTTTTCTTGGGAACCAACACCAGGGGGAACACCCATTCGCTATCTGATATGGGGTAAATGAATCCGGCATCCAACATTTTTTGCAATTCTTCCTTGACGATGTCCTTAAGGGCTGGATTCATTCTCCTCTAGGGTTGCCTAACTGGTTTACAATCCTCTTTGATGTAGATGTGATGGGTACAGGCTGAAGGATGGACTCCTTTCATCTCCTTATAGCTCCAAGAAAAAGCATCTAGATGACTGGCCAACAGACTACACAGCTCCTTTTCCTGGGAAGGAGATAGGGAGGAGCTAATCTTCAACGTTCTCTCAGGGCCGAACTCCACATTTTTTACTCTGGGAGTGACAGGGTTGGTCGAACAAACGTCCACTAAGGTGCTGGCTTGGGCATCCTCCACCAATTCTTCTAAGGACAGTGCACTGGGGGTGGATTCTGGATCAAGGTCTCAATCAGATCATCCTCGGTTGGGGGGTCTCCCCTAGTGGTGTCTAGGGTGCACAAAGGTGCTGAGGACACCTCATCCTCTTCTCCTTCTTCCAACCAAAGTGGTAAGTCATGCTCTAATGAGGGTTGGGCAGGAGGGTATAGGACTAGCTGCTTGGACATAGGACCATTTTTGATGGTCATGTTTCCTGCACGGCAGCTTATGTAAGCATCTGCAGTGGCTAACCAAGGCCTTCCCAAAATAAGAGGATATCCAGTAAGCTTTGCCTTTGGTTGCAGAACCAAGAAATCTGCGGGGTATTCCCAAGAGTCAACAGAGACCAAGACATCCTCCACAATCCCTTCGGGAGTCACGGTGGAGCGATCTGCTAGTTGTAGGACTATCGAGGTCTTCCTCAAGGAACCCTGAAGGTTGAGTTTGAGCATGGTATCTCTGGTCATCACATTAATGGTAGCCCCCAGATCAATCAAGGTGTGAGGTATGATGGTGCCATTTATGTGGACATCTACTACAAGACTCCCAGGATCTAGATACTTTGGGCAGATGACTTGTCCCAAAATAAGGCCAGACAGTTGTCCTATGACATCAATGGTTGAAGCATCCCTCTTTCACCTGCCTGGGTGTCTGAAACACTTTTCCTTAACCAGCTTGTTGTATATTGGTACATCTTTAATGGCTTGGAGAAGTGGCATTTTCACACACAACTGTTTGAGTTCTCCCAGAAGCTCGTCCTCCTCTGGGTTGGGTTGTGTGGTGGCTGCTAGTCTCTCAGGAAAGGGTGGAATAGCCTTTGGTTCAATTTCTTGTTTATCTTCCTCGTCCTCTAGGGGAGGAGGTTGGCGATCCGGAAGAGTCTTTCCAGACCGCAGATTGATCTCCTGGATCTCCACAACATAGGTAGGGCATGATGTTTCCCCAGTATATACCTGCTGGGCCTGTCTGTTGTTGGGGTTCGGGTTCGGTTGAGCAGGCATTTGAGGTTGCCTTGGAGGAGCAGGAGGTAATGGTTGTGGTTGAACTGGTGGTGGAGGCAAAATGGCGGGAGGAGTGTTGTACTGGGGCCTCCACCCCGATTGAGGTGCATTCCACTGAGGCTGTGGCTGGGTATGTGAGTGATACGAATGAGTAGTGGGTTGAGTATGGTACTGAGGTGGGTAAGACCATGGAGGAGGCACAGACCAGGAAGGATGAGCAGGGGGACCCCAGGAAGGCATAGGAGTAGATTGGTTGGGGCTGTAATAAGCTTGGGGTGCCCCTTGCATCCCCTGCTGGTAAGGTCTAGGTCCTTGTGGCCTCCTTTGGTTGAGGAAATAGAGAGGTTCGGTGGGGGATTCTGTCCCTTGATACATGGATTTAAGCCCAGGTAAGGTTGGACATTGGTTTGTGGGGTGGTCCTCCTCATAATCAAAATATACTTCAACTGAATGTAATGGCCATTCGTTCTTAGGGTGTTTCCTTGTACACCTAGGGCAGAAGATAGCCAAGGCCCTCTCAGCTTCTTCCTTCTTCTGCTGGATCCTGAATGTATCAAGCTGCATGGCAATTGTCTGTCTCACCTCACTCTTGAGATCCTCTAATTGATTTGCAAACTCATGTTTGGAGAAAGGAATACCAGCTGAGAGGAGGTTTCCTCTACCTCATTTCCGGGCTGCCATAGAGTGGTTTCTAAACACAGTCTTTATGTCCTCATAAGGCAGTTGGTAAATATCTCCTCCAACTAACATGTGAAGGGTATCTAAGAGATCTTCAGGGACTCCTCGGAGCAGGACCAACTTGAGGGATTCAGGGTCAAGTGTGCACTTGGCCTTTTATAGCTAAGTTGGAACCTTTCCTCGTAATCCTCTAAGGACTCATCATTTCCCATGGTCATCCGAAAGATTTCTCCCTTGGTTTCCTTGGACCTACAGTAGTCCCGGTACTTGGTATTGAAAGCTTGCTGCATCTGAGCCCAAGTGGTGATACTGTTCCCAGGTAAGTCCATGAACCAGCGCAATGCTGCATCTTTAAGGGTTGAGGGGAAGAGTTTCAGCTTCTGCTCATCTTCAGTATAGTCATAGGTTCGACAAAGGACAACAAACTCAAACAAGAAGGTATCAAGATCTTCAGTAGTCAGTCCATGGAAGTGAGGTAAAGCAGAAGGGCTTATGTTCTTCATCTTCATGTCTCCATTGGTCTCTCGAATGGGGAAGGCACCTTCTATTCTCTCATCTTCTCCCCTATTGTCAGCCATAGCTCTAGATGGAATGGTTTCTAACTCTTCTTCTGCTATAGGATCTTCGTATATCTCAGGAGGTTCACCTATAGGTTCTTCTGGATCAATGTCACCAAAGAAGAGAGAATGGTGACTTAGTGATGTGGTGGGGGTGTTGGGTAAGAATTTGCCTGTTTTATCTCGATTCCTACGAGGCATGAAATGGAAAGACTTTTGATTGCTTTTGTTTTTTTTTCTCTGGTACCTGCAAAAACTGAAACAGATTGATCTACAACTAACTATCTTGCAGAATTGAAATGAAAGCAGGAAAGAACTAATCTACTTTGCTCAAATGAAATTGCAGGAATGGAAATGCTAGTCTACGCTTGCAGAATTGAAATGCTAGTCTACGCTTGCGAAAATGAAATTGCGGAATTGAAATGTTAATCTATGAAAGCAGGAAATGTCTATATTACATTTGTAGAATGTAAATGAAATAAACTACTTGGCAGAAGGCGAGAGAAGGAAAATAGAAGAAAAGCAACAATTACTAATACTCTGACGCTTCCCTGGCAACGACGCCAAAAAGAATGGTGGGCTCCAGTATTGTAGCAATAATGCTACAACTCCTCGAGCTTCCTTCTCTAATTTTATCAACCCGGTAGTTCGTAACAAACTTGGAAGCGACAGTGTTGTATGCACAAGTACTAGCTCTTGTCGCAGCTGTCACTTGGTCAGCTGGCACAAGTCCGCTAGGGCTCAAGCCAACTTCTATGAGTTCTCAAAAGAAGCTTTTTAACTGATGAATGAAAGCTATCTCAAAGGAAATTAACCTACTATAGGAAGGAACTGAAAGCCAACAAGAAATGAAAACCCTAGCAAACCCTAATTCTACCAGCTAGTCCTACTGATGCAAAGGTGGGAATGTAAACTGCTGAAAGAGGTGCCATTACTTCTAGGAAGGTGAGATGCATGTGTCTAGACTTCTTTGATCTAAAGAAAACATATTCTTGTATTTTTTTTCAAGTTGTTGGAATTATTATGTGTGTGCTTCTAACTGGGTCTTGACTGTGCAGGGATAGATCAAGGAGGGAAATGCTTGGAAAAGGTCAAGAAGGCTCATAGAGGGTCTAAGGAATCCCTAGCATCCTTTCAGAGAAGTTCACAAAGTTTAGATGCCTGGCACCCGTGTTTACAAGCTTCTACAGGAAGTTTGCAGGGGTTCTACAGGATGTTCAGAATTTCTACAGGAAGTTCAACAATTCCTACAGGATGTTCTGCAATAGGATTTTTGGGTGATGGATGAGTGGAAGAGGCTATATGGATGGACAGGGAGGTAGGAGGGGAGCTTGTGATGGCTTATGGACAGGGAGATGAGATGAAGAGGGGGGTGTGCAAAGCTGGTTGGTCTAGAGGAGGTTAGAGGAAATGGAAGGCCGAAAAGGTAGAGTCACGTGGGTGATAGAAGAGTTAGAAGGCAAGTGGTCTAACTGGGAGATGAGTGGATGGCCTAGGCACGGCTTAGAAGGATAAGGGAGTGAGGGAGTAGTACTGCACAGTGTAAATGAAACAAATCATCCATGTCTTGTACATAACCGAAATTTCATCAACCTATTCTAACCATTTTTATGAAACCACAGAACAGCAACGTGATTTTGTAAGGAAACTCTTGCATGGTACTGAAGCAAAGATTCATTCCACAAGATCTGAATGCATGGACGCTGCTACAACCGAGAACATTACATCAAAGCTTGCATGAACATGTAAAACAGTGTTTTTGGTGGGTGGCACGGTCTGCAATTCCAGTCCCTAAACAGAGGTGGAAGTGAGTGTGCAGTCAACCCTTTTTGGAACTCTGATTAACTCCAATCTCCTTACTCTAATCTAAACTACTAAAAGCAACTTTGTTCATAAAACTAACCTACTTAACCACACCAAGAAATTCAGCTCAACAAACTGTGTTTCCAAATGCATGTAAAGGAAAATAAATACAATGCTGAAAGAAAGGTAACAATACAAAGGAAGGAGGCCTATTGCTCTCAGGTTGGGCCCAACCCTGAGAGCTATGGCTCCTCTAAGAACTCAGAACTGAACTCAAATCTGCCTGCTTTTCATTAAAAGATAATAGTCATAAGTCAAATAACATGCCAAAAATGGCTTACAAAGAGAAAAACAGAGCTATCAGCTCGTATTTTAGAATATGCAACAAAGTTTCAAAAGTCCCCATCGAAGGCTACAGCCTCATCATTTATACATTACGAGGGCCAAGCTGGCCTCCTAAATTAGTGGGGTTTGGCTGACCAAACTAAGAGTAATCTGCTGCTTCCTCAAAATCCGTTTGGCTGCCTTCTAGCTCGGTGGTGGCGGCTGTTGGAGCTCGGAGTTGGGGGTGAAGATCACAAGGAAGGCCATTCAATGCTGTGGACAACCTTCCTACAAAATCTCAATCCCCTCTTGGCTGTCTCCTAGCCCTCATCTGCGTGGTTTTGCTCCATTAAATGTCAAAAAACCTGAAATAAACATGTGTTAGCCACCTAGGAATAGTGACTGCCCTCATTCGTACAAATGACATAAATATACTAAGAAATGATGCATAAGTTATGAAAAATGAAGGGTTGAGCAACGGTAGTTAGGCCAAATGAGCCCAAAATGTTACCAAATTTGGGGCTCATCACCTTACCTCTTTTAAACTCTTCTACGAATTGATTTTCTCTTAAAAAAAGTAAAACATACTTCTTATTGGAGCTGATTAATTTTTTGGCTTAATTGGCACTTATTAGTGAGATTTTTTATTTGTCTTTGTGCACATAGATGGTGAATTATTTTCCATCATTGACAAGTTGGTACTAGTTGGCTCTCCCCATGAGTATTTTATCTTGCATGTACATGTAGGGACTTCCAAACATGACTCAACATACATCCACAGGAATGATATATAGTTCTACTTCATCAATAAAAATCAACGCTAATGGAAAATCTAATTTTTCACAATTCTTTTACCTTCAACTTCACATCCTTATTTGCCCATCCTAATTGATATGGTCTCAGACGATCACTACTTCCAATCAAATTTGTTGGACATCTCTGTTGTAATGAGATTCTCTTGCAATGCTGATTCAAACAAAGTATCAATATTTGTCTTCTTGGCATGTATCTTTATGTGGAAGAGTTTGGCCATTTCTTTCTCTTCCTACTATTGAAGGATACTCACATTCACCTCCTCCTTGTATTGACATACAAACA
Source organism: Pinus tabuliformis (assembly GCA_031772625.1). NCBI lineage: Eukaryota > Viridiplantae > Streptophyta > Pinopsida > Pinales > Pinaceae > Pinus > Pinus tabuliformis. The sequence goes on along the minus strand of CM062816.1, from coordinate 261,990,023 downwards.
ATCTTTGCATCCACATCTGAGATACTCTCAACATATTTTCTAGAATTAGTGTCCATGAGATTCTTCTTTTTATTGTGTTTTTTTTCTTAGAGTTAAGCTCTAGACACAACTTCCAACACTTCTCCTCTATATGACCATAATTTTTATAGAGGTTACTAGGATATTTGCACTGGTGTGTTGTGGCTATTGGCTTTTTATCTTTTCCCCTTTCCACTTCTTCTTCCCCTCCTTCTAAGTTTCATATTTCTACTTCTGCTTTGATCCACTTGATTTCCCTTTCTTCAATCCTGTGCTCTCTAGGCATTATGCCTATACACGAGCCTCATCCACTTATCTAGGATTGAATAACATCAATTTCTTCTACATATGGATATGTAGAAATCGTAAATACTTGAGGGGTACATATGGGTTCTTTGAGGATATACCAAACATTATGGCCATCTTTCTAAACTCTATGGTGTTCTCCTATACACTCAACCCCTCCTTTTTCTTGAAGTAGTACGACTAGATCAACTTGTCCTCTACATATCTAGTAGGGTATAACTATGATTTTATTAGGTCTTTGAAGTCCCCCCACTCAGTCACTACAAGGTCTCTGTCCAACCTCAAGGTCTGTGTGTGGCTTTCCCACCAAGTTAGGGAATTCCCTCTAATTTTAGCCATGCAAATGAGATATTTTCTTCTTCCTGAATATGATGGGCACTTAAATACACTTCTAATTTCTATAGCTAGTGATTTAGCTTTATAGCCTTTATATCACCTTGGTATGACTTGAGGTGGACCTTCACTTCCATTTTCAATACATACTATAATTGATTCATGAAACTCAAACTAGGATGGTTTTTTCCGATTCCTTTCTACAATTGGTTCTTTGTTTCTTCCCAATCTCCCAATATCCCCTCTAATTTACCTTCTAAATTAGGACCCCATCTTCTATAAATTTCTTGAGTTTATTTCTCAGGGATGACATGAGGAGATTCATATTATAACTTATATCTATAACTTGTGCTTCCAACTACAAAAATATCTCCTTTGCAAGATCATGAGGGTCATCCATATATTTGTCAGCCATGATTAGGGTTTTATGAATTTTGTCCTAGATGATCTAGATCCCATACAAATATCCATAATCTTTCTCTAATACCAATATGATCCGTAAAATTTGATGGATACTCCACTAGACTGTTTATCACAACCAATTTGATAAAACTATATTTAAAAGTCTAAAATCTACGTTACTATGGTTTTATTTTTTTAAGATTTCTAGATCTCTAGATTACAGTTAATTGCATATGCATGGAAATTAAAATTATACAAAAAATAGAGAATATTGAAATTAAAAATCACAAACCATGAATGACACAATATATTACTTAGGAAACCCTTTCGAGAGAAAACCTAGTTGGAAGGTGAGGTCGCCCTGCTCTCTTTCTCTGAATAGAAAACGGATATGAGTACAAAGACGTATGGCATCTGGCCTGTTAGCTACTTCAGTGTGAAAATTATGTGCATATTCTCTATATCCTATCCCTATAGCCTTTTTTTTCTCATCTATGGAACAAATTCACTCGAAATAATGGAACCCCTCTTCCTCCTAGTGGTCTGATTATAGAAAAAACGGATAACCTACTAGTGATTAGGTTTGACTACCTCAACTATTAACTAGAGTTACAATATGGAATCTCCTAGAGTCTTCTTCACCGTAATCAGGTGCCTAACCCATTTTCTATTAATAATGGGGGTTTACATATCAACCTCTCAAATTACGGTGGTGATAACAAGAAGGTAGACTTATTAGTGACATATTTTTTTCATATGGACTGTAATTGAGGTGATTCTTATGTCGTTGGAAATGTCTGTGTTTGTAGAATATGAGAAAAGGTTGTGTCGCTAAAGAAACTAGGTTTTACCCACAAAGAAAGTCATTTGTTGCCTCAAAATGTTTTAGAAGTTTTCAAACTTGAATTTACGAAACTGGGTCCCACCAGTAAAAATGGCCCTATGAGCTAATTCCTCCACTTTTACCACTATAAACACATCGATATGGGTGTAAAATAATATAATGATTCAATCTAGGTCATTATTAAAAGAGGGAAAATAACCCATGGTTTTTGGAAGACCCATGGTATTCTGATAGCCATCACAATAAAAGAAGGAAGGGATCAGTTGAGGGCTTGAAGATTTGGATTATTGTGAGTTAGATTTGGGAGCTCTATTATCTTATTGTATGGGGGGGAAACCTTGTATATTTACCATTTTTGGTGTTCAGATACAAACCTTAGCTGATGGTAATTAGTTTCGGTGGTGGAACATTCTATCCTAGATGGTAAGGAGGAAGAACCACTTCAAGTTCTTTAGTGGTGTTTAGGAAGGAAGGATGAGATTTTGGAAGTAATGCTTAGAAGGTTGAAGCAACATACATTGTAGATAAGGGAGTCTGAGGCCATAAATGATACTTTTTGGGGTTAAAAATTTTCACCTAAGTGCCACACTCTGTGACTTTATTCTACACACACACACACATATTTCTAAGGGTTTAATAAAGACATTAATCAAAGTTTGAATGGATAATTGATCACTTTTGGAACTTTATCTATCATGATTGACCATCATAATTTGACAGGATGCGACATCAACCCTCATCATTGATGGAAAAATGGATATCCATGCAAGGATTATGATGAACACTTTACAAAGATCACATTATAACTCATATTGAGGGTTGGATGGCTCAAATATAACCTCTAATTGGATATTAGGTTGTGTCAAAATTGGGCCACTAGGATAGAAAAGAGTTTCATTGTATTCGAGTGCATTTTGTTTTGTAGTGGTGAAAACTATCCAAGAGTGGAATGAAAGAGAGAATAATAAAGGTAATTTTTATTCTCTAGAAACCCATAGGCCATAGGTCTTAAATAACTCCCTAATGAATGCCTTCTCCATCGTATATGTATCATTTCCATTCAAACAAAAGGGAGTAGTGCAATCTCACATTCCAATTGGATTATCTCTAAAAGAGTTTCCTAGGTAATATCTTAGTGTTCATTGTCATTGGTGTCTATTTTTATTTCAATGTTCTCTGTTTTTCACCTTTTATCTATTGCATGCATAAGTAGAAAAAATTAATTAATAAATCAAAAAATATAAGAAAAATTAACCCTCATATTATATATTTTAGATTTTCAATCTATTTTTATTAGATTTATTTTGAGAATTTATCTAATAAAATATCCATTATAATTTATAAATCAATATATTTCAAAAATTAAAAAAAAAAATTGGACATCCACATTCAACCATTTAACCATTTAAGTAATTAAAACTTACTGGGATCACATACCTTTCTATATAAAATGACTCGTACCTACCACAATGCATCACTACTAAATAACCCATATTCCAAAAAGTTTGGATATTTATAAGAATACCTTAACATGCATAAACAAAAAACTCCCCACAAATATGACCGATAATATTGAGCTTGTTGTAGATTCGCTAAATGGTATCTTAATTTTAAAATATTTTGTGCATATCATTTTATGATGGATTTTCTTCATCTGATTCTTCCCCTCTTATATTTGGTTATAATTTCCTTTTCATGTTTCACATTCCAAATTATGGACAAGAAACATTCCAAATTAGGGACAAAAACAAAATTTCCTTGGGTGTATAGCTTTGGATACAATGATTGGACGACACAATATAATATATCTAAATTTTTAATATTACAATGGGTCATTATTAGAGCTTATCAAAGTAGAACAACAGTTAATTGTGACTCTTTCCTCGCTATTTTTTTTTTATTTTCTATTCTACGAAAATAAGGAGTTTGCATCACTAACCATATTTTATTTGGCCATTGACCATAGAAGAATTGAAGCCAATTGACTTTAGCACCAATTGTGATGTAGTTTGAAGTTTCATAACTTTACTTACACACGAATTATATAATTTGAAACCATATTATTATTATAATAATAAAAAAAAAACTATTCATGTAATGAAAATTATATAAATACATAAGAGATGATAATAAATGCCTTTTAGGAAATGGGTTGATGTCTTATGTTCGACAATAATAATTTATAATGATTTTTTATTTTTGACATTATGAAAATACTTTATTGTTATTATATAAAGTTTCACGTATTATGACTTGGTGATTTATGACATTATGAACCCGCTTTTCTATTACTACATGCATTACATAATAATAATATGTTTTTACATAATAATGATTTTTTCTCATCAATAATAAATATACTAGGGATCAATTATAATGTTTAACTTAATAGCGAGGACAAAATCAATACATGAAAATGGTAATATTTAGAGCTACTAACATAATAGATGCGTTTTGGCTTTGGCTATCATGTTACCTTAGATATGGCCTCCATAACCACCTTTTTTATTTAGCTACAAAATGCATATCTCTATAAATAAACTATCATTTTCACCACTTAGTTTTATGCATTCAACGTGGCTGTTTTTTCTATATACATCCTCTTGTATACTTTCATACCCTACCACCTTAGTGAGTCCTCTATAGGTTTATTTAAAGTTGAAGAAATCCACACACGGCTTCTTAATTATAGATTCTTCTTACACATCCTTAATCCAACTTGGACATTGTTCTATATTCAAGACTCTATTAATGGTGGGATTACCTTCAAAATCTCCTTTTCAATGAAGATATAATGGATGTTTTTCTAGTTAGATATTAAAAATTAAGACTTTTAATTGTAACTAAAGCCTAGTCCCATGCATTGTTTTATGGATTGTTTCCTTCTGCGGACAGAAGCAAACTCCCTAGACCTAGTGGTCTGATCGAGAAAGAACCAAGACAAAATGTCTTTGTTTTCCTTGAAATTGGTAATATGGAATAAATAATTACTTGGAAACCAATGTAGACTCCCTTCTTCTCCCCACTTGCAAGCTTTAGCTCGAACTCCAAATGCTATAAGTGGAAGCTATAAATTGTCTAAAACAAGTAAGAGAACCAAAACATACAAATAGCATATAAAAATATCTCTAAATAATAAGCTAAGGAGTCATTGTTATACATATGCATAAAAGATACATAGTGTATAGGAAAAAAATGAATTTTTGTATTAATGAAACTAGGAGAAGATTACAACCCTTTGAAATCCTTGACCTTGTAGATCTCTCCTAGCTATCTTTTCCTTCCTTTGTGACAAAGAAAACCTTCAATCATTCCTCAAGTACATGGATGGATTATGGACCTCTCTAGACACAAATGGATAGCATGAGGGCATAACTAAGAGTATCCAAAATCCAACCCAGTCCCAATAGCAGGAAATGCATTTATAGGAAGTAGCAGGAGGTTGTAGATCCGTCAAATTAGGGTAAGATCCACTTTAGAAGGGAATAAGCTCCATGGGATAAGAGATAAGACCCCATTTGTAGGAATTCGAGGACATCCTTAATAGAGGATCAAAACTTCCATGATAAAAGGCTCTATAAATGGAATATTCAAAATTATTTTAAATTTTTTCCTTGTTTCAAGAAGAATCACACATGCAGTGAGAGAAATTTACGCTGAAAATCTCTCCTCACTTTGAAGAAACCTATATCATCACACTTTCTGAACTAAGGAAGTGTGATGGGAACCTAAATTATGGTTTTTAGCCACTAGAATGCATCATTCTTGAAACTTCTGGAAAGGACATGCTTTTATCTTTGCAAGGGATGATTGTTGGGAAAAATACTGGGGGGGTGAATCAGTATTTACAAATCAATAAATTTTTACATTTCATATTCAGATTTCTATACGTGACTTTACTAAATCGAACCTATGTGTGCACGTGACTGTTCTTAAGCCAATTAGCGTATATCCAGTGAACTTATAATTTAGTTAATCCATCATATGTTTATCTCCAGCTTGTGTATTAGTACTTTATTAACCATTAGATAAACATTAACTGTGTGTTGTAATAAATAAACCATCACACATAAGAAGCACATATGAACACCAAGATTTAAGGTGGAAACCTAATGCGAGAGAATAACCACCTGCTTCTGTTGTCTTTGTATTCTTTGTAATATAAAGAATAAGTTGTTTACAATCTTGTACTAGTGCAGACTCATACCAGTATGCAGGCACCCACCTGCAGAAGGCTACAAACTTCTCTCATTCTCTAACTTTTACTAGAAGGGAGCTACAACCCCCTGATATAATCACCATCCACTACTGGAAAGAAGCTTCAACTTCCTCACTGAAGGCTCCAATCCTAAGTATCCTCCAGTGACCATGTTTCGTAAATTTTCAGACTGGATACTCCAACAATTAGTTAATGTGAACAATCAAATCACTGTCACCAGAACACAAAGCCGAACCCAGAACTCTGCATCAAAAATCAGAACCAACTCGAACCTCAAAAATCATATGTCAGAATGTATACACTACTTCAGTGAAGCCAACCTACATGTATACGCTACTTCCTTTAACCAAACCTGTGTATACCTCCAAAACACTAAATCATAAAAACCTCTGAATCAAAACTGTGCCAACCAAAATATTCTAAAGATCTGCTATCAAATTACAGAGTTCTAAATAGATAGTAGCAAAGGTCGCCCTTCTTACTCGATCAATCAATTAATCAAACTCAATCTACTTATACAGTCAGTTCTACTTTCAGATCTAATGAAGACATCATTGACAAACAACAGTAAAACATCAGCACTGATAAGATAGATCATTCATCTTTGAACAATAATATTTTCTTCTTCATACGCTACTTGGAAGTGTCGAACCAGTGTGTATATGCGCCTTCACCAAGGTGAACCAGTGTATAGATCTGCAAATAATAACTTATAACCTCATAGCTATTCCAGACTTTAGATATACCCATGTCATAACATTTAAAGGACAAAACATTTGTTAGCACTCATATCTAGCCTATCCATTATCATATCACATAATGATAAGTCATTTCAGGTCTTATGATCCTGATCCATCATTTGATCTCATCCATCATCAAACACTCAGGTGTATACTTAGTTCAGATCAAGCAAAGCATCAAAAACCCATAACACGCATATTTTCTTTTGATCTAACTCTTCATAAGATATACATTACTTTCACACCTTCACACTTTGATATTCACCTCCTTATATACTTAGAGCCTTTTTCAATACCTAAGACCAAAACAACACTTAGAACTTGTGGTATTGTTAAACGGGATCAAGTATCTGTTATTCTTCTCAATATTCTGGGCTAATACCATGGTATGGACCCTTAGTATTCATTAACATTAATTTTCCATCCCATACGTGTTTTTCCTCTTGTGAAAGTGTGTGCATACATATACGGTCCTTTTGTTCTGTGAACCCACTTGTATACGCTACTTGGACTAGGTGAACCCACGTATACAACTTAATACAACTTAAAACATTATTTTTCTTCAATTGCTTGATTCTGATTTGTAATCCTTTTTTCCATCATCCTGTTCTTCTGTGCCATTACTCTGTTACCTTTGAAGAATGTGAGTTGTCATCATACATCACTTCTGAACTAATTCCTCTGAACTTTCCTGCATTTTGTCATAGCTGTAAACAAAACCTCCATGTATTATGTCACATCCTAATTATACCTTCATTAAGTAGGTTTTCATCAAGGACAACATTAACACAATCTTCCTGTATCAAACCTTTAACCATTATTCTGTTCCATCATTCTGTCACCTCTAATATCTCTATGTTCCATGATTCTGTCACCTCTGATATGTTTGTGTTCCATCATTCTTTCATCTCTAATATCTATCCTGTAGATTCATTTAGTTACCATATACAAGTGAGTTGTTCTGCTACAAGTGAGTTTCCATCAAGGACAACACATGCATCATAATGCCAACAATATCCCCCTTTGGACTTGATGGCAACTACTTTGGTGTTTGGTCACCACAATTTTTAAATAACATCAAGACAAGCACCAAGTTGTTCTAAACATCAAGCTACTCTCCAAACAACACTCTCTAAACACCAAGTTGTTCTAAGCATCAAGATACTCTCCAAACACCACTTTCCAAACACCAAGCTACTCTCCCCCTTTGACATCAAGGGCAAAGGGTTGACTAACCAATGTTAAATGAAGACTTCCATATCTGAACTACTGAATATGAACATTGATCATGCTCCCCCTAGGCACATGCTAAATTCTCTAATCAAACTCCCCCTTAGTACATGCTGAGATGCACTATATCGTCCATGCTCCCCTTGAGCATATGCAGAGTTTGTAGAAATATTTTTGAAAGAATAACATGACTCTATAACTCAACTATGTGAGTATGACCTTCCTATCACCAATGACTCATACATACATCAATCACCCAGCCAAGTGGGGATACACAAAATTTGACTCATCCACCCAACCAAGTGGGTTTACATATTTGACATGATCTTAAAAGTCCATACATGACTGAATATGACAATTATTACATCATAGGTCTTTTCATGAGCTTTACATCAAATGATATACATGAAATTTATAACAAATACCAATGATCTAAAAAAGACCATGATAGGTCTTTTGTTTTAGGTACATGAATCTACTTTACAGACTATATCTCATGTGTTACCCGAAAGCAATTATTCAGTCTGCTTTATGGACCCGAATATTTGTGCGGACGTCGCTCTGATAGAGGTTGAAAAGTAATGATTCTTTAAGCTTTAAGTCATTTCTGTCCGACCAACAGTAATGTTTGATTCCACTTAAGGATATTTATAGAGGGTACCATTATTACAACCTCAATAGATATCTCGTGAACTACCTAGACCTATAGTGTCTCACATGATGCAATGGGTAGACTTGATGGATCGACACAGAGGAGTGCCTATGATGAGGTTTAATCCTACTTTCTTCAGATGACTACAGGAGCATATGATCATGATTAAGGACGACCTTTATGCTGGAGAATATTTATGTGGAGATACAAAGCTTGTTTTATTTGAGGACGAGCAGTGAGGTGACACACATAAAAAACATTTTCATTTTGAATATTTTTGGTTTCTAAGTTTTTATTTTTTATTTTATTTTTATGAGTATCAGAGACTAACTATTGGTTTTTCATGCAGATATTGGGTTGGTGCAACCAGTGGCACGTCCCCACTCCATCAATGAGCACAACCATAGATTAGATAAGATAGAGATAGTGAGGAAAAGATGGAGGAGCTAGGAGTCCACACTTGACAGAGACATTAACCAAGTTTGAGAACCATGTAGAGAGCTTGACCCGACATGTTCTAGATAATGGGGTTGATGATATCCCAATCCATTTACAGAGACATGCTATAGGGGTTCCAACTCTAATCAATCGACTGCTATCCAAGGCTTCATGTGCGGTCGTGTGTTACTGTGATCACTAATGTGATTAGTCACCTAGGGATTTAGAGCCACAGTTGTTCTTTTGCATGTATTTTGATATTGTAGGCCATTAGCCATATGTGTCTTAGAAATAATTTTTGTAAAACTCAAACACTATTTAAAGATATAATCTATGGATATTTTCTACTTTATTCTATTGTCTTGTATATGTAATGCCATCCTCCCACATTTACCTAAGCTAACTGGTCCACTGGTGTAAACATGTGATGAAGAGTTACTATGATATGATTCAACTTTCCATGTACAGTTAAGGAAGTGGCATCAACACACGAAAAACCAAACTGACCTTTCTCAGGAGCTACAGGACCCCAAGGGACTAACCAACCACTCCAGGTGACAAACCCCTGAGTTAGCTTGCTTTTTGTTGAGCTAGTCTCCTAGTCACTCCCATGAAAAGCCATCCAAGCAACTGAAATTCTCCAATTTCTTCCACAACAAGGCATCCATGTCACTGCAACCTTTTTCAGGTAGTTTTGTGCCAGTGACCTCGAATTATGAGCCACATTTTTAGGGCTAGGACTCAGGCCTCTACCCAAAACTTGGTGAAATTATCAGAAATTAGGAAAAATGAGAAGACAAGGCCTCTAATGTGAAACCTAAACAAGGTCCTAACCAAACTCATCCTAACTGTGACAGGCCTTTCATCAAACATATCATGAACATGTAATTTATAGGTCATATAAACACATATGAACATAGGGACCTCATACTTATCTGAGATTCGTGAAGAAGGTCTGATGCCCTCTCACAATAGTTTCATTATCATCTATCAGTCCATACATTCATTAAAAATAAATTTACTAATCAAAACATGATGAGATCCATAAATAAAGTTTGTCATAAACCATGCTTATAACTATCATATAACCAAAAAAATAACAATGATAACATAGCCATTAAAACCACATAATAATGAGTACATTTACACATGGAACATAAGAGGAAAGGAGCTCTTGTTAACATATGCAAAGGTGTAACACCCTCCTTCGACATCCACCCAAGTGATTGGACAACCGGGGTAAAAATTTGATGAGAAGTTACTATGATATGATTCAACTCCCTATGTGTCAGTTAAGGAAGTGGAATCGGCAGAACACATCACACAAACCTTCCACATTAGCAACAAAACTCCCAAGAGACATCCTAACCACTCAGGTAACCACCCCCTGTGACCAACTAAAGTTTTAGTGCATAAAACCCATTGACGCTTCTTTTATATGGACAAGGGCACATCTGGGAGCCTCTAGAAGCTCCCACAACAAGGGCAAGGGAGCTTATAGGGAATTATTTCCCAGTGTTATGCCTGTGAATCTGGGATTTGTGCCAATTTTTCAGGCTCAAAACCGAGGTCACTACCTGAAACTCAAAAATAGGTTCAAAAATGAAATTTCATAGTGGAACAAAAACATTTTCAAAAACATCAACAAGGACTAAAATGGACCCTTACTAGTCATGACAAGCATTTCATCAAACATGTCACAAACATGAAATCTACAGGTCTTAACAATAGAACTGAACATAGGGGTCTCATACTTATCTGATAATCATTAAGAAGCATTGATGCCTAAACACATTAGCTGCAATTTCAACTATTATGCCATAAATACACTATTCATTCATTTACAAGTAAAAACATGATATGAGCCAAACATCATGACAGTTATAAAATTCATTCATAACCAACATATAAACATCAGATATGCTAAGCATAGAAAAACCATATACGCCACATAAGAATAAGCATATTTACTGATCAATACCATTAGAAAGAGATTTTTTTGCCACAAGCAAAACGCAACCAAGTCTAGGACTTGCACGTACCACCTGACCATCAACATGGCTGAGCTAAATCTCTCTTTAGCCAATCACCCACACGCCATATTCCAAGCATGAATGTGGGATCTCATGGAACAATCCATCAAAATCGAACTACAGCTTCCAGAGGCCAAACTACCTCAACCCATCAAACAGTGATTCCACCTCAGGGTCGGACATCACAAACCATCAATAGATTGGTCTCTACCTAAGCCTTTCAAGGCTCCAGATCGTTTGTTCCAACCAAGGCTTCGAGGACTAGTAACTCAACACACAATTGTTGTCGGGCTTCCAGAGCTTTTGTCCAACCAAGGCTTCCAGGACTAGTAACTCAATCCACAACTACCATCGGGCTTCAAGAATTTTTTTCCAACCAAGGCTTCTAGGACTAGTAACGCAACCAACCAAGGTATTCCAAAGTGTTTGTCCAACCAAGGCGTCCAGGACTAGTAAATCAACCCAAGTTTCTACAGGGCTTCTAGAGCATTTTTCCAACCAAGGCTTAGAGGAATTAGTAAATCAATCTAAGCTAAAGGAAACATGAGAACCAAGTAGAGAAATAAATAAATAAACCCAGAAAACCATGGCTATCGTAGAAATGGAAAGGCTAGGAAAATCCATTGTCAATCTTGGTAATCCTCCATCCCAATGATAGATCATGACCAATAAATTACATGCATATTCCATGCATGCCAAAACAAGTGGGGAAAACATACATGCAACTCGGTACTTGTAAGCCAAACCCGTTGTAGCTGCTGATCCTGATGTCCTCTTGTGCTTTCCTACTCTTCCTTTTCCTTCTTGCTTGAAGCATCCAAGTATGCCACACTCTCCAATAGTTCTCGAAGAAAACTCTAAGTGTCCAAGAGTATAAGAGAGAGAATAGAATGAGAGATCCAAACCTAAACTGACAAAAAGCTACACTAACACAAGCCTGCCCACTGATCCTCAGAATCCATTTTATCAATGAGGCCTTTATTTTCTTCATTTTCCTCCTCAAATGCAACCTATGACCTTTCATCTTCCTTTTCTCTTAATTTCCATTATTTTTATAAATAAATGTGCCAAAAATGCCATTTTTCCTTTCCAAATCCTTTTCCATTGTCTTTGAAAAATTCCTTAGACATAATAACTAAAATGAACACCCACTAGGATGCTTTTCCCACCATTCATCTTGGAATATGTTTCCCATAACCTTGGTCTTATATTTTTTTACATGAATTTTGATGAGGGCTATTAAAGAACCCTCCCCCTTGGGGGAACACCTTCCTCAGTGTTCAATGAAACCTATAAACCAACAAACCGCTGAAAACAAAATAGACTGCCTATGGAGCTTTATAGCTGAACTCGTTTTAGTATTTACAATGTCCACTGTTGAAACATGACAAACATAGACACAACAATAGCACTACATGCCCAAAAACATACTACCTCTACCAATCAACCTTGCTTCCAGTGTCTCTACACCATCCATGTTTATCCTAGCATGTTGCAAGGCACATTGTTTTCATTCCCCTGATGTACCATTGAGCATTACCTATCATAACATAAACATAGGCATAATACAAGAATACAATATCAATTCATATCCACATGATATTGACCTCATATATTTGTCATGATTACTCTTCCCACTTGATTCCTCATAAACCAGGAACCTCTACATGCCATTCACCTGCATAAGCAATCATTCCTCCACAAGAATAATCCTTGGTGACTTTTTCAAAAAACGACATACATACATACATGTATACATATAAACATCAGCATAAAAAAATCATGATCCCTGATGACCCTGTCAGATAACAACCTACATACATACATATATGCATATAAACATTAGCATAAGGAAATCATGATCACAACATAATTACTAGATATCATAAGCCCAAGGTTAAGAAAACTTCCTTTATTCATGAAAAACATGCAAAATATTGAGAACAATAGTTCCCAACGTCTCCAAGGCATCTGAAACTTCAAATCCATTTACTTTACCCTTTATGTTAGCTTTCTCATGATTGTCCTATCACCATCCATTTACCTCAATGGACGCAACCAATCCAACTAGTTGTCATACGCTTACCATTAGTTTCCTTTATACATGCATTGATATTCATCCAAGCCTTACATCACGTATTAGGTACCACCCAACTCTCCTCGAACTCCATTAAATTTCCTATTTCCAAAACCAATTCCCAAAACTCAAAACTTAAAAGGCAAGCAAAAGAAACAAACAAGAAGAATACCATGAAAACCAATAACAACACGACACCACAACAAAGTAGCAAGGCCTTGCACCAGACATAAACAAAACTGCAAATCAAGCTCAACAAATCACAAAACACCAAAAGCACAAGACTAGAAACAGACACCATGACTCCATCCTGATGGTTCCTATTACCTCCAAGTGAAATCTCAACCCAAGCCTTCTTTAATATTTCATGGAAATCTCTTTTCCCATGCAATCCCCTGCATCATTATACCATAAGCACATAATTGTCAGTGCATAATTAAACATAACAACATACTAGTTAACTTACCTTGTCATACTAATGCCAAGCATGTTACCCTGCAACTGCTCGCACATGTTCCAAATATCAAGACAACCATATAAATCAATTTGAAATCAAACTTTCCCAAGATTAACAATAATGTCATAATCCATAGACAACTCATAGTCATTAGACATAATGCTACAATTGTCACTTGTTACACTAAAGTACATGCCAACTATCTTAGCACATATGTGAGAGTAAAACCATCTTAAAATGAGATCATTTCTTAATGAAATATTATAGACACGTACTCATATCATGCAATTAATCAAACATTCAACAACAGATAGATGACATAATAGACACCAACAATCAAACACCAAATAGATGAAATAATCAAACATTAAAGAACAAAGTAGATGACATAAGCAATATGATATCTTAATGTATCTCAGGGGAGGCTATATGTTCTTCATAATCGTGATATAACTTCATGTTATAAACTTATACATAAATAAGGTCATGATATCCATAATATTCACTAGCTAACATGTTCACATCATAAACTCATAAAAAATTATCATTCATACATAATAATCACATATGCACAATCAATCTAGTTTATTATGACATAATATCACAACATATTACCTCATACCTGAATGTCATAACCGTAACCATTTTCATAGACAAATCCAAATTAGTATGATACATATAACATCAATATCTTAATGTAATAAACCTAATCATCAAGTTACTATCATATAACTACAACATGTTATATATCATGCTCATCAACAACATATAACCTAATCATCGAGCGAACTACAAGTTAACATATAACATATTCATCAAAAAAATATAAAAATACAAGTTAACTAACATAAAACAACAACAACAATGCATACAACCACAAGATACTATCATTCATGACTATTCGACACATGTGCATATGACTACACTAATCAGCCAACATCTATCATGTATGTAACCATAACATCAATAGAATGAAAGGCATACACATTACCGTAATGCATATAACAATCCTTAATCTACATACCTGCATGTCCAACATACAAACCTATATGACGACATGCTCTTGCCTCGAGGTCCAATGTTGCAACTTCACTTTGATGGTCTGCATCTCCTGCTTTATGTCAACCAACACATTAGCATCATAGCATAGAAACAACAACATGATGAGATAACTACATACAATGACCTCACAATGCATATCTAACCAATTATGCATGCATAACCATAACCATAAAAATGCATGCACAACAACCTATAGACACTGCCATACATGGAAACTGCATATATAAATGGCCTGCATTCATGACAAACACATCCTGAAAACAACGTCATCAACTCCTACATGGAAACACAACTGCGACAATGACCACTACCATGCATAGATAACAAGCACATATACAAATTACATGCATGAATGACAAACACATTCTTCCCATCCAGTCCAAGTGTTGAACTTGGCTTTGATACCACTCTGTAACACCCTCCTCCCACATCTATACAAGTAACTAGCCAACCTGGGTAAACATTTGATGAGAATTTACTATGTCAAATCCCTATGTGTTAGTTAAGGAAGTGGAACAAATGGAACACATCACATAGACATTTGACATCAGCAACAAAACTCCTGGGAGCCATCCCAACCACTCAGGCAACCAACCCCTGAGACCAACTAAATTTTTAGTGCATTAAACCCCTAAATGCTCCCTTGATATGGACAAGGGTGGATCTAAGAGGCTACAGAATTTACCACAACAAAGGAAAGTGAGCTTCTAGGGAAAGTTTTCCCTAGCATTGTGCCTACGACTCTGAAATTTGTGCCAATTTTTCAGGCCCAAAACCCAGGTCACTGCCCATAACTCAATGATAGGTTCAAAAATGAAATTTCACAGCGGAAGAAAGATACATTTTCAAAACCATCAACAAAGACTAGACTAGACCCGTACTAGCGATGACAGGAATTTCATCAAACATGTCATAAATATGAAAGCTATAGGTCTTATTAGCAGAACTAAGCATATGGGTCTCATACTTATCTGAGAATGACTAAGGAGAATTGTTGCTATAACACAATAGCTGTAATTTTATCTATTAGGACATAGATACATTGTTCATTCATTTCCAAGTAAAAACATGATACGACCGAAACATCACGATAGTCATAAACTCATTCATAACCAGCATATAAACATCAGAGATGATAAGCATATAAAAACCATATATTCCACATAAAAATAAGTGTATTTACCCATTAATACCATAGGAAAGATATTTTATTACCACAAGAAAAATGCAACCAAGTTTGGGACTTCCACATACCACCTGACCATAGACATGGCTGAGCCAAATCTCTCTTCAGCTAGTCACCACCGTGCCCTATTCTAAGCATGAATGTGGGATCTCATGGAACAATCCATCAAAACTGAACTAGAGATTCTAGAGGCAAAACCACCTCAATCCATCAAACAGTTATTCCACCTCATAGTCGAACATCACAAACCATCATGAGATTAGTATCTACCAAAGCCTTCCAGGGCTCCAAAACGTTTTTTCCAACCAAGGCATCTATGACTAGTAACCAAACCCATAATTGTCTTCGGGCTTACAGAGCATTTTTCCAACCAGGTTTTCCAGGACTATTAACTCAACCCATAGCTTCTGTTGGGATTCAAGAGCGTGTGCTCAACCATGGCTTCCAGGACTAGTAACTAAACCCACCAAGGGCTTCCAAAGCATTTGTCCAACTAAGGCTTCCAGGACTAGTAACTCAACCTAAGTTCTTACAGGTCTTCTAGAGCATTTTTCCAACCAAGGCTTCGAGGACTAGTAACTTAACCAAAGTTGTTACATGGCTTCTGGAGCGTTTGTCCAACCAAGGCATCTAGGAACTAGTAACTCAAACCAAGCTAAAAGGAAACATGAGAACCAACTAGAAATACAAAGAAATGAACTAACAACACCATGGCTATCCCAAAAATGGTAAGGCTAGGCAAATCCATTGTCAATCCAGGAAGTCCTCCATGCCAATGACATATCATGACCAATAAACCACATGCATATGCCAAGCATGCCAAAACTAGTGAGGAAAACATACATGCAACTCGGTACCTGTAAGAAAAACCTATTGTAACTATTGATCCTGATGTACTCTTATGCTTTCCTTCTCTTCCTTTGCCTTCTTTCTCCAAGCATCCAAGTATGCCACACTCTCTAAGAGTGCTCCAAGAAATCTCTAAGTTTCCAAGAGTATGAGAGAGAGAATAGAATGATAGCTCCAAAACTAAACTAACAAAAGTCTACACTCACCAAGCAGCCCACTAATCATGAGAAGCCTTTTTATCAACGAGGCCTCTATTTTCTTCATTTTCCATTATTTTCATTCATTTTCCTCCTCGCATGCAACTTGTGACCTTTCACCTTCCTTTTCTTCTAATTTCCATATTTTTCATAAATAAATGTGCAAAAAATGCAATTTTGCCTTTCGAAAGCCTTTTCCATTGTTTTTTCCAATTTCCTTAGCCATAATAACCAAAATGAACACCCACTAGGATGTTTTTCCCACTATTCAACTTGGAATATGTGTTCCATGACCTTGGTCTTATATTTTTCTCACATGAATTTTGACCAGGGTTGTTACAAAAGGCCAACCAATGCAGGGACTTCGACATACCACCCAAACATAGATTAGGCTGAACCAAATCTTTCTTTCAACCAATCACCCCCATGTGATATTCCATGCATGAATGTGGGACTCACAACAAAACTAACCAGAGCTTCATTAGGCTTTACTATATATCCCACCAATATCAATCAAGGATTCCTAGGCCCAAAACCCTCATCTATACAACCAAGCTTTTCTGTGATCCCGCTGAGGGATTCCTAGGATCAAACAAAAAATATACACTACCAAGATTTACCGCAATCCCACCATATCTCAGTCTAGGGATCACTTAGCCTATACAAGCATGGATGCCTCTGAATCTCTCCACCTAAATCATGAGGAATTTGTTTGTCTCCGCCATCTAGAATTTACTGTATAACTAACCATTTACCAGTCAAGGATTATAAGGCCCAATGAGGGTCCACACAACTAGGCTTTACGACAATCCCACCTTTACTGGTCCAAGGATTCCTAGGTCTTGTGATTTTTCCTGAGACCACCTCACTTAGTTTCAAAACCATCTAGAAATCCATCTCAACCATGAAAGAGAAACCCCATCACACCATGGCTATCCATAAATGGCAAGGAAAGACTGAAAAACACTGTCACACCTAGAAAAATCCATGCCAATGACAACAAGAGAAGCAAGAACACATGTATGTACCATGCATGTCAAAAATAGCAAGGAAATCATACATGAAACTTGACACTTACAATTAATCCCGCTATAGCCACTTGATCCAACTCTTCTTTTCTTGATCTTTTCTTCCCTTTGATTTCTTGTCCTTCGTTTGCCTTCCTTCCTCCAATGCTAGAGGGATCCGAGAATTCTCTAAGTGTGCAAGAGTATGATAGAGTAGAAAGAATATAGAGAGAGAGCTCCAAAAGTGAACTTACAAAAGGTTGTGAACTGATCCTCAAAAGCATTTTTATTAATGAGGCTCCTATTTTCTTCAATTTTCATTATTTTTCCTTTGCTTTCCTCTTCACATGCAACATGTGACCTTTCACCTTCCTTTTCTCCTAATTTCCTTCATTTTCATAAATAAAATGCCAATTAATGCCACTTTGCCTTTCCAATTCCTTTTCCAATTTCCCCTTAGCCATATTAAACCAAATGAACACCCATTAGGATGTTTTTCCTAACATTCATCTTTGAATAAGTGTCCCATGATCTTGGTTATTATTTTTCCTTTATTAACTTTATTACATGGATTTTTAACTTGAGGTTGTTATAATATAATATGTGATTATGATTGTATTTATAAATGCTGCAAAAATTTGTCTAAAACATAATTAGCCAGTGCCTCTATTAATGTATTTAGACTTATTGGGACATGTTGGTATTTAATGTAGTCAAAATGTCTCTCTAGAAGGTGAACACTCAAAAACATACACAACATAGTTGGACTTCTTACCTAGTAAATGTTATTTAAATGTAGCACCACGAGTTGTGAATCAAATATGGAAACCAAATGATGGATACCATGTGAAATGGCATCAAACAATAGTTTGATCATTGCTCTATACTCAACAACATTATTAGTTGAGCGACCAATGAAAATTCCTTGCAAATTCCTTGCAAAATCACTAACTCATCATTAGGAGCATAGATTACCCACGTTGTGGAGGAAAGGTTTTGGGAAATATGACTAGTGCCATTAGCATAACCAACATATGGTTGAGGGAACATTGAAATTTTCAAATCAAATGTAATCTAAGATAAGTAGAGGGAGTAGAAAGCTCTCAAGAAAACACACTACAAACACACGAGCAAACCTATACAGTATGTACACAGTGACTATGTAGAAAAAATCTAAGCATAATATATTTTGAGGTACAACCCATTTAGAGGTTGTACCAAGGGAATTCTGTCAAATTCTAAAATCTCATAGGCCCCTTTCATAAGTACACTTTTAACTATATGTGGACCTAATCACATTGGTTCGAGTTTCCCAGCTCCTAATTTATCAGATTCATGGTCATACAAGACAACCAAATCACCTTCTGAGAAGGCATGAGGTTTAATATTTTGGTCAAATTGTGCTTTGATACGTTTTATGTGAGCCTCATTGGCCATTTTAGCATCACGTCAAGTCTCATCTAGTCGAGTTAAATGCAAAAAACGTTCTTTTTTGGTAGAGGTAGAAGGGAGAAGTTAGACGACGAGTTTCAATGATATAGTTTCAATTTCAATTGGAAGAATGACTTCTAGACCATACACTAGCTAAAAAGGTGTGAATCGAGTTGTGATTTAGACAGAGGTACGGTATGCCCAAAAGGCTGAAAAAAGAATAGTAGTCCAATTCATTTTATGAATCCCTACCATGCGTCGAAGCACTACTTTCAAGACTTTAAATTTAATGGCTTATACCTAGCCATTAGATTATGGGTAGTAGGTAGTTGAGCCATCATGTCATAAGCCCAACTTCGCAGTCAATGTGGACATCATGTAATTATAAATTTTTTTACCATGGTCCATGACTATATCTTGTGGCTCACCAAATCTTGCAATAACGTGATTATAGCGGAATAATGCAACAATTTTTCTATTGTTTTCGTATGTAGGCATCAATTCAACACATTTAGTAAAGTAATCTACTACAACAATTATGTAACGATGCCCCTCGATTGAGTGAGGGTTACATGTCATGAAGTTGATACCCCATTTGGAAAAGGGTCTAATGGAAAAAAATGGATGCAATGGAGCAGGTGGACCACAAGCTTTATGGTTATAGATCTAGCATGCATGATACTTTTTGATTGCTAGGTTACAATCTCTAAACATAGTCGACTAAAAGTAACCAACATGTGAGATTTTCTAGGTAGTATCATATCTAGACATATGTCTACCTCATGCTCCACAATGAAAATCATTCAAGTATTTTTCGGTGTCCTCATGAGTGAGGCATCGTTGAAAGATCATATCGACACCAAAATGATAAAGGGTATCATTGATTTTGATATAATGGTTAGCCTGGTATCAGACTAGACATTGATCAGAATGAGTGGTTTCACACCAAAAAGTTTGTGTTCTGGAGATAACTGATGATATCTCCATACCATGAATGAGAGGAGTCGATCTTAAACAACATTTCATCAGGGATAATACTGTCAAGTGTTGGTTCTGACTGAAGAAAGGGAAGGTCACATATCAGTTCGACCAAGACTAAGGATTTATTAAACTCATATTTAATGAACTCCAAATCAAACCCTTGGAGGATACTGATCCACTTCAAGCATTTCCCCCTAGGAATTGACGTGATAGGATATAACTCATAGGGTTGCAATCGGAAACCATAACAGTCTTGTGAAGCAGAATATAGTGGTGAAATATTTGAAAAACTTTCATAACTTCCAAAGCTCACTTTTCAACATGAGAATAATTAGCTTCAATATCGTTTAAATTACGACTCAAGTATTAAATAGGGTGTTCATCATCTAAGTCATCTTCTTGTACTAATACCATAGTGATAGTGGTAACGACTGCAACAGGATACAATAAATAATATCAAAGATAATTAGGGGGAGACAATAATGATGCTCGGGCTAATACATCTTCCAAGGCATCAAAATCGTTTTCATAAACTTGTTTTTCGAGCCAAAAAGGCATAAAATAATAGCGAGGAGAACCTTTTAGCCATCTTCGACTAAATTATTCCTTTTCATAAATAAAATATCTTGTCCGGAAAAGGGTTTAAACTTATACTAGGAAGATGTCTTTTCATTTACTTTAACGAGTTCAAAAAGACAAGTGCTTGACAATTTTTTCATGTTTTTGGAGTTTGAAAAGAGTTTAAAGAGGACTGAAGGGGTTGCTTTTTTTGTAAGTGTTATGATCCTGAAAAAACAATAAAAGTGTACTCATACATCAAAATGACCTGCATTTACAATTTCAATATATAACTTGCATTACATTCTTCAACCATCATTTAACCTGCTCATAACACTACAAAAACATAAAAAAATACATGATATATGGTAAATTTAGGTAAAATACATTAAAAAATATTAAATAATGGTTTATTTTGACCATAAAAATAGGTAAAAGTAACTCATTTCTTACCATTTGAAATTTACCATTTTGAGAGAGCTCTGAGTAGTTTTTACCCCATTTTTTCAACAAAAGATTGTAGCCAACCCAGTGGACTATTTTCATTTCTGTTAGTTCCCAGCAGAGTTACCAAGTTTTTTTATGGATTATTTCCTTCTATGGATAGAAGGAAACTCTCTGGACCTAATGGCATGATCTAGAAACAACCAAGACAAAATTGTTTTGCATTCCTTAGAGAAATTTGTAATATGGAAGAAAGACTTACTTGTAAACCAATGTAGTCTCTCTTGTTCTCCTTGCTTGCAAGCTTTAGCTCCAACTCCAAATGCTATAAGTGGAACCTGAAAAATTTCTAAAACAAGCAAGAGAACCAAAAAATACAAATATCATGTACAAATATCTCTAAAAAATAATCCAAGGAGCCATTCTTCTACACATGCATAAAAGAGACATAGTGTATAGGAAAACAAGGCATTTTTGTATTAATGAAGGTAGGAGAATATTGTAACCCTTTGAAATCCTTGAACTTGTTTATCTCTCCTAGCTGTAATAGCCTCAGTGAAAATTCCATGTAATAAAAGTTAACAAAGGCAAAATAAGACCATGGTTAAGGGACACTTATTCCAAGCTGAATGTTCGGAAACGATATCCTAGTGGGCATCACTAGATGTGTTTATTTCTAAGGAAGTTGGCTAAGGAATTGAAAAGGCAAAATGAATTTTTCGCACATTTAATTATGGCAATAAAGGAAAATAGGAGAAAAGGGAGGTGAAAGGTCATATGTTGCATGTGAGGAGGAAATTGAAGGAAACTAATGGAAAATAAATAGAATAGAGGCCTAATTGATAAAAGGGATTCTGAGGATTAGTTTTTAACCTTTTTTAGTTCAATTTTGGAGTTCTCTCATTAGTCTCTATCTCTCTCTCGCTCTTGGAAATCATAGTTTTCTTGGAGCACTCTAGATTGGAAGCAAGCAAGGGAAAAACAAGCAAATGGAAAGGAAGGAAAGCAAGGATCAAGTAAGGAAGAGAAGGATCAAGTAGCTTCGACAGGAATACTTGTAGGTAACAAATTCCATGTGTAATTTCCTAGCTAGTTTTGACATGCATGGATTTCCATGTTGGTGTATGGTTCTCTTGTTGTTGATGGCATGGTTTTGCTGGGTTATGACAGTGGTTTTTGGCCTAGCCTTTCCTTTTTCCAAATAGCCATGGTGTGATGGGATTGTTTTCTTGGTTTTTAGATTTGGAAATTATGGATGGTTTCAGAATCAGGGCCAGAGACGATCTTAGGAAAATCCCAAAGGCCTAGGAATCCCTTGACCTGTTTTCGTGAGATACACAGTAAAGCCTAAGGGAGGAGTCTCAGTTTAGGGCATAGTGATCCGGTGTGGACTGCGATAATGCCTGAGAGACTAGTGTCTCAGTTTAGATCCTAGTGATCTGGTGTGGAGTACGATAAATCCTAATAGACAAGGAGATGAAAAATTCCTCAAGGATAGTGATGGAGTCTAGAAGAATTCCTAGCTCAGTTTGGTTTTGTGATCTTGGTGTCGGTTTTGGTGAGAACGCAGTTTGGTTAGGGTGGAGGTGTTTTAACCTCTGGATTCTCTTGGTTGTTTTTGGATTGGTTTACCCATGAGATCCCATATTCATGCTTGGAATATGGCACGGGGGTGACTAGATGAAATAAGGATTTGGTTCATCCATGTCTATAGTCGGGTGGTACGTGGAAGTCTTGAACCTAATTGGATTTTCTTTTGTTTAATAAAAGCTAAGTTCTCTTGATTTTGTACTTATTTATATGTGGATTTAATGGCTATTATCTCACTATTATTTCATTGTTTGATATTGGTTATAAGAATGGTTATATGAGTAGTTATTGTCATGGTTATTTCATGTATTTACTTGTAACTGAAAGGATAATGGATGCAAGATCTAATTGATGTCAAAAAATTTAAGGGAAGAGGGTGGTCATCCTTCTTGTCAAGTATCATATGATTTATCAATCATTTATTCTCTGTCTTGTTTCATTTCCTAGAGATTGCATTGATAACAAGTGTTTGAAAAAATGTTAGTCCCATTTGGGGATGGTCAGGCCTAGTCCTGGAGTTATATTTTGATTGGTAATACTTGTTATTATGTAAATCATGGATTCTAGAGGTGTCATTTAATTCTGGGTAGTGACTTGGGCATTGGGCCTAAAAAAGTGGCTCTAATCCCAAGGACGCTAGCACAACACTGAGAAAAATAGTCTTTGGACATTGGCATGCCATGATGTGGGAGCATCTAGATCCTTCTGGACATTGGCATGCGCATAGCATGGGAGTGTACGGGGTTAATTGGTCAAAAAAATCAATGGGACCCAAGGGTTGGTTACTTGATAGGTTGGGATAGTTCCATGAAATCTTTTTGTGGATGTAGAAGGTCTTCATGATGTGTTCTCATCGATTCCATTTCCTTAAGGTCATCTAGGAGGTTGAATCCAATCATAGTGGCCTCTTTTTGCATGTTTAGCCCGGTTAGCCAATTACTTGGGTAGATATGGGATGAGGGTGTTACAGAGTGGTATCATAGCATGGTTTACCCCTTAGACTGGATGGGTTGTGTGTTGGTCATGCATTCATGTCAGTTGCATATGTGTTTCTTGCATTGTAAGATCATGTGCTTGTTTCATATGTATGGTGTTGATCATGGTTGTAGTGATGTCACCATGTGAAGGAATATGTTGTTGTGTGAAGTGTGTCATCATGGGTGTATTTTTGGTTACATGTTGTTTATGCTTGTGTACTATCAGTGTACAGTGATGTGGTGGTTGTCATGCATGATGTCATGGTATGTGTAGTTGATATGGTCATGCATTGATGACTCGACTCTAGCTAGAATGATGGACATATGGTCACATGCCTATGTGTTATATTTATATATGTTGTCATGATTATGTTATACATGTATCATGCTAATTTTTTGATCTTGTAGACAAGGTATCATCCCTGAAGTATGCTAAGGTATGTCGATTTATTTTGATTTGGTTTAGCTGACATAGTATGCCTTCCAGGGAAGAAATCAAAATGGATTGAAAGATGGTAGACTACAAAGGATCTCCCCATGAATTATATAAGTAGCGTGTTGTTTGATACTCCTCGGATTTAGCAGGAACATTGAGAAGCTTGATGGAAGAAATAAGGAGTTGTAAGGTGGACAATGATAAAATCATGCAGGGAGAAGAGAAACAAGCAGAGGTTAATGCAATACTCCTTCAGAGTTTGTCAAAATTGCAGTGAGAGGAGCCATTTCGGATCAGCCATGAGTAGGAGGACATAACTAATGGGGCATATGGCATTAAGTCTCATGGTGGTGACACATTGGATAGAGATGATATGATTAGAGATGGAAGGTTGTTGGATACTCCAGATAGGAAAGGTGATGGACAAAGGTACTATTCTAGTCTAGTTTTGACAGGCATCATGATCATCATCATTATCATCCTTACAGGATGAGTGATAGGGAATACTTTCTAGATGAATTTAATAAAGAAAAGCCACCTACCTTAAATGGAGAGAGGAAAAAATCACAGGATGCAAAGGCATGGTTGCTTGGTATGAGAAAATTCTTGAGATTGAATGATTACTCAGAAAACATGAAAGCAAGGATATCCACTTTCAGTCTCAAAGGTAAAGTAGATATTTGGTGGGAAGATGTGAAGAATGTCAAAGGTATTTATGAGGATGACTTAACCTGGAATGAGTTTGAGAGACTCTTCAAGAAGAATTATTTGTTGGAAAGGTGCTATTATGATAGTGCTAAGGAGTTTTATGAGTTACGGATTGGTTCCATGACAAATGATGAGTATACTAGCAGGTTCTTGGAGTTGTTGAGATATGTACCTTACCTCAAGGAGGTGAAGGCCAAGGTTCAGAGATTCATCAATTGACTACCAATAGCATATAGAGACCGAAGTGAGTTTGATGAGCCTAGATTGTTGGAGGAGGCCATCTGAAAGCTGACACATTGTTATGAGTAGTCCAAGTGCAAAGTTGAGCGTAAGCATGAATTGAAAGGAAATAAGAAAGTTAAAGGTAAATGGTGACCAAAGCAAGGAATACCTCAAGATGCAAGTGAGAAATAAAATGTGGTCCCTTACAAGAAGTTCAATATAGTTGAGAAGGGACATGGAGAGTAGTAGACTAAAGGCCATGGTAGAGCACCGTTGCAGTGTTGGATATGTGCCAAGGATCATTGCAAGAGGGATTGTCCGCAATATCAAGGTGGTATACCCTAGATCTACAATGCTCAGGAGTCACATATACTTGGCGATGTTGCTCATAACATTCCTTGGATCTATGCAACTGTGGACAACAGACAGGCAGACCATCAGGTGTTTATCATTGAGATGGTCAGTAAGGTTTGTGATCAAGTTGTTGCTATTTTGATTGACCTTGGATCTAATTATAGTTATGTTAGTCTTGAATTAATGGATACGTTTGGTTTTAATAAAGAGTGGATGCATAATCTTGGTTAGTGCATTTGGCTACAGATACAAAGAAGAGAGTTCACCTTTAGGTAAGAGCTTGTGCATTTGAGTTAAATCGTATGCCTACAGTAACACATTTGAATGTACTGCCATTGGGATTGTATAGTATGATTTTGGGTATGGATAGGATGTACCTTCACAAGACCAAAGTGGATTTCTTCAATAAGACCATTGAGTGTGTGGATGATAGTGGAAAAAGGAGAATTCTACAGGGGAAGAAGAAGCCTACATTAGTGAGTATTTTTTCCACTATGCAGGCTAAATGTAGTTGCAGAAAAGTTTGTGTTATGTTTGCAGTACATATATCTAGTGACAAGGGTAAGGATGTGGAGGATGCATAAATATTCAAGAGGTATCTGGTATTGCAGCAGTATCAGGATGTGTTTCCAACAAAGACTCAAGAGTTACCTCCTCATATGGAAGTATATTTCTCTATTGAGTGGTATGAGGGGCAACACCAACATTGAAGGCACCTTACAGGATGAGTACTCTAGAGCTAGTAGATCTGAAATTGTAGTTGAAGGAGATTCTCGACAAGGGATACATTAGGATAAGTGTGTCGCATTGGGGTGCACCAGTATTGTTCATAAAGAAGAAATATGGTACTCTCAGATTGTGCATTGACTACAGGCAACTGAACAAGGTAACGATCAAGAACAAGTACCCATCGCCAAGGATTGCTAATTTGTTTGATTAGTTGAAGGTAATAGTATTGTTCTCTAAGATTGACTTGAGATTAGGATACCATCAGGTATGCATCAAGGAAGTGGACATTTACAAGAAAACTTTCTGGACCAGGTATGGGAATTATGAGTTTGTTGTAGTTCCATTCAATTTGACTAATGCTCTAGCTAACTTTATGTGCTTGATGAAGAGTATGTTGCATCCCCATTTGGACAAGTTTGTTATTGTATTCAGTGATGACATATTGTTATACTTCAAGAGTGAATAAGAGCATGCCGAGCATTTAGCAGCAGTATTGAGGTTGTTAAGAGAGCATCAACTATATGCCAAGCTTAGAAAGTGCATCTTCCTTCAGACAAAGGTACATTACTTGAGACATGTTATTTCTATTAGCACTCCGTAAATTTCACTATGTTGAGGAGAGAAATTCCAGAGGTAACCACGTACCACTTTTAGGCGAGGATCCAACCCACTAGACTTGAAGAGGGCTCTCTCACTAGGGTTTCACTCAGTCAATCAAGGGGCTGAAATATTTCTTGATCATAGGCTGGTTATGAGGATAAAAAAGGTATTTTTAGGCTTGATGTCTAATGGTAAGTGTAGGAAGGTCGATCTACTTCAAGTTAGACCATTGTTTTGGATCCAAGTGAATAAGGAATGTGATGGAGTTTGAACAGATGAAAGATAGGCATATTTTATTGGTATCAAATCAAATTTTGTTGTAGTCAATGGGTGAGTGAAACATGAAAAAAATAAAAAATAGAGAATCAAAACAATGATGAGTTCATGTTTCCATATAGAAGAAAAGTAACACATATGATCAGCTGAATAAAATCCGAGCACTAGGTGAATTTTGAAATATCTCCTTTCAAACTCACCATGAAGAATGTTTACACCATGAAAATATATATTAAAAATAGATCACAAGGCAACATATAAATAGATCACAAGGAAACACACATACCAATAAATACTGACACAAGAATCCGTGTCAAAGCTACATCTGTTTTCTTCTATTCCCTTGAGCAAATGATACAAAAATCCAAAATTTGTAGAGCAGCTTCTTCACACTGACCAATAAGAACTATTTTCTATGTCTTTTCATCATTACATACAACGAATAATTCTAATTACCACTATAGGTGGTTGAATTCACTCCATAGAAGCCAAATGTGATAGATGCAATGCATCTTTACTTGTTATGCAGAAAAATACGAACTGTTATATCAAGACCAATACAATTTAGAAACATCCACCAAGTTGGAAAATTTGTTTAACAAATCAAACTACATGACTTTAAACTTATCGACACTTATTCAACAACCAAAACTACTTCTAGAAGTTCCAAAATTTGAAATTTTCCAAAATAAAATTGACTTATATGTTTGTGCAGTAGAGGGTATAAGTCTTCAAACTCAGCATGGTTGTATATTGTTCTTGACAAAACGGAGTAGATGGATGTGCTTGAGATGATGGTTTGTTGGTGTAGAACCTTTGAAATCCTCTTTTAAGCTTTTGGAGACCTCCAAACTGAGTGATCCCAACTTGCATAACAGTATTTGGGATTTGAGCTTGTTTGAACCTTTCTTGCTTCAAATCGATTGAACATGACCATCTACTAGCCACATCCACCTTAAAAAATTCCCAACATACTTCAAGCCTTTCAAAACCTTCACCATTTCACCAAAACATAACATTATGGAAATTTATATAGCAGGCTCTTGGTTATCCAAGCTCAGACTTCAGCAAAATGGAGGAAAACAAAGGATATAGCCAAAAATTCAAAAATGACAAAATGAGCATAAATATCAATTCCTTAGGGTAATGCTCCAACACTTATTAATGAAATACACTTCCTAGGAAACATGTAGATAACTAACCTGACAAACAATTAATCTGCTGATATGAGCCAATGAAGATGGTACTACCACAGTCCTATTGTCAACGTAGCTCCAGGTGCAATACAATAGACACATGTAAGAGAATAGGCTATGTGTAGGCTTTGAAATGACTCCCATGAAGGGATTGAAATGGAAGTTGCTTCAAGCCACAAGTTACAACCTCTAATAATAATACACTCACCTTTTATTTGCTGCTCAGAAATTCATTTCATCAACATACATGTTCAACACTGATTTTGGCAGAGATTATGGTTCTTATTATCACTCAAACCAGCATGGGACCTAAAGGGGGTTCCTAAGAGGGAAACTGTGAGGTTAAGGGAAATATTGGATGCTTAGCCCATTATCATAAAAAATAAGTCTCCCCACTCTTTACAGACTTTCACCCATGGGAGGAGTTGTGGTAGTGTAGGGATCACTCTATAAAATAGATGTCAATGAATAGTTGAGAAGTGACCTTCAAAACTCTTTCCAAGGATGGAGTGAAGAATGGAACTTCCTTTCTATTTAAGAAAGCGACTTGGTCCACCAGGGGTAAGGGGTGAGAATTGGAGGGTTAAGGGAGAAAGGATAGGCTTATAAACGAGGTTCTAAATCCCTATAATCCTTGGGAAACATGGATTCCAAATGGTCCTTGACAAATAATATTTATTGGGAAGTGGGACCACATGGGGCCATGTGGACCAGACCTAGCTTTGGGATGGTATGAAGCAACCAATGATTTTCCTATCCTGGACAAGGTAAGGGGAAAGGACCAAACAAGAATGTTTAATTCAACAGGTTGAATTGATCCTATTGACGTCTAGCCTTGAGGATGCCTAGGCAAAATTCAATCCTAAAGCTAGGGCTTGGGGTTCCCAAAGATTCCACCATTAGAATTTCCTCAAATTTGGAGGATAGGGAGGGGATCCACCAATGTAGTAGCCTATAGGAGATCAAAGCTTTTCCTATGGCCAATTCTCAAGAAATTTATTCCCTAGGTGACCTAATGGGGTTAGACCTTGGGAAAAGGGGAAAATGCTAAAAAGAGGGTTAAAATGACCACCGCTTTAAGGGACCAGTGCCTAATTCACTTAAAGATATGGATTCAAGGATGATAATGAGTAAGAACTTGGTTTCTTGATCAAGGAGGCCCAGAAAGTCAACTTCATCCAATGTTGAGAGAAAGAAAAGAAAAGTGACCTTCAAGCATTTATACTTCAAAGGAAAGGATGTAAGCTTATTGAGACAAATAGTCTCTAAGAAATTTCATTCATATAACATTGGACAATACATTAAATTAGCTAAAACATGCTCAATTCAACATTTCGATTATGCAACAACTAGCCCTAATTTTAGCAGTGTCCAGCAACAAGAATAATAACATCAAAATTCACTTACAACGTTATAGAATATATCCAACCAACATTTCATTCACAAGAAAAATCTCCAAGACAAGTTAAATAGGCCAAATCCATACATTAAAATTCATCCATCTCCATAAAATGTCCTCTAAGGAAAAGTGCAAAGTTCTCTATGACTAAAGAGATCCCAAGTCAAGTGATGATACAAATGAATGTATATGAAATCAATATATAGCCTCCTAAGGATTTTGAATTAGCCTATGGGCATACATTAGCCTAATGATAAAATAATGTGCAAATAAAACCCCGATTGGTGACAAGCCCACCAAACTAGCTCACAAGTGTAAAAATAAGCCTCACAAGGGGGAAAATAATAATATGTGCATGTTTTAGGGCCCTCCAAAGGCTCAATAATATCCTAAAGTGCCATATTGAGGAATAAATTCCTTGGAAAATGATGGACAAGGGTGTGTTCCCTTGTTCTCCAAGTAGTAGACTTTTGGTGCTCCCAGTGGGTTTGAGGGCACATAAATGACCCCATGGCTCTCCATATGAATCAAAGATGCCTGTAGATCCTCTACAAGGGTTGGAGTGGTGGAATGAATTCTACGATGACATCATAGAAATCCTGGGACAACTTCCAAGCTGCGAGGCTCCTGTGGGGGCCTGCTGGGCATAATGAACCAAGCATATCACTATCATCCCAAAAGTGTATCACTAGTAATATCTGAGGATCCATCAATATCAGTGGAGTGTTGTCTATTGCTGTGGAGGCCAATGGCTCTCAATGCACACAATACATGTGCCAATGAAGACCTTTGGGGGTTAGTAACCCATAAATAGGGAGAAAAAACTGAAATGGAAATGACCTGTAATCCTGCATATGATCCAATATGTCCCCTAGGCTTCTGGTACAACCAATGATTAAAATAATCACGTAAAAGATCTTACAAATCATGGATAACAAAATTGGAACTTCATAATGGCATGCTCTTCCGTAGTGGGCTTTGGCATGTGCTACTATCTCCAAGCTCCAAAAGTGGGTTAGCCAAGTACCTAATTAGGTGGTTTCAACCCTTAAAGGGGATAGTATGTCCAAGGTACATCCCTCTAATGGGGGTGGCATGTGATAAATAAGTAGAATGGAGTAGGGAATGAGAGGGGAAATCTTGGGCAACATATTGGGGCATAAGGGTAACATAATAAGGTGAATCAAACACCTAGGTATGTAATGTATAGGAGGGAGAAATCATGGTAAGTGAGGTGCCCCGGCCTTGATTTTTTCACCCTTCTTTTTATACCTTTTTCCTTTTATGTGTTTTCTTTAATTAACTTCTCGGGGCTCCAAGGACAAGAGCATGTTGTGTAAGATATGTCAGTGATTACTACTTGTAGGTAGGGCAGTTCATGCCCTCCAAGGGTTGGGACAATCATAGGTTCCTGAATAATAGAGGAGGCTCATCTAGGTCCTCTATAACTAGGGTGATGGCCATGGATTGGGGCAGAGCTCATGTAATGGATTTTTCCCACGTGCTAACTATTTTTGTCCCAACCATATTTTGCATTTTGTGGTACAATTCCCTTTTAAATGTTTCCAGCTATGATGTTTTCCTTTTCTTTTAGCTTCTTCATCCTCTAGGCATAATTCTACAATTGACACAAGGTGGGGGGGAAGGGGATAGGGAGGTTGGCCCTATGTGGGCCCAAAATGAAAATGTGGACCTAGGTGGGAGAAACAATGAATGGGGGTATAGTGAGTGGAAAGGGAGTAATATATGCAGGACCACAGACCCAAAGTGAGGGTTTCCCAAGTAGTACCACCCTAGAACTAGATGGTCAATAAAAAGATCCCACGGGACTAAGATCCAAGGGTAACAACCAAAACAGATCAAGGGGACAAGAGCACAAACTAATCCCACTCTTTCCACCAAATCCCCCCCATAAATCCATACCCAGAAGTATCCATGATAAGTAAACCTAATACTCAATTACCAAATGACAAGACATACCTTTAGATTTGAGAGGACCACCTTCAAACATACGGTCAATACAGGTGGGTGAGGGACCACATGGCTGGTTTAGGTGGCAGAGAAGTGGCACAACGAGCTAGTAGGAGGCATCAAGGGTCTGCTAGCTATCGGGTGAGGCTCATCACGGAGAAAAATTTCTCCTAGGGATTTCACCCACAAATTGGTGGGTAACATCTAGCTCCAACTGGGACGTGATCTCTCGAAGAAGTGGACAATGTTGCTCGAACGGGAGGTCATGAGAACTCCAACAATATGTTTGTCACTGTAGACCTATTATCTGCGCATGTCAAAGATCAAAGCCATGGGGAAGCATGTTTTTCACAATGTCTGATGATCACCAATGCTTAATGTTAGCCCATCAACCTATATATATTGTTTTTTTTCTTATATATATATGAAATCTAATCTATCATGAGAAACATCATATGTGGTTAGTTGTAATGCAAAAATCATCATGTAATGCATCCTGCCCTAACATGCATATAGTAATGTTAATAATAAGTTTAATCATAAAGCTAGTGCAACCAACATATCATCACAACAATATGCATATGCCTGCAAGTATGATTACTCATGTGGCAACCCATAAATCAAATATGGACATAGTCACATGGTAGATGGGGTGGGTGGGAGGCGAAAAAATATGATCTCCATTCGAGGTAGAGGGAAGTCCTTGGACAAATAAAAATAGTTATTTTAGAGGCCAGGGCTTCCTTTCTAGGTACAAAATGGAAGAATTATTGATTACTCTCAAGAACTCCTCATCACAATCACTGCTTGTAATGTCATGCTTTGAGGATGTCACATGGTTGTGATGATAGGGGAACAAAGGGTGAGAAAAAGAATGAATGAAACAAATAGGTCTCTCAATGTGATGGTCACAACAAGAGGGGAGGTCATGAAATGAACATAATCCTAACGATGGGTAAAGGGATAAAGTATATTCAATGAAGGGTTCCACCTTGACACCATATCCAGAAAAAAGAAAAGGGGTGTGGTCACCGGAGGTGATACTAAAATGGACGAGGGATTTACTTGAGGAAGACTCAAGGTGATGAATAAGAGGGAAATGCAAAGGGGAGGGTGAAGTGTCACATTCAATGGGTTTTACTTCCCCACAATCTAAAGGTTCAACTGATTTGAATACAATCACAAGGTTGGAAGGTAAGAGCCTCATTTCTTTCCTAATTGTAAGTATCAAAGGTTTGTCTTTTATTAAAAGGAGAGTCAATCACTTCCATCAAATATTGTCCTTCTCTATGCAAGGGAAAATAATAATTCATTTTCCCAAGGGTATCAATGGGTATGTTATCATAAATAACACCTAAGGGGAAGGGAAGACCAATCTCATCCTCATCCTCCTTATGGTGTCATAAATGGGAGCATGGTGGGCTCCAGTATTGTAGCAATAATGCTACAACTCCTGGAGCTTCCTATCTCTAATTTTATCAACCCGATAGTTCATACAAACTTGGAAGCGACGGTGCTGTATGCACAAGTACTAGCTCTTGTCGCAGCTGTCACTTGGTCAGCTGGCACAAGTCCGCTAGGGCTCAAGACAACTTCTATAGGCTCACAGAAGAAGCTTTATGAGTGATGGACGAAAGCTATCTTGAAGGAAGCTAACCTACTTTGCAAAAAGGAAATGGAAAGATAACAAAGCATAGAAACCCTAATAAATCCTAATTTAACTAGCTTGACCCTTACAATGCAAAAACGTGAATGAAACTTCTACCAATGATGCTATTACATGCAGTGAGTTGAAATACATGAATCTAAGCTACTTGCACTTGAAAAGACATGTTTTTGTATTTTGTCATTAAGTGGATGGAGTGATTGTGATTTTGTGCTTATTAGGGTTTGGTTGTGCAGATGTGATGCGGAAGGAAGGAAAGCTTGGGAAAGGTTGGGGAGGATAGGAGAGGTCCCCAGAGATCCTTAGCATCAGTCCACAGAGGTTCCTCACGTTCAGAGGCTCAGCAACCAAGTGAGTGGCCTCCTACAGGATGTCTGCAGGGGATTCTACAGGAAACGCAGGGGTTTCTACAGGAAGGTCTGCAATTCTTCTACAGGATGTTCTGAAATGGGATGTTTGAGGATGGATGGTTGATGGAAGATGCATGGATGGTTATGGAGGTAGGATGGGGGTCTGAAGTGACCCAGGAACTGATGGATGGAGTGGTGAGGTGATGTGGAAAGCTGACTTGGCTTGAAGGTGGTTGAGACAACAATGGGGAAGAAGGTAAGGTTACTTGGCAAAAGAGAAGATGGGAGATG
Organism: Pinus tabuliformis; assembly: GCA_031772625.1. Taxonomy (NCBI): domain Eukaryota; kingdom Viridiplantae; phylum Streptophyta; class Pinopsida; order Pinales; family Pinaceae; genus Pinus; species Pinus tabuliformis. The sequence goes on along the minus strand of CM062816.1, from coordinate 261,955,794 downwards.
AGGGAACAGACTTGGTAATGGAGGAGCTGATCTGAACGAGGCTCAAATGAACGAGGAGGTGATGAAGATGCCCTGCATAGTGGTTATTTGATCAAACCAACTACATCTTGCATGCAATCGAAATATCATGTGATCTATCTAACAAGTTAATGAAATTGGTGGACAACAACCTTATTCATGAAAAGAATCACGTACAACCTATGAACAAAACATTATCAAAGAGATATAAACACATGAATAACTCCTACCAATCTATCTTAAACATAAGAAACTACTTTAACCATCAAAAGCAACCTAAGTAACACAACATGAATTAAATCTAAAGAGCAGATTTTTTCTCAAGAACGCAGCAAACACACATAAAGAGAAACAAGGGAGGTACTGGGCGCTTGAGATGGGCCCAACCCCAAGAGCTACAGCCTCCCATGAAAGATTTAGAGCTGGTACAAAGCTAGATCCATCTTTATTAATCAAGAAATGAAAAGTACATCAGAACTTGAACATGAGCTGAAAGCAAAGCTAATCTATTGCATAAAAATCGAACTACAAACTAGCTAACTAATGGCTAAAACAAAATGACTAACTAGCTACAAAATGACTACCCACTAGCTAACCAAAATGAGGCCCCAAGCCCTCTTATTTATACAATTTGAGGACCCAACAGTCCTCCTAAAAGTTAGGGACTTGGCTGCCCAAGACTTGGAGTTAACAGCAGTCCAACTTGACTTGCTTGGCTGCCCTTGAGCTGATTGATTCGGTGGCCCTTGTACTCCGAGCTGATGGTGGAGAATTCGAGGTAAGGGCCCATAAATGAGGGGGACACCTTCCTACAAATCCTCTAGCTTGTTCTCCCACGAATTTGGCTGCCAAGTGCTCATTAAGACCTTCAAATTTGTCTCCAAGTTGACCAAAAAGGCTACACAAAGCACCCATTAGACTTGTTGGCATAATGACTAACCAAATTCACTCTATTAACATAAAAATAATCAAAAACATGCAATAAACAAATGAGAATGGTGGACTAAGCCAAATTAGGAGGTTGAATGAGCCCAAATAATTGTACATTTTTGGGGCTCATCATCACCCCCCTACCGAAAGTGTTGCTCATCCTCTGAGCAACCAAATTTCTCCCCTTGTCTTTGATAGCCTTGGTGACTTCCTTGGATAGCATCTCGGCCGATTTCTCCTTTGGCTTCCCGCTTTTCAGACTTTCCTGTAGAAACTGTTCGCTGGCTTCCTGTAGAAACAGTCTCTGTCTTCCTGTAGAAGCAGTCTGCTAACTTCCTGTAGAACCAATTTCACTGATTTTACTTGCTTGGCCGGGGGTTCCTTCTCCTTGAACTGTGCTGCCTGAAAGCTGACGAATCCAACATGAATGGCAAGTCTAATGTATTATAAAAGCACACAAGTACAATGAGCTGCCCGAGAATAGATAGTGCATGCCAAATCTGGATGGGAAAGAGTGTTTCCAGGCCTTTAACTGAATCGAATGGCATTCTTATTGAACTTCTACTAAGAATTGATAACAGAAGCAGAACAGAACATAAGAGAGATCAAGTTGTCCTTGCCTCAACAGCTACTGGTACACAACAAATGGCATGGAATGCTCAAACAATGCTTCCATGTATTGAAGGTGGTGTCCAATTTATTAAAGATAATAGCTGGTATATAATCTCATCAGATCCCAATAATGCAGCTGCTGTGTCATTCGTTCTTTGGGGCAATGCTGTAGACATAGCAAGGTTTGCATAGGTATTAGCAGCTTCTTCTCTCAAAGTAAATACAGTTGACAGTGGTGTGCATAGAAGGTCCAAGATGGGTCAGACCACCCCATCTTTGATCATTTGTAACGCATTCTCAGGTAGACTAAAAAGATTTTGAAGTGCCCCAATGGCTGCTAACTTTGACTTCAAATTAACATTTGAAATCATTTCAAGAAGTGGAAATACAACTCCCTCTTTGAGCAATGCAGCGTTGTTTTCATCTGTTAAACCTATCTCTCACAACTTACTTGCTATAACAATCTTCATTGTGTCAGACCCTTCTCTCAGGTTCTGTATCAAGGGCTTGAAATAGTTCGCCTGTGCCATTTGCACTACATTATGCTCACTGTATGGGAGATTCTCCAGAACTCCGTTTGCATCCTTAGCAGCTTTAGGATTGTCGCTATTTGACATTGTTACAAGGAGGGGGATACAACCTTGTACCTTGCCAATCTGTTCACACACAGCCATATCCTTTGAAAGCTCTAAAAGCAATTCCACGGCTTTCATACCCTTTGCAATCTCACGTGCAAGTGAACGAACAATAAAATAGCATGATCCACCTCAGCTATTTTCACCTTTCTTCAAGCTCCAAACTTGATGAAGAGAAACTCAGGCTTCGCTGCTCTGCTGCACTTTCCTGTAGAAGACCCCACCCATTTCCTGTAGAACGTGATTCTGCCTTTGAGTGAGCCGATGCATGCACGAGTGAAATTTGAACCAGGTAGGAAACTCAGTGGAGGACGATAGGTTAAGTCGACTGTGGAGGCAGAGGATGTATACTCCGAGTTAGAACATGATGCAAGTGCAAGTTGGCAACCATCTGTGAGTTTCAGCTGAGCGTTGATTAATGTTTGCGTGATTTGTGGTGAAGGAGTGCAGTGGCCAAGCGTGTGTGGCTTTTTAGAACTGCAGTAATGTCATGAACTGCTGTTGTTATTTATTTGCTCTCTGTTTGTACTCAATTCCATTAGTTGCACTTAGAGTTTAGAATATCCCCAACTGACTGTGTTTTGTTTTTGAACTTCACGTGAATGGCTGATCCATGCATGCGTGATTTTTGCCTTGCTGAGTGCAATTGAACATGGCTCCCTTCTTGGCTGAATCCACTCATCTCATTCATTCATGCATTGCTTTAGATTAGATCTATGCAAATAGATGAACAAGGTTAAGTCACGTACCTGAAAGTTAAACGGCTGATTGTGAAGCGTGTTGCTGCATGCATGTGTTGATCTTCATTTGCTGCATGTATGGTGGCTTGACTGATGATTTATGGCTGTTTTTTCTTGTGCAGGTGCCCTCTAGACGGATCTAAGCTGCACGCGTTCATTTCCACGTTCAACTCTACCTGTTCAAGCTGCTGCTGCTGCATGGTCACAACCAGAATTTCTTTTTGCCATTTCTCCCAAATGGTAGATCGGTTTGATTTGAAACTCGGTGAGCATGTTCCTACCATCATTATGCATCTCCCATAGCAAATTCGTGATCAATGGATGCACGGATTTCGAGAGAAATGGAAAATGGCTGAAGATTTCAGAGCTTGATTTCTCAGAAACTGTGCATCGGAATCGGCTGAAACTGCTTGGGTAGGCTACTATCACCCATGTGCATCTCCCCATGAAACAGGTTTTAAAATGGATGCACGGATATGGAGAAAACGCAAAAATGGCTGATGGTGATGGAGGCTGATTTCTTGGAAACCGTGCACCAGAATTGCATGTAACTGCTCAGGCATGTTGTCATCAACCTTGTACAATACCCCATAAAACGGTTTGTCAAATGGATGCATGGTTTTCAAGTTATGGCAAAAACAAATTCTGCTCTATGGATTTTTGCTTCAAGGCACTTTGCATGTGTTTGCATGGTATGACAAAATGAATTTTGGCTGTGATGCAGGTATGGAGATGATGGAGGAGGAGTTGGAAGATTGCATGAGGGCTTCTGAACCCTTGAGGAAGCTACCATGCTTGCCAAACCACTTTTTGAAATGCATGCCTAGTTTCCCACAATTTCTACAGGAAGTTCCTGTAGAAGCACAATGAGAAGCAAATGAGGTGGACAAATGATGGAGAAAGGCAAGGGATGGACACACAAGTGCTTGCAAGCCTAACCAATAGAATCCCACCATCAGATTCACTTTTGGAATTGGATTTGGCTCGTCCAAAGGTTCTACAGGATGTTTTCTGTAGAAATACAGAGCTTCCTGTAGAAGGCACAAGAATAATTACTTTGACCTTGATTTGAGTGCTCCTCCTGTCATAAAACATCCTCCTTTAACCTGCAATGTCATTGCTGCAACATGAAATGGAGATTAGCTTTATTTTTCTTTTTCTTTTTCTCTCTTTTTTTTTTTTGAAAAACAACTAGGGCGCCTCATGGAGGTTTTCACCCTAATTGCCTGCCTTGGGCGCCTCCAAGGGAGGTTTTCACCCAAAGATCTTATTCTCTTTTCTCTTTTTTCCCAACCCATTGACCGCCTCATGGAGGTTTTCAATCAATGAGCCAATCTAAGGCGCCTCCGAGGAGGTTTTCACCTTAGATTTCTATTTTCCTCTTTTTTTTCATTTTTTTTTTCTCTTTTTCTTTTTTCTCTTTTTTTTTTTTCTTTTTTTCCTACCCTACCCTACTTGAAAAACAAATTCATTCTCAAGTATAAGAATACTTCCAATGGAGCCATGTGCACATCGAGATTAGAGACAAGATGATGTGAAGGCTCGGGATGCATGCTTTGACAACTATCCAACTTTCAAAGACAAAATGATCTGACTTTGAAAGTACAAAACATAGCTGAGGAGGAGAGTACTGCTGCAACTTAGTGACCTTCTAAAACCATATCTCAATATAGCTTTGATATCCTTGGTCATCTTGCTGATTTGGATCATTCTTCATGTCACCTTCTATCATGACCTTCTGATCTTCCTCCTTTTGTTGATCTTTCTCTTGAGTACATGGAGGATTTGATGGTAACCATGAGGGAACTCTCTCGATCTCTGATTCTGATCTCTTATCTGCATCAAGTGCAGCCCATGGTTCTTTGATCTCCTCTTTGGAACCTTCTTTTTCCTTTGGTCCTTCAGTATGATCTTTGTTTTGCAACATTCTTCCTGAGCTTTGGTGAACATCATTGAGCTCAAGAGGAGTCATTTGCACATGTTGTGCCTCAGCTTTGCAATGGTCTTGAGCTGCTCCAATGGGTAGGTTTGGAAATGGTACGGGTAGTTGAGTGGAGGTGTAAAATTGAGATGGAAGTGGATGGCATTGTGATTGGGTAGGCATTTGAGGTTGCCTTGGTGGAGGAGGAGGCGATGGTCGTGGATGAGCAGGTGGTGGAGGAAACGAAGTGGGATGGGAGTTGTACTGGGGCCTCCACTCCTGATAAGGTGCATTCCACTGAGGTTGTGGCTGAGCATAAGAGTGAAACGAATGAGCAACTGGTTGGGCATAATATGGATTTGTGAAGGAACAAGGAGGATATGATCAAGGAGGAGGTGTAGACCAGGAAGGATGAGCAGGGGGATCCCAAGAAGGCATGAAAGTGGCTTGATAGGGGTCATAATAGGTCTGGGATGTACCTTGCATTCCCTTCTGGTAGGGTATGGGTCCATGTGGCCTCCTTTGGTTCATATAATAGAGTGATTCAGTGGCTCCCTTGGCTCTTTGATATGTAGCTTTGATTCTGGGCAAGGAAGGGCACTGATCTGTAGGATGGTATTCTTCACAGATGAAACACACTTCTGGAGGGTGCATTGGACATTCGTTCCTAGAATGCTTTCTAGTGCACCTAGGACAAAAAATGGCCAAAGCCCTCTTGGCTTCTTCTTGCTTCTTTTGGATCCGCAAGGTATCCAGTTGCATGGCAAGAAACTGCCTCATATCACTCTTGAAATCTTCGATTTGATTTGCAAATTCATCTTTGGACAAGATGTTGCTCCCAACATCTCTGCTTGTAGCCATTTGCTCCAGAGGAATGTTTTCTTCTTCTTCTCCCCTAGAGGTTCTTCAAATATGTCTTGATGTCCACCCAGGGGTTCTTCAATCACAACCATCGAAGAAGAGAGAAGGCTGTGTGAAGCAGTGGGGGTGTTTTGCAATCATTTTTCTAACTTATATCTACTCCTACAAGACATGAAATGAAATCTTTTTGGTTGATTTTTTTCTTTTTTCTACTTCTACTTGCAAAACTGAAATAAATTGAACTGCAACTAACTATCTTGCTAAAATGAAAATGCGGAGTTGAAATGAAAGCGGGAAAGGACTAATCTATCTTGCTCAAATGAAATTGCAGGAATGAAATGCTAGGCTACGCTTGCGAAATTGAAATGCTAATCTATGAAAGTAGGAAGTGCTAATCTACTTTTGAATAAACAAAATTGCATAATGGAAATGAAATAAACTACTTAGCAGAAGGTTGTAGTAGAAAATAGAAGAATAGCAACAATCACCAATACTCTGCCGCTTCCCCAGCAACGGCGCCAAAAAGATGGTGGGCTCCAGTATTGTAGCAATAATGCTACAACTCCTGGAGCTTCCTATCTCTAATTTTATCAACCCGGTAGTTCGTACAAACTTGGAAGCGACGGTGCTGTATGCACAAGTACTAGCTCTTGTCGCAGCTGTCACTTGGTCAGCTGGCACAAGTCCGCTAGGGCTCAAGCCAACTTCTATAGGCTCACAGAAGAAGCTTTATGAGTGATGGACGAAAGCTATCTTGAAGGAAGCTAACCTACTTTGCAAAAAGGAAATGGAAAGCTAACAAAGCATAGAAACCCTAATAAACCCTAATTTAACTAGCTTGACCCTTACAATGCAAAAACGTGAATGAAACTTCTACCAATGATGTTATTACATGCAGTGAGTTGAAATACATGAATATAAGCTACTTGCACTTGAAAAGACATGTTTTTGTATTTTGTCATTAAGTGGATGGAGTGATTGTGATTTTGTGCTTATTAGGGTTTGGTTGTGCAGATGTGATGCGGAAGGAAGGAAAGCTTGGGAAAGGTTGGGGAGGATAGGAGAGGTCCCCAGAGATCCTTAGCATCAGTCCACAGAGGTTCCTCACGTTCAGAGGCTCAGCAACCAAGTGAGTGGCCTCCTACAGGATGTCTGCAGGGGATTCTACAGGAAACGCAGGGGTTTCTACAGGAAGGTCTGCAATTCTTCTACAGGATGTTCTGAAATGGGATGTTTGAGGATGGATGGTTGATGGAAGATGCATGGATGGTTATGGAGGTAGGATGGGGGTCTGAAGTGACCCAGGAACTGATGGATGGAGTGGTGAGGTGATGTGGAAAGCTAACTTGGCTTGAAGGTGGTTGAGACAACAATGGGGAAGAAGGTAAGGTTACTTGGCAAAAGAGAAGATGGGAGATGAGGGAACAGACTTGGTGATGGAGGAGCTGATCTGAACGAGGCTCAAATGAACGAGGAGCTGATGAAGATGCCCTGCATAGTGGTTATTTGATCAAACCAACTACATCTTGCATGCAATCGAAATATCATGTGATCTATCTAACAAGTTAATGAAATCGGTGGACAGCAACCTTATTCATGAAAAGAATCACGTACAACCTGTGAACAAAACATTATCAAAGAGATATAAATGCATGAATAACTCCTACCAATCTATCTTAAACATAAGAAACTACTTTAACCATCAAAAGCAACCTAAGTAACACAGCATGAATTAAATCTAAAGAGCAGATTTTTTCTCAAGAACGCAGCAAACACACATAAAGAGAAACAAGGGAGGTACTGGGCGCTTGAGATGGGCCCAACCCCAAGAGCTACAGCCTCCCATGAAATATTTAGAGCTGGTGCAAAGCTGGATCCATCTTTATTAATCAAGAAATGAAAAGTACATCAAAACTGTCCACAAGGAGAACTTGAACATGAGCTGAAAGCAAAGCTAATCTATTTCATAAAAATTGAACTACAAACTAGCTAACTAATGGCTAAAACAAAATGACTACCCACTAGCTAACCAAAATGAGGCCCCAAGCCCTCTTATTTATACAATTTGAGGACCCAACAGTCCTCCTAAAAGTTAGGGACTTGGCTGCCCAAGACTTGGAGTTAACAGCAGTCCAACTTGACTTGCTTGGCTGCCCTTGAGCTGATTGATTCGGTGGCCCTTGTAATCCGAGCTGATGGTGGAGAATTTGAGGTAAGGGCCCATAAATGAGGGGGACACCTTCCTACAAATCCTCTAGCTTGTTCTCCCACGAATTTGGCTGTCAAGTGCTCATTAAGACCTTCAAATTTGTCTCCAAGTTGACCGAAAAGGCTACACAAAGCACCCATTAGACTTGTTGGCATAATGACTAACCAAATTCACTCTATTAACATAAAAATAATCAAAAACATGCAATAAACAAATGAGAATGGTGGACTAAGCCAAATTAGGAGGTTGAATGAGCCCAAATAATTGTACATTTTTGGGGCTCATCAGAGCACAATCAAATTGAGGACCAATAATTTCCCATTTCTCCTTTTCAATGTGGAAATAATCTTCAATGTCAGTTTTCAAGGGGCTAATGGGATGATTTGTCTCAAGGTTTTCAAAAGAGGATTAATCGAGAGTAATATCCTTGATAAAGGTAGGGTTGGTCTCAATTTCACTTTCCATAAATTCATCCTTCCCAACACATGTGTACTCAAAATCATCTTGCCCCTCCTGTAGTCCCAATAAGGAATCATCTATTTGCTCATCACTAAAGTCATCTTCATCTTGGTTGGGTGACAAGTGGGACCTTTCTTCTCTCTCTTATCTTTAAGAACCATGGCTAAGGTATTTATTACATGATTATGGTAGTACTATTCTAGGAGGAGAGAATTAGTAGGGTTCTCTTTATATTCACATTTCATCTTATGAAGCTTCAATTCTTCATCATATAAGCAGGGGAAAATTTCATTAGAATTATATTCCCTTACTACCTCCTTGCATGACCTGCTATATTCATCCATTATTTCTTGTGTGTTTTGGAGGTTTTCAAGATCCAACTCTTCATCATCATTAGAGGAGATGTCTTTAACTCCACTGCTATTCGCACCCAATTCCATAATTGGTACTTGCTCATCATCCCCATATGCTTGGTCATCTTGGTCATCGAAATCCTCATCTGGTAATGAGATAATTTTTCCTTGATCTTGCGAGACAAGGAATTAAATGCACCAGTATAATAGGCAAGCTCCAAGAAGTGATAATATGTGGGACCTTCTTCATACTCCTTCCTCATGCTATCGAGGTTTGACTTTATTTGTGATAGAAAATGAGAATGAAGTCACCGTTCTTGTGCTCTATAAGATGATCACAAAGCTCAGACCACAAATTTAATATTTACCATAGGTCTTGTTATTCTTTAGGGCTAATGTCATGGATACTTTCTTCAACCATCTCTCATGACCTTGCTTATAATATGAAAATAGAGTCGCCAGGGTGAATTAAAATGTCTTCACAAATCATTGCTTCACCCTGCAAGCATTTAATTTGAAGTTCAGTGAGGAACTAGGACTTTGTTCCTCTAATGGAGTCTCCAATAATGATATGTCAATATGTCGTATAATGAAAAAACACATTTTGATCCCTGGTAACGATGCCAGAATGTTACCACTCAAACTAGCAAGGGACCCAAAGGGGGTTCTTAAAAGGGAAACTACGAGGTTAAGGGCAAAGGTGGAGGGTTAGCGCACTGTCACCATAGCTAAGTTTCCCTGCTCTTTATGAGCTTTCACTGATGGGAGGAGTCCCAGTAGTGTAGGGATCACTTTTTAAAGTATATGTCAATGGATACGTGAGTAGTGACCCTGAAAACCATTTCCCAAGGATGGAGTGAAGAATGGAACTTGCTTGCTCTTTAAGCAAGGGACTTGGTCCACCAAGGGTAAGGGGTGAGGATTGGAGGGTTGAGGGAGAAAGGATAGGCTTATAAATGAGGTTCTCAATCCCTATAATTCTTAGGAAACTTGGATTCCCAAATGGTCCTTGACATATAATATTTATTGGGAAGTGGGACCACGCAGGGCCAAGTGTACCCGACCCAGTTTCGGGGATGGAATGCAATAACCAACGATGTTCCTATCCTGGACAAGGTAAGGGGAAAGGACCAAACAATAATTTTTACTTCAAAAGGTTGAATTGATCCTATTAAGGTCTAGCCTTGGGGATGCTTTGGCGTAATTCAATCCTAGATCTAGGGCTTGGGGTTACCGAATATTCCACGTTTTAATTGCCTCAAATTTGGAGGAGAGGGAGGGCGCCCACAAGCGTAGTAACCTATAAGAGATCGAAGTTTTTCCTTGAGAAAATTGCTAGGAGATTGATGCCCTAGGTGACCTAGTAGGGCTATGGTCTGGATTTAAATAGGAAGGTGACAAATTACAGAGATAACCATAAACATAGAGATGCAACGGAAATAATACTTCATTTCATTAATGTAAAATACTGAAATATGTTTACAAACAGAAATGGAAATACACTAGCTAGGGCAATGGTAGCTTATCTCTAAGAAGAGATGTGGCAGATACATGCCTCTGAACTAAACTATAATGAGGATCAAGGGCCTTTTTATTATTGAACAATAAGAGCAAACCATAAACAACCAAAACCCTAACCGGAGGAGATATAACACCAAGAGTTTATGGGCCCCGTTGGGGTGAGTTGGACAGCCAACTTCCCGGGGTCGTGACTTGGTCATGTTATCTCCGCTTGACTCGCATCATAGCACGTTGGAAAGATCTCTCCTAGGATTACAATGGATAAGATGATTTTAGTTAGAAAATCGTTGGCAGTAGATTTCCAAAAAAACATCATTTAGGGCCTCAAAACGGCTTTGGAAGTTTAGGGCCTGAAAAACTGCTAAAAATAGTAAATTGTGCTACAATTAAGGAAACTGAAAAATTGAAAGAAACAATGGAGGGGGTCCAAGTGGAATTTGTGGGTGGCCACCAATATCCACCTGGATCATTCCTTCCCTGTTAGGAAGAAATGGTCCCCATTGCATTGAGTTCCTCCATGAGATGAGGAAACTTTTACTGAACTTGGTCCTTGGGGAGCCACTTGCCCTAGTGAAGGAGTTGGCCTGCTTTGACAACTCGATACAGTTGGATATTCTGCTGGAAAGTGTGCTTGACTTGTGTGTCCATGATCCGATCAGTTGCAGCTTGTTCCATGCAATCTGGATTTAACTCTGTGTGTGTGAGTTGTTGTGCAATGTCGGATGTATCTAGTAATGGTGGGAAGTATGGCTGAAGGCGTTCCACATTGAACACTGGGTTCAGGCCAAGGAATGGGAGAATGTTGAGCTCAAATGCATTGTCTCCCATGGCCTTGGTAATGGTGTAAGGACCATATCGGAGTGGTCTGAGTTTCCGATAGGCTCCGGTAAGGCGCTCCTTTTGCAAATGCAACCAGATTTTGTCGCCCACCTGAAAGTTGTGTGGCACCTGATGCTGATCATGTCATTGCTTGTACTTGGCATTTGATATCTCTAGAATGTCATGGACCTACTGGTGAATACGTTGGATGTTCTAAATGAAGTTGTTTGCCTTATCTATTTCAGACTGGACATGAGCCAAATTTGCGTGAGTAGCTGCAAATGGCATGGCCACATCAATGGGACATAGTGCTTGGAATCCCAAGCCCACCTGAAAAGGACTGTGGCCAGTTGAGCTATGGAGACCCCGGTTGTAGCTATACTGAACATAGGGGAGTCCCTCGTCCCATGTGTGTGTGTATGCTTTGAGTTGTACAAGCACAGAATGTGTACGATCATCCTGTTGACAACCTCTGTCTGGCCATCAATTTGAGGATGGAAGGCTGTGGACTTAGTGAGTTTGGTGTCCAGCATCGACCAGAGACTGGACCAAAATGTACTAAGGAACCTGCTACAATCTAAGACGATAAACTGTGGGATCCCAATGTGTACCCACACTCATTCAAAGAAGAGTTTAGCAGTGGCTTCTGCTGTGATATTCTTCTTGTAGGCCGCTATAATGGCCATCTTCGAGAGCCTGTCGATGACAACAAAAACATGGTCATTTCCATGCTTAGTGGAAGGAAGGCCTGACATGTAATCCATGGAGATGGAATCCAAAGATCGACTAGGGGTAGGCAGTAGGGTATAGAGGCCTTGCTTCTTGATGGTCGGTTTGGCAATGGCGTAGGCAGTGCATTATCTGATGTACTTCCCGACATCCTGTCAAGATTTGGCCAATAGAAATACTTCTACTTACTACCACCATTTTCTCGACCCCGAAATGCCCAGTAGCCCGAATGTAGTTTGATTCCCAAATCATCTTGGCACGCTCGCTTGAAGGAACACAAAGGTTACCCAAGTGGCATAACAGGGCATCTTGAAGGTGAAATATTGAACATGCTGACCCTCCAAGAGTGTCTGGATGTGTGGCCAAATTCTGGGTTGCTTTTGTAGAGAAGTGGCCAATCAGAAGTCTCATGCCCACAAGAGTTGAGTACGGTGGTTAACACCATGATCGGTGGTCAACTGAGGCAATCTGCAACATTATTGGTGTTGCCCTTCTTATACTTGATATTAAAATGGAATTGTTGTAGGTATGTGGACCACTTATGATGGAAATCATTCTGCAATTTCCCTTGGGTCTGTATGAACTGTAGGGGTCGGTGGTCTGTGTGGATGATCATTTCCTTCCCCAAAATGTAATGCTTCCATTGTCGGCAGGCCTGCACAATGGAATACATCTCTCTTTCATAAGTGGGATACTTCCGAACTGTGTCTAAAAGTGTCTCACTATGATATGCCGCTAGACGCCCGTGTTGAGTAAGGACTACCCCAATAGCATAGTCAGCTGCATCTGTCTCGACCTCAAATGGTTGTTGCAAGTTTGGTAATGCGAGCACTGGTGCCATGCAGAGGCGATATTTCAACTTTGTGAATGCCTTCTGTTGAGATTTAGACCAAAATAATTTTGCTTTTGCTCCTCCCTTAGTGACTTGACTCAAGGGCCAAGTGATATGAGAAAATCCCAACACGAACCTGCGGTAGAACTTGGCAAGACCTAGAAAGTTGTAGAGCTCTGTCATAGTGGTTGGAGATGGCCAATACCAAATGACTTGGATCTTGGCAAGATCCACATGCACCCCCTATTCATCAATATTGTATCCCAGATACTGAACTTGAGTCATGCCAAAAGTGCATTTCTCCAAATTGGCACATAACTTGTGTTGTCGCAGTGTTTGGAGAACTTGTCGGATGTGGTGGAGGTGCTCTTCCCAACTCTGGCTGAAGATCAGGATGTCATCCAAGTATACCACCACAAATGAGTTGGTGAATGGCCGCAAGATGTCATCCATTAGTCTCATGAAGGTTGCAGGAGAACTCGTCAATCTGAAAAGCATAACCAACCATTCGAAAAGGCCCTCCTTGGATTTGAAGGCAGTCTTCGACACATTAGAGGGTTCGATTGCTACCTGGTGATATCCTGACTTCAAATCGATCTTGCTGAAATGTTTTGCCCCCTTTAGTTGTTCCAAGAGGTCATCAATCCATGGGATCGGGTACCTATTATAGACAGTGATTTTGTTCAGTGCCCGATAGTCAATACAGAGTCTCCAAGTCCCATCCTTCTTCTCTACCAACATGATTGGGCTCCCACAGGATGATGAACTCGGACGGATGTGACCTTTCTGTAGCAGCTCCTGAATCTACCTCTTGATTTCATCGTTCTCTAGAACGGAGTGCCGATAGATTGGTCCATTGGGCAGCGGCACACCTGGGGTTAGATCGATGGAGTGCTTGACCTGACAATGCAGAGGAACCCTTGTGGCGGAGGTGAAGATGTCCTCATACTACTCCTCGACCTTGTCCATCTGTAGTTGTCATGTGAAGGGGCCCTATCTAGAGGTCATGGCCACCGTCTTCTTCTTTCCTTGAGGGCATATCATCAGGAAAACAAATTTCCTAGTTTTGGAAATGAGCTTACTGCATTGTTTTGTAGTAACCAAAGAGATGGCAATAGGCAGTGATACCTATGGTATCCTGTACTTATTTCCCAAAGTAACAATAACAACACGGGGCCTTAATTCATACACAGCATGTCGCTTCCACAAGTATGGTTGTCCTAATAATACATCACAAACTTCAAGGGGAGCAATGTCACACAATACCTCATCCATGAAGGGTTTGATGTTGTACAGAAGGCGACACTGCGGGCTCACGCGAAGATCCCGTTATTGGTGAAGCCACCTGATGGTGTATGGTTGTGGATGTGTGTGGTCGGTAAGCCCAGTCGCTTCACGACATCTACTAGAATGAGGTTCTTTTGGCTCCCGCTATCGACAATGAACTGTAGCAAGGAGCCCTTTACCACATCTTGGAGTGGAAGAGATGCTCCTCCTCCTCTGGATCTTCAAGTTCCTCCTTCCAGATCTTCGTGGTTGCTACGGTGGCATTGGGCTCTGCATCGATAATCTGCTTCCCTTTGTCATTCCCCTTGTTGGGTTCTAACTCAAAGTCAGAACATGCATCTGATTTTGAAACCTTTAGCTCGGCCACCAGTGACTACTTGGCCCGACACTCACTTATGTTGTGGGTGGAACCCTTATGGAACTCACACCACTTTCTCGTGTCCTTTTTCAGCTTTACGGTGTTGTTCCTTGCTTGCAGCTTTAGCAGGTTGTCTTGGGCTACTCCACCTTGGCTTTGTCCTTTGTTTTATGGTTTGGGAGCACCTTTCCCTTGCTTCAAATTCGCAAATCCAAAGTCGCGCTTCTTCTGTTTAAACATTTTCTTTACCTTGATGGCATATTGGTATGTTGTTCCGAGCGAGGGGATGTTCAAGAATTCTATTTCTTCCTCGACGTACTTGTTCAGGTAGCCACAGTATTTCAGTACCCAATGCTGCTCCAAATCCTTGATATCCAACTTTGTGCGAAGGGTATGGAAAATATTGGTAAACTACGACATGTGTTGGTCCCTCCCCTACAGCAGTGTGGTCCACTTTATTTATTGATCCTCATAGCTTCCGACATGGTAGTAATGCTCCTTGATGGCATCTCGAAATGAATCCCAAGTGGGTGTGGCTGAAAATAGTAAGCTTGTACTTTCATCCTTCTGCTCGCAGTAGGTTTCCCACTAGTCCTTGACATGGGGGGCTACTTTGAGGAGAGCGAAAATAATATTTTCCCGACTGGAAAAATCATGAACAGGAAAATAACCCTCTAGCATATTTAACCATTTATCGTGTTGGGTCCCTATAATACTAGTGATTACCCCATTACTATTGTAGTTATACCCCTTATTAATATTGTTGTGCCCCTATTGCCCCCATATTGTTATTACTGTGCCCCATAGAATCCTTCTATTGTTATTTTTGTGGCTTTATATTATTATTGTTAGGTCGGTTAGATTATATTGTGACTCCTTAGACTCCTATATATAGAAAGGAGGTTTTGTCATTTGAATCATCCAAGAATTGTTCATTTATGTAATGTAAAGGAGGTTTCCCCCTCGAAGAGGCTGAATTCTAAGGCGTTGATCTATCTTTTCTATCTTTTCTTGAGCTGGTTTCATAACATTTGGTATCAGAGCTTTGGATTCTAGGGTTTCGTTGCTCCAAACAGGTCATCATGGCATTTTCGCTATAACTTTTTTTCTGCAATGTTTCAGAAGTTTCAAAACAAACCCATTTGATAAGAAATCGTGCTGAACCTCAGGTCCGAATTTCAGAGCTTTTCGCGCTATATTTGCGGAGATATGATCTGAGGAAGTTGGTCTTTTTGCAGACTCCTGAATTAAATTCCAAATAGGTGACCTAGGGAAAATAATCATAACTTTCTCTCTGGGGATCAGATTGAAATTTCATAAGAAGGTAAAGAAATAGGATGGATTGTAGTTCTTTTTATGCATTTTTCAGATCCAAAGATTGAAACAGTGACTCGTGGCACATCGTACAAGTTCACTCTACTGAACTAGTCTATAATCAAGTCACTGTGGGAGATTTCGCATAACTCTTCCTTGGAGAATCAAATTTGGGTCAGACTTGTGGCATTGGAAAGAGGGCGCAGAGGGCTACTACAGGTCGCAATTTTAGAACTGGAGGATCTGAATTTACAGAGATACATCAGATTCAATATCAGGCTTCTACAAAGTGAAAAAAGGTGTGTAGTTTTTTTTTAATTTTTGTGTAAGCTTGGTTTGAAGGAATTCAAAGGGCATAGTAAAGCATTATTATCGGTAACTGATGCCCCGAGGAAAGAAAATTCAAACACCTAGTAAGGAACCTGAAAGCTCTAGCATGACTCATGAAGAAGAGGAAGAAATGCTACATGATATATCAAAATTACAAGAACAAGTGCAACAAATGTCACGCTCACAAAAGCTAACAAAAGCTAAGATAAATGGCGTGGAATCTAAGATAAATGGCGTGGAATCTAAGATAAAGGGCATGGAAGCTAAGATGGATGATTCGAAGACAGGTTTGAAGAGAGACATGGCAGATTTGAAGATAGATTTGACAAATTTTCTACAAGAAATACTTACTAATTGTGAAAAGGTTGTAAAGGAAACTCATGATGGGAACAAAATAAATGTTAATCATGATTCCATAGACTCTAATGTTGGATCTAAGACCCACTGTATTCCAAAAATTGATATGAGGAAGTTTGATGGCAAGGATCCTGCCACATGGATATTACAGATGGAGCAATTCTTCGATCTCAATAATGTGCAAAACACACAAAAGGTATGTATGGCAACTTTATATTTGGAACCAAATCAGTTTGTATGGTATCAATGGCTTTGATCTCGTAAACAATTTATCACTTGGGCAATTTTTACGGAAGAATTGATAGCACATTATGAGGATACAAAAAGCAACACTTTTTTTAGCCAATTGATAAGTCTCAAACAAAAGGGTTCAATAATGGAGCACATTGAGGAATTCCAAAAATTGAACATAAGGGTAAAAGATATTCTAGAGGAGCATAGGATTGATGTGTTCATAAAGTCTTTAAAGGATAATATCCAACATGATGTTCGCCTTTGGGAACCTGATTCATTAGAGAAGGCATTCAAGTTAGCAAGAAAATGGAAAGCAAAATTATAGCAACCAGGAAGCATACCACTCACAACTATAAAGACGGAAGTGTTGTTGCCCCTAGTCTTCCACAACCTATAAGGTTGAAACCACAAAAATTGGAAGGAAAAAGATCAAAAGGGCTTTGTTACAGTTGTGATAGCAAATACACTAAAGGTCATAAGTGTGCTGAGAAGAAATTATTCTACTTAGATTGTGAAGAGGAAGAAGAAAAGGAGCAAGAAAGGTCAAAAGAAGAGGATATACTCCAGGAACAAAGCCTAGATGAAGAACAAATAAATCCAACCATATCTTGTAATGCATTGGCGGGAATTACCACTCCTCAAACCATCAAGATAGAAGGACAAATCAAGAAGAGAAAGGTAATAGTGTTGATTGAGTCAGGAAGCACCCACAATTTTATTCATTGTAAGGTAGCAAAAGAATTGAATTGATTCCTATATCCAGCACCAGAGTGTCAAGTGATGATTGCAAATGGAGGAACAATAAATTGCTCTGGAAAGTGTCATAATATCAAGCTATCCATGGGAGAATATGTATTGACTAGCCCAATGCTTTCCATTCCAATGGGGGGTGCTGATGTTGTACTAGGATTCCAATGGCTACAATCCTTGGGTACAATAGCTTTTAATTTTCAAGAAATTTTCATCAAATTTTCTACGGAAGGAAAGGAAGTTGAATTAAGGGGTACTACAGGGAAACCAGGAAAGATAATCAGCTCTAATGGTATGACAAATCTTCTAAAAAAGGAGCAAAGAGGTGTAATTGCACAATTATGTTCGTTAGATGTTTCCACATCGGAATCATATATTTCTCCAGATCTCCAAAAAGTCCTGGACAATCATTCCAAGGTATTTGAGACTCTCAAAGGTCTCCCACCTATGCGTGGTCATGATCATGCTATTCATCTGATTCCAGGAAGTGTTCCTCCAAACATCAGGCCGTACAGATATCCCTATGTCCAAAAGAGTGAAATTGAACGTATGGTTGCAGAAATGCTAGAGGCTGGTATAATTCAACCGAGTCAAAGTTCTTTCTCTGCTCTAGTAGTATTGGTGCACAAGAAGGATGGATCATGGCGCATGTGTCCGGATTATAGGGAGCTCAACAAGCTCACTATTAAAGATAAGTTACCCATTCCTGTCATTGATGAATTACTCGATGAATTGCATGGATCAATTTACTTCACCAAGTTGGATCTTCGTTCAGGATATCATCAAATCAGAATGAAGACTAAAGACATTCCGAAAACAACATTTAGAACTCATGAGGGTCATTATGAATTTTTGGTCATGCCTTTTGGCCATACCAATGCACCTTCAACATTTCAAGGTTTGATGAATTCAATTTTCAAACCATTCCTTAGAAAATTTGTTAGTAGTATTTTTGATGATATACTAATCTACAACAAGTCTTGGAAGGATCATGTTGAACATGTTGACAGGGTGCTACAACTATTGGAGGAGAAACAATTATATGCAAAAAGATCCAAATGTTTCTTTGGAGTCCAGGAGGTGGAATATCTGGGTCATATTGTATCTCATGAAGGAGTTAAGGTAGACCCTAGCAAAATTAAAGCCATTAAGGAATGGAAAACCCCACATCCATAAAGCATCTGCGAGGATTTCTCGGGTTGACAGGGTATAATCACAAGTTTGTTAAGAATTATGGAGAATAGCAACACCTCTAACAACATTATTGAAGAAAGATGCATTTTCATGGACTCCGGAAGCAACAAAGGCCTTTGAACATCTTAAAGAGGCAATGTGCCAAGCACCGGTCTTAGCTACACCGGACTTCACAAAAACCTTTATTGTGGAATGTGACACTTCAGGAAATGGAATTGGTGCTATTCTAATGCAAGATGAAAGACCCATTGCTTTTGAAAGTCGTCCAATCAAGGGAAAGTTTTTAAGCAAAGCTATTTATGAGAAGGAAATGTTGGCAATACTCCATGCACTTAAGAAATGGCGACCCTACCTAATGGGAAGACACTTCAAGGTAAAAACAGATCGTGATAGCCTTAAATACTCTTTAGAACAAAGATTATCCTCTGAAGAGCAACAAAAGTGGGTCACAAAGATGTTGGGTTATGACTTTGAAATCATCTACAAAAAAGGGAAGCAAAATGTGGTGGCAGATGGACTCTCAAGAAAGGATGAGGATGTGGAAGCATTGTTGTGCACCATTTCTATTATCCAACCAGATTGGATAAACGAAGCAAGGGGGGAATGGAAGAATGATGAAGAAGTGTGGACACTTATTGAAAAGTTACAACAAGATTCCAGTACGTCTCATACATTTAGCTGGCAAAATGATTCATTATGGTACAAAGGTCGCTTATACCTCTGTAAGAATTCCCAGCTAAAACAAAAGATTCTTATGGAATTGCACACTTCTCCCTTAGGAGGGCACTCAGGATTTTTAAAAACTTACCACAGGGTTAAGAAGGAATTTTTTTAGGATGGCCTTAAATCAGATATTCAAAAGTTTGTGGTGGAATGTTTGGTTTGCCAACAAAATAAAGTTGAAACAATTAAGACACCGGGTCTATTACAACCTTTATCCATTCCAAGCCAACGTTGGGAGGAGGTTTCAATGGATTTTATCACAGGTTTACCCAAGTCTGAGGGAAAGAGTGTCATCATGGTGGTAGTTGATAGACTTACCAAGTATGCACACTTTTTTGCATTATCACATCTATTAAAAGCCAGTACAGTTTCTACTGCATTTATGGAAACAATTCAAAAGCTACATGGAAACCCAAAGATTATTGTAAGTGACAGAGATCCCATTTTCACGGGAAATTTTTGGACAGAATTATTTTCTTGTCTTGGTACTCAGTTAGCTCATAGCTCATATTATCACCCTCAATCTGATGGGCAAATTGAGATAGTAAACAAATGTTTGGAAGGATATCTTCGTTGCTTTGTATCTGATAAACAGACACAATGGGTCAAATGGTTGCCTCTGGCTGAATGGTGGTATAACACTTCCTTCAATACAGCAACAAAAATGACCCCATTTATGGCACTTTATGGGTATCAACCACCATCCATCACATCATATTTAAGAGAAAATTCTAAGGTTCAGGCAGTGGAACATCACATCGAACATCAACAACAAGTCCTCCAACTCTTAAAGGATAACCTCATGTTGGCACAGAATAGAATGAAACAACAGGCAGATCAACATCGCAGTGAAAGAAGTTTTGATGTAAGTGATTGGGTATTCCTACGTCTACAAGCATATAAGCAAATGTCCCTCAAGCAAGCTAAGAAGGATAATAAATTATCACCAAAGTATTATGGTCCGTACAAGGTGTTGCAAAAGATTGGTACTATGGCATACAAATTGGAGCTTCCTGCAGCTTCTCGATTGCACCCAGTTTTCCATGTTTCATGTTTAAAGAAGGTTATAGGCGACAAGCTCCTAGTTCAAACAATATTTCCAGAACTTGACGAGGAAGGAAAAATTATATTGGAACCAGAAGTAGTCACAGAAACAAGAACTTGACAGCTACGAAATTGATCAATTTCAGAGTATCTTATCAAGTGGAAGAACTTATCCGCTAAAGATTCCACATGGGAGGATGAGAATTTTATGCAGAAGTATCCATAACTACTCAAGCGTTGAGGACAACACTTTTTTGAAGGAGAGGGGCATGTTGGGTCCCTATAATACTAGTGATTACCCCATTATTATTGTAGTTATACCCCTTATTAATATTGTTGTGCCCCTATTGCCCCCATATTGTTATTACTGTGCCCCATAGAATCCCTCTATTGTTATTTTTGTGGCTCTATATTATTATTGTTAGGTCGGCTGGATTATATTGTGACTCCTTAGACTCCTATATATAGAAAGGAGGTTTTGTCATTTGAATCATCCAAGAATTGTTGATTTATGTAATGTAGAGGAGGTTGTTCCCTCGAAGAGGCTGAATTCTAAGGCATTGATCTATCTTTTCTATCTTTTCTTGAGCTGGTTTCATAACATATCGATGAAATCTATGTCTATCTGACCCTCGAATATGGGGATTTCAAAATTAACTTATACCTTAAACAGTGTGGCATTTCTAGAGTAGCTGTTGGAAGCCGATGCGTCGCCCCTGGGTAGCTGCTGGAGGATCTGGGAAAAGTTGTCCATCATTGCATTCCTTTGTCACTCGAGGGCTTCTTCAAGCAAGATTTTGATAGGATGTCTTGCCCCTTTGTCTTTATTTTCATCTGCCATGGGAGGCCACCGAGATTTGCGAGGTTGGTCTTGCAAAGGTTCGATTAGTTCAAGTCCTAACTCCTTATATCAAGACCTTGTTGGGGACATGCAAAGAAAAAACAGAGAAAAAGTAGACAGCTCTGATACCACTGATCTAGATTTAAACAGGAACACAACAAATCATAGAGATAACCATAAACAAAGAGATGCAGTGGAAATAATACTTCATTTCATTAATGTAAAACACTGAAATATGCTTTCAAACTGTAATGGAAATAAACCGGCTAGGGCGATGGTAGCTTATCTCTGAGAAAGGATGTGGAAGCTACATGCCTTTGAACTGTGTTACAATGTGGTTTGAAGGCCTATTTATTGTTGAGAAATAATGGAAAACCCTAAACATCCAAACACCTAACCCTAGAAGATGAAACGCCAAACCGTGGGCCCCGTTTAGGTAAATTCGTACATCAACTTCCTGAGGTCATAACTTTGGCATATGATCTTCATTTGATGCGCACAATATCTCGTTAGAAAGATATATCTGAGAACTACAACTTTGGGAGGAGAAAAATTGACTGATGGGCCCTTGTTGCTCCTAGTTTTTCCAAAAAACGTTGTTTAGGGCCTCAAAATGGCTCCGGAAGTTTAGGACCTGAAAAACTGCTAAAAATAGTAAACTGTGCTACAATTAAGGAAGCTAAAAAGCTGAAAGAAACAATGGCGGGGGTCCAAGTGGACCTGGCAGATGGCCACCAATATCCACCTGGATCAGGATTTGACTTTTCTGCAGCAGCTCCTGAATCTCCCTCTTGATTTCATTGTTATCCAGAACAGAGTGCCGATAGATTGGTCCATTGGGCAGCGATGCATCTGGGGTTAGATTAATGGAGTGCTTGACCTAACAGTGTAGAGGAACCCCTGCGGGGGAGGTGAAGATGTCCTCATAATCCTCCACAACCTTGTCCATCTGTAGTTGTCATGGGGAGGGGCCCTTTCTAGAGGTCGTGGCCACCGTCTTCTTCTTTCCTTGACGACGTATCATCATGAAAACAAATTTACCAGTTTTGGAAATGAGCTTATTGCATTGCTTTGCAGTAAAAAAAGAGATGGCAGTAGGCGGTGCTACATCCGGTATCCTGTACAACTTATTTCCCAAAGTAACAATAACAACATGGGGCCTTGATTCATACACAACATGTCACTTCCACGAGTATGGTTCTCCTAATAATACATCACAAACTTCAAGGGGAGCAATGTCACACAATATATCATCCGTGAAGAGCTTGATGTTGTATGGAAGGTGACACTGCTGGCTCACGCGAAGATCTCGTCCTTGGTGAAGCCACCCGATGGTGTACGGTTGTGGATTTGTTGTGGTCGGTAAGCCTAGCAGCTTCACGACCTCTACCGAAATGAGGTTCTTTGGGCTCCCCTGTCGATAATGAACTGTAGAAGGGAGCCCTTTACCCACATCTTGGAGTTGAAGAGACACTCCTCCTCCTCTGGATCTTCGGGTTCCTCCCTCTGGATCTTCGTGGTTGCAATGGTGGCATTGGGCTCCACATTGATAATTTTCTTCCCTTTGTCATTCCCCTTGTCAGGTTTTGACTCAGAGTCAGAACATGCATTTGATTCTGAAACCTTTAGCTTGGCCACTAGTGACTTCTTGGCCTAACACTCACTTGTGTTGTGAGTGGAGCTCTTATGGAACTCACACCACTTTCCCGTGTCCTTTTTTAGCTTCGAAACACTGTTCTTTACTTGCAGCTTTGGTGGGTTGTCTTGGGCCACCTTGCCTTGGCTTTGTCCTTTGTTCTACAGTTTGGGGGCATCTTTCCCTTGCTTCGGATTTGCAGATCCAAAGTCTCACTTCTTCTGTTTAAACTTTTGCTCGACCTTGACGGCATATCGATATTCCATGTTGAGTGAGGAGATGTTCAGGAATTTTATTTCTTCCTGGATGTACTTGTGTAGGTAGCTGCGGTATTTGAGTGCCAAACGCTGCTCTTAATCCTTGATACCCAAGCTTGTGTGAAGGGTATGGAAAATATCGGTAAACTTCAGCATGTCTTGGTCCCTTCCCTGTTGCAGCCTAGTCCACTTTATGTATTTATCCTGATAGCTTCTAACAGGGCAGTACTGCTCCTTGATGGCATCCCAGAATGAATTCCAAGTGGGTGCAACTAAAAATAGTGAGCCTGCACTTTCATCCTTTTGCTCGCAGTAGGTTTCCCACCAGTCCTTCACATGGGGGGCTTCTTTGAGAAGAAAGAAAATAATCCTTTTCTCACTCAAACAATCACGAATAGAAAAATAACCCTCTAGTATATTTAACCATTTATCGATGGCATCTGTGTCTATCTAACCCTCAAATATGGGGATGTCAAAATTAACTTGTATCTTCAATGGTGTGGCATTTCCAAAGTTGTTGTTTGAAGCCAATGCGTCACCCTTGGGTAGCCACTAAAGGATCTGGGCAAAGCTATCTATGATCGCGTTCCTTTGTCGCTCGAGGACTTCTTTGAGCAAGATTTTGATAGGATCTCTTGCCCCCTCATCCTTCTTTTCATCCGCCATGGGAGGCTCTCGAGATTTGCGAGACTGGTCTTGCAAAGGTTCGACCAGTTCAAGCCCTAACTCTTTATATCCTGACCTCATTGGGGACATGCAAAGAAAAACAGAGAAAAAAAGTAGACCGCTCTGATACCACTGATCCAGATTTAAACAGGAATGCAACAAATTACAAAGATAACCATAAACACAGAGATGCAATGGAAATAATACTTCATTTCATTAATGTAAAATACTAAAATATGCTTACAAACAGAAATGGAAATACACCAGCTAAGGCGATGGTAGCTTCTCTCTCTGAGAAGCGATGTGGTAGCTACATGCCTCTGAACTGAACTACAATGAGGCTCAAGGGCCTTTTTATTATTGGACAATAAGAGCAAACCCTAAACAACCAAAACCCTAACCCGAGGAGATGTAACACCAAGAGTTTATAGGCCCTGTTGGGTTGAGTTGGATAGGCAACTTCTCGGGGTCATGGCTTGGTCATATTATCTCCGTTCGATACGCAAGATAGCCTGTTGGAAAGATCTCTCCGAGGACTACAATGAAAAAGATGATTTTAGAAAAAAAATTGCTGGTGGTATATTTCCAAAAAAAAAAAAAAATCACTTAGGCCCTCAAAACGGCTCCAGAAGTTTAGGGCCCGAAAAACTGCTAAAAATAGTGAACTGTGCTACAATTAAGGAAGCTAAAAAATTGAAAGAAGCAATGGTGGGGGTCCAAGTGGAATTGGCGGGTGGACACCAATATCCACCTAGATCAAGCTAGACCTTGGGAAAAGGGGAAAATGGTAAAAAGAGGGTTAAAATGATCACCCCTTTAAGAGACCAGTGCCTAATGCACTTGGGGATATGGAGTGAAGGATGATAATGAGTAAGAACTTGGTTTCTTGATCAAGGAGGCCCAAAAAGTCAACTTCATTCAATGTTGAGAGAAAGAAAATAAAAGTGACCTTCAATCATTTATACTTCAAAGAAAACGATGCAAGCTTATTGATACAAATAATATCTAGGAAATTTTATTCATATAACGTTGGCCCATACATTAAATTAGCTCAAACATGCTCAATTCCACATTTCGATTATGCAACAACTAGCCCTAATTTTAGCGCTATGAAATAATAATAATAATAACATCAAAATTCACTTACAAATTTATATAGCATATCCAACCAAAATTTCTTTCACAATACAAAGCTCCAAGACAAGATAAATAGCCCAAATCGATACGTCAAAATTCATCCATCTTCAGAAAATATCCTCCAAGGAAAAAGTGTGAAGCTCTCTATGATTAGAGAGATACCAAGTCAAGTGATGATACAAATTAAAGTATCTAAAATCAATATATAGACTCCTAGGGAGTTCAGATTAGCCTATGGGCATACATTAGCCCCTAACGATAAAATAATGTGCAAATAAAACCCTTATTGGTGACACACCCACCAAATTATCTCACAAGTGTAAAAATAAGCCTCACAAGGGGCCAAATAATAATATTTGCATGTCGTAGGGCCCTCCAAAGGATCAATAATATCTTGAAGTGCCATATTGAGGAATAAATTCCTTTGAATATGATGGACAAGGGGGTGCCCACTTGTTCTCCAAGTAGTAGACCTATGGTGCTCCTAGTGGGTTTGAGGGAACATAAATTATCCCATGGGTCTCCATATGAGTTGGAGATTAGATCCTTTGAAAGGGTACAAGTGGTGGAATTAGTGCTTCCATGGCATTGTACAAGTCTTGGTACGCCTGCCAAGATCGGGGGCTCCCGTGGGGGCCTGCTCGGCATAATGTACCAACCATATCGCCATCATCCCAAAAGTGGATCACTAGTAATATCTGAGCATCCATGAAGATCGATGGAGTGTTTTTTGTTATTGTGGATGCCAATGGATCTCAATGCACACCCTACATGTGCTAATGTAGACATCTAGGGGTTAGGATCCCATATAGGGACACCAAACCCAAATGAAAACTTGTAATCATGCATAAGATCCAATGCTTCCCCTAATATTCTAGTGCAATGAGACATTAAAATAATCAGGTAAAGGAGCTTACAAATCATGGATAACAAAGTGGTCACTTCATAATGGCATTCCATTCGATAGTGGGCTTTGGCATGTGCTAGTGTCTCCAAGCTCCAAAACTAGGTTAGCCAAGTAACTTATTAGGTGGTTTCAACCCTTAAAGGGGATAGTATGTCCAAGGTACATCCCTGTAATGGGGGTGGCAAATGCTAAATAAGTGGAATGGAGTAGGGAATGATAGGGGCAATCCTGTGCCACATATTGGGGCATAGGGGTAGCATGATAAGAGGTAGCCCACACCTGGGTATGTAATGTATAGGAGGGAGCAATCATGGTACATGAGATACCCAAACCTTGATTTTTTCACCCTTCTTTATATTCCTTTTGCCTTTTATGAATTTTATTTAATTAACTACTGAAGACTAAAAGGACAAGAGCATGATGTGTAAGATATGGCAGTGATTAACCCTTTTAGATAGGGTGTTTCATTGCCCTCCAGGGGTTGGGACTATCATGGGTTCCTAAATGATAGAGGAGGCTCATCTAGGTCCTATGGAACTAGGGTGATGTCCATGGATTGGGGTAGAGCTCATGTAATGCCTTTTTCCCACATGCTAATTATTTTTTTCCTGGCTATGTTTTTCATTTTGTGGTAGAATTTCCTATTAAATGTGGCCAATTATACTTTTTTCCTTTTCTTTTAGCTACTTCAACCTCCAAGGGATCATTCTAGGCCTGACCCAAGGTGGGGGGCGAAAGGGGATAGGGAGGTTGGCCCTATGTGGACCCAAAATTGAAATTTGGACCCAGGTGGGAGAAATAATGAATGGGTTTATAGTGAGTGGAAAGGGAGTAATATGTGTAGGTAAAGGAGTGGGACCACACACCCAAAGTTGGGGTTTTCAAAGTAGTACCACCCTAGAACTAGATGGTTAATAAAGGAGATCCCATGGGACTAATATCCAAGGGCAACAACCAAAAGATATCAAGGGGAGAAGAGCACAAACTAAAGCAACTCTTTTCTGCCAAATCCCCCCATCAATCCCTACAGAGAATTATCATTGATAAGTAAACCCAATACTCAATTACGAAATGAAAATACATACCTATATATTTGGGAGGCCCACCTTCAAACATATGATCAATACAAGTGGGTGATGGACCACATGGATGGCTCAGGTGGTAGAGAAGAGGCACAATAAGCTAGTATGATGCATCAAGGGTCTACTGGTTGTCGGCTGAGGCTCATCATGGAGAAACAATTATCCTAGCAATATCACCCATCAAGTGGTGGGTAACAGTTCCAATGCAGAGTAGCTTGAATTCAGTTAACTCCAGAACTCATCTGGAGAATAGTATAATGATAAACCTCTTTTTAACAAGGAGATTTGATCCAAAAACCAAGAAGAACTCAACCATATTCACTTGCAAGGAGTTAGGTTTTATTCTCTCGTTGAATATGCCGGTGAATAATTAAAGAAGTATATTTGGAACGAGTCCACTGAAACGAACATGTCCTGACCTCTTTGTCATTATTTTCTTCAACAAATCGAAGTCCAAGTGGCTAGGAAAATTTAGGCATTTGATGGGTCTTCTTCAACCTAACTCTCTATGGGCTTCTGAGATTTTTGCACAATAGTTTTGCAGTAAGGGTGGTTTGTGCAGCAAATGGTCAACACCCTCTTTCACTTGAGCTTCAAACACCTCCCTTAGACCTCTACAACCTCTTAATGGTGAGAATTACACATCACTGACAGACCCATAATAGTGTGGTACAAGGAAGAAACAAAAATCAGATAAGTCACAGGGTGATCCCATGGTGTTAACAGAGGGCAATCTCAACAAGATCGAGGATGAATTTCGAAACACCACCACGGAAGTGATGCAAAAATTTGAGAAGAAATAAATGCAGATGCTAGGGAGCTTCCAAAAGGATCTGCACAAGCTGTAGATCCAAGCAAGTAGAATACAGGTGGGCGCTAGACAAGTGAGCGAAGAGAAAGTGAGCCTGATGCCGAGGACAATCCAAGCAGTAGAGCTAGTAAGGAGCCTAGAGCTCAGAACTATACCATTACCAGACGATTCTATTCACACAGAGTCCGCTGATGATTGGATTATCCTGAGTACAATTAAGAACATGGGACTGAATATAGTGACACTCTTTAATGAGACCCTCCACGTGCTGTATATAGGGGTAGAAGATGAACTAATAACCAGGGAGCAGGGTGCCTTCAACCTCATTAGTGAGTATAAAGTGAACAATGAGCAGATGTTCACGATGCAAGTCTTGAAGGAAAATGAGGCACTTCAGATGCGTAGTTCCAGTCTGGAGTCAGCAGTAGCAGAGGCATGCAAGACAGTGCCTAAGCTTCACATCCTGGAGGATGCACAGCTAGAAGCAAAGATCAGAAAACTAGCTGCTGGTGTGTGTGAGGCTAAAGTATAGGTTGGATGGGTAGCATTTGAGCTCAACACGAAGATTACAAAGCTGCAGTTAAAGTTGCAGCCTGCGGCTCCGCTTGAGGTCCATGAGAAACACAAAGCCGTGATAAAGGAAGGCATGGCTACATTGGATGCCATAGTCACTAACTGTGTGACATTGTTTGAGCAAGCTATGGAGCTCATGACCAATCTACAGGAGGATCCAAACCTGCAGACACTGAACACAGAGGTAAGGGAGTTACAGCGGCAATATGATGAAGTCAGGGCGACTGCGCGCTCCGTAGCACCAACGCAGCGCCTTGCTAAATTGTAGGAAGGAAAGAAACTCCTAACACAGGTGGAGGAAGCGTAGAAGAAGGAGGCCTTGCTAAAGGCTAGGTTGCAGCCTTGGTTAGAGGAGGCTTATCAAGTCACGATGACCATCCAGGATAATATTAAAGGGTTGTGGCAGAAACAACAGACGGTGAGGCTGGTTATAGAAGGACCAACCACAGAAAAATTGGTCAAGGAAGTCAAGCAGGCAACAATGCAAAGCGTTGCCAAAGTTGCAGTAATCCAGGTGGAGCTGGGAGGTCTTCACACTAAGATCACAGTGCTAGTAGAGTGACTCAAAGGAAAGTCAAGATCTTTGTCATGGGGGCTAGTTGGGATGGGGTCCCGTGGGTCATTATTGGGGTTAAGATGATCCGAATGGAAAATGGGATCAACCCATGGTATTCATCCACCCATAGAATTTACCCATGGTATTGTAAGTGGCATCCACTCATAGTATTTATCCACCCATGGTATTGTAAGTGACATCCACCAATGGTATTCATTCACCCATGGTATTTTCCCATGGTATTGTGACATCCACCAATGGTATTCATTCACCCATGGTATTTTCCCATGGTATTGTGACATCCACCCATGGTATTTATTCACCCATGGAATTGACCCATGGTATTGTGACATCCACCCATGGTATCCATTCACCCATGGAATTAACCCATGATATTGTGACATCCACCCATGGTATTCCTTCACCCATTGAATTGACCCATGGTATTGTGACATCCACCCATGGTATTCATTCACCCATGGAATTGACCCATGGTATTGTAACTGAAAGATACTATAAGTAACAAGTCGCATTTTGTAAAAGGACAATTTGTCTGCCACAATGTAGCTTTTATAGTTATTCTCTGTTTTAATAAAAAAAATCTTTGTGGTTTTTTTCATTAGGCATTCTCCTCCTTTTCTTTTGGCATTTCAATTTTTCAGATCTTAGGGGCCTCTCTCCCAAAATCCCTTTCAATCTTTTAGATCTTGGGGGTCTCCCCCCAAGATCCAGATCAGTGGTATTAGAACAAGTTATGATTCCATGGGAATGAGGGTTTGATGCATATTTCAGTTTCAAATTTTGCAGAAATATTCAACAAAATTCAGGCATGTGCTACGTCCTCCACAGAGCATTTTCTTGGGCCAAGCGGGAAGAATTTTTCTTTTTTCATTTTTTTGCAGGAATGTTTTTGGGCAGTGAGTTTGCAGATCATATATGAAATATTTTGTAAAAAAATTACAAAAAAATACCAGATTTGAATTCCTTGTGAAAAAATACCAAAATTCAAAAAAAAAAATGGCTGAATCAGAGTCGAGATGAGGGAGATATCGCTGATTTAAAATCAGCAATGTTGTAGATTTTTTTCTGATGACAACTATTGGACGACAACTCTCCTATAATGTTTTGCAGTTTTTATGCATAATTTTGAAACAATGATTACATATCTAAGTTCCTCTCTAAAAATCACCCAATTTAAAAAAAAAACATGGGTCGAATTGGAGTTCGGATGTGGGAGATATCGCTGATTTAAAATCAGCTATGTTTTTAGAACTTTTGTGGCGGCGGAACAGTTGCAGCATGAATCTGAGATTTCAGAGTGTCCAGATAAGGATTTCCAACACATTCGAAGATGGAAAATGATCCTTCTATTTCCAAAAACAGGTTATAATAAATATTCTGAGTTATATTGACCGAGTTATGTCCATTTTAATTCTGGAGCAACATTCCGAGTGGGTTCTCGTTGGAGACATGCCCTCCCACCCCACTTTAGTAGGCACCTACTTCACATTCATCAGTTTCAGCATAGCAGCATTTAGCTTGGGCTATTTGGAGACATGTCCTCCTACCCCAGGCTATGTAGGCACTTGCTACTTCATCAACAACCAACATCATGGTTATGAGTTAGCCACACAAAATCCTTGTCATCGAAGTCCATTTGCTAGGCCGCACACTATTAGTATCAATGTTGGTCACAAGAATTACATGGTATCTCTATCCTTGGATCTTCATTTGTCATGGTTATGGGTCATCCACAAACTCACACTTCATCAAAGTCCATAACATCACTTTATGCATAATTTTGAGTCAACCACACAAAATCCTTGTCATCGAAGTCCATTTTCTAGGCCGCACACTATTAGTATCAATGTTGGTCACAAGAATTACATGGTATCTCTATCCTCAGATCTTCATTTGTCATGGTTATGGGTCATCCACAAACTCACACTTCATCAAAGTCACCAACATCACTTTATGCATAATTTTGAAACAATGATTACATATCTAAGTTCCTCTCGAAAAATCACCCAATTTTAAAAAAAACATGGGTCGAATTGGAGTTCGGATGTGGGAGATATCGTTGATTTAAAATTAGCTATGTTTTTAGAACTTTTGTGATGGCGGAATAGTTGCAGCATGAATCTGAGATTTCAGAGTGTCCAGATAAGGATTTCCAACACATGAGAAGATGGAAAATGATCCTTCTATTTCCAAAAATAGGTTATAATAAATATTCTGAGTTATATTGACCGAGTTATGTCCATTTTAATTTTGGAGCAACATTCGGAGTGGGTTCTCGTTGGAGACATGCCCTCCCACCCCACTTTAGTAGGCACCTACTTCACATTCATTAGTTTCAGCATAGCAGCATTCGGCTTGGGCTATTTGGAGACATGTCCTCCTACCCCAAGCTATGTAGGCACTTGCTACTTCATCAACAACCAACATCATGGTTATGAGTCAACCACACAAAATTCTTGTCGTTGAAGTCCATTTGCTAGGCCGAACACTATTAGTATCAATGTTGGTCACAAGAATTACATGGTATCTCTATCCTCGGATCTTCATTTTTCATGGTTATGGGTCATCCATAGACTCACACTTCATCAAATTCCATTTGCTAGGCCGCACACTGTCAATATCACAGTTGGTCACAAGCATTACAAGGTATCTCCATCCTCGGATCTTCGTTCATCATGGTTATGGGTCATCCACAAACCCACACTTCATTGATGTCCATTTGCTAGGTCGCACACTATCAATATCATAGTTGGTCACAAGCATTACAAAGTATCTCTATCCTCAGATCTTCGTTCATCATGGTTATGGGTTAACCACATAAAACCCTTCTCTTCAATGGCTCTTCATATTCAACAAAGGCTTCGCAGGAGGGAACTTCACGCAATGGGAACCATTGCTTCTTAAGGAGGGAGGAATGATCCGAATGGAAAATGGCATCAACCCATGGTATTCATCCACCCATGGAATTTACCCATGGTATTGTAAGTGGCATCGACTCATGGTATTTATCCACCCGTGGTATTGTAAGTGACATCCACCCATGGTATTTTCCCATGGTATTGTGATATCCACCCATGGTATTCATTCACCCATGGAATTGATCCATGGTATTGTGACATCCACCCATGGTATTTATTCACCCATGGAATTGACCCGTGGTATTGTGACATCCACCCATGGTATTCATTCACCCATGGAATTGACCCATGGTATTGTAACTGAAAAATACTATAAGTAACAAGTCGCATTTTGTAAAAGGATAGTTTTTCCGCCACAATGTAGCTTTTACAGTTATTCTCCGTTTTAATAAAAAAAATTCTTTGTGGTTTTTTTCATTGGGCATTCTCCTCTTTTTCTTTTGGCATTTCAATTTTTTAGATCTTGGGGGCCTCTCTCCCAAAATCCATTTCAATCTTTTAGATCTTGTGGGTCTCCCCCCAAGATCTGGATCATAAGATAACCCAAGTTTTGGTACATTTTGTATAAATAATGTAAATTCTACATGATTTGTGGATGCAGAGCGCATGTATGACTAGGAGTCAAAAGGGTTTAGCCCCTTGTTTTATGTAAAGTTTGAGTCGGTTTTGAGATCCACCCATGGTCCGTGGAGCATGGCACTATATGAAAAAGGCTATAAATAGGTGTGTCTTAGAGAGTCTAAGGCAGAAATTAAGAGTAAAATGGGTGAGAAGTGATAGCGAGGAGAAGTGGGTAAGATAGAAGAAAGGATCTGTAGCTGAGTGCGTAGACGCCTAGATAAAGTCCGCAGCTGAGTGCGCGGACACTTGCAGCTGTGTGCGTAGGGTACTTTTGAGTTTGTAACCTTGAATTAAAGATCAATAAAGATAGTTATTGAAGAATTCTTGTGTATTTATGTTTAATTATGTTAATGCTATATGTTGTCGATAAGTGATGTTTTTTATGAAATTTCGATTTAATGTTGTGCGATTCTCTTGAATAAGTCTTAATAATGTACGTAATGTATGTTTAATTACTTTCGTGAAGACTCTGATGTAAGTGGATAAATTGATTGTTAAAGGTCCACAAAGACTAATCGTAGACCTTCGCAAAGGTATGAAGACTACTTTAATAGAGTTGTGGTTGTGTGCCCTAACAGTGTATCAATCTACGCGAAGGTAGATCTGAGGTGCTAAAAGACATCACACTAGTCTCTGGATGCAAAAACTTGGTTCTTGCATCCCCCCATACTGCTTCAGGTGAGACTACAGTCTGCGCTACATAGGTTGTTGCCGAAAGGGCTAGTAGTGTAGGGTTTTGTTGGTTGGTGCACTTAACTTCCGAACCTCGGTCAAGACCCTCTAAGTCAACCCAATACCACTATTCTCGTGAAATACATCAATACTTACAACATAGGCATCTTCTCATTCTTAATTTTTTCACCACAGGCACTCCACAACTGAAATCATTTTAATCTCTCTACTATACTAATATTTCTCCACTCTTTTTCATAATCTCTCACTACCATACTTGTTGCATTTTTCTTTGGTTTTCTCCTCTATCATTATTTTTATTTCATATTCAACTGCAACTGCAACAAAGTGACAACACAAAACTTTATAGGATGAAAATTTCCATCTACATCACTTCTACTATTACATTTATTATAACATGTTCTTCTTTCGATTCCTCTAATGCAACACCATTTTATTTTATAATAGTATATTCCCCTACAACATCAATCACAACAAAAAAATATTGCCCTTACAAATCTACTATTAAAAATCAGTAATCTCCATAGCCTTACTTATTTCATAACACCACTTGCTACTATAAGAATATCTTTAGTATAGGCATAGTCTCTATAGTAGTTGTTGGGCTTCCAATTTGTCATAATTTTATTGATGAAACCATCCATTTTCACATCATTACATTCACCCATTGTCATCATTTTTAACCATATTTCTCCATAAACGTACCAAATTCCCACATACATGTTTACATGGTTTATTATTATTTTTCCCATTATTTTTAGTAGATTAAGAATAATTTTGTATGGTTTTACTAATGAAAATTTAGCAAGTTCAAGTTGTTGCAGTTTTGTCAAGTTTCAGTTGCTATTTCCATGGTTGAGGTAGTAGTACCACTCTAGAAGGAAATATGACACATGGACGTTGTTTCTAGTAGCTCTAATATGAATTTGTATTGGTCAAATTCCACCCAAATCACACATGTGGATCTCTAGCAAAAGATCAAGGGAAAAACGCAAAAGTTTTGACCAGTCAACTTCAAATGCGTTTTCTGGGAAAATGTAAGTGAATTTCGGAAAACGAAAACATTTGTTTTGTTCATAACAGGCCTAGTTAAGTTCTCTATGAGCAGTTTTCTCAAATTCATTACCATTTGAGAGATTTGAGAATTTCTTTGGAGCCTTATTTTGCAAATTATGTGGATATATAGTTTTTCAATTTTTCATTTAATGCATAGTCAATAAAAATACCTTAACAAGATTTTCTTTAACAAATTCATGGCATAGAGATAAGTTTGATCTGATATGGTCTGATTTTTGATCCAAAAATCCATGAAATTTTATTTTATTTGATCTCATGTCCAAAATTCAAGCAAGAAAATTCTGAGTTTGCTAATTGTCTCAAATTTCATATAAGTTGCAGTCTCTTTGATGAGAAGGATGACCAAAGATGTTAAGGATGATCATAATTTCTAATTGTTGCTATTGATTGAAGGAGAAAAACTCTTCTTCTTTTTTTTGTTTCCATTGAATGTAATTTTTTTAATATGGTGCAGCTCTGAATGAGATTAGTGATTTAAATCTCTTCTCTTGATTTGAGTTTTCAACACCTTGCAATCCTTAGGAGCCCCCCTTGGAGATCTATGAGAATAGTATAAATGCTTTCCATTTCTTTCATATTCTCATGAATGGTTCATTTTACATAGATTAATTGTTTATGCTTATCATAGATTAAAACCTTATGCTTTCCATAGATTAAATGTTTATGCTTTCTTAGATTAAAAATGTTCATGATTCCATAGATTAAAGTTTGTAAGTTTTAGAAAAAAATCTCCATGCTTTCATAGGAAAAAATCTTATGTTTTCTTAGATCAATAATATTTATGTTTTTTTTTTAGTTTAACATTAATTTCCTTTCCAAAAACTTAGTACTTTCATAGTTTATATTAAAGAATCTAATGAATCTAATTTCCTTTTGAATTTCCCAATTTATTTCAATTTTTCATAAATATTGAAATCTAATCTCCTCGCACATACGGTATACTTCACTTCGCAAGCTCACGTACCCGGATTGACATATAAATGCAAGTAATTTAATAATAAATTAAATTAACCAGCATTTTGGCGTCGTTGTCGGGGAAGTATACATAGGTGTTAGCTTTCAATTACATCTCATTCTTAGATGCATCCATTTATTTGCATAAGACTAATTTCATTTTAGTAAATCCTAGAAGTAGATTCATTTTAAAAAAACATCAATCACCTACCATCCCCACTATATCACATGGTTCAGTAAGAGCCACATCATATTCCGCATCATGAATTTTTTTTTTTGCAGGTAGAAGGAGAGGTAAAAGAAAAAGAGGTTGAAGAAATGGATGGAGATGATGACAGTGAGGAAGATCCTTTTGGATTTCCCATTCAGGAAATTGATATCAATGTTCATATGAAGAACATCCCTCGATCCGTACTTTCGAACTTCAAAGGTATGAGATTAGAAGACTCGGAAACCTTTCCTTTTAAATTTGAAATAATTTGTAGATCTTATGGCTACTCATTACACATTCAAAAATTGAATCTGTTTCCGTAACATTGAAGGATAGAGTCCTTAAATGGTTCATGACTTAGGAACAAATTCTATAAGGACATGGGATGATATGAAAAGAGTAATTTTGGAAAAATATAAATATTATTGCATACACCATGACCTTAGAAATCAAATCTTTAAGATGAACCAAAAAGAGGATGAAAGCCTAGAAGATTTAGTGGAGAGATTTACTTATAATGTCAAAATATATAAATTGCATAATTTAGGATGAGACACATTAAAAACTCTCCTAATAAATGCTATAAAGGATGAGTGGATTGATCTTCTTAACCTGGTGGGAGAAGGAGATATCTCTCAATTGTCATTTCAAGAGATTTTTGAACTGTGCAAGAATATATCAAGAGGAAAATAAAAGTATGTAAGATCCCCTCAAGATCCATTTATGGAAAGAGTAAGTAAATCGACATCGGGATTGGTAAGTCAAACTGAAGTTAACAATTTGTTAGACATTCTTGGTAATTTAAATGAACAAATTGATATGCTAAGAATGAAAAACAGGCAAAAATTTGAGAATGATGCTTCATTTATATTTTTCCCTAAATGTAGAAAGAAACATTATTTTCATGAATCTCCATGTGATAACATTAAAATTTGTGAGATTTATGCAGGATCACATACTACTAAATATTGTCCATCATTACCAGGGTTAAAGTTAGTTTACCAAAGTACAAATCAAACACTAGACCAATCATATTATGCAACTCCAAGAAGACTATGGAAAACACATCAATCAGGTATGATGAAAGATCTTAATCCACGTTATGCACAACAATCACAAAGTAATTGGCAAACAACATTGCCTTGTCAACCTTGGCCATCTCAATCCCAATCTCAAAACCAATCTTGGAAACAAGGTTGGAAAGGGCCTTACAGAGGAAATCCACCATATCCTCAATATTTCCATCACTATCCTTAATACCAATATCAATGTTATCCATACCATTCACCTCCACCACAACATCAGTTTCACCCTCAGTTGACCTCAATTCAACCTTTCCCATTATGACCCACACAAACACCCTAAAGATCCATTCCCACTCCACTACCTGCACAACCATTTCAAATCCCCAACAATAAAACACCTCAATCCACTTACAATTTTGAGGTATTGCAAAATGATTCTCTAACTTCCATTGAAGAACAAAAACTAGAAGAAGAAGATTCAAATAAGGTCCAAGAATCATGGATGTTTGTCAATAAAGAGCAGTTTTTGGAACTTGAGATTGAAAAGTTTCATGCATGCATATCACCGGATTCTATGAATGGAGATCACATCTCTGAAGACTTGCATGGCATGATAGAAGGAATTCGAAAAAGAATAGATTACATTGAATATTAGTTCAAGACAGTCAGTGGATTCCAGTATTCCATTCAATATTTTCTGACATCATCTCAATCAAGGTAGTTGGTCGCTCATATACTGGTACATATAAAAGAGTATATTTCAAACCTGCATATGAATTTATCTATCATCTTTTTACACACATGGTTCCATTGGAAGTATTCATATACTTGAACGAAATTTCTTTTTCAAGTAGAGTAAGACATATAAAAAATAATAAATAATAAATAAAAAGAAAGAGAAAAATAAGTCTTATTGTGAATTCCAGCTTGCTGGCGCAATTGGACATGAGCTTTTCTTGAAAACCAGGCATCTCGCGTGCAAAGTTCGCAATAAGTTCTACAATTTTATGATGGCTTCAATCTTTTATTATGGTTCCTCAAATTATTTTTGATTATATGCTCAAGTTGGCTGATGTGGGATTCCTTAAGGCCCACCTTCCAACAGATCTTGTCCCATCGACCTCAACACCTTATTTGGGATCAAGATGAGAGATTATTTTGAGTGCCTTGGAACTTGCATACATCACTAGCAAGCCTCCTTGTTAACAATAATGGGAATACAACAATGTTTATTGATTGTCAGATCTTCTAGGTGACTCGACTTCAACACATTCATTCATCCCTGTTAAGATGCACTCAATTACCTTGACACTAATTTACATTATCGGTGAGTTGTCTCACATTGGTTAACAATTTTCACCAGTGATCAATAATCCAATGATTTCTTTCCATGCTCGACTTTGGCCCATTCATTCACATGGTAAGAATTGTACCATGAATTTTGGTTTTGGATGAAGACTATATGGTTTTATGGAATCAACAACAACTTGAAGCAATATAGTTTATTGGTTTCTTGTAGCAGGTTGTTCATCTTTTTTTCATTCAACAAAAGAATGATGCCACCATTAGAACGTTTTTTCATTCATTTCATTTTCAAGAAAACAATAAAATTGGGTGTATTTCAGTCAATATGGATTATGTTTCATGGTTTCTACTTCAGCATGCAGTACACAATCCAAATCAGAAATTCAAACTCGGAGAAAACTACTCTTTGCAAAAATTGACATTTTCTGCAACAACTACGGAAAGTTGTGGTTTCTGGAGCTATTCCTTAACAACTTGTTTTTTGTTGTAGCAACTTGTTCAAGAGGCAGTTTTGGGACATATTACAAGAGATTGGAGCAAAAATAAAAAAAATTGGGCTTCTGGGTTTTCTCCAAATATGGTAAATTGAGTAAATTGTGGGCATAATTCCAAAAAAGTGCAATTTTCTAGTACCTTTCAATAGGGTTTGAAGGTAGATTTTCAATTTTTATCACTGTGCACAAATTAGGGAAGAATTTTGTATTTTTTTCACAACAACTTATTTTCATCATCAAAAGTGGATTCTGAAGGCATGTGATGGTAAAAAAGGTAAAAATACAATGTTTCCCTTTTGAAGCACTCAATTTGGCCTTAAAATGATTTCGTGGCATATGTTTTTGTTGCAACATTAGGCAACGTGAAGAGTGAAACAAGGCAGAAATTGATTTGACCATATCTTGCAAACTGTGCATCTATTGGTCCTGAATTTTTTATGGTAAATGCATTGAGGTAAGGTAAATAAATATACAAAATTGCAATAAATTCTAGTGTTTATTTTTCAAGAAATTGGTCATTTTTATCTACAGTCATTTCTCAAATTTGTTGAAATATGTGCACTCATTGGCCAAGATATTTTGTGGGAATATGCATAGTATTAATGGTAACAATATTAGAAAATTTCAGGAGTATAGGATTTACCATTTGAGAGAAATTGCAAAACAAGTCTGCTACATGAAAAAGATACATTTTATGGAGCAAGGTCAAAGTAGAGGTCAACGCATCATGGAGTAGAGTAACTGAGCCAATTCAACACCAAATCAGCCATCAAATCATGTTCTCTTCTCCAATTCCAAAAGGTAAACTTGAGGTAAAACTAGCTTTAAACTTTTTAATTTGTTAAAATTTTTGGAAATTGTAATAAGAAAGCTATTGTAAAACATGTGATCTATGTATTTTACCCTATCATATCCACATTCTTCAAACCATTTTCTCAATCCTTCTTTCATATTCTACTTTTCATGCATAATTAATCCCAATAATTGTTTTGAGCCTTTATACCTTATTGGATACTCTACAAACCTTGTTATGGTTGAACCCCATCCCATGATTGCATAATATTTTCCTTCATAAGGTCTTATGTTTTCCCTAGTAATAATGTTGTCTCCCACCATTCTCATGTTTAACTTTCTCTTCTTGCTGCAATATAAATTGATTCATACCTCTTTGATGAACAATTTGACCTTTTTGGCCTTCGTATGAGACTAATTCAAAATATGGAGATGATTTTCTTAATGAACCATCATAGTACATGGTTGTAACACATGATCAAAAAGTACATGGGGCATTTGGATTATGTGTCATATTGTTCATCTTCAGATTTCTAATGGAAGCCAAGAAATGATGAGTACAAAGCCACAAGAAGAAGAATGTTGCAACAAAGCTTTTTTCACACTCTTGAAATCACTTGGAAGTATATTTTAGGCTTTGATAAATTGTACAACCCTCACCTACAACTCTTATTTTGTGTTATGTGCAAGTCATCTTGTCAAAGATTCACATTAGGAAGTCTTGTTCATTCATTAGTTTTTGAGTTCTTGAAGAAACTATTTAATAACATTGTTGAAGTAGGATTGATTGCTATAAAAAAATGTTTCTATGCATGGATGATAATAAGACAAACATTATGGGCTGAAATTTATGATCATTTCCAACCATGCCAAGGTTACTTGGGAGCAGGAGCAAAAACGAGAGTGGGAACGACATTTTCATAAGCTCTCGATTTCAGAGCAATTCCTAGAGCGTTTTTTATATAATATATATATATATATATATATATAATATATATATATATATATATATATATATAGATAGATATATATATATATATATATATATATATATAATATTTTGATGCATATATGTCAACAAAAGCATGTAGAATGATGAATTAGATATAAAAAAAACATAAAAGACTTTAAAAACATAGATTGAACCATATAACAACAATCATCTAGAAGTTATAATCTTCATCAACCATGTCCACAAGTTAGTAACATAGTAACATACAACATATTGAGTCTCATGGTTCATCAATCTTAAAGTTTCAATCTTTCAAAATTCAATATATAACATTTATCATCATTGATCACCAAAGTTGTACTTGTAAGCTAAGTGTAACCATTACAACAATAATATCTAACATGAAATGAAATGTTATAAAATGAAATGAAATGAAACAACTTCCAAATTTCATGAAGCATCATATTCATAATTCATTACTAATGAGTTATAATTGCCAACTTCAAACTTCAAACTTAAACTGTCTATATTGTTTACAAAAAATATCATAATAAATATGAAAGAGTAAATAGTTATGAAAACTACTAGAAACTAGAAAAGACAAGTAAATCCATTATCTATTGCCAATGCTTGGGCCTCTTGCCACCACGAGAAATGTCTAATTTTTTAGTCTTGTTGGAAAATCAAGATCTTTGTCATTAATATCACCCTCTAAGAATTAATATCCAAAGGTATCTTTGTCATTACCTCTGGATCTATATATGGATCTTTGTCATTAATATCACCCTCTAAGCGTTAATATCTAGAGGTATCTTTGTCTTTACCTCTGGATCTGTATATGGATCTTTGTCATTAATATCACCCTCTAAGCATTAACATAAGATAGAAAAATCATAGAATGTCAAGTCAAGATTTTGTTTGAGTGATGCGTACATTTTTAGGAGGGTCATGATAGAGGAGTTCGACAACCAATGTCACTAACATCATGGTACATAGAGGGATTGGTCCTCTTGATTAAATATGAGTTCCATACCCTAATACATGAAAAAATCCAATGGAAACATTGCAATCCCCCCAATCCTGAAATCTTGAAAAATTGATAAGTCTACTAGATTTTGAATGAAATCTAAAATTCTACTTTCTCCATATGAAATCCAATGAGGTCAGAACTACTCTCAAACATCCCAAGCCATTTCATGGTAATGTTAAAAATTTAAGTAAAAGGATGAAAATGAAGATTAAGGAGAATGTCACTTTTACTTTAAGAATTTAACATTATCATGAATCACATATCAATATTAGGGCCATAGGTTTGATCATTAGCTATCCCACTTAAAAATTACTTGTTTCTTTGAAAAAAATTGCATCTGGGATACTACTGCAAAAATAAATTTGCAAAAAAAACTAAATGCTCCCGAAAATGCACGGAACAATTTTTTTAAGGAGCATGCTCCCTAGGTGATATGGAGCCGCTCCCACTCAGAGCGAGGATTGGGAGTGGGAGCGTGAGGGTGGGGGGCGCTCCCCTGCAACCCCGAACAATACTAATGGGATGAATTTCACAAGGATGGAAAGCACATTATATGGATGTAGTAAGAGTCTTGATGTGTTCTTCACAATATGGCATTCTACCAAGGATTGAACAAATTGTGCATAACTAAGTAGTGACAAGAACCTCATAAATATTTCCAAGTTATTGGAAGAGTTATATTTTAAAAAAACATGAATTTGCAAAGGCTTTGAAAACAATCTAAAAGTACTTGGATGTGTGACTTTGTGGGCACCCTTTCCCTTCACACAAGTTGTATATGACAATGTATAAGGAGCTAATAAGTAATGTAGGGATGTTTGTTTTATTGGAGAATAAAAAATCAGAAGGCATCACTTCTACCTTTATAGCATCCATGAGTAGCCTAGTATGTGAAGACTTCAACTTATTTGAATTTCAGAGGAATATGGATAACTCTTGTTTCTTAAGACACAACATGAAAATGTGGAAACAAAGCATTATGCTACCATATCTGTAATCTTGAAAAACTAAGAGAGCAATGGGCATCTTATTGAGATAGAGGGTCAATATTTCTCTCTTGGAGCTTTGGTCAAGGATGTAGTTGAAATGATTCAATAAACAAACGCAAGGAACCAGTTGGATTATGAAACTTTGCAATGCTTTATTTGCATGAGGACATGAAAATATTCGGTTTGGGGGAATGTCAGTATTCCAATTTGTCATGATTGTTTTGATGAAACCATCCATTTTCGCATCATTCCATTCACCCATTGTCATCATGTTTAACCATATTTCTTCATAAATGCACCAAATTCCCGCATACATATTTATCTAGTTTATTATTATTATTTCCATTATTTTTAGTAGATTAAGAAGAATTTTGCATGGTTTTACTAATGCAAGTTTAAAAATTTCAAGTTGTTGCAGTTTTGTCAAGTTTCTATAGCCATCTCCATGTTGAGGTAGTAACACCACTCTAGAAGGAAATCTAACATATGAAAATTGTTTCTAGAAGCTCTAATATGGATTTGCATTGGTCAAATTCCACCTAGATTTCACATGTGGAGCTCCATCAAAAGATCAAGGGAAAAACACAGCAGTTTTGACTAGTCAACTTCAAACATATTTTTTAGCAAATGCAAGTGAATTTCGAAAACAAAAACATAAGTTTTGTTCATAATGGGCCCAATTAAGTTCTCTATGAGCTGTTTTCTCAAATTTGTTATCATTTGAGATATTTTTGAAGTTCCTTGGAGCCTTATTTTGCAGATTACTTGGATATATGATTTTTCAATTTTTCATTTAATGCATAGTCAACAAAAAGGCCTTAATGAGTTCTTTAACAAATTCGTGGCATAGAGATAATTTTGATTAGATTTGGGTTGATATTTGATCCAAAAATCCATGAAATTTTATTTGATTTGATCTCTTGATCAAAACTAAAGCAAGAAAATTTTGAGTTTGTTAATTGCCTCAAAATTCTATAAATTTCTATCTCTTTGATGAGAGGGATGATCAGAGATGTTAAGGATAATCATAATTTGTAATTGTTATTCCTACTTGAAGGAGAAAAACTCTATTTTTTTCCATTGAATCTAATTTTTCTAGTATGGTGCAGCTCTGAATGAAATTGGTGATTTAAACCTCTTCTCTTGATCTGAGTTTTCAACAACTTGCAGTCCTTAGGAGGCCCCCCTGGAGATTTGTGAGAATAGTATAGATTCTTTCCATTTCTTTCATATTCTCATGAATGGTTTTTTTTACATAGATTAATTGTTTATGCTTATCATAGATTAAAAACTCATGTTTTCCATAGATTAAATGTTTATGCTTTCTTAGATTAAAAATTTTCATGATTCCATAGATTAAAGTTTGTAAGTTTTAGAACAAAATCTCCATGCTTTCATAGGATAAAATCTCATGTTTTCCTAGATCAATAATCTTTATGTTTTTTTTTCTAGTTTAACATTAATTTCCTTTCAAAAACTTAGTACTTTCATAGTTTATATTAAAGAATCTAATGAATCTAATTTCCCTTCAAAGTTTCCAATTCATTTTAGTTTTTCATAAATATTGAAAGCTAATATCCTAGCACACATGGTGTAGTGTACTTTGCAAGCTTACGTACCTAGATTGACATATAAATGAAATTAATTTAACATTCAATTAAATTACCCAAACAATAGTCAACTACTCTGAA
Source organism: Pinus tabuliformis (assembly GCA_031772625.1). NCBI lineage: Eukaryota > Viridiplantae > Streptophyta > Pinopsida > Pinales > Pinaceae > Pinus > Pinus tabuliformis. The sequence goes on along the minus strand of CM062816.1, from coordinate 261,912,325 downwards.
AATTATTGGGTTTGTTACAAACACATTTACTTCAATATTTTCAATATATTATTATACTACCGTCCCTTAATATATCTTTAATCAATATTCTACCCACAACATGGAATTCACTCACACTTTCCTCATAATGTTTCTAAATAATATGCAACCCACTTTCACAATCAACACTCTCTACTCACATATTCATGAGAATTTATTTTTCTTTTTCCTCTTGTTAAGTGTTGTCTTGTTTTTTTTGGTTCATTTTCACTTTCTTAATTATCATGGGAAAAGGATAGGCCTCTTCTAATGATCACATATTCTATGTATTCATCTTCCTTTTAATGGATAGTTCCAATCCAACCACAAACTACATGATCTTTTATTCACTATATTATAAAAAGTTAGCTCTCACGTTGCACTATAAAATTCTTCAAAATGTTCTTCCATAAATATGTTATTTTTTTCAATTTGTCTAATATTATCTTGATTTTCATAGTGTAATCATAACTTACAAAGTTGCCCCTCAATTTGATTCCCATACTCCAAATTTTGGATCTTGTAGTTACTTCCCATTTTATGTCCATATTTATCTATTCCTACCACTTGTATGTATAAGCTCTCAATTTTACAAAGGAAATTTTAACTTATAAGGTTCTTCAACTTGTTGGTTTATTTATGAAAATAGATTGTGTGTATGATTGGAAACATCCAACATTTTAGGTTGACACCACACCCCTTGGTTATAATTTTTAACCTCTATTTTCCCACTCTTTAATTCCATTTTATTTCTAACCCTTTGGTTTTAATTTATTTTTATCCCTACTTCCTTCTTAAACTTTTCTTTAATTTGATTGTTAATTTTTGTCTTCTTTTATGTGAATTCTTGCATGTCCCTTCCAATCCTTTCATTTAATTTAATGTGGATATTGTTTTATGTATTTATTTAATTATTTATTTATTTAACGTTATTCAAGTCAAGAGATAATACATATCTCTCAATGGCATATTTCCTTTAATTTTCTTTGTATATTTAAATCCTAGCACTCGCTCAAAACATCTTCCTTTACTTCTTTTTTCCTGATGGTGGGTCGAGTCTCCACTCAAAACATTGAAAATTTACACTCTTACAACCAATCTATTTCTAGAAATAAACCAAAAAGAAGAAAAACTGTGAAAAATTGCATGCTTAGGTTTATTAAACTTCATGGAACTCAAAATACTGTTGCATATCATGAGTCCAATCCACCAACCTTTCTAGAGTTGCACTTTCAAAAATTCTAGCTCTTATAGCTTTGTTTTTTGCTATTCCACATCCTTCTCTTCATCCTTGTCATTGTTCTAGATCACTTTGACTCTAATCCTTCCCCTCTATTGAGCCAATTCAAATACATATTATCTTCTCATCATTTGTTATGAAATATTTGAAATACCATGCACTTTTTATAAACTAATATTCTCTCTTCTAGTGCTTCATCTCAATAAAATAATTCATTTTCCTACTTTATGCTTTATAATATATGCTACACTTTCTTTCTCTACAATCTTAACAATGAATTTATTTTTTCTTCCTCAATTCTCTCTTTTACTATAAGATCCACCAGAATATTCTCAACGTTCTCTTTCATATTTTTTAACACCTCATCCTCCCTGACTTATATCCAATATGCTTTAAGGTTGGACATGTATCTCCTTTTATAACATTTACCCAATCCACCCACTAGAGGTGTGCTTCATTAATTTCTTTAGATAAATCTATCTAATATTCCATCCTTGTTGGAGTCATATATATTTATCCTTTTTCACTATAACGGTTGTCTCACATAATCCCCCTCATCTCATAGAACCATTCTTCCTAGATAGCCTCTTTCTTACTATAATTGTTTCCAATCACTCATCATTTTACTTGTTCTTATACTACTTAATGTTTTGAGGTCACAACCTCTAGCAATATCTCTTTTTCTCACACACTCTCTTTCTCACAAAAACATAATATAATTTCTTTTACTTTCTATAAAAAAACCTTCAAATCCGAATATTAAATAGATAGCCATGACCATGTGAAATTCAATTCAAAAAACACATAGATACACCATAGTAATAAAACACAAATAGTTACAAATAATTAAATTACCACATATCTTTGCAAATATTATTAACCATGACCAAGTCTCATGACATTTTTGTAACTTATAAAGCCTACCATGTAACAACATTTTCCACAAATCTAGACCACAATCAAACATCATAGAGAAAGGGGCTCTTTACTTACAAATTTGATATTTATGTTTAAGTTCCTTGAATTTTGCCCTTAAATTTTCCCTAACTATTCCAATTTCAAATACAATACTTCACATTCTAATGGTTGGAAAAAAAATCACCAAGCATAATAAATATTAAAGAACCAAAACTAATAAAATGTGCATGTTAGATACAACACCAAGGATCATCCTACATAGATGGATCCTAGCATTTGTAATTTCTATGTATTCACTCTCCACCACTCTATTTTAAGGGATAGTTACTAATTTTATCATAGCTTTTAGGGTTGAATTCATTGAATAATGTAAAAATATCCTTACATAGATTCCACTACAAGAAGGTAGAATTGAAAGTGGGCACATAATTACATATGCTATTATATGTGTGTGTGTGTGTGTGTGTGTGTGTGTGTGAATACAACCACTTGGTTATGATTAGGGCTTCCTTCATGTGTAGAGCATGTTTTGAAAATCTAGAAATTGCAAATAATTCCTTAGGTCTAAAAGAGAAGAACACCTTAACATACCTTACATGATGCCACAAAACTATACAGGATCACCACCATATTGGTAAGGACTTAGGCCCCTAGAGACTGCACTATTAGATCCATTTGGATTACAATCCTAGGATATTCCAATAAGTGACACCAAAATCGCTTCAGAAAGGTTTTGGATTTTTTCTAGGGTGAGGAAAAGAAACTTTGTGATTCACGAGGCCATGGAGCTAGGCTCCATGATTCAAAGTTGGAAGAAGATATAATCTAGAACTAGTGAACATCACTAATAAAATTATCTTGACAAAATTACAAGGTATAAAAATGGAATTGAAAGATGCACATTTCCTAAATACAAACCATGGTCCACAACAAGACGATAGACTCTAAAATTTAGAGATTTGTGCCTTCAAGTTCAAATTAGACATGTATGAGGAGATCAAATGATCACACTCCCTTTTTGTGATTCTCACTAGGAAGTTAGGCTTATGTTTGAGAAGAAGAGGATGAGTAAAAGTGGTTTCTAGCAATCACACACATTCTCTAGGGAGAAGAAAGAAAAGGTTACATGCAATTGAAAGATGACAAACTGCGAAAACCAAGATTGCGATATAAGGATCCATATAATGAGTGAGCTATAAGCCTTTACGTACAAGATGAAGAAGAAGAGAAAGGTTAATATGATGACACTAACTAGCATGAATCCACACTATCACTATAATTTAATTTGAAATTGGTAATCACGAAAAAAATGATGAACAGATGCCTAGGAAGCCATTTACTCATAAAGATGAAGGATTTCTTTAACTATAAGTAAGAATTATGTTTGGTTATTTCTCATGTTCTTTTCATTTGAATAAGTAAAATTTTTATATATATATATATATATAATATATATATATATATATATATATATAGTTAAATGGTTGAATAAAAATATAATATCATGAAATAAATATTAATAAATTTTTTGAAATACCAATCTATAAGTAAAACCAAATGAAAATTAATATTTTATAATTTAAATATCTCTAAGATACTTTATACTATAGGTAAAACATGAATAAATATCAACCAAAGAATAGAGTAAAGATTATCCCAATTTTGGAGTCATCATTAAACTTATAAAATCAATGGAGTAAAATAAGGTTCATTTCATTTATTATATAGACTGCCTTGAATTATTAATATAAATTATTCAATTTTATTTAATTAGATTTAATTTGTTTATTTTTATCATAGTTTATAGATATAAATGGTATATAAAATATTATTGAAAATTAATTTTTTTCTTTGTTTGTTAAGTGATTTATGAACCCTTCGGGAATTACACTTGGCCTCAACAACACCAACCCTAAGTTCACTGGATTTTAGTCTATCTCTTCCCGGCAACAACCTCCATAAGATGCGATCCTAAGTTGCTTTGTTGACTAGGCTCATCCCCAAATAGTTGTGCTAGTAAGACTTGATATTATTGAAAATCATTATTTAAAATAACTAAACCATTTTTTAATATATTTTCTTTTAAATTATTATTGCTAATTTAAAAAATAAACTATATCTTATAATATAAAATTTTAAATGTTACTATAATTATTTTAAAATATATATAATTCTCAATTAAATTTAATTAAGATAATTGGCAAAAACGTTTTTATTTTTCTTAATCAATTATTATTAAAATTAATTATAATTAATTTTATAAAATAAATTATATTAAATTATTTTTAATTAGAGTGATTTTGATAAATATTATGATCCTAAATATATTTGATATCTATTTAAAAAGAAAACAGGTGTTTCCCATCACATAAATTGATGATGTGAAGATTGAAACAATATAATCGAAACACTTTAGATTGGTAAATTTTAATTTTAGCATATATATATATATATATATATATATATATATATAAAAATATATATATATATATATAATATATATATAATATATATATATATATATATATTTATTTATTTATTTTTTTTTTTGTTAAATTTGTGCAGATATTTGTTTAAGTTACATATTTCACTTATAAACTCTTTACATTCTGAATATATTTTTGGATCTTTTACAATCTGAGTTCTCATGAGCTTTCCAAAATTGAATTTTAATATAAACTGAAAAACACATTTTAAATAATTACAATTTGATAAAAAAAAAATATTTTATTTGATTCCAATTAAGAAAACCTCCAAAACTTACAATAATTTGACCATGCCATTAAAAATATGGAGATTGAAACACCACAGATAACCTGGAGTTATGGATAAGAGTTGCAGTAAATTTTACATTTTACCGGAGTTATTATAGCAATGCAGAGATTAGGGAAAATCGTAAAACTGATACATTGCAACAATAACGGAAGAAGGCCCGCGCTATTTCTACCTATATTAACCTCCAACATCTGGCAAAGTAGCATTCCCAAAGCATATATCAGCGGAAACCCTAGTTGAAGATAAAAGGCAACGAAAACCCTAATTGAAAATAAAAGGAGTGGCCCATATAGTATGTGAAGGGAACATTGTAAAATCCGAGCTGTTTAAGATTACGAAGTCTTCTGAACACGCACCTCAGCGACACAGATTGTAGGATCGAAGCTCTCAAGATTTTAGTACTAAAGTTCTTTGTACGAGCTGTGATTTGCAGTGTACGCAGTTGTAAACTAAATCTCTGTTCCAAATCAAACATGCAAAAGGCAGCGGCACGCATCGTTTCAGGGGAAGTTAGATCAGCGCTGAACTATTCCAACTTCGAACCCTAGAACAGTGTCAGATCCAGCCGACTAAAAGGAAGAGAGAAAGATTCCAACCACCGCCGTCTGGATAGTTTTTATGTGACGGACCCTCCGGAGATTCGCTGTCTAAAATGGATATAATAGACAAATGCGATCAGATTTTACAAGTCATCGATTGTCACAGAGGAAAGGCACATAGATTCTCTGATGGACCACAGCTAGATTGATTTGATTGTGTGGAAATCGGAAAACCCTAGAAATCGGTAAAACCCTAATACCTAGGGTTTGTTATGCTACAGATTCTAGGGTTTGTAATCTTCTCTCCTTTAGTCTTCACCACTTGTACTATTCATTACGATAAAAGGCAACAAATAAAGTCCACCTATTAGCTTGTGAAAAAAATCATCACGATGTCGCTATCCCTTTACTCCCGGAGACACTGCGATTCAGACTTGCCTTTCGACAAGTTTAACTTTCTATGATTTGGATTTGGGGTGGGGCTTCGCTTTACTCTGAAGATTGCAGCGCATCCATAGATTTGCATTTCCAGAATTTTACATTTCTTATAAATTTTTTTAAATGATTATTAGACTTATTTTATTAAAAATAAAACTTAAATTATTATCAGGGTTGTTTTATTTTTTTGATAGGTTGTCTGTATTTTTCAGGTTTGACTTGTGGTATTTTTTTGATAGGTTGTCTGTATTTTTCAGGTTTGACTTGTGGTATGAGAAACTGCCTGCCACAGGCATCTAAGTCGTCAAAAAAGATTTCACTGCCCAGGTTACACTAGCTCTTAGAGAACTAGATTATTTAACATATCTCTTCCCATAAAATAAAGCACTACCAACCCCTTGAAATTAAAGATTTCACTGCCCAGGTTACACTAGCTCTTAGAGAACTAGATTATTTAACATATCTCTTCCCATAAAATAAAGCACTACCAACCCCTTGAAATTAAAGATTTCACTACCCAGGTTACACTAGCTCTTAGAGAACTAGATTATTTAACATATCTCTTCCCATAAAATAAAGCACTACCAACCCCTTGAAATTTGATCATGGATGGTTTTTCCCACCAAACTAGAAAAACTTAATATTAGAATTACTTTATTAAAAACATATTATAAATATAATTTTTATCTTAAAATTGTATTTTTAAATAAAAAACTTTTACAGATATTATTTATTTTTATTGTTAGAGCTGTATTTTTAAAAATAAAAATAAATTTAATGTAAAACATATTTATTATTATAGCATTGTGTAATTTGAATTATTAATATTTTCATTATAATGAATTTATAAAAATTTTAATTAAATATTTAAAATATAAAGTTACTTTCATATTGCATTAATGAAACTAACCGTGTTTTGTGGAGGCCCAACAAGGACTCTAATTTAGGAGTCCCGAATAATCAACGAGTTAAAGTCCCAACCTATGCGGTGCTCAACTGTTGTGTATACATAAAAGGGCCATCGGGGAATTCAATTAGAGAATTTCAGCGACGACCCTCAATTACCTTAGCACCTGGCACTGGTCGAAAAAACCCATACGACCATGACTATGTCCCAGGGCTCCGACTTTCGGTCTTGCCCTTTTCAAAACAAATCCGCGTGCACTCTTCACAAAACACCTGAGACCAAGGTCTCGTGATGAGGTTTAGTTGCCAGTAAAAGTTGCGTCTTCTCTCGGCTGTCAAGCGACATATCGGTCTTTGGCCCGGTCTAAACGGTAATTACCCATTACCAGTATATAAAATAAATAAGGATTTAATATGAGCAGAGGGATATAATGTGTAATTTTTTTATAAATAGATATTATTTAAATATTTGGTATAATTATTTGGTAGGTGTACTTTTTTTATAAATAAATATTATTTAAATATTTGGTATAGTTATTTCTTTTTAGATTTTTTTTTTAAATTTTACAAAATTTCAACTTGAGGAAAGACTTATAAAATTACACATCTATTTCACTGTAAAATAAACCTCTTAGGTCAACAACCTCCAACAACAGCGATGCTTGTGAGACGTATTTTTGCAGGTTGCGTTTCTATTTGAAGATCGAAGGACTCAAGCGCGACCTGAACCATTCTGAAACACAAGAAGGAATTTAAATGAGTAAATGTGCTTTGGTAAATAGATACGAGCAAGCATTTATTCAACAAATATTGCCCACACTCTAGAAACAATTGCGCCATTCTGATCACAATCAACAACAACATCATATTAATTTAGCTCTATCATGAATTAAATGTAAAATTGTATGTTGAGTTATATATGAATGTAAAAGTAATTTTGTAATGGGTTAGAGAGTAAGAAGTTAGAGAAAAAGACAGCACAAGTCTTTGCAGAGAAAATGGTGGAGCAAATTTTGGTGGGCACGTGAAAACAACAGTTACAGTATTTTACTGTGTGTTATTCCGCATGAAATTTTAGTTTTCACTTAGTGAATGAACCGCAGCCTCATGTGAATGTATTTTCATATTTTAGAATATAATACTAAGTTTTGATTGTGTTGCTCCAAAGCTACTTTATGAGCAAATATTACTCATAAGTCTCTGGAATAGCTCCACCGTGTGAGAAATCCAAGTTTATAAATAGCTTCGAGGTGGGCGAAGGTAGTTGCGGGAAATCAGCAAAATCCAAGTCTATGAAATAGCTTCGAGGTGCGCGAAGGTAGTTGCGGGAAATCAGCGAAATCCAAGTCTATGAAATAGCTTCGCGAAGCTAGCTGAGCCAAAGTAGCTTCTCAAAAGTCAAAGACCTCTCCCCTATTTCTAACATGGTATCGGAGCAGGTTAAATATTGTTAGTGTAAAAACAAGTGTTTTTACTAACATTAAGAATTGTTTTTAGGGCTAATTTTTTTTTAACCATATTTACCAACAGGTAGAAAGTTTTTTTAAAGCTTAGAAATGGTAACATCAAGCACAATCTTGACTAATCCTCAAATACCTCAGTTTAATGGCAAAAATTATGATTATTGGGCTATTACAATGAAGACCTTGTTTTCTTCTCAAAACTTTTGGGATTTGGTGGAGAATGGTTTTTAAGAACCAGCACATGCAGCAGCATACAATGCCTTATCTCAAGAAGAAAAAGATTTGTTAAGGGACAACAGGAAGAAGGATTCAAAAGCCTTGATTTATATTTTCCAAGCAGTTCATGAAAGTATTTTCCCAAGGGTTGCAGCAGTAACGAAGTCCAAGAAAGCATGGGACACCCTCGAGACAGCCTACCAAGGCATGGCAAAAGTCAAGACAGCAAAGCTGCAAATGTTAAGGAGAGATTTTGAAACACTTTGTATGAAAGAGTTTGAGAATATAGACTCATTTTTTACACATGTAAGTGGGTTGGTTACTCAAATCAGGTCTCATGGTGAGACACTTGAGGAAAGAAGAATAGTTGAGAAAGTTTTGAGAAGTTTTCTAGCATGGTTTGAGGCCATTTTTTTGGCCATAGAAGAGACGAAGGATCTATCACTGATTTCTCATGAACATAGACTGAATAGAGCAGCAAGCTCCTCATTGGAGCATGACTTCAAGACACAAGCATCTTTTGGTCGAGGTCGAGGAAGATGAAGATCATATGCTAGAGCAAGAGGAAGAAGCCCACACAGAGGTGGAAGAAGCAGCCCTCCAAGCTCAAATGGAAGAGGCATCAATCAAAATCCAAGTCAAGGCCCAAGCCAAAATCAAGCAGAAGGTCATAGGTATGATAAATTTAAAGTTCAATGTCATTATTGTGAGAAGTATGGTCATTGTGCAAATGAATGTAGAAAAAAGCAATATGACATTAGTAACAAACCAAGTGTAAATTTCACAAGAGAAAATCAGAACGATGATAGTATGTTTTTAGCTTGTAATGTAGCACAAGAAAAACAGAGTGATATATGGTATCTAGATTCAAGGTGTAGCAACCACATGTCAGGAAACATAGAAATGTTTTCTAATCTAGATGAGAGTGTGAATTTGAAGTGACATTAGGGACTGGTAGAAAAATCTCTGTCATGGGAAAAGGAAGAGTTAATATCCTAACAAAGAAGGGGGAGAATAAATACATCTCAGATGTTTACTTTGTCCCCGGCCTGAAACATAATCTCATGAGCGTTGGACAGCTCATGCAGAAAGGCTACAATGTCTTCAAAAATGATGTGTGCACAATTTTGGATAGGCCTCCAAGTAGACAGTTGATTGCAAAGGTTTAGATGAAAAACAATAGAATGTTTCCCCTAAAGATAAGATCAGATTTGAAAGAAGGTGCACAAGCACAACTATCAATGAACTCACAAGAGGATGGAAGAAAAGATGCAACTGTCACACAAGTAAACTTTTAAGGAGAGGTAAAAGATGAAAATTGGTTATGGCACTTGAGATTTGGACATCTCAACTTTGGAGGTTTGAATTTGCTGCATAGGAAAGGCATGGTGAAGGGACTGCCACTCATAGAAAAACCAGACAACATATGTGAAGGATGTATCTTCCACAAGCAACATAGAGAGACATTTCCAGCAGGAAAGTCAGTGAGGGCAAAGGAACCTTTGGAGATTGTCCACTCAGATTTATGTGGACCAATGCGAACACCATCAATTGGTGGCAGTCACTATGTATTGACCTTCATAGATGACTACACAAGGAAGACATGGGTATTTCTCCCCAAATAGAAAAGTGAAGTGTTTGAGCACTTTCGCCAATACAAGGCTCTTGTTGAAAAGCAAAGTGGACACTAAATCAAAGTCCTTAGGACTGACAGAGGTGGAGAATACATCTCAAATGACTTCCTTCGATTTTGCAGGGAGCATGGAATTCACAAGCAATTTACAACAAGATATACACCATAGAAAAATGGTGTGGTAGAAAGGAAGAATAGGACCATTATGGAGATGGCAAGGAGTATGTTGAAGGCAAAGCATTTGCCAAATGACTATTGGGCTGAAGTTGTCGCTTGTGCAACATATATCTTGAATAGATGTCCAACCAAAAGCATCCAGAACATTGTTCCTGAAGAGGCATGGAGTGGAAGAAAACAAAATGTCACTCACATGAGAGTTTTTGGATGTGTGGCATATGCACATGTCCCTGATGAGTTAAGGAAGAAGTTGGACAGCAAGGGGGAGAAATGTATATTTGTTGGATACAGTGATGAATCCAAGGCATACAAGCTCTACAATCCATCAACTAAGAAGGTCATAATCAGTGTTGGCTTAGTGGGGCCTGACTCAGGTTCAGAAGTGATTTAGTCAAGCAAATCTCGGTACTACTGGCCCTTTCGGCAAAAATAGGCAGATCGCGGACTAAGGTCTCACCCAAAGTAGTATGGGAGGGTGCTAGAACCAGGTTTCCACACCCTAGGGATGTCTGATATGTGGTGATTGGTACACGGTCCAACCTTCGCACTTACTGCACTACACGCACCTGTGGGTACCCCGTGCGTTGTGATACTATCTTTACGCAGTTCTAGCCACAGCGCAACCCGTGTTATTTACCTAAGTCTTCCTTAATTGGTCTCTGTTAGCTGATTACTTAGATTAAATTCACATATAAGAATTCATACGATTATTTATCAATTGCTCACATTAAATAACAGAGTAAAGGTAATGCATAACATCAACATAAAGATTTGAAAACAGATGCGCAGAATAAACTTCTCTTTATTATCTTTCAATCCCAAGTACAAACCTGACTCCGCCTTGTGCACTCAGTTGTAGGGGTCCGCGCACTTAGTTGCGGATTCTACTAGGCCTCTGTGCACTCAGTTGTAGAGCCTCTTCCTACTACTGTGACCTAGTACGCTTCAGATTCCACTCTATGCTCTTACCATGCCTTCGCTATTCTATCTATTCTCTACTAAGCTTCCAAAAACTATCTTTACACTTAGAGCCTCGCTCTATTTATACAATCCCATGGTCCGCAAACCATGGGTAGGCCGACAAAACTTTACATTAAATTACAATTCTTAGGGCGGACAACCCTATGACTCGATCATACAATTCACGCTTCACGTCCGTACTTTGCGGAGTCTTACAATACAATTGACCAAAACTCAGGCTTTAAGCCCCATAACCTGATGCGTGAGATCCCATGCCCAACAAGGCCCCAACATAATCATCGTGACTCATCCCGAGTTACTCTGCTAGTGCGGCGATCTTGGCATGGAGCCCCTCCAACTGTGTCCGTGCTGCGCGAAGGTCCGCAGTGCACTCTTCTACCATCTATTGAATCTACTCTACTCTTTCTGCCGAATGTTTGCTGTTAGGGTCAAATACCTGTCTTAAGGCATGCATCACCTTCATTTGTGTGAGATTTTCCTCGATATCGCCAGTGATGTGGAAGGCCTCATCAATCCAGGACTAGACATGCGCTTTAAGTATTGTCTCTTTCTGTCACACAACATCCACCTATTCCTTCTATGCCTTCGCTTGTTGTAGTTTCGTCAACTGCTGGGTCAGGACAATTGTCTGCACCGTTCTACGTACACTGTCATACTCCACTTGGAGCTCCCATGCTTCTATTTCCAGGCACTGTATGGTGGGGTCCTCCTGTAAGGAAGTGAGGACCGTGAGGGATTCTTCCAACATCATAGTATAGTCCTGCACTGTCTGTCCTATTTCCCCCAGCCCGTTTTGGATAGCATCAGTGTGTTGTTCCCTAACTTTTGGGGGCGTGGATGACTGCGCCTTTAATCACAGTTTGACAATCTGAAGGTTGAGGTCCAACTGTATCCTCGTTTCTTCCTCCTTTGCCTCGTGGAATCCACTATCCAATTTGTGAATTCGCACTCCAACTGGTAGTTCTCTCGCAATTTCTAACTCTCGAGCACGACGACATGCTTCCTCTATTATCTGCTCCAACTGTTGATTTTGCACCAGTACTTCATCATGTTGTAGACTAAGCTGCTCAATGTTGATTCACTATTCGCCGAGCATTTGTACCGCGCGTCCTTCCTTAGTGTAGATTTTTGTTGTCGCTCCACCCTGTAGTTGGTATAATGTGTCCTGCAGAAGGGCAACCAAGTTTAGGCCAAGTCCCTTGATCCGGCCCACCATGGCTCTATCCTCCATGCTATCCGCTATCAGTTCTCCTTCAGGCAGTGTGACGATGTTAGCCATTTTAGCTCGCAGCAACTGCTCCATTGCCGATGTACCTGCGGCACCATAGGCCGCTACCATTCCCTCCTATGGGGGCCACACCTGAAGTTGCCGCAGCTATGCCCTGAGGGCCCCCAACACATTATGCTGCTTTGTCATTGCTTCCTGGATTGCTTCCCTAGTGACCTCGTGAATTGTGTTACCGATGTTGTAGAGGTCACCCTCTATTATTGTAATGGGTTCGTTGTCCAGCTTGGAAGCCTTGATCTTCTTCCATGGGCCTGCTTGTTCCGTACCGCGCGACCATTATAGTTGTGCAAATGTCGTTCTTGGGTCTGCGCCTTTGTTGTGTCCTCTGTTCCCTGTTCCATGGTCAAGCCTGGGCCTCCTTCTTCCCGTGTCGTGGTGGCCCCTGTTTCCTGTGCTGTTGTTGTTTGTTTGACATCCTTGGTCTGCGTTGCGGTGGCCTTCGCTGCCTCACAGAAAGCCCTTACCTCCTCGGCCAACTGCTCGTTGCACTTCTGCTGAGCCAGCAGCTTGGTGGCCTCCTTCTATTTTTATACTGTTGTCGTATTGCGCACCACTCTGGTGGCCATGAGTTGAGCATAGCGAAAATGGCATCATCAATCGCGATGAACGACAGTTTGGTCCAGTTCTGCGCTGGATTCTTACGCGCCTTAATACACACGTTGTGCATATCCGCCTTGAAATCTGTAAAGCTTCGCAGACTATTGTACACTATGGGGGATAGGCGCAACCTTCTATTAATCCACATCTGAATGCTCACCTCCATGAGCACCCATAAGATCTTAGTCTCGTGAATCCTCGTGGCATTCTTCGTACCCTAGAGTGATGCGTACTTTGTCACCTCTGGCAGGTCTTGTTCAAGAGGAGGGAACTGACTATCCTCAGGCAGTTCCCCGGTCACCAATAAGATGGACAAGAGAAAACACGCGTAGTGGAAGGTCTTTCCCTGCTCCTGAACTTCCTTGCAGTTGGTTAGAAATTCTTCACAGAAGAGTTCGACCTAGTTGAATTGGACCCCCTCCGCGCATTGTTCGGCTAGCGCGACGACCGTTCTTGGTACCTCATTGATACGGTATTTTCTCATCACCTTCCCGACCAGAAGTTGGGTGGCTACGCACACCCCTTTGTTTGGAATGCTACTAATTACGTAGCCTCTCTGCTTCTTTCCCAACTTGTATTTCTTTTTCATGGCCTCTGCGAGTGCCAAATCTCTGCTTTCGCCAGCTATTTCTGCAGGGTCCCTCTCCTCACAGGGAAGTTGAGAAATCCTGTGAATAAGCTCTGCCGTGATGGGAATAGGGTCCTCCAGCCATAGATACCCATCAGGCACTAGGCACAGTAGCTGCCTAATGACAAAGATCGTAAGTGGTGCACGGGGAAAATGTGGAATCCATAGTAGGTGGAGTAGCCCGGCCTTCTCCACACCGCGCAGCCATTTCTGCAGTTATAGCATTGTAACAGACCCCTCCTTACTTTGTTTCATGAGTTTTCTATTCTCCAAATGTGCGAACTTTTCACTATCCACGAGGTCCCAATCTTCAAATTTCATCGTGGGTACGCGGCCCATAACCAAACCTTCAATCAAAATTCCATCTGGGAGGAGTGGTGTTTGGAGTGAGCTCTTAACAGCATCCAAATCCTTGGGTACTTTTGCTTTCCCTTTTCGCGGAGGGACATACTTGGGCAGTTTTGTTGCAGCATGCACCGGATGAATGTCTTCCTCCATTTCTTCATCTGCCTCGATCTCTTCTACGAAAGCCTGGAGGTCCTCCTCCTTAAAATCTGTCTCAAGATTAACAGTCTTTCCCTTGTCTTCCATAGAAATTTTACCAAATTGCAGATTTCGCAGAGACATGTGGACTGGTCCTGCTTCCTGTGGATCCTTTCTAGGCCTCGGCATTTGGGGCGATTTTGGAATTTCTGGTGCACCCCCCACCTGCATCGTAGGGCTCTGTGTGGCTTCCTTAGTTGTCGACATCATTCTATTTAGGAGGCGCTGCTTCTCCTTCGGCAATGTCTCAAACACTGAACTTGCTCTCAAAGCTTCCAAATTCATAAGCTCCATACTCACTTGATAGCGCAACAACTGAATTCTCAAAATGCCAAGGGTTGTTCGCTAGATAGCCACCTGTGATTTATAGGCCTTATTGAATTCAAATTCGACCATTGCCCCCACATTCAGCCCATTAATGCTATTTGGTGGCAGATTGTCCAAAATCTAGTTCTGACTTCGTGTCTTAATTGCTCATCACCCGCTCCTCTTTGCCTTAAACTGGACATCTTGTCATGAACAGTGACACCAACAGTCACCCCCCAGCCTACCCGCGTGGCAGCGCAGCCCCCTCTGCGTGGGCGTGACCCTTGTGACATGCTAATCCTGCGCACAACCTCCTCATCGCACAGCTCCCTCACAGACTCTTTTATAGTCCTGCTCTCTCTTTCAACTGCTTGGAGGGCTGAGACTGTACTCCCTATGGCTAGTCAGGTGGTGCACCCCCTGTGCGAGACTTCAATCCACCTTCTAGCCTAGTCCACAAGCATTCTTCAATCACCCTTATGACAGTTAGCACCGCGCTTCTTCCTTCTGTGGTGCGCTCCTCTGCTTACTTTGTTTGGTAAGGTGCGATCGCAACCATGGTAGTAGAGTCACAAATCCTCAGCAACACTCTTCTAATGCAAGGGTCTGGCTGTCCGTATCTTGTCTGGCCACGCTGAGTCCATCGACGTGACATGATTGCCTGATTTCATTTTCCAGGTTTTTAATCTCCGCGTCCATTAACATGCTTTTCTTCCTCAATCATATCCGATCTTCTTCGAGTTTTTGAAGCTTAAGGTTTCCTCGCCGAATGGCTTCTTGTAACTGCATAATTCCTTCGTCCGGGTCCTCGCGTCCTATCCCAACTATGAGAGCTATTATGTGCGAATTCCTTTCCTCCAAAATTATGGTCTCAACTATGCTCTTTAGCTTCAGAATCATCTCCGCGCTAAGGATTTTGCACATGGCCCTATAGGCCCATCGAACTGTTGGTATGCGTAGGTCCCAATCAGTTCGTCTCAGCTAGTGAACCTTGTTCAGGACTCCACATACCTTCTTGAATGCTTCTACACAGAATGTTTATGGTGCGCGTCGCCTCTCCTGCTACTATGTCCTATTCTGATTTTCGATCCTGAATGTGGGGTGTGCTTGAGTGGGCTACACAGCACACGTCTGTACCCATCGACACAAGTGGGCATGTAAGTTGTTCTGTCCTTTCTGACCTACTTTTGTTCGAAGCTGGGGGCTCCCAAACCATAGGTGCGTCATCGTTCTACATCCACACTAGTCCTCAAAGTTTCCTGGATGTGTACCCCATCATCGTGCGGGTGTTGCACGTAGTGCCCATTTCAACGCATCAAACCACAGTTGTTCCGGTACTACGCTTTTAAATTTTCCCAGGAATTCATCCACTGTTGTCAATCCATCATATGTCAGCAGATCTCTTGCTTTCATTGTCACGCAGCGCAGTGATCTAACCATCATGTTGCAATTCAGCATCATCACTTCGTGCAACCGATTCTTCCATCGCTCTACTTCTTTGTCTGAATCCAAAGTGCAAGAGCTTTCCCGCTCCCATGAGATCCTCCCATCTGCAGTCGGATTCACCCAATCTTGGTCTCACATAGTTATCTTGTAAATACAATCAAGATCATTGTTGATATCGTCGTCGTGCAATGGTTCAGTGTAGCACACTCCTTTGGCTGGGTCCAGCGAGACTACCACGCGTAGTGAATTTTTCTCAAAGATCATTTTGCGCTTCTTCAGGTTGATGACTCCGTTCATATCGGTGGCTCAGTCTATTGCTAACAACACGAGTTAGGGATTGCTATCATCGACAATGTCTATTACCTCAAAATCCGCCTGGGTGCTCGCATCTTCAATATCAACTGTTACCCCTTGTAACCTCCCCATGGGAAAAATCTTTTGTTGGTTCTTCATTTGTAATTGAATAGGGGACCATTGTAATGTGGGCCTGCCCATGCGTTCCCATGTTTTCTTCGGTAATACATTCGTGTCAGAACCCAGATCTAGGATTACCTGATCCATTTCATACTCAGTAATCTATGGAGTCAACCTCATCTCCCTTCCAGTGCGCAATGCATGCTTCCTCAATTTCCTGACTATGCGCAGCTCTCCTGACCCCGCACACTTGGTGATCAGCTCTTGTAGTCCTTTAACCACCTTGTTGTCGCACAACAATTTCATGCATGTCTCCAGAAAGGTAGTGAGCATTGAAGGATCCATTCTTGGCTCTGGTTGATCCTTACTACCTGAAGTGGAGGCCTCCGTGAAGCTCTTCTTAGCTTCCATGAATGTCTCCTTTGCACATTCTAAGTCAAACTCGAGTTCCTTTGCAAGACCCTTGCAAGACCCTTGCAAACCCACATACCTTCCTTTGGCTTTCCCTGTATCTTCACCCATGGCTGTACCACTTCTGAGCATCATGTTTACATTCGGGTCCTCTTCGCGCAGCTCAGACCTCATCATTTGTATATTCTGAGTTGGGGGAGGCTGGAATACCCCTTTTTCACACATCTTTGTGATCAACGTATGACAGTCTATTGTTTCATTATCAAACTAAGCACAATACATACAAGATATCCTCATCAGGTTGGTACAATTGTGGGCATAGTGCCTTGGTCCTCTGCAATTGTAACAAATTAACTATTTGCAACCCCTTCCTAGTCCCATTCCACCTCGTCCTCGACCTCGCCCCTGAAATCCATCCCCACATCTGGGTCGAGGGCTTTCATTTCGGTCTGCATCCTATAGGATGGGGTTTGATCCATCATTAGCTCATAACTACGGTAAGTGTGCTCATCGTGGCCTGTCGACCTACAAAAATTACAAAAAAATTGTTGGGGTGTCTGTGTATACCTCTACAGCAAATGACAATTGTTCATCATGTGTTTCCCTCCTATCTAATATATCACACACCATAAAGCGGGTGCAACACTCGTCCTTGTCCGCGCTTCTGGTCTCAACAGCATTGGCCCTCCACCTACCAAGTAGTTTGCAAACACTGGACAGTGATCCTTGTCATGGCCCTAGCCTTTGCATTTTATGCACCATACTTCCTCACGCACCTCTAGCCGTGGTGCCCTATCCTACTTCAAGCTTTACATTTCCAAACGTAGATTCTGTAGTTGCTTGTGGATTTGTTGAACTCCCAACCCAGGGTCTTGTATCAGGGTCTCATGTAATCTCATCGCCATTTCTAAAGCTTTAGCCTGGGTAGAAAGTTTCTATTGTGACAGTGTTGTCCTCAAGTGCGGTGCCAGAGTTGCTACAAACCATGCATGATGTTGTGCATCTGTCAATGTCATATTGGCTTCGTGGATCATACTCTTCAGCCATTGATCCAGATCCCAGGGAGTCTCACTCGGGAGCATTGCGATCTCTTTAAACCTGACGATTGATTGTGTTTCTAACTTTGGTTTGCTAAATTCCCTGTTCAGCAAATTATGGATCTCTACTATCCCTACGTTTAAGTGGTCGTTAGAGTGCTTGATATACCATGTCAATGTGCGATCCTGCAGCGCGCTCACCAATGTGTCCTTCTTAAAATTGTCATTCGTGATGCCCTGTGCTTCCCATAGTGCCCTTACCATGAACCAAAATTGGTCTAGATCCTCATTCCCTATTCCTTTGAACACTGGTAGTTTGATCGCACTGGCCATACTGAACTGTGGAGGTGGTGGAGGTGGAGTGCGTCGAGATGGAGGTGAGGGAGGTGAAGCGGGTGGTGGTGTGGGTAGCGATGGTAATCGCGGAATCCACTGCCTTATCAAAATGACTGCGCCTCTCAGGGAAACCTTTGCGAGCTCATCCTCGCTCTCCCGCGAGGGTGAAATTAAGGGATTGTTTTCTAATTCTTCGCTACTTCCACTTCTATAGATCTTTCCGCTCGATGTAGTCCCAAACATTAATTTATTCGCATAACCCGTTTTTCACATAATAGCATCTTAATCCAGGTGTTCAAAGATTTAATATACTTACCTCATGGTCCCTTGAGAAAACGTCACTCTGCCTCGCTGTAACTGACAGTCATGTCCACTGCGAACTCAGTGACAAATCCTCCTATTATTCAGTCAAGCCAATGGTCCACAACTCGTGCGATTTTATCTTCTAATGCTTCTAGTCTGCGCACTAATTCTGGAGACCACACTATTGGAAGGTCGAGCCTATACCTTCCCTGGTTGTTAGCTAACCTTACGATCCACTCATACAGCTCAGATGAAAAGGATGCAAAGAAAATCTCGTGGATTTCCATATACACATAGCGATCGAGCCACTTTTCCTTAGATACTTGTGGAGTTCTATTTTCCTGTGTCGCGAACTAGTGAATCTTCTGGTCCAACCACTCTTCAATTTCCTTCTTTGTTGGGTTCCAGTGGCACGACATCAAACATCCCTTATGCAAATTCCGATCCCAGCAACAGAACCATTTTTTGGCTTAGTGGGGACTGACCCAGGTTCGAAAGTGATTTAACCAAGCAAATCCTGGTACTACTAACCCTTTCAACAATAGTCCGTGGAGCATGGACTGAGGTCTCACCTAAAGTAGTATGGGAGGGTGCTAGAACTAGGTTTCTGCACCCTGGGGATGTCTGATATGTGGTGATTGATACGCGCTCCAACCTTCGTACTTACTGTGCTACGTGCACCTGCGGATACCCTGCGCCCTGTGATATTGTCTTCGCGCAGTTCTAGCCGCAGCGCGACCCATGTTATTTACCCAAGTTTTCCTTAATTAGTCTCTGTTAGCTGATTACTTAGATTAAATTCACATATAAGCATTCGTACGAGTTTTTATCAATTGCACGTAGTAAATAACAGAGTAAAAGTAATGCATAACATCAACATAAAGATTCCAAAACAGATGCACAGAATAAACTTCTATTTCTTATCATTCAATCCCAAGTACAGACCCAACTCCACCCTACGAACTCAGCTATAGGGATCTGCGCACTCAGCTGCAGATTCTATTAGGCCTCTGTGCACTCAACTGCAGATCCTCTTCCTACTACTATGACCCAGTACACTTCAGATTCCACTCTATGCTCTTACCATGCCTTCACTATTCTATTTATTCTCTACTAAGTGTTGGGCAATTTATTGGGCTTAAATTGCTGCATTAAATTATCAACCAGGGAAACTCGTAAGCTTGTAATGGTGCCAGCAATACATATGCAGGAGTAGGCAACTAACTCTATGTCTAACTAAATTATTTACGATTCAATATAATATGCAAGGGAAGAGGCTCCTAACTAAGGAGGTCCTGGTTGTCCTTCCCTACAGTATCATAGAGAAATCATTGAGTACATAAAACTAGAAACTTGAAATGAAGACAAGAAAATGAACTTAATTGTTGTTCAGATTCAAGTAGAGAGAGAAAGACTAACTTAGTCTCTTGATTGTCCTCTCATGTACTAATCCAAACTAAACTAAGATTCATTCATAAGCATAAGAAATGAAACAACTTGAAACATAAACAGAAAAGAATGAATTTCAATTACCATATAAATCAATGGAGAGAGAGCCTAACTTAGACTCTTGGTTATCTCCTCATATGATACTTGAAACATAAAAGCAAAAGAATGAATTTCAATTATCATGCAAATCAAATAGAGAGAGAGCCTAACTTAGACCCTTGGTTGTTCTCTCATATGCTGATAAGATTTTAATTTAAAACTCATTCATCAATCACAAACAAATCATCAAACATCTAAGCAATTAAATGAAATAAGATCTAATATGAAATAACATGTTTCTATCATCCTTTTAGAGTGAGCTCAATTCTCTTAAGAACAAGACAAATTATTCCATATACTACATTAAGGAAACTTATATCTAAAAACTACATAATGGAAATAAAACTACATAATGGAAATGTATGAAAAATGAAGCTTTATTCTATGCCATCATAAGTTGGATACAATGCTCCAAGAGTCCTCCCTTTGGAATGGAGGAGGTACTCCTATTTATACAATGAGATGAGATAACAAACTCATAATGATGATCCACTAATCTCTCTTTAGTTACATACATTTCTCAACCATCTAGACACATAACCCTATCCTCCATGATTTCCTCCATGAGGTCCATGATTTCCTCCATGAGGTCCATGATTTTCTCCATGATCTTTTCCATGAGGCTTATCTTATCAAATTCGAATTTGATCATTCAAGGCCACATAAAGATGCCCTGGAAGCTTCCTTTGTACCCACACATGTCAACAAACTCATTCTAATTGTTAGGTATAAGTATAAGCATATTATTTTCTAAAGTTTAGCCATAAATTCACTTAAAAATGTTAAGAATTAATAAACTTTGGAAAAGCATAGTTATGACCCCATAATGAAGTAAATGGAATGATGTGGAGGTGGAATGGAGGTGACATGAAGGTAAAATATGAAGATATTGGTGAATAATGGAGTGAAAATAGGGACTATTTTGTGGCCCAACATCTCCCCCAATTCAAGGTATTGCATGTCCTCATGCAATCTATGGTATTGCATGTCCTCATGCAATCTATTACATTACTTTCTAAGCTTTGGCTTAAATTCTGCATGATATCATTTACTTAACTTTTGCAAAGCGTTATTTTGATGAACTACAACTTGGTTGGTTCTTGTGTTTCAACCATATTTTGTTTGTTGCATTCAATGTATGATCTTTGCATATTGATAATGTGATTTTTATTGCAGAGTATTTTTGTTGGAATGCATCATGGTTGGTTCTTGTGTAACAACCATGATTGTATTGGCATCCAATTAACTTTTAAATACTTTTGTCAAAGCCATTTGTATGCTCATGTAATAGTGAATATATTTTGAAGGTAAGTGGGGTTTAGAATGTGATATATGAATGTGGATGTTATATGAATGTGACAAAGTATGTATGTAAATGTATCCTTCCCCTTAAACGGATGGTTTGGGCAGTTATGTGAAATGGGGAAAGGAAGGGGAAAGGACTTGAAGTTTTTCCAAAAATTATTATTCTAACTTTTCAAGGAATTTAATGGTTAAAAGTTATAAAATATCATACCTTAACTTACCCTTCCAAAATGGATGAGAGTTGTGCACGTGTGGCTGCAAGAACTTTTGTTCATGGTCTTCTTTACTTGGTTGGGAAAATGGTGGATGAATCATGCATGTTTAGCTGCCACAATTTTGCTCTGAAGCTTCTTCTTCAAGCTGTGGATGAAATATGGATCTGTGTTGTCGTATTGGCTGCTGGATCCTCTGAATCTGAGGAGTCCGTTGAACATGGCTGAAAGTTGTATCTGCTGCTGGATGAGGAATATGATGAGTCTGCTGAATATGGCTGAAAATCTATAAGGCTTGGAAGATATACAAAATATAGAAGTTACATTTCCCTCCCAGCCTTATTGATTGACTTCTCCTCAAGTGATGACAAATTGAAAAACAATGAAAGGAAAGTGGCTTCATCTGCTACAGAATATGGGTCTTCAAGTCTTCAATGCTCAATGGCACAAATCTTACTATGTGATTAAATGTGTCGATGTCGAACATAGCAAGAAGTTGTTGACTTAGTGGCCGTTATTGAATGCCCCTAGCCAACACAAGAGCTCCCACCATTGATTCCAATGGGAGTCAGGATGCCTAACACATCTTTGTAGGTACGAATAAATGTGTCGTGGTCGAGTCACCTACAAGATCCAACGAACAAGGGATATTAATGTACTCCCATTGTTCATTGGCAAGAGTACTTGCCATTAAGGCATGCAAGCCTCTAGGTGTTTTTTCAATGATACTTAGACTCTAGGACTTTGACTCAAGCAGAGTTTTATTGCGGAAATGAAGGGGAATGGTAATGACATGGAAAATGACAATAAGGAAATGCATGGTGTATGAATAAGAACTCTTGCTGTGAAAAATGGATATGGAAAGGTCATGCTTTATGGTTTGACAATAGGTGGAATTGAAAATCTTTTGCAAAAAGGGAGTTGCAAAGGAGTGGTTGTAGAGTTGGATTTGTCTTTAGAATCTGTCATGACTTAGTCTTTGGAAGACCAATTGTCGTCACAATGTAATCTCCTTATGTTCACTTGATTATCCTGTAACCTGTAAAAAACTTGGTACAAAGAAAACATAAGTGTGCTCTAGAAGAAATGGCCAGTTTCTTCATGATTCTTACGCAAAAATTTCATACCAAATAAAACAAATTAAGGACAAACAAAGTGTTAAAATTGACTTAATCATGATATTAATATCAATCCATTTGTGAAAATAACCATTAAGAGTAATACTCCCTGTTTGTGTCCGCTGACGTCTGTGCATGGCGAAAAGTTCGGCATCATAGATTTGTTGTGTCCTGCAGATTAGTATGTTATAAAAGCATACAACAATATCAATTTGCCAACTCTAAACAAGTTAGTCAGCATTTAAATAATCCACCAAATGTTCTTTTAAATTATGCTTCCAAATGTTCCATTCTTTATTTTCAAGCCTGCGTGAATTTTGTGAATTTTTTTTTTTTTTTAATATTTGTTTTTGCTAATTTTTTTTTATCCTGTTCTCATGATTCTCTCAATTTTCATAGTTGTGTTTGATGCCATGACCCTTCACATGCCAATGTTTATTTTTTAAATCCTTCGAAACAACAATTGTTAACTATATATATATATATATATATATATATATATATATATATATATATATATATATATATATATATATATATATATATATATATTTTATTTTTTTTTTTATTTTTTATTTTTTATTTTTTTTTATACTTGATAACAAGAAATAATATATTATCATAATATAATTATATATATATATATATATATATATAAATCAAATATTATTTAAATCAAAACATATCTATCATAATTAAATATACAAAAACAAATCTCACAATCAGAACAAATCCATCATTAAAAAAAATGATAACCACAAATCAAAAGAAATAAAAAATAAATAAATATAAAACAAATAAAAATAAATATAATATATTACAATAAATACAAAACAAATTTAATCTAATAATGGAAAAAAAAAAAAAATGATAGATTGGGCAATTTATTGGGCTTAAATTGCTGCATTAAATTATCAACCAGGGAAACTCGTAAGCTTGTAATGGTGCCAGCAATATATATGCAGGAGTAGGAAACTAACTCTATGTCTAAATAAATTATTTACGATTCAATATAATATGCAAGGGAAGAGGCTCCTAACTAAGGAGGTCCTGGTTGTCCATCCCTACAGTATCATAGAGAAATCATTGAGTACATAAAACTAGAAACTTGAAATGAAGACAAGAGAATGAACTTAATTGTTGTTCAGATTCAAGTAGAGAGAGAAAGACTAACTTAGTCTCTTGATTGTCCTCTCATGTACTAATCCAAACTAAACTAAGATTCATTCATAAGCATAAGAAATGAAACAACTTGAAACATAAACAGAAAAGAATGAATTTCAATTACCATATAAATCAATGGAGAGAGAGCCTAACTTAGACTCTTGGTTATCTCCTCATATGATACTTGAAACATAAAAGCAAAAGAATGAATTTCAATTATCATGCAAATCAAATAGAGAGAGAGCCTAACTTAGACCCTTGGTTGTTCTCTCATATGCTGATAAGATTTTAATTTAAAACTCATTCATCAATCACAAACAAATCATCAAACATCTAAGCAATTAAATGAAATAAGATCTAATATGAAATAACATGTTTCTCTCATCCTTTTAGAGTGAGCTCAATTCTCTTAAGAACAAGACAAATTATTCCATATACTACATTAAGGAAACTTATATCTAAAAACTACATAATGGAAATAAAACTACATAATGGAAATGTATGAAAAATGAAGCTTTATTCTATGCCATCATAAGTTGGATACAATGCTCCAAGAGTCCTCCCTTTGGAATGGAGGAGGTACTCCTATTTATACAATGAGATGAGATAACAAACTCATAATGATGATCCACTAATCTCTCTTTAGTTCCATACATTTCTCAACCATCTAGACACATAACCCTATCCTCCATGATTTCCTCCATGAGGTCCATGATTTTCTCCATGATCTTTTCCATGAGGCTTATCTTATCAAATTCGAATTTGATCATTCAAGGCCACATAAAGATGCCCTGGAAGCTTCCTTTTGTACCTACACATGTCAACAAACTCATTCTAATTGTTAGGTATAAGTATAAGCATATTATTTTCTAAAGTTTAGCCATAAATTCACTTAAAAATGTTAAGAATTAATAAACTTTGGAAAAGCATAGTTATGACCCCATAATGAAGTAAATGGAATGATGTGGAGGTGGAATGGAGGTGACATGAAGGTAAAATATGAAGATATTGGTGAATAATGGAGTGAAAATAGGGACTATTTGTGGCCCAACACTAAGCTTCCAAAAACTATCTTTACACTTAGAGCCTCGCTCTATTTTTACAATCCCATGGTCTGCGGACCATGGGTAGGCCGAGACAACTTTACATTAAATTACAATTCTTAGGGTGGACAAACCTATCACTCGATCATACAGTTTGCCCTCCTCGCCCGCACTTTGCGGAGTCTTACAATACAATTGACCAAAACTTGGGATTTAAGCCCCAAAACTTGCTGCGGGGGATCCCATGCCCAACAATCAGTAGAGATGTGTAGTTCATAGAAGAGGAAGCATGGGATGGAAGTTTAGAAAAGAAAGTCAATTTCAAATCATGCATGCCACATGAGGACAAAGAGGAATTAACAACAGCAAGTAATTCCTCAACAATGACTTCCTCTACTCCAATTCAAGCGCAACAAAGAAGGAAGCAAGCAACGCCATCAACAAATAACAGGATAGTTTCACACAGCCAAGCAAGTGCTTCTCGAAGCACACCATGAATCGTGACACCAAGTGACATGTCAAGCCCATCTTCAGCAAGCACAAGAAGACCAAAGTTCAGAAATTTAAATGAAATTTATGAGCAAGATGAAGTTGATAGTAGTGCACGTCTCAATTCCTTATTTACATTATTTTGTCACGTAGATGATCCAATCCACTTTGAAGATGCAGTCAAAGAAGAAAAATGGGTTGCGGCAATGGAGGATGAAATAGAAGCAATAAAAGGGAATGACACATGGGAGTTAGTGAGCCTTCCGAAAGGAAAACATGTCATTGGAGTGAAGTAGGTCTATAAGACCAAAAGCAACATTGAGGGAAAGATTGAAAGGCACAAAGCAAGGCTAGTTGTCAAAGGATACAAGTAGCAGTATGGAAGAGATTACGCAGAGACATTCACACCAGTCGCGCGGTTGGAGACAATGCATGCAGTTGTGGCTATTGCCACACAGCATAAATGGACATTGTATCAGATGGACATAAAATCAACGTTCTTGAATGGAGTGCTGAAAGAGGAAGTGTATGTCGTGCAACTGTTTGATTATGAGATTGAAGGCCAAGAAGACAAAGTATATCAGTTGAGGAAAGCTCTTTATGGGTTGAAGCAAGTACTGCGTGCATGGTACATCAGGATAGATGCTTACTTGTTGGACAATGGTTTCGACAAATGTGATGGTGAGCCTACTCTCTACATCAAAGAGAGCAAAGGTAAGATTCTCATCGTCGTCTTATATGTAGATGATTTGATTTTTATAGGTAGTGATGATTTCCTCATTGCTGATTTCAAATAAGTCATGAAGAGTGAATTTGAAATGACTGACTTGGGATTGTTAAGATATTTTTTAGGCATAGAAGTGAAGCAAATAGAAAATGGCATTTTTATCTCTCAAGCAAAGTATGTGGAAAATTTTCTGGAGAGGTTTAAAATGCAGAACAGCAAGTCCGCACCAACTCCAATTGTCATAGGGTTGAAGTTGAGCAAAGAAGATTGCAGCAGCAATGTCAATCTGACATTGTACAAAAGCATGATAGGTAGCTTGATGTATTTGACCGCCACTAGGCTGGATATAATGTATACAGTAAGTTTGGTGTCAAGGTTCATGGAGACACCGAAGGAGACACATTGGCAAGGAGTGAAAAGGATTCTAAGGTATGTCAATGGGACAAAACAGTGTGGTGTTTTGTACACAACAACAGGTGATTTTAAGATGGTTGGTTACACTGATAGTGATTGGGCAGGTAGTGTTGATGACAGAAAGAGCACGTCAGGATATGTTTTTCATTTGGGTTCTAGAGCCATTTCATGGGCCTCCAAGAAACAACCAATAGTGTCACAGTCAACAGCAGAAGCTGAATATGTCGCAGTAATAGTAGCAGTGTGTCAGGTAGTTTGGATGAGAAGGATGTTGAGGGATCTTCATCATGATTAAGAGGGAGTGACAACTATTTTCTATGACAACACCTCATCAATTGCATTGTCAAAGAATTTTGTCTTCCATAGGAGGACCAAGCATATTGATGCTAAATATCATTTAATTAGAGAGTTGATTAACAATGATGAAACTGTGTTGCAGCACTACAAGTCACAGGAACAATTTGCTGATATCTTCACAAAGCCATTGGCATGTGAATGTTTTGTTTATCTTAGAAACTGTTTGGGAATTGTCAATGGTGGCAATTATGATTAAGGGGGAGTGTTGGAAATAATAATCCCAACCACTGCAATAAATAGACTTAGAGCAACCATACTTGTCAGACGTATTTTTGCAGGTTGCATCTCTGTTTGAAGATTGAAGGACTGAAGCCAGACGTGAACCATTCTGAAACGCAGCAAGGAATTTAAAGTAGTCAATGTACTTTGGTAAATAGATATGGGCAAGCATTTATTCAACAAATATTGCCCACACTCTAGAAACACCTACGCGATTCTGATCACACTCAATAACAACATCATATTAATTTTTCTCTGTCATGAATTAAATGTAAAATTGTATGTTGAGTTATATATGAATGTAAAAGTCATTTTGTAATGGGTTAGAGAGTAAGAGGTTAGATAAAAATATAGCACAAGTCTCTGGGGAGAAAATGGTGGAGAAAATTTTGGTGGATGCATGAAAACAATAGTTACAATATTTTACTGTGTTATTCTGCGTGAAATTTTAGTTTTTACTTAGTGAATGAGCTACAACCTCATGTGAATGTATTTTCATGTTTTAGAATATAATACTAAGTTTTTATTGTGTTGCTCCAAACCTACTTTGTCATTTTTTCCGTGAGTAAATATTATTCATAAGTCTCTGAAATAGCTCCATGGTGTGCGAAATCCAAGTCTGTGAAATAGCTTCGCGGTGTGCGAAGGTAGTTGCATGAAATCAGCTCCACAATGCCCGAAACTAGCTGTGCAAATGTAGCTTCAGGAAAGTCAAAGTCCTTTCCCCCTCCGCGAAAATTAAATTTACTAAATATTTCTAACATTTTGTTCTCTGAATATTTTTTCTATGGACTTGAAAGGACTTAAGCAGCTCAAGGGCCAACTTTCATCAGTTATATAGAGGCTTCAAACTCTGCTCACTCAGTTAAATTAAGGAAGAAAATGCATACCAACAGGCGCATATATAATTATTACAAAAATTAATAACAATTCAAAGGGATGACGAGGATAGTACAGAGGTAAATAATTCTTGAACCAAACTAGCACACCGAAATCCAAATTTTTCATTAGCTGAAAACTTGATTAATACATTCAACCTCATCCAAATCCTTGGGAATAGAATTGGATGAGCGAGATTTTGTCTACATTATGCTTCAAGCCCTTTCTCCAATTAGTTAACAAAATACTAAATTTATTTGATTACATGGATAAATTAATTCATTTTTCTTAATCTATGCAAAACCGAATAAGAAAATTGAGGAACCAAGTCTTTGGTAAATTTCTTTGACTTTCTAGAGGTGAATTTGGATTTTTGGCCAACGCCCCCTGCATTCTACTCCCAAGGAACAAAACTATTCATATGCTCCTAGCCATGAGATCTTCAATTAAACTGTCACTTTTTATAGCAAACTAGTAGTCATCCAAGTAGCATCTACTACTAAATGATTCTTCCACTTGACCAAGTATTCATAGTTTTCTTTGCCCCTTGTTCTCTTGATCACTCTCTTTCCAAAATTCTCTTTGACTATAACGGCTTTGTTGTTGGAAATTGTTTCTTCCACTAAATCAGGTGTTCATCACTATCATATGATGTTCGGGCTATTTCATCTACCTAGTATTTAACATTAAAAATGGGAGAGATTCCAATCCCCGTAGAAACTTTATCTCATATGCATTGTTTGAAAACTTCCTAAGCATTCTGCAAAGTCCAATCTTCTTCAATTTTAGGTTGTTATACTCTCCTCTAGGAAATCATTCCTTATTAAAATGTATCGGGACTAATTCACCCACTTCAAAAGTGTGTTCTCTCCTCTTCAAAACCTCTTTTCTTTTATATTTAAGGTTGTTTTCCTGTAATTTTTGTTTCACATGCTCATAAATTTCTTGCATAGTTGTAGCAAAGTCTTCTCCTTCTGTGTCCTTTCTTCAACTCATCCCAAAATCCTAAGCTCATGAACCCCTCTAGGGTACATTACATATATGATCTGGAATGGGATTTAACTAGTACTTATGTTTGAAGAATCATTATAGGAAAATTCTTCCTGATCAAGCACATGATACCACTGTTTAGGATGCTCTCCAACTAAGCTCCTCAAGGTATTCCCAAAGCTTATGTTGGCTACCGTGGTCTTACCATCAGTTTGAGGCTGATAAGCTAAGCCAAAAGTCAACTTTGTTCCAAGTTTTCTCCATAAAGTCCTTCAAAAGTGCCCCATGAATCTCGTGCCTTTGTCTGAGACAATTATTTTGGGTATTCCATGGAATCGTACCACTTCTTTGAAGAAAATGTTGGAAATATTGATAGTATCACTAGTTTTAAAGCAAGGAATAAAATGGGCCATTTTTGAAAATCTATTAACCACTACAAAGATGGAATCATTACCCTTTTGTGTTTTTGGCTAAGAGGTTGGTTTGTTAGGGGTTGGTAGTGGGGTATACAAACCTATGTTTTAACTCTTTCCCTTTGCATGTTGATAGATTCTATAATTATTCACAAACTTCTTAACATCAGTCCTCATCTGTGGCTAAACATAAAATGTTGCAGTTGTTCATAAGTTTTATCATGCCCCAAATGTCCACCTTATCCTCCACTATGTTTCTCTTTTATTGAATTTTCTCTCATTGAACATTTTGGAATGAAAAACTAACTTATTTTTAATAGTAGTCCATTGTGCAACATATATTCAAGATTCTTGATTCTATTCTCGACGGTTGGATTTTTACATGCCTCATAACCCTCTTTGAAATATGCATCATTCTCATACAATTCTTTCATGAAATCAAAACCCATTACATGTATTTGACTCTCCTTCATTATTAAACTCCCTATGCTCAAGGCATCCACGATCCTATTAAATTGGCCACTGATTTGTTTTATTACAAAGGTAAAACTCTATGGGAACTCTACCTGTTTAACATGTTTTTGGCTTAACTTTGGCTGCTGCATTATATGTTGCAAGGCTAGATTATGTGTGTATTATATAAACCCCCCTCACATTATATAATGCTTCCATTTTTTTAGTGCTTGAAACACAATATAGAAATCTTTGTTATAGGAAGAGTACTTTCTTCTTGCTTCATTTAACTTCTCACTGAAATATATGATGGTCTACTTTTCTTATCTTAGAACAACTTTGATAGATTCACCACTTGTGTCACACTTTACTTGGAAAGTATTATTGAAGTTTGGTAGGATTAAGACCGATTTCTTTGTGACTTTCATTTTAAAAAATTGGAATCCTTTCTCAACTTCAACGGTCAACCAAAACGGTTATTTGTCCTTCGTTATGGTCTCTATAATTGGAGCACTCGCCCTGCTAAAGTTTCTAATGAACTTCTTGTGGAAACTAGCGAAAGAATGAAAACCTCTAACTTCAAATAATTTTGGGACAACTTCATTCTACAATTGGTCTTACCTTCTTGGGATCCATCTTCAAGCCCTCTTTAGATATAACAAAACCAAAATAACAATGCTTTGGTTTTGTAAATGAACATTTTTAAAATTAAATAATAATTTCTCATGTTGTAGATTTTCCATAATATACCTTAAGTGCCTCAAATGCTTCTCTTTAGACTAATTGTACACCATAATGTTGTCTAAATATACAATCAAAAAATTCACTATAAATTCCTTGGATACCTCATTCATTAATCTCATGAAGTTGTTGGGTAGATTAGATAGTCCAAATGGAATTACCAGCCACTTTTACAAGCCATCATTGGCTTTGAAGCTTGTCTTCCACTCATCCCTGCACTGAGTTTTCATATCAATATTAGAGAAATATTTAGAACCACTTAAGAAATATAACAAATAATCGCTTTGGGGTAAAGGAAATATGTACCTGATTATTATTTTATTTATTTCCCTTGATTTTGTACACATTCTCCAACCACCATCTTTCTTTCTACTCAACATTATTGGACTATGGATGGGATAAGGATTTCTCTCATTAGTCCCTTATCTAGTAGCTCCTGAACTAGCTTTCTATTCACTTCCTTCTTTTGAGGAGTCATTTTATATGCAGCCTTGTTTGGCAAACTTTATCTAGGTATCATGTCAATATGATGACTTATACTTCTCATAGGTGGCAACTCATTAGGCAAGTCATCCACCATGATACCATTATACTCATTCAACATTTATTGAATTTACATAGGCAAGTCTATAATTGTAGTTTTTTTAACTATCTCTCTAAGTTTGTAAACTAAAGAAAAATTTACCTCATTGTCTTCAACCTACTACAAAAAAAAATTGCTAGTTGGTAACAAGACCTTTGGATTATTTCTATCTATTATACCTTCCTCCTGCAATAGTACCAAGGTGTGGTTTATGTCATCTATCTAAAACTTGTAAGTGGTATTCTTCCCATCATGCATAAAACTCCTATTGAATTGGCATGGTATACCCAATAGAATTTGGCACACATCCATTGGAATAACATCGAAAAAAATATTGTCCTTGTAGTTACCTATCTGCAACTCCACTTCACACTATGCATTCACCAATAGTTGGTGACCTTTCTGGCACTAAGATGCTTTATAGGGTATTGGGTGTTTAACAATTTTCAAGTTCAAGTTTTATACCACCTCTATGGACACTAAGTTGTATGTACTTCAGTTGTCAATCACCACCTTGCAATACTTCTTGTTTACCTTGAAAATAGTTCTAAACAAGGCCTTTCTCTTGGATAGTTAAAAAGCTTCCTTATCTAGCTTCAGCAAAACTTTCTTCAACAATAAATACTCCCCTGTATTAAGTACATTCTTTTCTTCTTGTACCTCTTCTTATATTTCTTCTTCTTGTGCAACAACAACATTTCTATAGTGTGTTATTTCATTTTCTAGAAATTCAAATGATCTATGCCCCATCTTTCCACATCTGTAGCATCTATACTCTCTTCCTATGCCTCTACTTCTTCCTCTAGAAAAGGAGCCTTAGCCTCTAGAATCACTTCCTGATTGTTCTTGTTGACTTGAGTAACTAGTTTCATCTCTCTACGTTGTAGCTATTCCTCTACCAAACGGTTGTCCTCTTCCTCTAAAAAAACTCTTTCCTCTCATAGACTACTTGTAGATTCTCCTAAACTTTAAAAGCAAGATTATATGCCTCCTCTATAGTCTTAGGATATAACACATTAATTTCATCTCGAATGTTCAATCTAAGGCCAT
This sequence comes from Pinus tabuliformis, assembly GCA_031772625.1. Taxonomy (NCBI): domain Eukaryota; kingdom Viridiplantae; phylum Streptophyta; class Pinopsida; order Pinales; family Pinaceae; genus Pinus; species Pinus tabuliformis. Next base: position 261,880,007 of record CM062816.1, on the reverse strand, counting down.
TTATATATCTAGTCATCTTCTCTATAGTTTATTTTACATATTGTGCCCTGAAATTTACTTTATAAAACTCCTTTATGTATTCCCTTACATAAAATAATATTTGCCTAAGATTTTACATCTATCTAAACAAAGAGATCTAGTAGTCTTTTATAAAAACGTTACGTCTAAGTTTTACAGCCATCTTGTCCCAAATTTTGATCTTCTGCTTGTTATTCCTTCTCCTTTCAACTTGCACAGTATCGCACCATAAATTTGCCCGCCATTTTATCTTGGTAACAACAAACTTAACTTTCTTTTCATCATCCATCTCCACATATTAAAATGACTTGTCCATGTCATTGATCTAATCCATGGGCTCTTCAGGATTTAAGCTACCACTATAAGTTAACACTTTAGGGTTAGGCCTTAAGGTAGATCCAAGAACTTCTTTCAACATCTTAAGCTCAATTGTTTCTTCAATTGATGATTCTTCTTCTAGAGTGTAACATACCTCCTCACACACACTAAAAATAATTCTTCTTACTGACATAAATAGTAATGAGAATCTTTGCTCCTATGGTTATACTTGATTATTGTGCACACAACTCAACAACTTGGGTGAATTGGGGTGAATTGCCACATTATCACTTAGACAATGATTTACATATATCTCCATAGTATGAATAATATGGCTATATTCATTTTCCTTTTATAACTCGATCACATTATATTTCTTCAACGTCATTATGGGGACTTAAATCACTTTGATCTTTATATAGTCCTTTTTAATTGATGTTTGTCAATAAAAAACGTGGCACATTTACAAACATTACAATAAAATCATGTACTAAATGCTCTTAACTCCATAGCCTCATATTCCTAGTCTCCAATGAATAATATAATGGGATATGACCATCCACTATCAACCAAATCTTGGGTTTGTAAGTATACATTTATCTTATTCTCCATTCTTGGGTTTCAAGACCTAGGTGTATAACCTCTTCCATAAGGCGTGTTACAATTGAATGGTCCTTATTAATACACATGTTCATTAGGAATAGGACATATAGGCCATCGCCCACTTGCCTTCACATGGTGCCTCTTTTCAACACGGGTGGGACTCTTTGCAAATTGATTCTGAACACCAAAAATCTAGAGGCACTATTTACATTTTGGATTTGTGGTATTGATGTGATGGAGGAGGATCATACAGGGTTTCCAAAGGGTGAAAATCCCTAACCTATGACTCATTCATTCATTTGGATTTTTCTCTTATGGCAAAGTGCTTCCCTACCCTATTATACACTCCAGGTCTCCTTTGACACTATAATTTCTTTCTTACAGGTGTTATATTGGCTTCCTGACATGCATTGTTAATTTCACATTGAGGAATTTGTTTACGTGTCGATACCTTAACAGAATGGTAATTTTCATTTCAAATTGTCCTTTCTTCTTGTTATATTATCATTCCATTTTTCTCTTATATTCATTAATTACTTATTCCTATGGTTTTGAAAAGGAATTTGTAGATGTAATAAGGGATTACAATAAGAAGTTGTTACATATTTTCCTAACGATGGTCATCGAAGGTAGTAAGCTTCTGATGCATCCTTTCCAGGTTATCTCAGTCTAATATTTTTATTTCTTCTCTGCTTCGTTCTACACATATGTACCTAAGGGATTTTACAATAGCTTCGTTCTGCACATATGTATCTAAGGGATTTTACAATAGTTATTGCTCACTAGATATAGGTGATAGTGTGACCACATAATTACTCTATCACTTCAAAACTTGTGGCCTCATGAAGATACTAGGTAAGTTTTAATCTATATTTTATTTTTCATTTGGCCTACATGGTGGAGATTTTGGTAATCAAGATTTTCGTTAAATGATCACATCACCAAAGATAAGTATCCATGAGAGGCAGTTAGTCCATGTTGCAAAACACATGGGGATAGTTAATTTATCCAATGTCCAACAATCTCGCCCCCAACGTGAGCTAGGTGTCTATTGAACTAGTGACCTACGTTTTGATACCACTTGTTGGGAATCATGATTATCGTTAAACCAAAACATGCATGTGTTAGTGAGAGATAACATCGCTAGAGACAATGATCCATGAGAGGTGGTTAGTCCTTGTCATGAAACACGTAAAGAATATTGGCTTATCCAATGTCCAAGAGAAAGCCATTTTTAGATTTTAGGTTTTATCCTTATTGATTTAGATTTTCATGAATACTTTGGTTTTGGTCCTAACCTATAAACTTAATACACTATCATAATGTTTCTCTTTATTTTGTTTCCATACTCTCGGTGACTCTCAAAAGAGAATTCACCAGCCTAGGGTTTGTGATTATCAACCTTGGGTTTAAATACCTTCTTACTCTGACCGACGACTATGGAGTCTTTCCAGTTTGTTCTCAAGTCAATATTTTTTGAACTTGATTAACTATTTCTTCAAAGTACCATAATAACTCTGTATTATATTGGATTCTACAGAGTGATAACTTTGGAAGAAATACATTCATCAGTTTCAGGTATACAACTAAGTTTCATTCTTTGGATTACAGACTCATTCCTTTTATACCATGGCTATACTTTAAGAATTATGATTTCTAACTCCATATCTAGGTTTTTGGTATAGGTATGGTTTCAATAGAGTACCTTCGCACCAGGTCCTTTTTCCTTCGATGAATCCCTTCCACAAGTTATATTGAATCGACTTCCTTTCTTTTTCCAGGTCAACTGCTCTTCACATGTATGTGCGAGACAATTTTTTTTTATGTTCTTTCAATAGAAACATGAAACAGAAGCTTTTATGGCTATATTATTGAACAAAGACTTGTTCTACCCTATTAGGGTTCTAGGCTTCACTGGCCATTGACAGTTTATTCTAACTAGAGGGCTAAAAGAATGTTTGTTTACGAACTCCGTGATATTTAGATCCTTGTATCAATTAAATTAGATTACATTACATTATATATATAGTTTGAAATAATTATGCCATATATGTACGTATGTTTGCACCATTGGTTGGATGATAATGTAAGAATGTATACAATTTGTATTTTAACATCTACAAATGTATTATCCTCCTCTGCTAGGAGTTTTTTTTAATACTTTAGTTTAATGGCATGTGGATAAGGTTAATCATGATTACTAATTTAGCTTGGGTTCTTCTTCTTAGTTACTTTCCTAACACAATACATATCTCCTACTTATACAATACAATACAATACCATAAACGACTGTATTATATTGTATTTTATCATCTCGACTTGTTCTTGGTTAAATATTATTTACATGTTGTCTTCTCATTAATTACTAGTTAATAATATCTAGATAAGCCTACCTCTAATATTCTTGTACTCATCTCATAGAGCTCTTGTATCATGGTATTAAGTAATTAAGTCTTGATTTCTTCACTATGCGAACGACTAGTATTCATAATTTATATACGAGTTTTATTGTAATTTATTTATCTTTGTCACCAATGTTGGTTTATAATCGAGATGAGGGATTGACAATTTATCTCCCAGGTTCTCTTTTCTTAATATTACTTAATAAATGCTACGGTCTTCCGTAGAATGGCTATATACATAGTTAGCCTATTCGCAGTTCAATCTCTTGTCACCTCTTTGATAGCTTTACTTAATATTCATTGAATAATTTCATTTATTTATTTAATCCTTCTGCCCCAAGGTATTTCACACGACCATTAGAGTAAGAATATTAGTAAGATATGTAGTAATTACCTCTTATCTAACATAATAGCCCTTCTCCTATCAAATACAAGGTTTTATAAATTTTTGTTTACAAGAATACCATAGATATTTTATGTTTCTTTACTCAAACTAATTGATTATTTTTGTTTTTAGAAAACTCTTAGGCAAATTTTCAATTGAATCTATTTAATTCACTCGTTGGAAGAAAATCCTTTTTATATACTATTACGTAACTAGATCATAGTTGTTACGTAACCATATCACAAAACATAAGAAAATATAGATTAACGCCCTGAAAATAAGCCCATTTGAGGGGGAAATATCTTCGTACATCACATAAATGAATAATTCTTAGATGATATTTTTGGAATTATGGAATTCATGGTTTCAACTAGCTAGTCTTTGCATTGGTTTCATAATGGAAGCTAGCTTGTCTTGGCATTGATGTCAACCTTGTAGCATGTGTTGCAAATGCTTCTATTGGTTGCATTTGATTGTGTTGGCATTGAGCTTCGAATTGATGTCAACCTTATGTTTGCCTCATGATTCATTGATGTCAACCTCGTGATGCCTTGTGATGTGGCTTGATTTTTGGACATGTGTTAGTGATGTCCTCCATGTTGACTATGGCAAGTCTAGGTCTTCACGTTAATCTTCATGCTCATGACTTATAGTAGTAGAGTGTTATCTGTATGATGACGTTTCAGAGGTGCTATAGTGTGTTGCAAAGGTGTTACATTTTTGTTTATATGTGTTTCAGTGTGTGCATGTGTCATAGCAGAGTTGAGGACTTGTTGGAAGTCATGTCAACTCTAATTTGTTGGCTTCAAGGTCAAATTGCAAGTGGTAATTAGGAGACAAGTTTGATCCATTTGTAGAGGTGTCATAGAGCTTAGAAATGCTTTGGAGGCATGTACATATGTTGAAAAAGATCCCCAAACAATTGGCATAGGTTTTCAACTTGCATTAATTTTCCCTTGACTTTTCCCTCGCCGCTAGGAGATAAACTTGTGCGTGCATCTGAAGGCCCTTGGATGCAGAGAATAAAACCTATGCATGTGGCCATGGCCAAGATTTAATTTTTCTTATGGGTATGATTGAGGATTAAAGCTAAATTTACTCTTCATTCCTCGCGCACATTGGGGGAATTTTGACTTGTATATTCATAGTGTAGAAATTCCTTATATTTACAAAATGGAGATTGTAATATGCTAAAACAATTGACTTGAATCTACTTTACTCATTAGTGGAAACAATAAATGATTGATGAAAGAACGAAGAAATAATATAAGACTTAACACAATAATTTTCTAGGGAAACCATAGCTACAAAACCCATGCTAATATTTCTAGGGAAAGCCATAGCTAAAAACCCATGCTACCTATATATTGCATTAATCATAGAATATGAGAAGATTACAATGCTCTCATCGAGCCTAGTTAACTCTGGCCATCACTGTATGTCTCTCATTTTCCTAGGTTAACTTTCAACTACTTAGACTTCCATTGTTCCCTTACTTCCTTATTGTTCCCTTTTAATTGAGAAATTATTTAATTGAGAAATTGCGCAATTGCCTCATATCCTCCTTTTTCTGATTGCATGAACCATCGGTTTAATTTAGATGATTTTACAACTGACAGTACACTGTCCCTAAACTCCAATATCAACTGGGTCTTTCTTTGATCTGACATGCATGAGTTAATTATGAGTGAATCTTATTTTATTGGTTTATCATTGACGGTTACACCCCACTACTAATGGTTACACCCCACTACTGCAGGTTAAACTCCACTACTGTAGGTTACACCCAACTACTACAAGTTACACACCACTACTACACGTTACACCCCACTACAGTAAGTTACACACCACTACTGCAGGTTACACCCCACTAATGTACGTTACACCCCACTACTGGACCTCCCACTAATTCCTCCATCAGTTGGAACTAGTTTAATTGGCTTTAACTCAGTTAGACTGAATTAAATAATCACAACTCAAAATAAACTCAACTAGTCCTCCTAATTGTAGGAGACACTCTACATGACTCTAGTTAGACCCTAAATTCGAATTAACTAAGCTAACTAAGTAAAATTAACTTAGTTAACTATTAAAAGTGCTCATGTAATGCGCAATTACAATTTTATTCAAAATTTAATTCAAGGACAAATTAAATTAGGGATTTTCTTGATGTTATTTTTACCATTTCTTGTTGTTATTTTCAACATTCCTTCTCAACAAGAAAGGAATTAAACTCTATCCTGATCTGGTACTTTCGGAATGTTATGCATGCAACACTTGTCATTGTTGTTGTTGCTACTGCAACACCTATAACCCAAGAAAAATCAAAACAAAATAAAATGAATGAACTATGTCTACAACTGTGTACTGGGAGAAAAATCGTGTTGCTATCGACTCTCCTACTGGGCCTCCTGCTCTGTTGTCAACAATACTCTGCACTCCTTAGTGTTGGCTTGTTGGGGCCTGACCCAGGTTCAGAAGTGATTTAGCGAAACAAATCTCGAAACTATCGGCGCTTTCAGCAATAGTCCGCGGTGCGCGGATTGAGGTCTCACCCGAGGTAGTATGGGAGGGTGCCGGAACCAGGCTTCCACACCCTAGGGATGTCTTGATGAAGTCTAGGAAGTTCGTGAAATAAACCTGCATGCTTGCGCTGCTCTGCGCAGCCATCTGTCCTTCGCAACTTCTACAACTGCTTCTACGTAGCTCTATAAAGAGCGCAAAGAGGTGCTGTCTAGATCCTTTATCCTTACTATGCTATTATTATACATCTTACTTAATTGTGTGGGCCCAATAGTCTCATTAATCATTCAACATTCATAACAAGTGCGCACAATAATAAAACTATAAAGAGAGGCATAAATATAATAGAAGCATAGACACACAATATTTCATAATCAACTTATCTTTTATTAATTCTCTATCCAAGTACAATCCCAAGTCTACCCTGCATACTCAGCTATAGGGATTCGCGCACACAGCTACGGATTCTACCAGGCCTCTACACACTCAGCTGCAGAGTCTCTTACTACTACTACAACCCAAGACTCAGACTTATAGACTCAGAGCTAATTCATCATCCAAAAACCCTGTCTAACTTTACACTTAGAGCCTTGCTCTATTTATACAATCCCATGGTCCATGGACCATGGGTAGGATGACACACTTTACATTAAATTAAATTATCTGAGGGTAAACAACCCTAGACTCTTGCACTCCGTGCTCACATTTCGCGGGATCTTTCCATTACACTTGACCAAAATTCGGGCTTCAAGCCCCAAAAATCCGCTTTGGGGGGATCCGCTGCCCAGTAGACCCCCAACATAATCATCATGACTCGTCCCGAGTCACTCTGCTGGTGTGATGATCTTTCCGCAAAGTCCATGCAGCAGGTCTCGCGCAGCTTGGGTGTCTGCAGCACACTGTTCTGCCGCCTGTTGTAACTGTTGCACGCGTATCTCTGAACTTTCGTCAGCAAGGTCACATTCGTGTCCAACCATATATAGTTCATGCATATGTGAAAGCTTCCCTTGAGTGGTAGCTATGATTGTGAATGCTTCATCGATCCATGGCTGGATATGTGCTTTAAGTAGAGATTCCTTTTGGTGCATGGCGTCTAATCTGTCCTTCAGTGCCCTTGCCTTCTATAGTATGGCAAGTCTTTAAGTAAGGGCAACCGTCTGCATGGTGCCCTGGGCACTATCATACTCCTGTTGTAACTCGCGCACCTCTGCCTCTAGGAACTGTAGGTTCGGGTCTTCCTGTAGGTGCGTAAGTATGGTTAGTGCTTGCTCCAACATTTCGGTGTGCCCCTGTGTCGCCTAGCTAGTTTGTTCCAACCCCATCTGGATAGCACCGGCGCGCTACTCTCTGACTTTTGTGGGTGTGGAGGGTTGCACCTTTAATCGCAGCTTGGTGACTCGTAGGTTTAGCTTCAATTGAACCTTTTCCATTTCCTCTCGAGCCTTGTGAACTCTAGCCGATCTATGGACCCGCTCTGATGCTAGTAGATCTGTCAACATAGCCAACCCTGGAACGCTCCTACAGGCATCCTCTATTGCCTGCTCCAATCTACTAGCCTGCACCACCAACTCATCCCTATGGATGCTGAGCTAGTCCATGTTGATTTTCTACTCATGCAGGACTTGGATTGCTTGTCCTTCCCAGGCGTGGAGTTCGTTGATGACCCCATCCTGCATCTAGTACAGTATTTCACGCAGCAGGGCAGCCAAGTTCAAGTTGACGCCTTTCATGCTGCTCATCATAGCTCGGCCATCTCCACTTGCTACTACTAACGTGCGTTCAGGCAAGAGGAAGGTGTTACCCATATGGGCGCATAGCGGTTGTTTGCCCTCAACGGTTCCTACTGCGTCATACTGGGACATTGTACCTATTTGGGGTTGTTGTACCTGTAAGCCTTGTAGCTACATGCTGAGCACCCCCAACATAGTACTCTGCTCCATCTGCAATCCCTGGAGCACGTCCTCTGCAACTTCCCCAATCGTTTTGTTGATATCGAATAGATCACCTTTTGTGAGTGTGATTGGGTCGACGGATGTCTTCATGGCTTTCCCTTTCTTCCCGGTGGTTGTTTTCTCTGGGTCGCGTAGCCGCTTGAGTTGTGTTGATGTCGTACTCGAATCCACGTGGTCCTCCTCCCTGTCCACTTCCCCGGTCTACTGCCTCGAGGACATCTCCTGGCCTTCCTCAGCCTCTCTGGTTGGCACAGTTGTGGTCTCTGCTGTCTGCGCTACGGATGCTTCATCACCCGCCTTCTGCCATGTGGCTGCTTCCTATTCTTGGCGTGTCCTCTTAGCCAGCTATGGGAGGCGCAGCTTGGTGTCCTTATTTTGTTGTTGTGCTGCAATCTTCTCCATTTTCACGAAGTCCGGGGCATGCCACTCCGGGGGCCATGACTCCATCACTACAAAAATTGCATCATCCGTTGCAATGAACGGAAGCTTCACCCATGTTCAAGCTAGATCCTTGCGCACCTGGATATATAGGTTATGCATATCTGCCTTGAATTCTATCACGCTTTGCAAGTTGTTATGAACTGTAGGGGACAAGCGCGGCCTACGGTTGATCCATGTTCAGATGCTCGCCTCCATGAACACCCAGAACACCTTTATCTCGCGAATCCTGTTTGCGTCTTTTGTAGCCCAGAGCGAGGTGTACCTTGCTACTTCGGGCAACTCACCCTCCGAAGTGAGAAACTGATTGTCTGCCGGAAGCTCCCATGCAACCAACACGATGGATAAGAGCAACCACGCATAGTGGAAGGTCTTACCCTGCACCTGGGCCTCCCTGTAGTTCGTAAAAAATTCGTCACATAGGAATTGTGCCCAGTTGAACTGGACCCCCTCTGCACATTGCTCTGCCAACGTAATCATAGATGCTGGTACTTTTTTGGCACAACATTTCCTCATTAACTTGTCGGGCACCTTGGTCTTTAATACCAGCTATTGCGTACCCCTGCTTTCTCTTTTCTAGTTTATACTTGGCCTTCATAGCTTCTCCGAGGACCAAGTCACTGCTTTTTCCTGCAATGGCCACGGGGTTGTTTCCTTTGACTGGCAGTCGAGAAATTCAGTGAATTATATCAACCATGATGTGGATCGGCTCCTCCAACCAAAGATACCCATCATGCACCAGACACAAAAGCTGCCTGATGATAAAAATGGTGATGGGCGTGCGGTGGTAGTGGGGTACCCATCGCAGATGGAGTAACCCAGCCTTCTCCACACCGCGCAACCATTTCTACTTTATTAACTTCTCTGCGGCCAACTGTGGGAACTTCTTGCTATCCACGAGGTCCCAATCTTTGAACTTCATAGTAGGTATTCATCCCAACAGTAGACCTTCAAACCTGATATCATTGGGGAGGAGTGGGGTTTGGAGCACACTCTTCGTGGCCTCCAGGTCCTTCGGTACCTTGGATTTCCCCTTCCACGGGGGGATCTACGGAGGTAACTTCATCACGGAATGCTTTTGGGAGACATCCTCCTCTTCATTGTCTTGCACCTCAATTTGGGCGATCATGGCCTGCAAGTCTTCCTCCTCCTCCACTGTTTCAATGGTGACGACTTTTCCCTTTTCTGCCATTAACAATTTGCCAAACTGTGGTTTTCTTGGGGATACCCGGACTGGCCCCATTGTTTGCTTGTCTTTCTGTGGTAGCGGCGTGCATGGTGATTTTGGGAACTTCTAGTGCAGTTTCCACCTCTCCATGCTCCTTGTGGGCCATACAGAGCTCCGCAGTAACTTTGGCGAACCGCACTCTTTTTCTAGCAGCTATCATTCTGTCTGTACTTGAGGATGGTAAGAGTACGCGATGCTCAATGCTCTGTACTTGCTCAACTCTTAAACAACTAGGTGTTGCCTTGGAGCTGGCCCTGGGGTTTTTATAGAGACCTTTGAATTTGAATTCGACCCTTCCCCCCACTCTTGTATCATTAATGCCTTTTTGGCAGCAGATTGTCCCAAATCTCGTTCTTAATTCTTGTCTTAATTGCCCGACGCCCGCTCCTTTTTCCCTTAAATTGGACCTCTTGTCATGAACAGTGACACCAATGGTCACCTTGTAGCATACCCGCACAGCACCGCAGCCCCTATGCATGATCGTGACCCTTGTGATGTCCCAATCCTATGCGCAGCCTCCGCCTCACATATCTCCGATATAGACTCTTTTATAGTCCCGCATTCTCTTTCAACTACTTGGAGCACTGAGACTGTGCTTCCTACAGATAGTCAGGTGGTCGCACCATCGGTGCGAGGTGTTAATTTTCCTACTAGACTAGGACGTGGGCCCCCCTCAATTACCCTTGCGTCCATCAATGCGTCACATTCTTCTTTGTATGGTACGTTCCCTGTTTACTTTGTCTAGTAAGGTGCGGTCACAGCCATGGTAGCAAGGTCACAACTTCTTCTAATGAAATAGCTTGGCTAGCTAGATCTTATCTCATCCTGCTAGTTTCTCGATGCAGCCTACTTGCGTGACTTCAGTTTCCAGTTCGTTGATTTCTTCGTTCAATGTCATGCTTTTCTTTCTCAGTGGTACCCAATCTTCGTTGAATTCACGAAGTTTCAAGCTCCCTCACTGAATGGCTCCCTATAACTACATAATTCCTTTACCTGGGTCCTCATGTACTGTCTCAACTGCCGGAGCTATGGTATGGGGATTCTTCTCTGCTCTTATGGTTTCATCTCTTCTCATTAGTGTTGGGGTCATTTCCACGCTCCGGTTTTTTCTTATGACCCTATAGGCCCATTGAACCATTGGTACATGCAGGTCCTAGTCAATTCGTCTCGCCTGGTGAACTCTGTTCATGATTCCGTATAGCTTTTTGAATGCTCCATAATGTAATATTTGTGGTGTGCATCGCTTTTCCTGCTGTCGCGTCTAGTTCTAATTTTCAATCCTTAGCCTGGGGTGTGCTCGCACAGCACACGTCTGCACCCATCAACACAGGTGGGCGTGTAAGATGCTTCATCCTGGCTACCCGGCACTCGTTTGATGCTGGGGACTTCCAAACCATAAGCGCATCCGTCTTCTACATTCGCATCAGTTCCCAATGGTCTTCTTATTTGTATTCCAGCATCGTGGGGGGGTTACGCGCAGCACCCATTCCAGCGCACCATGCCGCTGCTATTCTAGTATTGTACTTTCAAATTTGTCCATGAATTCATCCACTGCTATTACTCCATCATATGTTGGCAGTTCCCTTGCCTCTATTGTCACACACGTAGTGATCTAAACATCATGTTGCAATTCAGCGTTGTCACTTCATGCAACTAGTTTTTCCAGTGTTCTACTTCTTCATCTGAATCTGAAGTACAGGAGTTGTTGCTCTCCCATGAGCTTCTCCCATCTGCAGTGGGGTTCACCCAATCCTGGTCTTGCGCCGTTATCTAGTAAATACAATGCAGCTCATCATCGCGCATTGGTTCGGTGTAGCGCGCTCCTTCGGCTACGTCTAGTGGAACTACTATGCATAGGGACTTTTTCTCGAATATCATCTTCCGCTTCTTTAGGCTAATGACTTCATTCATATCAGTGGCCCAGTTTATTCCTAGCAATGTGTTACAGGGAAGAGTGTCTATATAGAACTGCTCTATCCCACTAAGGTGTGACAGCTGCCTTAGAAACAAATAGAGTAAAGCTACTTTCATTTTTCCTTTATGAATTATAGATAGAGAGGAACAGAAAGACCAACCTTTGTCTTGTGCTAATCTACTGATTTGATTCCTCTCTTCCTTGATAGTCTTTCGCTACTTGTTCCCTTGCACGCGCAGCTTCACAAAGTACCTGTAAGATCACAGTAGCATAGCACTATACAAAGACATGGATCTATAATCATAAACAATCTAGGATCAGATGTAAATTGACCATACAAATGCAGCAAACATCTATGACACAAGAGTATGGAGGAAAACTTGAATAGCTTTTAGTGATAAACAAGAAAGAGCCAAAAGGAGTTACAACCAGTTGTTCTGACCCAGCATCAACCTCTCAACAAGGAAGCCCCTCTTCACCTCATACAAAGCCTAGATCACCCAACAATCTGATGTTTGTCTCAAGAAACCAACAACAATTCCTTACAATATGCAAAATTCCAGCCTCTAGATCTCTAGGATGAGGGATCCATATATAGATATCTATAATGGAGATGAGTCAGCTCATGATTTGATTATTGTCATCCCTTTGATAGTTTTTGCTTCCACTTGGAGATTGATGATCTCTTACTCATCCTTGGTCGAATTCAGAGAGGCAAGTGTCACAGGAGAAGTTTCTGGAAGCTTCCATTGCCTCTCCACCTCACGGAATGACACTTCCATGTGTCATTTCTCACCCATCGCACCCCATAGAAGGGCATTTTGAAATGCAACGCACCCACACAGTGTATTTAGGTGAGATGCAACGCACTTGGCCAGTGGAGCAGCTGAAATGATCCTGTTTTGACCAATTCTGAGCAGTTTTTCATGGAGAACTTCTGGGAGAAGCTGTAATCAGTTGACCTTGTTCCTTTAGGGGTTAGAACAACACTTTTAGGGACTTAGGAGCACTTGGTTTATGGAAATTTCATGCTTGGGGTTGTAGTGCCCAAAAATGTCTATAACAATTGCCCCCTAAAGCATGAGGTCGTTAATCTTTTGATGTCAGGTGAAATGCTTTATTATGAGTATCCGAAGTTCTTTCAAGCTGGGAGGAGACCTGTAATAAGATACAATACAATACATTATCTTCATAATATTTTCATGATCTAGCTGAGGCGGGCATTCCCATGCTCAGCTTTATAAATTCATTTTCATGTACATAGGACAGACAATCGTCTGAGTGTAGACTGATGATTCTGATAGAGCCATCATCCCTTAGATTGGATGATTAGCTGTGCAGCAATGATGTACATTTGATGTTTTTATTTTCTTGAATGAATATCGCAGCTCGGATGGATGAAACTAGATCCGGGGTCTTCAATCTCGTTCGATCTTCACTCGAAGTACAAGTCTATCCATGTGAGAAATGTTCTGAAGTCGAACATGGAAAGACATCGCTTGATTACCAGCCAATGATGTAAGCTGTTAACAAGCGCGAGAGGAATCACCGATAATGATAATGACCCTCAAGGTACTGCAGTACAATTCACGTGGTGTGGATAAAGGACTTGGCGTCGAACACCACACAAAATCTTTCGGTCGAAGGTCATTGATGTAAACCTGTCACCGGAAGTGAGAAACTTGCCATTGAGGCATGCAAGCTTCAAAGTACTGAATGGGGTGTTCCTAGATCAACTTCTTGGATAATGAGCTGGCGTTGACAAGAAGCGATCCGTCATAGGAGGGCCTTAATGAATCCCACATCAATGACACGGAACGGAGCAAATGATTTTAATGGAGGTGAAAACGATCTGGTGATATAAGGCTCAGGGTGGCAGTCATGAAAGAATGGAGTATAAATGTATTGTAGTGGGTGAGACACAGGTGAATTCTCTGAATGACTTCTCTTGAACATATCGGCGACACTGATGTGATGGATTGGTAGCATTAACCCCAAATGTGGATGGTGTGATGGGACCATGGTGATGTGACCGGTGAATGAAACAACCCAACCCGACTTGGATGCAGAGTGAAAGTGTCATGTTCAAGAGCGACTTGCTACCAACAAAGTTTCTTCAAGTTTTCTTCCCAATTTTTCCCCAGTCATTGCTGACCAGTACCTCTTTATTTTTGTCAAGCTTGAGGAGGATAACATATGCTTGTTCTATAATTTTCCCTTCTGGCAAACCCATCGCTATGTTTTAACGAGCCTAGCGATAATGAAACTCATTCTCGTCTATAGACAAGTTTGTCGCTATTAAAATTTTAACGAGTTTAACGACAAAGATAACTCTGTCCTTTTCAATTTTAGAGAGTCTGAAAAGGAATGTAAAGGTAACTCCAAAATTCCTTTTTTGTCATCTAATCCCTTAAGTCCGAAAAAGTATAAAACAATACAGAAGGGATGAATTTTCGATACTTTTAACGAGCCGAACAAAACAAGCGCTCGATCTTTTTGTGTAATAATCCCTCAGGCCCAAAAAGATTAAAATTTAGAGGAGAGATAGCACTTCCGGTCCCTTTAACGAGCTGGAGAGGCCAATGGCTCGGCAATCTTTTCATATTTTACGAGTCAGTTGAAAGGATCTTAAAGGAGACTCGTCTTTTGAGGAACGAGTGATAAAATGGGTAGCAACTGATTCCAGGTAAAGTTTGGAATTTTCCAATCACGACAGTGTTACAAGGATGGCTAGTGAGATCACTCTTCACAGCTGTTCCTCAAAATGGGTAAACAATCAAATGGAGGCGAATGATCGGCCAGTGCAAAAGTGGAGGTGACGGTGCAAACACGACCAAGGTTTTAATGGCTGAAGTACTACATTCACGATGGTTATTTACCAGGGAATAGTTCATTTTTTAATGAGCTTAAACGCGGGGGGAAACATTTGCTCATGGCTTATGTTTATTTTTTAACGAGCTTGAACTATGTGCTAAAACTGCTTGATTAAATGGTCTCTTTTTGACTTTACCATAAATAGCTTTTTTCTTTCAAAGATTGTACTGTATTCTTACTTGCTTCATCAAACTAGTCAAAAATGAACAATATATGCTTGAAAAATGAGCTAGGACACTAACATTTTACTTTGAACTACGTAAAAAGTAATGAAAAAGTGCTTTTACCTCTCATTTTACCATTTCATTTGAACTTGGGTTTGTTGGAGCTTTGGAGGTGCTTTCCCCTTTTGATTTTCATCAACTGATTTTAGGAGATTCTGTGGACGATTCTCGGCGCCGTCTGGACAAGGTAGGAGCTAAACTTGAGCTCTTTCATTTCATGCTCTCCATTTTGCATTATGAGCTTGATTCCTGGTTTTTCCAGAGCCTCTGGGGTTTGGAAAACTCGTTCTGCCTTCAGCGCACCCTCTGTGTATCGAAAGGTGAGTTGGATGTTGGCCTGTCCAATGGCTATCTGACATGCAACGCACCCAGAGCACTACTGTAGGTGCGATGGGTGCAGAGAAGGAATTTTATGCACAGCTTTTGATGGAAATTTTGCCTGCTTCTTACCAAAATTAGGATCTAACTCTTCTCTTGTTTGTTTTTTAGAGATCTTTGGAGTAAGATGACTATTACATGGTGAGAACTTGAGCATGAAGAAGAGGACATGCTTGCCCTTCATGATCTGGTTACAGTAAACGCACTGCGGAACTGTGGCTTGCTGAAGTTTTTCCGCATTTCTAGCATGAGACAATAGATCAACTTACTACAGTATTTGCTCGATGCTTGGGATCCTACCAACCAGGTGTTCCAGATCAGGGGCAAATCTATCCCCTTGACTGTAGTAGACATCTATTTCTTGACTGGCTTGTCGAGGCGGGGTGCCCCCATCTCTTTATCAGGTTTGGCCTGAGGAGGTGAATCTGTGAGAGATTATGTTCGCCGGTATTGTAGAGAGGGATCTCAGCCGAGTAAAGTCGGCAAGATCATCATCTGTGATGTCACTGATAGGTCCCTAAGGACTATTCTATTTACTTTTGGTAGGATGGCTGGTGGTGCGGCTCTTCATGTAGCCAACCGGTCTTATATGCAGTATGCCTTGGAATGCCTTCAACCGAAGGTGTTCAACTGGTGCGACGCAGTACTTCTTCTGATGAAAGAACAATTGTCCAAGGTAAAGAGCGGGAGGTTGAAGAACTTTGGGTATGGTTCTATTTTGACCGCCTTTGCCTTGGAAAAGATACCACTGATGCAGCCACAGTATATTGCACTCGATTTACCTTCACCTACTGAACCACGTATGCAGAGATGGGTTGACCATATGTCTAGTCACGCTGGTCAGTCTCAGATTTCATTTTCTGATACCTTCCTCAGGTGGTTTTATCATCAGGAGATGGTTTATTTCGAGTATCCATATGCTGGCATGGACTTCCGGGGTGATCCAGATTTAGTACTACTGGACGGCAAACAGTGGGGCGCTATTGGTAAATTCTTTGACCATATTCATGTTTATCGTTTTTCATTTATAATGTCCTTGTGCTTTATTCTATCAAGACTTTAATCAAACTCATGTGTTCATGCAGATGTTGGTCCTGTTCGCCCAGTAGCATGCCTGAGAGTGCCAGCTGCCGCCCCAGTAGGAGAGGCTATTGGAAGGGCTATCCTTCGCGACCTTGATGTGGCCGAGACTCTCACAGCATTACAGGAGTAGGTTGAGGGCCCCACTCTTGGTATTCCAGATGTGAGGACTGAAGAGCTACCCTTGAGGTTGCAGCGGCATACTACTGGTGTGCCAAGACGATGGACTCGTCTCTTACGCATGATTGCACAGGCTGTGACTTGCTATCACAAGCATCATTAGACTAGGGTGCCCCCTAGCATTTTGAGTTTTTTGGTCATTTGACCAATTTTGTCTTGGTTACAGAACATTATGTATAAACCATAAACAGTCATATATATTTTTTATTTTCGTAGTTTTATTTTGGTTAAGTTACATGATCCAAGTGCAAACATTGATGGTATGCTTCTTTTTATAAATGTTGCAAATGTCTATCTAACACATAATTTGCCAATGAGTCAGTTAATGTGTTTAAGTTTCTGGAAATATGCTGATATTGAATAAAATCAAATTGTCTTTCCAAAATCTTAACCCTTAGGAACATGCGATAAATAGCTGGATTTCGGACAGAGTAGATACCAGTGAGTTGTAGTATGACGAGTTGTGAGTCTAGCCTGACAATTAGTCGGCGTATACCATGTGTGATGGCATCAGAGAGAAGTTCTATCAACGCGCTATATTCAGCGATGTTATTCGTTGATCGACTAATACATACCCCTCTGAAACTTACTAACTCGCCGCTTGGATAAAAAATGGCCCAGGCCGCGGAAGATAGGTTCTGTGAACTACGACTCGCTCCGTCGGCATATCCAATACATGACTCCAATAGGTTTGACATCTGCAACAAATGTAAAAAGTGGATTACTTGACCAAAAGAAACACTTTAGCGAAAACAAAAACATAACAAAAGCATACAGGTTACCATACTGAATTACGCATAGTAACGCTTGAGGTACAACTCGTTACGAGGTTGCGCCAGTGGAATTCCGTCATAATCCATTAACTCGTAGGCTCCTTTTGCTAACACTCGCTTAACAATATAGGGGCCCATCCATAAAGACTTAAATTTACCTGCTCCCAATTTATCGGATTCTTGGTCATAAAGCAAGATCAAGTCACCTTTTGAGAAGACACGGGGTTTGACATTTTTGTCGAACTGCACTTTGACTCGTTTCTTATGGGCTTCGTTAGCCAAAGCGGCATCACAACGGGTTTCATCGAATTGGATTAGTTCCAAGAAACGAGCTTCTTCTTCTGAAGTTCCAGGGAGGAGATCAATTGCAAGTTTGAGAGACGAGATTTCGCACTGGATTGGTAAGACTGCTTCCAGGCCATATACCAGTTGGAAAGGTGTAAACCCGGTTGCATTCCTTACCGATGTTCGGTAAGCCCACAAAGATGAGTACAGGATTAGGTGCCATATTCTTTTGTGAACTCCAATCATCCTTTGCAGCATGTGTTTCAGGACTTTGTTGATTGCTTCAACTTGTCCGTTGGCTTGCGGATAATATGGAGTAGAGCTGTCGTGAGACAACCCTAGTTTCGCAGCTAATTCGACCATCATGTGATTGCAAAAATGCGATCCATGATCTATGACTATAGCTTCTAGTATGCCGAATCTAGCGACTACATGATTGAAAAACAAAAGGGCGGCTGTTTGACCAGTATTATCTAATGTAGGCATCGCCTCGGCCCATTTGGTAAAATAGTCAACTGCGACTATGATATACCCATGCCCCCCGGTCGAGGTGGGGTTACATGTCATGAAATCAATGCCCCATTTGGCGAATGGCCTGACAGCAACTATTGGCTGCAGAGGTGCGGGTGGTCTTCTGGTTTTGCTACCGAAAATTTGACAAGCATGGCAACTTCTGACTGCGTTTATGCAATCTTTAAACATTGTTGGCTAGAAGTATCCTGCTCATAAGATTTTTTGTGTTGTAGCATAACCGGATTGATGCCCCCCACACGTGCCGGAATGACAATCATTCAGGACTTTTTCGGCCTCCTCATGCGTGAGGCACCTTTTCATAACTGTATCGATACCGCGACGGTAAAGTGTATCACCGACAATCATGTAGTCTTTTGCTTGGTATCGAATGCATTTTTGTTCAGAGCGGGAGGTGTTTGGCCTATATTTTTGGGTTTGGAGATAAATTATTATATCTCCATACCACTCATTGCTTGAAGATATCAGAAACAAACTTTCATCCACGATTGTTTCATCGGATGTTTCATCATTGGACGACGATGGGAGATCGCATAATAATTCTGCGAAAACCAGAGCTTTCTTTGACTTGGATTTTACAAATTCCAGATCAAACTCTTGTAGGATTGCTATCCATTTTGAATATTTGCCCCCCAGTAAATGTCGCGACAATATATAAGTCATGGGGTTGCAATCTGATAGAATGGTAGTTTTTCGAAAGAGGACATAGTGTTGAAATCTCTGTATTGCTTGAACAGCTGCGAGTGCTAGCTTTTCAACGTAAGAATATTTGCTTTCTGTATCATTTAAGTTTTTACTTAAATAATATATAGGATGTTCGATTCCGTTGTCTTCTTGAACTAAGACCATTGCGATGGTCGTATCCGCTGCAGCTAGATACATGTTAAAATATTTTTGATAATCAGGAGCATACATTAATGATGCTTTCATTAGGGATTCTTTTAAAGCATCAAAGGAAGCTTGCACAACCTAATCCCAGACAAAGGGTACTTCCTTTTTCAAAAGACGCGTATAACCTTTAGCAAGTTCGGCGTAATTTGGAATGAACCTCCTCAGAAAGTTTGCTTTCCCTTGGAGTTTCTGAATCTGAAGCAAATTCGAAGGTGGAGGCAAATTTATGATTGCCTGGACCTTACATGGGTCGAGACGAATCCCGTCCTTTGAGACTACAAATCCAAGCAAACGACCAGAACTGATGCAAAATACACATTTGTGTGGATTGAGTCGTATCTTGTAGTGTCGGCAATGTAAAAATATTGCTCTTAAATGCTGAGGGTGATCAGTCCGCTTTCGTGAATGAGCCAGAAGGTCGTCGAGGTATGGTTGAACGATGTTTTTGATGTCATGGAAGGCATAATTCATTGCCCTCTGAAATGTTGCCCCTGCATTCTTTAAACCAAAGGGTAATTTTCGATATGCGAATGTGCCCCATGGACAAATAAATGCAGTATTTGACTGGTCCTGTGGGCAGATATTTATTTGATTATACCCAGAGAATCCATCCATGAATGAAAAGATTTTGCATCCGACGCATTCATCAATTATCTGGTCGATGAAGGGTGTAGGGTAGTTGTCTTTTGGACAAGCTTGATTTACATCCCTATAATCGACGCACACTCTAATTGTTCCTTGTTTTTTCATAACAGGGACAATATTCGATACCCAATCGGTTAGAGGAACCGGGTAAATGAAACCAGCATGGAGAAGTTTCTCAACTTCTGCCTTAATGGCAGCGGCTTTCTTGGGGTGCACCTGCCGTAGCCGTTGTCGTACTGGTTTGACATTTGGATACATCTTAATTTCGTGTTCAACGATACTCGAGTCAATGCCTGGCATTTCACTATATGACCAAGCAAAGACATCTCGGAATTCACGAAAAAAAGCGTGATATACTTCCAGTTCTGAAGGAGAACAACATTTGCCAACATAAATATTCTCTACAACATCTGGTTTGATCGAGATATTTATGGCGATTGTCTCTTCAATGTTGGACAAGTTTCGCTCAGAATCCACCGTGTTTACAGTATTTGATAGAAAATAAAAAACTGAAGGATGATAAAGGTTATCAGGAGTATCTTCTCCACAATCCGGAAGAAGGGAATGATGGTGGGAATTGTTCCATGGTGCACCTTCAATTGCCATTGATTGAACAATTCCTTTGTCGGTGACATGCACTCGTGACCAAGGATCTGAAGGGGTACCATATTCCTCAGACCTATCTATCCAAACGCTTGATGAGCATTGATTTGGGTTTGCCCTCCAGGCTAGGAACATTGATTGCTACAATATTTCCGTTGGGCTTGGAGGCAAAACTATTGCATGATCCATGTCGATATCGTTTTCTGAAATCCTTTTAGAAGATAACATATTGCAGGTTCCTACCGACGCTACTTCCGCCAGATTGATTGGAGGTGGAAGGGTGAAAGTTCCCATTAGTACAGGATCTTTTAGTAGGCCTACACCGATATTTTGAAGCGAATGGGGGCTTCCATGGATCATAGGGATGCTTCCTGTAACTTGAGAACCATTGGGGAGGAAGTTTTGTTGATCTACGATTGTAATCCCTCCTTGGAAGGGAAATGCAATCTTCCTAAAATAGGTTGACACAACGGCAGCCATAGCATATATCCATGGTCTTCCTAGTAGGATGTTGTAATCGAGATTTCCATCGATTACTTCAACATCTATTTCTACTGTTTTCCCTCCTAGTTCAACTTTCAAGTTACTTAGAATACCATATGGGGTATATGTTCTTCCATCGAATGCTTTTAATGTCGTCGAAGATCGCGACAAGGTTGGAAATCCTAAAGTTTTCCAGCAACTCATCGACATAATGCATGTAGATGCCCCCTCATCAATAATTGTTCGATGAATAGTTTTGTTGAGGGCTTTCACTTGAACAAGGAAAGCTAGTTGAGCTGGTAATTGAGGATCGTATCCTTTGTGATCAAAGGATACAAGATTGGAATCCTTTGGGTCTATTCCACCAATGGCTGATAATAAAGCCTGCTTTTGGGATGGGCAATTTTGTAGTACTTCAAGAGTCGACATATCTGATGGCGATTGGGCCAAATCTTCCACTATATTATAATGCTGTGCCGCTCTAGCGCGGGGATTAAATGTCAACTTGTGTACTACTCCCTTTGGCGGTTTTATTGTCAATTCAGGAATGATGGGTGGCGCAACTTCTGTCGAAGTTGTTTTCAAACTATTAGGTTGATCTTTATCCTTGTTGTTCGACAGCTGTGGATTCCCATAATCTTTGTTCCTTGTCGATATCAAAGCATCATTTTGCTGTTTTGAAACCGACAACATTAGCACTTGAGACGGGGAAGCATTTCCACTTTCAACAAGATTTGTTCCTGGATTTGGAAACAGATCAGTTAACACTGCGGAGGTTTTTGAATTCTTGAAGAATTTCTTAAGCTCAGCTCTGTGTGGACAATTTGCGGTCCAATGATCCTCATCGCATATAAAGCATGGATTTTTTGGTTTCCTATCTCCAGGAGGGTTTGCAGAAGATTTTTCAGGTGATGATTCTTCCTGTTTCTTCTTCTTCCCTTTGCCTTTCTTCTTGCCCCCTGGTTGATTGGTTTCTTTGCCTTTATCTGTTGATACAACATTTACTTCCGAGGCAAGAAGTTCATCTTTTGCATTTTGACCTGAAATCTTACGGGCCTTTTTGGATGTAGCCTTTGTCGATTTCATGTCTGTTGTGCCAATCACGCCATCGTCGGCATGAGAGTCATTGTTTGATTTAGGAGGAGGAGGAACTGAGAATTCCGGTCTAGGGGCGTCAAGTATTTTATCGTAGAGCGTGCCGGACTGAGTGTAAATCAAGTCCAGATATTGTGCATGAGCGATAACTTGCTCTTCTGTTACGACTCCCCCTTTTCCACATCTTCCGTGATGGAAGGTAGTAATGACTTGATAAACCATTCAGCTAAGAGCTGATCGGGAACATACGTTTTTACCATTCTACGACGACATCGCCACTCATGTATATGATCAGATATGTGAGTGGCCGTTGTCTATTTGAAGTTGGTAAGGAGTTATGTTCCCGTTTCGTAGCTTATCGGTAATTGAAAATGGGTTAAAAAGGTCGTGGCTAGGGTACTGAAGTTGTCGAATGAAGCCCTAGGCAATTTGATGTACCATTTTGCCGCTGGACCAGTTAACGTCCTCTGAAAAAGGCGAAGCCTTATCGAATCATCATTTAGGGTGTTTGATGAACACCACAGATGAAAGGTCATCACATGATTCGACGGATCTTCACCCGGATTTCCCTTAAATTTAGGAATATCTGATGGAAGTTTATGCAGAATCGCTGGCCACCAAGGGGCATAAGCGATTGGATCGTTTGTTAACCGATTTAAATCAGGTAACTCTAAAGTTGCCACAAAGGGTAACTGTTGATTCAGGTTAGGTGAAGCATATCCAGGATAAGATGGGATTGCCTGAGCAGTTGGTCTTTGCATACCGGCATAATGCATTTGATGCTGGTAAATTTGGTAAGGTTGGTGGGCATGACCATTGTAAAATGGTTGATTTTGACCGTTTTGAATATACGGCTATCCACTATTTGCAAAGATTTGTTGCTCAGAACCTTGGTATACTTGTTGGAATTGTGGTTGTTGGTATTGTACTAGCCATGGTTGTGAAGCCATGTGTTGTTTCCCGATACTAACAGTTTGACCAAGATGAGGGGTAATTGTACCCGTCTGAACCTGTGTCATTCCACCAGTCAACGATTGTGGTTGAGTCGCAGGGTCAAGGGGCTGTTGCATTACAACCTGAGAAACCTGAGGTTGGCATACAACAGGCAGCGCTTGAACTTGCGACACCGTCACAATAGCTAGCGTAGTTGGTATATTTGACGTAGGTAAGCATTGTTGCATCGAGTATACAACTCTTGGTTGTTGAGGTAGTATTGGTACCCAACCACTAGAAGTAATTCCAACATAACCCAAATTTTGTTGTGAACTCCCGTATGGTTGTCCCCCCGGAGGGGATAACAAAAGGGTATAATGCCCTCCATACGGTGGTAATCCAGAATTCAAGGGAATGGTTTGCCCTTGAGGGTCGGACTACCCAAATTGACCTTCAAATGAATCAATTTGTTGAGACTCAACATAAGAGTTTCCGGATATTATTCCAGATGAACAAACAGGAACAGACCATACTGTCGAAATGGCCCCTGAGTGGTCTCCTTCCAGCGATTGAGAGCTAGTTGGGATAGATGGTATACCGGCGAACATCGTTGGAGTGATAGCAGGGGGTTCTGCCGTCGCTGTGTCAGATGACACAGTCCTTGACATCGACGGTTGTTCAAACATTTCTAGTCTATCCAAAAGATTACCTAGCGATTCTACAGGAGCTTCCGCGGGTGGTAGACTAACTTCTGATGAAGAAGGATACAGAGTGATCCCGACTCCAAATTGCGATGGAGTACTAGTTGGAGGATCTTCCATAATCTCTTCTATGGCAATCAGACTAGGTGGAAGGCGTAGACCTTCAGGTCCATAGAATATTTCTAGTGCCGAAGAAGGTATGGAATCGGCAGTGATAGATGTTTGAGGAGCAAGACTCTTCGAACCGGTTGTAAATGGAACTGGTTCGGTAACACAAGTGTTTACCCTCATACTAGGATCAGTACTCCTGTCCTTCTGTGGCTGCTGAACTTCTTCTGTAGAGGCAGGGATTCCAGAAATGTTTGGAGTAACCGGAGTCTCTGATGTTGTTGGAACACTTGTTCTAACTTTAACAGGAGATTTGGAATCGGTTAAACGAGTTCGCTTTGTCTGTACTAGCTTCGATTCCAGAGAGAAAGACGGTTGACTCGTAGGCCTCCGCGAACGACGGGGTTTCAATTGACTTTCTTCCACGATTGCAGATTACTCGATCAACTAAAAATAAAGGGGAAGTATGTTTCCGAATTAAATGAATTTTAGACGCTTTGACACAACTTGTTTTTTCAATTTTTAAGAGTCGAATAAAAACAAAAGATGACTCTAGTCTCCTTCGATTTTTAATGAGCCTGAAGTGACAAGTGCTCAGATGGACCTTTTCTATTAAAGAGTCTAAAAAGGAACGAAAGGGACTGCTCTGGAAATCTAGGTAGAGGGATTACCAAACCAATCGAAAAACTGCAGAATACTTTTTACGGTACGGCAGTCAATCTTCCCGAATGCTGTGTTCAGTGCATTGCGATCGATAGGGTGGTAGACATGACTTCCTATGGATAAAGGATTAAGCCTATTGGGGTCTCCCAAATTATACTCGACGGTACGTGGGAGTACAAATCCGTACTGGCACTTATCGTCTCAAAGTGGAGGAATCACCCAACCATCAGTGAGAACAACAGTTACCAGGCTTTACGACGCCGGAATACGTCTCTAGCCTAGACTTCTAAATGTTGTGCGTTAAGTTCCAAAGCATTGTTAGATTCATTGAATTTATTTTATAGTTGATCTTGTTTATGAAGTTTGCCTTTCAGGTTCACCGTGAGATGTAGATGTAATTCCTAAAATGCAATCTAAGATGATAAACAAACTTTTATCTTCTTTGTATGCAATGAAAATCCTAGCTACTAAGGAAAGAAAGACAGAATCTTTTCACAAAGAGCAAAGAGCACACTCTAAATGCACTTTCCTAAATCAAACCAATCAGTCTGTCTAGATGCAAATGCACATGCATGTGTTTGTTTTCGACTTTCTTAGTATATGAATGCTAAAAATAAAGTTGATGCACAAATCTGAATTTCTTTTCAAGCGACAAATATCAACAAGTTTCTTTTCGAAATAAAAAATGGAGACGATCACAACACTTTACGATTTTGAAATGAATACTTGTTTTCGACACTAGAAAAATTACAAATTCAGGCCAAAAAACAATAGTAACAGGATAATCGACCATCAACAGCAATCAAACTCTTTCCTACGGTCGAAATCGACACTTGCGACAGTTTCAAATCAAAGGACGACAGTACGATTATGCTACTTTTGCAAAGGAGAATTGAAAATGACTCAACAAACAC
Organism: Pinus tabuliformis; assembly: GCA_031772625.1. NCBI lineage: Eukaryota > Viridiplantae > Streptophyta > Pinopsida > Pinales > Pinaceae > Pinus > Pinus tabuliformis. The sequence goes on along the minus strand of CM062816.1, from coordinate 261,854,864 downwards.
ACAAAAACATTTACAGTTCTTTTGTACAAAGGAGGCGGAATAACAGTAAGGAAAAGGGGTTTCAAATAGACATATACTGATCACAGGCAGCAAAATTCAGGAATAGAACTGGAAAGAATGAATCACAGAAACCAACACTGCACAAAGCCTAGTCTGATCAGCGCACCTGTAACACAGGGAATTTGAAATGCAACGCACCTTCTCCACTCGGGAAGTGCGCTGAAGTTTAGATTCTCTGAACAGTACCTGCGCTGGGCTAGAAACAAGACTCTGTTTGGGTTCTGGGTCACAGTTTGCAGTTCAGTTCATGGGTTTTGGCCGAGCAAAAGGTAATCAGTAACTCAACAATCAGGGGTAGATCTAAGGAGGATCTAAGAGCTATCACAAGGGCAATCAGAGAGTTTGTGAATCAGTTGTTTAAATCATAAACAGATCCAGTAGATGGATTGAAGTAGCATTTATCTACTTTGCATTTGCTATGGCAAATGCAGTTCAAATGCTACCTGTAAGTTTATGAAATAGACAACAAAGAATGATAAACAAACAAACTAATTCGTCCCCAGCAGAGTTGCCATTTTGTTACAGGGAAAAGTGTCTATATAGAACTGCTCTATCCCACTAAGGTGTGACAGCTGCCTTAGAAACAAACAGAGTAAAGCTACTTTCATTTTTCCTTTATGAATTATAGATAGAGAGGAACAGAAAGACCAACCTCTGTCTTGCGCTAATCTCCTGATTTGATTCCTCTCTTCCTTGATAGTCTTTCGCTACTTGTTCCCTTGCACGCCCAGCTTCACAAAGTACCTGTAAGATCATAGTAGCATAGCACTATACAAAGACATGGATCTATAATCATAAACAATCTAGGATCAGATGTAAATTGACCATACAAATGCAGCAAACATCTATGACACAAGAGTATGGAGGAAAACTTGAATAGCTTTTATTGATAAACAAGAAAGAGCCAAGAGGAGTTACAACCAATTGTTCTGACCCAGCATCAACCTCTCAGCAAGGAAGCCCCTCTTCACCTCATACAAAGCTTAGATCACCCAACAATCTGATGTTTGTCTCAAGAAACCAACAACAATTCCTTACAATATGAAAAATTCCAGCCTCTGGATCTCTGGGATGAGGGATCCATATATAGATATCTGTAATGGAGATGAGTCAGCTCATTATTTGATTAGTGTCTTCCCTCTGATAGTTTTTGCTTCCACTTGGAGATTGATGATCTCTTACTCATCCTTGGTCGAATTCAGAGAGGCAAGTGTCACAGGAGAAGTTTCTGGAAGCTTCCATTGCCTCTCCACCTCACGGAATGACACTGCCATTTGTCATTTCTCACCCATCGCACCCCATAGAAGGGCTTTTTGAAATGCAACACACCCAGACAGTGTATTTAGGTGAGATGCAACGCACTTGGCCAGTGGAGCAACTGAAATGATCCTGTTTTGACCAATTCTGAGCAGTTTTTCATGGAGAACTTCTGGGAGAAGCTATAATCAGTTGACCTTGTTCCTTTAGGGGTTAGAACAACACTTTTAGGGACTTAGGAGCCCTTGGTTTATGGACATTTCATGCTTGGGGTTGTAGTGCCCAAAAATGTCTATAACACAATGCAGGATAAGGATTGTTGTCATCGACGATCTCTATTACTTCAAAGTTCATCTATGTGCTCATGCCTTCAATATCAACTGTTACTCCTTGCAACCTCCCCATGGGCAAAATCTTCTGTTGGTTCACCATTCGTAATTGAATAGGGGACCATTGTAACACGGGCCTGCCCATGCGTTCCCATGTCTACTTTGGTAACACATTCACGTCCGAACCCAGGTCTAGGATTACCTGATCCATTTCATACTCACCAATTTGCGCCGTCAATCTCATTTCCCTCCCGGTGAGAAATGTATGTTATCCCAGTTTCTAGACTACGCGTGGTTCGCCTGACCTTGCGCACCTAGTGATCAACTCCTTTGGTCCCTTAACTTCGTTATTGTCACGTAGCAGTTTCATGCATTTCTCCAAAAAGGTAGTAAGCATAGAAGGATCCATCCCTGGCTCTGGTTGATCCTTATTACCTGAAGTGGAGGCTTCCGTGAAGCTCTTCTTAGCTTCCATGAACGTATCCTTTGCGCGTTCTAAGTCAAACTCTAGTTCTTTTGTAGGAGCCTTGTGAACCCATGTATCTTCCTCGGGCTACTTCCCCTTATCCTCCCCTGTGGTTGCACCACTTCTGAGCACCATGTTCACATTTGGGTCTTCTTCGCGCGATTCAGACCTCATCATTTGAATATTTTGAGTCGGAGGAGGCTGGAGTACCCCTTTCTCGCGCATCTTTGCGATCAACATAGGACAACCTACTGCTTCATGATCGAACTAAACATAGTATGAACAAGATACTCTCCTTGGGTTGGTATAGCCATGGGCGTAGTGCCCTGGTCCTCCACAGTTGTAACAAATTAACTGTCCACAGCCCCTTCTTGGTCTCATTCCTCCTTGTCCTCGACCTCGCACCTGAAATCCACAGCGCGCCATCCCTGCCACTGGGTCAAGGGCTCGCGTTTATGTCTGCATCTAATAGGCTTGGGTCTGATCGATCATTAACTCATAGCTACAACAAGTATGCTTGTCGTGGCCCACCGACCTACAAAAATTACAAAACAGTTGTTGGGGTGCCAGTGTATACTTCTGCAACAAATGACAATTATCCGTCGTGTGCTTTCCTCCTATCTGACAGATCACACACCATAATTCGGGTGTCGCACTTAGCCCTACCTATGCCTCTGGTCTCAATGACATTGGCCCCCCTCTTGCCAAGTAGTTCACAAATACTGGATAGTGATCCTTGTCATGGCCCTGGCCTTTGCATTTTATTCACCACACTTCCTCACCCGCCTCCGGCCATGGTGCCCTATCCTGCTTCAAGCTCTGCATTTCCAGGCAAAGATTCTATGGTTGCACATGGATTTGTTGAAATCCTAGCCCCGGATATTGTATCAGTGTCTCATGCAACCTCATCGCCATTTCCAACACTTCGGCCTAGGTAGAAAGTTTCTGTTGTGACAGCGCCGTCCTCAGGTGTGGTGTCAGAGATGCCACAAACCAGGCATGATGTTGTGCATCCGTGAGTGTCATATTAGCCTCGCGGATCATACTCTTCAGTCGTTGATCTAGATCCCAGGGGTTCTCGCCTGGAAGCATCACGATCTCTTTAAACCCGATGATTGACTGTGTCTCTGATTTCGGCTGGCTAAATTCTCTATTCAACGCATTCTGGATCTCTGCTATTCTTGCATTTGGGTGATCATTGGAGTGCTTGATATACCATGTCAACGTGCAATCTTGCAGCACGCTCACTAATGTAGCCTTCTTAATGTTGTCGTCCGTGACCACTTGCGCTTCCCATACTGCTCTTACCATAAACCAAAACTGGTCTAGATCCTTATTCCCTACTCCTCTAAATACGGGTAGCTTGATCACGCTCACCATGCTGAACTGCGGGTTTGGTGGAGGTGGAGTGGGTGGAGATGGAGGTGATGGAGGTGAAGCAGGTGGTGGCATAGGTGGAGGTGGTAACTGCAGAATGTGCTGCCTTATCAACCTAACCGCACTTCTCGGAGAGACCCGAGTGAGCTCTTCCTCGCTCTCTCACGAAGGTGAAATTGACGGATTGTTTCTTAATTCCCCACTACTTTTGTAGATCTTTCTGCTCTGCGTCATTCCAAACATTAATGTATTCGCATAACCTGATTTTCACATAATAGCATCTTAATCCAGGCATTCAAAGATTTAATGTACTTACCTCGCGGTCCCCTAAGAAAACGTCATTTTTCTTCGTTGTAGCTCACGGTCGTGTCTATCAAAAACTTAGTGATAAATCCCCCTATTATCTGGTCAAGCCAATGGTCCACAGCTCATGTGATATTATCTTCTGATGCCTCTAGTCTGCACACTAATTCTGGAGTCAACACTATCGGTTGGTCAAGCTTACACCTTCCCTGGCTGTCGGCTAACCTCGCGATCCACTCATATAGTTCAAAAGGAAAGGACATGACGAAGATCTTGTGGATTTTCGTATACACGTAGCGATCTAGCCACCTTTTCTCGGATACCTGCAGAGTTCTATTTTCCTGTGTCACAAACTCGTGAATCTTCTTGTCCAACCACTCTTCAATTTCATTCTTTGTTGGGTTCCAATGGCACGACATCAAACATCTCTTAGGTAGATCATGGTCTCAGTAACAAAACCATTTTTTGGCTTGTTGGGACGTGACCTAGGTTTAGAAGTGATTTAGAAAAATAAATCCCAAAACTACCAGCCCTTTCGGCAATAGTCCGCGGTGCACGGACTGAGGTCTCACCCGAGGTAGTATGGGAGGGTGCTGGAACTAGGTTTCCACACCCTATGGATGTCTTGATGATGTCTAGGAAGTTCACGAACCGAACCTACACGCTTGCACTGCACTGCACAGCCATGTGTCCTTCGCAACTTGTGCAACTACTTCCGTGCAGCTTTGTAAAGAGCACGAAGAGGTGCTATCTAGATCCTTTATCTTTACTGTGCTATTATTATACATCTTACTTAATTATGTGGGCCCAATATTCTCATTAATCATTCAACATTCATAACAAGTGCGTGCAATCATAAAACTATAAAGAGAGGCATAAATATAACAGAAGCATAGACACACAATATTTTAGAGTCAACTTATCTTTTATTAATTCTATGTCTAGGTACAAGCCCAACTCCGCCTTGCACACTCAGCTGTAGGGTTCCGTTCACATAGCTGTGAACTCTACCAGGCCTCTGTGCACTCAGCTGTGGAGCCTTTCACTACTACTAGAACCCAAGACTCGAACTTACAAACTTAGAGCTAATTCATCATCCAAAAACCCTATTTGACTTTACACTTAAAGCCTCGCTCTATTTATACAATCCCAGGTCTGTGGACCATGGGTAGGCCAACACACTTTACATTAAATTACATTATCTTAGGGTAAACAACCCTAGACTCTTGCGCTCCATGCCCGCATTTCGCGGGGTCTTTCCATTACACTTGACCAAACTTCGAGCTTCAAGCCCCAAAACCCCTCTATGGGGGGATCCACTGCCCAACACTTAGTATTTTACTGACACTGATCATCCTGCTACAAAATATTGTAGGCCCCCGTAGCAAGATAATGATCCATGAGAAAAAAACCACCTCAATGGATCCTGACCAATTTTCTACAATCTTAGGACTATGGTTTCATATCACCCCACCTCACACCGAGAGGTATGGCTGCATGTGCTCCCTCTACCCACTTGTCTTGAAATTTCTCCCTACTGGAGGTGTATGCTTCATTGTATGTCTCCACTGAGTCTCCTCTCTCCCTCTCCAATTGTGGTAGCTCCACAACTTGCTGATATTTCTTCTGAGGCTGCATGTTGAGAGGCAATTCATGCTCCCACTCAACCACCAAGTCTCTAACCTTGTCCTTGCTCCTCAAGGATTTTCATGCATCTTGTATCTCAAGTTCATAGAGGTTCTTTTAACTCATACATCGATATGTTTCACCTGTTCCATGGCAATGTGTCTAAGGAAAAAGTTTCCTTTGCTAAATATCACATCATAGCCATGGTCTTCCAATACCGCAATCAAAACAAGTTTCATGTTTAGTCTTGGAACATACATCATCTGTGAGTCTAATAGGGGAGGAAGAATCCCTCTGAAAAGTAACTATACTGATTTCAATCACACTATAACTCCCATCATTGCCAAACTCTAAGTTCTGCTTGAGTTCTTTCTCCTCCAAGTCACTAAAGATATCTATGTTCCCCGTCATATGGAACGAGGCACCGCTGTTGAGATACTACATGCTTCCCATTACTATGATTTACATGCATGCAATGAGAGTAAAATCAAGTTTGAATTATGAAGCTAGAGCTTCACCTACTGCTGCTATTGTAAGCTCCTTCTTTCTTACTTTCTTTTGTGGGAATTTCGTGCGATAGTGCCCGAACTCGTGATAATGAAAACACTTGATGTTCGACAAGTCCTTCTTACCACCATTCTCACCTTGGGAATTCTTTGCCTTGGCTTTATTTTCTTTTCTGACTAATGCAAAGTCCTCTTCCACTTCTTTGGATGAGGTCCCATCTCTGGTGTTCTGTGGAATCTCTTCTTGCACCAAGTGGGACCACAAATTCTCCCACTCTGGTAGCTTTCCCCTCCCATTAACCAATTCTTGGTAACTGTGTCAGCTCTTGGGAAGGCCTAGAAGTGCTAGCTCACCATATCATCTTTAGCAATTGTAACACGAACACTTCCAAGCTCGTCTTGACATTGGGTGAACTTGGTCAAGTACGTCAGTATTGTGTCGCCCTTATCCATCTTGATTTTTTTGAGCTTGTCCTTCAGTGCTAGCTTCCTATGGTCGTTGTTGTTTTGAAACAGGTCTGTCATGGCCTTCCACATTATAAATGGTGTCTCCTTACCATGTAGATTTGAGACAATATGATCTCAAACTCCTAGTATAATAATTCTCACCTTTGCCACACACTTTCTCCACTCTACCAGATCCCGAGGATTAGTTGGATTAGGAATATATTTGTCTATGAATTCCTTAAGCCCATTGTCTTCCAACACTACCTCCATATTGTCCTTCTAAAAAATTTATAGTTCAAACTACCCTCAACGACATATTCAAGTCTCAATCCGTACAACGTCATCTTGCTAACTTTGAAGTATGATATTGCAAATTTGATTTCTCCTGCAAAAGACAAACTCATATTCTCCTCTTCTATAGTGAGTTCAACTCTAATACCATGTAAAAATTACTTGTAGGTTCAAACTGTAGATTGTAATATGATAAAACAATTGACTTGAATCTACTCTGATCATCAACAGAAACAATAAACGATCGATGAAATCACGAAGCATATAAGACAAAGAATTTAATCACACATAACATAATGATTTTTTGGGAAAAGCCACACCTAAAAACCACTACTATCTGTATATTTCATTAATCAGAAAATATGAGAAGATTACAATGTTTTTCTCAAGAAAGAGAAACCTTTGCACTATCTATATATGTCTCACACTGCTTCCTAGGCTGAATTTGGCCAACACTTGGCCAATTTCCTAGCGTTTTAAGCTCTTACTTCCTTGCACTATTCCCTTGGGAATTAGCCCCTATTTAATTGGGAAATTCCACAATTATGAATTGCACAATCATCATAGGCCTTCCTCTAATTGCATATATCATTGATTTAATTTAGATGATTTTACAACTGATAGTATGCTATCCCTGAACTCCAATCTCGACTGGGTATTTCTCTGATCTGACATGCATGAGTTAATTATGAGTGAATCTTTAGTTTACTGGTTGATCACTGTAGGTTACACCCCACTACTACATGTTACACCCCACTACTACAGGTTACACACTACTATAGTATGTTACACCCCACTACTACAAGTTACACCCCACTAGAGTATGTGAGACCCCATTACTATAGGTTACACCCCGCTACTAGAGCTCCCACTAATTCCTCCATCTGTTGGAACTAGTTTAACTGACTTTAAATCAGTTAGATTGAATTAAATAATTGCAAATCAAAATAAACTCAACTAGTGCTCCTAATTGTAGGAGACACTCTACATGACTCTAGTTAGACCCTCAACTCGAATTAACTGAGCTAAGTAAGTAAAATTAACTTAGTTATCTATTACAAGTTGTCATGAAATGTGAAATTACAATTTTATTCCCAATTTAATTCAAGGACAACTTAAGTTAGGATTTTTCTTGATGCTATTTTTACCATTTCTTGTGTCATTTTCAACACATAGAATCTTCTATATTAATTTGATAAGGTCAAAATTGGTTTAGTAATTCCTCCAATGGGTGTGAACACTTTTAGTGCACAAGTAGTGATCGTTAAGGTTGGATTTCATCAAATTTGTGCACCTTTGATCCCAATGCAAAGTGGATTTCACCCAAGATATTATATATACTCCATTTTGGATCAGTGAGAAGGGTGGTTCAATCTTTTAGAGAGTGAGATGGATGCAGAAGAGGAAGGATTCTTCAGACCTAGTTATGAGTAGAGATACTTCATTGCATGAGTATGGATAGCAGAGTAGTGAGAAGATCTAAAGTATGTTACATATTTTTGAAGCAACATATTAGTTTGTAGATCAAATTCATGGTTGATGTAGTAGAATTTCTTTGGAGAAAAAACAACATGGAGCTATGCATGTTTTGAACAATGCATCTTTTGTATTATCTGATAGTTATTTTTGGAGAGATGCTTGTGAATATGAAAAAAAAAATGCGCTTCATATTTTATGTTATGGTTGAGTGTGAGTTGTTTTTTTGTGCCCGTTTGTTATGCTTTTGTAGATTTGATGCATGTATTGGAGCCACTCCTTTTCTTGAGTAAATAGCATACTTGTTGTGGTGTTTTTATGTGTTGATGGTGCCTTACTGTTTAGCTTTGGATTGTAGAGGCGAGTCTATTTGAACATAGAGTCTTAAGATCTAGTTTGAAAATGAATAAAATCAAGGTTCGCATAAAGTAATGGAGTAGTGAATTCATGGAGTAGGAGCAGTGATTTTGTAGCAAGATCATATTGGAAGCAGTTTATCCATCCAATTAGTTTTGGATAGTCTAATGGGTGTTGGGCAAGGCTCGTTGGTCATTGGGGATTCCAGTGGATGGGTGTCTATAAAGACGTGTGAGAAGAGTCTTCCTAGTTGATCATTAGGATCAAGTCTCCTAGATAATGGGTGTTAGCTTATTGTATTTGAGGTTGATTTTCCTCGAAGAGGGGTGTCATCTAATCTATGTAAAATATTATTTATTGACATAATAGAGATTTAGAGCAGCGAAAAAGTAATAAGGGTGGTTTTTTCCCCAGAGGCGTTTTCCACCAGATATCTTATGTTCTCATGTTTTGATTTTTATGATGTTTATTATTTCTCTTATTGTTGTTTTCATTTAGCTACTTACATGACATATGCTCATGTTATGATTTAGTAATAAGTTATTGGTTGATTTACACATGATTTAGTGGAGAAGTTTAAATTGGTAAAAATCATTAATAAGACACCTTGCTAATTCAACCCCCCCTCTTAGTAGTTCTCAAAATTTCCAACAATTGGTATTAGAGCAGGGCTCTGGGTTGTAGCATGATCGCTGGAGAGTATATATTGGTTTTTTTCAGAATGAATTCTCCAAAAACACCTATCCTCACTGCTACAAATTTTAGTGTATGACATGAAAGCATGAAAGCTAAATTATTTTCTTTTGAATCTAACATTTGGAGACTGGTTTGTGAAGGTTGTGGAGATAGTTCAATGTGATGAAGTGTGATGCATAATGATGCTCAAAATAGGAGCATTATCTGTAAGAATCTTCATACTACAGATATTGATAAAGTAGAAGATCTAAAATCGGCTAAAGAGATTCGGGATAGAATGCATATTTTATATGGAGAAAGTAGTAGCAACGGTGGAGAAGAAGTAGAGAAGAGCAACAAAAAGAAGAAGAAGAAGAAGAAGAGATCTCAGAAGAAGGAAGATCTAGTTGAACCATCTATAAAAAAGGATAAAAGATCTAAAAGTATAGGTCACAATGATTTTCTTTTGAGTTATATTTTTGATAGCAGTGGTGATAATGATTTAGATGTGGTTAGTGAAGATTATGGTCATAGTTTTATGCTCCTTAAGGTTGAATATGAATCTATCATAGTTATTGTTGAAGGATTTTTTAGTGAAGTTGACAAACTAATATATACTGCAAGGAGCATGATAAGATAATGTAGATTCATCATGAAAAGGAGAAGAATCTTAAGGGGGGGATTACAACAATGAGGACCCAGTTGGAAGAAATGAAAAGAAATGAAGAAGTCATATGCACCAAGAAAAAGGGTAAAAGTTACTATGTTGAAGCGCTTGAAGATGATATCCAAATTGAGAAAGAAGCTTGAAGGAAAGGACCAGTAGTTGGAGCAAGTAAAGAGCAGCATAACAATGAATAGATATGGCCATAGTTTTCAAAATGGAGAGACAAGTTCACATGAAAGACATAATAACAATGCAAAACCAAAGAATCCTTCAACAAAATAATGTGATTAGCCATCAGCAACAAAAAAGAAGAGAACTAATAGGATATTTTACTTCTGTAATACCATTCGTTACTAAGGTTGAGAGTATCGATTTTCAAAGAAGGAGTAGAAACTCCTTTGCTCCCTAGATGGATGAGAATGAGTGCTTCAATTGTCACAATTTTGGAAATGTGGTTGCTACTTGCAAGAGGAGAATGAACACGTATATGTAGCAGTTTGATTAACCAAGTGGAGGACCCGTTTTTAGGTATACAAGTTCATTTAATGGTTATTGTGTTTCTTGTAACATGTTTGGCCATAAGACCATTGATTGGAGATCTAGCATGAGGAGATGGAGATCCAGCATGAAAAATAAAAGATCATATCCTTTGGCTACATATCTTGGTCATATAGAGTGTTATGTGTGTCATAATTTTGGGCACATGGACAAATATTGTAGGATGCCTAGATCCTTGAGGCCTTTGATTGAAAAGAAACAGAGAAAGGAGAATGCACAACCAAGGAAGACATGGAAGAAGAAGGGAGTAGCTACGAAGATGTGGAATTCAAATTTGTTCCCATGATGAGGATGACATGTGGTATATTAATAGTGGATGCTCACACCATATGCCATGATAAAGGAGGAAATTTCAATTTGTGAAGAGAACTAAGACTGGTCATGTTATTTTTTAAGGTAATGAAACAACAAGAGTGTTGGGAAGTGATAAAGCCAATCTTGGTGAGAAGATGACCAATGTAGATGATGTGTACCTCATTAAATGCCTAAGTCTTAATTTTTTAGCATAATCCAAATGGTTGATGGAGGAAAGGACGTGGTTTTCAACTCAAAAGGTTGAGTGAATTACTTCTGGTCTTAACCGGCACATCTATGACAAGTTGGGCACTTACATGAAAAAGCATGAGCATCCTTGAATAAAGTGGGCTAATATTAAGCAATCCTCATTACTTTATGTGCATTTTTATTACCCACATAATTTCCACCTGTCGGTCCATCTTGTAGATCTCTTAATAACTTTTTTATGTCTTGAGGCTCTAGGCATCTTATCAAGACACCATTATGGTGCTTTATAAAAATGACTCCATGAACGAGCTGGTAATATAGAGCTTTAAGGTGAATTTCCCTCCATTGCTTGTTCGATAAATGTATGGGAAAGTTCTTGTGCTCTAAGAATTTCCATATTTCTGAATACCATGGCATTGTCAAGCTTGTTTGGGGCATTTGTTCAACATTATATATTTCTATTTCCTGGTCCCATAATAAAATATATTGCTCTGTGACATCTCTTGCTTCAGCTACAACTTGACAGAGGCCATGACCCTTAACAATATGAACTAACTTAAATCTAGATCATATTCTTGCAAATGGATCATCAAATTTTCCCACTCCTGACCCAGCTCATGTTGCAAAATGAGTGTTTAGATCATTGGATGATGCACATATACGATTGCATGAGGCTTAAGGAGGTAGGGCCTGAAATTCTTGATTGCCTTATACATAGCAGAAGCGTGTTTATCAATGGAAGGATAGTTAAGCTATGACCCCTATAAGCTAGCCTTGATGAAAGAAATAGGACATTAATTTCCTTCAACATCCTTCTGCATTAATATAGCCACAATAGATGAATCTAAGGAAAAGGTTTAAAGCAGGAAATCCTTGCCATATCAGGGCTAAACAATGTAGGTGTATCAACAATAGCCTATTTGATATCAGAAAAATAATCCTTCTCTCTTTTGTACCATTTATAGATTGCATCTTTCTTTATCATCTCTTGCAATGGTTTAACTATATGTGCATAGTCATATATGATCTTCTGCAAGAAATTAATATTTCCCAAGAAAGATTGCATAACCTTCTTATTTACAAGGAATGATATTTGAGCTATAGTTTTGACCCTTTTTGGATCAACTTTAATTACACTCTTGGAAATGATGTGCTCGAAGAGAGTACCCTCTGACACGCCGAAGATGTTTTTCTTATGATTGAGAGAAATCCCATACTTACAACACCACTCAAATATTTGTTTTATATGACACACATGGTCTGATATTATTTTAGAGAGTACATTTGTTGCCATATAGATAAACTACTACACTTTGGCCAATTATACCACGAAAAGAAATGTCCATTTCTCTTTGGAATTTAACACCAACATTGATAAGCCCAAATGGCATGCACGTAAAGTGGAATGCTCCCCACTTGGCCTTAAAAGTGGTTTTGAGGTAGTTTGGTTCTGCCACTAGAACCTAGGTCTAACCAGAAAAACCATCTAGGAGTGAGAACATCTCATACCAAGATACTTTTTAGAGGATTTCTTCCGTAGGTGGCACCAGATAATTATCTTTCTTTGATGCCTGGTTGAGAGTGAAAAATTTAACACATGACCTTATCTCACCTGACTTCTTCCTAACGGGGACCATTTGATGGTGTTGGACCCACCAACATGCTAAGGGGATCTCCTTGGTAAGAAGTCCCAACTAGACCTAAAACCAATTGGAGTAGGAGTCCCAACAGTGGGTGGTAATGTAATGCCTTGACCACGGTAGTGCATAGAGGTAAGTATGATATATTTGGTTGAAAGTGTGTCCCTTAGAAGCCTATAATAGTACATAGTTTGAAAGGAACACACAAGTGTAATGACATCACAAGCTGGAAGTGGAATAGTCCAAAAACTAAAGTGATAGATTAATCCAACAACACGCCTTCAACAAGACTCATACAATTGCATACAAAATAGTTCATACACAAATGCATAAGTTAAACAACTTACTTTGCTAAAGCAACCAGAATAGTCCTACTACAATAACATCTTATGCATGAAAACGTGTTGTCTTAGTTATATTATTAAGTGAAAGTTACATCCATACATGCACCATTGACATCCACTAGCCCCAATAGTGGAACTGTTAGAATTCCAAGAAACTCTCCTAGGTTGTAGCTCGGAGATGCCTGGTAACTTATAAATTCAACTATTGTTGCAAGGTTTAATGGAAGGAATGATGGTTTGGTTCAAGCCAGATAACCACTTCTACTTTTTTCACTCCAGACATGCATAAAAACCCCTAGAATACAAGGCTTTAGACCACCAATGCTCACAGTTTTAGATATTAGGTGAATATGGAGAATACTAACCACACCAGTAGATACACAAGACCATGTGATGGCCGACTGCAACTAGTACAAAAAACTACAGATCTAATCTATTAATGCAAAGACAGGATGACAGCTCTCCTGCATTAGATAGAAAGAAACCTGAGCAACCTATTCAGTAATGCATTCAAGATTCTAACACAAAGATAAGATGACAGTTATCTAGTGCTAAACATCAAGAGATCAAGAACATATCATATCAGGCACAAGTTTAGAACAGAGGAAAATGGACAGTGAGCAATTAACAACAAAAGAAGCTTGTATTTGCTAAAAATGAAGATGAGATGCTGCAAGTGACAAAATGTCTACAGTCTTTAGAAGTTGAACCTTACATCAAATTCCAACCTTGATTACATCTTACTTTTGGATATTTATAACTTTTCCTTACAATGGCACTCAGTCGTTTAGGTATGGAGGGGTCATAATTGACACCAATCACATTTAACCGTCTGATGGAGCCTCTGGACGAGGTGGCTTGTTTCAGTGGATGAATCTGATCTGTTCAGGTGTTGTGCTATCCTTTAGGTAGTTGAAGTGCTCGTACTGGTGGAGTCCATGACTGATAAATTCAGTTACAGGGTCGTGTTGCGTCCTTTTCCCCTTTGGCCATGCTTTCAGTTTAATGTGGTTGTTGGGGATATTACTGTAACTGATGCTGGCAGAGCTGGTCATCTCCTTCTTCAGGCAATCGAATGGTCATAGGATGTGGAATGCATAGGTACACGGATAGTTGGAATGAGGGAGAAGGATGACCATTGGATCGGGGAAATGAATGGTGGAGATGGCTTGGCAGATGCTATTGGCCAAGATGGGAGCAGGGTGTGTTAGTGCCATTAGATCTTCAGCAGATAGATCAAACATTCATCAAGCGATAGAGTTGCACAGGTGCTTAACGGGTGAGGGTGGTTTGGTCGGGTGATAATAGTTTTATCACACCACTTTTGGGCGCTAAGTGGTAAATGCCTGGGGCCAAGCGATTCCATTCAATGATCGACACGTAGTGGAGGATGAGAGAGAAAAACCGCTCTCATCGCATGCTATTTCTCGATTAAGTTGCTAGTGCGATGAGCGCAAAGACCGTCAGATCTTGGCAGAGGTGATCTGACGGTGGAGAGTGGTAGAGCAGGTCGCCTTTATCAAGTGCAACGGGAGTCGTTGGATCGACGGGGGTGATCAACGGTGGGGATGTGGCGTGACGAGTTATGAACACGCGAAGCCATATGGTAGGGTTTTATGGGGGCTTTGGGGTTTTGTGCTTGGGGTTGAGGCCAAGGGAATTTTGTTGGGTTTTAGAAGGTTTGTTTAGGAAACAAGAAAGATTACAGATGATATGGGTGAGGAAAAAGGGAAAGTGACCAATGTAAGCTCCCTTTTGGACACAACCCATTTGACCAGATCTCTTTTCAGCATTAGAAAATTAGCGCTGCATAGCAGAGCTGATAGGAACATTACAATCAACATTGCCTACTCCTCCAAAGAAGTGTACTTGCTCTATGTTGTGGAGAAGCCAAGGCTTGCCATAATACTCCCAAGCCTTCACTAAGAAATGCCTAGCCAAAATCTTGGCTCCCAAAAGCCTCTACTTGAGTTATGAGGTTATATATATAAAAAGGGTGGGGTAACCCTTGACATTCCCCTTTGACTCTTTGACTACCCTCATGACTCTTCAACTCCTTTACAAATAAGTCTTTACATTACATAGTGACTGTTCACATTCCACTAATGACACTTGGAATTTCACTTACAATATATTTACAAATAATAAAAAAATTTCCACATATACCCATGTGGGACAAAATAGGCTTGAGTCAGCCTAACAAGACAAAGACCAACACTTGGAAGCTAGGGGAAAGACAAACTTGGCAACATCCTCTTGATGGTCTTTGGTGACAAATTTATACCAAGCTTGGTACTGCGTCATGGTGTCCCCAAATTGTTTGGTGATGTATTTCTGGTAATGAACTCTTGCCTCTATTTCTTCTAGGTATATGGTCCTGGAACCTTTGTCCAACTCATCTTCAAGCATGCGCAACATTGTTGTTAGTGTGGCTAGACCACCGATGTACTTCTACATGTTTTCTGTGTTCAAATACAAGTCATTGTTGGTGGCCTCTCGCATCAACTGCTCCATGTACCTGTTGACCTCCAATTAAACATAGTTCTTCTTAATGGCTTGGGTGAGGGAAGAGATTGAAGGGATCCTGTGTGCCACGTCCGTACACTGGTGGTAATCTTCCAACTACACTATAGGTGGTGTAGCACCACCGACCCTTTTCTTTTTAACAATAGTAATGATCGTGGACTACGCCTATTCTTGTACTTCATTTATTTTTCAATCAGCTAAGTACATCATTCGTTAAAATAGCGGAAACATTAATCTTTCATAAACATCATTTAACACATTATCATCATTATCATTCAAATGCACAGCAGATAACTTGGGAGGGGAAACTCCCTGTAAATGTGACTCTACCCGTATAACAATGATAATATTTAGTTTTACGTAGAAATCTTACAATGGAGGGAAATCCCAAGTTTCTCCTCTTATTTACAAAATTCAACTTTCTTGCACTGTCGTGCAGCTCGCCAAACTGCTGGGTAGAGGCGCCCCTCTGGTGGCCTTAACTGTCACACGAACCTTCACTTCATCGATGTCCCGGTTCGTTGTGTCGCTCCGCACAGGCCTACCTTCGGTTAAACGACTCGCCCGTCTCACCATCATGTTTCTCTTCTGCACCTTGACTCCACATTCACCATTGCATTTCCCCCAGTGCTCACATGCCTAACTAGCCTATCGGCCAAGTCACCTACAGTGCGTCCGCCTATCATTTCACCGTGCCCTGGCACTCACCCGACTCACCCTTCACCGCACGTTCACCGAACCTTCGTTTCATTCACCCATCCGTCGTGTCGTCATTCCCAGGCATGTCCACACAACTTGTCCATTTGCACAACACTCCGCATGACCAACCGTTCACCTGGCGCCCTCACCCGGTCTGCCCACACAACATCCTCTGCTAAACTTCGTGCGCCCACGCCCTGCCCAAGCTCACCTCCTGGCACCCAACCAACTTGCACACTTGCACTTCATTCAACTTGTCTCGCCCAACAATTAACCCTTGGATCATCACCATAGCGCACGGTGTGCGCCCACCTGACCTACTACCCGACTCATGCTCAGATCGACCCGCCGACTTGTCCGTCACTACCCATGTCTTGCTCCCTGCAATCTACACGTCCTGCGGTCACATAGCTTGCCTCACCTGTAGCTAGGGTGTTTTGGCCCTATGTCTGCCTACACCTTTCGCCTAGATTTCAGAACTTCAAATGCTTGCTCCATGCCTAAGAGAAGGCTCTCCTTATCTCGCACTTTTTATTGATCGATTGATGATTCAAAACTGCAAGTCCATCCGTCTACTTATACGTTCTGCTCACCATGTTTACTCATGTTGGCCCAAGCCAGCTGGCCCACCACATGGCTTGTAAACTCACTTTCGCACATCAGCCATGGCAGGGGCAACGACACCCAGGACCGCCCAGCCATATAAACCTTCGTCGACCAAACACTTAGTCATTTTTCGCCTCATGACTTTGCATTTCCAACTGCAGTTGCATTCTTTTGCCCAACTTTTCCATGCTCCTCCATCGTGCGGCCTCGCCCAAAATGTCCATAGCTGAGGGGCCTTACATCCTCCCCCACTCAAAGTCATTGTCATCCTCGACAATTCTTCATCCCAGCAACCATCCGTCGCCAAGACTTCTAATCAACCACCGTCGCAAAGTTTTACTAGCTCCAACATCCAAGATGCTCATACTGCCTGCTTTCACTCCAATGTCACATAAACCATCGGTCGATGTCCTCCATGAACAACAACCTTCTTGATCCATGACTTCAATCATTCCATATATTGCAAACATCCCTGCAACATATGTAATACAACTGTCTCCACCATTTGTCATTTCATCATGTGAACTTCTGCATAATACTCCAGCCAACACAACATCCCAGTTGAAACCAAGACATTTATCTAACACAAACTCAGCGCACTACATGCCCCCATGTCATTGAACTAGTTGGGTAGCTAATCCAACCATGATGCTCAACCCATGAGAATGTACCTTCTCCATGCCACCATCAGTTGTTTCTTCAGCATCCTATCACAATCTCAAACTCAATCAAGAATCTATCCAAATTAAGCCATGTTCAGGTCCATGGTATGCCCATCCCATCTGCAACATGTTTTCCATGATGCTAATGCCAATGTGCTGCTACACAGTCGCATTCATTCCTGTATCATTCACTTGTCAACATAAAGAAGCCTCCTCCAAGGCCCCTTGTCAAGGTGGTGCAGCCCCTTCCAAACAAGGTCCCTGCACCAACCTATCCCCAAGGTTGTCTATCGAGAAAGGAGGACCAAGAAGTTTCCTCCCTAACTCTCATCCACCCATGTATCATATTGATGCTTCATTCTCAAGTATTTGTGCACAGCCCCAACCTCCTCATGTGTACAGCCAAGCTTCCCAAGCTTGTCTTCTGTCAATTGAAAGTTATAAATGCCCATGGCATATCTGCAAAATTCCATTATGCTAGCTGGATCCCTACCTGCATAATCCTCCTCAACCACTGCAACTAAAGAATTATTCGAACTTCCTTCATCTACAACTCCTTCATAAAGATCTTTGGTAGAAGATGCTCCTGCCAAGTGCTCCAAGATTCGTGAGATTGATCTCCCACTTCCTTCTTTCTTCTTCACTTTCACAATGAAGTCAACTAACTTCTCTTCCTTCGTTGTTTGAGTCATACTCCCAAGTCCTCTTTGCTCCACATCCTCATGCTTCACATTCATATCTTTGGGATACAAAGTCATAAAATCCATCCTTGGTCTATATCCCAAGCAACTTCTTCTATTCATCAAAACCAACATGGTTCTTCCTTCAGCTGTGATCAACTGAATTTCCTAGTCCACCATTGGTATGGCTTGTGCAAGCCTCAGAAAATCCTGTGCCATCACCATAGAATGATCATCCAAGTCCACGATCCTCATGTCCAACTTTCCAAACCAAAAGCCCACTCTCACCTGAGCTTTCTCCATCACACCAGTAACAGCTTTCATGATAGATTTTACGGCTTTGAAAGCACTCCACTCTCTTCCCATTTTAGCTTTCTTGCCCAAAGAATTTGCCACTTTCCTACTCAGGAAACTATGAGTAGCTCTCATGTCCACCAAAGCTGCAAATCTATTTCCACATACAGTTACTTGCACAAAACTCAACTTCAAGGAATCACCATCTTCCTTTGGCTTGATATTGCATCTTACTTCAGCAACCTTTTTCAGTAACTTGACCTCGAAAGAGTCTATCAACTTATGCTTTGACCTAAATTCCTTCTTAAGGTACTTCACTTCCTTGCTTGGCTCCTCTAAGCAACTCGATCCTGGTCCGGCTTGATTTCCTTCAAGCTCACCCTCCATCGCTTCCTGCTTAAGTGCACCAACCAAGTGTCCATTGACTCCTTCTATCCATAGTGAACCAAGCCTCCGGAAATCTGTCCTATTGTCTTGGTGGTAGTCCCCAAGTCTGTCAATGTAATCGAGCTCATCCTGCTCTATCACAATGGCCTTTCTATCAAGAAAGTCCCTCTTCATCACATCCTCAAGCTGCTTGACTTCAATCTTTGCCATGGTGATTTTCTACCTTAGTCAAACTCTTTCATCTAAGAGTTCTTGGAGTCTAAGACCATCCCACTGGATTTCCTTATCAAGTCCCTTGAGATCATCAGCCTCCACATGAAGAATATTCAAGTGTCTTCTAGCAAATCTTCCATGATGCTCCCTATCTGCATCAAGGGTTCACACACTTGAATTATAGGTTCATATCGGTTCTGTGATTCTTCTTTCCAATAATCACCCATGTCTTTCACCCTTTGAAGTGCTCCTTTGACTGCCCTCATCTGTTCGGCAAGTAACCATTACCTCCTTCACCTTCAATAGTCATCGGCCTTCAAACCTGAAACTTCAACTAAAATCACTTGCAAACCTGAATCCCCTGTCAGATTTCTTCTTCAATTTTGAATCACCAAAGCCCACAGAATACAGAGCTTTGATACCACCTGTCATGCCCCAACACTAGCGGTAATCTTCCAAATACACTATAGGAGGTGCAAAACCACCGACCCTTCTCTTTTTAACAATACTAACGATCATGGACAATGCATATTCTTATAATTAGTTTATTTTTCAATCAGCTAAGTACAACATTCATTAACACCGCAAAAACATTAATCTTTCATAAACATCATTTAACACATTATCATCATTATCATTCAAATGCACAACAGATAACTTGGGAGGGGAAACTCCCTGTAAATGTCACTCTTCCTCTATAATAATGATAATATTCAGTTTTACATAGAAATCTTACAATGGAGGGAAACCCCAAGTTTCTCCTCTTACTTGCAAAATTCTACTTTCATGCACTATCGTGTAGCTTGCCCAACCATTGGGCAGAGGTGCCCCTCGGGCAGCCTCAACCGTCACACTTTGATGCACGAACCTTCATTTCACCGATGTCCTGATTCATCATGTCACTCCGCACGCATCTACCTTCAGTTAAATGACTCGCCCATCTCACTGTCGGGTCGCCCGCCCACACCTTGACTCGCCATTCACCATCGCGTTTACCCTTAGCACTCGCAAGCCCAACTCACCTATTGGCCAAGTCGCCTACAGCGTGTCCACCTATCGTTTCACCATACCCGGGCGCTCACTTGACTTGCCATTCACCGCATGTTCATGAAGCCTTCGTTTCGTTCACCCGTTTGTCATGTCATTGTGCCCAGGTGTGCCCACACAACTCACCTATCGGTACAACACTTGGAAGGACCAATTGTTCACCCTGCACCCTCGCCCTGTCTACCCACCTGGCATCCTCTGCTAAACTTCATGCACCCGTGCCCTACCCGAGCTCACCTCTCGATGCCCAACCAACTCACACACCCACACTTCGTTCAACTCGTCTTGCCCAGTGTTTAATCCTTGGCTCATCACCCTGGTGCACTATGTGCACCCACCCGACCTGCTACCTGACTCGTGCTCAGACTGACCCACCAACCCGTCAATCGCTGCCCATGTCTTGTGCCCTACGGTGCAAACATCTTGTGGTCACATAGCTTGCCTCCTCCTGTAGCTAGGGTGCTTCACCCCTATGTCTGTGTGCACCTTTCACCTAGATTTTATAACTTCAAATGCTTGCTCCAGGCCTAAGAGAAGGCTCTCCTTAGCTCGCACTTTTTCTTGATCGATTGATGATTCAAAACTCCAAGTCCATCCGTCTACTGATATGTTTTGCTCACCATGTTTACTCATGTCGGCCCAAGCCATCCAACCCACCACATGAATTGTAAGCTCACTTTCGCACGTTCGCCATGGTGGGGGCACCCAAACCCAAGACCACCCAACCATATAAACCTTCGTCGACCAAACACTTAGTCATTTTTTGCCTCATGACTTCGCATTTCCACCTATGGTTGCGTTTTTTTCACTGAGCTCGTCTGAGCTCCTTCGTTGTGAGGCCTGACCAAAAACGTCTGCAACTCGGGGGCCTTACACTGTGTGTCCCCACCATGACCTCCAAACTCTTGAACAACCAATGCATAGTAAGCTCAATGCTAATGATGAGCGGAGGGAACTGCTCATAGTTTTAGATCAACATCTGGATCCATGCTTTGTCTAGCTTTGCCTAAGGCTTCATTATCTTCTATAAGTAAAGTGGGGCTCCATTGTACCTCATTGTCCATTCCTCTACGTGAACAATAGAAGTGTGCATGTCCTTGAGATTTTGGGTAATCTTCATGCATCGCTTCTGAAAACAATACAAATGGATGATTGCTTTGTGCACGGTGACAAATCTGTCATAAAGTTTCTACATGGTGGTATCAAGAGTCGATAATTCAAAAAGTATCGCTTTCCTCATCTCTACCATAGTGGATCCTGTGGATTGTTCTATCCTCTTGCAAGTCCTTTTCCATCCAATCTGTTAGTGTATATAAGTCACCATTGATGAAATGTGCTCTTTCAATGTCAGTTGGGAGGGTCCTAGATCAAATTGTTGTATTTTCAAATAAATTTTCAAATAAAATTTGATCATTGGTCAGTGTCTAGGTCTTAGTACTACTCCCTCCATGCTCATGGTCATAAAATTTCATCATGGTATTGTCATCACTCCTTGTGATAGGTCACCAAAAGAGTGTCTTGGTCATCATTAAAGGTCATCATATCATTGTCATGCATATTGCAAGGTTTCAAAGGTGTTTAATCATGGTCTTAGATATCCATTTGGTGTCATCATTAGGTCAGGTCATCAAAAGTCATGTAGGGAGTGATGTCATCACCATAGTCACCATCATGGGAGCTAGTAATTAGGGAAATGTGTTTAGAAATATTTCAAAGGTACACTTACCTCTCAATAAGATGTAACCTTGCCTAATAAAGTGATAAAGCTGTAGTGTATTACCTCATCGTGTCATTTCTCAAAAGGACATGTGATGTCACACCATCACCAAAGCAAAAGATCGACTTTCAAGAAATAAAAGGACCATCCAAACATTCAAAAGCTTCATTCCATCCTCCAAGATAATTTCTCCACCATTGTGCTTCATCTCAGCGATTAGAACCAATATTTTTTCATGGTCAAACCCTTGCCATTAAGCACATTGCGTTATCAGGTTTGGAGGAAAAAGAGAGCAACAACAGGGTTCATTCCTCATTTTACATGTTCAAAACATCTTAAGCAAGTAAGTACAAACTCTCATCAAGCTTTTTTCAGTGATTTTATTCAGCCAATGGTGAAATCACTCTCCCAGGGTTTCTAAGATGTGTTTTTTAGTTATCTTAGTGTTTGCATCATTTTAGTAAGAAAAAACCTAGTTTTCCTATTTCAACACCCTCATTCACACTCCATACACCTCCCTAAAAAAATTTTCACACTCATCTCCCTCATTCCCATCATTTTCCCCTAAAACCCTAGCCCAAGCTGTGTTTTTTCCAAGTTATTGGTTACGACTGTGTTTTAGCCTTTTTCCCCACTTCCCCTCACTAATTTCAAGTGATTCCATCTCACAAGTCTCCCTAACATTTATCCCTACCCACTAGAAGTTTCCTATAAATTTACCTAATCCCTATCCACTCCATTCCCTTACTTAAACTAGCTGCCCCATTTTCCCGTGTTTTCCCTATCCTACCCTTCCCTTCCCTCCAAACAATTTAGGGTTTCTATTATGAAAACCAACCCCATGGCTAGTGAGGAGAGGAAGTATAACAAATGAGGGAACATCTATAGATTTGAACCATCCAATATGAAGGATATCAATGCTTCACCATTCATCAAAAGATCATTTCAAGATGTTGGATGCCTAGAGTTTTTTGAAAGATTTCAAGAATTGGGCTTCCATACTAAGTTTACCAGTCTACCAATTTCAAGAGGAACAAGACCATTATACCAGGTATGGACTTCTTGGTATCAGCAGAGGCAATTGGCATGATTTTTAGGGTTTTGAGGTCATTTGTTGCACACAGGGACAATCTTACTTCAAAATCATTTTCTGAAGTAATGAAGATGAATTTTACAGAAGTGAGAGTGGTTTTTGTCAATAATAGATGTAACAAAAAAACATATTTCCATTTATGGACAACTGTTATTATTTGATAGAAATGCCCAAAATATAGTTGCTACAGGAGAGTTGTTGCACTCTGGACATCTTGACGTAAAGTCAGTTGTTCAAGGGTTCAGAGCAGGTGTTTTTAGTGCCTGATGAATCTATTATGTATTAGGCTTCATAATATTTCCAAAAATACCTTTTTCAAAAGCTAACTCATCTAGGAAGGCCTCCAAATCACTCTCCAAACCACACGTTGCACTTCTGCAATTTTTTGTTGCGTTTTTAGTGACCCACTTCAAACTTGGATTCTGAACAAATGGGAAATTATTTTTGATAACTGCGAGAGATGCTTCTTCACAACAACCTTATCTACAAAAAAAACACCCAGTTTTGTAAAATGTGTTGTGGTTAGAGAGATATTTCTCCATATTTGAGCCCAATTTTTGCAGAAAACCTAGAAATTCGACCCTCTAGAAGCACAGCATGGCCATGATGTGCTTCTTCGTAGGGCCCCCAAATGAAAAATGGATAACATGTATGGAAATATCTTGGTCCCCACATCATAGATATCAAATTTATTTTGCATTTCAGCTCATATTTTGGGAGAAAAAGTAAAAAACCTAGACAATTTTCATGTTTTTGCCACCTTTTTCGACCTCACGCTACGCTTTTGGAGTAGTTGTGGAAAATTGAGTTTTAAGTGGTATTGGAGAGGTGTTTTTGTAGACTTAAAGCTTCAAAGGCCTAGCAGACATACCAAACTTTCCAACGATACCTTTTGCAGCCCAAAACCCCTCTCAGAAGGCCAAAACATCTTTCCAAAATTTGCTACACTTCTCCACATTTCGTTGCGCTTCTATGGAGAAACTTATTTTTGAAGTTTTCATGGTCAAGAGTTGATTTTTCTTGATCTAATTAGTCTTGAGATAATTCTAAATGATGTAATAAATTTTTCTAGGGACAGTAAGAGTGAATTTTATGGTAATTAATGCTTTCAATGTCAAACAAAGTCAGTTAGTCTAAACATGGAGTTGGTTTCTAACCTCCCTAGTTTTAGGTATGCTTAGATATTTTGATGTAAATAGTTCCTATCATGATGGATTCGACCCCTGAGAGGGGGAAATGTTATTTTTTATTTATATGTAGCCTGATCTAATTCATAGAGAGGGTTGGATGTTTGATAATCATTGTTGGGAGCTAGTGTACACTTGTTTTTGCAATAATACAACATGCAATTGCAACTATTATCTTGGGATTCTTGTGGTATGCTTTGTGACAATGTTTTTTCTCTATTTTATCATCAAATCGAATATATATTTCTCCTTACTACCATATCTATTCTTTCTTGTTATCATCTCATATGTGTTTAACAAATTCATAAGTTATATGCTCTATTTTGATGAGATTTTCATGTTAGTGTTCTATTTCTTATGATGAGTGAATTCATGGTTACATGCTCATTTTGATCCTCTATATTTTCATCCTTATACCACAATGAAAACCTACTTATGTCACTGATCATACCTACCTTCCCCCTTTATATCTCTGCAATTGATCATTTCAGACCCTAGCCTAGTTCCTAGATCTATAAGCTTCATCCAACAAACCCTAAAATCAAACCCTAGTGAGCTTTGAATATCTAGCCTAAGATCTATATTCATCTCTAGTCACTCATTTGGATCATCAATGTTTAGATATGATTTGTTGATGGTGGACAATTGTCAGACACATATGAAGGTTGAACCATTCACCTAGCGACTCCAACTTGATCCAAAGACTCCATTGGCAGCAGGATCCATAAATCGAGATGAGTTCTATATCCAGAAGGTATGCTCCTTTAAAATGAGATCACATTCCAGGTTTTCTGAACCGCATGCCTTGTGTAGATTGGCAGACTTATTTTCCGAAGTTCAAAGATGAGAAAGGAGATGAAGCTACTCTTCACTTGCTCAAATTTCACATGCATGTGTGTAAGCTAAAGGTTTAACTCTAATGATTGTATGATGAAGATGTTCATGGTAACCTTAGAAGGAAAAGCACGATCTTGGTATGAAGGTCTTCCATTTGCTAGTATTTATTCTCTTAAATATTTTCATTCAACATTTTTTGAAAAATATAGAGAATCACATCCTTCTTTGTAATTGGTTGAGGATTATTGTGAACATTTTTAGGTTTTCATCCAAAATCTAGAAAATTCTTATGGTGATGAAGAGTTCATGGATGAAGAGATCCTTGAGGCTTTGTATGAGAGCCCTTTCCATCACTAAGAAGAACAGGTGTCTTCTCGCTTGGATGAAAATGAAACTAAGCATGATCTCAATAACGACATTAAACAACCTGTAGGCATTTCAGAAGAACAAGGGAATGTTAATCCCTATTTTAATGAAGATATGATGCTTATGTATGATAGTCATGTTCTAGCCTATGAGTTTGATGAATCTTTGCAACATAATTGTAAGTGTTTTGATGATCAAAGGTATGAGGATAGTCAATCTGGTTGTTCTTTCTCTATTCTTTTATTTCAATATCAAGTTTATGAAGACCAAGATGAGGTTTTCAATGAAATGTATGAACAAGAATCTATAGAAATTTACCACTCATATCTCTCTCCAGCTCATCCATTTTTTGAAGCACTATTTCAAGGGCAGATTTGTGCAAATTATAATTTTGAATTGGCATGTGTGGAGGTTCTAGACAATGTAATTATGGCATAAAATAATCATCAAACATTGCAAGAACGTTATGAAGAGGAGAGTAGAGATAAATAATAGGTTGTTTTAGAGCTTCTTGCACAGGATGATCTTCCTCCAGGTTCAAAAATGAAGAGTCTGTTGAAGAAGAGCAGTTTGTCCCAGATCTTATGGATGCACACATTTTTGCTATTTTTAATATGGCTACCTCAAACACATATTTTTAAGAAAAAATTTCCCTTTCTCCTCATGAGAGTCAAAAACTTCATGAACATATTCTCTTCTTTCATCTTGACAAAAATTTTGCATTGGAAAATGAAGGGTTTCCTTGTATTTCTGGTAACATTCAAGACATGGCAATGTTCCAGATTATTGAAGACCCTGTTGCCAATTTGTTGTAGCCATTTGGGAAGATGAATTTTCTTGTATTTATGGATCATGAGCACATGTTCAGTGGACAATATGAGTTGCCTATATTTTGTTTTTTTCTACCTTCTCAAAGAAACTACGAGCAGGATTCAAGTAAGTAGCCATTTGCTGGATTGGTTACACTAGAGGGATCATATTGCACGATTATATATATATCTTCAGCAGGTGGTGGTTATCATTAGGATTTGAAGTCGGAGGTGAGGGACCTAAGATCCTAATGGATTGATTCCATGTGTAAGTAAGTTCAATTAGTAGTCAATTTTTTTAGTCAAGTCAAGTTTGTTTTAGTTTTTCTTAAGTTTAATCAGTCAGCCTTTTGACTATAATTTTTTTATTTTGACTCCATTGCCCAATGGATGAGGCTACCTGGTCTACGTTGTTCTTGAAACCTCCTAAAGGAACTTCCATCCCCAGTTGGAGTTGATGTTAGTGTCTATGAGTCACTAGTGATCAAATGTGCTCTTTCAATCTTAGTTGATAGGGTCCTAGGTCAAATTGTTATATTTTCAAATACAATTTTATCATTGGTCAGTGTCTAGGTCTTATTACTACTCCCTCCATGCTAATGGTCATAAAATGTCATCATGGTATTGTCATCACTCCCTGTGATAGGTTACCAATAGAGTGTCTTGGTCATCATTAAATGTCATCATATCATTTTCATGCATACTGCAAGGTTTCAAATGTGTTTAATCATGGTCTTAGATATCCATTTGGTGGCATCATTAGGTCATGTCATCAAAATTCATGTAGGGAGTCATGTCATCACCATAGTCACCATCATGGCAGCTAGTAATTAGGGAAAAGTGTTCAAAAATATTTCAAAGGTACACTTACCTCTCAATAAGATGTAACCTTTCCTAATAAATAGATAAAGTTGTAGTACACTACCTCATCGTGTCATTTCTCAAAAGGACATGTGGTGTCACACCATCACCAAAGAAAAAAATCGACTTTCAAGGAATGAAATGACCATCCAAACATTCAAAAGCTTCATTCCATCCTCCAAGAGCACTTCTCCACCATTGTGCTTCATCTCAGCCATCAGAACCAAGAGTTTTTCATCACCAAACCCTAGCCATCTAGCACGCTACACTTCTGCACTAGCACGTTGCGCTTCTGGGAAGCACACTACGTTTTTGGGTTTGGAGGACAAAGAGAGCAACAAGAGGGTTCATTCCTCATTCTACAGGTTCAATACACTCTAAGAAAGAAGTATAGCCTCTCATCAATATTTTATTCAGTGATCTTCATCAGCCAATGGTGAAAGTCCTCTCCTAGGGTTTCTATGATGCGTTTTTGAGTTATCATAGTGTTTGCATAATTTTAGCCAGAAAAACCCTAGTTTTATTGTTTTAACACCCTCATTCACAATCCATACATCTCCCCAAAAAATTTCCCACACTCATCTCCCTCACTCCCATCATTTTCCACTAAAACCCTAGCCCATGTTGCGTGTTTACCAAATTCTATGTTAGAATTGTGTTTTATCCTTTTTCCCCACTTCCCCTCACTCATTTCAAGTGATTCCACCTCACAAGTCTCCCTAAATGTTATCCCTACCCCGTATAATTTTCCTATAAATTTCCCTAATCCCTATCCCCTTGATTCCCTTACTTAAACTAACTACCCCATTTTCCCCTGTTTTCACTATCCTGCCCTTCCCTTGCCTCCAAAAAAGCTAGGGCTTTTATTGTGAAGACCAACCCCATGGCCAGTAAGGAGAGGAAGTATAAAAGATGAGGGAACATCTCTAAATTTGAACCATCCAATATGAAGGAGATCAATGCTTCACCATTCATCAAAACATCATTTGAAGATGCTGGCTGCCTAGGGTTTTGTGAAAGATTTCAAGAATTGGGTTGCCATGCTAGGTTGACCAGTCTCTTTGCCACCAATTTCAAGAGGAACAAGTCCAACATAGCAGGGATTGACTTCATGGTATCAGCAGAGGCAATTGGCATGATTTTTAGGGTTTTTTGGTCATTTGTTGCACACAAGGACAATCTTACTTCAAAATAATTTTATGAAGTAATGAAGATGAATTTTACAAAAGTGAAAGTGGTTTTTGTCAATCATAGACCAAAGAATGAAAAAATCCTTCCATTTATACACAGGTGTTATGATTTGAGACAAATGCCAAAAATACAATTGTTATAGGAGAGTTGTTGCACTCTAGAAAACTTGAATTCAAGTCCATTTTCTAGTGGTTTGGAGCTGGTTTTTGCAGGATTGATGACTCTATTGTTTATTATACATCATAATATTTGCAACCATACATTTTGCAGTAGCTAACTCATCCAGGAAGGCCTATAAATCACTCTCCAAACTACATGCTGCACTACTACAATTTTTCGTTGCGTCTTTAGTGACCAATTTCAAACTTGGATTTTGAAGAAATGGGATAGTGTTTTTGGAACATGAGAGATGTTTTTTCTAGAACATACTTATCTACAAAAACCTGAGCTAGGTTTGTAAGAAAAATTTTGGTTTGAGATATATTGCTCCATATTTTAGCCCTATTTTGCAGAAAACCAAGTAATTTGACCCTCCAGCAGGGCCTCCAAATGATAAATGGCTTACATGTATGGAAATATCTTGGTCCCTACATCACATATATTGATTTTTTTTTTTTCATTTAAGTTCA
Source organism: Pinus tabuliformis (assembly GCA_031772625.1). NCBI lineage: Eukaryota > Viridiplantae > Streptophyta > Pinopsida > Pinales > Pinaceae > Pinus > Pinus tabuliformis. The sequence continues at coordinate 261,826,177 of CM062816.1, read as the reverse complement.
TATTTTTGGAGAAAAAGTAAAAAAACTAGCCAATTGTCATGTTTCTGCCACCTTTTTGGACCTCATGCTATTCTTCTGGGGTAGTTGTGGAAAATTGAGTTTTAAGTGATCTTGGAGAGGCATTTTTGCATACTTGAAGCTTCAAAGGCCTAGTAGACATCCCTAGCTTTCCAAAAATACCATTTTCAACCAAAAAATACTTTGTGAAGTCCTCCAAATCATCTTGCAAAAATTCGCTACGCTTCTGCACATTTCGTTGCGTTTCTTTGGAGAAACCTATTTTCAAAGTTTTCATGCTCAAGAGTTGATTTTGCTTGATTACTTAGTCTTTAGATAATTCTAAATGATGTAATTAATTGTTCTATGGATGGTAAGAATGTATTTTATGGTAATTAATGCTTTCAATGTCAAACTAAGTCAGTTAGTCTAAACAGGGGGCTGGTTTCTAACCTCCCTAGTTTTAGGTATGGTTAGAGATTTTGATGTAAATAGTTTCTATCATGATGGATTCAACCCCTTAGAGGGGTAAATGTTGTTTTTTATATATATGTAGCCTGATCTAATTCATAGAGATGGTTGGATGTTTGATAATCATTGTTGGGAGCTAGTGTACACTTTTTTTTGCAGTAATACAATAGGAAATTGCAGCTATTATCTTGGGATTATTGTGGTATGCCTTGTGATAGTGCTTTTTCCCTATTTTATCATCATATTGAATATATATTTCTCCTTACTACCATATCTAGGCTTTCTTGTGATCATGTCATAGGTTTTTAACATAATTCATAAGTTATATGCTCTTTTTTAATGAGATTTTCATGCTAGTGTTCTATTTCTTCTAATGAGTGAATTCATGGTTACATGCTCATTCTGATCCTCTATATTTTCATCCCTATACCACAATGAAAACCTAATTCTGTCACTAATCATACCTAACTTTCCCCATTATATCTCTGTAATTGATCATTTCAGACCCTAGCCTAGTTCCTAGATCTACGAGCTTCATCCAGCAAACCCTAAAATCAAACCCTAGTGAGATTTGAATATCTAGCCTAAGATCTATCTTCCTCTCCATTCACTTATTGGATGTGAGATCATAGAGAGAGACCTCTCTGATTTGGTAGGGCTAGCTACCTGATCCAAAGTTGGTTTTAGGTTACCTCCGTCGGTCTCCTTTCTTAGCATAGGGACACTGAGGAGTGCTAACATGATCATTCTCTGCTAAAAAGAACTTGACAGTTGAACTTGTGGATTCTGCATAAGCCTTAGAGGCATCAACCATGGCAGGAGGATGTTTCATAACATTTGACACAATCACCCTCTCCTCCATATGTGCAAGTGACATGTGATCATCCGATAGATGCTTTCTTTTTGCTTGTAAAATCCACTATTGCAACTCATCAAATGGAAGATTGTAGACATCCATTGAGATTGGTTCTAATTATGGAGGTGGTGGAGACTAAGGGGTGACAATGAATGTTCTTAGCATGAGGTCGGTATCTTGGTCCTGTGGTTCTTGTTCCAACTCCATGTCAGTTTCTTGAACCATTTGCTCAATCTACTGAGCAAGTTCCTGAACCCACACCTTCTCACCCTCTCCTTCATTTGCTAGATGTTTTGACTCCTCAACCTGTATAGGCACAATTTTCTCTATCATTCCCCCTGCCTTTCTTTGTGTTCCTATTTCTGATTCTCTTCCTTCTCTCTCCTTCTTAGCTCTTGCTCTTATTTTTTGTTCTTCTCTATTTCCTGCAACTTCCTCTCTTCATCCTCCAACCTTTTCTTCTCTCTCTTCCTCCATTATACTATCTTTAGGCATTGTTGCCTCTTTTCCTCCAATTCTAAAGCTACTCTCTCAGCAAAAGGATATTATCTGAAATTGTTGCTTTGATCAACCTTTGGGTTCTTGACAATCTTCCTCTTCGCTTTATCTTACGTCGCTTTTCTCCTCACTATTTTTGTTGTTGCTGCTTCCTGTGGTGCTGCTACCTGCAGAGCAACTTTCCATTCTATAGCCATGCTAACTAGTTCATTGACTATGGAGGAGTTGTAGCAGTACCTCCAAGGATCTTCCTTGGATCCATGGATAATACACCTTCACACAGTGTCTCTTGCATATGCATTGGGGATCATACAGATTTTAGTCCTTGGTGCAAAAATATAAGTTTTCTAAGTCCTTGGCCTTGGCATCTGTATCCTTCAAGCTCCAGATCTCGTACAATCCAATCCACAAAGGAATAGAAGGCCATGGTGCCTTCCTCCTATGCAGTCCTACTCATAACCCCATGGAGATGTGATATGCAGCCTCTTGGATGACCAACTTATGCATGTCAAACCTTGGTAGCACATGTGGAGGCTTCTCTTCATGAAACATCCTGATGAATGTGCCACTGGGTGAGGCATACGAATCTGCAATGTTAAGTAATGCCTGCATCGTTTCTTGGTACATGCAAGGTGGATCCTGCTCAAAGATCAACTTGTAAACCAGGATGATGAAATGTTTAGGTAGCCTCCCCACGACTCCTTGGTAGCTACACTTAGAAAGCAACTTGCAATAAATGTTCACAACATTCTCTGATGGTTTCCATATCTAACCCATGCTAGGAAACTGATGTTGGGCACAGATTGCATAAAGTAGGTATGCAGACATATAGAATCTCACTTTCTCATCCTTGGGAAGATTCTGGGCATTAGTCACATGCACTTTCAATTGAAGAGCCAACATATATGACTAGTTGAACAACCTTCATTCATTCTCCAACTGATCCAACACAAGCACCCAATTCTGCAGAAAGGTCTTCGTCCTCTCTTGACTGTACAAGTAGCATGCAAAGATGAACAAGAGTTGGTAATCCTTTCTGAGTGACTTAGTCTTGTAGACTTGATTGGGTGTCGACCTGAACCTTGACGGATATTTCACCCAACCCTTCATGATGTCTCTAATGTTGAAATTATTATTTGGGGTATAGAAAAGTGCATCCATGCGGTTCACCGATTGTGGTAAATGATACATATGATGATAGTTTTCCATCCTGAAGGTTGCAAGTTGTGTTCCCCTAGCGATGCTCAATGTCATCATCTAAGGATCGACATGTGAGACAATATAGTGATTTATGTATGCACATGGGAATATGAGGTACCTACATGATTCCTTATAAAAGCCTGACTTGTGGATGTTGACATAGACATACCAATCTTCTAGATCTTCCTTGAAGCTACCTGCGAAGATATCCTTAATTTCCTACCATGTTATATTCATATCCTTCTCTATGAAAAATTGTGTGTCTACATAGAATGGCAAGTTCTTTGACACATTTTGAACTACATCCCCAGTGTTTCTTTCGACATTATCCTTTGATTCAGCTCTCTTGGAAGCCATGTTACCTGTACTATTGAAAACTTTCTTAGCAACTATTGTACCTGGATACAAAGAGGACACTCATGGCATGCAAATGTTATCTTGAAATCAAAAGCATTCAAAAGAGACCAAGGAACAAACTAGGCAACTCTTGGGCAAGATTGTACAATTCTAGATTTTAGAGGTGAGGGACTGTCAGCTGGATTTGTGCATTGCACAGGCCTAGCTATTAGTGGGGAGTTGATTTTGACTGCAACTACCCAATGCACAGTTCAATCTGGTTTGTGCTGGTTGGGACTGCACATTATACAATTCTAGTGGCCAAGGCTCCAGGACTGGCTCATAGAACTACACACTCGTCGTTGGAGCCAGTTATTGGTAGTGTATATGCAATTATTGGAGCCAAGGAAGAGCCTTGATGTCCCAAAATGCATAGTGCATGTCGAGAAGAGCTAGATCCAGGCCAAGGAAGCCTAGATCTACCCAAGGGAAACATGAAAATGAGTATATATGAAAGTGTGAGTGATGGTTGATGTAGATTTGAGTAACTAGTGATGCATGCGATCAAAACAAATGTAGGAATTGATCACACTGAAGAACAATGAAGGTTATGGAGAGAGTGACCGCAACAACAACAGTTAGTGAAAAAATTGGGTTATGCATTTGACATTTAGGAAAAGCAATGAAAAACTTGAAACAACACTTCTACAAGATAAAACAAATCAAAACAACGGTGGTCATTCAATAAAATGGGTAAAACAACACTCTTACAAGCCAAGGAAACAAAAGCGATAGAAAAAACAACAAAAGATTAGGAAAGCAAGACTTACCCAGAAAAGTTGTGATGACTGTGCCGAAGGTTCCTAGATCTCCTCGAGAATGCCATAACTCCAAGATCAAATGTGAAAATGAGCTCTGGTGTCACCCATTAAATAAATTTGATAGATTTAAGGTTTATGGCACAAAGGCCAAAAATCTAGGAAAAAGCGACACATGGCAGAAGTTTCCAAAAATGACTCAAGTGTAACTCTGGCTGCTAAAAATAGATCCCCATTTTTTAGGGATTCTTTTTCACTTTTTCTTTTTTCTTTTTCAATTAAGGGTGTCATGCATACACAGAAAACTATGCAGTTCCAGGGAGAACCAACCAACTCATTGACACATCCATCGGGGAGCTGTTGAGGGAATGCTTATGCACAATTCCTAGGCTGAGTGGCTTTAGCTTCCTATCATCCTCTGAATAGTTTCTCAACTGAAGATAGGTTGCCATTTGGGTCTTTGAAATTATGGAGCTGAAGCTCTCTATTGGCTTGAATTATGCATTTCCTAAGAGTAAGGCTGGTTTCCCTCTAGGGTTGCGCAGATCACCAAGGCAGTGGTAGAACTGGATTGAAACCAAGTGAAGAGACCAGCTTGTGGTTAGACAACACAGTAGGTAAGAAAACATAAGTTGTAAAGAAAACGATAAAACACAATGAAATCACATGTACCTAGTTAGTGTAAGATAAGCTTCTGGGATTTAGTAGGGAAGCTCCAAAATGATGTGTAGGAAAAAAATTCGAGGGTGGTTGTATTCGCTACAACATTGGCAACACACTTGTAGAATTCTAGCTCTTTGTATGGACCTTATCTCGTGTAAAGTGAGTCTAACTCTTCTGGAAGTATTATTTGATTCTTTAATTGTCATGGTTCCTTAACTAGCTTGAGTTAAAGATCTAGTCCCTACGATTCTCTTTATCAGTGAGCACACATACCAAGCCAATTCAACTGAGTTGTTTCGATTGGGGATGAGGGGTATATTGATACACAAGTGATATAGACTATCAGAGTTTTAGTTTCATCTATGATGTTTCTCCACTACCAACAAACCTAGATAGTACCTTGGGGGAGTCACTTCAATAAAACAAGCATCGCCCCAATGCTAGCGAGCCGGTACAGTACCCTCGTGGAGTTACATGCTTCACCTCCCTGCACAGGAATCCTTTCTCTTCTTTCATCTTTATTTTATCTTTATTTTTTTATTTTTTCATTTTTCAAAGAACTGTGCATATGCACTTATTTATTTCATGAGGCGAAAGAGGGATCCCGACTTATTGAGAGTAGAAGATGTTTTCCCTTCAGAGAAGGATGTTTATATATACCTCGGGTATACTTGTTAATGTTTTCCCCCTCACCTTACTCTACTTGACTGAGTTGAAAAGGGTTAACCGAAAATAGAAAACCAATTAGAGTAGGTGGTACTAGTTAAAGTGCACACGTTGTGTCTTCATCAACACTCATTCTGAAAGAAACGTATTTTCCATCCAGGTATCATTGACTAAAAGGATTCAACATCTTCATAAGGAGAGGGAATAAATAGATAATCAAATGTTGATAGTTGTACAAGTCCTCTTGTATTTCAGCCTGCTTATCTCAAGAAGAAAAACATGGTTTCATGGGAAGCTAATCCTACAGGTGCATAAACAAACAAACAAGAAAAAGAAAGCTGTAAAACAAAAGCAAAAACAAGTAAGAAAAGGCCAAACAAGAAAGAAATAGAAAATAAGAAAGAAAACACTACTCCTACTCCTAATCTAAATAGTGCATGGGCCTATTCACGTGAAGTGATATTTCTAATGCAGCCACCGGTGCATTGGTTGGCCCATGTAAGTGAAGGCATGGTTGACAAGAAATATATTTAGGAAAACTAGCAAGCAAGAAAGATAAAGCTATGAAAGCCAACACGCTCGAAGTTTGAATGCGTCCATAGAAAAGAAAGGAGTAAAATCAAATGGAAGGCATTCTGCAGACATATCATGGTGTTGTATCACACTGTGCGTAGATGACAAGCATATGTACATTCGATCTTGACAAACATGAAAACATACAGAAAGAAAAAAAAAATTGTTTCACAAGAAGACTTGCTACATATGACTCCTCCAATGCACGAGCAATAGGATCGTGTGATTCTAGTGGAGGATGTGAAATTTGTAAACTAGATTGATTTTCAATACGAACAAGAGAGTAATGAGGAGCCTATAGTGATTCAACAGATTTCTGATCGGAAGTGGAACTAACCTCAGGGCTGCGAGAACCTGACATAATCATTAGTTTGGGTCAAAGTGCCTCGATAGCCTGAGAGGTCTCCACTTCATCAGAATATGTATAGTCAAAGATTAGTTGATTAGAAATATCAACAACGAGTGAATTAGAACCTGTTGGGTTGTGTTATAGTCTTTCCACGACTAGCCTACATAGTTAACTAGGGGGCAGAGCTGCCCCTTCTTTCCACCGATTGTGCAGCAGGGGGGCGGTATCCCCCCCTGTCTTGGGGTTTGAGGCGGAAATTTTTTTGGACCCTATATTAGGTTGGGCAGACCTACGTATGGTTTTTTGCATTGCTTTTGCACATGGTTTTGGACGTGATGGTTTTCGGTCCATGGTATTGGATGCTTCGATATGTATAAATATGTATTGTAACATTGAAAAGAACATAATGAAAAATCAAGCTGGTAATCCCGGTTTTGGGATCTAGGGGAAAATCTCTATGTATATGTGTTTTATGTGTTATTCTCTTGCATTGTTTATTTTTTATGTTTTAGAATTCATATGCAGGTAATTTCTATACAGGGTTAAAACCTACATTTGGTATCAGAGATGTTTTGGCTTCAAGGGGATGCCTTTTTTGCTGAGGGGTTTTGCTTGGGCCTGTGGTGGACTCTGTTCAGTGGGATATATGTGGGATCGATTTTGGTGGTGAAAGAAGATGGCGAGCAATGGAAAGATAGAGATCAAGAAAGTTAATGGTCAGATTTTTGAGTTGTGGAAACTCAATACAGAGGATTTGTTGGTGGAAAAATATCAGTAGATTGTGGTAGATCCGGCTACTAAACCAACGAGAGTGTGTGATGAAGAATGGAAGAAGTTGGATCGGAAGGCAAAGAGCACAATAAGATTGTGTGTCTTAGATTCAGTATTGCTGAATGTATCAGGGGAAGCTACGGCTAAGGCTTTGTGGGACAAGTTAGGGGCTTTGTACCAATCTAATTCTCTGGTGAATAAACTGTTCATACAGAAAAAGTTGTATAACCTGAGGATGAAAGATGGAGACTCAGTGACAGAGCATTTGAATGCATGTAATACTCTGGTAAGTCAGTTATTATCTGTTGATATTAAAATTTCAGATGAAGATAAGTGCATCAGTTTGTTGTGTTCTCTACTAGATTCGTGGGATAGTCTGGTTATTGCAATAGGTAGCAATGCAACTGCCTTGCAGTTTCATGAAATAGTCTCATCCTTGCTGACAAAGGAGATGAGACGGAAAAATATGGAGAGTTAGAATGGTGATGCCTTTTCTGTATGAGGATGGTCCCAGAAGAGAAACAAAAATAAGTCATCGAGTGGGAGATCTAAATCTCCAGGAAAACCTGTAAAGGTAGTGTGCTGGAAATGTGGAAAGGAAGAGAACTACAAAAGGGACTATAAATCTAAAGCTCTTGACAAAGGAAAGGGATCTGATGATGCTCCTTCTACATAGGCGAAAACCACCTCAGATGAAGGTGGGGATATGTACTCGGCTTCTTCAAGTACACATGTAGATCATGAGGCATGGTTGATTGACTCAGGTGCATCCTTTCACTTCACTCCCCATAGAGAGTGGTTCTGCGAGTATGAGAAATATGATGGTGGTGATGTCTTCTTGGGGATGACAGGAAGGCTAGAGTCATTGGTCGCAGAAAAGTAAAGTTGAAGTTGCAAGGTAGAAGGGTTAGAACACTTTTGAGTGTTCTGCATATTCCTGCATTGGCCAAAAATCTGATTTTTGTAAGCAAGCTGGATGATGCAGGCGTAAAAATAGTGTTTGAGGAGGATACCTACAAGATGGTTTGAGGAGCACTGTTATTGATGCGGGGAGTTTGAATTGGATCTCTGTACAAGCTGCAAGGTAGCACTGTTGTTGATGGGTGCAACAGTTCTTTGGTTCGTGAAAGTGGAGCAAAAAATCTAGTGGTCTCTAGAGAGAAGACCATGTTGTGGCATCAAAGGCTTGGACATAATGGAGAGAAGGGCCTTTGAATACTTCATGTTAAAGATATGGTGAAAGGTATGAGTAATAGCCCTCTGGATTTTGATTTCTGTGAAAATTGTATATATCGGAAGTAAAATCAGGTAAGTTTCCCCTCTAGTGGTAAGAGGATGAAACAAATATTAGAGCTTGTGCATAGTGATGTGTTTGGACCTGTGAAGGTTCCATCACTAGGTAAGTCTGTGTACTATGTATCATTTATAGATGACTTCTCAAGGAATACATGGATATATTTCCTTAAGAAGAAAACCAAAGTCTTTAATAGGTTTAAAGAATTTAAGTCTTTGGTGGAAAACTAGACAGAGAAGAAGATAAACGTGCTGAGGACAAATAACGGTGGAGAGTTTTGCAGTAAGGAATTTGAAGAATTCTGTAAGAAGTGTGGTATAGCATGGTAGAAGACTACTCCATATACACCTGAGCAAAATGGAGTTGCAGAAAGAATGAACAAGACATGGATGGAAAGGGAAAGAAGCATGCTCAGTGGTGCCGGGTTAGGACAAGAATTCTGGTAGAGGCAATGGAGACAGCATGTTACCTGGTCAATAGATCACCTTCATTAGTGTTGGAGGATAAGACTCCATAAGAGGTATCAACTGGTAATAAATCCTCTCTTTCACATCTGAGGGTATTTGGATGTGATGCATATGTACATGTTCGAAAGGAGAAAAGAACCAAGTTGAATAGTAAATCTGAAAACTACATCTTTATTGGATACAAGGATGGTTTAAAGGGTTATAAGATTTGGAACCCTGTAACAAGGAAGGTTGTGTACAACCAAGATGTGGTGTTCAGAGAGGTGAAATATGTTATTAAACATGAAGTCCCATCAAAGGAACCATGGAAGATAGAGTTTGAGCTAAAGGAGGAAGAATCAGACTCTACAGCAAAGGAGGAATCAGAAGATGAAGAGCCACAAACTCTGGGCGTGAGAATATTAGCTCGAGAAAGAAGGTAGCCAGAAAGGTATAGTTCATCTTCTTTCTGTTCAAATTTTGCTTTATCTATTACTGATGATGATGCCAGAACTGTGAAGGAAGCAATAGATTCAGAGGATGGAAAACTCTAGAAAGAGGCCACGGTTGATGAAATGGCATCTTTGCACAAAAATGAGGCTTGCGATCTGGTGGAGTTGCTGGCTGGAAGGAAACCCATTGGTAGCAAATGGGTGTTCAAGAAGAAGACAAATGCAGAAGGAAAGGTGGAGAAATGCAAAGCTCGGTTGATAGAAAAAGGTTATTCCCAGGTGCCGAGAATTGATTTTGGTGATATTTTTTCTCCTGTTGCCAAGGTAGCTTCTATTAGATTACTTTTATCTGTTGCTACTGCTTTTGATTTTGAGGTAGAACAGATGGATGTGAAGACAACATTTCTTCATGGGGATCTAGAAGAGGAGATCTACATGAAGCAACCTGAAGGTTTTTCAGTGAAGGGTAAGAAAGAACTGGTATGCAAGTTAAAGAATTTTCTATATGGGTTAAAACAGTCACGAAGGATGTGGTATTAGAAATTTGATACATTTATATGGGGACTTGGCTTCACCAGAAGCAAAGCATATCACTGTGTGTATTTTAAATTAATTGGTGACCATGTTATTGATCTAGTCTTGTATGTGGATGATATGTTTCTGGTTGGAAATGACAAAGAAATTATCTAGGATTTGAAGACCCAATTGTCCTCCAAATTTGACATGAAAGATCTTGGTGCTACAAACTATATTTTGGGTATGGAAATTAAAAGAGATAGGGAAAAGAGGAAGCTCTGGTTAAACCAGAGGAAGTATGTCGAGACAATATTGCAGAGGTTTAATATGTAGGATAGTAAACCAGTGAAGGTTCCTATTCCTATAGGTGTAAAGTTATCTGCTAAACAGTGTCCCAAGACACATGAAGACAAAGAGGACATGTCCCGTGTTCCATATGCAAGTGTAGTTGGTAGCCTGATGTATGCGATGGTCTGTACTAGACCAAAAATTGCACATGCAGTGGGAGTATTGAGCAGGTTTATGTCAAAACCACGAAAGGAGCATTAGACAACAATGAAGCTAGTTTTCAGGTATTTGCATGGCACTAGTGATTATGGTTTGTGCTACAAAGGAAGACCAGGATTGGACAGAGTTTCGGATATCCGTGGCTTTGTTGATGCAGATTGGGTTGGAGATCTAGATCAGAGAAGATCTACAAGTGGGTATGTGTTTAACCTATTTGGAGGTGTAGTCAGCTGGATGAATAAGAAACAATCTGTAGTGGCATTATCAACTATAGAAGCAGAATACATGGCAGCCACTCATGAAAGAAATGAAGAAGTTTGGTTGCAGTGATTGTGTTCAATTATGGGGTTAGTACAGGGAGCTATAAGGATATACTGCGACAGCCAAAGTGAAATTTTCTTGGCAAAGAACCCTGCTTATCATTCAGAGACAAGAACATTGATGTTCAATATTGTTGGGTAGCGAAGGGATGGTTTTGGGGCTCAAAGCCCACAATTTTGGGTAAAAGTATGGTAAAAGCTCCACAAGGTGCACGGAGCACAAATTGTAATAAGTCGAGTCAAAGGATTGTCCTCCCAAACATAATATAAAATAAAGAAGCGAGGCTCTAAGGGTAGAAGGTAGTTTTTAGTTTTGATCTTGAATGTTATGGGTTTATGAAGGCAATATTTTATCAGCATCCGTAAGTCCGAGTCGAGGGTGTTGATAGATAGATAGAGGCTCTGCAGCTGTGTGCACAGAGGCCGGGTAGAGTCTGCAGATGTGTGCATGGACCCCTGCAGCTGAGTGCGTAGGGTGGATCTGGTTGTATTGACAAAAGATAAATAAAGATAAGACTTTGTGTGCTTTAATACGAATCTATCTGTTGCTTATGTTCTGAATTTATACACTCGCTTTTTGTTAATTATGATTACGCATACTAGGTTTTATTATTAAATGTTTTCTTAAAGACTATAAGAAGAAGATCAGATGTATAATAAATTCATTAATAAGAAAGCGCATTTGTGGGGATCTACACGGAAGATCGACAGTAGTACAGAGTGGTGCGAGGCTGCAGAATGGTTCGCGACCCATCCAGACTACATCAAGACATCCCAAGGGTGCAAAAACCTAGTTCGAGCACCCTCCCCTACTACCTTGGGTGAGACTTCAATCCGCGCTCCGTGGACTATTGCCCAAAGGGCCGGTAGTTGCGGGATTTGTTTGGCTAATAACTCTTCCAAACCTGGGTCAGGCTCCAAAAAGCCAATAAATATTTCCATTGCCGGGACCGGGATCTGCCTAAGGGATGCCTACTGTCGGAACACTGGAACCATACGAAGAAAGAACTTGAAGATTGGTTGGATCAGAAGCTTCATGAGTTTGTGGTACAGGAAAACAAAAATCTACGGATCTCTGACGAAAGCTGGCTAGATCACTACATATACATAGAAATCCACGAGATCTTCTTTGCATCCTTCTTGAAAGAATTGTACGAGTGGATCGCAAGGCTAGTTGATAGTCAGAGAAGGTGCAAACTAGATCAGCCCATCATGTGGACACCGGAGTTGGTGCATAGGCTGGAAGCATCTAAAAATAAAATCGTGTGGGCAGTAGATCACTGGTTGGATCGAATAATAGGAGGGTTTATCACCGAATTCACAATAGACACAATTGTGAGTTACAGTGAAGCGGAAAGGCGCTTTCTCCAAGGACTGCGGGGTAAGTACATCAAATCGTTGAACACTTGGATTAAAATATTGTTATGTGAAAAATGGGTTATGCGCATCCATTGATGTTTGGGGTAATGCGGAGCGGAAGGGCTAGCAAGGGACTGAAGGATTAGAGAACAGTCCTCTGATTTCTATTTCACAAGAAAGCGAGGAGGAGCTCACAAGATTCTCTCCAAGAAGTGCAGTCTGATTGATAAATCAGCGCATTCCACTGGTACCACCACCATCCACGCCATCCCCCAATTCACCTACATCGAACCCACCTTTGCCTACCCCATCTCTGCCACCATCGAGGGTCAGAATGGTGAGTGCGATCAAGTTGCCGGTGTTTAGAGGCATGGGAAATGAGGAACTAGATCAGTTCTGGTTCGTTGTAAAGGCTGTATGGGAAGCCCAAGGCATAACGGATGATAACATCAAAAAGGCTACGCTGGTTAGTGTGCTACAGGATTGCGCTTTGATGTGGTATATAAAGTACTCGAGTGACCACCCGAACATGGGAATAGTGACGATCTAGGATGCATTGAACAAAGAATTTAGCCAGCCAAAATATGAAACGCAGTCGATCATCGGGTTCAAGGAGATCGTGATGCTACCTGGTGAAACCCCGTGGGATCTGGATTAGAGATTGAAGAGTACAATCCATGAGGCTAACATGATACTAACAAAAGCACAGCACCGCGTGTGGCTTGTGGAATCTATGACACCACATCTGAGGATGGCAGTGTCACAACAAAAGATCTCAACCCAAGCTGAAGCATTAGAGATAGCGATGAGGTTGCATGAAACTCCAATACAGGCTCCGGGGTTGGGATTTTAGCAAATCCACGTGCACCTACAAAACCTATGCTTGGAGATGAAAAGTTTGAAGCAAGGTAACGTGCCCCGATTGGAGGCGCGTGAAGAAGTGTGGTGTATCAAATGCAAAGGCCAAGGTCACGATAAGGACCACTGCTCCGTATTCGCAAACTATGTGGTGGGGGGGGGGAACCAATGCCATTGCAACCAGAGGCACAAGTAGTGTCGAGCACGGCGCCCGCCCGTTGGTGCGCAATCTGTCAGGTGGGAGGAAAGTACACTACAGACAATTGTCAACTATTGCAGAAATTTATACAGCCCCCTATAGCTATTTTGCAATTTTTGTAGATTGATGGGCCATGATGAACGAAATTGTTGAAGTTATGAGTTTTTGATGGATCGGACACCTGCTTACAGGATGTAGACAGAGGCGCGAGTTCAGGATCTAGCTGCAACAACAGCGCGTGGTGGATTCCAAGGACATGGGAGGGGACGAGGGATGGGACCTGGACGAGGGCATGGACAATTAATCTGGTACAATTGTGGAGGACCTGGGCACTACACCCGTGATTGCATGAACCTGACCAGGACATGTGGCCCATACTATTACCAATTTGATCATGAAGTAGTAGATTGCCCCACACTAATTGCACAAATGCGTGAAAAAGGGGTGCTTCAAACTACTCCCGCTCAGAATGTCCAAATGATGAAGGTTGAACCGCACGAAGAGGACCCTAACGTGAACATGGTACTTAGAAGCAATGCCACTATAGGATAAGATAAGGGGAAGCAACCCGAGGCGGATACATGGGTTTGCAAGGCCCCTACAAAGCAACCTGAGTTTGATTTGGAACACGCGAAAGAAACATTTATGGAGGCCAAAAAGAGCTTCACGAATGCTTCTAATTCAGGTGGCAAGGATCAAGCTAAGCCAAAAATGGATCCTTCCATGTTAACTACCTTTTTAGAAACCTGCATGAAGCTACTACGGGACAATAAAGTAGTTAAGGGGTTGCAAGAATTGATAACTAGGTGCACAAGGTCGAGTGAACTACACATGGTCCAGAAACTAGGCAAGCATGGTTTGCACACTGGGCTGGAAATGCGGTTGACTGCCCAAATTGGTGACTATGAAATGGATCAGGTTGTTCTGGATTTAGGGTCAGATGTGAATGTGCTACCTAAACAAACCTGGGAGCGTAGGGGCAAGCCCGCGGTTCAGTGGTCTCCTATTTAGTTACGGATGGCGAACCAACAGAAGATCTTGCCTATAGGAAGACTGCAAGGAGTTACAGTAGACATTGAAGGTGTGAGCACACAGATAGATTTTGAAGTGATAAAAATTGTGGATGAAAATAACTCGTAAAAATTAGGGATAGACTGGGCCACAGATATGAATGGAGTAATCAACCTAAAGTGATGAAAGATGATATTCGAGAAAAAGTCTCTTCGTGTCGTGGTTCCGCTGGACCCAGCCAAAGGGGCGCGCTATATTGAGCCTATGCACGATGATGATAGTGATGATGAATGGGACTATATTTACCAGATCATAACACAAGATCAAGATCAGGTGAATCCAACAGCAGACGGAAGACTTTCATGGCGACAATTTCTGCATGTTGGATTCAGATGAAGAAGTAGAACATTGGCAGAATCGACTACATGAGGTGACAACGCTAAATTGTAACCTGATGAGCAGATCACTGCAGCATGTGACGACCGAAGTAAGGACGCTACCAGTAAGTGATGGCGCAACAAATGAGGAGAAAGGTGTAGACTGCTGGGGAACTACAACTATGAAGTGGTAGTAGGAAAATGCCCGGAAAGTGGTTCTGCGCGCAAACTGGTGGACAACACCTCAGAGAATTAGGTGGAACAAGCATGAATGAAAAAGGTAGCTAAAGGTACGGGAGGGAGGTCCTCAGCGTTGACTGTAGGTTGGGCAGCTAGTACAGAGTGGTTTGAGAGCCAACTTCTGACAAAAGATGCAACTGTGTGCTGCGAAACCACTGCTGTGACTAAACTCGTGCGTACCAAGGGTTCGATGGGCAGTTAGGACCATAAACAAGGCAGAGCATGCAAGGATGACCATATTTTCACCAAAATCAGGTGAAACTAGGTAGGCTAGAAAAGTTCCCCGCACACTGCCCTAGTAGTTCGAACTAACCTGGGCGAAGGCATTAAGAAATTGCATGAAGCTATTTGGGGAAGCAACTTGAGACATCACGAACTTGATCAGGAATGGGAAAGGTTGAGGAGGAAAAATGTGAGGTTGGACAAAGAAATTAACAAAATAAAATGTGGAGTCGCATAATTGGGCTGCGTGAATTTGAGGAAAAGGGAACTAGACTTGGCTGGCTCTCCTACGACACTAGAACAAACTGCAACCCTACTATCATGGTTGTGATCGCACCCTAATGAATGGAGAAGCATAGAACACGACACGCTACTAAATGCCACGATACACAAAGGGAGCCCACAGCCCAAGCTAGCAGGAAAGTGGAAGCCTTGCACAAGGGGTGCGACCACCTGACTATCCATAGGAGGCCTAGTCTTAGCGTCTCACGTAGTTGGAAGATGACACAAGACTATAAAGAAGCTTGTAGGGAGGTTGTGTGGCACAGACGTAGAGCATAGGATCAGTATGCAGTATCGAGCGCAGCCACACCAATGGGGCTGCGCTGCCACATTGGAAGATTGGGAGGTGACCGTTAATGTCGCTATTCATGACAAGAAGTTCAGATTACAGCAGAGAGGAGCGAGTGGCAGGCCATTAAGGCAAGAGTTCCGAGATAGATACGAAAAGATCTACCGCCAAGAATACATTAATGCATTGATAGTGGAGGGAGGGCTTACATTCAAACTCACGCAGTCCTACAAAAATCCTTGGCCAACATTGGGATATTTGAGATTTGAGCTAGTATAGAGTAGTAACCACCCAACTATCAGGCCTTCGATGAGTACCATGGCTAGAACATGAGCAAGGTTCACGGAAACGTTGCATCTGGCCCAAAAGCACCTAAAAGAAGTAGCTACTGCCCCCGAGGTTCCAAAGTCCCCTCGTACACCGAAACCCCGAAAAGACAAGAAGACTATGGGGCTAGTTCAGGCATAACCGAGATTTAGTAAAGTGTTAGTGGCAGAAAAGGGCAAAGCAATCACCACTGAAATCGATGAAGATGAGGAAGCTTTCCAGGACCTGATCACTCGGATTGAAGCACAAGATGATGAAGCAGAGGATGTTGTCCAAATACCATCGCTACCACCATATATCTCTCCATGGCATGGGATAGCCAAGATATCAAAGGACCTGGACACTGCAAAGAGTACGCTCCAGACCCCACTTCTCCTGGATGAGATAAGATTTGATGGTCTGCTACTGGGCCAAATACCAAGTATCAAGTTCAAAGATTGGGATCTTGCAGATAGTGAGAAGTTCCCTCAGTTGGCCGAAGATAAATTAATGTAGCAGAAGTGGCTAAGGGGTGTGGAAAAAGTGGGATTACTCAATCTGAGGTGGATACCCCACTATCACCACGCGGCCATCACCATTTTTGTTATCTGACAGCTACTATGTCTGGTACATGATGGGTATCTCTGGTTGGAAGAACCCATTCCCATCATGGTCGATTTAGTACACCAACTTACCCATATGCCTACTAAAGGGAGCGACCCCATAGATATAGCCAGCACCAGTAGCGAGGTGGGTCTTGCCAAAGAAATGAAGGCTAAATATAAGTTGGAAAAGCGGAAGCACGAGTATGTCATAGCAAGCATCAAAGCCCAAGGGGTGGCTACTAGCCAGTAAACTCATGAGGAAATGCCATGCAGATGAGGTGCCAGCTCCTGTCATTGCGCTTGCGGAGTAGTGTGCCGAAGGGGTTCAGTTCAACTGGGCACAGTTTCTATGCGATGAATTTTTGAACAATTGTAAGGAAGCACAGGAGAAAGGTAAGACTTTCCATTATGCATGGTTGCTACTATCAATCCTTCTTGTTGCAGGAGAATTGCTGCAGGGTAGCCAGTTTCCCAGCATCGCGAAGAACCTACCTGAAGCAGTGTGGTATAACTAGCTCTAGGCCACAAAGGACACAATGAGCATTCGTGACATCAAGGTATTTTGGACATTCATGGAGGTGAGTATCCAGACAGGGATTGCTTGTAGATTGTGGTTGTCCCAAATAGTATACACGAATTTGCAAAGCACGGCCGAGTTCAAAGTGCACATGCATAACCTATATATCCGGGCGTGGAAGGATCCAAAACAAACATGGGTAAAGCTTTTGTTCATTGCAATAGACGATGCAATTTACGAGGTACTGGCAGCATGGCTTTCGGAGTGGCACACCCCGGATGTGGCCTTATTAGAAAGGATGGCAGCACAACAGTGAAAGAAGCAAATCCAGCTGCAACTCACTAAACTGGCGGAAAGGACACGTCAGGGACAAGAGGCCACTTCGCAGCAAGAGGCGACCAAGGAAGTAATAGCCAAGGAGCTCACGGAAGATCAGGAAATGTCATTGGAACAGGACATGTAGAGGGAAATAGAGACACAAGAACACATGGACCATCCCACAAAATCGACCCAAGGCAAGAGGCCGCGCCTCAAGGAATCACCACATATACACAAAATGTTAAAGATAGAAAAGACTTTGGAGAAAGAGTTACTTAACAACAGCGAACCCACGTGCAATATCACTCTAGGTGCATTGGAGGAGCTGATGACAGAGCAGACAACTATGCTGGGGGAGCTCAGAGTGTAGCTGCAGGTAGTACAGGTGCGACCCCCGAGAAGGATGATCCCAAACGTAGCATATGACACAGCTATAGCCGAGCAGATGGTGCACACCCTCACAATGAACACATTAGTGTTGCCAGCAGGCACTGTCTTAGTCGAAGCAAAAGGTGACATGCAAAGTTGGGGATTAAATCTGGCCGCCCTTCCTAGAGAAACCCTATACCAACTAATGGATGGGGTAACTGCTAAGCTTCTTGCCATGGAAGGCCGCACCCTCTAAATATTAATGGAGCACAAGGCGAATCTGGAGCAAGTCAAGCTATAGCATGATGACTTGGTCGCACACAACCAGGGAGTCGAACAGGTTGTGGCAGAGGCCTGCAACAAGGTACCAGAATTGGCTGTCCCAGCAGAACTTCCTATAACTGACAAGATTCATCACATGGCCGCAAGATTCCGTACGGCCCAAGAGGAGGCCACGAAAGCCCAGTGGGAATTAAATTTACAAATTGTGGAGCTAAGACTGAAGACGCAGCCACCCACACCCCTGGAAGTCCGAGAGCAGCGCCACAGGGAAATTCAAGCTAGACTAGAAGTGATAAAGCTCATTGTCCAAGATTTCTTAGAATTGTTGGATTAGTCCCTCCCGACGCTCACATCCCTCTAGGAACACCCAACACTACAGTAGGTAGAAGCAGAAGCACGAGAGTTACATCAGGCTTGTGACAAATTCTGGGGAACTGTGCAAATGGTTGCCATCACGCAGCGATTGGGCAAAATGAGGGAGGCCTAGGCTCTCAAAGCACAATTAGACGCTGCTCGGTAAAAGGAAGCAGTAATTAAAGAACGCATCCAACCATGGATTAATGAAGCATTTGCAGTTTCCACCAACATCGAGGGAAAGTTAACACACATGCAGGTAGTATATGAACTCGGCCAAGCAACGTAAACTGATACTGATGCATCGATGGCTCGCGTAGAACGGGTACAGCAGATGGCAGAAGATTTTGCTGCGGATGTAAGCGAAGCACAAAAGTTGTTGAATGACTTCTGCACGAAGATTGCTGCACCAGCCGAGTGACTCGTTGTGTTAGGGGTCTTTTGGGTAGCAAAGGGCCCGCGTAATGGTTTTGGGGCTCAAAGCCCACAATTTTGGTTAAAAGTATGGTAAAAGCTCTACAAGGTGCATGGAGCGCGAATTGTAATAAGTCAAGTCAAAGGGTTGTCTGCCCAAAAATAATATAAAATAATAGGAAGTGAGTCGGCCTGCCCATGGTCTGTGGACAATGGGGATGTATAAATAGAGCGAGGCTCTAAGGGTAGAAGGAAATTTTTAGTTTTGATCTTAAATGTTATGGGTTTATGAAGGAAATATTTTCTATGCGTCTGTAAGTTCGAGTCAAGGGTGTTGGTAGATAGATAGAGGCTCTGCAGCTGTGTGCACAGAGGCCAGGTAGAGTCCGTAGCTGTGTGCACAGACCCCTGTAGCTGAGTGCGTAGGGCGGATCTGATTGTATTGACAGAAGATAAATAAAGATAAGACTTTGTGTGCTTTATTGCGAATCTATCTGTGCTTATGTTCTGAATTTATACACTGGCTTTTTGTTAATTATGATTGCGCATACTAGGTTTTATTATTAAATGTTTTCTTAAAGACTATAAGAAGAATATTAGATCTATAATAAATTCATTAATAAGAAAGAGCATTTGTGTGGATCTACATGGACGATCTATAGCAGTACAAAGTGGCACGAGGCCATAGAATGGTTTGCGACCCATCCATACTACATCAAGACATCCCAAAGGTGCTGAAACCTAGTTCTAGAACCCTCCCCTACTACCTCAGGTGAGACTTCAGTCCGCGCTCCATGGACTATTGCCGAAAGGGCCAGTAGTTGCAGGATTTGTTTGGCTAATAACTCTTCCGAACCTGGGTCAGGCCCCAATAAGCCAACAAGTATCACTTTGTGAGGGATATGATAGAAGACAAAAAGGTGTTGCTAGTAAAGGTAGACACTTTGAAGAATACTACAGATGCATTAGTAAAATCTATGAGCTCTGAGAAGTTCTCTTGGTGTAGAGAAACAATGGGCATTTCAGGGCTGGATAAATGACTAAGCTCTCATGTGGAAAGAAAACAACAAGTGGGAGAATGTTGGGTTGTGTTATATTATTTCCATGACTAGCCCACATAGTTAACCGGGGGGTTTGAGGGGGGACAGAGCCCCCACTTCATTGTGTCGAATGTGTAGCAGGGGGGGCGGCAATGCCCCCTATCCTAGGGGTTTGACAGGGGTGGGTAGCCCCCCTTTATGGGGTCCAGGGTAGCACCACGAGGAAATTTTTTTGGACTCTATATTAGGTTGGGTGTACCTACCTATGGTTTTGTGCATGTTTTTCGCACATGGTTTTGGACACAATGGTTTTTGGTACATGGTATTAAAAGCTTCGTCATGTATAAATATGTAATGTAACATTAAAAGGAACATAATGAAAAATCAAGCTAGTAGTCCCAGTTTTGGGTTCCAGGAGAAAATCTTTGTGTATATGTGTTTTATGTGTTATTCTCCCCCATTGTTTATTTTCTATGTTTTAGAATTCATATGCAGGTAATTTCCGTATGGGGTTAAAACCTACATTTGGTATCAGAGTTGTTTTGGCTTCAAGGGGATGCCTTTGTTGCTAACACGTTTCGCTCAGGCCTGTGGTAGACCCTATTCAGTGGGAGATCTACGGGATCAATTCTGGTGGTGAAAGAAGATGGTGAGCAGTGGAAAGATAGAGATCGATAAATTTAATGATCAGAGTTTTGAGTTTTGGAAAATCAAGAAGGAGAATCTATTGGTGGATAAAGATCAGTGGATGATCAAATGAATGAGTAAAAGTATCACGACAAGTATGATCAAAAAATTTGATATGTGCATCGATATCCTCATGATCTGACAAATCATATAGAGGGGTTGATGAGAAGAAAAAAATTTCACCCTCTATATTTTTAGAAATGAAAGATGACAGATTGGATAGACTCGGGGATAAAGATTTGTCCTCTCCGGAATCAAATGATGGACTGACATCCTATGTGTCCTATGAATAATCGGATGTAGAAACATCTGGGTATGAATTTTCACGAGGAAAATTAGAAATAGCAAAATCACAGAAGATTTCAAGATAAAGCGGATGAGGGTGCAGAAAGAAGGAGGTCATCCTTCACCGCGACTTCTTCTTCAGATTCCAACACATACTCATAAAAAATGATAGCATAGGTTGGCTACTCAACACCAACTCCGTCGACAACTTGATCCTCATGAACAACAAATGTGGAGTCTGGAACAGATAAACAAAACATAGTAAAATCTGAAGGATCATAGGAACCAAAGGACAAAGGTTGAGAGAATGAGATCACGTGATAACCATCAAGGTTACAGTCCAAATCTACGCAGATATCTAGACAAGGTGGGGTGAGAGGAGGTGACATCTCAATAGATTGGTTTGCAACTTCTCCCACCTCATCCTGCAGAACTAGAGTTGTTTGATGAGAAGTCGACGAAGATTCACTCGTGACAATGACCTTGTCTGGCATATGTTTGGAAGCTCTAACACTGAGGTAAGCTGGGAAGGGTTCAAATGATTCTAACTCATGTGGATTTTCAGAGACCTAAAGAAAATTCTGAAATATTTCCTTGAGAAATTTACAATCAACTTCATCTTCAGAGAATTGAAAAGAAATATTACATAAGGATTCCAAAAATTGCACAATAGATTTATTAGGAGCTTTCTGTAACTCCATAAATTTTTTATTAACTACTTTATGGTCATAACGGAAGAAAGAATTACCTAAATATCTGATCATGTGATTAAAAGAGTGAATAGAGGTTGCAAGAAATGTGAGACACTATTTCTTAATGTGCCTTTCCAACGTGTAAGCAAACAACCCACATGAAATGTCATACGAGGGGACTTCATTCCACTCACAGAAGCCAAAAAAGGAAACTATGTGTCTTAACAAGACTATTCCACCTTCACTAATGTATTTGAATAATGACAAGTCATCGATGACATCCTCCGACACTTCGAAATCATGTGCATGAGTAAAACATGTCAGTGTTGAGATTGGGATGTAAGTCATGAATGATGTGCATAGATTCAAAACAAACTTTTAGGGCTTAGCTTGTCATCTGGCACTCCTTCTAGCTCTAGAAATTTTGATGGTGTTGGACCTGCCAACATCTAAACGAGATCTTGCTAGCAAGAACTCCTAGCTAGACCTCAGACTGTTTGGAGTAGGAGTCCCAACAGTGGGTGGTAATGTAGTGCCTTAACTGTGGTAGTGCGCAGAGGTAAGTATGACAGTTTTGGTCGGAATAAAGTGTGTGACCTTGCAGTGAGTCAAGTGGGATGCATGGGGTTTCTGACACACAGAGGGGAAAAGGAAGTGTGTCCCTTAGAAGTTGTAATCGTACATAGCCTGAAAGGAATGCACGAGCGGAATGACATCACAAACTGGAAGTGAAATAGTCCACAAACCAAAGTGACTAGTTAATCCAACAACAAGCCTTCAACAAGATTCATACAATTTCATACAAAATAGTTCATACACAAATGAATAAGTTAAAGAACATACATTGTTAAAGAAACTTGAACAGTCCAACTACAATAACAACATATGCATGAAAATGTGTTGGCTCAGTTATATTATTAAGTGAAAGTTCCATGCATACATAAACCATTGACATGCAATATCCCCAATAGCAAAACATTACAATCAACAATGCATGCTCCCCCAAATAAGTGTACTCACATTACGATGTGGAGAAGCCAAGGCTCGTCACAATACTCCCAAGCCTTCACTAAGAAATGCCTAGCCAAAAGCTTGGATCCCAAAATCCTCTACTATGAGTTATGAGGTTCTATATAACAAAGGGTGGGGTGGCCCTTGACATTCCCCTATGACTCTTAAACTCCTTTAAAACTAACTCTTTACATTACATAGTGACTATTCACATTCCACTAATGGCACTTGGAATTTCACTTACAATATATTTACAAATAATAATACAATTTACACATATACCCATGTGGGAAAAAATAGGCTTGAGTCATCCTAGCAAAACAAATATCATCACTCGGAAGCTTAGGGAAAGTCTAACTCGGTAACATCCTGTTTATGGTATTTGGTGATGAACTCATACCAATCTTGGTACTATGGTATGGTGTCCCCCTACTATTTGGTGATTTCTTTTTGAAAACAGACTCTTTCCTCCATGGCTTCTGGGTATATGGTCCTGGAACCTTTTTCTAACTCATCTTGAAGCATGCTTGACATTGTTCTGAGTGTGGATGGACCACCGACGTACTTGTGTATGTTTTATGTGCTCAAATACAAGTCATTATTAGTGGCCTCTCGCATCAACTACTCCATGTACCTGTTGACCTAGAATGGGATTTGGTTCTACTTAATGGCTTGGGTGAGGGAAGTGATTGAAGGTATCCTATGTGTCCTCACTATTACATCTAGACTCTTGAACAATCATGCATAGGAAGCCTCATTTCTAGTGATGAGCATAGGGAGTTTCTCATAGTTTCAAATGAACATCTGAATTCGTGCTTTGTCTAGCTCTGCCTGTGTCTGCATTATCTTCTACAAGTAAATTGGGGCTCACTTTTAACTCATTGTCCATTCTTGTAAATGCGCAATAGCAAGGTGTATGTCCTTGAGAGTTTGGACAATATTCATGCACCACTTCTGAAAACCATACATATGGACAACCACCTTGTGCACGATGACAAATCCACCATAACTTTTCTTCAGGATGGTCTCAAGAGTCGATACTTCAGCAGGTATCACTTTACTCATCTCTGTCATACCTGATCTTGTAGGTTGTTTGGTCCTCTGCCTAGCCTCTTGCAATTCCTTTGCAATCCATTCATTCTTTGCTAACAAGAACTTGATAGTTGAGCTCGTGGCTTCTGCATAAGCCTTAGATGAATCAGGCATGGAAGATGGATGTTTCCTAACATCTGACACAATCACACTTTCCTCCATATGTGTTGGTGAAACATGATCATCCAAGAAATTCTTTATTCACACCAATACAATCCTATGTTATGACTCTTTAAATGAAAAATTGTACACATCCATCACTAGATCATCATCAAGGAGAACAACCTCTCCTTTCTCGCTTGGGACTGGTTCTGATTCTGGAGGTGGTGGAGACTAAGGGGTGACCTCAGATGTTCTCGGCATGCAGTCGGTATCTTGGTCCTGTCACTCCTGTTCCAACTCCATTTTCATTGTTTGAATCATTTTCTCAATCTATTGAGCAAGTTCCTGAACCTGCACCTGATCACCCTCTTCTTCATCTACTGGTTGTTCTTACCCCTCAACCTATATAGGTGCAATTTTCTTTGTCATTGCACCTTGCCTTTCTTCCTGTTCCTATTTCTACTTCTCTTCCCTCTCTCTCCTTCTTAGCTCCTACTCTTCTTTCATCTTCCTCTCTACATCCTCCAACCTTTTGTTCTCTCTCATCCTCCATTCTACTCTCTTTAGGCATCTTTTCCTATTCGCCTCTAATTCCAAAGTTTCTCTTTCAACAAGAGGATATTCTCTGAACTTGTAGCTTTGTTGAGCTTCTACATTCTCAAAAATATTCCTCTTTATTTTGTCCTACATAGGTTTTCTTCTCACTACTTCTGTTGTTGTTTCCTGTGGTGTTGTTTCTTGTAGAGCAGCTTTCCATTCTATAGCCATGCTGACTAGTTCATTGAGCCTAGAGGAGTTGTAACAATACCTCCAAGGATCTTCCTCTTCCCAATGAAAAGTCTCGTGGATCCATGGATAATACACCTTCACACAGTGGTTCTTGCATATGCAGTGGAGATCATATGTATTTTATTCCTTGGTTTCGAACTCAAAGTTTTCTAAGTGCTTGGCCTCGACATCTGCATCCTTCAAGCTCCAAATCTCGTACAATCCAATCTCTAAAGGAAGAGTGGGCCATGGTGTCTTCTTCCTCCTGTGTAGTCTTGCTAATAACCCTATGGAGATGTGATATGTAGCCTCCTGCATGACCAACTTATCCATGGCAAACCTTGGTAGCACATTTAGAGGCTTCTCTCCGCCAAACATCCTGATGAAGGTGCCACTGGGTGAGGCATACCAATATACAATGTTAAGTAATGTCTGTGTTGCTTATTGGGACATGCAAATTGGATCCTAATCAAAGATCAACTTGTAAACTAGGATGATGAAATGGTTAGATAGACTCATCATGACTCCTTGGTAGCTGCACTCAGAAAGAAACTTGCAATAAATGTTCACAACATTCTCGGATGGTGTCCATCTCCAACCCATACTAGGAAACTAATGTTGGGCACAAATTGCATCAAGTAGGTACTCGGACATATAGAATCTCACTTGCTCATCCTTGGGCGGATTCTAGGCATTAGTCATACACTTTCATCTAAAGAGCCAACATATCTGACTAGTTGAATGACCTTGCAACTGATCCAACACAACCACCCAATTCTGTGGAAAGGTATTCGTGTTGTATTGACCATACAAGTGACATGCAAAGATGATCAAGAGTTGGTAGGACTTTCTGAGTGAATTAGTCTTCTATACTTGATTGGGTGTTGACCTAAAATTTGATGGATATTTCGCCCAACACTTCAAGATGTCTCTAGTGTTGGCATTGTTGTTTGTGGTATAGAAAAGTGCATCCATGTGGTTCACTAGTTGGGGTAAGTGATACATTTGATGATATTTTTTCATCCTAAAGCTAGCAAGATGTGTTCCCCTAGCACTGGTCAATGTCATCAACTTAGGATCAGTATGTGAGACAATCTAGTGATTGATGTCTACACATTGGAATACAGGGTACGTACATGAATCCTTATAAAAGCCTGACTTGTGGATGTTCACATAAACCTACTGATCTTATAGATCTTCCTTGAAGCTTCCTGTGAAGATATCCTTAATTTCCTGCCATCTTATCTTCATGTCCTCTATGAATAATTATGTTTCTACATATTTTTTCAAGTTCATTGACACATGCTCAACTACATCCCTAGTGTTTCTCTCGACAATACCCTTTGATCTAGCTCTCTTGGAAGACATGTTACCTATACTGCTGAAAAGTTGCTCAACAATTGTTGTACCTAGAGATAGAGAGGAAACTCATGGAATGCAAATGTTAGCTTGAAATTTAAAGAACTTAAATACAGACCAAGAAAAAAACAAGACAATTGTTGGGCAAGATTACAGAAATTTGTGTTTCAAAGGTAAGGGACTCTCAACTGGATCTATGCATTGTGCAGTCCTAGATGTTAGTGAGGAGGTGATGTTGACTGGAACTACGCAATGCATAGTTTAGTATGGTTTGTGCTGGGTTGGACTACACATTACGCAATCCTAGTGGCCAAGGCTCTGAGACTGGCTCTTGGAATTGCATAGTGCGCATTTGGAGCTAGTCATTGGCAGCCTCTGCACAATTCCTAGACCCAAGGAAGAGTGTTGAGGACCATAAATGTGTAGTGCATGGTGGGAATTGCTAGATCTGGGCGAAGGAAGCCCAGATAGGCCCAAGGGAAACATGAAAACGAGTAGATCTGAAAGTGTGAGTGATGGTTGGTGTAGATTTGAGTGAATGGTGATGCATGCGATCAAAACAAATGCAGGAATTGCTCAAACTGAAGAATAATGAATCTTATGGAGAGATTTGTCACAACAGTGATTTTTAGTGCAAAAAGCAATTAAAAACTTGAAACAACACTTCTACAAGATAAAACAAATCAAAACACCAGTGGTCATTCAATAAAATGGGTAAAACAACACTCTCACAAGCCAAGGAAACAAAAGTGACAGAAAAAACAACAAAAGACTAGAAAAGCAAGACTTACCCAAAAAAGTTGTGATGACTATGTCGAAGGCTCCTAGATCTCCTGGGGAATGTAAAAACTCCAAGATCAAATGTGCAAATGAGCTATGGCGGTGCCCATTAAATAGATTTGATCGATTTAGGGCTTATGACGCAAAGGCCAAAAATATAGGAAAAGCAACACATGGCAGCAGTTTCCAAAAATGACTCAAGTGTAACATTGGCTGCTACAAATAGATCCCCATTTTTTAGGGATTATTTTTCACATTTTCACTTTTCCTTTTCAAGAATGGTTGTCATGCATGCACATAGAAACTGCGCAATTCTAGGAAGAATTAGGCAACTCACTGGCACATGCATCGAGCAGTTGCAGAGGGAATGCTTATGCACAATTCTTGTGCTGAGTGGCTTTGGCTACCTCTGATGCTTTGTGAAGTTTCCCAACTAAAGACAGGCTACCAATTAGGTCTACACAATTCTGGAGTTGAAGCTCAGAGTTGGCTTGAACTATGCATTTCCTGAGTGCAAGGCTCGTTGCCTTGTAGGATTGCATAGATCAACAAGGTAGTGGTAGAACTAGATTGCAACCAAGTGAAGAGGTCAACATGTGGTTAGAAAACACAATAGGTAAGAAAACATAAGTTGTAAATAAAAATATGAAACTCAATGAAATCACAAGTACTTGGTCATTGTAAGATAAGTTTCTAGGATTTAGTAGGGAGGCTCCAAAACAAAGTGTAGCTAGAATTTTGTAGGGTGGTTGTAGTCACTAAAACATTGGTGACACACTAGTAGAATTCCATCTCTCTGTATGGACCTTGTCTCATTTAAATCGAGTCTAACTCTTCTGGAAGTATTGTTTGGTTCTTTGATCGGCATGGTTCCTTCACTAGATTGAGTTAAAGATCTAGTCCCTACCATTGCCTTGATTAGTGAGCACACATACTAAGCCAAGTCAACTCATTTGTTTTGATTGGGGATGAGGGGTATATTGATGCACAAGTAATATAAATTGTCATATTTTTAGTTTCATCTCTGGTGTTTCTCTGCTGCCAATAGGCCTAGACAGTACCTCGGGGGAATCACTTCAGGAACACAAGCATCGCTCTGCAGTTACCAAGACTGGACAGTACCCTGGTGGAGATGCATTCTTCACCTCCATGTTTAAGAATCCTTTCTCTTCTTTCGCATTTATTTTATTGTAATTTTTTCATTTTTTCATTTTCCAAATAACTGCACGCATAGGCACTTATTTATTCATGAGGCAAAAGAGGGATTACAACTTATTGAGATCAGAAGAGGTTTTCACTTTAGAGAAGGATGTTTATGTATACCTATGACATACTTGTTAAGTTTCCCCCCTCACCTTACTCTACTTGACTAAGTTGACAAGGGTTAACCAAAAATAGAAAACCAATTAGAGTAGGTGGTACTAGTTAAAGTGAAAGCATTGTGACTTCACCAAGATTCACTCTAAAAGGAACATATTTTCCATCAAGGTATCATTGACTAAAAGAATGAAATATATTCATAAGGAGAGGGAATAGATAGATAATAAAATGTTGATATTTTTACAAGTCCTATTGAATTTCAACCTTCTTATCTCGAGAATCCAAACACGGTTTCATGGGAAGCTAATCCTATGGGTGCATAAACCAACAAACAAGCAAAGGAAAGCATTAAAATGAAAGAAAAAACAAGTAAGAAAAATCAAAACAAGAAAGCAAAAGAAAATAGGAAAGCAAACACTACTCCTACTCCTAAGCTAAACAATGCATGGGCCTATTCACGTGAAGTGATATTTCCAATGCAACCACTCGCGTATTTGTTGGCCCATGTAAGTGAAGGCATGGTTGACAAGAAACATATTTAGGCAAAATAGTAAGTAAGAAAGATAAAACAGTGAAAACCAACATGCTCGAAGTTTGAATGCATCCACAAAAAAGAAAAGAGTAAAATCACATGGAAGGCACTCTACAGACATATCATGGTGTTGTATCACATTGTGCACAGATGACAAGCATGTACACTCTTTCAATCTTGACAAATAAGAAAACATACAGAGAGAAGAAAACTTTCGTTTCATAACATGACTTACTACATATGACTTCTCCAATGCACGAGCAATAGGATCATGTGATTCTAGTGGAGGATGTGAAATCTATAAACTATATCTATTTTCAACGTGAACAAGAGAGTGATGAGGAGCCTGGGGTGATTCAAAATATTTCTGATTGGAAGTGGAACTAATCTCAGGGCTGCAAGAACTTGACATAACCATCAGTTCAGGCTGAAGTGCTTCGAAAACCTGAGGGGTCTCCACTTCATCAGAAGATGTATCATCAAAGACAAGTGGCTTAGAAATATCAACAACGAGTGAATCAGAATTATGATCAAATGAATGAGTAAAAAGATCACGACAGCCACGATCAGGAAATTTGAGATGTGCATTGGCATCCTCATGATCTGATGAATCATATAGAGGGGTTGATGAGAAACAAAAATTTTAACCCTCTAGATTTTCAGAAATGAAAGATGGCACATTGGATGCATTCAGGGAGAAATATTTTCCCTCTCCACAATCAAATGAAAAACTAACATCCCGTGTGTCCTCTGAATTATCTTAATTAGAAACATCTAGGTATGAATTTTCACGAGAGAAATGAGAAATAGAAGAATCACAAAATATATCAAGATAGAGCACGTGAGGTACAAACAAAAGGAGTTCATCCTTCACTGTGACTTCTTCTTCATATTCCCACACATACTCATAAAAAATGATAGCATAGTTTGGTTGCTCAATACCAATTCCATTGGCAACATGATCCTCATGAACAATAAATGTGGAGCCCGGAACAAATGACCAAAACACAGTAAAATCCGAAATATCATAGGAACCATAGGATGGAGGTTGAGAGAATGAGATCACGTGACAACCATCAGGGTTGTACTCCAAATCTGAGCAAATATCTAGAGCAAGTGGGTTGGGAGGAGGTGACAACTGAACAGATTAGTTCACAAATTCTCCCACCTTGTCCTGTGGAGGTAGAGTTGTTTCATGAAAAGAGGATGGAGAGTCACTCGTGACATCGATCTTGTCCATATTAGGTTTGGAAGCTATAACATCGACGTATGCTGGGAGGGGTTCGAATGATTCTAACTCATGTGGATTTTTAGATACATGAAGAAGATACTGAAATATTTATTTGAGAAATTTCCAATCAACTTCATCTTCAAGGAATTGAAAAGTAAGATTATAGAAGCATTCCAAAAATTTCATAATAGATTCATCAGGTGCTTTCTGTAACTCCATAAATTTTTTATTAAGTGCTTTACTTTCATAATGGAAGAAAGCATTACCTAACTCTCTAATCATGTGATTAAAAGAGTGAATTCAGGTTGCAAGGAATGTGAGACACCGTTTCTTAATGTGCCTTTCCAACATGTAAGCGAACAACCCACAGGAAATGTCATCCGAGGGGATTTCATTCCTCTCATAGGAGGAAGAAAAGGAAACTCTGTATCCTATCAAGGATATTTTGCCTTCACCATTGTATTTGAGTTGTGACAAGTCATTGATGACATCCTCTGACACTTTGAAATCATGTGCATGAGAAAAACATTCTGGAGTTGAGATTGTGATGTAAGTCATGAACAATGTGCAGAGATTCAAAAAAGACTTTTAGGGCTTAACTTGTCATCTTACCCTCCTTCTAGCACCAGAAATGTTGACGGTGATGGACCCGCCAACATGTCAAGGGGATCTCCCCGGTAAGAACTTGCAACTAGACCTCAGACTATTTGGAGTAGGAGTCCCAGTAGTGGGTGGTAATGTATTGCCTTGACCGTGGTAGTGCGTAGAGGTAAGTATGATAGCTTTGGTAGAAATAAAGTTTGTGATCTTGTAGTGAGTCAAGCGAGATGCATGAGGTTTCTAACACACAAAGGGGAAAATGAACTGTGTCCCTTAGAACCTTGTAAAAGTACACAGCCTGAAAGGAACACATGAGAGGAATGGCATCACAAGATCGAAGACAAATAGTCCACAAACCAAAGTGATGGGTTAATCCAAAAACACACCTTCTACAAGATTCATACAATTGCATAGAAAATAGTTCATACACAAATGCGTAAGTTAAACAACATACATTGCTAAATAAACTAGAATAGTCCAACTACAGTAACAACATATGCATGAAAATGTGTTGTCTTAGTTATATTATTAAGTGAAAGTTCCATACATACATACACCATTGACAGGAAATAGCCCCATAGTGGAACATTATAGTCAACACCACATTCTCCTCCAAAGAAGTGTACTCTCTCTACGGTGTGGAGAAGCCAAGCCTCGTCACAATACTCCCAAGCCTTCACTAAACAATGCCTAGCCAAAAGATTGGCTCCCAAAAGCCTCTACTATGATTTATGAGGTTCTGTATAACAAAGGGTGGGGTGATCCTTGGCATTCCCCTTTGACTCTTTGACTACCCTCATGACTCTTCAACTCTTGTACAAATAACTCTTTAATCACATAGTGAATGTTCACATTCCACTAATGACACTTGGAATTTCACTTACAATATATTTACAAATAATAATACAATTTCCACATATACCCATGTGGGAAAAAATAGGCTTGAGTTAGCCTAACAAGCAAACACTATCACTCAAAAGTTTGGGGAAAGCCAAACTAGGCAACATCCTCTTAATGGTCATTGGTGACGAACTGATACCAATCTTGGTACTACGCTATGGTGTACCCATAATGTTTGGTGATGTCTTTCTGAAAATAGACTATTTCCTCCATGGCTTCTAGGTATATGGTCCTAGAACCTTTTTCCAAATCATCTTGAAGCATGCACAACATTGTTCTAAGTGTGGTTGGACCACCGACGTACTTCTGCATGTTTTATGTGCTCAACTGCAAGTCATTGTTGGTGGCCTCTCGCATCAACTGCTCCATGTACCTGTCGAACTACACATTGATTTGGTTCTTCTTAATGGCGTGGGTGAGGGAAGTGATTTAATGGATCATGTGTGTCCTCACCATGGCATCCAAACTCTTGAACAACTCTGCGTAGGAAGCCTCATTGCTACTGATGAGAGGATGGAGTTTCTCATAGTTTCAGATCAACATCCAGATCCATGCTCTGTCTAGCTCTACCCGTAGCTTCATTATCTTTTGCAAGTAAATTGGGGCTCCCTTGTACCTCATTGTCCATTCCTCTACATGCACAATAGTAGGGTGTATATCCTAGAAAGTTTGGGAAATCTTCATGAACCACTGTTGAAAACCATACAAATGGACAACTGCCTTATGCACGTGACAAATCCATCATAAAATTTATACATGTTGGTCTCAGGAGTTGATACTTTAGCAAGTATCTCTTTCCTCATATATTCCATAGCTGATCTTATGGACTTTTCTGTCATCTACCTGGCCTCTTGCAATTGCTTTTCCATCCAATCATTCTCTGCTAACATTAACTTGAGAGTTGAACTCGTGGCTTCTGCATAAGCCCTAGAGGAATCAACCATTGCAACTAGATGTTTCCTAATGTCTAACACAATCACCCTTTCCTCCATATGTGATGGTGACACGAGATCATCTGGGAGATGCTTTCTTCACACCAATACAATCCTCTATTGCGACTCATCAAATGACAAATTGTACACATCCATCACTGGATCATCATTAAGGAGAGCAACCTCTCCTTGCTCTCGGGACTGATTCTGATTCTAGAGGTGGTGGAGATTGAGTGGTGACCTCGGATGTTCTCGGCATGAGGTCGGTATCTTGCTCCTATGGATCATGTTCCAAGTCCATGTCCACTCCTTCAACCATTTTCTCAATTTGCTGAGAAAGTTCCCGAACCTGCACCTGATCACCCTCTTCTTCATTTGTTGGTTATTCTTACTCCTCAACCTGTAGAGGCATGGTTTTCTCTCTCATTTCTTTTTTCCTTTCTTCCTATTCTTATTTCTACTTCTCTTCTCTCTCTCTCCTTCTTAGCTCTTGTTCTTCTTTCATCTTCCTC
This sequence comes from Pinus tabuliformis, assembly GCA_031772625.1. Taxonomy (NCBI): domain Eukaryota; kingdom Viridiplantae; phylum Streptophyta; class Pinopsida; order Pinales; family Pinaceae; genus Pinus; species Pinus tabuliformis. Next base: position 261,793,599 of record CM062816.1, on the reverse strand, counting down.
TCTGCATCTTCCAACCTTTGCTTCTCTCTCTTCCTCTATTCTACTTTCTTTAGGCGTTGTTGCCTCTTTTCCTCCACTTCCATAGCTACTCTCTCAACAAGAGGATCTTCTCTAAACTTGTAGCTTTGTTCATCCTCTGGGTTCTTGAAAATATTCCTCTTACCTTTGTCCTGCACCAGTTTTCTACTAAATGATGTTGTTTTTGCTACTTTCTTTGGTGTTTCTTCCTGTAGAGTAGACTTCCATTCTATAGCCATGTTGACTGATTCATTAGGCCTAGACGAGTTGTAACAGTACCTCCAAGGATCTTCCTCTGCCCATTGAAATGTCTCATGGATCCATGGATAATACACCTTCTCACAGTGGTTCTTACATATGTACTGGGGATCATAAAGATTGTAGTCCTTGGTGCCAAACTCAAACTTTTCTAAGTCCTTGGCCTCGACATCTTCATCCTTCAAGCTCCAGATCTTATACAATCCAATCCGCAAAGGAAGAGAAGGCCATGGTTCCTTCCTCCTCTTGTGCAGTCATGCTGATAATCCCGTGGAGATGTGATATGAAACCTCTTGCATGACCAACTTATCCATGGAAAACTTTGGTAGCACATCGAGAGGCTTCTATTTGCTAAACATCCTTATGAAGGTGCCACTGGGTGAGACATACCAATCTGCAATGTTAAGTATTGTTTGCATCGCTTCTTCGGACATGTAAGGTGGATCATGCTTAAATATAAACTTGTAAACTAGGATAATGAAATGGTCATATAGCCTCTCCACGACTCCTCGGTAGCTACACTCGAAGATAAAATTGCAATAAATGTTCACAACATTGTTTGATGGTGGCCATGTCCAACCCATGCAAAGAAACTAATGTTGGGAACAGATTGCATCAAGTAGGTATGCAAACATATAGAATCTCACTTGATCATCCTTGGGTGGACTCTGGGCATTAGTCACATGCACTTCGAGCTGAAGAGCCAACATATTCAACCAGTTTAATGGCCTTCCTTCATTTTCCAACTGATCCAACACCCCCACCCAATTATACGGAAAGGTCGTTGTGCTATCCTGACCGTACAAGCAGCATGCAAAGATCATCAAGAGTTGTTTTTGAGTGACTTAGTCTTGTAGACCTGATTTGGTGTCAACTTGAACTTTGGTGGCTATCTCGCCAAACACTTCATTATGTCCCTAGTGTTCACATTGCTATTGGGGGTATAGAAAAGTGCATCCATGTGGGTCATTAGTTGTGGTAAGTGATACATCTGATGATAGTTTTCCATCATAAAGGTAGAAAGATGTTTTCCATCAGCACTTCTCAATTTCATCGTCACAGGATCAATATGTGAGACTATCTAGTGAATGATGTCTACAAATGGGAAGGTGAGGTACCTGCATGCAACCTTATAAAATCCTAACTTGTGGATATTTGCATAAACCTACCGATCTTATAGATCTTCCTTGAAGCTTCTTATGAAGATATCCTTAATTTCCTACCATGTTATCTTCATGTCCTCTATGAAAATCTATGTGTCTGCATAGACGGGCACGTTCATTAACACCTATTCAACTATGTCCCGAGTTCTACTCTCGATAGTATCCTTTGATCTAGCTCTCTTGGAGGACATGTTACTTGTACTGCTAAAAATTTGATCAACAAATGTTGTACCTGGAGACAAAGAGGACACTCATGGAATGCAAATGTTAGCTTGAAATTGAAAGCACTTCAATACAGACCAAGAAACAAACTGGGAAACTGGTGGGCAATATTGTGTAATTCTGGGCTTCAGAGGTGAGGGACTATGAGCAGGATCTATATCTTGTGCATCCTCAATGGTCAGTGAGGAGGTGATGCTGACTGGAACTACGAAATATGTAGTTCCGTCTGGCTTGTGTTGGCTAGGACTATGCATTGTGCAATCCTAGTGGCCAAGGCTCTGGGACTAGCTCCTAGAACTATGTAGTGTGCAGTTGGAGCTACTCACTAGCAACCTTTGTGTAATTCCTAGAGCCATGGAAAAGCTTTGAGGTCTAGAAATGTGTAGTTTGTGCCAGGAAGAGCTACATCCATGCTAAGGAAGCCTAGATCTCCTCAAGGGACACAGGAAAATGAACAGATCTGAAACTGTGAGTAACGGTTGGTGCAGTGTTATAGACATTTTTGTGCCTTATAGCATAGAGCATGAAATGTCAATAATCTAAGGGATCCAAAGTCCCTAAACATGTTGTTCTTACCCTTAGAGGAACAAGGTCAGCAAACCACAGCACTGCAAATCAGTTCTCCACTGAAAAACACTCAAAAACAGGACAATTTTGGATCCAAGCAGCTGCTCCAAAGGCTACCTGCGCTGCATAGCAAGTGCAACAAGGGCTACCTGCGCTGCATAGCAAGTGAAACAAAGGCTACTTGCGTTGGGCGTACTTGGACATGTGGAGGAATCTTTTTCTCAATGTGCCAGTGCCCAGGAAGCTTCCAAAAAGACACTTGATCATAAGATTCGCCTAATGATGAGTTAAGAGCTTCTAAAACTCCAAGTGGAAGACAGAAACTCCAAGTGAAGAACTGAAGAACAACTGGAGTTGAAGAGGACAACAAGTCACACATCAAGCTGACTTATCTTCACTCCAAAACTCTATATAAGGATCTCATCCCATGGGATCTGGAGGCGGAATTTTGTGCAAAGAATTGCTGTTGGTTTACAGTTGTGAGCATTGGGTGATTGCTTGAGGGAGGTGAAGAAGAGATTTCTCTCCGTCGGGAAGGTGATGCTGGATTGGACCTCTCATGGTTGTATCACCGCCTGAACCTTACTTCCATATATTAATAAAGCATTTGAGGTTCTTCTATTCGCATGTGTTTCAATGGTGTGTTGTCTTACTTGCGCCTTTGATTTATGCTAATCCTTGAATCAGTTATGAATGCATGCTTCTTGTAGTTTCCTTTCTTTGTCTTGTTTGCAGGATCTCGTGTAGCTGGGCCCGTGAAAAGACTTGGAGCTGGGAGCAAGCGGCAAATAGAGAAGCTTGGATCGACCATTTGCGCAAGACATCGGTAAGTGGATATCTTCCTTTTATCTCTTGCATGTCATAAAGAAGAAACTTTAGATAGCTTTGCTTTCAGCTGTTGCTAAGGAACTGTCACCCTTAGAGTGGGTTAGGGTCATTCCGAGTTGGATACTTTCCCCCACAACAGACTGGCGACTCCACTGGGGATCGTGTCTTGTTGGTAGCTTGTGTTTATTGCTATTCATTTCTTAAACAAAGGGAGTACCGAATCGAACTGCATTCGAGTCCTTCGAATGCAAAGTAGAGGGCAGCTACTCTAGCCCAGTGCTGGGCATGTTTATGATCTGAAGAGCTGATCCACAAGGACTCTTTTTAGCTCTTTGTGATAGTGTTCATCTTCCTTTAATCATCCTCTAGTGTATACTTGACTGATAGCCTCTGATTTGGCCAAAAACCATTGATTTTTGAGCAAACTGTGACCCGGAATCTGAGAGAGACGAGAGTTGTCTCATCAGTGCAGCTGCAGCAAAGGCTACCTGCACTGCAACGCAGGTCCCGAAGGGGCTACCTGCGCTGCATCTCAGATTGACAGTGCAGCACCTGCGCTGATCCAGTTTTGCCTTGTGCAACTGGGATTCCCCACTGTCTGTTGCCCAGTTTTCAGTATTGTTTTTGCAGCCTGTTGTCAACCTGTATACCCAGCTGAAACCACTTCTCTTTGCCTTCATTCCTCCTCAGTTGTATGAAGAAACCGTGATTGTTCTTATTGTATTTCTTGCTGTCATTCACAGTTTCCCGTAGCGAAAGTGAACTAATCTTGCTATGACCTCTTGGATCTAGACCTGTGAGAAAGTGTCGTTGTGATTCTAAGAGTTAGTTTATTGCTGTTCATAGCTGCTTGAGCATTTGCTTTCGTTATATGGTTCAAATTTCAGTATTTCTTGTGTTGAAACGAGTGAATCTTAAGGTGTTCTTTTGATTATTGGACAAAAACTTGTTTGCTTACGCTTGAAATCGAATTCGAAATTATACAACAGCTTTCTTTTTGTAATACACCAACATTAAGGAAGAAGAAACGAAATACTTGCATTGTGCATGTGCATTTTGACAGTTTGCATGTCGATTTAGGAAAAGTGCATCAGTGAGTGCTCTATGATCTGTTTGAAAAGATGATGTCTTTCTTTTCCTTCAGTAGTTAAGGTTTTCATAAGTTGAAAGAATTGAAAAAAGCTTGCTTATCATTCTTAGACTGCATTTAGGAGTTGTATCATACATCACGTGGTGATCCATAAAGGCAAACTGCTAAGCAAGATCAACCTAAAAAGAACTGAATTTATCTAACAACGCTTTGAAACATAATGAAACACAGTAGAGGTCTAGGTAGAGACGTGAACCGGCGTCGTTAAACATAGTGACTGTTGATCTCTACGAAGGTGGGTGATTCCTCCTGAGGGACGATAGCACTAATACGGACTTGTGCCCCCGCGTACCGTCACGTATATTGGGGGACCCCTATAGGAACAAAGCCTTTATCCATAGGAAGCCGTGTCGGCCGCCCTACTGATCGCGATGCAGTGAACACAGCATTCACGAAGATCGACCACTCGTACCGTAAAACGTGTTCTGTGGTTTCGCGAAAGGTTTGGCACACCCTTGCCTAGAACTCCAAAGTAGTTTCTTTTGGCCTTTTTCAAACTCTATAACTGAAAAAGTCCATCCGAGAATTTGTCACTTCGGGCTCGTTAATACATCGAAGGAGACTAGAGTCATCTTTAGCTTTTTCTCGACTCTTAAAACATGAAAAAGCAAGTTGTGTCTTAAAAGCGTCTAAAATTAATTCAATTCGAAAACACATTTTACCCTGTGCATTGTTGGTTGATCAAGTAATCCGCAATCGTGGAAGAAAGTCAATCGATGAACCGTCGTTCGCGGAGGAACACGAGACAAACGTCTTTGTCCCCGGAATCGAAAACAACCCGGGCAAAGCGACCTCGTTCAACTGGTTCCAAATCTCCTGTCAAAGTTAGAACAAGTGTTCCAACGACATCTGAGGTTCCAGTTACTCCAAACATTTCTGGAAACCCTGCCCCTATTGAAGAAGTTCAACAGCCCCAGAAGGACAGTAACACTGATCCTAGTCTGAAAGCAAATACTTGTGTTACTGAATCAGGTCCATCAGTGATCGATTCAGAGAGTCTTGCTCCTCAAACAACTGTCGCTGTTGAAACAACCCCTTCTTCGGCACCAGAAATATTCTACGGACCTGACGGTCTTCCTCTTCCACCCGGTCTGATCGAAATAGAAGAGATTGTAGAAGATCCGCAAGCAACTACTCCAACACATTTTGGAGCAGGGATCACTCTACTTCCTACTGCATCAGAAGCTAGCCTATCACCCAGAGAAGTTCCTGAAGAATCACTAGGCAATCTACTGGATAGACTCAAAATGTCTGAACAACCGTCAACATCTAGGACTGTGCCAAATGACACAGCGACAGCAGAACTCCCTGCAGTCATTCCGACAATGTTCGCCGGCATGCCATCTGTCCCTAACTCTCAACAGCTGGAGGGGGTCCCTTTGGGGGCCATGATGACAGTATGGTCTGTTCCTGTTTGTTCTCCCGGGATAATGCCCGGTAACTCCTATGTTGGAACTCAACAGATTGATCCTTTTGGAAATCAGTTGGGGCAATCCGGTCCTCGAGGTGTAATAAATCCTCTCGGTTCCGCACCACCACCGTATGGGGGGCAATATGCCTTTTCATTACCCCCTCCGGGAGGTTACCCATACGGGAGTTCACAACCATATTCAGGTTATACTGGAATAACTACAAGTGGTTGGATACCTATGCTACCCCAGCAACCAAGAGTTGTGTATTCTATGCAACAACAAATGCCTGTGACGAACATCCCGACGACACCAGCAATTGTGACTGTGTCGCAAGTTCAAACGATACCTGTTGCATGTCAACCTCAGTTTTCTCAAGTTGTAATGCAACACCCCTTTGACCCTGCAACCCAACCACAATCGCCGACTGGCAGGGCGACACAAGCACAAACGGGTACCCTTACCCCTCATCTTGGCCCAGTGGTAAGCATCGCACAACAACCAATGGTATCACAACCATGGTTGGTGCAGTATCAACAACCGCAGTTCCAGTAAGTGTACCAAGGTACCGAGCAGCAAATTTTTGCGAACAATGGACAACCGTACCTACAATACGGTCAAAACCAACCACTCTATGGTGGAGTAGTCCATCAACCGTATCAATCATATCAGCATCAATTACATTATGCTGGTATGCAAAGACCAACTGCTCAGGCGATTTTGTCGTATCCTGGGTACGCTTCGCCTAACCTGAGTCAACAGCTGCCATTCGTGGCAACTTTGGAGTTACCCGATTTACATCGGTTGACAAACGATCCGATTGCTTATGCCCCTTGGTGGCCAACGATTCCTCACAAACTTCCTTCCGACATTCCTAAATTCAATGGAAATCCGGGTGAAGACCCGTCGAATCACGTCATGACTTTTCATCTGTGGTGTTCATCAAACACTCTGAACGATGATTCGATAAGACTTCGCCTCTTCCAGAGGACATTGACAGGTCCGGCGGCCAAATGGTATATAGAATTGCCAAGAGGCTCTTTCGACAATTTCAGTTCCTTAGCCACGACTTTCTTAACCCATTTTCAATTACCTATCAGGTATGAAACAGGAACCGAGATACTGACCAACTTCAAACAGACGACAGCTACTCACATATCTGATCATATACATGAGTGGCATCGCCGTCGTAGGATGGTGAAAACATACGTTCCTGATCAGCTACTAGCTGAATGGTTTATAAAGTCACTGCTTCCAGCTATAACGGAGGATGTGGCCAAGGGGGGAGTCGTAACAGAGGAGCAAGTCATTGCTCGTGCTCAATATTTAGACTTGGTATATACTCAGTCTGGCATGCTCTATGACAAAATACCTGATGCCCCCAGACCTGAATTTTCAATTCCTCCCCCTCCTAAATCGAATATTGACTCTCATGCCGGAGATGGCGTGATTGGCACTGCAAGCGCGAGGTCAAAAAAGGCTTCACCTCAGAAAGCTCGTAAGACTTCAGATCGAAATGCACATGAAGAGATTCTTGCTTCGGAAGTAAATGCCATATCAACAGATAAAGGCAAAGAAACCAATCAACCAGGAAGCAAGAAGAAGCAAAACAAAGGGAAGAAGAAGCAACAGGATGACTCGTCACCTGAAAAAACTTCTTCTAACTCTCCTGAGAAAGGGAAAAAGAAATGGCCCTGTATGATATGTGACGAAGATCACAAGACAACAGATTGTCCATACAAAGCTGAGCTCAAGAGATTCTTTAAAAGTCCAAAGAACCCAGCTGTGTTGACTGATCCATTTCCCAATCCAGGTCAAAATATGGTTGATAGTGGAAATGCTTCCCCGTCGCAAGTGCTGATGTTGTCGATCTCTAAGCAGCAAAATGATGCTTTGATTTCGACAAGGAGCAAAGATTACAGGAATCCGCAACTGTCAAACGAAAAAGGTAAAGATCAACCTAGTAGTTCGACAACAACTTCGACAGAAGTTGTCCCACCCATAATGCCAGAATTAACGATAAAACCACCTAAGGGTGTAGTACACAAGTCGACTTTTAATCCTCATGCCAGAGCGGCGCAACATTATAACATAGTGGAAGATTTGGCTCAGTCGCCGTCCGCTATGTCGACTCTAGAAGTACTACAAAATTGTCCATCCCAAAGGCAGGCATTGTTATCGGCAATAGGGGGGTTGATCCTAAGGATTCCAATCTTGTGTCCTTTGATCACAAAGGGTATGACCCTCAGTTACCAGCTCAACTAGCTTTCCTTATTCAAGTGAAGGCCCTCAACAAAACTGTTCACAGAACAATTATTGATGAGGGGGCATCGACATGTATTATGTCAATGAGCTGCTGGAAAACGTTAGGGTCACCAACCTTGTCGAGATCTTCGACAACACTAAAGGCTTTCGACGGTAGGACATATACCCCTTACGGTATCCTAAGTAACTTGAAAGTTGAACTAGGTGGAAAAACAGTAGAGATTGATGTTGAAGTCATAGATGGAAATCTGGATTACAACATCCTACTGGGAAGACCATGGATTTATGCCATGGCAGCTGTCATGTCGAATTATTTTAGGAAGATCGCTTTCCCATTTGAAGGAGGGATTACGGTCGTCGACCAACAGAACTTCCTCCTTAATGGTTCACAAGTTACGTGAAGCATTCCCATGATCCATGAAAGCGACCATTCAATTCAAGATATAGGAGTAGGACTGTTGAAAGACCCCACGATGATGGGGACTTTCTCGCTACCAAATCATATGTACATAGGAAATGTACCATTGGTGGCCACCTGCAACATGATATCTTCCACGAAGGTCGCAAAAGACAAAGTCATCATGGATCGGGCAATGGTGTTACACCCGAGCCCAATCGAAATATTGTAGCAATCAATGTTTTAGGCATGGGAGGCGAGCCCAAATCAATGCTCGTCAAGCGTTTGGGTAGATAGGTCAGGAGAATGTGGTACCCCTTTGGATCCTTGGTCACGAGTGCATGCAAGTGACGAAGGAATCCTGCAATCAATGTGGATTGAGGGGGCACCATGGGATGATAACCACCATCGTTCCCTTCCTAAGGAAGATACTCAAGGCGACCTGTATCACCCTTCAGTATTTGAGTTCCTAACGAATACTGTAAATACGGTGGACTCCGAGAGAAACCTATCCAATATAGAAGAAACTATAGCCATAAATATCTCGACCAAAACAGACATTGTAGAGAATATTTATATCGGCAAAGGTTGTTCCCCTTCAGAACAAGAAATATATAAAGATCTTTTCCAAGAATTTAGAGATGTCTTTGCTTGGTCATATGATGAAATGCCAGGCATTGACTCGAGTATCGTTGAACATGAAATTAAGATGTATCCTGATGTCAAACCAGTAAGACAACGGCTTCGGCAGGTACACCCCAAGAAAGCTGCCGCCATTAAAGCGGAAGTTGAGAAGCTTCTCCATGCTGGTTTCATCTACCCGGTTCCTCTAACCAATTGGGTATCGAATATTGTCCCTGTTATGAAAAAACAAGGAACAATACGAGTGTGCGTCGATTATAGGGATGTAAATCAAGCCTGTCCAAAGGACAACTACCCTACACCCTTCATCGACCAGATAATTGATGAATGCGCCGGATGTGAAATCTTTTCGTTTATGGACGGATTTTCCAGGTATAATCAAATTAATATCCGCCCACAGGACCAGTCAAAGACTGCATTTATTTGTCCATGGGGCACATTCGCTTATCGAAAATTACCCTTTGGTTTAAAGAACGCAGGGGCGACGTTTCAGAGAGCAATGAATTATGCTTTCCACGACATCAAGAACATCGTTCAACCTTATCTCGACGATCTTCTGGCTCATTCGCAAAAGCGGACTGATCATCCGCATCATTTAAGAGCGATATTTCTACGTTGCCAACACTACAAGATAGGACTCAATCCGCACAAATGTGTGTTTTGCGTCGGTTCTGGTCATTTACTTGGCTTTACAGTCTCCAAGGATGGGATTTGTCTCGACCCTTGCAAGGTGCAGGCAATCATTAATTTGCCTCCACCTTCGAACTTGCTTCAGATTCAGAAACTCCAAGGGAAAGCAAACTTTCTGAGGAGGTTCATTCCAAATTACGCAGAACTTGCTAAAGGTTATACCCGTCTCCTGAAAAAGGATGTACCTTTCGTCTGGGACCAGGTTGCACAAGCTTCTTTTGATGCTTTGAAAGAAGCACTAGTCAAAGCATCATTAATGTATGCCCCAGACTATCTAAGGGATTTTAACCTGTATCTGGCTGCAGCAGATACGACCATTGCGATGGTTTTAGTTCAAGAAGTCGATGGAATTGAACACCCTATATATTATTTAAGTAAAAACTTAAATGATATGGAAAGTAGATATTCTCATGTTGAAAAGCTGGCATTGGCAGCTGTTCAAGCGATTCAAAGATTTCGACATTATGTCCTCTTTAGGAAGACCACTGTATTGTCAGATTGCAACCCCATGACTTATATACTGTCGCGACAGTCGCTTGGGGGCAAATATTCAAAATGGATAGCTATCCTTCAAGAGTTTGATCTGGAATTTGTGAAATCCAAATCAAAGAAAGCTTTAGTTTTCGCAGAATTATTATGCGATCTCCCGTCATCGTACAACGATGAAACATCCAAAGAATCGATCGTGGACGAGAGTTTGTTTCTGATATCAGCAAGTGATGAGTGGTATGGAGATATAATAGTTTATCTCCAAACCCAAAAGTTTCGGCCAGACACCTCTCACTCAGAACAAAAACGCATTCGATACCAAGCAAAAGACTACATGATCGTCGGTGATACGCTTTACCGTCGTGGTGTCGACACGGTGCTGAGAAGGTGTCTAACCCATGAGGAGGCCGAAAAATCCCTGAATGAATGTCATTCAGGCGCCTGTGGGGGGCATCAATCTGGATATGCTACAGCACAAAGAATCTTACGAGCAGGATACTTCTGGCCAACAATGTTCAAAGATTGCATAACCGCAGTTAGAAGTTGCCATGCATGTCAGATTTTTGATAGCAAAACCAGAAGACCCCCCGCTCCTCTACAGCCAATAATAGCTGTGGGGCCTTTCGCCAAGTGGGGCATCGATTTCATGCAATGTAACCCCACCTCGACCGGGGGGCATGGGTATATTATAGTCACAGTTGACTATTTTACCAAATGGGCCGAGGCGATGCCTACATTGGATAACACTGGTGAAACAGCAGCCCTATTCTTTTTTAATCATGTGGTCACTAGATTCGGCGTTCCACAGGCCATAGTAACAGATCATGGATCGCATTTTCGCAATCACATGATGGTTGAATTAACTGCCAAACTAGGATTGTCTCATGACAGCTCTACTCCGTACTATCCGCAAGCTAACGGACAAGTTGAAGCGATCAACAAAGTCCTGAAGCGCATGCTGCAAAGGATGGTGGGGGTTCACAAAAGAAGATGGAATTTGATCCTGTACTCGGCTTTGTGGGCCTACCGAACATCGGTAAGGAACGCCACTGGGTTCACACCGTTTCAACTGGTGTATGGCCTGGAAGCGATCCTACCAATCCAGTGTGAAATCTCGTCCCTTAAACTCGCAATTGATCTCCTCCCCAAAACCTCAGAAGAAGAAGCTTGTTTCTTGGAGTTAATCCAGTTGGATGAAACTCGTCGTGATGCCGCCATGGCCAACGAAGCCCATAAGAAACAAGTCAAAGCGCAGTTCGACAAAAATGTCAAACCCCGTGTCTTCTCAGAAGGTGATTTGGTCTTGCTTTATGACCAAGAATCCGATAAATTGGGAGCTGGGAAATTCAAGTCCTTGTGGATGGGCCCTTATATTGTTAAAAGTGTGTTAGCAAAAGGTGCCTACGAGTTGGTAGATTATGACGGAATTCCACTGGCGCAACCCCGCAACGGGTTGTACCTTAAGCGTTACTATGCCTAATAGTAACCTATATGCTTTTGTTACATTTTTGTTTTCGCTAAAGCGTTTGTTCTGGTTTAAGTAATCCGCTTTTTACATTTATTGCAGATGTCAAATCCATTGGAACCATGGGTTGGATATGCTGACGGAGCGAGTCGTAGTACGAGGAACCTATCCTCAGCAGCATGGGCCATTTTTAACCCAAGCGGCGAGTTAATGAGTTTCAGGGGGGTCTGTATTGGTCAATCAACAAATAATATCGCTGAGTATAGCGCGTTGATAGAGCTCCTCTCTGATGCCATCACACATGGCATACGCCGGCTAGTCGTCAGGCTAGACTCACAGCTTGTGGTACTACAGCTCAATGGTACCTACTCTGTCCGAAATCCAGCTATTTATCGCAAGTTCCTAAGAGTTAAAATCTTGGAAAGACAGTTTGATTTTATCCAATATCAACACATTTCCAGAAACTTAAACACATTAACCGACTCATTAGCAAATTATGTGTTAGATAGACATTTGCAAATTTGATAAAAAGAGAAGCATCATCGATGTTTCATACATGGATCACATAAAAACTGGGACAAACCCCGAAAATCAAAAATATATATAACTGTTTACGGTTTACATATAATGTTCTGTAACCAAGACAAAATCGGTCATATGACCCCAAAACTCAAAAATGGCTGGGGGGCACCCTAGCCTAGTGATGCTCATGATAACATGCCACGGCCTGTGCAATCATGCGCAGAAGACGAGACCACCGTCTAGGAACACCAGCAGTATGTCGCTGCAATCGCAGAGGCAACTCGTCAATCTGTACATCCGGAATCCCAAGGGTAAGACCCTCGACCTATTCCTGCACAGCTGCAAGAGTCTCGGCCAAGTCAAGGTCACGGAGAATAGCCCTCCCTGGAGCCTCCCCTGCTGGGGCAGCGGCCGGAACTCCCGGACGAACTGCTGGACGGACAGGGCCCACATCTGCATGCACACATGAGTTTGATTAGAGTCTTGATAGAGTAAAGCACAAGGACATTATAAATAAAAACAGTAAACAATGGTAAGGTCAAAATATTTACCAAGATCACCCCACTGCTCGCCATCCGGTAGTACCAAATCCAGATCACCTCGGAAGTCCATGCCAATATATGGATACTCAGAAAAAGCCATATCCTGCCGCTCGAACCACCTAAAGAAGGCATCAGTAAAAGTAATCTTAGATTGACCCGCATGTCTAGCCATGTGGTCAACCCACCTCTGCATGCGTGGCTCAGTGGGAGATGGCAAGTCGAGGACAATGTACTGAGGTTGCATCAGGGGTATCTTCTCCAAAGCGAAGGCAGTCAAAACTGAACCAAAGCCAAAATTCTTCAGTCTCCTGTCCTTTACTTTGGTCAACTGGTTTTTCATCTGAACCAGTACTGCATCACACCAGTTAAAAACTTTCAGCTCAAGACATTCCAGGGCGTGCTGCACATATGACCTGTTGGCAACATGAGGGGATGCACTACCAGCCATCCGACAAATCGTGTACAGAATAGACCTGAGAGACCTGTCAGTGACATCACAGATTGAAATCTTGCCGTCTCTGCTCGGCTGAGATCCCTCCCTGCAATACTGACGGATATAATCTTTCACGGAATCACTCCCTCGGGCCGAACCGGACAAGGAAATGGGGGCACCCCGCCTTGACAACCCAGTCAAGAAGTAAATGTCCACTATGGTCAAAGGGATGGACTTGCCCCTAATCTGGAACACTTGGTTAACAGGATCCCAAGCATCAAGCAGGTACTGCAGTAAACGTATCTGTGCCCTCATGCTAGATATGCGGAAGAATTTTAGCAAGCCACAGTTCCGCAACGCGCTCACGGTAACAGGATCATGGAGGGCAATCATGTCCTCCTCTTCGTGCTCTCGTTCTCGCCACGTAAGAGTCATTCTGCTCCAATAAACTCTGCAAAACAAACAAGAGGAGGAGTAAGATCCCTGACTGAGTAAAGAAAATGGCAAAAATCTCATGAAAAATTGTGCAACCAAGATGTTTTCTGCGCCCAACGCAGGTAGAGAAGGGTCTCACCTGCGTTGGGAGGCAAACTGCCTTTGAAAATGAGCACCCCCAACGCAGGTTTCGATATAGGGTACCTGCGCTGATGGCAGAGCGCCCTAAGGAAACCCCAGGGGCTCATGGGGGCAGGAAAACAAGCATAAAACTGAGAAATAAGACCATGAAAAGATAGAGCTAGGGTTTAGCTCCTACCTGGTGGAAACGGCGCTGAAAATCGTCCACAGAATCTCCCGAAATCAGCTGGTGAAAAATCAAGAGGAAGAGGCACCTCCAAAGCTCCAACAAACCAAATGCACATGAAATGGTAAAATGAGAGGTAAAAACATCTTTTAAATTGCTTTTTACGTAATTCAAAGTAAAATATTAATATTTTTACTTGATGTTATCCGTTTCTAACAAGTTTGTTGCAGCAAATTGATGAAAACAGTACTATCTATGGAAAAGAAAAACTAGTCATGGTAAAATATGAATTTGACCTTATCAAACGAGCAGTTTTGGCAAAGTTCATGCTCGTTAAAAAATAAACGCAAGATCCGAGCAGTTTTAATGCGGAAATTCATGCTCGTTAAAAAATAAACATAAGCTTGTGAGCAGGCTTCCCCCAGTGTTCAAGCTCATTCAGAAAAAATGAACCGGTAAATAACCATTTGAGACCGTAAATTCATCAGCCATAAAAGCCTTGGTCGTGTTTGTGCACCGTCACCTCCACTTTTCATTTGGCCGATCATTCACATCCACTTGATTGTTTACCTATTTTGAGGAACAGCTGCGAAGAGTGATCCCACTTAGCCATCCTTGTAATACTGCCGTGATTGGAAAATTCCAACCTGTACCTGGAATCTGTTGCTATCCCTGTTTATCACTCGTTCCTCAAAAGACGAGTCTTCTTTGAGCTCTTTTCACTGACTCGTAAAAAATGAAAAGTTTGCCGAGTTTTGGCCTTCCAGCTCGTTAAAAGGACCGGAAGAGCTATCCCTCCTCTAGATTTTAATCTTTTTGGACCTGAGGGATTATTGCACAAAAAGATCGAGCGCTTGTCTAGTTCGGCTCGATAAAGATATCGAACATTCATCCCTTCTGTATTGTTTTATACTTTTTCGGACTTAAGGGATTAGATGACGAAAAAGGACCTCTGGAGTCTACTTTATGTACACTTTTCAGACTCTCTAAAAATGAAAAGGACCGAGTTGTCTTTGTCACTGGGCTCATTAAAAATATTAGATAACGACAAACTTGTCTTTAGATGAGAACGAGTTTCCCTATCGCTAGGCTCGTTAAAACATAGCAATGGGCTTGCCCGAAGGGCAGGTTATAGAACAAGCATATGTTATCCTCCTCAAGCTTGACAAAAATAAAGAGGTACTGGTCAGAAATGACTGGGGAAAAATTGGGAAGAACCTCAAAGCTTAATGGTAGCAAGTCGCTCTTGAACATGACACTTTTGCCTCTGTAAAAATATCGGGTTGGGTTATTATCATTCACCGGTCCCTTCACCATGGTCTCGCCATACCATCCATACATGGGGTAATGCTACCGATCCATCACATCAGTGTCGTTATATGTTCAAGAGATGTCATTTAGAAAGTGTCAACCGGGTCCCATCCACTACCGTACATCATCTTTCATCCTTCCATGACCGCCACCCTGAATCATATTTCACAGATCGTTTTCACCATCATCACTAGCTCCGTTCCATGTCACTGATGTGGGATTCATTAAGGCGCACCTTTGACGGATCACTTCTTGTCGACATCAGCTCATTATCCAAGAAGTTGATCTAGGAACACCCCCTCAGTACTTTGAAGCTTGCATGCCTCAATGGCAAGTTTCTCACTTCCGGCGATAGGTATACATTAATGACCTTCGACCGGGGGACTTTGCGTGGTGTTCGACGTCAGATCCTATATTCACACCACGTGAATTGTGTTGCAGTACCTTGAGGGTCATCATCATTATCGAGGATTCCTCTCGCGCTTGTTAACAGTTTTCATTATTGACTGGTAATCAAGCGATGTCTTTCCATGTTCGACTTCAAGAAATTCTCACATGGATCGACTTGTACTAGAGTGAAGATCGGACAAGTTTGAAGACCCCAGATCTAGTTTCATCCATCCGGGCTGTGATATATATTCAGGAGATAAAAACATACACATGTGCAGCAGATGATCATCCTACTGAAAGGATGATAATTGAAAGCAGAGAATTATCATTCTATTATCAGACGATCGTCTGTTTATGTACAGCAAATGTATTTATAAAGCTGAGCATGGGAAATGCCCGCATCAGCTAGATCATGAAAAGAAAGTATGAAAAGATAATGTATTGTATTGTATTTTTGTTATAGGTCACCTCCCGACGATTGAATGAACTTCGGATCCTCCTAATAAAGCATTTCACCCGATAAGCGACCTCATACTTTAGGGGGCAACTGTTATAGACATTTTTGTGCCTTACAGCATAGAGCATGAAATGTCAATAATATAAGGGATCCAAAGTCCCTAAACATGTTGTTCTTACCCTTAGAGGAACAAGGTCAGCAAACCATAGCACTGCAAATCAGTTCTCCACTGAAAAACACTCAAAAACAGGTCAATTTTGGATCAAAGCAGCTGCTCCAAAAGCTACCTGCGCTGCATAGCAAGTGCAACAAGGGCTACCTGCGCTGCATAGCAAGTGCAACAAAGGCTACCTGCGTTGGGCGTACTTGGACATGTGGAGGAATCTTTTTCTCAATGTGCCAGTGCCCAGGAAGCTTCCAAAAAGACACTTGATCATAAGATTCGCCTAATGATGAGTTAAGAGCTTCTAAAACTCCAAGTGGAAGACAGAAACTCCAAGTGAAGAACTGAAGAACAACTGGAGTTGAAGAGGACAACAAGTCACACATCAAGCTGACTTATCTTCACTCCAAAACTCTATATAAGGATCTCATCCCATGGGATCGGAGGCCAGAATTTTGTGCAAAGAATTGCTGTTGGTTTACAGTTGTGAGCATTGGGTGATTGCTTGAGGGAGGTGAAGAAGAGATTTCTCTCCGTCGGGAAGGTGATGCTGGATTGGACCTCTCATGGTTGTATCACCGCCTGAACCTTACTTCCATATATTAATAAAGCATTTGAGGTTCTTCTATTCGCATGTGTTTCAATGGTGTGTTGTCTTACTTGCGTCTTTGATTTATGCTAATCCTTGAATCAGTTATGAATGCATGCTTCTTGTAGTTTCCTTTCTTTGTCTTGTTTGTAGGATCTCGTGTAGCTGGGCCCGTGAAAAGACTTGGAGCTGGGAGCAAGTGGCAAATAGAGAAGCTTGGATCGACCATTTGCACAAGACATCGGTAAGTGGATCTCTTCCTTTTATCTCTTGCATGTCATAAAGAAGAAACTTTAGATAGCTTTTCTTTCAGCTGTTGCTAAGGAACTGTCACCCTTAGAGTGGGTTAGGGTCATTCCGAGTTGGATACTTTCCCCCACAACATGCAGATATCAGTGAATGGTGATGCATGCAATCAAAACAAATGCAGGAATTGATCAAACTGAAGAAAAATGAAGCTTATGGAGAGATTTACCACAATGGCGACCGTTAGTGACAAAACTAGGTTATGCATTTGACACTTAGAAAAAGTAATGAAAAGCTTAAAAAAATGTTTCTACAAGCTAAAACAAATGAAAATTCCAATGTTTGTTTAATAAAATAAGTAAAACAACACTCTCACAAGCCAAGGAAACAAAAGCGACAAAAAAGGCAGAAAAAGACTAGAAAAGCGAGACTTACGTAGAAAAGATGTGAGGAGTGTGCCGAGGGTTCCTATATCTCGTCAGGAATACTAGAGATCCAATATCAAATGTGAAAATGAGCTCTGGAAGTTCCCATTAAATATATTTGATTGATTTAGGGTTTATGACACAAAGAAGAGAAATCTAGGAAAAAGCAACACATCGTGGCAGTTTACAAAAATGACTCAAGTGTAACTTCGGCTGTTAACTTCAGATGTTTTTTCACTTTTTATTTTTTATTTTATGGGAAATACTATCATGCATTAATGGAGAAATTGGGTAGTTCAGGGGAGAACTGGGCAACTCACTATCACATACATCGGGCAACTACTGAGGGAATGCTTCTGCATAATTCCTGGGCTGAGTGTCTTTGGATGCCTCTCATGCTCTGCGTGGTTTCCCAGCTGAATATTCCCAGCTAAAGATAGACTACCATCTGGTTCTATGCAATTCTGGAGCCGAAGCTCACTGTTGGCTTGAACTGTGCATTTCTTGAGAGCAAGGTTGGTTTCCCTCTAGGACTGCGCAGATCACCAAGGCAGTGCTAGAACTGGATTGTAACTAAGTGAAGAGGTTAGCTTATGGTTAGAAAAAAAAACAAGTAAGAAAACACAATATTTAAAGAAAAAGATAAAACTCAATGAAAGCACAAGTACCTGGTCAGTGTAAGATATGCTGCTGCGATTTAGTAGGGAGGCTCCAAAACGAAACATAGGAAAAATTTTGGAGGGTCGTTGTAGCCACTACAACAGGACCAAATTTGAAACCCAAGTAGAATGCCTGACCTTAAAAATTATCCAAGCATCCAACAAATTTCTTAATTTCTTTTGTATTAGGGGCTCTAGAGTTGGATGAAATTTCCTTAGCTTTTGCTAAGATGGTTTCACCCCTTCTTTAATGGAAATGACATATTGGATAATACGAGTATCACATGTCTTTAAATCATCATAAGTACATGAAAACACATCTGGTTATTGTTTGAATAGTCATATGAATGATTTTCGTTCTTGTGGAGAATAACATGTACCAAGGTTTACATATTTTGGATTGTCCTAAGTTCCGAGGTTGACTTGCTCAAAAGACAACTTCAAGCACTGAGTTTTAGTATTAATTGGTCCTCTAAATCTATTTTTCAAGTAATATAATTTTTTGAGGTACACTACACCTTTAGGAATAGTATTTCCTTTCACTGCATCAGTTTCTTCCTACAAAGCCTTATCATGCTCATCTTCTTTAATGGTCGAATCTTTGAACACATCCACATTATCCATAAAATGCAATATTTTTTGGTCGTCATTGACAACACAAAAATTAGTTATGTTATCGGGCATAAATGGTTTATATATAATCTCTAAAGAAAAATAATTTCTCAAAGGTGCCTTTCTAAAGGATGCATTAGCTAATGTATCAACTGCGACATTTATAATTCTAGGAACAAAATTATATTAAAAGCTTTAAATAAGTAATAAGTCGCCATACCTCCTATTGGTAATTTCTAAAACTTGGTTAAATAAATGGATAGTCTTTCGTACCTGGTAAGTAACCACTTCCGAGTCACCAATTATGTTAAGAAACTCTACCTTTAGGTCAATGAATTTCTTTAACCAAAGAATGAGTGCTTTGTAATTAACGGTATCATTTGTGTACTCAAACTCCAAATGGCATGACATGATGTACTTCTTGTTATGTGGGTCTATGAGAATGCAACCAACTCCAAAGCCATCCTACATTTTTGAACCATCAAAGTATAGAGTCCAAATATCATCAACTACTAAACTAGTTTCTACATTATTATTACTATGTATATCTATCTTATAAGATTCATTAGCACTAGATGGAGTACAAGGAAGGAGCTCCAACTATGTATCTGATAACACCTGTGATTGATTCCCTAGAAACAATTTCCAAAGATTGTGTTTGGAGAGCCAAAAAGCTCATAATGACCCTCAAGTGGTGTCACAATATATTTCATGTAGGGTTCACTTTCCACTCTAATCCAGTTGTTTCTACCCTTATATGTAATCCATAAGTGATACCAATATATAGAAAAATACTCTTATAATTTACTCGACCAGTCTCTACTCAATAGTAAACCATAGGGTTCAGGAATGTTCACAATTACAATGTTTATCCATTGGTGTACCTTTTTCTATGATGATAGGTGGATAAAAATGTTCTTGAGTTCACTAATAGCATAGAGAAGTGATATGTCCAACTGAATTATTTGTGCATCAGTTCTATCCCATTTAGCATTAAATGTCTTAACAATAGATAATGGAATTATGATCACAAATGCACCCAAATCAACCAAACAATTATGGAAATTGTAATTAAAGATTTCAAAATTTAGCAAAAATGGGGGGAAATATTGTTAGCATCTAAAGCTACAACATTAACCACAGATTCAAGAGTTCCAAGAGACCTACCAGACACCTTTTGAGAAGTAGAATCTTTGTCACCTGATGAAGGTTGTGAGAAGGCTTGGGCGAGTATTTATCACTCGCCTACTACCTTTGCGAGCTCAAAGATGGAAATGTTGGCATGATTCCTTTTCAAGTCTTTTACTATATTATAATCAATAGTTTCATTTTTAGCAGGTAGTGTTGTAGTGTCTGGATGTGTAGATTTGTTTGAAACTTCTTGAGTGATAGACTTTCTTTTGTTACTAGTGAAATTATTCTTAGAAACAACATCATTGCCAAACTTCTTTTGTGGATTCTAAGAAAAAATGATTGGTGGTGAGATCCTTCTTAACAATTCCTTCTTTAGTTCTTGTCTCATCACTTCCTATTCAGAAATGGGCCCTTTGCTCCTCAAATTATAACGACCAGTTTGTTTCTGGTGGGGTTCACTTTGAGGTGGTTCTTCAACACTTTTCTTGTTAGTATTGAGAATGAAATCAAAGGTATTAACTAAGTGTCCAATACCTATAATTTCCTCAGCCACCACAGACTCATTTGTTTCTTCTGTCTACTCATATTTCTCATCTACTAGTAAAGTTTCAACAATATGGGCTACCAAAGCATTCATGTTGTGGTTCCACTTTGGGAAAGTTTTTTCTTAATGCCATTCCTAATGGATGGAGCGATAATTGTCCATGCCAACACTTTCAACATTCAACAAAACAATTGAGCTCTAGACATATTTAGCTAGTTTATTATTGTTATTCCTTCTTAATAAGAAAGACTTAGGGGGATTTCTACTATTAGAAGCCTCACTTGACTTTATCTTTAATTTTGAGACTTCATTATTGAGTGTATTTAAGGATTTAATCAATTTTTCAATATCAACAAAATATTTTTCTTTATCCTTATTTGAATATGCTTGAAACTTCTTTCTAGTCTCCTTGGAGTCTTTGGATTCTTCATCATAGGTAATATCTCCAGTGGCATGAAAGTATTTCTCCATGACGATTGCTTTTGCAATTTTTAAATCTAATGTCTCCTTTGTAGATCTCTTAACTAAAGTAGAAATGTTTGTTAGCAAGGCAACTATATAATAATCTATGGTGATAGAATCATGAGGCTACGTGTTTGGGGGAACTTGTTCAATATACATTTGAAATTTTGATTGAAAGAGTAATGTTTCTGAGCTCTATTAACAACATGGAGGGAGTCTTATCATCAACAAATTTCTCGAAAAGAAATTTCTTAAACTCCCTCCAACCATGGATTGAATAAATAGGCAGACTATGATACCATGTTGTTTCTTTACCTTCTAAAGTGAAAGGAAAAAAACCTACAAGCAACATCATCATATCGTACCTCTAACATTCGAAGATGTATGTAGAAATCATCAATATGATCATATGTCATAGTCTTCTTGTCAGGATTTGAATTAGATAACAACTTCTCCAGATGTCTAGGCATTTTATGAAGGCTATCCAAAAGAGCGAGTGGCCCTTGGGCCATCCAATCCAGGACTTGATTAGCCTTGTCTCTATCGCCTTGTTCCTCCTTCTTTTTTGAATCTGAAGAGCCTTCTCCTTCAATTTTCAATCCTTCATTAAACTCAAAATCAGTGATCATCTATTCTCCATGAGATGGAACAATATATTCCTCGTACTCTTCATGAATAGGTGGAAGCAACTCTTTCTGGACTATGTCTTGTAAAGACTCTACTAATTCCTCAAGAGTGGTGAAAACCAAATCTTCTACTAATGTAACTAGTACACCAATATGAGTTGTTTATTTCTTGTCGGGACAATGGGGAATATTATGAGAAATGGTAAGAACACTGATAGATTTTACAAACCAATGGGTAATAGGCCAAATTTCCTGTAATTGCTCATAGGTAACTTCATAGGGTAACACTCGACTAGGTTGAGAAGACCCTCCTAACTCAGGAATATGGGTTGGGGTGGCACTTGGGATAACTGCCTTGTATAAAATATGAATTATTTGGATGTGATGAGTTATCAACCATAAAAAAATGGTTTCCTTCCTTCTAGCACTAGAATGTTGATGGTGTTGGAACCCATTGACGTACAGGGGATCTCCCCGATATAAGGTTCCAATTATACATCGCACCATTTGGTGTAGGAGTCCCATCCAAAAATATGGTCTCACTTCCATTAACTTAGATATTTTCCTTTCTTAAGAAATTAGAATGAGAGAGTAGTGCAGATGTGCTGGACTGTTCGATTGTAAATGTATTAATATTATTTCACTAGAAGGGAGAAAATACAACCTCTATTAGAGAAGTAATAGTACTAATATAGTAGAGAGACACACACATAAACAAGGAAGAATTGCTAGACATCATGTTAAATAGTTCACATAGATGCTACAATCATTAAAATCATCACAACACACTTCCATCACATTTAGCACCAAAATCACCAAAATAATTCAATTACTTTAGTACATATGAAATCCAACATAAATCGTAAACATTAAAAAAATAGTCTCAAAAAATCCACAATCCATGCATGAAAATGCATTCGCCAAATGGCTTAAAGTATTAAGAAAAAGTTTTAAGATACATAAGTATAATGAACATCACTAGCTTCAATAGTGGAGCGCTAGAGCCACTACTTTCTCCCCAAAAGTACTATCTCTATCTAATTACTTATGGGATAAGCCAAGGTGAAAAGTCTTTTTCTAGAGAAATGAGGCTCCTTTTATAGCTAGAGGCATGACCTTTCACATCCCCATGACTCTTGAGTTTCTCATATGAATTTTGAAATTCTAATCACCTTTGGACTTCTATATAACTCTTGGACTTCTAAATGACTTTTGGAATTACATATGACTTTTCAAATTACATATGAAGTTTGGAATTACATGTCTTTTGGAATTCTTCACATGACGTTTTATCCATACATGACTCTTGGACTTCCACTTCTTTGTCTTTATAATAATTACATAATTACATCATCATTTCCACATCATCATCAGGTGAGAACATGAAAAGTCACTAACATTGATGACATGGACTCATAGTGACTGATGACATGGAATTTCTTGATAGGTGACAATGTTGCCACTTGTATCTTTGACCTTTCATGCAACTTCCATGTTGTTGATGTTTTCACCCTTGAAAGGGTCTTTTATCATATTGTCTCTTTTGGGTTGCTTCAATCATCAAGATTTCAATGTTCCTGATTTTGTTGTGTCACATGTTCTTCATTCTTGAATGCTTCCTTTAACTGCCCCTTTTTCCCAATATCTTCATGTATCTTTTCCATGTTGTTTTGGAATATGTACAACTAAGATCACTCATGGAAAGAAAACATAAGTATGAAAAATCTCCTATTCTAACATGTCTCATTAAAATTTTCTATTCATGACTTAACAGTGTGCTCAAGAAGAACAAGGGAAACTTCTAGGCACAGGGCGCACTACCCAAGGGGGAAGGACTAAGTGCCTCTAGGCTTCGGGATGCACTAATGTGCTCAACTTGAGAAAGGAAGCTCAAGGGAAGGTGCAAGGCAGAGGTTTGGGGGGTGAAGGAAGGCCACTAATAATTCCAAAGTGCACTATGCACTCAAGTGAACCAGGGAAGGAGTAGGGAACATTGTTGAAGGTTGAAATGATCATGCTCGGGCCTTCCCAAGAGTGTTGTGTGCTCAAAATAAGCCAAGAGGGCATAGGGCACAAGTCTAAATGCTGACAGGATAAAGCTTTGGCCTTCCTAAGTGCATTGTGTGCTCAAGGGATCCAAGGAGGGTGCAAGGTGCAAGGCTAAAGGCTGAAGGGACCATGATGTTTCTTCAATGGGGCACCATGCACTCATGAAGGAGGAAGGCTTTTTGTAACGGCATAGTTTGGAACAAGGAAGGGGGAATGATGCGTGGGAGTGCGCTATGCACTCTTGGAGGGTGAAGGGTGTAGTTTGGAATAGGGAAGGGGTCCCAACTAAGGCTTAAGGGTATGCCATGTCCTCTCCTATCCCTAATGGGATAACTTGGGCAATTGAAATTCATCTAAATTTGAAAGATAAGATAAGGGGAAAACATAATGAGTTTAGTCATAGAATCAAATTTGACACATACCAACTCATCAATAAGACCTAGATAGGATTAGACAATGAGAAATACACATCAAAATGCTAGTTTACAAACACTCCCCAAGTACAATAAACAAAGTTTGTGTGATTGCAACCACAAGTGTCATTTTACAACAAACAAAGGTATTATAACCATGAAGTGCACTAGAGATGTTCTAAACAATGTGACAACACTTACGAACGATCAAGAACACCTGAAACATGTGGAATGACTTGGAACAATACTTGATGACCAAAGAAACACATGATATGATAGTTTGGTAGGCTCCAAAATTTGAATGTAGTGAAGTTTTTGGAGGGTGTTGTAGCAACAAAAACTCAAGAATAAGACTCTGTAACTCGCTTCAAGCTATAAACCCTTAATATATTCACAATTGTTTAAAGTAAGTCACATAATTGTATTTTTAATGATCATAATTCTTTTATAAACCAATCCATTAATGTTATTCCTTATAAAATAAACATGCATCAATGGAATAAGGGAAAATCATTAAATATACCATAATATCATAGTTGTAAAAGCTTTAAATTTCATAAGTTAATCAATAACATATATGTTCTATGTTCTGGTATGAAACTGTTAACAAATTAAAGAATCAAAAGTATGAGTATTGTTAACAAATTTCATTTCAATCCACACTCCAAATCATATTGAAAACTTGGTGCAATCCTTGCTATCAATCATAGACTTTAGGCTCAATTGAATCTGGACAACTTCGAGTTTTTATTTAACATAGAGTTACCATGTTTTGATATTTGTGTTGTGTTTATCTTGTAGAACAACAAAGGGTTTGGATTGAGATAGATATATTTCTCGTATGTCATTACTTTGACAAATATCTCCAGATCTTCACAAGATCTAATACACCTTTGTAGTGTTACTTCGACAATCCACTCTAGGTTATAACTATGAATCAAAATAAAATCATTTATGAGACCTATAATGGCATAAAAAACCACAACAATTCACATATCATAATCATATCATAACTCGTAAATATCATCTATGCAATAATTAACCTTAAAAATGATTCAAAGATATAATTCTTATAATGAATATCCAACTGTGTCATGTTTCTAGATCTAAAATTATACGATGTAAAAATGAGGAAATTTGTATCAAGAACAAAATAAATATTTTTCACTTAGAAAACCTTTAGATCTAATATTAAACACACCTAAATTTTTAATATCAAACCAAATGATAGATCTGCAACCTATTAAACATATAGACAAGGAAAAGAGGCCAATGAGCTGGATTGGTGGTCCCAAACCAACAAGCTCGTCCCCTCTGAAAGAAGATAAAGTCACACAAATGAGATCAAACATTAAAATGTAAAAATAAATGAAATGGAACACATCATGATTCTTTAATATTAAACTTTCTCAATATTTACGTGATAAGCCAATGCTCAAGGTCTAGTTGACCAAGGGAGAGACACACAGGAATGTTGAACCAATATAACAAAATTATAGTAACATCACAAACTAGCCCTAAGGGCTATGGTTCCTTTCTTGTACTATTTACATTACAGACGTATCTTGTGATAGAAGAAACTAATAAAGATAATCTAAGTATGAAGATCACAATAGCCATGCAAGGGAGGGTTACTCTAGTATATCCACAAGCTAAATTGAGAGGTTTGTAGATCTGAATCGCAGAAGAGCTTATAATAGCTCCTCCATTATCTACCTCTAAAAATTGTAATCTTCTTTCAAACATGCAATCCTTGAGCTAACTTTCTGTAGGGTCTTCGACTGGTGTGTGGAGTGATTACTAGTCAACGAGCCCATGTTTTGTCTTAATATCAAACTAGAAACACATACTAAGCCTTTGGTTGTAGGATCATTATAAGGGGTGAAGTAACTTGCAAACCTTCATTACTAAGTCTTTTAACCATCATAAACCTAAAAAATGCATAGAAAAGAAGGAGTTCAGGTAGAAATAATGGCATACCTTTTAAATTTATAATAATATGTGAATTAGACACATTTCTCCAACTTTGCACCAAAGATGTATGGATATGTTGGGGTAGGTAGGTTCAAAATGGTAAAACAATGGATCAAAATCAAGATATCTGCGGGTAAAAATGAGACATCTCTGGGGCTTGACAGTGTTGTGGATAGAAAATCCACATCTATTTCATCTTGGGATTAGCCATGATCTCATGGTACAACAGGAAGTAGCAATTAATGGAACTTAGCCTAGTAGAGTAAGAGTAGATGGCAACATGTTTGGAAAGTTGTAAAGCCATATGGATTTCCAAGATGCTCAGAAGACTATTTGGTCTTGATCTAGGTCCAACGATGATATACCGAAATAATAATAGATGAATTAAGCTCTTTGAAAATCCTATTTTTGATGACAAGTTCAAACCTATGAAGAACATATATCACTCTATCAGAGATAGGGTCGAGAAAGGTGTGATGAGATTGTAGTACATTTCCATAGGGTAGTAAGTGGTATATATTCTAGGGGTAGTATTTAATCCCTTCCTTGCTAGAAGGGAGTGTTGAATTTATTGGTATCTTTAGAAGGTGTTCTACATGATCTTGGTGTCTTATCATGTAGGATATAGTGGATTACCTCTTTAGGTGCTTGCTTGGTGGACTAAGTGATTTATGAATTCGTTCTTAAGTCTAACTTTGGAAAAGTACAATAATAAAGCTAAATAATTATTGTAGACTATTAAGACAAAGTACTAAGGATAAATAATTTAATTATTTAAGTGACTTAGGTATGATCTCAAGTGAGGTGAGATCTAATCTTAATTTTTGATCACTTACGAGATTAAGCATAGAGATTTCACTTAATGAAGTTATAAAATAAGCATAAGGGATAGATAAAGTCACAAGTGGAGGAAGTGATTTTCTCTAGAGCGAGAGGCTCAAATAGTCTGAAGAGAAGGGACAAAGAGTGTAGGGAAATTTCAGGAGTATTTGTAGGAGGCTAAGTTCAGGAAATAGAGAGGATGAGTTCATCAGGTATAGAGGAGGACTAGTTACCCCGAAAGTTTCAAGTGGAGACTGGTTCATATTCCACTAGGATTTAATTATCAAGGTGATGTGGCATTGTTGGGCTTCTTGATATGGAAACCTCTAATTAATTCTGGCGTTGATTTTTGTAAGTCATTCTTGTCATTGGATGAACCCTAGAGGTTTTTTATCCCAAATATTTTGAAGGGAGACCACGATAAATCATTGGGATTAAATCATCGAGATGACATGGAACAGTAGGGCTATTTTTTTTCCTTTCAACATAACCTGGTAGACAACCTTGCATATGTTCTTATAACATGAAATTGAATTTACCATCCAACTTAACACTAGCTGGAGCCATGGCTAGCATGGTAGGTGATGTGGCCTTAAGGTGACATGACGACCTGAGAGGAAGGACATGTGTTAGTTAGATTTGGGGTTTCTTTGGGGTCAAGTGGCCTATAAACAGATGGTGTGTGGAATTCCTAGAGTGGAGCCATGTGAATGGTGTGACATCACCCTAATGATAAAATTTGATGACATCACCTCAATGCCCCTACCCCAATTATTTCTTGAGGCATTGGGTGCAATTCCACCAGGATTTTATTCCGGGATGAGGTGATAATGATGGAGCCCATATGCACAACTATAAGTGTGTTAGCCCCCATGTGATTGGCTAGCATGTAACACAACAAATTAGCTGGAAGTATGGCTAGGTGGAATTCCATGTCACCTCCAAGAAGAAGATGGGCGACATCAACCTGATGGATTTGATTGAAGGGAATAGTATAATGGATGTGATTTAAGTCCCAGGGTGATGTTGCACTGAGGGGCCTACTTGGTGGTTAAGTCGCATAGGAGGAGGGTACATGAAGGAAATGAGACCCCATGTTTTTAGTTAAAATGAAATTACTAGTAGTTTTACATGGCGACATGGTGAGGTAACTTCCACATAACCCTGAATGCTCTTCCCTAGCAGTTTTTAGGGGTGACTACAAAGGAACTTGCTGGAATTTCATTACGGGGTTGATGTGGCCATGGAGGGGCCCGCGTCCACGCACCTCACATATGTTAGATGTATATTCATTTGGAAGGATCTTGTGAACCATGTAAAAGGTGTAATGTGACACCGAACATGAACATGTCAACAGTTGGGGTAGAACTACCACGTGGTGGGTGACATGGCTTTGACATAGGTAGCCATGTGGGCACCATGTGGCAAGTTAGATAACATGGTGAGAACTGATAGGCCAGAATTCAATTGGTTGTGTATTTTAATCTAGGATTCAAATTAAGGATAAATTTATATCATTAGAAAGGTCCCAACGAGATGAGCACAACATTTTCATTCATTTTAAGATTCGAGGAAGTTGAAAACGATAAAAAATTTAGAAGAAAAATATATTCTAAATTTTTGTTTTCTTAATTCTGAAATTACTCTTTAATTTTATAACATCAAATTAAAATTCTAATTAAATATTGTAAACATAAAAATAATAATGATATTCTATGTTGAAATAAACCGAACAAACTAAAACATAATTATAAATGTTGTAGAAAATCCCCATATCCAATAATTAGTAGTATGTCATAAATAGTTGCATGCTCGGGGATATCATGCAATATAGAAAGTAGTTATGTGTTATCATTAGTGTTATCCATTTCATGTATATACAAATAACACTAATCATAACTCAAACTAGGGTCAATGGTAATAACAATTTTTTCCAACTACGAGCTCTCTGCATCTTGAACTAGGATGTTGTGGCAATTATGTTGAAAGGAGGTGATATCAAGTCATTGGGAATGCTAAATATATTGATTCAACTCCCATGAAGGTCAATGAAAATATATGAAACACCTTTGTAGGTCCTTACACTTCATTTTGAAGCCTTTGGTTCTAACAAAAGGCTCTAACTTCATTTTCTTTCGCATTTGCAATTTTTTTCTTTCTTTTATAGTCATGGCCCCTTACTATATGTGGTGTGGTAAAGCACTAAGTAATCACACCAAGGTGGAATATGTAGAAATGTATATCATAGATACCTTTCATTATAATTTATCACCTGTAATTAGGAATAAACTTAAGGAAATGGAAGCTAATATTAAGGTGGAACAAGAATACCACAAGGATGAGGAGTTTGATTAGATGGTTAAATATTTTCTCCCAAATTTAGGAACCAACCACATCAGAAAGATTAATGATATAGGTGGATATTGGTGGCTACCCGCCTATTCCACATAGACCTTCATTTGGTCTCATCAATTTCCTTGATTATAGCATCATTTACTATTTTTAGTATTTTTTGGGTCTTGAACTTTTGAAGATATTTTCACCCCCTAAATGGCATTTTTTTTTTTAGGTTTGTCATAGGCCAGTACCTATAGGAAGGGGATTGTCACAAATTATATAGTAATAAGAGAGATATTTCTCATGAGGTATCGTATGTGCCAAAAATAGATCATATGACCAAGTTACAACCTGGGGAAGTTGGCTACCCAACTAACCCCATCAGGGCCCACAAACTCTTGGTGTTCCATCTCCTAGGGTTAGGTTTTTGGCTGTTTAGGGCTTCCCTTGGTTGTTCAATAATAAAAGGCCCTTAATCCTCATTGTAACATAGTTTGAAGGCATGTAGCCACCACATATCTTCTTTGAGATAGGATACCATCATCTGAGCTAGTTTATTTCCATCATGTATGTAAGCATATTTTAGTTCTTTGATGTTAATGAAATGAAGTTTTATTTCTGTTGAATATTTTTGTTTATGTTTATATCTGTGTTTTGTCGCAGTCCTGCATAATTCTCGATCAATGGTATCAGGGTGGTCTGCCCTTTCTTTCTTTTTCATTGCATCTCCCTAATGAGGTCAAGGTATAAGGAGTTAGGGCTTGAACTGGTTGAAGCTTTGCAACACCAGCGTTGCAAACCCTGATGCCCTCCAATGGTGGAAGAAAAGAAAGACGAGGGAGGAGGAGATCCTTTCAAAATATTTCTCGAAGAATCCCTCAAGTGACAAAGGAATGTGATGATGGAAAAATTTTCACTGATCCTTTGGTGGTTACCCATAGGCAACACATCTTCATCTAATAGCTACTTTGGAGGCCCCACTCCCTTTAACATAAAAGCCAACTTGGACATCCCCATATTTGAAGGAAAAATAGATGCAGATATTGTAGATAGATGGTTAAATATGTTGGAAGGATATTGTTTGGTTCATGACTTTTCCAATCGGGAAAAGATTACTTTTTCACTCCTCAAAGCCATCTCCCATGTCAAGGACTGGTGAGAAACCTATTTTGAACAAGAGGATGAGAGAGAACCCTAACTATTTTTAGCTACACCCATTTGGAATTCTTTCCGAGAAGCCATCAAAGAGAAATATCACCCTATTGGGAGCTATCAAGATAAATACATAAAGTGGACCATGTTAGGGTAGGGAAGGGACGAAGAAATGTTGGAGTTCACAAGTATTTTTCATACCCTTCACACGAAGTTGGGTATCAAGGACTTTGAGGGGCATTTAGTACTCAAGAACCACAATTTTCTACACATTACATCCAAGATGAGATGGAGTTCTTCGAAATCTCCTCACTTTGCGCAGCCTATTGAAACGTTGTGAAGATCAAGCATAAATTTAAACATAAGAATAAAAACTTTGGATATGTAAATATGAAGCAAGGGAAAGGCACCCCAAACTGCAGAACAAAGGACAAAACTAAGGTAGGGAAACCCAAGACAACTTTCCAAAGATGCAAGCAAAGAACGACACAACAGGAAAGGACACAGGAAAATGGTGTGAGTTCCATAAGATCCCAACTCACAACACAAGTGAGTGTCGATCCAAGCAGTCACTAGTGGCCAAGATGAAGACTTTCGAATTAGATGCATTTTCTAACATTGAGTTAGAACTCGATAAGGGGAATCAAAAAGGGAAGCAGATTATTAGTGCAAACCCTAGTGCCATATTTGCAACTATCAAGATGCAAACTATTGATCCCAAAGATCCAGGGGAGGGGGAGTGTCTCTTCCACTAATAGATATGGGTGAATAGTTCTTCGCTGCAGTTCATTATCCAAAAGAACCTCATTTAGGAAGAGGTAATGAAGTGGCTGGGACTATTGATCACACCACAACCATAGTTGTACACCATCAGGTGGCTCCACCAAGGATGAGATCTCTGCGTCAACCAACAATGTCTCCTTCACTATAGCATCAAGAACTTCACAAATGACATATTCTGTGATGTCTCTCCTCTTGAAGTTTGTGATGTATTATTAAGCCAACCATACTTGTGGAAGCATCATTTTTTGTAAGATTCTATTCCTCACATTATTATTATTACTTTGGGGAATAAGTTATACATGATACCGATAAGAGGATTTTAGGAATTGGGAACAAGCTTGGGGGTCGGCTTTGCAATCTGAACTAGGGTTTTGCTTTAGGGTTTTGTTGCTGGTCACCATGGTAGGGTGCGGAGGAGGGATTTCAGCTCCCTCCTACAATCAAGTGGTTGTAGACAGAAGCAAGGGAGTTGGATCGCATCGCTTCAAGAAACCAACATTGGTGGTAACTGAGGCTACGAATATAGAAAAATCGGAAACCATTAGACCTCAAGGACAGGAAGAGAATCATGAGGAAGCTAGTAAGGAAAAGAGGATAGAGGTTAGCAGTCAGAAAGTTACTCCTATGAGTACATCAAAATTCTGTAAACCCAAGTCGACCACTATTCCTTGAGTCATTTTAAGTGACCCAGTGCTACAGGTGCACGGAGAACACATGGTGGAATATGCTGTTATCTATAAATTTATGGGGATTTGGCTGACGGAGAAGGCTTTGCAAGCATGGATAAAGAACCACTGGAACTTTGTCCTTGAGTGAGAAAATTTTATCTCGGTGCCAGTATGGATAAGAATCTACTCCCTTCCTTTAGGTTATTGGTTGTCAGAGTCTCTAAAGGCTATCGGCAACAAGCTAGGGCATTTTATAAATATCTCAGATGGTACTCTAAGAGGAAAATACACTTCCTTTGCCCGGATATGTGTGGAAATGGACCTATTTGGGGCACTTCCAGATGAAATCATTTTAGAAGTGTATGACGAGGAATGGGTGCAGGTGGTGGACTATGAATGCGTCCCATTTAGGTGCCGTAAGTGCCATGAACATGGGCACCTATATAGGGACTGCCCATTGAACAAGTGGGAGAGCAATATGAAAGCCACTACAGGCAAGGATCCTAAAGGTTTTACTAAGTTTGGGGTAAAGGGAAAGGAGGCAAGTGGTACCAAATGAAAATTAATGAAGACGGACAACTGAGCCATAATAGTTTCAAGATCTTAGAAGAAGAAGTAAAAAACAACAGGACAAACCAGGAATTGGAGAATATTCCCATTGAGAAGGAAAGGGATGATAAAATGGAGGATATACCATAAAACAACAAACACAACGATGATATGCCAAGAATTATGGAGCTCAGTAGGGACCATGAGATGACCCCAAGTGAGGCTAGAATGGAAGACCATGAACTGCAAGAGATTCTAGAGAGAGAGAATTTAAATCTAGAAAAGTTTCTAGAGCAGGGAATCACCAAAGGGGTAGACTCTCTGCCAAAAGAGGAGTTTGACAAGGTTCAACGGCTCTTCCTCTAGAGATCACAAATGAAGTGTTCTAGAGTCAAAAGAAACCATGATATCTAGGAGAATAGGGGAGTGAAAATGACGTAGGATACACTGATGCATTCTTCCAAGAACTCGGGTAGGAAAAGAGGAAGAAAAAAAATAGAATGAGCTGCTGACCGAATGTGGGAAACTTATGATTAACTCAAGCAAGATGAGGGATGTTACCAGTTGCTCCTTTACAAACCTTTCTTAATGAAGCTTATAGCCTGGAATATTAGGGGTCTAGGAAGTAGAAGGAAACAAAGAACTCTTAGCAGTAGAATAAAAGAAGAAAAATCAGATATGGTTTTTATTCACGAAACAAAATGTTCGGTGGACAAGATCAGAGAGATACACAACAAATGGTTAATCAAGTATGAGTATCTAGAGGTTAAAGCAGATAACTCGGCTGGTGGGATTCTTACTCTATGGGATCCTTAAAAACTTGGAATCTTGGATGCTGAAGCTTCTAAGAACTATCTATCTTTGGTGATTCAACCTTTGGAT
Organism: Pinus tabuliformis; assembly: GCA_031772625.1. Taxonomy (NCBI): domain Eukaryota; kingdom Viridiplantae; phylum Streptophyta; class Pinopsida; order Pinales; family Pinaceae; genus Pinus; species Pinus tabuliformis. Next base: position 261,760,550 of record CM062816.1, on the reverse strand, counting down.
GATAAGGAGATCTACTTGATCACTAACATCTCCGGTCCTCAAAAACTAGAAGACAAACTTAAGCTTCTCACCTCCCTTCAAGAGCTGAGAAAGAGATATCCTGATATGCCCTGGATTCTAACAGGGGATTTCAATATGATCAGATCTCTTACAGAGAAAAAAGGCGGTACCAGAAAACTAGGCAGAGACTCCATTTCCTTCTAGAACTTCATGAATAACATGGGGCTAGTGGACATCGAAATAGTAAATGGCACTTTTACTTCAAATAATAAGAGGGGAGGGGATTCTCAATTCGCCTCTAAATTAGATAGATTCAAAATCTTAGAGGACCTCCTTCTCACAGGCCTTGATATTTCAACTTTAATCCTTCTGTTTAGAAGCTTGGACCACTAGCATGTACATCTTGAAGCTACTTTTATGGGTACATCGAGGAACAGACCTTTTAGGCTTGAAAATGTCTGGCTCTCTCACCCTGACTTCACTAGAAATAGTAACAAATGGTGGACGGAATATATGCCCATTCAAGGCACTAAAATGTTCATGTTGCAGCAGAGACTTAAACACATCAAATCTAGGCTTAAAGATTGGAAGAAAAAAGAGTTTGGTAATATTTTTAAAGCTAAAAGAGAATTTGAGACGAAACTCTAGGAGATTATCGAGGAACGGAAAATTCATGCTTACTCTCTTCAGAACGAATAGGAAGATCAGTGCATGCAAGAGAAGATTTTCTAGTGACAGAAATCGAGGGTGAAGTGGATTAGAGAGGGAGAAAGAAACAAAGAATTTTTTAATAGATCAACCTTGGATCACAGATCTCATAACAAAATTTCAAAACTTAGAGATTCTCAAGGGGAAAGAGCTCGTCTCTAACACAGAAATGGAATCTGTCCTAGTTCAACACTTCGTTAGCATAGTGTTGTGGCCACAACTACCAACCTATTAAAACATGCTCTGATAGCAAGTTTTTGAATGGGTTCCCTTGAAGTTTGATTTCTCATTTGTCAGAATGATCTGTTTTATCACAAGGATGTTAACTCTTTGCCGAGTTAGATTTTCCATTCCTAATGGCTAAGCCATTGAATAAACCTCTGATGCAATGATTCATTCCTGACACAGACTAGCCCTTTGTTCACTACCTCCATCAGGACCTTTTAATCTTCACAAACATGCATGATACGTTTATGCCCACACAAACAATCATCCCCACCCTTATCAGAATCGTCAGTGTGCTTAACTCATGAAATCTTCCATCGTGTCCTTTTTCTATCATAATTCCTCGTAACCGAAATACTCCACAAAATAGGCATAAACCCTTTTGGTCCCATCACAAAAAACACAAGGCATTCATGGCTTCCGGACCCGACGAGTTTTATTAACTCAAACGTATACGTTTATGGTCTGGAGACCATCGCAATTCGCTATCGGCCAAACCCCAAAGCTATGTGTATAAAGAGAGTGTATATATTTCGGACCCACCGATTATTATGGATTGGAGCATATAACATTTCAACTCCGGCCTTTGGGCCAGACATGGTTTCTCCATATATTCTTTTATTCTAAAAAAAACAATGAAGCCCCGGTTTTCAAAGGCAAGTCTATATTCTGGACCCGACGGCACTATTAACAACACTTCATATATATGTCGGGTCTGAAGTCCCATTGCATATCGCATATCGGTGGACCCTCGGGTCTTATACATAATACGCGCAGCGATATGGTGGGTCTGCCGAGCTATCAAATGCAATATATATATAATTTCGAGTCCGAAGCCCTATCGCATATCGTGATCGGCGAAGTCTCAGGCTTGTGCCTATTGCGTTATGTGATAGGCAGAACCCAACAATATTTATAGACTCCAACATATAACAATTGAGGTCCGGCTTGAGCAATTGCGGTGGTTTTTCTTGTGTTTTCATGTGTTTTCTAAATTTTTTGAAACTACAAAGGATCGGGTTTTCAATGTAAAAGATGGGCCTGTGGAGTCTCGATAGTGCAATTGCGCATCAGGGCGGTGGAAGGCACGGGTCCTATGACCTGAGAGGGGGTCGATACCCGATTGTGATGAAAGGAAGCCCTTGAAAACTATGCCAAGCCTATGGGTTGAGCGGGAAATTGTATGTTGACTGTGTATCAGGCATAAATCCTTTTCACACTGGTTCAGTAGTTTTATAAAATGAATGAAAGCAGCATTCACGTTTGATTGAACATTTTTGTTCTATTATGCACAATCATCAAGCTAATGATGGCTATCCTTGCAGGTGAGAAGCAAAGGACGTAGGAGGGGATTCGAAGGGCCATATATGTAGAAGCACTGCGTTTAAGGGTCTGGCCGCAAGCGTTCCAGGTCAGAACCCCACGCGTTGCCTGTACATTCTATAAGCAGAGTTGTCTCAGTCTTCATTATGGGAAGGCAGCATACAGTCACCCCTTTTACCACATCTATCTCAGGAAAGGAATCAACCCGGCCATTATGCTTTCTACATGCCAGCAGTCACGCTAATGATCCTATCTCTGTGTACTCGATTTGCATATCTGAAATAGTGGGAAGATGAAGAGGAAGGGTGACCTCAGCTTGTCGGCAGTTTCACCAACCTCAACTGTATGTACTGATCTGTATAACGACAAGAGGGATCTAAAAGGTCATGGAAAGTCGAAGTTCGTTCACGGCCACATAAATATTACCTCCGAAGAAAGGAGGGGGGCTTTTGATTTTCGAGAAGAACAATGTCGCTTTATTGTGAGTGAGGAGGATTGTTTTTGAGGGAAGAAAGAGCCTTTAGTTTTAGACTCATTGTATTTTTTTGGAACAGAGTGTTGTTACTGGCATGAATGTAAATGTGATTTATATTTATGCATATTGATGACTTACAGTTCACTATTAGTCTTGTGAAATTGGATGTGATTCAGTTTCATGGTTAACTTCTGAATGGCCTCTGATTTGAAACTAAATTAAACATTAGTTGCAGTTTTAATTCCATAGAAGAATGTGGATTCCTATATGAGTGATTGGATTTCAATTTAGCTTTAATACAGTCTTGTCCAGCTGTGAATTCAGTGATTGATTCATTTGGACTTGAATCTATGCATGATGTTTAACCTTCTTTATCACGCTCCTGCTGAACATATATATGATGTTTAAACCTCTGTATCATGCTCTTGCAGGATAGATTAGAGTAGATAGGACTAGATTAGAGTAGTTAGAAGTAGTATAGATAGGATTTAATACATAGAGGTTATCTATTTCATTTTGTTGATTTAATTGAAGTCTTCCTCCTGGAAGCAATCTTTCGACATGTTCAAGTGGTTTACAGGGTCCCTTAAAACCTGTCGGAGCTAGCCAATCCAAACGAAAGCAGGTCTAATTGGGGCTTGTGATCAGGTTAGTTCCACTTGTTGGCATAGTGCACATTAGCCATGTCAACAAATTGGCGCTAGAAGGAGGGCCTGAACCTCCCTCTCCAGCTTTTCAAGATTTCATCTATAAGTGCCACGCATGGATTCAAAAGGATTAATGTAAGGATCATAAAGGTCAGAGGGATCCTGCCACACATTTGAAAGAGCCTCATTTTGAAGAAACAAAGACCCCTCTAAGTCCTGTTTCTGGGTCACCCAAGGAAGAAAGACTGTGGGAGTATCCTGTCACTTAGGAACAACCAGTCAGAACACTTACTTGGGCTTACGCTCATTCCTTCTTGTAGCTTACCATCTTTCACTCTTTACCTCCCACAACTAAGAGAAAGCCAAGGATATTTACCCTGAGCGAAGATACATCTACAACCACTTCTCTCGAAGATATTGTGCTAGAATCCTTGCAAAGTATCGACACCCCTTGGGAAGAAATTCCTGAGGATTCCCCTTCTAAAGGAAACTCCTCGCTTGATTTTGAGAATCCTTATGGAGAAGTCTCCAACCAAAACTTCACTATCCATAATATGGCCAACGTTCCTCCTGCAGGTGGGAATCAACCTCCACCTCCTCCTCCAAGTGGGAATCAACCCCCACCTCCTCTGGGAGAACTCCCTCCCTGGCTTGCACAGGATGTTGTAGTGGCACCTGGGCAGCAGCATCCCTTACCCAAAAATACAGAAAGAGTGTTACCCAATTTCGACCCTGAGCGGGGAGATACCGCTGATAACCATATTTGCTCTTTCCTCCTAGCCTTGCGTAGGTTGGGGGTCGCCGATGAAGATGTGGTGTGCACTTATTATCTTTTACTTTGATCGGTGCAGCCTCCACATGGTATTTTAGCTTGAGAATAGGGTCAATCACCTCTTGGGATGCTTTTCAACAGGCCTTTTTGGATAAGTTTAGTGATGAAAAAACACCTGCGGCCTTAGTTTTAGAATTATCCTGTCTGAAAATCGAAAGCAAGGAGAATGCTAAGGATTTTAACATCCAGTTCAACACCTTGTTCAATAGAATCCCAACCACTACTAGACCTACTAAAGAGGTGCTAATGGAATTCTATATCTCTGCTCTCCCTATCCCTATAGTTATGTGGGTTAAAAGGAGTAATGTGAAAACCTTACAAGGTGCTATCGATGAAGCAATAAAGGTAGAGAATGAAATTCGCAGTCTTACAGCATGCCACCCTACAACTGGAGAAAAGAAAGCCTCTCAGGCATCCAAGAAGAACAATGGAAATGATACCAAGGGGCTGAAACTAAAGAAAAGGACACCACAGATGTGGAGGGGTTGCATTAAATAATTAAGAAACTAACGAACAAAGTCATTGATATGAAAAGGAATCATGGAGAGAGTACTAGTGGTAATGGAGGAGACTATAACAACAGAAATCCCTTCAAGCCTTTCTATCGTAAGAAAATAGAAGGTGGTCACAGCCATCTTGCATTGCCTGCTCCATCTAATGAAGGGGCTTTAAACATAGAAGAGTTGGCTCTTATTGGATCGCTCCTTAACAAAGAAGAACCTATACTGGAGCTTGAACCAGAATAAGGAGACAAGGAGGAATACCAAGTAGAAGAACCCTCGAATGAGGAAACCTAGATTAATGTGTTGTGGGATTTCCATAGTGATGAGAATGATGATGAAGGAGATAACATTACACAAATCAACGCTAACGAAATCCACATGTGAAGTAAAGGGCCGCTCCCAAATGCGACAAAGCGCTTAGACCAAAAAAAGCAAGATGTTCACCCTGTAAAAGCATCCACTCCCAAAGTTCCTGTCGAGAATAGTAGACCTGGCGGTCAATCCAAGAATGCCCTTGTTGCAAGTCACCCAGAGAAAGAAAATGCATCTCCCACTACAACAAAGGCTACCCAAGACGGTAAACTCCCATCTAAGAATGGAAAAACAAGTATGTTTACTCTACCATATCCTATTTATAACATTGATTATAATATTGTGGATGATCTCAAGAAGTCTAGGGCTAATATCACATATTTTGACATGTTAAAATTAACGCAGCAAAGAGATTTGCTGCTGAAAGCTATGAATGAGTGGAACTGCAAAACCCCCACCACCTCAAGCACCAAAACCAATAATCCAACGTCCAAACCTATTAGTATGACTAGCGCAACCCAAATACCATCAGCTATGGAGGCCATGTTATCTAAAATGAATCGGAAGCCCCAAGATGTCAGTGCAGCCATGATATGGAGGAAATCAAAATCTATGATTCCACCCTTCCTTATCACATTCGAAATCTTCAACATGAATGTGCATAATTGCTTGGTAGACTCTGGTGCCTCACCCACTGTTATGCCTTACATTGTTGCTAAGAGACTTCAGGCAATACTGGATAAAACTAAGACTTGAATTATGCAATTGGATAGAACAAATGTGAGAGTTATTGAGGAGCTGAAAAATGTGTTGATTCGAATGGTTGCCAAACCTCAATACACTCAGGTCATTGATATAGTGGTAGTGGATATACCCGAGGCTTATGGAATGCTGCTTAGTAGGGATTGGTCATCAAATCTAAACGGATATTTCTCAACTGCTTGGTCCCATCTTTTGTTGCCTCAGAGGGGAAAAAGTGATATGTTAAGACTAGATCAAGAGAGGTACTTGAAGTACATGGTAACAGAACCAAACAACCCCAATGAACCTGTAATGTTCTATAACTCTATCCTTGGGAATTATAGTTTCGATGTTTATGCCACGGAAACCTGTTTCAGGGAGTGCCATGCAGAAACAGTCAAGGAGGCTTTGACAAACACACAGTTGGAAGAAAGAATTAAACACCCCCACAATCCAACTGATGAATTATCTTGTATTATAGTAGATGATAGGACTAATTTCATAGGAAGTAGTTCTTTTAGCATAACTTTAGAGTTTATTTTCAGGACACTCCACTTTGATGACTCTAACTGTCTTGAAAGTGCAGGCACTGGGAGCATTTTCATTGACCCCCTAAGGAACCAACATCTGATGGCCAGTCAGTTGGAATGCATGAGCACCAATAACACAATAGAACATGAAGGCTTGCTGAAGGGCCTGAGAAGAGCCATTGAAAGGAATGTAAAAAATCTCAGAGTTTTTGATGACCCACAGATAATGGTGGACCAGGTAAAGAAAAAGATACACTGCAGTCTGCCACACCTAGTGAGGTACCAACATGAGGTATGGAGTTTAATTGACAATTTCGATTCTTTCAGTGTCACATACATTCCTCGAAAGTATAACCACGATGCCAATCTGATGGCTACTATGGCTGCGAAACTTTTGCCTAATATTAGATTAAACAAGAATAAATTTTATGTTGAATTGATTTTCAGATCATCTATAACTGATAACATCTCAAATTGGCAGGTGTTCGAAGGTGATAATCAAATCCTGGAGTTCCTGCATTGTGAAAGAACACCCAGAAACATAGCCATTAATAAAAGGGAGCATGACAAACTTATAAACGGAAGTGAAGACGAGGTGATATCTTTCAATGAGAAATTTATTTACTTTTTAGGTCTCATGAGTGAGCCAACATGTAAGCACACAAAATTACAACACTCATGGTTGAGCTCATTCCAAGTTGTGGAAAAAATTGGTCATGGAATTTACAGATTGAAAACCATACAGAGAGAAACTGAAAAATTCATGTTAATGGCCAACATCTCAAGAGATACTTCCAGTAGCCACCAGATGGTGGTTACCCCCTGAGTAGGTTAGCATTCATTTCATTTTGCTGTTAGTATAGTTGTATTCCTGTCCTTTCTTTTTGTTTTCTGCAAAGTCTATTTTCCTGCTGTTTTGAATTACATTCCTTTTCAGCCAGCTGATGGGGTCCTCCAGTCTCATTCTACCTTTCAGATTTTCCCTCATTCATCACTCTCGGCCTTTCCCTTCCTCATTAACTTGCTGGTGATTCTACTATTCCTGAATCCATCATTTCCCTGCAAATCAAACAAACTTTCTATCAGCCCATGAGCACTTGAGAATTAGTAGTGGAATGCAAACCGAAACCCCTCATGGGCATCTATTGGGAACTATGTGAGATCTGTTGATAACTTGGATATCTGGAGCATGTAAGGGCATCTTTATAAAACAAAAAATGTGTAACTACAGCTGGACTAGCATGGAGGAATGCTGCATTTAAATAAATCCCACTCAGACCTAGCCTATACTTGCTTGTAAGATTTACAGTCATTCTCCATTGGTCCCATCCACCACACTAAATGGTCCAATACATGTTACTCACAAGTAAACCTCCTTTCATGGGCTAAGCTCACTGTCTCATACCCTGTGGCAAATCTAATTGTGCTCTAGTCCTTGTGCTTGAAATTGGAAGGACTTATCTAAAAAGAAATGAAATGTCAAGTCCTTGTGCCAATCTGGAAGGACAGGTTGTTTGGGAAGCCGGTTAGAGTAAGGACTATTGCTGGGCTCAGAGTACCAGTTGACACAGCAAGCCCAACCTTGCTTAAGCGGTTTAAAAATATGGCATGATCCATGACTATGCCCCATTCAATCAATGAAAATATAGCACTGAAATTCTCATATAAAGTGCAAGATAAACATGTCTACATCAAGCTTGATGAGTAATAAAGAGCTGAGGTACACACCTAAATAGGTATGGATAGACTAGTGACGGCCCCAAAGGGATTTTTGAAAATGGGAAATAGGTAAAGGAAGGTCAATAAACCCCATAATACTGCCATTGGAGAATGCCTGTCAAAATCATATCAGTAAGTAGAAGCTATTTGTCTCTATCCCTCCTGAAGCAGTTAATGTTTAAGTGGAACCCATGCTTGTCCATCTATATAGTTTGCATTTCAAGTTTATCTTAACATCTGAATGTTTTATTGATCTAAAGGTTATTTGGAAACATAGATAACTAGTTCACCCAATGGTTTTCCATTTGTTGTGGCCACAACTACCACCCTATTAAAACATGCTCTGATAGCAAGTTTTTGAATGGGTCCCCTAGAAGTTTGATTTCTCATTTGTCATAATGATCTATTTTATCACAAGGATGTTAACTCTTTTCTGAGTCAGATTTTCCATGCCTGATGGCTAAGCCATTGAATAAACCTCTACTACAATGGTTCATTCCTGACATAGCCTAGACCTTTGTTCACTCCCTCCATCAGGACCTTTCAATCTTCACAGACATGCATGATACGTTTATGACTACACAAACAATCACCCCCACCCTTATCATAATTGTCGGTGCATTTAACTCATGAAATCTTCCATTGCGTCATTTTTCTATCATAATTTCTCATAACTGAAATACTCCACAAAACAGGTGTAAACCCTTTTGGGCCCATTGCAAATAACAAAAGGCATTCATGGCTTCTAAACTCGATGGGTTTTATTAACTCAAACGTATATGTTTCAGGTCCGGAGCCCATCACAATTCTCTATCAGCCAAGCCACAAATCTATGTGTATAAAGAGCACATATATCTTTCGGACCCACCGATTATTATGGATTGGAGCGTATAACATTTCAAGTTTGTCCTTTGGGCTAGACATGGTTTCTCCATATATTCCTTTGTTCTCACAAAAACATTGAAGCCCCAGTTTTCAAAGGCAAGTCTATATTCTGAACCCGACAATAGTATTAACCACACTTCATATATATGTTAGGACCAAAGTCTTATCACATATCGCATATCGGCGGAGCCCCAGGCCTTATACACAATACGCACAACGATATGGTGGATCGGTTGAGCTATCAAATGCAATATATATATATATATATATATATATTCGGGTTTGAAGCCCTATTGCATATCGTGATCGGCGGAGCCCTAGGCTTGTGCCTATTGCAATATGTGATAGGTCAGACCCAACAATATTTATAGACTCCAACGTATAACAATTGAGGTCTGGCTTGAGCGATCGGGGCGGTTTTTCTTGTGTTTTCATGTGTTTTCCAAATTTTCCAAAATTACAAAGGATCGGCCTTTCAATGTAAAAGATGGGACTGTGGAGTCCCGATAGTGAAATTGCGCATCGGGGCGGTGGAAGGCACGGGTCCTGTGACCTAAGAGGGGGCCAATGCCCGATTACAATGAAAGGAAGCCCTCGAAAACTGTGCCAAGCCTATGGGTTGAGCGGGAAATTGTATGTTGACTGTGTATGAGGCATAAATCCTTTTCACACTAGTTCAGTAGTTTTATAAAATGAATGAAAGCAACATTCACGTTTGATTGAAAATTTTTGTTCTATTATGCACAATCATCAAGCTAATGATGGCTATCCTTGTAGGTGAGAAGCAAAGGATGCAGGAGGGGATTCGAAGGGCCATATATGTAGAAGTGCTGCATTTAAGGGTCTGGCCGCAAGCGTTCTGGGTTGGAACCCCACGCGTTGCCTATACATTCTAAAAGCAGAGTTGTCCCGGTCTTCATTATGGGAAGGTAGCATACAGTCACCCCTTTCACCACATCTATATTAGGAAAGGAATCGACCCGGCCGTTATGCTTTCTACGTGCTAGCAGTCATGTTAATGATCCTATCTCTATGTACTTGATTTGCATATCTGAAATAGTGGGAAGATGAAGAGGCAGGGTGACCTCAGCTTGTCGGCAGTTTCACCAACCTTTCGCATCTGTACGTACTAATTTGTGTAATGACAAGAGGGATCTCAAAGGTCATGGAAATCGGAAGGTCATTCACGGCTGCATAAATATTACCTCCGAAGAAAGGAGGGGGGCTTTCGATTTTTGAGAAGAACAATGTCACTTTATTGTGAATGAGGAGGACTATTTCTTAGGGAAGAAGGAGCCTTTAGTTTCAGACTCGTCGTATTGTTTTGGATCAGAGTGTTGTTACTGGCATGAATGTAAATGTGATTTATCTTTAGGCATATTGATGACTTACAGTTCACTATTAGTCTTGTTAAATTGAATGTGATTCAGTTTCATTGTTAACTTGTGAATGGTCTCTAATTTGAAACTAAATTAAACATCAGTTGTAGTTTTAATTCCATAGAAGAATGTGGATTCCTATATGAGTGATTGGATTGCAATTTAGCTTTAATACAGTCTTGTCCAGCTATGAATTTAGTGATTGATTCATTTGGACTTGAATCTATGCATGATGTTTAACCTTCTTTATCATGCTCCTGCTGAATAGTTATATGATGTTTAAATCTCTGTATCATGCTCTTGCAGGATAGATTAGAGTAGTTAGAAGTGGTATAGATAGGATTTAATACATAGAGGTCTTCCTCCCGCAAGCAATCTTTTGACATGTTCAAGCGGTTTATGGGGTCCCTTAAAACCCATCGGAGCTAACCAATCAAAACGAAAGCAGGTCTAATTGGGGCTTGCGATCGGGTTAGTTCCCCTTGTTGGCATAGTTCACATTAGCCATGTCAACACATAGCAGAGGAGCCTCTCGTCAAAAAATCTCGATTCATTAACAAATTCACAAAGTTCATTCCTAAGCTTGTAACCGAGGAAGACAACCACAATCTTAATAGGCTAGTGTCTGAAGAGGAGGTTAGTGAAGTTATCAATGAGATGCAAAATGGGAGAGCTCCTGGCCCTGATGGTTTCAATGTGGACTTCTTCAAAGCTTGTTGGAAAATAGTCAAACAAGATATCCTTGATGTTGTGGAAGACTCTAGAAGATCCAAAACTATTTTGAAAGCTCTTAATGCCTCTTTCATAGCTTTGATTCCAAAGCAGGAAAAAGCTATGACACTAGATAGATTCAAACCCATAGCCTTATGTAATGTGGTGTACAAAATTATTTCCAAAGTGATCTCTAACAAACTCAAGCCTCTTCTTCTTGCTCTCGTCTTAGAGGAGTAAACTGGATTTGTGGAAGGAAGACAAATTCTCAACAACATCATACAAGCTCACGAGGTGGTACACTCTCTTGAGAAATAAGCAGGTTGGTATGATCATGCACCTGGACCTAGAGAAATCTTATGATAATCTAAGTTGGTCTTACATCAGGGCAATGATAAGAGCTTATGGCTTTGACCACAACTGGATAAGATGGGTTATGGCCCTTGTATCCACGGCTAGCTTCTCCATTATGCTTAAAGACTCTCCCTCTAGAACCTTTATGCCTTCTAGGGGTCTCAGACAAGGGGATCCACTCTCCCACTTCCTCTTTGATCTCATGGTGGAAGGGCTAGGTAGAGCGATGAAAATGGAAAATGTTGAAGGAAGAATCCAGCGTCTGAAACTTACCTCGGATGGTGCTGCTTCTACTCATCAACAATTTGTTGATGACACAATGCTGCAGGGTATTCTTATGGTCAAGGAAGCCAGAGCTTTCAAACAAATCCTAAATTACTTTGTTTTGGCCGCTGGTACAAAGGTAAGCCTTGAAAAATCAAAGGTTTTTTTTTTCAACACTAACATTGCTATTCAGAGGAGCCTCACTAGAATTCTTGGGTTTCGAAGGGATTAGTTACCTTCCAAGTACCTTGGAAGGCCTCTTACTGACAAACCTCTGAGCAAGGGAGTGTGGGCACTGGTATCTAATAAACTTAAGGACAAAGTTAGGAAATGGACCTACAGGTCTTTGAACTTGGCGAGGCATCTTGTGCTTACAATGGTTGTCCTACAGGCTATACCAATTTTAATGTTTTTAGCTCTTCCTGCTCCTAAAGGAGTTATGCAACAAATCAAGAGTATTCAATGAGATTTTCTTTGGGGCAAAGGGGAAGAGAAAGAGAAGTGGGCTTTGGTAGCTTGGGACAAGTTCTGGAAACCTAAGGCCCATCGTGGTTTGGGGCTTCATGACCCTAAAATCCTCAACAGAGTTTCGAGAGCCAAAATTTTGATCTAAATTGGATCCATGAAAATTATCCAAGTTCTATGATTGTATTAAATCAGGACAGACTTTGAATTTATGAACACAGAGTAATTAGGAATACCTCTAGACAGTTGCAGTTTGTAGCCAGCAAGGAATGACGAGGACCTTGGTCAAAGCACGCTGACCGAGGCCCATGGAGACTGTGCAGGAGGCAAAAATGGCAACTGGGAAGCCTAGATCAGGAAACGAAGGCCATTTCTGATGCGTGATTAGCGTCACACATCACTGGGTAAAACCCCTCGAGAAGGAAAAGCCCGAAAGCACTCGGTCGCATGGGAAGCTGGGAAACCATGGGGAAAGTGCTAAGCCGAAAGGTGGGTCTCACGCTCCAAAAATCGGCGGTATATTGGGGGCATCCTTGGGCGGTAAGTGGATTTGGAAAAAAATGAGTGATTCCATTCAGCGCACAACACGTGTCTGGCAGATGAGAGATAAAACCGCCTCTCATCGTGTGCTAATGGTCGAGCAAGTCAACTGCACAAAATGAGCAAACACCATAGGATCTGGGGGCTCCAGATCTGACGGCGAAGATTGCGCCTGATGGAGAAACCGAATTTGACAGGGCAAATTAAGTTGCGGCAAATAAAAGTTTGAAATATGATTTGACTGCTGAGTTGGCAGATGATTCGTTGCACAACGTAACCAAAAATACCGAACCATCGAGGAAGAGCTGGCGCAGTTCATGAGAGGACAAGTGGCCACTTCCCTGTGGACGATGGCGATGACATAGAGGCAAGGAACTCCAATCAAATAGCAGCAGGCAATCCGAAGGGGTAGAAGAGGAAGTGAACACTCAAAGACAAATTGGCTTTAAGCCATGAACAGACAGAGAACAAAACAGAGAAGAGAACGAAGACAAAGAGGGTGAGAGAAAAGAAAAGATAGTGAAGAAGCAGAAAACAGAGAGCCGAGCTAACCTTAGGAAACATCGAGCAAACAGAAGGCTTGAGAGGTTCAAGCAATCCCTGTGAGGATCTGTCAGGAATTGAGCACCACATTGGGCTCCTCCCATTAAAGACCAGAGAGGTCAATATTTGGTAAGGAAAAGAGTCTGTGCACTCTATTGGCTTGGGGGATCCAAGAACCACCCTACCAAACATTATCTATTACAGGAGACTCAATTTGAGCTCCTCATTGTAAATCTCTGCTTTAAAGACACAACAAAATAAGGTCACCACTGAAAGCTGGACCAGAAATGTTGCCCCGGAGAATAGGGTGTGTTAGTGTCGGTCTTGAGCCCTCCATTGGTGATCAAAAGCTCTTTGCATATGCATAGGTAGGTGTCTCATCAGTGTCAGTTTTGCATCCTGTTAGGCATGCCATAAAACTGATGGAGGAGCTGGTCCTTGTCCCCTTCTTAGCTTTGCTGGATCAGGTCATGTCAGGTATTAAGCTTGTGTCATACTTGTTTTGTTTTGTCTTGAAGTCCCAAGTCTCAGGTCTAGGGTTTTGGTCAAAAATCACTGCAAGGTCATGAGTCAAAGGTCCATGAGTGCTCAACAAGCCAGAAGGAGGTATGTACATATGTTCCATTGATATTTTTCATCAGGTACAGATCATTTATACCTTGGATTTAAAAACCCTGTTTTAAACCCAAGGTCATGTAATATTTGTAAAAAATAAGGAAAATTTCAAAAGTCTTCAAAATGCCGGAAATAACCCTGGTCTCCTCGCCAGAGTCCATTAGATGGTCAACCTGCAAAAAGAATGAAGTTAAAGCGCCTCAAAAGCTAAATCCAGGACAAAGCAACTCAAAAAGCAGTGTTAAAAGTGAATGTCAAAATAGAACATTAGAGAGTGGGTTTTGTAAATTAATTTTTTCAAATTGAGCCTACAAGAGGTAAATTTCCCTCTAAACATCTTCATTAGGCCTCTATGAGCTAGCAAAGAAGAGCAAGAGGGCAGAAAGGGAGAAAGAGGGCGAATTGCAGAAAAATTAAGGAGATTTCTGGTGCGCGACCACTCGGGCAGTGTGCGCGACCACTTGGGTGTGCGCGACCACTCGGCGCCTCCTCCACAGTTCAAATTTCTAACGCGCACGACCACTCGGGGTGTGCACGACCACTCGGGGTGTGCGCGACCACTCGGAGCCTGCGCGCGACCACTCGGGCTCCCACTCACAGAACCTTCCTAAATCCACTCAAATCGCGTTTTGGTTTGCTAATTGCTCGAGGTAGGCCTCTCTAATGTATTGAATGTTTGAAACATGGATAATGAGCTTGTGTTCATGCATTTTTACCATCAAAAATATGAAGAGAAATAGGTTTAGTGATTGTTTGTTCATGTAGGCAATTTTGCTAAGGTTGGTGTTTGCTTTCAAGGTTTTTAATTCCTCTTTATTCCCTCCATTACTCCTATTAGATTTACAATTGTCATAATGTGTCTCTATCTCATCACATTTGCAATGAATATCAATTCCCCATTCCCTATACCTAAAACCCTAATCCCTCTCATATGCATCCCTTAAACCCTAATTCCTTCCCCACAGCAATATTATAAAAAATATATATATATAAAAACACAGCAAGAATCAAAATAAGGATGTGTAAAAGGAAAGAGCAATTGCAATGGTAAAAACAATAAAACAAAAAAGACAAAAAACAGAGGAAAAGATTACTATGTATAGCCAAGCCATTGCAAGATCAAAAGAAACTTATTGCTGTGCATAGTCCTCACAAATACAGTGAAAAGAAGGCTGTGTTATTCAAAGTAAAAACAAAGCAAATACAGCTGTACATATTTATTAAAGGACATGCTGCTCTGAAATACTGTTTGCAAAAGAATGTTGCTGTGTCTCCAAAACCAAACCCTAGGCATCCTTTTCCCTTCTATCCCCCTAATACCCTTGATGCAGTGCATCTCCTTTCTCTTTTGAATTTGTTAAGTAAAGCCCTCCTCCCCTTATGACAAATGTAAATTAATTCCTTATTTCCCCTTAGCATCAAAAGTATATCAATCCCTTGGAAAAACAGAGTATGCCTAATAATCTACAGTCAAAGGACAAAATCTAAGAGCTATCTGTTGATGCTAGTAATCAGTGCTGCCCCATCTCCTGTATTACATGCTATCCCTTACCCCCTGTTGAAAAATGTATTGTCCTTTCCCTTGGTGACCCTATTACATGTCTTCCCTAATAAAGATATTTCTTTGCAAATGATTTCCCGATGATGAGAGATGAGACAACATGTTTGACATTTTGTGAATTATTCCTTAAAAGTTCCATGTTTTTATATATTTTCCCATTCCTTATGAAAAAGTCCCTCCCCTAACATTTCCCTCATGATTTTTTCCCCTTGAAAACAGCATACTTCTCAGCATTTTGCAGGCAGGGCAGCAGTCAACTTTGTCTATTTTCTCCAACTTGCTCAATAACACCATGTCAACCACTGAAACTAATGAGCAAGGTGATGACCGGTCTTCTTCTATGGAGGTTGAGGCACAGCAGAGGCCTCGTAGGGGTGGCAAAGTTGGTCATCATAGTAGAGAAGAGCCCACATCTTTAGCAGAATTACAGGCTTGCCCATTGGCAGTGACTTGTTTCCAGTACATGTCATGTTTCCAGTTTTGCGAGAGGCTTGCCCAGATTCAGCACCAAAGGGAGTTGGCCCGGCTATTTGTTTTGCGCCTTCATGATGGGCAGGTTACTCTTGCAGGGGTGAGTTTTGTGTTTTCTCCTGAGATGATTTCAGAGGCTACCGGGATACCCAATGTGGGTGAGGTGTGGCCAAAGCGCAAATGGCTGGATTTTGTTTATTTTGAGCCATATGTTAGGCCAGCATTCGTACATCACTTGTCAGGGAACTTTCCTTTTAGATTCCTTCGAGAGGAGTATGCTCCGATCATGCGGCTTATCATGCATTACTTCACATGTGAGGGAAGGTTTGTACGAGTCTTTGCTTGTCACATTCGCCTGTTGATGCACTTTACCCGAGTGAGGATGATGAACATCCCGGTTTACTTCTTCCAGGACTTTCAGAGGATGGTGTCCGTGTTTCAGAGGCAGTCCCCAGCTCAGCAGCACAGGAGTTTGTGCCATCATGGTCTCATTCAGCTCATTGTTTCCCATCAGTTGAGTCAGCAGGGCATTCCATGGGCAGACTTCATTTCTCATGAGGTTTTTACAGTGCCACCACAGCCACAACTAGAGCCAGAGGCCATTCATGAGGCGGGAGGTCCATCACACCAGCCCGAGATTATTGTTCTGAGACATGTTGCTTCCCCACCGCAGCTTACATATCAGAGGGGTCATAGGACCTTATTTGCAGCAGCTCGACGAGTATTTTCTCCACAGCAGGTGGAAGGGGTCTCGTCATCTTCTTCAGATCAGGGAGTGTTATCTCCACACCAGGTGGAAGGGGCCTCGCATTCTTCATCAGCAGAGGCAGTACGGGAGGGCAAGCAGCCCATGATTGAGGATGAGAGAGTTGGCAATACACATCATGATTTCATTGACCTTGACGCTCACTCTCCTTCTTCAGATTTTTATGAGCTTATCAGACAGAGAGAGGAGGAGAACCTCATGTTGCAGCAGAAGATTGAAATGGCTCAATGGACCATCACTTATCTGGAGCAGCGCAACAGACAATTAGAGGCGGAGAAAGAACTTGATGAGCTATGGAGGATCCGCGGTAATAGAGGCTTGAACCGTAGGAGGCCTGGGGACCCATTGCCTGCTGACCGGGAGTCTTTGCTCATTCAAGCAAATGCTCGCTTGGAGAGACTGTTGGAGAAAGCCAACCAGGACAAGAGGCTACTACGGAACATGAAAAATCATTATTGGGCGAGAATGCATGTTTGCAAGGCGAAAATGAAGATACTCCAAAGGAAGTTGTCCGAGGCCCGCAAGAGGAGGAAGAAGACCAACCCGCTCCGTATTTTGGCTGAGGCCTCTCTCACTCACCATGATACTCATTAGCCTCCTCCTAGCAGCAAACCCAAGAAATTTTGAGAGTTTTGAGGCATTTTGGGCATTTTTGAGAATTTTACAGGTTTTGGCCATTGGAGTGGTCTCACCCCGCGCGCGACCACTCGTGAGGACAGCTCAGAACGGGGAAAACTCTACATTTTTGGAATTTTCATGCAAAAATACACTTGCCTATGGATGGACTTCAAATTTTATGGAGATTTGGACTTCCAAAAGCTCAAAATACATGCAAATTTTGACTTTCTGCCCCTTTTTTGAGTTGCAGAAAGCTGCATTGGGAGAAATGACTTTTGAGGGGTCAAATCAACTCCAAATTCAGAAATTCCAGTGGGGTTGGAAAGTAGACTCATAGACCTTTCTAACAAGCTATCTTGCACCTGATTTGGACACCAGGAAGGCCCTCAAACACAGCTGCCAATGTGCGCGACCACTCCAAGGGAGGGGCGCGACCACTCAGGGAAATTTCACCATTTTGACTATTTCGGCCTGCAAAACACTGTTTTTACTTTGGTTGACTCTTAATGCATGTAAATGATGGATTGTTGGGTAATTTTCATGGCACATGGATACATTTACTCTCCTTTAACACTTCTAGAAGTTTCCTTGATGTAAATAGTGAATATTAAATGCATGGATGGGTTACCTAAGTTTTAGAGGCAAGTTGTTTTGACTGCCTATTATCTAGTGCTCAGTTTAGAATTAGTGCAAACTGCTCCTAGGAAGCTGAGCTCGACCCCTAGAGGTGGGGAAAGGAGTTAGATGATCTATATTATGCCTTCTCTTGCTCATTTTCAGGGTTGGACTCTTGAGGGAGAAGCTCTATTGTATATTTTACTTGTATCTCTGCAATTTGAGGAAAAGGAAGGCCAGGGTTTTGTAGACATCATTGTGGATTCTTGTGGATTATTGTGTTGATGGTGTGTTTCCTACTTGTCATTGTAAGTGTGTTTATGTGTTCCATCTCTTATTCTATTGCTGCTAATTAAACAAAAGAAGTGATAAAGTTTGAATTCATGCATGCCATGCTCAGCTTTCAATTTTGTTTAATATTTATGTTTTCCACTGTCTAAAGAGGATTCAAAGTCATTGTTTGCCCTCTTTAGCTCCCTCTCTTTCTTCCTTGATCATCCATCTCAGCTTAAGGAATCAGCACAAACTCCTTCCTTGCCCCAAAGATCCACCTGCAAAAACTGAGCTCAATCCCCACAACCTGAATTGCACTCCCTCCAATTGCCACCAAAAACCCCAAAAACTTTAAATCAACCCTCCTTATCAGTTTACTAGCCTAATATCTTTGATCCTACTTGGTCAGCTCACCCCATTGAGAAAATACCTTGAGTCTGACCGGAGAGAGCCTTCTCCTTCCTCGTAGGGCTAGCTACGAGGTGTAATGGTTTGAGTAGCCTTGAGATTTGTCTATCTCAGCCTAGGTGAAATTTCAAGCGCTAACATAGTGGCGACCATACTGGGGACAACAAACTTGTTTGTGTGTTGATGTTTGTGTTTCACAAGTCTTAGACAGAGCCTGAAGTTACGCCAGGTAGCCTTTGAACATGCTCTTGTTTTACATAAGCGTTAGTAGATAAACGCTGCTTCAGTCAATCTCCGTGAGCTTCTGAAACCCTCACTTCAGTGACATCTTTATCCCAGTATCATTATGGACTCTAAGCTTCGGATGATAGGCTAAGAGTTTCCATACGGCTGAGCAGTTTTTCCTTTCCTAGTCTATTCGCGAAAAGAAGCTGGCTACTGATCCAAGACCAATTGTCAGATCTAATTCATGCCCAGCTATTTTTGAGTATCTTGAAGATCTTGATTTCGATGAAGGTTTTGAGTTGTCATTGTTTAAAGCTAAATCTGAAAGTGCACTTGCTACTCTAGTTCCTAATCCTGATTTTACAGCTGCTATTGAATTCGAGAGGCATAATAAATTAGTTGAAAATTTCATTTTGAGGAATCTCCAGACACGTGTACAAGCTACAACTCTTGCTGATTTCCTTGAAAATATCTCTGGTCATATTGGATCTTCTATCACGGCGCATGAACAGGCAAATCCCCCTTATATTGCCATCACTCCCATAGTTACTCATCCCCCATCTACAGTTGTTTCGCCTTCGGTTTCACATACTAATTCTCCTCCTCTTACTCCTCATACTGCTACACCTACCCCGCCTGCTACTCCAAGATCTACCTTACCTAGAAAAATGGCAGCCCGGTTTGTCCCACTTGTATTGCCTGCTAATCTTCATGACATGCCAGCTGACTATCAAAGAAAAATTCCCATGTTTGATGGTACTCCGCAAAGTATTACAGCACAGCAACATATCGATAAAATGTCCACTTTCTTTGATCTATATGAGTTAGATGAAGAAGATGTTACCATGCGGTTGTTCGTGCAAACATTTGCCGGAGAAGTAAGAAAATGGTTCAGAGGGTTGGCAGCAAATAGCATCACCACCTTGGAAGCACTCGAGAATCAATTCTTGGACCGATGGGAAATAAGAAAAGACCCGCTGCAAATCAATGCCGAGTACAACAACCTCAAGCGAAATCCGGGTGAGTCGGTTCAAGACTATATAATCATATTTAATTCAGTGTATAACGCTATACCCGATGATTTGAAACCATCAAGAAAGTCTGCATTGCTTAAGTTCCCGGATGGTTTCGATCCGGAGATGGCCTACTCACTGCGGGACCGAGATCCTCCTACCTTGGAGGAAATGCAGAAAATTGCAGTCAGTGTGGAGGCTAATTTGAATGACAAAAGGGCAAGAATGAAGGCGGAAAAGAAGGTCACAATTAAACAAGAGGCAGCATCCACTTCTCAGGTTCTTCGTACAGTTGAGGAGGTGAAAAAGGCACTCCAAAATCTTAGTCTTGGCAAACCAGAACCACAAGTTCGAAACCCAAATTTCAGAGGTAAACAACAGCAGCCCCAATATAGAATCAAGCAGCGGGAAACACGAGCACAAGAGGCGGCCGTGCAGCAGCCAATCCAACCTCCATTTCAGCAAAATTATGTCACTCAAGAATCAGACGATGAGGGTGAAGGTGTGGGTGAAGAAAATCACTTCTTCACTCCCGATGATCTGCCCACATACATCACGGAGGAAGAAGAGCTGATAGGTAATGCATATACACCTCAAGATGAGCATTACATTTTATCTAATGATGTTGTACTTCAAGATGAGTCTGAAGAGTATCAAAGAGGTTACTTACACACTTTATCAGCTCAGCAAGGCCAGCAAAGGCAATTGAGAAACCGGACAATTCCCATAAATCCGATTCAAAAGAGGGCAGAAAACTTGGCAAAAAATGGTGCTGCTGTTCCACAGAGAAAAGGTAAAGAAGTCATGGATCCTTCATCAACTCAAACAGTTCCAGCAAACAAGATGGATCAGCCATCAAATGTACCCAAAGATAGAGCAGAAAAACGAGACAATCCAGCGAAGGAAGGTGAAAAGAGTTAAGCATTCAGCATTGAGAATGAAGTTGCAAAACTGAAATTGACCATTCCATTGACAGAAGTCATGAAGAACAGTACATATCGAGCACAAATTTCTAAAGTATTCAACATTGACCCAATGTTAGATGCGGTGAACGTAGAGGATGACCAGCCGGAATTGATCTTTGGGCCAGCTCTAAATGGTGAGTCCCCCGAGAGTGAGGTTCCTCCATTCTATATCAGCTTGAGAATTCATGATTATGTGCTTCATAATGCTATGTTCGATTCGGGAGCGTCACATAATTTAATGCCCAAGGCAATTATGGAGAAGTTGGGGCTTGATATTACTCGAAAGTACCATGATCTATATTCATTTGATTCCAGCCGGGTTAGATGCATCGGTTTAATTAAAGATTTGGTTGTTAGTCTGGATCAAATTCCCGCAAGGAATCTATTGATGGATGTGGTAGTGGCGGACATTCCTCCACGATTTGGCATGCTCCTCTCAAGGTCATGGGGATCCAAGCTTAAAGGTACTCTTCAGCTAGATTTTTCATATGCTACTATTCCGATGTTTGGACAAATGAGGAAAGTGTATCGAGAGCAAAAGATGAAGTATATGATTACTAGCAAGGAAAAGCCAGTAAATCATCCTGTAAATTATGTAAAAACAGATTTAGAATCTTTTGTTTTGTTTGCGGAAAATTTAAATGATATAGATAGTCAGCTAGTTCAGGTAGAAGATATCCCAGGCGTTCCAGAAAATTTCAGAGAAGTATTGAGAACGGAAAGTGAAGAAAGGACTGCTGTCATAAGGTCAATCGCTGAAACAAATGGGCAACAAATCATGACTGCAACAACATCAGATTTTCAGCACCTAGAAGATGATGAAGAGGGTCTTTGGACTATGGATTTTGATGGTGCAGTGGGCAGTGATGGTGCTGGTATTGGTGTGTGGATTCGAAGTCCATTCTCAGCCCAAGATCGAATTCCAAGAAAGGTACAAGTATGTTCTTATCAACTAGCATTTGATTGCTCAAATAATGAGGCAGAATATGAAGCTCTTATTGCTGGTTTGAAAATCCTTCTGAAATTAAAGGCAAAGAAAATAGCGGTATATGGCGACTCCGAACTAGTTATCAAACAAGTCAAAGGTGAATTTCAGGCCAAACACCCACGTATGAGAGCTTATAGAAATGTTGTTTTAGATATCCTGAAAAGATTTTCTGAACATACTTTGACATGTGTGCCCCGGATTCAAAATGGTGTTGCGGATGCATTGGCCAAGGCAGCAAGTAATTTGAAAATACCAATGAATTCAAGCAACAAGTTCGAAATCTATGTGAAGCATCGCCCTACAATCCCGGATAATCAAAGGTGTTGGCAAGTCTTCCAAGATGACGAAGAAATCAAAGACTTCTTGCATGGAGAAGGTAAATTCGAAGAAATCTCAATAGATATGGAGCCTGAAGGAGTGAATCAAATGGATGTTTTGCAGCTGAAAGATAACTATATTCCTAAAGGGCTGATTCCTTTAGAAGAACTTTTTGATCAAGATGATGTGGCTCGCAAGCCAACTTTGATGCCAACAGAAGAAGGTGTGGAAGATGTGAATCTTGGGACAGCCGAGAATCCAAAGATGGTGAAATTATCAAAAGCATTGCCGCTCAAGGTAAAGAATCAATACATTAGATTATTGTCATCATTTTCTGATGTGTTTTCTTGGGATTATTCAGATTTAAAGACCTATGATACAAGCATTATTCAACATACTATTCCCATAAAGCCAAATCAAAAGCCTTTTCGACAAAAGTTGCGGAGAATTAATCCTAAGTTGCTGCCTTTGATCGAGAAGGAAGTCAATAGGCTCTACAAGTCTGGAATTATAGTCCCTATTCGCTTTTCTGATTGGATCTCCAATCTAGTGCCTGTGAGAAAGAAGACCGGTGAAATACGCTTATGCATAGATTTCAGAAATTTGAACAAAGTATCTCTCAAGGACAACTATCCGCTGCCCAAGATGGACCACATATTACAGCGGGTAGTGGGTGCCTCAAGGATGTCATTGCTAGATGGATACTCCGGCTACAATCAGATTTTAGTGCACGAAGGTGATCGTGACAAGACAGCCTTCACCACACCTTGGGGAACGTTTCACTATGCCAAAATGCCATTTGGGTTGAAGAATGCCGGTGCTACATTTCAGCGAGCTATGGATATGGCCTTTGCCAATGAAAAGGATATATTCTTGGTTGTTTATCTTGATGACTTAACCGTATTTTCCAAATCAGATGAGGAGCATTTATTTCATCTGACGAAAGTTTTCCAAAAATGCAGAAAATATGGCATTTCTCTAAATCCAAAAAAGAGTCTTTTTGCCATGAGTGAAGGCAAGTTGCTGGGACATATCATTTCCAAAGACGGCATACGAATCGACCCCGCACGGGTGGAGGAAATTCAGCAGCTAGAGCAGCCCCGGAACAAGAAGGAAATACAATCTTTTAATGGCAAATTAAATTTTATGCGTCGCTTCATTCCTAACCTTGCAGAGCACCTTAGAGAGATAACCAATATGCTTCGGAAGGACAGCGAGATCAAATGGACCGAGGAGGCGATCAAATCTTTCAATTTAATCAAGGTAATCTTGTCTTCAGCCCCAACCTTGATCAGCCCCGATTATACTCAGGATTTCATTTTGTTTTCTTTTGCTTCTGAGCATACATTGGCAGTCGTATTAATGCAAAAAAGAGAAGGAGTTGAGAAGCCAATTGCATTTTTCAGCCGAATCATAAGAGATGGGGCGCTAAATTATAACATCATTGAGAAACAAGCGTTGGCACTGATTAAAGCTTTGAAAGATTTCCGAGTATACATACTCAACTCTCATGTATTGGCATATGTTCCTAGTGCAGCCGTAAAAGATGTCTTGGTACAAACGGAGCCGGAAGGTAGGAGGGGTAAGTGGATTGCTGCTCTTTTAGAATATGATGTTGAAATCAAGCCCACCAAGCTGATTAAAGGACAAGGTCTTGCTAAATTGATGGCTGAAACAAACCTCCATGCCCTTGATATCAACTTGATTACTGCCTTATCTGATGGTGATGAAGAAAATTCAGCGGTTCAGGTATCGGATATTTTTATTACTTCTCCTTGGTATGCTGATATAGTTTATGTGCTGCAAAATGTATCCGCACCTCTTGGAATGTCAAGAAACAAAGCAAGAACATTAAAGCTAAAGGCTGCTAAGTTTTGTATTATGAAATCTGCACTTTATTGGAAAGATCCCGGTGGCATCTTGCTGAATTGTTTGGTTGAAGAGGAAGCAAAGGCAACAGTAGAAGATTTCCATAAAGGCGACTGTGGAGGTCATTTGTTTTGGAAAACTACAGCCAATAAGATCTTGCGAGCTGGTTTCTATTGGCCTTCCCTATTTTCTGATGTATACAAAGCAGTGAAGAGCTGCCATGAATGCCAAATATTCCAAGGAAAACAAAGGTTGCAGCCATTGCCTCTCAAACCGGTGGAAATCAGCGCACCATTTCAGCAGTGGGGCTTAGATTTTATTGGCGAAATCCACCCAGCATCATCCGGGCAGCATCGATGGATCCTAACTGCCACTGATTACTTCACAAAGTGGATAGAGGCAATTCCCACTCGGCAGGCCACAGATTCGGTAATCATCTCTTTTCTAGAAAATAATATCTTGTCACGTTTCGGCTGTCCATTCAAATTAATCACAGATAATGCAGCAGCCTTTAAGTCCAATAAGATGGTTGATTTTTGCTATAAGTATAACATCAGCTTGGGGCACTCGACCGCTTATCATCCGCAAGGCAATGGGCTGGCCGAATCGTCAAATAAGTCACTAGTGAACATTATCAAGAAGATGCTGGAAATTAACAAGAAAAGTTGGCACAAGAAATTGGTAAATGCATTATGGGCTGATCGGGTGAGTCAAAAGAAGTCCATTGGCATGTCGCCATTTGAGATTGTTTATGGAATTGATGCAGTGTTTCCAACATCACTTAGTGTACCGGTCGCGAAATTGCTTCAAGAAGCGGGAGAAGATCCGGATCCAATGCAAAGGCGAATCAATCAAATGGTTCACTTACAGCAAACGAGGGAAGAGGTTCTCCAAAATTCTTTAAGGTTGCAAGAGCGTATCAAGAAAATCTATGACAAGAAGGCAAAGTCGGAAAACTTTCAGCTGGAGGATGTTGTTTTGAGGTGGGATGCCCGAAATGAGGACAAAGGTAAGCACGGTAAATTTGATAATTTGTGGAAAGGTCCTTATAAGATTGCTGCATATCGTGGTCCCAATGCTTTCATTCTCAAAGAGTTGAATGGGGATGAATGTCCAGGTGGGTCGGTGAATGGCCGGCTTCTGAAAAGATATCATGCTTGAGCAATGCTGCTCTAATCATCCTCATTGTAATTACCGTTTTCCTTTCATTACAGCAAGTGTGAACTGATCTCTCATCCTTAGTTTGGGGCCCGCGGTGAAGGCTATAATTCTGAGGATGAGGATTGGTTGGTGTGAAGTTTTCAGGTTGTTTATTTTCTGCAAAAATTAGTTTGTTTGAGTCAAAATCCTTTGAAAATTTCAGTTTATAGTCCAAGTCAAATAAAGTCATTTCGAGTATGGTCACGTTTGTACAAGTCGACTCCATTGCCCAATGAATAAAGCACTAGTCTGCTCTCCCAGAGGTCTAAGGTTCTTGGCACCTCCAAGGAGCTACCATCCCCATTGGAGCCAATGTTAGTGTCGGTCTTGAGCCCTCCATCGGTGATCAAAAGCTCTTTGCATATGCATAGGTAGGTGTCTCATCAGTGTCAGTTTTGCATCCCGTTAGGCATGCCATAAAACTGATGGAGGAGCTGGTCCTTGTCCCCTTCTTGGCTTTGCTGGATCAGGTCATGTCAGGTATTAATCTTGTGTCATACTTGTTTTGTTTTGTCTTGAAGTCCCAAGTCTCAGGTCTAGGGTTTTGGTCAAAAATCACTGCAAGGTCATGAGTCAAAGGTCCATGAGTGCCCAGCAAGCCAGAAGGAGGTATGTACATATGTTCCATTGATATTTTTCATCAGGTACAGATCATTTATACCTTGGATTTAAAAACCCTGTTTTTAAACCCAAGGTCATGTAATATTTGTAAAAAATAAGGAAAATTTCAAAAGTCTTCAAAATGCCGGCAATAACCCTGGTCACCTCGCCAGAGTCCATTAGATGGTCAACCTGCAAAAGGAATGAAGTTAAAGTGCCTCAAAAGCTAAATCCAGGACAAAGCAACTCAAAAAGCAGTGTTAAAAGTGAATGTCAAAATAGAACATTAGAGGGTGGGTTTTGTAAATTAATTTTTTCAAATTGAACCTACAAGAGGTAAATTTCCCTCTAAACATCTTCATTATGCCTCTATGAGCTAGCAAAGAAGAGCAAAAGGGCGGAAAGGGAGAAAGAGGGTGAATTGCAAAAAAATTAAGGAGATTTCTGGTGCGCGACCACCTGGGTGTGCGCGACCACTCGGCGCCTCCTCCACAGTTCAAATTTCTAACGCACACGACCACTCGGGGTGTGCGCGACCACTCGGAGCCTGCGCGCGACCACTCGGGCTCCCACTCACAGAACCTTCCTAAATCCACTCAAATCGCGTTTTGGTTTG
Organism: Pinus tabuliformis; assembly: GCA_031772625.1. NCBI lineage: Eukaryota > Viridiplantae > Streptophyta > Pinopsida > Pinales > Pinaceae > Pinus > Pinus tabuliformis. Next base: position 261,734,273 of record CM062816.1, on the reverse strand, counting down.
CTAATTGCTCGAGGTAGGCCTCTCTAATGTATTGAATGTTTGAAACATGGATAATGAGCTTGTGTTCATGCATTTTTACCATCAAAAATATGAAGAGAAATAGGTTTAGTGATTGTTTGTTCATGTAGGCAATTTTGCTAAGGTTGGTGTTTGCTTTCAAGGTTTTTAATTCCTCTTTATTCCCTCCATTACTCCTATTAGATTTACAATTGTCATAATGTGTCTCTATCTCATCACATTTGCAATGAATATCAATTCCCCATTCCCTATACCTAAAACCCTAATCCATCTCATATGCATCCCTTAAACCCTAATTCCTTCCCCACAGCAATATTATAAAAAAATATATATATATAAAAACACAGCAAGAATCAAAATAAGGATGTGTAAAAGGAAAGAGCAATTGCAATGGTAAAAATAATAAAACAAAAAAGACAAAAAACAGAGGAAAAGATTACTATGTATAGCCAAGCCATTGCAAGATCAAAAGAAACTTATTGTTGTGCATAGTCCTCACAAATACAGTGAAAAGAAGGCTGTGTTATTCAAAGTAAAAACAAAGCAAATACAGCTGTACATATTTATTAAAGGACATGCTGCTCTGAAATACTGTTTGCAAAAGAATGTTGCTGTGTCTCCAAAACCAAACCCTAGGCATCCTTTTCCCTTCTATCCCCCTAATACCCTTGATGCAATGCATCTCCTTTCTCTTTTGAATTTGTTAAGTAAAGCCCTCCTCCCCTTATGACAAATGTAAATTAATTCCTTATTTCCCCTTAGCATCAAAAGTACATCAATCCCTTGGAAAAACAGAGTATGCCTAATAATGTACAGTCAAAGGACAAAATCTAAGAGCTATCTGTTGATGCTAGTAATCAGTGCTGCCCCATCTCCTGTATTACATGCTATCCCTTACCCCCTGTTGAAAAATGTATTGTCCTTTCCCTTGGTGACCCTATTACATGTCTTCCCTAATAAAGATATTTCTTTGCAAATGATTTCCCGATGATGAGAGATGAGACAACATGTTTGACATTTTGTGAATTATTCCTTAAAAGTTCCCTGTTTTTATATATTTTCCCATTCCTTATGAAAAAGTCCCTCCCCTAACATTTCCCTCATGATTTTTTCCCCTTGAAAACAACATACTTCTCAGCATTTTGCAGGCAGGGCAGCAGTCAACTTTGTCTATTTTCTCCACCTTGCTCAATAACACCATGTCAACCACTGAAACTAATGAGCAAGGTGATGACCGGTCTTCTTCTACGGAGGTTGAGGCACAGCAGAGGCCTCGTAGGGGTGGCAAAGGTTGTCATCATAGGAGAGAAGAGCCCACATCTTTAGCAGAATTACAGGCTTGCCCATTGGCAGTGACTTGTTTCCAGTACATGTCATGTTTCCAGTTTTGCGAGAGGCTTGCCCAGATTCAGCACCACAGGGAGTTGGCCCGGCTATTTGTTTTGCGCCTTCATGATGGGCAGGTTACTCTTGCAGGGGTGAATTTTTTGTTTTCTCCTGAGATGATTTCAGAGGCTACCGGGATACCCAATGTGGGTGAGGTGTGGCCAAAGCGCAAATGGCTGGATTTTGTTTATTTTGAGCCATATGTCAGGCCAGCATTCGTACATCACTTGTCAGGGAACTTTCCTTTCAGATTCCTCCGAGAGGAGTATGCTCCGATCATGCGGCTTATCATGCATTACTTCACATATGAGGGAAGGTTTTCACGAGTCTTTTCTTGTCACATTCGCCTGTTGATGTACTTTACCCGAGTGAGGATGATGAACATCCCGGTTTACTTCTTCCAGGACTTTTAGAGGATGGTGTCCGTGTTTCAGAGGCAGTCCCCATCTCAGCAGCACAGGAGTTTGTGCCATCATGGTCTCATTCAGCTCATTGTTTCCCATCAGTTGAGTCAGCAGGGCATTCCATGGGCAGACTTCATTTCTCATGAGGTTTTTACAGTGCCACGACAGCCACAACTAGAGCCAGAGGCCATTCATGAGGCGGGAGGTCCATCACACCAGCCCGAGATTATTGTTCCGAGACATGTTGCTTCCCCACCGCAGCTTACATATCAGAGGGGTCATAGGACCTTATTTGCAGCAGCTCGACGAGTATTTTCTCCACAGCAAGTGGAAGGGGTCTCGTCATCTTCTTCAGATCAGCGAGTGTTATCTCCACACCAGGTGGAAGGGGCCTCGCATTCTTCATCAGCAGAGGCAGTACGGGAGGGCAAGCAGCCCATGATTGAGGATGAGAGAGTTGGCGATACACATCATGATTTCATTGACCTTGACGCTCACTGTCCTTCTTCAGATTTTTATGAGCTTATCAGACAGAGAGAGGAGGAGAACCTCGTGTTGCAGCAGAAGCTCGAAATGGCTCAATGGACCATCACTTATCTGGAGCAGCGCAACAGACAATTAGAGGCGGAGAAAGAACTTGATGAGCTATGGAGGATCCGCGGTAATAGAGGCTTGAACCGTAGGAGGCCTGGGGACCCATTGCCTGCTGACCGGGAGTCTTTGCTCATTCAGGCAAATGCTCGCTTGGAGAGACTATTGGAGAAAGCCAACCAGGACAAGAGGCTACTACGGAACATGAAAAATCATTATTGGGCGAGAATGCATGTTTGCAAGGCGAAAATGAAGATACTCCAAAGGAAGTTGTCCGAGGCCCGCAAGAGGAGGAAGAAGACCAACCCGCTCCGTATTTTGGCTGAGGCCTCTCTCACTCACCATGATACTCATTAGCCTCCTCCTAGCAGCAAACCCAAGAAATTTTGAGAGTTTTGAGGCATTTTGGGCATTTTTGAGAATTTTACAGGTTTTGGCCGTTGGAGTGGTCTCACCCCGCGCGCGACCACTCGTGAGGATAGCTCAGAACGGGGAAAACTCTACATTTTTGGAATTTTCATGCAAAAATACACTTGCCTATGGGTGGACTTCAAATTTTATGGAGATTTGGACTTCCAAAAGCTCAAAATACATGCAAATTTTGACTTTCTGCCCCTTTTTTGAGTTGCAGAAAGCTACCTTGGGAGAAATGACTGTTGAGGGGTCAAATCAACTCCAAATTCAGAAATTCCAGTGGGGTTGGAACGTAGACTCATAGACCTTTCCAACAAGCTATCTTGCACCTGATTTGGACACCAGAAAGGCCCTCAAACACAGCTGCCAATGTGCGCGACCACTCCGAGGGAGGGGCGCGACCACTCAGGGAAATTTCACCATTTTGACTATTTCAGCCTGCGAAACACTGTTTTTACTTTGGTTGACTCTTAATGCATGTAAATGATGGATTGTTGGGTAATTTTCATGGCACATGGATACATTTACTCTCCTTTAACACTTCTAGAAGTTTCCTTGATGTAAATAGTGAATATTAAATGCATGGATGGGTTACCTAAGTTTTAGAGGCAAGTTGTTTTGACTGCCTATTATCTAGTGCTCAGTTTAGAATTAGTGCAAACTGCTCCTAGGAAGCTGAGCTCGACCCCTAGAGGTGGGGAAAGGAGTTAGATGATCTATATTATGCCTTCTCTTGCTCATTTTCAGGGTTGGACTCTTGAGGGAGAAGCTCTATTGTATATTTTACTTGTATCTCTGCAATTTGAGGAAAAGGAAGGCCAGGGTTTTGCAGACATCATTGTGGATTCTTGTGGATTATTGTGTTGATGGTGTGTTTCCTACTTGTCATTGTAAGTGTGTTTATGTGTTCCATCTCTTATTCTATTGCTGCTAATTAAACAAAAGAAGTGATAAAGTTTGAATTCATGCATGCCATGCTCAGCTTTCAATTTTGTTTAATATTTATGTTTTACACTGTCTAAAGAGGATTCAAAGTCATTGTTTGCCCTCTTTAGCTCCCTCTCTTTCTTCCTTTATCATCCATCTCAGCTTAAGGCATCAGCACAAACTCCTTCCTTGCCCCAAAGTTCCACCTGCAAAAACTGAGCTCAATCCCCACACCCTGAATTGCACTCCCTCCAATTGCCACCAAAAACCCCAAAAACTTTAAATCAACCCTCCTTATTAGTTTACTAGCCTAATATCTTTGATCCTAATTGGTCAGCTCACCCCATTGAGAAAATACCTTGAGTCTGACCGGAGAGAGCCTTCTCCTTCCTCGTAGGGCTAGCTACGACGTGTAATGGTTTGATGTAGCCTTGAGATTTGTCTATCTCAGCCTAGGTGAAATTTCAAGTGCTAACAGGGTGAACTCCTTATTAATTGTTGTGTTCTTGCATTTGCTTACTGTGTTTTCCTTACCATTTTCCATTTTCCAGTGTCTGTGTATTTTTCAATCCGATCGATCAGTTGCCTAAAATAACATAGAAACACACCATCACATGAGTCTGTAATACCTTCATTCATTAATTAATTAACTGAGGTCACTCACGAGTGATTTTCAGATCAAGTGGTATCAGAGCTCTAGGCTATTAAGGTTAGACAAGCTTGTGTTGGTTTAGTTATGGAATGCTAACTAGACCAAAGCTCAAATTAGGAGAAGGAGAATTGGTCTAAACTAATCCTGAAATTGGGAGAGTCTATCCTCGGAAGACAATGTCAGAGGAAGGTTCTATGGGGCCAGACCCTCAATTCATAGATAGTTTCCTATCCATAAAGTCCATGGTAGAAGAAATGTATAGGGACTTTAGAAAACATAAGGATGAAGATTCATCAGGCTCTAAAAAATACAAAGGAGAAGATGAGTCTCACTTCCATGACCACTCAAAAGGAAAAGGGAAAGAGGAAAGCTTTCTCACACCTCCTAATAGCCCTGAACACAAAAAGAAAGCATCTTTGATCAAACTAGATGTTAAATCTAATTTACCTATATATGATGTAGAGTTGAATGCAGAAAAGATGGACAATTGGATTAGACAAATTGATGTTTATTGTAGAGTGTAGAGTATTGATTCAGATAAGAGCAAGATTCAACTGGAAAGCCTATGCCTTGGAGGCATTGCCTTAGTTTGGTGGGAAGGTAGGACCCAAGCTAACATGAAAATACATGGTAAGACTATCTCTGTCTGGAATGAATTTGTTTCTGCAATCAAAAAACATTTCTATCCATTGGCCTACATGCAGCAAGCCATGATGAGTTGGCAAACTCTTCGGGAATTGAAAGGGAAAAGTGTGCAAGGGTACACTCAAGAATTTAGAAAGAGAGCATTGATTCTAGGAATCTCATTAGACTCACCTGAGACTTTATTGAAGTACATTGGTGGTCTACACAGCTACATGAGGCACACTATCCTGATGTTTAATCCCACTAGTATAGATGAGGTATCTGTACAAGCTACTCATCTATAAGCTAGAGGAAAGAATGGAAGTCCAAAAGTTGGGGGAGAATCCCAACCCACTGCAAGCAAGAATAAGGAGAAAAGAAAGCAGAAATGGAAAGCAAGGAAGGCTAACATTGCACAGAAAAGAAAAGCTTCATGCACTCACGGTAAAAAGGATGGGCATGATGATGAGCACTGTTGGATTCTACATCCAAAGCTGAGACATAAGAAGTTCGAGGGCAATAAGAAGAAGACTACTGCAGCTATTCAGAAAGATTTGGGGTCAAACTCAGGAGATGAAACAACTATTGCAGCCATAGGTATAAAAGGTAACAATTCTGAAGCATCTACTAGTAATTCTGCACAATCTACTATTGATGAAGAAAATGAGAGAAAAAGACATGAGCTTTTCCATATTCGAGTTATTTCCAAACATCAAAAGATTGATACTTTGTTTGATAGTGGCTCACAAGTAAATTTAATTTCTGAAGCAATTGTAAAGAAGTTGGGATTAGTAACTACACCTCACAAGAAACCATACCCATTAGGATGGTTGAATGATAAAGCACAACTACAAGTGACTAGACAATGCAAACTCAAGTTTTCTTTTGGGTCAGCAATTGTAGATGAGGTTGAGTTGGACATAATTCCTTTGGATATATGTGGAATTGTTTTAGGGAGTCCTTACTTGTATGATAGAAAAGCTATTTTCTATAGAGCTGAGAATAAGTATCTACTTGTTAAAGATGGAATCGAATACTTTGTAAGAGCTCATAAGCTCAAGAATAATTATACTCTCATAAACTCAGGGCAGATGAAATGAATGATAAATTCATGCAAACAATTCTTACTGATGGTTGTAAAGGAAAAGAAACCTAATAAAGCCAATGTATTTGAGGGTTGTAATGCTAAACAACAAGCTGATTTAGAAAAGGTTGTTTCAGAGTATGATATCTTGTTTCAAGAACCTAAAGGTATGCCACACAAAAAGGAAACAATACATGATATTATTTTGCAGCAAGATGCTCCATTGCCTAACATTGGAATGTACAGGTTGTCCGCTTTAGAGAATGCTGAAATCAAGAAGAAAGTGTAGGAGTTGCTCGAGAAAGGGTTCATCAGACCTAGCATATCATCATGTAGATCTCCAATCATTTTGGTGAGAAAGAAAGATGGCTCGTGGATAATGTGCATTGATTACCGAGCATTGAATAAGATAACAATAAAAAATTGTTAGCCCCTTCCTCACATAGATGATCTTTTAGATCAATTGAAAGAAGATGTTTATTTCTCCAAGCTAGACTTGCACAGTGGATAACATCAGGTCAGAGTTGTAGAACAAGACGCATGGAAGACTGCTTTCAAAACAAAGCAGGGATTGTATGAGTGGCTGGTTATGCCTTTTGGCTTGACTAATGCTCCTGCTACTTTCATGAGAATAATGAATGATGTACTAAGACCTTTTCTTGATGATTTTTTTATTATGTATCTGGATGACATTTTGATATTTAGTAAAACATGGGAAGAACACTTAAAGCATGTTAAGTAGACACTAGATGTTTTGAAAAGAGAAGAACTTTATGTTAAACTCTCAAAATGTGAATTTGGAAAAACATCTCTGAATTATTTGGGTCATATAGTAGGGGGTGGTGAATTGAAGATAGATCCCTCTAAGGTGGTAGTCATTGTAAACTGGCCTAAACCCAAATCTGCTACAGAAGTTATAAGCTTCTTAGGAGCAGCACAATATTGGAGGAAGTTCATTTCTAACTTTTCCTTAATTGCAGCTCCCTTACATGCTTTGACAGGATTGAATAAGGTGTTTCAGTGGGGAGGCAAACAGTAGAAAGCCTTCGACACCTTGAAAGAAAAGATTAGTACAACACCTGTACTAGCACTGCCTAATCTTCAAAGACCATTTGAGATCCAAACAGATGCTAGTGACTATGCCATGGGAGCAGTGTTGACACAACATGGTAAACCCATATGTTATCATTCTGAGACATTTAATTCTGCAGTAGTTAACTATCCTACATATGATAAAGAATTCTATGCATTAGTACAGAGTGTCAAAAAGTGGAAACATTACTTAATGGGCAAAGAGGCAGTAATACATACTAATCATCAACCACTTAAATATCTACACTCCCAAACTAAGTTGCAACAATCAAGACATTATAGATGGATGGGTTTTCTACAACAGTTTCATTTAGTCATTAGATATAAAAAGTGCATACACAATAAAGTTGCAGATATGTTATCTAGACCTATTATAAATGCATCTACTATACTTAAGCATAATTTTGTGTTACATGAGAGCTACATTGAACAATATGCTCAAGATATAGACTTTAAAGATGTATATGCAACTTTAAGTCAAGGCAAACGAGTAGAAGAATTGGATTATCATGTAAAGGACTGACTCTTATACCATTGTGGGAATTTATGAATTCCACAAACTGAGAGAGTAAAGATAATTCGATAAGCACACACTTCCCTAATATCAAGTCACTTTGGGGTAAGTAAAACAGTTGCATAGCTGCAAAGATTTTGTTATTGGCCAAAAATGAATGAGACGGTTTCTAGATATGTAAGAGGGTGTACTATGTGTGCTAAAAGCAAGCCCAGCAATAGAAAACTAGGCTTGTACACTCCATTACCAGTTCCTTCTCACCCTTGGGAAAGTGTTTCCATGGATTTTGTTTGAGGACTGCCTAAATCTAGGAAAGGTCATGACCATCTATATGTTGTTGTGGATAGGTTCAGCAAAATGTGTATTTTGATACCTTGTAATAAATAAATTACAGCTGAAAAAACGGCAAAACTGTTCTTTGAACATGTATGGGTTCGTTTTGGATTACCCACTTCCATTATATCTGATCGAGACACCCTATTTGTGGGGAAGTTTTGGTCAAGTTTGTGGCAAATGATGGACACCAAACTGAAGAAAAGCATAGATTTTCATCCACAAACTGATGGCCAGACAAAAGTAGTTAACATGACAGTGATCCAGTTACTCAAAGGATATTGCAACAAACATCCTAAGCTTTGGGATGAACATTTGTGTTATGTGCAGCATGCTTACAACACAGCAAAACATTCTTCTACACAGAGATCTCCTTTTGAGACCTATTTTGGTTTCACACCAAGGTCTCCTTTGGATTTTGTCTTTGGTAAAGACACCATAGTTGAGGGACACAGTGATGTGGACAAAGCAACTAGGTTCATTGAGAAAATCCAAGAGATCCACCAAGCAGTACAGGAACAACTGGAAAAGAACCAAGCCAAATACAAGGCAAGGCATGACAAGCATCGAATGGAGCATAGTTTCCAAGTTGGTGACCAAGTCTAGATGTATATCAGCAAGGACAGGATGCAAGATGAAGGTAAAAGGCTAAAGCCTATCAAGTATGGACCCTTCAGTATACTTGAGAAGATTGGTGAGGATGTTTTTCGCCTTGATCTACCAGCTTACATGCACATCTACTCAGTCGTAAATGTAGATTTCTTGAGATTGTTTGAACCTTCACTAATTGAGGATCGTGAAGAGAAGAGTCAATTGCCTCCTATTGATGACCTACTACCTAAATATCTTAATGAATTGCAAGAAGACACAGTCCTAGACAGGAAGGTGAGGATGACACGCAGAGGAGATGTTGAGTACCTCAGAGTTGGGCTCAAGGCTTCAAAGCCGAGAAGTACAATGTGGATAAAGATTGGACAAGTGAGAAAATTGTACCCTCACTTAGTCGATGCTTGAAAACCAACTTTTGGTGGTGCAAAAGCTTTTTTAGTGGGAAGGCCATGATCCGAATTGGATCCATGAAAATTATCCAAGTTCTATGACTGTATCAAATCAAGATAGACTTTGAATTTATGAACACAGAGCGATCAAGACGACCTCTAGACAGTGGCAGTTTGTAGCCATCAAGGAACAACGAGGAGCTTGGTCAAAGCGCACTGACCGAGGCCCACGGAGACCGTGCAGGAGGAAAAACTGGCAACTGGGAAGCCCGGATCGAGAAATAGAGGCCATTTCTGATGCACAATTAGCGCTTAGCGCTAATCGTGCATCGCTGGGCAAAACCACTTGAGAAGGAAAAGCCCTGAAGTGCTCAGTCATATGGGAAGCCGGGAAACTGTGGGGAAAGCGCTAAAGCAAAATGCGGGTCCTGCGCTCCAAAAACTGGTGGTATAATGGAGGAATCCTTGGGCAGTAAGTGGATTTGGCAGAAAACGAGCAATTCCATTCAGCGCACGACGCGTGTCCAGTGGATGAGAGAGAAAACCACCTCTCATCGCATGCTAATGGTCGAGCAAGTCAACCGCACGAAATGAGCAAACACCGTAGGATTTGGGGGCTCCAAATCTGACAGTGGAGATTGCACCCGATGGAGAAACTAGATTTGATGGGGAAAATTAGGCTGCAGCACATAAAAGTTTGAGGTCTGATTTGACCACTGAGTTGGGGGATGAGTTGTTGGATAATGTAACCAAAAATACCGAACCATCGAGGAAGAGTTGGCACAGTTCGTGAGAGGACAAGTGGCCACTTCCCTGTGGACAATGGCGATGATGTAGAGTCAGGGAACTCCAAGCGAACAGCAGCAGGCGATCCGAAGGGGTGGAAGAGGAAGCGAACAGTCAAAGAGAAATTGGGTTTAAGCCATGAATGGACAGAGGACATAACAGAGAAGAGAACGAAGACAGAGAGGGCGAGAGAAAAGAAAAGATAGTGAAGCAAGAAGAAAAATGTAGAGAGCCGAGCTGACCTTAGGCAGCATCGAGCAAACAGAAGGCTTGAGAGGTTCAAGCAATCCCCGTGAGGATCTATCGGGAATTGAACACCACATTGGGTTCCTCCCATTAAAGACCAGAGAGGTCAAGATTTGGTAAGGAAAAGAGTCTGTGCACTCTAATGGCTTGGGGGATCCAAGAACCACCCTACCAAACATTATCTGTTTCAGCAGACTCAAATTGAGCTCCTCATTGTAAATCTCTACTTTAAAGACACAATAAAATAAGGCCACCACTAAAATCTGGACTGGAGATGTAGCCCTGGGGAATAGGGTGAACTCCTTATTAATTGTTGTGTTCTTGCATTTGATTACTGTGTTTTCCTTACTTTTTTTTATTTTCTAGTGTATGGGTATTTTGCAATCTAATCGATCTATTACCTAAAATAACATAGACACACACCAGCACATGAGTCTGTAATACCTTCGTTCATTAATTAATTAACTGAGGTCACTCATGTGTGATTTTTAGATCAACTTTGGTGGAGGTTGCTTAAGTAATTGGCAACCCATTGGGCCAAGCTTTGGAAGCAGAAATATGCAAATAATTGGCAGCTGAGGGATCATATCTGAATGTCAGGGCTCATCAAGGGCTCCCACTTTTGGAACCTTTCTTGGGAGAATAGAATCATTGTCCAGCAGCATAGCTTCTAGGAGATCCGAGTTGGGAATCTTGCACGGTTTTGGGAGGATAACTAGCAGCAGGAACCAAATTTGTTTAGAGAAGAACTAGCCACTCTCAAAAATGACACTGACAACAAAGGTTTACTTATGGTAAGTGACTTCTAGGATCAGGTAAGGGACAATGATAAATGGAGAATGTGGAAGGATCTTGGCTATAGTGAAGAGAGTCCTTTGAAGGCCTAGGAAGATTCCCTTGCTCTTGACTTGGAGCAGAGGAAGATTTTGGTGTCATCCTCATCTGATCAACTAAGATGGGGTCGAAACACTGAAGGCACCTATAACCTCAAAGAATCTAAATGCATGGCCCTAGGTTTTGATTATCCAAACCCTGATCAGGTTTGGAATGACCTTTGGCAGAACTCGCAATGGATGAAAATCAAGTTGTTTATTTGGTTGGTTCACCAAAAGAAAATTATCACATGGGAGAATCTTCTGAAAAGGGGATTTGTTGGCCCATCCAAATGCCATCTATGGGCTTAAAGGAGGAGACGATGGAACATTTACTAAACCTCTGCCCCTTCACCTCCACCTTGTGAGATTGGGTGACCTTAGTCTTCAGGAAAAATGACAGGGACAGACTCAGCATCACCAACACTTTGAAGAATTGGAGGAAAGATTTCTCAGGTAATGAAATCATTAACAGTGCTTCGACTCTAGTTCTAGGCTTTATCATCTAGGATGTCTAGAAAGAACACAATGGCAGTATTTTCAAGAAAAAAACAGGCTCGACCCAGAACATCATTGTTCAAATTTTATGACAGCTTAAAGATACAGTGGGAGTCGTTATGTGGAAAATTCCTGAGGACCCTCCTTCACCCCAGGATTCTTGCATATTACTACAGTTGGGTCTCCATTCTCTGGTTCCCCAAGGCACTATCAAGGGTGTGGGAAAAAAAACTGCTAGTAAAGATATCTGGCAGCCTCCTCCTCATGGTTTTTGGAAAATCAATATAGATGGGGCCTCTAAGGGCAACCCAGGGATGGTTGGATTTGGCGGTGTCATAAAAGATGAGTAGGGGCACATAAAGGTTATTTTTCACAGTGATTTGGGGACTGCCACTAATAACATGGCAGAGCTCATGGCCTTAGAGAAGTGCCTAGAAATCCTGATGGAGTTAAATTTACACAAGCCATCATTGAAGTTGACTCTGAATTGGTCATCAATGCGGGCAAGAAAATGTGTAATGGAATGGCACCTGGAAAAGTGTCGAAACACTGGAGGCTCTCACAGGTCTTTTAACGTATTCATTCCCACTTGCAAACCCTGAGAACCGTCAGCTTCGTTCATGTGCAAAGAAAATCCAATATGTTAGCTGATCGTCTGGAAAATGAAGGGGTGTTATGTAAGGAAAGATATATTCAGTACGACTAGGAGTATTTGCCCTCTGGTAAAAAACGTGATGATTGTTAACAACAGGCATCCAAAGACATGGCATATTTCCAGACCATGAATAATGAGAAGGAGGAATACTAGCGGGAGTTGAAGGAACGACACAAACCCAAAGTGAAGAGAAGGACTAAGAGGTGAGGTAACGATGCACATGAGTCATTAGATCATGTAAGATCAACGGACATATATGGTGGAAAATATTAGCAGGAGTAGGAGAGGGTGGAAGTCCTAGAGCCTGGTTGAATTTTCGCAATAAATCCTAACCGTCGATATTATTTCCAAACAATGACGTCACAAGTAACTACGGGGGTTCAACTATTTGTAACCCACGTGCTAGTTGAATGGCCGCAGACCGTAGGATTTAAATGCATCCACCGTTGATTGGATATCAAGTTTTAAAGTGGTTGGAGGTTAAGTATCAGAGCAGACCTGAAGTTTTATTGACCAAGGTTCATAAGGTATATCGGCTCTGGGAAGCGGTTAAGTGGCGCGCAAGTTCTTGATGCCATGTTGTGAAAACCATTAGATCAAGAACTAGATCGACGGCAGAGATTTAATCGCAAATCACATTCGGTAAAAGAGTTTGGTCAACGATAAACCCAGTTCTGCGATATTGCGATGTGCCGAGGTTTGCGATGCTGTGATGAACTTTGGGCCATCAGATCAAAGGGTTGATCGAACAATGGAGGTTAACTCTCACATTTTGTAGGAATCAAGTGTTGGCAGTGGGCAGACCTGAAGTTTTATAGACCAAGGTTCATAATCTATATCAGCTCTGGGAAGCGGTCAAGTGGTGCGCAAGTTCTCGATGCGATGGGCGAGAACCGTCAGATCAAGAACCAGATCAACGACAGAGATTTTATCGCAAATCACATTTGGTAAAAGAGTCTAGTTAGCGATAAAACTAGTTTTGTGATATTGCGATGTGCCGAAGTTTGCGATGCTGCAATGGACTGTGGACCGTCAGATCAAAGTTTTGATCGAACGGCAGGGGTTAACTCTCGCATTTTGCAGGCATCAAGTTTTGGTGGCTTGTGGAAACTGAGATGTGTGATATGCCCAGGTTGGGATGAAGCATCGAAATTTGATTTTGTGTGTAATGTTTTGGGTTTTTTTAACCGTGTTGTTTGTTTATCATCAACGGTTCTGTCTTTTGCTAGTCTTTACACTTGTAAAGACGTGTACCATATGTAATCTTTTTTTTTTATTAATCAAAGGCTCCACTCTTACTTGACCAAAAAAAAAAGTTATACATGATACCAGAGGTAGCACCACCTACCACCATCTCTTTGATTTTTGTGAAGAAATGTAGTAAGATAATTTCCTAGAGTAGGAAATTTGTCTTCCTTATGATCTTCCCTTAGGGAAATGAAAATATTGTGGCCACATCCACAGCCTTTAGACAAGGCTCCTCTGCACGACAGTAGAATATGGACAAGGTCATGGAGGAGTACCGAGACATATTCACCTCACCCACAGGGGTACCCCTACACTATCAAGTCAATCACTCCATCAATCTGACCCCACGCACACCGCTACCCAACAGACCGATCTATCGACGCTCTTCTATAGAGAACGATGAAATCAAGAAGTAGATTCAGGAGCTATTGTAGAAAGGGAATATCAGGCCAAGTTCATCACCCTATGGGAGCCCGATGTTGGTAGAGAAGAAGGACAAGACCTAAAAACTTTGTATTGACTATTGGGTGTTGAATAAGATCATTGTCTAGAATAGATATCCAATGCCACTGATCGTTGACCTTCTGGACCAGCACAAGTGGGCCAAATATTTTAGCAAGATTGACTTTAAGTCTAATTATCGCTAGGTAGCAATCGAACCCTCCGATGTGTGGAAGGTTTCCTTCAAATCAAAGGAGGACCTTTTCAAATGGTTCGTCATGCCTTTTGGGTTGACGAATGTGCCCACAATATTCATAAGGCTCATGGATGACATCTTGCGACCCTTCACCAACTCATTCATGGTAGTGTATTTGAATGTCATCCTGATCTTCATCCAGAATTGAGAAGGGCACCTTCACCATATTCGACAGGTCCTCCAAACCCTGTATCAACACAAATTGTGTGCCAATTTGGAGAAATGCATTTTTTGTATGGCCCAGGTCTAATATTTGGGATACATCATTGATGAGTGGGGTGTGCATGTGGACGTAGGTAACATACAAGTTATTCAGGATTGGCCAACCCCAACCACTATAACAAAGCTCCACAACTTTATGGGTCTTGGCAATTTCTACTATAGGTTCATGTTAGGTTTCTCTAATATCAATTGGACTTTAAGTCAAGTCACCAAGGGCAGAGCAAAAGAAAATTTCTTTTGGTATGAATCCAAACAGAAGTAATTTTTCAAGTTTAAGCATCTCCTCTTCTCTACACCAGTGCTCACATTACCAGATCTATAGAAGCCATTTGAGATTGAGACAGATTCCTCCCACTATGTTATTGGTGTAGTTCTTACTTGACAAGGGCATCGAATGGAATATCATAGTGAGACACTTATTAGACATAGTTTTAAAGTATCCCACCTATGAAAACGAGATATATTCCATTGTGTAGGCATTTTGACGATGGAAGCCTCACATTTTTGGGAAGGAAACGGTCATCCACACAAACCACTGATCCATTTAGTTCATACAAACATAAAGAAATTCACAGAACAATATCCATAAGAAATGGTCCACATTACTGCAACTGTTCCATTTTAACATTAAGTATAAGAAGGGAAACACCAATTGATCCAGGTGGATATTGGTGGCCACCTGCCTATTCCACTTGGACCCCCAACACTGTCTCTTTCAGTTTTTTGGCTCCCTTTATTATAGCACAGTTTACTATTTTTGGCAGTTTTTAGAGTCCTGAACTTCTGGAGCTGTTTTGAGGCCCTAAAAGGGTGTTTTTAGGGAAAATGGAGAGAACATAAATGCCCCAAACCATCTTTCTTGTTTTCTTCCGGCCTTCTCTTCGAGATCTTCGAAATGAGATATTATGATAGCCAAACGGAGATCGTATTCAAAACTTATGACCTCGGGAATTTGATGTACCAATTTACCCAAACGGAGCCCACATTTTTGGTGCTTCATCTCCTAGGGTTAGGTTTTTGGATGTTTAGGGTTTTCCATTGTTTATCAATAATAAATAGGCCTTTGAGCCTCATTGTAACATAGTTGAGAGACATGTAGAGGCCACATCTCTTCTCAGAGATAAGCTACCATCGCCCTAGATGGTTTATTTCTATTTCTATTTGTAAACATATTTCAGTATTTTACATTAATGAAATGAAGTATTATTTCCACTCCATCTCTGCATTTATGGTTATCTATGTAATTTGTTGTGTTCCTGTTCAAATCTAAATCAGTGGTATCAGAGCGGTCTGCTCTTTCTCTATTTTTCTTTGCATGTCCCCAATGAGGTCGGAATATAAGGAGTTAGGGCTTGAACTGGTTGAACCTTTTTAAGACCAGCCTTGCAAATCCTGACGGCCTCCCATGGTGAATGAAAAGAAATATGAGGGGGCAGTAAATCCTATCAAAATCTTGCTCGAAGAAGCCCTTGAGTGACAAAGGAACGTGATGATGGACAATTTTGTCCAGATCCTTTAGCAGCTACCCAAGGGCGACACATCTACTTTTGGTAGCTACTCTGGAAGCGCCACACCCTTTAAGGTACAATTTAACTTTGACATTCCCAGATAAATGGTTAAATCTGCTAGAAGCATATTTTTTCGTTGATGATTTTTCCAGCCAAGAAAAGATCACTTTTGCACTTCTCAAAGCAAACCCCCATGTCAAGGAATGGTGGGAAACCTACTGTGAGCTGAAGGATGAAAGTAAGAACTAACTATTTTCAGCCGCACCCACTTGGAACTCGTTCAGAGATGCCATCAAGGTGAAGTACTACCCTGTCGGGAGCTATGAGGATAAATACATAAAGTGGACAACGCTGTGACAGGGAAGGGACCAAGATGTACCAGAGTTTACCAATTTTTTTCATACCCTTTGGACGAAGTTGGGTATCAAGGATTCTAAGAACCATTTGGTTCTCAAGTACTACGGCTACCTACACAAGTACATCCAGGACAAGATGGAGTTCCTGAACATCTACTCACTCGGCATGACATAACGATATGTCGTCAAGATTGAGAAAAAGTTTGAATAGAAGAAGCAAGACTTTGGATCCGCGAATCCAAAGCAAGGGAAAGGTACCCCCAAACCGCAGAAAAAAGGACAAAGCCAAGGTGGGGCAGCCCAAGACAACCTACCAAAGCCACAAGCAAAGAACAACATCGCGAAGCCGAAGAAGGACACAGGAAAGTGGTGTGAGTTCCATAAGAGCTCCCCTCACAACACAAGTGAGTGTTGGGCCAAGCAGCCACTGGTGGCCAAACTAAAGGCTTTGGAATCATATGCATGTTTGGACTCCGAGTCAGAACCTGACAAGGGGAATGAAAAAGGGAAGTAGATTATTGATGCGGAGCCCAATGTCATTGTTGCCATCATGAAGATCCAGAAGGAGGAACCCAAAGATCCAGAGGAGGAGGAGCACCTCTTCCAATCCCATATGTGGGTAAAGGGTTCCATGCTATAGTTCATTGTCAATAGCGGGAGCTAAAAGAACCTCATTTTGGCAGAGTTTGTGAAGCAACTTGGCTTAACGACCACAACACATCCACAACCGCACACCATCGGGTGGCTTCACCAAGGACGGGATCTTCACGTGAGCCAGAAGTGCTGCCTTCCATACATCATCAAGCCCTTCACGAATGAGATATTATGTGACATTGCAACCCTAGATGTTTGTGATGTATTATTAGGCCAACCATACTTATGGAAGTGACATTGTTTGTATGAGTCAAGGCCTCATGCTGTCATTGTTACTTTGGGAAATAAGTTGTACAGGATGCCAGAGGTAGCACCACTT
This sequence comes from Pinus tabuliformis, assembly GCA_031772625.1. NCBI lineage: Eukaryota > Viridiplantae > Streptophyta > Pinopsida > Pinales > Pinaceae > Pinus > Pinus tabuliformis. Next base: position 261,717,175 of record CM062816.1, on the reverse strand, counting down.
GCCGCCATCTCTTTGGTCACTGCAAAACAATGCAGTAAGCTCATTTCCAAAACCACGAAATTTGTTTTCCTAATGATACGCCCTCAGGGAAAGAAGAAGATGGTGGCAATGACCTCCAGACAGGGCCCCTCCACATGACAACAACAGATGGACAAGGTCATCGAGGAGTATGAGGACATCTTCACCTCCCCTACAAGGGTGCCTCTACACTGTCAGGTCAAGCACTCCATCGATCTAATCCTAGGTGTGCTGCTACCCAATGGACCAATTTATCGGTGCTCCATTCTGGAGAACGTCGAAATCAAGAGGCAGATTCAGGAGCTACTACAGAAAGGTCACATCCAGTTGAGTTCATCACCCTGTGGGAGCCCGATTGTGTTGGTACAAAAGAAGGATGGGACTTGGAGACTCTGTATTGACTATTGGGTGCTGAACAAGATCACTGTCTGAAATAGGTAGCCAATCCCACAAATTGATGACCTTCTAGACCAACTGAAGGGGGGAAGATATTTCAGCAAGATCAAATTGAAGTCGGGATATCACCATGTACCAATCAAACCCTCCGATGTGTGGAAGACTTCGTTCAAAGCCAAGGAGGGCCTTTTTGAATGGTTGGTTATGGCCTTCGGGTTGATGAGTGCTCCTGCAACCTTCATGAGGTTGATGGACCACATCTTGCAACCATTCACCAACTCATTTGTAGTGGTATACCTGGATGACATCCTGATCTTCATCCAGAGTTGGGAAGAGCACCTCCACCACATCTGACAAGTTCTCCAAACACTGCGGCAACACAAGCTATGTGCCAATTTGTAGAAATTAAATTTTGGCATGACCCAGGTTCAATATCTAGGATACATTATTGATGAACAAGTGGTGCATGTGGATCTAGCCAAGATCCAAGGTATCCGGGATTGGCCAGCTCCAACCACTTTGACAGAGCTATGCAGCTTCCTGGGTCTTGCCAATTTCTATCGCAGGTTAATGTTGGGATTCTCTCATATCACTTGACCCTTGAGTCAAGTCACCAAGGGAGGAGCGAAAGAAAAATTCTTTTGGTCTAAATCTCAATAGAAGGCATTCATAGAGTTGAAACATTGCCTCTGCTCTGCACCAGTGCTCACATTACCAAACTTGCAACAACCATTTGAGATCAAGACAGATGCCTCTAACTATGTTATTGGGGCAGTCCTTACACAACAAGGGCATCCAATGACATATCATAGTGAGACACTTTCAGACACAGTCTAGAAGTATCCCACTTGTGACAAAGAGATGTATTCCATTATGCAGGCCTTCCAATAGTGGATGCTTTACATTTTGGGGAAGGAAATGATCATCCACATAGACCACTGGCCCCTGCAGTTCATACTCATGCAAGGGATGTTGCAGAATGATCGCCATTAGAAGTGGTCCACATACCTGCGATAATTCCATTTGAATATCAAGTATAAGAAGGGAAACACCAATAATGATGTATATTTTCTCAGCTAACCACCGATCATGGCATTAACCACCGTGCTCAACTCTTGTGGGCATGAGACTTCTCATTGGCCACTTCTCTACAAAAGCAACCTAGAATTCAGTCACACGTACGAGACGCTCTTAGAGGGTTAGCAAGTTCTACATTGTCACCTCCAGGATGCCCTATTATGCCACCTGGGACACCTTTGTGTTCCTTCAAGAGAGCGTGCCAAGATGATTTGGGAAGCACACTATAGTTAGGCCGCTGGGCATTTCAGGGTCAAGAAAATGGTGGTAGTACTATAGAAGTATTTCTTTTGGCCGAATCTTCGACAAGATGTCAGGAAGTACATCAGATCCTGCACTACCTACACCATTTCCAGACTGACCATCAAGAAGCAAGGCCTCCATACTCCACTGCCTACCCCTAGTAGACCTTGGGAATCCATATCCATGGATTACATGTCGGTCCTTCCTTCTACTGAGCATGGCAACGACTGTGTTTTTGTAGTCGTCGACAAATTCTTGAAGATGGCCATTATGGCAGTCCGTAAGAAGAATACCATAGTGGAAACCACTGCTAAACTCTTCTTTGAATGAGTGTGGGTACACATTGGGATCCCACAGTCTATCATCTCATATCGGGATAGCAGGTTCCTCAATACATTTTGGTCTAGTCTCTAGTCGATGTTGGACACCAAGCTCACTAAGTCCACAGATTTCCATCCCCAAACTGATGGCCAAAGAGAGGTCGTTAATAGGATGATCATACACTTTTGCACATTTACAACTGAAAGCATCCATGTACATGGGATGAGAGCCTCCCCTATGTCCAACACAGCTATAACTGGGCTCTCCACAACTTGACTAGCCACAGCTCTTTTCAGGTGGCCTTGGGACTCTAGCCACTATGTCCCATTGATGTGGCCATGCCATTTGCAGCTACTCATGCAGATTCGGCTCATGTCTAGTCTGAAACCGATAAGGGAAATGACTTCATTGAGCACATCCAACATATCTGCTAGTAGGTCCATGATATTCTAGAGAAATCAAATGCCAAGTACAAGCAGTGACATGATCAACATCGGGTGCCACACAAGTTTCAGGTGGACAACAAAGTCTGGTTGCATTTGCAAAAGGAACGACTTACTATAGCCTATCAGAAACTTAGACCACTTCGATATGGTCCTTACACCATTACTAAGGCAATGGGAGACAACGCATTTGAGCTCAGCATTCCCCCATTCCTTGGCCTACACCCAGTGTTCAATGTGGACCGCCTTCGACCATACTTCCCACCTTTGCTAGACACATTAAACATTGCAGAACAACTCACACCTACAGAGTAAAATCCAGATTGCATGGAACAAGCAACAACTGATTGGATCATGGACACATAGATCAAGAACACTCGACAGTAAAGGATCCAACTATATCGAGTTGTCAAAGCAGGCCAACTCCTTCACCAGGGAAAGTGGTTCACCAGGGACCAAGTTCAGCAGAAGCTTCCTCATCTCATGGAGGAAATCAACGCAATGGGGACCATTACTTCCTAAGGGGGGAGGAATGATCTAGGTGGATATTGGTGGCCACCTACCTATTCCACTTGGACCCCCAACACTGTCTCTTTCAGTCTTTCCACTTCCTTAATTGTAGCACAGTCTACTATTTTTGGCAGTTTTTCAAGTCTTGAACTTCTGGAGCCATTTTGAGGCCCTAAATGGCGTTTTTAGGGAAAATGGAGAGACCAAAAATGCCCCAAACAAATTTACTACTTTATTTTTGGCCTTATCCATGAGATCTTCAAAACGAGGTATTATGATAGCCAAACGGAGATTGTATGCCAAAGTTATGACCCCACGAATTTGATGTACCAATTTACCCAAACGGGACCCATAGTTTTGGCGCTTCATCTCCAAGGGTTAGGTTTTTGGATGTTTATGGTTTTCCATTGATTCTCAATAATAAATAGGCCTTTGAGCCTCATTGTAACATAGTTGAGAAGCATGTAGCCACCACATCGCTTCTCAGAGATAAGCTACCATTGCCCTAGCTGGTTTATTTCCATTTCTGTTTGTAAGCATATTTCAGTGTTTTACATTAATGAAATGAAGTATTATTTCTGTTGCATCCCTGTATTTATGGTTATATTTGTAATTTGTTGCGTTCCTGTTTAAATTCGGATCACCAATAATGTTGCAAATTTCCTCAACCAACCACTGGTCATGGTATTGGCTAGTGTGCTCGACTCTTATGGACACGAGACTTCGGAATGACCAGATCTTTACAAGAGTGATCCAGAATTGGGCACCACATACCAAATTCTCCTGGAAGGAAAGTAGGTTCCATAATTTCACCTCTAGGACACACTATCATTCCACCTGGGACACCTTTGTGTACCTTCAAGCGAGCATACCAAGTTGATTTGGGAGGTGCACTACAGTTGAGTCATTCTACATTTTTTGTTAGAAAAGATAGTGGCAGTACTGCAGAAATATTTTTATTGGCCAAACCTTTGACGAGATGTTGGGAAGTACATCAGATCCTACACTGCTTGCGTTATTTCGAAACCTACAATCAAGAATCAAACCGTGTATACTCCTCTACCTACTCCTAGTCAGACCTGGGAGTCCATCTCCATGGATTTGTGGTTGTCGACAGATTATCTAAGATGGCCATTCTAATGGCCTACAAGAAGAGTATCTCAGTAGAAGCCACTGTCAAACTCTTCTTTGAATGATTATGGGTAGACTTTGGGATCCCACATTCCATTTTCTTAGATCAGGATAGGTAGTTCCTAAGTGTATATTGGTCAAGCATCTGGTCGTTGTTAATATACAAAGCTCACTAAGTCCATGACCTTTCACCCTCAAACTAATGGCCAAACGCAGGTCGTTAATAGGATGATCATGCACATCCTGTGCCTGTACAATAAGAAACACCTACACACATGGGAGGAGATCCACCCCTATGTCCAACATAGCTACAAGAGGGCTCTCCACAACTCATCTGGCCACAACCCTTTCAGGTGGGACTCATATTCCAACTGTTATGTCCCATTAATGTTTCCATACCATTTTCATCTACTCAAGAATATTCGGCTCATGTCCAGTCTAACGCTGATAGGGCTAAGAAATTCATTGAGTGCATTCAAAACATCCACCAGCCATCCATGACATATTGGACAAAGAAAATGTGAAGTACCAACAGTGTCATGATCAATATCAGGTTCCACACAAGTTCTAGGTGGGCGACAAATTTTGGTTACATTTGCAAAGCGAGCAACTCACTGGGCCCAACCGCAAGCTTCACCTTCTTTGATATGGGACTTACACCATCACTAAGATTGTAGGGGACAATTCTTTCTAGCTCATGATTCCACCATTCCTTGGCTTCCATCAAGTATTCAATGTGGACCAACTGCAGCAATAATTTCCCTCATTATTGGACACATTCGACATTGCTAAGAAATTGACACCAACAAAGCTCAACCCAAGTTGTATCGAATAGGCCAAAAATGATAGGACCATTGTTGGTTTGGTTATTGCTGACTCCAGTTCAATCTATATTGTGCACCAACAAAAACCTCAATCACTGGCCCTTTTGGCAATGACCTACAAGCAGATCGCAGTCTCACCCGAAGTGACTATGGGAGGATGCAGAACCAGGATTTTGTAGCCTTGAAGGATGTGGAGATGTGGTATTATTATGTTATTTTATTCTTAACATTCATAAATCATTTCGCCACATTACATTAATCACTTAAGAATATCATATAGAACCATAAACCATCATTGTGCTGAAATCAAATGAAACTGTAATAACTACAACTCTAAAACAAATAATAAGAAAACATACACATGGAGACACGAAATCACCATGGTTCACCCCAATATAGGGCTACATCCACAGGAACTGTTGCTTATATAATGAATCTTTGTACAAAAAGCAATTCTTGGCATGCACACTAAGTTGCAGGTTGTCTGCGCACTCGGTTGCAGAGCCTCTCCTTCTCCACAAAATTACATATCACAATAATGCAACCATAACGCTGATGTAGATCATAATTATGATTCTCTTCTTTATTACTTTACCCTATATATACTATTACATTGAGGGTTACATCATCAAATACCATGGTCCAAATACCATGGACTCCCTAAAACAAGCTACTATGGTATGAAAACCATTTATCTCTTACAAAATTGTGTTCTTTTACAAAAAAGGAGGAGCTTCGACCCACCCTGAAGTCCCCACACCATGCGATATACTCAAAATTCTCCACTGCATAGTCCACTTTACGCTCTACTATGTGGTCCACTTCGTGCTCCATTGCATTCTCCATTGCACTCTGCTCCACAAAATTCGGAGTCTTTGCCAAGTTGGGTTGTGCCCAACAACCATGGATACACATATCAATAACACTCTCCAGTAGAGGATCCAACTATATCGAGTTGTCAAAGCAAGCCAACTCCTTCATCAAGGACTAGATTCAACAAAACTTTCCTCACCTCATGGAGGCTCTATACAGAATGGGGACCATTGCTTTCGAAGGGGCGAGGACTAATCTAGGTAGATATTGGTGGTCACCTCCCTATTCCACCTAGACCTCCATTTGGTTTCATCATTCTCCTTGATTATATTAGAATTTACTATTTTTAGTAGCTTTTTGGGTACTAAACTTCCAGAGTTATTTTGACACCCTAAACGTCATTTTTTTTTTTATTTTTTTTCGTTTGCAAGCACATAGCCATAGGGAAGGGCTTGCCACAAATACTATAGTACTCAGAGATATATTTCTAGTTAGGTATCGTATGTGCCAAATGGAGATCATATGACCAAGTTATGACCCTGGGAAGTTGGTTACCAAACTAACCCAAACGGGGCCTACAAATTCTTGGTGTTACATCTCCTAGGGTTAGGTTTTTGGTTTTTTAAGGTTTCCCTTTGTTGTTCAATAATATAGATTCCCTTGAGCCTCATTATAACACAATTCATAGGAATGTATCCAACAAATCTCTTCTCAGAGATAAGCTACCATCACTCGAGCTAGTTTATTTCCGTTTTGTATGTAAGAATATTTAGGTTTATGAGAAAATGTTTTTCAGCGTAAATCACATAATAATACATTCGTTGATGCGTTTCGAACCAACAAGTGTGGTTCATCGTCAGGACAAGTTGAAGAATCAGATCATGGCTACAAATTAAATAGGGAGAGTAGACCGTCCAATGGCTAGGTTTGATTGAAAAACGGCTATATTGGGTTAGACTAGACAAACGGCTATAATTGACCAAGAAATGGCTAGATTTGACCATTTAAATTGTTTAACTATAATAATATTATTATTATGTTAAAACAAATATTATTTTAATATTTATCAAGAGTTATTTTAAGTAAAAAGGATTTTGGGTTAATGCTATTTCATTTAGGGAATATTTACCCTAATTTATATAATAAATATTAGTGAATGAAATGTTTTAATCTAAACTAATAATGATATATTAATAGTATTAATCTTCTTATTAATGGCTTGTATAACTGATTAATATAAATTTAACAATAAAGTCTATCTAATTGGACTAAGAGTTAATAGACCCAGGGATATTAGCAAGGAATTTAATAATAATCAAATCAATATTAATTATTGTTATATTGTTTAAGCTAGATTGTAAATTAGATGCGTATAATTAGTAATAGTATGGATATAAATATTAGTTATTATTATATGATTGTAGTTATAATAAAGTATTATTCTTATCATTAATGGTTAGTTTATCTAATAGGAGTAGATCTAGGGATGATATTACTAGTAAGGATTAATATAATAGTGTTATAATAATAGTAGTATTATTAAAGGTTTGTGTAACTAATTAATAAAAAGATGTCTAATGGGAACATCAACTTGTGATTAAAATATTAGACAGTCTCTTAAACCAAGGGAGAACTACAAAGAGGAGAAGGAAATATGGCTAAACAATCAAGAAAAAGATATTAATAGAGGAAGGGGAGAAAGGGAAAGTAACGACTAGGAAGAGAGAGTCAGGATATAGCAACGACTAATCTTCCAGCCATCATCTCTGTTGAGATTGCTTGGTCTTCTTTCAATCTCAATTGCCTCCCTAAATTTTTGGTGATGGAATTGTGCCACCCTTGCAATAAGCTTGGCCTCCTCAATAAACACATGATGCTTGGTATTCTCTGCATGCTCTGCTAGTGTGGAAGACTTTGCTCTCCCATGCTTTAGGTCAACAACGTGCTCATTAATCCTTTGATTAATAGAGTGTCCCGTCTCACCAATATAGGGGGTCCCACAGGAACAAGGAATAATATAAACACCCTTCATGTCCTTAGGGTCAATAGGATCCTTTACTAACCAGAGGGATTTACGAATGGTGTTGAGGGGTCTAAAGGTCGTGGGAACATTATGTTTCTTAAGAACCCGAGCAATCTTATCAGTGGTCCCTTGGACAAAAGGTAGATGGACCCCTGGGACTCGTTCTTTAGGCTCTTTTTTAACAACCAAATTTCTGGAAACTTTAAGGAAAGCCTTCTAACCAAGGTGTCTACTATAACCATTCTCAACAAAGACATTAAGGAGATGGGATTTTTCTTTATCAAATCTCTTTTCATCATAGATCCTTAGGGCACGAGTAGTGAGGGTGTTGAGAACAGTTATAGTAGACACCTTGGTCAGAAGGCTTTCCTTAAATCTTCTAGAAATTTGGTTGTTAAAAAAGAGCCTAAAGAACGAGTCCCGGGGGTCCTTCTACCTTTTTTCCAAGGGACCACTGATAAGATTGCTCGAGTTCTTAAGAAGAATAATGTTCCCACAACCTTTAGACCCCTCAACACCATACGTAAATCCCTCGGGTCAGTAGAGGATCCTATTGACCCTAAGGACATGAAGGGTGTTTATATTATTCCTTGTTCCTATGGGACCCCCTATATTGGTGAGACAGGACACTCTATTAATAAAAGGATTCATGAGCATGCTGCTGACCTAAAGGACAGGAGAACAAAGTCTTCCGCACTAGCAGAGCATGTAGAGAAGACCAAGCATCATGTGTGTGTTGAGGAGGCCAAGGTTATTGCAAGGGTGGCGCAATTCCATCACCGAAAAAAAAAATAGGGAGGAAATTGAGATTGAAAGAAGACCAAGCAATCTCAATAGAGATGACAGCTGAAAGATTAGTAGTTGCTGGATCTCGACTCTCTCTTCCTAGTCGTTACTTTCCCTTCCTCCCCTTCCTCTATTAATATCTTTTTCTTGATTGTTCAGTCGTATTTCCTTATCCCCTTTGTAATTCTCCCTTGGTTTAAGAGACTGTCTAATATTTTAATCACAAGTTGATGTTCCCACCAGACATCTTTTTATTAATTAGTTACAAAAACCTTTAATAATAATACTATTATTATAACACTATTATATTAATCCTTACTAGTAATATCATCCCTAGATCTATTCCCATTAGATAAACTAACCATTAGTGATAAGAATAATACTTTATTATAACTACAATACTATAATAATAACTAATATTTATATCCATACTATTACTAATTATACACTTCTAATTTGAACAATCTAGCTTAAACAATATAACAATAATTAATATTGATTTGATTATTATTAACTTCCTTGCTAATATCCCTAGGTCTATTAACCCTTAGTCCAATTAGATAGACTTTACTGTTAAATTTATATTAATCATTTATACAAGCCATTAATAAGAATATTAATACTATTAATCTATTATTATTAGTTTAGATTAAAACCTTTTATTCACTAATAGTTATTATATAAATTAGGGTAAGTATTCCCTAAATGAAATAGTGTTAACCCAAAATCCTTTTTACTTAAAATAGCTCTTGATAAATATTAAAATAATATTTGTTTTAACATAATAATAATATTATTATAGTTAAACAATTTAAATGGTCAAATCTAGTCGTTTCTTCATCAATTATAGCCATTTGTCCAGTCTAACCCAATATAGCCCTTTTTCAGTCAAACCTAGCCATTGGACAGTTTAATCTCCCTATTTAATTTACATCCAGGATCTGATTCTTCAACTTGTCCTGAAGATGAACCACAATTGTTGGTTCGAAACACATCGACAAATGTATTATCATGTGATTTACGCCGAAAAACTTTTTCTCATAAACTTGATATGTATCACAAAAGCCTCAATTCAACAATATTTAGGTTCTTTGATGTTAATGACATTAAGTTTTATTTCTATTACATCTCTATGTTTATGTTTATATATGTGTTTTGTTGCATTCCTATGTAAGTCTGTATCAATGATATCAGAGTGATCTACTCTTTCTCTATTTTTCTTTGTATCTCCCCAATGAGGTCAGGGTATGAGGAGATAGGGCTTGAACTCATTGAAACTTTTCAAGACAAACCTCGTAAACCCCGATGACCTCCCATAGCATAAGAAAATAAAGATGAATGAGCAGGAGATCCTTTCAAAATATTGCTCGAAGAATCCCTTGAGTGACAAAGGAATGCAATGATGGACAACTTTTCCTAGATCCTTCGGTGTCTACCCACAAGCGACGCATCTTCATCTAGCAACCACTCAAGAGGCACCAATCACTTTAAGGTGCAAGTCAACTATGAAATTCCCATATTTGAAGGCCAGAGGGATGCAGACACCATGGATAAATTCAAACACCATAGATAGATGGTTAAATCGATTGGAAGGATATTTTTTGGTTGATGACTTTTCAAATTTGGAAAAGATTACTTTTGCACTCCTCAAAGCCACCCCCATGTCAAGCACTAGTTGGAAACCTACTGTGAACAAAAGGACGAGAGAGAAACCTCAATGTTTTCATCCACACCCACTTGAATACCTTCTAAGGCACCATCAAGAAACAATATTTCCATGTCGAGATGTGTGAGCATAAATAGATAAAGTGGACCACGCTGCGGTAGGGAAGGGACGAAGACGTGATGGAGTTCACAAATATTTTTCATGCCATTCGCATGAAGTTGGGTATGAAGGATTTTGAGTGGCATTTGATGCTCAAGTACCATGGTTGTCTACAAAAGTACATCCAAGATGAGATGGATTTCCTGGACATCTCCTCACTTGGTGTCGCCTATCGACATGCTATCAAGATCAAGCAAAATTTTAAATAGAAGAAGCATGTAGATTTTCCTGTAGATTCGCAATCTCATGTAATCTACTAAAACAAGATACAAGAATTTATTTATACTTTCAACCAACGGAAGCCAATATATTGTTGAAAACAATAATTAGCAAGAGGGAGATAATCAATGGAACATAACAAAATATTTATCTGGGGAAAGCCACAACTCGAAACCCCTAGTATCTATATTGCATTAATCAAAAATCTGAGTAAAAATACAAATCTTGTCCTCACTAGAACAATTCCTATGCAAGTATAATCAACTCTTTGCTCACAAGCTAGCTCAAGCCAAACCTTAGCCTATTCTGCTGCTCTCCAAGCCCCTATTTCCTTGCAAAACTCCTAGGTTGAATAGACCATATTAATGGGAATCCAATGCTTCCAAAACTATGCAATACAATCGAGGTCCTCTTCTTGATTGCATGCATGATCTATACAACTCAGTAAATCATACAATTGATAGTACACTGTCCCTTCACACTAGTCTCAACTGGGTCTTTCACAGAGCTGACATGCATGAGTTTCTGATGAGTGAATCTTAAGTTATTTGGAGTAGCACCCGTGGATGCACTAGTGCACCAACTGATTGTTAATCCTATACTTGTTCAACAAACAGTTAGAACTAGTTTAACTGTCTAGAACTTAGTAAACTGAGTTATCTAATTAGAACTCAAATAAACTCATATTGGACCCCTAAAATTTAGGGATAACACCTACATGACTTCCAAAATACTTCCAACTCAAAATTCCTAAGCTAATTAAGCCAATTTTAAACCAAATTAACTATTTACAAGTTGTTATGAGAATAGAATTCTATTTTAATTTTCAGTTTAAATTCAAGGACAAATTTAAACAGGAATTTCTTGTTCCCATTTCCCAACACTCCCTCTCAACAAGAAAGGGATTATCTGTTGCCCCGATCCTGTCTCTGTGAAACTTGAATTTACATCTTGACAATGCCTTTGTCAAAATGTCAGCATATTTCTCCTTTGTGGGAATGTACTCTAACGACATGATTAGCCTCAATACACAATATTTGAGATGATGATATCGAATATCAATATGCTTGGATCGATCATGAAGAACACAATTTTCAAGAAGTTTGGTACAACTCTCGTTATCGCAGTAAATCACAGTTAGATTCATCTGTTGACAAAACAAACCAACCTAGATCTTCCTCATCCAGATGGCCTCACCTTCTTCTTGACTTGCAGCCATTTACTCTTCCTCTGCCAAACTGAGTATAACCGATCTTTGTTTCCCATTGTACCAAGAAACTATTTTTGACCCAATACTGAAAATCCCTCTTGATGTTGTTTTCCAATCGAATGGACTCCCCAACCAATCTGCATCGATGAATCCTCAAAGCTTCACTCCCTTTATCCATCTGTACCATAATCCATACTGAGTACTGCCACTGAGGTATCTATATACATGCTTTACCACCTTCCAATACACCTTGGTAAGCCTAACCATCACTTGACTAAGCTGGTTAACTGCATAACACATATCTGGTTGTGTGTTCACCAAATACATGAGTGAACCCACAAGCTACCTATAAACAATAGCTTCCACTACCTCTCCCGAAGTAACATCTTCCTTCCTCCAGCTACCAACTAGAGTCTCCATAGGCTTATATCTCTCCATTCAGAACCTCCTGAGTATCTCATTGGCATACTTTCCTTGAGACACAAACATGTCTCCATCACCTTGCCATACTTCCACGCCAAGAAAGTAATCCATGAGCCCCAATTCCTTCATCTCAAACTCTCTTGCAAGATCCTCCTCGTAATATTTGATCAACGGATCATCACTTGTCAGTATGAGCTCATCAACATAAAGTACAATGATCAACAATTTATCTTCCACCACTATGTGGCATAGTTTCGCATCTGCTTCAATCTTCGTGAAGCCCAACCCGATAAAGTAGCTATCTATCCTGGTGTACCAAGCACAGGGTGCTTTCTTCAGCCCATACAACGCTCTCTTGAGCCGACACACATGCGACTCTCGGTCGAAGGTTTCAAAACCTTTAGGATTCTATATGTACAACTCTTCCTCAATCATGTCATTAAGGAAGGATGATTTTACATCCATTTGATGTATCCTCCAACCCATTTGTGCTAATAGTGCCAATATAGATCTGATCGATGAGTACCTTGAAATAGGAGGAAAGGTCTCATCATAGTTAATCCCCTCAACATGTGAAAAGCCACAGGCCATAAATTTAGCCTTATGCTTCTCCACACTACCATCTACAACTTGATTTACCTTGTAAAGCCAACGGAGCTCACCACAGACTTATCCTCCAGTCTTGGGACCTCATCCCAAACACTCTTACAAACTATGGAGTCATACTCCTCCACCATGGCATCAACCCAAATATGATGTTTCACTGCTTCCTCAAAGGAATATGGCTCTGTCAAAACACATCCACTCATAAGATCCATGTATCCAGTGTACCTATTAGGTGACCTCCTCTATTTGCATTGTTATGTGGGTTCTCCCACATTCTCTCTAGCATCCGACAATAATATATTTGCCTCTTTGACGCAATTTCTCCCATCCCTAGAAGACTCTGCCTGAGTGGATGTCTCCACTCTCGGATCCTCTGCATGTGTCTGCTCCACACCAATATGAGGCTCCTCAACCTTAGGAACTAAAATCTCCTCAACTGCATGTATCCGAAGCTCCCTCTCAAGGGAAACTCACACGACCTTCTCCTCATCAAATCTGACATCCCTGTAAGCCACTGTTATCCCATTGGTCAGCAGGTACACCCAATAGTTGTGAGGTGTATCATTGTACCCCAAAAATATCCCAAACTCTGTTGTCAGATGAAGCTTCTTCCATGCATCTTTGGTCACATGGAAATATACCGATGACCCAAAGATCTTGAAGTGACCAACATCCAGCCTCTTACCAGAATAAGCCTCCTCTAGTGTCTTCATCCCAAGTATCTGATGCAGGCTATGGTTCTTAACATAAACCATTGTGTTGGATGACTTAACCCACAAGTGTGGTGGGAGACCCTAATCATGCAACATCGCCCTCGCTGCCCCTACTATGTTTCTGTTCTTCCTCTTAGCCACCCCATTCTACTGAGGGTTATGGGGTGTCATCAACTACCATTTAATCCCTTCCATTGCACAAAAGTTCATAAACTCATTTGAGACATACTCACTACCATTATCACTCCATAGAGATTTAACCTTCTTGCCCAACTCTTTCTCAACCAATGCTTTAAACATACAAAACTTTGTGAAGGTTTGATCCTCTTTCTGCATGAAAAATATCTTGCATTTTCGAGAATAGCCATCAACAAATATAACATAATACCTGTGTTTGGTCATGGATGCTATCGAGAATGGTCCACACACATCTGAATGGAATCGCTCTAGACGAGCCTCTACTTGAATTTCTCTGTCATGAAAGGAAGACTTGATGTATTTACCTAAAGTACACCCCTTGCATGTATCAACTTGCTCTAGTGTACCTTTGGGAAAACCGGTGGAGATATGTTGCATGATCTTCAAAGCCCCATGATGAAACTGACCCAATCGCATGTGCCACAACTCACCAACATCTCAGCTCTACACCATCTCTGCTTTCATGCTCAAAGCAGCACAATCATATACCTCCATCTTATATATATTCTTCACCTGAATCCCTATCTTCTTTACTTGACCCATGGCTGTGTCGAACGAATGCCTTTCCTTTCGAGAAGATCACATCATAGCCTCTAACCTGAAGGATGGAAATGGATACCAAGTTCTTCTTTAACCTGGGAACACACATAACATTCTTCAAGGTAAGTGGATCCCTATGCTCCCTCTAAAAAGTAACTGTGCCAATCTAGTAGCACTATACCTTCCATCGTCACCCATATCAATAAGAATTTGGAGATCTTTCTCCTCTAGGTCACTGAATAACTCCTTGTCGCTAGTCATGTGTAATTAAGCTCCACTCTCTAAGTACCATACACTTCCCATAATTTATGACACCATGAATGCAATGAGGGAAAAGTCCAATTCAAATTGAGAGGCCAAAGCCTCACCCGCCGCTCCTCATGAGGAATTCTTCTTGGACTTCTTGAGTGGACAATTTGTAGCAAAGTTCCCAGATCATGACAATGAAAAAATTTCACTTTCTTCATGTCTTTCTACTTGCATTCATGACAAGAATCCGATTTGGAATGGGAAGCTTTCCCTTTCCCTTTCTTTGTCTTAATAGCTAAGGCACAGTTCTCTTCATCATCAGTATTTGATGAAGATCCTTCCTTGGTGTTCCTCCTGATCTCCTCCTAAATCAAATCCGACAACAGTCATTCCTGATCTGGCACCTTCTCCTGACCATTGATAGAGTCCTCATAACTATGCCAACTCTTTGGGAGTCCTAGAAGAGAAATACTCACCATATCATACTCAGAAACCGTGATTCCAACACTTCCAAGTTCATCACGACATTGAGTGAACTTGATAAAGTATTTTGGAGTAGTCTCACCTTTCTCCATTTTGATTTTTCACAGTTTGTCCTTCAGTGCCAATTTCATTTGGTCACTATTTCTCTGATACAAGTCCGTCAATGCTTTCCACATAGCATACAAATTTTCATTTCCATGGAGACTCGAGACAAAGTGGTCTCGAACTCCCTCAACGATTATCCGCCTTGCCTTCGTCACACAATTCTTCCATTCATCTAGATTCTATGCATACCATTCAACTAGCTTAGGAATCTCTTGATAAAAGAATTCCTTCAAGCTATTATCCTCTAGCACAACCTCCATTTTCTCCTTCTATGTCATATAATTCGAGCTTCCTTCCAAGGCATACTCGATCCGCAAACCATAGAAGCCATTTGTCGATCCTAAAATATGTATTGCGAATTAAAATTTCACATGTAACGCAAAACTCAAAACTTCGAAATATCCTCTAGTATATTTTCTTCAGCTCCAATACCATGCAGATTTTCCTGTAGAATCACAAGATCATGTAATCTACTAAAACAAGAGACAACAATCTACTTCTACTTTCAACCAGCAGAAGCCAATAGATCGATGAAAACAATAATCAGTAAGAGGAAGATAATCAATTGCACATAAAAAAATATCTATCCGAGGAAAGCCACAACTCAAAACCCTACCATCTATATTTCATTAATCAGAAATATAAGTGAAAATACAAATCTTGTTCTCCCTAGAACAATTCCTGCACAAGTATAATCAACTCTTTGATCACAAGCTAGCTCAAGCCAAACCTTAGCCTATTTTTCTATTCTCAAAGCCCTTATTAACTTGCACAATTCCTAGGTTGAATAAACCATATTAATGGGAATCCAGTTCTTCCAAAATGGTGCAATCCAATCTAGGTCCTCTTCCCGATTGCATGCATGATCTATACAAATTAGTAAATCATACAAATGATATTACATTGTCCCTGCACTCTAGTCTCAACTATGTCTTTCTCAGAACTGACATGCATGAGTTTGCGATGAGTGAATATTCAGTTACCTGGAGTAGCACCTGTGGATGTAATATTGCGCTAACTGACTGCTAATCATGTACTATTTAAACAAACAGTTAGAACTAGTTTAACTGTTTATAACTCACTAAGCTGAGTTATCCAATTACAACTCAAATAAACTCATACTGGACCCCTAAAATTTAGGGAGAACACTTACATGACTTCAAAAATACTTCTAACTCAGAATTCCTAAGCTAATTAAGCCAATTAAACTTAATTAACTATTTACAAGTTGCTATGAGAATATAATTCCATTTTAATTCTTACTTTAAATTCAAGGACAAATTTAAACTAGAATTTCTTGTTGCCATTTCTCAACAAAGCGAGACTTTGGATTTGTGAATTTGAAGCAAGGGAAAGGTGCCCCCAAATTGCAGAACAAATCAAAAAGCCAAGGCAGGGTGACCCAAGACAACCCGCTAAATTCACAAGCAAAGAAAAACACCACGAAGACAAAGAAGGTCACAAAAAATGGTGTGAATTCCATAAGGGCCCCACTCACAATAGAAGTGAGTGTCGATCCTATTACCGCTCAAACTAGCAGGGGAGCTAAAGGGAAAATGTTAGACTAAGGGAAACAAATCGAGACTTAGCCCACTGTCACCTCAACTAAGGCTCCATACTACTTATGGACTTTCATCGATTGGAGGTGACTCGGTATATTATGCAGTCACCAATGAAGGATAAATCAATGGGTGGATGTGGAGTGACCCAAATGATCCCTTTCCAAAAGAGGTTGAAGGATAGAGCTTGATTTCATTCTAATCAAGGTACAATGTCTTGTAGGAGAGGAATGGGAGGATTTGAGGGTTAGGCTTAGGGGATATGATTTGTGAAAGAGTTCCCCATTCCCTAAAATCCTTATTGAAATTGGTATCCCAGATAGTTCTTGAAGAATTGTATTTTCAGAAGTATAGGACTAGATGGGACCATTGGACCCAATCTAGTTTAGGAGGTAAGATTTAGCTACTAATGATGTTATTAACCTAGAAAAGGTGGGGAAAGGATCAAAGAAATAATATTCACTCAAAGGTGTTGAATTGATCCTATGAGGCAGTAGCCTTGCAGATACTGGGGAAAATTTTGATCTCGGAGCTAAGGCTTGGCTTTTCTCAGAACTCCGCCATCAAGATGGATTCAAAATTGGAGGAGGCCTTGAGGAGACACTAGCATGGGAGGGGCTAGGAGATTGAAAATTTTGGAGGGCTATCTTGTCAAGAAAATGATTCCCTAGGTGACCCAACTTGGTTAGACCTTGGAAAATGTGAAAAAAGAGTTGATTTTAGGTGACCACCTCTTGGTAGGTCGGTGCCTTAAGTCTTTGGAGAATGGATTCTATGATAAATATGAATGAGGACCTTTGCTTCTTGGTCAAGGAGGCCTCAAGACCACTTCACTAACCTTCTAGGTCAAAGAGAAGCAATCTCGCAGCTTTTATACTTTGATGTGCAAAAGGTGATGGCTTATCAAGATGAATTCATTGATAAAATTACCCTTAGGAGATTTCATTCAAATTACATGGCCCATACATTGATAGATGCTATATAGAGACAAAATTCAACAATTTAAGCAGAAGATGCATGCATCAATTAGCCCTAAAAATAACGAAAATCCAAGTACAATGTATATGACAAAGCAAACAATAATGGCGTTAAAATTATGTACTTAAATGTAATAGAGTATATCCAAACATCCAAAATTTGAAAATAGAGAAGCTTCAAGACAAGATAACCAAATCCACGCATCAAAATTCATCCATAAACTCCAATTCATCCTCCAAGAAAAATTATGAAACTATCAAGAGAGAGAAGAGATCCAATCCAAAGTGATGATGAGAAAATAAAATCATCTCACTTGTATTTATACACTAATGAGGAGCTCTAATTAGTCTCCTTGGTGTACATAAGCCCCAAAAATAAAATAATGTGCTAATAATCTAACTTTTGGTGACAAGCCCACCAAATTAGCTCACAAATGAAAGAATAAGTCTCTCAAGAGGTCAATTAATAATATATGCATGTTGTAGCACCTTCTAAGAGGTCTAATGAGGTCCATGGGTGCCATAATGAAGAGTAGGTACTTAAAAGTGATGGAAAAGGGGTTGGCCCCTTGTTCTCTAAATAATAAACCCTTGGTGCTCCCAATGGGTGTGGGGTACAATAATAACCCCATGGGTCTCCAAATGAGTTGAAGATGTTTGTAGATCCTTTGTATGGGCTCTGATGATGGTGTATGGGATGCCACATCATCCTACAAGTCTTGGGTCAGCTGCCAAGTGCATGGTACATCTTTGGGGCTAGTTTGGAATAGGTGAATTAGGTGCATCTTCCTCATCCAATGGGAGTATCTCGAGCATCTCTGGCCATCCTCATGGATCCAAGGATGTTGTCTAATGTTGTAGAGACCCATGGCTCTCAAAACACACCCTACATGTGCCAATGTAGCCCTATGGAGGATTAGGACCTTGTATAGGGAGACCAAACCCAAGATGGAGACCATCTACAATCCTGCATAAGATCCAATGTGTCACCTAGCCTTCCAATACAACATGTTATTAGTGAAATCAAGTAAATGATCATACCAAGCGTGGACCATAGGTGGGGACTTCATAATGGTCTGTCCTTACATAATGGGTTTTGGGATGTGCTAATGTCTCCTAAACTCCAAATGAGGTTAACCTAGTATCCTATTAGGTCGTTTCTACTTCTAAAGGGCATAATATTTTTAAGGCACATCCTTCAAAAGCTAGTGTCATGCGATAGATAGGTGAATGAAGTAGGGGATTAGAAGGGATAACCTTGTGCCACATTCTGGGGTACAAGGGTAGGTAATAAAAGGGAAGCCCATACTTGGGTTTATAATGTATAGGAGGGAGAAATTGTGGTACATGAGGTGCCCTAGCCTTGATTTTTCCACCCTTATTTACACGCCTTTTTCCTTTTGATTATTTTCTGTGATTAACTGCTGAGGGCTTAAGGGGTAAGAGAATGATGCATAAGATATAGTAGTGAATACCCTCTTTTAAGGTAGGGCATTGCTGGGTGTGGAGCCTGATTATCTTCTTTATTTAGAGGTATCACTGGATTGGACCCCAGTTCGTAATGTGGTAGAAATGCCGTCCGTAATATTTGCACTCCAAGGGGGGTCCAGGGGGGCGGCTATGATCCTTGGGAGCTCCCCCCGGTGGGGGATCAGGGGAAGTGCCCCAAAAGCTAAAAATAGATGTAAAATTTCCTTGTAAAATGTTGTAATTTCGTAGTCAATCTGGGCCATTCATTAGGCCAAGATCTGATAGAAGAAGTTATGTTTAATTTAGGGTTTCTTTCCCTAGAAGGCAACCCCTCGCTATATATGAGGGAATTGTAATGCGTCTATGTAGATCTATATTCTGAGTGAGAAAGAGAGAGGAGATTGTCTGAGAGCGAAGAGGGAATTAGAACTGATCTACTGTAGGTTGTACCTACTCAGTTTGCTGGATAATATAAAAGGAAGGACTGGCTATTTCCCATGGACATAGCCCAAATTGGGTGAACCACATATATCTGTGTCTCTCTTGTTTTATGCATTTCCTGTGTTTATATTTTTGCAATATATTTTATGTGTTACATTTCTCTGTAATATATAATTTTCTAACAACGGGTATCATAGCTGAAGGTCTATTTGGCTGATAAACTCACAGGAGAGAAGGGTTCCTGGTTCAAGTGGGAGTAATGGTGTAATATGGTAGGTTTAGAGTCGAAAACTTTAATGGCCAAAACTACCAGTTGTGGAAGATGCAGATGGAAGATTATTTGTACCAGAAAGATCTGTACCAACCATTGAGTAGAAAGGAAAAGAATCCGACGAGTATGACAGAAACAAAGTGAGATATTCTCGACAGAAAGGCACTTGGAACAATATGACTATGCCTAGCAGCATCGGTAGCATTTAATATTTCAAAGGTAATGAAAACAAAGGGTTTAATGTCAGCATTGGCCAAACTATATGAAAAACCCTTAGCCTCAAATAAGGTATTTCTTATGAAGCACTTATTTAATATAAAAATGTCAGAAGGTGGATCTGTTGCTCATAATTTAAATGAATTTAATATAGCTACCAATCAATTAAGTTCTGTAGGGGTAGCTTTTGATGATGAAGTTAGGGTTCTATTATTTCTGTGCTCATTGCCAGAAAGTTGGAATGGTTTAGTTATGGCCATTAGTAACTCTATCTCTAGATCTAGTACTTTAAAGTTTGATGATGTTGTCGGTGCAATCCTTAGCGAGGAAATGCGATGTAAAAGCTTTGGTGAGACATTAGGTAATGCTTTGACTACAAAGATTAGGGGAAGAAAACTGGAAAGAGGAAAGAGCCCAGGATATCGCAGTAAGTCAAGGAAAGGTAGATCCATGTCCAGATCAGGGATAGTGTGCCGTAAATGTGGGAAGAAAGGACACCTGAAGAAAGACTACAAGTCTCAGAAGGGAAAAGAAGGAGATGGGCAACAAGAAACCAATCATGAAGCGAATGTGACAGGTGATGTGTTGCAAGATGCTATGATTCTTTCATTAGAAAATATTATTGATGCCTGGGTGGTAGATTCAGGGGCTTCATTCCATGCCATACCTGATAGGAAACATTTTCATGATTATGTTCAAGGAGATTTTGGACATGTTCAGTTGGGTGATTATAAACCCTGTAAAATCAATGGAATGGGTGCAGTTTTCATAAAACAACAGAATGGAAATCAATGGTTATTGAAGGAGGTAAGGCATGTTCCATATTTGAAGAAAAATCTAATTTCAATAGGGAAGTTGGGAGGTGAAGGCTGTGTGACTACTTTTACAGATAAAACCTGGAAGGTCACTAAAGGATCCCTGGTAATAGAAAAAGGAGAAAAGGTTGGTACATTGTATTTATGCAATGGTATTTCTAATTTTGTTAATGCTTTAACCTCTATAGGAGTAGATACGACATTGTGGCATCATAGGCTTAGGCACATGAGTGAGAAGGGGATGCAGATTCTTCACTCAAGAAATTTTTTGCTAGATTTGAAGCATGTTGATTTAAAATTCTGTGAGAATTGTGTTTATGGAAAATGGAGGAGAGTCAGATTTCTAAGAGTTGGGAAAGAAAAGAAGAGCAAAAAAATAGAACTTGTGCATACAGATGTATGGGGACCTGCTCAGGTATCATCTCTCAGTGGCTCTTGTTATTATGTTACTTTTATTGATGATGCAACCAGAAAGACTTGGATTTTTTGTATTAGAAATAAATCTGATGTATTTGATACTTTCAAGAAATGGAAAGCTTTGGTTGAAAATGAAACAGGAAAAAGGTTGAAGTGTCTGAGATCAGACAATGGAGATGAATATTGCAGCAAAGAGATTGATAGGTACTATTCAGAGAATGAAATTCATAGAGAGAAGACAGTTCCAGGAACACCACAAGAAAATGGTGTGTCGGAAAGGATGAACAGAACAATCATGGAGAGTGCAAGGTGCATGAGATTGCATGCAGGATTGCCTTTACAATTTTGGGCAAATGCTGTAGATACTGATGTTTATCTAATAAACAGAGGGCCTTCAATTTGTTTGGATGGTGGTATTCCAGAGGAGGCATGGACAGGTAAAAGGTAAACTACTCACTTTTAAAGCCTTTTGGTTGTGAAGCCTTTGTCCACATTAATAAAGAAAATAGAACAAAGCTTAAGGCAAAATCAAAGAAATGTACCTTTATTGGATATGGTGTTAATGATTTTGGTTATCAGTTTTATGATTATGAAAAACACAAAATCATTAGGAGCAGAGATGTCATATTCAATGAAAAGGTCTTGTATAAGGATCAGTTGCAGTAAAATAAATAGGAAAAAGAAAACAGAGAATACACAATGCTTGATGAGGTCATAGAAAAAGTGATGGTGCCTGAAAATCATAATGATCAACAACCAGAACAACAACGACAACCACAACAACAACAAGCACCTCAAACACCTAAAAGAGGTGTTAGAAGATCTACCAGGATAAGCAGACCCCCTAAACGATATTGTCCTTTATTATATTATGTATTGTTGACTGATTTTGGTGAACCAGAATGTTATGATGAAGCAGTGCAGGTAGAAACCAAGAAGAAGTGGGAGCAAGCCATGAAAGAAGAGATGGACTCCTTAGCACATAACTAGACTTGGGACCTAGTCAGGTTTCTTGCAGGTAAAACAACATTGCAAAATAAATGGGTTTACAGGTTGAAGGAAGAAGATGGAGGTAGAGAAAGGTATAAAGCTAGACTTGTGGTGAAGGGGTTTGCATAGAAAAAGGGTATAGATTTTGATGAGATATTCTCTCCTGTTGTTAAAATGACTTCAATCAGAACTATTTTAAGTCTAGTAGCAGCTGAAGATTTGCATGTTGAGCAGTTAGATGTAAAGACAACCTTTCTCCATGGGGATTTTGAGGAGGAGATATATATGCAATAGCCACAAGGATATGAGGTAAAAGGGAAGGAGAAACTAGTGTGCAAGTTGAAGAAGATATTGTATGGCTTAAAACAAGCTCCAAGGTAGTGGTATCTAAAATTTGATAGGTTTATGTTTGAACAAGGTTATACTAGATGTCACTCTGATCATTGTGTTTATCTCAAAAGGAAAACTGATGGCAGCTATATTATATTTTTATTGTATGTAGATGACATGCTTGTTGCAGGTTCTAACATGCAGGAAATAAATGTGCTCAAAAGAAAATTGGCAAACTCATTTTCAATGAAAGATTTGGGTGTTGCAAAACAAATCCTTGGTACGAGAATAACTAGAGACAAGAAGAATCGAAAATTAACAATGTCTGAGAGTGAGTACATAGAAAAGGTGTTGAAAAGATTTAATATGCAGAATGCAAAAACAGTTAGTATACCTCTGGCTAGCCATTTCAAACTAAGTAAGGAGGTGTGTCCAAAGACTCAGGAAGAAATGAATTATATGTCTAAAGTTCCATATGCATCGGCAGTTGGAAGCTTAATGTATGCAATGGTCTGCACAAGATCTGATATTGCACATGCAGTGGGAGTTGCAATTATGTACATGAACAATCCAGGAAAAGAACATTGGATGGTGGTGAAGTGGATTCTCAGGTATTTGAGAGGTACCACAAATCAAGAATTATGCTTTGGTGGTTCAAACATTTCTCTACAGGGATATGTTGATGTAGATATGGCGAGTGATAGAGATAACAGGAGGAGAACCACAGGGTATGTGTTTACTGTAGGTGGAATAGCTGCCAGTTGGGTCTCAAAACAACAAAGTGTTGTTGCACTCTCAACAACGGAGGCAGAGTATGTTGCTACTATAGAGACTAGTAAAGAAATGATTTGGTTACAAAGGTTTCTGGATGAATTGGGTAAGAAGCAAGATTTAGGCAGGTTATACAGTGACAAATAGAGTTCCATACATCTTGCAAAGAACTCTACATTTCATTCCAAGACTAAACATATACAGCTCAAGTACCATTCATACGGCCAACATTGGAAGATGGGCAATTCAAGGTAGGAAAGATACACACTAGATAGAATCCTGCAGATATGTTAACAAAGGTTGTAACCAGGGAGAAATGAGATTCTACTCAGCTTCAATTGGTCTTCAAGTATGATGAAGAAGATGAGAAATAGCCAGGTCCAAACTGGAGTCATCTTCCAGCAAATGAAGCAGCGGTGGAGTTGCTATAATCAGTCTCCAAGTGGGAGATTGTTGGGTGTGGAGCCTGATTATCTTCTTTATTCAGAGGTATTACCGCATTGGACCCTAGTTCGTAATGTGGCAGAAACACGCCTGCAATATTTGAGTTGCAAGGGGGGTCCGGGGGAGGGGGGTGGCTGTGATCCTTGGGAGCCTCCCCTAGCGAGGGATTGGGGGCAATGCCCCCGAAGATAAAAATAGATGTAAAATTTCCTTGTAAAATGTTGTAATTTCGCAGTCAATTTGGGCCATTCATTAGGCGGAGATCTAACAGTAGAAGTTATGTTTAATTTAGGGTTTTTTCCTTAGAAGGCAACCCCTTACTATATATGAGGGAATTGTATTGCGTCTATGTAGATCTGTATTCTGAGTGAGAAAGAGAGAGGAGATTGTGTGAGAGTGAAGAGGGAATTACATCGGATCTGCTCTAGGTTGTATCTATTCAGTTTGCTAGATAATATAAAAGGAAGTTCTGGTTGTTTCCTATGGACATAGCCCAAGTTGGGTGAACCACGTATATCTATGTCTCTCTTGTTTTATGCATTTTCTGTGCTTATATTTCTGTAATATATTTTATGTGTTCCATAGCTTTGTAATATATAATTTTCTAACAGGCGGTTCATTACCCATTGGGGGTTTGGAAAATTATGGGTTCCTATACGATGAAGGAGGCTCATAGAACCTATTGGAGTCAGGGTAATGGCCATGATGGTGAGGTAGAGATCACGTATTGACTTTTTCCCACATGGTAAATGTGTTTGTGTCTGCCATCTTTCGCATTTTGTGGCACACTTTCCTTTTGAATGTGGCCAAATATGCTATTGTCTTTCTTTTAAGATGCATCCACCTTCGGGCATCATTCTAGAGCCGACCCAAGGTGTGGGAAAGGGGAACGAGAGAGTTAACCCTATGTGGATCCTGTGGAGGAATGTGGACCCAGGTGGGAGAAATTATGAATGGGATAATAATCTGTGGAAAAGGGGTAATATAGGCGGATAAGGGAGTGGGACCATGCAACCAAAATCAGGGTTTCCTATGAAATAACATCCATAAAACCAAATGGTTAGTAAAATAGATCCCACAGGACTAGAATCCAAGGTTAATATCCAAAGGGTTTAGGGGACAAGAGCACATACCTAACCCATTCTCTCCACCCAATCCACCCTTCAATCCATGCCTGGAAAGTGTCCATGATAAGAAACTATAATACTCAATTACCAAATGACAAGGCATACCTTTAGGTTTGGGAGGCCCACCTTCAAACATACGATCATGGAAAATGGGTGAGGGACCACATGGCTAACTCATGTGGTGGAAAAATGGGACAATGAACTAGTTGGTGGCTGCAAGGGGTTGTTGGCTACCTATTGAGGACCATTTTAGATAAAAAAAATCTCCTAGGGATATCACCCAAAAAATAGTGGGTAACAAAGCCAAGTAGTCATTGGTACCTGAGGTGAAGGATTCTAAATTATATGCATGTTCCGAATAAAAGTCAGAACCTAATAAGGGAAATGACAAATGGAATCAGATTATTGATGTGAAACCTAGTGCCACCCTTGCCACCACCAAGATCTAGAAGAGGGGGAACATCCCTTCCACTCACAAATGTGGGTGAAGGGTTCTCTGCTACAGTTCATTATCGATAGCATGAGCCAAAAGAACTTCATTTCAGCAAAGGGTGTGAAACAGTTGGGCCTACCAACCACACAATACCCATAGTCATACACCATCAGGTGGCTCACCAAAGACGAGATCTTTGCATGAGTCAACAATGTCGTCCTCCCTACAACATCAAGCCCTTCACACATGAAGTACTATGTGATGTTTATCCTCTTGAAGTTTGTGATGTATTATTAGGCCAACCATACTTGCAGAAGCTTCATGTTGTGTATGACTCTAGGCCTCACACTATTATTATTACTTTAGGAAATAAGTTATACATGATACTACAGGTAGCACCACCTACCATCATCTCTTTGAGCTCTACGAAGCAGTGTAGCAGGATCATTTCCTAGACCGAGAATTTTGTCTTCATTATGATTCACCCTTAGGGAAAGAAGAATATTATAGCCACATCCATGTCTTCTAAACATGGCTCTTCTGCATGAAAACAAAAGATGGAAAAGGTCATCGAGGAGTACATGGACATCTTCACCTAACCCACACGGGTACTCCTATACTGCCAGCTCAATCACACCATCAATCTAACCCCAGGTGCGTCACTACTCAACAGACCAATCTATCGATGCTATGTTATGGAGAACGATGAAATCACGAGGCATATTCAAGAGCTATTGCAGAAAAGGCACATCGGGCCAAGTTCATCACCCCGTGGGAGCCCGATCGTGTTGCTATAGAAGAAGTATGAGACTTGGAGACATTGTATTGACTATTAGTCGCTGAATAAGATCATTGTCCGTAATAGATATCCAATCACACTGATTGATGACCTTTTGGACCATCACAAGGGGGCCAAACATTTCATCAAGAATGAATTGAAGTTCGGTTATCACCAAGGACCAATTGAACCCTCTGATGTGTGGAAGATTGCCTTCAAATCTAAGGAGGGCCTTTTCGAATGATTGGTCATTCCATTCAGATTGACGAATACCACCACAACCTTCATGCAGCTGATGGAAGACATTTCAATCTTCATCCAGAGTTGGGAAGAGCACCTTCACCATATTCAACAGGTCCTTCAAACCTTGTGTCGACACAAATTGTGTTCCAATTTGGAGAAGTTTACTCTTGGTATGACCTAGGTTCAATACTTGAGGTACATCGTTGATGAGATTACGTGTGGACCCAACCAAGATACAATTTATTCAAGATTGGTCATCCTCAATCACTCTAATAGATATTTGCAACTTATTAGGCCTTGGAAATTTTTACCACAGGTTTATGTTGGGTTTCTCTCATATCACTTGGCCTTTGAGTTAAGTCACCAAGGGTGGAGTGAAAGAAAATTTATTTTATTCTGAATCCCAATAGAAGGTGCTTTTCAAGTTGAAGAATCGCCTCTTCATTGCACCAATTATCACATTACGAGACCTACAACAACCATTTGAGATTGAGACAAATAACTCTAACTATGTTATTGGTGCAGTTCTTACTCAATAGGAGCATATCATAGTGAGACACTTTCAGAAAGAGTCCAAAACTATCCCAACTATGAAAAAAAGATGTATTCCATTATGCAAGCTTGTCGAAAATGGAAACATTAAATTTTGGGGAAGGAAATAGTCATTTACATAGAACATCGATCCTTGTAGTTCATACACACACAAGGAAAGTTGTATAATGATCGCCATCAGAAATGATCCACATACCTACCATGGTTCCATTTGAACATTAAGTACAATAATGGAAACACTAATAATGTTGTAGATTTCCTCAATCGACTACTAGTCATCGCCCTCACCACTATGCTCAACTCTTGTCAACATGAGACTTCAAAATGACCACATTTGTATGAGAGTAATCTAGAATTTGGCACCACATTTCAAATGCTCTTGGAAGGTAATAAGGTTCTATAATTTCACCTCCATGACATGCTATTATGTCACCTACGACACCTCTATGTACCTAAAATCGATTGTGCCAAGATGATTTAGGAGGTGCACTAGAGTCAAGTTGGAAATTTTGTGGTAGAAAACATAGTGTAAGTGTTGTAGAAATATTTGTGTTGGCCAAACCTTCGACAAGATGCTGGGAAGTACATGATATTCTACACTTCCTATGCCATTTACAAACCTACATTCAAGAAGAAAGGCTTGTATACTCCTCTACCTACTCCTAGCCATCCCTGGAAATCCATCTCCATGGATTACATGTCGGGTATTCCTTCTACCAAGCATGGAAACGACTTTGTTTTCGTGGTCATCTATGAATTCTCTAAGATGGCTATTATGGTGGCTTCCAAGAAGAGTATCTCAGTAGAATCCACTATGAAACTCTTATTTGAATACATATTGGTACGCCTTGGGATCCCACAGTCCATTATCTCAGATCGGGATGACTTGTTCCTAAGTGCATTCCAGTGAAGCCTCTAGTCATTGTTGGATACCAATATCACTAAGTCCACAACCTTTCACCCCTAAACTGATGACCAAACATATTATGTCAACAGTGTGACTGTGCACCTCCTATACATCTACAACTTGAATCACCCACACACATGGGATGATATTCTCCCCTATGTCCAACATAGCTACAACAAGGCTCTCCAAACCTCAACTAGTCATAGCCCCTTTCACATGGTACTATGATTTGAGCCACTGTGTCCCATTGATGCTTCCACACCATTAACAACTACTCAAACAAATTCATCTCATATCTAGTCCGAAGTGATAGGGGTAACAACTTCGTTGAGCACATTGAACACATCCACCAATATGTCCATGAAATATTCGATATATTAAATAAAAAGTACAAGGAACGTCATGATCAACATCGAGTGCCACACGTTCCATGTTGGCGACAAAGTTTGGTTACATTTGCAGAAGGAGAGCCTCATTGGGCCCCATTGTAAGCTTTTCCCACTGAGATATGGGCCTTGCACCATCACTAAGGATATAGGGGACAACTATTTTGAGCTCAAAAGTCCACCGTTCCATGGAATGCACCTAGTATTCAATGTGGAGAGGTTGCAACCATACTTTCTCCCATTGTTGGACAAATATGACATTACTGAGAAGTTGAAACTAATAGATCTCAACCCAAGTTATATCAAGCATGCAAAAATTTATAGGATCATGGAAACATAGATCAAGAACACTCACCAAGAAAGTATCCAACTACATCATGTTGTCAAAGCGGGCTAATCCTTCACTAGGGCAAGTGGCTAACTAGGGACCAGGTTCAACAAAAATTTCCTCACCTCATGGAGGCTCTGCATGCAATGGGGACCATTGTTTCCTAAGGAGGGAGGACTGATCATAGTGGATATTGGTGGCTGCCCACCTATTCCACCTAGACCTCAAGTTGGTTTCATCAGTTTCATTGACTATAGCAACATTTGCTATTTTTAGCCATTTTTCGGGTCCTAACTTTTCAGAGCTGTTTTGACCTCCTAAATGGCATTTTTTGAGATCCACCACTTTCCAAATCCTTTATTACTCGAATATATATTTCTAACGAGGTATCGTATGCACCAAAAAAATATCATGTAACCAAGTTACGACCTTAGGAAGTTGGTTTCCCAACTAACACCAACGGAGCCCACAATCTCTTGGTGTTCCATCTCCTAGGGTTAGGTTTTGGTTTTTTATGGTTTCCCTTTGTTGTTAAATAATAAAAAGGCCCTTGAGCCTCCATACAATATAGTTCAGAGGCATGTAGCCAACACATATCTTCACATAGATAAGCAACCATCGCCTGAGCTAGTTTGTTTTCATTCTCTATGTAAGCATATTTCAGTTCTTTGATGTTAATGAAATGAAGTTTTATTTCCGATGCATCTATATGTTTATGTTTATATGTGTTATGTTACGTTCCTGCATAATTTTGAATCAGTGGTATTAGAGAGGTCTCATATTTCTCTATTTTTCTTTGAATGTCCCCAACGAGGTCAGGGTATAAGGAGTTAGGGCTTGAACTGGTTGAACCTTTGCAAGTCCAACATCGCAAACCCTGACAACCTCCCATGGTGGAAGAAAAGAAAGATGATAGAGCAGGATATCATTTCAAACTATTGTTCAAATAATCCCTCAGGTAATAGAGGAATGAGATGATGGAAAAAATTTCTTTGATCCTTCGGCAACTACCCACAGGTGATGCATCTTCATCCAGCAACCACACTAGAGGCGCCACTCCCTTTAAGGTACAATTCTACTTTGACATTCCCATATTTGAAGGACAGATAGATGTAGATGCCATAGAAATATGGTTAAATATGATGGAAGGATATATTTCGGTTCATGACTTTTCTAATCGAGAAAATATTACTTTTTCACTTCTTAAAGTCACTCCCCATGTCAAGGATTGGTAGGAAACATACTGCAAATAAAAGGACAAGAGAAAACCGTCACTTTTTTCAGCCGCACTCACTTGGAATTATTTCCAAGACACCATTAAGGAACAATATTACCCAGTTGGTAGCTATGAAGATAAATACATAAATTGGATGATACTACGACAAAGAAGAGACCAAGATGTACTTGAGTTAACGAATATTTTTGATACCCTTCGCATGAACTTGAGTATCAAGGATTCTAAGCAGAATTTAGTACTCAAGTATTGTGGTTGTATAGATAAGTACATCTAGGATGAGATGGAGTTCCTAGAAATATCCTTTCTTGGTGCTTCCTATCAGTGTGTTGTTAAGATCAAGCATAAATTTAAACAGAACAAGCGAGACTTTGGATCTACGAATCTGAGGCAAGGGAAAGCCACCCCTAAACCATAGAACAAATGAAAAATCCAAGGTGGGGTGACCTAGGACAACCCACCAAAGCCACAAGGAAATAAAAACACCACAAAGGTAAATAAGCACGCATGAAAATGGTGTGAGTTCCATAAGAGCCCCATTCACAACACAAGTAAGTTTCGAGCCAAGTATTCACTAGATGCTGAAATGAAGTCTTTTGAATTAGATGCATGTTCTAATTCTGAGTCATAACTTGACAAGGGGAATGAAAAAGGGAAGCATATTATTGATGCAGAGCCCAATGCCACCATTTCCACCACCAATTTCTAGCAGATTACGCTCAAAGATCCAAAGGAGGAGGAGCGTCGCTTCCACTCATATATGTGGTGAAGGGTTCTTCGTTGTAGCTCATTGTCAAGAGCGGGAGCCAAAAGAACTTCATTTTAGCAGAGTTCATGAAGCAGTTGGGCCTACCAATCACACCACACCCACATTTCTACACTATCAGGTGGCTTCACCAAGGGCAAGATCTTCGCATCAACCAATAGTGCCACCTTCCTTATAGCATCAAGCCCTTCAAATTTGAGGTACTGTGTAATGTTGCTCCTCTTGAAGTTTGTGATGTGTTATTAGGCCAACCATACTTATGGAGGTGTCATACTGTGTATGAGTCTAGGCCTTACACTATTATTATTGCTTTGGGAAATAAGTTATACAGGATACCGGAGGTAGAACTGCCTTCTGCCATCTCTTTGATCTCTGTGAAGCAATGCAGTAACATCATTTCCCAGACCAGGAAATTTGTCTTCCTTATGATTTTCCCTCAGGGAAAGAATAATATTTTGGCCACATCCATGGCCTCCTGAAAGGGATCCTTCTCATGGTTGCATCATATGGACAAGTTTGTGGAGGAGTAAAGGGACATATTCACCTCACCCACAGGGGTACCCCTACACTATCAGTTTAAGAACTCCATCGATCTGACCCTAGGTGCATTGCTACCCAACAAACCAATCTATCAATGTTCTATTCTAGAGAATGATGAAATCAAGAGGTAGATTCACCATCAGAAAAGGAATTATATCACTATCTGGAATAGGTATCCAATCCCATGGATTGATGGACTTCTAGACTAGCTCAAGGGGGGGGGGGATATTTCAGCAAGATTGACTTGAAGTACATCTATTACCAAGTACCAATCAAACTCTCTGATGTGTAGAAATCTGCCTTCAAATCCAAGGAGGGCCTTTTCAAATGGTTGTTCATGCCTTTCCTGTTGACCCACAACCTTCATGAGGATAATGGATGACATCTTGTGGCCCTTCACCAACTCATTCATGATAGTGTATTTCGACAAAATTTTGATCTTCAACCAAAGTTGGGAAGAGTACCCTCACCATATTCGACAGGTCCTCCAAACCCCGCTTCAACACAAATTGTGTGCCAATTTGGAGATTTGCACTTTCGTATGACCTAGGTTCAATGTCAAGGGTACATCATTGATGAGAGGGGTGTGGATGTGGACCCATCCAAGATACAGGTTATTCAAGATTAACTAGCGCCAACCACTCTAACAGAGCTCCACAACTTTTTGGGTCTTGCGAATTTCTACCGCAGGTTCGTGTTGTGTTTCTCTCATATCACTTGGACATTGAGTCAAGTCACCAAGGGCGAGTGAAATAAAAGTTATTTTGGTCTGAATCCCAACAGAAGGTGTTTCCCAAGTCAAAGCATCGCCTCTACTCTGCACCAATGCTCACATTACCAAACCTGTAGCAACCATTTGAGATTGAGACATATGCCTCTAGCTATTCT
This sequence comes from Pinus tabuliformis, assembly GCA_031772625.1. Lineage (NCBI taxonomy): Eukaryota > Viridiplantae > Streptophyta > Pinopsida > Pinales > Pinaceae > Pinus > Pinus tabuliformis. Next base: position 261,685,136 of record CM062816.1, on the reverse strand, counting down.
ATTGGTGCATTTATTACTTAGTAGGGGAATCCAGTGGAATATCACAGTGAGACACTTTCAGACATAGTCCAAAAGTATCCCACATATGAAAAATAGATCTATTCCACTATGAAGGCCTCCCGAAAATGGAAGGATTACATTCTAGGGAAAGAAACAGTCATCCACACATGATACGAACCCTTGCAATTCATACAGACAAAAGGAAAGTTGCATAATGATCACCATTATAAATGGTCCACATACCTACAACAAATCCATTTGAACATTAAGTACAAGAAGGACAACACCGATAATGTCACGAACTGCCTCAGTCGACCAGTAGTCATGGTGCTAACCACTGTGCCTGATTCTTGTTGACACGAGACTTCAAAATGGCCACATCTTTACAAGGGTGATCCAGAATTTGAAACCACATACCAGATGCTCTTGGAAGGTAAGAAAGTTCCAAAATTTGTCCTCTAGGACACATTATTCTACCACCTGGGACACCTCTGTGTAACTTCAATTGAGCATGCCAAGATGATTTGGGAGGCACACTACAGTTGATTCGTTGGACATTTAGGGGTAGAAAAGATAGTGGCAGTACTACAAAAACATTTTTATTGGCCAAACCTTTGACAAGATTTTGGGAAGTATATCAGATATTGCACTGCCTACACCATTTCCAAACCTACAATCAAGAAGAAAGGAATGTATAATTCTCTGCCTACTTCTAGCTGGCTCTCAGAATCCATATCCATAGATTACATTTCAGACCTTCCTTCTACCAAGCATGGAAACGATTGTGTTTACATGGTCATCAACAAATTCTCTAAGATGGAATTCTAGAAACCTGCAAGAAGAGTATCTCAACCTCTTGTCATTGTTGGATACCAGTCTCTAATTCCATATCCTTTCACTCCCAAAATGATGGTGAAACAGAGATCATCAACAAGATGATTGTGCACATCCTACACATGTAGAACTCAAAGCACCTACACACATGTTATGAGAGCCTCCCTCATGTCCAACACAATTATAATAGGGCTCTCCACAACTCAACTAGCCACAACCCATTTTAGGTGGGACTAGGATTCCAACCACTATGTCCCATTGATGTTGCCATACCATTTGCACCTACTCATGAATATTTAGTTCATTATGAGTCTGAAGCTGACAGTGCTATCAAATTCATTGAATTCATTCAACCTCTTGTCATCATTGGGTACCAATATCACTAATTCCATATCCTTTCACTCCCAAAATTATGGCCAAACATAGGTTGCCATACCATGATTGCACACATCCTGCACATGTACAACTCAAAGCACACATGCACATGTGATGAGAGCCTCCCTCATGTCCAACACAACTATAATAGGTCCCTCCACAACTCAACTAGCCACAACCCATTTTAGGTGGGACTGGGATTCCGACCACTATGTCCCATTGATGTTGCCATACCATTTGAACCTACTCATGTATATTTTGCTCATTATGAGTGTGAAGCTAACAATGCTATCAAATTCATTGAATGAATTCAACACATGTGCCAACAAGTCCATGACATATTGGACAAAGAAAATGAAAATTACAAGCAACGTCATGATCAACATCTAGTGCCACACAAGTTCTAGGTGGGCAACAAAGTTTGGTTATATTTGCAGAAGGAGTTCCTCATTGGGCTCCATTGCAAGCTTCACCTGCTCCGATATGTTGGACAATTGGAAATGTATGGATGACTAGTGGTCGTGATAATGTTGGAATTGATGTCAACCAGAATCAACATGGTGATTGGGAGTCCAAGAGGAATCCCATGGTAGCTACAAGCTTCTGGTAGAGAATCATCATAGTATCAAGCTTATTGAAAAGCCATAAAATGATGACTACTATGGTGGTTGGTAGTCGAGGATCAGGAAGAATCCTATGGTAGCTACAAACTTCATGTAGAAAATCATCATACTATTAGGCTTACTGGAAAAGCTATAAAATGATTACTATGGTGATAGGGACCTTAGGAGGAATACCATGGTTGTTTCGGTGCTCTGTAGAGAGTCGTCATAGTATCAGGCTTAGTAGAGAAGCCATAGAATTATGACTATGGTGGTTGGGGGTTTAGGATTCTAGGCACAAGATGAAGCGTTAAGGAGAAAAGAGTGGTAGAGAGTTTGCAATAATTTTATAGGTAGAATATGGGCTCAAATCCTACATCGGAACCTCTCCATTGGAAAGTGCTCTAAAAGAGCTTTTCGACAGTGTGTGGAAGTCTAAAAATGGACTCATGGATAAAACTTTACGGTCTAATGAAGTCATGGTCTTGAAGTCCTAAGAATACCGATATATCAGAAGCCAGAGGCCATCAGAACATCATAGTAGGCTATATCGAAGGTTAACAGAGAAGAATGATAAATATCGAAGGTTGGAGCACATCGGGGCCCAATATCAGAACCTTGGAGCAGATCATATCAGTATATCGGAAGGATGAATATTAGAACATCAGAGCAAGTGATATCGGAGGCTAGAAGCCATCAGAATATTGGGGGTTGGATCATATTGGAATATCGTAACTTCTTAACATATGTATTTTGAGAATTATGATATTCAGTGTTGCCGATATTGTTAAAGCACTGAGGGATGCTTAGCATAATTAACAAAGGATTTTGTTACAAAACCAAGGCTAATCAGGACTCTTTCTCTCTCCTCGAGTAGGACACATGGTGGCATGTCAGTGGCTTCCAGAAGCTAAAGTGGAAGTTGAGGTCAACATGATGTGAAAAGTACGGTGGACACGTGGCATCTTGTTTTTACATTTTTATTGGCCTAGTGGGGAAAATCAGAGTGACACCTGTCATGTCTCAGGAATCAACACGTGTAGAAGTGATGTCAACATATCATAGGTTACTATATCATAGGATGAGGACATTGTAACTCCTATGAACGTGGACTTGGAAAAAATTATGATAGACAGGGGCTCCAATATTGTTTGGCGCATGGTCATATGGAGATCAAAGGAACCAAGGGCTAAACAAAGGGAGCTAAGACACAATCAGGACTTTGTAGAAGTTGACAATCTGTTATAGACATTTTTGTGCCTCGCAGCATGGAGAATGAAATGTCAATAATTACAGGGATCCTCAGTCCCTAAACATGTTGTTCTTACCCCTAGAAGAACAAGGTCAGCAAACCACAGCACTTCCCATCAGTTCTCCACCTGAAAACACTCAAAAACAGGCTATTTTTGGATCATGTCAGCTGCTCCACTGAGCATCTGCGCTGGAATGCAACTGCTCCTCCTTGTACCTGCGCTGAAAGTCAAATCTAATGAAGGCTACCTGCGCTGGGCGAGATTGGCCAAGTGGCACAGTCATTTTGCAAGGTGTCAATTGCCCAGGAAGCTTCCAAACTGACACTTGGTTCAAGGGATTCGCCCTGTGATGAGTAAGAGGTACTTGATCTCCATGTGTAAGCAAGGATCTCCAAGTGGACTCAAGAATTGAAGTTTAACTGAAGAGGGAGAGGACACAAGGCAGCTTTATGTCAGTCTCAAGCTGACTCATCCTTTCTTCTTCTATCCTATATATAGAGCTCTTCTATGAGGTCTAAGGAGGCTGGAATTTTGTGCAAAGTAAGGAAGTGTTGTTGGTTTACAGTTAGAGCTATTGGGTGATTGCTTTTATAGAGGGGAAGAGGAGATTTCTTGCTGCTGGGGAGGTGCTGCTGGATTGGAGCCATTGATGGTTGTAACCTTCTCAGAACCCTTTTACTTCTATCAATAAAGCTTTGAATGTTCTCCTATATACTTGTATTACATTGATGTATTGTATTTACTTGTATATCTGATTCACTCTAATCCATGCATCAGTTATGAGTACATGTTTCTTGTAGTTTTCCTTCTCTTGTTTGTGCAGGATCTTTGTGTAGCTGGACCGGCAAAGGGAGCAAGGAGCTGGGAACAAGAGACAAAGAGAGAGGATAGGATCGACAAAAGCGAAAGACACCGGTTGGTCAATCTTTTCTTCCTTCTCTGTACTTTCATAAAGGAAAATATCAAAGCTTTACTTTCAGTTGTTGCTAAGGACTGTCACCCTTAGAGTAGGGATAGGGTCATCCGAGTCGGATACTTTTCCCCACAACAAACTGGCGACTCCACTGGGGAGCCTAGTATCTTGTTGGTGTTTGTAGTATCTTTGCTATTCATTTCCTGAACCAAAGAGTACCGAATCGAAAAGCTTTTGACTATATCAAAAGCGAAGTAGAGGGGCTGCTACTCTTGCTCATTTTTTGAGCAGATTCATGATTTGAAGAGCTGATCTACAAAAGACTCTTGTACTCTTTGTGATAGCTTTTCATCCTCTTGATCATCCCTTAGCTTTTACTTGACCTATAGCTTTTTATTTCAGCAAAAACAGTGAATTTTTGAGCTTTTTATGACCCGGAAATCCTTGTAAACGCAACTCTCGTGTCTCAGTGCAGGCTGTCCACAGGCAGTCTGCATTCCAGCGCAGGTACTCCCTTCGGGAACTGCGCTGAGAGTCAATTTGACAGACCAGAGCCTGCGCTGATCCAGTTAGGCTATGTCTTCCTGAGGTTTCCCATTGTGTCTGAGCCCTGTTTTCACTGTTATTTTGCTGCTGATTGCTTGTCATTGTACTTGCTGTAAACCAACTTTCCTTGACATTATTCCGCCTCAGTTGTGTGATGAAACTGTGATTGTTCTTTCAGTATTTCTTGTTTCAGTTACAGTTTCCCATTGTGAAAAGCGAACCAGTATAGCTGTGGCCTCTTAGATCCTGAACTGTAAAAGTGTCTTTGTGATCTTAAGAGCTAGTTTTATTACTGTTCATGGCTGTTTGAGTTTGTTTGTTTTTCATTTTATGGTTTGAATTCATACATTTTTAGTGTCGAAACAAGTACCTGTAAGGCGTCTTTTGATTTTAGACAAAACTTGTTTGTTTACGCTTCAAATTGAATTCGAAAATTATACGACAGTTTCCTTTTGTCTTACATCAACATTAAGGGAAAAGAAAAGAAATACATGCATCTTGCATTTGCATTTTTTGATAAGTTTGCGTGATTGATCTAGGAGAAAGTGCATTAGTTTGTGCTTTGTGCTCTGTGTGGAAAGATTATGTTTTTCTCTCCCCTTAGTAGTTAGGATTTTCAAAGCTAAAAAGATTGTAAAGCTTGCTTATCATTTTAGCTGCATTTAGGAATTTGTACCAATACATCTCGTGGTGATCCTGAAAGACAAACTGCTAAACAAGATCAACTTAAAATATATTGAATGAATCTAAAAACGCTTTGTAACATAACGCTCACAATAGAGGTCTAGGTAGAGACGTGTTCCGGCGTCGTTAAACGTAGTGACTGTCGATCTCTACGAAGGTGGGTGATTCCTCCTGAGGGACGATAGCACTAATACGGACTTGTGCTCCCGCGTACCGTCGCGTATATTGGGAGACCCCTATAGGCATTTATCCTTTATCCTTAGGAAGCCGTGTCGGCCGCCCTACTGATCGCGATGCAGTGAACACAGCATTCACGAAGATCGACCACCCGTACCGTAAAACGTATTCTGTGGTTTCGCGAAAGGTTTGGCACACCCTCTGCCTAGATCTCCAGAGCAGTTTCTTTTGGCCCTTTTCAAACTCTATAACTGAAAAGGTCCAACCGAGCATTTGTCACTTCGGGCTCGTTAATACATCGAAGGCGACTAGAGTCATCTTTAGCTTTTTCTCGACTCTTAAAACATGAAAAAGCAAAGTTGTGTCTAAAAGCGTCTAATAAAATTCATTCAATACGGAAACATAATTCCCCTTTTTGTATTTTAGTTGATCAAGTAATCCGCAACCGTGGAGGAAAGTCAATTAAAACTCCGTCGTTCGAGGAGACTCGCGAGTCAACCGTCTTTGTCTCCGGAATCGAGAGTAGTACGGACAAAGCGAACTCGCTTGACCGGGTCAAAATCTCCCATTAAAGTTAGAACAACAGTTCCGACAACATCTGAGATTCTGGTCACTCCTAATATTTCTGGAATCCCTGCCTCTATTGAAGAAGTTCAACAGCAACAGAGGGACAGTTGTACTGATCCTAGTCTGAGGACAAGTACTTGCATAACTGAACCAGTTCCATCTGAAACCGGTCCACAAAGTCTTGTTGCTCAAACAACTGTCGCTGTCGAAGCAACCCCTTCTTCGGCACCAGAAATCTTTTACGGACCTGACGGTCTTCCTCTTCCTCCTGGTCTGATTGCAATAGAGGAAATCGTAGAGGACCAGCAAGCAAATACTCCAACTCATTTTGGAGTAGGCGCCACTCTTTTTCCTTCTGCATCAGAAGTTTGTCCATCGCCACTGGAAGTTCCTGTAGAATCGTTAGGCAGTTTATTGGATAGACTTAAAATGTCTGAGCAACCGTCGACATCTAGGACTGTGCCAAATGACACAGCGACAGCAGAATCTCCTGCTGTCAATCCAACGATGTTTGCCGGCATACCAGCTGTCCCGACTAGCTCTCATCAGCTAGAAGGAGTCCACCCAGGGACTATTACGACAACTTGGTCTGTTCCAGTTTGTTCTTCCGGTATAATACCCGGTAATTCTTATGTTGAAACTAGACAAATTGATCCCTTTGGAAATCAGTTTGGGCCATCCAGTCCTCAAAGGAAATCTATACCCTTGAGTTCCGGATTGTTACCATATGGGGGGCAATATGCCCTTTCACTTCCCCTTCCGGGGGGATACCCATACGGCAGTTTTCAACAACATTCAGGTTTGACTGAAGTAACGACGAGTAGTTGGGTACCTATGTTACCCCAACAACCAAGAGTTGTATATTCCATGCAACAGTGTGTACCTATGTCTAATATCCCGACGACACCAGCAATTGTAACCGTGTCGCAAGTTCAATCGATGCCTGTTGTATGTCAACCCCAAGTTGGAATGCAACAGCCCATTGAACCTGCAACACAACCACAATCGCCAACTGTCGGGACGACACAGACACAAACGGGAACCATAACCCCGCATCTTGGTCCGTCGGTTAGTATCGCACAGCAAAACATGGCTTCGCAACCATGGATGGTGCAATACCAACAACCTCAGTTTCAACAGGTGTACCAGGGATCTGAACAACAGATCTTTGCAAATAGTGGGCAACCCTATATTCAGAACGGGTTAAATCAACCACTTTACAGTGGCCAAGCCCACCAGCCATATCAGTCATATCAACATCAGTTGCATTATGCTGGTATGCAAAGGCCTACTGCTCAGGCGATTCCATCGTATCCTGGGTACGCCTCGCCAAACCTGAATCAGCAATTGCCATTCGTGGCAACTCTAGAATTACCAGATTTACATCGATTGACGAACGATCCAATCGCCTATGCCCATTGGTGGCCAACGATTCCTCACAAACTTCCTTCGGACATTCCTAAATTCAATGGAAATCCTGGCGAAGACCCGTCGAATCATGTGATGACATTCCATTTGTGGTGTTCGTCGAATACCTTGAATGATGATTCGATAAGGCTTCGCCTTTTCCAGAGGACATTGACTGGTCCGGCAGCTAAATGGTATATTGAATTACCTAGAGCCTCTTTCGACAATTTTAGTTCCCTAGCCACGACTTTCTTAACACACTTTCAGTTACCTATAAGGTACGAAACTGGAACAGAGATCTTGACCAATTTCAAGCAGACAACGGCCACACATATATCAGATCATATACATGAGTGGCGTCGTCGTCGCAGAATGGTAAAGACCTATGTTCCAGATCAGCTATTAGCTGAGTGGTTTATAAAGTCGCTTCTTCCTGCTATAACAGAAGATGTGGCCAAGGGAGGCGTCGTAACAGAGGAGCAGGTTATTGCTCGTGCTCAATATTTGGACTTAGTATATACTCAGTCGGGCACACTCTATGATAAGATACCTGACGCCCCCAGACCGGAATTTTCAATCCCTCCTCCTCCCGGATCAAATAGTGACTCTCATGCCGGTGATGGCGTGATTGGAACTGCAAACGCTAAGTCGACAAGGGATTCAAATAAGAAAGCCCGTAAGACTTCGAATCAAAAAGCAAATCAAGAGATTCTTGCTTCGGAGGTAAATGCTGTATCTACGGATAAAGCCAAAAACTCCAATCAACCAGGGAGCAAGAAGAAACAAAACAAAGGGAAGAAGAAGAAACAGGGTGAGTCATCCCCTCAAAAAACTTCTTCAAACCCTCCTGGGCAAGGGAAACAATTTTATCCATGTCAGATATGCGATGAAAATCATTCGACAAAGAACTGTCCGTTCAAAGCTGAGTTAAAGAGGTTCTTTAAAAGTTCCCAAAATTCAGCTGTGTTGACTGATCCATTTCCCACCCCAGGTCAAAATATGGTTGATAGTGGAAATGCTTCCCCGTCTCAAGTGCTTATGTTGTCGGTTTCTAAGCAAAATGATGCTTTGATCTCGACCAGGAATAAAGATTATGGGAATCCGCCGGTGTCGAACGACAAAGGGAAAGATCAACCCAGTAGTTCGACAACAACTTCGACAGAAGTTGTACCCCCCCTCACGCATGAATTAACAATAAAGCCACCTAAGGGAGTAGTACACAAGTCGACATTTAATCCTCGTGCCAGAGCGGCGCAGCATTATAACATAGTAGAAGATTTGGCCCAATCGCCATCTGCTATGTCGACTCTTGAGGTACTGCAAAATTGTCCATCCCAAAGGCAGGCATTGTTATCAGCAATTGGTGGAGTGGATCCTAAAGATTCCAATCTTGTATCCTTTGATCACAAAGGATATGATCCTCAGTTACCAGCGCAACTAGCTTTCCTTATTCAAGTGAAAGCACTCAACAAAACTGTTCATAGAACGATTATTGATGAGGGAGCCTCGACATGTATCATGTCGATGAGTTGCTGGAAAACTCTTGGATCTCCAACCTTGTCGCGATCTTCGACGACATTGAAAGCATTTGACGGTAGGACGTACACTCCGTACGGTATCCTAAATAACTTTAAGGTTGAACTAGGAGGAAAAACAGTGGAAATTGATGTTGAAGTCATTGATGGCAATCTTGACTATAACATCCTACTGGGAAGACCATGGATATATGCCATGGCAGCTGTAGTGTCGACATATTTTAGGAAGATCGCATTCCCGTTTGAAGGAGGGATTACGGTCGTCGACCAGCAGAATTTCCTCCCTAATGGTTCACAAGTTACTGGAAGCATTCCCCTGATCCATGGGAGCGACCATTCAATACAAGATATCGGAGTAGGCTTGCTAAAAGATCCCACAATGATGGGAACTTTCGCGTTGCCACCTCCTTTCCATGTAGGGAATATCCCGTTTGTAGCAACATGCAACATGGTATCTTCTTCAAAGGTCGCAGGAGACAAAGTCGTCATGGATTATCAAGTGGTGTTGCCACCTAGCCCTATAGAAATATTGTAGCAATCAATGTTTCAGGCATGGGAGGCGAGCCCAAATCAACGCTCGTCAAGCATTTGGGTAGATAGGTCTGGAGAATATGGTACCCCATTAGATCCATGGTAAAAAGTTCATGGGACTGACGAAGGAATCTTACAATCAATGATGATTGAGGGGGCACCATGGAATGATCACCACCATCGTTCCCTTCTTCCAGAGTGTGAAGAAGAAACTCAACACGACCTATATCACCCTTCAGTGTTTGAATTCCTAACAAACACTGTAAATACGGTGGATTCAGAGCGAAACCTATCCAATATTGAAGAGACCGTAGCCGTAAACATCTCGACAAAATCTGATGTTGTAGAGAATATTCATGTCGGCAAAAGTTGTTCCCCTTCAGAACTGGAAATATATGGTGCTCTCTTTCGCGAATTTAGAGATGTCTTTGCATGGTCATATGATGAAATGCCAGGCATTGACTCGAGCATAGTTGAACATGAGATTAAAATGTATCCTGATGTCAAACCAGTAAGACAACGGCTTCGGCAGGTGCACCCCAAGAAAGCCGCTGCCATTAAGGAAGAAGTTGAAAAACTTCTCCATGCTGGATTCATCTACCCGGTTCCTCTAACCGATTGGGTATCGAATATTGTCCCTGTTATGAAAAAACAAGGGACGATAAGAGTGTGCGTCGACTATAGGGATGTAAACCAAGCTTGTCCAAAGGACAACTACCCTACACCCTTCATCGACCAGATAATTGATGAATGCGCCGGATGTGAAATCTTTTCCTCCGCCCACAGGACCAGTCTAAGACTGCATTTATTTGTCCGTGGGGCACATTCGCTTATCGAAAATTACCCTTTGGTTTAAAGAACGCAGGGGCGACGTTTCAGAGGGCAATGAATTATGCTTTCCATGACATCAAGAACATCGTTCAACCTTACCTCGACGATCTTCCGGCTCATTCGCGGAAGCGGACTGATCATCCGCGGCATTTGAGAGCAATATTTCTACATTGCCGACACTACAAGATAAGACTCAATCCGCACAAGTGTGTGTTTTGCGTCGGTTCTGGTCGTTTACTTGGCTTTGTAGTCTCTAAGGATGGGATTCGTCTCGACCCCTGTAAGGTTCAGGCAATCATTAATTTGCCTCCACCTTCAAATTTGCTCCAGATTCAGAAACTCCAAGGGAAAGCAAACTTTCTGAGGAGGTTCATTCCAAATTACGCAGAACTTGCCAAAGGTTATACTCGTCTTTTGAAAAAAGATGTACCTTTCGTCTGGGACCAGGTTGCGCAAGCTTCCTTTGACGCTCTGAAAGATTCTCTAGTAAGAGCATCATTAATGTACGCCCCGGACTATCAAAGAGATTTTAACCTGTATCTAGCTGCAGCAGATACGACCATTGCGATGGTCTTAGTGCAAGAAGTCGATGGAATTGAACATCCTATTTATTATTTAAGTAAAAACTTAAATGACACAGAAAGTAAATATTCCTATGTTGAAAAACTAGCGCTTGCTGCTGTTCAAGCGATTCAAAGGTTTCGACATTATGTCCTCTTTAGGAAAACTATCATTCTGTCAGATTGCAACCCCATGACGTATATACTGTCGCGACAGTTGCTTGGGGGCAAATATTCGAAGTGGATAGCGATCCTTCAAGAGTTTGATCTGGATTTTGTAAAATCCAAATCGAAGAAAGCTCTAGTTTTCGCGGAATTATTGTGCGATCTCCCATCGTCGTCCAACGATGAAACATCAGAAGAGTCAATCGTGGATGAAAATTTGTTTCTGATATCAGTAAGCGATGAGTGGTATGGAGACATCATTGTGTATCTCCAAACCCAAAAATTTAGGCCTAATACCTCACACTCGGAACGGAAACGTATACGATACCAATCTAAAGACTACATGATCGTCGGTGATACACTTTACCGTCGTGGTGTCGATACGGTTCTGAGGAGGTGCCTTACCCATGAGGAGGCCGAGAAAGCCCTGAATGATTGTCATTCAGGCGCGTGCGGGGGGCATCAATCTGGATATGCAACAGCACAAAGAATCTTACGAGCAGGATATTTCTGGCCAACTATGTTTAAAGATTGCATAATAGCTGTCAGAAGTTGCCATGCGTGTCAGATCTTTGATAGCAAAACCAGGAGACCGCCCGCACCTTTGCAGCCCATAGTTGCTGTTGGGCCTTTCGCCAAGTGGGGCATCGATTTCATGCAATGTAACCCCACCTCGACTGGGGGGCATGGGTATATTATAGTCGCTGTTGACTATTTTACCAAATGGGCCGAGGCGATGCCTACATTGGATAACACTGGTGAAACAGCTGCCCTTTTCTTTTTTAATCATGTAGTCGCCAGGTTCGGCGTTCCGCAGGCTATAGTGACAGATCATGGATCGCATTTTCGCAATCACATGATGGTTGAGTTAGCTGCCAAACTAGGGCTATCGCACGACAGCTCTACCCCATATTATCCACAAGCCAACGGACAAGTTGAGGCAATCAACAAAGTCCTGAAGCGTATGTTGCAAAGGATGATCGGGGTTCACAAAAGAAGATGGCACCTACTCCTGTACTCAGCATTGTGGGCTTACCGAACCTCGGTAAAGAACGCCACTAGGTTCACACCATTCCAATTGGTGTATGGCCTGGAGGCAGTCTTACCGATCCAGTGCGAAATTTCGTCTCTTAAACTCGCAATTGACCTCCTCCCCGGAACCTCAGAAGAAGAGGCTCGTTTCTTGGAATTGATCCAGTTGGATGAAAACCGTCGTGACGCCGCTTTGGCGAACGAAGCCCATAAGAAACGAGTCAAAGCACAGTTCGACAAGAATGTCAAACCTCGTATCTTCTCTGAGGGTGACTTGGTTTTGCTTTACGACCAAGAATCCGACAAATTAGGAGCAGGAAAATTTAAGTCCTTATGGATGGGTCCCTATATTGTTAAAAGGGTGTTAGCAAAAGGAGCCTACGAGTTAATGGATTATGACGGGATACCACTGGCGCAACCCCGCAACGGGTTGTACCTCAAGCGTTACTATGCCTGAATAGTAACCTGAGTGCTTTTGTTTTATTTTGTTTTCGCTAAAGTGTTTGTTTCGGTTTAGTAATCCACCCTTCTCGTTTGTTGCAGATGTCGAATTATTCTGAGACATATGTGGGATATGCCGACGGAGCGAGTCGTAGTACACGGAATTTGTCCTCCGCAGCCTGGGCCATTTTTGATCCAAGCGGCGAGTTAGTGAGTTTCAGAGGTGTGTGCATTGGACAGTCAACGAACAACATCGCTGAGTATAGCGCGTTGATTGAACTCCTCTCTGATACCATCGCTCATGGTATACGCCGACTAATTGTTAGGCTAGACTCACAACTTGTGATACTACAACTCACTGGTATATATTCAGTCCGCAATCCAGCTATTTATCGAATGTTTTTAAGGGTTAAGATTTTGGAAAGAGAGTTTGATTCAATTCAATACCAGCATATTTCCAGAAACTTGAACACATTAACAGATTCATTAGCAAACTATGTATTAGATAGACATTTGCAACATATATAAAAGAGAGATGCATCGGTGCTATGCAAGTGGATTGCAAATAAACCAAGATAAACCCCGAAAATCAAAATATATAAAGCTGTTTATAGTTTATACATGATGTGCTGTAATCAAAACAAAATTGGTCGTATGACCTAGAACTCAAAAAGATGCTAGGGGGCACCCTAGCCTAGTGGTGCTCATGAAAGTACGTCACGGTCTGTGCAATCATGCGCAAGAGACGAGTCCATCGTCTAGGCACGCCAATAGTGTGCCGCTGCAACTGTAAAGGTAACTCGTCAATCTGTACATTCGGAAGACCACGAGTAAGGCTCTCGACCTGCTCCTGCACAGCTGCAAGTATCTCAGTATCACCAAGGTCGCGAATAACAACTCGCCTAGCAGGCTCTGCTGCTGGGGCAGCAACTGGCGATCGTGGACGAGCTGCTGGACGAACAGGACCAACATCTGCATGCACCCAAGAGTTTGATCAGTTTTGCACAATAACATCATGAGTAAAAACAATAAACAGTAACATGGTCAAAGATTTTACCAATAGCGCCCCATTGCTCGCCATCCGGTAGCACCAAGTCCGGATCACCTCGGTAGTCCATACCCACATATGGATACTCAGAAAACGCCATCTCCTGACGCTCGAACCACCTAAAGAAAGCCTCAGTGAAAGTAATCTGAGGTTGACCAGCATGTCGGGACATGTGGTCAACCCACCTCTGCATGCGTGGCTCGGTCGGAGAAGGCAAGTCAAGTATGATGTACTGAGGCTGCATCAATGGGATTTTCTCCAAGGCGAAGGCAGTCAGAATAGAACCAAATCCAAAGTTCTTCAGCCTCCCGTCCTTTACCTTGGTCAATTGACTTTTCATCTGAACAAGTACTGCATCACACCAGTTAAACACTTTCGGTTGGAGACACTCCAAGGCGTGCTGCATGTAAGATCTGTTGGCAACATGTAAAGCTGCGCTACCGGCCATCCTACCAATAGTAAACAGAATGGATCTAAGAGACCTGTCAGTGATGTCACGGATATTGATCTTGCCGTCTTTGCTCGGCTGTGAACCTTCCCGGCAATACTGACGAATATAGTCTCTGGTGGAATTAGTCCCTCGAGCCGTACCTGACAAAGAAATGGGGGTACCCCGCCTTGACAACCCAGTCAAGAAGTACATGTCCTCTATGGTCAAAGGGATGGTTTTCCCCCTAATCTGGAATACTTGGTTAACAGGATCCCAAGCATCAAGCATATACTGCAGTAAAGAAATCTGTGCTCTCATGCTAGAGATACGGAAGAACTTCAGTAGGCCACAGTTCCGAAGCGCGTTCACCGTGACCGGGTCATGGAGTGCAACCATGTCCTCTGCTTCATGTTCTCGTTCTCGCCATGTAAGGGACATTTTGTTCAAAGTTCCCTGCAAGCAAACAAGAGAAGGAGTAAGTTCCCAATTTTGATGATAAACTGGCGAAAAATCATCAAAAATCACATGCAGGATCAGTTTTTCTAGGCCCAGCGCAGGCAGAGAGTCTCTCCCTTGCGCTGAGGCGCAGTCTGCCTCAAGACAACCTGACATACAGCGCAGGTTTCGAAAGGAGAACCTGCGCTGATGCCAGGGCGCCTTAATGAAACCCCTGGGGCTCAGAAACCCTGAAAAATGTGCATGAAACTGAAAAAGGAAACCATGAAAGTGAAGGGCTAAGGTTTAGCTCCTACCTGGTCCAAACGGCGCCGAAAATCGTCCACAGAATCTCCCGGAATCAGCTGGTGAAAATCAAGGAAGAAGAGGCACCTCCAGAGCTCCAACAAGCAAAATGCAAATGAAATGGTAAATGAGAGGTAAAAACACCTTTTTATAGCTTTTTATACAGTTTAAAGTTAAATATTAGGGTTACAATCTCATTTTCATGCAAATGTTATCCATTTCTAACGAAATTTGTTGCAGCAATTGATGGTGAAGTACTACATTTGAAAAGAGAAAAGCTAGTAAAAGTAAAAAAAAATCAAATTTGACCATGAATCGAGCAGTTTTACCACGGAATTTATGCTCGTTAAAAAATAGAAAAGTGTGAGCAAAAGTTTCCACCAGAGTTCAAGCTCATTAAAAAATGAACCTATCTCGGTAAATAACCATTGCGATCGTAAATTCATCAGCCTTAAAAGCCTTGGTCGTGTTTTCATCCATCACCTCCACTGTCATTTGGCCGGTCGTTCACCCCCATATGTGTGTTTACCCATTTTGAGGAGCATCTGCGAAGAGTGATTTCATCTAGCCATCCTTGTGACACTACCGTGATTGGAAAATTCCAATTTGTACCTGGAATCTGCTGCTATCCCTGTTTATCACTCGTTCCTCAAAAGACGAGTCTTCTTTGAGCTCTTTTCACTGACTCGTAAAATATGAAAAGTTTGCCGAGTTTTGGCCTTCCAGCTCGTTAAACAACCGGAACGCTATCCCTCCTCTAGATTTTAATCTTTTTGGACCTGAGGGATTATTGCACAAAAAGATCGAGCGCTTGTTTTGTTCGGCTCGTTAAAGCAATCGAAAATTCATCCCTTCTGTATTGTTTTATACTTTTTCGGACTTAAGGGATTAGATGACGAAAAAGGAATTCTGGAGTTGACTTTATGTACCTTTTCAGACTCTCTAAAAATGAAAAGGACCGAGTTTTCCTTGTCGTTAGACTCGTTAAAATGATTAAATAGCGACAAACTTGTCTTTAGACGAGAACGAGTTTCCCTATCGCTAAGCTCGTTAAATCATAGCGATGGGCTTGCCCGAAGGGCAGGTTATAGAACAAGCATATGTTATCCTCCTCAAGCTTGACAAAAATAAAGAGGTACTGGTCAGAAATGACTGGGGAAAAATTGGGAGAACATCAAAGTTTAATGGTAGCAAGTCGCTCTTGAACATGACACTTTTCCTCCGTACCACATCGGGTTGGGTTGTTTCATTCACCGGTCTCATCACCATGGTCTTCGCCAAACCATCCACTTTTGGGGTAATGCTACCGATCCATCGCATCAGTGTCGTTATATGTTCAAGAGAGGTCATTCTGAAAGTGTCAACCGTGTCCCATCCACTGCCATACATTATCCTTCATCCATTCATGATCGCCACCCTGAATCATATATCACAGTTTGTTTTCACCTCCACTAAAATCATTAGCTCCGTTCCGTGTCATTGATGTGGGATTCATTAAGGCCCTCCTTTGACGGATCGCTTCTTGTCGACTTCAGCTCATTATCCAAGAAGTTGATCTAGGAACAACCCCATCAGTACTTTGAAGCTTGCATGCCTCAATGGCAAGTTTCTCACTTCCGGCGACAGGTATACATCAATGACCTTCGACCAGAAGATTTTGCGTGGCGTTCGACGCCAAGTCCTTTATTCACGCCACGTGAATTGTACTGCAGTACCTTGAGGGTCATTATCATTATCGGTGATTCCTCTCGCGCTTGTTAACGGTTTTCATCATTGACCGGTAATCAAGCGATGTCTTTCCATGTTCGACTTCAGCGAAATTCTCACATGGATCGACTTGTACTTAGAGTGAAGATCGAACGAGTTTGAAGACCCCGTATCTAGTTTCATCCATCCGGGCTGCGATACATATTCAGGAAATATAAAAGCATTTGTCATGTACATCATTGCAGCAGATGATCATCCTACTCAAAGGATGATAATTTCAGCAGAGAATTATCAGTCTACCATCAGACGATCGTCTGTTCTATGTACCAAAATGTATTTATAAAGCTGAGCATGGGAATGCCCGCCTCAGCTAGATCATGAAAACAAAATGAAAAATAATGTATTGTATTGTATTGTATTACAGGGCGCCTCCTCAGCACTGGAATGAACTTCGGACCCTCTAGATAAAGCATTTCACCCGATAAACGGCCTCATACTTTAGGGGGCAACTGTTATAGACATTTTTGTGCCTCGCAGCATGGAGCATGAAATGTCAATAATTACAGGGATCCTCAGTCCCTAAACATGTTGTTCTTACCCCTAGAAGAACAAGGTCAGCAAACCACAGCACTTCCCATCAGTTCTCCACCTGAAAACACTCAAAAACAGGCTATTTTTGGATCATGTCAGCTGCTCCACTGAGCATCTGCGCTGGAATGCAACTGCTCCTCCTTGTACCTGCGCTGAAAGTCAAATCTAATGAAGGCTACCTGCGCTGGGCGAGATTGGCCAAGTGGCACAGTCATTCTGCAAGGTGTCAATTGCCCAGGAAGCTTCCAAACTGACACTTGGTTCAAGGGATTCGCCCTGTGATGAGTAAGAGGTACTTGATCTCCATGTGTAAGCAAGGATCTCCAAGTGGACTCAAGAACTGAAGTTTAACTGAAGAGGGAGAGGACACAAGGCAGCTTTATGTCAGTCTCAAGCTGACTCATCCTTTCTTCTTCTATCCTATATATAGAGCTCTTCTATGAGGTCTAAGGAGGCTGGAATTTTGTGCAAAGTAAGGAAGTGCTGTTGGTTTACAGTTAGAGCTATTGGGTGATTGCTTTTATAGAGGGGAAGAGGAGATTTCTTGCTGTTGGGGAGGTGCTGCTGGATTGGAGCCATTGATGGTTGTAACCTTCTCAGAACCCTTTTACTTCTATCAATAAAGCTTTGAATGTTCTCCTATATACTTGTATTGCATTGATGTATTGTATTTACTTGTATATCTGATTCACTCTAATCCATGCATCAGTTATGAGTACATGTTTCTTGTAGTTTTCCTTCTCTTGTTTGTGCAGGATCTTTGTGTAGCTGGACCGGCAAAGGGAGCAAGGAGCTGGGAACAAGAGACAAAGAGAGAGGATAGGATCGACAAAAGCGAAAGACACCGGTTGGTCAATCTTTTCTTCCTTCTCTGTACTTTCATAAAGGAAAATATCAAAGCTTTACTTTCAGTTGTTGCTAAGGACTGTCACCCTTAGAGTAGGGATAGGGTCATCCGAGTCGGATGCTTTTCCCCACAACACAATCACAAACTTGGTCATATGAGTAAGTAAATGCTCAGGGAGCTAAGCACTAAGGGGGCTAAGGATATCATAGTTGTGTAATATCATAAGACTTTGTTCGTTTGAGTTATGATATGTTGGGGCTTCAATGAAACAATAGAGTGAGTTAAAGAGATGAATGGGTTGGTAGCTGAAGATTAAATGAAAATTGATGAAGTTGCTTTATAGAGTTGGCTTGATTTGTAGAAGGCATTGAGACGAGGCAACAAGGACAATAATTCATAAAGAAGAACTGAATAAATGGAGAAAGCAATCGGCTGCTTCACGTGCAGGTCTAGTAAATTTAAATGAGAAACAAAGTGGCCATTCTACAGTACTCTCAAAGTCTTTGGAGAAATAAATAAGCATGGGATGTTACGGTAGAGTGTGCAGGCTGCTCGAGATTAAATTCTGAGTATGGATGATTACTTAGAGAGTCAGTGAAGAACATGAATGCCTAATTCTGTGTTTAATTCCCTGACAGAGTTCATCCAGTAGATGCAACAACAACAGGAGGAGCCATACTGAGGCACACTCAGGAAGTATGGACACATGCAGCAGAGAAAACATTATGCAGTATGCTTCAGAGGATGAAAAAAATTCGATAACCATCAAGAAATGTGGGGAAGTGTCTATTGTCGAAATGATAAGGAGTGAGAGGAGTGAGAGCCGAGAGTGTGTTGTGAGATGAACAATGAGAGAAAAGTTGAAAAAGGAATACCAAGGATCTTGTGGAATAGAAGGTAGAGGACTGAGGATATGTTGCTATGAGCATAGGATAGAGTGTTGTTGTATGTGACCAAGGGAGTCTATGGAATAGCAGTGGACCGAGAGTAGAAGTTGTTTATGCAACCAACAAGATTGGTATTTTATTTGTAATTGTATATGCCTCCGTTTCCAGTTTGAAAATTATGTGAAATAATAGAATAGTGGAAAAAGAAGGTTGGTGCCTACATTTAGAAGAGGTTGGTGACTCTTGCCAAGTTTTTGCTTGCTAACCTAAGGGGGTTGATGCCTCCTATGAGTGGGTGCTCACAAACAAACTGATGTAATAAAGTAGGTTCTTAATTTACATCATAAACAAACAACAATTTGGTGGTTTTCTGCCTCTGGGTTTCCAAGTGAAAACTTTAGTGTCCAAATGTGTATGTTGCTCATGTGATTAGTTGTATGAACATATGAATGCTTAAACTTGCTTATTAATTTGTTTATGAATAAATTCTCTCATAAGTAATAGAAAATAAAGAGGAATGAAATCATATTCAGGAAAAAGAATAAAAATTCTCACTATTATTGATTCACCAACCTCTCTCAGTAATTCCTTATTCCAATAATTGGTATAAGCTCCAAGTTCCTTCAAGAACAATCTAACCAATGGAAGGTATATCTATAAGGAATTATTGATAGGAAAGAGAGTCAAGAGGTTTACTCAAGTAGAATACTAGTCTTTGATGGGAGAAACTATGCCTTTTGGAAAGTAACGATGGAAGCATATCTTATTTCCCTACAAGTAGATGTTTGGACCTTAGTGATAGTAGATTACAATGTCCCTGATATTCCTCCCACTGATGCAAATGGTAAAAAGTTGTAAGGAAATAATGCTAAATCCAAGAATGCCATTCTTTTTTGTCTTAGTCAATCGGAACTTGTAAAGGTTATGAATTGTAAGTCTTGTAAGGAAGTGTGGGTAAAGCTTAATTAGAGTCATGAAGGAGATGAAAAAGTCAAGCATGCGAAACTTAAAATCTTCAGAATGAGGTGTAAGAGCTTGAGAATGAGTGAAGAGGAAATCATGGGGGAATACTTCATCAACATTTATGAAGTAACCAATATGATTAGAGGACTAGGTGAAGAGGTCAAGGAGGAGATGATTGTTTAGAAAATCTTAAGATCTTGGCCCATGAGATTTAATGCCAAAGTCTCAGCAATTGAAGAAATTTCTAATTTAAAGGATCTCAAGATGAACCAACTGAATGGTACTCTCATAGCCCATGAGATGTGTTGGGTAGCGGAGGCCCCGCATAACAGTTTGGGGCTTAAAGCCTAGAGATTAGGGAAATAATATTGTAAATATCTGAAATGAGTGGAGCGAGAAATGTAATAGGTTGAGTCAAGGGGTTCTCTACCCAAAAATAATATAGAATAATAAAAAGTAAGTCGGTCTTCCCATGGTTCGCGGACCATGGGAATGTATAAATAGAGCGAGGCTCTAAGGGTAGAAGGTAGTTAAGTTTTGCTTTGATCTTAATGATTATGGGTTTGTGAAGGAAATATTCGCTGCATCTGTAAGTCTGAGTCAAGAGTACTGATAGAGGGATAGAGGCTCTACAGCTGTTTGTGCAGAGGCTTGGTAGAGTTTGCAACTGTGTGTGTGGACCCCTGCAGCTGAGTGCATAGGGTGAATCTAGTTGTATTGATGGAATATATTAATAAAGATAAGTTGTTTTCTAAAATATCGTGGATCTATTGTGTTCTGGTTTATGCATTTTTTATCTAAGCTTATATCTCTTTATAATTGTGCGCACTGGGTTTTATTGTTAAATGTTTGCTTAAAGACTATAACAAGAAGATAAGATCTATAATAATTTCCTTAATAAGAAAGTACACCTATAGTCTGATAGTAGTACAGAAGTGTTGCGAGGCCACAGAAGGGTTCGCGATCCCCTCCAGACCACATCAAGACATCCCAAGGGTGCAAAAACCTGGTTCCAATACCCTCCCCTGCTACCTCGGGTGAGACCTTAGTCTGCGCTCTGTGGGCTGTTGCCGAAAGGGCCAGTAGCTGTGGGATTTGTTGGGCTAAAACCTCTTCTGAACCTAGGTCAGGGCCTAATAGGCCAACAAATGGTTCCATTGTCGGGACCAAGATCGCCAAAGGGGTGTTTTGATGTCGGTAGCTTGGAACCCTACAACAAAAGAGATTGAAGATTGATTAGATCAAAAGCGGTACGAGTTCGTAGGTGGCCTTAGCACACCTATGCACAAACCAGAAGTTTAGCATGGCGAATGTGATTAAGTTGCCTGTGTTCAAAGGAGTAGGAAGTGAAGATCCAGAATAGTTTTGGTTCGTAGTAAGGGCAGTGTGGGAAGTGCACGGAGTTACAGATGATAATATTAAAAAGGCTACCTTGGTAAGTGCACTACAAGATCGTGTGCTGACTTGGTATATTAAGCACTCTAGTGATTACCCCAATTCTAGAATAGCAGAAATCTAGGATGCACTAAAAAAGGAGTTTAGTTGGCTGAAATCAGAGACGCAGTTGATCATAGGGTTCAAGGAGATTGTGATGCTGCTAGGAGAAACCCCTTGGGATCTGGATCAAAGACTGAAGAGTACAATCCAAGAGGCTAACATGACACTGACGGATGCACAGCGCTACGCGTGGTTTGTGGCATCTTTAACTCTACACCTGAGGATAGCGCTGTCATAGCAGAAGATCTCAACCCAGGTTGAAGCATTAGAAATAGCAATGAGCTTGCATGAGACTCCAATACAGGATCCTAGGTTGGGATTTCAATGGATCCATGTTCAAATACAAAATCTATGCTTGGAAATGCAGAGTCTGAAATAGGAGAAGGCACCCAGGCTAGAAGTGCACAAGAGGTGTGGTGCGTAAAGTGTAAAGGCCAGGGCCACGACAAAGATCATTGTCTGATATTCAGAAGCTACTTAACAGCAGGGGGACCAATGCTGTTGCGACTAGAGGCACAAGCAAGGCCAAGTGCGGCACCCTTGCTCTAGTGCAAAATCTGTCAGGTGGGAGGAAAGCACAACACGGACAACTGTCACCTACTGGAAAAGTTTACCTAGACCCCCCAGCAACTATTTTGCAAGTTTTACAGATCAGTGGGCCACGATGAACGAGACTATCGTAGTTATGAATTATTGATGGATCGAACACCGGCCTACAGGATGCAGACCGAGGCACGAGGTCAGGATCCAGCTGCGGTGATAGTGCGCGGTGGGTTCTAGGGGCGAGGAAGAGGATGGGGAGTAATGGGGCCAGGAAGGGGCCATGGGTAGCTAATCAGTTACAACTGCGGAGGACCAGGACACTACGCGCGAGATTGTACCAATCCGACCAGAATATTGTGCCCCTATTGCGAGCAGTTCGATCATGAAATGATAGATTTCCCCACACTGATAGCACAGATCCGTGAGAAAAGGGCAGCACAACCCACGACAATGCAGAATGTCCAAATGATGAGGTCCAAACCATGCGAAGAAGACCCCAACGTGAACATGATGCTCAGAAGTGGCATGGCCACAGGGGAGGATAAAGGGAAACTAACTAAGGAAGACGTAGGGGTTCGCAAGGAGACATGTCTGGAAGCTAGGAAGAGCTTCGCAGAGGTCTCTACCCCAGGTAGTAGGGATCAACCCGAGCTGGAAAGGGATCCCTCAATGCTAACTACCTTTTTAGAGACATGCATGAAATTGCTTCGCGACAATAGGGCGGTTAAAGGCTTACAAGAATTGATAACTAGGTGTGCAGGATCAGGTGAACTGCGTGTGGTCCGAAAATTGGGGAAACATGCTTCGCATACTGGACGGGAAATGCGATTAACAGCACAGATTGACAACTATGAGATGGATCATATCATTCTAGACTTAGGCTCGGATGCAAACGTGCTACCTAAATAGACTTGGGAGCGCATGGGCAAGCCCACACTGCAATGGTCTCCTATTCAATTGTGGATGGCGAACCAACAGAAGATTCTGCCCATGGGAAGACTGCAAGGAATTACCGTGGATATAGAAGGTGCGAGCACACAAATAGACTTTGAGGTAATAGAAATAGTGCATGAAAGTAGCCCTTACCCTGTGTTGTTAGGAATAGACTGGGCCATAGATATGAATGGGGTCATTAATTTAAAGAAGCGACAAATGATATTTGAGAAGAAGTCACTCCATGTAGTCATTCTGCTAGACCCGGCTGAAGGACCGCGTTACACTGAACCCGTGTGCAATGAAGGAAGTGATGATGAACTGGATTGTATCTATAAGATTACTACACACAATCAAAATTGGGTCAGTCCAACTACAGAAGGAAGAATAGCATGGAAGCGTGCAGAGTCCTGTACTACAGATTCAGATGAGGAAGACAAGCGGTGGCATAATCAGCTGAATGGAGTAACAACGTTAAACTACAATATGATGACTAGGTCATTGTATTGCCTAAGAGCTCAAGATCTCGAACTGTCGATGTATGATGGGTTGACCGTGGTAGATGAATTCTTGACCAAGTTTGAAAGCATGGTACCAGCGCACCAACGGTTCGATGCGTTAAAATGGGAATTGCACGTGATGCCTGCACATTGGTGGGGAACACATGAAGGAACCTTTGAAGACTGGCGCGACTACAGGCAGATGATGCAGATAAGGTTTGGTAAGCCGGAACTATGAATAACTAAAAATTATGATGGGCGTGATGACCTACGCATGCACCTTACCAGATGGACCTAGTCCTATGGAGAAGAGCCTCAACCAGATTGGGTACACTTATTTTATCACACCTTGGATGTCATACCAAGGAATTGGTACACCGAAACAAAACTTTGACATGGTACAGGCGAATGGGATATATTGTGTGAAGGGTTTTTATTGACATTCTTGTTTGAGGACCAATGGATGGACACTGTTGATGATGCATTGAAATTGGTGAAGGCCACCATTTTTAAGGTACCACTAGAACCAAAAGAAATAGTGCCGCTAGACTAGTCGCGTGGTGAGCACCAGTATTGCAGCAATAATGCTACAACTCCTCAGTTGCCTACTTTACTCTTATCAACTCGGTAGTTCGTAACAAACTTGGAAGCGACGGTGATGTATGCACAAATAATATTTCTTACTGCAGGTTGTCACTTGGTCAGCCGACGCAAGATCACTAGGAGCTCAAGCCAACTTCTATGGATTCCATAAGAAGCTCTATATGTGATGAAATGAGAGAAAGACTACTCTATAGATACTACTCTAACTGCAGAAAGGAGAAAGACTGAAATGTAAAGGAACCCAAGTAAATCTTAATTAACCAACTAATCCTAGTTTTGTAAAAAGCATTTTGAAAACCATGAAAACAATGCCATTATCTATTCAAATAAGTAAACAACATCTAACTAAGCTATTTCTGGAAGTAAATGAGCAGAAAACATCTTGTTGTATTTTCATGTATTTTTATGTGAATTTGACATGTATGTAATTTATTGTTTGTGAATGTGGTAGCGGATAGGTGGTGTTGAAGGGTGGTTTGGGACTTGAGAGGATGTAGGATGGTGTGGTTGGGTTCTAGGAGGTCTCAGGTCTCCTTCTAGAGGATTTTCGCACACTTGGCCTTCAAAAGAAAGCCAACAGGAAAATCTACAGGAGGACACAGGAAATCTACAGGAGGAAAAACAATGTTCTATAGGAGGCCTATAGGAGGAGGCCGAGAATAGTTTTGGCTGTTTTGTGGGTGTGAGAGTGGGTGGAAAAGGTGGATGAGGGTTAGAATTAGGTGTTAGGGCACCTAGGGTCTACTAAGAATTAGTAGGAGAGAGAAAGATGATTGGATTTGCTCCAGGAGAGAGGAAGAAATTCTATGGAAAATGCAAGAAACTAAGGCAGAATTGAGGGGAGACTTGGGCGACCTGTAGGGAACAAATCAGATGGAGGATGGAATGGCTTCTAGGTTGTCTTGCTACTGGAAGATATTTGCTACATAAACAATTGACAGTCAACCAATAAGATCAAGCAAGCAATGAAAGAAGTGCATCTAGGAAAACAGAGTCTTGCACCAAAATAATCTAACTATGATCTATGAAAGTAAATGTTGAGGAATGTTGCAAGAAAGGAAAGCATGAAAGAAGACTATTGTAAATAAATAAGTGAGCATGATGAAGAGTTCTGAAGCAAAGCAAACTAGACTATTAACCAACTAAAGAACTGCAAACACTATAAGTCCTATGAATGAGGAAAATTTGTGTTTTTGGGGCAGCAAGAGTGTCTTTGCCTCAAATCATGGTCCCAAAGGGAGGACGAGAGGCCAAGGCACTGTTGCTAGGCTTTTGAATCTTTTCTTTATCACTACTTAACCTGCTAGGGAAAGCACAAATGGAAGAAAACTACTGAATCATCAAAAGCAACCTATTCTTAACCATAAAAGAAATTCATCTAACAGCAACCTGATCTACAAACCAAAATAAAACATACAAATAAAAGTAAAGAGGAGCTTGGCTACTTGATTGGGCCCTAACCCAAGAGCTTTAGCCCTATGAGGTAATTCAGTGCTAACTCAAAAAGGATTCCATCTTTATTTCAAAACAATAACAACATTACATGAAACTGTCACACAAATAATAAGCTCACAATTGATCAAAGTTTACATAAGCAAAAATAAAACAAAAATCTGACCCTAGTGAGGCCCTAGGCCTCTCTACTTATATAATTGAAGCTACCAATAGCTTCCTAAAAATGAAGGAGGCTTGGCTCCCAAAACTTGAGATAATCATCAGTCATCCTCCACTTGTTCAGCTGCCTTCTAGTGCATGACTTGGCTGCTTGTACTCCGAGTTGAATGAAGGGGAATTCGAAGTGAGGAGTAATAAATGAGGGGGATTCCCTCTTATAAGTCCTCTCCTTTGTCCACTTCAAGTTATTACTACCATTTGTCCATTGGATCTCTGACTTTGACCCCAAAATTCATCAATAATATGCATTAAACACATGTTAGACCACATGGCATCATAACTAACTCAACTTGGTCTATAAGCATAAATATAATCAGAAAATCATGTAATAAGCTAAGAGAATGGTTGATTTGACTAGGTTAGGAGGTAAAATGAGCCCATATAATTACCAATTTATGAGGCTCATCATCACCCCATACTAAAAGTGTTGCTCATCCTCTAAGCAACTTAGTCCATCTCCTCATCTTTTATGGCCCTGGTGGCCTCTCTAGCATCCAAAACTTTTGATGTGGTCTCCTCTTCCTTGTCATAGAATCCTGCCTTTCTGTCTATCTCTTCCCACTGCTCCTACTCTTCTTCTTCTCTTTTGCCTTCCAGCATGCCTAACAGTAGTGGGGGACATAGTTTGAGGCCAATCTAGTTGACCTTCAGCCTCTGCATTGAGCGCATGTACATTGGCACTCTCCTTAATGCCTCTTTCATCCTCATGGTGGAATGATATTCCCTGATCTACAGTCTGTGTGGTAAGGTGTTCCATCTCCTCATACATGCATGCACACAGTCATCCCCAATTAGCCTTTCCATATCCTCAAAGTGTGCAATGGCTTGTGCCTGATCACTTATATATCTAGGGGCAATCTGAGGATTATTGGTAAGCAGGTTATGTGTGTTGATTAGTGCCATGGGATCTGATGGCTCTACTCTGATTATTAATGGCTCATTCTACTCTTTTATCATCAATATTCTTATTTCCTCTTCCCTTAACTCTTCATGGTTGATCCATGAGGCCATAGCCATTAGTTGCAGGTCCCCTATCCTAGCATTGGGGTCCCACACATCATGTCTGTGAGGGCCATGTTATGTAGGTAGAATTCTACCATCTTTGCCTTATCCTCTGATGTGCTTTGGTCACACAGGTCCATAAACTTCCTGTAATCTTGGAAAGGCATTGTGCCTCTTTGTGCCAAATTCTTTATCTGAAATTGCAACCATTGGTCCTCAAGATATAGGCCATAGGATTTTGTTGGTGTTCTACATTGCAATGCCTCCATGGATAAGCTGGCCATGCATGCCGGCTGGGTCTCTTTCTCTTGCAGCTGCCTCCTTAGCAATTCATTTTTTGTTTCAAGTTGGCTTCTTGTGGTTGCTTCCCTATGTCTGATAGCACTCAACTCTCTGCCCATTTCTCTGAGTTTGTTCTCCAGATGGCCAATATCCTCAACTCCTTTGGATTTGGCTATTTACATCCACCTATGTGTTCTTATTCTCTCTTTCTCTAATTCAAAGAATAGTGGAATTGCAAATTTTTGTGGAATTATTCTTCTTCCCTCAAACAGATTGTAGTAGGGGGCAAGACTGGGCTGGGGATTAGGTTCTTGTAGCTCTATTTCTTCCTCCTTTACCTATGGCTGTCCTTCCATTTCTTTCTCTAGCTTTTGGGTCTCCTGTAGTTTTGACAGTGTCTCCTGTAGAACTGTGTGAGCCTCCTGTAGGATTGTTTTTGGGTCCTGTAGTTCTACCTTTTCTTTCCATGTGAGAGATCTAGGAGTCCCCCTCTCATATGTGATAGGTTCCTTGGAAGGGGATTCTTTTCCTTGGGCATAGGGTGAATCTTCAATTGTAATTGGCACTTTTGAAGAGGGTTGAGGTTTCCCTATTTTGATTCTTGTGCTCTTCCTAGCCCTGAAATACATGGAGGCCTACCTTTTCCTCTTTTGTTTTGGCTTGATTGGTGTACTGAGGGTAGTGAGAGTAGTTGCTGCCTCTCTTTCTAGAGTCTCAGGGGATACTTCTCCTTGTTCTATCTTTTCTGCCTCTTTCTTTCCTCCTTTTGTCTCTTTTTCTGTCTCTGTTTCTTCCTACTCTTCCTCTATCTTAGTTTCTTCCTCCTTCCTTTCTTATTCTACTAAGTCATCAGTTGCTTCACCTTCTCCCCCTTGCTGCTCTTCTTCCTCACTACCAGTAGGACTAATATCATAGGTTAGGGCTTTTATGTCATCCTCAACTGTCATGTTTTGAAAGATTTCCCATGCTATAGGGAGTGTAAATGTATGTAGGGCTTCTTCCACTAAAATTTTAATTAACCCATGGTGAGCTAGTTGTTCTAAATTTCCTACTTTTACTTTAGTGCTGGAGTCAATGAGGGATTGCAGGAGGAAGTAGGGGATGCTGAGCTTCTGAGGGGCTGGAGTGTCCATGCCATACCTTAATTCATGAAGGATTCTAAAGTGATAACCATAGACAATACTATACGTCCCCTCACGGGAAATATACTTTATTATTTGGTAGCTAACCTCATCCCAAGGATATAGTATGCTAGCCCTTCTAATGCCATTTTTATCCTCTATAGGGGTTTCATTGTTTTAGAAGAAGTTTTTCTTGGTAGCCTGGCCAATTGGTTTCTCATCCTTACTCCAAGGCAGCCCAAGAGGAAGGGTAATGACTCTATTGATAAGTTTGGGGGTTATCTCCATGGAAAGACCTCTAAAGGTGACAGTGGAATCTATTCTTGAGTGAGGGACCAAAGAGTGGGAAAATGCTTGGGCAATCTCCTCATCAAACCCTCAGAATTTATCAAAAAAGTTCATCCAATTTGCCCTTGTCATGATGTCCATTACTTGGGGATGTGCATGGAGCCTGGAGGAGTTGGTGTGCTCCTTTCTCATAAATCCTCCTATCATTTTGTTTATACTTCTTTGGAAAACCAAATATGGAGATGGAGACAACAAGTTTTGAAGAAAACAGAGAAACAGAGGAGACTATGTTTTTTTTATTTTTTATATATTTCCTCCTCCTAAAGACTTTATCTCCTCTTCAAATTTAAACCACTACTTGCATATTTTGATATTCACTGGGGGCATGCATGGAACCAACCTCCTCAGATCTCAAAACATGCTAAAACCCATGTTTTCTCCCATCGAACAACTCATTGCCCCTCGTGTAGAAGCCTGCTATCCCTCCTGTAGAATTCTTGTAGGTTCTCCTGTAGAATCTGCAAGTGCTCCTGTAAAAAAATGTTGAGAGTAGGAATATGGGAGAGATCAATGGAGAACGATGGTTACAAGGTTGTGGTGGCATAGAGAAATTGTTGTAGCTGAATTTCGAGGAGAGAATGAAGGAAAAGGTGGTGAGAGTGCTCAGAGAGGAGTACTTATTGCCCTTTATGGATATTTCCGGTGATGGAGGGTGAGCTGGAAACATATAATTTGGCTATATTCAGACCGTTGGTCCCCACTTGCCTTGTCATCATGGCCCCTCCTCGTAATAATCCCTCATGATTGCATCGGAATTCACACTTCCTCCACTACCTGTCCTTGACATCTTTCTTGAGTTGACTGTGCGCACGTGTGGTTGACATCCTCGGATGAGTGGAGTCAACTAGATGAAGGTGGCCAAGTTAACTAGCCACCTTTCCCTCGTTCAACCTCAACCATCTCATTACTTTTGCATGCCTTCTAATTACAAAAATGCAAACAGAGGAGCGGGTTAGTTACTTACCTGAGATCCGAATGTATTTGCTTGTGAGGTGTTGTGGCTCTTTCTCTCTGCTGCATGCCCTTGTTTCTTTTGATGCATGTTGTCTGCTTGCTGATGTGTGGCTGTGTCCTATACAAGTTCTTCTCTGGCTGGATCTGAGCTTTAGGTATCTTCTTCCACCTTCATTTTTGCACTCTCTTGCTATTGATGCTGGATTTTAATGGGATCAGCTGCTACAGGAATTCCTACAAGAGCTCCTATAGCTACTTCTCCCCTTGAATCTTCAGCTCTTTCTGTGCTTGGAGATATTAGGATGATGCCATAGATGTAGATATGGATGGAGAGGTAATAGGTAGGCTTCAGGTGAGGTGGATGGTGTTGTTCCTTTCTTATTTTTTGTTTTTTTTTTTTCTTTTCCTAAAAAACTATTTTTTTCTATGTTTTCTTCGATAGGAAGAAGAATGATGCTTGAGGTGTGATGCATGCTTGGAAATGATGGCAAAGAGGTTTGAAGACTATAGGAGGATTTATAGCTTCTTCATGAAGCTTCCTTGTCTCTCAAACTACCTTTTATATCCATTTCTGGCTCTTTGTAATTCCTATAGGAGCCTCCTGTAGAAAACACAGTTTTTGAAAAAGAAGTACAGTGAGGTGAAAGAACTGGCAAGAATGATGGAGAAAGGTGTGGGAAGGTAGGATGGGTGCTAGTGTTAGTTTCAGGGCTCCCTTAGTACCTTCTGCTGCTTCCTGTAGTCCTCCTGCAAACCTACAATGCAAATGAAAATTCATTTTTTCTTTTTCTCTTTTTTTTTTTTTTTTGAAAACAACTAGGGCGCCTTAGGGAGGTTTTCACCCTAATTGCCTTCCCTGGACACCTCCAAGGGAAGTTTTCACCCAGGGATCTGTTGTGCTATACAACAACCCCCCATTTCTAAAAATCTTTACATAAAATTTTGATAGGAAATGGGTCCCTTTTAAAAATCAACTTAGTTAGGATTTGTGTTTCCACAAATAAAAATTGGTATTAACCCATCATAAGAAAAAATCCTTATTAAAAGGCCTAATGTAAATAAATCATTTTATAAAGCCTTTTAAATAAAAATAAAGTGTTCCTTTAATAAATATTATAAAACCATTCTTTATTGCGATAAAACGATCAGAGATCGCATATCACAATAATAAAGGAAACACACACAAAAGCGAAAACCTCACCCCATTCTCCGATCCAAAAAGGTAATCACAATTGATAAATCAGAGGAAGCAAATGCCAAAGGTATAATAAACAAAGCCCCTCAACTCCTCCGATGTGATAAAGCAAATAGTAATCGGCAAATCGGCAGTGTCAATGATAAAGGAACATATAAACATGCATGCTCAAAACCCCCAATGCGATAAAGCAAATCGCAATCGGCAATCAGCGGAGTCACATGACAAAGCAATAAAGCTTAAGCCAAGTCCCAACTGTGATTTATTAATTAGGCGCACATCTCGAAAATCAATTTAAAAGGTTTGCATGCATTATATCACCTTTCGGTAATCAAAGATATTTACAGCAAGTGTTAAAGCCCTTCCCTTCGATACTCCTGATCGTCGATTTGCGATTTATCACCGATCGTCGATCAATGAAATCTAAGGCATGGTTGAAATAATAATTTGACATATGAGTAACATGATGGGCATTTATGATGTTATTTACCACGATTGATAGGTTAAACGGCTATTCAATAATGCAGTTAAGGGTAGATCTTTTAATAAGATTTTATCCGTGGTAATCTTTAACTATATTTCATTTATCATATGCCAATCAACATAACTCTATTCATTGTCATATTGGCTTGCAGAAACACTTTCTTTGTATCACGGTTTGCAACTGTTTGTGTATAATTCCTCTGAAACCAAAAATCCAGAGAAAATGGGGAAGAAATCAAAGAAGCCTGCAACAGCAGCTCCTGCAGTCAAAGATCTAGGACCAAGCAAAAAAGGATTAATCTTAGATACGACGTGTCTTGGTCTAGGAAACACTAGCTGGGAGAGTATTTATAATCTGATTGAAGCAGAGGAGCCCGAAGAGTTATCAAAGGAGGCCATATCTTATTCAACAAGCGAGAAGGAAATCTTAAAGAATTGGCTTGTTCCTATCTTCACAGGATAGCAGCGCGAGCTAAAATCCTGCCATATACTGATGTAGTAAGATGGGTGGTAAAGAAGATTCCAGTTTCGGATAGAACCTTTGGCACAGCTTATGGGAGGATATTTGGCTCATTTCAGCCTGAGGATCTCAAGAAAATGTATCACTTACCTCAACCTGAGAAGCAATACAACAAGGCATTCCTAGAAGCATTTGCAAAGGAAAACGACTCAGAGTCAGCCCCGATAAAGTAGTGGAGGCACTTCCCAGAAAAGCACAAGCACGAGTCATCAACTAAATACTCTGTCAACTCATTGGCTTCCCCTTACTGCTATGCTAGAGCTATGATGTGTAGGATGTGGGGAATACATGATTCTGCTAAATTCACTATAGAAATGGTCCCTCTAATGGAAGCTGCAATCAATGGTTATGTGATGGATTGGG
The DNA here is from genome assembly GCA_031772625.1 of Pinus tabuliformis. NCBI lineage: Eukaryota > Viridiplantae > Streptophyta > Pinopsida > Pinales > Pinaceae > Pinus > Pinus tabuliformis. The sequence continues at coordinate 261,653,451 of CM062816.1, read as the reverse complement.
TGAATATTTTTTCTGATAAACTAGCCACAACAATTCTAGAGTACAGAACAAATGCATATCAAACTACCAGGACCATTCCCCCATTCTATTATAGTGCATACATTATAGATACTATTTGTTTCAATTCTGAATTTTCATTACTCGGATGGAGATGGACTCCCCAAGACCCTAAACCAATCCATATTTATCATGAGCAGTTATGGAAGGCTCACTACAAAAATCATCTGTATAAAATTTGCAATGGTTTTATTTTACCTGTATATTACTCTATTTTTAATAAGCCTACTCCCAGGATATCCCAGGAAGCAGAGACAGACTTGACAGCAGTAGGTAGTTGGTTTGGGGAGGAAAAATTTACTTATATAAGGCTTTTTGGTAGCCTCACTAAACCCCATGTCCTCCCCCTGTATGTGCCTGATAAATTGCTAGCTCGGGAATTGGCTTATCAAATAACAGTAGAAGGGACATCAAAAACCCTTAGAAATTCTAAGAAACAGGTATGGCCTATATTCCCTTTACGATGCGGCATTTTCACTCTTCATGATTACAAGCATGCAGAGAAGGAGACAGAAAAGATGCTAATGCTGAAGCTTGCCACAATTCCTAATAGGCAATATGATCCAAGAAAGGTTGCCTATAATGTTCTTGAAAAAGCCAAACTTGCTAAATTTGATCATGAATCAGATGACTTCGATGATCTATTTGGCTCAACTGAATTATTATTTCAAGTAAAAGGATTGGCTAGAATCAGGTATCAAGATGAAGGGCTAGAAATGTTTAATAGGCTTAGAGAACAGAGGTTGCAAACTCTGCCTTTAGACATATTAGCCACAATCCCTATAGTTCAGCCATCTAGTCAAACTGAAAAAACGACTACTGATAAGACCCCTGATGTGGAAAAGGTCTTTGAGAAACAAAAAATGCCAGATCAGGAACAGGAATAGGGAAAAGGCAGTGAACTCATGGATACAGACATTCATATTAATCCAAAACTACTCAAGGAATGGCAACAATTCGACTCAATCATAAGCAATACTAAGAGCCTACAAGGATTTAGCACGCCTGAAGTGACAACTACTCAAAAGAAAGCAACTAATATGGTTCCGACTAAAGGAACTAGTGGCCCACCCATGACTCAAAAGGATATAGAGATGATTCCAGAAAACCCATCCGATGAAATCATTCTACATGTAGAAGAAATACCACCTTTGGATGTCTTCTATAGCCCTAAGCATAGGGCTGTAATAAAGAGACAAAGGAAAAAGAGAAAACTTGATCAATCTTCTCTTTTTCCTACACAGATGGAAATAACTAATGTGATATGGAGAGAGGAAGTCAATCCTTCCAAAGACCTTACTAAACTCTCTCAGTATGCTAGGGCATACTCGGCAGCTACTATGGATAAAGCATCGGAAGTCAGCAATTTGATTAAGAAAAGGATCAAACAATTGTCTCACTGGAGACACAAGTGCATGAAAAGCAGAAGAGCATAAAGTAGTTAGAACAGCAGTTGGCAGCACAGCAGTAGTTAAACAACCAATTAAACGAGCAATTACTTAAAGAGATGCAAAGAATAGACCAAAATGCAGTTCAGAAACAAAAGGAACTATCCCAAGCATTGGCCAAGCTGAAGACAATGAGTGAACAGCTGAGAAAAACAAAATATGAACAAATCGCTCAACTGTCACTACAAATAGAAAGGTTCAAAGGATTTCCTCAAGTAGGAGAATTCAAATCAGAGGCTCTCCATATTAATAAGGCATTATCTAATGAATTGAACTTGCTATGTCATAATATCTCTCTTGCTCTACCCCTATGTGACATTTCCTCATCAATGATTGATAAGTTAGTTGATGAAAGATAGAAATTGGAGCAAGCCGATGAAACACTAACAGAGTTTCTCTCTTAGCAAGAAACCAAGGAAGGACAAGCTGCAAATCTACCTCACATTCTAGAATCACATAAGGAAATCCTATTCCTAGAATGGCAATCTCAACTAATGAAAGCAGAGAGGGCGACTTCAAGATGCAGATCAGCGACTGGTAATCTGATTGAATTAATTAATGATACTCTTTATTTGTCCAATTTAATTTCAGAATGCACTCCAGGGAAACTGCCATCAACCAAAGCATTGGAGCAGACATGCAAACAAGAACTGAAAAAGAGGGAGAGATTGATTGCAGACATTCAAACTTTAACATGGGACACCTTTTGGTTCTTCCTTGTTAAACCACATAGTCAAAAGGCAGTGATGAAATGTCTAACCGATGCAATCGGTTACATGATTCCTGAAATTACTGATGCCACATATTCTACCCAACTACATTCATGTATGAGTCACCCTCCAGAACTGCAACCAATGCTCGCCATATGCCAGCTCAAGCCAAAGGATAGTCAGCCGAAACAATGAACCATTCTTACCGACTGCAAGCATTTCTATTTCGGGGAGATTTTCATATATTTATGATTTGGTTATACTAGCTCACAGCATTTTTATTTCATAGTTAGTTAGTTTAGAAAGTATTTATAGACCCTTTCATGTTTTTGGAAAGGGTCCTCAATTTTTGTATTAAGACTTGGATCGGGAGTTGCACTACTGTGCTTCCAATATATATTTTTTATGAATATTGGACCTGAATTTTGAATTTTAATGAAGAGTACTTTGATGGGATATGCACTATTGCTTTTTGTGAGAGTTTTTCTAAATCAAAAGATAGGATCTGAATGCGATTATTATCGGAGGGGATTCAAATTACATATGATACTATTATCTATGTCTTTGCTTCATTCTTTTATATGAATCAGCGTTTATTCATTTTTTCTATCATTTGATATATGTATGTGCTTTCACAACAGTCCTTTAGCTTATCACTATTGAATGTTTAAGGATTTTTACTTTTTTAGTCATATTTATGTCAATGATATATAAAGAATAGTGTAATAATGTTTTAATTATTACTTTGTTCAACTACTTGAACAAAGTAATTATCATATGAATGAATATTTTTGTTTAAAAGTAGAGTCATCTACATGCCTACTTTTCAATAAGAATCACCAAGAATTACACTAAAATAGAGATTTCCCGGGATAGATTAGTTGTTTATATTTTTTCATATTAGAATAAATCATCCATCATTACCATTAGATAATAGAAAATCAATCACTTATCCATCCTATTTACAAATCATTGGGAAACTGGTCCCATTATATCCAGTCGGAGCCACCACACCAAATAGAAAAGGAGCTGCCTTTAAGGTTTAGACCGGGTGGTTTTCCCTGATGTCGATGCAACGATTTTCGAGGCATCAACATTTTTGGCGCTAGAAGGAGGGCATGAACTGTGAATGGTGAGCAAATCCAAACCTACAATCCATTCTGAGAGTAAATCTCCCTCCACCTCACCTCTGACTTCTCCTTTGCATACTGGAACTCCAGTCTTCAAGCAAGAAGTAGAGGAGACAACTACCACTGCTCAACCCCAAAATATCCCAGATAAATTAAGTCCTGAATCTCCTAAAGTACAATCTCTCATCCATAAACTTCAAGGATTCTCAATATCACCATAGAAATCTGAGGTATCTCAAGGCAGTGTGACTTCGCAATTCATTCCTTGTCACCACCTCACCAGACTTCAGAGTGAAAAGCTTGGTATTGAAACTACTAAGTTACCTTTGCCTAAAAGGAAAAGGGCAAGGAAAACAATTGAAGGATCTGACAGTGAAACTTTTTCATCATCATCCTCCATTTCATCTTCTCCATTGCAAAGTCAACCATCCACTCCTCCATTCCAAATTATCATTCAATAGGGAATTGGAACTTCAACATCGGCTTCTCAACTTTCTGGAACCTCAATATTTTCTTCCCAACCATCTGGAACTTCATCGGCATTATCATCTATTAGTAGCTTGACAATGGCACAAAACCCATGGAGCAGTCCTGGTGCAGTCACTATGCCTGCACCTTTGCACCCATTGCCAGCACATCCTGAAAAATGGTTGCCAAAATTTAATCCAGATGCAGGCATACCAGCAGATGAACACATTAACAACTTTATGTTGTCAGTTAACTTAAAAGGAGTTACAGAGGAAGATGTAGTTGTTAGGCTTTTCCCTTATACCCTACAAGGATCAGCTGGGTCTTGGTACTTTTCTTTACCATCAGGATCCATTACCAGTTGGAATATTTTTCAAGAACAGTTCTTGACTAAATACGATGATGACAAATCTGTAGCAACATTAATCAATGATCTTTCAAATCTTAGGATAGAGTCTAAAGAACCTATAAAAGAATTCAATTCAAGGTTTAATAAACTCTTGAATAAGATCCTGACTGCCTCTAAGCCTAGTGAACAAGTTAGAAGTGAATGGTATATAATAGCTTTACCTTCAAACATAGCTATCTTTGTAGATAGAGCTACAAAAACCACCCTAGCTGAAAATATGAAAGAGGCAATTGTTGTGGAAAAATGTATCATCGCCTTAGAAAAGAAAGTTGCTCTTGAAGACAGAAAATCTAAAAAAGTCTCCTTCAAAGATGATTCAAAGAAGAAAATGGCTAAAGATCCATACAATATGGAAGGTATCCAAAAAGTTCTCAAGACTATGTCAAACGAAATGATAGAAATCAAAAAGCAGGTAGCTGAAACTTCAACAAAAAGGCCATTTAGAAATTTTAAGAAACCTGAATCAAAACCACCAAATATTACATCCAATGCAGACTCAGACCTCGAAGAAGATGAAGAAGAAGAGACAGTCTTATCATCTGAAGAAACTAAAGAATAGGTAACTGTAGAATGTCTTGGGATGTGGGACTTCATTTTGCCTAATTCCAATACAAAAAATGAACAGGAAGCTTTCCCTGTAACTACTAGGAGTAAAGGCACTCCTGAACTTGTTCAAGTAAATCAAAAGAAAAGGAATACGAGTACCTCTACAAAAGAGAAAACTCCCACAAAGAAGTCTCCAGCCCCACCTTCTCAAAATCAGCCATCAGCTTCAAATCCACATACAACAGCTAAAATGTTAGTAGTTGTAGACTCTATGGACTACAACATTATTGAAGACATGAAGAAAAAAAAGGAAAATATCACTATGTTTGAACTTAGTAAACTCAACATCAACAAAAGTTGTTGCTTAAGGAGTTATATGCAGTACCTTCATCTCCTCTTCCTAACATTGTACCGTCCAAAGCTGCTAATGAAACAGGTAAACCACCTCCTAGTAGAGTAGAAGCTGTTGATGTTGTCCTAATCAGAGATAGATCAAATTCCGATACTCCTCCTTTTCTCTTAACCTACAAGATCTACAATAGAAATCTACACAACTGCTTGATTGACTCAAGGGCTTCCTCGAATATAATGCCAGCTTCAGTTTGTTCCAAACTAAACATTGAACCCAAAAGTCTGCAATCCATATTGTCGAGTTGTTTAGAACTAAGGTCCAAGTATTAGGAGAAATCAACTCAGTTACCATTAGGTTATCAACTGATCCAATAGTGGTTCAGAGAATTGATATTTTAATCGATGATATACCTGAATTCTATGGTTTGATTTTAAGTAGAGACTGGTCTGAGAAACTTCATGGTTATATTTCCATCGATTGGTCTCATATGTGGCTACCTTAAAAAGGAAAGCTAAATCAGATAAAGATTGATCGAGAGAAACATATGACTCATACTGTTACTGAGTTTGAACAAGAAAACCAACCGATAGCATTCAACAACAATATTTTGGGTAATTACTCATTTGAATCATTCTTTGGCAATTTTACTGCTCAATCATCACCCTGCTCAATTAATAATTTCACATCTCAAATTGAAAATTTTTCCCAAACAGATACATCAAGGTGTGTTAAAATTGTTGAGGAAACTGTAAATAAAACTGTAGATAAATATTTGTTTTAGTCATTATATTTTGATGCGTCTAAATCAAATGAAGGTGTAGGAGCAGGATGTATTTTAGTTAGTCCTGAGGGAGAAAAGACCATGTTATCATGCAGATTAGAATTTGAGTGCATAAACATTATTGCCGAATATGAAGCCTTGATTCAAGGACTTTATAAAGCAATTGGTCTTAAAGTTCAATATTTGAAAGTGTTCGGTGACTCTGAAATTGTTATAAGACAAGTCAGAAATACCATACATTGCCTTTCTAGTCACCTTAAACATTATCAATCCTTGGTACAAGACCTTATATCTCATTTTTTAGCATTCAATATTTCTCCCATCCCTAGATCCCAGAATGCAGCAGCAGATTTACTAGCCAATGTTGCTTCTAAGCTCCTACCATCTGAAAATTACACTCTCGATATATTTTCAATAGAGTTGATTTTTAGACCATCGATTCCTGATAATGTCACTAACTGGAGAGTGTTCAATCATGATGATGACATTTTAAATTTCTTAACTTCCGATAACTCCTATGATGATCAAATTATTGATGAAAGTAAGCATGATCTTCAAATGAAAGAAAAACTTGAAGAAAACTCAATACCCAAACCAGTGGTCAAACTTGAAGATCTTTATGACATCAAAGATAGGTTTAAAAAGGTTACTAATTCAAAGCTCCAAAGTTCTACTTTGAGATTTGAATTAATAAACCTTGGTACTGAATAGAATCCACAAAACATCAATTTGGGATTAGGACTTTCTTCAGAATAAAGAATTGCATTTATTAGATTTTTACATAAATATAAAAGTGTCTTCGCTTGGAAAGACGATGATTTGAAAACGTATGATACATCTATCATATAACATACAATTCCAATGCTTTCACAAGAAAAACCAGTACAGCAGGAATTGAGGAAGATTCATCCTAACTTAGACAGTCAAATAAAAGCTGAATTAAACAAACTTTTGAAGGCTAAGATAATTTTTCCTGTTAGACATTCAGATTCAGTGTCCAACATGGTGCCAGTAAGGAAGAAAAATGGTGACATTAGAATTTGTATTGGTTTCAGAAATCTTAACAAAGCAAGTCAAAAGGATAACTTCCTTCTACAAACAGTGGAGAAAACTCTCCATTTAGTAGCTGGTTCTGAATTAATTTCCTTCTTAGATGGTTTTTCAGGGTATAACCACATTTTGGTGCACCCCGATGATAGACTTAAGACTACTTTCAGAACCAAGTGGGGAACTTATGCCTATCAAAAAATGTATTTCAAGTTAATAAATGCTGGAGCCACATTCCAAAGATCGATGTACATAGCATTCAAAGGTATAATCAATAAATCAATAGTTGTCTATTTAGATGACATTACTATTTTCTCTAAGAAAAGATCAAGTCATTTGCATGATTTGAAACAAATCTTTGAACGCTGCAAAAGGTATGGCATTTCACTCAACCCTAAGAAATCCTTTTTCGCTCTTGACCAAGGTAAACTCTTGGGCTTCATTATTTCAAAGGATGGTATTTATATTGATCCAAATAGAATCAAAGAGATTTCTAATATTCCATTTCCACATAATAAAAAATCAATGCAATCATTTTTAGGTCAAATTAAATTTGTAAAAAGATTTGTTCCAGATTTTTCACAAACTGTTTTACCATTACAAGCCATGATTAAGAAAAGTTCAGTGTTTAAATGGGGGCCTATAGAAAGAGATACATTTGATTCCATCAAACAATCAATCATAAATGCCCCTGCTTTAAGCACTCCTAATTTTTCAAATCATTTCATTTTATATACTCTTGCATCTAATTCATCTTACGCAGCAGTGCTGACACAAATCAATGATCAAAACTTGGAAGCACCAATTTCATTTTATAGTTCAAACCTTCAAGGTGCTGAACTTAATTACTCTGAAGTTGAAAAACAAGCCTTTGCTATATAAAAAGCCATTAAACACTACAGACCCTTTCTCTTAAAGGCTCACATAAAAGTTATAGTCCCTTATTCAGCAGTAAGACAGTTACTAGTTCAAAGGGAATTGGGACAAAAAAGGGCAAATTGGGTCACAGCATTACAAGAATATGGCTTGGAAATTAAACTAGCAAAGATTGTCAAAGGCCAAGGTTTTTGCAGGTTGTTAGCAAGAGCTTCTAATATTCCGGAACATGAAGGTACAAACGATATTGAAGAAATCAATCAGATAAGTAACACTAATCTTGAATCCCTATATGCAGATTTGATATTCTATTTGAAAAATAGATATGCTCCTTCTAATATTTCCTATAAAAACAAGCATGCCATAAGACTAAAAGCAAAAAACTTAATGATTGTTGATAATGTGTTATTTAGACTGAATTATGATTCAATTTTGTTAAGATGCTTAGAAAAACCTAAAGCGCAAAAGGACTTGCAGGAGCTACATGATGGTACGACAGGAGGACATTTTGGAGCTGATACAACAAACCACAAAATCATTCATGTTGGGTATTACTAGCCCACCTTGTTTAGAGATACTCAATATGTAAGGAAATACCAAATATGTCAAACTACCAGTGGAAGACAAAAGAAGCCAACTTTTCCTTTACAACTAGTCAACATTGAACAGCCCTTTAAACAATGGGGATTGGATATCATTGGAGAAATCACTCCACATTCATCCAAACAACATAGGTATATCCTTACAGCTACCGATTACTTTACTAAGTGGGTGGAATCAATTCCTTTGAAGACAGCAAACTTTGAGGCAATCTTTGAATTCACAGATCATTTCATCATTACTAGGTTTGGTGTCCCAAACGCTCTTATTTTTGATAATGCATCTTACTTCTTTGGTAATTCTATACTTGAATTTGCTATTAAAAGAGGATTCAAATTGAAATATTCTGTGAACTACTACCCTCAGGGTAATGGTTTAGCAGAATCTACCAATAAAAATCTTATCAAAATCATTAAGAGAACTATTGAGCAGAATCATAAAAACTAGTATAGGTCTTTGATATTTGCACTATGGGGAGACCGAATAACACAGAAGGCCTCAATAAGCACTTCTCCATTTAATCTAGTCTATGTAAAGGAAGCTATCATACCAGCAAACTTAGTACTTCCATCACTAGCCTTAGTGCAGTTTATTGAAGAAAATCCCTCATCTTCTATTCAATTGAGACATGATCAGATCCTGAAACTAGAGGAAGAAAGGGAGAAAGCCCGAATTACACATGCAAAGCATCAACAGATTATTAAATCTTCTTTTGATACAACTTCAACCAGCTCAAAACATTTACAAGTTGGTGATCTAGTTTTGAAGTGGGACAAAGCCCATGAGGATAAAGGAAAACACACTAAGTTTCAAAAAATGTGGCTTGGACCATTCCAAATCAGTGAGAAGATGAGCCCTTCTACATTTATATTGCAAGATCTATCAGGAAAGAGAGATTCTCTTCCTATCAATGGCCTTATTCTGAAAAAATTCTTCAATTGAGGAGGTAACCCCTTCTCCCTTTGTAAATATTCAATTTTCAGCTGGATTTGTGTGAATAATTAGTTATTTTTCTCTTAGGAAATAACGTTGTAAATAGCCTTCTATTGGTCTTTACTACATTGAAAAGTTACTCAAAAGAAAATAGTCTTAATATTTACTTTTGATATAAGGAAGCCTTTAAGTAAAAGGAAAATTCTGGGAAATTAGGTATAACTAGATTCTGAAATCCCCATTTTATTTTTGTGAAATCTTCTCAAAACTTAGAAATACTGTAAGTCATTCTAAAGTTTTAGAAGCCTAAAAATGGTTATCAATACAAAACAAAGACTGATTCAATCTTAGCATCTTCAACTCTAAAAAATGTCACCTATATTCTCTTAAGGAGAAAATCATTCATCCCATCCATCAAAGTTTATAATTTTTCAGAGTGTAGTTCTAAAATATATTTGATATAAAAGATAAGAGGTCTTATTACAAACCTTCATACCATGATCATAGGGGAATAGTTCAACTAACATTATCAACACTGCATACCAAAACAGGGTAATGGCTTATAATTATAAGACAAGGAGTCTCATCACAAGTCGGCTTGTTCAGTTAAATTACAACCTGTGAATGGAATTGTCAACAACTGGCCACCAAACCAGGACAATGGTTTTTTATCTTACAAAATAAAGAAATAAGGAAAAGAGAAAAATGCAATAAAAAAAATTGTGGAAACATATATTTTTAGATTCATTCTTTTAAATTATACTTTGAAATGGATGGAACAATGAACGGTCAAATGGTTAAAAGGTAACCTTGCCAAGACTATAAAAGTTTGCTGGCAGTAACGGCTCTACCTATGACGAATGAGTCATTATAAAAGCTAAGTTGGAGAAGTATCTTATTTTATCATTATCAACCAATTAAGGTTTACTTAAAGCTTAGAATGTATTTAATTTTAAGATGAGAAAGAAATAGCAAAAATAATTATCATTATATTCAGAATTTATGATTATCTAGTTATATTAGATTTTCTCTATCAATTAAGGTTTTCAGATTAAAAAAGTTAAAGTATTATATTACTTTCTCAAAGATAACTATTATATTACTTTCTCAGAGATAACTGTTTCTCCCAGTGAATCGCCAATTGTTGTGCTGTACAACAACCCCCTATTTCTAAAAATCTTTACATAAAATTTTGATAAGAAATGGGTCCCTTTTAAAAATCAACTTAGTTAAGATTTGTGTGTCCACAAATAAAAATTGGTATTAACCCATCATAAGAAAAAATCCTTATTAAAAGGCCCGATGTAAATGAATCATTTTATAAAGCCTTTTAAATAAAAATAAAGTGTTCCTTTAATAAATATTATAAAACCATTCTTTATTGTGATAAAGCGATCGGAGATCGCATATCGCAATAACAAAGGAAACACACACAAAAGTGAAAACCTCACCCAATTCTCTGATCCGAAAAGGTAATTGCAATCGGTAAATCGGAGGAAGCAAATGCCAAAGGTATAATAAAACAAAGCCCCTCAACTCCTCCGATGCGATAAAGCAAATCGCAATCGGCAAATCAACGGTGTCAATGATAAAGGAACATATAAACAGGCCTGCTCAAAACCCCCGATGTGATAAAGAAAATCGCAATCGGCAATCGGTGGAGTCGCATGACAAAGCAATAAAGCTCAAGCCAAGTCCCGACCGCAATTTATTAATTAGGTGCACATCTCAAAAATAAATTTAAAAGGTTTGCATGCATTATATCACCTTTTGGTAATCAAAGATATTTACAGCAAGTGTTAAAGCCCTTCCCTTCGATACTCTCGATTGCCAATTTGCGATTTATCGCCGATTGCTGATCAATGAAATCTAAGGCACGCTTGAAATAATTATTCGGCATATGAGCGACGTGATGGGCACTTATGATGTTATTTACCAGAATTGACAGGTTAAATGGCTATTCAATAATTCAGTTAAGGGTAGATCTTTTAATAAGATTTTATACGTGGTAATCTTTAACTATATTTCATTTATCATATGCCAATCGATGTAACTCTATTCATTGTCATATTGGCTTGCAACAACACTTTCTCTATATCACAGTTTGCAACTGTTTGTGTAGAATTCCTCCAAAACTAGAAATCTGGAGAAAATGGGGAAGAAATCAAAGAAGCCTGCAACAGCAGCTCCTACAGTCAAAGATCCAAGACCAAGCAAAAAATGATTAATCTCAGATACGACATGTCTTGGTCTGGGAAACACTAGCTGGGAGAGTATTTATAATCTGATTGAAGCAAAGGAGCCCGAAGAGTTATCAGAGGAGGCCACAGCCGATTCAACTAACAAGTCAGAAGGAACTCTTAAATAATTGGCTTGTTCCTATCTTCATAGGATAGAAGCGCGAGCTAAAATCCTGCCATATACTGATGTAGTAAGATGGGTGGTAGAGAAGATTCCAATTTCAGACAAAACCTTTTGCATAGCTGATGGGAGGATATTCGGCTCATTTCATTCTGAGGATCTCAGGAAAATGTATCACTTACCTTAACATAAGAAGCGATACAACAAGGCGTTCCTAGAAGCATTTGTAAAGGAAAATGACTCAGAGTTAGCCCTAATAAAGTAGTGGAGGCATTTCCCAGAAAAGCACAAGCACGAGTCATTGGGTAAGTACTCTGTCGACTCATTCGCTTACCCTTACTGCTATGCTGGAGCTATGATGTGTAGGATGTGGGGAATACATGATTCTGCTAAATTCACTATAGAAATGGTCCCTCTAATGGAAGCTGCAATCAATGGTTATGTGATGGATTAGGCGAATATTTTGTTCGATAAACTAGCCACAACAATTCTAGAGTACAGAATAAATGCATATCAAACTACGAGGACCATTCCCCCATTCTATTACAATGCATACATTATGGATACTATTTGTTTCAATTCTGAATTTCCGTTACTCGAATGGATACGGACTCCCCAAGATCCTAAACCAATCCATATTTATCATGAGCAGTTATGGAAGGCTCACTACAAAAATCATCTGTATAAAATTTGCAATGTTTTGATTTTACCTGTTTATTACTCTATTTTTAATAAGCCTACTCCCAGGATATCCCAGGAAGTAGAGACAGACTTGACAGCAGTAGGTAGTTGGTTCGAGGAGGAAAAATTTACTTATATAAGGCTTTTTGGTAGCCTCACTAAACCCCATGTCCTCCCCCTATATGTGCCCGATAAATTGCTAGCTCGGGAATTGGCTTATCAAATAACAGTAGAAGGGACATCAAAAACCCTTAGAATTTCTAAGAAACAGGCATGGCCTATATTCCCTTTACAATGCGGTGTTTTCACTCTTCATGATTACAAGCATGCAGAGAAGGAGACAGAAAAGATGCTAATGTTGAATCTTGCCACAATTCCTAATAGGCAATATGATCCAAGAAAGGTTGCCTATAATGTTCTTGAACAAGCCAAACTTGCTAAATTTGATCATGAAGCAGATGACTTCGATGATCTATTTGCCTCAACTGAATCATTATTTCAAGTAAAAGGATTGGCTAGAATCAGGTACCAAGATGAAGAGCTAGAAACATTTAATAGGCTTAGAGAACAGAGGTTGCAAACTCTGCCTTTAGACCTATTAGCCACAATCACTACAATTCAGCTATCCAGTCAAACTAAACAAATGAATACTGATAAGACCCTTGATGTGGAAAAGGTCTCTGAGAAAGAAAAAATGCTAGATCAAGACAGGGAAAAGGTAGTGAACTCATGGATATAGACATTCATATTGATCCCAACTACTCAAGGAATGGCAACAGTTTGACTCAATCATAAGATATACTGAGAGCCTACAAAGATTTAACATACCTGAAGTGACAACTACTCAAAAGACAACAACTAATACAGTTCCAACTGAAGGAACCAGTAGCCCACCCATGACTCAAAAGGACATAGAAATGATTCCAGAAAACCCATCCGATGAAATCGTTCTACATGTAGAAGAAATACCACCTTTGGATGTCTTCTATAGCCCTAAGCATAGGGCTGTAATAAAGAGACAAAGGAAAAAGAGAAAACTTAATCAATCTTCTCTTTTGCCTGCACAGGTGGAAATAACTAATGTGGTATGGAGAGAGGAATTCAATCCTTCCAAAGACTTTACTAAACTCTCTCAGTATGCTGGGGCATACTCGGCAGCGACTATGGACAAGGCATTGGAAGTTAGCAATTTTCTTAAAGAAAAGGATCAGGCAATTGTCTCATTGGAGACACAGGTACATGAAAAGAAACAGAGGATAGAGTAGTTAGAATAGCAGTTGGCAGCACAGCAGCAGTTAAACAACCAATTAAACGAGAAATTACTCAAAGAGAAGCAGAGAATAGATCAAAATGCAGTTCAGAACAAAAGGAACTATCCCAAGCATTGGCCAAGCTAAAGATAATGAATGAACAGTTGAGCAAAACAAAAGATGAACAAATCGCTCAACTGTCACTACAAATAGAAAGGTTCAAAGGATTTCCTCAAGTAGGAGAATTCAAATCAGAAGCTCTCCAGATTAATAAGGCATTATCTAATCAATTGAACTTGCTATGTCATAATATCTCTCTTGCTCTACCCCTATGTGAAATTTCCTCATCAATGATTGATAAGTTAGTTGATGCAAGACAGAAATTGGAGCAAGCCGATGAAACACTAACAGAGTTTCTCTCTTGGCAAGAAACCAAGGAAGGACAAGCTGCAAATCTGCCTCAAATTCTGGAATCACATAAGGAAATCTTGTTCCTAGAATGGCAATCTCAACTGATGAAAGTGGAGAGGGCAACTTCAAGATGCAGATTAGTGACTGGTAATTTGATTGAATTAATTAATGATACTCTTTATTTGTCCAATTTAATTTCAGAATGCACTCCAGGGAAACTGCCATTAGCCAAAGCATTGGAGTAGACATGCAAACAGGAACTAGAAAAGAGGGAGAGATTGATCGCAGGGATTCAAACTTTAACATGGGACACCTTTTGGTTCTTCCTTGTTAAACCACATAGTCAAAAGGTAGCGATGAAATGTCTAACTAATGCAATCGGTTACATGATTCCTGAAATTATTGATGCCACATATTCTGCCCAGCTACATTCACGTATGAGTCACCCTCTAGAACTATAACCAATGCTCGCCATATGCCAGCTCAAGCCAAGGGATAGTCAACCGAAAAAATGAACCATTCTTACCGACTGCAGGCATGTCTATTTCGGGGAGATTTTCATATATTTATGATTTGGGTATACCAGCTCACAACATTTTTATTTCATATTTAGTTAGTTTAGAAAGTATTTATAGACCCTTTCATGTTTTTGGAAAGGGTCCTTAATTTTTGTATTAAGACTTGGATTGGGAGTTGCACTACTGTGCTTCTGATATATATTTTTTATGAAGACTGGACCTGAATTCTGAATTTTAATGAAGAGTACTTTGATGGGATATGCACTATTGCTTTTTGTGAGAGTATTTCTAAGTTGAAAGATGGGATCTGAATGTGATTGATATCGGAGGGGATTCAAATTACATATGGTACTATTATCTATGTCTTTACTTCATTATTTTATATGAATCAGCGTTTATTCATTTTTGCTATCATTTGATATATGTATGTGCTTTCACAACAGTCCTTTAGCTTATCACTATTGAATGTTTAAGGATTGCTACTATTTTAGTGATATTTATGTCAATGATATATAAAGAATAGTGTAATAATGTTTTAATTATTACTTTGTTCAACTACTTGAACAAAGTAATTATCATATGAATGAATATTTTTGTTGAAAAGTAGAGTCATCTACATGCCTACGTTTCAATAAGAACCACCAAGAATTACACTAAAATAGAGATTTCCCGAGATAGATTAGTTGTTTATATTTTTGCATAATATAAATAAATCATCCATCATTACCATTAGATAATAGAAAATCAATCACTTATCCATCCTATTTAAAAATCATTGGGAAACTGGTCCATTATATCCAGTCGGAGGCACCACACCAAATGGAAAAGGAGCTGACTTTAAGGTCCGGACTGGGTGGTTTTCCCCAATGTCGATGCAGCAATTTTCGAGGCATGAACAGGATCTTATTTTCTCTCTTTTTTTTTGACATCACTGGACCACCTCAGAAGAGGTTTTCAACCCAATGATGGGACTCAAGCACCTCATCGAGGTTTTCACTTGAGTCCTTATTTTTTAATTTTTTCTTTTTTCTTTAGTGAGTGGGTGAAGTGGAGGCTAAGACATGCTCCACTACCATCACTATCTTATTCAAATCTTCAATTAACTCTTGCTTGGAGAGGGGTTTCTTGTAGACATTCAACCGGTGACCATTGACAAGCATGGGGATTGCTTCATCATCAATGGTTCTGATCAGAATTGAACCATTGTCATTGCATTTCTCCATAGTGTAGGGTCCCAGCCATCTTGTCCTAACCTTGCCCTTCAAATATTTGTATCTTGAATTATAGAGTAGTGCTCAATCTCCCTCTTGGAATTTCTTCTCCTCGATATTTTTGTCATGCCATATCTTTCTCTGAAGCTGAACTACCTCTGTATGGAGAAGGGCCTGCATTCTATGTTCATCCAATCCATTGAGCTAAAGTAATATTTCTTTCTGTGCATGGATGAGGTCTAGGTCCAGCTGAGCTGCCATCCTCAGGGTATTGAATTCAAATTCTATTGACAGCAAATCCTTCTTCCCATAGACCAGTTCATAGGGTGTGAGCCCTGCAGTGGTCTTCCATGTTGTGTTATAGGCCCAAGTGGCCTCAACTAATCTTTCCACCCAGTCTTTTCTGCTGCTACTCACTACCTTTGTCAGGATCCCTTCCAGTGCTCTATTAGTGACCTCCACCTGCCCATTGGCTTGTGGATGGTAAGGGGTGGAAGTCCTATGCTTGATTCTATGATGTGTGAATAGGTCTTCAATCAAATTGGAAGTAAACTGACTACCTTTATCTGTGACCAACTCTCTTAGATACCCGAACTTGTAGAATATGTTTTCTCTCAAAAACTTAGCTACTTTTTCCTCTGTCGCTGCTTTGATTACTTATGTCTCTACCCACTTTGTCAGGTAATCGGTGCACACAATGATGTATTGTTTTTTCTTTGAAGGAGGGCTGATAGGGCCCACAAATTCCATGCCCTACTTCTCAAATGGCTCAAAGGTCACTTGAGGTTGCATGGGCATCTTATCTTTTGGAGTAGGTTTCCCCATCCTTTGACACTGATCACATTGGCTAGTATATATCCTCACATCCTGATGAAGAATGGACCAGTTGTAGCCCGCTTGCAGTATCTTGAAGGTAGTTCTTTTTGCTGCAAAATGACCTCCACAAGGCCCATCATGACAGGTTACAAGGATGTCAAAGACTTCCTCCTCCTTGACACATCTTCTCAAGATATGATCTAGGCCAAGTTTGAAGAGATTGCCCCCAATCCAGGTGAAAGGGGTGCTTTTCCTTACTATCTTTCTCTTCTCTTTTGAGGATAGGTGTGGTGGAAACTGTGCTAAAACCAAGTAGTTTGCTACATCAGCAAACCATGGAGAGAGTACTGAGATAGCAAATAGATGTTCATCTGGCATTTGGTCATCCACCATTCCTTCTTCACCTGTAGGCAAATTTACTCTAGACAAAAGGTCAGCAACAACATTTTCTTTGCCAAGCTTATCAATAATGGTCAAGTCAAACTACTGTAGTAAAAGCAACCATCTAATAATGTGAGCATTTACATCCAGTTTGTTCATTAAATATCTAATTGCAGCATGATCATTGTGCACAAAAGTTTGATAGCCTGTGATATAATGTCTGAATTTGTTTAAGGAATGCATGACAACTAGGAGTTCCTTCTCGGTCACCATATAGTTTAACTCTGCCTTTGACAAGTTTTTGCTTATAAAGTATATGGCATAAGGTAACTTTTCATCAGTTTGTCCCAAGGCTGCTCCTATTGCTTTGTTCGAGGCATCTGTGTGAATGTGGAAAGGTAGGGCCCAGTTTGGGCCTCTCAGAATTGGGGTAGTCACGAGCTTGCTCTTCAAGGTATCTAGGGCCTCTTGACAATTTTCCAACCATATGAACTCGACATCTTTACCCAAGAGGCCAAACAAAGGAGAGGCTAGCTTGTTAAAATCTTTAATGAATCTTTGGTAATACCCAGCTAAGCCTACGAAACTTCTGACATCTCTTGCCTTTTGAGGAGGTGGGACCCTTTGGATGATGGAAATTTTGTTGGGGTCCACCTACAATCCTTATTGAGATATTGCATCAACTAGCACGGTCCCTTAAATCATCCAAAATTCACATTTTTCTGGACTGAGGGACAGGTTCATCTCAATACACTTATATAGAGCCTTTCCTAGGTTAGATAAAGCTTCCTGAAAGTTAGAGCCATAAGGATTAAAGTCATCCATGTATATCTCTACTGCATCATGAACTAATTCAGAAAATATACTCAGTACCTCTTTTTGGAAAGTGGCTGGAGCATTACAAAAACCAAAAGGAAGGACCCGATATGCAAAGGTACCCCAAGGACAAGTGAAAGTGGTCTTATCTTGGTCTTCTGGGTTGATTTGAATCTGATTGTACCCGCTAAACCCATCTAGGAAAGAGAAAAACTTTTTCCCTGCCAGACCGTCTAACACTTGATCTATGAAAGGTAAAGGAAAATGGTCCTTTTTAGTGGCTTTGTTCAATTCCTGATAGTCAACACAGATTCTCCACTTACCATTTTTCTTTGGCACCAGCACTAAAGGAGAGACCCATTCACTATCAGAGATGGGATAGATGAATCCTGCATCAAGCAATTTCTGCAATTCTTCCTTAACAATATCTTTAAGTGTTGGATTCATCCTCCTTTGAGGCTGCTTGACTGGCTTGCAATCCTCCTTGATGTATATATGATGAGTACATACTGATGGGTACACTCCCTTCATCTCCTTATAACTCTAGGCGAAGGAATCTAGGTGTTTTCTCAGCAAGCTACACAGTTCCTTCTCCTGGGAAGTGGATAGGGATGGATTGATTTTCAAGGTTCTTTCTGGGCCAAACTCTATGTTCTTAATATGGAGAGGAGTGGAGTCAGTCACACAGAGATCAGTTGAGGAGTTGTTTTGGGTTTCTCTTACTATGTCCTCTAATGGTGATACACTGGAAGGTGGATTCTGAATCCGATTTTCAATCATATCATCCTCATCTTGTGGTTTTCCCCCCATGGTGATTTCTAATACACAAAACAATGTAGAATAGACTTCATCCTCATCTTCCTCCTCCAACCAGAGAGGTAGATCATGTTCTAGCAAGATTTTGGCAGGAGGATATAGGATTAACTACTTGGACATATGCCCATTCTTTATAGTCATGTTCCTGGCTCAACAACTAATGTAGGCATCAGCGGTAGCCAACCAGGGTCTTCCCAGAATGAGAGGATGCCCAGTGAGCTTTGCCTTTGGCTGGAGAACTAAGAAATCAGCAGGGTAGTCCCAAGAATCAAAGGAGACTATCACATCTTCCACAATCCCCTCAGGGGTCATGGTGGAGCGGTCTGCAAGCTGTAGCACAGTTGTGGTCTTCCTCAAGGAGCCCTGGAGGTTGAGTTTGAGCATTGTGTCCTTTTTCATCACATTAATGGCAGCTCCCAGATCAATCAAGGTGTGTGGGATCATGGTTCCATTGATGTGGACATCAACTACTGGGCTTCCAGGGTCCAGATATTTTGGATAGATTACATGACCTAACATTAAGTCAGACAGTTGCCCTATGACATTGATGGTTGGGGCATCTCTCTTGCGCCTTCCTGGATGCCTAAAGCACTTCTCTTTAATCAACCTATTATAGATAGGCACATCTTTTATGGCTTGAAGAAGTCGTATCTTCACACATAAATGTTTAAATTCTCCCAGGAGTTTAGTTTCTTCTGGGGTAGGCTGGACTATTGCAGATAGTCTCTCAGGAAAGGGTAGATTTTCTTTAGGTTTTCTTTCCTCTTTATCTTCCTCAACCTCCCTAGGTGGAGGCTAGCTATCTGGGAGAACTTTCCCAGATCGCAAGTTAATTTCCTGAATCTCCATAGCATAAGTCGAGCATGATGGCTCCCCACTATACACTTGTTGAGCTTGTCTATTGTTCGGGTTCGGATTTGGTTGGGCAAGCATTTGGGGTTGCTTTGGTGGAGCAGGAGGTAACAGTTGTGGTTGGGTAGGTGGTTGAGGCAAAAGAGTGGGAGGAGAGTTGTATTGGGGTCTCCACCCCTGATGAGATGCATTCCGTTGAGGCTGCAGCTGAGCATAGGATTGAAATGAATGGGTGGCTGGTTGGGCATGATATGGAGATGTGAAGGACCAAGGAGGAGGTGTGGACCGGGAAGGATGAGTAGGGGGGTCCCAAGAAGGTATGGAAGTGACTTGTTTGGGGTTGTAGTATGCCTGAGATGTCCTTGCATTCCCTGCTGATATGGTCTAGGTCCATGCGGTCTCCTTTGGTTTATGTAATAGAGCTATTCAGTGACTCCCTTAGCCTGTTGATATACAACTTTAAGTCCAGGTAAGGAAGGGCACTTGTATATAGAATGATTTTCTTCACAGACTGAACAAATTTCTATAGAGTTCAATGGGCATTCATTCCTAGGATGCCTCCTGGTGCATCTAGGGTAAAAAATGTCCAAAGCTCTCTCTGATTCCTCTTATTTCCTTTTGATATGTAAGGTATCCATTTAGATGGCAAGAGTCTATAGCATCTCACTCTTGAAGTCTTCCAGCATGTTTCCAATTTCTACTTTAATGGATGAGCTAGAGGAAGAGGTACTGGCTATGGGTTGACTCCACCTACCTTTCTTTCTGGCTGCTCTAGAATGGTTCCTAAAAACAGTCTTTATGTCCTCATAGGATAGTTGGTAGATGTCTCCCCCGGTCAGTAAATGGAGGGTGTCTAAAAGATCTTCCCAAATGCCCCTGAGCAGGACCAGCTTCAGAGACTCAGGGTCAAGTGTACACCTGGCCCTTTTGTAACTAAGCTGAAACCTCTCTTCATAGTCCTCCAGGGACTCATCACTTCCTATGGTCATTCATAAAATTTCTTCTTTAGTATATTTTGACCTAGGATAGTCTCGATACTTGTTGTTAAAGGCTTGTTCCATCTGAGCCCAAGTTGTGATGCTATTGCCAGGTAATCCCATGAACCAGCGCAGTGCCACATCCTTGAGAGTAGAAGGGAATAGTTTCAACTTTTGCTCATCCTCTGCATAGTCATAGGTTCGACAGATAACAGAAAAATCCAACAAAAAGGTGTCAGAATATTTTTTAGTCATACCATGGAAATGAGGTAGGGCGGAAGGGCTTATATTCTTCATTTTGGTGTCCCCATCAGTCTCCCGAATGGGAAAGGTACCCTCTATTCTCTCTCCATCCCCCCTAGCATTTCTGTGTTCAGCAATTGGCTCCAAAGGAATGTCTTCTTCTTCTTCTTCTTCCCCTATAGGTTCTTCAAATATGTTTGGCTATTTACCTAAGGGTACTTCTTGATCACAGCCACCGAAGTCGAGAGAAGGTTGGCTGTGTGAAGCAGTGGGGGTGTTAGGCAAAAATTTTCTTGAGTTATCTCTATTCCTACGAGGAATGAAAGGAAATATTTTTGGTTGGTTTTTGTTTCTTTTTCCCCACATTGAAAGTACCTACAAAACTGAAATTGATTGAACAAAAAAAATTGCAACTAACTAAAATGAACTTGCTGAAATGAAATTTACAGAATTGAAGAGGAAAGCAAGGAAATGTAGAACTAAAGGAAGAGAATGACTAGTCTACTCTTGCTGAAATGAAATTTGCTGAATTGAAAAGGAAAACAAGGAAATGCAGAACTAAAGGAAAAGAATGACTAGTCTACTCTTGCTGAAATGAAATTTGCAGAATTGAAAAGGAAAGCAGGGAAATGCAGAACTAAATGAAAAGAAGGACTAGTCTACTTTTTTTGAAATAAACTATTAACAGAATGTTGCAATAGAAAATAGAAGAAAGCAGTAATCACAGAATACTCTAATGCTTCCCCAGCAATGGTGCCAAAAAGATGGTGAGCACCAGTATTGCAGCAATAATGCTACAACTCCTGGGCTGCCTACTTTACTCTTATCAACCGGTAGTTCGTAACAAACTTGGAAGCAACGGTGCTGTATGCACAAGTATTAGTTCTTACTACAGGTTGTCACTTGGTCAGCTGACGCAAGATCACTAGGAGCTCAAGCCAACTTCTATGGATTTTGGAAGAAGCTCTATATGTGATGAAAGGAGAGAAAGACTACTCTACAGATACTACTCTAACTGCAGAAATGAGAAAGACTGAAATGTAAAGCAACCCAAGTAAATCCTAATTAACCAACTAATCCTACTTTTGCAGAAAGCACTATGTAAACCATGAAAAGAATGCCATTATCTATTCAAAGAAGTAAACAACATCTAACTAAGCTATTTCTGGAAGTAAATGAGCAAAAACCATCTTTTTGGATTTTCATGTATTTTTATGTGAATTTGACATGTATGTAATTTATTGTTTGTGAATGTGGCAGCGAATAGGTGGTGTTGAAGGGAGGTTTTGGGACTTGAGAAGATGTACGATGGTGTGGTTGGGTCCTATGAGGTCTCATGTGGCCTTCTGGAGGCTTTTCCCACACTCGGCCTTCAAAAGAAAGCCTACAAGAAAATCTACAAGAGGAAAAACAACGTTCTACAAGGGGCCTACAGGAGGAGGTCGAGAGCAGTTTTGGCTATTTTTAGGGTGTGAGAGTGGGTGGAAAAGGTGGATGAAGGTTGGAATGAGGTATTAGGGTGCCTAGGGTCTACCAAGAATTAGTAGGAGAGAGAAAGATGATTGGATTTGCTCCAGGAGAGAGGAAGAAATTCTATGGAAAATGCATGAAACTAAGGCAGAATTGAAGGGAGACTTGGGTGACCTGTAGGGCACAGATCAGATGGAGGATGGAATGGCTGCTAGGTTTGCCTACTACTAGAAGAGATCTGCTACATAAACAACTAACAGTCAAACAATATGATCAAGCAAGCAAGGAAAGAAGTGCATCTAGGAAAATAGAGTCTTGCACCAAAATAGTCTAACTATGATCTATGAAAGTAAATACTGAGGAATGTTGTAAGAAAAGAAAGCATGAAAGAATACTATTGCAAATAAAGAAGTGAGCATGATGAAGAAGTTCTGAAACAAAGCAAACTAGACGATTAACCAACTAAAGAGTTGCAAACACTAGAAGTCCTATGAATGAGGAAAATCTGTGTTTTTGGGGCAACAAGAGGGTCTTTGCCTCAAATCATGGTCCCAAAGGGAGGAAGAGAGGCCAAGGCATTGTTTCTAGCCTTTTGAATCTTTTCTTTATCTCTACTTAACCTGCTACGGAAAGCACAAATGGAAGCAAACTATTGAATCATCAAAAGCAACCTATTCTTAACAATAAAAGAAATACATCTAATAGCAACCTGATCTAAAAAGCAAAATAAAACATACAAATAAAAGTAAAGAGGAGATTGGCTGCTTAGATTGGGCCCTAACCCAAGAGCTTCAGCCCTCTGAGGTAACTCAGTGCTGACTCAAAAAGGATTCCATCTTTATTTCAAAACAATAACAAGATTACATGAAACTGTCACACAAATAATAAGCTCGCAGTTGAGCAGAGTTTACATAAGAAAAAATACAACAAAAAACTGACCCTAGTGACACCCTAGGCCTCTCTACTTATATAATTGAAGCTACCAACATCTTCCTAAAAATCAGGGAGGCTTGGCTCCCAAAACTTGAGATAATCATTAGTCATCCTCCACTTGCTCGGTTGCCTTCTAGTGCATGACTTGGCTGCTTGTACTCCGATATGAATGAAGGGGAATTCGAAGTGAAGAGTAATAAATGAGGTGGATTCCCTCCTATAAGTCCTCCCCTTTGTCCACTTTGAGTTATTGCTGCCATTTGTCCGCTGGATCTCTAACTTTGACCCAAATATTCATCAATAATCTACATTAAACACATGTTAGACCACATGGCATCATAACTAACTCAACTCACTCTATAAGCATAACTATAATCAGAAAATCATGTAATAAGCTATGATAATGGTTGATTTGACTAGGTTAGGAGGCAAAATGAGCCCATATAATTACCCATTTATGAGGCTCATTATCATGTCAGTTGAGCCAAGCCCTCAAATGTTACGATGTGAAGATAGAAGAGGATGAGGAGGAGCCCAAAAACATCAATATTTCGGAAATAGAGGGGAGTCACGAGGTTCACAAACCAACAATCGAGGACCTCGACATCACTACACCACTTAAGAAAAAACAAGTGAACATTGGTATGGAGGAGGAGCCGAAGTATGCAATGCTTGGGGACTATTGGGATGATGCCACAATGGAGAAGGTCGTCGAGGTATTACAAGAATATAAAGACTTATTCCCGACCAAAATCAAGGAGCTAAAAGGGATCCTCGGCGACCTAGGAATAATGAAGATAAATCTGAAGCCGGACGCGAAGCCAATCAAGCAGTGGCCTTATCAGTTGAATCCAAAATGTAAAGCAAAGGTCCGCAAGGAGTTGGACAAAATGCTTGCAGCAGGAATAATTGAACCAGTGGGGGAATCTGACTGGGTAAGTCCTATGGTTGTATAGGAGAAGAAACAGAAGGAAGAGATTTGCATCTGTGTGGATCTGAAGAAGCTCAATGATGCATGTGTCAATGATCCATTCCTAATGCCATTTACAGACGAAGTACTAGAAAATGTGGGTGGACAGGAAGCTTACTCCTTCATGGATGGTTTCTTGGGGTACCACCAGATCAAGATTGCATTGGAGGATAGGAGTAAAACGAATTTTGAAATCGAATGGGCCTGGTTTTAGTACACTATGATGCCCTTTGGATTGAAGAATGTGCCAGCAATATTCTCGCGCATCATGGTAGCTGCGTTCAAGGAATTTATATATAAGTTCTTGGAATTATATCCTGATGATTGGACCATATTTGGGCTAGTTAAGAAACATACCGCGAGCTTACAATTAATGTTGGATATGTGCTGACGACACCAGATTGCACTAAATCTAAAGAAGTGTACTTTCCTCATCCCCTTTGGGAACTTGCTCGGCCATGTGGTCTGTAGGCAAGGCCTCATGGTGGACCCGGCAAAGATTGCTGTCATACTCAATCTGCAAGCGCTGTGAAGTGTCAAGCAGCTGTGTGCCACACTGGGACACACTGGTTACTATCGAAAGTTCATCAAGAGCTACGCACAGATCATGGAACCGATGGAACAGTTGTTGAAAAAGGATGCTACTTATTACTGGAATGAGGAATGTAACAAAATTTTGGAAACACTCAAGGAAAATATGGCATCAGCTCCAATCTTGGTCTTTCCAACATGGGACATCGAATTTCATGTGCATGTTGATGCGTCGTGTATTGTGTTGGGCGTAGTACTGACACAGGAAGGAGTGGAAGGAATTGAACACCTGATCGTGTTCGCAAGTCAATGATTGTCCAAAGTTGAGAAGAACTACTCCACTACAGAGCATGAGGGATTGGTGATGGTATATGCGCTCCAGAAATACTGCCACTACCTACTCGGAGGACACTTTAAGATTTATATTGATCACTCTGCACTAAAATACCTAGTGAATAAGCCTATGTTGGGGGGGCGCATTTGTAGATGGTTGTTGTTATTTCAAGAATATGATTTTGAAGTCATCGTAAAGCCAGGACGTCTAAACATAGGCCCAGATCACCTGTCCCGAATTGAGAATGGTGAAGAACCCACAAACCTAGAGGAGGGACTACCTGATGCAAAACTCTATGCAATGCACGTCGTGGATGGCCACTTTGAGGATATTATCCAATTCTTAACCACTGGAACCACACCATAGGGGTATTTGGTTCAACAAAAGAAAGAACTGGTGATACGGGCTGCTGACTTTACTGTCATTGCAGGGCACCTCTACAAAATGGGAAATGATGAAATATTACGCCGCTATGTACCAGAATTTGAGTGCGGACAAATCCTTGCCAAAGCACATTGGGGGGTTGCAGGAGGAAATTATGTCAGACGCACCACAGCACAGAATATTCTTCGCGTAGGACTATGGTCTCCAACTCTACATCAAGACTCAAAAGCATACTGCCGGGCCTGCGACGTATGTCAACGAACTAGGAAACCTTCGTGAAGGGATGAAATGTCGCTCAAGCCACAGCTAATGATGCAACCATTTGAGAAATGGGCAATCAATTTTGTGGGGCCTATCACACCTCCAAGAAAGATGGAGGTGCGCTATATCATCACCGCGACAGAATACTTAACCCGATGGGCGGAAGCATAGCTGGTTAAGAAATACACGGCCACTACAACTATGAAGTTTTTGTTCGAGAATGTGTTAACATGATTTGGATGTCCAAAAATCCTATTGAGTGATCGCGGAACGCACTTCCTAAATGAAACTATCAGTGCACTCACGAAGGAGTTCCAGATATATCATCATCAAAGCACACCAAACCATCCACAGGCAAACAAAACCATTGAAGCTTTCAACAAGATCTTGGATACTCCATTGACAAAGGTATGTAATGCGCAGCGGAACGATTGGGATTTGTGCATACCCGTTGTGCTATGGGCATATCGAACAATGTGCAAGAAGCTGATGGGCTAGACGTCTTTCTGGTTTGTCTATGGAAAGGAAGTCGTCATGCCAATGGAGTACATTGTACCCAGCTTGCAGATAGCAACAACGACAGATATGGCAGAATGAGCGGCTTTGGAAGAACGGATCGCGCAACTGGAAGAACTTGAGGAGGAACGGTTTCTGGCATGATTCCATCAGCAGGTACAGAAGCAGTAGGAAAAATCTTGGCATGATCGCCATATCAAGATACGCACGTTCAAATAAAATGATATAGTATTACTCTACGATAACAAGTTCGAGAAATTCCTTGGAAAGCTCCGAATGCATTGGTTGGGACCCTATGTAGTACAAGAAGTCATAGATGGGGGCACAATCCAGCTTGCCAAGCTAAATGGAGAACCTTTCCCAGGTAGAGTAAATGGCAGTTGCCTAAAGCTCCACATGGGTGGGCTGACCACATGACTAACTGACTGAAGGACAGTCTCACCGCTCTAAGCAGTTGAAAGAGAGCGCAAGATGTTAAAGTAGTCTATGGGGAAGCTGCGAGACAATCAAGGGGCGCGTAGACTTGGTATGTCACCAGGGGCACGGTTGTGCGAAAGGTCTTGTGCTACTACATGGACAAGTAGAAAGGTGACCGTTGCTGACACTATTCATGACAAGATGTCTGAGTTATGGCACAAGGGAGCGGACGACAGGCAATTAAGAGATGCAATACAAGCCAGATCTGGAATGATCTACCATAGGCTTAACATTACAGCACAAAAAAAGCAGGGAACCGACAAATTTTAATTTCGAAATGCTTATAAATCATAGGGGGACATCCACCAAACGATCTGCAATTTTGAGGAAAGTAAGCTATTGTGCCTCCCCACCGAGATGGAGTTGTTCATTATTTATGCTCAAGGAGTAAGCCCAAGGGTTGTGATATGGCCAATGGAGATGTAGGAATTTCTGGATCGTATGGTGTCAATGGTCGCGAGAACCACGCAGAGTTCAGCACCACTGGTAGGGGATGTGCCGAAAAGTCTTAGCCATGAAGCAGAACTGGTCTGGATGCCGTTGCCCACCCCATGGGCTAGCCAGTGAGCCATCAAAGATAAGGGAAAGCCTGTGAATACGGAGCCAAACGATGGAATTGCGGTTAATAGTTCATCTCCTATACACCTTGAAGATTGGGATCTCATGGATAGCAACAATTGTCTTGCAAAATTGCAACACAAGCTGCAGCAGACAATGCGTATAGGCAACCAGAAATTGGAGACTTGCTGCGTTGGCATGAAGAATTCCCATACATGGCACCCCAGCTAGAGCTAAAATCCTATGAGGGGGTGCTCTGTGTTAACTAAGTAGAGTAGAATGAGCATCATCGGTTGCGCGAATTAGTGAAGGCAATGGAGCAGGAGCTAGTAGAAGAGTTGCAAGAGATAAAGAGGGAGTAGTAGCACGAAGTGTGTCACTCACAGGGATGGTGGACCGTGAAGCCTAGGTAGTGTGTATCGCCGCACCGATGGGTGACTCGAGACGAGTCACGATGATTGTGTTGGGAGCCTGTTGGGTAGCGGAGGCCCCACGTAACAGTTTTGTGGCTTAAAGCCTAGAAGTTAGGGAAATAATATTGTAAATCTCCGAAATGAGCAGAGTGAGAAATGTAATAGGTCAAGTCAAAGGGTTGTCTGCCCAAAAATAATATAGAATAATAAAAAGTAATTCAGTCTGCCCATGGTCCGCGGAGCATGGGAATGTATAAATAGAGCGAGGCTCTAAGGGTAGAAGGCAGTTAAGTTTTGTTTTTATCTTGATGATTATGGGTTTTTGAAGGAAATATTCTGTGTCTGTAAGTACGAGTCAAGAGTGTTGATAGAGAGATAGAGGCTCCGTACCTATGTGCGCAGAGGCCTGGTAGAGTCTGCAGTTGTGTGTGTAGACCCCCACAGCTGAGTGCACAAGGTAGATCTAGTTGTATTGACGGAAGATATTAATAAACATAAGTTATTTTCTAAAATATCGTGGATCTATTGTGTTCTGGTTTATGCATCTTTTATCTGAGCTTATATCTCTTTATAATTGTGCACACTGGGTTTTATTGTTAAATGTTTGCTTAAAGACTATAACAAGAAGATTTGATCTATAATAATTTCCTTAATAAGAAAGTACAGGCCACAAAACGGTTTGCGACCCCCCTCCAGACCACATCAAGGCATCCCAAGGGTGTGGAAACCTGGTTCCAGCACCCTCCCCTACTACCTTGGGTGAGACCACAGTCTGTGCTCTGCGGGCTGTTGTTGAAAGGGCCGATAGTTGTGAGATTTGTTGGGCTAAAACCTCTTCCGAACCTCGGTCAGGGCCCAATAAGCTAACAAGATGAGAGTAGGAAGAGAGACGTATGAACCTAAGGAAGGAGCATTCAAAGTATCCAAAAAGGACAAGGAGCACAAACATCATAAAAATTCTCTAGTTGTGATAAGGAGTTGGTTCAATTAGCTAGCAAACTGAAGCGTGGCTTAGGAAAATATAAAGGGAAGTTTTCTTTTAATTTTTTTGACTATGGAAACATTGGACATTTTTTGTCCAAATTCCATTACAAAGAAAAGGCTGGTAAGGAAAATGATCACAAATTTGGAAACAAATCTAAGAAACATTAGAAGAAAAAATTTTATAAGAAAAAGGGGTTCTATTCCAGAGAGGATATCTTAGCACTAAAGTCAGATAGTGAAAACTCTTCGGAGGATGATTCAGATAAGTATTTACTTATGGATTTTGGAATAGTCTCCAAGAAACAAGGTATTATGGACTCTAAAGAGGAGGAAGAAGAAGGAGTAGTGTACCTTGAAGGTGAACTCATTAATGCTCTTGATGAGTTAAATAAAGAAAGGGAAAAGATTAAGCAGCTGAAGGAACAACTACAATGTGATGAAGAAGGTAGGTATAACTCTAATAATGAGGAGTTTTCTTATCAAAAAGAAAAAAATGAAGAAGCTATCAAGAGAAAATATAGTTTAGTCCTTCTACTCGAAGAAAAATAAGGAACATGTGAGAAACTAGAAGAAGAGAACAAGCAATTAAAATAGGAGTTGCTCAAGTTAAGGAAGGAAACAATCTCAAAGACATGCAAAGATGATATTCTGCCTTTGAAAGTTAAATTGGAAGAAGTTAAACGAAAGGAAGAGGTTCTTCAAGACTTGATCCATGAATGGGAAGAGAGCTATCAAAGCCTTGATGCAGAGGTTGTCTCTCTAAGAACAAATCTTGAGGGAATAAAGACTGCAAAAGGTTTAAATTAAAATATTACAGAAGGCACAACAAAACTAGATCAGATGCTAAATAGTCAAAAGCCATCAGGAATCAAAACAGGTATGGGGTACTCAAAGACATAGGAATATTCTATCGGGAAGATAAACTTCAGGTCCACAGGATTTGAATCACCATATAGCTATGCAAAGAAGCATCAAGGAAGAATCAATGAAGACAAAAGAGCAACAGGGAAAAGAGGATATCATCAATCGAGAACAAATCAATCAGCCGGACAACCAAGGTACCTTCATGCACAAACTCATAAGTATTCCAAAAATAGGAATGCCTATTTATTCTATGGTCATTGTTATAAGTGTCATTTATTTGGACATAAAGCTATTGATTGTAGAAGCATCAAAGTTGAAAGAGGTGAAAATTCTAGATGTAATAAGTATCAAAATTTTAGATCTCAAAACTCTCCTCTTAGAGGTCGAAATGTATTCTCTCACCTCTTAAGCGAAGTATAATGATTCAAATTTAATAATTTTGGGCACAAGGAAAGTGAGTGCAGAAGTAGGTCTAAATACCTATCTAAGTTACAAAATATTAAATAGTCAGTTATCCAAACGAATAAGGGGAGATGGAAATGACAGACTAAAAAGAGCATATCGTGTGGACTTTCTATATCATCCCATAATCAAGAGAACAGATGGTATGTGGATAATGTCTGCTCCCAGCATATGACTAGGGATAAAAGAAAATATATGTCACTAAAATAAAAGGACAGAGGAAACAATGTCACCTTTCGAAACAATGATCTAGCAAGAATTAAAGGTAAAGGCATAGTCAGTCTTGATGAAAAGACAAAAGAAAAAAATGCGATGTATGTGGAAGGTCTCAAGTCTAATATTTTTAGCATTAGCCAAATGTGCGATATGGTTGTGGTGTGACCTCTAGATCTAAGGACTGTGAGATCCACAACATGAAGAGTGGAAAGTTGGTGGGAAAAGAAATCAGAACCCACAATAATGTATATGTGTTTGATGATTCAAGGGTTAACTGTTATTTAAGAAAAATTAAGGAAGCATGGTTGTGGCACAAAATGCTTGGCCATATGAATTTTGACAGCTTTATAAAGCTTAGAAAGATGGGAGATATGAGAGGATTACTAAGACTATCAAGGCCTGATAACCCAATCTGCAAGTCATGCTAATTTGGAAATCAGACTAGGACTCATTTCAAGTCAAAAGAGTTCTCCTCATCTAGACCACTGGAGCTCATTCACACAAATATTTGTGGCCCAACAAGAGAAAAAACCCCAAAAGGAGAAATATATTTCATGTTGTTCATTGATGATTTTACCAGGGCCACTTGTATTGTGCTCTTAAAAGAAAAGTTAGAAGCATTTAAAAAAATTTAAAGCTCAAGTAGAAAATGATAAAGATTTAAAGATAAAATGCTTAAGATCATACAGAGGAGGAGAGTACACTTCAAGAGAGTTTGAAGAATTCTATGAATAACACGACATCAAGAAGCAGTATTTAGTGGTTAGAACTCAACAAAAAAATGGAGTAGTGGAGAGAAATAATAGAACAATCCAGGAAATGGCCAAAGCAATGTTGGATGAATCAGATGTGTCTCACATCTTCTGGGGAGAAGCAACACAGGTAATAGTGTATCTATAAAAAAAAACTCAACTCATATCTAATAGTAATAAAACTCCCTATGAGTTGTGGAAGGGAAGACATGCATCAGTTAAACACCTCAAGGTGTTTGGGAGCAAATTCTTTATCAAAAGAAATGATAAGAATCCTGGAAAGTTTGACTCTCACACTGACGAGGGAATATTACTCAAGTACTCTGCTCGAAGTAAAGGATATAAGTGTTACAACAAGTGGACAAAGAATATTGAGGATTGCATTGATGTGATAGTATATGAAATAAATTCACAACATGAGTTCTTTAAAAGAAATATGAACTTAGGTGATGAAGAAAATATTGATATGAGGTCCGCATATCTAGAAGAAACATATTCACATAGTGAAGTTGAGGAAGCAGGCATGGCTCCAAGGCCAAAGACACCTTCCATATATGTAAATAAAGAACATCCCAAGATTCATATGCTTGGATATCAAAGACATGCTTTTTAGACTAGGAGGAAACTTGTTGGCAATAAAAGTTATGGAAGTTTGGCTCTATTGTCATAGATCGAACCCAGGAATATCAACCAAGAAAGCGAGGACAAGTTATGGGTGAAAGCTATGAATGAAAAAATTGAACATATAGAAAACAATGACACTTGGGATATTGTTACAAGGCATAAAGAGAAAAATTCTATTGGACCCAAATGGGTTTTCAAAAATAAGTTGAACAAGTAGGGTCAAGTAATCAGAAACAAGGCTTGATTGGTCTACAAAGGGTATGCCCAAATAGAAGAGGTAGATTTCGAGGAAACCTTTGAACCAATAGAAATAATGGAAGATGTTAGAATCTTTCTTTCTCTTACTTGCCATAAAAACATCAAGGTATGTCAGATGGATGTGAAGTCTGCATTTCTCATTGGAGATCTAGAAGAAGAAGTTTGCATTGAGCAGCCAAAAGGATTTGTACTCACCACAGATGAAGGGTTTGTATGCAAATTGAAAAAGGCTCTATATGGACTGAAACGAGCTACCTGTTGTTGCTACCTGTTGCATGTAGATTCTATGGATGAATATGACTTTAAAAGATATTCAGGTAGAGCTAACTGATCCTATTCCAATTATGTGTGATAAAGATCAACTTGTAGATATCTTTACTAAGACACTAGCAAGAGAACCCTTTGAATATCTTAGGCAATGGATAGGATTTGTGAATTCTCCTTCCAAATGACTCCATTTTGGTAGGTGTTGGCAGTTACTCAGCATGTGGGGTCAATGGAAGAGTAGGATGCAATGGTTTAGGGGAAGTATTCAAGAAGTATTATTTCCCATTGATGCCAAAGTGGGTGAAGACTATGGGGGAATCAGAGAATAACATGTCCAACATGAGGGGTAGCTTAATCGAAGAATACCATGCCTAGATTCCAAGGGAGCTTATGGTGTCGTAATCAATGCAAAAGGGGGATATTGTTAGACAATTGGTGGTGTATGGATGGCTAGTGGTTGTGATAATGTTGGCATCGATGTCAATTAGGATCAACATGGTGATTGGGAATCGAGGAGGAATCCCATGGTAGCTGCAAGCTTCTGGTAGAGAATAATCATAGTAGCAGTCTTAATGAAAATCCATAAAATGATGACTACTATGGTGACTGGTAGTATAGGCTCACAAGGAATCCTATGGTAGTTGTAGCCTTCATGTAGAGAATCATCACAGTAGTAGGCTTACTCGAAAAGCCATAAAATGATGACTGTGGTGATAGGGATATTAGGGTGAATCCCATGGTTGTTGTAGTGCTCTGTAGAGAATCATCATAGTACATGCTTACTGGAAAAACTATAAAATTATGACTATGGTGGTGTTTCGGGAATAAGTACCCTAGGGCTTTGGGTTAGAACCCCAACAAAGCAGAAGCAAACTACAACAAGAAACACTCATACAACTCAGGAAAAATGCTTATATAATCAAACTACGTAAGAGTGACCATACCCGAATTTCCTTCATTTGAGTAGGTCTCGCAGGGTTCAGACCCTCTGCAACTCCCTATGTTCTTCAGAGTCCCTAAAAATATTTCAATTCAAACATACATAGCAGTATAGAAGTAAAGAATATTCACAAAATTTGACTTTATATCATATAAAAAAATGGTTGATCATACATCAAAACAACATTCATATATGAATTACAACATAATTTGATGCATAAACAAAGTTAATTTTAGAAACAAGACAACATTTATTTTATTGCAGTAAGCTATAAATAACATGGAGATAATTCACCTGAGTCTTCTTCTTCTGACTCCAAGAAAAACTGTCCTCCGAATTTGTCCTATCCCAGTCTTCAACAATCTTCTTCCATAACCAACACCATGATATCTCAAGCAAGAGGGAGAATATCTATAATCAAGGAAACAAGGGTTTCTTGAAGTTTGGGGAAGTGCATGAGGCACAGGGATTCATCAGACTCAATTAGGGATAATCTCAGTATAATAACTCTATCTCTTCTCCTCCTTTAAGCCTTCCCATAGAAGTCTATTTATACTTCTTCCAATTAGTTTTTTAGTTCAGAAACAATTGGGCCATGGGAAATAGGAGGTAATCAACAGGTAAAACCTGTGAACTCCACCCATAATTAAGGAAATTTATTTTTTTAAGTGTTTTAACACATATACGTGAGTTGCGTATTGACTGACCCACGTGTTACACACTTCTATCTCAAGGAAAAGTAGCATACAGGGAATAAAACATTGTTTTTTATATATTTGGACCAGGTTTGGAAGGAGGAGTTGCCCTAGGCCATAAACCAAGCATCAAAAATACCAAGGGTGGTAAATGGTTCTATAACAGATGCCCCCTAATATATGAGTTGAGAAGGGGTACATGATGGACAAAATGTATTAAGTGTATGGAAGGAATCTCGTCGAGACTGAGAAGGACTTCACCAAAATTCAGCCTGCCAAGCCATCAAAAGAGATAAAAAAGAAACTGATGTTTGAGGCGGGCATACCCATGCTCAAAAAAGGTAAAGCATGTCCGCATATCAAGTACAAGCGGATCCAATATGTATAAAATTATAAAGAACTGAAAATACATGATGGATCATCTAATCATAATAAAAAAAGTACATGTCTGAATATCACATATAAGAAGACAATCAATGATGTTGAAGGATGAAGCTGGTCACTGATGTCAAAAACTGATCCCAATAGTACCAAATGAACATGATGGAATAAAATGATACTACATTGCAACTCAGATGCTGACATATAAGATTTCGCTATGAAGAACTGCAACATATAAGGTGGATGGTGTCAA
The DNA here is from genome assembly GCA_031772625.1 of Pinus tabuliformis. Classification (NCBI taxonomy): domain Eukaryota; kingdom Viridiplantae; phylum Streptophyta; class Pinopsida; order Pinales; family Pinaceae; genus Pinus; species Pinus tabuliformis. Next base: position 261,619,218 of record CM062816.1, on the reverse strand, counting down.
CTAGTAGCAACAAAAGCAATTGACAAGTGAACCAAAACATGCTGATGCAACCTGAGGTCTTCACCGACCGCCGCGGTACATTTCTACACAATGGGAATAAATGATCTGAGGTTGACCACGTGAGAAATCATTTGATTACTGGTCATTGATGTATACCTTTAACAAACGCGAGACTACTCACCAATAATCATAATGAGAGTCAAGGTACCCAGTACAATCTAACAAGTGCGAATAAATGAGCTGAAGTCAAACACCTAGAAGAATCTATCAATCAGGGGACAATGATGGTTTCCCACTGTCGATAGTAAAGGAATCTACCACTGATAACTGCAAACCCCAAGGTACTACGAAATGGACTCTAGATCTTTGCCCCAGAGAAAATGAGCTGTAGTCGATAGCAAACGATCCGCTAGAAGGAAGGAATTAAGGCATCCTTCATCAAACTAGCATGAGTGTAACCCGTAGGCCAATAATGTGGAAATAATCAGACGAAAAAGATGTAGTAACCCAACCAAAGCACATTTCCAGCGTACACAAGATATAGCTAGCACACGATAGAAATCCTCTGAACCAACCAATAATGAAAGCTAACACAGAGGAAAGGAATCCACCAATAGGGCCAAATGGAAACCAAGGCACTGCATGAATACCAATGTGTGATAATGAAAGCTAATGTCAAACACAAGGGAAACCACTCAGTCAAAGACCCATGATACTGATCGATGCTGAGCACAAGGTGACCTATCAATAATGAAAATAGGGCCAGGGTGTAGCTCTAGGCCTGCCCTCAGAAGCAATATGTTGTCGTTGATAAGGATAAAACCCACCAACAAGAAGTCAATGGAGACATTCTCAAAATGGCACGAGCAAAAGACCAATATAATTGATGTGATGACAAACATGGCACTGACAACCAAGGATGGCCAACTGAAAAATAGCTCAATAGACATAGCAGAGAGGTTGACTCAGGCTTACTTCCCTTGAACAAAAGCACAACTCAATGATGACTATATGGTAGCATATGATAACTCTGTATAAGTTCCTCATGCAAGAGGCATGAGAAAAATCTCCATATGATTGGAAGAGGTAACCAATTGGAGGAGTACTGACTCAATAACAAGGTTAAGGCGTACCTATGTCAAACTAAATCCCGCCCAAATGGAGGAGAGACTTTATTTTGATTACTTTGTTCAAGGGCGACACGACTGACTCTAGCTGCCAACAAAATATGGAAATGTTGTCACATTTCTGCTCTTTTTGAAATATATAACTTTTTTTGTCTTTTTCTTTAAGCTGGAAAAAGAATAAGAGAATGTTATAGTATAGTGGAAAGAATAAGTGTTAGAGAAACAGATGATCTAGTTCCTCGGAGGGGAATATTCCTATGCTCAATGTAGGGAGGCGAAACCAGTCAAGGACACTCAAAGGGATGCTCTTTCCAAGGGTAAAAGGATGCGTCAAGTTGCAGAAGCTAAGTGATTGCATGGTTGATTTTGTAGAAGACATGGTCAAATAAGTGGCTTAACATGAGTCCAAGGGAAGCCAGCTCAATGCCAAAAGGCACAAATAGTCAAAATTCAATGCAGTAGTATAACTCAACACAAAGAAGCTGTTATGAAACCATCTCAAGAAAATATAGAAAAGATAGATCAACGCCTTAGAATTCAGCCTCTTCGAGGGGGCAACCTCCTTTACATTACATAAATGAACAATTCTTGGATGATACAAATGACAAAACCTCCTTTCTATATATAGGAGTCTAAGGAGTCACAATATAATCCAGCCGACCTAACAATAATAATATAAAGCCACAAAAATAACAATAGAGGGATTCTATGGGGCACAGAAATAACAATATGGGGGTAATAGGGGCGCAACAATATAAATAAGGGGTATAACTACAATAGTAATGGGGTAATCACTAGTATTATAGGGACCCAACATGCCCCTCTCCTTCAAAAAAGTGTTGTCCTCAACACTTGAGCAGTTTTGGATACTTCTGCATAAAATTCTCATCCTCCCATGTGGAATCTTCAGCGGATAAGTTCTTCCACTTGATAAGATACTCTGAAATTGATCGATTTCGTAGCTGTCGAGTTCTTGTTTCTGTGACTGCTTCCGGTTCCAATATAATTTTTCCTTCTTCGTCAAGTTCTGGCAATATTGTTTGAACTGGGAGCTTGTCACCTATAACCTTCTTTAAACATGAAACATGGAAAACTGGGTGCAATCGAGAAGCTGCAGGAAGCTCCAATTTGTATGCCATAGTACCAATCTTTTCCAACACCTTGTACGGACCATAATACTTTGGTGATAATTTATTGTCCTTCTTAGCTTGCTTTAGGGACATTTGCTTATATGGTTGTAGCCGTAGGAATACCCAATCACCTACATCAAAACTTCTTTCACTGCGATGTTGATCTGCCTGTTGTTTCATTCTATTTTGTGCCAACACGAGGTTATCCTTTAAGAGTTAGAGGACTTGTTGTTGATGTTCGATGTGATGTTCCACTGCCTGAACCTTAGAATTTTCTCTTAAATATGATGTGATTGATGGTGGTTGGTGTTAACACCCAGGTTGTTCCCTTTGACTCCCAAGGGAATACGGCCGAGGTAACCACTAACCAATCTTTGGATTACAGTTTCTAGCCAAACTGTAATCAGAGAGGGCTCTCTCTTTATGATTTGTCTCTGTTTTGATAGTATTTTAGGCTAGCTATAATGTTCAGGGTTTTGTTTTATGTTTTGGTTGAGGGATGTCTTCTGCATCTAAGGTGTAAGTTTTCAGGCAGTATTAGTCCATTGGGCAATGGAGTCTGTGGCTACAGGTTGTCTGAAATATTGAGTTGAGTTGCTGAAACTGCAGGGCCATTTAAATATCTCATGGAACAAATCTGAAATTGTGATTATGAGGTGTGTTCAACCAATGAAAGGCAATTAAGAATTTTCCACTAAGCTGCGTGTGAGAAAGAGATATGTTGCACAGGAGCAAACTTGAATTCCTGAAACAACAATCACTGTGAAAGCATATAGCTTGAAAGTGCAGCAATTGAGAATTACACTTTATGACTATAACTGAAGAAAACACTTATAATAGCATAAATTGAGTTCAGGGTATCCTGTGAATAAATCCAGGAACTATTCTTTTTCTTTGCTATTAACTATGAAACATAGAAGCATGACTGAGCTATGAAAAGATAAAAAAAACACAGAACGAGAGTTTGAAGAGGACTTATTGTGCCATGAAACACGCAGGAATCCTGTAACATTCAGAAAAACACCACAATGACTCAGATAACGTAGAGCTTTGGAAATTCCATCAGCTTTTGTATTAACAGTCTGGAAATTTACAGCATAAGAAACTCTTGAAGAGAGATCAACAACAACCCCTGCAAGATTATGCGAGGGGGGAATATATACAATCGGTCATACAAAATATCTGGAGCATTGAGTCATTTTAGAAATGAATACGTTCACCAACTTTTCAAGATAGTAGATAAGAAAGTTATTACATCATTGAATACAAAATAAGTGCTCTTTATGTATGTCAGAAGATATTTTGACCTTTGGAGGCCACTGAGTCAGTCTGAACGTTCTACTTTAATTCTGGAAAAATGTGCCTTTATGGCTGTCGTGCTGTAGTTTTTTGGCCCTGTCACCTGTAGCTGTCAATCTTGCTTTATTGGCCGATTATTTCTGCTGAGTTGGCCCAGCCTTTTCCTTTTCATGCATGCTGGTTTTATCAAATTTTCCTGTGCATGATCACGTATGAATTTAAATGAAAATTTGATTTACAGGCTCTGGTTTATAATATCAACTGTATCATTTTAGTCCAGTATTTCTGTGTGGGCAATTGATGTCTCAGAATTTCCTCTAATGTCTCATCTGCCTCTGTGTATTTGTAGAAGTTGGGAGGCACTTCAAACAGATGTTTGATCTCATCCATGATAAAAAATAAGTTTTCTACCCTGTTGTAGAGACTTTGTCCTGTTGCTGGCCCTGTTTCCTCTGAGGTGCTGGGCCTTCCAGTGATCTGATTTGTGGCGAATGTGTTGACCCTCTTGGCATACTGCTCATGTGTAAGTAGCCTTCCTGCGCTGTTCAGTAAGCCAGGGAGACCTCTGTTTTGCATTGCCACAAATTTGTCAATGAATCTATTGACCTCTGTCTGCATGTCCTAGGTCCTTCTTTCTAGTGTCTGCACCAGGCTTCTTAGTGTTAGGACCCTCTTTATTAACAAAATAGTCTCAGTCCTGTTGGAGATTCCCATAGTTGCTAACTGAGCACTTGTTCTGTTGTTAAGCACATTGATCATTCTATTGGCAACCTCAGGCATATTGCCTAGAGATGCCCTAGCTCTTTGGATTTCCCTGTGTGCTTTTGCAATGAGCTCCAACTGCTCATGAATTGTCTCAATATATTGCCATTGATCAGTGATGGATTGGCCAATATTGGCCCATAGCACTGTCTTGAGCTCAGCCACTACTTTATCCAGTGTGAGCTCCTTCTCCAGCTCCTTTATCCTTTCTTTGAGAGCCTTTATCTCTCTTCCTTTCTCAGCCACATTTTGTTTTGATTTATCATATTTTTCATTTACCTTGGCTAAAATCTCCCTAGCCTCATTTAGTTCTGTCATTTGGGCTTCCAGGGCCTGAATCTCATTTCTCAGCTTTTGCATGTCCAGGCTTGGGGCCTGCTCTGTTGTTGGTGTTGGTGCTGAGGTAGAAGGTGCTGCATGTTCTGTTCAAGGTTAATTATTTATGGAGGAGGCTGAGATGTTTGACCTCCTTCCTTTTGCTGTAATGCTGCTTGCAATGCTGCCTGTGCAGCCTCTGATTCTCCCAACTTCTCTTGTGTCTGGATCAGCTGTTTGTATAAAGACACCAGCAAAGCTGCCGCATCTTGATCATGTCTCAGCTAGGCAACTTCTTCCGTTTGAGGGTTAATAGTTGCTGGGACTTTGATCCTTTTCCTCAATTCTGCCATGTCTGCATCCCTCAATTTCAATAATGCTTGTATGCCCTTGATGTCCTTGGGATCATGCCCAATCTCTATGATTATATCTTCTAAGGCCCTGATCCTGTTGTCCTTTGCTTGAGAGGATGCTCTCTCCAACTCCAGTTGGGCAGTGGTGTTGTTTAGGCTATTTTCTAGCCTTTAGTTCACCAAAGTCTTGTCTGCCAAGGAGGCATACACCATCTCACCCGTTTGCTTGTGTAGTTCAATCTGATCCATCGGGTGGATGTCCTTGGCAAGGACCTCAAGATTGGTCCTCAAGTAGTCTGCAGGGGACTGTGGTTGCAATGCAGTTGGCATGAAGTGACTCATGATCATTTTGCCTTCATTAACATCATATGCAGACATTAGTCTTTGCTGGTTAGTGGGAGCCATTTTCAACAAATGATTATATAGCTGTATTTTTATTGGCTCATTCCTACTCTTTATGTCAATGAAATGATGTTTGATGCTCAGTTCACCTTCTCTCTGCTAGCTTGAGGAGCTGACTTCTCCTCCCACTATCCTCTCTTGTTCCTGCTGGAAGGAACTTGCTGAGGCCTCCATACTTGGTGGGCCCATGCCCAAAGATTGCCCCATAGGAATTTCCTCTTCTGAAAGGGGATTCATTCTGTGTCTTTTCTCCTCTTGAGTTGTTGTTGTTGTGAGGGGAGTCTCTCTGTCCCTCTTTCTACTTATATTCTCCTTTTGTGGGGTTTGGAGGATTGAGGCTTCAGCTGTTGTTTCCTGCCTAGGAGGCACAATTTGTGGTGGCTGCTGCTCAGTGAAAATTGGGGCCTCAGCTGCCTTTTCTTGTTGTAGTGGCTGCTCTTTCTCTTGCTGCCCCTCTTGTGGCTGTTGTACCTGTTGTTGCTGCTACTGTACCTCCTCATGAGGTGGCTGTTCTGGTTCCATTTCCTTTTCCTTGCCTTTGGTAAAGGTTTGCTCAGTAGCTTTGGCTGCTTGCTGATTTGCTGTGGAGGAAGAGGCAGCTGCTCCCGCTTGAGTGCTTGGAAGAGTAAACACCTGTGAACAAAGCTCTAGGTCAGCCACCTTTTTCAGATTTCTTAGTGCTCTTTGATTTAACTCTTCTTGTGTGAGAGGCTCCTCTAAGGTTCCTCTCCTCTACTTTGTTTGATTTGCATACTTTTCTATATGAGGAGTCCTTACGTGGTCATAACTGGCTGGCCTATATTTGACCCTTCTTAGGCTTATGAAGTGACCAGGGTCATATGGTTTCCAAAGGAAACTGGTTTGCAAGCCAAGGGATTCTAACATTCTATCCGCCTCTTGCCAACCTTCCTCCCTTTTGTTGTAGATAAAGTGGCCTAATTGGTTCCTGACCTTGAGCTATTCTTTCTTTCCTCTGCCACATCAGCATTCCCAAATTGCGTGAAGTATTCCAGGGCAAACAATCTCATGGGCACATATTTGGGCAATCTGTATGGGGGCAACTCACACCCATATATCCTTATAACTGTGTGGTTCTGGTAGAAGTACCAGTCCCCAATGCTGTATAATTTAGACAACTGAAGTACCCTTTGCATCTCATCAGTTAGTCTTGGAGGAGGTGAGCTCATCATCAGAGACATGGCTGGGTGGATGAAGAGATCTATGAACTCACAGTAAGTATATGGAGAGTGAGATCTGCAGTGGAAGGCAGAGGACCAATAGACCACTAACCTTGGATTGCCTTGGGCATCCACTCTTTTCACAGCAAAAGAAAACTTTTCATGTTGATAATATAGGATTAAGTGGTAGATGTAAGAGATGTATTTGAACACCTTTTCTCTTGCCAAGTTCATCAACTGCTCATGTATTTTATCAGAGATGTAGGTGGCATAGTCATAGCAGATTGGAGACTTGCCAGGAGAGAACATGAGCATGATCACCAGCACAGTTTCATCAACAAATTCAATTGAATTATAGCCCAAAATGGGACTAATCATGTCTGCAAGATCTCTGCCCAATTGGTTGAGGTATACTTGGTTAAGAGGAGGATACTTCACAGTGTCAGAGTCAATGTACAGCTGATTGAGTTTGGTGACCTGAGCATCTGTCAATCTAGCTCCTTGATTTATCAAATCTATTAGTGATAAAGGAACTAATTTCTTCTCAGTCTTGAAGTGCAGCATCTCTTTGATAGCTTCAGGGGTGATATAGAAAAAAACTGAGCCTAAAGGGTCAAGCACAGCCCTCTGAGTAGGGTCATAGCATTCGGCACATAGGTGGATTAAATCAGGAAACTGGTTGACCTGAGGGAGCTTGAAGATAGGGAGAAAAGAGACCCATATGCCCAATACATCTATTCCACTCTCATGTTTAGCCTTCAATTCATTTAGCAGGTGGATGTGGAACTTGGTATTCATCAGCATTTCCTCTGATATTTGATAATCCAGGTCTGCTAGAGGTTGCCATTCTAATTCTCTCTGAGGGGCATTTAAAGGGGCAACATTCAAGGCTACCGGTGCTACTGGAGTATCCATAGTTAGTTTAGGATTCTGCTGTATAATCTGGTGTCACTGTGCAGAGCAATACAAAAGAGTATTCTTTGAAAAAGAAAGGTGAATTACTGAGAAACAGAGGATAGAATGGTCAATTGCAGCAATTCAAATACTGCTCAAATCTTTGATGAGACAAATGCTTGGCCTTAAACTCTTTTTCACAGCAAATTGGTGCAGTTTGGATTTCCCGTTCACAATTGCGCGAACAGAATGCAGGTTCTATGAAAACTCGGGTAAACAAGGCTTAGCAGGTGGATTTCGAACTTACAGTTGCAAATGGAGACTAGGTACAGGGGATTTGCTGGTAAATTATGTGCTTTTCACTCTTTTAAGCTTTGTTTCAGACAACTCTGGATACAACTGAGCACAGGGGAGGTGAATTTGATAAATACCTGGTAAATTTGCTAGGCAATGGTGACAATGCAGGTGGATTTGGCACGCCAATGGTATCCAGGTCGAATTCAGCAGGTTGGCGATAGTTTGGACGTAAATTACATGCAGAGGAAACAACAGTTGTTTTTGCAAAAAGTGCAAAAAACACGGCTTTTTGGCCAAAATATGGATTTTTTGGAACATTGGTGCTTTTTTTTGGATGACGTCAGCATGACGTCATCAGGTGGGGTCAAGGTCGGATGACGTCAGCATGACGTCCTCGGGTGACGTGGCGGCCTGTAAGCGGTCCATGGGTATGGTGTGGTGGCGAACAGGTGGAGCAAATGGCTAACGGGGGCGCTGACATGGCGATGACGTAGCAGTGACGTGGTAGTGACGTTGGCAGGGCGGGTTGGCAGAAACCAGAAACAATAAGCGGTATCATATCGCACCGCTTATTATACGGAGGTGGAATTGTCAGAGGAGGCTCCGATACGATTTGGGGGTGACGCGTGGCAGAGGCCTGACGTCACCCTCTGACAAATTTCGGAAGGTAATTCACGGACGTCGGGGCCGGTCCGAAATGCATGAGGGCCGTCAGATGAAAAGGGCCCGATCCGACGGTCGACAGATCATTGAGCTGCCAGGTGGATACGGGTAAGGGCGGGGATTAAAATAATATTTTCTTTGGTAAATGCACCCGGCGGGAACCTTAGAACATTGGCGCATTTGCATGGTTTTTTCAATGTTTTTTATAAAATCGCGCATAGCGCCCAGACTTTGGATAAATTGGAAGAAGTGGGTTTTCATGTGTATTTTCTAATTGAGCGGGTTAAGGGTGAAAAGGGTGTTTTTTACAAGGTTTTTTAGCAAATGAAGGGTTAAATGGGTTAAATGACTTCTGAAGGGGAAAGAGGGGTAAGGCTTAGGGTTCTCAAACTGACCAGATGTCAATTTAATCCCTAACAGTGAACATATGGCTATAATGCCAAGGGGAGGGATATTTATACAATGCTTGGGGTTTATACACCATAGTGTTATAATAATAGGGAAAGGGTAACATAGGGGATTTAGATAATAGAAGTTAGGGGTTAATATGGATGGAAAAGGTGAATGAGGAGTGAAATCACTAAGTTTATGTGAAGATAACTTAGCTTAGGGAGTAGATCAAAATGAAAAGATTTTTAGACAAGAAATGTGGCTTTTAAAGGAATAAGAACCACCATACAACCTCAAATTCTTCCATGAATCTCAACTGATGAAGGGATGTTAGTAATAAATGTGAAAGGGGAAAATGTGAAGTTAGACATGCTCCTTTGCTTTGCTGCAACATGATGGAGAAGAAGACCTTCTCAATCCATTGATTTTCCTTTGTGAATAGGTTAGCACACATTCAATTGTAAGGAATGACATTTCTGCAACCCCATCTGCCTACCCATCTACTTGCCTAGCATTTTTTGTTTCTTCATGGAGGGTGCACTTAGACTTGCAGACCCTTATGTGCCTTTTCTTTTCTTTGGCTTTTTCCTTTTGATTTTCTATCCAAGGCTACCCTTATTGCTTCCAAGGTCCCAGATTAAGCAGTTGGGAACCTCAATTCTCTACCTAAGCTACTGGTCTACCAAGATTAAACAGTTTGGACAGACTTCTTTCTCTATTCTACAACAGAAAAATTGAAACATGGCATGATCCAGATTAGGCTTTTGGACCATCCATCAAATTGAGTCAACATCAAACTATGTACACACATTGTTTTCTCTTGGAAATATGGGATCTTTGCATCACCAAAGCAGAGCATATTTGGAACTTTCTTTGCCAATCATGAAATATGAAACCTATTGGTATAGGTAGCTAACAGTGGCTCCACATGGGGATGGTTTTTCCATTTGAAAGACCAAGAACAGCAGGTCAGAACGCCTTGGCCCTTGACTGCTTTTACCAAAACTTGAAGTATGCTGCTCTGAAATGCCAAATTGTACTCTTCCTATCTTGGTAAATCTTTGAACTTATTTGCCTTTTGCTGATAACTAATAAAACTTGAGAAACTGCATTTTTACATTTTAACAGAAAGTAATATATACACCTGAATATGTACAAGGGAAACTCAGGCTGCACTTATGGATAGTAGTCAAAATAGTGCTTCAACATCCTACCATTCACAGGACCTTCATCCAAATTAGCTTCATCAAGACTTTTAAGGAAGTAAGTATTGTTTCCTTGTACTGCTTGAACGGCAAATGGTCCTCTCCAAAGGGAATCAATTTTTCCATGTTTTCCCTTATCTTCTCTTCTTGAATCCCACTTGAGGACTGTCTCCAAAATTAAAATCTTCTGCCTTGGTCCTTCTGTCAAAGGCTTTCTTTAACTTTTCTTGTAAAACTTGAACTGTGTTGTAAACTTGGTCTCTATTTTGCTGCAAACATATTATTTGATTGATCCTTCTTTGCATATCATTTGGTTCTGCCTGGTTTTCTTGAAGAAGTTTCATGACAGGGATCCCTAGTGATGAAGGAAATTTGGCTTCTAATCCATAAACTAACTCATATGGGCTGATCCTAATTGATCTTTTGGTTGTTAGTCTATCTGCCCATAAGGCATTCACAAGCTTCTTATGCCAATTCTTCCTATTTTCTTCCAATACCTTCTTTATGATGTTTACAAGGCTTTTATTTGATGATTCAGCAAGGCCATTTCCTTGGGGATAATATGCAGTAGAATGGCCCAAGGTAATGTGAAATTTGTGGCAGAAATTCACCATTTTCTTAGATCTGAAGGTAGCAGCATTGTCTGTTATTATTTTATCAGGACAACCAAATCTAGAAAGAATATTAGTCTCAAGGAACTGAATGATAGTGGAATCATTTGCTTGTCTGCATGGAACAGCTTCAATCCATTTAGTAAAGTAGTCTGTAGCTGTTAAAATCCATCTATGTTGGCCTGAAGATGAAGGGTGAATTTCCCCAATGAAATCCAAGCCCCATTGTTGAAAAGGTCTCTCTGTTGCAATAGGCCTCAAAGGAAGTGACAGTAACTTTCTCTTTCCCTCAAACACTTGACATTTATGACAAGAGGTGGTGAATTTCTTGACATCAGAGAAAATAGTGGGCCAATAATAACCAGCCCTCAAAATCTTATCCACAGTGGACTTCCAATACAAGTGTCCACCACAGTCACCTGCATGAAATTCTTCGCTAACATTGTTAGTCTCATTCTCAATCAAGCAGTTTAACAGTATACCCTCATGGTTTTTCCAAAGCAAATTGCCTTCCATGACACAAAATCTTGAAGCTTTCATTTTTAGGAACCTACAGTTAGTTCTGGACAATCCTGGTGGAGCACACAGGTTTTGTAACACATAACATATATCAGAGTACCAAGGGGATTGTTCAAAGGCTACATTGATCTTTGGAGTCGCCAGCTCCGGTTCATTGTCCAGCTGGTTTATGTTTAAGGCTTGGAAGTTTGCTTCTGTCATTAGTTTGGCCAAACCTTGCCCTTTTATTAATTTTGTAGGTTTTATTTCAATATCAAATTCGAGGATGTTGGCAATCCATTTTCCTCTTCTACCTTCTAAGTTTTCTTGAGTGAGATTGTCTTTAACAATGGGACTTGGCACATAAGCTATAACATGAGAATAAATGATGTAAATCCTAAAGTCTTTAATGGCCTTGACCAAAGCATAAGCTTGTTTCTCCATGATTTGATATTTCAGAGGTGCATCTCTAAGAGCTCTGCTAAAGAAAGCAATGGGTTTCTCATTTCCTTGGTCATCTTTCTGTAATAAAACAGCAGCAATGGTATGCTGGGAGGCAAAAGAGAAAATGATAAATTCTCTATCAAATTGAGGATTTGTTAAGACTGGGGTTTGGGTAAGGGCCAATTTTATACCTTCAAAGGCTTGATCTGCCTCAACTGTCCATTTCACTTTTGAATCCTTCTTTAGCATGTTATTTAGTAATCTGATCAATTCTGCTAAGTTTGGGATAAACCTTCTTAAGAAATTGATCTTTCCTAAGAAAGCCTGCAATTCTTTGATGTTTCTTGGGTGGGGCATTTGTAAGATAGCTTGTATCCTGTCTGGGTCAATTCTTATGCCATCCTTAGAAATGATATGTCCTAACAACTTACCTTCTTCCAAACCAAATAGAGACTTCTTTGGGTTCAAGGAAATTCCATATTTCCTACATGTTAGGAAGATCTGTCTCAAATGCTTCAAATGTTCTTGGTCTGATTTTGAGAAAGGTGTGAGGTCATCTAAATAAATGACAAGAAAGTCATGAATCTCCTTGGCAAAAGCAATATCCATTGCTCTTTGAAATGTTGCCCCTGCATTTTTCAATCCAAAAGGCATTTTTACATATTTGAAAGTTCCCCATGGGGTTGTGAATGCAGTTTTGTCTTGATCATCAGGGTGCACTAGGATTTTGATTAAAACCTGAGAATCCATCAAGTAATGAGATCCTTGAGGCTCCTACTACTCTTTGGAGAATGTGATCCATCTTAGGTAAGGGATAGTTGTCTTTGAGGGATACTTGGTTTAGATTTCTACGATCAACACAAAGTCTTATTTCACCAGTTTTCTTTCTTGTGGGCACTAAATTTGAAATCCAATCAGAAAACCTGATTGGTGCTATGATACCAGCTTCAAACATTTTTTGTACCTCTTTCTCAATTGCAGGGAGAAGCATAGGGTTTATTCTTCTCAATTTTTGCTTAAATGGCTTTTGATTTGGCTTGAGAGGGATGGTATGTTGGATAACAGAGGTGTCATAGGATTTTAAGTCCTCATAACTCCATGCAAAGACATCTTGGAACTCTTTGAAAAGGTCAATGTATTTAGGCTTCTGATCAGGGGGTAGGGATGCAGATAATTTTATTATCTTGGGTTTCTCAATGGTTCCAATGTTGCATTCTTCAATGGCAGAGTTAAGGGGCTGCATTTTTGGTTTTCTAGGGATATCGTTTGAATCAAAAATATCCTCTAGTGGAGTTAGGCCTGTTGGAAGAAAATTGTCTTTCAATTGTATCACTTCAGCCTCAGCACCAGCCATTTCTTCATAACTGATTTGTTGAATTTCTTGTATGTTGTCTTTGTTGAAAATTGTTGGATGTAGGATTTGGTTAGCTGTTTTAGGTGATATTGGCTTGTGTTTCTGTTGATCAGGTATTTGTGATTGACTTGCTCTTTCAAGTATTTGTGATTGACTTGCTCTTTCAAGTATTTGTGATTGACTTGCTTCTTCAAGTATTTGTGATTGACTTGCTCCTTCAAGTATTTGTGATTGACTTGCTCCTTCAGTGTCAATATTTAGTCCTGCAAATTCTTGTTGCAGGGTCAGGAAATTATTTATTTGTGCATCATCTTCAAATACTTGCCAGTCTTTGACATTGTTTGGGACAGAAGGTCTGTGTTTTACCTCAGCTGTAAAGCAATGGTGGGGCTCAAAAGGTAACTTGCAGGTGCTTGCAAATGTGGCCAAGCTATGAGAATGCAGGTTATGGGTCCTGGGAATCTTGGTAATTTGAAATTCAGTGAAGGACTGTAGTAGTTCAGCAGCAGCAGATCTATAAGATCTCAGTCTTTTATCATTAGTAACAAAATTTCCCTTTACTTGTTGGATAATCAAGTCTGAATCTCCCATAATTGAAACTTTTATGGCTTGTAAGGATTTTACTAACTTAAGGCCTAGCAAGAGAGCTTCATATTCTGCCATGCTATTAGTGCATCTGAAATTTAGTCTATAGGCTCGACCTTCTGCATGACTGTTTTGTTTGTTATGTATCCAAACTCCAGCTCCTGCCCCTAATTTGCTGACTGACCCATCAAATTCAAGGAACCACAGGATATCTTGTTCTAGGGGAGACTTAATGACCTCTTTATGAGCTGGAATTGTAAGTTGAAGTTCTGGTTTTTCACCTGGTTTGTCTTCTAGGACAGTCTGATCACTTGATTGAATTAGCTTGATTTCTAGAGCAGCAGCTTTGTTTAACGGTTTCTTAACCATTGTTTCTAGGGTGTCATGGGCTCCAGTATTGTAGCAATAATGCTACAACTCCTGGAGCTTCCTATCTCTAATTTTATCAACCCGGTAGTTCGTACAAACTTGGAAGCGACGGTGCTGTATGCACAAGTACTAGCTCTTGTCGCAGCTGTCACTTGGTCAGCTGGCACAAGTCCGCTAGGGCTCAAGCCAACTTCTATATTCTCTCAGAAGAAGCTTTATGAGTGATGGACGAAAGCTATCTCGCAGAAAGCTAACCTACTTTGCAAAAAGGAAACTGAAATCCAACAAAGCATGGAAACCCTAGTAAACCCTAATTTGACTAGCTTGACCCTTACAATGCAAAAATGTGAATGAAACTTCTACCAATGATGCCATTACTTCTAGTGAGTTGAAATGCATGAATCTAAGCTACTTGCATCTGAAAAGACATGTTTTTGTATTTTGTTCTTAAGTGGTTGGATTTATTGTGATGGTGCTTTTGATTAGGGTTTGACTGTGCAGGAGGGGTTCGAAGGGAAGGAAAGCTTGGGAAAGGTCAGGGGGGCTAGGAAAGGTTCTAGGGGATCCAAAACATCATTCCATAGAAGTCCACAATGTTCAGGTGCTCAGAAACCGAGTTTGCAGGCTTCTACAGGATGTCTGCAGGGGATCCTACAGGATGTTCAGAGATTTCTACAGGATGTTCTGAAGTGGGATTTTTGAGGATTGATGGTTGATGGAAGATGCATGGATGGTTATGGAGGTAGGATGGGGGTCTGAAGTGACCCAGGAACTGATGGATGGAGTGGTGAGATGATGTGGAAGGCTGACTTGCATCAACGAAGGTTTAGGCAATGGAAAAGCAAGAAGGTAGGGTTACGTGGCAAAAGCGCAGATGGGAGATGAGGAAACAGACTTGGTGATGGAGGAACTGATCTGGATGAGGCTCAGATGAACGAGGAGGTGATGAAGGTGATAGAGATGCCCTGCACAATGCTCATTCAAACGAATCAATGAATCCTTGCAAACAAACCAAGTCCTAGCTAACTTAATCCAACTGTCAATGAAATGAATAAACAGCAGCTTTGTTTGGAAAGAGAACCATGTACATCACGTGAGTAAGAACATTCGAAAAGATCTAAATGCATGACCAACTCCTACCAATCGATTCTAACCATAAAAAGCTACTTTAACCATCAAAAACAACCAAAATAACAAAGTAAGATCTAAAGAGCAGATTTCATTTTAAGAACGCAACAAACACATAAAGATAAACAAGGGAGGTACTGAGCGCTTGAGATGGGCCCAACCCCAAGAGCTACAGCCTCCCAAGAGAGATTTAGAGCTGGTGCAAAGCTGGATTCATCTTTATTAATCAAGAATGAAGAGTTACATCAAAACTGTCCACAAGGAGAACTTGAACATGAGCTGAAAGCAAAGCTAATCTATTGCATAGAAATCGAACTACAAACTAGCTAACTAATGGCTAAAACAAAATGACTAACTGGCTACAAAAATGACTAACCACTAGCTAACCAAAATGAGGCCCTAAGCCTTCTTATTTATACAATTTGAGGACCCAACAGTCCTCCTAAAATTTAGGGACTTGGCTGCCCAAGACTTGTAGTTAACAGCAGTCCTACTTGACTTGCTTGGCTGCCCTTGTGCTCATTGATTTGGTGGCCCTTGAACTCCGAGCTGATGGTGGAGAATTCGAGGTAAGGGCCCATAAATGAGGGGGACACCTTCCTACAAATCCTCTAGCTTGTTCTCCCACGAATTTGGCTGCCAAGTGCTCATTAAGACCTTCAATTTTGTCTCCAAGTTGACCAAAAAGGCTACACAAAGCACCCATTAGACTTGTTGGCATAATGACTAACCAAATTCACTCTATTAACATAAATATAATAAAAAACATGTAATAAACTAATGAGAATGGTGGATTAAGTCAAATTAGGAGGTTGAATGAGCCCAAATAATTGTCCATTTTTGGGGCTCATCATCACCCCCCTACTGAAAGTGTTGCTCATCCTCTGAGCAACCAATCTCTCTCCTCATCTTTGATGACCCTGGTGGCTTCTTTGGCTAACATCTCGGCTGATTTCTCCTTTGGCTTCCCTCTTTTCAAACTTCCTGTAGAAACAGTTCTGTGTCTTCCTGTAGAAACAGTCTGCTAACTGTTCTCTGTCTTCCTGTAGAACTGTCTTTGAGTCCATCATCTTGATTTGCTCTCTTTAGGTGAAGGCTTTTAGCTTCCTCATTCATAGATGATGGATCTCTTTGAAGGAGACTCTTTCTTTTGTTTAGCTTGTGTGTCCTTAATGATAATTTGCTTCTTTGACTGTGGTTTGGGGTCTGCCAATTCTTATCTGCATGCCCTTTCTTGCCTTAAAAATAGTGGAAGCTCCCTCTTTTACTTCTCCTTCGGCTTGGGAGAGGTACTTAGGGCGGCCAGCACAGCTGCTGCCTCCCTAGCTAGGATGTCTGCCTTCTTCTCCTTGGGTTTCGCCTTTTTAAGGCTTCCTGTAGAAGACCCTGTTGTAGCCAATTTCGGGCTTCCTGTAGAAACCCCTTTTCAATGATTTTCGGGCTTCCTGTAGAAGACCCTTTTACTGTTTTCAGGCTTCCTGTAGAAGCCTGTTTCTGCTTTCCTGTAGACACGGGTGTAACCACCTTTGCTTGCTTTGCTGCATGGGTTTTTCTTTTTGGTTTGGTTGCAGGTGCTAATGAGGTACTTGGGCTGATGTGGACCACCTCAGCTTTGTCCGTTCTATTCTTCAACCTCTTTTCTCTTGCTGACAAGATGGGTGTGTCACCTTCTTCTTTGTCATCCTTTTTCTCATGCTTCCTCTTTTGTTCTTTCTTCTGCACTGTGGTCGGGGTCTTCTGGCCTGTTTCTTTCTTACCCTCGGCCACTGCTTCTTTTTTCTCACTGCTGGAGGAAGTGTAAGTTCACATGACAACCATGGATAATGCAGAATCATGAATCCCCCTGGCATGGTAAGAGTGCTCCCTTTTTCTTATTCTTTTTTCAGAAACAGAAGTGTTGTTTATAGTTTCCCCCTGGACTCAAGGAAGAATTCCTCAGCTGTTTGATATCAATGAACAACAATTCCCTCGTTTCAAGACTTTTGCTACCCAAATACTCGACTGTCAGAAGGGAATTAGGCTCCCACAGACAACGTGTAGAGCTTAATTTTCATCCCCAGCACGCATACAACCACATAAATTTCACATCCTTCATGCACATGTTAGTCCTCACAGTGCTTTAACTTTTGTACAGGAAAATTTGTTAATAGGACCTGTGGAGGGGAATGTGATGCATAACCAACTGAAAAATTTCGTGTATCACACAGGAAAACTACCATTCTTGACCCACAGACAGATTTCTTTCATACTTTCTTATTCAAAAATAGTTTTAATTCATCGCCTTTCAGATGTATCATGCATGGAAGAGTGTTTTTTCAAGCCTACCACTTTCGGGATTCCCAATTTGTCGAAGAAAAATCCAAGCTCTTCTGCTCTAGAAGGCTCTGTTGTACTTTCTTGTAGAACGTCTTCTTGTAGAAATGCCTGTAGAGTGCGACAGGCGGGAATTGTTTAAGGAACTGTAGAAATCTCGAGAAAAAAAGGCAGAAATCTTGTAGAGCACCATCGGTTAACTGATCTGGAAATGGTTTCAGTTGACTACAGTTGAATGGTGAGAGTTTCAGCTGAGCGTCCCTTGAATTACTGCGTGATTTGTGGTGAGGTGGCAAAAAACATGCACACTGGCTTTTTTCGAACTGAAGTGATGTTATGAACTGCATGTCTTCTATTTGTTAATCAACTGATGCCTTGTTCACTGGAGTTCAACACATCTAACATTGCCGGTGTTTTCCAGCTTCCACGTGAATGACTATCCACGCATGCTACGTGATTTTTCCATGAGTGCTAGAGAACTCGATGTTGGGTTAAACTTGTTCTATTCGTGGCTTAATTCCACCATTCCATCAATTCATGCAGTTTTCAAATTAAATTTATGCAATAGAAGAATGAGTTTGTCACATACCTTGAAGTTGAATGGCTGCCGTGAGCTTTTTGCTGCTGCCTGCTCTGATTCTGCTGCTGCATGCTTAATTTTTCTGATTGCATGTGGCTTGGCTGCTAATCCTTGATTGCTTTTCCTTGTGCAGGTGTCCTCTGGTCAGATCTGAGCTGCATGCAATTGTTTTCACGTTCAGATCTGCACCTTCAAGCTGCTACTGCTGCATGGTCACAAAATCAGAACTTGTTTTCACCATTGCTCTCAAATGGTAACCCGGATTGAGCTGAAACTCGGTGAGCATGTTCCTATCATCATTATGCATCTCCCATAGCAAAATCGTGATCAATGGATGCACAGATTTCGAGAAAAATGGAAAATGTCTGAAGATTTCAGAGCTTGATTTCTCGGAAACCGTGCATCGGAATCGGCTGAAACTTCTTGGGTAGGTTACTATCACCCATGTGCATCTCCCCATGAAACAGGTTTTGAAACGGATGCACGGATATGGAGAAAATGCAAAAATGGATGATGGTGATGGAGGCTGATTTCTTGGAAACCGTGCACCGGAATTACATGAAACTGCTCAGGCATGTTGTCATCAACCTTGTACAATTCCCCATAAAACGGTTTGTCAAATGGATGCATGGTTTTCAAGTTATGGCAAAAACAAATTCTGCTCTATGTGTTTTTGCTTCAAGGCACTTTGCATTTTGGTTGCATGGGATGACAAAATGAATTTTGGTTGTGATGCAGGTATAGAGATGATGGAGGAGGAGTTGGAAGACTGCATGAGGACTTCTGAACCCTTGAGGAAGCTACCATGTTCGCCAAACCACTTTTTGAAATGCATGCCTAGTTTCCCACAATTTCTACAGGAAGTTCCTGTAGAAGCACAACGAGAAGCACAAGAAGGTGAAAAAATGATGGAGAAAGGCAAGGGATGGACACACAAGTGCTTCTAGGCCTAATCAACAGATTCCCACCATCAGATTCACTTTTGAAATTGGATTTGGCTCGTCCAAAGGTTCTACAGGATGTTTCCTGTAGAAATACAGAGCTTCCTGTAGAAGGCACAAGAACAATTACTTTGACCTTGATTTGAGTGCTCCTCCTGTCATGAAACGTCCTTCTTGCAACCTGAAATGTCATTGCTGCAACATGAAATTATTCAATGGAGATTAGCTTTATTTTTCTTTTCTTTTTTCTCTTTTTTTTTTTTTTTGAAAAACAACTAGGGCGCCTCATGGAGGTTTTCACCCTAATTGTCTGCCCTGGGCGCCTCCAAGGGAGGTTTTCACCCAGAGATCTTATTCTCTTTTCTCTTTTGTTTCAACCCATTGACCGCCTCATGGAGGTTTTCAATCAATGAGCCAATCTAAGGTGCCTCCGAGGAGGTTTTCGCCTTAGATTTTTATTTTTCTCTTATTTTCAGTTTTTTTTCTTTTTTTCTTTTTTTTTTTTTCTTCTACCCTACCCTACTTGAAAAACAAAATCATTTTCAAGTATAAGAATACTTCCAATGGAGCCATGTGCACATCGAGATTAGAGAAAAAATGATGTGAAGGCTCGAAATGCATGCTTGGACAAGTATCCAGATCTCAGAGACCAAATGATCTGGCTTTGAAGGGATCAAACGAAGTTGAGGAAGAAAGTACTGCTGCAACTTAGTGACCTTTTGAAACCATATCTCAATATAGCTTTGATATCCTTGGTTCTTTTGCTGATCTGGATCATTCTTCATGTCACCTTCTATCATGACCTTCTGATCTTCCTCTTTTTGTTGATCTTTCTCTTGAATACATGGAAGATTTGATGGTAACAATGAAGGAACTCTCTCGATCTCTGATTTTGATCTCTTCTCTTCATTAAGTGCAGCCCATGGTTCTTTGATCTCCTCTTTGGAATCTTCTTTTGCTTTTGGTCCTTCAATGTTGTCAATAGATTCTCTATTTTGCAACACTCTTCCTGAGCTTTGGTGAACATCATTGAGCTCAAAAGGAGTCATTTGCACATGTTGTGCCTCAGCTTTGCAATTGGGTTGAGCTGCTCCATTGCCGGTTTTGGAAATGGAGGTACGGGTAGCTGAGTGGGGTGTGAAATTGAGATGGAGATGGATGGCATTGTGGTTGGGTAGGCATTTGGGGTTGCCTTGGTGGAGGAGGAGGCGATGGTTGTGGATGAGCAGGTGGTGGAGGAAAATGAGTGGATAAGAGTTGTACTGGGGCCTCCACTCCTGATAAGGTGCATTCCACTGAGGCTGTGGCTGAGCATAAGAGTGAAACGAATGAGCAGCTGGTTGGGCATAATATGGATCTGTGAAGGAATAAGGAGGAGGTGTGAACCAGGAAGGATGAGCAGGGGGACCCCAAGAAGGCATGAAGGTGGCTTGGTAAGGGTCATAATAGGTCTCGGATGTCCCTTGTAGTTCCTGCTGGTAGGGTACGGTTCCATGTGGCCTCCTTTGGTTCATATAACAGAGTGATTCAGTGGCTCCCTTGGCTCTTTGATATGTAGCTTTGATTCTGGGCAAGGAAGGGCACTGATCTGTAGGATGGTATTCTTCACAGATGAAACAAACTTCTAGAGGGTGCATTGGACATTCGTTCCTAGGATGCTTTCTAGTGCACCTAGGACAAAAAATGGCCAAAGCCCTCTTGGCTTCTTCTTTCTTCTTTTGGATCCGCAAGGTATCCAGTTGTATGGCGAGAAACTGCCTCATATCACTCTTGAAATCTTTGATCTGATTTTCAAATTCATCTTTGGACAAGATGTTGCTCCCAACATTTCTGCTTGTAGCCATTTGCTCCAGAGGAATGTTTTCTTCTTCTTCTCCCCTAGAGGTTCTTTAAATATGCCTTGATGTCCACCCAGGGGTTCTTCAATCACAGCCATCGAAGAAGAGAGAATCTTGGCTGTGTGAAGCAGTGGGGGTGTTGTGCAATCATTTTTCTAACTTATCTCTACTCCTACAAGGCATGAAATGAAATCTTTTTGCTTGATTTTTTCTTTTTTCTACTTCTACTTGCAAAACTGAAATAGATTGAATTGCAACTAACTATCTTGCGAAAATGAAAATGCGGAATTGAAATGAAAGCAGGAAAGGACTAATCTATTTTGCTCAAATGAAATTGCAGGAATGAAATGCTAGGCTACGCTTGCGGAATTGAAATGCTAATCTACGCTTGCAGAAATGAAATTGCGGAATTGAAATGCTAATCTATGAAAGCGAGAAATGCTAATCTATGAAAGCAGGAAATGCTAATCTACTTTTGCATAAACGAAATTGCATAATGGAAATGAAATAAACTACTTAGCAGAAGATTGTAGTGGAAAATAGAAGAAAAGCGACAATCACCAATACTCTGACGCTTCCCCGGCAACGGCGCCAAAAAGATGGTGGGCTCCAGTATTGTAGCAATAATGCTACAACTCCTGGAGCTTCCTATCTCTAATTTTATCAACCCGGTAGTTCGTACAAACTTGGAAGCGACGGTGCTGTATGCACAAGTACTAGCTCTTGTCGCAGCTGTCACTTGGTCAGCTGGCACAAGTCCGCTAGGGCTCAAGCCAACTTCTATATTCTCTTAGAAGAAGCTTTATGAGTGATGAACGAAAGCTATCTCGAAGAAAGCTAACCTACTTTGCAAAAAGGAAACTGAAAGCCAACAAAGCATGGAAACCCTAGTAAACCCTAATTTGACTAGCTTGACCCTTACAATGCAAAAATGTGAATGAAACTTCTACCAATGATGCCATTACTTCTAGTGAGTTGAAATGCATGAATCTAAGCTACTTGCATATGAAAAGACATGTTTTTGTATTTTGTTCTTAAGTGGTTGGATTTATTGTGATGGTGCTTTTGATTAGGGTTTGACTGTGCAGGAGCGGTTCGAAGGGAAGGAAAGCTTGGGAAAGGTCAGGGGGGCTAGGAAAGGTTCCAGGGGATCCAAAACATCATTCCATAGAAGTCCACAACGTTCAGGTGCTCGGCAACCGAGTTTGCAGGCTTCTACAGGATGTCTGCAGGGGATCCTACAGGATGTTCAGAGATTTCTACAGGATGTTCTGAAGTGGGATTTTTGAGGATGGATGGTTGATGGAAGATGCATGGATGGTTATGGAGGTAGGATGGGGGTCTGAAGTGACCCAGGAACTGATGGATGGAGTGGTGAGATGATGTGGAAGGCTGACTTGCATCAACGAAGGTTTAGGCAATGGAAAAGCAAGAAGGTAGGGTTACGTGGCAAAAGAGCAGATGGGAGATGAGGAAACAGACTTGGTGATGGAGGAACTGATCTGGACGAGGCTCAGATGAACGAGGAGGTGATGAAGGTGATAGAGATGCCCTGCACAATGCTCATTCAAACGAATCAATGAATCCTTGCAAACAAACCAAGTCCTAGCTAACTTAATCCAACTGTCAATGAAATGAATAAACAGCAGCTTTGTTTGGAAAGAGAACCATGTACATCACGTGAGTAAGAACATTCAAAAAGATCTAAATGCATGACCAACTCCTACCAATCGATTCTAACCATAAAAAGCTACTTTAACCATCAAAAACAACCAAAATAACAAAGTAAGATCTAAAGAGCAGATTTCATTTTAAGAACGCAGCACACACATAAAGATAAACAAGGGAGGTACTGAGCGCTTGATATGGGCCCAACCCCAAGAGCTACAGCCTCCCAAGAGAGATTTAGACCTGGTGCAAAGCTGGATTCATCTTTATTAATCAAGAATGAAGAGTTACATCAAAACTGTCCACAAGGAGAACTTGAACATGAGCTGAAAGCAAAGCTAATCTATTGCATAGAAATCGAACTACAAACTAGCTAACTAATGGCTAAAACAAAATGACTAACCACTAGCTAACCAAAGTGAGGCCCTAAGCCTTCTTATTTATACAATTTGAGGACCCAACAGTCCTCCTAAAATTTAGGGACTTGGCTGCCCAAGACTTGTAGTTAACAGCAGTCCTACTTGACTTGCTTGGCTGCCCTTGTGCTCATTGATTTGGTTGCCTTTGAACTCCGAGCTGATGGTGGAGAATTCGAGGTAAGGGCCCATAAATGATGGGGACACCTTCCTACAAATCCTCTAGCTTGTTCTCCCACGAATTTGGCTGCCAAGTGCTCATTAAGACCTTCAATTTTGTCTCCAAGTTGACCAAAAAGGCTACACAAAGCACCCATTAGACTTGTTGGCATAATGACTAACCAAATTCACTCTATTAACATAAATATAATCAAAAACATGCAATAAACTAATGAGAATGGTGGATTAAGTCAAATTAGGAGGTTGAATGAGCCCAAATAATTGTCCATTTTTGGGGCTCATCAGGGTGGTAGTTTGTTCATTAGTGTCCTGCTCTTGTTTGAGTGTCTTGGTTTCAACATCATTATTTGTAAGACCTGTATTATCATTGAAAAGAATGTATGAGTCTATGTCAGAATGGACAACATATATGGGAAAATTTTGAGGTTTTTCTTCACTGCTGACCATGTATTTCATAAGTGACTCTCTATATAACCTCTTGGGTTGACCAAAGACTGAGATGGTTGCGTATGACATGTCTAATTGTAGGGAACCTTGGAGTTTAGCCCCCCATGACCTTGATAAAAACATCCCATATTTGGGTGGGATATCAGCAACCACAACATCCATGAGGATTGTTTTATTAGGATATTGGACGAGTGAGACACAGAGGTCTTTTATGAGACCTAAACACTTAACTTGGCCGGAGTTAAATGAGAATAGGTCCTTATATGGCCTTGTAATATCTAGGTTCAATCTATCCATGACTGATTTAGGCATCAAGTTGTGAGAGGCACCTGAGTCAAACATTGCGTTGTGTAGTATCTTGTCATGAACATGCAGGCTGACATAGAAAGGTAAGATACCTGTGACTGCTGTTTTTCCATCAACTTCTGGACCGAACAGTAATTCTGGGGTGTCATCCAATACATTGACATTATCTTTATTACGAGTAATTTGAAGGGACTTCTTGATTTGTTGTCTATAAATGTCATGCTTGGCTAGTTCTGAAAGAGGAATATCTACTTTTAGTTTGCCAATTTCAGCTTCTAAGTCAAAGGGTTTTTCAGATTGGATTTTGGGGTTGTGGATGACAGTCTTTTCCTTGTTCACTAAGTCTTCTTCTTGATTCTTATCTTGATCTTGAGGCTTGTCCTTCTTACTCATCTCTTGAGGAGTGTTACTTGGATTAGGCTGCAAGGGTGATGTAGCCATAGGCTGTTGTTTTGAAGAAAACGGTTCAGTGACTTCTTCAACGGTTACTTCCTTTGTAACTGAATCAGTTGTGTCAGTTGGCTCTATGACTATGGCTCTTTTGGGCTACTGGTTATCCTTTGTCTTTTCAGGCTGTGTTATATTTACAGTTCTGCTCCTTAGCTTGTATTGTTTATGAACTTCATAAACAGCTGTGTCATATCCTTGTTTAAAGTCAAATGACTCACCTGACCTGGTTTGGAATTGCTGAATGTCATCATCTTTATGATCCTCTTGACTCAAGAAAACTTGCTGCTCATCATTCAGGCCCATTAGGTTAATGTGGGTGTCATCTGTTTGCTCATTTGAAGTGGATGCCTCAGTATAGTTTTCCTGGAAAGGAGGCCTTATATCTGGATCAGAACCGGCCTTGCCAACGTTTGGGTTTTGATTTCTCCTAAAATTTGGATTCCTAATAGGGTTATTTTGTGGTGCTTCCCATGATGACTTTCTCTCAGCTGATTCTACTCTATCACCCAATCTCTTCATACCAATGAGTATTGCATCCAGTTTTTGATCAAAGGCTGAGGGTTCTTCTTTGAAGGGGGTTCTCTTTTCCAATCTTGCCCTGTTTCTTTTGGCAATCAGGTTGGCCTATACTGTGACAGCAACCTTTTGGGCATCTTCAAGGGTTTCAGGGGCTCTTTCCTTCAATTGATATGCCATGTCTGGGTCAAAACCATCAGGAAATTTTTACAAGGCTATATCAGGAGGAGGTCTTAAATTCTGTGGTATTGCGTTATATACATTGTTGGATCTTGCACAATACTCCAAAACGGTCTCTTGGGGACCTCTTTTGATTGTATCATATTCACCAAGTATGTGCAAGGGATCTTTCTTCTTCTCCCATCTGTTAGTAAAGGCTTGATAAAGCTCATCAGGAGTTGCGATGGTATTTACATTCAGGGATCTAAACCAAGTTCTTACATCCCTAGTCAGGCTTTGAACGAACATTCTCATTCTCACACTATCATCATCTATTTCATAGTTCTCAAAATGGTCTTGCATCCTTTTGGCATGCTGAATAGCTGTGAAAGGGCCAGTGGAGTCAAAATATGAGATCTTGGATTGATAGTCCTGGGGTAGAGCTGCAGCATTAGCAGGTAACTACAAGGGTGCATACGTATTGGCCATATTTGTAGGGTTTATAGGATTGACAGGGATAAACGGGATAACAGGGACGATTGGTACTACAGGGGTGATGGGAACGGTAGAAGCTAGATTGTTGGTCAAGGGAATATGTGCAGTGGATGAAGGTGTGAGAGGAGGGGTTTGAGATGTAGATGGTGAACTGGGGGAGACAGGGGTAGACCGAAATAGAACCTTGATTGGAGTTGGAACTGGTTCAGGGTAAGCTGTCTTAGGACTCAAATCAGTAGGATCTTCCTGCCTTTGTTGTTTCCTAATGATTTTGGGGATTGTATTTGGGTTTTCAAAAACAGCCGGTGGATTAGGGTCAGGATTTGACCTAGTGTGTCTAATTTCCCATTTAGGAGCCAGCTTCTGAATTTCTTTTTGGTATTTTTAGGATATTTTAGGACTGTTTTAAGGGACTGCTCAAGCCTTTAGAACCACTGTCTATGGACAGACAACAGTTGAAAAATAATATGCTTTGTCCCCAGCGGAGTCGCCAATTATGTTAACACCCAGGTTGTTCCTTTTGACTCCCAAGGGAATACGACCGGGGTAACCACTAACCAATCTTTGGATTATAGTTTCTAGCCAAACTGTAATCAGAGAGGGCTCTCTCTTTATGATTTGTCTCTGTTTTGATAGTATTTTAGGCTAGCTATAATGTTCAGGGTTTTGTTTTATGTTTTGGTTGAGGGATGTCTTCTGCATCTAAGGTGTAAGTTTTCAGGCAGTATTAGTCCATTGGGGAATGGATTCTATGGCTACAGGTTGTCTGAAATATTGAGTTGAGTTGCTGAAACTGCAGGGCCATTTAAATATCTCATGGAACAAATCTGAAATTATGATTATGAGGTGTGTTCAACCAGTGAAAGGCAATTAAGAATTTTCCACTAAGCTGGGTGTGAGAAAGAGATATGTTGCACAGGAGCAAACTTGAATTCCTGAAACAACAATCACTGTGAAAGCATATAGCTTGAAAGTGCAGCAATTGAGAATTACACTTTATGACTATAACTGAAGAAAACACTTATAATAGCATAGATTGAGTTCAGGGTATCCTGTGAATAAATCCAGGAACTATTCTTTTTCTTTGCTATTAACTATGAAACATAGAAGCATGACTGAGCTATGAAAAGATAAAAAAAACACATAACGAGAGTTTGAAGAGGACTTATTGTGCCATGAAACACGCAGGAATCCTGTAACATTCAGCAAAACACCACAATGACTCAGATAACGCAGAGCTTTGGAAATTCCATCAGCTTTTGTATTAATAGTCTGGAAATTTACAGCATAAGAAACTCTTGAAGAGAGATCAACAACAACCCCTGCAAGATTATGCGAGGGGGGAATATATACAATCGGTCATACAAAATATCTGGAGTGTTGAGTCATTTTAGAAATGAATACGTTCACCAACTTTTCAAGATAGTAGATAAGAAAGTTATTACATCATTGAATACAAAATAAGTGCTCTTTATGTATGTCAGAAGATATTTTGACCTTTGGAGGCCACTGAGTCGGTCTGAACGTTCTGCTTTAATTCTGGAAAAATGTGCCTTTATGGCTGTCATGCTGTAGTTTTTTGGCCCTGTCACCTGTAGCTGTCAATCTTGCTTTATTGGCCGATTAGTTCTGCTGAGTTGGCCCAGCCTTTTCCTTTTCATGCATGCTTGTTTTATCAAATTTTCCTGTGCATGATCACCTATGAATTTAAATGAAAATTTGATTTACAGGCTCTGGTTTATAATATCAAATGTATCATTTTGGTCCAGTATTCCTGTGTGGGCAATTGATGTCTCAGAATTGCCTCTAATGTCTCATCTGCCTCTGTGTATTTGTAGAAGTTGGGAGGCACTTCAAATAGATGTTTGATCTCATCCATGATAAAAAATAAGTTTTCTACCCTGTTGTAGAGACTTTGTCATGTTGCTGGCCCTGTTTCCTCTGAGGTGCTGGGCCTTTCAGTGATCTGATTTGTGGCGACTGTGTTGACCCTCTTGGCATACTGCTCATGTGTAAGTAGCCTTCCTGCGTTGTTCAGTAAGCCAGGGAGACCTCTGTTTTGCAATGCCACAAATTTGTCCATGAATCTATTGACCTCTGTCTGCATGTCCTGGGTCCTTCTTTCTAGTGTCTGCACCAGGCTTCTTAGTGTTAGGACCCTCTTTATTAACAAAATAGTCTCAGTCCTGTTGGAGATTCCCATAGTTTCTAACTGAGCACTTGTTCTGTTGTTAAGCACATTGATCATTCTATTGGCAACCTCAGGCATATTGCCTAGAGATGCCCTAGCTCTTTGGATTTCCCTGTGTGCTTTTGCAATGAGCTCCAACTGCTCATGAATTGTCTCAATATATTGCCATTGATCAGTGATGGATTGGCCAATATTGGCCCATAGCACTGTCTTGAGCTCAGCCACTACTTTATCCAGTGTGAGCTCCTTCTCCAGCTCCTTTATCCTTTCTTTGAGAGCCTTTATCTCTCTTCCTTTCTCAGCACATTTTGTTTTGATTTATCATATTTTTCATTTACCTTGGCTAAATTCTCCCTGGCCTCATTTAGTTCTGTCATTTGGGCTTCCAGGGCCTGAATCTCATTTCTCAGCTTTTGCATGTCCAGGCTTGGGGCCTGCTCTGTTGTTGGTGCTGGTGCTGAGGTAGAAGCTGCTGCCTGTTCTGTTTGTTGAGTGAGGGGAGCAGTGTTGGAGGAGCTTCCTCAAGGTTAATTATTTCTGGAGGAGGCTGAGATGTTTGACCTCCTTCCTTTTGCTGTAATGCTGCTTGCAATGCTGCTGTGCAGCCTCTGATTCTCCCAACTTCTCTTGTGTCTGGATCAGCTGTTTGTATAAAGACACCAGCAAAGCTGCCGCATCTTGATCATGTCTCGCTGGGCAACTTCTTCCGTTTGAGGGTGAATAGTTGCTGGACTTTGATCCTTTTCCTCAATGTTGCCATGTCTGCATCCCTCAATTTCAATAATGCTTGTATGCCCTTGATGTCCTTGGGATCATGCCCAATCTCTATGATTATATCTTCTAAGGCCCTGATCCTGTTGTCCTTTGCTTGAGAGGATGCTCTCTCCAACTCCAGTTGGGCAGTGGTGTTGTTTAGGCTATTTTCTAGCCTTTAGTTCACCAAAGTCTTGTCTGCCAAGGAGGCATACACCATCTCACCCGTTTGCTTGTGTAGTTCAATCTGATCCATCGGTGGATGTCCTTGGCAAGGACCTCAAGATTGGTCCTTAAGTAGTCTTTGCTGGTTAGTGGGAGCCATTTTCAACAAATGATTATATAGCTGTATTTTTATTGGCTCATTCCTCCTCTTTATGTCAATGAACTGCTGTTTGATGCTCAGTTCACCTTCTCTCTGCTAGCTTGAGGGGCTGACTTCTCCTCCCACTATCCTCTCTTGTTCCTGCTGGAAGGAACTTGCTGAGGCCTCCATACTTGGTGGGCCCATGCCCAAAGATTGCCCCATAGGCATTTCCTCTTCTAAAAGGGGATTCATTCTGTGCCTTTTCTCCCCTTGAGTTGTTGTTGTTGTGAGGGGAGTCTCTCTGTCCCTCTTTCTACTTATATCCTCCTTTTGTGGGGTTTGGAGGATTGAGGCTTCAACTGTTGTTTCCTGCCTAGGAGGCACAATTTGTGGTGGCTGCTGCTCAGTGAAAATTGGGGCCTCAGCTGCCTTTTCTTGCTGTAGTGGCTGCTCTTTCTCTTGCTTCCCATCTTGTGGCTGTTGTACCTATTGTTGTTGCTGCTGTACCTCCTCATGAGGTGGCTGTTCTGGTTCCATTTCCTTTTCCTTGCCTTTGGTAAAGGTTTGCTCAGTAGCTTTGACTGCTTGCTGATTTGCTGTGGAGGAAGAGGCAGCTGCTCCCGCTTGAGTGCTTGGAAGAGTAAACACCTGTGAACAAAGCTCTAGGTCAACCACCTTTTTCAGATTTCTTAGTGCTCTTTGATTTAACTCTTCTTGTGTGAGAGGCTCCTCTAAGGTTCCTCTCCTCCACTTTGTTTGATTTGCATACTTTTCTATATGAGGAATCCTTACGTGGTCATAACTGGCCAGCCTATATTTGAACCTTCCTAGGCTTATGAAGTGACCAGGGTCATATGGTTTCCAAAGGAAACTGGTTTGCAAGCCAAGGGATTCTAACATTCTATCCGCCTCTTGCCAACCTTCCTCCCTTTTGTTGTAGATAAAGTGGCCTAATTGGTTCCTGACCTTGAGCTGTGCTTTCTTGCCTCTGCCTGAAAAGTGTAGCACATCAGCATTCCCAAATTGCCTGAAGTATTCCAGGGCAAACAATCTCATGGGCACATATTTGGGCAATCTGTATGGGGGCAACTCACACCCATATATCCTTATAACTGTGTGGTTCTGGTAGAAGTACCAGTCTCCAATGCTGTATAATTTAGACAACTGAAGTACCCTTTGCATCTCATCAGTTAGTCTTGGAGGAGGTGAGCTCATCATCAGAGACATGGCTGGGTGGATGAAGAGATCTATGAACTCACAGTAAGTATATGGAGAGTGAGATCTGCAGTGGAAGGCAGAGGACCAATAGACCACTGACC
Source organism: Pinus tabuliformis (assembly GCA_031772625.1). NCBI lineage: Eukaryota > Viridiplantae > Streptophyta > Pinopsida > Pinales > Pinaceae > Pinus > Pinus tabuliformis. The sequence goes on along the minus strand of CM062816.1, from coordinate 261,589,335 downwards.
TTGGATTGCCTTGGGCATCCACTCTTTTCACAGAAAAAGAAAACTTTTCATGTTGATAATATAGGATTAAGTGGTAGATGTAAGAGGTGTATCTGAACACCTTTTCTCTTGCCAAGTTCATCAACTGCTCATGTATTTTATCAGAGATGTAGGTGGCATAGTCATAGCAGATTGGAGACTTGCCAGGAGAGAACATGAGCATGATCACCAGCACAGTTTCATCAACAAATTCAATTGAATTATAGCCCAAAATGGGACTAATCATGTCTGCAAGATCTCTGCCCAATTGGTTGAGGTATACTTGGTTAAGAGGAGGATACTTCACAGTGTCAGAGTCAATGTACAGCTGATTGAGTTTGGTGACCTGAGCATCTATCAATCTAGCTCCTTGATTTATCAAATCTATTAGTGATAAAGGAACTAATTTCTTCTCAGTCTTGAAGTGCAGCATCTCTTTGATAGCTTCAAGGGTGATATAGAAAACAACTGAGCCTGAAGGGTCAAGCACAGCCCTCTGAGTAGGGTCATAGCATTCGGCACATAGGTGGATTAAATCAGGAAACTGGTTGACCTGAGGGAGCTTGAAGATAGGGAGAAAAGAGTCCCATATGCCCAATACATCTGTTCCACTCTCATGTTTAGCCTTCAATTCATTTAGCAGGTGGATGTGGAACTTGGTATTCATCAGCATTTCCTCTGATATTTGATAATCCAGGTCTGCTAGAGGTTGCCATTCCAATTCTCTCTGAGGGGCATTTAAAGGGGCAACATTCAAGGCTACAGGTGCTACTGGAGTATCCATAGTTAGTTTAGGATTCTGCTGTATAATCTGGTGTCACTGTGCAGAGCAATACAAAAGAGTATTCTTTGAAAAAGAAAGGTGAATTACTAAGGAACAGAGGATAGAATGGTCAATTGCAGCAATTGAAATACTGCTCAAAGCTTTGATAAGACAAATGCTTGGCCTTAAACTCTTTTTCACAGCAAATTGGTGCAGTTTGGATTTCCCGTTCACAATTGCGCGAACAGAATGCAGGTTCTATGAAAACTCGGGTAAACAAGGCTTAGCAGGTGAATTTCGACCTTACAGTTGCAAATGGAGACTAGGTACAGGGGATTTGCCGGTAAATTATGTGTTTTTCACTCTTTTAAGCTTTGTTTCAGACAATTCTGGATACAACTGAGCACAGGGGAGGTGAATTTGATAAATACCTGGTAAATTTGCTTGGCAATGGTGACAATGCAGGTGGATTTGGCGCGCCAATGGTATCCAGGTCGAATTCAGCAGGTTGGCGACAGTTTGGACGTAAATTACATGCAGAGGAAACAACAGTTGTTTTTGTGAAAAGTGCAAAAAACACGGCTTTTTGGCCAAAATATGGATTTTTTGGAACATTGGCGCTTTTTTGGATGACGTCAGCATGACGTCATCAGGTGGGGTCAAGGTCGGATGACGTCAGCATGACGTCATCGGGTGACGTGGTAGCCTGTAAGCGGTCCATGGGTATGGTGAGGTGGCAGACAGGTGGAGCAAATGGCTAACGGGGGCGCTGACACGGCGATGACGTCACAGTGACATGGTAGTGACGTTGGCAGGCGGTTGGCAGAAACCGAAACAATAAGCGTATCATATCGCACCGCTTATTATACGGAGGCGGAATTGTCAGAGGAGGCTCCGATACGATTTGGGGGTGACGCGTGGCAGAGGCCTGACGTCACCCTCTGACAAATTTCGGAAGGTAATTCACGGACGTCGGGGCCGGTCCGAAATGCATGAGGGCCGTCGGATGAAAAGGGCCCGATCCGACGGTCGACGGATCATTGAGCTGCCAGGTGGATACGGGTAAGGGCGGGGATTAAAATAATATTTTCTTGGTAATGCGCCCGGCGGGAACCTTAGAACATTGGCGCATTCGTGGTTTTTTCAATGTTTTTTATAAAATCGCGCATACGCCCAGACTTTGGATAAATTGGAAGAAGTGGGTTTTCATGTGTATTTTAAATTGAGCGGGGTTAAGGTGAAAACAGGGTTTTTTACAAGGTTTTTTAGCAAATGAAGGGTTTAAATGGTTTAAATGACTTCTGAAGGGGAAAGAGGGGTAAGGCTTAGGGTTCTCAAACTGACCAGATGTCAATTTAATCCCTAACAGTGAACATATGGCTATAATGCCAAGGGGAGGGATATTTATACAATGCTTGGGGTTTATACACCATAGTGTTATAATAGTAGGGAAAGGGTAACATAGGGGATTTAGATAATAGAAGTTAGGGGTTAATATGGATGGAAAAGGTGAATGAGGAGTGAAATCACTAAGTTTATGTGAAGATAATTTTTAGACAAGAAATGTGGCTTTTAAAGGAATAAGAACCACCATAAAACCTCAAATTCTTCCATGAATCTCAACTGATGAAGGGATGTTAGTAATGAATGTGAAAGGGGAAAAGTGAAGTTAGACATGCTCCTTTGCTTTGCTGCAACATGATGGAGAAGAAGACCTTCTCAATCCATTGATTTTCCTTTGTGAATAGGTTAGCACACATTCAATTGTAAGGAATGACATTTCTGCAACCCCATCTGCCTACCCATCTACTTGCCTAGCATTTTTTGTTTCTTCATGGAGGGTGCACTTAGACTTGCAGACCCTTATGTGCCTTTTCTTTTCTTTGGCTTTTTCCTTTTGATTTTCTATCCAAGGCTACCCTTATTGCTTCCAAGGTCCCAGATTAAGCAGTTGGGAACCTCAATTCTCTACCTAAGCTACTGGTCTGCCAAGATTAAACAGTTTGGACAGACTTCTTTCTCTATTCTACAACAGAAAAATTGAAACATGGCATGATCCAGATTAGGCTTTTGGACCATCCATCAAATTGAGTCAACATCAAACTATGTACACACATTGTTTTCTCTTGGAAATATGGGATCTTTGTATCACCAAAGCAGAGCATATTTGGAACTTTCTTTGCCAATCATGAAATATGAAACCTATTGGTATAGGTAGCTAACAGTGGCTCCACATGGGGATGGTTTTTCCATTTGAAAGACCAAGAACAACAGGTCAGAACCCTGGCCCTTGACTGCTTTTACCAAAACTTGAAGTATGCTGCTCTGAAATGCCAAATTGTACTCTTCCTATCTTGGTAAATCTTTGAACTTATTTGCCTTTTGCTGATAACTAATAAAACTTGAGAAACTGCATTTTTACATTTTAACAGAAAGTAATATATACACCTGAATATGTACAAGGGAAACTCAGGCTGCACTTATGGATAGTAGTCAAAATAGTGCTTCAACATCCTGCCATTCACAGGACCTTCATCCAAATTAGCTTCATCAAGACTTTTAAGGAAGTAAGTATTGTTTCCTTGTACTGCTTGAACAACAAATGGTCCTCTCCAAAGGGAATCAAATTTTCCATGTTTTCCCTTATCTTCTCTTCTTGAATCCCACTTGAGGACTTTGTCACCAACATTAAAATCTTCTGCCTTGGTCCTTCTGTCAAAGGCTTTCTTTAACTTTTCTTGTAAAACTTGAACTCTGTTGTAAACTTGGTCTCTAGTTTGCTGCAAACATATTATTTGATTGATCCTTCTTTGCATATCATTTGGTTCTGCCTGTTTCTTGAAGAAGTTTCATGACAGGGATCCCTAGTGATGAAGGAAATTTGGCTTCTAATCCATAAACTAACTCATATGGGCTGATCCCAATTGATCTTTTGGTTGTTAGTCTATCTGCCCATAAGGCATTCACAAGCTTCTTATGCCAATTCTTCCTATTTTCTTCCAATACCTTCTTTATGATGTTTACAAGGCTTTTATTTGATGATTCAGCAAGGCCATTTCCTTGGGGATAATATGCAGTAGAATGGCCCAAGGTAATGTGAAATTTTTGGCAGAAATTCACCATTTTCTTAGATCTGAAGGCAACAGCATTGTCTGTTATTATTTTATCAGGACAACCAAATCTAGAAAGAATATTAGTCTCAAGGAACTGAATGATAGTGGAATCATTTGCTTGTCTGCATGGAACAGCTTCAATCCATTTAGTAAAGTAGTCTGTAGCTGTTAAAATCCATCTATGTTGGCCTGAAGATGAAGGGTGAATTTCCCCAATGAAATCCAAGCCCCATTGTTGAAAAGGTCTCTCTGTTGCAATAGGCCCCAAAGGAAGTGGCAGTAACTTTCTCTTTCCCTCAAACACTTGACATTTATGACAAGAGGTGGTGAATTTCTTGACATCAGAGAAAACAGTGGGCCAATAATAACCAGCCCTCAAAATCTTATCCACAGTGGACTTCCAATACAAGTGTCCACCACAGTCACCTGCATGAAATTCTTTGGTAACATTGTTAGTCTCATTCTCAATCAAGCAGTTTAACAGTATACCCTCATGGTTTTTCCAAAGCAAATTGCCTTCCATGACACAAAATCTTGAAGCTTTCATTTTTAGGAACCTACACTTAGTTCTGGACAATCCTGGTGGAGCACACAGGTTTTGTAACACATAACATATATCAGAGTACCAAGGGGATTGTTCAAAGGCTACATTGATCTTTGGAGTCGCCAGCTCCGGTTCATTGTCCAGCTGGTTTATGTCTAAGGCTTGGAAGTTTGCTTCTGTCATTAGTTTGGCCAAACCTTGCCCTTTTATTAATTTTGTAGGTTTTATTTCAATATCAAATTCGAGGATGTTGGCAATCCATTTTCCTCTTCTACCTTCTAAGTTTTCTTGAGTGAGAATGTCTTTAACAATGGGACTTGGCACATAAGCTATAACATGGGAATAAAGGATGTAAATCCTAAAGTCTTTAATGGCCTTGACCAAAGCATAAGCTTGTTTCTCCATGATTTGATATTTCAGAGGTGCATCTCTAAGAGCTCTGCTAAAGAAAGCAATGGGTTTCTCATTTCCTTGGTCATCTTTCTGTAATAAAACAGCAGCAATGGTATGCTGGGAGGCAAAAGAGAAAATGATAAATTCTCTGTCAAATTGAGGATTTGTTAAGACTGGGGTTTGGGTAAGGGCCAATTTTATACCTTCAAAGGCTTGATTTGCCTCAACTGTCCATTTCACTTTTGAATCCTTCTTTAGCATGTTATTTAGTAATCTGATCAATTCTGCTAAGTTTGGGATAAACCTTCTTAAGAAATTGATCTTTCCTAAGAAAGCCTGCAATTCTTTGATGTTTCTTGGGTGGGGCATTTGTAAGATAGCTTGTATCCTGTCTGGGTCAATTCTTATGCCATCCTTAGAAATGATATGTCCTAACAACTTACCTTCTTCCAAACCAAATAGAGACTTCTTTGGGTTCAAGGAAATTCCATATTTCCTACATGTTAGGAAGATCTGTCTCAAATGCTTCAAATGTTCTTGGTCTGATTTTGAGAAAGGTGTGAGGTCATCTAAATAAATGACAAGAAAGTCATGAATCTCCTTGGAAAAGCAATATCCATTGCTCTTTGAAATGTTGCCCCTGCATTTTTCAATCCAAAAGGCATTTTTACATATTTGAAAGTTCCCCATGGGTTGTGAATGCAGTTTTGTCTTGATCATCAGGGTGCACTAGGATTTGATTAAAACCTGAGAATCCATCAAGTAATGAGATCCTTGAGGCTCCTACCACTCTTTGGAGAATGTGATCCATCTTAGGTAAGGGATAGTTGTCTTTGAGGGATACTTGGTTTAGATTTCTAAGATCAACACAAAGTCTTATTTCACCAGTTTTCTTTCTTGTGGGCACTAAATTTGAAATCCAATCAGAAAACCTGATTGGTGCTATGATACCAGCTTCAAACATTTTTTGTACCTCTTTCTCAATTGCAGGGAGAAGCATAGGGTTTATTCTTCTCAATTTTTGCTTAAATGGCTTTTGATTTGGCTTGAGAGGGATGGTATGTTGGATAACAGAGGTGTCATAGGATTTTAAGTCCTCATAACTCCATGCAAAGACATCTTGGAACTCTTTGAAAAGGTCAATGTATTTAGGCTTCTGATCAGGGGGTAGGGATGCAATAATTTTTATTATCTTGGGTTTCTCAATGGTTCCAATGTTGCATTCTTCAATGGCAGAGTTAAGGGTTGCATTTTTGGTTTTCTAGGGATATCATTTGAATCAAAAATATCCTCTAGTGGAGTTAGGCCTGTTGGAAGAAAATTGTCTTTCAATTGTATCACTTCAGCCTCAGCATCAGCCACTTCTTCACAACTGATTTGTTGAATTTCTTGTATGTTGTCTTTGTTGAAAATTGTTGGATGTAGGATTTGGTTAGCTGTTTTAGGTGATATTGGCTTGTGTTTCTGTTGATCAGGTATTTGTGATTGACTTGCTCTTTCAAGTATTTGTGATTGACTTGCTCCTTCAAGTATTTGTGATTGACTTGCTCCTTCAAGTATTTGTGATTGACTTTCTCCTTCAAGTATTTGTGATTGACTTGATCCTTCAGTGTCAATATTTAGTCCTGCAAATTCTTGTTGCAGGGTCAGGAAATTATTTATTTGTGCATCATCTTCAAATACTTGCCAGTCTTTGACATTGTTTGGGACAGAAGGTCTGTGTTTTACCTCAGCTGTAAAGCAATGGTGGGGCTCAAAAGGTAACTTGCAGGTGCTTGCAAATGTGGCCAAGCTATGAGCATGCAGGTTATGGGTCCTGGGAATCTTGGTAATTTGAAATTCAGTGAAGGACTGTAGTAGTTCAGCAGCAGCAGATCTATAAGATCTCAGTCTTTTATCATTAGTAACAAAATTTCCCTTTACTTGTTGGATAATCAAGTCTGAATCTCCCATAATTGAAACTTTTATGGCTTGTAAGGATTTTACTAGCTTAAGGCCTAGCAAGAGAGCTTCATATTCTGCCATGTTATTAGTGCATCTGAAATTTAGTCTATAGGCTCGACCTTCTGCATGACTGTTTTGTTTGTTATGTATCCAAACTCCAGCTCCTGCCCCTAATTTGTTGACTGACCCATCAAATTCAAGGAACCACAGGATATCTTGTTCTAGGGGAGACTTAATGACCTCTTTATGAGCTGGAATTGTAAGTTGAAGTTCTGGTTTTTCACCTGGTTTGTCTTCTAGGACAGTCTGATCACTTGATTGAATTAGCTTGATTTCTAGAGCAACAGCTTTGTTTAACGGTTGCTTAACCATTGTTTCTAGGGTGGTAGTTTGTTCATTAGTGTCCTGCTCTTGTTTGAGTGTCTTAGTTTCAACATCATTATTTGTAAGACCTGTATTATCATTGAAAAGAATGTATGAGTCTATGTCAGAATGGACAACATATATGGGAAAATTTTGAGGTTTTTCTTCACTGCTGACCATGTATTTCATAAGTGACTCTCTATATAACCTCTTGGGTTGACCAAAGACTGAGATGGTTGCGTATGACATGTCTAATTGTAGGGAACCTTGGAGTTTAGCCCCCCATGACCTTGATAACAAACATCCCATATTTGGGTGGGATATCAGCAACCACAACATCCATGAGGATTGTTTTATTGGGATATTGGACGAGTGAGACACAGAGGTCTTTTATGAGACCTAAACACTTAACTTGGCTGGAGTCAAATGAGAATAGGTCCTTATATGGCCTTGTAATATCTAGGTTCAATCTATCCATGACTGATTTAGGCATCAAGTTGTGAGAGGCACCTGAGTCAAACATTGCGTTGTGTAGTATCTTGTCATGAACATGCAGGCTGACATAGAAAGGTAAGATACCTGTGACTGCTGTTTTTCCATCAACTTCTGGACCGAACAGTAATTCTGGGGTGTCATCCAACACATTGACATTATCTTTATTACGAGTAATTTGAAGGGACTTCTTGATTTGTTGTCTATAAATGTCATGCTTGGCTAGTTCTGAAAGAGGAATAGCTACTTTTAGTTTGCCAATTTCAGCTTCTAAGTCAAAGGTTTTTCAGATTGGATTTTGGGTTGTGGATGACAGTCTTTTCCTTGTTCACTAAGTCTTCTTCTTGATTCTTATCTTGATCTTGAGGCTTGTCCTTCTTACTCATCTCTTGAGGAGTGTTACTTGGATTAGGCTGCAAGGGTGATGTAGCCATAGGCTGTTGTTTTGAACAAAACTTTCAGTGACTTCTTCAACGGTTACTTCCTTTGTAACTGAATCAGTGTGTCAGTTGCCTCTGTGACTATGGCTCTTTTGGGCTGCTGGTTATCCTTTGTCTTTTCAGGCTGTGTTATATTTACAGTTCTGCTCCTTAGCTTGTATTGTTTATGAACTTCATAAACAGCTGTGTCATATCCTTGTTTAAAGTCAAATGACTCACCTGACCTGGTTTGGAATTGCTGAATGTCATCATCTTTATGATCCTCTTGACTCAAGAAAACTTGCTGCTCATCATTCAGGCCCATTAGGTTAATGTGGGTGTCATCTGTTTGCTCATTTGAAGTGGATGCCTCAGTATAGTTTTCCTGGAAAGGAGGCCTTATGTCTGGATCAGAACCAGCCTTGCCAACGTTTGGGTTTTGATTTCTCCTAAAATTTGAATTCCTAATAGGGTTATTTTGTGGTGCTTCCCATGATGACTTTCTCTCAACTGATTCTACTCTATCACCCAATCTCTTCATACTAATGAGTATTGCATCCAGTTTTTGATCAAAGGCTGAGGGTTCTTCTTTGAAGGGGGTTCTCTTTTCCATTCTTGCCCTGTTTCTTTTGGCAATCAGGTTGGCCTCTACTGTGACAGCAACCTTTTGGGCATCTTCAAGGGTTTCATGGGCTCTTTCCTTCAATTGATATGCCATGTCTGGGTCAAAACCATCAGGAAATTTGTACAAGGCTATATCAGGAGGAGGTCTTAGATTTTGTGTTATTGCGTTATATACATTGTTGGATCTTGCACAATACTCCAAAACGGTCTCTTGGGGACCTCTTTTGATTGTATCATATTCACCAAGTATGTGCAAGGGATCTTTCTTCTTCTCCCATCTGTTAGTAAAGGCTTGATAAAGCTCATCAGGAGTTGTGATGGTATTTACAGTCAGGGATCTAAACCAAGTTCTTACATCCCCAGTCAGGCTTTGAACAAACATTCTCATTCTCACACTGTCATCATCTATTTCATAGTTCTCAAAATGGTCTTGCATCCTTTTGGCATGCTGAATAGTTGTGAAAGGGCCAGTGGAGTCAAAATATGAGATCTTGGATTGATAGTCCTGGGGTAGAGCTGCAGCATTAGCAGGTAACTGCAAGGGTGCATACCTATTGGCCATATTTGCAGGGTTTATAGGATTGACAGGGATAAACGGGATGACAGGGACGATTGGTACTACAGGGGTGATGGGAACGGTAGAAGCTAGATTGTTGGTCAAGGGAATATGTGCAGTGGATGAAGGTGTGAGAGGAGGGTTTGAGATGTAGATGGTGAACTGGGGAGACAGGGGTAGACCGAAATAGAACCTTGATTGGAGTTGGAACTAGTTCAGGGTAAGCTGTCTTAGGACTCAAATCAGTAGGATCTTCCTGCCTTTGCTGTTTCCTAATGATTTTGGGGATTGTATTTGGGTTTTCAAAAACAACTGGTGGATTAGGGTCAGGATTTGACCTAGTGTGTCTAATTTCCCTTTTAGGAGCCAGTTTCTGAATTTCTTTTTAGTATTTTTAGGATATTTTAGGACTTTTTTAAGGGACTGCTCAAGCCTTTAGAACCACTGTCTATGGACAGACAACAGTAGAAAAATAATATGCTTTGTCCCCAGCGGAGTCGCCAATTATGTTAACACCCAGGTTGTTCCCTTTGACTCCCAAGGGAATACGGCCGGGGTAACCACTAACCAATCTTTGGATTACATTTTCTAGCCAAACTGTAATCAGAGAGGGCTCTCTCTTTATGATTTGTCTCTGTTTTGATAGTATTTTAGGCTAGCTATAATGTTCAGGGTTTTGTTTTTGTTTTGGTTGAGGGATGTCTTCTGCATCTAAGGTGTAAGTTTTCAGGCAGTATTAGTCCATTGGGCAATGGAGTCTGTGGCTACAGGTTGTCTGAAATATTGAGTTGAGTTGCTGAAACTGCAGGGCCATTTAAATATCTCATGGAACAAATCTGAAATTGTGATTATGAGGTGTGTTCAACCAGTGAAAGGCAATTAAGAATTTTCCACTAAGCTGGGTGTGAGAAAGAGATATGTTGCACAGGAGCAAACTTGAATTCCTGAAACAACAATCACTGTGAAAGCATATAGTTTGAAAGTGCAGCAATTGAGAATTACACTTTATGACTATAACTGAAGAAAACACTTATAATAGCATAGATTGAGTTCAGGGTATCCTGTGAATAAATCCAGGAACTATTCTTTTTCTTTGCTATTAACTATGAAACATAGAAGCATGACTGAGCTATGAAAAGATAAAAAAAACACATAACGAGAGTTTGAAGAGGACTTATTGTGCCATGAAACACGCAGGAATCCTGTAAAATTCAGCAAAACACCAAAATGACTCAGATAACGCAGAGCTTTGGAAATTCCATCAGCTTTTGTATTAATAGTCTGGAAATTTACAGCATAAGAAACTCTTGAAGAGAGATCAACAACAACCCCTGCAAGATTATGCGAGGGGGGAATATATACAATCGGTCATACAAAATATCTGGAGCGTTGAGTCATTTTAGAAATGAATACGTTCACCAACTTTTCAAGATAGTAGATAAGAAAGTTATTACATCATTGAATACAAAATAAGTGCTCTTTATGTATGTCAGAAGATATTTTGACCTTTGGAGGCCACTGAGTCGGTCTGAACGTTCTGCTTTAATTCTGGAAAAATGTGCCTTTATGGCTGTCGTGCTGTAGTTTTTTGGCCCTGTCACCTGTAGCTGTCAATCTTGCTTTATTGGCCGATTAGTTCTGCTGAGTTGGCCCAGCCTTTTCCTTTTCATGCATGCTGGTTTTATCAAATTTTCCTGTGCATGATCACCTATGAATTTAAATGAAAATTTGATTTACAGGCTCTGGTTTATAATATCAACTGTATCATTTTGGTCCAGTATTCCTGTGTGGGCAATTGATGTCTCAGAATTGCCTCTAATGTCTCATCTGCCTCTGTGTATTTGTAGAAGTTGGGAGGCACTTCAAACAGATGTTTGATCTCATCCATGATAAAAAATAAGTTTTCTACCCTGTTGTAGAGACTTTGTCCTGTTGCTGGCCCTGTTTCCTCTGAGGTGCTGGGCCTTTCAGTGATCTGATTTGTGGCGAATGTGTTGACCCTCTTGGCATACTGCTCATGTGTAAGTAGCCTTCCTGCGCTGTTCAGTAAGCCAGGGAGACCTCTGTTTTGCAATGCCACAAATTTGTCCATGAATCTATTGACCTCTGTCTGCATGTCCTGGGTCCTTCTTTCTAGTGTCTGCACCAGGCTTCTTAGTGTTAGGACCCTCTTTATTAACAAAATAGTCTCAGTCCTGTTGGAGATTCCCATAGTTGCTAACTGAGCACTTGTTCTGTTGTTAAGCACATTGATCATTCTATTGGCAACCTCAGGCATATTGCCTAGAGATGCCCTAGCTCTTTGGATTTCCCTGTGTGCTTTTGCAATGAGCTCCAACTGCTCATGAATTGTCTCAATATATTGCCATTGATCAGTGATGGATTGGCCAATATTGGCCCATAGCACTGTCTTGAGCTCAGCCACTACTTTATCCAGTGTGAGCTCCTTCTCCAGCTCCTTTTTCCTTTCTTTGAGAGCCTTTATCTCTCTTCCTTTCTCAGCCACATTTTGTTTTGATTTATCATATTTTTCATTTACCTTGGCTAAATTCTTCTTGGCCTCACTTATTTCTGTCATTTGGGCTTCCAGGGCCTGAATCTCATTTCTCAGCTTTTGCATGTCCAGGCTTGGGGCCTGCTCTGTTGTTGGTGCTGGTGCTGAGGTAGAAGGTGCTGCCTGTTCTGTTTTTTGAGTGAGGGGAGCAGTAGTTGGAGGAGCTTCCTCAAGGTTAATTATTTCTGGAGGAGGCTGAGATGTTTGACCTCCTTCCTTTTGCTGTAATGCTGCTTGCAATGCTGCCTGTGCAGCCTCTGATTCTCCCAACTTCTCTTGTGTCTGGATCAGCTGTTTGTATAAAGACACCAGCAAAGCTGCCGCATCTTGATCATGTCTCAGCTGGGCAACTTCTTCCGTTTGAGGGTGAATAGTTGCTGGGACTTTGATCCTTTTCCTCAATGCTGCCATGTCTGCATCCCTCAATTTCAATAATGCTTGTATGCCCTTGATGTCCTTGGGATCATGCCCAATCTCTATGATTATATCTTCTAAGGCCCTGATCCTGTTGTCCTTTGCTTGAGAGGATGCTCTCTCCAACTCCAGTTGGGCAGTGGTGTTGTTTAGGCTATTTTCTAGCCTGTAGTTCACCAAAGTCTTGTCTGCCAAGGAGGCATACACCATCTCACCCGTTTGCTTGTGTAGTTCAATCTGATCCATCGGGTGGATGTCCTTGGCAAGGACCTCAAGATTGGTCCTCAAGTAGTCTGCAGGGGACTGTGGTTGCAATGCAGTTGGCATGAAGTGACTCATGATCATTTTGCCTTCATTAACATCATATGCAGACATTAGTCTTTGCTGGTTAGTGGGAGACATTTTCAACAAATGATTATATAGTTGTATTTGTATTGGCTCATTCCTCCTCTTTATGTCAATGAACTGCTGTTTGATGCTCAGTTCACCTTCTCTCTGCTGGCTTGAGGAGCTGACTTCTCCTCCCACTATCCTCTCTTGTTCCTGCTGGAAGGAACTTGCTGAGGCCTCCATACTTGGTGGGCCCATGCCCAAAGATTGCCCCATAGGCATTTCCTCTTCTGAAAGGGGATTCATTCTGTGTCTTTTCTCCCCTTGAGTTGTTGTTGTTGTGAGGGGAGTCTCTCTGTCCCTCTTTCTACTTATATCCTCCTTTTGTGGGGTTTGGAGGATTGAGGCTTCAGCTGTTGTTTCCTGCCTAGGAGGCACAATTTGTGGTGGCTGCTGCTCAGTGAAAATTGGGGCCTCAGCTGCCTTTTCTTGCTGTAGTGGCTGCTCTTTCTCTTGCTGCCCCTCTTGTGGCTGTTGTACCTGTTGTTGTTGCTGCTGTACCTCCTCATGAGGTGGCTGTTCTGGTTCCATTTCCTTTTCCTTGCCTTTGGTAGAGGTTTGCTCAGTAGCTTTGGTTGCTTGCTGATTTGCTGTGGAGGAAGAGGCAGCTGCTCCCACTTGAGTGCTTGGAAGAGTAAACACCTGTGAACAAAGCTCTAGGTCAGCCACCTTTTTCAGATTTCTTAGTGCTCTTTGATTTAACTCTTCTTGTGTGAGAGGCTCCTCTAAGGTTCCTCTCCTCCACTTTGTTTGATTTGCATACTTTTCTATATGAGGAATCCTTACGTGGTCATAACTGGCCAGCCTATATTTGACCCTTCTTAGGCTTATGAAGTGACCGAGGTCATATGGTTTCCAAAGGAAACTGGTTTGCAAGCCAAGGGATTCTAACATTCTATCCACCTCTTGCCAACCTTCCTCCCTTTTGTTGTAGATAAAGTGGCCTAATTGGTTCCTGACCTTGAGCTGTGCTTTCTTGCCTCTGCCTGAAAAGTGTAGCACATCAGCATTCCCAAATTGCCTGAAGTATTCCAGGGAAAACAATCTCATGGGAACATATTTGGGCAATCTGTATGGGGGCAACTCACACCCATATATCCTTATAACTGTGTGGTTCTGGTAGAAGTACCAGTCCCCAATGCTGTATAATTTAGACAACTGAAGTACCCTTTGCATCTCATCAGTTAGTCTTGGAGGAGGTGAGCTCATCATCAGAGACATGGCTGGGTGGATGAAGAGATCTATGAACTCACAGTAAGTATATGGAGAGTGAGATCTGCAGTGGAAGGCAGAGGACCAATAGACCACTGACCTTGGATTGCCTTGGGCATCCACTCTTTTCACAGAAAAAGAAAACTTTTCATGTTGATAATATAGGATTAAGTGGTAGATGTAAGAGGTGTATCTGAACACCTTTTCTCTTGCCAAGTTCATCAACTGCTCATGTATTTTATCAGAGATGTAGGTGGCATAGTCATAGCAGATTGGAGACTTGCCAGGAGAGAACATGAGCATGATCACCAGCACAGTTTCATCAACAAATTCAATTGAATTATAGCCCAAAATGGGACTAATCATGTCTGCAAGATCTTTGCCCAATTGGTTGAGGTATACTTGCTTAAGAGGAGGATACTTCACAGTGTCAGAGTCAATGTACAGCTGATTGAGTTTGGTGACCTGAGCATCTGTCAATCTAGCTCCTTGATTTATCAAATCTATTAGTGATAAAGGAACTAATTTCTTCTCAGTCTTGAAGTGCAGCATCTCTTTGATAGCTTCAGGGGTGATATAGAAAACAACTGAGCCTGAAGGGTCAAGCACAGCCCTCTGAGTAGGGTCATAGCATTTGGCACATAGGTGGATTAAATCAGGAAACTGGTTGACCTGAGGGAGCTTGAAGATAGGGAGAAAAGAGTCCCATATGCCCAATACATCTGTTCCACTCTCATGTTTAGCCTTCAATTCATTTAGCAGGTGGATGTGGAACTTGGTATTCATCAGCATTTCCTCTGATATTTGATAATCCAGGTCTGATAGAGGTTGCCATTCCAATTCTCTCTGAGGGGCATTTAAAGGGGCAACATTCAAGGCTACTGGTGCTACTGGAGTATCCATAGTTAGTTTAGGATTCTGCTGTATAATCTGGTGTCACTGTGCAGAGCAATACAAAAGAGTATTCTTTGAAAAAGAAAGGTGAATTACTGAGGAACAGAGGATAGAATGGTCAATTGCAGCAATTGAAATACTGCTCAAAGCTTTGATGAGACAAATGCTTGGCCTTAAACTCTTTTTCACAGCAAATTGGTGCAGTTTGGATTTCCCATTCACAATTGCGCGAACAGAATGCAGGTTCTATGAAAACTCGGGTAAACAAGGCTTAGCAGGTGAATTTCGACCTTACAGTTGCAAATGGAGACTAGGTACAGGGATTTGCCGGTAAATTATGTGTTTTTCACTCTTTTAAGCTTTGTTTCAGACAACTCTGGATACAACGAGCACAGGGAGGTGAATTTGATAAATACCTGGTAAATTTGCTTGGCAATGGTGACAATGCAGGTGGATTTGGCGCGCCAATGGTATCCAGGTCGAATTCAGCAGGTTGGCGACAGTTTGGACGTAAATTACATGTAGAGGAAACAACAGTTGTTTTTGCGAAAAGTGCAAAAAACACGGCTTTTTGGCCAAAATATGGATTTTTTGGAACATTGGCGCTTTTTTTTGGATGACGTCAGCATGACATCATCAGGTGGGGTCAAGGTCGGATGACGTCAGCATGACGTCCTCGGGTGACGTGGCAGCCTGTAAGCGGTCCATGGGTATGGTGAGGTGGCGGACAGGTGGAGCAAATGGCTAACGGGGGCGCTGACACTGCGATGACGTAGCAGTGACGTGGTAGTGACGTTGGCAGGGCGGGTTGGCAGAAACCGGAAACAATAAGTGGTATCATATTGCACCGCTTATTATACGGAGGCGGAATTGTCAGAGGAGGCTCCGATATGATTTGGGGGTGACGCGTGGCAGAGGCCTGACGTCACCCTCTGACAAATTTCAGAAGGTAATTCACGGACGTCGGGGCCGGTCCGAAATGCATGAGGGCCGTCGGATGAAAAGGGCCCGATCCGACGGTCGACAGATCATTGAGCTGCCAGGTGGATACGGGTAAGGGCGGGATTAAAATAATATTTTCTTTGGTAAATGCGCCGGCGGGAACCTTAGAACATTGGCGCATTTGCGTGGTTTTTTCAATGTTTTTATAAAATCGCGCATAGCGCCCAGACTTTGGATAAATTGGAAGAAGTGGGTTTTCATGTGTATTTTTTAATTGACGGGGTTAAGGGTGAAAACGGGTTTTTTACAAGTTTTTTAAGCAAATGAAGGGTTAATGGGTTAAATGACTTCTGAAGGGGAAAGAGGGGTAAGGCTTAGGGTTCTCAAACTGACCAGATGTCAATTTAATCCCTAACAGTGAACATATGGCTATAATGCCAAGGGGAGGGATATTTATACAATGCTTGGGGTTTATACACCATAGTGTTATAATAGTAGGGAAAGGGTAACATAGGGGATTTAGATAATAGAAGTTAGGGGTTAATATGGATGGAAAAGGTGAATGAGGAGTGAAATCACTAAGTTTATGTGAAGATAACTTAGCTTAGGGAGTAGATCAAAATGAAAAGATTTTTAGACAAGAAATGTGGCTTTTAAAGGAATAAGAACCACCATACAACCTCAAATTCTTCCATGAATCTCAACTGATGAAGGGATGTTAGTAATGAATGTGAAAGGGGAAAATGTGACGTTAGACATGCTCCTTTGCTTTGCTGCAACATGATGGAGAAGAAGACCTTCTCAATCCATTGATTTTCCTTTGTGAATAGGTTAGCACACATTCAATTATAAGGAATGACATTTCTGCAACCCCATCTGCCTACCCATCTACTTGCCTAGCATTTTTTGTTTCTTCATGGAGGTGCACTTAGACTTGCAGACCCTTATGTGCCTTTTCTTTTCTTTGGCTTTTTCCTTTTGATTTTCTATCCAAGGCTACCCTTATTGCTTCCAAGGTCCCAGATTAAGCAGTTGGGAACCTCAATTCTCTACCTAAGCTACTGGTCTACCAAGATTAAACAGTTTGGACAGACTTCTTTCTCTATTCTACAACAGAAAAATTGAAACATGGCATGATCCAGATTAGGCTTTTGGACCATCCATCAAATTGAGTCAACATCAACTATGTACACACATTGTTTTTCTCTTGGAAATATGGGATCTTTGCATCACCAAAGCAGAGCATATTTGGAACTTTCTTTGCCAATCATGAAATATGAAACCTATTGGTATAGGTAGCTAACAGTTGGTACCCATAAAGTGCCATAAATGGGGTCATTTTTGTTGCTGTATGGAAGGAAGTGTTATACCACCATTCAGCCAGAGGCAACCATTTGACCCATTGTGTCTGTTTATCAGATACAAAGCAACGAAGATATCCTTCCAAACATTTGTTTACTATCTCAGTTTGCCCATCAGATTGAGGATGATAAGATGAGCTATGAGCTAACTGAGTACCAAGACAAGAAAATAATTCTGTCAAAAAATTTCCAGTGAAAATGGGATCTCTGTCACTTACAATAATCTTTGGGTTTCCATGTAGCTTTTGAACTGTTTCCATAAATGCAGTAGAAACTGTACTGGCTTTAAATGGATGTGATAATGCACAAAAGTGTGCATACTTGGTAAGTCTGTCAACTACCACCATGATGACACTCTTTCCCTCAGACTTGGGTAAACCTGTGATAAAATCCATTGAAACCCTCCTCCCAACGTTGGCTTGGAATGGATAAAGGTTGTAATAGACCCGGTGTCTTAATTGTTTCAACTTTATTTTGTTGGCAAACCAAACATTCCGCCACAAACTTTTGAATATCTGATTTAAGGCCATCCCAAAAAAATTCCTTCTTAACCCTGTGGTAAGTTTTTAAAAATCCTGAGTGCCCTCCTAAGGGAGAAGTGTGCAATTCCATAAGAATCTTTTGTTTTAGCTGGGAATTCTTACAGAGGTATAAGCGATCTTTGTACCATAACGAATCATTTTGCCAGCTAAATGTATCAGAAGTACTGGAATCTTGTTGTAGCTTTCGAATAAGTGCCCACACTTCTTCGTCATTCTTCCATTCCTCCCTTGCTTCGTTTATCCAATCTGGTTGGATAATAGAAATGGCACACAACAATGCTTCCACATCCTCATCCTTTCTTGAGAGTGCATCTGCCACCACATTTTGCTTCCCTTTTTTGTAGATGATTTCAAAGTCATAACCCAACATCTTTGTGACCCACTTTTGTTGCTCTTCAGAGGATAATCTTTGTTCTAAAAAGTATTTAAGGCTATCATGATCCGTTTTTACCTTGAAGTGTCTTCCCATTAGGTAGGGTCGCCATTTCTTAAGTGCATGGAGTATTGCCAACATTTCCTTCTCATAAATAGCTTTGCTTAAAAACTTTCCCTTGATTGGACGACTTTCAAAAGCAATGGGTCTTTCATCTTGCATTAGAACAGCACCAATTCCATTTCCTGAAGCATCACATTCCACAATAAAGGTTTTTGTGAAGTCCGGTGTAGCTAAGACCGGTGCTTGGCACATTGCCTCTTTAAGATGTTCAAAGGCCTTTGTTGCTTCCGGAGTCCATGAAAATGAATCTTTCTTCAATAATGTTGTTAGAGGTGCTGCTATTCTCCCATAATTCTTAACAAACTTGCGATAATACCCTGTCAACCCAAGAAATCCTCGCAGATGCTTTATGGATGTGGGGATTTTCCATTCCTTAATGGCTTTAATTTTGCTAGGGTCTACCTTAACTCCTTCATGAGATACAATATGACCCAAATATTCCACCTCCTGGACTCCAAAGAAACATTTGGATCTTTTTGCATATAATTGTTTCTCCTCCAATAGTTGTAGCACCTGTCAACATGTTCAACATGATCCTTCCAAGACTTGCTGTAGATTAGTATATCATCAAAAAATACTAACACAAATTTTCTAAGGAATGGTTTGAAAATTGAATTCATCAAACCTTGAAATGTTGAAGGTGCATTGGTAAGGCCAAAAGGCATGACCAAAAATTCATAATGACCCTCATGAGTTCTAAATGCTGTTTTCGGAATGTCTTCAATCTTCATTCTGATTTGATGATATCCCGAACGAAGATCCAACTTGGTGAAGTAAATTGATCCATGCAATTCATCCAGTAATTCATCAATGACAGGAATGGGGAACTTATCTTTAATAGTGAGCTTGTTGAGCTCCCTATAATCTGGACACATGCGCCATGATCCATCCTTCTTGTGCACCAATACTACTGGAGCTGAGAAAGAACTTTGACTCGGTTGAATTATACCAGCCTCTAGCATTTCTGCAACCATACGTTCAATTTCACTTTTTTGGACATAGGGATATCTGTACTCGGCCTGATGTTTGGAGGAACACTTCCTGGAATCAGATGAATAGCATGATCATGATCACGCATAGGTGGGAGACCTTTGGGAGTCTCAAATACCTTGGAATGATTGTCCAGGACTTTGAATCTGGAGAAATAGATGATTCCAATGTGGAAACATCTAGCGAACATAATTGTGCAATTACACCTCTTTGCTCCTTTTTTAGAAGCTTTGTCATGCCATTAGAGCTGATTATCTTTCCTGGTTTCCTGCAAACCCTTAATTCAACTTCCTTTCCTTCACTGAAAATTTCATGAAAAGTTCTTGAAAATTAAAACTATTGTACCCAAGGATTGTAGCCATTGGACTCCTAGTACAACATCAGCACCTCCCCATTGGAATGGAAAGCATTGGGCTAGTCAATACATATTCTCCCATGGATAGCTTGATATTATGGCACTTCCAGAACAAATTATTGTTCCCTCCATTTGCAATCATCACTTCACACTCTGGTGCTGGATAATTAGGAAGCAATTCAATTCTTTTGCTACCCTACAATGAATAAAATTGTGGGTGCTTCCTGAATCAATCAACACTATTACCTTTTCTTCTTGATTTTTCCTTCTATCTTGATGGTTTGAGGAGTGGTAATTCCCGCCAATGCATTACAAGATATGGTCGGATTTATTTGTTCTTCATCTAGGCTTAGTTCCTGGAATATATCCTCTTCTTTTGACCTTTCTTGCTCCTTTTCTTCTTCTCTCACAATCTATGTAGAATAATTTCTTCTCAGCACACTTATGACCTTTTGTGTAATTGCTATCACAATTGTAACAAAGCCCTTTTGCTCTTTTTTCTTCCAATTGTTGTGGTGTCAACCTTGTAGGTTGTGGAAGACTATGGGCAACAACACTTCCATCTTTATAGTTGTGAATGGTATGCTTCCTAGTTGCCATAATTTTGCTTTCCATTTTTCTTGCTAACCTGAATGCCTTCTCTAATGAATCAGGTTCCCAAAGGCGCACATCATGTTGGATATTATCCTTTAAAGACCCTATGAACACATCAATCCTATGCTCCTCTAGAATATCTTTTACCCTTATGTTCAATTTTTGGAACTCCTCAATGTGCTCCATTATTGAACCCTTTTGTTTGGGACTTATCAATTGGCTAAAAAAAGTGTTGCTTTTTGTATCCTCATAATGTGCTATCAATTCTTCCGTAAAAATTGCCCAAGTGATAAATTGTTTACGAGAACAAAGCCATTGATACCATACAAACTGATTTGGTTCCAAATATAAATTTGCCATACGTACCTTTTGTGTGTTTTACACATTATTGAGATCGAAGAATTGCTCCATCTGTAATATCCATGTGGCGGGATCCTTGCCATCAAACTTCCTCATATCGATTTTTGGAACATGGTGAGTCTTCGATCCAACATTAGAGTCTATGGAATCATAATTAACATTTCTTTTGTTCTCATCATGAGTTTCCTTTACTACCTTTTCACCATTAGTGACCCTTTATTGTAGCAAGTTCTTCAATTCTTCCATGTCTGTCTTCAATCTATCTTCAAATTTACCATCGAATCCTCCATATTAGCTTCCATGCCCTTTATCTTAGATTCCACGCCATTTATCTTAGATTCCACGCCATTTATCTTAGATTCCAGGCCACTTATCTTAGCTTCTGTTAGCTTTTGTGAGCGTGACATTTATTGCACTTGTTCTTGTAATTTTGATATATCATGTAGCATTTCTTCCTCTTCTTCATGAGTCATGCTAGAGCTTTTAGGTTCCTTACTGGTTGTTTGCATTTTCTTTCCTTGGGGCATCATTTACCGATAATAATGCTTTACTATGCCCTTTGAATTCCGTTAAACCAAGCTTACATAAAAATTAAAAAAAAACTACACACCTTTTTTCACTTTATAGAAGCCTGATATTGAATCTGATGTATCTCTGTAATTTCGGATCATCCAGTTCTGAAATTGCTACCTGTAGTAGCCTTCTGCATCCTCTTTCCAATGCCACAAGTCTGAGCCAAATTGGATTCTCCAAGTAAGAGTTATGTGAAATCTCCCACAATGACTTGCTTTTAGACTGGTTCAGTAGAGCGAACTTGTACGACGTGCCACGAGTCACTGTTTCAACCTTTGAATCTGAAAAACACATACAAGAATCTAAAGTTCATCCTCTTTCTGTACCTTCTTACGAAATTTCAATCCGATCCCCAGAGAGAAAGTTATGACGATTTTCCCCAGGTCACCTGTTTTGAATGTAATTCAGGAGTCTGCAAAGAGACCAACTTCCTCAGAGCATATCTCCACAAATATCGTGCGAAAAGATCTGAAATTCGGACCCAAGGTTCAGCACGATTTCTTCTCAAATGGGTTTTTTTTGTGACTTCTGAAATGTCACAGAAAAAAAGTTATAGCGAAAATGCCACGATGACCTGTTTGGAGCAGCGAAACTCTAGAATCCAAAGCTCTGATACCAAATGTTATGAAACCAGCTCAAGAAAAGATAGAAAAGATAGATCAACGCCATAGAATTCAGCCTCTTCGAGGGGGCAACCTCCTTTACATTACATAAATGAACAATTCTTGGATGATACAAATGACAAAACCTCCTTTCTATATATAGGAGTCTAAGGAGTCACAATATAATCCAGCCGACCTAACAATAATAATATAAAGCCACAAAAATAACAATAGAGGGATTCTATGGGGCACAGAAATAACAATATGGGGGTAATAGGGGTGCAACAATATAAATAAGGGGTATAACTACAATAGTAATGGGGTAATCACTAGTATTATAGGGACCCAACAGAAGCCTCTAGGGTATAAGGCTAGAAATCAGTGCGGAAGAAAGGAAAATG
Source organism: Pinus tabuliformis (assembly GCA_031772625.1). NCBI lineage: Eukaryota > Viridiplantae > Streptophyta > Pinopsida > Pinales > Pinaceae > Pinus > Pinus tabuliformis. The sequence continues at coordinate 261,567,426 of CM062816.1, read as the reverse complement.
TGTTTTCAACACATAAGTCATGGCGGGACTAAAGACGACTCCCAAGACAACTTAGTATAGCAGCATGGGAAACCAATGTCAGCGAGGTTCTAACTAAGCTGCCCATGTAAAGGATGGCTCTACCATCGCATCATGATTTCAAAATCAGAGAGTGAAAATGGTTTGCTAACCAAGATATGATGGGGTCAACCCTATGGCTAACGTATCGCTGAATGGAGGCTAGTATGCAAGATGCAGTAGAAAATGGTTTTCCCTAACCTATATGCCAGTGAGTGGAGGATACCTTCCATGACAAGTCAACGGTCATGGGATTGAAATAACATCTCGAAGAAGGTCTCCAAAATATCCTGAAAAACAACCCAACCTCAACAATCCAAGTCCACAGGTCAAAAAAATACATGAGACAAAAATCAATTTTTGAAAAAATATTTTACAATTTCAAAGTTATATAATGACTTTTGGACTCATAGTTTTTCCATTTCTGTTTGGAGCAAAGAGTTGTGGAGAAAATGGAGCAAGCTTTCCTCTGAACAATTGGACCATTCAAATCGCCCTAAAGTTATCAGGTAACCCTCAAATCATACCTGTAATGTTTTATGATAGTTTTTTAGAAGTTTTCTTAAATTTTTGACCGTGGGAAATTATGCCCAAAAATCTGACTCTGTATACACACGAGTTGGATGTGATCAACCGACGTATACGACAACCCTACACATGACTGTGTGTAAAGAGAACCTGCATGTATGTGAGTTAAAGTTTAAACATAAAAACTAATAGTTGAAACTCTAATTTTTTGCAGGATGACTATCACATGGAGGGAAAGAGAGCATACCACAATTGATAATGAGGTGATGAATGACCAAAATGCACTAGACACTCTGAGAGGCTGTGACTTATTGAAATTCTTCAAAATTCCAAACATGAAAGCCAACACGCGCTTGATCAAACCACTGATCCACTACTAGAGTGCAGAGGATGATGCCTTCATGATAGACCAGATGCCTCTATGGATTGAGGTCGAAGACATCTACTTTATTACAGGTCTCTCCCGAAGAGGGGAGGTCATGCATTCACACGGTAGGACAAGAAGTAGTCTATCAGTCCTGAGAAGATTGGAAGTCAAATTCCAATCAAACATGTGGAAAGTTTATCCGTGAGGATTCTGCTATTTACCATTGCACGGGTCAATGGATCAGCTGCATTAGACATCACGAGTGTCCATGAGCTTGGCAGTGGAATGTCTAACCACGGCATTTGACTGGTGCATGCCTCTTCTGGCTAACATGAAGAGCCAATTGACCTCCATACAGAAGGGTCAGATGAAGAATTTTAGATATGGGACTATCTTATGCTCATTCTTCTTCGAGAAGGTACCTTTGCTATGTCCCAAAGTATCAGTGTCCATCAGCAGCCCTAGAGATCCACGAATGGGTAGATGGGTAGACTTGATGAAATGCCTTGGAGGCAGGGACGTGCCTAGAACAACTTTTGATGATGAGTTTCTCACATGGTGGGTGGTGAGCTCCAGTATTGTAGCAATAATGCTACAACTCCTGGGGCTTCCTGTATCTCATTTTATCAACCCGGTAGTTCGTACAAACTTGGAAGCGACGGTGCTATATGCACAAGTACTAGCTCTTGTCGCAGCTGTCACTTGGTCAGCTGGCACAAGTCCGCTAGGGCTCAAGCCAACTTCTATAGGCTCTCAGAAGAAGCTTGCTAATTGATGGACGAAAGCTATTCTCAAAGGAAAACTACTCTACTTGACAAAAATGGACTGAAAGCAAATCAAAGCATGTAAACCTAGGAAACCCTAATTTAACTAGTCTAACCTCTATAATGCAAAGAATGTGAATGAAACCTCTACCAATGCTGTTGTTACCTCTAATAAGTGGAAATGCATGGATCTAAGCTACTTGCATCATAAAAGACATGTTTTTGTATTTTTCCTTTAAGTGAATGGAATGATTGTGATTTTGTGCTAACTAGGGTTTGGTTGTGCAGATGGGATGGAGAAGGAAGGAAAGCATGGGACAGGTTGGGGAGGCTAGGAGAGGTTCCTAGGGATCCTTAGCATCCATCCACAGAGGTTCCTCACATTCAGAAGCTCAGCAACCGAGTGAGTGGCCTCCTACAGGATGTCTGCAGGGGATCCTACAGGATACTCTGGTTTCTACAGGATGTCTACAAACTGCTACAGGATGACCTACCGTGAGTGTTTGAAGTGATGGAGGAGTGATGGAATGGTAGGGGGAGATGTGTAAGGTAGGAATAAGGCTGGTGATGGCTCAGAAGTGGATGAATAGGATGGGAAATGAGTGTAGGGAGTAGGTTGGAAGGTAAAGGGCTATGTCAACGAAAGGGCTAGAGAATGAAGTTACGTGAGGAGTGAAAGACTTTGGGAGATAACAGAGCGGAGCAGAGGTCAAAGATGTGTTTGCATGCGTGATCAAGATGGAGGAGAAGGTAATGGAACGAGAGAGAGCAGTGTAAGTGAAACAAATGCTTATGATTGTCACCAAACCAAAAATGCATTAACCTAAACTACCTGTGCTTGTAAATTCAATGAACAGCAATCCAAAACGCGAAGGAGAATGTGCATGAAGCTGTGATGAAGGAGTGTGGTGTAGGTGTGAATCATGTGGAAAGATCTATCATAACGAGACTATGTTGCAGCATGTATGAAGTGAAGAACTACGTGTTTTTGTGGCTGGTATAGGCTGCACTCCAATCTCCAAACGGGGATGGCAGTGGAGACTTCCTCAACCTTTTTTGCTGGAGCTCCAATGTATTATCAACCTGCTAATCTAACTAAACAACCGAAAGCAATTCAACCATAAACCAGTCCTATCTATGCTCATGAAAAAGACTAATTCAACAACTTGTAATTCAAATTGCATGTGAAAATGAAAACTCAGAGTGCTGAAACGAAATGCAAACAACACTACAGCAGAGGGGATCTATGGCTCTCAGGTTGGGCCCTAACCTGAGAGCTATAGTCTCCTTAAGAAAACTTAGAGCTAGATCAAAATCTGCCTTCTTTATTCATAATCTGATGTTATGCCAAAACTGGCTTACAACAAGAACTAACACCGAGCTGTGCTCCAAAATTACAATAGTAATGCGAAAGTTTCAACAACCTATCAAAGGCTACGACCTCTATACTTATGCAAAATAGTGATCCAACAAGTGTCCTTGATTTTAGGAGCTCGGCTCTCCAACTAGAGTTTAACTGCTGATCCTGTAGGACAGTCATAAGTGTTGTTCCTTTAGAACAATTGTAACTGTTGTTCCTGTAGAACAGCTGGCTGCTTCTAAGCTCGGAGGGGAGATGGATTGGAGCTCGGAGTTCTTGGTGGGAATCACGAGGAATGTCCCCAAGACCGTGGATATCCTCTCCTAAAAACCAGCAGTGCCACCTCGCTGTCTCCTTGTCTCCTTTTTCGTTGTCTTTTGCTCCCTTTTAATGCCAAAACCTGGAATCATAATGCATTAGTCACGTAGATAGAGTGCCTACCCTTCTTCCTAAAAACAACATGAACAAACTAAGAAATGCATGCATAAGCAATAAAAAAATGAATGGTTTGAGCAAGTATAATAGGCCAAAATGAGCCCAAATTGTACCAAAATTGGGGCTCATCATCACCCCCCAGCTGAACCATTTGCTCATCCTTGAGCAACTCAATCAAGATCCTCATCCTTCATGGCTTGCACTGCTCCCCTTACATCCCAAGCTTCTGTGGTGATGTCCTCTTTGTTGATATGAAACCCGGCTGTGTGGTCCACCTTTTCCCATTGTGCATTGTCATCTTTCTCTGTACTTCCTTCAGCCAATCCTAGCAGCAATGGGGGGCTGAGTTTAAGGCCAATCCAGCTGGCCTGAAGTCTTTGCATGGATTTCTTGTAAAGTTCCACTCTTGCCAATGCTTCCCGCATCCGGGTCGGGGTGTGGTACTCCCGGATCTTCAAACTATGTGCCAAGGTATGCCACCTGCGTGCACATGCGTGGGCAGCAGTTTCTCCCAATAATCTGTCCATATCTTCAAAGTGGGCTATTGCTTGGGCCTGCTGGTCCATAAATCTCAAGGAAGCTGTGGGATCATTAGACAACTGTTGGCGGGCTGAGATGAGGGCAACCGGATTCTCTGGTTCTGCTCGAATGTACAGTGGCTCTCTCACTTCTCGGCTCATAACCGATTTTTCTTCGGTTGCTCTCTGATCCTCATGATTTAACCATGAAGCAAAGGCCATCAACTGCATATCACCCAAGGCGATATTGGGATCCGAAGAGACTTCATTAGGCAAAACCAGATTGTGGATGTAGAATTCTGCTAGCTTGGCTTTGTCTTGTGCTGAGCTAATATTGCATAATTCGGCAAATTGCTGTGGGCTATGGATTTGTGCAATACCTCTTTGTGCTAATGTGTTTATCTAGAACTGTAGCCACCGATCCTTTAAGTACAACCCATAAGACTTTGCAGGATGTCTGCACTGCAGGGCTTCTATGGCCCAACTGGCCATGCAGGCCAGTTGTGTTTCCTTTTGTTTCAGCTGCTCTTTTAGAGCTTGTGTTTCAATTTGGCCCTGCTATCTTGTTTCCTGTAGAAGTGTAATTGGCCCCTCAAGATGGGTGGTCAGCTCTTGTTTCCCTTGCTACTCATTTGTGGTGTCCTTGGAGGAGGTTCCTACCCCTTCCCTTAGCTCCTGTAGCTGCAATTTCAACTTCTAGTTTTCTTCCTGTAGAAGTGCATGTTGGCAGCTAGCCACATGTTTTGCCATGGTGAATTCACTCCTGACCTCCCTAAGTTGATCTTGTAAAGGGCCTATGTCTGCCACACCCTTTGATTTAGCGATCTGCATCCATGTGTGGGAACAGACTCTTTCTTTCTCTAGTTCAAAAAATAGAGGTACAGTAAATTTTTGCGGTATGATCTTTCCCGCCTCCAAGAAGGTGTAGTAGGAGTTCGAATTCGGTGAAGGGCTAGGTTCAGGGATATGTTCTCTTTCTTCCTCTCCAGGAGGTGCTAGCTCACCCTTCTTTGGTGATGAGGGTCCTTCCCCTTCTCTTTGTTCGGTTTCCTGTAGCCGAGCCAAGGTATCCTGTAGGACATTTTCGGCTTCCTGTAGCCGGGTTTTTTCATCCAACAGATCTACCCTTTCTTGCCATGTGCTCTTCTTTGGACTTCCCTTTTCGTAGGTAACTGTAATCTTTGAGGGTGATTTCTCTTTGGGAGAAGCAGGGGTGTCTTCGATGACAATTGGGCTGCTGGACTGCGTCTGTGGTTTCCCTGTTTTTATCCGAACACTTCTCCGGGCTTTGAAGTAGAGAGGAGGGTCCCTCTTCCTCTTCCCTTTTGGCTTAGGTGGCGTACTGAGGCCAGCTAATACAGCCGCTGCCTCCCTGGCCAGAACATCCACCCTCTGCTCCTTTGATTTTGATTTTGCATGGCTTCCTGTAGAAGCCTGTTTCTGTGCTTTTGTGCTTCCTGTAGAAGCTGTTTTCAGGCTTCCTGTAGAAGCCTGCTTCTCCTTTCCTGTAGTGACGGGTGTCTTCACTTTCGCTCGCTTTGCTGCAGGGGTTTTATCTTTTTGTTTGCTTGTGAGTGCTGGAGAGGTAATTGGGCTGACGTGGCCTGCCCCAACTTTGTCCCTTCTACTCTTTGACCTTATTTCCCTCGCTGACAGGATGGGGGAGTCAGATTTTTCTTCAGCATCTTTTTCTTCGTGCTGCTTCTCCTGCATGGTAGTCAGGGTACTTGGGCTAGTTTCCTTCTTTTCCTCGGCCTCTGCTTCTCGTTCTTCACCGCTGGAGGAGCCACTAGCTTCGACTAGCATTTTGATGTCCCCATCTCGTGTTAGATTCCTAAATGACTCCCAGGAGAGGGGAACTTTATATGAGTGCAGTGCATCCTCCACAAGCAATTTGATCAGCCCATGGTGTGCGACTTGATCTGGTATACCATCTTTGAGATTTGTAGCACACTCAATCAAGGACTGCAGGAGATAATAAGGGATGCTCAGCTTTTTCTCTACAGGAAGGTCAATTCGATGCCTCAACTCAGTGAGTAACCGAAAGTGGTATGCATACACGATGCTGAACCGGCCTTCACAAGTAATATATTTCATGATTTGCAAACTGACTTCATTCCAAGGTGGTGATAAACTCATTCTTCTTACCCCGTTTTTATCCTCCGAGAATTCTTCCTCAGGTGGAAAGAATTCTTTCTTTGCTTGCTGGCTCTGCTTCCGCTCTTCTTTATCCCACGGCAGACCCATGGGCAGTTCTGTGATTCAACTTATATGCTCTAGGGTGAGTTGGAGGCTGAGACCTCTGAAGCTTACTGTGGCCAGTGTCTGGGATTTAGGCTTCAATGCCTACAAGAATTCCTCGGCTACTTCATCATCGTAGCCCTGCAGCTTATCACAAAAAGGCATCCATTGTGCTCTAGTGAAGAGCTCTACCACTGCGGGATTTCTCCTTAATTTGGTGGAATCTGTGGGTTCTTGCCTGATAAATCCACTCAGCATGATGGCACAATTTTCTTAACCGGAGGTGGTGATGGTGGGAGAGAGTTTAGTTTTGGTGACAGAGTGCAGAACAATGCGTATAACCCACAAAAATTTTACAACACAGTCTAACCACGCAACAATCCTGTAGAATTGCAGTATGGGCACACAGACAGCAATTTGTCTACTTTCTCATTTACCCAGACAGTAATTGACAATCCTACCACCTTAAATGAGCAATTGCATGAGGAGTCCAGGGTTACCTCGTTACTCGGCCACCTTTTTTTCGTGAACACCCGCGTTCCTGTAGAAGACTGCGTTCCTGTAGAGACTGCTTCCTGTAGGACTGCGTTCCTATAGAAACTGTTCCTGTAGGAGCAGTATGCAAACTTCGGGGAGGACTGCAATTGGACTGTGGTTGAGGTGCGCTTCACCAGTGTTCTGGTAGCCGAAAGCTCGGCGTATCGACGTTTAGAGGAAATCAGAAGAGCCACTCAAGTTTTGAAGTGGAGGTTGATGAATACATGCGCATAATCTAGCTGATTAGATTTTGAATCGGCGCAGCTCGTGGCGCGGGGGTGAGCTGTCCCTGCCGGACCGTTGGGTGACGTCACCCATCATTTGCCTACATATTTACTCGTTGCCGCATTCATTCCCACAGATCTGCCGCCGCCCTTTTCAGTTAAACTCGTTCCTCAGTTGACGGGACTATCTTCACGTGCGTGCTGCATGTTTTCTTTGTCGTGGCTGCCACCCGATCATCCGACTATACCATAACTAGCTGACGTGGCCAGTCAACTGGCCATACGGCTGCTCAACCATTCACTCTTACACCATGCAAACAAATCAAAGTAATATCCATGAGATTTGATGGAGAGAAGGTTGAGACACTTACCTGCGTGCGTCTGCACACGATTTTCAGTTTTTGGACGACGGATCTACCTGCTGCACGCGGCTTACGCAGACCCGGAGTTTATGGTTACAGGTTGCTGACGCTGGAGTGGATGGTTTTGCTTTCATGCGCCCGCGTTTCATCTCGGATGGCGGTGCTGTGGAGGGTATTCACTCGAGCAGGTTGAACTGTTACAAGATCCCGCGAGGGGTCTCGTCACAGTCCTTTCTCCTTGGGTGCATGCTGCACGCTGGCGGTTCTGGCTTCTCGATCACGATCCCAACGCTCTTGATGCATATGGTATGAGATCTCATCATTTGTTACCTTTGAAAATGGCTTGCCCGCGAGAACTCATCGATTTTCTTTGTGGGTGCAGGGACTTGGCCGCATGTCAACACAGGTGGTGGAGCAAGGTAACAGCGTCGTGCATGGGCCCAAAAGAGGCTTGCATGCATCCACACCAACCCGTAGTCATCAGATCTGCTCATGAAACGCATTCTGGGCCGTTCTGAGCTTCTACAGGAAGTTCCCTATAGAAATACAGAGCTTCCTGTAGACAGGCAGCTCTTCCTGTAGAAATTTGCACCTTCCTGTAGAAACTGGCACCTTCCTGTAGAAAATTCAAACCATGATAAAATTGCACATACCTTGAAAAACATGGGTGCTCTTGGAGGAGGTACTGATGAGGTTCCTTGACAGCATGATAAGGACCCTTGGCTGTGATTGAAGAGGCTTCTTCTCCTCCATAGAACATCTGCAACTTGCATGCAATTTTTCATATTGTGCTTATTATTTTTTCTCTTTTTTCTTCTTTTTTTTTTTGAAAAGATAACAGGGGCGCCCCCAAAGAGGTTTTCACCCTTGCTACCTGTCGTGAGCGCCTCAGAGAGGTTTTCACTCAAGGATCTTTTTCAACCTTTTCTCTTTTTTTTTTTGAAAAAGCAATAGGAGCGCCTCAATGAGGTTTTCACCCCTACTACCTACCTTGGGCACCTCAGAGAGGTTTTCACCCAAGGATCTTTATTTTCCTCTTTTTTTCTTTTTTTTTTTTTTTTTTTTTTTTTTCTTTTTTCTTTTTTCTTTTTTTTTCTTTTTTTTTTTCAGATCTTCTTTCAGAGTGTGCCGGAGGCAGAGGCAGAACCCTTCTCTATGACCAATACAGATTTCTCCATCGTTTTGATAAACTCTTGTCTTGAGGTAGGTCTCCTGTAGATCTTCAATCGATGCCCATTGACAAGCATGGGAATGGCTTCCTCATCAATGGTTCGAATGAGGACAGATCCATTGTCATGGCATTGTTCCACTACATACGGTCCCAGCCATCTGGTTCTCAACTTCCCCTTGAAGTCTTTGAACCTAGAGTCATACAACAAGGCCCAATCTCCTGGCTGAAATTGCTTGTCATGGAGATGTTGGTCATGCCACACCTTCCTCTGAAGTTGAACCACTTCTGAGTGAAGGAGGGCCTGCATGCGGTGCTCATCCAGGCCATTCAGCTGCAACAGCCTTTCTTGTTGTGCATGGCTGAGATCTAGGTCCAGCTGAGCTGCCATCCTCAAAGTGTTATACTCAAACTCAATGGACAGCAAAGCTCTCTTCCCATAGACCAGCTCATATGGTGTGAAACCGGTGGTGGTCTTCCAAGTGGTGTTGTAGGCCCATGTGGCCTCAACCAGGCGATCTGCCCAATCTTTTCTGCTGCTGCTCACCACTTTGGTCAAGATCCCTTCTAATGCTCTATTGGTGACTTCCACCTGCCCATTTGCTTGAGGATGATAGGGGGTGGAAGTCCTATGCTTGATCTTGTGATGAGCTAGTAGATCTTCAACCAAGTTGGATGTGAACTGGCTCCCTTGATCGGTGACCAGCTCTCTTGGGTAGCCAAACTTGTAGAAGATGTTCTCTCTTAGGAACTCGGCCACTTTCTCTTCTGTTTCTGCCTTGATTGCTTTGGTCTCTGCCCACTTTGTCAAGTAGTCAGTACACACAATGATGTAGGATCTTTGCCTCGAAGAGGGATTGATTGGACCCACAAAGTCCATGCCCCACTTCTCAAATGGCTCAAGAGTCACTTGAGGTTGGAGAGGCATCTCATCCCTTTGGGTCGGTTTCCCCATTCTTTGGCATTGGTCACACTGACTGACATATCTTCTAACATCTTGATGAAGTGTGGGCCAATAGTAGCCTGCCTGTAGGATCTTGAAAGCAGTTCTCTTTGCTGCAAAATGTCCTCCACAAGGCCCATCATGACAGGTGAGGAGGATATCAAAGACTTCCTCTTCCCTTACACAACGCCTTAAGATCTGATCGGGGCCAAGCTTGAACAGGTTGCCCCCGATCCAAGTAAATGAGGCACTTTTTCTGATGATTATGCTCTTCTCTTTTGAAGAGAGGTGCGGAGGGAACTGAGCTGAAACAAGGTAGTTTGCTATATCAGCAAACCATGGAGAGAGTACTGAGATAGCAAATAGATGCTCATCAGGCATCTGGTCATCCACCGTCCCATCCTCATCTGCAGACAAATCCAATCTAGATAAAAAGTCAGCAACAACATTTTCTCTACCTGGTTTATCAACAATGGTTAAATCAAACTGCTGCAATAAAAGTAACCATCTAATAATACGAGCATTCCCATCTGGTTTATTCATCAAATATCTAATAGCAGCATGGTCAGTATGTACAAAGGTCTGGTAGCCGGTAATATAATGTCGGAACTTGTTTAATGCATGGACCACAGCCAAGAATTCCTTCTCGGTTACAGTGTAATTTAGCTCAGCTTTGGACAAGTTTTTGCTAACAAAGTAAATGGCATATGGAAGTTTCTGCTCAACTTGTCCTAAGGCTGCACCTATGGCTTTGTTCGAGGCATCAGTGTGGATGTGGAAAGGTAGGGCCCAGTTTGGACCTCTCAGGATTGGTGCTGACACCAACTTGTCCTTTAACTCATTCAAACTCTTCTGACAATCGTCAGTCCACTTAAACTCCACATCTTTTGCCAATAGGCCAAACAATGGTGAGGCTAACTTGCTGAAGTCCTTAATGAATCTCCTGTAGTATCCCGCTAATCCCAAGAAACTCCTAACATCCCTGACCTTTTGGGGAGGTGGAACCTTCTTGATTAGAGCAATTTTGTTGGGATCCACCTGTAACCCTTGGCAAGAGATGGTATGGCCTAGCATGGTCCCTTCAGTCATTAGGAATTCACATTTTTTAGGGCTAAGGGACAGGTTCATCTCGATGCACTTGGTGAGGACATTTCCCAAGTTGGACAATGCTTCCTGGAAGTTAGCCCCGTAAGGAGTAAAGTCATCCATATAGATTTCTACTGCATCATGGACCAACTCTGAGAAGATGCTCAAGACAACTCTCTGAAAGGTAGCAGGAGCATTGCATAGTCCAAAGGGAAGGACTCGGTAAGCAAAGGTACCCCAAGGACAAGTGAAGGTGGTCTTATCTTGGTCTTCCGAGCTGATTCGGATTTGATTGTACCCGCTAAACCCATCCAGGAAAGAGAAGAACTTCTTTCCTGCCAGTCCATCCAACACTTGATCTATGAAAGGTAGAGGGAAATGGTCTTTCTTGGTAGCTTTGTTCAGCTCACGGTAATCCACACAGATTCTCCACTTCCCATTCTTTTTGGGAACCAACACTAGAGGGGACACCCATTCACTATCTGAGATGGGGTAGATGAATCCGGCATCCAACAGTTTCTGCAATTCTTCCTTGACAATGTCTTTAAGTGCTGGATTCATTCTCCTCTGAGGTTGCCTAACCAGTTTACAATCTTCTTTGATGTATATATGATGGGTACAGACCGAGGGATGGACTCCTTTCATCTCTTTATAATTCCAAGCAAAAGCATCTAGGTGGTTGGCCAACAAACTACACAGCTCCTTTTCCTGGGAAGGAGATAGGGAGGAGCTGATTTTCAATGCTTTCTCAGGGCCGAACTCCACATTCTTAACTCTGGGAGTGACAGGGTTGGTTGTACAAAGATCCACTAAGGTGCCAGCTTGGGCATCCTCCACCAATTTTTCTAAAGGTAGTGCACTGGTAGGTGGGTTTTGGATCAGAGTCTCAATCAAGTCATCCTCGGTTGGGAGGTTTCTTTTAGTGGTATCTAGGGTACACAGAGGTGCTGAATACACCTCGTCTTCTTCTCCTTCCTCCAACCAGAGTGGTAAATCATGCTCTAAAGAAGGTTGGGCAGGAGGGTATAGGACCAGCTGCTTGGACATGGGACCATTTTTGATGGTCATGTTTCCTGCCCGACAACTTATGTAAGCATCTGCAGTAGCTAACGAAGGCCTTCCCAATATGAGAGGATATCCAGTAAGCTTGGCCTTTGGTTGCAGAACTAGGAAGTCTGCAGGGTATTCCCAAGAATCGATGGAGACCATGACATCCTCCACAATCCCTTCGGGAGTCACGGTGGAGCGGTCTGCTAATTGTAGTACTGTCGAGGTCTTCCTCAAGGAACCCTGAAGATTGAGTTTAAGCATGGTATCCCTGGTCATCACATTGATGGCCGCCCCCAGATCAATCAAGGTGTGGGGGATAATGGTGCCATTGATGTGAACATCTACTACAGGACTTCCAGGATCTAGGTACTTTGGGCAGATGACTTATCCTAGCATAAGGTCAGACAGTTGTCCTATGACATTGATAGTTGAGGCATCTTTCTTCCGTCTGCCTGGGTGTTTGAAACACTTCTCCTTAACCAGCTTGTTATATATTGGCACATCCTTGATAGCTTGGAGAAGGGGTATCTTCACACACAACTGCTTGAGCTCTCCCAGAAGCTCATCCTCCTCTGGGTTGGGTTGTGTGGTGGCTGTTAGTCTCTCAGGAAAGGGTGGAATAGGCTTTGGTTCACTCTCCTGATGGTCTTCCTCATCCTCTGGGGGAGGAGGTTGGCGATCTGGAAGAGTCTTTCCAGATCTAAGATTGATCTCCTGGATCTCCACAGCATAGGTAGGGCATGAGGTCTCCCCAGTATATACCTGCTGAACCTGTCTATTGTTGGGGTTCGGGTTCGGTTGAGCAGGCATTTGAGGTTACCTTGGAGGAGCAGGAGGTAATGGTTGTGGTTGAACTGGAGGTGGAGGCAGAATGGCGGGTGGAGTGTTGTACTGAGGCCTCCACCCCGACTGAGGTGCATTCCATTGAGGCTGTGGCTGGGTATGTGAGTGATATGGATGAGAAGTAGGTTGAGTGGGGTACTGAGGTGGATAAGACCATGGAGGAGGCATGGACCAAGAAGGATGAGCAGGGGGACCCCAAGAAGGCATGGGAGTCGATTGGTTGGGGTTATAATAAGCTTGAGATGCCCCTTGCATCCCCTGCTGATAAGGTCTAGATCCTTGTGGCCTCCTTTGGTTGAGGTAATAGAGAGGCTCTGTGGGAACTTCGGTCCCTTGGTACATGGCTTTAAACCCAGGTAAGGTTGGACACTGATTTGTTGGGTGGTCCTCCTCACAAACGAAACACACTTCAACCGAATGTAATGGGCATTCGTTCTTAGGGTGTCTTCTGGTGCACCTAGGGCAGAAGACAGCCAAGGCTCTCTCAGCTTCTTCTTTCTTCTGCTGGATCCTGAATGTGTCCAGCTGCATGGCAAGGGTCTGTCTCACCTCACTCTTAAGATCTTCTAATTGGTTTGTAAACTCACGTTTGGAGAAAGGGACACCAGTGGAGAGGAGATTTCCTCTACCTCATTTCCTAGCTGCCCTAGAATGATTTCTAAACACAATCTTGATGTCCTCATAAGGCAGTTGGTAAATGTCCCCCCCAGCTAACATGTGAAGGGTGTCTAAGAGATCTTCAGGGACTCCTCGGAGTAGAACCAACTTGAGGGATTCAGGGTCAAGTGTGCACCTGGCCCGCTTATAACTAAGTTGGAACCTCTCCTCATAATCCTCTAAAGACTCATCACTCCCCATGGTCATCCGAAAGATCTCTCCCTTGGTTTCCTTAGACCTACAGTAATCCCTATACTTGGTATTGAAGGCTTGCTGCATTTGAGCCCAAGTAGCGATGCTATTCCCAGGTAGTCCCATGAACCAGCGTAGTGCTGCATCCTTAAGGGTTGAAGGGAAAAGCTTCAGCTTTTGCTCATCTTCAGTATAGTCATAGGTTCTACAAAGGACAGCAAACTCAAACAAGAAGGTATCAGGATCCTCAGTGGTCAGTCCATGGAAGTGAGGCAAGGCGGAGGGGCTAATGTTCTTCATTTTCATCTCTCCATTGGTCTCTCGGATGGGGAAAGCTCCTTCTATTCTCTCATCTTCTCTTCTATTATCAGCCATGGATTTAGATGGAGTGGTCTCTAACTCTTCTTCTTCTATAGGGTCTTGGTATATCTCAGGATGTTCACCTATAGGTTCCTCTGGGTCACTGTCACCAAAGAAGAGAGAAGGGTGACTCAGTGATGTGGTGGGGGTGTTTGGTAGGAATTTGCCTGATCTATCTCGGTTCCTACGAGGCATGAAATGGAAAGGACTTTTCTTTCTTTTTGTGCTTTTGCTTTTTCTTTGGTACTTGCAAAACTGAAACAGAGTGATCTACACTAACTATATTGCTCAAATGAAATTTGCGGAATTGGAAAGCTAATTCTAGGAAAGCAAGAAATATTAATCTAGGAAAGCAGGAAATGCTAATCTATGAAAGCAGGAAATACTAAGCTAGGAAAGCAAGAAATATTAATCTAGGAAAGCAGGAAATGCCAATCTATGAAAGCAGGAAATACTAAGCTAGGAAAGCAAGAAATACTAAGCTACTTTTGCAAAATGGAAATGAAATAAACTACTGAGCAGAAGTAAGAGTACAAAAGTAGAAGAAGAGCAACAATTACTAATACTCTGACGCCTCCCCGGCAACGGCGCCAAAAAGATGGTGAGCTCCAGTATTGTAGCAATAATGCTACAACTCCTGGGGCTTCCTGTATCTCATTTTATCAACCCGGTAGTTCGTACAAACTTGGAAGCGACGGTGCTATATGCACAAGTACTAGCTCTTGTCGCAGCTGTCACTTGGTCAGCTGGCACAAGTCCGCTAGGGCTCAAGCCAACTTCTATAGGCTCTCAGAAGAAGCTTGCTAATTGATGGACGAAAGCTATTCTCAAAGGAAAACTACTCTACTTGACAAAAATGGACTGAAAGCAAATCAAAGCATGTAAACCTAGGAAACCCTAATTTAACTAGTCTAACCTCTATAATGCAAAGAATGTGAATGAAACCTCTACCAATGCTGTTGTTACCTCTAATAAGTGGAAATTCATGGATCTAAGCTACTTGCATCATAAAAGACATGTTTTTGTATTTTTCCTTTAAGTGAATGGAATGATTGTGATTTGGGCTAACTAGGGTTTGGTTGTGCAGATGGGATGGAGAAGGAAGGAAAGCATGGGACAGGTTGGGGAGGCTAGGAGAGGTTCCTAGGGATCCTTAGCATCCATCCACAGAGGTTCCTCACGTTCAGAAGCTCAGCAACCGAGTGAGTGGCCTCCTACAGGATGTTTGCAGGGGATCCTACAGGATACTCTGGTTTCTACAGGATGTCTACAAACTGCTACAGGATGACCTACCGTGAGTGTTTGAAGTGATGGAGGAGTGATGGAATGGTAGGGGGAGATGTGTAAGGTAGGAATAAGGCTGGTGATGGCTCAGAAGTGGATGAATAGGATGGGAAATGAGTGTAAGGAGTAGGTTGGAAGGTAAAGGGCTATGTCAGTGAAAGGGCTAGAGGATGAAGTTACGTGAGGAGTGAAAGACTTTGGGAGATAACAGAGTGGAGCAGGGGTCAAAGATGTGTTTGCATGCATGATCAAGATGGAGGAGAAGGTAATGGAACGAGAGAGAGCAGTGTAAGTGAAACAAATGCTTATGATTGTCACCAAACCAAAAATGCATTAACCTAAACTACCTGTGCTTGTAAATTCAATGAACAGCAATCCAAAACGCGAAGGAGAATGTGCATGAAGCTGTGATGAAGGAGTGTGGTGTAGGTGTGAATCATGTGGAAAGATCTATCATAACGAGACTATGTTGCAGCATGTATGAAGTGAAGAACTGCGTGTTTTTGTGGCTGGTATAGGCTGCACTCCAATCTCCAAACGGGGATGGCAGTGGAGACTTCCTCAACCTTTTTTGCTGGAGCTCCAATGTATTATCAACCTGCTAATCTAACTAAACAACCGAAAGCAATTCAACCATAAACCAGTCCTATCTATGCTCATGAAAAAGACTAATTCAACAACCTGTAATTCAAATTGCATGTGAAAATGAAAACTCAGAGTGCTGAAACGAAATGCACACAACACTACAGCAGAGGGGATCTATGGCTCTCAGGTTGGGCCCTAACCTGAGAGCTATAGTCTCCTTAAGAAAACTCAGAGCTAGATCAAAATCTGCCTTCTTTATTCATAATCTGATGTTATGCCAAAACTGGCTTACAACAAGAACTAACACCGAGCTGTGCTCCAAAATTACAATAGTAATGTGAAAGTTTCAACAACCTATCAAAGGCTACGGCCTCTATACTTATGCAAAACAGTGATCCAACAAGTGTCCTTGATTTTAGGAGCTCGGCTGTCCAACTAGAGTTTAACTGTTGATCCTGTAGGACAGTCATAAGTGCTGTTCCTGTAGAACAATTGTAACTGCTGTTCCTGTAGAACAGCTGGCTGCTTCTAAGCTCGGAGGGGAGATGGATTGGAGCTCGGAGTTCTTGGTGGGAATCACGAGGAATGTCCCCAAGACCGTGGACATCCTCTCCTAAAAACCAGCAGTGCCACTTCGTTGTCTCCTTGTCTCCTTTTTCGTTGTCTTTTGCTCCCTTTTAATGCCAAAACCTGGAATCATAATGCATTAGTCACGTAGATAGAGTGCCTACCCTTCTTCCTACAAACAACATGAACAAACTAAGAAATGCATGCATAAGCAATAAAAAAATGAATGGTTTGAGCAAGTATAATAGGCCAAAATGAGCCCAAATTGTACCAAAATTGGGGCTCATCAGTGGGACCAACAGATCATTGTATTCGACGACTACCCGTATGCCAGTATGGATTTCCCAGGAGATCCAGACTTAGTGTTTGTTGGAAATAATACTGAGAGGGGGGGTGAATCAGTATTATCAAGTTCTTTTTAATAAATCTTCCTTATTTATACTTTGAATTATTTTTGCATGTCAGTACCATAAAATAATGAGCATGAACAAAGAAACAGATAGCCACACCAAAGAACACCAGATGTAAGGTGGAAACCCAATGTGGGTGAAAACCACCTGCTGCAATATGTCTCTATCTTCTTTCAAATTAGAAACTCCTTTTACAATGGTTTTGTACTGGTCCAGTCCTTCACCAGTACGCAGGCTGCAACCTGCAGAGAGCTACAACTCTCTCTCGCTTTCCAGTCTCTCCTGGAAGGGAGCTACAACCCCCTACTTCTTTTCTTTCAAGGATCACTTTCCATAAATTTTCAAACTGGATCCATAAACATCAAGATATCATCAAGTACAAGTAAATCACCCAGTCAACTGCAGTAACCAGATCAACAATAACAATAAACTAAACCCAGAACACCTTATCAACAGAAAAATTCAGCCAACAAAAGGTCTTAAGACAGATCTGCAGTTTTTCTTTATCTAGCCTGCGTGGCTCCGCACTTCACCTGCTGCTCCCCTGCATATACCCGCAGAGAGCCTTCTGCTGCACCGCGTGCACATGCACTGTTTCTTCAATAACGCCGCATACTGTTACTGTAGGTACGCACCCACAGATGCTATCGCGCTACGTACTGCTACTGTAGCCACGCACCCACAGATGCTATCGCGCTGCGTACCTACGCACCTGCGGCTTCTGAAGTGCCGCGTACTTTCACTGTGCCTACGCACCTGAACCTCTGTTGCACTACGTTCCCATGCACTGCGCCTTCTTCTGCTTTACGTACCCACGCACTTCTCCTTCTTTTCCTCTCCGTACCCACGCACTGCGCCTTCTTCTGCTCTGCGTACCCACGCACTTCTCCTTCTTCTGCTCTGCGTACCCACGCACTTGCACCGTTAATCACCTGCGTACCTCTGATTAGGGCCGAATTGGCAGTCCCCCAGTGTGCCACAGATCGTCAGATGCCCAGATCTGATCATGCGCTCGAGAGATCACCCTTCATAGATTTTCTTTCAACTTCACTTTTATATAGATCAAGCTTTTAAAACAATAACCCAATATTTCAGATCTTAAGATATTCAATTTGCAAAAGATACTTAGCCAAGTGATCTCCTTTGCTTTATATAGGCAAGCTCTTGCTAAAATCATGGACCAATACCATAGATAACCAATACAAGGGGCCCAAAAACATGGGACTCAATAATAATAATAATATAAGACAATACCACGGGCCAAAACCATAGAATCAAGAACGGCGGGCTAAATACCACGGGCCAAACATAAGAAACCCCATGTGAGTGCGCTTCTCTGCCTTGAAGTAAGTGAACTGGGGGTATGCACCTTCTGAACAGGTGACCTGTGTGTGTGGCCGCAGTCCCTTCATGGCGTACCTGCGGGTACGCACCTTTTGAACTATTCTCCTGCGTACCTCTTAATTTCCAACATTTTGAGAGCCTGATCAGAGCATTGCCACTTGAGGGTGTTGCCATCAAGTACAACATCTGTATCATAGAGCCATACCAAAATCATAATGCCAAAAATCTCCCCCTTTGGACTTGATGGCAACCTCAAGATCCTTAACGTCATTCTCCCCCTTTGACATCAAGGGCAAAGGGTTATGCTCCCCCTAAGAACATGCTCCCCCTGACTATAAACCAGATCTGCAAATAAGAACCATAAGCCACCAAAACACCATAACTGACCATGAAAGAGATAGAGACATATTGCAGCAATACTCAGACCAGCATCCATGATCTCCTTCTGTACGTCCTCCATAATGCCAACAATGCATTATATGCTCCCCCTAAACCTGTGCCATTCGATCTTCAACCAATCCGCAACCCAGCACATGTACGCATATGCCCCAGATGAGCCTTGCGTACAACCAACCATCAAAAGAGATTCAACAAGATGATGCATCAACAACCCCCAGCTTTTTCCTGAGGTATTCAAAGGTCTCCCTGGGCAATGGTTTGGTGAGTATATCAGCAACTTGTTCCTTAGAAGGAACATACTCCAACTTGACCTTTTGTTCAAGTACTTGTTCCCGGAGAAAATGATACTTGATCAGTATGTGCTTGGTCTTTGAATGCATGACTGGGTTCTTTGAAATGCTGATTGCACTTGTGTTATCACATAAGATGGAGATAGGTGGTGTACAAATGATTTGAAAGTCCTGCAAGGTCTGCATCATCCAAAGGAGTTGAGTGCAGCAAGATGCAGCAGCAACATATTCTGCTTCAGTTGTAGACAAGGCAATCAAACTCTATTTCTTGCTGAACCAAGATACTAATCTGGAACCCATAAAGAATGCACCACCACTTGTGCTCTTCTTGTCGTCCACGCTTCCTGCCCAATCTGCATCTGTATAAGCATGAAGTGTGAGATCTGTATCTCTAGGATACCATAAGCCATAATTTTGAGTCCCTTGAAGATATTTGAAGATTCTCTTCACTGCCTGAAGATGAGTTTCCTTCGGATTTGCTTGAAATCTTCCAACTATTCCCACTGCATGCATGATGTCTGGTCGGATACCTGTCAAATAAAGTAGACTTCCAATCATAGATCTGTAGGTTGGTTGATGCACTGCTGCTGATTCATCATTTGCACTGAGGCTACATCCTGTGACCATGGGTGTACATACTGGTTTTGCATCTTCCATGCCATATTTCTTCAAAATCTGCTTGAGATACTTGGTTTGAGACAAAAAGATCCCTCCTTCTTTTTGTTGGATTTGCAAACCAAGAAAATATGTCAGTTCTCCCAGCAAGGACATTTCGAATTCTTTCTGCATTACCAAGGCAAAGCTTTGACTCATAGCTTCTTCATTGCTCCCAAAGATAATGTCATCTACATACACAACAAGTATTAGCAATTTGTCATCTTCAATTTTTATATAAAGATTGCTATCTGCTGATTCTTTTGAAAAACCTTGTTGATGAAGATATTTGTCCAAGCGATAGTACCAAGCCCTTGGAGCTTGTTTGAGACCATAGAGAGCCTTTTTCAATCTGCATACAAGATTTGGATCATTTCCAAGAATAAAACTATCTGGCTGCTCAATGTATACTTCTTCTTCCAAGTCTCCATTCAGAAAGGTTGATTTCACGTCCATTTGAAATACTTTGAAGTTTTGAAAGCTTGAGAGAGCAAGGAACATTTGGATGGCCTCAAGTCTTGCAACAGGAGCAAAGGTTTCTTCAAAATCTATTCCTTCTTGCTACGCATACCCTTTACAAACAATTCTGGCCTTGTTTCTAATTACTTCTCCATTTTCATTCAATTTATTTTTGAACACCCATTTTGTCCCTATAACATTCTTATCCTTTGGTCTAGGAACCAGCTCCCAAGTGTTGTTCTTTTCGATCTGCTCAAGTTCTTCATCCATTTCTTTCACCCAACATTCATCTTTGCATGCCTCTTTCACATTTTGTGGTTCAGTGGAAGAGAGTAATGCCAAATAGCTTGAAGCTTCTGCAACTGTTCTTCTTGTTTGTACACCTGCTTCTTTCTGCCCCAAGATCTGAGATTCTAGATGATTCTTCTGAACATATCTGGATGGAGTCTTCTCTTCTATCCTTATCTGCTCCTCTGGTTCTTCTTGAGGTTCTTCTTCTTCATCATTCTGTCTTTGAGGGTAGTCTTCATCTTCTTTGATACCTTCATGATTTACTTGCCTAGGAATGTATCCCTTCTCATCAACCACTACATCAATGCTGTCAACAATTCTTCCAAGTCTTTTATTGTAGCACTTGTATGCTTTGCTGTGTGGAGAATAACCAAGAAGAATGCCTTCATCTACTCTAGGTTCAAGTTTGCCAAGTTTCTCATCAGTATTCTTAATATAGCATTTGCTCCCAAAGATTTTGAAGTGCTTTACCGAAGGAGTCTCACCATACCAGAGCTCATGAGGAGTTTGAGTGTTGTTCACTCGGAAATTTGTTTTGTTGAGAATAACAACCGCAGCATATGCAGCTTCACCCAGGAAAGTTGCGGGAGTTCCAGACTCATCAAGCATAGCACGAGCCATTTGTTGGACTGTTCTGTTCATTCTTTCCACTACTCTATTTTGCTGAGGAGTTCTAGCTGTAGAGAATTCTCTTCTTATCCCATGTTCTTCACAGAAATCGAAAAATTAATTTGAGGTAAACTCCCCACCTCTGTCGGATCTGAGGCACTTAATTTTGTATCCTGATTCATTTTCAACCAAGGCTTTAAAGGATTTGAATTTTTCGAATGCTTCATCCTTGTGCTTCATAAGTCCTAACCAGACAAACCTGGAGAAATCGTCAATGAATAATATCAAGTATTCTTCTCCTCGAGGTGTCCTTTTCCTGAATGGTCCACATACATCTGTATGTACAAGCTCAAGAGGCATGCTAGCTGATCCTTCCTTCTCTGGAAAGTTAGTTCTGGTTTGCTTTCCAAATCGACATGATTTGCATATGGTGTTGTCTGGAATTTTGATATCTGGAAGACCGCGAACTGCCTGATATTTGCATGCTTTCCTTATTTGTGAAAAGCTTAGATGCCCCAACCTCCGGTGCCATAACCAGTGTTCATCATCCTTTCTTAGATAGCATTGTTGTTGTCCTTCTTCAAATATGTATAGATTATTTGGAGTTCTTTTACCTTTGATCACCGTTTTACCTGTATCAAGATCACGAACAAGACATCCATTTGTTCTAAATATCACCTCGGTTCCTTGGTCACACATCTGGCTGACACTTAGAAGATTATGTTTCAATCCATCAACATACAAAACATTTCCATCTTTGACCTTTTCTTTTAACTGAGCAGTGCCTTTTCCTTTTATAGCTGCAGGAGTATCATTTCCAAAAGAAACTTTCTTTCCCTTTTCTAGAGCAGAATATGATTCAAGTTTTTCTTTATCACCTGTCATATGCTTCGAACATCCACTGTCAATGTACCATAGATTTTCCTGTCCCTCTGCATAAAATGCTATCCCACATCTTTCTGTTTGTGGTTCCTTTATTCTCCATGTTTTGGTGCTTGAGGCTTGTTCCTTTGTCTGCCGAAACCTGCTCCTGCATTCAGAATCTTCATGACCAAATTTATTGCAAATAGAACATTGAACTTCATTTTCAAGAACCGAAAAGTTGTTATAGGTCCTTTTTGTAATCCCAGTCATACTTCTTTGTTTTTGAGCTTCTCTAGTCATGATAGTTTTATATGCAACACATTGAGCTGCTTTGTGACCAAAGTTATGGCAAGAAAAGCATTGTCCATTGAAGAAACTTCTGCGGTTATCAAATCTTCCGGCCAAACGATTGTAATTTCTATTGTCATTCATTCTTGAAGCAAATTGAGAGGATTTTACCTGTGGCTGGTTGTAGCTTCTGTTCATCCTTAAGACGGATTGCCCCTGATTTGCCTGATAGTCTTTGTTTGTAATTGGTCCCTGCTTTACGTGGTGATCTCCATTGTGCTTTTGCTCATTCCTTCTTGCTGCATCAAGATAACTCTTTGAGGTGGATGCTTGAGAAGTTTCTCCATTATAGCCCAGACCTGTCTTGTTTAGAGGAGAACGTTGTACATTGATGATCTCATCCAGAGTTTCAGATCCTTTGACAAACTTAAGATTAATAGCCTTTGTTTTCTCAATCTCTTTTCTAAGACCAACAATTTCACCTTCTAACTTTTCAAGATATTTTTCTTTTCATCAATTTGAAATTGTAGAGTATCAATGATCCTATTCTTTTCTTCTATACATGTCTTGAGCCTAGAAATTTCTTCATAAAAGCTATCCACATCTATAGCATCCATGTAATCATCATCTTCAAATGCCATTAAAAGTTTATAGTCATTACCTCGTTCATCTTCATCACTATTTGATAGACCATCACTATCTTCATGAGTGTAGTAGCTTTTCTTATTTGCAATCTGTTTCTTGTTCCATCTAGCAGGTTCCTTTCCTTTATCCTTATAAGGACATTTCGCAGCATAATGACCTACTCTTCCACAAGCAAAGCATTTAAAAGGTAACTTACCTCTGAACCTTCCAGTACCCCTTTGAATATTTCTGACAAAATTTGATTCTTCTTCTTCTTCTTCTCGCACGTGACTTGCTTCATAATAGTCTCCTTTGCCTGAAGCCTTGAAAGCAGCTTCTCTTCTATCTGATGGACCTCCCTTTCTCATTTCATAAGCAGTTAGAATTTCGTGTAGCTGAGACATAGTAAGAATTCGTAGATTTTCCTTTTCTTCTATTGCAGACACTTTAGATTCAAACTTGGGGGACAATGATCTTAGAACTTTTTCAACCACAATAGCCTCTTTTATTTCTTCACCCAAGTTTTTCATGCAATTAACAATCTCATCTACCCGAAGGAAATAGTTAGCCACACTTTCATCATTATACATTCTGAGATTCTCATACTGAATCCTGAGGGTTTGAAGTTTAGCACGCTTTACCTGTTCATCTCCTTCGTAGCTCAAGACAATCTTGTCCCATATTTCCTTTGCGGATTTATATTGCATAACCTTTACGAATTCTGTTTGAGATAAGCATCCTAGCAGAGTATTGACTTCTTTAGCATTTGTTTCATATTTCTTCTTCTCGGCCGAATCTGTAGGAGTAGCTGAAGGAAAAGTGTAGCCTGTATCTATGATATCCCAAACTTCTGTACCAAGAGATTGAAGATAGGCAGTAACTCTTACATTCCAATAATTGAAGTTTGTCCCATCAAAGATTGGTGGCCTGATTGATGCTTCCCTCTCGTAGTTTCTCATGATGAATGATCTTCCTTCAAGCGATCAAGCTTCTCTGAAGGACCTGCTCTGATACCAATTGTTGGAAATAATATTGAGAGGGGGGTGAATCAGTATTATCAAGTTCTTTTAATAAATCTTCCTTATTTATACTTTGAATTATTTTTGCATGTCAGTACCATAAAATAATGAGCATGAACAAAGAAAACAGATAGTCACACCAAAGAACACCAGATGTAAGGTGGAAACCCAATGTGGGTGAAAACCACCTGCTGCAATATGTCTCTATCTTCTTTCAAATTAGAAACTCCTTTTACAATGGTTTTGTACTGGTGCAGTCCTTTACCAGTACACAGGCTGCAACCTGCAGAGAGCTACAACTCTCTCTCGTTTTCCAGTCTCTCCTGGAAGGGAGCTACAACCCCCTACTTCTTTTCTTTCAAGGATCACTTTTCATAAATTTTCAAACTGGATCCATAAACATCAAGAGATCATCAAGTACAAGTAAATCACCCAGTCAACTACAGTAACCAGATCAACAATAACAATAAACTAAACCCAGAACACCTTATCAACAGAAAAATTCAGCCAACAAAAGGTCTTAAGACAGATCCATAGTTTTTCTTTATCTGGCGTGCGTGGCTCCGCACTTCACCTTCTGCTCCCCTGCGTATACCCGCAGAGAGCCTTCTGCTGCACCGCGTGCACACGCACTGTTTCTTCAATAACGTCGCGTACTGTTACTATAGGTACGCACCCACCGATGCTATCGCGCCGCGTACTGCTACTGTAGCCACGCACCCACAGATGATATCGCGCTGCGTACCTACGCACCTGCGGCTTCTGAAGCGCCGCGTACTTTCACTGTGCCTACGCACCTAAACCTCTGTTGCGCTGCGTACCCACGCACTGTGCCTTCTTCTGCTCTACATACCCACGCACTTCTCCTTCTTCTGCTCTGCGTACCCACGCACTGCGCCTTCTTCTGCTCTGCGTACCCACACACTTCTCCTTCTTCTGCTCTGCGTACCCACGCACTTGCACCGTTAATCACCTGCGTACCTCTGATTAGGGCCGAATTGGCAGTCCCCCAGTGTGCCACAGATCGTCAGATGCCCAGATCTGATCATGCACTCGAGAGATCACCCTTCATAGATTCGCTTTCAACTTCACTTTTATATAGATCAAGCTTTTAAAACAATAACCCAATATTTCAGATCTTAAGATATTCAATTTGCAAAAGATACTTAGCCAAGTGATCTCCTTTGCTTTATATAGGCAAGCTCTTCCTAAAATCATGGATCAATACCATAGATAACCAATACAAGGGGCCCAAAAACATGGGACTCAATAATAATAATAATATAAGACAATACCACGGGCCAAAACCATAGAATCAAGAACGGCGGGCTAAATACCACGGGCCAAACATAAGAAACCCCACGTGAGCGCGCTTCTCTGCCTTGAAGTAAGTGAACTGGGGGTACACACCTTCTGAACGGGTGACCTGCGTGTGTGGCCGCAGTCCCTTCACGGCGTACCTGCGGGTACGCACCTTTTGAACTATTCTCCTACGTACCTCTTAATTTCCAACATTTTGAGAGCCTGATCAGAGCATTGCCACTTGAGGGTGTTGCCGTCAAGTACAACATCTGTATCATAGAGCCATACCAGAATCATAATGCCAACAGTGTTACCACCAAATGCGACATGGGGAGACATAGGTAACAATTTTTTAAGTTTTTGTGAATTTTTAAGATTTTTTGAATTTTTTACTATGAAATGAACTTAGAAATATTTTTGATGAGACAAAATACTGACAAAATTACCATGTTCCAAATGTGGGTCTAGTGAGACCAGATAGATTTTTGAGGCACCGACATTGCAGAAGAGGGGCCGAAGAGGCAGCAGCTAAGATAGAGAGAGTCCTATATGCAGTTCAAAGAAACTTGGTTTGACTAAATCACCAGGTACCTATGATAGCCATAGAGGATCTACCTAAGGAGATGCAGCGCCGCGTGGTAGGGGTACCAAGGGACTGGGTCCAGATACTTCGGCGTGTTGCCAATGCAGTGGTTAATGTTTTAGCTGCTCATCGTGAGCTAGGTTGATAGACAAACCTATGTATGACTAGACATGATTATGGGCATGAACCCAAATTTTGAGGGCATCTTGTCCCAATTTTGTATATTAATTTTTGAACACTTTATCTATATACATGTGATTTTATGATATATATACAGATTCAAATTTTTTGATGTTGTTTAATTAAATGAATGATGAATGTGCCAATCTAATGCTTGATTTGCAATAGAGTCTGCTAATGAATTCTCAGATCGTGGAATGTGAACATATGTAATATAAATAAATGATCCTTGCAACATTCTCACTCTCAAAAATTGGTGATATAAATAACGATCACGAATCCGATATATGTTATTTAACTATGACACCACCAGCTGTGAGTCTAGATAAACTACCAATGAATCAATCCCATAAGAAATTTCTTCAGATATTGAATTAAGAACGACAATATATTCGGCAATGTTATTTGAAGCAAGGCCAATACATACTCCCCTCGACACCATCAACTCGCCAGATGGATAATAAATCACCCAAGCCACGGAAGCAAGATTCTGAGTGTGCTAACTAGCACCATTGGCGAATCCGAAATATATCAAATCATCCATCAACACCTGCCAAATCAGATCAAAAGAATGTCTATATCACAAAATGCCAAACAAATATGTACAAAGATACAATATATACAAACAAGAAACTGCTCAGCCAAAGCCTAAGAAAAATACTTCTTAAGGTAAAGCCCATTTCGGGGCTCCGCCAGCTTGTTCCCTTCAAAATCAATTAATTCATAGGCTCCTTTTCCAAAAACTCGCTTGACTATAAAGGGACCATACAACATAGAATTGAATTTGCCTGCCCCTAGGGCATCTTTGTCTTGGTCATAGACTATAAAGACAAGGTCTCCTTCAGAAAAAACCTGAGGATGGAAAGCTTTATCATATTGAGTTTTAACCCTCTTCCTATGGGCTTCTTTTATTATGGCTGCATCTCGACGGTGATCGTCAAGATGTTCCAAATGAATCAGGAGTTCTTCAAGACTATACGTCTCTGGAAGAAGCTCTACAGCTAGCTTAAGGGACGGAATTTCACATTCGATGGGAAAACTAAATTCCATCCCATAAACTAATTGAAAAGGAGTAAAACCAGTGGTAGTCTTAACCAAGGTTCGATATGCCCAGAGTGTCGGGTACAACATGATGTGCCAATTGGATTGATTTTTATCAATTGTCCTTTGCAGGATAGTCTTAAGGGACTTATTCACGACTTCGACTTGCCCATTGGCTTGAGGATAATATGGAGATGAATGCTCCTGCTAGAAGCCCAACTTGAGAGCCAATTTGGTCATCAATTGATTCTGGAAGTGACTGCCATGGTCAGTGACAATCTCTCTTGGGATACCAAATCATGAAATAACCTGGTTGAAGAGAAACAAGGCTGTTGTTTCACTATCATTTTTGTAAGTAGGCATGGCCTCAGCCCACTTTGTAAAGTAGTCCATGGCCACAATGATGTACTTGTGATTCACCACCGAAGGCAGATTACAAGTAGTAAAATCAATGCCCCACTTCGTAAATGGATTGACAGTGATAACAGGAAAAAGTGGAGCTGGATGCGCATGCATTTTTCGGGTATAGATTTGACAAGGATGGTAATGTTTGACCACTTGAATACAATCTTTGAAAATTGAAGGCCAAAAGTAGCCTGCACACAAAATTTTCTAGGCTGTTGCAAGCCCTGATAGATGACCACTACAAGCTCCATTGTGGCAATCATTAAGTACAGACAACTTCTTCGAAAGTTAAACAATGCCTAAGGATTGAGTCAACCCCTCTATGATATAATCTATCATCAATGATAACATAGTTTTTGGCAAGGTGACGTAACTTTCGATGCTCATCTTTGGAGAAAGCAGGTGGGAACTTCGACGTCTGGAGATATACAATGATATCTCCGTACCAGGGATCTTGTGAAGAAATGAGGAATAAATGTTCGTCAGGAAAATTTTTCCCATAAACAATGGCTTCCTCACAAGGTAGCTTTGAAATTAATTCCACAAAAACTAATGACTTCTTAGATTGGCTGACAAGAACTCAAGATCGAATTCTTGCAAAATAACAATCCATCAATTATACCTACCCCCAATCACTCGCCTACTGAGGACAAACTGAAAAGGATTGACAACCACTAAGCTGAACATTTTGCGTAGTAGAATATAATGACAAAGCAGGTGGATAGCACGGACAACTGCCAAGGCTAATTTCTCGATGGGAGAATAGCATAGCTCAAGTCCTACTAAGCCTCGACTCAAGTAGTAGATTACATTCTCACTGAGAGCATCATCATCCTAAACCGAAACCATACCAATGGTTGATTCTACCGCAGCGAGATACAAAAGGAAATCTCTGCCTTAATCTGGTGGACTCAACACTGCAGCAGAGGTTAATGCCTTTTTCAAAGCATCAAAAGATCATTGCGTGAAGTCGTCCCATAAAAATGGAACTCCTTTCTTAAGCAAATGCATAAATCCTTTGGTAATCTTAGCGTAATTTGCTTTAAATCTCCTCAAGAAATTTTCCTTTCCTTGGAGACTTTGAAGTTGAGGAATGGAAGACAAGGGAGGCAACTGAATTATTACCTCATCCTTGAAAGTATCAACAGGAATCCCTTCAGTCGATATGATGAATCCTAATAGCCAACCAAATGTGATGGCGAAAACACACTTATTTGGATTCAGCCAGATTTTATAAAAATGACATCTCTCAAAAACTAACCGAAGGTGGCTGGGATGATCAATTCTCTTTCAAGAAAAAGTAGCTAAGTCATCCAAGTATGCTTCAATAACATGTTTGATTTCGTGGAAAGCATAAGACATGGCCCGCTGAAAAGTAGCTCCAGCATTTTTAAGACTGAAAGGCATCTTCTTGTATGCAAATGTGCCCAAGGGACAAATAAAGGTTGTCTTGTGCTGATCCTCTAGACGGATAGTAATTTGATTGTAACCAAAGAATCCATCCATGAAAAAAAAATTCATTACCTGCACATTCATCAACAATTTGATCAATAAAAGGTGTGGGGTAATTGTCTTTTGGAAAAGCTTCATTTAAATCCCTAAAGTCGATACATACTTGAATCTTTCATCGCTTCTTATCTACCGAGACTAGATTGGAAACCCACTCAGTTAGAGGAACGGGGTATATGAAACCTGCCTTAAGTAGCTTTTCAATTTCAGCTTTAATAGCTACCACTTTTCGAGGATTGACCGGTCGAAGTTTCTGACGTATAGGTTTGGCGTTTTCGTATGCCTTGATCTCATGCTGGACTATAGATGGATCAATTCCAGGCATTTCCTCATAAGACCAAGCGAAGACATCTGAAAATTCTTTAAAGAGGTCAGTGTAGATTTGAATTTCTTTAGGGGAACAATCAGCTCCGATGAAGACATTTTCCATTACATTAGGATTCCTAGAGATGTTTACAGGTACAGTTCGTGAGATAACCGACATGTTACCTTTGGCATAAAATTGTGCTGGAGCTGAAGGGTTTGAAACTGTACAAACATCACTAGTAAGTAGATTGGAGAACCTAGATTCAACTTCATGCAATGGAGGAAGAAAATATGAACAATGATGTAAATCTTCCCATGGTCGATCTACACCCATCATTTCCTCCAAAATTTCTTCTTCAGATGCTAAGACTATATCCAAGCAATCTAGAGCTGAAGTAGAATCGAGGGTCCAAGCCAGAGCCACATCGCCATCTAACTTGTCTTGTGAAAAAGGAGTGGGATGTTTGTCTGTAGATTCAACAATAAATTGATAGCTAAGTTCCACTACAGACATGGGAAATGCCATTCCACCAACCTGCCCTCCATCTAATGTGGTGGTAGATGAAGGTAAGGTCCAAGGGTCTGAAAAATAATGAGTTCGAAAGAACTCTTTCCGTGAAGGTCCCCTAGAGGATGAAATTGCATTTATTATAGTTGTAGGACTAGGAAGGTCAAATATAAATGAAGAGTACATCCCAACTCCTAAATTCTCAATAGGTTGACGGGGCTTTTCTTCCAATGGAACGGTAGAATCCAAAGTTGTGTGGGAGTCACCTAGAGAATAATCCAACTAATCAATTTTAACAATCCTCCCCTCATGAGGAAAACAGATGATGTGGAATAAAGATGAAACAATGGCATCCATCTCGTAAATCCAATTCCTGCCTACAAAGAGGTTATAATCTAGGTTGGCATCAACAATTTCTACCTCAATATTTACGACCTTTCCCCCAACACATATAGGAAAGGCCAAGATAATCCCATGTGGCATATGAGAATGTCCATCAAATGTCATCAAGAGAGTCGGTGAAGGAACAACTGAAGTTGATCCAATGGCCTTCCAACATGACATAGACATTACGCATGTGGAAGCTCCCTCATCTATAACTGTTTGAAAAATATTCGTCTTTCGGTAAGTGGACTTTATCTAGAAAGCCATATGGTGAGCAAGTATCTTTTTGACATTCAACATATCAAAAGTGAGCACTAAAGAATTTTTTGGATCTACTACACCGATTTCCAAAAGAAAAGCACTTCTCTGAGTAGGGCATGACTGGAGTACCTCCAATGTAGACATAACACAAGGAATTTGAGCCAGATCTTCTACAATCGAGTAGTTCTGCGTTGTCCTAGAATTAGGATTAATAGTCAAGTGCTTTGTGGAACCTTTCGGTATCCGAGGTATAGACTCAACAGAGGTTCACTCAATATGAAGTGGGTTTGTGGCGTCGGGAACAGATTTAGCCTTAGATGTTTCCATTTTACCATAATCGCATGCTCGCGTAGGGACGTCGATATGAGAGCTCATCATATAAACATCTGAGGAATTTTCCCCTTCCTGGTTGCCCTGCGGAGGTACTAGCATTTGAATTCATGCCAACAAGTAATTGCTGCCCTTGGGGAAAAGGGTTAGTCAGAACAACTTGGGAGCTACAGGACCCTTGCTGCACTAATAAGTGCTGATCATCTTGTATCTTATGGCAGAGGTGAGTCAGATGGTCTCCATTGCATAACTTTCATGGAAACTTTACCCTTGGACTCTTTTCTACCCTCGCCAGCATCGTTTCCGGGGTTGTTTGCATTGCCTTTCCCTTCCTAGTTCATCTTCTTACCTCGTCCCTTCCTCTTCCCATTAGATTGTTGATTTCCTTTGGGGTTAGAGGCCTAGATGGTGTTTATAGAGGTAGGTTGGGAAGGTGTAGGTGTAGACGGTGCTACTTGGTTAGAAGAAGCAGTTTGTAGAGGCAACTGCTGCAATTGATTCAAAAGGTTCACCATGTTAACATCAATCAATCTGACTATACCATCGGTGTGGGGGCCTGGCTTTGGTTTGGCTAAATCGACCTTAGATCTAGGAGGATCAGGTAGGATTTTCTGAAGAGTCCCAGACTAAGAATATATCAGTTCTAATTCCTGGGCTCGAAAAGTAGCTTTCTCTTCCGAATAAACACCGAAAAGAGACACGTCCTTTGATATCTCAGGTTGTAATGAGTTGAGAAACCATTTGAGAAGGAATTCTAGTGGGATTTCAGCTTTGATAAGCCTTTTTCTCCTTCTCCATTCCTGGATATGATCCAAAATGTGAGTTGTGGTGTCTTGCTAAAAGTTAGCCAGAAGTTCAGTTCCGGCTTCATATCGAACAAGCAACTGAAAATGGTTCAAAAAGATATTGGCCAAATCAAAGAAAGAAGCATAGGTGCCCCCTGTCAACTCTATATACCATTTGACCATATTTCCGGTTAGGGTGCACTGAAATAACCTCAACTTCATCGAATCATCTATCAGGGAGTTGGATGAGCACCATAAGTGAAATGTGGTCACATGGTCTCCCAAATCTTCACCACTTTTCCCCTCGAATTTTGGGATATCTGAGGGAAGTTTTGTTGGGACCAGAGGCCAAGCCGGACTGTACAGAATTAGTTCATTTGTCAATTTAGTTAAGTCTTGCAAGTTAAGTGTGGCCAGAAAAGGAAGTTGTGGGGGACCTTAGGAATTCCATCCAGAGTGGGCAGGGTTCCCAAAGGTCTGAAAAGAATGACCTGGATTTTGAAAGGTAACAGGTTGCCTGAAGTAACTCATAGAGCCTTCTGAACCAAAAGATGGTCCTTGTGGTCCAGCAAAATTCAGAGTTTGACCAACTCTTACCGAAAATCCTTCATAACCAGTGAAGTTACCCCCTAACAAAGTATTGAAAGGCGTTGACAGCCCCTGATAAGGATTCCACGCATTAGCAAATGGTGGAAAATTTTGAAACGAATTAACCGAAGAATACGACACATTCCCTTGTTGGCTAAAAAATTGATTCCCAGCTCCTGTCCCACTAACCGCAGGGTTTGTCTAACTCTGGAAGGGTTTACTACCTTTACCTGTAAAAGAAAAAGGCATTGACCCTACTATTGGATTGGAATGTGGTATATGACCACTTCCAAGTGGGAAACCCTGAAAAGAAGTTGATCCACTCATTATGGATGTAGAGGCGGTCGATGGTATGTTCAAAGGAACTGAAGGAATCCCGTGAGACAGCATTCCATAAGGGAAAAATCCAAAACTGGATTCAGTAGCTTGAGAACTTTCACTCATTGACGGAATGGAAGCAAACCCAAACATAGTCATGCTTGGAGTAATATAAGCGATGGAAATAGTTCCTCCCCCTTGTACAGATATGGGAGTCTGCATGCTCGCAACACTCGTCGTAGATGCCATGCTTCCTGTAGTGGTCATCAAAGGAATAGATGTATGTAAACCTGGACTGGAAGGTCTATGAGTCGGAGTGTCGACGTACAATAGAATGTCTGGATGGTCAGGAGGAAGAGGAGAATTTGGAACTACAAACGACTCTGAAATCTCTTCAACTTCGATATTATCTTCCGACTGAAAGAGTACTCGATAAAGAACTGGTGTGTTCCTCTCTAACTCCGTAGTGGTGCCAGGTTTATCTTGTGAACTAATGACCTCAAGTGGAGGATCAATCTCCAATGTGCCTACTTCCACTGGTTGAAAACCACTAGTAGAATTTCTCCTACGCCTTCTATGAGAAGGCTCAAGACTCATAGATGATAGCCCATGAAGTCTCCTAGACCATCGAGATGGTCGGCAACCACTTTGAATTATTTAAAATATCTACTTAAAGAATCAAAAAAAATTATGGCGCTAGGCTGACCAGGAGCAAAGAATACTCACTAAAAAGTCCCTAAAGATATCAAAAATCAAACAACTCTCGAGTATTTCCACTCTGGGTGGTTAGGACCGAACACCAAAATCCAAGAAAGTTAATAACAAGGGCCTTTCGAAAATAGACTGGGGTAATTACGCCCCAGGCCTACTAGAAAAGGTATCAGAGGTAGTTACGCTAACCTCTTGACAATAGCCTTTTCCGATGCAATCCCCCAAGCTTCTCAAGGGTGCCCTCAAGAAGTACTACTGAATGTGATACAACGTTAACCTTAGGTGCCACGGGATTCCCCCCTGCAGCCATCTGTGTGGTCCCTAGGATAGGAAACTATGGTCACCAACTCGTATCAGAAGCCGGGCGGAACAGTCATGAGGTAGGATCCAACAAGTAAGAGAGGGGTTATCTCTCATACTTATCTTCACTAACCCTCATGCTTTACTCCCAGTTACGGAGCCTTCCTAGTCTCCCTAACGCTATTGCATTTCGCTCATTAATCAAACTTCTATGTTTTGTAATTTTGAGCGGCCTTAGAGAGTTAACTCTCCTCTCACCTAATCCACGACCCTAATAAACCTAAACTTGTTGGTGTATTCTGATGACAAGACAAAAGTTCTAGTTTATTTTAATTAAGTGCATGATTTTAATGGTTGTTCTTTAAGTAAAGGGTATATATGGAAGTGAAACCAATGGTGTTTGTATGATGCAAAAGAAATCAATGAAAAGCAAACTACATGAATGCAATCATTTGTTCTTTGATGAAAAGAGATTTCTATATGGGTTCTACGAGACTTCTATAAAGAAAAATACTTTTTCTTTTCTTAAAACACACTTCACACACCCAAAAACTAAAAGACTATGAATGCTTTAACAATGCAAACTACCCTAATGCAAGATACAATGGAGATGCAAGATCCTAAATTATTCTAAAAAGCAAAAGAAATTGTTTATAACTATCAATGAGCCAACTTAAGTACTGAAGAGGATACAAATTTTGAACACAAAATTCTCTCCAAACAAGAAGAAAAAATTGTAAAAGAATGGAATTCACTTTCAAAAACCAAAAGAAACCAAAATCAAACTTGGCAAAAGAAAACAAAAACAAAGTTTTTTGAGATCTTTTCTTTTTCAAGAAACAACCAAAACAACTTTTTGAAATCACCCACAATTCTACTAAAACTCAAAGATTGAAAAGGGAGCACAAGGATTCTTTGTAAGTTACAAACTCGAAAATGAACGAAACCTTGAGCAAAAAGGCTTCAAATTGTACTAAACGACCCAAACAGCAGTGAAGATCTTGACAAACTAACCAAGAATCCAGGAAAGAAATACTTTCAAATTCATCAAAAAGACTTTCAAAAAGAAAGAAAAACTATAAGGCTACAAAATGAAGGAAAGAAAAGCAAGTAGATCCAAAAACTGAGATTGACACTGAAACTGAAAACAATCTTCTGTTTTGGAGGACCAGAACAATCAAGAACTTCTGAATGAAGTCTTGTGTGCCAAAACACCAATTACAAACTTGATCAAAAAGCAAACCTAAGCCAAATATTTTCAATGAGGAAGAGAGTTTGAAACAGTAAGCTTGCAGAATAATTAAATTCTTCAGACAGAGATTGACCACACAGAGACTAAAAAGACCAGGCAACAAATCTATCTGGGTAGAGAGATTTGAAAAAACAATGCAAAAATTGGTATACGAGACTATCTTTAAACACAAACGCATGTACACACACTTCTGATATAGGAAACTCGTCTATACGTGGGTTCACTTCATAGAAACAAGCGTGTGTATGCTATTATAAACAGAGTAAAAGGCATATACAAAGCTTTGCAAGAAAAATAAAAAACAAAGCTAGATCAAAAAGATCAGACTTAAGGTTTGAGAATCTAGTAGACCAAATAAGACTGTAACAACAAGAAAACCAAAGGCTGAGCCCTAATTGACACTAAACAACCCAAACTAGCAATAACAAGATTGTTATCCCCAGTGGAATCTCTAATTCTGTTTCGGGAATAAGTACCCTAGGGCTTTGGGTTGGAACCCCAACAGAGCAGAAGCAAACTACAACAAGAAACACTCATACAACTCAGGAAAAATGCTTATATAATCAAACTACGTAAGAGTGACCGTACCTGGATTTCCTTCGTTCAAGTAGGTTTCGCAGGGTTCAGACCCTCTGCAACTCCTGATGTTCTTCAGCCCTGAAAATCATTCAATTCGAACATACATAGCAGTATAGAAGTAAAGAATATTCACAAAATTTGACTTTATATCATATAAACAAACGACTGATCATACATCAAAACAACATTCATATATGAATTACAACATAATTTGATGCATAAACAAAGTTAATTTCATAAACAAGACAACATTTCTTTTATTGTAGTAAGCTATAAATAACATGGAGAGAATTCACCTGATTCTTCTTCTTCTGGCTCCAAGCGGAACCGTCCTTTGAATTTGTCCTATCCCAGCCTTCCACAATCTTCTTCCATAACCAACGCCATGATATCTCAAGCAAGAGGGAGAATATCTATTATCAAGGAAACAAGGGTTTCCTAAAGCTTGGGGAAGTGCATGAGGCACAGGGATTCATCAGACTCAGTCAGGGATAATCTCAGTATAATAACTATCACTCTTCTCCTCCTTTAGGCCTTCCCATAGAAGTCTATTTATACTTCTCCCAATCATTTTTTTAGTTCAGAAACAGTTGGGAAATAATTGGGCCATGGGAAATAGGAGGTAATCAATAGGTAAAACTCGTGAACTCTGCCTATAATTAAGGAAATTTAATTTTTAAGTGTTTTAACACATATATGTGGGTTGGGTATTGACTGACCCGCGTGTACACACTTCTATCTCAAGGAAAGGTAGCATACAAGGAATAAAACACTGTTTTTTATATGTTTGGACCAAGTTTGGAAGCAGGGGTTGCCCTAGGCCATAAACCAAGCATCACAAATACCAAGGGTGGTAAATGGTGCTATAACAGGTGGTTGGGTGTTCAGGATTCTAGGCACAAGGAAAAGAGTCAAGGAGAAAATATTGGAAGAGAGTTTGCATCCATTTTATAGGTAGAAGATGGGCTCAAACCATACATTAGACCCTCTTCATTGGAAAGTGCTCTGAAAGAGCTTTCCAATAATGCGTTGAAGTCTAAAAATGGACTATTTGATCAAAAATTTTGGTCAGACAAAGTCAAGGTCTTAACGTCCTAAGCAGGACAATATATCGGAAGTTGGAGGCCATTAGAACATCGAAGCAGGCTATATCATAGGCCAGTAGAGAATAAGGATGAATATCGGAATTCGGAGCACATCAAGACTCAATATTGGAACCTTGAAGAAGGTAATACTGGTATATCAAAAGGATGAATATTAGAACATCGAAGTAGGTGATATCAGAGGCTAGAGGCCATTGGAATAAGGGAGGTCAGAGCATATCAGAATATCAAAACTTGTAAACATCTATATTTTGATAATTTTAGATATTTGGTGCTGCCGATATTGTTAAAGCACCAAGGGATGCTTAGCAAAATTAACAAAGGATTTTGTTACAAAACCAAGGCTAATCGGGACTCCTTCTCTCTCCTCTAGTCGGAGACATTGCAGCATATAATTGAATCCAAGAAGCTGAAGTGGCAATTGATGTCGACATGATGTGACAAGTCTGATGGACACATGGCATCCTTTTTTGCCATTTTTAGTGGCCTGATGGGGAAAATTAGAGTGACATGTGTCACCCCTCAGGAGTCGCCACGTGTAGAAGTGACATCAGCATATTGGAGGTCAGTATATTATCGAATGAGGACATCATAACTCATATGTAAATGGACTTGGAAAAATTTACTATGTACAAGGGCTACAATATTATCTGGCACATGGTCATATGGATATCAAAGGAACCAAGGGATAAAGAGAAGGAGCTAAGACACAATCAAATCTTTACAAAAGTTACGATACAAAAAGGCTCTAATATAACGCTACAGTGGTAAGCAAAGTTGATAGTCACAGGCCTATTTGTATGAGAAATCAAACGCACATGGAGCTAAGTGCCAAGGGGGATAAGGATATCAGAGCTATGTAATATCGCAACACCTTGTTCGTTTGAGTTATGATATGTTGGGGCTCCAATGAAACAATACAATGAGTTAAAGAGATGAATGGGTTGGCAGCTAAAGATTAAATGCAGATAATTGGAGTTACTTTATGAAGTTGGCTCGATCTGCAAAAGGCATTGAGACAAGGAAATTAGGACAATAGTTCATATAGAAGAACTAAAGAAATGGAGAAAGAAATCGGCAGCTTCGCATGCACATCTAGTAGATATAATGAGGAACATAGTGGCAATTCTACAGTACTCTCAAGCTTCGTGGAGAAATAAATATGCATGGGATGTCATGATAGAGTGTGTAGGTCACCTAAGATTAAATTCTCGGTATGGAGGATTACTTAGGGATTCAGTGAAGAACTCGAAAGCCCATTTCTATGTTTAATTCCCTGACATAGTTCATCCAACAAATGCAACAATAGAAGGAGGATCCGTACTAAGGTACACTCGGGTAGCATGGACACAGGAAGCATAGATTGCATTGTGCAGTGTGGATCAGAGGAACCATTCGGTCACCATCAAGTAAAGTGGGGAAGTGTGTATTGTCGAAGTTTTGAGCAGCGAAATCTAAGAGTGTGTTGTGAGACAAACATTGACAATAGAGCTAAGAAATACATAGTAGAGAGTCTGTGGGACAAAAGGCAGAGGGTTGAGGATATGCTGTTTTGAGTATAGGATAGAGTGTTGTTGTATTTGAAAAAGGGAGTCTATGGAATATCTATGAACTGAGAGGATAATTTGTTTCTGCAACCAACTAGATTGGTATTTATCTGTAATTGTATATGCCTCTGTTTTCAGTTTGAAAATTGTATGAAATAATAGAATAGTGGCAGAGCACGTTGGTGCCTCTTGGAAAGTTCTTTCTTGCAAACCTAAGGGGGTCGGTGCCTCCTATGAGTGGGCACTCACAAAAAAATTGATGTAATTAAGTAGGTTCTTAATTTACATCATAAAAAAACAACAATTTGGTGGATTTTCCCCTCAGGTTTTGCGAGTGAAAACATCGTTGTCAAAATGTGTATGTTGCTCATGTGATTGGTTTTATAAAAATATGAATTCTTAAACTTGTTGCTTATTTTATTTATGAATATATTCTCTCATAAGTAACTGTTACACAAAAATATCATCACCATGACTATTTGTAGTCAGTATGGGTCTATCATCACTTTTACTATCCTCCTAAGCAAGTCTCAAACCTCAGCTCTTCAAGTCAAGCTTTGAAAATGAGAGAAAGACAATGAAAATCAACAAAGCTCTGGTTCCACACTTTCTCTCACTGTTACCTGCGGTCCCACACCCCCTGTTCACAATAACTGCGGACCTGCCCGCTCTGTCCCTAAAGGAGTGGGTGCGGACCCCTGTGAAAGTCAAAAGGGCGCAAGTTTATTCTAAAAAACTAAATTTGGGTTAATTCTAGATGATTCTAGAAGGAATTTTGACGTGGATTGTTCGCTCTTAGGTGATTCATGCATACCAAAAGAGAAGGATCTAATCCCTTGATGAGAGGAGCTATCCCTTTGAAGGAGGGCTTTATCCCTTTGAAGGAGGACCTAGTAACTTCCCTCCATTGCACTATAAATTAAGGCATTGGGTTGGTTGCTAGGGAGGTTAGAAGCTGAACATTTTTGAGGGTAAATGCTGGTGGAATTGAGACTTCCTAGTTAAGCTTGAGAGGAGAGATCACATACCTTTTTGGCTTCATTGGGAAGAGAGTGAAACTTGTCAAAGTAGAGGAGACTTCTTGTTGGACCCTGGGAGGAGCTTGTATAGCATCAAGGCACAGGTTGTAAAGTTCTTCTTTGATTTGAATTAATACAATCAGAATCATTTTTCTCAACAAATTGTCTTATGTCATTTGTTTCATGAATTCCTTGATCATCATGATAAGTATGCTTTATGATATTGGCTTTTCAGGTGCTATTTAATTTGTTTGCTTGTTTGTGTTTGCAGATTCGCTACAAGGGAGCTTATTTGGATCAAAGGAGCGAGGCTTCCACAAACTTGCATTGGACCCAAGGTAGGCCTAAAACACTTGTTTGCCTTTGTTTATAATTGCATATTTAGAGAAAGATAGTTTTTGATTGGCTTGCTTGTCACTAGATATCGTTAGATTCTAGGAAGGTCAATCTTGTCCGCAAGATCGACTCATTCCGTGTGACAAAATGGCGACTTCGCTGGGGACTTGATTTCTTTATTTGCTTTACCTTGACCTGAGAAACTGTGTTTTTTGTTTCTGTTTTTGGCTTGTTGTGTGTGGAATTGGGTAGATTTAGTAGATCTAGGATTATTTTTTGTTTTTCATAACTTTGGGAGAGGACCGCACCCTCGGCTTGCAACATAGTGCGGACCTATCCGCACTTTTGCTTTTCGCACAGAGCGGTACAACACCTGTGTGAACTGTGGGCCTGCGAACCCTGTCAAAATTTTGGAAAACCTAAGATTTTCTCTGTTAGTCAGCTTAGTTTTTGTTTAGATGTTGTTATCCCCTGCCAAGACCTTCGTATGACTTGTTAAGAACTTTTCTTAGGTTAATTCCATTGGTGCTAGGGTTTTAGGTGAAATTCCTAGAAGTTTTGGTTGTCGGGTTTGGTTTTCATTTTGGTCTTGTAGTAGCTCAGAGCTTAGAAGCTGTAGAAGCCTCAGATCACCTTGGTTTTTACTGGCCTTCTTATGAGTCTGACCATTTGAAAAATCTACCTTTGTTTAGGAATCCACCTTTTGTTTTCTCTATGCGAAACTTCGAAAAAACTTGTGTTAAAAGTTTGGATTTCATTTTAGAAAAGAAAACAAAAATTGGTTGTTTTTTGACTGATTTGTGATTCTGGACAAGTTAGTCCTTAGTTTGTTTATAGCTAAGTAAAACATCCTTGAAAAAGACATCTTGTAAGCTTTGACTTCAAATAGTTTTTTATAGTTTATAGATCTCAAGATTAGTTATTTCCATAGTTTTGAGTGTTTTATAAAAAATAAAAAAATCTCTTTTGGAAAAAGTTTGTTTTAGTAGTGTTTGAGTGTTTGAAAGAAAAGGGAATTTTTTGTGAAAATAACTAGTTGTCTCGTTTTGAGTGCATTGGAAAAGACAAAAAGCTCTTCTTTTAATTTGTTTGTTAAGAAAGATTTGTGTTTACAAGCATTTTCATTCTCAAACTCTTTCCTAGCTAGAAGTTCATTGAAGGGAAAAGATTGCTTAATCATCTTAAGTGCATTTTTTAGTGATTTCGAGTCGAATATTCACACCACAAGTTTCATCTCCACACCTCTTGACTTAAACAAAAACCAATAAAAATAACGCTTAAAGTAAAATCTATCTAGTAATATTTTTATTTTTAGGGCTCTATTACACCAACATAGCTTAGGCTAGTGTCTTGGAGTAGGGAGTAATTAACTCTCCAAGACAGTAAAACAAACAAGTAGTTGTATCTTACGGTAGGAGAAAAACCCAATTGTTGCATCTATGCTCTGGGAAAGCTCCTCTTAAAGGAGAAGCACGTGTTTGAACTAGTGTGGGAATCAATCCTTCCTCATTGGGAACGACGCCAGATATTCACGTATTAAAAACGGTAAACCTCGGATTAACCATTGTCGAGGAGCCTGGGATCACTTGTTGGTAAACCTTGGATTATGTCAAGGAGCCTTCAAGGGGATTAAGCTTGTTACTCTGCCCTTGCGTGCGTATCGGATCGTAGACTATTCCCCCTGGTATATTTGTTTCCATTGGTAACCATAGTGACCATATTCTATAGGATTCTTCCTAAGGTGACAGTGGTGGGAAGATCCCACTGTACCTGGAGAAGACGTCGGCTAGACTCACTTGGATTTTCTAGGGGGTTCTCTTCACTCAAAACGGTTTAGTGGAGGAACTTGTGACAGTCTATTCATTAAGCAGGTTGCCGGGGTAACTGTTCCAACCGCCATTTCTGTATTGAACTCTACGACATTGGATTTCATCACCAACTAGTGTTTTTAGTACGGAAAGTTACTGTTTGTGTGTGGTTTTATCTCCTATATTCTTTAGGCATGTGATTCAAATTTGTTTGGTTCTTTAGAGGCTTTAGGTGGTTTTCATTGAGAACTTACTTTGTTTGCGTGTGAAGTAGTTAAAATATTTAATCGTGGCTGAATTACCGAGGAAGTCCCGTAGACTTCGGAGCCAACCTCTTGAGTTTTCACCAAGCCAGCCTAAAGTGTTGAGAGCCCTCATAACTCCTAGAGATAGTAGAGTTGGGTCACCTGAAGAAGGAGAGTCTTCTTTGGTGGTACATCCTGATTTTCAAGCTCTAGTAGCAGATTATAATCCACAATCTGTGTCTGTTTCCGAAATTACTGGTAGCTTTTCATCTACTAGTGATATAGGTGAGGAACCTGAAATATCCGAACCTGAAAGTGAATTTGCTGCTACTCCAACATCGGGGTTTACCTCTCCAACTTCTAGTGGTCCTGGTTCACCCAGGGTAGAAAGAATAATTACCCAAAATCTTCCTTCTGGACTTATAGCTATTGAAGAACTTGCTACTCCGGAAGAAGAAGTAGGCATCCCTATCCCTGAAAATCAACCTGTTATAGAACTTAGGGAGCGTGAATCAATCTTTTACAGTCCACCTAGGAGCAGTGCTTGGTATCTTTCATTGACTAACTTTTTGGAAAACCCGGGACTAAGTTTTTCACCAC
Organism: Pinus tabuliformis; assembly: GCA_031772625.1. Taxonomy (NCBI): domain Eukaryota; kingdom Viridiplantae; phylum Streptophyta; class Pinopsida; order Pinales; family Pinaceae; genus Pinus; species Pinus tabuliformis. Next base: position 261,526,047 of record CM062816.1, on the reverse strand, counting down.
CTCGTATTCCTTATCACCCAACACCTAGAGGTTACTATCCTCCATTAAATATGTCAAGGCAGTCGTCCATGTTTTCTCAGTCTCTAGAATCCTTTTTGTACAGTGGTCCATCTGTTCCCTCTGGGTATCAGTCACTTACTGGTACTTTCTCGGGAGCATCTCCTCAACCCATTGAACAAGGGTTATTAACTAGAAATAATGGTACTAAGCCATTGAGTGTAGAAGATATTTTCATGATGTCAGGTACTATTCCTAATCCTCAACCTCAAGGTGGCCAGTTACCGCCTGGGGGGCAGCCTCAAAATCCTCAATTATCGCCTGGGGGGCAACCTCAAGGTACCCAATTTGCGCCTGGGGGGTAACCTCAAGGACAGTACATACCTATGGGATAGTACGTTCCTCAAGGTCAACCCCAGACTCAATACGTACCTCAGGGTCAACCCCAGTATCAATATGTACCTCAAGGTCAACCCCAGTATCAGTACGTGCCTCAGGGTTATCAACCTCAAGGTTAGTACTCGAACCAAGGTTTCCAACCACCTTCCAGTCAATCATATGTTCAAGGAACTGGAAATGTACCTCTGAATTGTCAACCCTACCCTCAACCTGGTTATGGTCTTCAATATTCTCAACCTATTATGGGTCCGTACCCTAGAATGAACTTAGTGTGGGATCCATCTCAAACTCAATAGGTCTTGCAACTGAATGTATAGTTTTCATCTCAAACTGGACAACCCTTAGTTTCTGGTTCACCCCAGCAACCTGTCTAGTCTACTATTCAAACTTCTGTACCTTCGGTAGTTTCTCAGCCTGGGCCTAGTACGCCTCGTGTCACACGGAATGAGTCGTTAGTGCGGACACAACCGACCTTCCTAGAAAGCCTAAGACTCTCTAATGACAAACAAGACAAATAAGAGCAATCCTTCCCTAAATATGCTTTTACAATATGAGAAATCAAGTGTTTAGATCCTACCTGTAATCCAATGCTGTTGTAGTAGTCCAGCTTCGTTGATCCGGATGAGCTCCTCCTTCCCTTCGAAACCTGCATTCACCTACAATCAAATGATTAAATAGCACCTGAATATCACATAAAATAAAACATATTTAACATATAGACCAAGGAGTATATGAAACAACTCATTAATAACAAATTGTTGAGAAGAATGGACTAATTTGTATTAAAAGGTAACAAAAGGAACCATTACAACCTGAGCCTTGGTGTTGTGCAAGCTCCTCCCAGGGTCCACAAGAGTTCTCCCTTACTCTGATCAGCTCACCCACCTCCCAATGGAAACAAGTAAAGATGGTAATCTCTCCTCACAAGCTTCTACAAGGAAGTCCTAATTCCAGCAGCATCTACCCTTAGGAATGTTCAACTTTCAACCTCCCCTCCCTTTGGCCCAATGCCTGTATTTATAGTGCTCTAGAGGAGGTTATTTAGGTCCACCATCAATGGGATAAGTCCCTCTTTGGATGGGATAGCTCCCCTATTGATGGGATAAGTTCCTCTTTGGTAGGGATACATGAACCATCTGGAGGCGCTTCATACACGTCAAACATACTTCTAGAAGACTCTAGAAATGACCACAAGTAACTTTTTTGGAGTGAAACTTGTGCCTTTTGACCTTTACAGGAGTACGCACCCATCCTTTTACATACAGAGCGTACAAGTACGCAGGTTTTGTGAACTTGGGTTGCGTACCCGCAGGTAAGGCTAAGAGAAACTGCGTACCAGAGATAATTGACTTTTAAATGACTTTTCTCTCTTTCTTGATGTTTGACATGGAAAGCAGAGGCATGAGACTTGCCAAGGAGGATAGTATGACAATGGATGGAGCCATACTAACTGCAAATAGTCATGGTGACATTTTTTAGTGTAACAGATTGCCCCCTAAAGTGCGAAGCCTGTAGTAGATTAGGGTTTTTATGATCTAGGAAGGGTGAAGTACTTTATCATTTCAAGGAGTATCTTGCGGAGGACCCAGTCAGAACCTGCAAATATTCAACACAAAATACATATATAAGATGATATCATCGCTGAGGTAGGCATTCCCATACTCAGATTGAAAACTTTAACTAATGATCTAACTACTGCTCTGATACAAGAATGATTTTGCAGTACATCACAATCATAGACTTTTGTAGACACAGTATGGACGCAGCCATCTGTTTATGATTAGTCTACTGTATAATGAATACAAAACTCCTCGCAGCCTGGATGGTGGAAACTAGATCCAGGGTCTTCATTTCTACCTCCCGAATTGGTACGATTCTATCCATGCGAATAAATGAGTTGATGTCGAGCATGGTAGAAACCACTTGATTACCAGTCAATGATGTAAACCGTTAACAAGTGTGAGAGAGACCACCAGTGATGTCAATGGTTCTCAAAGTACCCAATACAATCCATGAAATGTGAATGAATGAGTTGATGTCGAACACGTCACGGAATCCTTTGACCGAAAGTCAATGATGTAAACTGTCGTCAAAGGCGAGAAACCTGCCATTGATGCATGCAGACTTCAAGGTACTGACAATTTCTAAGTCATCTTTCCAGATAATGTGCTGATGTCGATAGAAAGCGACCCGTTGCAGGCAAGCCCACAACACGAAATCATTGTTCAAGTTGAAGAAATGTTGCTGTAAGGACTGACTCAGGGATGGTCAAATGGATGACAAGTATTTTGCATATGAATGGTTTATTTGCAGAGACCTCTTGAACACATAACGACACGACAGATGGTTTGGTGACGATTGACCCAAAGTTAATACCCGGAAATGGTTGAAGACTTTCAAAGTGGTTTGATCAACTTTTAAGGCAAAGGATTTCCCAACCCAGGTGAACGGAAAGTGTCGTGTTCAAGAGCGGTGATAAGGTTCTTCTGTAACAAAGGATGACAAATCGGTTCATTCTTCTCTCTTTTCCCCCACCATTTCTGGCAAGTATCTCTTTTTTTTTTACAAGCTTGAGGAGGATAACATATGCTTGATTATAAGCTCATCCTTCGGATGAGTCCAACTTAGTTTAGATTCGGACCCTAAGAAGGAGTGGTCTGTTCCTGTTTGTAATCGAACAGGTCCTTTACTGTGAAATTTTAACGAGTCCAGTATAGGAGAAACTCGGCGTTTTTCATTTTTAGAGAGTCTGAAAAAACTAAAGAAGACTCCACGGTGAACTTTTTCTTAAATTTGTGTCTCCCAAGCCCGAAAAAGTATAAAATAATACCTGAGAGAACCGCTTGATCTCACGACCAAGGAGTACTTTCATGATTAGTGTCTCTGACCTGAAAAGTAAAAAGCGATCAAGGACACGTCGTTTTATTTCCGTATCGAGTTTGAAACGACAAAAACCCGGCAATCTTTTCCTATTTTTACGGTCAGAAAAGAGCTATAAGGGGACCGTCTTTTAGTTCCGTTTTAACGAGTGTAAAAGAAACGCTCGGCAATCTTTTCATGTTTTAGGAGTTAGAAAAGAGCTTAAAAGATGACTCTGATGTTTTGGTTTGTGAAAAATGATGATTTTACTCTAAAGTCCTTTTGTCCTGCACAAAAACAACACATTACTCATACCTGTTTAAGATGGGTAAAAATACATTGAAATATGTCCTTTCATGGTGAAAAATAAACAAACTTAGCATTCATTCATCCAAAAAACCTATAAAAAGACTTTTTACCATGTCATTTTACCATTTTACTGCTGAGGTTGAGAAAAGGGCTTTTGACAAGAAAATTTCCCGTGGACTTTGCGGAGAATCTGACCGTTAGAATCGAGCGTCGTCTCTTTTAGGTATTTCACAACATCCTCCTCTTCAATTTCATCCGTTTAGAATTTCATTTCAAGTTTTAGTTTGATTTTTTGGGGGGTTTAGGGTTTTAAAATGCGTTTCTCGGGGGACGCAGGTGCCCCATGGGCGACCTGCGTACCCCGACTTTTTTGCATATGGGAAAAAGGTCGGGGTATGTAGCCCGCCTTCAGACCAGCTGCGTACCGCCGCTCTGTGTTCTGAACGCGGGGTGCGTACCCCGTGAAACGCGGTTTTTTAAACCCCAAACTCCAATTTTAACCAACCAAATTTTATTTAATGAATTCTAACTATTGTTTTTTGGTGTGTAGGTCACTCACCATGCTGGATTGGCGTGAAAGAGAGCACGAAGACGTTGATTTGGCCGCAATAGGTCATCAACCTTCTATTGATGCGTTAAAGGCATGCGGACTCTACAAGTACTGGGCCATACCTGGCATGAGGGCCCAGGTGCCATTCTTAGAGTGGCTAGTTGAAAGGTGGAATATTCAAGATCAATGTTTTTACATTGGAGAAAACTAGCTCGAGATAGAGTCCTCCGACATATACTTTCTCACTGGCTTGCCTAACAGGGGCGAGCAACTCTCTCTATTCGGGACTAGGCCGGGTGACCAATCCCTTGCTAGTCTCCGGCTAGAGTGGTGCAACAATCAAAACCAGGAGAAGGGGATAGAAATCAAATATATATCCCGACCTGAACTTATGGTAATTGCCTTTACAGTTACCAGACTCTGCGGCGCTACCGCTTTGCACATAGCCACTAGATCCCAAATGCGGATGGCTATAGAATGCTTCCAAGGCACCATTTTCAACTGGTGCGATGCTGTGTTGGCCAATATGAAGGGCCAACTAACCAGGGCAAAGAGAGGACAACTGAAGACCTTTGGATATGGGCCTTTAGTTGTGAGCTTTGCCCTAGAGAGAGTTCCAATGCTGATCCCCCAGCATCTTACAGTTCCAGTTGGGCCTCCTCGGGAGCCCAAGTTGACGAGATGGGTTGCGGTAATGGCCCGGCATCCTGACGAGGGAGCAGCAGTTGTTCGATTTCCTGATGGTTACTTTCACTGGCTGGAGGGCCAGGTCTTTGCGATTCAGGATTTTCCGTATGCCGGAATGGATTTTCGCAATGATTCGGACATGGTTCTTCCACAGGGAGAACAATGGGACGACAGAGGTATTTCATTTTCACAAGTTTTTAAATTATGTATTTTTTTTGTTGTTTTTTTTATATATTGTCTCAAAACTGACAGCACAAATTTTCAAAATGTAGATGTAGGCCCACGGTGTCCAGCCAACCTCCGGGCTTTTGAGAGGAGAGTACCAGCTGTACCAGCACCAGCCCCATAGGATGCGGCCGCAGAGACCTTAGCCAAGCTGGAACAGGATCTAGAGCGTCTGATGGCAGATATACCAGAGACCACTATAGATGACATTCCTATCCGACTTCAGCGCTATGTGGTCGTAGTCCCAGGACCTTTCAGGAGGTTCCTGTGTAGGGTAGTGCGGGCAGTGGTCTCGTATAGAGAGCACCACCAGTGATTGGCTAGTCACTTTGTAGACACATATGACATTTTTGGTTTTTTGTACTTATCATTTTTGCCGATCATAAGGTGTTTTTCAACCTATGAACGAAGACGATGTATATTTTTGACACACTCCTATCTATATATATATCATTATTACCGGCTTATTTTGTTAAACATGTGTGATGAAATGTTTATAAATTTACATTTATGATTGTTAAAAATGTCTATTTAACATTCGAGACGCCATTGCATCTGCTAATGTATTTAAAGACCTTGGAATATGCTGATATTCAATGTAATCAAATTCACGTTCCAAGAGACGCACCCTCAAAAATAATCTTAATAACACTGGATTTCTAATGGCATAGACTCTATTAAGCTGTAATACAACGAGTTCAGAATCTAACCTCACTATCAAGCTCTGAATCCCAAATGAAATAGATTCAGATAATAACTCAATCACTGCACTATATTCTGCAATGTTGTTTGTTGTTTGACCGAGGCTCACCCCATGCATAGAAACTAACTCGTCAGAGGGCGAATAGATAACCCAAGTTGCGGAAGAGATATTCCGTGTACTACGACAAGCACCATCAGCAAATCCAATGTACGTTTGGAGAGGCGTCGACATCTGCAATATCAAGAGTAAAACCAAGATAAGCCAAAATAACGACAAAAACACACTCTTTAAACTAAGCACACAGCCTAAACTAAGCAAACATACCAGTTAAAAGAAAATTAAGCTAACTAGGACTAACTAAATATCCATACCCACCATTTAAGCATAATACCTCTTTAGGTAAAGTCCATTTCTGGGCTTACCCAAAGAGTCCCCATCAAAATCTACCTGCTCATAGGCCCCTTTTGCCAACTTTCGCTTGACAATGTAGGGCCCATGCCACATGGGAACGAATTTTCCAGCACCTAATTTATCGTTAGCTTGATCATATAATAGCACTAGGTCTCCTTCCGAAAAATTACGAGGGGTCACGTTACGGTCATACTGAGCTTTCATCCTTTTTGCGTGAGTCTCGATTGCCAAAGCAGCGTCACGTCGAGTCTCATCTAATTTAGCTAAGTATAACAGACGCTTCTCCTCTTCGGAAGTAGCTGGGAGTAATTCGATAGCCATTTGAAGTGATGGGATTTCGCATTCAATGGGCAACACTGCTTCCAAACCATAAACTAGTTGGAAAGGAGTGAACCCTGTTGATGTTTTTACTGAGGTTTGATACGCCCAAAGCGCTGAGAATAACATGTTGTGCCAATTCGACCGATAAATACCAATGATTCGTCGGATCATGATAACTAGAACTTTGTTGATAGATTCAACCAAACCGTTTGCTTGGGGATAATAAGGAGTAGAACTATCATGGCGTAAACCAAGCTAGCTTGTAAGTTCTGTCATCATAATGTTTCGAAATGGCGCCCATGGTTAGTGATGATCGCTTGTGGGACACCAAACCTAGCAATAATATGATTGAATACGAAAATGGCTGTTGTTTTGCCGCTTGCCTCGAATGTAGGCATCGCCTCGGCCCATTTAGTAAAATAATCAACCGCAAGGATGATATACGCATGCCCCCCGGCCGAGTGAGGGTTACAAGTAATAAAATCGATACCCCATTTAGCAAAAGGACCAATGACAATTATAGGGTGGAGAGGAGCAGGTGGTGCGTGCATCTTGCGATCAAACACTTGACAGTTGTGGCATTTTCGGACCGCAATGATACAATCTTTAAACATGGACGGCCAGAAATAGCCAGCGCGCAACACCTTCTGAGTTGTGGCATACCCAGACATATGACCGCCACATGCTCCAGAATGACAGTCATTTAAAACCCTTTCGGCCTCTTCATGAGTTAAGAAATGACGGAAAACCAAGTCCGTCCCACGACGATAAAGAGTATCTCCAATAATTCTGTATTGTTGGGACTGGAATCAAATTTTCCGGTGTTCCGACTTTGAAGCTTCGGGCCGAAAGGATTGGGTTTGGAGATATACGATTATATCCCCATACCACGGATCTAAAGTGCTGATAAGAAACAGAGATTCGTCCGCAATGGGTTCCTCTACCACAGTTTCCGTGTCAGTACGCAGGAAGTCACACATCAATTCCGCAAAAACTAAGGATTTCTTAGACTTGGACTTCTCAAACTCTAAATCGAACTCCTGCAGGATAACAATCCATTTGGAGTACTTGCCCCCTAGCAATTGTTTTGTCAAAATGTAAATCATAGGGTTGCAATCCGAAATCACTGTAGTTTTACGGAGAAGAATGTAATGACGAAAACGCTGGACAGCCTGAACAGCTGCCAGGGCCAATTTCTCCACATGCGAATATTTTAGCTCAGTGGCATTTAATGTCCTACTAAGATAATATATCACATGTTCCGTTCCGAATTCATCTTCCTGAACTAAGACCATTCCAATGGTGGAGTGGGAGGCGGCGAGATACAAAAATTAGTCCTGGTTGTAGTTGGGAGGATGCAGCAACGGTGCATGGGTCAACGCATGCTTAAGTGCATCAAAAGATTTCTGAGCTATCTCATCCCAAGAAAATTGAGCGTTTTGTTTCAACAACTGGGTGAAACCCTTTGTAACCTCGGCGTAGTTAGGAATGAATCGACATAAAAAGTTTTCTTTCCCCTGCAAACTTTGGAGTTGGCGCAAACTCGAAGGAGGAGGCAATTTGATGATGGCTTCGACCTTCGAGGGATCGACGCGGATACCGGCTTTTGAAACGACAAATCCTAGCAATCGTCCCACTTCTATGCAGAAGACACATTTGTGTGGGTTCAACTGAATTCGATAATACCGACACCTCATAAAAATAGCGCGTAAGTGGACAAGGTGATCAGCTCGATGTAAAGAATGAGCAGGCAAATCATCGAGATACGGTTGCACAATGTGCTTGATGTCGTGAAACGCGTAAGACATTGCCCGTTGGAAAGTGGCTCCGGCATTCTTAAGTTCGAAAGGTAATTTTCAATAAGCAAATGTCCCCCAAGGACAAATGAAAGCTGTTTTTGGTTGATCGGCAGGTAGAATATTGATTTGGTTGTAACCGGAAAAACCGTCCATAAAGGAAAATATTTCACTGCCGGCACAATCATCAATTATTTGATCGATATAGGGTGTAGGATAGTTGTCTTTGGGACAAGCACGATTTATATCCCTATAGTCGATACATATTCTTATTGTTCCTTGTTTCTTGTTAACCGGAACAATATTCGATACCCAATCCGTTAACGGGATCGGATAAATGAAACCTTCTTTCAATAGCTTTTCGACTTCTGCTTTAATCGCAGCCGCTTTCCTAGGGTGTATCTGATGCAGACGTTTCCGAACGGGTTTAGCGTCCGGGTAAGTCTTGATTTCATGAACAACAATGGAGGGATTAATTGCTGGCATTTCCTCATAGGACCAGGAAAACACGTCGCGGAATTCTTGAAATAGGACCTTGTATGTTTGAATTTCATTATCTGTACACGAGGCACCTATATGAATGTTTCCAATAACTCCGGTTTTGACTGAAATGTCGATGGCAATAGTTTGGGAAATGTTTCCCAAATTCAACTCTGAATCAGGATGTTTCATGGGATTCTGAGCGTCCTTGACATATTCAGCTGTAAAAATTGATGAAAAATCATTTCCAAAGTCATCAGCCTCAGGTAAAAACAAAGATCTATGATGAAGATCTTCCCATGGTAGATCGTCTACACTTAGGATTTCGCGAAGTTGTTCGTCAGATGACACAACTTCGGGAAACGTTATCCGTTCTGAGGTTGATGTGAAAAGTGATTCCTCACGGACCACATTCATTTGGTCGAATTGGGTTCAACTGGAGTCGGAAAAAGACTGCACGGCCTCATAAGCAATTTCATATGGACTCAAAGGCATTGCATTACCGAAGGAGTCTATTTCAGATTCAGATGGGACAATCCAAGGATCATCGTAAATAATAGTGTCTGAAGTAATCATATGAATGGATGCAAATGAAGGGTCTGCATTGATTGAAGGAAAGGGAAAAGTTCCCAGTAAACCAGAATCTTTAACCAATCCTACACCAACATCCCTGTAAGGGATAGTCATTTTACCGACATGCTGGATACTCTCTGAAGAGGCTGGGTCGGATGAAAAGTAAGCCAGTTGGTCTATCGTCACGATCTTACCATTATGTGGAAATTTTATAACTCTGAAGACCGATGACACGACTACTGTCATAGCATAAGACCAACTGCGACCCAAAAGAAGGTTGTAGTCTAGAGGGGCATCAACCACCTCCACATCCAGACTAACGGTTTTTCCTTCAACCCCTATAGGCAAATCCTGTAGAATGCCAAACGGATGGAACCCACGGCCATCAAAGGCCTTAAGAATCATTGGGGATTGGTTTAGTGAAGGAGAACCAAGCGATCTCCAACACTGAATCGACATAATACACGTAGAAGCTCCTTCATCAATTACAGTCCGATGAATAGGCCTGTTTTTGACTATCACTGGAATCTGGAAAGCCATTTGATGAGGGAGACGCGGTGTACTATTTTCTAGATCAAAGATTATCAGGTTCGGGTCCTGAATATCAACAGCTCCTATAGCCAACAAGAGTAATTTTCGTTGTGCTGGGCATGATTGCAGCACTTCCAAAGCCGACATTGCTGAGGGTGAAACAGCTAAATCCTCAACAATGTTATAATTCTGAGCTGCTCTCGCATGTGGATTGAAAGCAGACTTTCGAAGTATACCCTTGGCGGGCGGTTTAATTATCAAGTCCAGGTTAGGTTTCTCGATCTGTAGTGGATCGGAACCGGGAGCTGAGGTTGGTGGAGTAGAATGAGAAGATTCTGCTTCTTTACCATCAACAGGATTCTTACTACCATAATCTTGCGATCGAGTCGCAATCCGTACATGAGACATCATCAATATGGGCTCTTCACTGGCACTCGAGGAAGAACCTATCATTTTACTCTCCTGCTTTGGAAATGGATCTTTCAAAACAGCAGGAGTTGGGGAACCCTTAACGATTTTCACAACCTCTGCCCGATGAGGGCAATCTCTTGTGAAATGATCTTCTTCACAAATTAAACAAGGATAGCGAGGTTTGCGCTTTTCGTCGTTAGATTCCGACTTCTCTTTTTTCTCCATTGGAGCCTTGTCTGCTTTATCCTTCTTCTTGCCTTTCTTCTTACCACCGTTTTTTGATTTAGCCGTAGATGACTCTACAGCATGAATATCGGCAGTAATTTCAGGAGAAGATTCTCCTGTCGGGGAGTCCGGTAAGGTTATTATTGGAGAAGAATTCTTTGAGGATTTCTTCTTACTTTTAGTATTCACTGTACCAATCATGCCATCAACAGCATGAGACCCCGAAGGAGCAGCAGCAATTTTATTCGACTTAGGAAGATCTGGGATCTTCTCGTGCAACGTACCCGACTGAGTGTAAACTAAGTCAAGGTACTGGGCTTGAGCAATGACTTGCTCCTCAGTAAGTACTCCGGCCTTAGCTACATCTTCAGTAATCTTTGGTAATAATGATTTTACAAACCATTCATCTAAGATTTGGTCCGGGATAAAAACTTTCACTAAACGTCTTCGACGTCTCCATTCATGAATATGATCGGAAATATAAGTGGAGGTCGACTACTTTAATGAAGTTAATAGCTCCGTGTCGTTATCGTATCTAACCGGCAACTGAAAATGAGTTAGGAACGAGGTAGCTAACTGGCTAAAATTGTAAAAAGAGGCCCGTGGTAACTCAATGTACCACTTGGCCGCGAGACCAATGAGCGTACACTGGAAAAGACGTAAGCGGATCGAATCATCCGAGATAGAATTTGAAGCACACCAGAGGTGGTAAGTCATCACGTGATTGGACGGATCCTCTCCAGACTTACCTTCGAACTTGGGTATATCGCTGGGCAACTTATTTGGCATTGGCGGCCAGAACGGAAGATATTGAATTGGATCATTCGTTAGGCGCGTCAAGTCTGGTAAATCCAAAGTTGCGATAAACGGTAACTGCCGGTTAGGATCTCTAAAACTCTGGGTCACAAGACCAGTCCCAGGAGGAGGATATCCAGGATAACTAGGAACAGGAATCGCATTAGGGATATTATATCCTCCTGAAAAACCAGGATTAACCGGACCGTACTGGGGTTGTTGAGGTTGTTGATAAGTATACCCAGGATACGGTTGATACTGGTAGACCGGTTGTTGGACAGCAGGACCGAATTGGTACTGTCCATGGCACTGTTGGTGGGTAAATTGAGGTTGAGTTGTTACAACAGTACTTAAACCAGGCTGCCCTACAGGCATCTGGACTGTGGTTTGAATCGTAGATCTGGACAACGGTAAAGATGTCTGAGGAGTGGTTGCAGAGACAGTAGAAACCGGAGCTGTCGATACTCTAGAAGTAAGTGCGGTAGATGTTGCGGTAGTTGCAGCAGCCGTTTGAGATGGCGTACTAGGTGCGATTGGCGGCTGAGTAACTACCAAAGTTACGGAAGTTTGAACATTTGACTAGACAGGTTGCGGTTGCTGGGGTGGACCAGAAACTACGGGTTGTCTAGTTTGAGGTACCAACTGTATACTTGGCTGCAACACCTGTTGACCTTGTGATGGATCCCACACTATCATTCCGAGGTATTGACCCGTAACAGGTTGAGGATACTGAGATCCATAACCGGATTGAGGATAGGATTGATAACTGAAAGGCATAGTTCCCATACCTTGAAGATATGACTGACCTTGAGGTGGTTGATAACTTTGACTCGAATACTGACCTTGAGGTTGATAACCTTGGGGTAAATACTGATACTGGGGTTGACCTTGACCTTGAGGTTGATACCCTTGAGGTTGATACCCTTGGGGTTGATACCCTTGAGGTAAATATTGATACTGAGGTTGACCCTGGGGTACATATTGAGGCTGGGGTTGACCTTGAGGCATGTATTGTACCACGGGTACATACTGACCTTGAAGCTGCCCCCCAGACACAATTTGTGTACCTTGAGGTTGCCCCCCAGGCGTTAATTGACCACCTTGAGGTTGAGAAACGGGAACTGAACCTGACATCATGTAAATGTCCCCTACACCCAACGGTTTGTTACCATTGTTTCCAGCTAATAACCCATGATCAATGGGTTGAGGAGATGCCCCCGCAAAGGTACCAGAAAGTGATTGATACCCGGTGGGGACAGAAGGACCACCGTGTAAGAAAGATTCAAGAGATTGAGTGAACACGGACGACTGACCAGACATATTTACCGGAGTATAGATACCTCCAGGTGGAAAAAGAGTACGAGGTGGAGAAAAACCTACCCCTGAGTTGTCTAAATAATTGGTTAACGAAAGGTACCAAGTAGTACTTCTAGGAGGACTGTAAAAGATAGATTCACGCTCCCTTAGATCAATAGTAGGTTGATCTTCAAGGGTAGATACGCCTAATTCTTCCTCTGGAACAAGTTCTTCAATAGCTATCAAACCAGTAGGAAGATTTTTGGTGATGACTCTTTCTACCCTAGGTGAATCTGGTACACTAGAAGTTGGAGTAACAGGTTCAGATATTTCAGGTTCTTCGCCTATATCACTAGTAGATGAAAAACTACCAGCAAGCTCAGAAACTTCAACTGCTTCAGGATTATAACCTGTCTCTAGACTTTGGTAATCTTGATGGACTACCAATGAAGACTCTCCTTCTTCTGGTGACCCTACTCTACTGCCACTAGGAGGAGTTACAAGGACCTTTAAACCTTCATAATGACTTGGGACCTCTTGAGGAGATTCACCCCGAAGTCTACGGGATCTTCTCAACAATTCGGCCACAGAAACAACCTCAGGAGACTTGCCCCGAACTCTAAGGGACTGTCTCGGTAATTCCGCCACAGTTAAAAACTTTTAACTACTGCACACGCAAACAAAGTAAGATCTCAAAACAAACCACCTAAAGTCTGTAAAGAACCAAACAAATTTGAATCATACGCCTAAAGAATCTAGGGCGTCAAACCAAGCACAAACAGTAGCCTTCCAGACCGAAAACGCTAGTTGGAGATGAAACCCAACATCGCTGGATTCAGTACAGAAGTGGCGGGTGGAACAGTTACCCCGGCAACCTGCTTAATGAATAGACCGGCACAAGTTCCTCCACTTTAACCGTCTCGAGTGAAGTGAACCCCCCGGAAAATCCAAGTGAGTCTAGCCGACATCTGCTCCAGGTACAGTGGGATCTTCCCTCCACCGTCACCTCGGTAGAATCCTAAAGATAATGGTCACTAAGGTTACCAACCGCAACAAATGCACCTGGGGGAACAGTCTACACTCCGACAGCACGCAAGGGCAGAGTATCAAGCTCAATCCCCTTGCCGGTTCCTTGACAATAATCCAAGGTTTACCGACAAGTGACCCCTGGCTCCTCGACAATGGTTAATCCGAGGTTTACCGTTTGTAATACGTGCGTGTCTGGCGTCGTTCCCAACGAGGGAGGATTGATCCCCTCACTGGTTCGGACACGAGCTCGTGCTTCTCCTTTAAGAGGAGCTTTCCCAGAGTACAAATGAGACAATTGGATTTATTCTATCACAAGATAAGCTACTTGTTTGGTTTTGTTGTCTTGGAGAGTTAATTACTCTCCTACTCCAAGACACTAGCCTGATCTAAATTGGTGTTTCAGAGCCCTAGTAAATAAAAGTTACTACGTTGATTTTACTTTAAGCGTTAATTTTATGATTTTTCTTAAAGACAAAAGGTGATGGAGATGAAACTGGTGGTGTGTAGACTCGACTCGCAACCACTACAAAAATGCACCTAAGATGATTTACACTACTTTTCCTTTTCAATGAATCTCCTAACTAAGAGAGTTGGAAAATGCAAATTTTATAGAAAACAACTTTCTTAGTAAAGACAATCAAAGAAACAATTCTCTTTATCTTTTCAAAACACACAACTCATGACCACTAATTACTCTACGAAATTTCCTTTTTCTTCCAAAATCTACAAATGCTACCAAAGCAAACTTTTTCCAAAAGAATTTTTGTGTTTTTTCTATGTTAATAAAGCATATAAAACTATTTTATCAAATCGAATTTAACAAATCTAATACAATCAAATCAAATTCATTCAAAAGCAAATCAAAAGCAAATTTACCTAAAAGTAAAAATAATGAGGACAAAAGCCTACAAGAATGATTCTCGGATGTTTTACTTAGTCAAAATGCAACTAAGGATCAGTTCATGCAGAATCATAAACTAACCAAAAAACAAAATCGAAATCTTTTTGTTCTTTTTTCTCAAGAATGGAATTCAAAGCTTTAACAAACAAACTTTTTGAGATTCGCAAAGAGAAGACACAAAGGTAGGTCTCTCACTAGGGTGACTTCTATGACAGGCCCGACTCCTAAGAGGACTGATCAAAACCAGGGAGATCCAAAGTTTGACAACCCCTAACGCCAAAGTCACTACAGGACCAGTTAAAAACCAAACCCTAAGGCAAAATCCCTATGAATTCCACCAAAACCCTCGACACTAACGGGACAAGTTCAGGTGAAGATCTTTGACAGTAAACTGATGGATCTGGGCAGTAAAAACAAAGTAAAAGCAAAATCTAAAAGAGCAAAAAGCAAAAATTGAAATTTTCTCAAAATTGACAGGGGTACGCAGGTCATCTGTTCACACAGGCGCGAGTACGCACTGTGCACAAAGACGCAGTGCGTACAAGTACGCACTGTGTTAAACCAAGAGACTGCGTACTGCTGGCAAGACTAAGAAAAATAAAAAAACTAAATTGACTCTAAGCTAACCCACCCAAATACACAGCTAGACAACCAAAAATCAGAAAACAAGCAATTTTTCTCAGACCAAAATATCAAATCAAAAAGAACTCAGACACATTCATGGAGTCCCCAGCGGAGTCGCCATTTTGTCACGCGGAATGAGTCGTTAGTGAGGACACAACCGAACTTCCTAGAAAGCCTAAGACTCTCTAATGACAAAAAATACAAATAAGAGCAATCCTTCCCTAAATATGCTTTTACAATATGAGAAATCAAGTGTTTAGATCCTACCTGTAATCCAACGCTGTTGTAGTAGTCCAGCTTCGTTGATCCGGATGAGCTCCTCCTTCCCTTTGAAACCTGCATTCACCAACAATCAAACGATTGAATAGCACCTGAATATCACATAAAATAAAACATATTTAACATATAGACCAAGGAGTATATGAAACAACTCATTAATAACAAATTGTTGAGAAGAATGGACTAATTTGTATTAAAAGGTAACAAAAGGAACCATTACAACCTGAGCCTTGGTGTTGTGCAAGCTCCTCCCAGGGTCCACAAGAGTTCTCCCTTACTCTGATCAGCTCACCCACCTCCCAATGGAAACAAGTAAAGATGGTAATCTCTCCTCACAAGCTTCTACAAGGAAGTCCTAATTCCAGCAGCATCTACCCTTAGGAATGTTCAGCTTTCAACCTCCCCTCCCTTTGGCCCAATGCCTGTATTTATAGTGCTCTAGAGGAGGTTATTCAGGTCCACCATCAATGGGATAAGTCCCTCTTTGGATGGGATAGCTCCCCTATTGATGGGATAAGTTCCTCTTTGGTATGGATACATGAACCATCTGGAGGCACTTCATACAAGTCAAACATACTTCTAGAAGACTCTAGAAATGACCACAAGTAACTTTTTTGGAGTGAAACTTGCGCCTTTTGACCTTTACAGGAGTACGCACCCATCCCTTTACATACAGAGCGTACAAGTACGCAGGTTTTGTGAACTTGGGTTGCGTACCCGCAGGTAAGGCTAAGAGAAACTGCGTACCAGAGATAATTGACTTTTAAATGACTTTTCTCTCTTTCTTGAAGTTTGACATGGAAAGCAGAGGCATGAGACTTGCCAAGGAGGATAGTATGACAGTGGATGGAGCCATACTAACTGCAAATAGTCATGTTGACATTTTTTAGTGTAACACCTCGTACTCCACCTCAAACGGCTGCTGCAACATCTGTTCAATCTACCCCACCTACTTCTGGAGTATCGATAGCTCCAGTTTCTGTTGTTCCTGTATCAACTCCTTAGACATCTTTACCTCAGTCTGGATCCACAATTCAAACTTCGATTCAAATGCCTGTAGGACAACCTGGTTCAAGTACGGTTCTCACAAGTCAACCTCAATTTACTTATCAACCGTACCAGGGATAGTACCAATTCAGTCCCGCTGTGCAGCAGCCAGTCTATCAGTATCAACTGTACCCTGGGTATACATATCAACAACCTCAACAACCCCAATACGGTCTGGTTAATCCTGGTTTTCCAGTAGGATATAATATCCCAAATGCAATTCCAATTCCTAGTTATCCTAGATATCCTCCTCCCGGGGCTGGTCTCATGACCCAGAGTTTTAGGGACCCCAATCGTCAGTTACTGTTTATCACAACTTTGGACTTGCCTGACTTGTCACGCCTTATGAATGATCCCATTAATTATCTTCCATTTTGGCCACCAATGCCGAATAATTTTCCTAGTGATATTCGTAAGTTTGAAGGCAAATCAGGAGAGGACCCGTCGAACCATGTGATGACTTATCACCTCTGGTGTGCGTCTAATTCCATTTCAGATGATTCAATCTGTTTAAGGCTTTTCCAGCGCACTCTAATTGGTCTTGCGGCCAAGTGGTACATTGAGTTACCACGAGCCACTTTTTATAACTTTAGTCAGTTAGCTACTTCGTTTTTAACTCATTTTCAGTTGCCTGTCAGATATGACAATGGCACGGAATTATTAACGTCATTAAAGCAGTCAACGTCCACTTACATTTCAGATCACATTCATGAATGGAGACGTCGACGGCGTTTAGTGAAGGTTTTTATTCCGGATCAGATCTTAGCTGAATGGTTTGTAAAATCTTTATTGCCAAAGATCACTGAGGATGTAGCTAAGGCCGGAGTCGTTACTGAGGAGCAAGTAATTGCTCAAGCACAGTACCTTGACTTAGTTTATACGCAGTTAGGTACGTTACACGAGAAAATCCCTGATCTTCCTAAGCAAAATCAAATCGCTGCAGCTCCTTCAGGGTCTCATGCCGCTGATGGTATGATTGGTACGGTTAACACCAAAAGTAAGAAGAAGTCTTCTAAGAATTCTTCTCCTATCATAATCTTGCCAGATTCCCCGACAGGAGATTCTTCTGCGAAAATTTCCGCCGATATTCATGTTGTAGAGTCATCTATAGCCAAATCAAAATCCGGTGGTAAGAAGAAAGGGAAGAAGAAAAATAAAACAGATAAAAATTCGAAAGAGAAACCAGAAAAAGTGGAATCAAATGATGAGAAACGCAAACCTCATTATCCTTGTCTCATTTGTGACGAAGAGCATTTTACAAGAGACTGCCCTCATCGTGCAGAGGTTGCGAAAATTGTCAAAGGTTCCCAAACGCCTGTTGTTTTAAAGGATCCTTTTCCAAGTCAAGACAGTAAGATGATAGGTTCTTCCTCAAATGCCAACGAAGAACCCATACTGATGATGTCCCATGTTAGGATTGTGACTCGATCGCATGATTATGGAAGTAAAAGTCCTGTTGATGGTAAAGAAGCAGAATCTTCTCATTCTAACCCATCAACCTCAGCTCCCGGTTCCGATCCGCTACAGATCAAGAAACCTAATCCAGACTTAGTAATCAAACCGCCCGCCAAGGGTATACTTCGAAAGTCAACTTTCAAGCCACATGCGAGAGTGGCTCAGAACTATAACATTGTTGAAGATTTAGCTATTTCACCTTTAGCAATGTCGGCTTTGGAAGTGCTGCAATCATGTCCAGCACAACGTAAATTACTATTGTCGGCTATAGGAGCTGTTGACGTTCAAGACTCGAACCTTATAATTTTCAATCTAGAAAATAGTACACCACGCTTACCTCATCAAATGGCTTTCCATATCCCAGTGTTAGTCAAAAACAGACCTATTTATAGGACTGTGATTGATGAGGGAGCCTCAACGTGTATTATGTCGATACAGTGTTGGAGATCGCTTGGTTCTCCTTCACTAAATCAATCCCCGACGATTCTAAAGGCCTTTAATGGCCGTGGGTTTCATCCTTTTGGCATTCTACAGGATTTACCTATAGGGGTAGAAGGCAAAACTGTTAATCTAGATGTGGAGGTGGTTGATGTCCCTCTAGATTACAACCTTCTCTTGGGTCGTAGTTGGTCTTACGCCATGACAGTTGTCGTTTCATCGGTCTTTCGGCTTATAAATTTCCCTCATAATGGAAAGATTGTAACAATAGACCAGCTGACTTACTTTTCATCCGACCCAGCCTCTTCTGAAAGTATTCAACATGTCGGCAAAACGACTATCCTGTATAAGGATGTTGGAGTAGGACTAGTTAAAGATGTTGGTTTACTGGGAACGTTTCCTTTTCCTCCTATCAACGCATCATCTTCTACTGCAGCCATTCATATGATTTCGTCAGACACCATTGTTTATGATGATCCTTGGATCATACCTTCCGAATCTGAGATAGACTCATTTGGTGATGTTATGCCTTTGAGTCCATATGAAATTGCGTATCAGGTCATGCAGTCGTTTTCCGACCCATGTTCAACCAAAATTGACTTAATGAATGTGGTCCATGAGGAATCACTTTTCACATCAAACTCAGATTCAACAACGTTTTCCGAACTTGTTCACACTGATGATCAAATTCGTGAAATCCTATGTGTCGATGATTTACCATGGGAAGATATCCATCATAGATCTTCGTTTTTACCCGAGAGTGATCGTTTTGAAAATGATTTTTCATCAATTTTTATGACTGAATATGTCAAGGAACCTTAGAATCCAATGAAAAATCTTGATTCAGAGTTAAATTTGGGAAACATTTCTCAAACTATTCCTATTGATATTTCGGTTAAGCCTGGAATTGTTGAAAACATTCATATAGGTGCCTCGTGTACGGAAGATGAAATTCAAACATATAAGGCCCTATTTCAAGAATTCCGCGACGTGTTTGCCTGGTCATATGAGGAAATGCCAGGGATCGACCCCGCAATTGTTGTTCATGAAATCAAAACTTACCCGGATGCTAAACCCGTCCGGCAACGTTTGCGTCAGATCCACCCGAGAAAAGTTGCTGATATTAAAGCAGAAGTTGAAAAGTTAATCAAAGCAGGTTTCATTTATCCGATTTCGTTAACGGAGTGGGTATCGAATATTGTTCCTGTTAACAAAAAGAAAGGGACAATAAGAATATGTATCGATTATAGGGATATTAATCGAGCCTGTCCAAAAGACAATTACCAAACTCCATATATCGATCAAATCATTGATGATTGTGCCGGCAGCAAAATATTCTCCTTCATGGATGGTTTTTCCGGATACAATCAAATCAATATTCTACCTGCCGATCAACCAAAAACGGCTTTCATTTGTCCATGGGGGACATTTTCTTATTGCAAATTACCTTTTGGGCTCAAGAATGCCGGGGCAAATTTTCAAAGGGCCATGTCTTATGCGTTTCATGACATCAATCACATTGTGCAACCCTATCTCGATGATTTGCCTGCTCTTACATCGAGCTGATCATCTCATCCATTTACGAGCAGTCTTTATGAGGTGTAGGCATTATCGGATTAGGTTGAATCCACACAAGTGTGTTTTCTGTATAGAAACGGGTCAGTTATTGGGGTTTGTTGTTTTGAAAGCCAGCATTCGCGTCGATCCCTCGAAGGTTGAAGCTATTGTCAAATTGCCTCCTCCTTCAAGTCTTCGCCAACTCCAAAGTTTGCAAGGGAAAGCAAACTTTTTACGACGATTCATTCCTAACTACGCTGAGATTACAAAGGGTTTTACCCGGTTGTTGAAACATAATACTCCATTCTTTTGGGATGAGATAGCTGAGAAATCTTTTGATGAACTAAAACACGCGTTGACCCATGCACTGTTATTGCATCCTCCCAACTACAACCAGGACTACTTCTTGTATCTCGCCGCTTCCCATTCCACCATCGGAATGGTGTTAGTTCAGGAAGATGAATTCGGTACTGAACATGTGATATATTACCTCAGTCAAACTTTAAATCCAACTGAGCTAAAATACTCACATGTGGAGAAATTGGCATTGGCAGTTGTTAAAGCTGTCCAACGTTTTCGTCATTACATTTTACTACGTAAAACTACAGTAATTTCTGATTGCAACCCTATGATCTATATTTTGACTAGGCAATTTCTAGGGGGCAAGTACTCCAAATGGATTGTGATCCTACAAGAGTTCGACTTGGAATTTGAAAAGTCTAAGTCGAAGAAATCTTTAGTTTTTGCGGAGTTAATGTGTGACTTCCCGTGTGCTGACACGGAAACTGTGGTGGAGGAGCCCATTGCGGATGAATCCTTATTTCTAATCAGTGCTTTAGATCTGTGGTATGGGGATATCATCATTTATCTTTAGACCCAATCCTTTCGGCCAGAAATATCACGGTCAGAACGTCGAAAAATACGATTCCAGTCCCAATAATTCAGAATTATTGGAGATACTCTTTATCGTCGTGGGGCGGACTCTGTTTTTCGACGTTGTTTAACTCATGAGGAAGCTGAAAGGGTTCTAAATGACTGTCACTCTGGAGCATGTGGCAGTCATATGTTTGGGTATGCCACAGCCCAAAAGATATTGCGTGCTGGCTACTTCTGGCCATCTTTGTTTAAAGATTGTATTAACGCGGTCCGAAAATGCCACAACTGCCAAATTTTTGATCGAAAGATGCGCGCTCCACCTGCTCCTCTCCACCCTATAATTGTCGTCGGTCCATTTGCAAAATGGGGTATCGATTTTATTACATGTAACCCTCACTTGGCCAAGGGGTGTGCGTATATCATCCTTGCGGTAGATTATTTTACCAAGTGGGCCGAGGCGATGCCTACATTTGAGGTAGATAGCAAAACAGCTGCGATTTTCGTGTTCAATCATATAATTGCTAGGTTTGGTATTCCCCAAGTGATTATCACTGATCATGGGTGTCATTTTCGAAACATTATGATGACTAAACTTACAGGCCAGCTTGGCTTGCGTCACGATAGTTCAACTCATTATTATCCACAAGCTAATGGTCTAGTTGAAGCCATCAACAAAGTTGTAGTCATCATGATCAGACGAATCATTGGGATTCATCGATCGAATTGGCATAACATACTATTTTCAACGCTTTGGGCGTATCGAACCTCAGTGAAAACGTCAATAGGGTTCACTCCTTTCCAACTAGTTTATGGTCTGGAAGCTGTGTTACCCATTGAATGCGAAATCCCGTCATTGCAAATGGCCATCAAGTTACTTCCAGCCACTTCCGAAGAGGAAAAACGTTTGTTATACTTGGCTCAGCTAGATGAGAATCGACGTGATGCTGCATTGGTGATCGAAACTCATGCAAAACGTATTAAAGCTCAGTATGATCGAAATGTGACCTGTCGAAATTTTTCGGAAGGAGACCTAGTCTTATTGTACAATCAAGCTAATGATAAATTAGGCGCTAGAAAATTCGTTCCTATGTGGCATGGTCCCTATGTTGTCAAGCGAAAGCTAGCAAAAGGGGCCTATGAATTGGTAGACTTTGACGGGGACTCTTTAGGTAAACCCAGAAATGGTCTTTACCTGAAGAGGTATTATGCTTAAAATATGGATGTGGAGATTTTTAGTTAGGTTAGCTTTCTTTCTAGCTAGTGTGTTTTAGTTTAAAAAGTGTGCTTAGCTTAGAGAGTGTTTTTCATCATTGTTCCTGCTTATCTTGGTTTTACTCTTGATATTGCAGATGTCGATGCCTCTCCAAACATACATTGGTTTTGCTGATGTTGCTTGTCCTAATACATGGAACATTTCTTCCGCAGCTTGGGTTATATATTCGCCCTCTGACGAGTTGGTATCTATGCATGGGGTAAGCCTCGGTCAAACAACGAACAACATTGCAGAGTATAGTGCAGTGATTGAGTTATTATTTGAATCTATTTCATTTGGGATTCAGAGTTTGATAGTGAGGTTAGATTCTGAACTCGTTGTATTACAGCTTAATAGAGTATATGCCATTAGAAATCCAGTGTTATTGAGATTATTTTTGAGAGTGCATCTCTTGGAACGTGAATTTGATTATATTGAATATCAGCATATTCTAAGATCTTTAAATACATTAGCAGATGCGATTGCTTCTCGAATGTTAAGTAGACATTTCCAATAATCATACAAGTAAATTTAAAAACATTCCATAACATGTTTTACAAGATAAGCCGGTAATAGTGATATAGTATAATATAGGAGTGTGTCAAAATATACATCGTCCTCGACCATAGGTTGAACAACACCTTATGATCGGCAAAAATGATAGTACAAAAAGAAAAAATGTCATATGTATGTCTACAATAGGAGATCATCCTATCACTGGTGATGATCTCGATAAGAAACCACTGCACGGGCCACCTTACAAAGGAACCTCCTAAAAGGTTCTGGGACCCCAATCACATAGCGTTGTAGTCGACGAGGAATGTCATCTATGCCGGTCTCTGGAATGTCTCCTGTCAAATGCTCTAGATGACTCTCCAATTCGGCCAAGGTCTCTGCTGATTCGTCCTATGGGGCTGGTGCCGCTACAGCTAGTTGTTTCCTCTCGTAAGGCCAGAGAGCGGCTGGTCGCTGTGGACCCACATCTGCATTTGGAACTTTTACTATCAATTTTGGGACGAGATAAAAACAAAAAAAAAAAAATTAGGAAAACGTTGAAAATGATTTTACCTGAGTCATCCCATTGCTCTCCCAGTGGAAGAGACATGTCTGGGTCACCGCGAAAATCTACCCCAGCGTAAGGAAAGTCTTGAATAGCAAAAACCTGGTTTTCCAACCAATGGAAATACTCAGGTTTGAATCGAACGACCTCTGTCCCCTCATCAGGATGACGGGCCATAACTGCAACCCATCGCATCAGTTTGGGCTCTCGAGGAAGTCCAGCTCCAACAGTGAGGTGCTGCGGGACCAACATTGGGACCCTCTCCAGACCAAAGCTCACAACTAAAGCACCATATCCAAAGGTCTTCATTTTTCCGTTTTTGGCTCTAGTTAGTTGGCCTTTTACATTAGCCAACACAGCATCGCACCAGTTGAAGATGGTGCCTCGAAAGCAGTCAACTGCCATCCGCATCTGGGATCCAGTGGCTATATGTAGTGTGGTGCTCCCACAGAGCCTGGTAATAGTAACACGATCACCATGAGTTCAGGACAGGATATGGTTTTGATGTCTATCCCTTTGTCTCTAGTCTGGTTGTTACAGAACTCTAGCCGGAGGCTATCGACAGACTCGCCACCTGGCCTAGTCCCAAATAGAGTCAAGTCTTCACCTCTGTTAGGAAAACTAGTCAAAAAGTATATGTTTTCCGGCTCCATTTCGAGCTGGTGACCACCAATGAAGAAACACTGGTCCTGTATGCTCCACCTGTCTACCAACCACTGCAAGAAGTCCACCTGGGCCCTCATGCCAGGTATGGCCCAGAATTTGTACAAGCCGCATGCCTTCAATGCATCAATTGAAGGTTGGTGATTTAACGCGGTAAGATCTACATCCTCATGCTCCCGTTCTCGCCAATCAAGCATGATGTATATTCTACATCCAACAAAAAGGCGAATTAGAATGCAAAAAATTGAATTGTTTGGGTGAATTTTGAGAAATTTAGGGTTAAAAACCCTTGCTGCGGGGACCGCACCCTCTCTGTTAGAGACAGTGCATGGGTCTGCACCTTTCCTTCATGGCAGGTGTGGACCCCTGACTTTTTCCCCATTGTGAAAAAGTCGGGGTCCGCAGGTTACCTGTGTTGTGCCTGCGGGCCCCCGCGCACAGGTTTCTAGCCTAAAAATCCTCTAAAAAATGAAATGAAACCCTAAAAACAAATTGAAACAGATAAAATTGAAGAGTAGGATGATGTGGATTACCTGGACGAGACGGCGCTCGATTCCGACAGACGGATTTTTCGCAATCTTCACGGGAAGTTTCTGACCAAAAGCTTTATTTTCTCACCCAAATCTCAAACGGTAAAAATGAATTAACAAAAGGCCTTTTTATAAGTTTTTTGAATAAATGAATTGTTAATTTGTTTATGTTTCACTTTAGAAAGGTAACTTTTGCAGCATTTTTATCCATTTTAAACAGGTATGAGTAATGTTTGAGTTTTTGTTCAGAATAACAGATTTTTCAGGCGAAATCGATCATTTTCGATGAAAAAAACATTAGAGTCACCTTTAAGCTCTTTTATGACTCCTAAAAACATGAAAAGATCGCCAAGTTTTTCTTTTTAAACTCGTTAAAATGGAACTAAAAAGACGGTCCACTTACAGCTCTTTTTCTGACCGTAAAAACATGAAAAGATTGCCGGATTTTTGTCGTTTCAAATTCGATATTGGTTATAAAACGACATGTCATTTATCACTTTTTTACTTTTTCGGATCAGAGGCACTAATTACGAAAATTACTCCTTGGTCGTAATGATCAAGCGGTTCTCTCAAGTATTATTTTATACTTTTTCGGGCTTGGGAGACACAAATTTACGAAAAAAGGTCAACACTGGAGTCTTCTTAAGTTTTTTCAGACTCTCTAAAATTGAAAAACGCCGAGTTTCTCCTATACTGGACTCGTTAAATTTTAACAGTAAAGGACCTGTTCAATTACAAATAGGAACGGACCACTCCTTCTTAGGGTTTGAATTTAAACTAAGTTGGACTCATCCGAAGGATGAGGTTATAATCAAGCAAATGTTATCCTCCTCAAGCTTGTCAAAAATAAAGAGGTACTTGCCAGAAATGGTGGGGTAAAAGAGAGAAAGATGAGCCTATTTGTAATACTTTGTAACCACTCTTGAACACGACACTTTCATTCACCTGGGTTGGGAAATCCTTTGCCTAACAGTTGATCAAACCACATTGAAAGTCTTCAACTGGTTTCTGGGTATTAACTTTGGGTCAATTGTCACCAAACCATCTGCTGTGTCGTTATGTGTTCAAGAGGTCAGTGCAAATAAGCCATTCATCTGCAAAATATCTGTCATCCATCTTGACCATCCCTAAGTCAGTCCTTGCAACTAAATTTCTTCAAACTTGATCTATGATTTCATGTTGTGGGCTTGTCTACGACGGATCGCTTTCTATCGACTTCAACTAATTATCTAGAAAGATGATCTAGAAATCGTCACTTCCTTGGGATCTGCATGCCTCAATGGCAGGTTTCTCGCCTTCGACGGTAGGTTGCATCATTAACCTTCGATCAAAGGACTCCGTGACATGTTCGACATCAACACATCTATTCACATCTCATGGATTGTACTGAGTACTTTGAGAGCCATTGACATTACTGGTAGTTTCTCTCACACTTGTTAACAGTTTACATCATTGACTGGTAATCAAGTGGTTTCTACCATGTTCGACTTCAACACATTCATTCGCATGGATAGAATCGTACTATTTTGGGAAGTAGAAATGAAGACCCTGGATCTAGTTTCTGCCATCTAGGCTGCAAGGAATTTTGTATTCATTATACTATGGACTATTCATAAACAGATGGCTGCATCCATACTGTGTCTACATGTGTCTATACTTGTGATGTATTACAAGATCATTCCTATATCAGAGCAGTAGTTAGTTTTCTAGTCAGTTTTGATCTGAGTATGGGAATGCCTACCTCAGCGATGATATGATCTCATATATATATTTTGCATTGAATGTTTTTACAGGTTCCAACCGGTCTCTCCATAAGATGATCCTCGAAATGATAAAGTACTTCACTCTTCCTAGATGATAAATGAAATCCTCATCTACTACAGATTCACACTTTAGGGGGCAATCTGTTACACAAAAATATCATCACCATGACTATTTGTGGTCAGTATGGGTCTATCATCACTTGTACTGTCCTCCTAAGCAAGTCTCAGACCTCAGCTCTTCAAGTCAAGCTTTGAAAATGAGAGAAAGACATTGAAAATCAACAAAGCTCTAGTTCCGCACTTTATCTCACTGTTACCTATGGTCCCGCACCCCCTGTTCACAATAACTGTGGCCCTGCCCACTCTGTCCCTAAAGGAGTGGGTGCGGACCCCTGTGAAAGTAAAAAAAGCGCAAGTTTATTCTAAAAAACTCACTTTGGGTTAATTCTAGATGATTCTAGAAGGAATTTTGACATGGATTGTTCGCTCTTAGGTGATTCATGCATCCCAAAAGAGAAGGAGCTAATCCCTTCATGAGAGGAGCTATCCCTTTGAAGGAGGACCTAGTAACTTCCCTCCATTGCACTATAAATTAAGGCATTGGGCTGGTTGCTAGGGAGGTTAGAAGCTAAACATTTTTTAGGGTAAATGCTGGTGGAATTGAGACTTCCTAGTTAAGCTTGAGAGGAGAGATCACATACCTTTTTGGCTTCATTGGGAAGAGAGTGAAACTTGTCAAAGTAGAGGAGACTTCTTGTTGGACCCTGGGAGGAGCTTGTACAACATCAAGGCACAGGTTGTAAAGTTCTTCTTTGATTTGAATTAATACAATCAGAATCATTTTTCTCAATAAATTGTCTTATGTCATTTGTTTCATGAATTCCTTGATCATCATGATAAGTATGCTTTATGATATTGGCTTTTCAGGTGCTATTTAATTTGTTTGCTTGTTTGTGTTTGCAGATTCGCTACAAGGGAGCTTATTTGGATCAAAGGAGCGAGGCTTCCACAAACTTGCATTGGATCCAAGGTAGGCCTAAAACACTTGTTTGCCTTTGTTTATAATTGCATATTTAGAGAAAGTTAGTTTTTGATTGGCTTGCTTGTCACTAGATATCGTTAGATTCTAGGAAGGTCAATCTTGTCTGCAAGATCGACTCATTCCGTGTGACAGTAACATAAAATAAATAGGATTGAAAGCAGATTAAGGAAAAAGAATAAAGAATCTCACTATTGTTGATTCACACCCCGTCTCATTATTTCCTTATTCCAACACGTTATAGGCCTTACACCATCAGTAAGGCTATAGGGGAAAATTCTTTCAACGTCAACATTCCACCATTCCTTGGCTTGCACCCAGTATTCAATGTGGATTGGTTGCGGCCATACTTTTCCCCCATTGTTGGACAAGTTCAAAGTTGCTGAGCAATTGACACCAATAGAGATTAACCCAAGTTGTATCGAATGGGCCACAACTAATAGGATCCTGAAAGAAGATATCAAGAAACCTTGCAAGAAATGTATCTACCTATATTGAGGTGTCAAAGCAGCAAAACGTCTTCACCGGGGCAAGTGGATCACTAGGGACCAGGTTCCACAAAAAATTCCTCCCCTTTTGGAGGCCCTGCACGTAATGGGGACAATTTATTCATAAGGGGGGGGGCTAATCTAGGTGGATATTGGTGGCATCCCACCTATTCAACCTACAATTGTAGTCATTTTCATTAATTTTCTTGATTATAGCAACATTTACTTTTCTTAGCATTTTTTTGGGTCCTGAACATCTAGCGTTGTTTTGATCCCCCAAATGAAATTTTTTGGGGGTCAGCTACGAGCCTAATTCCATACGAATGGGCCTATTGCAAATCCTATAGTACTTAGAGAGATATTTCTAATGACGTATCGTACGCACAAAACAGACATCATATGACAAAGTTATAACCCTCGGAAGTTGGTTCCCCATCTAACCCTAACAAGGCCCACAAACTCTTGGTGTTTTGTATTCTGGGGTTAGGTTTTTGGTTGTTTATGATTTCCATTTGTTGTAAAATAATAAAAGGGCTCTTGAGCCTCATTGTAAAACAATTTGGAGGTATGCATCCAGCACATCTCTTCTCATAGATAAGCTACCATCGCCTGAGCTATCTTATTTCCATTCTATATGTAAGAATATTTCAGTTCTTTGATGTTAATGAAATGAAGTTTTATTTCTTATGCATATTTTTGTTTATGCTTAAATCTGTGTTTTATTGTGTTCTTGCATAAGTTGGATTAGTGGTATCAGAGCGGTCTTCTCTTTCTCTGATTTTCTTTGCATGTCCCCAACGATGTCAAGGTATAAGGAATTAGGGATCGAACTAGTTGAACCTTTATAAGAAAATCCTCACAAATATCGATGACCTACCATGGCAAAAGAAAATAAAGACAAGGGAGGAGGAGGTACTTTCAAAATATTTTTTGAAGAATCTCTCGAGCGATAAAGGAACACAATGATGGATAACCTTTCCCATATCCTTCAGCAACTACTCACAATCGACGCATATTCATCCAACAACCACTCTGGAGATGAAAATCCCTTTCAGATACAAGCCAAATTTAACATTCCCATATTTGAAGGTTAGATAGATGCAAATGTCGTAGATAGATAGTGAAATTTGTTGGAAGGAAATTTTTCAGTTCATGACTTCCCAATCATGAAAATATTACTTTTTCACTCCTCAAAGTCACCCCCATGTCAAGAGAAGGTGGGAAACCTACTGTGAGCATAAGGACGAGAGATAACCCTCACTATTTTCAAGCACACCCACTTGGAATTCTTTCCATGACACCATTAAGGTACAATATTGATGAGCCTCAGTATTGCAATAAGAATACTGCAATTCCAAGGCTACCAAATTAAATTATCAACCAAGGGTTTGTACAAGGTTAAGAGGTGTCAGCACTATATGTTTAGCATACAATGTGTCATTCTTTCATTTATCTGATGTAATGGAGTGAATATCATGAAATCCAACCTAAAAAAATTGTAGAAATGGAAATTCTACTTGCTCAAATGTAAACACTAATCCTAATTGCAGAAATGGAAAACAAACACTAGCCTAAACGCAGGATGTGAAAGTTGAATTGAAAAGGAAACCTGGTATTAATTTAAGAATAAATAAAGTAAACTATCTGTATGGGGTAGCTCAAGTGGTGATGGCCATGGAAATTAAGTCTCACCGAACTGGAGATCTTGGGTTTGAATCTTGTGCTACCCTCCCCCCATAGTAGGATGAATAATTGACATGTAAACTCGAAAATCGGAGAGTCCTACCAATCTTACAAAAAAAAAAAGAATAAATAAAGTAAAATAATATAACATGCATGAAGGAAATAAAATGTAATCAATCACTACATTGCAAAGAGGTTAGATCCATTGACATAGTTCATTATATACTTCATGTGGCAATCAAGGAAATCATTATTGTGCTATCCAATTCATAAATCTGTGCATTAACTAAAATTTTGTTGAGATGTGTTGCAGGGGTAAAAAGGAAACTCGTAAGTAGTCTTTGGTCTTCCCCAATCATGTATTTATATCTTATGGGTAATTATTCATTTGGACTAAGTCAAAGTTGCAGTGGGGATCAAAACAGGTGAAAGAAAGTGATGCTACAAGTTTGCTACAATCGATTGCTACAGGAGGCCCATAATGATACATGAGGGAGAATATTGCTAAATGCCCAAGTAAATAAAATTCAAATGGGATGGGAATTTTTTTTTTTATTAATTAGGATTTCTTAGGTCTCCATTCAAAGTGGAAGCACTCCAAAATACTGTTGTTAACACGTGCTAAAAAATAGCATAAACTTACTACTCTATCAAATGCATAACCTAATGAAGTAAACATTCAATGGGGTAAACTATTTTTAACTTGAATGTTCTTATGACCTATACAAGTGTAATAAACTCAAATCAAGCTCAATAACACATTCTAAAAATTATCATAAAATCACTACTATTTTGCTACAAGGGATTTCTAGAAATTCTAGATTTGTGAACTAGTAAACAAATCCAAGTAGCTCAATGATGAAGATGAATTTCAAAATTTTTCAAAGGATGAATCATGCTTGTGACTCTAATACCACATGAAGAAGAATCACAAAGCCATATAACCATATGCATAACAAATTAACACACAAAAATTAAACTTGCGGAAAAGGCAGGGAGCCATCATGTGCTCTCTCATGCTCATCTCTTATTCAAATAATTTAATAATACATTTAAATACAGGAGAAAGTGGTCTTAAGATAGTGCATCTATCTTAGACTCACTTGGTTGAGACATTTTCTCAACTTACACACTAATTTAGGGGAGCTAGTTGGAGAGAATCTCTCATCCAAACTAGAATCCTTAGTTTGAGGAATTCTCATGATTTTCTTTATTTAATTTAATATTTGGATTTTTTAATTGATTATTAAGAGAGTGAGGCTAACATAAATAACCTATAAAATAACTTCAATCATTTAACCCAATTCTACAATAAAAGAAGAATCAATAATAAATGCAGAAATAGGAAAAACGAGAATAAGAGATGCATGTGAATAAGAAGTAAAATGAAGAAAAGAAAATTACAAAATGGCTCTAAGGCTCTTCGTATGGCCAAGACCAAGGATACTAGAGTACTATGAATGAGACCAAGATTTAGAAGCTAAAAATGGCACCAAACTTCATTATTTGAATAAATCAAAGTACATCCCTACTAGAAATGAAAATGGAGCTACAAAAATACAAGTTTTCTCCACCAGAAGACTAAAAAATACATCCCTCTAGAGGAAAATTCGAATGGTACTTATAAAAAATGATGAGGAAGAATTCTCCTTGAAATAAGAAAGGTTTCCCCTCTAAATTCCCTCAAATAGTGGATCTAGTTCGCAACACTAGGAATCTATATTAAATGACAAAGAACACATTCCTAGATTTTTTCAATCACTGGAGCTCCAGAATTTGTGCAATAATTTCATTGTATCTTGTTCATTTATTCTCCAGTATTGATCCTCCTATAGCAGGGAGCAAGTCCCTATATCATCTCTTCCTCCAAATCTTCATAATCTACTCAATATTCTCACAATATTCTACAAAAATAAATAATATTAAGCACAAACACGAAATTATCTCTAAAACTTCCTAATGAACATATTAACTTTAAAAATATGTCATCTAATGCAAAAAACAGAGGTTTAATGTGTTGAAGGATGGTCAGATGTGCCTTAATTTATGTCTAATTTGGAGGCCCATTATACCCACCTGATGAAAGTGTTGCTCATCCTCTGAGCAACTTATTGACCTAATTGTTTCATGGCCTTGGTGGCATCCTTAACATCCCAAGCTACCTCAGAAGGAATTTTGGCACATATTCATCTATCCTCTTTCTCTTCTTCTCCAACTACTTACTCTATAGATCCATCTTTTTCTCCAAGTTACAATTAAGCTTGTGCTTGTGTCTTAAGTAAACTATCTCTATTGGTGTCCACAATCTTTGTCCATGACATGATTTTTCAAACATCATCTGCAACATATGTGATAATTAGCATCCTTGATGAGTTCATAGACTCTCTTCAATTGAAACTACTCCCCCCATGATTTTTCATCGTGATTTTCCAAGGTTTGGCAAACCAATACTCCCAATCTTCTATAAGGGTAAAAGAGTCGTTTTATCCATAATGGTTAGAGGAACAAAATATTCAGACTCCAATAAAAAAATTCCATTTCCTTTCTTATCTTTCTTAACTCAAAAGAAACATTCTCATTTAAATGTTTAATTCTCAAACTGTTATCATAATTTTGGTTGAAGGAATGAGAGGTTTTGCACATTTCTTGTCCACAAATGGTAGAGAGAATGTGTACTTAGCCTTCTCTTATATGTACCTCTTCAAATCTAGGGTAAAGTTGCTCAAGATTAGGCTTTTTGGAACTCTCTGGACTTTCCTGTAGCACACTGTCTTCTCCTGTAGAAAATATTTTTCTCATGTAGCACAATCTGTCTCTCTTGTAGCAGCCTTGTTTCTCCTGTACCAGTCATGTTCCTCTTGTAGCAACCCTGTTCCTCCTATAATAGCTATACCCAATCCTATAGAACCTGGAAATCAAGTTTGTGTCTCTTTTGTAGCACCCTAGATAGCCCCTGGTAGCATCTAGCTCATCCTTTTATATCGTGATGGGTTTCTCCAATGGTTTCTTGGGAATGAGTAATTGTCGAAGTGAATTTGAGCCTCGTACTTTTATTCCTTTTGGTGAATTGGCCTTTGCATGGATTTCCTATTTTAGCAGTTGTCCCCACTCCTCATACTCATCACCCTTCTTAATTTGGAATTTTCACTTTGCATGAGTGAGGGAGTTAGTTGCATTTAGTTGGTTCAAGGTGGCAGAGACTATTGCCCCATCCTTAGCTTATAAAATCTCATCTCTCATCCATTGAAAATAAATTTATATCTCTAATACACTCAAGATAAGAGATGAAGAATATTGCATACTTGTACCTACCTAATGGTTGTTAGAGAGGAATTCATGTTGCTGTTGAGTTGATGATCAATCCATGGTCCTTTGGAGGTGCTAATTCCCTTGCATTGCTTTCTTTTGCACATCTTCTTATATTGATGATTCTTTGACTAATAAAAATTTTGTGTGTGTAGGTTTCTTCCCATTGTCCAATATGCTACTGATGGAGTGGATGTACTACTTCCTCAGGAGGGTGTGCCCCTTATCAACTTCAAAAATTGCTTCATGATGCTCAAGGTGGTTGTATCTTCTGCTCTGTTGGTAAAAAAGAGAATTGATGTTGGGTTTTGTTGTAACTATACACGATGTTATAAGAGGAATCCTCTTCATGTAGTAGTCATTTAATTCCTCTTCAAGACATCATTAATTCATGTGGGATTGATGAAAATTCATAGGAGGTATAAGGACAGGGTTAAAATCGTCAAGAGGTGGTGTAGGTGGTGGAAACGTTGATGACACAGCGTTTTCTAATTTTTTCATGTAAGGAAAAGTGGATTTTGAAGATGAATATGGGCTAGATGGAGTGGAAGAGTGATTAAGGTGATATAGGTGGACCCATACCAACATTTATTATATAATACATGCCCTTTTGGCCCCTTTTTCCAATCAGATCTACCTCCTGTAGCATTTCAGGACAATCTCTTGTAGGAGAATTGTTTTATCCATATATCTCAAACGGTAGATTGGATTTACCAGAAATTTGGAGATCATGTTTCCATCATCCTTATGCATCTCCCCATACAAAATATTGGCCAACAGATCCATTTATAAAGTTAATTATATACTCCATGTGGCAATCAAGAAAATCATTATTGTGTTATCCAATTCATAAATCTGTCAATTAATCCAAATTCTTAAGATGTGTTGTAGGGTAAAAAGGAAAATACTAAGTGGTATTTGGTCTTCCCAATCATGAATTTAGAGCCTATGGGTCATTATTCATCTATAATAATTCAAACTTGCAGTGGGGATCAAAACTGACGAAGGAAGGTGATGTTACAGGTTTGTTACATGTGATTGCTACGGGGGGCTTGTAATGCGATAGGAGCGAGAATATTGCTAAATTCACTAGTAAATAAAATTAAAATGGGATGGAAAAGTTTTTTTTATTAAATATAATGTATTATGTATCCATTCCAAGTGGAATCACTCCAAAATACCGATGTTAACATGTGCTAAAAAATAATAAATAAATAGTACTCTAAAAAATGGAAATTCAAGAACTAGTGAGCTAATTAACCTATCAAATTCATAACCTAATCAAGTGAAAATGCAATGGGTTAAATTTTTATATTAAAATGAATTTTTTTATGACCTAATCCAAGTTTAATAAAACCAAATTAATCTCATTAACACATTCTAAAAAATAGGAGAAAATCACTACTATTTTGTTATAAGGGACTTCCAAAAATTCTAGATTTGG
Organism: Pinus tabuliformis; assembly: GCA_031772625.1. Taxonomy (NCBI): domain Eukaryota; kingdom Viridiplantae; phylum Streptophyta; class Pinopsida; order Pinales; family Pinaceae; genus Pinus; species Pinus tabuliformis. The sequence continues at coordinate 261,492,045 of CM062816.1, read as the reverse complement.
GAACTAATAAACCAATCCAAGTATCTTAATCATGAAGATGACTTTCAAAGTTTTTCTAAGGATGCATCATGATTTTTAATTTTTAAATAACCTTCAAAATTACTTCAATAATTTAACCCAATCGTACATCAAAAGAATCATCAATACTAAATGCAAAAATAGGAAAAATAAGAATAAGAGAAGCATGTGAATAAGAAGTAAAATGAAGAAAATAAAATTATACAAGAGGCCTTTGAGGCTCTTGGGATGGCCAAGCCCAAGGATACTCAGATTCCTATGAATAATACAAAGCTTTAGAAGCTAAAAATGGCACCAAACTTCATTACTTGAATCAATCCAAGTACATCCCTGCTAGAAATGAAAGTGGAGTTGCAAAAATACATGTTTTCTCCACCAGAAGACTAATAAATACATCCCTCTAGAGGAAATTCGAATTATTACTTATAAAAAATGATGAGAAATCATTCTCCTTGAAATAAGGAAGCTTTCCCCTCCAAAATCCCTCAAATAGTTGATCTGGTTCCCAACACTAGGAATCTGTGTTAAATGAAAAGGAACACATTCCTAGATTTTCTAAATCACTGGAGCTCCATAATTTGTGCGACAATTTCATCATATCTTGTTCATTTATTCTCAAATATTGATCCTCCTGTAGCAGGGAGAGAGTCTCTAGATTATCTCTTCCTCCAAATCTTCATAATCTGCCCAATATTCTCACAATATTCTACAAAAATAAATAATATTAGGCACAAAAATGCAATTATCTCTAAACCTTCCTAATGAACATATTAAAGTTAAAAAATGTCATCTAATGAAAAAAAGAAAGAAGTTTAATGTGTTCAAGGATGGTCAGATGGGCCTTAATTTATGTCAAATTTGGAGGCCCAAACAGATAAAGTGGACCACGTTGTGGTAGGGAAGGGACCAAGACATGCCAGAGTTCGCAAATATTCTTCATAGCATTCACACGAAGTTGGGTATCAAGGATTCTGAGTGGAATTTCATACTCAATTATCGTGGCTTTATACACAAGTAAATTCAAGGCGAGATGGAGTTCCTACAAATCTCCTCGCTTGGCACCGCCTATCGACGTGCAGTCAAAATCGAGCAAAATTTTAAATAGAAGAAGAGAGACTTTAGATTTTTGAATCAAAAACAAGGGAAAGGTGCCCCCAAACTACAGAACAAAATACAAATCCAAGGTGTAGCAACCCATAACTACTTGCCAAAGCTGCAAGAAAAGAACAACACCATGAAGACAAATAAGGACATGTGAAAATGGTGTGAGTTCCATAAGAGCCTTAATCACAACAAAAGTGAGTGTCAAGCTAAGCAGTCACTGGTGGTCGAGATAAAAGGTTTTGAATTAGATGCATGTTCTACCTCTAAGTCATAAACTAACAAGGGGAATGCCAAAGGGAAGCAGATTATAAATGCGTAGCCCAATTACATTGTTGCCACAAACAAGATCCATATTATTGAGCCTAAAGATCCAGAGGGGGGGTGTCTCTTCCATTGCAGTTCATTGTCGACATTGGGAGGAAAAATAACCCCATTTTAGTAGAGGTCATGAAGCAGTTGGGCTTAGTGACTAAACCACACCCATAGTCATACACCATTGAGTGGCTTCACCAAATATGAGATCTGCGCATCTTCTAGCAATGCCACCTTCCCTACAACATCAAGCCCTTCATAGATGAGGTACTGTGTGATGTTTCTCCTCTTGATGTTTTTGATGTATTATTAGGCCAACCATACTTGTGGAAGCGTCATGTTGTGTATGATTCTATGCCTTGCACTCTTATTATTACTTTGGGCAATACGTTATACAAGATTCCAGAGGTAGCATCGCCGACCACCATCTCTTTGATCTTTGTGACACAATGCAGTAAGATCATTTCACAAACTGAGAAATTTGTCCTCCTTATGATTTTTCCTCATCGTAAGAAAAATATTGTAGCCACATCCATGGCCTCTAGATAGGGCTCCTCCACACGACAATAGTAGATGGAAAAGGTCATGGAGGAGTATATGGACATCTTCACCTCACCCATAGCAGTACTCCTACACTGTCAGGTCAATCACTCCATCGATATGACCCCAGGTGCACTGCTAACCAATGGACCGATCTATCAACACTCTCTTCTAGAGAATGATTAAATCAAGAGGAAGATTCAAGAGCTATTACGGAAATGGTACATCAGTCCAAGTTCATCACCTTGTGGGATCTCGATCATATTTCTATAGAAGAAAGATGGGACGTGGAGACTTTGTATTGAATATGAAGCATTGTATAAGATCATTGTTTGGAATAGATATCTAATCCCACGGATTGATGACCTTATGTACTAGCTCAAGGGTGACAAATATTTCAATAAAATTGAGTTGAAGTACGATTATTACCACGGACCAATTGAATGCTCTGATGTGTGGAAGACTGCCTTCAAATCTAGTTAGAGCCTTTTCAAATGGTTGGTCATGCCCTTTGGGTTGACGAATGTCCCTGCAACCTTCATGAGGCTGATGGATGACATATTATGGCCTTCACCGACTCATTCCCAATAGTGTGTTTCGACAACATCCTGATCGTCAACCAGATTTGGGAAGAGCACCTTCACCATATTCGATAGGTCCTCCAAACCATGTGTCAATAGAAATTGTGTGCTAATTTTAAGAAATGCACTTTTGGTATGACCCAGGTTGAATATCTAGGGTACATCATGGATGAGAAGGGTGTGCATGTGGACCCAACCAAAATACAATTTATTCGAGATTGTTCAGCCCTAACCACTCTAATAGAGCTCCACAACTTTCTGGGTCTTGAGAATTTCTACCGTAGGTTCGTGTTGGGTTTCTCTCTTATCATTTGGTCTTTGAGTCAAGTCACCAAGGGCAGAGCCAAAAAAAATAAAATCTTTTGGTCCAAATCACAATAGAATTCATTTTATGAGTTGAAGCATTGCCTCTACTCTGCACTAGTGTTCACATTACTGGACTTGCAACAACCATTTGAGATTGAGACATATGCCTTTGACAATGATATTGGTGCAGTTCTTACTCAGAAGGGGCATCTAGTGGCATATCATAGTGAGACACTTTCTGACATAGTCCCAAAGTATCCCACCTATAAAAAAGAGATAAATTCTGTTGTGCAAGCCTCCTGACAATGGAAGTGTTATATTCTAGGGAAGGAAATGATCATCCACACATACCACTGACCCCTGTAGTTCATACAGACACAAGGAAAGTTACAGAACGATCACCATAAAAAATGGTCCACATACCTACAACAATTCCATTTGAACATTAAGTATAGGAAGGGAAACTCCAATAATGTTGGACACTGCCTCAGCCAAATGTCATTCTTGGCACTTACCATAGTGCTCGACTCTTGTGGACATGAGACTTCAAAATGGCCACATATTTAAAACAGTGATCAAGAATTCGGCACCACATATCAGATTCTCCTGCAAGATAAGAAGTTCCATACTTTAACCTCCAAAATACAATATTATGCCACATGGGACACCTTTTTGTACCTTCAAGTGAGCATTCCAAGTTGATTTGGGAGGCACACTACAATCGAGTCACTAGATAGTTTGGGGTAGAAAATACAGTGGGAGTACTCCATAAATCTTTTTACTGGCCAAACATTCGATAGGATGTTGGGAAGTACATTAGATCCTACATTGTTTGTACCATTTCCAAACCTACAATCAAGAAGCGAGGCTTATATACTCCTATTCCTACTCCTAGATGGCCTTGGGAATCCATCTCCATGGATTACATGTTGGGTCTTCCTTCTACCAAGCATGGAAATGATTGCGTTGTTGGCTTGCAAGAAGAGTATCTTAGCAAAATCCACTGCCAAACTGTTGTTTGAATGAGTATGGGTACAATATGGGATCCCAGAGTCCATTATTTCAAATTGGGATAGTTGGTACCTAAGTGTATTATGGCCAAGCCTCTAGTCATTTTTGGATACCAAGCTCACCATGTCCATGGCCTTTCACCCCCAAATTGATGGATAAACAAAGGTTGTCAATAGGATGATCGTGCACATCCTATGCATGTACAACTCGAAGCACCCACACACATGGGATGAGATCCTCCCATATATCCAACAAAGCTACAACAAGGCTCTCCACAACTCAACTAGACACATCCCCTTTCAGATGTGACTGAGATTCCAGCCACTATGTCCCATTGATGTTTCAATACCATTTACAGCTACTCAGGAAGATTTGGCTCATGTATAGTCTGAAGTTGATATGGATAAAAACTTCATTGAGTGCATTCAGCACATATGCCAATAGGTCCATGACATGTTGGATAGAGAAAATGCAAAGTGCAAGTAGTGTCATGATCAACATCATGTGCCACACAAGTTCCAAGTGGGTGACAAAATTTGGTTATATTTTCAAAAGGAACCCCTCGCTGAGCCCCACCGAAAGCTTTGACTGCTCTAATATGGGCCTTACACCATCACTAATGTTGTAGGGAACAATTATTTCAAGATCGTCATTCCATCATGCCTTGGCCTACACCCAATATTCAATGTGGATTGACTACAACCATACTTTCCTCCATTGTTGGACACATCTGACATTGCTGAGCAGTTGACATCAATAGAGCTCAACCCAAGTTATATTGAATAAGACACAATTGACAGGATCATGGAAACATAAATCAAGAACACTCACCAGTAGAGGATCCATCTATATAGAGCTTTCAAAGGAGGCCAATTCATTCACCAGAGAAAGTGGCTCACCAGGGACCATAGTGAATAGAAATTTCCTCACCTCATGGAGGCTCTGCACGCAATGGGGACCATTACTTCCTATAAGGGGGGACTGATCCAAGTGGATATTGGTGGCTACCTGCCTATTCCACTTAGGCTTGTAGTAGGTGCCATCAATTTCCTTGATTATAGTAGCATTCACTATTTTTGGTAGTTTTTTGGGTGTCAACATTTACTATTTCTAGATCTATTTTGATCCCTTAAACGATGTTTTTTGAGGTCCACCGTAGTCCCATAGTGATAGGCAAGGGCCTACTAGAAATCCTATGATACTCAAAGATATATTTCTAATGAGGTATTTTACACACCATACAAAGATCATATGACCAAGTTATGACCCCGAGAAGTTGGTTTTCCAACTAACCCCAACAAGACACAAAAACACTTGGTGTTCCATCTCCTAGGTTTAGGTTTATATTTTTTTAGGGTTTCCCTTTGTTGTTCAATAATAAAAAGGTGATTGGGCCTCATTGTAACACAGATAGAAGGCATGTAATTGCCACATCTCTTCTCATAAATAATCTACCATCACCCAATCTAGTTTATTTCCATTCTGTATGTAAGCATATTTCAGTTCTTTGATGTTAATGAAATGAAGTTTTATTTATATTGCATCTATATGTTTATGTTTATATATGTGTTATGTTACATCCCTGCATAAGTCTTGATCAGTGGTATCAGAGTGGTATTCTCCTTCTCTATTTTTCTTTGCATGTCCCCAATGAGGTCAAGGTATAAGAAGTTAGGGCTCAACATGTTGAAACAATACAAAACCAACATCGCAAAACCGATGACCTCCCATGGCAGAAGAAATGAAATACAAGGGAGCAGGAGATCCTTTAAAAATATTGCTCGAAGAAGCCCTCGATTGACAAAGGAATGCAATGATGGACAACTTTTCCTAGACCCTTCAGTGACTACCCATAGGCAACACATATTCATCCAGCCACCACTCTGGAGGCACCAATCCCTTTAAGGTACAAGTCAACTTTGACATTCCGATATTTTAAACCCGGATAGATGCAAACTCCATAAATAGATGGTTAAATTTTTTGGAAGGATATTTTTTGGCTCATGACTTTTCCAATCAGAAAAATATTACTTTTTCACTCCTCAAAGATGCTCCCAATGTCAAGGACTGGTGGGAAACGCATTGTGAACAAAAGGATGAGAGAGAACCCTCACTGTTTTTAGCTGCACCCACTTATAAGTATTTCTGAGATGAAATGAATGAACAATATTACCCTGTTGGGAGCTATGAATATGATGCACCAAATTTCTGTGCTCAATCCACTTAGACTGTAAGCAATAGCGTATTAGCAATACAAATATAAATCCTGTTTCAAACTAAAACACGGGAACTGAATTCCTTTTTCCCTTCATACAGGGCGCAGTCATATAATTCTTTTTAAAACATATAACAGATACAAAACCACTGTTTTGAAACAAACAAAAACATTTGCGGCCTATCTGTGTTGCATCAGTTGCAATTAACAAATAACATCAACCATTATCATATTGATCCAAATCTGATGCAATATATTCGCTGTTGGCCAATTAACACGGTTATCATATATGTGTATATGGATTGACCAATATCTAATACATTACAACGGCATTTTTCACAATCGGCGGTCACACCATGATTTAACATATAAATATATCATTTTATTAGATTCCATGCAATTTAACTAGGATCACCCACGAGAATCTGGCATTAATACACTCTAATGCATTAACTATCGGAGGACTCCAATCCGCTGAATCTTTAATTACCACAACTATCACTCCATATCAAACTCTGATGCGCAATTTCAGAGATTTGTGATCGCTGGTTTTCCGGTGTTCCGATCCGATCCAATCTGGATCGGAAAGCACCAATTGCTGTTTCACAAAAGTGCCCCTTAACACTTGATCTGACGCCTCGGACTCAATCTTTCCCCAATAAAATTTACAGAATCTTCTCGTGTCTGCTCCTGTTCCTTGTGTAAGGGTGACCTTTTAACTTTTCTTCCTTTTCAAAGTGATTTCCCTATTGGACCGACGGATCATAAAACAAATTATATATGTTCAAATTCAAATTCTCTCTGTTCAAATGGGTTTTCACATGCGCGGCTTAACTATCCAGATTTTCCTTCACAGCGATCTTTAAAATTAAAACTAAAACGCGATCACATCTAATACAACGATTAACCAGAGAATTCAACACATAATCATTCCCAATTCCTCATACATCGTTGCGCACAATATGAACTTGTTAATAACAGAATCTCTGTGTTTATTCAATTTTAATAAAAATAGACTTCTATTACACACAACACACGGTCTCACAATCTTTTTGAGCTCTCTCTCTCCAAGATCACACACAAAAAACTAGCTCTCCACGAAGAAAAATCTCTTAATTTATTACAACTTCCTCACATTAACTCCACTAACAAATCGATAACACAATCTTCTAATTTTAAAAATCCTAACAATAAAATCTCCTACCTATTAGCGCTCGCACACACATGCTTTAACAAATCTTATCACTAAGATAGTCACACTTATTACAATAATAACTAATTATTTGTGAAATCGTCCTCCTCAATAAACTGGATTTGAACAAACAGTAAATGAAATTCACCCTGTCAAGCCACAACATGTGGACAAATTTCCACATTGCTGGCTAGCTCCGATGCTCCTGCATCAGACTCCCGGGGAAGAAAAGATTTGTCCTTCAAACTTTCAAGACTTACTCCATATCTCTACAATTCAGTTGTTGTCAACCAACTGGAATCTTCCATTGGTTGCTCTTTCCACTTGACCAAACACTAATAGTGAGTCTGACCTCTGATTTTCTTTGGCACTCTCTTTTTCCTTTTTCCTGTTTTGGGTTTTCGTCTGTTATGGCGTCTCCTTGTGGTTCTTCTTTTGGCTTTTAGTATAAGCACCAATCTGAAATACATGATTAAGTCACCTGTTTGGAGTTTCTTTTTCTGTCTCTTCATATCTGCTCGCTGTTTGTCTTTGCTACTACATTCCTGCCATCTGCTTTTGACATCTCCCTCAAATATGCTTCTAGGAGTTAGCCATTTCACAATTACTTGGATTTTCTTCGGATTCAATTTCAACTTCTCTTTAGAGACTGCATATTCCTCCAAACTATCAGTCATCAATCTGATGGTGATTTTATATAAGGCTCGAGAATCTGTACTCATGTGCCTTTCAACTTCTTCGTTCAGACTGAGTACTGTTGGCACAGCACATGGATTAAGGCTTCCACTGATTAGCCATTTATCCATCAACTCTTGTGTTCTAGTATTTTCCTGCATTACCCTGTAGGCTACTTTATTCGACAAACTGACTCCAGGTATTAGATCAATATGATGACTAATACTCCTGATCGGCAACAACTCATCCACAACAATATCAGCACAATCATTCAATAAGTTCTGAATTTCTTCAGGTAAATCTTCTAAATTTGTAGAAGTTAAAATTACCTTGGGTTTTCCAACACTAGCAAAATGCATCTCCTTACCCTTCTCATCTTCCTGCAACAGGGTCTTCTCATTCATCAACGTAACGTTGTTTCCAAGTGCTTCTTTATTATCTTCAGCTTTCAACGGCAGTAGTGTATGCTTATTCCCATCTTTCTCCAAAGTATAAGTATTTCTTTTGCCATCATGTATGGCATTTCGGTCAAACTGCCAGGGCCTTCCAAGCAATATGTGACATACATCCATCGACATTATATCACATAAAATAACATCCTGATAAGTACCAATCTGAAAGTCAACTTTACATTGTTCAGTTACAAAAATTTGATGGCCTTTCTGGAGCCACGATACTTTATAAGGAGTGGGGTGTACTGTCCTTTCCAACTTCAACTTATCCACCATCTTTGTAGAAACAAGATTGTCAGTACTACTGCTATCAATTACCAATTTGCAACACTTACCCTTGGACTTGCATATAGTTCTGAATAAAGTCCTTCTTTGAACTAGTTCTTTGGCTTCCTTAGCTTCTTCCAGTAATACCCTCTTCAATAACAGGGATTCTCTGATTTCTAGTGGTTCCTCTTTAACTTCAGGTTGAGGAATCTCATCTTTGGTTTCCGTAACATTCACATTACGTGGGTTTGCTGACTTCTGATGAGGGCAATCCCATTGCATATGTCCCCATTCACCACATATATAACACCGTACATCTCTTCCTCGCCCTCTGCCTCTGGGCACAAACCTTCCACGGCCAAAATCTCCTCTTTGTAGTGCTCTATTGCTCGCACTCCCTGCCTCATTCTGAGAGTGTTGAACTTTGGATTCAAGTATCCTTCCTTCTTTTGCCAGATTCTTACCTCTGTTTCTCTGGTTTTGTTTGCGCAACAGTTTTTCCTCTGCCTTCAAGGCTACTTGATAGGCATCCTCAACAGTTTTCAAACTTAACAGGCTAATCTCATCTTGGATCTCATACCTTAGCCCATTAACATATCTGGCTACTTTCTCCAAATCATCTTCTACATGCCCTGTTCTGATAATTAACCTGTAGAATTCTTCTGTATACTCCTTAACAGACATTCCTTTCTGCTTCAAATTTTGCATCTACTTAAGAAGATTCAAATGATAGTCTTTAGGAAAAAACTTGGCTTTCAGTTTACTTACCATTTTATCCCACTGCTTGATCTTAGATTTCCCTTTTCTCGTTCTTGATGTTTGTAACTCGTCCCACCAGATGGCTGCATGGCCCTTCAGTCTAGTGACTGCAAACTTCACCCTCTTATTCTCCTCAACCTCTTCATAATCGAAATACTGATCTATGGATCTGATCCAATCCATGAGCTCCTTTGCATTCAAACTCCCTTCATACATAGGAATTTCTATCTTGGGTTTGCTTCCAACTTTTGCTAGCATCTTGAGGACTTGGAAGTTTCACTTTCTTCTCCTGCTTCCGCTTCTTCATCAAATTCTTCTGAAGAACTCTCAGCTCTCTCATCAGGCGCTCTTCTCTAGGCTGTTTCTATTGTCTCCATTCGTTCACACAGTCTTCGCACTTCTTCTATCAGGACTGCATTGGTTCTGGTCTCCCTCGACCAATTCCTCGACCAACCCCTCTCCTTGGCAGCATCTTTGCTACAACCGCCTGTCCCTTTTGGCTCTGATACCAAAAATTGATGCACCAAATTTCTGTGCTCAATCCACTTAGACTACAATCAATAGCGTATTAGCAATACAAATATAAATCCTATTTCAAACTAAAACACGGGAACTGAATTCCTTTTTCCCTTCATACAGGGCGCAATCATATAATTCTTTTTAAAACATATAACAGATACAGAACCACTGTTTTGAAACAAACAAAAACATTTGCGGCCTATCTGTGTTGCATCAGTTGCAATTAACAAATAACGTCAACCATTATCAGATTGATCCAAATCTGATGCAATATATTCGCTATTGGCCAATTAACACGGTTATCATATATGTGTATATGGATTGACCGATATCCGATACATTACAACGACATTTTTCACAATCGGCGGTCACACCATGATTTAACATATAAATATATCGTTTTATCAGATTCCATGCAATTTAACCAGGATCACCCATGAGAATCTGGCATTAATACACTCCAATGCATTAACTGTTGGAGGATTCCAATCCGCTGAATCTTTAATTACCACAACTGTCACTCCATATCAAACTCCGATGCGCAATTTCAGAGATCTGTGATCGCTGGTTTTCTGGTGTTCCAATCCGATCCAATCTGAATCAGAAATCACCAATTGCTGTTTCACAAAAGTGCCCCTTAACACTTGATCTGATGCCTCGGACTCGATCTTTCCCCAATAAAATTTACAGAATCTTCTCGTGTCTGCTCCTGTTCCTTGTGTAAGGGTGACCTTTTAACTTTTCTTCCTTTTCGAAGTGATTTCTCTATTGGACCGACGGATCATAAAAAAATTATATATGTTCAAATTCAAATTCTCTCTGTTCAAATGGGTTTTCACATGCGCGGCTTAACTATCCAGATTTTCCTTCACAACGATCTTTAAAATTAAAACTAAAACGCAATCACATCTAATACAACGATTAACCAGAGAATTCAACACATAATCATTCCCAATTCCTCATACATTGCTGCGCACAATATGAACTTGTTAATAAACAGAATCTCTGCATTTATTCAATTTTAATAAAAATCGACTTCTATTACACACAACACACAGTCTCACAATCTTTTTGAGCTCTCGCTCTCCAAGATCACACACAAAAAACTAACTCTCCACGAAGAAAAATCTCTTCGTTTATTACAACTTCCTCACATTAACTCCACTAACAAATCGATAACATAATCTTCTAATTTTAAGAATCCTAACAATAAAATCTCCTACCTATTAGCGCTCGCACACACCTGTTTTAACAAATCTTATCACTAAGATAGTCACACTTATTACAATAACAACTAATTATTTGTGAAATCGTCCTCCTCAATAAACTGGATTTGAACAAACAGTAAATGAAATTCACCCTGTCAAGCCACAATATGTGGACAAATTTCCACATTGTTGGCTAGTTCTGATGCTCCTGCATCAGAATATAAAGAGATAAAGTGGGCCATGCTATGAAAGCGAAACGACCAAGATGTGCCAGATTTCACAAATATTTTTCATACCCTTTTCTCGAAGTTGTGTATCGAGGATTATGAGTATAATTTGGCACTCAAGTATCATGACTGAATACACAAGTACATCCAGGACGAAATGGAATTCCTAGAAATCTCCTCGTTTGGTGCTTCATATCGACACACTGTCAAGATCGAGCAAAAATTTAAATAGAAGAAGCAAGATTTTGGATCTGCAAATTTGAAGCAAGGGAAAGGTGATCCCAAACCGCAAAACAAAGGACAAAGCCAAGGCAGGGTGACCTAGGGCAACCCACCAAAGCCACTAGAAAATAAAACACCATGAAGTCAAATAAAGACAGAGGAAAATGGTGTGACTTCCATAAGATCCCCACTCACAACACACGTGAGTGTCGATCCAACCAATGACAAGAAGTAGAGTTGAAGGATTTTGAATCATATGCATGTTCTGACTTTGAGTTAGAACCTGATAATGGGAACGACAAAGGGTTATTGATGTGAATCCCAATGCCAATGTTGCCACCACCATGATCTAGAAGATTGAGCCCAGAGATCTAGAGGAGTGGAAGCATCTCTTCCACTCACAGATGTGGGTGTAGGGTTCTCCATTTTAGTTCATTGTGGATAGTAGGAGCCAGAAGAAACTCATTTCAGTAGATTTCATGAAGCATTTGGGCCTAATAACCACACCACACCTCCATCCATACACCATCAGGTGGATTCAATAAGGACGAGATCTCCGCGTCAGCTGGTAGTGCCTCCTTCCCTACAACATCAAGCCCTTCACCGATGAGGTACTATGTGATGTTTCTCCTCTTGAATTTTTTTATGTATTATTAGGCCAACCATACTTGTGGAAGCGTCATGTTGTCTATGAGTCTATTCCTTGCACTATTATTATTACTTTGGGAAATAAATTATACAAGATACCGGAGGTAGCACCGCCTACTGCCATCCTTTTGATCTCCTTGAAGCAATGCAATAAGATCATTTCCTAGAGTGGGAAACTTTTATTCCTAATCATTTTCCTTCAGGGCAAGAATAATATTGTGGCCATATCCACGGCCTCCAAACAAGGCTCTTCTGCATTGAAGTAGAATATGGACAAGGTTGTGGAGGAGTATAAGGACATATGAGCAAGGGAGACATGTGTGGAGGAAAAATAATACAATGGTTCAGATGGCTTGGAGGGAAAGTAGGCCTAATCCAAACCTAAATTATGATTTTTCTCAATTCAGGCTCAAAATAGACAGCTACAGGATTTCCTACAGGATGTACTAGTTCTCCTGCAGGATCCCTCGTTTTACTACAGGATGTTACAAATTTACTATACGAAATTATAATTCATCGAATGACCAAGAAAATAAAATCCAAATTATATGGGACACTTTTTTTTTTGACTAGGATGTCTTAGGTCTCCATTCCAAGTGGAATCACTCAAAAATACCTCTCTTAACCAATGCTAAAAAATACCAGAATATTACTAGTCTAAAAATAAGAAATTTGAGAACTAGTGAGCTAGTAAATCCATCAAATACCTAACCTAATCAAGTGAAAATGAAATGGGTTGAATTTTTTTATGAAATAGAATGTTTTTTTTAACTAATACAAGTGGAATCAACTTGATTGAAGCTAGTTAGCATGCTCTAAAAAACAACATAAATTTACTGCTAGTTTCCACAAAGGAGTTCCAGAAATCTAGATTTGGGAATAAGAAGACTAATCCAAGTAGCTCAATGATTAATATGACCTTCAAAAATTTTCAAAGGATTAAATTGTGCTTGTAATCCTGCAAAATAACTTAGATCAACCATTTAACCCAATCCTACAATAAGAAATCATTAATACTAAATGCAGAAATAAAAAGAAATAAAAACAAGAGATGCATTGTGAATAAGAAGTGAAAAAAATGAAAGAAAATGATACAAAAGGACCTTGAGGCTCCTGGGATGGTAAAGCCCAAGGAGACTCAGAGACCTATGGAGGAGAACAAGATTTAGAAGCTAAACATGACACCAATCTTCATTATTTTCATCAATACAATTACATCCCTACAAGAAAATACAATGGAGCTGCAAAAATACGAGTTCTCTCCACAAGAAGACTAATAAAAATCTCTCCCTAGAGGAAAATTCGACTTGGTACTTATAAAAAATGATTAGGAATCATTCCCCATGAATGGAGGAATCTTTCCCCACCAAAATCCCTTGATTAGTGGATTTGGTTCCTAATATTAGGAATCTGCATTAAATGGTGGGAACACATTCCTAGATTTTCTCAATCATTGGAGTTCCACAATCTGTGCCATAATTCCATCATATCTTGTTGATTTATTATTTAATAGTGATCCTATCATAGTATGGAGAAAGTCCCTAAATTATATCCTCCTCCAAATCTTCATAATCTACCCAATATTCTCATAATATTGCACAAAAATAAATAATATTAGGCACAAACATGCAATTATTCATAAACCTTCCTAATGAGTATATTAAAATGAAAAATACATTATCTAATGAAAAACGAGAGGTTTAATGTGCTGAAGGATGGTTACATGCTTTAATTTACGTCTAATTTAGAGGCCCATCACTACCTTCAAATGCAATTAGGGCTTTTTTGAATGGTTGTTCATGCCTTTCAGGTTGCTAAATGACCTCGTAACTTTGAGGAGGCTAATGGATGATATATTGTATCCCTTCACCACCTCATTTATTCTAGTGTATTTGGAACACATCATGATCTTCAACAAGAGTTGGGAAGAGCACCTTCACCATATTCGACAGGTCCTCCAAACTCTTCGCCAACACAAATTGTGGCCAATTTGGAGAAATGCACTTTTGTATGACCAAGGTTCAATATTTGGGGTACATCATTGATGAGAATGGTGTGTATGTTCACTCATCCAAGATACAAGATATTCGGGATTGGCTAGCCCCAACCACTCTAAGAGAGCTCCACAACTTTCTAGGCCTTGCCAATTTATACCCCAGGTTTGTGTTGAGTTTCTCAAATATCACTTGGCCTTTGAGTCAAGTCAACATGGGTGGAGTGAAAGAAAATATATTTTAGTCTGAATTGCAATAGAATATATTTGTTGAGTTGATCCAAGAAACACTATCTATGTCTTCAAAACTCTGAAAATCATGCAAAAAACCAAGGAAAAATCGCATAAGGAAGCCTTTTAATACACTATCGGGAGGCAAAAACCCGTGAAATTAATGAAAAATAGAGTAACTGAGGCAGAACCAATAATACAGAGTAGCTGTTTGATCTGGCCAATCAACGGTCTAGATCGGATCAACAATCGCAATTGACGATAACCTTCGGCAAAGATTGGCGGGATCTAGCTAAGAATTGCGATGGCAAACAATGATATCGGTGCTTAACACAAATATATGGTGACGGCGATTGGCGGAGTTACTATGGACCATCGATCAAGCGCGCAGATCAACGGCCCATATTAAATCATAGGATCACTATCGGAGGAGCGCTTACAACGGCCCGGGGGTTATTGTGATGAGCGATTGTGATATCGCAATCAGAGCAACTATAACATGCGACCCAATAAACCAGAGCCGACGGGTTTATCGGTAATATTTCATAAAATTTGAGATCCACCATAAGCCATTTCTTACGTTATTTTCATGATTTTAACATATTTCAACAATACAATGGGGACTTTGGAGTAGGGCCATTGCGACATGTGATGGCGACTTATAAGCGGACCCGATAGAAGAATAGGGAGGATTTAAGGACTTTTGAAGTCCGATACATTGAGTTTTGGCAGAATTTCTCTATTAAAACACATTTTCACTGTGAAAACAAAGTGCGGTTATTTCAAGAGTTATAGAGGCCGAGGAACTCTTGCATTACAGAATGGGTGGCCACCTCCTCTCTATGCGTTAAGCAATGATTGTATCATGCTGAGAGAGGGATTCGAAGTGGACAGAGGCTAGGGAGACCGAAAGACAAGAACCTAAAATGAACAGGCAGCACAATTTTGGCTATAAAACCCCAGACGGAGAACACAACAGAGAGGCAGTATTGCAGTAAAATGTCGAGACAGAGTTAGCACAGAGACAAAGAGCATTGAGGGAGTTTGTGTACTCATAGAGAACTTGAGAGGTTCAAGTAAAGCTCTTGTTATTGTATTCTATTGTGTGTGAGGCTCAAATAGAGCTCACTATTGTAAAAAGAACTCTGCTTGAAGACATAATAGAGAGGCCACCACTGAAGGCTGGACCAGGAGATGTAGCCCAAGAGTATTGGGTGAACTCCTCATTAAATTTGTTGTGTTATGTGTTTCCTATTATGTTTTATTTACTACTTCATTGTCTGTGCATTTCGCAATCTTATCGATCCATTACATGAAATGACATAGACTAATCCATGCAAATAAGTCTATAATACCTTATTATTGTCTTAGATTTCATTAGCAGATCAAGTGGTATCATAGCTTTAGGTTGCTAAGGTTAGACAAGCTTGTGCTGGACTGTTTGTGAATGCTAACTAGGTCAAAGATCAAATTAGGAGAAGGCGAACTGGTTGAAACTAACCCAGAAATTGGTAGAGTCTATCTTAAGAGGAAAATGACAGAAGAAATTCCCTTGGAATCAGACTCTCAGTTCATGGACAGTTTCATGACCATGAGAGCCATGGTAGAAGAAATGTATAGAGAATTTAAGAAAGGTCGAAGCGAAAATTCTTCAACTTCCAAACAAGATAAAGGAATAGAAGAATCTCTTATATATGGCCATTCTAAAGGCAAAGGGAAAGGAAAAGAGGCTCCTCAATCCACACCTCCTGATAGCCCTGAAAATACAAAGAAGAAGACATCTTTGATTAAATTAGATATTAAAATTGATTTGCCAATATGTGATGGAGAGTTAACTGTAGAGAAGCTAGATAACTGGATTAGACAAATTGATGTGTATTGCAAGGTGCATGGCATTGATTTGGGTAGGAGTAAGATTCAGCTGGCCAGCCTACGCCTTGGAGGAACTACCTTGGTATGGTGGGAAGGCAGGACACAAGCTGACTTAAAGAAGCATGGTAAAATTATTTTTGTCTGGAGTGAATTTGTTTCTGCAATTATAAAACAATTCTGTCCATTAGCTTATATGCAACAAGCTATGATGAGTTGACAAACTCTTCGCCAATTAAAAGGGCAGAGTGTACAAAGCTACACCCAAGAATTTAGAAAAAGAGCTTGGATTCTAGGCATTTCTTTAGACTCACCTGAAACTTTGTTGAAGTATATAGGTGGTCTACATAGTTATTTGACGCACACCATTCTCATGTTCAAACCTACTAGCATAGATGAGGTATCTATTCAGGCTACCCATCTAGAGGCTAGAGGCAAGAATGTGAACCCAAAGATTGGGGGATCATGAAAACCCACTGGAAGCAAGAACAAGGAAAAGAGGAAGCAGAAATGGAAAGAGAGGAAGGAAAATGTTGTACAAAAGTCCAAACCTTCATGCACTCATTGCAAGAAGGATGGACATGATGATGAACATTGTTGGTCTTTGCATTCAGAGCTGAAACCCAAGAAGTTTGATGGTAGGAAGAAGAAGGCTACTACTGCTGTTCAGAAAGATTTGGGGTCAGACTCAAGTGATGAAACAACCATCACAGCCACATGTATACAAGGTAAAAATTTTGAAGCATCTACTAGTAATTATGCCCAAACTATTGATAGTCAAGAAAATGAGAGAAGAAGAGATGAGATTTTTCATATTAGAGTTATTTCCAACGTCAAAAGATTGATACTTTGTTTGATAGTGGCTCACAAGTAAACTTAAATTTTGAAGCAATTGTAAAGAAGTTGGGATTACTAACCACACCTCACAAGAAGCCATATCCATTGGGTTGGTTATGTGATAAAGCAAAGCTACAAGTGACTAGACAATGTAAACTTAGGTTTGCCATTGGTTCAGCGTTTGTAGATGAGGTTGAGTTAGATGTAATTCCCTTGGATATATATGGGATTGTTTTAGGAAGTCCTTGCTTGTATGATAGAAAATCCATTTTCTATAGAGCTGAAAATAAGTATCAACTTGTTAAAGATGGAATAGACTATACTGTAAGATCTCACAAACTCAAAAATAATTATACTCTCATAAACTTAGGGAAAATGAAAAGGATTGTAAATTCATGCAAACAATTTTTACTGATGGTTGTAAAGGAAAAGAAACTTGGAAAAACCAATGTATTTGAGGGTTGTGATGCTAAACAAAAAGTTGGTTTAGAAAGAGTTGTTTCAGAATATGATATCTTATTTCAAGAACCTAAAGGTCTGCCACCAAAAAGGGAAATTGTACATGATATTAATTTGCAGCGAGATGCTCCATTGCCTAGCATCGGAATGTACAAGTTATCCTCTTTAGAGAATGCATAAATCAAGAAGTAGGCATAGGAGCTGCTCAAGAAAGGGTTCATAAGACCAAGCACATCACCATGTAGATCTCCAATCGTGTTGGTGAGGAAGAAAGATGGTTCGTGAGGATGTGCATTGATTACTGAGCACTGAATAAAATAACGATCAAGAATTGTTATCCCCTTCCTCGCATTGATGATCTAATGGATCAACTGAAGGAGGTTGTTTACTTTTCCAAGTTGGACCTACGTAGTGGTTACGATTAGGTCAGAGTAGTAGAGCAAGATGCATGGAAGACTACTTTCAAAACAAAGCAAGGGTTGTACGAATGGCTAGTTATGCCTTTTGGCTTAACTAATGCTCCTACCACTTTCATGAGGGTTATGAATGATGTACTCGGGCCTTTTATTGATGATTTTGTATTCAGTAAAACATGGGAAGAACATTTGAAGCATGTAAAGTAGACTCTAGATGTTTTGAAAAAAGAAAATAATTATGTTAAATTATCAAAGTGTGAGTTTGGTAAAACATCTTTGAATTATTTGGGTCATATTGTAGGGGGTGGTGAACTGAAGATAGATCCCTCTAAGGTTGCAGTCATTGTAAACTGGGCTAAACCCAAGTCTGCTACAGAAGTTAGAAGCTTCCTAGGAGTAGCACAATATTGGAGAAATTTCATTGCTAACTTTTCCTTAATTGCAACTCCCTTACATGCTTTGACAGGATTGAACAAGGTGTTTCAATGGGAAGGAAAATAGTAGAAAGCCTTCGACACCTTGAAAGAAAAAATTAGTACAACACCAGTACTAGCATTGCCAAATCTTCAACAACCATTTGAGATTGAAATAGATGCCAGTGATTATGCCATGGGAGCGGTGTTGATACAACATGGTAAACCCATATGCTATCATTCTGAGACTTTTAATTCTGCAATAGTTAATTATCCTACATATGATAAAGAATTGTATGCATTAGTTCAGAGTGTGAAGAAGTGGAAACATTACTTAATGGGCAAAGAAACAATAATACATACTGATCATCAGCCACTTCAGTACTTGCACTCACAAACTAAATTACAGCAATCAAGACACTATAGGTGGATGGGTTTCCTACAACAGTTTCACTTAGTCATCAGATATAAAAAGGGCATACAAAATAAAGTTGCAGATATGTTATCGAGACCAATCATAAGTGCGTCTATTATACTTAAGCATAACACAGTAATGCATGAAAGCTAAATTGAACAATATGCTCAAGATATAAACTTTAAAGATGTATATGCAACTTTAAGTAATGGCAAAAAGGTAGAAGAATTGGATTACTATGTTAAGGATCAAATATTGTATCATTTGGGAAAGCTATGCATTCCACAAACAGAGAGAATTAACATAATAGGGAGGCACATACTTCCCTAATATCAGGTCATTTTGGTGTAAGTAAAAGAGTTTCAGAGCTGCAAAGTATTGCTATTGGCCAAAAATGCATGAAACAGTTTCTAGATATGTAAGAGGGTGTACGATGTGTGCTAAAAGCAAGCCCATCAATAGAAAACTAGGCTTGTACACCCCACTACCATTTCCTTCCCATCCTTGTGAAAGTGTTTCCATGGACTTTGTTGGGGGATTGGCAAAATCTAGAAAGTGACATGAGTACTTATATGTTATTGTGGACAGGTTCAGCAAAATGTGTATTTTAATACCTTGTAATAAGCAGATTACAGTTGAACAAACAGTGGAACTGTTCTTTTAGCATGTCTGGGTGAATTTTGGGTTACCCACTTCCATAGTATCTGATCTAGACTCCTGATTTGTTGGGAAGTTTTGGTCAAGTCTGTGGGAATTAATGGACACCAGACTGAAGAAAAGCACAGCCTTTCATCCACAGACAGATGGCCAAACAGAGGTAGTCAACAAGACAGTGATCCAATTGCTCAAGGGTTATTGTAACAAGCATCCCAAGCTTTGGGATGAACACTTATGTTATGTGCAACATGCTTACAACCATGCTAAACATTCTTCTACACAAAGATCTCCTTTTGAGACCTATTTTGGTTTCATACCAAGGTCTCCCTTGGATTTTGTCTTTGAAAAAGACATAGCAGTTGTTAGACACAGTGATGTGGAAAAAGCAACCAGATTCATTGAACAGATCCAAGAAATTCACCAGGCAGTACAGGAACAACTGGAAAAGAAACAAGCTAAATGCAAGGCAAGGCATGATAAACACTGGGTGGAGCATAGCTTCCATGTTGGTGATCAAGTTTGGTTGTATATCAGCAATGACAGAATGCAAGGTGAAGGGAAGAAGCTGAAGCCAATAAGGTATGGGCCTTTTAAGGTACTTGAGAAAATTGGTGAGAATGTCTTCTGCCTTGATCTGCGAGCATATATGCACATCTATTTAGTAAATGAAGAAAATTTAAGACTGTTTGAACCTTCATTAACTGAAGATCCTGAAGAGAAAAGTCAATTTCCTTCCATTAATGATCCGTTTCCTGAATACCTCAATGAGTTGCAGGAAGATATAGTTATGGACAGGAAGGTGAGGACTACTCGTAGAGGGGATGTGGAGTACCTTAGAATTGGACTCAAAGGTTCAAAACCCAGTAGTGCAAAAGGGATAGAGATTGGGCAAGTGAGGGAGCTGTATCCTCACTTAAACAATGCTTGAAAACCAACTTTTTGTGGTCCAAAAGCCTTTTCAGTGGGAAGGCGTGATCCGAATGGATCCAAGAAACACTCTCTATGTCTTCAGAACTCTGAAAATCATGCCAAAAACCAAGGAAAAATCGCATAAAGAAGCCTTTTAATAAACTAACGGGAGGCAAAAACCCGTGAAATTAATGAAAAAACAGAGTAACGGAGGCAGAACCAATAATACGTAGTAGTCATCCGATCTGGCTGATCAATAGTCCAAATCGGATCAGCAATCGCAATCAGCAGTAACCTTCAGTAGAGATTGGTGGGATCTACTTAAGAATTGCGATGGCGAACAACGATATCGACACTTAACACACATATATGGCGATGGCGATTGGCAGAGTTAATATGGACCGTCGATCAAGCACGCAGATCGATGGCCCATATTAAATCGCAGGATCACTATTGGAGGAGCGCTTACAATGGCCTGGGGGTTATTGCGATGAGCGATTGCGATATCACAATCAGAGCAACCATAATGTGCGACCCGATAAACCAGACCTGACAGGTTTATCAGTAATGTTTCATAAAATTTGAGATCCGCCATAAGCCATTTCTTACGTTATTTTCATGATTTTAATGCATTTCAACAATACAAAGGGGACTTTGGAGCAAGGCCATTATGACATGCGATGGTGACTTATAAGTGGACCTGATAGAAGAATAGGGAGGATTTAAGGACTTTTGAAGTCCGATACAATGTGTTTTGGCAGACTTTCTCTGTTAAAACACATTTTCACTGTGAAAACAAAGCGCGGCCATTTCAGGAGTTGCAGAGGCCTGAGGCACTCTTGCGTTACAGAATGGGATGCCACCTCCTCTCTATGCATTAAGAAATGATTGTGTCATGCTGAGAGAGGGATTCAAAGTAGACAGAGGTCACGGAGATCGAGAGATAGGAACCTAAAACAAACAGGCAGCGCAATTTTGGCTATAAAGCCACAGATTGAGAGTGCAACAGATAGGTAGTATTGTAGGCAAATGCCGAGACAGAGTTAGCATAGAGACAAAGAGCATTGAGGGAGTCTGTGTACTCATAGAGAACTTGAGAGGTTCAAGTAAATCTCTTGTTATTGTATTCTATTGTGTGTGAGGCTCAAATAGAGCTCACTGTTGTAAAAAGAACTCTACTTGAAGACATAATAGAGAGGCCACCACTGAAGGCTGGACCAGGAGATGTAGCCCAAGAGTATTGGGTGAACTCCTCATTAAATTTTTTGTGTTATTTTTTGCCTATTATGTTTTGTTTACTGCTTCATTGTTTGTGCATTTCGCAATCTTATCGAACCATTGTATAAAATGACATAGACTAATCCATACAAATAAGTCTATAATACCTTATTATTTTCTTAGATCTCATTAGCAGATCAAGAATTTATTTGTTGAGTTGAAGCATCTCCTCTACTCTGCACTGATTCTCACATTACAGATGATGTAGGAGCATCCTGCTCATGAAAATCATTGTATATTTGGTTGACTTAGGGGACTTGATGTTTGATAATGAATTTGATTTCTAAATAGGAAATTTTGTATATTTTAATAATTTGAGTGAGAAAAATCTGTGTGAGGTTTTGAATGTAAATATTCTCAATTATGTGAGAATATGAGATATGTTAGACTTGTGAAGATCCCATAAATATCTTAGGGATTAGGAGATCCTAGAATATGGAATTAGTTGAGTTAAAAGTGGATTTAGAGGATTTTTAGGATATGGTTGAGTAGAATGTGGATTTGAACCAGAAACAGTTGCAAAATCATTTTGTATATATTTGTAAGCCTGAAATGCATAAAGAAGAAGAGAAAACAAGGCCATTTGAAATTAATAAAAACAGGCCAAAGAGAGTGGGAGGGTAAAAAAGACCAGGACTTGGTCTACCCACATATTGTATATGAGGCCCTTTAGATTTGAATATGATTTATAGATAACATCTATTTGCATCTCTGGAAATTATCTCTATTTATAAAATCACAATTTGTTTATGTGTGATATATCTGTAGGTTTATGGGTTGTATATTATTATGTTGATATTGGTCAGGTATCCCTTGGCTCATGAATTAACCCATACTGTGTGTTGTTCCTATTGGTCACATACTTCATACATTATTTAGAGAGTTTTGTGTGATCTGATTGTTGAACGATTTGAAGGTAAAGGATTTCCATATCCTGTGACAAAATTCAAAGTTTCACAGATTAGATTATTTTCATCACGACAGTGATGTGAAAGTAGAGAGAAGCCAAGTTGTATAAGAGTAGAACTAGCTCATTGAAGCTAGGAGCATACTCTGTGCAAACATGTCAAGCCGTGAGAGCCAAGCAAGAAGAAAGAGAATTTCTTAACAGAAGGGAAATTCGTAAGGGGAAACCATCATCACACTTGCGCATCCATTTCTAATAAAAGGAAGACAAAATTCTGGCATCTAGGTTTTATGCAGAGTAGGGTCTATTTAGTAAATCGCAAGCGATTTTCCAAAAATATCCTTGGTTGAGGCGTTCTGAAGTGATATTTAAACTATGTTTTTGGAGACTACATGACTGGAAAAAGAAAAATGACTTGCTGTGTTTGGAAATCAATGAGAGAAAATCGTTCCACTGTGAGAAAAGATCTGGGTGGATTCAATGAGAGGATCAAGCTACTCATATTTCTGAAATAACTAAATTTGTTCTGTGATCAATCCAGTGAGAGTTGTGTGAGATGTTTGCGAAGCAGTCAAGTACCGATGGTGGTATAGCTGTGTAGTTCCAGTGGAATAGTTTTAAAACAATAAACTCAGAAAATCGTTGTGCCATAGCTTGATATGAGGATGGTAAGAAGATCTGACAATATATTGAGGATTCTGTATATGTATTTGATAGCAGATGAGACAAACAAAGAGGAAATTATGTTATAAACAGAGGAGTTCGAGTTGGGTTGAGAATTTGAATTGAGTTATAGGACAGAACCTAATGGTACGATCATGGCAGGCGGATGGAATAGTAGATGAAGGGTTAAAAGAGGGTGTTCAGCTCTTGTTCTAGAGTTGGGTTCTTGTTCTCATGTGTTACCTCTATCATACTCAGGTATTCCATATAGTGCAAAACTCTGAAAACTAATCCTTCCATGTTTATGTATAACTGATATGAGCGCAATTTTAATGAGAGAGTGAGGGATAAGAAGGGTTGAAGTCTCTTTCTTGAGAATTGTAGTGTAGTCTTATTGTCTTAAGGTTATTGATTGTTGAATCAAAGGAATGGTAGGGAATCATAGGCATGGTACGTCATCATTTGGTATCAGAGGGAGATGATTCTTGCCAGTTAAGTTTATTCACTCATGGAAGAAGTACTGCATAGCAAATTTTTGCAGAGGAGATTCAAATTTGTAGAACCTGAATCAAGGAGAACAGAGCATATGAAATCTGAATCAAAGAGAAGGTGACCCATTCAAATGCTGAAGAAGGGAGATACAAGATCATGAAAAGATCTTGCAGGTATATTTTTGTGATAACTATGGTTTTAAAGATGTGTTTGTAGGTTATAGGTAGAAGCACAGTAGGTTTGATGTGAGCACCTGTAACAACACTATAGGTTTGCTGTGAGAGCCTGTAACAACATTGTAGCCTATAACAACACTGTAGTTGGCTGAGGGAGGCTATAACAACACTATAGTTTTCTAAGAGAGCAGCCATCAATTTGTGGTATTAGAACAAAAGAACAACAAGAGGAGTTGTAAGAAGAAGAACCAGTTGGGTTCTTGAAGATAGAGTAAGTGGAGTGGCAAAGAACCTAAACGTTCTAGCCGAAGGTTGGACAAAGAGGACAAGAGTGTTCTCAAGAAAAGTGGATTTAAGCTGCAGAAGCAAAGAGGAGTGAGAGAGTTTCTCAGAATATGGTTCCAACACAAAGAACCAAAAGATATCAAGAGGTCACGCATAGAGAGAAAGCTTGAATTGTTGGATGGCAAGTATGAAGGCTTGCTAAAAAGGGGATTGAAGGTAGTCCACAAGTGAAAATATGGAGTTCACAGAGGAGGAGAAGATGACTGTTGATAGTCATTGCAGAGGTTTGGGGAGAAGCCACAGAAAGGAGAAGGAAAATTCCAAGGCAAATGGCATGAGAAAGAATCAAGAAGAGATTGACAAAGAGAAAGTTGAGATAAAATTCCATCATGAGTTATTGATGGAGATGTGACAGTGGAATAAGGAAGACCAAAGGTATGGTTGGATTATGAAAATGAAAGTCAAATGGAATAGATTATAGGTGAAGTGGGAGCATAGATTGAGTGCTCAACTGAAGGAAGAGTTACTTAGAGTAAAAAAAGTATGAGGAGGAAGTTTTGATATGTGAACCAGAGCATGGCCCATTGATTTTTAAAAGTAATGAAGATAGAGAGGAGAAATCCACAAAGGATCTTTTGAATCATAGGAAGGATTCAGAGTAGCAAGAAGACCTAGTAGCTGAAGTATCAAGTGAGATCGCAAGATCTTGTATTTTTAAAAATGAAAATTTGTGTATGATTGCAAGTGATACAAGAGATAGGAAGCATTTTGAAGATGTCTTCAGGAAGGGTGAAGATCTTGAAGTAAAATATGATGAAGAAAACCTCTTAGATGAGGAAGGCTTTGAATGGTCACAGTAGAAGGAGTTCATTGATGAGTTACATAATGGGAGAAGGAAATCATCTAAAGTTATCATGGAGATGGAAGATCAGAATCTTATTCTGATGAAGAATGAAGGAACACGGTCTCAGAGAGGTAAGCCAATGAATTTTACTAATGTTATTGATGAAGAAAAATTGTGGGAGAATGCTAAGGTAGAAGATGGGGCAAGGATAGCTCTTGAAGAGGGCTTACAAAAATACAATAATGCAAAATGTGTTGAAGAAGGAGGTGAGGCAGATTTATCTCAAGAAAAAAATAAGATAGTCATAGGAATGAATGAAGAGGAAGGACAACTATTGAAAGACGTTAAGAAAGAAGAAGAACCTATTGAAGACTATAAACAACATCATGATGAAGTACTTGTGAGGTGTCAAAGAGAAATTGAGTTGCTGGAGTATTTGCTAAAAGAACAAGAGTATGAGGGTGTGACTATAGTCAGAAATGAGGGAGTTTATCAAGATTTGATTGGGATAGAGATATGTTTTGGTTGCCATGTTTCTGATGTACTAGATAACAGAGAAGAAGAGGTGGAGGAGTATGTAGTCAGAAAGATGAAAAACAATCTACTTCTTGAAAGTAAATTTGAAGATAAGAAGCAACAGATGGAAATTGCGGAGGAAGATGTTTTCAAAGACATTAAGGATGTATGGATGGTAGAAAAAGGTGAAAATAGCAGCCAATAGATTAAAAATGAATGTGCAAAATTGTAGCAGAGAAAGGATCTTAGGAAAGTTGCTAAGACAAAAGGATTCCATGATAAAGAATAAATTGATTCTGTGATTGAAGAACTGTGGAAATTGATGATGAGACAGTCCAGATGGAGAAAACTGACAATAGAAGGGATGATCAATCGGAATTTGAAACTAAATGAAGAAAGTAAATTGAACCAGAAGATAGCAGACATATAGAAACAACAAAGGTGCAAAGCATTTGGACAATTACAAATTAACGTTTGGGACCCTGGAGGTTTTCATCAACATATGAACTCACATGATCAAGAGATCATGAATGTTTTCAACTGTGGGAGTCTGATGCAGGAGCATCCTTCTCAAGAAAATCAATGTATATATGGTTGACATAAGGGATCCGATGTTTGATAATGAATTTGATTTCTTAATAGGAAATTTTTTATATTTTAATAAGTTGAGTGAGAAATATGTGTGAGGTTTTAAATGTAAATATTATCAATTATGTGAGAATATGAGAGATGTTAGACTTGTGAAGATCTCATAAATATCTTAGATATTACGAGATCCTAGAATAGGGAATTAGTTGAGTTAAAAGTGGATTTATAAGACTTTTAGGATATGGTTGAGTAGATTGTGGATCTAAACCAAAAACAGTTGCAAAATCCTTTTGTATATATTTGTAAGCCTCAAAGGCATTAAAAAAGAAGAGAAAATAAGGCCATTTGAAATAAAGAAGAATAGACCAAAGAGAGTGGGAGGGTGAAAAATACCGAGACTTGGTCTACCCACATATTGTATATGAGGCCATTTATATTCGAATATGATTTATAGATAGCATCTATTTTCATCTCTAGAAATTATCTCTGTTTGTGAGATCATAATTTGTTTCTGCGTGATGTACCTGTAGGTTTATGGGTTGTATATGATTATGTTGATATTGGTTAGGTATCCCTTGGCTCATGAATTAACCCATATTATGTGTTTATCCTATTGGTCACATATTTCATACATTATTTAGAGGGTTTTGTGTGATCTGATTGTTGAATGATTTGAAGGTAAAGGCTTTCCATTTCCTGTGACAAAATTCAAAGTTTCACAGATTAGATTATTGTCATCACAACAGTGATGCGAAAGTAGAGAGAAGCCAAGTTGTATAAGAGCAAAACCAGCTCGTTGAATCTAGGAGCATACTCTGTGAAAACACGTCAAGTCATGAGAGCCAAGTAACAAGAAGGAGAATTTCTTAATAGAAGGGAAATTCGTAAGGGGAAACCGTCATCAATCTTGCGGGTCCATTTTTTATCAAAGGAAGACGAAATTCAAAATTTTGGCATCTAGGTAGCAATTCACGATTGATTTTCCAAAAGGATCCTTGGTTGAGGGATTTAGAAGTGATATTTAAACTGCATTTTTGCAGACTACGTGACTGGAAAAAGAAAAACGACTTGCTGTGTTTGGAAATCAATGAGGGGGGCGGTATTTGGGCTTGAGCGAGCAATTCCATAGGATGGGTGACGCGTGGCATGGGTACTGTTCACGAAACCACTCTCCATCATGTGCTAAATGTCAACCAAAAGGATCGTGTGATATGCGTGATGACCGTTGGATTTGCGGGAGCCGATCAGATGGTTGTCGGGGAGGTGAAGTGGCGGAAGGTTAACGGACAATGGGCCCGATATAATTTAAAGGGATTAATCATATCGAGGGTGATGCAATTGGTTATAGAGTTATTAATTAGTCCAAATGACATAATTAATCCTCATTGAATGGTGGCGGGGTCGGGTTCTTAATTAGCTACGGATTAGTTAATTAATCCTGTTTTATTGTTTGATTTACGGTTATATTTAACCATCGGGGCAGGATATGTAATATTTGGGGTTTTGTATAATAATATAATATGGGCGTGGGTAATTTTGTTTTATAGGAGAATTATACAATAAAACATTAGTGGTTAATATGACCAAAATGAAAGGGACAACACTAAGTCTAATGTTTTTCAAAAATGCATTTAGTCATACAACACTTATACCTTAGGCTATTGATATACGAGGGTTTCATGTAGATAGAATGTTTTTAATTTTACTAAGAAAAATAGGATTTTACTTGGGAAAATCTTTATAAAGGGAATGAGTGACTTTATGAAAGGTTGAATATTGATGAAGGGGATTTAAGTGCTTTAGGTATTTCAAATTATTGGGCCAAGGGTCTGGTCCCTCCAAAAGTTAGAGAAATGCTCTGAGCCCCCCTAACTTGTTTATAGGTACCTTTAGTACTTAGGGGAAATTAGTGATTTTTTTAGGAAAAATGGAGTAAGAAAGTTAATTAGTTTGACTTTGTCTCCTTGATGTGTTGTCTCCAATGTGAGTTGTGCTTTGTCCAAGTGATGAAAGCAAAAGATTTAAGCATTTAACTTAACCATTCACCACACATTTATTCTGCAACCACCATCTACTTACCCTACCTACTTTATCCTAGCATTTTTACTTCTTTATTAGGGTGCACTTAAACTGGCAAACCCTTATCACACTTTCTTTTTCTTTTACATGCAGATATCTATCTAAGTCTAGCCTTATTACATCCAAGGGCTCAGCTTAAACTGTTGAGCTCCTTTTATTCACTCTACCTATCTACTTATCTGCCAAGATTAAACTGTTTGGTCAGATCTTTATTCTCTAGTTCTACAACATGAAATTGAAATATGAACTAGCCAAGCTTAAGCTATTTGACTATTCATAAATTGTGGCATAAATGGTAGGCTGCAGACAATTGTTTATTGTACAAGAGTAAAAAGTAGTGGCATTTAGGCTTGCACACTTTCCTTGGTTTTTCTTTTTGGTGGGGTTCATTTCCTTTCACTTTTTTAACCATCTTATTCTTTTTACCCTTCGATTTTTGTTTTAGGGTATACCCTCTTTACCTTTTTAAATTTTTATCTTTTTTGACAATATGGAAAACCTTTGCAACAAGGAAAGGTATGAACATATTGCATAGCTCATCAAGTCAATCATGAAATATGACACCTATTGGTATAGGAGCATAACACTGGCTCCACTTGGGGATGGCTTTTCCTAGTGGAAAGTCAAGAAAAACAGGTCAGATGGCCTCCGAATGATTTTGGCTAAACTATGGAATCTTCTTCTGCTTGTTGCTTTATTGTATGTATGACAGTGACACTTCTGAAGCTTAGGGCCTTCTCTTCGGGCTTCAAATCCAACAAGTTACTATCCAATCAACACCAAACCTTTATAATTCCTACTTGAATCCCACTTGAGCACCTTGTAACTTAGGTAGGAATCTTCAGTCTCGGTATTTTTATGAAAAATATTTTTATCCTTTTCTTGCACAACTTGAGATCTGACCTGAAACTAAAAGGTGCTGTAACCTTCAAACCAAATTATTAAATCATCAAGATCTTAGGGTCTTTCGATTGGATTCAAATCTTTAAGGATTTATTTGATAATCTATTGAAAACTAAATTAAATCAAACCGAAATCCTACCTACTTACTCTAATCAGCTTTCTAACTGTTGGTTAGGTAAAATGAAACAACCAATGCAAGCACTCAAGTATCATATATATTGGTGACTTTTGTTGCTTGTGCTTGTTGGTGGTTAAAATTGAGATCTTAAAATCAAATATAGCTTTGTTAACCTTTGAGAAGATAAGGAAATTCTTGATTTCCTTTGTTGACTCTAGAAACTGTACAAAAGGATCTTGTAAAATATATACACTATTCTTGAGCTGATTCAAACAACTATGTAATTATTCTGGATAGCCTCCATGCCATGAAACTGAAATGTCACTTTTATCTTTATCACCCTGCATGTTTTCAACTGATCTTTGTGATGATATTTCTACTGATTGTAATGTCTGTCCGGTGAAACCATTATCATCTTGATTTTGATTTTCATAGTTTTTTAATGGAGAAAATTCTGATTACATTCATCATTCAACCTATCAGCTATTGGATCATAAAGAACTTGGAAGGATTGCAACAACTTATTACATATAGGTTCAAATGGAACTTCATAGATTTCTACAAGATGCTCCTCCTTTTCTTTAAAATTTTTATACCACATTTCCTTCAAAAATTGAAATGATTCAAAACAAAGAGACAGGAAATCATCTTGGATCATTTGATCATATGTTCTAGCTTCCAAGTCTTCTTCTACAACCTGACATTCAATGGCATTTTGGGGCTGCAAATCTAAATATGAGAAGTCTTGAACAAAGATTTTATTGCCCTCTAGATAGTTAATATCAAGAATTGTTGACATTTGATTTCTAATTGCATGACAGTTATCTCTAATAAACTGAAATGAATAAAAACAAAATGATAAAGGTCCTTCACTGATTTCAAAATTTTCTGCACTTTCCTCCTCATTCTCATAGCTGAAATGAATAAGTTTATCACTATTTTCAAGCTGCTGAACCTGAACTTCCTTATTCATCAAATTAGCTTTTGATTGCTCTGTAAAGTTAGTTTGGATTTGAAAAATATAATTATCATTATACTGATCATATTTGGGCAAATCATCAAAAGAAGTAATGTCATCAAACATACACATTAGATCAGGAGATTGCTCCACATATTGCTCTATGAATCTATCTTCTGGTCTATGGTAGATTGAGTTGGTGGGAATTTGTTCATGAATATCAACATCTTCTTTTTGTGAAACAAATATGTCATGGTTATTTTGAACAAAACATTCAACTTTCATTGTGATCTTATGAATCATTTCCTTTGTTTTCTTTATCAAAATGTCGAGTTTTTCCTCTTTTTCTACTTTCAATTTTTCTCTTCTAATTTTCAGATGAACTTCTACATCTACTGCCATGTTTTGCATATGTTCCATTGTTGAGGGGTTTCTTTCTCTTAAATGAAATTATATCTCTGAATCAAATGCTCTTGGGTAATGCAAAAGAGCTGAATCAGAGGGAGGTCTTATATTTAATGGTATTGAATAATAGGCTTCATTAAATCTGTCTGAAAATTGTTGTATTGTTTCATCTGGTTGTCTTTTTAACTGATTATATTATTCTATGATTATGAGAAAATTGACTTTGATTATCCATCTATCAAGGAAGAGTTTGAGAAACTGCTCGAGATTTGAAATGCTTGCCTCAGGTAGGGTTTTGAACCAACTCTTGACTTTGTCTTGCAAAGAAAGAGCAAAAAGCCTAATACTGACATCCTCTTTATCTACTTCAAATAAGTTAAGATAATCCTCAAAAGCTTGAATATGTTTTTGGGTAGTGATACCATTCTCTCCATCAAACCTAGGGAGATACTTTGGATAATCGTTAGGGAAAGCATGGAGTGTAGGAGGTAAAATGAGTGGTTTATATCTATCAAGAACTTTGTGAGCTACTGGAATATGTACAGGGATTGTATGATTAGTCTTAATTTTTTTATTCTCCTTAATTGGAAAATGATCTTCATAAGAATTAGAAGACTGCTGCTCAAATGTGTAAGGAGATTTTATATCTACATTTTTCAAAGGAAAATAATAAAAATTTAATCTAAAATCATCTCTAAAAAACAATATACATTGAAAAACTTTATCAATGAGAAAGAACATAATGTCTTGGATAACAATCCAAGTTAAAAGCCCGATCTTTTCTCATAGTTCTTTCAGGTTCATTTCTCCAGTGGATTCTTGATTGTGAAATTGATTTGGAGTCGCCAAGTGGATGATTTTAACCTTTGTGTGTCTGATCCCTTTCCACCATCATAGATTAGATCTAAACCTGTAAAACAATTCTGAAGACAAAGCTAGTTCTCCAGGAAACCAAATTTTGAGTATTTTATGATTATTTTGCTTTTTTATGAATTTTCAAAACAACTTCTATGATTTCTTTAAGAGGCTTTAGATATGAGATTTAAACTTTCTTAAAGATTTATTTGACAAGAGGAACTAATCAAGTGTTTGAAACTAGATGTTCAATCCATAAACTAGATCGGAGATAAACTGAAGCAACATTCATTTACTTGTGCAGTTGCAAATCAAGAGTAGTTCAAAGGCTACTTGGCTAACTTTAGGCTCCGTCTATAGTTTATAAAGTAAACAATAGTAACAAAAAACTATTCAGATCCACAGTGGAGTCACCACTATGTTATCACTCAGATTTTCCTTGAAGTTGTTGGAAGAGGAAAGGGGTCCGAGGTAACCACAAACCAACTTTTAGGTATAGACTCTAGCCAATCTGTACCCAGAGAGGGCTCTCTCTTTATGATTTAGCTTGGTTTTGAAGTATATTAGGCTAGTTGTGAAGTTTAGGAGTTTTGTTTGAGTTTGGGTGGTGAGATTCAATAGCAAAGGAGTAAAACTGAGTAGCTTAGGCCATTGGGCTAATGGAGTCAAAGAAGATGGCTTTACTGGACTTGGTTTCTTAACAAAAGATGGTTTCATAGGGAAAGATGGTCAAATAGGGAACAAATAACAACTTGGAATAGATGGAATGGGCTTAAAATGGGTGAAGGGCAGTTAAGAATCCTTCAACATATTTAAAGAGGGAACTTGAACGATTACTACTAAATAGCAGTGAAGTATTCTTTAATAAATAATCAAAATAAAAGAACTAGAAAACAGGAGCAATCAAGATTTCACTGTTTATACTAATTCAGAAGAAAACATGGAGAATAATAACGATTGAAAACAGAGTGCAATCAAGCATATTATGAATTATTCTTTTTTGTTTATCATTCAGATGTGAAACAGAGATGATATAATAAACAAGGAAAACTTTAAAACACAAGGTATAGAGGACTTATTGATCCGGTGTTTGCTTCAAGAAATCTGTGAAAAGTCCTTTACTTCAATTCTTTATCCAGCAAGCCATACAAAAGTTGGTCCAATAGCATTTTATTCCAAAATAGTCAATATTACAGCAATGTCAAGGAATCAACCCAAAATACTTCAAATGGAGAAGTATTTATACTAATTGTAAACTGAAATATCTTGAAAAAATATCAAGATTAGTTTTACAAATATCTCCAACTGTTTACATTAATAGAACTTTAATAAAGGACATTCAAAACTAATGAATCTATTTGGCACTATGTTTATCGATTTATGGTGACAAATAAGAGAAATTTTAATTTGGTAGCAACTCTTAGTTGATGATGAGGCATCCCAGTCACTAACTGCATCCTTCCTTTGTGCATTCTGCCGTAGAAATTCTGCAAACTTAGGGTCCAATGATACGCTTGTATATCTCAATCCATAATAGATATGTAAAACATGAAAGGATTTTTTGTAGATAGGAATTTTTTTGAGATAAACCTCTCTTAGTTTCCCAAAATTCATCTCCAGTTGTTCATGATATTCTCTGCAAAAAGATGTCAAAAATAGGACTTTGCACAAACTGAAAAATAGGCTGTGAAGACATGCACTTATCTCCCTCTTGGTAATACCTATGTAAAAAGTGAGAGATGTTTCTGTATGGAAGCCTGTTAGGAACAAAAACCTCCTCCAAATTCTTGAAATACTTCTTGGATTGGCCACACTAGTTTCTGCAAAACTATGACTTAAGCAGGAAATTTATGAAGAATGTACCATTTTTGCTCTAATTTCATCTTTTAACCTTGAACTTCTTTTGACTATTTTTCACTTTTACTTTGGATAAAATTCATTGTAGCTAGTGAAAGTGTTTTCATCTTTGTTTAACCCTTAATGTCTTCATGTTTACTTTTACTGTTTACTTTTTACTTTTACCACTCCGTTTTTTCATCTGTCTTCACTTTGACATGAATTTGTATACTCTGTTTTGTTACTATCTTCCCTGTTGTTTATCTTCATGATAGCTGATTTACTTGACTTGGTCTCCAATCTGATACTCTTTAATCCTGATATACTTTCGCTACTTTTCACTGTGTCCTTTTACCTTCACTATATATTTTAGGTTTTTACTGTCTGTTTCAACAGTAAATCATTTAATTTCCTGTTTCCTTTGCTTGTCTTTCAACTGTTTATTTTATATTCTATCTCTGTTTGAATAGATTTGATAATAGCCTTGGAGTAAACAGGTCTTATGACTAGTATTAAGACTATTTATCCAAGGATGTGGTCTTCTGATCACCTATAAAACAAAACAAATTGTTAAGAAAGCATTGGTTGGCAGGGGAGGTCGAAAAGGTTTCATTTGAGCTTGAGAGGTCTGTGGAGTGAGTCCAGAATGATTTTCGGGAGGTAAACCATGCTTGAACCGGTTAACAAAGGCTTCAGGTGGCATAAATGGGTTACAAAGGGTTTTACTGCACAATTAGCTGAAAACGAACAAAACAGGGGTTTTTGTGTTTAAACAGGTAAACGGTTGATATTGGCGGGTAAGCTTTGAATGAACAATGGACAGATGGTGTCAACTTGATGATGTGATGTTTTGTTGTTTATGGGAGGCGGTAAGCGGGTTTCATCGCACTGCTCATGGAGGGGGGGCAGTATTCGGCCTTGATCGAGCGATTCCATAGGATGGGCGACGGGTGGCGCAGGTACCATTCACGAAACCGCTCTCCATTGCATGCTAAATGTCGACCAAAAGGATCGTGTGATATGCACGATGACCGTTGGATCTGTGGGAGCCGATCAGACAGTTGTCGGGGAGGTGAAGTGGTGGAAGATTAACGGACGGCGGGCCCGATATAATTTAAAGGGATTAATCATATCAGGGGTGATGCAATTGGTTATAGAGTTATTAGTTAGTCCAAATGACATAATTAATCCTCATTGAATGGTGGCGGGGTCGGGTTCTTAATTAGCTACAAATTAGTTAATTAATCCCTTTCTATTGTTTGATTTACGGTTATATTTAACCATCGGGGCAGGATATGTAATATTTGGGGTTTTGTATCATAATATAATACGGGCATGGGTAATTTTGTTTTATAGGGGAATTATATAATAAAACATTAGTGGTTAATATGACAAAAATGAATGGGATAGTGCTAAGTCTAATGTTTTCTGAAAATGCATTTCATAATACAACACTTATACCTTAGGCTATTGATATACGAGGGTTTCATGTAGATAGAATGTTTTTAATTTTACTTGGGAAAAGCTTTATAAAGGGAATGAGGGACTTTATGAAAGGGTGAATATTGATGAAGGGGATTTAAGTGCTTTAGGTATTTCAAATTATTTGGCTGAGGGTCCGGTCCCTACAAAAGTCAGAGAAATGCTCTGAGCCCCCGTAACTTGTTTATAGGTACCTTTAGTACTGAGGGGAAATTAGTGAATTTTTTAGGAAAAATGGAGTAAGGAAGTTAATTAGTTTGACTTTGTCTCCTTGATGTGTTGTCTCCAATGTGAGTTTTGCTTTGTCCAATTGATGAAAGCAAAAGATTTAAGCATTTAACTTAACCATTCACCACACATTTATTCTGCAACCACCATCTACTTACCCTACCTACTTTATCCTAGCATTTTTACTTCATTATTAGGGTGCACTTAAACTGGCAAACCCTTATCACACTTTCTTTTTCTTTTACATGCAGATATCTATCTAAGTCTAGCCTTATTACATCCAAGGGCTCAGCTTAAACTATTGAGCTCCTTTTATTCACTCTACCTATCTACTTATTTGCACAGATTAAACTGTTTGGTCAGATCTTTATTCTCTAGTTCTACAATATGAAATTGAAATATGAACTAGCCAAGCTTAAGCTGTTTGAATATTCATAAATTGTGGCATAGATGACAAGCTGCACACAGTTATTTATTGTACAAGAGTAAAAAGTAGTTGCATTTAGGCTTGCAAACTTTCCTTGGTTTTTCTTTTTGGTGGGGTTCATTTTCTTTCACTTTTTTTACCATCTTATTCTTTTTACCCTTTGATTTTTCTTTTAGGGTATACCCTCTTTACATTTTTTAAATTTTTTGATTTTTTGACAATATGGAAAACCTTTGCAACAAGGAAAGGTATGAACATATTACATAGCTCATCAAGTCAATCATGAAATATGACACCTATTGGTATAGGAGCATAACACTGGCTCCACTTGGGGATGGCTTTTCCTGGTGGAAAGTCAAGAACAACAGGTCAGATGGCCTCCGAATGATTTTGGCTAAACTATGGAATCTTCTTCTGCTTGTTGCTTTATTGTATGTATGACAGTGACACTTCTGAAGCTTAGGGCCTTCTCTTCGGGCTTCAACTCCAACAAGTTACTATCCAATCAACACCAAACCTTTATTCTTCCTACTTGAATCCCACTTGAGCACCTTGTAACTTAGGTAGGAATCTTCAGTCTTGGTCTTTTTATCAAAAATATTTTTAACCTTTTCTTGCACAACTTGAGATCTGACCTAAAACTAAAAGGTGCTGCAACCTTCAAACCAAATTATTAAATCATCAATATCTTAGGGTCTTTTGATTGGATTCAAATCTTTAAGGATTTATTCCATAATCTACTGAATACTAAATCCAATCAAACTGAAATCCTACCTACTTACTCTAATCAGCTTTCTAACTGTTGGTTAGGTAAAATGAAACAACCAATGCAACCACTCAAGTATCACATATATTGGTGACTTTTGTTGCTTGTGCTTGTTGGTGGTTAAAACTGAGATCTTAAAATCAAATATAGCTTTGTTAACCTTTGAGAAGATAAGGAAATTCTCGATTTCCTTTGTTGACTCTAGAAACTGTACAAAAGGATCTTGTAAAATATATACACTATTCTTGAGCTGATTCAAACAACTATGTAATTGTTCTGGATAGCCTCCATGCCATGAAACTAAAATGTCACTTTTATCTTTATCACCCTGCATGTTTTCAACTGATCTTTGTGATGATATTTCTACTGATTGTAATGTTTGTCCAATGAAACCATTATCATCTTGATTTTGACTTTCATAGTTTGTTAATGGAGAAAAATTCTGATTGCATTCATCATTCAACCTATCAGCTATTGGATCATAAAGAACTTGGAAGGATTGCTGCAAATTATTACATATATGTTCAAATGGAACTTCATAGATTTCTACAAGATGCTCCTCTTTTTCTTTAAAAATTTTATACCACATTTCCTTTAAAAATTGAAATGATTAAAAACAAAGAGACAGGGAATCATCTTGGATCATTTGATCATATGTTCTAGCTTCCAAGTCTTCTTCTACAACTTGACATTCAATGGCATTTTGGGGCTGCAAATCTAGATATGAGAAGTCTTGAACAAAGATTTTATTGCCCTCTAGATAGTTAATATCAAGACTTGTTGACATTTGATTTCTAATTGCATGATAGTTATCTCTGATAAACTGAAATGAATCAAAACAAAATGGTAAAGTTCCTTCACTGATTTCAAAATTTTCTGAACTTTCCTCCTCATTCTCATCGCTGAAATGAACAAGTTGATCACTATTTTCAAGCTGCTGAACCTGAACTTCCTTATTCCTCAAATTAGCTTCTGATTGCTCTGTAAGGTTACTTTGGATTTGAAAAACATAATTATCGTCATACTGATCATATTTGGGCAAATCATCAAAACAAGTAATGTCATCAAACATACACATTAGATCAGGAGATTGCTCCTCCACATATTGCTCTATGAATCTATCTTCTGGTCTATGGTAGATTGAGTTGGTGGGAATTTGTTCATGAATATCAACATCTTCCTTTTGTGAAACAAATATGTCATGGTTATTTTGAAAAAAACATTCAACTTTCATTGTGATCTTATGAATCATTTCCTCTGTTTTCTTTATCAAAATGTCGATTTTTTCCTCTTTTTCTACTTCCAACTTTTCTCTTCTAATTTTCAGACTAACTTCTACATCTACTGCCATGTTTTGCATCGGTTCCATTTTTTAGGGGTTTCTTTCTCTTAGATGAAATTCTATCTCTGAATCAAATGCTCTTGGGTAATGCAAAAGAGTTGAATTAGGGGGAGGTCTTATATTTAATGGTATTGAATAATAGGCTTGATTAAATCTATCTGAAAATTGTTGTATTGTTTCATCTGGTTGTCTTTTTAACTGATTATATTCTTCTATGATTATGAGAAAATTGACTTTGATTATCCATCTATCAAGGAAGAGTTTGAGAAACTGCTTGAGATTTGAGATGCTTGCCTCAGGCAGGGTTTTGAACCAACTCTTGACTTTGTCTTGCAAAGAAAGAGCAAAAAGCCTAATACTGACATCCTCTTCATCTACTTCAAATAAGTTAAGATAATCCTCAAAAGCTTGAATATGTTTTTGGGCAGTGATACCATTCTCTCCATCAAACCTAGGGAGATACTTTGGATAATCGTTAGGGAAAGCATGGAGTGTAGGAGGTAAAATGAGTGGTTTATATCTATCAGGAACTTTGTGAGGTACTAGAATATGTACAGGGATTGTATGATTAGTCTTAATTTTTTTATTCTCCTTAATTGGAAAATGATCTTCATAAGAATTAGAAGGCTCTTGCTCAAATGTGTAAGGAGATTTTATATCTACATTTTTGAAAGGAAAATAATAAAACTTTAATCTAAAATCATCTCTAAAAAACAATATACATTGAAAAACTTTATCAATGAGAAAGAACATAATGTCTTGGATAACAATCCAAGTTAAAAGCTTGATCTTTTCACATAGTTCTTTCAGGTTCATTTCTCTAGTGGACTCTTGATTGTGAAATTGATTTGGAGTCACCAGGTGGATGATTTTAACCTTTGTGTGTCTGTTCCCTATCCACCATCATAGATCAGATCTAAACCTGTAAAACAATTCTGAAGACAAAGTTAGTTCTCCAGGAAACCAAATTTTGAGTATTTTATGATTATTTTGCTTTTTTATGAATTTTCAAAACAACTTCTATGATTTCTTTAAGAGGCTTAGATATGAGATTTAAGCTTTCTTAAAGATTTATTTGACAAGAGGAAGTAATCAAGTGTTTGAAACCAGATATTCAATCCATAAACTAGATCGGAGATAGACTGAAGCAGCATTCATTTACTTGTGTAATTACAAATCAAGAGTAGTTCAAAGGCTACCTGGCTAACTTCAGGCTCCGTCTGTAGTTTATAAAGTAAAGAATAGTAACAAAAAAATTATTCAGATCCCCAGTGGAGTCGCCACTATGTTATCACTCAGATTTTCCTTGAGGTTGTTGGAAGAGGAAAGGGGTCCGGAGTAACCACAAACCAACTTTTAGGTACAGAATCTAGCCAATCTGTACCCAGAGAGGGCTCTCTCTTTATGATTTAGCTTGGTTTTGAAAGATAGGCTAGCTGTGAAGTTTAGGAGTTTTGTTTGAGTTTGGGTGGTGAGATTCAATAGCAAAGGGGTGAAACTGAGTAGGTTAGGTGATTGGGCTAATGTAGTCAAATAATATGGCTTTTTTGCACTTGGTTTCTTAACAAAAGATGGTTTCACAGGGCAATATGGTCAAACAGGGAACAAATAACAACTTGGAATAGATGGAATGGGCTTAAAATGGGTGAAGGGCAGTTAAGAATCCTTCAGCATATTTAAAGAGGGAACTTGAACGATTACTACTAAAGAGCAGTTAAGTATTCTTTAATAAATAATCAAAATGAAAGAACTAGAAAACAGGAGCAATCAAGATTTCACTATTTATACTAATTCAGAAGAAAACATGGAGAATAATAACGATTGAAAACAGAGTGCAATCAAGCATATTCTGAATTATTCTTTTTCGTTTATCATTCAGATGTGAAACAGAGATGATATAATAAACAAAGAAAACTTTAAAACATAAGGTATAGAGGACTTATTGATCCGGTGTTTGCTTCAAGAAATCTGTGAAAAGTCCTTTGCTTCAATTCTTTATCCAGCAAGCCATACAAAATTTGGTCCAATAGCACTTTATTCCAAAATAGTCAATATTACAGCAATGTCAAAGAATCCACCCAAAATACTTCAAATGGAGAAGTATTTATACTAATTGTAAACTGAAATATCTTGAAAAATTATCAAGATTAGTTTCACAAATATCTCCAACTGTTTACATTAATAGAACTTTAATAAAGGACATTCCAAACTAATGAATCTATTTGGCACTATATTTATGGATTTATGGTGACAATGAAGACAAAGTGGAATTTGGTAGCAACTCTTAGTTGATGATGAGGCATCCCAGTCACTAACTGCATCCTTCCTTTGTGCATTCTGCCCCAAAAATTATGCAAACTTAGGGTCCAATAATATGCTTGTATATCTCAATCCGTAATAGATATGTAAAACATGAAAGAGGTTTTTGTAGATAGGAATGTTTGTGAGATAAACCTCTCTCATTTTCCCAAAATTCATCTCCAGCTGTTCATAATATTCTCTACAAAAAGATGTCAAAAACAGGACTTTGCACAAAGTGAAAAATAGGCTGTAAAGACATGCACTTATCTCTCTCTTGGTAATACCT
The DNA here is from genome assembly GCA_031772625.1 of Pinus tabuliformis. Lineage (NCBI taxonomy): Eukaryota > Viridiplantae > Streptophyta > Pinopsida > Pinales > Pinaceae > Pinus > Pinus tabuliformis. Next base: position 261,451,855 of record CM062816.1, on the reverse strand, counting down.
GTGTAAAAAGTGAGAGAGGTTTATATAGAAGAGACTGTTAGGAACAAATTTTCTTGAAATACTTCTTGGATTGGCCACAGTAGTTTCTGAAAAACTATGACTTAAACAGAAAATTTCTAAAGAATGTACCATTTCTTCTCTAATTTCATCTTTTAACCCTGAACTTCTTTTGACTGTTTTTCACTTTTACATTGGATAAAAATCATTGTAGCTGGTGAAAGTGTTTACAACTTTGTTTAACCCTTAATGTCTTCATGTTTACTTTTACTGTTTACTTTTTACTTTTACCACTCTATTTTTTCATCTGTCTTCACTTTGACATGAATTTGTATACTCTGTTTTGTAACTGTCTTCCCTGTTGTTTATCTTCATGATAGCTGATTTACTTGACTTGGTATTCAATCTGATACTCTTTAATCCTGATACACTTTGGCTATTTTTTACTGTGTCTTTTACCTTCACTGTATATTTTAGGATTTTACTGTCTATTTCAACAGTAAATCATTTAATTTCCTATTTCCTTTGCTTGTCTTTCAACTGTATGCTTTATCTTCTATCTCTGTTTGAATAGATTTGATAACAATCTTGGAGTAAACATGTCTTATGACTAGTATTAAGACTTCTTATCCAAGGATGTGGTCTTCTGATCACCTGTAAAACAAAACAAATTGTTAAGAAAGCATTGGTTCGCATCGGAGGTCGAAAAGGTTTCATTTGAGCTTGAGAGGTCTGTGGAGTGAGTCCAGAATGATTTTCGGGAGGTAAACCATGCTTGAATCGGTTAACAGAGGCTTCAGGTGGTGCAGATGGATTACATAGGGTTTTACTGCACAATCAGGTGCAAACGAACAAAACTGGGGTTTTTGTGTTTAAACAGGTAAACGGTTGATATTGGCAGGTAAGCTTTGAATGAACAATGGACAGATGGCGTCAACTTGATGATGTGATGTTTTGTCGTTTATGGGAGGCGGTAAGCGGGTTTCATCACACCGCTCATGGAGGGGGGGCGGTATTCGTGCTTGAGCGAGCGATTCCATAGGATGGGCGACACATGGCATGGGTACTATTCACGAAACCGCTCTCCATTGCATGCTAAATGTCGACCAAAAGGATCGTGCCATATGCATGATGACCGTTGGAACTACAGGAGCCGATTAGACGGTTGTTGGGGAGGTGAAGTGGTGGAAGGTTAACGGACGGCAGGCCCGATATAATTTAAAGGGATTAATCATATCGGGGGTGATGCAATTGGTTATAGAGTTATTAATTAGTCCAAATGACATAATTAATCCTCATTGAATGGTGGCGGGGTCCGGTTCTTAATTAGCTATGGATTAGTTAATTAAGTCCGTTCTATTGTTTGATTTACGGTTATATTTAACCATCGGGGCGGGATATGTAATATTTGGGGTTTTGTATAATAATATAGTACAGGCGTGGGTAATTTTTTTTTATAGGGGAATTATATAATAAAACATTAGTGGTTAATATGACCAAAATGAATGGAACAGTGCTAAGTCTAATGTTTTCTGAAAATGCATTTCATCATACAACACTTATACCTTAGGCTATTGATATACGACGGTTTCATGTAGATAGAATGTTTTTAATTTTCTTAAGAAAAATAGGATTTTACTTGGGAAAAGCTTTATAAAGGGAATGAGTGACTTTATAAAAGGGTGAATATTGATGAAGGGGATTTAAGTGCTTTAGGTATTTCAAATTATTGAGCCAAGGGTCCGGTCCCTCCAAAAGTCAGAGAAATGCTCTGAGTCCCCCTAACTTGTTTATAGGTACCTTTAGTACTTAGGGGAAATTAGTGAATTTTTTAGGATAAATGGAGTAAGGAAGTTAATTAGTTTGACTTTGTCGCCTTGATGTGTTGTCTCCAATGTGAGTTGTGCTTTGTTCAAGTGATGAAAGCAAAAGATTTAAGCATTTAACTTAACCATTCACCACACATTTATTCTGCAACCACCATCTACTTACGCTACCTGCTTTATCCTAGCAGTTTTACTTCTTTATTAGGGTACACTTAAACTGGCAAACCCTTATCACACTTTCTTTTTCTTTTACATGCAGATATCTATCTAAGTCTAGCCTTATTACATCCAAGGGCTCAGCTTAAACTGTTGAGCTCCTTTTATTCACTCTACCTATCTACTTAAGTTGTTTGACTATTCATAAATTGTGGCATAGATGACAAGCTGCACATAATTGTTTATTGTACAAGAGTAAAGTAGTGGCATTTAGGCTTGCACACTTTCCTTGGTTTTTCTTTTTAGTAGAGTTCATTTTCTTTCACTTTTTTGACCATCTTATTTTTTACCCTTTGATTTTTATTTTAGGGTATACCCTCTTTACATTTTTAAAATTTTTTGATTTTTTGACAATATGGAAAACCTTTGCAACAAGGAAAGGTATGAACATATTACATAGCTCATCAAGTCAATTATGAAATATGACACCTATTGGTATAGGAGCACAACACAAACTACCGGGTTGATAAAAGTAAAGTAGGAAGCCCGAAGAGTTGCAGCATTATTGCTGCAATACTAGTGCTCACCACTTTTTTTGGCGCCGTTGCCGGGGAAGCATCAGAGTATTTTGTGATTACTGCTTTTCTTTTATTTTATACTGCAACATTCTGCTAAGTAGTTCATTTCAGCAAACGTAGAGTAGTTGTTTCTTTCAATTTCTGCATTTCCTTGCTTTCATTTCAATTCTGCAATTTCCATTTCAGCAAAAGTAGATTAGTCCTTTCAATTCTGCAATTTTCATTCCAGATTATTCATTTCCTTGCTTTCATTTCAATTCTGCAATTTCCTTTCAGCAAGTTCATTTTAGTAGTTGCAATTTGTTTGTTCAATCAATTTTAGTTTTGCAGGTACAAGCAAAAAAAACAAAAATCACCAAAAAAAATATTTCCTTTCATGCCTCATAGGAATAGAGATAATTCAGGAAAATTCTTACCCAACACCCCCACCACATCACAAAGCCACCCTTCTCTCTTCTTCGGTGGCAGTGATCCAGAAGAACCTTTAGGTGAACAACCAGAGATATTTGAAGAACCTATAGGAAAAGAAGAGGAAGAAACCATCCCTCCTTAGACAATGGTTGAAAAGAGAAATGCTAGGGGGAATGGAGAAAGACAAGAAGGTACCTTTCCCATCTGAGAGACCAATGGGGACACTAAAATGAAGAACATAAGCCCTTCAACCCTACCTCACTTCCATGGATTGACTACGGAAGATCCTGACACCTTTTTGTTTGAGTTTGCTATTATCTGTCGAACCTATGACTATGCAGAAGATGAGCAGAAGTTGAAACTGTTTCCTTCTACCCTCAAGGATGCAGCATTGTACCGGTTCATGGGGTTACCTGGAAATAGCATCACAACTTGGGCTCAGATGCAACAAGCCTTTAATAACAAATATCGGGACTATTGTAGGTCAAAATATACCGAGGAAGAAATCTTCCGAATGACCATGGGAAGTGATGAATTCTTGGAAGATTATGAAGAGAGGTTCCAGCATAGTTATAAAAGGGTCAGGTGCACACTTGACCCTGAATATCTGAAGTTGGTCCTGCTCAGAGGAATTCTGGAAGACCATCTAGACACCCTCCATTTATTGGCTGAGGGAGACATCTGCCAACTACCTTATGAAGACATAAAGACTATTTTTTGAAACCATTCTAGGGAAACCAGAAAGAGAGGTAGGGGGAGTCAATCCACAACCAGTACCTCCTCATCTAGTTCATCCCTTAAAGGTGAACTTGGAAACATTCTGGAAGACTTCAAGAGTGAGATGTTGCAGACTCTTGCCATGCAAATGGATACTTTTCATATCAAAAGGAAACAAGAGGAAGCAGAGAGGGCTTTGGCCATTTTTTGTCCTAGGTGCACCAGAAGGCATCCTAGGAATGAATGCCCATTGAACTCTATAGAAGTTTGTTCAGTCTGTGAAGAAGATCATTCTACAGATAAGTGTCCTTCCTTACCCGGACTTAAATCTATATACCAAGGGGCCAAAGGAGCCACTGAACGAATCTATTTCATGAACCAAAGAAAACCACATGGACCTAGACCTTACCAGCAGGGAATGCAAGTGACTTCCCAGGCATACTACAACCCCAATCAAGCCACTTCCATACCTTATTGGGGTCCCCCTACTCATCCTTCCTAGTCCACACCTCCTCCTTAGTCATACCCATCTCAATATCATGCTCAACTAGCCACTCACTCATTTCACTCCTATGCTCAGCTAGACCCTCAGTGGAATGCATCTCCTCAGGGGTGTAGGCCCTAGTACAACTGTCCTCCCGCTCTTTTGCCTCCACCACCTGCTCAACCTCAACCATTACCTCCTGCTCCACCAAGGCAACCCCAAATTCCTGCTCGACTGAACCTGAACCTGAACAATAGACAGGCTCAGCAAGTATACAATGGGGAACCATCATACCCAACCTATGTCGTGGAGATTCAGGAGATTAACCTGCGATCTGGGAAGGATCTCCCAGACAGCCAGCCTCCCCCTAAGAAGGATGAGGAAGATAAAGAGGAAAGTGAACTGAAAGTGATTCCACCCTTTCTTGAGAGATTATCCGGGACAACCCAGCGTACCCCAGAACAAATTGAACTTCTGGGAGAATTGAAACAACTATGTGTAAATATACCACTTCTCCAAGCCATAAAAGATGTGCCTATATACAACAAGATGATCAAAGAGAAGTGCTTCAGGCATCTAGGCAGGCGCAAGAGAGATGCCCCAACCATCTATGTCATAAGACAACTGTCCGACCTGATGTTTGGGCAAGTAATCTATTCGAAGTATCTACACCCTAGAAGCCCAGTAGTTGATGTCCACATCAATGGCACCATAATCCCCCATACCCTGATTAATCTGGGGGCTGCCATTAATGTGATGACAAAGGAAACCATGCTCAAGCTCCACCTCCAAGGCTCCTTGAGAAATACCACAACAGTACTACAGTTAGCAAACTACTCCACTGTGACCCCTGAAGGGATTATGGAAGATGTGATGGTCTCCATTAATTCTTGGGAGTACCCTGCTGATTTCCTAGTTCTCCAACCGAAGGCAAAGCTCACTGGGTATCCTCTCATCCTAGAAAGACCCTGGTTGGCTACTACAGATGCCTACATCAGTTGTCGAGGCGGGAACATGACAATCAAGAATCAGCATATGTCCAAGGAGCTAATCCTATACCCTCCTACCCAACCTTCACTAGAACATGATCTACCTCTCTGGTTGGAGGAGGAGAATGAGGATGAATTCTATTCTACACCACTGTGTGTAGTAGAAACTACCATAGGGGGACCGCAAACCGAGGATGATATCATTGAAAACTTAATTCAGAATCCACCCCCCAATAGTTTTTCATTGGAAGAGCTAGTGAAAGAAACCTCAGACAATCCTTTAGTTGATCTTTGTATGGTCGACCCGACGTCTCTTTGTATAAAGGCTATAGAGTTCAACCCTGAAAGAACCTTGAAAATCAACTCATCCTTATCCACCTCCCAGGAGAAGGAACTATGTAGCTTATTGAGAAAACATTTAAATGCCTTCGCCTGGAGCTATAAGGAGATGAAAGGAGTGCACCCTTCAGTTTGTACTCATCACATTTACATTAAGGAAGATTGCAAACCAGTCAAGCAGCCTCAAAGGAGGATAAATGCAGCCCTTAAAGACATTGTCAAGGAAGAATTGCAAAAGTTACTGGATGCAGGATTCATCTACCCCATCTCCGACAGTGAATGGGTCTTTCCTTTGGTGTTGGTGGCAAAGAAAAATGGTAAGTGGAGAATCTGTGTTGATTATCAGGAACTAAACAAGGCCACCAAAAAGGACCATTTTCCTTTGCCCTTCACAGATCAAGTGCTAGATGGTCTGGTGCGGAAAAAGTTTTTCTCCTTCCTAGATGGGTTCAGCAGGTACAATCAAATCCAAATCAGCCCAGAAGATCAAGATAAGACCACTTTCACCTGTCCTTGGGGTATCTTTGCATATCGGGTACTTCCTTTTGGTTTGTGCAATGTTCCCTCCACTTTCCAGAGAACAGCACTAAGTATATTTTCTAAACTGGTCCATGGTGCAGTGGAAATATATATGGATGATTTTACCCCTTATGGTTCTAACTTTCAGGAAGCTTTATCTAACCTGGGAAAAGTTTTGGACAAGTGTATTGAAATGAACTTGTCCCTCAGTCTCAAAAAATGTGAATTCTTGATCATTGAAGGGACCATGCTAGGTCATGAAATATCTCAGCAAGGATTGCAGGTGGACCCCAACAAAATAGCCATCATCCAGAGGGCCCCACCTCCTCAAAAGGTGAGAGATGTCCGAATTTTCTTAGGTTTAGCAGGATATTACAGAAGATTCATTAAAGATTTCAGTAAGCTAGCCTCTCCATTGTTTGGTCTTTTGGGAAAATATGTCGAGTTCATATGGACTGACAACTGTCAAGAAGCCCTAGATAACTTGAGAAGTAAACTTATGACTAGTCCAATTTTGAGAGGTCCAAACTGGGCCCTACTATTCCACATTCACACAGATGCCTCAAACAAAGCAATAGGGGCAGCCTTAGGCCAATTTGATGAAAAGTTACCTTATGCCATATACTTTATAAGAAAAAATTTGTCAAAGGAAGAGTTAAACTACATAGTAACCAAGAAGGAACTCCTAGTTGTAGTCCATTCTTTAAATAAATTCAAACATTACATCACAGGCTATCAGACCTTTGTACACACTAATCATGCTACAATTAGGTATTTAATGAACAAACCAGATGTAAATGCTCACATCACTAGGTGGTTGCTTTTAGCAGCAATTTGATTTAACCATTGTTGATAAGCCTGGTAAGGAAAACGTTGTTGCTGACTTTTTGTCTAGAGTAAATCTACTTGCAGGTGAGGAAGGAATGGTGGATGATCAAATGCCATATGAACACCTATTTTCTATCTCAGTACTCTCTCCATGGTTTGCTGATATAGCAAATTACTTGGTTTCAGCACAGTTCCCACCACAACTCTCCTCAAAAGAAAAGAGCAAGATCATGAGGAAAAGAACCCCTTTCACTTGTGTTGGGGGCAATCTCTTCAAACTTGGCCTAGATCATATTTTGAGACAATATGTCAGGGAGGAAGAAGTTTTTGACATTCTTCTAACCTATCGTGATGGGCCTTGTGGAGGCCATTTTGTAGCAAAGAGGATTGCCTTCAAAATTCTACAAGCAAGATACTATTGGCCCACTCTTCATCAAGATGTGAGGAGATATATCAGCCAATGTGATCGGTGCCAAAGGATGGGGAAACCTACTCCAAAGGATGAGATGCTCTTGCAACCTCAAGTGACTTTTGAGCCATTTAAGAAGTGGGGCATGGACTTTGTGGGCCCTATCGACCCTCCTTCAAACCAGAAACAATACATCATTGTGTGCACTGATTATCTGATGAAATGGACAGAGACAAAGGCAATCAAGACAGCAACAGAAGAAAAATTAGCTAAGTTTTTAAGAGAGAATATATTCTATAAGTTCGGGTATCCAAGAGAACTGGTTACAGATCAAGGTAGTCAGTTCACCTCCAATCTAATTGAAGACCTACTCACACATCATAAAATCAAGCACAGGACTTCCACCCCTTACAAGCCACAAGACAATGGATAGGTGGAAGTCACCAACAGAGCTTTAGAGGGAATTTTGACTAAGGTAGTGAGCAGCAGCAGGAAATATTGGGCAGATCGATTGGTTGAGGCCACCTAGGCCTACAACACCACATGGAAAACCACCACTAGATTCACACCCTATGAACTAGTCTATGGGAAGAAGGCTTTGCTATCAATAGAGTTTGAGTACAATACATTAAGGATGGCAGCACAACTTGACCTAGATCTCAGCCATGCACAAAGGGAAAGGCTACTCCAGCTTAATGGATTGGATGAACAAATATTGCAGGCCCTTCTCCACACAAAAGTAATCCAGCTTCAGAGGAAGATATGGCATGACAAAAACATCAAGGAGAAGCAATTCCAAGAAGGAGATTGGGTGCTGCTGTATGACTCAAGGTATAAAGATTTCAAGGGCAAGCTGAGGACAAGATGGTTGGGACCCTACATGGTAGAAAAGTGTAATGACAATGGTTCAGTTCTGATCAGGACCATTGATGAGGAAGCCATCCCCATGCTTGTCAATGGGCATAGGTTGAAAATATACAAGAAACCCCTCTCAAAGCAAGAATTTATTGAAGATCTGAGTAAAACAGTGTTGGCAGTGGAGCAAGTCTCTGCCTCCACTCCGCCCACTCAATAAAAATAATAATAATAATAAGGACTCCAGTGAAAACCTTTATGAGGTGCTTGAGTCCCATCATTAGGCTGAAAACCTCTTTTGAGGCGGCCCAATGATGACAAAAACACAAAAAGAAAAAATGAAGAGAATAAATATCCCTAGGTGAAAACCTCCCTTGGAGGTGCCTAGGGCAGGAAGGTAGGGTGAAAACCTCCTGGAGGTGCCCTAGTTGTCTTTCAGAGAAAAAAGAAAAGAGAAAATTGACTTTTCAAATGCATTGCAGGTTACAGATGGACGACAGGAAGCAAGGCAACATGCCACTAAGCCTATTACACATCGTCTATACTCTTCTCCATCATTTTTGACTTGTTTTCCACCTCTCTGTGTTTTTTCTGAAGACTGTTCATCCTACAGGAGACCCTGTGTGTTCTATAGGAGGCTCCTGTAGAAATCACAGAGAGCCCAAAATAGCTTTCACAAATAGTTTGAGCTGAGGCTTTTTCTTGGAAAGCATGTAGGCCATCCTACAACTATTCACCATCCTAACCATCTGTCCCACACTTGCACCACTTCATTTCCATTGATTTCTTTCCTTCCTGCAGAAAAAACATAGAAACCAGTTTAAAAAAACAAACGGAAATAAAAAAGAACAACACCTCCACAACTCACCTGCAACTTACCAAATCCCTCTCCATTGCCATCAGAATCTTCAGTAGCATCCTCATAGCTCCCATCACAAGCATCAGCTAAAAATTTTAGAGGGAGAAGCAGCTACAGGAAGGATTTCCTGTAGCAGCTGATCCCCTTAAAAATCAAGCTTCGGCAGCAGAATAGCTGCAGCCATAGGTATGAAAAAGATGTCCGAAGAAAGATCCAGCTAGATAGCACCTCTATAAAGCAACTAAGCCACATATCAAGAAGCCACAAGCATATGGCAGCAGGAATACATGTATGCAGCACTAGAGTCTGAGCATGTAGTAGCAACAAAGCGTAGCAGCACTGTAGCATGAATATTTCGACTTGCAGGTAAGTGTCTAAACCCATTCCTATATTGCATCTGTATAATTTGAAACTGCATAAATGAATGGAATGGTTGAATATTAAACTCGAAAGGTGGCCAGTTAACTGGCCACCCTCGTCCAGTTTGACCACGCTCATCCGGTGATCACACTGCACGTGTGTCTAGTCAACTCACGAAAAATCCAAAAAGACAGGTAGTGGTAGATGTTGGACTCCAACGCAAATGATGGAAGTGATTGTGGGAAGAAATCATAAGGTCTCATAATGACTCTGCAGTGGGGACCAACGGTCTGAATAATGGTAACGTACCCTTTCCGCCACCTCACCTCGTCGCCAGAAACCTCTCCAGTAAGCATAAGTACGCTCTCTCGAGCTTATTCACCACCTTTGTTTCCATTTTTATCGTTGTGCCCTCGACTGCAACGAGCCCCCTACCACCTCCATTGCCTTGAAACCATCTCTCTCTTTCATTTGTAGAACTCCTCTGCTTATCGGGTTCTACAGGAACATTATCGGGATCTACAGGAGTAGTAATAGGTCCTACATGAGCCCTTTCTACAGGAGGGCCAATGAGCAGTCTTGCAAAAGAAAAAATGGGATTTTCATTCAAATTCAGGCTTGAAGAGGTAGGCTCAGTGCAAAACCACATTTCATTTTCATATATACAAGGGGTGATGTGATTTTAAGAAAGAATTGAGCCTGAAAGGGAAGAGGAATTGCATTCAAAAGTTCTACCTACTTCTTAAGAAAAAACACAATTTTTATCTATTCTCTGTTTCTAAAGTATTCTCTCCTTCTCCACCCTGGTACTCACATATACGAGGAGAGATTGAATTTTAGGAATAATTAAGCCCAAAAGAAAGAGAAATTACATTAAAAATTCATCTTGTTTCTCAAAGAAAAACACATTTTTTTCCTCTGTTTCCTGGTTTTTGAAAATTGATGTCTCCTTGATGTCTCCTTCTCCACCTAAGGCATTCCAAAGATTCTAAACATAATGACAGGGTGTTTGACGTAGAAGGAACCTCTAAACTTAGCCAGGCTACATGAACACCTCGAGGTAGTAGCCCTTTTTACCAGAGCCAATTGGATGCCATTCTTTGAAAAACTTCGTGGGTATGATGAAGAAGTAACATAGGAGTTTTCCCTGTCCTTGATACCTCACTCAAAAACCCATGCCACTGTTAGTTTTAGTGGTCTCACCATGGAAATCACCCCAAAGTTCATTAGTAGGGTTACTAGTCTCCCACTTGGACTACCCTGGAGCAAGGAGGAAAAACCACTGGGTCAAGTTGCCAAGAAAACCTTCTTCCAGCCAAATGAGCATCTTGTAGAGGACAAAAATGGCATCAGGAGAACAAGCATACCTTACCCTTGGGATGAGGTCAGTTATCAGATTATCAAATACATCTCCTGTGAAGGAAGGTACAACATAGTTTATGGGTACCATTTTAGACTTTTGCATGAGTTAAGATATGGCATGGATCTTCCTGCACCCCAAAAACTCAGTATTCCCTATTTTCTCCTCCAGTCCCTAATAGATTCCAGCATTAAATTGAAGGTAGGAGGTCCAGACAAATTGGCTCACCATGGGCTAATTAAAATTCTAGTGGAAGAGGCCCTCCAACCTTCACAATACCTATAGCCTGGAAGATTTTTGGAAATATGACAAGGGAAGATGATGTAAAAGCCCTCACATATGACCTTAGTCCATCTGAAAGTGAGGGAGAAGAAAAAAAAGGGGAAGATGAGGAGGAAACCAAAAAAGAGGAAGAGACCAAAGCAGAGAAGAAGAAGGAACCTAGAACAAAGGAGAAAAATACTAAAACAGAAAGGAAAAAGACTAAAACAGAAAGGAAAAAGACTAAATCTGAGAAGAACAAGGCTAAAGCAGAGAGGGCAGAAAATAAACAACATGATAAGGAAATTAAAACAGGCATAGAAGAAACAAAACTAGCAAAGTCAGAAAAGACAAAAGAAAAAGAAACAGAGGCAAAGAAGATAGAAGTGTCTCCTGAGACACTAGAAAGGGAAGCAGCAGTTGTTCTTGCTACACTCAACACCCCAGTTAAGCCCAAACAAAAGAGAAAAAAGCAACCATCAATGTATTTCAGGGCTCGAAAAAGTACAAGAATAAAAACAAGGAAGCCACAGCCACCCTCAAAAGAGCCTATCATCATTGAAGATTCTCCTATTGTCAAAGGGGAAGAATCGCCTTCTAAAACCCTCATCACTTATGAAAGAGGCAGCGCTAGATCTTCCACTTGGAAGGAGAGAATAAAACTACAGGACTCAAAAAAAGTCCTACAGGAGGTGCAGACTACTCTACAAGAGACCCTAACAAAGCTACAAGAGACTGAGAAACTTGAGAAAAGGGCAGAAGAGCAAACCAAAGGGAAGGATGAGGTAGCAGAGATACTAGAACCTAACCCCCAACCTAGTTTAGCCTCCTATTACAACCTTCTTGAAGGAGGAAAAATTATTCCACAGAATTTCGCAATCCCACTTTTCTTTGAACTAGAAAAATAAAGGGTAAGGAGCCATAGATGGATGCAGATCACCAAGTCCAAAAAGGTGGAGGACATTGGACACATGGAGAACAAGCTAAGAGAGATGGGTAAGGAATTAAGCACTGTAAGACATAAAAAAACCATCAGAAGATCTCACTTGGAAGTAGAAAATGAAATGTTAAGGAAACAGCTGCAAGAAAGGGAACCACAACTAGCATGCATGGCCAGCTGGGCTATGGAGGCACTACAGTGTAGAAAACTAGCCAAATCATATGGGGTATACCTCAAAGACCAGTGGCTACAGTTCCAGATCAAGACTCTGGCACAGAGAGGCACCATACCTTTTCAAGATTATAGACAGTTCATGGATCTATGTGATCACAGTTTAGCAGAGGACAAGGAAAAGTTGGCAGAGTTTTATTTGCATAACATGGCCCTTACTGATATGAACCTATGGGACCCCAATGCTAGGTTAGGGGACTTGCAGCTGATGGCCATGGCATATTGGATGAGTCATGAGGAGAAAAGGGCCACAAAAATCAAGAAGTTGATAGCAAAAGAACAAAATGAACCCCTGATGATTGGAGTAGAGCCATCAGGCCCTATGGCTCTCATTAGCACACAGCAGCAACTTGTAGCTGATCCTCAAAGTGACCCTAATTACATCAATGATCAGGCCCAAGCTATTGCACATTTTGAGGACATGGAGAGATTCCTTGGAGATCACTGCATTCATGCCTGCATGAGAAGGTGGAACACACTGCCACACAACCTACAGATTAGGGAGTATCACTCCCCAAACAGGATGAAGGAAGCATTGAGGAGAGTGCCACTGTACAAGCACTCTATGAAAAGCTTGAAGGCCCATTAGATTGGCCTCAAGTTGAGTCCCCCACTGCTACTAGGATTGCTATAGGGCACAAAGGAGGAAGAAGAAAGACAACAGTGGGAAGAGGTGGACAGAAAGGAAGGATTCCATGATAGGGAAGAGGATCTCACATCAGAGGAATGGGATGTCAGGGAGACCATTAGGGCCATCAAGGATGAGGAGTTGAACTAGTTGCTCAGAGGATGAGCAACACATTCAGTAGGGGGTGATGATGAGCCCCATAAATGGGTCATTATATGGGCTCATTTTTCCTTTTAACTCAGCTTAATCCACCATTCTCATTATTTTATTGCATGTTTTGATTATGTTTATGCTAATAGAGTGAATAGGGTTAGTCATTATGCCATGAAGTTTGATGTGTGCTTTATGCAAATTTTTGGTTAATTTTGGGACAAAGTCAAAGGATTAATGAGAATTTGGCAGCCAATATTCGAGGAAAACAAGGGAGAGGATTTGTAGGAGGGCGTCCTCCTCATTTATGACTCCCTACCTTGAATCCTCCTTCAAAAAACTAGAAGCACAAGCAACCGCATTGATGCATCAAAGGGGTTGTCGAGCAAGTGAAGAAGAACTGTTGTCTATCTCTAGTCTTGGGAACCAAGCCTCCTTGATTGTAGGAGAGTTGTTGTAGGCTCCAGTTGTATAAATAGGAGGGCTTAGGTTAGGGCCTAGCCCAAGTTTCCCAGCACCTCTTGCTTTGTACTCATATTTTTCTGCTTCAGTTCATGAATTAATTTCTGTTAGATAGATTCATTTTCCCTTGGTTAGAATAGGTTGCTTTTGTTGGTTTACATAGTTGTTTCCATTTCAGTTACTGAAGTAGGTTAAATAGAGATAGGCAAAGATCCAGAAAGGCCATCAATAGAACCTTGATCTCCTTTCCTCCCTTTGGGGCTATGAGCTGAGGTCAAGGTACTCTTGCTACCACTAAAAACACAGTTTTGCTTCCTCCATGCAATTTCTAGTGTTGTAGTTTGATTTAAAAGTTAATGCTCTGCTTCAGATCCATTTTTCCATGTACATTTTTGTTTCTACAATAAATATCTTTCCATGCTTTCCTATTCATATAGCACTGTTCAGCATTTTATTTTTCTAGGTTAGAATTTAGGTTAACATGAGATATAGTTCTATTCTTTTGGTACAACTAGTTCTTTTCTTGATCAGGTTCAATGTTTTGATTTGCAGCTCTCTTGCAGTACATCTCTGCTCATAATAAATCAATAAATCAACCTTCACCATCTCTTTTGCTACATGTTTCATAAGTCATTCACATCCCTTCACAAATCTGCCCTAATTTCTACATTTTCATCATAAGCTTTCCTTTTGTCTCTTGAACAAATCCAACCATAATTTTCTTTCCTAATCATCCTTGATGAGCTTCAAACACCATAACACACCCCTCTAGTCTTCAGCTACCCTTTCCCACCATTTTTTCCACCTTTAAACCCTCTAAAACAGCTCTCAGCATCCTCCTGTAGATCTTCCTGTAGATCCCCTGCAACCTCCTGTAGAATTTCCTGTACGTGGCCTTTTGAAGTCCGATTGAAAGGAAAGCCTCCAGAAGGTTTCCAGAGGTCTCCTAGGACCCCTCCACACCTTCCTACACCTCTGCAAATCCCAAAGTCACCCTCCATCACCACCTAATCGCTGCCACATCCATAAACAAATAAATTACATGCATAATAATTTCACATAAAATACACAAAAATCCAAAAAGGATGTTTTTTTCTTATTTCCTTCTAGGAACAGCTTGAATAGGTGTAGTTTACTTCCTTAGTAGGTAATGGCACTCACTTCGTGGATTTTCACCTCTCTTCTTGCAAAAGTAGGGTTAGTCGATAAATTAGGGTTTGCTAGGTTTACCTCGCATTTTAGTCTTCTTTCTCTTTCTACAAGTAGAATAGCCCCTGTAGAGTAAGATTTCCTTTCTTTCATCATAGTTAAATCTTCTTCTGGAATTCATATAAGTTGGCTTGAGCTCCTAGTGATCTTGCGCCAGCTGACCAAGTGACAACCTGCAGTAAGAACTAGTACTTGTGGATATAGCACCATCGCTTCCAAGTTTGTTACGAACTACCGGGTTGATAAAAGTAAAGTAGAAAGCCCCAAGAGTTGCAGTATTATTGCTGCAATATTGGTGCTCACCATCTAGACTAATTAGGACTGGTGCTTTTGTCAATGCTTGTTTAACTTGATCAAATGATTTCCTAGCTTCAATGTTCCATCTGATTTCCGAATCTCTTTTTAGCATATTTATTATGTTTTTGAGAAGTTCTACAATGTTATGGATAAATCTTCTTAGGAATTTTATTCTACCAATAAATGAATGAAGTTCCTTAATGTTTCTAGGATGACTGATTTTCAGAATATCTTGAATCCTTTTGGGATCAATTTTGATACTTTCCTTAGAGATGATATGACCAAGAAGTTTTCCCTCCTCAAGGCCAAACAATGTTTTCTTAGGATTTAATGAAATCCCAAACCTTCTACATTTCTCAAATACTCTTCTCGGATGCAACAAATGTTCTTCATCAATTTTAGAATAAATAGTAGTGTCATCTAGATAGATCACAAAAAACCTGTCAATTTCATAAGCAAAAGCAATATCCATTGCTCTTTGAAATGTGGCTCCAACATTCATTAACCCAAAGAGCATCTTCACATACATGAAGGTACCCCATGGAGTAGTAAAGTTTGTTTTATCTTGATCATGAAGGTGAACTAAAACCTAATTATAACCTAAGAAACCATCTAATAAAGAAATACTAGAAGACCCAACTACCTTCTGTAGAATATGATCCATTTTTTGTAAAGGGTAGTTTTCCTTTAGGGAGACTTTATTAAGGTTCCTAAAATCTATACATAATATGATTTCACCTGTTTTCTTCCTAGTTGGCACAATATTGGAAACCCATTTAGAGTACCTAAGAGGAACTATGATTTTAGAGTCATACATTCTTTTAATTTCTTTCTCAATTAAAGGCATCAAGACTGGATTTATTCTTCGAAGTTTTTGTTTAAATGGTTTTTGATCCTCTTTAATTGGAATTTTGTGTTGTATAATCTTTGTATCATATGTTTTTAGATCTTCATAGCTCCAGGCAAAAACATCACTGAACTCCTTGAATAAAGCAATGTATTTTTGTTTTTCAGTAGTTGGGAGTGATTTAGACAATTTTATGATTTTGGGATCTTTTTCACTGCCTATATTACATTCTTCTACTGTTGCTCCTGTGGGCTCAATATTAGGCTTCTTAGCCACATCATTGAAATCAAATAATTCTTCCAATGGAACTAGACCTCTAGGTAAAACATTATCCTTTAACTGAAGTGTTTCAAACTCTTCTTTTTTTGGATCTATCTCAAGAAATTCTAATTTATTTACAACTTTATCTATGGTTGTATTTACATCTGATTTTTCTAACTACATTTCTAGATTAAAATGTACAACTATTTGATTTTCTAATTCAAATTCCAAATCTATACTATCATCTTGAATTTCATCTTTAGATTGTAGAAAACTTTCAATTCGTTTATCACTGCCAAACACCTGCTAATACTTCATATTATCTAGTACAACTGGTCGATGTTTCACTTCCACTCTATATTCTTGATTAGGGTAAGGCATTTTACAAGAGCTGGCTGAAAAATCCAGACCCTTTGGAATGATATTTTTTTTCTAGGAATTGCAGAAAGGTCATATTCAAGAAAACTCTCTAGAAAATCAAGCACATCATTTCTGTATGCTCTCATTCTAGGGTGTTTAGTTGAATACTCTCCTTTAATTTTTTTTATAATTAACTCAACATCCCCTTCAATGGAGATTCTCTTGGCACCTAATTTTTTCAACAACTGCAATCCTAATATAAGGGCTTCATACTCTATTATGTTATTGGTACATTGAAAATTGAGCTTGTATGAGTGACCCTTGGCATGATTGCTTCCTGTATTTACCACCCACACTCCTACTCTAGAACCATATTTGCTACAAGAGCCATCAAAACTCATGTTCCAAAGAGGTTCAGGAAGAGTGTGTGGTTCTATTGTTTGTGTTTGGTTTGGATCTGTTTTAGGAATATCAATTCCTATTTTGATCACCTGAGTGTTTATGTCTCCATCATTATAAAGAATGAAAGAGTCTAAATCTGAGTGGACAGAATAAAGAGGATAGTTGTGAGGTTTCTCTTGACTACTCACCATGAATTTCATCAATGTTTCCCTATATAATCTTCTTTGCTACCCAAAAACCAGTATGGTGGCAAAGGTCATATCCATTTGTAGGGTTCCTTGTAATTTTTCTCCCTATGAGCATGAAAACAACATGCCATACTTAGGGGGAATATCTACAACCACTATATTCATTACCAGACTTTTGGTCGAGATTTGACCTAAAGTAACATACAAGTCTTTAATGAGACCTAGACATCTTACTTTACTAGAATCAAAGTAATATAGGTCTTTGTAAGGTCTAGTAATATCAAGTCCTAACTTCTCCATAACGACTTTAGGCATTAAATTGTGGGAAGCCCCTAATTCTAACATAACATTATGGAGGATCTTATCAAGAATATGTAGGCTAACATAGAATGGAGGAACACCCTCTTTCTATGGTTTTCCCTCAACTTCTAGCCCAACTGAGAGTTATGGCTAGTCATCATTCAAATTAACAGAATATGTGTTCTCCCCTATGTTTAGAGATTTCATGGCTTGAGGCCTGTACATATTTTTGTTCATTAACTCTGTTAGAGTAATAGGAATTTTCAGTTTTGCTAATTCATTCTCAATGTTAAATGATGTTTGAATCTTAATTAGGTTGGGGAGATCAGATTGCTCTGTAATTTCATTTGATATAGGCTCTTTTCGTTGACTTTTGATTGGGATATCAGTTCGAGTAGTTTTGGAAACATTATCAACTATATTTTTGACAGGAGTTTCTACTTTCTTTTTTCCAGAAATATCAACAGACTTCTTGAGAGAATTATTTTTGGTTTTCATATCATCAATGTTAGAGGATTTTTTAGCAGGATTCTCACATAGTTCTTATTGTTGAGATTATCTGAATTATTTTTACTCCTAATGTTATACTGCCTATGGACTTCCATGATGTAATTTTCAAAACCTTGTTTATATTCATATAATTCCTCATAATCAAGTTTATTTTGAGCTAGGAGGAAAAGTTCTTGCTCCTCTTGAGTGAGAAAAATAGTTTCATCATCATTGATTCTCATCAGATTTATTTGAATTTCATCTAAATATTCAATAATGTTACCCTCGTCATCAGTATAATTTTCCTGAAAAGGAGGTCATACCTACTGGTCTGGACCCTTTTGTTCTCATTTTTTTATGTAGGGAGCATTCCTTTTGAAGTTTTGGTTTCTATTTTGAGGAGCATTTTGGTTTTCTCTCATTTGAACTTGATCATTTAAGTTTACTCTTTGCATCATCTTTTCCACAACCCTCACTAGGTTATTAATATTGTGATCAAAGGTAGAAGTGGAAGGCTCTTCTTTAATGGTAACCCTATGTTCAGATTATATTTTGGCCTTCTTGGCTAAGATGTAGGCTTCAACTTTTATAGCATTAGCTTGCATTTCTTCCAAAGTTGTCGGGTCTCTCTCTCTAAGTTGATATTCCATGTCTACATCAAAACCATTAGGAAAATCAATCAAAGCTAGACGAGGGGAGAGTTTTATGCCTTGAGGAATTGCATTGTAAATAATGTTAAACCGTTCACAATATTCCTCCACAGTTTCATTTGGATTTGTTTTTAGTATTTTGTATTTATTCAGTAGTTGGAGTGGATTTTTCTTGATCTCCCATCTATCTAAGAAAGTTTGATGGAATGCATCAAGGTTGTCTATACTTCCTGCAGGTAAACTCCTAAACCATTTCTTGACATCACCTCCTAAACTTTGAGCAAACTATCTCATTTTTACATCAGCTTCATCTACTTCTTGAAGGTCAAAAACATCATTCATTCTATCCACATGTTGTTGAGCAGTATGAGAACTAGTGTTATCAAAGGTCATAATTTTAGATTGGTAATATCTAGGCATAGAATTTAGCTAGCCTGGTAACACCAAAGGTGCATACCTATCTGCCATAACTAGTCTGGAAGATTGACTGAAAGATGGACCCGTGGTAGGTGTAGTTGTGGTAACTACAAGGATAGTAGGAATAATAGTCTGAGATATTATAGGTGAAAAAATAGAGACTATAGAATGAGTAGGACTAGGGCGTTGTAGATGAATAGACTAGGAAGATTGGGTGGACAAAGAGGCTGTTGCAACTGTTAAAGCAGAAAATTTAACAAATTGTTGAATATAAGCTTCTTCAATAGCTTGGTCCAAAACTGAAACTAGACCTTGTAATTTATCAAATTGTTGTAGGGATCCAATATTAGGATCTATTTTAATAGGTTGGGTTTGGGGTATATACGGTTGCAATATGGTTTTATCAATAACAGTCTAATCTATGAAAGTCTCAGATTTTGATATAAGCAAACTATGATGGAAAAGCAAATCAAAATCTATATCTTGAATAATTTCAAATTTCTCTGGAAGAGAATTATACCTAGACAAAGGGCTATTCTCAGGAAGAGAATTGAACCTAGACAAAGGACTATTACTACCCTAACTTTCTGTAAGACTTTTCTTTCTCACCAATTTCTCTGGATTATCTACAAATTCAGCAGGGTTGGGATCAGGGTGAGCTCTAGTGAAAATTATTTTGGGAGCTAGGTCTATTAAAATTCATCACACAACTCAATAAAATCAAAATTAATGACACACTCAAATATATACAAGATAACAACCTCAAATCATGTATTTCATTATGATATATAAGCTGTAATTTATAGAAATATTGATTCAATACTAGGGACTAATGATTTTTTAATCTAAAAAGTTTTCGTCCCCAGTATTGGCACCACTATGTTGTCATTCTGTATTTTTGAGGTTGAGGGAGTAAACACATAGGACAACATCAAAACCACTTTGGAAGCTAGGATCTAGCCCTGCCAACTTCAGAGAGGGATCTCTCTGTAAAATTTAGCTATATTTTATGTAAATTTTAGGCTAGTTATGACTATACTGATTTGTTTTGATGGAATGGTTTGGTTGAGTTATTGGCTATAATTCCATTGGGCTATGGAGTCTAAAGATTTAACTAGATTTGGCATCAAATTTTAGAGGAGTTTCACAGGGCAAGCTAGGTTGCACTATTTGGATCTTTCAGAATATTAAATGGATTGTGAAATAGCATAAATGTAAGATTCAATAGAAATTAAGGAGCAATTAAGAATTCCTTAATTTGACTTCAGCAGAAAACATGAAAATTACTAACAGCCAGAATAGGGTGCTCTAAATAACAAATCCTATTCATCACAGTTTTTGTTAAGTAATTGAGATTTTCAGAATAATAGAGAGAGAAAAACAATGTTTAAACAAATAAACTGAAGAAACACATCACCATTTGGTACACCACATGAATCTTGTGAAAGGTCCCTGTATTATTGATGCTCCAGTACTTTGAAAATTTACAATATGCAGAGGAAATTACATTCAAAAATCAACCCTTAATACTTCAAACAGTGAAGTATTTATACTAATAATTACAAAATCGTTGTCAAAACTGACAGTGTATTATTAGCCTAATTCTAAACAATAATATTTATCTCTGGTAGAAAAATAGGCCACATAGATAGCTGCATGGAAAGGTGGCTCTGCTTTGGTGGGTTCAGTTGTTGAATCAACCCGAAATGGTGCTTCGTTGATGTGGTTGTTGTTATGTTGGTTGTTATGCTAGCCACTTGTCTTTACTGCATCCTAATTATTCGTTAATCCAGTAAATCGCCAAGTTCTTCCCATCTCTTTTCATTGGGTATGGTTAATTTAATTACCCTCCAGCAAATTTCATCAACCTCTATGTATTTTGCAAAAGTTGGATTCATTGTAAAAACATGTTTTACCTCATTCGGTATGTAGAATTCATTTGCCATGGTTTCTAAAAATTCTCTTGTTTTCATACTTCCCTTTATCCCACTGAACTTGACACTGCGTTTAGCCATTTCATTCATTTCAAAACATAGTCTTCCTGAGTGATTAATTTATCATTAATTACATATATGTTGGGAAACCCTTTCTAGATTAATGCTTCAATTCTGTTGCAGAACCTGTTTACTCCCAGCTCTAATGTTTCACATCTTTCCTCCAATTGATCAATGAGGTTCCTTTTAGTAAGGAATTTCTTGACTTCCAAAATAATGGCAGTCCTGTCACTAATTCCTAATTTTTCAAGTTCATATTTAGTATTAGAATTTAGGAATATGATAATGTTGGAGGCTTCTATGGGCATCTCTCCAAGATTTTCCCTTACCTGAACAATGGTTTCTATGGTGTTTTCTATCAATTATTTTTGTTCAAAGATGATCTGGATAGATGGCCAAATATCATTCATAGAATCCAGAATACCCATCCAAATGGTTTCCTTGGCTTAGGCCAAGGTCTGACCAATTGAGGCATCTTTTTCTACCTTCTGCAACTTCTCCAACATTCTCTGTGATTTATGCACTTCAGTAAGACGAGAAACTTCAACTTTGGCTTTCTGTACTTCTAGAGTTTTTAGTTGTTCCTGCAAAGTCTTGATCTTTTCTAACTAGATTAACATGTTCTCTAGTGTCTTTGTCACTAGTTCACCACTTGCAGTAAGAGTGGAAGAACTAGCTGCAGTGGTTGTTCCTTTTGCTGGAAGCTGAGAAATGGGTTTGGCATCTAGGGGGACAATGGCCATCCTTTGACTCTGTTGTTTCTCCTTTATCATCTCCTCCATTTCAACCTCCATCTGTCTAATCTGTATGTTCTGCTCTATAATCAGTTTCGTCATGTCAACCTTATGTGCCTCATCTTCTTCAATGTCCTTGGTCAAGGGTTCCTCTATGGATGGAAACCTAAGTTGCTTTCTTAATGCTACAATATCCAAATTCTGCTTCTTGATAATCTCCTCTGCAACATTAACATCTTTAGGGTCATATCCTATCTTTACCATCAAATCTTCCAAATATTTTATCCTCTTATCCTTTGCTAAGGAGGATACATTTTCCATTTTCAACTAAGACTGAATATTGGCAAATGAAACCTGCAACTTGGACAATGACATAGCAGTGTTAGTTAAGGTAGAAGAAATCATCTCACCAGTCTGCTTATGCATCTCCATTTGATCAATGGGATGGATTTCTTTAGTTCTGAACTCAAATGAAGTGATCTTGTAGTCTCTTGATGTTTTTGGATGTGGAGTTTGGGCCTCAAGAAAGGCCATCTTCATCTTTCCATGCTTTGTGTCAAAAACTGATAACAATTTGCTTTGGGAGCTGGAGGTCTGCTTCCAAAACTGATTATAAGTATTGTTTTTAAGAATCTCATTCTTAAGCTTAATCTCTCTGTATCTATCAAAAACAGTTTTCCTTTTCTCTCCTTTGACATTCTATGAATCTAGTTATGTTTCCTTCTAACCCTATGATGATGAAGGTCAAGTAGAAGATGTTACAAATTTGTTGCTTGCAGGTGGTGAGTCTGCAATTATGATGGTAGCCTTCTCTTCTATATCTTTGTCTAGATCTGTCCTAGGAGTCAAATTTTCCCTTTTCCTGTAACTGATCCAAAATTCTTTGCCCTTACTTCTTGTCGTTGATGATGCTCCCTTCTCTCTTTGTCTTTTACTTGTTTTCTCCTGAGGAGTGGGAGTCTGTAAACTAGAAGTAGAAAAGAGTTGTTCTTCAGCTTCCTACAAGGTATTCTCTGTTCATTCCAACTAATTTGCATACTTTTCTATCTCAGGCCTTGAGGTATGGATTTAGGTTGTAGTTTTACTTTCTACTCTGAGCTTTGAAATAATACCCCAAAGGGCATAGGACCATGTAAAACTTAGGCTGAACTTCATATCTTTAAGTATTTTGTTTGCTTCTTCACCTGTTGTCCTGGTATTGCATATAAATGGGCCCACCTATGTCTTTATGTGAAATTGTGATTTCTTCTTAGCCACTACAAAATGAATGTCATCACAATTTAACATTTTTCTGATGTATTCCAGGGAAAAAATCCTCATGGGGAGGTATTTAGGGAGTTTGTATGGTGCCAATTCGCATCCATAAACCCCGATTTCTATGTACTTTTGGTACAAATACCAATCTCCAGTCTTGGCTTGATCCATTAGATGTAAAATTCTTTTAATATCTTCATTTATTCTAGGTTGTATTGAGATGTTTAGGATGTTCATTGTAGGGTGAAAAAACTCTTCAATAAACTACTTGTAAGAAAATTATTGTTGTTCTTTCATGACCAATGAAGTCCAAAATATCACTGGCTATTGATTTACTTCATCATATAGCTTTTGCATTGCAAAATTGAACTTGTTTTCTTGATAGTAAAGGAACATGTAAATTAAAATGGAAGTGTAATTAAACACCTGCTCTATGGGAAATTTCAGAAATTGTTCATGAATGCTATCAGCCAAGAATTGACTGAAATTGAATACAATGGATGGTTTACTGTCTGTGGAAAATATGGAGAGGAAACCTAAAATGGGTTCATCTACCCACTGATCAGAATAATATCCCAAAATATAGGAAATTATGGATATAATTTGTTTAGCTTGATCAGGGAAGATAAAGGAAGGGTGTGGAGGATTCTTCTTAGGTAACTGGGCATTTTCAGTGAAGAAGATCTCAAAGATTTTGTCTCTTGTTGTAAACTCCAACTTCTGATAAAGCTGGGTAAGGGCTTGTAAGGAGAAAGGGGCACTATTTTCCATAAGGGGAGCTAGCATCATTTGATTTATAGACTGGGTAGTAATGGTAAAGAGGATGTCACCGGATGGGGCCATGATAGCGTTTTGGGCAGGGACATCATAGGCCTCACATTTTCTGGTGAATTCAAGGGCTTGGAAGGTCAGAGGGAAGATATAATGGGGAAGATTGGACTCCTAGAGCCCAATTTCATCAGTTTTATCTGCATGCTTGTCTTCCAACCAACAATATAACTCTAAAAACTCACAATCACACTAGGTTTCACTAATCCGATAATCCCTTTTAGCTAGAGGAATGTGATCTAAATCTATGGAGGGAGGGACTAATGGATTGACAGTTTTATCCTAGGTTTTGCTCTTTGGAGGCATGACTGTATTAGTGAAAAATAACATAAATTGACAGGAGACCTTACCAAGAAAACAATTTAAGTTGAATGAATTGGCAGGGGAAAAGAAACAGAATGCTAACAATCTCGATTCAGTTCAGGTCAAGGAAATACTTTAAAAATAGTC
This sequence comes from Pinus tabuliformis, assembly GCA_031772625.1. Lineage (NCBI taxonomy): Eukaryota > Viridiplantae > Streptophyta > Pinopsida > Pinales > Pinaceae > Pinus > Pinus tabuliformis. The sequence goes on along the minus strand of CM062816.1, from coordinate 261,427,816 downwards.
GTTGTGTAAAAGTTGTGAATTACAGAGAAAGAGTAGTAAAGAGGAGGAAAGTGATGGTTTTAGAATGTTTTTAAAGGAAGAGAATGGTGAAATCCATTGGATGTGGCACGGGACCATTAAGTTTGAACAGTTACCAAAGAATTGTGAATTCAATGTCGAACGATTATTTTTGTCGGGGGAACATTTAATTGGATAACAACTAGGTGACGTGGCAGGAGGTGAGTGGAAGAGGTGTCATGCTGGGGACGTGGTAAAGCGGGGGAGGGGAAGGCAGTTTCGGAGGGGGTATAAGGTGGTAAGCAGTATCGGCCAGGGGGGATGCAAAACACGGAAAGGGCCCCAGGTAGGGATGGGGCACAACAGAAGAAACAACATTTTCAGACCCCCCCCCCTCTAGCAATAAAGGTAGGATGGAGAGGGGGGTCCGAAAGAAGATATGGACCGTTGATTGTGAGGGGGAAAGGATCCCGACGCTCTAACAACAATCCCATTTAACCAAATACGACAACACAAATTTGTCTATATGCACATTTTATACTTTGCCTTCGAACTTAGGATAAAGATGATGTACGAAATATATGTGAAACACTTTATCCTATAGCACATGTTTTTCCTTTTTACAATGTCCTTAAACTTAGGATAAAAAGGTGTATAAGAATACTTATAAAACCAACTATTTTACCTACCCTTAACTAAACTAATATTTTATTTTTCTAAAGGGTGCACTTAGACTAGCAAACCCACATTATTTTCTTTTATAAAAATTGAAAATCTAACTAAATCCTATCCCTTATTTCTCCTATTGATTCAGATTAAACAGTTGAGTCAATGTCATTTTCTACCTAACTACTGATTTACCAAGATTAAATTGTTTGGAAAATCTTTATTCTCTAACCTAAATTATATAAATTTAAACATGTTTAACCATTATTACACTGTATGATTAAACCAATAAATAGTCATTGTGGTATTTTGAAAAAGTTTCACACAACCTTTATTTAACAATGATGAAGAAAACTATCTACCAGTAGTAGCATTTGGACTTGCAACACTTTTAGTATTATTTCTTTTTTGTTTTTTTCCTTCTTTTAGTTGGGGTTCAATCTTTTCTTCTTTTTCAATATTTTTTGTTTTTCCTCTTTTTTATTTATACCCTCTTTTCATTTTTTAATTCTATTTTTTTTTTTTTTTAATTTGGAAATAATTTGGAGATTGACAATTATTTAAAATATAAGAGTCCTGAGAAAAAATACTCAATCACCTTGAGATCCTATAAATTATAGGACCCCCTAACACAGTACATGATCCAGGTGGATGTTGGTGGCCACCGACCTATCCCACATGGACCCCCACAACTGTCTCTTTCATTTTTCAGTTTTTGTAATTGTAGCACAATTTACTATTTTTAGCAGGTTTTTGGGTCCTGAACTTCCAAAGCCATTTTGAGGCCCTAAACGATGTTTTTTGGGAAATATAGGAGCAACATGGGTCTAAGAACTAATTTTTCTTTTCCAAAAGTTGTAGTGCTCAAATAGATCTTTCTAATGAGCTCTTGTACACGTCAAACGTCAAAGGGAAGTACTTCTCCTTGATGTACCAACTTACCCAAAATGAGGCCCACAATTTGGCATTTCATCTTCTAGGGTTAGGTTTTGGGATGTTAAGGGTTTTCCATTATTTCTCAACAATAAAAAACCCTTCGAGCCTCATTGTAACACAGTTCAGAGGCATGTAGCTACCACATCTCTTCTCAGAGATAAGCTACCATCACTCTAACTGGTTTATTTCCATTTCTGTTTGCAAGCATATTTCAGTATTTTACATCAATGAAATGAAGTATTATTTCCACTGCATCTATGTGTTTGTGGTTATTTTTGAAATTTGTTGCATTCCTATCTAAATCTAGACCAGTGGTATCAGAGAATTCTATTTTTTCTCTGTTTTTCTTTGCATGTCCCCAACGAGGTCGGGATATAAGAAGTTAGGGCTTGAACTGGTCGAACCTTTGCAAGACCAACCTCGCAAATCCTGATGGCCTCCCATGGCAGATGAAAAGAAAGACATTGGGGCAGTAGATCTTATCAAAATCTTGCTCGAAGAAGCCCTCAAGTGACAAAGGAACGCGATGATGGACATCTTTGCGCAGATCCTTCAGCGGCTACCCAGAGGTGACGCATCGGCTTCCAACAGCTACTCTGGAAATGCCACACTCCTTAAGGTGCAAATTAATTTTGAAATACCCATCTTTGAGGGTCAGATAAACGCAGATGTCATAGATAAATGGTTAAATCTGCTAGAAGGGTATTTTTCTGTTCATGAATTTTTGAGTCGGGAAAATATTGTTTTCGCTCTTCTTAAACCAAACCCCCATGTCAAGGACTAGTGGGAAACCTACTGCGAGTAGAAGGATGAAAGCATGAGCTCACTATTTTTAGCCATACCCACTTGGAATTCATTCTGAGATGCCATCAAGGAGAAGTACTACCCTGTCAAAAGCTATGAGGACAAACACATTAAGTGGACCACGCTGTGGCAGGTAAGGGACCAAGATGTGCCAGAGTTCACAAACATTTTTCATACCATTCACACGCAGTTGGGTATCAAGGATTCTAAGCTGCATTTGGTACTCAAATACCGCGACTGCCTACATAGGTACATCCAGATAGAGATGGAGTTCCTGAATATATCCTCACTCGACATGGCGTACCGATACACTGTCAAAATTGAGCAGAAGTTCAAACAGAAGAAGTGAGACTTTGGATCTGCAAATCTGAAGACCAAAGGACAAAGCCAAGGCAGGGTGACCCAAGACAATCCGTCGAAGTGGCAAGAAAAGAACAACACCATGAAGTCAAAGAAGGACACAGGAAAGTGGAGTGAGTTCCATAAGAGCCGCACTCAAAGCACAAGTGAGTGTTGGACCAACCAATTGCTAGTGGTTGAGTTGAAGGCTTCAGAATCAGATGCATGTTTCAACCCTGAGTCAGAACCCAACAAGGGGAATGGCAAAGGAAAGCAGATCATTGATGTGAAGCCCAGCGCCACTGTTGCCACCGCCAAGATCCAGAAGAATGAGCCCGAAGATCCAGAGGAGGGGAGCATCTTTTCCACTCATAGATGTGGGTGAAGGGTTCACCATTGCAATTCATTGTTGATAGTGGGAGCCAAAAGAACCTCATTTCAGCGGAGGTCGTGAAGCGGTTGGGCCTACCGTCTACACCACACTTGCAGTCGTACAGTATTGGGCTGCTTCACCAAGGACGAGATCTCTGAGTTTTCCAGTAGTGTTGCCTTCCTTACAGCATCAAACCCTTCACAGACAAGGTATTGTGTGATGTTACACCTTTGGATGTTTGTGATGTACTATTAGGCTAGCCATACTTGCGGAAGCGACATGGTGTGTATGAGTCAAGGCCTCGTGCTGTCATTATTTCTTTGTGTAATTCATTATACAGGATACCGGAGGTAGCCCCACCTACCGCCACCTCTTTGATCACTTCCAAGAAAGGCAACAAGCTCATCTCCCAAACTAGAAAATTCATTTTCTGTCTGGTTCGCTCCCAAAGTAAGGGGAAGATCGTCACCACATCCACGACCCCTGCGAAGGGTTCCTCCACGCAGCAATAGCAGCAAAGGGATATGGTCATGATACAATACAGGAATAAATTCTCCTCACCCACAAGGGTACCACACAAGCTTCAGGTGGGCAATAAAGTCTGGTTGCATCTGTAGAAAGAATGCCTTACAAGAGCCCAACAGAAGCTCCGACCATGCCGACATGGTCCTTACACCATTACCAAGGCTGTGGGAAATAATTCTTTGGAGCACAAAATTCCTCCATTCCTTCACCTGCACCAAGTTTTCAATGTGTACCACCCTCGACCATGCTTCCCACCATTACTGGACACATCTGAGATTGCAGAACAGCTCACTAGGGACCAAGTTCAGCAGATGAAGGAACTCAACGCAATGGGGACCATTGCTTCCTAAGGGGGGAGGAATGATCCAGATGGATGTTGGTGGCCACCCACCTATCCCACTTGGACCCCCACAACTATCTCTTTCAGCTTTTCAGTTTCCGTAATTGTAGCACAATTTACTATTTTTAGCAGTTTTTCGAATCCTGAACTTCTAGAGCCGTTTTGAGGCCCTAAACGACATTTTTTGGGAAATATGGGAGCAACGTGGGTCCATGGATTGATGTTTCTCTTCCAAAACTTATAGTGCTCAGATAGATCTTTCTAACGAGCTCTTGTACGTGTTAAACAAAGATCAGGTGTCAAAGTTATGACCCCGACAAGTTGATGTACCAACTTACCCAAAACGGGGCCCACAATTTGGCGTTTCATCTTCTAGGGTTAGGTTTTGGGATGTCAAGGGTTTTAAATTGTTTCTCAACAATAAATAGGCCTTCGAGCATCATTGTAACACAGTTTAGAGGCATGTAGCCACCACATCTCTTCTCAGAGATAAGCTACCATTGCCCTAGCTGGTTTATTTCCATTTTTGTTTGTAAGCATATTTCAATATTTTACATTAATGAAATGAAATATTATTTCCACTGCATCTCTGTGTTTATGGTTATTTCTGTAATTTGTTGCGTTCCTGTCTAAATCTGGATCAGTTGTATCAGAGTGGTCTGCTTTTTCTCTATTTTTCTTTGCATGTCCCCAACGAGGTCGAGATATAAGGAGTTAGGGATTGAACTGGTTGAACCTTTGCAAGACCAGCCTCGAAAATCCCGATGGCCTCCCATGGCGAATGAAAATAAAGACAAGGGGGCAGGAGATCCTATAAAAATCTTGCTCGAAGAAGCCCTCAACTGACAAAGGAACGCGATGATGGACAACTTTGCGCAGATCCTTCAGTGGCTACCCAAAGGTGACGCATCGGCTTCCAACAGCTACTCTGTAAACACCACACCCTTTAAGGTACAAGTTAATTTTGAAATCCCCATCTTCGAGGGTTAGATAGATGCAGATGCCGTAGATAAATGGTTAAATCTACTAGAAGGGTATTTTTCTGTTCATGAATTTTCGAGTCAGGAAAAGATTGTTTTCACTCTTCTCAAAGTAGCCATCCACGTCAAGGACTGGTGGGAAACCTACTGCAACCAGAAGGATGAAAGCACGGGCTCACTATTTTCAACCGAACCCACTTGAAATTCATTCGAAGATGCCATCAAGGAGCAGTACTACCATGTCAAAATCTATGAGGACAAATACATAAAGTGGACCATGCTGCGACAGGGAAGGGAGCAAGATGTGCCGGAGTTCACAAATTTTTCATACCCTTCGCACACAGTTGGGTATCAAGGATTCTGAGCTGCATTTGGTACTCAAATACCACGGCTGCCTACACATGTACATCCAGGAAGAGATGGAGTTCCTGAACATCTCCTTGCTCAGCACAGTGTAACGATACGCTGTTAAAATCGAGTAGAAGTTCGAACAGAAGAAGTGAGACTTTGGATTTGTAAATCTGAAGACCAGAGGACAAAGCCAAGGTGGGGTGACCCAAGACAACCCATCGAATCCACAAGAAAATAGCAACACCATGAAGTTGAAGGACACAGGAAAGTGGTGTGAGTTCCATAAGAGCCCCACTCATAGCACAAGTGAGTGTCGGACCAAGTAGTCAATGGTGGCTGAGTTGAAGGCTTCAGAATTAGATGCATGTTTCGACCCTGAGTCAGAACTCAACAAGCAGAATGGCTAAGGGAAGTAGATTATTGATGCGGAGCCCAGCGCCACTGTTGCCACCGCCAAGATCCAGAAGAATGAGCCCAAAGATCTAGAGGAGGGGGAGTGTCTTTTCCACTCACAGATGTGGGTGAATGGTTCGCCGCTGCAATTCATTTTTGACAGTGGGAGCCAAAAGAACCTAATTTTAGCAGAGGTCGTGAAGTGATTGGTCCTACCGACTACACCACACCCACAACTGTACAGTATCAGGTGGCTTCACCAAGGATGAGATCTCCGAGTTCGCCAGCAGTGCTGCCTTCCTTACAGCATAAAACCCTTCACAGATGAGGTATTGTGTGATGCTACACCTCTAGATGTTTGTGATGTACTATTAGGCCAACCATACTTGTGGAGGTGACATGCAGCGTATGATTCAAGGCCTCGTTTTTTCATTATTTATTTATGTAATTCATTATACAGGATACCGGAGATAGCCCCACCTACCGCCACCTCTTTGATCACTGCCAAGAAAGGCAGCAAGCTTATCTCCTAGACTAGGAAATTCATTTTCTATCTGGTTCACTCCCAAAGTAAGGGGAAGATCGTCACCACATCCATGACCCCCACGAAGGGTTCCTCCACGCAGCAATAGCAGCAAAGGGATACGGTCATGATAGAATATAGGAATAAATTCTCATCACCCATAGGGGTACCACACAAGCTTCAGGTGGGCAACAAAGTCTGGTTGCATCTGCAGGAAGAATGCCTTACAAGAGCCCAACAGAAGCTCCGACCATGCCGACATGGTCCTTACACCATTACGAAGGCTGTGGGAAATAATTCTTTGGAGCACAAAATTCCTCCATTCCTTTGCCTGCACCAAGTGTTCAATGTGTATTGCCCTCGACCATGCTTCCCACCATTACTGGACACATCCGAGATTGTAGAACAGCTCACCAGGGACCAAGTTCAGCAGATGGAGGAACTCAATGTAATGGGGACCATTACTTCCTAAGGGAGGAGGAATGATCCAGGTGGATGTTGGTGGACACCCACCTATCCCACTTGGACCCCCACAACTGTCTCTTTCAATTTTTCAGTTTTCATAATTATAGCACAATTTACTATTTTTAGCAGTTTTTCGGGTCCTAAACTTCTAGAGCCATTTTGAGGCCCTAAACAGCGTTTTTTGGGAAATATGAGAGCAACATGGGTCCATGGACTGATGTTTCTCTTCGCAAAGTTGTAGTGCTTGAATAGATCTTTCTAACGAGCTCTTGTATGCATCAAACTTAGATCGGGTGCCAAAGTTACAACTCCGGGAAGTTGATGTACCAACTTACCCAAAATGGGGCCCACAATTTGGTGTTTCATCTTCTAGGGTTAGGTTTTGGGATGTTAAGGGTTTTCCATTGTTTCTCAACAATAAATAGGCCTTCGAGCCTAATTGTAACACAGTTTAGAGGCATGTAGCCACCACATCTCTTCTCAGAGATAAGCTACCATCGCCTTAGTTGGTTTATTTCCATTTCTGTTTGTAAGCATATTTCAGTATTTTACATTAATGAAATGAAGTATTATTTCCACTGCATCTCTGTGTTTATGGTTATTTTTGTGATTTGTTGCATTCCTGTCTAAATCTGGATCAGTACATGCACTCCATTACATCAAGACATCAAAGGAATGACACATTGTATGATGCACATATAGTGTTGATACCTCTTAAGTTTGTACAAACCCTGGGTTCATAATTAAATTTGGTATCCTTCAGAGTTGCAACATTCTTGTTGCAATACCGAGGCTCCTCACTTTTTGGATCCATTGTCAAGGAGGTGTCAAAGTATGCATTGTTTTCTTCCCTAGTTGATTCATTTCTTTTTACTTTTTCAAAAAAAAAACATATTTTCATTAGGCATATTTCATTTCAAAAATAGAAAAGTGCATTGCATTAATGTCTTCATTCAATCATAAAAACATAAAAAAACTCCAACACCAACCCACCCCCCATTTGATCACGTGCTGCAGTAAGATCCACATCACCATCCACTTTTGCGAGTAGCAGAAGAAGAGATTGTAAATAATTTAGAAGAAATGGATGGAGATGATGACAATGAGGAAGATCCTCTCGGATTTCCCATTCAAGATACTTATGGTAGTGTGCACATGAAGAACATCCTCCATATTTTCTTCTGAAATTTCATGGTCTAAGGTTAGAGGATCCAGAAACCTTTCTCTTTGAATTTGAAATCCTTTGTAGATCTTATGGTTACTTGTTAAACACTCAAAAATTGTGATTGTTTCCAACAACATTGAAGGATAGAGCTCTTAAATGGTTCATGAGTTTAGGGACTAATTCAATAAAATCATGGAGTAAGATGCAAAAGATATTTCTAGAAAAATATAAAGATCATGATCTTAAAGAAGAAATCTTTAGAATGAATCAAAAATAAGATGAGAGTCTAGAGGATCTAATCGAGAGGTTCATATATAATGTTAAAAGGGAAAAACTACATCATTTAGGATCTGACACACTAAAAACCCTCTTACTTAGAACAATTAGAGATGAGTAGATTGATATTCTTGATCTCATGAGTAGAGGTGATGTATACCAATTATCATTTGAAGAAATTTGTGAAGCATGCAAACACATATTAAGAGGAAGGGCAAGAGTAATTTAATCAGAATCAAGATTAGTAAGTCAAGCTAAACTTGGAAATTTGCTTGATAACTTTAAAACAAAAATTCTTAGCAATCTAAGTGAACAAGTAGAAATGTTAAGAATGCAAAATGAGCAAAAAGAAGATGCCGATATTTGGGTTTTCCATGCAGAATCAAATGATTTTAAATATTTCTCCTCATTACCCATGTTGAAGGAAGTTTACCAAGAGGACAATGGAGCAAATCAATTTCCAATGAAACTATGTTATCTAGCTCCAAGAGGAGCATGGCAACCTATTCAACCTGATATGATGCAAGAGCCTATTCATAATTTCAAGCTAATGCACATCCATCTCAAAGTAATTGTAACGCACCTGTTCCTTGGCAACATTGGCCATCTCAACTGCAAAACCAATCTTGGCAACAAGGTTGGCAAGGAACTTATGGGAGCCATCCACAATATCCTTAATATTTTTCTCAATATCCTCCATACCAAACTCCATGTTATCCCTACCATCGACATCCATCACAGCCACAACCCCAACCACATCCATCTCAAATATCCACTCCCACTCAACTACTTGTACCACCATTTCCAAACCCACACAATGAATTAGCTCAGCTACCATGCTGAGGTACAACACTTCCAAATATCTCCTCTTGATCTCAATGGTATTCATCTCAGCTCAAGAAGAACATTACAAAAAAGAGACAACATTCAAGAAAAGAAGATTCAAAAGAGAAGACCAAAGAATCTTGGGCTGCATTTGATGAAGAGCAGACATGAAAATTAGAGACTGAGAACATCCCCTCATGGTTACCATCAAATCCTCCATGTGTTCAAGAGAACAATTAGCAAAAACAGGAATATTTGAAGGTCATGGAAGAAGAAGACATCCAAGATGGTCCAACTAAGCAAGTGGACAAGGGGCATGACAAATATATTGAAATATGGTTCTAGACAGTCACTAAGTTGCAGCAATACTCTCTTCTTCAATTGGGCTTGATATCATCAAAGTCAAAGAATTATGTCTCTTACATCCAGGTACATGTCAAAGAACACATTTCAAGCCTACACATCAGTTTATCTATCATCTTTATGTGCACTTGGCTTCATTGGAAATATTCCTACACTTGAAAATGAACTTTTTTTTTCAAGGAGAGTAGGATAAGAAAAATAAAAAATAAAAAATAAGAGAAAAACAAAATCTCAAGTGAAAACTCCTTTGAGGCACTTGAGATTGGCTCATTGATTGAAAACCTCCATGAGGCAGTCAATGCATTGGAAAAAAGAGAAAAAGAAAAGATCCTAGGTGAAAACTTTTTTTGAGGCGCCTAAGCAGAACTATTAGTTGAAAACCTCATTGAGGTGTCTATAGGCCTGAAAGGTAAAAAAAAATGAAAAAATAAAAATATTTTCTCCATGTATCTCTCTGATGAATGTAGGTGCTCTCCAACATCTACAACCAACAAAAGCAAGTTGGCACCAAAGAAAAGAAAAAATAGGTCAAAATTCTAGTCAAAGTAAGTCAAACTTGGACTTTCTCCTCCTTTGCTCAGATGCTCTAGAAGGACCAAGGCCATGCAAATCCATCACCTTCATCTATTTCCACCATCCACTCATCATTCCGAAGATTTTACCACTCATTTTCCTTGTTGTCGTAAAATACTACATGAATGCTCTATTTTACTATAGGAAACATAAATACATAGAGTAGAAATTTATTTTTGTCATATATTTAAAACCATGCATCCATTTGCCAAGCTGTTTCAGGTGGAGATGCATATGGATTATGGTAACATGTTCAAGTGATTTTAGCAAATTCCAGTGCCCATTTTTTGAGAAATATGCCTTCATCACCTACACCCATTTTTCAAATTTCTCGATATTTGTGCATCCATTTAAAACGTTGTTTCATGGGGAGATGCATAAGGATGATGGAAACATGCTCATGAATTTTAGGTCAATCCATTCTACCATTTGGGAGATATGGACAAAACATGTATGCTACAAGAGGTTATGGTGAATTACTATAGGAAGATCCTATAGTACTATAGGATCACCAAGAAGAAGCTACAAGAGGCAATATGATTGAAGAAATGGGTAAAAAGGTCATGTATTCTTTAGAGAAGGTTGATATAGGTCCCCCAACACCACTTTCATCACTCATCCACTCCATATAACCAAAATCCATCTTCAAATTCCACTCTTCCTTACATGGAAAAAAATAATTGTCATCAACTTTTCCACCACCTGCACAACTTCTTGATGATTTTAAACATGTCCTTATACCTTTTATGACTTTACATCAATCCCACACGAATCAATGAGGTCTCGAAGAGGAATTAAATTACTGTTATAGGAAGAGGATTCCTCCTACAAGAAGCCTGCATAATTACAATAGATTTCAGCATCAATTATTTTTTCACTCACACAGGAGAAGATCTAGCCACCTTGAGAAACATGAAGCCATTTTTGAATATTGAAAAGGGGGAACACCCTCCTTAGGAAGCATTCCATCCACTCCACTATTAAAAGATTGAACACTTCAAAGAAAATTTCACACAACAACCTTATGAGTCAAAGAATCAACAAGCTATGAAGACCTGTGCAGAAGCAAGCAAAGAAAATTAGCACCTTCAAGGAAGCAGGGATCAATCATCAACTCAGTAGCAGCATGCATACCTATCCAACAACCATTAGGTAGGTACATGTATGAAATATTCTTGACCTCTTATCTTGAGCATATTATAGTTAGAAATTTGTTGTTAATGCATGATAGATGAGGTTTTATAAGCTAAGGACGGGTCAGCAGTCTCGGCCACCTTCAACTAGTTAATTTCAGCTCACTCATTCACTCGTGCAATGTAGAAAAGTCAAATTAGGAAGGGTGATGATTTCAAGGAATGGGGACAACAATTAAAAGAAGAAATTTTTGCAAAGGCCAAGTCACCACAACACTTCAATCCCTCCATCCACATCATATCCACTATCTATCCATCATTCATCCATCCCATTTCATAAGAAAATAATTAATATTTTTCAGGAACAAACCCTACACTCTGCCTCACCCTGAAAATTTCTTGAAAAAACAAATAGAGCATCCTCTCTATTTTCACAAATCTACACTATTCCCTCTGAGCCCTAGCATCATCCTACAAACCATCTACATCATTTTGCATCACTCTGATACAGTTAGAAGACTCTGAAAGAGAAGGAATGGTTGTTATAGGATGACATAATGTTGCTACAAGAAGGAAGAAAGGAAAAAATGGTGCTAAAAACAAAAATGGCAGTACCTAAGAGAGACCTAATCAAAGCAGAGAACTCCAAGGCCATTAAGTAATCATTTAGGAAAAAAGAGAGAAGAAGGCAACAACAGGCAAGAAGGCATTCACCATCAAAACAAAACTCAAACTGTAGTGATGAAAGGAGGATTTCAAAGAGGTCTCTAATCTCTTTATAGCTTTTGTCCAAGGCCTAAAATATGTTATAGAAATGGGAGAATGGCACGAAAGTCAATTTGAGGGCCTACCCTAGGCTCAGACCATCATTTTTGCTCAAAACGGGTTTAAACAATGTTTCCTGTAGTTTTAACATAGTTTCTTGTAGTTTTTATAGGAATTACCACTGGATGTCCTAGATCTCATCTAAAGGAATTTTGAAGGTTTCAAAGGTGTCCAAATGGTGGAACATGGTAGAAGAAGGTTGTAAAAGGATGTGGAATACCTTTCCAAATTGAAAAATATTCAATAACCCATCTTGAATAAAGGGAAGAGGGAAGGCTAATGGTCTCAAGAAACACTGTGATTTTTCTATGCACAAGCAGTTTTGCAAAAATGAGTGAAAATGGAATGAAGGTTTAAAGGGAGAGGATATGAATGAAATGGGTCTATAAGCCAACAAAGCTCACTTGCAAAGAGGATATCTTTTTTCTTGAAAGATTATTAAACAATCATGATAAGGACAACTACATTTTTGTGCTTATCCTTGCAAAACTTGCATCCAAGATTCTTAAAAGAAACAATTGAGGAATGCAAAAGAGAGAGGCCACCAGGGCCATGAATGAGGCACAATGAGGTCACTAAGTTGCTTAGAGGATGAGCAACACTTTCAGCAGGGGGTATGATGGGCCTCTAAATTAGACATAAATTAAGGCCCATGGCTCTAAATTAAACATAAATTAAGGCCCATGTGACCATCCTTCAGAATATTAAACCTCTCTTTTTGCATTAGATAATGTATTTTTAACTTTAATATGTTCATTAAGAAGGTTTATGAATAATTTCATATTTGTGCCTAATATTATTTATTTTTGTGGAATATTGGGGAGATTATGAAGATTTGGAGGAGGACATAATTTATGGACTTGCTCCCTACTACAAGAGGATCAATGTTAAATAATAAATCAACAATATATTATGGAATTATGGCATAGATTTTAGAGCTCCAATGATTGGGAAAATCTAGGAATGTGTTCCCTGCCATTTAATGCAGATTCCTAGTATTGGGAACCAAATCCACTAATCATGGGATTTCGGTGGGGAAAGTTTCCTCATTTCATGGGGAATGATTCGTAATCATTTTGTATAAGTACCAAGTTGAATTTTCCTCTAGGGTTAGATTTTTATTAGCCTTCTTATGGACTAAACTCATATTTTTGCAGCTCCATTGTCATTTATTGCAGGGATGTAATTGTGTTGATGAAAATAATGAAGATTGGTGACATGTTCAGCTTCTAAATCTTAGTCTCCTTCATATTAATCTGATTTTCCTTGGGCTTGGACATTCCAGGAGACTCAGAGCCCTTTTGTATCATTTTATTTTCTTCTTTTCACTTATTATTCACATGCATCTCTTGTTCTTGTTTCTTTCTATTTCTTCATTTAGTATTAATGATTTCTTGTTGTAGGATCGGGTTAAATGCTTGATCTAAGTTCTTTTGCAGGATCAGAAGAATCATTTAATACTTGAAAAATATTTGGAAGGTCATAGTAATCGTTGAGCTACTTGGATTCGTTTTCTTATTCCCAAATCTAAAATTCTAGAACTCCTTTGGGGCAAAGAACAATAATTTTCTCCTATTTTTTAAAGCATGCTAATGAGCTTCAATCGATTTGTTTCAACTTGCATTAGATCAGAAAAAATTATAGTTAATAACAAAAATTACCCCATTTCATTTTCACTTGATTAGGTTAGGCATTTGATAGATTTACTAGCTCACTAGTTCTCGAATTTCTAGATTTTAAACTAGTAATTTTCTGTTATCTTTTAGCATGTGTTAACAAAGGTGTTTTTGAGTGATTCCACTTGGAATGGAGACCTAATAAATCTTAGTCAACAAAAAAAATTTTCCCATCCAATTTGGATTTGATTTGTTGGGTCATTCGCTGAATTATAACTTCCTGTAGTAAATCTGTAACATCCTGTAGTTTCCTGTAGTAGCCTTCCAACATGCATTTACTTGCCCAAATTCGCCCAAGAAGATTGTTTGTTTATTTTCCCTTGGGGTTGAATCAAGACCCCTCGGCTCTAAATAAATGATTAGGGAATACTAAATACCACTTATGACTCGCCTCTTTACCCATGCAAAACATTTCAACTATTTGGTTTAATGGACACATTTATGGATTGGATAATACAATGATGATTTTCTTCATTGCCACCTCCAATGAACTCTGTTAACGGATTTAAACTCTTTGAAATGTAATCATTTACATTTATTTCATGATATTTATGCAATTAGAATAGGTTTCTTTCCTTGTACTTTCTTTCTTGCAATAGGTTAAGATTTCCATTTCGAGCATTTCATTTTCTGCAATTAGTTTAGGATTTGACTTTAGGACATGCACTCCATTACCTCATGACATCAAAGGAAGGAAACATTTTATGATGCACATATAGTTCTGATACCTTTTAAGTTTGTATGAACCCTGGGTTGATAATTAAAGTTGGTAGCCTTGGGAGTTGTAACATTCTTGTTGCAATACCAAGGCTCATCAGATACATCCTTTAAAAGGTGGTGGCATGTGGTAAAGGGAGGAATGGAGTAGGGAATGAAAAAGGACAAAGCTGGGCCACATGCTAGGGTACAAGGGTAGCTAATAAAAGGAAAGCCCAAACTTGGGCATATAATATATAGGAGGGAGAAATTGTGGTACATGAGGTGCCCCAGCCTTGATTTTTCCACCCTTATTTATATGCCTTTTTCCTTTTATGATTTTTCTTTAATTAACTACTTGGGGCTTAAGGGGTAAGAGCATGATGTGTGAGATATAATAGTGGATGCCCATTTTAGGGTAGGGTAGTTCATTTCCCACCAGGGGTTGGGACAATCATGAGTTCCTATGTGATAAAGGAGGCTGATATAGGGCCTATAGGAACTAGGGCGATGGCCATGATTATGGGATAAAGCTCATGTATTGGATTTTTCTCACTTGTTAAATGTGTTTTCCCCGACCATATTTTGCATTTTATGGTACATTTTCCTATTGAATGTGGCCAATTATTCTTTTAATTTTCTTTTCAACTGCAACAACATCTGGGGAATCATTCCAAGTCTGATCTAATGTGTGGGCAAGAGGAAGGGGAAAGATAACACTATGTGGACTGAGTGGAGGAATGTCAAGCTAAGTGGGAGAAATGATGAATGGGGTCATAATGAGTGGAAATATATGGGGATGAGGGAGCGAGACCACACAACCAAAATTAGGGTTCCCAATGAAGTACCATCCCTAAAGCCAAAGGGTGAGTAAAAGATATCCCACAGCACTAGAATCCAAGGTTAACATCCAAAAGGGGTCTAGGGGATGAGAGCACGAACATAGATCATTATGTCCTCTGAATCCCCTCATTAATCCATGCCCATAAGTGTCCATGATAATTAAACTATACTACTCAATTACCAAATGAGAAAGCATACCTTTAGGTTCGGGAGGCCCACCTTCAGACATACGATCATGGCATATGGGTGAGGGACCACATGGCTAGCTCAGGTGGAAGAACAAGCTAGTTGGTGGCTACAAGGGGTTGTTGGTTGCTCGTTAAGGACCATCTTGGAGAAATTTTTTCTCATTGGAACATCACCCACAAAATGGTGGGTAACATCTAGCTCCAACTGGGACATGATCTCTCTTGAAGTGGACGAAGCTACTCAAATGAGAGGTCACAATAAATCCAACAATTTTTTGGTTACTGTATACCTATTCCCTGCACTTATAATAGATGGAAAACATGTGGTAGCATGCTTCCATGACATCTCATGATCGTACATGCTTGGATTAGGCCCATAAAATCGACTAATAGAAGTAAAATGTAGTTTTTACATCTAAATGCAGCGAATATATCTTGAGATATATCATATGTCATTAATTCTAAAATCATCATGCAATGCATGCTACCCTAACATGCATATAATAATGATAATTTTGAGTGTAATCATAAAGCCAATGCAACTAACATTTCATCATATAAATATACACATGCATGTCAGTATGACTACTCATGTAGCAAATCCCGAAGTAGATGCAGATACATTTGTATGGAGGATGAAGCAGGTGGGAGGTTGGAAAACATGATCTCCATTATAGGTAAAAGGAACCCCTAGGAGATGGAGAATAAGCCAATCTAGAAGTGCAGGGCTTTCCCTCTAAGTAGGAAATGGTGGAATGAAAGATAACTCCCAACAAATCCATATCACAATCATTATTTATAACACCATGGTTTGTGGATGCCATAAGGTCATGATGAGAGGGGAAGGAAGGGCGAGGGAAGGAAGGGGTGCAATAAAATGGTCACTAAAGGTGATGGTCACATTGGAGAGGGGAGGTCATGGAGTGATCAAAACCTTGAGGGTGTGTCAAAGGAGGTAAAGTATAATCAATGAGGGGCTATTCCTTGACACTATATGTGAAAGGAGGAAAGGGCTTACTATCACTAGAGATCATATGAAAAAGGGTGAGGGAATCACTTGATGAAGACTCAAGAGGATGAACAATAGAAAAGGGAAAAGGGGAAGGTGAAGTCTCAATGGGACATTTTCCTGAAAATCCAACTCTAGAGGCTCAAGTGATTTGAATATACTCCTAGAATCATAACTTGGAAGGTAGGTATGAGCAAGGGCCTTATCAATCCTATCATTGTTGATATCAAAGATAGGGTCTTCCAAAAAATAAGAATCAATCATCTCCAATTTCTCCCTTTCATGCAAGGGAAAGTGATAATTCTCCTTCCCAAGGACATTGATGGACATGTCCTCATAAATAATGCTCGGTAGAAAGGGAGGACCACTCTCAAACTCATACTCCTTGTCAATGTCATAAATGGGAGCATAGTCAAATTTAGGGCCAACAACTACCCATTTCTCTTTTTCAATATGGAAATAATCTCCAATATCATCTTCTAAGGGGCTAATGGGATCACCATCCTTAAGGTTCTCAAAAGGAGAATCATCAGGAGTACTATCTTTGAGAAAGGTAAGGTTAGTCTCAACTTCACTCTCCATAGACTGATTCTTCCCAACGCATGTGTCCTCAAGATCATCCTTTTCATCATGTGGACCCAAGGAGGACTTGTGTTGCTGCTCATTACATAGGTTCTTAATGTCTTGATGATGCTCGATGAAGGATTCCTCTTGGATGCTTCATGTAGGGTGTACTTGAAAATGTCTAAGAAATCCATCAATGAACTCTTCAATAGATGAGATTCTCCTAGGTTCATGATCATGCAGCCATGCGTTATGACCACCGAGAGATCCCATGAACAATAACATTAGGACATCTTGGTGAACAACCTTCTCTCTTAAAGCATGTGCATTAAATATTTCTATGTGGTCAATTGTGGAGAGTGGATCACCATCAAAAATGGGCACCCCACATACCATCCTTCTCATGACATGATTAGGATGCCCATGGGTGCTAGCAATGTCTGAAGCAAGAAATTTATCAATGAAAGACAACCTATTTTAGATATACATGAAAAATATGTAGGAGTCACCAAGGTGAATTTAGGATGCCTAGAAAAATGCTTGCTTCACCCTACAAGTGTCAACCTTAAAGTTCAATGAAGAACTAGGGCTTCATGCTTCCAATGGATTTGCTAATAATGTTATGTCAATATGTCATATGGGGAAAAAAACACATGTTTCGTATCCTTGAAAATGGTGCTAAAATGTTACCGCTTAAACTAGCAGGGGATCCAAGAGGGGCACTTGCTAGGTGAAAAGCAACAATGAAGCTAAAGCCCATTGTCACCACAGCTAAAGCTTCCTACTCTTTACAGGCTTTCATTGATGGGAGGAGACTTGATATATAGATAATCACCTATAAAGGATATATCAAATGATGATGGGTGTGAAGTGATCTTGGGGACGCTTTCCTAAGGGAGGCTCAAGAATGGGACTTGCTTGATTCGCAAGAAAGGTATAAAGCTTTCTAAGGTAAGGGGATGATGATTTAAGGGCTAGCTTCAAGAAGTGTTAATTATAATGGAGCTTCCAAAACCCTAAAATCCTTATTTAACTTGGTTTCCCAAGTGGTTTTTGAACAATTAACTTTTCAAAGGTATGGGACCACACTGGACCAAGTGGACCCAGGTTAGGTTATAGGGAGGGGGTTTAGCAACCAATGATGATCTTAAACTAAACAAGGTAGGGGAAAGGATCAAAACATGAGTCTCCACTTAAAGGTGCCAAATTGATCCTATGAGGTACTAGCCTAGGGAACACCAGGGTAAAGTTTGGTCTCACGGCTAGGCTTGGGATATCTTTCAATCTCACCATCAGAATTTCTTGAAATTTGTATGAGACCTTGAGAACACACCATTGCAGTAGAGGCCAGGCGATCAAACATTTTCTATGGATACTTTGTCAGAAAATTGATGCCCTAGGTGGGCCAATGTCGCTAGACCTAGAAAAAGGGGAAAAGGTGAAAAAAAGAGAGGTTTTAAGGTGATCACCTTATGGTGGATCATGCCTATTTCCTTTGGGAATATGGATTCAAGAATAATTATGAGAGTGGATCTCGTTTCTAGCTCAAGGAGGCTTTAAGGGAAACATCGTTTAGTGTTAGGAAAAAAATGAGAATGACGTTAAAGCATTTATACTTCGTTTGCAAATAAATATGGATTATCTAGATAACTTTGGTCTCTAGGAAAATTCATTCAACAAGCATGGCCCATACATAGAGATATGTTATATAGAAACATAATTCCACAACGATGCACTTAATGGATGCAACAATTAACACTAAAATAGCAAAAATCCCATGATCAATGTATGTGACAAAGTAAAAGAAAATAGCACCAAATTGTACTTACATGTAAGTGAATATATCCAACCATAAATACGTTTTACAATTAAGAAGCTTCAAGATAAGAAAATTCAATCCAAACGTCAAAATTCATCCATGCTCCAATTTCGTCCACCAAGGAGGAAATGTGAAATAGTCAAGAGAGAGAATGATCTAAGCTAGGTGATGATGAGAAATAAACTCTCTTCATTTGTATTTATACTCTCCTAATAAGTTTGATTTACCTATTTGAGCCTACATTATCCCATAAAATAAAAATAATGTGCAAATAACTAACTTTTGGTGAAAATCCCACCAAATTAGCTCATAAACAAAATAACAAGCTTCTCAAGAGGTTGAATAATCAATAATGCATGTCGTTGGGCTCTCTAAGAGGCCTGATGAAGTCCATAAGTTCCAAAATGATGAATTGGACTTCCAAAAGTAATGGACAAGGGGTTGGCCCCTTGTTCTCCACATAATAAACATGTGGTGCTTCTAATGGCTATGAGGGCAAACAAGTGACCTCATGGGTCTCCAAGTAAGTTGAAGATTCTTGTAGACCATTTGCAAGGGCTCGAATGATGGTGTAAGTGATGCCACATCAACATACAAGTCCTGGTTCATTTGCCAAATGCATGGTACAACTGTGGGCTTGGATGGGCAAAGGTGAACTAGATGCGTCTTCGTCGTGCAATAGGTGAATCTCAAGAAATATCTAAACATCTCTCGGGAGTGATGGATTGATTTCTACTACTATGGAGGCCCATGGCTCTCAACACACACCCTAGATTTTCCAATGTATCCCTTTGGAGGGTTAGGACCCCATATAGGGAGACCAAACCCAAGATGGAGACCACTTGCAATCCTGTATAAGATCGAATGCATCCCCTAGCCTTCTAGTACAACAAGTCATCAAGGAAACCAAGAAAAATAGCTTACAAACCATGGATAACATGTGGGGACTTCATAATGTCATGTCGTTCCATAATGGGCTTTGCCATGTGCTAATGTCTCCAAGCTCCAAATGGGGTAAACGAAGTATCCTATTAGGTGATTTCCACATCTAAAGGCGATAATATGTCCAAGGTACATCCTTTAAAAGGTGGTGGCATGCGGTAAAGAGATGAATGGAGTAAGGAATGAAAAGGGACAGCCCTGGGCCATATGCCGGGGTACAAGGGTAGCCAGTAGAAGGGAAGCCCACACTTGGGCATATAACGTATAGGAGGGAGAAGCCATGGTACACGAGGTGTCCCAGCCTTGATTATTCCACCCTTATTTATATGCCTTTTTTCTTTCGTGATTTTTCTTTAATTAAATTCTTGGGGCTCAAGGGGTGAGAGCATGACGTGTGAGATATAGAAATGGATACCTATTTTAAGGTAGGGTTTTTCACTACCCACCAGGGGTTGGGATAACCATGGGTTCCTAAATGATAAAGGAGGCTCATCTAGGGCCCATAAGAACCAAAGTGATGACCATGATGATGGGGTAGAGCTCATGTATTGGCTTTTTCCCACATGCTAAATGTGTTTTTCCCGACCATATTTTGCATTTTGTGGTACATTTTCCTTTTGAATGTGACCAATTATGCTTTTATTTTTCCTTTCCACTGCATCAACCTCTAGGGCATCATTTCAAGCCTAACCCATGGTGTGGTCAAGGGGAAGGGGAAGATAACTCTATGTGGACCCAGGTGGGAGAAATTATGAATGGGGTCATAATGAGTGGAAAGGGGGAAATATATGTGGATGAGGGAGCGATAACATGCAACCAAAATTAGGTTTTCCCATGCAATACCATCCCTAAAGCAAAAGTGCAAGAAAAATAGATCCCATAGGACTATAATCCAAGGTTAACATCCCAAAATGGTCTAGGGGATGAGAGCACAAGCCTAGCTCATTATTTTCAGCAAATACCCCCATTAATCCATCCTGAGAAGTGTCCATGATAAGCAAACTATAATACTCAATTACCAAATGAGAAGGCATACCTTTAGGTTCAAGAGGCCCATGTTCAAACATATGATCATGGCAGATGTGTGAGGGAATGCATGGTTGGGTCACGTGGAGGAGACGAAGCATAACGAAGCTAGTTAGTGGCTGCAAGGGGCTGATGGATACCGACTGAGGACCATCTTGGAGAAAATAATTATCCTAGGGACATCACCTATAAAATGGTGGGTAACAAGGCTAATGGACGACATCTTGTGGCCCTTCACCAACTCCTTCGTGGTAGTCTATTTTGATGACATCCTCATCTTCAGCCAGAGTTGGGAAGAGCACCTTCAGCATATTCAATAGGTTCTCCAAACCCTACGTCAACACAAGTTGTGTCCCAATTTGGATAAATGCACTTTTGGTATGACCCAAGTTCAATATCTGGGGTACATCATTGATGAGTGGGGTGTGTATGTGGACCCATCCAAGATACAAGTTATTTGGGATTTCTTAGCCCCAACTACTCTAATAGAGCTTCGCAACTTTCTGGGTCTTTCCAATTTCTACTCTAGGTTCATGTTGGGTTTCTCTCATATCACTTGGTCTTTGATTCAAGTCACCAAGGGCAGAGAAAACACAAATTTATTTTGGTTTGAATCCCAACGAAAGGCATTTTCCAATTTGAAGCATCGTCTCTACTTTGCACCAATGCTCACAATACCAGACCTACAACAACCATTTGAGATTGAGAAAGATGCCTCTGACTATGTTATTGGTGCAGTTCTTACTCAACAAGGGCATCCAGTGACATATCATAGTGAGACACTTTCAGACACATTCCAAAAGTATCCCACTGATGACAAAGAGATGTATTCCGTTCTGCAGGCCTACAGACAATGGAAGCATTACATTCTAGGGAAGGAAACAATCATCCACATAGAACACTAACCCTTGCAGTTCATAGAGACACAAGGAAATTTTTCAAATGATCTCCATCAGAAATGGTCCACATACCCCCAGCAATTCCATTTGAACATTACGTAAAAGAAAGGAAACACCAATAATGTTTCAAACTTCCTCAGTCGATCGTTGGTCATGGCACTTCCCGTTGTTCTTAACTCTTGTGCACATGATACTCTGGAATGGCCACATATTTACAAGAGTGATACAGAATTTGGCACCACATACTAGATGCTTCTGGAAGGTAAGAAATTTCTAGACTTTCACCTCTAGGATATGTTATTATGCCACATGGGACACCTCTATGTAACTTCAAGAGAGCATGCTAAGATGATTTAGGAGGAACACCACAGTCAATTCGCTGGACAGTTTGGAGTAGAAAAGGCAGTGGTAGTATTGACGAAATATTTTTATTGGCCAAAGCTTTGACGGGATGCTGGGAAGTGCATCAAATCCTGTACTCCCTGCACCATTACCAAACCTACAATCAAAAAGCAAGGCTTGTATACTCCTCTATGTACTCCTATCCAACCTTGGGAATCCATCTCCATCGATTACATGTCATTCCTTTCTTCTACCAAGCATTGCAACAACTGTGTTTTCATGGTCGTCGATGTATTCTCTAAGATGGCCATTCTGGTGGCCTGCAAGAAGAGTATCTCAGGAGAATCCACTACCAAACTCTTCTTTGAACAAGTATGGATACACTTTGGGACCCTAGAGTCCATTACCTCAAATCGGGACAACCAATTCCTAAGTGAATTCTAGTCAAGCCTCTGGCTGTTGTTGGATACTAATCTCACTTAGTCCATGACCATTCACCCCCAAATTGATGGTCAAACAAAGGTCGTCAATAGGATGATCATGCACATCATGCGCATGTACAAATCGAAGCACCAATGCACATGGGATGAGGGCCTCCCATATGTCTAACACAACTACAATAGGGCTCCTCATAGCTCAACTAGCCACAACCCCTTTCATGTGGGACAGGGATTCCTGCCACTATGTCCAATTGATGTTGCCATACCATTTACAGCTACTCAGGAAGATTTAGCTCATGTCTAGTCTGAAGCTGAAAGGGCTGACAACCTTATTGAGCACATTCACATCCACTAGTAGGTCCATGACATATTTGATAGAGAAAATACAAAGTACGAGTAGCGCCATAATCAGCATTGAGTGTCACACAAGTTCCAAGTGGGCAACAAAGTTTGGTTACATTTGCAGAAGGAGCACATCGCCGGGCACCACCACAAGCTTTTCCCACTCCGATATGGGCCTTACACCATCACTAAGGCTATATGGGATAATTCTTTTGAGCTCATCATTCCATTATTCCTTTGCCAACACCCAATATTCAATGTGGACTGGCTACGGCCATACTTTCCCCCATTGTTGCACACATCTAACATTGTTGAGCAGTTAAAACCAACAGAGTTCAACCCAAGTTGTATCAAATAGGACACAACTAATAGGATCATGGACACATAGACCAAGAACAATTACTAGTAGAGGATCCAACTATATCAATTTGTCAAAGCGGGCCAACTCCTTCACCAAGACAAGTGGTTCACTAGGGACTAGGTTCAACAAAAAATTCCTCACCTCATGGAGGCTCTACACGCAATGGGGGCCATTTCTTCCTAAGGGGGGGAGGATTTATCCAGGTGGATATTTGTATCCACTCACCTATTCCACCTAGACCTCTTTTAATTTCATCAGTTTCCTTGATTATAGCAGCATTTACTATTTTTAGCAGTTTTTCAAGTCTTAAACTTCCGAAGTTGTTTTCATGCCATTAAAGGAATTTTTTTGAGGTCCACCACAGGTCCATAGCCATTAGTAGGTGAATGTGTAAATCTTATAGTACTCAAAGAGATCTTTCTAAATACGTATTGTATGTGCCAAATAGAGATCATATGACCAAGTGACGACCCTAGGAAATTGGCTGCTCAACTAACCCAAACAGGGCCCACAAACTCTTGGTGTTCGATCTCCTAGGGTTGTTTTTTTGGTTGTTGATGGTTTCCTTTGTCATTCAATAATAAAAACGCCCTTGAGCCTCATTGTAACATAGTTTGGGGGCATATAACTCCCACATCTCTTCTCACTGATAAGCTACTAACACCTAAGCTAGTTTATTTCTATTCCATATGTAAGCATATTTTAGTTCTTTGATGTTAATGAAATGAAGTTTTATTTTTATTGCATCTCTGTGGTTATGTTTATATCTATGTTCAGTTGTGTTCCTGCATAAGTCTAGATCAAATAATATTTTTAGGACTCACAAACTATATTGGCATACTAAAACATTTGTAGCTCATGCTCTCCTAGTCTAGGAATAATTTTTTCCTAAGTTGAAGTAGAAAATGGTGAAATAGGAGAAGTAGAGTTTCCTTCTTTACGTCCTCTACATTTGGATGAAAAATAAGCTTGGTGTCATTCCTCTCTCTGATTCAATTGGATGTTTCAAAGAGAACCCTACTAAGATCTCTTTAGATATAGAAGAAAAGCATACATGTCTCTATTCCTAACATCAATTTCTAGGTGATGTGTTTTCACTCTAGTTTGTTTACTTTAAAATTTAATTTCACCTCTACGTCTTACAACCTCAATTTAATTAAAGTTTGGTTTCCTACATGGAAAACTCTTGCTATTTTTTCACATGCTCTACGTTAGTTAAATTTGTCATTAATATTTGCTTTGACACATAAAATATACGGAACAACAAATAACTGGAAATGGTGAGGTGGGCCTCATGGGTGAGGTAGCACTCACATGGAGACACTTCCCATACTCACTCTTACCTCCATACACCGATGATTCGATTATATTTATAAAAATAGAATATAGTTTATCAGCTTGACCAAACTCCAAGAAAATAAGATTCAAAGATGTAATTATGACAAACAATTGTAACAACCTCCAACCACACTCGAATATTTTTCTAATAATTCATTTTATCTATTATTTCTCCAACATTCCCGCTTATTGGAGGAACTGAAGAAATGGATTTTCAACAATATCAATGCATAACATAAAAAAAATACCTGTGTTGGTCTAAGACTACAAAGAGTTCAAGTATTTCATTTTGACTCTCTTTGTTATAATATATTGATGAAACTTCTTCTTGAACTTGTTGCTCTGAACTTTGGTGTTTTCAACTTATTTAGTCTTCTTACTCCATATCATGAACTTTGGATATCACTTCTTGTTACAACTGGGATGATTCCAATTCATTTCGACTTCTTTTTCAACTGGTTCACTTCCATCATTGAGAGATTTTATGTCTTGCTCAATAGATTACTGCCATCAAGGGGTAGCAATGACTAATTTCTTCATGGCTCCAATACATAAAAGTTTTATTGATTTTTTCATTTTATACCTCATTCATGTTGTCTTGAACGAATTCCAAATCTTGTTTGTAGATAGACATTACAATTGAGTTCTCCTCAAATTCTTCTTTTGCTTCTTCTTCTTGGCCACTTAAAAAATCTACACATTGGTAAATATTTGTGAGATTTACCAAAGCATCAATATTTGGGTTCTTTTCATTTTCCTTTTTGTTGTGAGTTTCCCCGCTTTATTCATTCCTGTCTTCCTCTACTATGTCATTATGATTTATAAACAAATCCTCATTCTTTTTTGCATTATAATATTTGTACTTAGTTTCATATTGTTCTTCTTAGGTCACTCTTCCACGTATAAATTTATCTATGATCTTCTGCTATTGCAACAATTGTAACCAACTTTCTTTTGAAAGGTGTTGATCATCATATTTAACTTTAAATTAATCAATCTTTGTTTCACATTCTTCATAGTCATCTTCAGCAATTTGCCTTGTTGGATCTAGCTTTGTTCCTTCATTCTCTTTTTCTACAACCTTCTCTATAATTCCTTCTGGTAACTCAACTTCAAAATAAAAACCCCTTACAATATATTAATACACTGCAATGTGTTGCTTCCCTTTTCACTATACTTCATCTCTTGATCACCCTGTAACACTTTTTCACTATGTACTTGACCAAATTCATATAAAATACTAGAAAAAATGCTATCATCCATTGCTAACATAATAAGAAAAAATGTTAATGCATCTCTTCTCTTATCATTGGAATCTACAAAACCTTCTTGAACAAGGTGAAATAAATAAGTTGAACAAAGTGGCGCTTCTATTTTATTTTCCCAAAATTCATAATTCATACCTACGAAATATGAAAAACACTGCATTAATCTAGCAATTCCTTATCTATCTCTTTTATCTCTTCATCCTTCTTGGGCTTGATTTTCTTTTCATCTTCATTGATCTATTATGAATATGCATTTTGATTCTTGTCTTCATCAAGTATGGGTTCCTTGACTAAACACTCCATATTTTCTGCAGCATACATTTCTTCTTCCCTTTGATTCTCTCTCCTGGTCTATTTGAGTTATCTCTAGAACTGTTTGAGTCTCCTTTTTACCCATGACTGTTGTGCATTCTCCTTTTATCTTCTTCAATTTATTTTTCCGTAATCAACTACCAATTCACACCAATTAGCAATGGCACCAAATTCCCACATGTTTACAACACCTTCCATTGTGCTCTTCCATCCTTTACTAGGAAGCTTATGTCTGCACCTCTTCTAACAAGTTTCTCTTGTTGTTGGTCTCGCACTACTTGAAATGTAGCTCTTTAGCCTCACACGACATAATAATTCCACCCCGTTCAAGAAGTAAATGGAAACCCTTTCACTATTTGTACAAGGTCATTAGCTTGCCCAATCAAGGTCTCACTCATACCAATCATTGGAAAGAAAATAGCACTTAGTTAGATAGCACTAGGGCATTCCTACTGCCTTCCCACATGTCTCCACACGCAACAAAATTTTCTCTCAGAACGTCCAAAGCTTACACACCGTCCATACACAACAATTTATCTTCATGCTTATCAATGATTGGAGAGTTCGCCACAGTTGGATAACAACAGGCGACTCCAGCAAATATAATTCAGTAAAATTTGATGTGCAATGCTTTGAGTGTTAAATGGTAATGAAATCAAACCCAAGGAAATCCCTCAAAATGCCACACTCAATTTGTTTACCGACACAGTAATACTAATAAAATTCTCAGATTTGGATAACCCATAATAGAAAGTGGGATAGGGAAAGTATCAGTACTTTCGTTTCAAATTGTGCAAATTGGACTTACTAGATTCCAAATTTATGTGAGCTACAAGAGAAATTTGCACCCAAAATTTAATTAGTTCACTATTGGGGTCATACAACTTCATCCGAGATTGAATCTGACCACAAATAAGAATGTATTTCCCGAGTGATTTTTTGGTGATAATCTCCTCTGATGATTTTGGAGCTCAGAATGTCGTTATCGGCGTCCACAATTCCAACGTTATTTCTCTAACCTCATCTCCAATGTTCTTTTTCTAACTAACAATTATAGAAACACGCAGATCTGTAGCATCACAAGCAGATCCACTCGTAGATCCAGCTTTGTAGAATGACTAGATTTTTTTCCTCTCAAGTATTTTTTTTGGTTAAAACTCCTAGAGGGAACAGTCCACTTGTTGAGCCAAAGCGATTTATTAATAAAATAAAGAAAATTTACATAAGCTTCTCTCATGAAAGATCATCATACAAATGACCCTCCATGCTCAGATCATGGACCAATCAAACCACAGATCAATTGTTGATAACACCAAAGAGAAAATGAACAGTGGGATAACTTAATGTCTAGAACATAAAGAGAGAATGTTAATGTCTAGAACATATGGTTCAAAGAGAGAATGAAGGGTCGGATAACTTAATGTCTAGAACATATGGTGACCATGAGATTGTAAGTTACAAAAGTACATAGTAAAGAAACACATTTCATCTAACTACTCTATCCTACACCAAGTTATACTTAAGTTTTTCCCATATGTATGAATATGCTAACAAATTTAAATACCCTTAAATAAAAAAAATATTTTCTCATTCTAGAATAACATCTAAAAATAGATAAAACTGTTTCCTCTTAATTAGTAAAGAATTGTTGAAAATTTTTGCACAATCTTAACGAATAATTCAAACTTTTTGCACAATCTGGAATAATATGAGACGTTTTGCACGATCTTGAATAATATGTGAAGTGATATGAGATGCATCTCATAAAATTAGAACAATATAGAAAAGATTAGCATGGCCCTATGGATGACGAGCAGAAATGGAAAAAATGAGAAAAAATGTTTACTTGATTACTTAGTATTGTTGGAACATTTAGCATAAATGAGAAAAAATGTTTCATTTGTTATTTGGAAAAGAGGTTTTCTTTGTTATTTGATAAAGGATGGTTGGAACTTTTTGCACAATATTGAACAATATCATTATAGATCTATTTTAAGTACTAGTTAAATTTCTTCAAGAACAAAAATTATTTTTAATTGTTTAAATTGTATTTTTGAATGATAAATAAAGTATATACAGGACCAAATAAAAATGTTTGCCATAAAAACCATTTTTTTTCTATATATAGATATATGAACTTGATACCAACATCAATTAGTTAACATAGATCTTCAAATAGTTTATTTAAATTTCTTGTTAAAATATTTTTTAAAAGCATAAAATTTAAACATTTTTACTTACTTAACCATATATATAAAATTATGTACAACATCCCTTCATACTAAGGTGTAGAATGAGCTTATGGGTTCAATGAAAGGGTATGTGAGATGTTTAAACAGAGAATATGAAAAATGAAAAGGGAAATAACAAATATATATTTTTAATTATGCACAACATCTCCTCACACTGAACTGTAGAATAAACCTATAAGTTCAATAAAAAAAATGAGATATTTCAACAATGAATATGAAAAATGAAAAAGAAAATAACTAAATATGAAAAACGAATAACGAAGAGTAAAATAACAAATTACATTGTGAAGGAACGTAGGAACTTCCATACTCCTGAATAATATCAGAAGGGATAGAGGGAATCGGGAGAAAATATATCAAATAATCTAATCTTTTTTATTGCCTTCTAGATAATAGGAGACACTATCTAGAAAATTACTCCTTTTCCCAATAAACTGTATCTTCTGCTCTAAAATCCATTAAAGTCGGCAACATATAGGTGTAATGGATTACATATGACTCTCAAGGACGCTACAATTTCAAATTACGGCTAATGTGAATGGTGCAATTAGTTCTCCATGTGTAAAACCAATCTAACTGCACTCTCAGCTGCAGTTGCTTAGTTTTCCTTCTCACCCATCAGATTTGCACTCTAAGTCGTTAGGTTGACCGTTGTATGCCCTTCGATATCCAATATGGACTACCCAAGCAACCGTAAGCACAGCGGCTAAACTGCACGATTGAATCAATATGGACACTTATGAACGTTATGACTGCATCTACTACGTACCATTTACAGCGCTCATCAGGATGGAGACAGAGCCATAGTTCCAAGAATAACGCAAAATATATATCCAATGAACACATGTACAAGCTGTTGGCACTCGTAAAAATATGAACCTTCCCTCAACCTAAACCAATGTTTCAAAGTTCAAACAACTTTGGAAGCCGCAAAAGCTGTATCAACTACAATTATGGAATTCTCATCGCGTGAAATGTACAAAAAAGTTAGAGTTGCGTTTGGTTCATTTGGGACTTTCGTCGAACATTTGGCATGCAAACTTGCCAAATACAGATTTGTAAAATCCAATAAGAAAATAAATAGCGTATTTGGAACGAGATACCTTTAAGAATACCTCCAAATAACACCATACCTCGCATATGACTGACGACCTTTTCTTCCTTTTCATCTACGAGAACAAATCTTGATGCTACAATCAATGTTTTCCCCTACAATTTACTGGTATCTAAGCCTCTATCGCAGAAAAATCCTTAAGAATCTTGAACCATGGGTTTATATTTGCAACCTCCTTCGATCGTTGTCGCTGCTACCCGATACGAGGAAGTAGGTAAATTATAGATCAGTCGACTGGCGCAAAATGTGAGTGGCTAAACGCTAACAAAAGAATAAAAGTATGACTGCAATTTATGATCATCAATTCTATAAAAGTTTCAAATATAACGCCGTAAAGAAGACACCTTAAGCGATGGAGATTATTCATAGATAGCAAAGCATGTACATAAAGGTGTCACCCGCTGCACACTTCCAGCAAGTTAATCGGATACACTCAGATAATGTGCTCCGTGACCTCTATAAATGAAAGAGAAGTAAAATGAACTTGGTTATAAATAAGTGGTTTCTCCTGCATTCGCACCCAGTGAGACAGGGTGTCACACAGTTCCCGACGAGAAAAATACATAAATAGAACACCCAAAATGCCAAGGGAATCTTCCTTTCACTAGATCTTTGTTTCACTAAATGTACAGGTTATGAAGCTCGGGAATGCGTTTAGATAATACTGTTGGAACCATGCATTCTTTGAAGTTGACACATTTGGATGTGTATGTGTATAGTGAAGAAATGTTACGATCAATGGCAAGAGGATATATATATATATGAATGAAAGTTCATACATTTGAATAAAGATGGGTAGGGTTAGTTTTTTTCCCTTTAGGTTAAAGGTTGAAATAGTTCGTACATTTGAATAAAGATGGGTAGGGTTAGTTTTTTCCCATTTAGGTTAAAGGTTGAAATTCAAGAGAGTAGGAGCTTCTTTTTAATTAAGGTTATTTAGGTTAAAGGTTGAAATTCAAGAGAGTAGGAGCTTCTTTTTAATTAAGGTTATTGTTTTAGTTAGAAATTAAAATTTAAAAGAGTTTTTTGAAAAGATAATAAGTTAAAATATATTAGGAGTAGTTTAATAATTCTTTAAATTTTAATAGTGGAATGAGCCCAAGAAAATGTTTGTTGCTATTTTTTCTTAAAAATAATTTTATTTTTAAAGATTTTATATTGAATTCTAAAGTATAATATATTAACTATGCTATATATATAGGTTATAATAATATATATGCTATAAAAGTAAATTTAAAATTTAAATATTATTTTATATATTTAAATAATTTTATTTTCAAATAAGTGGTTTTATTTTTTTATTATTTTTTCAATAAATTTTATACATATAATATTATATAAATACTAAATAAAAATCTAATTAATCATATTTCTTATTTTTATATAATTACTCATTATATATAATAAATGAAATATTAAAAAAATAAAATTTAATTTTTTAATTTAATTTTATAATATTTTGATGTAAAAGTTTAAAATATTATAAAATTATATGGTTATACTCTAGATTTTTATGGAGTGTGACATGAATAGATTTTATGAGGCATGATATGAATAGTAAAGATAAATATTATATGAATTTTTATTATTTATTTTTAGTAATTTGTTAGATTATTATTTGATTATAATATAAAATAATATAAGTTATTAGAAATAATAATTTAATATTATGAATTAATTTTTAAATAAAAATTAATAATATAGATAATTTTATTTTCTTTGGAAGTTGCAAGATGTGGTGGCTCCATGCTTACTTGTCTAGTTATTATTCTCTTCCTTTAAGAATTATAGTTTAGAATCCTTCAAGATTAATAGCTTAGAATCCTCCAAGATTATTGCTCCAAGATGGGTATGACTCTTAATACTCAGAAACTAAAATCATAATAATTAAATCCAAAAAGATCAACTTTTATAATTTAAATTATAATAATAGCTATTTAGAGAAAGTTTTCTAACATAAATATGTGGGAATTGACATTAATCATCAGCAGAATTGGAATTATAGCATTGAGAATATGATAATTGGAAGATGGAAAGCTTATTATGGGCTTCCAAACAATTGTAAGTCGATTGATCTTTGGGTTTGGAGTAAAAAAAGTTCCTCTTTGACATTCTTGTCACCCTTTTTATTAGATATGGATGTGAGATTTGGGGTTGGAGTATATCTGGAAAATCATGGAGAAAGATTGAGTTGATCCAAAATCAATTTATGAAGTACAACAAGATTAAAGGAAACACTCCCTATCCTATCATTGTGATTGAAGATAGTCTTTCCCCATTGAAAGCATGGCTATGATTAGGTATCTCATGTATAAGAAGAAGCTATACAACATGGAAGCCAAGAGGTTCCACAAAATTGCAAATTTTCTTCTTGCTCTAGCCAAAACCCCCACTTGCCACTCATGTGAGGCTAGCATAAGGATGCCCAGTCATGGCTACACCATTGGGGTAAAAGATAAGATTATATTGGAGAATAAGGATAATATTAAAAATATCATTACTTCTAAATTTAAATTTAAGGACAAGTTCTAGGAATATAAGAAGTTAGAAGGAAAAAGAAAGGTAAGGTACTATAAGGAGGTGATCAACCTCAATCCTAATAACCGGAATTATCTTTTTGTCTTCACCACTAGTAAGACAAGAATGAACATTTCCAACTTCAAAGTGAAATAGGGTGATGGTTAATTCCCAAAACACATTTGGGCTAAAGAGTTTGCCACCTTTGGGATACTAAGAGGGTTGGAGATGAAAACTATTTTCTCTTGGAGTGCCTAGCTCTTACTCACATTTGTTCTAATTTTCATAGTATTTGTCACACTACAAATCTTCTTGACTTGCTAAGTTATTAAAACTATAGTGATCTAGGATTGCTTCTCTTCTTTCTTCACAATTATAGAAATAAAATATTAAAGAATCTGAACTAATATCTTACTTTGTTAAGTTCCTGTAGACAATATTGGCCTTGTAGATGTTAAACATCATCATCATCATCATCATAATTTTTTATTTATAATTTATAATTTATACCTCTAAAAAGAGTCACAAAATGTGTGGGGACTAGGTATAAGTGATTAAATTAAACAAGTATTTCACCTTTTTTACCAATATGTAATTTTTTAAAGGTCAATTTAATGGGTATATTAAATTTACTCCCGCCCGCCTCCAACTTTAGTTCTACATAATTAGTAATAAAATAACAAGTAGTTTTTATTTTTCTATAAAATAACAAGTAGTTTTTTCTATAATTAATAATAGAGAATATGATTTTTCCATAGCCAAATATGCATCCAAACTTTATGGAAAACTATAAATCCCCAATGACTATTCGATTGAAGTGTATTCCATTTTTATTATTATTCTAGTGAAGCATAACACACCAACTTGATGCTAAATATGTGAGTTTTAATCTTTTTAGTTGGTTTAGATTTTCTTTAATAAAATTTATTTTTCCAATGATTCGTCTATTTTTATTGAATTGGTATTAATGAATTATATTTGTTATTTACATGTTGTTAGTACTATGGAGTTACCAATTTTTTCTATGGGAAGGTCGCAAGCAGAGGAAATGAGAAGAAAATAGGATCATAGGTTTAAAGTTCTTCACATAGACATTTAATAGCTTCTCACTTTGTAAGTAAGTTGAGTAAATACATTCCTTCTAGTTCATTTTAGAAATTTCTTGATACCATAAACACATAGGAATGACCGGCAATATAAACATCTTTGCCTCATTGTTGTTTTAAGAAATTTTAATTACTTTTTCCATAACCTATATATATATATATATATATATATATATATATATATATATATATACAAACATTAAGTCTTCCTTTTTAAGCACATCCCTTTGATGTTAGCTTATTTTTTTTTATACCTATATTTTTACAACTATAATCTTTAATATATAGTAGATTGAATAAAATTAAAATAGTAAATATTATAATTTGGAACTACAATTAATAATAAAAATTCTCATCATTTTAATTAGTTATCTCTATTATAAATTTTAGAAAATAAAAGTCCATTTACAAAATTCCTTAATGCACAAAGTGTATATGAACTTTTTCAATTTGGTTGTATTATATTAAATGATATCTATTAACTAAAATTACTTCTCTTTTTATAACAAAAATAAATAAAAATA
The DNA here is from genome assembly GCA_031772625.1 of Pinus tabuliformis. Lineage (NCBI taxonomy): Eukaryota > Viridiplantae > Streptophyta > Pinopsida > Pinales > Pinaceae > Pinus > Pinus tabuliformis. The sequence goes on along the minus strand of CM062816.1, from coordinate 261,394,386 downwards.
CATATAATATAAATATGGAAATGATGAGCCATAATAAATATTGAAAAAACAATTTAAAAAAAAATCACCATAAAAAAATTTACTTCATAAGAAAAAGTTTCTATCAAAATTACTCCCTCTCGCGTATCTCAGCTAACAACCAAATTGAGTCATTAGAATTATGGCAAGGACTTGAAATATCTAAACCACAAAAAAAAAGCTAACAACCAAATTGAGTCATTAGAATTATGGCAAGGACTTGAAATATCTAAACTCAAAAAAATTCATACACTATTGGTTTTTGGAAATTCAATAATTGTGATTAGACAAATTTAATAGTGATATATTAAACATAAAAAATTATATCATTAAAGATACTTAAATCTTCAACACTACATTTCCATTTTATAATAATATGTGATATATTACACACCATTGTTCATAAGTTTATGGGTTTAAAGTTTAACAATAATGTGAATTGTGAAAAGTGTTTATTTTATTGAAAATAAAAGTATTGTTAATATAAATTATAATACAGTGAAGAAAATTTTATAAGAGTAAGAGTTATTAGTGTAATGGATAGATTCAAATGAATTATCAACTATTTTTATTAAGTTTTTACTATAATAATAAAATTATGATAATAATTATTATAACTATATAAATTAAATGGATGATAAATGTTAATAGACATTAATCCATAAAAGGAATTAAAACATTTATCTCATCATACCATTCACATTGTGAAGATTAAAATAATCATAAAATTAATTAAATTGTAATTGTAAATGGGCTTTGTTACAATACCATGAGACGATATCACTCCTTATCAATACTATATGCCCAAAAATTATAACTCATTTCATATGACACTTTTTTGTATGGCATTACCATCTACATTCCACTCATTGTCAAAAAATATCTAAAGTTTAAGATTTACACTCCACCCTACATCAAGAACAAAAAAAACATATATAAAAGAAAATAAAAAAAATCAACTATTAAAAATGATAAAGTAAATCTTAATATAAGTTTTTTCACACAATTTATATCTTAGAAAAAATAAACAAACCTTTAATTTATCTTATTTATAATAAAAAATAATAATACTAATAATAAAAGAAAAACAAATTCAATCAAAATTTAATATAAATCCATTCATTTACTATTATGCATATGTTGATTACCATTATCTTAATAATTTCATTATTAATTTTTAATAATAGATTTAATATTTTTTAAAATAAATTAAAATTATATTTAAAAGCATCATAATAATTTACCAAAAAAAAATTAAATATAGAGAAGACCCAAAAACTTGTAATTTAACGAAAATGAAAATAAAATATTATAAAAATGTTAATAATTTTGATTTAAAAAAATTAAAATTCTAAAACTAAAAATCAAGCTTACAAAAAGTTTTGACCATTCTTAAAATGTAGTTACAAAAAGTTTGACCATTCCTAAATGTCATAATTTAAAATTTCATAAATTTTATAACCTGGTAATAAAAGGCTTTGAAAATTCAAATATCATTATTTGTAAGTTTAATGACAAAAGGTTTTCACCATTTCTAAAGTAGGTAAATTGGGTATATAAAATATTTTATTTAAAATATCTTATATATTTATTTAAATATTAATTATAATGTAATTTTTTTAGTTTTTTTATTTAAAGTATGACTGGCTGTGTAAATTTGTCTTTCTATTGCCTCTTTAAAATAAAAATAAAAAATTATGCTTTAAATAAAAAAAATAATGTCTATTATAAAAATAAAAGAATATGCTATAAAGTATATAGAAGTAAAAAAATGTACTAGTAAAATGTTTAATCTTATACTTTTAAAAATATTTCAACACTACATTTAAATAAACTATTTGAAGATCTATGTTAACTAATTTATATAGATATCAACTTCATATATATCTATATATAGAAAAAAATTGTTAAAATAAAATGATTTAATTTTGTATATAAAAAATATTCAATGTGGATTATCAATAGAATATTTTAATATGAATATTAATATTGGCATATACGTAAAAATATATTAATAATAAAAAAATATTTTAATTTTCATTTTAAAATGTCTCTATGTAAATGTTATGTAAAATATTTTAATGTAAGTTATGCATATATCATATATCGTTTTAAAAAAATATATATGTAACAAAAAAAAAAATAAGTTTTTTTTTATGGTTGAAACTTAAATGGTTGAAACTTATATTGTCTTATCTATAATCTATATAGCATTCAAAAATATAATTTAAACAATGAAAAATAACACATTGTATTTTATATTTTAAAGAAAATTGAACATAAATTTTTTATCTTTCTAAACTCAACGATATTAAGCACATACTTAAAATAAATCTATACCGATTTAAAACTTAAAAAAAAAAAACCAAAAAACATTAAAAAAAATTAAACCAAATTTTATATATATAAACTTAAAAAAAAATAACACAAAATAAATTAAAAAAATTCTAAATCTACCATAACAAAGCATTATTGTTGCATAAATACATAAATAATATTGTATATGATTAAGTTCTATTACCTATAAATATGTAAATAATATTCTATGAGGTACAATTTATTTATTTCCCTGTGAGGTATGTGCATAAGACTTTTCATCGTAAATTTAAATTTGTGAACTGATGTTTTTCAGAACATGCCATACAACATTGCTTAAAAAAACCAGATAAATTGGAAAACCTTAAATTCTTTTGAATAATATAAACTGTAAGATATATTATTAAAAATAACAGTAAATAGTCATAACCGTATTACAAAAAAGCAGTTAATGGTCATAATGGTGTCTTTTCCAAAATGGAAGACTAAAAATAACAGACATGTTAAGCACTGAATACATTAACATATTCACAATAGCTTGCATTGAACTATCTATTAAAAAAAATCCTGGGAATACATTCTTTATACGATCTGCTGCCAAGATATGTAATCATATTTTACTTTATTTGGTCAGGCGTTGTCAGCATCACGGAGGAAAATTCAGCCAGACATATCTGAATGAGAAGATAGGAGCACAATACTAGATAAAGTTTACATCTTGAGAAGCGTTCGAGCCTTACTTCAGGCTCTTGATAAATATTATGTTTGCCATATCAATTAATTCAGTTCAACAATAACCTTCATACCTACATACATATATAATGTAACAGGACTTCAATCCATTTACGGTAAATAACATACAGAAATGACTGTTTACCAGCATATTCTATATGCTATTCAAAAGAGAATTCATGTATTTATACATGCTGGCATGCTTAAGAAACATCGAATTGGTCCTTAATGAAGTCCAACAAGAGCACACTAATACATGAGCAAAACGCATAAGGTTGAATCTTGTGAGACTAGTCCACAGCTGAATGCAGTATGAAGTGTGATTAGCTAACCACAAGCCCTTGGATGTTTTGGAAAACAAACTTAAAAAGTTTGAAGTAATGTTTCCAATCAGTTCTTTAACAGAAGTAAATTCCTGCCCCAAATATCCAGATTGTCCACATTTGTTTTGGCAGGATCACCAACATAACCATACTTCTGGTTGAGGAATTCTTGCATGTGCTTCTTTTTTATGGTTCTCCGACGTCTTTTCCCTTGTGGGATTGCCCTATCTTTCTTCCTCTCACCATGTCCAAGATCTCTGCGAAATAAACTGAAATGTTCATAACCAAATTTGTATCCGTCCTCTTCGCCATCTACACTGATTTCGGCTGGGTTCTGATTCAGTATGCATATTTCTAAATTGGAAGCCTTTTCTCCACAGAAAGCAGTTTCCTCATTTTCTTCGTTCAGTTTTGGTCCCTTCGCTTTCTCTGCCTCCATTGTTACATTTTGTTGGGGATTCTCAAGGAATCTATCAAGAGCAGATCTGTGGTTTCCTTTTCGATGCATAGAAATGGGTGATGACCTATATGATCTCAAGCCTTTTGTAGAACTTGACCTTTTTACAACCTTCGTACTCTGACAAGCAGGAGGGGTGGTAGAGAAAATATGTAGATTTCCATTGGTATAAGTATTTGTACGTTCCAGTGCTTTCTTCCGTTTTTTGCCAGACAACAGTGTACCTCCCAAGGCAGATTTGGTCCCTTCCAGAGCAACCTCAGCAATGCCACTGATTGTGGAAGAAGGCATAGAAATCCCAGAGAGCCACTTTGACGCATAATGCCCAGAAGGCCTGAACTTCGGAACAGGAGGTATATGTTTTATTGAACTCGTGGTTTGTCCATTCATATAAATGCTATCTTGAATGGATTCTGAACCCGTAAACACTGTTCCAGCGCCAGCAAGTGTTTCCTTTTGAATCCTCTCTGTTATCCCTGATGAGTGAAACCGACCGAAATGATTTTGTGAACAAGCCTGAGATAGATGGGAGAAACGTCTGTTGTCTCTACTGTCTGTTACCATACTTTCTTCATTTACACGATTTGCTGGAACTGATACACTTTGGCCCATTAGCCTCAGCCCAGATGTGGATGGAAAACAGTAATTCTTCCCAAATGGTTCTCTTGCTTGAGAATTTACCTGCTGCAATAAAGCCGAGTTACTTTGTCCGTTGAAATAAATAAGACCTGAACCCCCATCCGTTCTCATTGAGAGATTTGGGATACCATTTCCTTTGTGACTCTCGCATGGAATATCAGATGTTTTGCCAGAATTTCCTAAATGTGAACTTTGCCCAGTAAAGAATTGTAGATTGTCAGTGCCTGTGAGGTTTAGATGTGACTGCCCATTATGATTATTGGAGGACTCGAATTTGTTTTGAAAAATTGGAAGCACTGAACCTGTGAAGTCTGATACTGCAGGGTTTCCTTCCCTGCACTGGTTTTGCATTTGCATATGGCCACAATATGGGGATACACCCCGCAACTGCATAAAATCTACCGCCGTGCTGTTTGTAGAGAAAGCTCCATACTGATGACCATGAGTATTAAGAAGATGCGATTTAGTGCCATCAATAGGAAATGGCAGATTACACGCAGAGAGTGTTTCATCCAACACTGGTGCAACAAAATCTCGTGAGTATTTCCCCCATGGATTGAACCACTGAGTTGATTGCAACCTGCTCAGATCACCTTCACATGAGCTGTATGTAATTCCTTCCTTATCTGAAATGATTGAGTTATCTCTTAGAGCACGGGAAACATCTATTTGGCCATAGCCTACTACTAAATCAGGTTGGCACTGATTTCTTGAGGAGCCAGCGGATTTACTTTGCCAGTTTGTTTGGGTTGTGTCTTAACCTTTGCAATGTTCTGTTTGAGACCTGTTCCTCCCCCTACATGTTGATTGACCTGACTCGTAGCTGCTTTTTTCATTTTCAATCCTGTTCCCTCTTTCTGGAGGTTATGGCTTCCCTGAAAATGATTGAGGTTTGATAGACCTCGCTCATGTTGATTTTTAGCCATTAGCTCGACAATGTCCATAGGTATCTCATCTTCCATTACAGAAAGCTTCTGCCTACATTGCTCATTTTCAGGGTTGACGAAATCGTGCTGAGGTGCCTTGTCACTTGATGCTGACCAAAAAAGTGAGGAGCCTTGAAGAGGCATTTGAAGAGCATTGGTGACAGCTTCAGATAAACTTGAAGTTGAGGAATTCTGAACAACAAAGCAAGTAAAAACTTTTTATTGAGGTAAGTGTAACTTTCAATATGACAATTTATTAATATTAATACATCGAGTTAATGAAAATTATCTTCAATTTCAAATAAAAAATATTCTAAACAAATATCAATGTGTTTATCACTTCTGAGAATATATAATTTCTAACATCATTATTTCCCTTTTATATTAGAGAAAATAGTTCATGATTATATATATATAAAAAAAACACATAGAAGATTATATATAATTTTGATATATAATATTTTATTTATATATATAGAATATTATATATAATTTTGATATAAATATTTTAATTAAATAAAATATATATTCAGTTTTTTGGGAAAGTTTACAGAAAAAGAAAATGTATCAAACTCACCCTACTAAAATTAGTATATAAAAATAAAATATTAATATTTTATTAAATTAAGTTAAAAATAAAAATATTAAAATAATATCTATATATCTATCTATCTATATATATTATTTCAACTTTTCTAACTCTAACAATTTATATCGACTAATTTAAATTTAATATACTATCCCAATTGATATCAACTATTTAAATTTAATATACAAAATCATGAATATCAAAATTTAAACATTAAAATGAAGAAGGATATAACTATAAATTATACCAAATATCATAATAAATGAAAACCATGCTCCATGAAATATGACGATACCGACAAAAGATTTTAGTGAGTTACTGCTCTAGCCATGCGGAAGAGAATAGAGATGGAAAGACATACCTTCGCGACAAACGTTGAGCCAGCACCGAGGGATTCAGTTCCTACGCCAGGCTGTTTCTTCCTGACTTCAAGCTTTTCTGGGCGTTGCTTGGTAACTATAATACTAGTAACTTCTGCATCACTGTTCACTTCAGATAAGCCATTTCTATCAATTGTAGGTTTGGATGAATTTTTGACAGGATCTATGGTAACTTCCATATGATCTTCCCTTGGACGTGGGGATGTTTCATTGTTGTCAATCATGCAAATATTTTCCTCATTTTCGTCATGTGACTTGTACTCTTCTGGTTCTTTACTCCAACTCTCTGGGCAGGACGGATTGGAAGCAATAATATCTGCGATCGATCGCATCTTCTGTGGCTTCTTTTTACGCCTGGATTCACTGACCTTCAGCTTCCCAGTTTGTTCTAAGAGCAGCACATTCTGCTTCTCCAGTGAGGCCTGGCTATTGGAAAGTTCAGTCCATACTTCACTTATCTTGTTTATATGCATATGGTCAGAACATGAACTGTCATTGCTATTCGAGAACGGTACATCAATCCTTGTATCTGAGCCTCTGTGAGAATCATCCGCATTATGGATATCATAATCCATTGTTTGAACTCTCAGTGAATCCACCATGGAAAGTATTCTCTCATTTCCTCCTTCAAGAAGCTGTTGACCAGGTCCAATGTTTTCAGCGTAAGGCATTCTTACAGGAACATTGCTGATACTTTTTGACTGGTTTGCATCTGAAGAGATTGTCTGTTCACTTTCTTTTCCTATCATCTTCTCACTTATCTCTTTGAATACATTCTTGTTCTTCGAAAAATACTCCCAAGAATTAGGAGACTGGATAAGAATCTGCAGTTCTTCAGATTTTCTTTGTTTTGAGCCTAACTCATTTCTTTTTTTACTCAGCAACATGGATGACATTGTTTCCATTACTGCCTGCACCACCTCATCAGACACTGCACTGTCCTTTTGTTCACGAGAACAACTGTCAGTCATATTAATGGCTTCCTCATCGTTTCTGGAATTTGATAGGCATTGGAAGGTTCCTCTCATGCTCTTGTCCAAATCTGCAGTCTCAGATTTGTCATTTTCGAGCTCCATTGGAACAGTATTTTCAATTCTTGCATGTTCCCTTGTACAATCTGTGACCATTCCCTCGTCTTTCTTCTCTTTGCCAGTTGGATATGCGGAGGATCCTAAAGCGCCGCCTGACTTTAACTCAACTGTTAGACTCTCTACTACTCCTGTGTCATCTAGCATATTTTCCTTCAATTTTTCCTGTATATCAACACTGGAACCAGGCAAATGCATACCGGACATGAGACATCGACAATCAAGCCTACCATCACAGGTTTGTATGGATGTCTGTGAGTCCCTGAAATACTCTTTCGCACATGGGCTCTCACTGGAAATACTAATGTCTCCTAAACAGTTTTCACAATTCCACCACCTGTAGTCAGGTATTTCTAAAGCGGGGAATGCCATATTTCCTGCTTCCTTCAATCTAGTTTCCAGTAAGTGTTGAGGAAATGGCCAGCAAATGTTTCTATCTCGTTGACGAATGGTGGCAACATATCCACTGCATCAGTAAAAAAATGAAAGTAAAATAAAAATAGAGCAATGAAAGTGCTGAAATATGCAATAGAACCATTATCTTAACTAACGCGGAAAATGTACAATAAACAAAAATTTTGGGAGTATCTCATCGACCAAAGCAATGCTGAATAAAATCTACAAGATTACCGATGAACGACAAAGTTCAAGGTATATCAAAGTTCAAACGTCTATGAAAATTCTCATGCACCAGATTAGACAATACCTTCGTTTCATTAGGAAAGGTTTTGAGAGAAGCATAACCACATGGTGATTGTCGACATGAGAAAACAATAGATTAAACACGATTCTCAACAAATTTTAATCTTTTTGTACAGCAAAATTCGCAATAGATTTATGAAAAAATTCGCAATGCACAGGCATTAATAGCTGAACAGTGACAAGCATGAGTATTATACACGTCTCTATGCGAAAGAAGTTTGAAAGCGATTGAGTTTATGTGAGCTGAATTGACAAAAAAGTTGAAAACTGTGTATATTTGTACGGTCTAGATTTCAGACCGCAGAAAAATTCAGAAACTGAGATTATGATCCTTTAGGAATGAATAGAACAAAAAGTATCAATTCACGTGTGCGTCTAGCTAAAATGCTTTTGCGTAAAATATCGGATGGGAAGTTCTTGGATCATGAGAACGTGATCACACAGTCGAACATCGTGTACAATTATTTTAGAAGCAGACGATAAGACGAATAAAGAAGGATAAAGACGCAAGTTTCTTACCGAATACTGAAACGCTCGCATGCTGTGCTTTTGACAGAAATCCTGTTCTCATTTAAACCTCTGCCCGTTTCACGTCCGTCTGCGTCCACAGCCTGCGCAAAGAGTTTTCATGTTATTGGTTAGAGAAGATGAATAACGCGTCGCATCATTTAAATACTAACGTGCTCAAGAGGTTTCAGGTTCGCGTCACCTTGGCTACGACATTATTCTGCTGCGAAGCGACGGTGACAGCCTGGGCATTCGCCATGACGCAAAACTGTAGGGATTCGAACCTCAGCCAATTACCTGCGAGCGTTTACAAAGATCAGATATATTTATGCGGTACGGATCCCAAAGCTGACAGAATATATTTACGTCAAATAACGGAAATTAAACCTAAAGCTCTCATATGCGCGAATTAACAAGAATGAGTGCTCATTTGTCCAGGTGGGTTCAGCTGGACGCCGAAAAATAAGAGAAGCTCAAGCGAAGAACGGGTATGATGGGTTATGGTCCTTACAATAAAGGAAACACCGAGAAAATTATAAAAGTAATATTAAATCTAACTACTTTTTAATAGCGAAAACAAAGGCTAAGCGAATAACTTGTCTAATGAATCATGCTCCTTAATATAAAGTAAGCACTAGACAAATTAAAAAAATAATATTAACCCTAACAAGATTTTAGGGATGTAGAGTTTAAGCAAACGCGTAAAGCTTCGACCTTTGCATCTGTAATGGGGACGGCATTCAACTAAGCCTACCTCATTTCAAGATGTGGCAGCACGGCAGGCTTATCAGGTTGTTCACAGAAGAATTCACAAAGCAAATATGAAAATATGTGCACAAAATCTCTAATTGTAAAAAAATTGAAGCGCATGGGCATGGGTATGGGAAGGGGGCAAATGTGAAAACCCTAGCTTTTTCAAAATCCAAGGCGTTTGAGCACACACCTCAAATCCTCCGCCGTTACGCGTCACTGCGGGGCCGAGAAACACAAATAGCCATTGACAACATGAGAATTTATGTAGGGCGAGAATATTTGGCGACACAGGTCGTAGGATCGAAACTCGCCGATTTCAAGCCTGAGATGTTTAAGCGAGCGGTGATTTGCAATATGCTGAACGGCTGGGAATTAAATCTCTCGGCCTTCCTGTAAAGATTTGAGCAGAACAAAAAACCCATAAACATATATTTAGACACACAGAGAAACCAGTACTGTTTTCAGTTACAAATCAAAGAAACAAAAGTCAACGGCGAGAGTTGTTTCAGCACAGGTTGGATCAACACTCACAGATCCAACATCAACCGGTGCGAATCGTTTCCGCCCGCAGATTCCAACTTCGAAGTCCAGAAGATTGTCCGACGCGGCCGATAAAAATGAAGACAAATCTCAAACTCCCCCGTCTTTATATTGCTCTGAGATTCGCTGGCTAAAATGAAAAGAACGATTAGATTTTACCAGTAATGGATTGTATATAGCAGAAGGCACAAAAGTCCTCTCGAAACCGGCAAACCCTAGTAGGTAGGGTATGATATACATTTAGGGTTTGTACTCTTCGCTCCCTTACATTACTTCCAGTGGAACCGAAGGAAAGTAGGGATACGATAAAACGCAAAATGATGCAGTCCAACTATACCGAAGGACAGAAAATTGTTATAATGTCCAGTAAACTGCGAACACGTGTTTTCGATATAATAATGTCACTTTTTCTCGTCCTCGGGGAGATATTCCAAACCCTACAGGCTACAGGTACCTTGTGCTTGCATGAAAAGTGATACTTCCAGTTGTCGGTAATGGACACGTGTAAAAGTACTCAGTCGTATGAAAGTATTATTGAGAAGTCATATAAATACTATTAATGGGTTTCATCATCTTGCTCTCTGTTCAGGTTTCGTCTTTTAAGTTTCTACTCAGTTTTATATTTCTTCCCCTTTCTCCACTTTGTTGTGGTCTACATGCATTCTCAAAGCAACTTCTCTGTATTCTATGTGGTTTTCCATAATTCCTGGACTAAAAGCAGATTGCAAATAACTATTTGCATAACTTTATTTTTAGTAATGTGGTCGTATGTTATGACGGGACAAGGTATTTTAAAATTAAAAATGTAATTAAATTGATTATTTTCTTGATGAGATTTTGAAATTTATGAAAGTGGAGAAAAAGATGTTATTAAATATTATTTTTTCTCATTTTAATATTTAAATAATGGAATTGAAAGTATGGAAACAGTTTTTGTTAATTCATAATAATTAAATATAACTATAAATAATATAATTAATGAATAAATAACTATCACTATCATTATAATTTTCATTAAAGTCAAAAATAATCTATAAGTAATTAAATTACCATAAGAAAATGTTTGATTTGTATTTATATAATTTCTTTGAAGTTTTAATAATGTTAGTCTTTCAAATTTTAGTATTTTAACTTGTTCTTTATATACATCCAATATCTTGTAAGAAAATTATGCATTTGTTCTCACATAAATATGTTCTAATGGGGTAGTTTAAATGAATTTTTTTGAGGCAAAGTTTGTCAAGGATTTTCTAATTCTAGGCTATCTCACTAATTGCTATTGTAGCTAGTAGTTGGGCTTCCCACCATTTCAATATTTAGAAGAAGGGGTATCCCGTGAGGTTTCTTTCGAAATATCAATATATTCCATGGAAAGAGTAAAGTTCAATCAGTGCCACAATTATCAATGACAAGGAGACCATTGATCCTTTTTCTTGCAAAAAAAGTCTCCTTTATTATTCAAAACTTACGAATGGAAGGTTTGTTGACCACGAGTTACAAGAGCAGTCAATGACTTAACGAGATTCCCTTAAAATTAAACCTACGACCTCTTCATAAAAACATTGAAGAGAATCTCATGGAGTGTTTCTACACATTTTTGTATGATAAATTTAGTACACCTACTAGCATAAACTAGTTTGTATCACCTACAAGGATTCTAACTTAACTTTAATGGGGAGGATAACAACTTCTAGACTTCTATTCTTAACTACTTAAGTTAGACTTATAAACCTTGGTTTTTGGAAATGACTCATCCAACTTGTAAGCACTTAAGTGGGAGTAAGATTCACCTTTTCAATCATAATCAATCCATAAAGGATCCATCATATCATAAGAAGGATTTGAATTTGACTAAGAAGGATAACATATTATGTGTGTGTGTGTAGGGCCCTAAGGGTTAACATAATTAGTTGAACCATTTGCCTAAGGAATGTTGTGAATAGGGAGGCCATAGGTAACAAGGTCAAATGTATTTGAGTCCCTTAGGGTTACTAATTGTTATTTTGGCTTGCACATGAGTCAAATCTATTTGAGTCATTTAGGGTTACTAATTGTTATTTTGGCTAGCACTTGAATCATCCTCCATTTAGGTACTGTAAAGGGGTGTGGGTAATCTCACAAGATTTTCCTTGGAAATGGTGTTTGTGTGTGCGTGTATCACAGAAGAGTCGATTTTACGTCAATATGCACATGCACACATGTGCATGCATGCAAACAAAAATTCTTGTGGGTTACTACAAACTTTCCATAGCACAGATATATTGATGAGGAGGTCATGAGGTCAAATACATGTGGGTCTCTCATAGTTAGGAATCTATGTGTTATTTCAATATAATTTACCTCCAATGCCATTTAAAAATGCAAGTTAGAGGAAAATAAGTTTGTTGTGTGATGGAAAAATGGGAGGATGTGTCCCTATAGGGGGTTGAAATACATTTGGGACCACAAGTGAGGTGCACATAAAATATATACTTATCCAATTATAGCTTTCAAACATGATGAAAAATGGGAGGATATGTCCCTATAGGGGGTTTAAATCCGTTTGGGACCACAAGTGAGGTGCACATAAAAGATATAATTATCCATTTATAACTATTAAACATGAGATTGACTGCGATGATATGCTATGATGTCCCAATAAATTTGAACAAAAAGATGACTTATTTTTAAACATGTTTTATAGCCCTAAAATGAGCTCAATAAATTCAACTTCTTTCCAAGGTATATTACCAATGGGGAAATGATACCTTCACAAGTCATAAGTTCAAATATGGTTGAGTCCCTTGAGATTTTCTTACATTCTTGCAATGAGAAATTGACACCGTCCTTCATCTAGATATCTTGGGAGAGAGAAGAATCTCAAAGAGATGTTGTTCGAATATATATATATATATATATATATATTTGAGGGTTAGCTCAATAGATTGAACAATATCCCAAAGCCATGTTCTTGAAGGGGGGCAATAACTCAATTTTTCAGAAATATTTGAGTCCCTTGAACTAACGAACCAGTATGGGAGATTTATTAGCAAACCAATATCACAGCGCATGTTGTTCATGTCAATTGTTTAAAAATAGTTAAAATGCTTAATATATTAAATGGTATTAGGGGGCTTATGGGTTTTTGAAAATAAACTATGGTAAAATATTATGGGGGGTTCAACAAACCAAATTTTTGTGTGGTGTGAGAGGAGAGTTAGCAAAGCAAGGAGATCTATTTTTATAAATTTATTTTCTTTTTTCATTAAAGCGAAACATATCATAAAGGAGGAGGGTGATATATCTTTACTTCTTGTACCATTTATAAATTTTTAATGAACCATGAAATTCTTTGAACAGGTATTGAAAATGATCAAATTTTTCATAATAAAAGGATCTAAGGATGAAGTGATATTATGATTATGAAGGAACATGTTTGATGCTTCTAACTAAAAGCTCAAGTAGCATATCATAAATGATATTTTCTAAATTAAATGTTTGATACAATGTAAAATATTGGGAACAAAATATTAGGGGTAGAAATAATAAGAGGTAAACAAAGTGTTACAAATGAATTTGTATTTACAATATTTGATGAAATATATGAGAATTCTATTTTGAAACATGTACTATAACAAGGTATTGACATTTAAACTTTAGGAGATCCCATGGGGCAGCTTAGTTAGCAATTGTCGTGTTATGAAGTATCATGTAAACCATGAGATTCAAAGTTTGAATCCTTTGTGGGTCAAACCAACAAAAAGAAAACATTTAAACTTTAGAGATAAAAGAAAATAGGGGTACTCTTTAAACCCTACATATACATGTGATATGCCATATATTTGTTGAGTAAAATCCTATGCCTCAGTATGTATTTGTTGGTTGACATTGCCATCTAGATTCCAAGGAAACTGAGGGGAATTTATAAAGTCTACGGTCATAAGGTGAAAATCATTTGGTTTGACCATATTTCAAAAGTTACAGTGTTAGTGGGAGGTTTTCAAGATCCATTCCCATTAGGTGTTTTATGCTTACTATCAACTCATGAACAATGGTAGTTAATACCACCATCCATATAGGATTCCAAGGAGGATGAGATAATTTTACAAATTTATTTCCTAGGAAAAATAAAATTATAGGGAGGGAGGGAAGGGGGAGAGTGGGGGGGGTGTCTCCATTAATATATTTAGGGAAAGTGGAGGATGATGAAGTAGGATGGGATTTGGTGTTTTCTACAAAGTGCTTGGAAAGGAGTAAGAAGTGATTATTTATATGTGAGTACCTTAAAACATTTTTTTATGTAGAATGTATTTTCAAGGGTTCAAATGAATTGGCTTACAATGCAATAATCATATACTTTAATGTCCCAATATCTTACTCTCAAAGATAACCTGTAGGGATGGCTCTACATGGGTAAAAGTGATGAAATTTAAGATTAAGATATCTCCTCTATATAGTGGGTTTTATACTTTTATGTTCAAGAATGTCAAAGATAGAGAAGTTGTACTATTGAAAGTTCCATGGTTCTATATGAACTTGGGCTTCGTTTTAAAACCATGGTAAACTCTTTAACTACATTTATGTGCTAAAATATGAGAAATTTATCTATAGTAGGTTGTCAAATATTCCTCTTCATCATTTCAATTTAAGGGTTTTTGTAAGATACATGAAATAAACTAAATTCCTCAAATACCTAGTGTTGGAAACACTAGACAAGGAAGTACTCTCATATTGGTTAGGATATCCATAACATGGCTCTTATTAAGAACATTATTACTAAATTTGGATACCATGAGGAGTTCCAAATATTAGAACACATAAATCATATGTTTCAATGTAGATATTATCATAAACAAACATGTTATCATCATTTTCTTTTAAATGGGGATTCCATATAACAAATGAATATTCTTTCACAATCAATGAGGCTAATCTCAATGTTGGGGAACTAACCTTGAAACTAGGGCCGATATGATTATAAAAAATACTTTTAGGGTATGCAGGGTCTCTCATCACCATGTTAGCGTCTCTCCCCATCATATCTAGATTTAGAGGACAACAATGTTATTCATGAAGAGAAGGATAAATCATTAGAAGTGTCATTAGAGAAATTTTAAGGTCTAAATCGGGTCTCCTAAATAATATAATAAAAGTGGAAATAATAAAATAATAGTAGATTACATCATAAAATTATGTCATTCTCCTATTTCCAGGAAGATACTAATATGGCTCTGTCTGCTCAAAATTCTTACCCTTCGGAAGTAATCCCAAAGTTATTCAAAAGGTTTCTTTGATGCATTCCTGGTTTGCTTTTAGAGGGAAAAGAGAAAAAACTACTTCTCCAACTCATATTTTCAACTCATCTCCCTATGATTTTACTCAAATTTCGAGGAATACTCGTTGGATGCATAATTTGATTCCTCATCCAAAAAGTACCGATGTTGCATGCTTTTGATGGACCCTGTTATACGAAAAATTAGAAATGCATGAAAAAATATGATTGTAATCACACTTTTCATGTATTTCCCATTTTGCATGATGCAGGGTCCTAAGAATATGCAACATGGGCATTCCTTGGATGAGGAATTAAATTCTACATCCAACGAGTGCTGATACTAAAATATTGAGTAAAACCGTAGGGAGATAAATTCAAAATATGTGTTGAAAAAGTAGTTTTATTTATTTTTATTATATATATATATATATATATATATATATATATATATATATATATATTATATATATATATATATATATATATATATTGTAATATTTTTACTTTTTTACTCTAAAAATGGTGAATCATCTTGCATGGTTGGCATCATCATCTTAAATCCTATTGGTTTTTATAATGTTGATTTTGGTTGTACATTTTTGTTTTGAGACCCATTTTAGACCTCAAAATTTCTCTAATGGTGGGAGGATTGATGTATTGAGAGATGGTGTTTCTTCCCAAAAACTAATTTTTTTGGGAAGCTCCCTCAATCCATGGAAAATAGAAAATTATTTTCAATCTCAAAGTGAATATCTATACAATCACTTTTCCTTGAGCTATCTTGTAGAGCGATATCCTTTGACTCTCAAAGAAAATGAGGATGCTCACTTCTGACATTGAAAAATCTAGTCAAGGGAACATAAATAATCTCATAATTAGTTTCCTTAGCTTTAAACTCAAAGGAGAAGGCACTATATTAAATGAGAAAAACTACCTCTTTTATTTTCTAGGTAGGTATACTTTGTGGGTTTGAACCATATTTCCTACTAAGCATCAAGATTCCTTACCTAGCTCTAGGTCCTAAAGAAA
Organism: Pinus tabuliformis; assembly: GCA_031772625.1. Classification (NCBI taxonomy): domain Eukaryota; kingdom Viridiplantae; phylum Streptophyta; class Pinopsida; order Pinales; family Pinaceae; genus Pinus; species Pinus tabuliformis. The sequence continues at coordinate 261,378,133 of CM062816.1, read as the reverse complement.
GAAGTGACAAGGGATATACAAAATATGTTTATTTGAACCTAATTATTTTCCTTGTCTATATTAGGTGCACGATGGGCCTTGGTTGCATATCCCTTATTTATGCAAATTGATTTTTAACCTCATTCATAACATGTCGTTTTCCCCTTTTATGAATTTTTTTTGGTTGATTTATGATTTGATATGTCTGTGAAGCTTCTATAGTTTGGTAAGTAATTTTATCTACTTTGGATATAATTTTATTGATTATTAGCACTAAATGAGTCCTCCCTTGATGCTCATGTTAATGTACACACTATGTTATTTCTTCTCTTTAGAAAATAACGAAATTAAGTGGATATATATATATATATATATATATATATATATATAATATATATATATATATATATATATAATATATATAATATATATATATATATATATTCTTCTCTTTAGAAATTAATGAAATTATCTTCTCTTTAGAAATTAATGAAATTAAGTGGATATCTATATATATATATATATATATATATATTCATATTCCAGAAAACATTTCATAAAGGTCACCATAACAATTTCTCCCAACCACCTTAGGCTAACCCAATTGATAAACTATACCTAAACTCTACAACAATAGCCATTATAATTCATTAATCCTAAGAAATATTTCTCTCTCTCTCTCTCTCTCTCTCTCTCTCTCTCTCTCTCTCTATATATATATATATATAATATATATATATATATATGCTGAATGCAAATTGTAATTTCCATTAATTAAAGTGAAAATTACATTTTTACATATGCACATTGTACATGCCAATGTTTTTTTTGAAGTTAACAATATTCGATAAAATAAAATGGCTTTAAGGCCCATATAATGACCTGTTAATACATCCATTGATAAATATTGTTCATTAGTAGATAGATACAAAAAAAAGTCAAATCCGTTTAGGATTAGAATCCCATGACCATGAAACAATAACGAAACTAAAGGAGACCATGAAATCTTGTCTGCCATCTGCAATCCTTCAAAGAAGAGCCTATGATAGTAATCCTAAGTATTGTTTGTTAACTATTCCCAAATCTTCCCCCAGAAAGAGCATCTGCAATAGAGTTCATTTCTCCATACATGTGACAACATGAAATCTGATCAAAAGAAAGCTTCAACCTCAAAAATTCATGAAGAATTAGTATCAATGTGTGAGTGTGACATCTGGTAATCTTATTGAACCAATTAATAACAACCAAAGGGTTGCCAGAAATTTGAAGCCTTATGTATCCCTTTTCAATGGAAAACATCAGTAAGAGTTTGAGGCTAAGGAATTCGACATAACTATTAGATCCACTACCTAGCCTCATTTGAAGCTTAAAATAATGATTTTTAGTTAGATATAAAATAGCTCCACCACTAGAAGCACCCCCACTAAGAAATGCCCCATAAAAAAAATCCTAGGGGATAAAATGGCCCACTTTTTCAACACTGATGTTCTTGGTATGGCTGATACAACATTGTTAGGAATTAAATCGTATATAACAATGATTTGAGCAACTACTTTGTTAGAGTGACAAAGACTAGAAAATGTATTTAATCCTTGCAATCCAAATGACCGAGCAAAATATTGGAAGAAGATTCTTGAGATTTTTAGGGACTACATTTTCCCACCATGATTGCCAAACTTCTTTGCAAAAGGGGCCTTGCCACCTAGAATTTAAGTATAAATGTAAGCGTATTGTGTTCGAGACAACAAAAGAATAAGGGCATTCAAGGAATAAATGAAATATTATCTCTTTTGCATTTTTACACAAAGTGTACTAACTTGGCCCCATGTAACATATTTTCTATAAATTGTCCCCTCTCGAGGCCTTATTTTCAAGAATGAAACATAAAAAACATTTTTCGTTAGCAAGAAATATCATTGAAATTTTCCTCCACCACCATTTTGCAATCTTTATCTCTCTATCAACAATGATGTGTAGGTAACCCATATTTGGAGAATATTCCCCACAAGGAGCATGTACCCACCATAAAAGAGCCTGTATTGGCACTGATTTTGACATGTTAAATGTTGAGAGCATTTGTATAGTCTTGCCAATGAGCTGAAAACGAAATAGGTATATTTAATTAAGCTACGCTTGCCCACTCCTGAGCCCATATAGATCAACTTTCTAGATCTTCCACTTGGATCAAGGTGTAGTTTCCATTAGCATTCATAAATTCTACCAGATCCAGAGGAAGCAAGTATTTGCACCACATCCCACCCAGGGAGCCACCCCAACTATGAATTTTACTCTCAATCCAACCTTCCAAGCCAAATTGTTCAATCACATTGAAATATTCCATAACATCTTTCCAAACCACTGAAAAATTCATCCTAAGTTTATTTGGAAGTCTGAACCACTCTTCATTGGATAAGGGGTGTATATATTTCCTACCCACTCTTCGTTGGATAAGGGTTGTATATATTTCCTACTAACCACTTTAGTCCATAAACTTGCAAAATTTATAAGCCTCCATCCTACCTTAGCTACTAATTCTTTACAAAGATGGAACAAGTTTTTCAACCCCTAGCCTCCCAACTTGCTAGGTAATGTGATTTTATCCCTCCTTACCCAAGGGAAAGGTCACCATCCTTTGAACCTTTCCATAAGAATATGAAACAATATTGATGGTTTAAATTGAGAATCCCTTTTGGAATCCATGATTAAGACATCCAAAATACTAGAATGGCTTCCAAAACTGATTTTATTAGCACAAGCCTTCCCACTTTGGAAAGCCACCTATAGCTCCAAAATTTAATCCATTTTTCAATTTTTGCAATCAACCAAGGCCAATTCCCCCTTTTGTAGTCATTGGTTTTTAGATATAAATCCATATACTTGATACCTTGTTCAAAATTTAAAGAACGATATATAGTATATTAATATATTATATGTAATAATATATCTAGAATGCCTAACATTCACCCCTTAACTACTTGTAGTGATAAATGAGAAGAGAATTCACTATTATATGTGAACTTGTGAAATACCTTAACACACCTCAAAATATGAACAAGCATATGAACACATGTTATCTCATATTTTACAACAGTTGTGAATAAAGAGACACAAATTGTCCATTCTTCAAACTCTGTGAGCAAGAACACATACAACTATTTATAATAAAACCAATCATATTTAATATTATTGATCTTTACATTGATCTATGAATAGGAAAAAATACATTATTTATGGCAAGTGTGACATGGATTTTCTCTTACTCTTCAATATTTTTCTTTTGGTTGGACTATACTTCACCAAGCAATTTCAAAAATATTAATATTAGGAATACATTACCTCTGTAGTGTTTAATGTTCACCTCATTGAACAACTAGTTCATAATCATTTTGCTTGATCATTATCATTAAATCACAAATAATAATTTGGTAACTAATACATTAAATGCCATGTATAGGTTTTGGTATATAGTTTTTTCTATTATAATTGACAACAATTTCAAAGATAGTGAAGAAGTCAATATTGGCAAGTCACATTCTTCCCCGTTTCCTATAGCCTCCCATGAGATCAATTCCATCCCTTAAGAATGGACTTATGGATTTAATTAGATGTTGAATTCTCTTTGACATACAATTTACAAACATGAAAGTATATGTTCTATTCAAACTTTAGACTAACTTAGTAAAACTAATTAACTTATAACGAAAGTTACAATTTATAACGAATAATTATATAAAACTAAGATATAGCCTTATGAAATTAATATTCATGACCTTATTATAGATTACCTGCTATGAAATAATTTCCTTCTTTACACATGAATGATAAATTAAAGAATGCTTTTTTGATCGTTATCATTCCTTTTTTCACTTCATGCCATATTTGATTTGTGTTTTTTCCTTTAACAATAGCCATGGTAAGAAAAATTATTTATTTGTTTCTTGAAAGTGATTCAATTTTTATTTATGATACTGACAAAATGTAACTAAGAGAGTGTTCTTCTTTCTTCTAACATCATGTAAGATGTAATATACTTACCTTCCAACTAATATTTACAACCAAAAATTCAACATTAATTGAGATTTCTTTAAATTAGATAATATTAAACATTAATTAAAGGTTATTCAAAATAGATAATATAAAAATAAAGTTAGTAATGCAATACATCATCAATAACACATTGACTAATAAATCTTGTTGCTATGAACCTAAAAAATATTTAATGCAACATATAGGCCTCTCTTTCAATCTTGACCATCATGTTCTCTCATAAAATGCTTCACTCTTGGTTGTTAAGCTATTTTTATATCTTTTAAAGGACATAATAAGTGCTAGTAAAAATATAACTAATTTTTAAAAACCTAATTATTTTTTAAAAACCTAATAACAAAAATCTATCCTAATATATCATACTTTTATTTATGTTAAAAGACCATATTTGAGAGGCTCTAGTCTTCTAATAGAATCTAAGCTTGGTCTTTCTCTTACATTATATAATAAAGAACAAAATAATACAAAATATTGGCTTTTATCTTACCTTATATAAAAAAAATAGAAAACAAAAAAAATTAATAAAACAAAATAAAAATAATTATATATACAAAATTATTGAATATTATTAAGAAAATTGTGAACTTCTTATATACATGTATATGATATAGCTTAATACCTTGCTAGAATTTAACATATTTATTTAGCATTTCATATTTATCTCAAACTATTATAATTAATTTTAATATATAGTATGTAGACTTTTATAAATTTTAATAGCTAAATCATTACAAGGAGAGGGTTCTCTTGTCCCACAAATAATGGATTCTTAGACACGAATAATACCTTGCTAGAATTTAACATATTTATTTAGCATTTCATATTTCTATGAAACTATTATAATTAATTTTAACAATTAATATTAATATATAGTATGTACACTTTTATAAATTTTAATAGTTAAATCATTGCAAGGAGAGGATTATCCTATCCCACAACTAACGGAATCTATTTATTTAGCATTTCATATTTCTATGAAATTATTATAATTAATTTTAACAATTAATATTAATATATAGTATGTACACTTTTATAAATTTTAATAGTTAAATCATTGCAAGGAGAGGATTCTCCTATCCCACAACTAACAGAATCTTATACACCAATTTGTTGTCAGGACATGACATTAAATATTGATTATTACTATAACTTGAGTAGGCTTGATAGTTAAGAATATATGTTTCCTTCTGAGAGGCCATAGATTCAAAATCTTGGTGGTTGGGGGTGTGGTGTGATGGTGTGGGGGTAGACTATGTACACCTTTGTAACTTTAAAACTTAAATAATTGTGGAGAGGTAGATTCTTTTCCATGAATAATAGAGTTTTGTACACCAAATTAGTGTTTAAGTTATCATGACCTTAAAATTAGATTGCTATTATTCTGATAAATTAATATAATAAAATATCAAGAATTCAAAAAACTATGTATTTAGATGCTAACCCATATCTTTTGAAAAAAAATGGACTTCTCGCATTAATCAATATGATTATCAATAATAATCCTATATAATGATTTATTATAATATTCTTCACAATCAACTCAAAATCTAAACCACAATTCATATCCCTATGGTTTCTTTTATTCAAAACTCTCAAAATTAGTTCAAAACAAGTATGTTGGGGGACTCTCAACTTATCATCAAGAAGGCCAACAACAAAATGAAAGTCCAAAACATTAAGTTATAATACCTCCTTTATCAAATTAAGAAGTGGATTTTTAATTTTGAATGGAATCCTCTTTACACATATACAAGGAAAAGAATGCCAAAAGGAATGAACTTTCTAAAAGTCCAAAACATTAAGTTCTAAAAGTCCAAAACATTAAGTTATAATACATCCTTTATCAAATTAAGAAGTGCATTTTTAATTTTGAATGGAATCCTCTTTGCACAAATACAAGGAAAAGAATGCCAAAAGGAATGAACTTTCTAAAGAAGCTTTAGAAAGTAAGTGGGGTCTTCTTCGGGCATGAATTATATGAGGATCATATGGTTCAAGGCTTCTCCTTTTTATTATAATTTATATTTTCCTCCTAAGCCCATGAATTTCAAAACTAGTTTGGAATATCAAAATTCTTGTTTGCATTATGATATAATATAATGAACTTTAAATAGAATTTGTTTTAAGAAGGAAGTAAATGAGTGAAAAATTCTCTATCAGGTTGAAATTAGCGAGTTATAAGGAATTAGAGATATATTTTAAGAATAGGTTGAATTTGTCTTGGCCTTCTCGTGACACCTTAGTGGTGAGGAACATGCATATTTATTTTTCCAGGAAATATAATGATTTTTTCCTTAGGAAAAAGACTTATTATTATATTTATTATAAGATGGTAACAAAATTTTATGCATATTACCAACACTTTTGAGATTATTTTTCTCAAAGTATGGAAAAGAGGGATTGATGCCAATTTATCTGTAGAATTCATCCAATTAATATGATATTTTTTCATTTTTGTTGATAATTTTTTGCAGTGTCTTTTGGTATATATTAGTTATTTCAAAATTTTGTAAAAAATTATTTCACTGAACTAATTATGAGTTGATTCCCATGAGAGCTTACCTTATTAGCCAATATGTTATCATGTTCAGTTATAAAGAAGGTTTTAAAAATGTAAGAAATGAAGTTGAAAGTTTTAAAATTGTAAGAAATTAAGTTAATATATATTATAGGTATTGGTGTGCTGCGGGAGGAAATTGGGAAGGAATTGTAGGGTATGGGGAAATTTATATGTATTAAAGATTATAAAATGGTGTATCTACTATAAGTAAGGATATTAAGTAAGGGATATTGAGTAAGAAAAGGAATTTCTTTTATTGGAAAGATATATTGGGAAATTTATATGTATTGATGATTATAAAATGGTGTATCTACTATAAGTAAGGGATATTGAGTAAGAAAAGGAATATTTTTTATTGGAAAGATATATTGGGAAACGAGTTCAAGGAAAGGATTTTAGGAGGTATTTATTAATATTTAGTGAAATTAGGGTTATTCTTTAATATCCTATGAATGTATATGTTATGTCATAGATTCACTGACTAAATACCACCTGATTGTGCGTCACTATTTTCCAGTCAATGTCCCTCGTGGATGTTCTTTTCTTACAACTTAATGCATAATTTTGAGTTTGTCTCCAATTTATTTCAAAATTTTGAATCTTTAGAAAATAAGAAAATTGTCATCTTTATTTAGAATATTGTTGACAATGATAATTTGGTTGAATAAGGTAAAATTGTAATTATTAACATGACAATGAGGCATGATAATAATATGTTTATTTACTTCCATACTAGAATAATTGTTGTTTGTTACTTGTTGTGATTGGTCGGTTGATAGAAATTTGCTAATATCAAAATTTTGGTTTTTGGTTTCAATTAATTCAATACATGTTTCTTTAACCATAGTTAGGTTTTTTATTACAATTAATGTAAATTCAATTGGATTGGTTAATGTTTTTTTGGTTGAATTATCAAATCGATATGGGGTGAGTGCATGGCCTTTTATGACATTTTAGATAAACATCCATATCAAAATTTTTGTTTTTGGTTTCAATTAATTCGATACATGTTTCTTTAACCATAGTTAGGTTTTTTATTACAATTATTGTAAATTCAATTGGATTGGTTAATGCTTTTTTGTTGAACTATCGAATCCATATGGGGTGAGTGCATGGCCTTTTATGACATTTTAGATAAACATCTTTTGACTTGAAAAATTATTTCGATAAAAATATAAAATAAATTTCTATTTCATATAAGAATATGAAATTAAAAAAATGAATTTCCTCTCTAAATATATAACTTTTATTTCTTGAAAATTTTTAAAACTATATCCAATTTGATTAATTTGATTTTTTGAATATTGATTTTTTTTTTAACAATATAACATGAAATAAATATATAAAAAAAGTGTATATTGATTACTCACGTAAAGTTTATTTTCCAAAATTATATATATAGATATAACAAGTAAATTTGTATTTATAAATTTAAACTAAATATTTTTATTTTTATTTTAAAAATTAATACTTATTTTTTATTATTTTAATACTCATAAAATCATGATAAAATTTTTTAGAAAAATAAATTCATAATTTTTTACTTGGGTTATTACAACTTATAAGGATAAGAAATTTCAATCACTTCTCCATAAATTTATTTGCTCTATTTTAATTCCGCTCGAATCAAATATAACGCGTCTCCTAAAACGTGATATCCTATTAACGAAGAAAAAAATAACATATAATACTTTACATCTTGATGACAAAATCTCACCCCAATAACAGAGTAAGGACTCCTCCACACTTACACGTAAAAGAAATATGTGTTAGGTAAGTCCAATATTTTTGGATTTTCCATGACAACGTATCACCCCAATAACATAGACCTGAGTACGTATGCATGGGCATGCAATATTCAATGCAAGAGGTAAGGACTCCTCCACACTTTAGGAGTAAAAGGAACGTGGGCTAGTGTTGAAGTTCAATATTTTCGGACTTTCAAAAAGGTGGTGTAACTCTTACAAAAGCACAAAATAATACATTCCTTAATTGGACCTAACCATTTAGGAATGCAACAAGGAAAATGATATTTGGGAAAGCATGAGGGGGAATGATCTTCTAAGATATTTTGATGAAACTTTTTTATGTTATTTTTCTTTTGATACATTTTTTAAAAGGTAAAACAATAAATGTAAAATGGTAGTTATTTTTTATCTTTAAATGAGTTTTTAATTTATTGAATTTATTTTAGGTTAATTCAAAAGAGCAAGATTTATGGTTGGGTGGTCTTTTTTGAGAATTTACAATTAATTTATTTAATTGTAAGTAATCTATAATATGGATAAATCAAATCATGTAATCTTTATAAAATGAAAATTATGAAGTTAATATATATCAGTTATCAAATTTACAACTCAAAGACCAAATATAATATATTTATATGGAAAAATAAAAGTTGAACAAATGAATTTATTATTGAAAAAATAAGAAAATATATATCTTTATAATTATCATCTTAAATTTATATAAACTATGAATTTCTTTGAAAATTAAAAATTAATTTAATTATCTCATGAACTTTCTCACTAATTTAAACTATGACAAAGAAAAACTTACTTTATACAAAATTAATACATAACACAAAATTCGAAAGAAAAAATAAATTTGAAAAAAAAATCAAATTTCAATTTCAAATTCAATATTAATCTTTGTGAAAATAAAAAACATAGAATAACCTTATTTTATATATATGTTTATATTTATATTTATCAAAATATAATCATCTTTAATTTTAAGATAAAAATATTATCCTTAAAACAAATGAAAAGTATTAATCTTTGTGAAAATAAAAAACATAGAATAACCTTATTATATATATATGTTTATATTTATATTTATCAAAATATAATCATCTTTAATTTTAAGATAAAAATATTATCCTTAAAACAAATGAAAAGTATTAAAATATTAAAAATTAAAATCTATGATTATAAAATGTATATAATCATAAAAAATTTAACTTAAAAAAATAAAAAGTATTAAAATTTAAAATCTAGGATTATGAAATGCATATAATCATAAAAATTTTAAAATATTAAGTATTAATAAATGAAAAAAGGCAACAAAACTTAAAAGTATTAAAATATTAAAAATTAAAAGCTATAATTATAAAACGCATATAATCATAGAATTTTTAAAATATTAAGTATTAATAAATGAAAACAGAAAACGAACATAGTAACGGTTGGTTTGAGGAATTTTGGAATTGATAATGCTTATAATGAAAGCAAATATTTGAATAATCAAACTAAAATATTAGCTATATTAAATAGAATATTATTTTAGAAAGAAAATAAATCAAAATTCTAATAATCGTCTAATGATTATTAGAGATTGTTAATAATACTTTCACCAATACAAAATCATATTATTCTTGAAACATTAAATAGTTTTGGATTGATTTTTGAAACATTTAATTAATTAAAATAACAAAAGAGTAAAAAAAACTTTAAATTTATTGAGTTTTTTATTTTATTTTTATTTTTTATTTTCATGAGTTAAACATAAATGATAGTACCTCTGTAATATCATATCTCTCATGATAAGTAAGTATCATAAAACCTATGAAAGTAGAGTATAAAGTAGAGTATAAGTAGTGTAATCGGTGAAGGGTGATAGAATAGGTTTTTAATTAACGGCATCATGATAGATTTTTCTATTATTGTGAGATTTTAATGTAGAGAAATGTTGGTTTTTGATTGTATATTTGAAGTTTTACTGGTATTTGGTTTAGATCCTTTTTCATATTTATTTTGTGTTTAATATTTTCTTATTATTTTTGGAAAATCACTTAGTTTTATGATGCTAATTTTAACATGTTATATCCACTAGTTTTAGGACTTGTTAAGATTTTCCATTTTTTTTGCATTGTTTCCAAATACTTCCATTGGAAATGGTCCAAAAATGCATGACCATCTTCACTTGTAAGATGTCAAAGTAAGTATTAGTAAACCTTTGGGTCCTCCTTTCCTTAAAGTGGGTCACAACCAAAGGGATTTGAACATTGGATCTCTCAGTTTTCACTCATTTCATATTACTTCGATTACCAATTGAGCTGCCTACTTTGACTTGTAACCTCCATGTTAATGGAGCCCCCAAGTTTGGATTTTCTCAAACCAACATATTTTAAATATATTTATATTGTGCTTTTTCACAATATACATGAATCTTTTTGAAAAACCTACTATGTTTCAAAGTTTCAATAACTATATTCACTAACTTTATATACATATGTAACTTTTTTCTAAACTTCTTGGATAAAATATAACTATATATATTTTTATACTTCCATAATAAAAATTATACTGGAAAAAATATTTTAAATCATATCTCATATGCTTTTAATAATGTTGTTAGTAACACAACCTTTTAAATTAAATGTATGGTAAATGTGTGTGACAAGCATCAAACACTTGTCATATTATACATCTCACATTGTCAAAATAAAAAAAAGGTTAAAAATTAACCAAATTATAGTTATTTTAAATTATTAATGTTAATTATAAAAAATTAATATATTAGTTAAATATATATACATTTTAAAAAACATATAAAAATATTCTAACCATAAAGATTTACTCTACTTTATCATGAAAATTCTTAACTTGTAAATAACTCTTTTTACAATACAACTACCCAATACCACATGCCTAATATTAAATATATTGATATGCCATTTTTTTATTAATTAAATTTGAGATGAATTAATTAAAATAGCATAATTAAATTGGAAATGAATCTTAATACTTAATTTGTAAAGATTATCATGAATATTTCCAGCTATTCCATAAAGACTAAATCTCTACCATCCAACTAAAAATTATCAAATCCACTTAATTACTTATCTAATTATTAAATAAAAATATATAAAATAAAATCACTTTTAAAATCCAAACTCAGATATTTCACGAGAATAATTAATTTTTTTACAATCGTTCATATCGGTTTACGGAAGTATCATGCTTAATTTAAGTAGCCTGCGATAGTGTGCCTTTGACAATAATGCCGTGGTTTTTAATGCCTTTTAATTATCACATTTTACTTTATCAAGTTGGTGGATATAATTATGATAAACATTTATCGTCCTGGTTAGTTGCAAACTGCGACCTTATTATTTTTTAAATGTGGACCCTATACTAGTGATGATGCCGTCAGGAGGGAGCTCACTTGAATTTTCCCTTTCCTTCGGCGAGGAATATAGAGCGATTAAACCGTTTAATTAACCCACTTAAATCTTTTGATTTTTTCTTTGTTCCCTAACAAATAAAAAAATATGCTAATATTATGTTATAATAAATAAAAAATATGCTAATATTATGTTATAATTTGCCACGTTGAAACCATTTAGATTATGACATTTACAAAACAAAAAACTATTTAAGTGTTTTTTACTTTTGGTCATCTAAACACAAAATTTAGTTTTTTTATGTGATAAAAAATACTTTTCATATGTAATAAAAAATCATTTTTCATATGTTTTAAAATTTATTAATAATTTTATTATTATTATAAATAAACGCTTTATATATAATTGCATAAATGATTTTGATCATTTTGTCATTTTAATATAAAATTTAGTTTTTATATATTTTAAGATTTACTAGAACTTTTATTATTATAATGAAACACTTTATATATGGTTGGCTTTCACACATGTATAAATACAGTACAAAAGTTTTTATAAAGTCTATATAATAATATAAATAATTATAAATATCATAATTTTAAACATATTTTAATTTATAAAATAAAAATGATGATGTTTTGAAGTATTTTTTAGTGGATATTCTTCTTGGATTTAAACTATGTGTTAGAAAAAAAGTATGAGATATTTCTAGTGGTTATTAAATTAACTAATAAATTAAAGAAAAAGCATGGTTTACCATTAGAATTAAATTAAAAGAGATGAATGATTTAAGGATGAAAACCAAATAAAAGAAAGAGATGAATGATTTGAGCATAAAAAAAAATGGAAACAAGGACTAAAAAATTAAAGAACAATGGAAGGGACAAACAAGCCAAAGAAAGGTGGTAAGGGAGAAGGGAATGAGTGCACAATAGAATAGAGAGCCATTAAGAGAGAATTTAGGGAAAAATAATGAATTAAAGATGAAGATGGAGATTTGAAGGTGTAAGAAAAAATAAATTAAACTAAAAGAGATTCAAATGACCAAAGGATGAAAAAAGAATGAAATAGATAAAAAATTAAGGAACACATGAATATAGAAGGGGTGAGGAATCATAGGAAAATAGAATTGAGGATAGGGAATAAGGGAAAATGCATAGATTAAGAAATAAAAGGACGAAGGAGGAGGATGAGTAAAAAATTGGGTTCGGGCAAGAAAAGGATGAAGGGAGGAGTTGAAGGAGAGAATAAAAAGAGCGAGAGCATGAAAGCAAAAGGAGGAAATTAGAGACTGGGGTGTTGAATGATAGGTTTCCAAAATAGATAAGTTTGTAGCCATTTTCATGGTTGAAATTATTTTGGTCTTTTTTAATTTCAACAACTTCTAAGATTATTCGAGCGGAATATAAGGGTTATAAAGGCAATATTTTAGCATATGCAAAACAAATGAGGTGATTTTATTTATGTGAATGTTAAGTGATGGTTGATTTGGTTTTGCGATTATGGTTGGTGTTAGAAACATGTTTCTTGAGGTGAATTTGGAGGGACCTACTTGTCTTGTCAATATAGGATTTAGCACAATAGTAGGGGATCTAATAAACACTTGGACCAAGCATCAAATCAAATCTATCTTTAATAGGCCTGAAGAGGTGCTTGAGGGTTTTATGGGATTTATATAAAGATTGAATATTCCTTTAAGAAATAATTTTGGAGATATGATCGATGGTACCATGTATGTAGGGCAGAGAGATGCAGAGCATGGGGAGGGGTTGTGTGGGGGAGGGGAGAGATTAAGGATTTAGGTTGAGAATTATGGTTTAGTTTACAAAAAATATTAATTTATGAGGATAGCTAACCATTATATTTGAAGGATTCAAAGAAATGGGATTTCTCCTGACTAATTAACTAGGGGGTAGAGGTTTGAAAGGCTCTGGTGACTAGGTCCTTTAGGACACCAATGTTTTAAGCAAGATGATGGTGGGAATGGGCATGCATGTATTTGTAAATATGGATATATTTTAATAAACTTAGTTGATAGGGTTACCATCAGGTTGATGGGGGGTAAGGATGTCAAGGAAGGGAAGGGAATTGTCCTTCCGAATTTCCATGGTAAATTGGATGTGGGGGAGAATTATCATTAAGATGGTTGAATAAGGAAGTAGGGGAAAGATGGTCATCAAGCCAAATGACAATTAAGGTGTATTTAAGATAATGGTAGTGTTACACTAAAAAATGTCACCATGACTATTTACAGTTAGTATGGCTCAATCAACAGTCATGCTACCCTCTTAGGCAAGTCTTATGCCTCTGCTCTCCATGTCAAACTCCAAAAAAGAGAGAAAGTCTTGTATAAATGTATTTATCTCTGGGGACGCAGGTTCTCTCAACCTTACCTGCGGGGACGCTCCCAACGTTCACAAAAGCTGCGTCCAAAGACGCTCTGTATGTAAAGGGACAGGTGCGTCCCCCTGTAAAGGTTAGAATGCGCAAGTTTCATCTTTAAAAAGTTACTTGTGGTCATTTCTAGAGCATTCTAGAAGGTTGTTCGACGTGTGTTGGGCGCCTCCATATGGTTCATGCACTCCTATCAAAGAGGAACTTATCCCATCAATAAGGGAGCTATCCCACCCAAAGAGGGGATTACCCCATTGATGGTGGACCTGATTAACCTCCTCTTGAGTACTATAAATACAGGCATTGGGCCAGAAGGAGGAGAGGTTGAAGCTATACATTTTCTAAGGGTAAATGCTGCAGGAATTAGGACTCCCATTTAGAAGCTTGTGAGGAGAGATTGCCATCTTTGCTTGTTCTATTTGGAAGTGGGTGAGCTTTGTCAAAGTAGAGGAAGACTCTTGTGGACCCTGGAAGGAGCTTGCACAACACCAAGGCTCAGGTTGTAATGGTTCCTTTTGATTACCTTTAATGCAAATTGGTCCATTCTTCTCAATAACTTGTTGTTTATGGGTTATTTCATGTACTCCTTGGTCTATATGTTGAATATGCTTTGTTTTATGTTATAATCAGGTGCTATTTAATTGTTTGACTGTTGGTGATTGCAGGTTTTGGAGAAAAGGAGGAGCTCATCTAGATCAACAAAGCTTGGACTTCTACAACAGCGTTTGGACAAAGGTAAGAACGAAACACTTGATTTCTCATATCATAATGCATGTTTAGAGAATGATAGCTCCAGTTTGTTTTGTTTGTCATTAGAATGTCTTAGACTTCTAGGAAGGTCGGTTGTGTCCGCACTCTTGACTGATTCCGTGTGACAAATTGGCGACTCTGCTGGGGACTCCATTGATGAGAAGTGTCTTTTCTTTTGTGTGAACTTTGCTTTGAGAAAATTGGTTTATTTTTCTGGTTTTGGCTCTGTGATTCTGTCTCTGGGTGGGTTAGCTTAGGATTAGTTTTATTTTGCTTTTTCTTGAGTTTTTCAGTAGGACACACCCTCTGAGTGCTGCACAGTGCGTCCCTGGACGCACTTTTGCTGTGTGCACAGAGCGGGCCCGCACCTGTGCTAACGGGTTGCCTGCGTCCCCTGCCAAAATTTGAGAAAATTCCATTTTTTGCATTTTTGCTCTTAGATTTTGTTTTTTCTTAGTTTTTTCTGCCCAGACTCATTAGTCCCTTGCCAAGAATCTTCACCTGAACTTGTTTTCATAGCATTAAGTGTTTTAGTGGATTTCATTGAAATTTAAGCCTAGGGTTTGATTTTTGAGTAGATCCTGTAGTGACTTTAATGGTGGAAGTTGTCAAGCCGTAGATCTCTCTGGTTTGGTCAACCTTCTTGAGAGTCGGATTTGTCATAAGTCTACCCGTGTGAGCAACCAACCTGTTGAGTTGTCTTTTTGGTCAAATTTCAAAGTGCTTGTTGATTAAGTCTTGAATTCCATTTTACAAAAAGAACAAAAAGATTTGAGTTTTGTTTTGATCAGCTCTTGATTCTGCAATAGCTGGTCCTTGATTTGATTTTGGTCAAGTAAAACAACCTAGAAACATCCTTGTAGGTTTTGGCCTCGTTAAGTTTGCTTAGAGTAAATTTACCTTTTAGTTTGCTTGTGAATGAATTTTCGTAGATTTTAATAGTTGTTAAGATTGATTTTGTTAAATTAGGTTTATTTGCTTTATTAAAAGAAAAATACAAAAACATCTTCTTTAAAAGTCTTGTTTCAAGTAGCTTTGAAAGTTTTGAAAGAAAAAGAGTTTTTCGTGCAAGTAAAGAGTGGTCATGTGTGTGTTCTTGAAAAGAAAAAGAGAATTGTTTCTTTGATTGTCTTTTCTAAGGAAGTTGTTTTCTCTAAAATTTGCATTCTTCAACTCTCTTAGTTAAGAATTTCATTGAAAAAGGAAAGTAGCGTAAATCATCTTAGGTGCATCTTTGTAGTGGTTGGAGTCGAGTCTACACACCATTGGTTTCACTTTCACTACCTTGTGACTTTAAAGAACAACCATAAAAGTAACGCTTAAAGTAAAATCGAAATAGTAACTTTTATTTACTAGGGCTCTGAAGCACCAATTTAGATCAGGCTAGTGTCTTGGAGTAGGTGAGTAATTAACTCTCCAAGACAACAAAACCAAACAAGTAGCTTATCTTGTGATAGATTAAATCCAATTGTCTCATTTGTACTCTGGGAAAGCTCCTCTTAAAGGAGAAGCACGAGCTCGTGTCCGAACCAGTGAGGGGATCATTCCCCCCTCGTTGGGAATGACGCCAGACACGCACGTATTACAAACGGTAAACCTCGGATTAACCATTGTCGAGGAGCCAGGGGTCACTTGTCGGTAAACCTTGGATTATTGTTAAGGAGCCGGCAAGGGGATTGAGCTTGCTACTCTGCCCTTGCGTGCTGTCGGAGTTTAGACTGTTCCCCCAGGTGCATTTGTTGTGGTTGGTAACCTTAGTGACCATTATCTTTAGGATTCTACTGAGGTGACGGTGGAGGGAAGGTCCCACTGTACCTGGAGCAGACGTCGGTTATACTCACTTGGATTTTTTGGGGGGTTCACTTCACTCGAGACGGTTAAAGTGGAGGAACTTGGTCCAGTCTATTCATTAAGCAGGTTGCCGGGGTAACTGTTCCACCCGCCATTTCTGTACTGAATCCAGCGAGGTTGGGCTTCATCACCAACTAGCGCTTTTGGTCCGGAAGACTACTGTTTGTGTTTGGTTTGACGCCCTAGATTCTTTAGGCGTGTGATTCAAATTTGTTTGGTTCTTTAGAGACTTTAGGTGGTTTGATTTGAAATTTTATTTTGTTTTCGTGTGTAGTAGTTAAAAGTTTTTAGCTGTGGCGGAATTACCGAGACAGTCCCGTAGACTGCGGGGCCAGTCTCCTGAAGCTGTTTCTATGGCCGAATTGTTGAGAAGATCCCGTAGACTTAGGGGTGAACCTCCTCAAGACGAGTCCAGTCATTTAGAAGGTTTAAAGGTCCTTGTAACTCCTCCTAGTGGCAGTAGAGTAGGTTCACCTGAAGAAGGAGAATCTTCCTTGGTGGTCCATCCAGATTACCAAAGTTTAGAGACAGGTTATAATCCCGAAGCTGTTACAGTTTCTGAGCTTGTTGGTAGTTTTTCGTCTGCTAGTGATACAGGCGAAGAACCAGAAATATCCGAACCTGTTACTCCAACTCCTAGTGTTCCTGATTCACCGAGAATAGAAAGAATTATCACCGAAAATCTTCCTGTTGGTTTGATTGCTATTGAAGAACTTGTTCCAGAGGAAGAAATAGGCGTCTCTAATCCTGAAGATCAAATTACCCTTGATCTAAGGGAGCGTGAATCTATCTTTTACAGTCCTCCTAGAAGTACTACTTGGTACCTTTCGTTAACCAATTATCTAGACAACTTTGGGCTAGGTTTTTCTACACCTCGTACTCCTTTTCCACCTGGAGGTATTCATACTCCTGTAAATATGTCTGGTCAGTCGTCCGTGTTTACACAAAGTCCTGAATCTTTTTTACATGGCGGTCCTTCTGTTCCTACTGGGTATCAATCTCTTTCTGGTACCTTTGCGGGAGCATCTCCTCAACCCGTTGATCATGGGTTATTAGTTGGAAACAGTGGTAATATACCATTGGGTGTAGGAGACATTTACATGATGTCAGGTTTAGTTCCCGTTTCCCAACCTCAAGGTGGCCAATTACCGCCTGGGGGGCAGCCTCCGTTAATGCCTGGGGGGCAACCTCAAGGTACTTCATTCGTGTCTGGGGGGCAACCTCAAGGTCAGTACGCTCCTATGGGCAATACATACCTCAAGGTCAACCCCAGCCTCAATATGTACCCCAAGGTCAACCTCAGTATCAATATCAACCTCAAGGATGGCAACCTCAAGGATGGCAACCCCAAGGGTATCAACCTCAAGGGTACCAACCTCAAGGTCAAGGGCAACCCCAGTATCCGTATTTACCTCAAGGTTATCAACCTCAAGGTCAATACTCAAGTCAAGGTTATCAACCACCTCAAGGTCAATCGTATGGTCAAGGTATGGGAACTGCACCTTACAATTATCAATCCTATCCTCAATCCGGCTATGGATCTCAGTATCCTCAACCTGTTATGGGTCAATACCCTGGAATGTTAGTGTGGGATCCTTCACAGGGTCAACAGATGTTGCAGCCAAGTATGCAGTCGGTACCTCAAGCCGGACAACCTGTAGTTTCTGGTCAACCCCAGCAACCGCAACCTGTCCAGTCAAGTGTTCAAACCTCTGTAACTTCGGTAGTTACTCAGCCGCCAATTGCACCTAGTACTCCATCTCAAACGGCTGCTGCAACTACCGCCACATCTACCATACTTACTTCTGGAGTATCGACGGCTCCGGTTTCTACTGTCTCTGTAACCACTCCTCAGACATTTGTACCGTTGTCTGGATCTACGATTCAAACCACGGTCCAGATGCCTGTAGGCCGACCTGGTATAAGTACGGTTGTCACTACTCAACTTCAATTTGTTCAACCTCCGTACCAGGGACAGTATCAACCTGGGCAAGCTGTCCAACAACCGGTTTACCAGTATCAACCGTATCCTGGGTACACTTATCAACAACCTCAGCAACCCCAGTACGGTCCGGTTAATCCTGGTTTTCCAGGAGGATATAATATCCCAAATGCAACTCCTGTTCCTAGTTATCCTGGATATCCTCCTCCTGGGGCCGGTATTGTGACCCATAGTTTTAGAGATCCTAACCGGCAGTTACCGTTTATCGCAACTTTGGATTTACCAGACTTGACGCGCCTAACGAACGATCCAATTCAATATCTTCCGTTCTGGCCGCCAATGCCAAATAAGTTGCCCAGCGATATACCCAAGTTCGAAGGTAAGTCTGGAGAGGATCCGTCCAATCACGTGATGACTTACCACCTCTGGTGTGCTTCAAATTCTATCTCGGATGATTCGATCCGCCTACGTCTTTTCCAGCGTACACTCATTGGTCTCGCGGCCAAGTGGTACATTGAGTTACCACGGGCCTCTTTTTACAATTTTAGCCAGTTAGCTACTCGTTCTTAACTCACTTTCAGTTACCGGTCAGATACGATAACGGTACGGAGTTATTAACTTCACTAAAACAATCAACCTCCACGTATATTTCGATCACATTCATGAGTGGAGACGTCGAAGAAGGCTAGTGAAAGTTTTTATCCCAGACCAAATCTTAGCTGAATGGTTTGTTAAATCATTATTACCAAGGATTACTGAAGATGTAGCTAAGGCCGGAGTAGTTACTGAGGAGCAAGTCATTGCTCAGGCGCAATACCTTGACTTAGTTTACACTCAGTCGGGTACATTACACGAGAAGATTCCGGATCTTCCAAAGTCGAATCAAATCGCTGCTGCTCCTTCGGGATCTCATGCCGCTAATGGTATGATTGGTATCGTGAATACAAAGAGCAAGAAGAAGTCTTCCAAGGCTTCAACTACTCCTATTATCACTTTGCCCGATTCCCCGACAGGAGAGTCTTCTCCTGAACTTACCGCCGATATTCACGCTGTAGAGTCATCTACGGCCAAATCAAAAAACGGCGGGAAGAAGAAAGGAAAGAAGAAGGCTAAAGCAGACAAGGCTCCGAAGGAGAAAACAGAAAAGTCGGAAACTAATGACGAAAAGCGCAAACCTCGATATCCTTGTCTTATTTGTGAAGAGGATCATTTTACGAGAGATTGCCCTCATCGGGCCGAGGTAGTGAAAATAGTCAAAGGTTCTCCCACTCCTGCTGTATTAAAAAATCCATTTCCGGAGCAGGAGAATAAGATGATAGGTTCTTCCTCGAATGCCAGTGAAGAACCCATTTTGATGATGTCTCATGTGAGGATTGCGACTCGATCGCAAGATTATGGTAGTAAGAATCCTGTTGATGGTAAGGAAGCAAAATCTTCTCATTCTAATCCATCAACCTCAGCTCCTGGTTCCGATCCACTACAGATCGAGAAACCTAACCCAGACTTAGTAATTAAACCGCCCGCCAAGGGTGTACTTCGAAGGTCTGCTTTCAATCCACATGCGAGAGCAGCCCAGAATTACAACATTGTTGAGGACTTAGCTGTTTCACCCTCAGCAATGTCGGCGTTAGAAGTGCTGCAATCATGTCCAGCACAACGAAAATTGCTTTTGTCGGCTATAGGAGCTGTTGATGTTCAGGATCCGAATCTAATGATCTTCGATCTAGAAAATAGTACGCCGCGTCTCCCCCATCAAATGGCTTTCCAAATTCCAGTGATAGTAAAAAACAGGCCTATTCATAGGACTGTGATTGATGAGGGAGCTTCTACGTGTATTATGTCGATTCAATGTTGGAGATCCCTTGGTTCTCCTTCGTTGAACCAATCCCCACCATCCTTAAGGCCTTTGATGGCCGTGGGTTCCGTCCGTTTGGTATTCTACAGGAATTGCCTATAGGGGTAGAAGGTAAAACCGTTAGTCTGGATGTGGAAGTGGTTGATGCCCCTCTAGACTACAACCTTCTTTTGGGTCGAAGTTGGTCATATGCTATGACAGCGGTCGTTTCATCGGTCTTCAGAGTAATTAAATTTCCACATAACGGTAAGATCGTGACTATTGATCAGCTGACATACTTTTCATCCGACCCAGCCTCTTCAGAGAGTATCCAGCATGTCGGTAAGACGACAATCCCTTATAGGGACGTTGGTGTAGGTTTAGTTAAGGATTTCCGGTTTACTGGGAACTTTTCCTCTCCCTCCACTCAGCGTAGAACCTTCGTTTGCAACAATTCATATGATTACATCAGAAAACATTATTTATGATGATCCTTGGTTTGTCCCATCTGACTCTGAGATAGACTCATTCGGTAATGCTATGCCTTGAGTCCATATGAAATTGCTTATGAAGCTCTCATGTCTTTTACCGACTTTCATTCGACCAAGGTCGACCAAATGAATGTGGTCGGTGAAGAGTCACTTTTCACCTCACCCTTAGAACGGATAGCGTTTCCCGAAGTCGTGTCATCTGACGAACAACTTCGCGAAATCCTAAGTGTAGACGATCTACCATGGGAGGATCTCCATCACAGATCTTCGTTTTTACCTAAGGATGATGCATTTGAAAATGATTTTTCATCTATCTTTACCGCTGAATATGTCAAAGACGCTCAGGATCCAACGAAACATTCTGATTCAGAGTTGAATTTAGGGAATATTTCTCGTACTATTCCCATTGATATTTCAGTGAAGCCCGGAATTGAGGAGAACATTCATATAGGTGCCGCATGTACAGAAGAAGAAATCCAAACTTACAAGGCCCTATTCCAAGAATTCCGCGATGTGTTTGCCTGGTCTTACGAGGAAATGCCGGGAATCGATCCTGCCATTGTTGTTCATGAAATAAAGACCTACCCGGATGCTAAACCCGTCCGGCAACGGTTGCGTCAGATTCACCCTCGAAAAGCGGCTGCGATTAAAGCAGAAGTCGAAAAGCTGTTGAAAGCAGGTTTCATTTATCCGATCCCGTTAACGGATTGGGTATCGAATATTGTTCCGGTCAACAAGAAACAAGGAACAATAAGAATCTGTATCGACTATAGGGATATAAATCGAGCTTGTCCAAAAGACAACTATCCTACGCCTTATATCGATCAAATTATTGATGATTGTGCCGGAAGTGAAATGTTTTCCTTTATGGATGGTTTTTCGGGCTATAATCAAATCAATATTCTACCTGCCGACCAACCAAAAACGACATTCATTTGTCCATGGGGGACATTTGCTTATTGCAAATTACCTTTTGGGCTTAAGAATGCCGGGGCCACTTTTCAACGGGCGATGTCTTATGCATTTCACGACATCAAGCACATTGTGCAACCGTATCTCGATGATTTGCCTGCTCATTCTTTACATCGAGCTGATCACCTTGTCCACCTACGAGCAATCTTTATGAGGTGTAGGCATTATCGAATTCGTTGAATCCCCACAAGTGTGTTTTCTGTATAGAAACAGGTCGATTGCTGGGATTTGTTGTTTCAAAAGCCGGCATTCGCGTCGATCCCTCGAAAGTCGAGGCTATCATCAAATTGCCTCCTCCTTCGAGTTTGCGCCAACTCCAAAGTTTGCAAGGGAAAGCGAACTTTTTACGCCGATTCATCCCAAACTACGCCGAGGTCACTAAAGGTTTTACAAGGTTGTTGAAACAGAACGCACAATTCTTTTGGGACGAGATTGCCCAACAATCTTTTGATGCACTTAAACACGCGTTGACCCATGCACCGTTGTTGCATCCTCCCAACTACAACCAGGACTACTTCTTATACCTCGCAGCTTCGCATTCCACCATTGGAATGGTGTTAGTTCAAGAAGATGAATTCGGAGCGGAGCATGTGATATATTATCTTAGTAGGACCTTAAATCCCACTGAGCTAAAATATTCGCATGTGGAGAAATTGGCCCTGGCAGCCGTTCAAGCTGTCCAGCGTTTTCGTCACTACATTCTTCTCCGTAAAACTACAGTTATTTCGGATTGCAACCCTATGATTTATATTTTGACAAAACAACTGCTAGGGGGCAAGTACTCTAAATGGATCGTTATCCTGCAAGAGTTCGACTTGGAGTTCGAGAAGTCCAAGTCTAAGAAATCCTTAGTTTTTGCGGAATTGATGTGTGATTTCCCGAGTACTGACACAGAGACTGTGGCAGAAGAGTCCATTGCGGACGAATCTTTGTTTCTTATCAGTACTGTAGATCCGTGGTACGGGGATATAATCATCTATCTCCAAACCCAAACCTTTCGGCCTGAAGCTTCAAAGGCGGAACGTCAAAAAATTCGGTTTCAATCCCAGCCATACAAAATTATTGGAGATACACTTTATCGCCGGGGGGAAGACTTAGTTTTTCGACGTTGTCTAACTCACGAAGAGGCTGAGAGAGTTTTGAATGACTGTCACTCTGGAGCATGTGGCGGTCATATGTCTGGGTATGCCACAGCTCAGAAGGTGTTGCGCGCTGGTTACTTCTGGCCATCTATGTTTAAAGATTGTATCATTGCAGTCCGGAAGTGCCACAACTGCCAAGTGTTTGATCGAAAGATGCGCGCACCACCTGCTCCTCTCCACCCTATAATTGCCGTTGGTCCATTCGCCAAATGGGGTATCGACTTTATTACTTGTAACCCTCACTCGGCCGGGGGCATGCGTATATCATCCTCGCGGTTGATTATTTCACTAAATGGGCCGAGGCGATGCCTACATTCGACGCAAGCGGCAAAACAACTGCAGTTTTCATATTCAATCATATAATAACTAGGTTTGGTGTCCCACAAGCAATCATTACTGACCATGGGAGCCATTTTCGAAACACCATGATGACTGAACTTACAAGCCAGCTTGGTTTGCGCCACGACAGCTCTACTCCTTATTATCCGCAAGCCAACGGTTTGGTTGAGTCTATCAACAAAGTTCTGGTTATCATGATCCGACGAACCATTGGTATTCATCGGTCGAATTGGCACAACATGTTATTTTCGGCGCTATGGGCATACCGAACCTCAGTGAAAACCTCAACAGGGTTCACTCCTTTCCAGCTAGTTTATGGCTTGGAAGCAGTGTTACCCATTGAATGTGAAATCCCATCACTTCAAATGGCTGTCGAATTACTCCCAGCTACTTCCGAAGAGGAGAAACGTTTATTGTACTTAGCTAAATTAGATGAGACTCGACGTGACGCTGCATTGGCAATCGAGACTCACGCGAAGCGAATGAAAGCTCAGTATGATAGAAATGTGACCCCTCGAAGTTTTTCGGAGGGAGACCTAGTGCTTTTATATGATCAAGCTAACGATAAGCTAGGTGCCGGAAAATTCGTTCCTATGTGGCATGGACCCTATATTGTAAAGCGAAAGCTAGCAAAAGGGGCTTATGAGCTGGTAGATTTTGATGGGGACTCTTTGGGTAAACCCAGAAATGGACTTTACCTAAAGAGGTATTATGCTTAAATGGTGGGTATGGAGAATTTTTAGTTAGGTTAGGTTTTCTTTCTAGCTAGTATGATTGTTAGTTAGTCAGTGTGCTTAGCTTAGTGAGTGTGTTTTTCGTCGTTATTCTGGCTTATCTTGGTTTTACTCTTGATATTACAGATGTCGACGCCTCTCCAAACATACATTGGATTTGCTGATGGTGCTTGTCGTAGTACACGGAATATCTCTTCCGCAGCTTGGGTTATCTATTCACCCTCTGACGAGTTAGTTTCTATGCATGGGGTAAGCCTCGGTCAAACAACGAATAACATTGCAGAATACAGTGCAGTGGTTGAATTATTATCCGAATCTATTTCATTTGGAATTCGACGTTTGATAGTGAGGTTAGATTCTGAACTTGTTGTATTACAGCTTAATAGAGTTTATGCCATTAGAAATCCTGTGTTATTAAGGTTGTTTTTGAGAGTGCGTCTCTTGGAACGTGAATTTGATTACATTGAATATCAGCATATTCCAAGGTCCTTAAATACATTAGCAGATGCAATTGCTTCTCGAGTGTTGGACAGACATTTACGATAATCATGCAAGTAAATTTAAAAACATTTCATCATACATGTTAAACAAGATAAGCCGGTAATAGTGATATATATATAGATAGGAGTGTGTCAAAAAAATATACATCGTCTTCGATCATAGGTTGAAAAACACCTTATGATCGGCAAAAATGATAGAGTACAAAAAGTCAAAAATGTCACGTGTCTACAAAGTGACTAGCCAATCACTGGTGGTGCTCCCTATACGACACCACTGCACGGGCTACCTTACGCAAAAATCTCCTAAACGGTCCAGGGACTGCGACTACAAAGCGCTGAAGCCTGATAGGAATGTCATCCATAGTAGTCTCAGGCATATCTGCCGTCAGACGCTCTAGATCATGCTCCAACTCAGCTAGTACTTCTGCAGCCGCGTCCTGTGGGGCCGGTACCGGTGCAGCTGGATGTCTCCTCTCAAAAGGCCGGAGGTTGGCTGGACGCTGTGGACCAACATCTGCATTTTGAAAATTTTACTGTCAGTTTTGAGACGATATATATAAAAAACAAAAAAAATACATAATTTGAAAACTTGTGAAAAATAAAGTACCTCTGTCATCCCATTGTTCTCCCTGTGGAAGAACCATGTCCGGATCATGTCGAAAATCTACTCCGGCGTACGGAAAGTCCTGGATCGAGAAAACCTGGTCCTCCAACCAGTGAAAGTAACTATCAGAAAATCGAACAACTGCCGCGCCCTCGTCAGGATGCCGGGCCATCACCGCAACCCATCGTACCAGCTTTGGCTCCCGAGGACCCAAGATATCAACAGTGAGTTGCTGAGGGATCAGCATCGAAACTCTCTCTAAGGCAAAGCTCACGACTAAAGGCCCATATCCAAAAGTTTTCAGTCATCCGTTCTTTGCCTTAGTCAGTTGGCTCTTCATATTAGCTGACACAGCATCACACCAGTTGAAAATGGTGCCTTGGTAACAGTCAATTGCCATCCACATTTGGGACCCAGAAGCAATGTGTAAAGCGGCTGCGCCGCAAATTCTGGTAACCGTGAACGCTATAACTTTGAGTTCACGCAGAGAGATGTGTTTGATCTCCACGCCTTTCGAATGGTGTGCCCCAGGTGTGCACCAATCTTCCCGGAGACTAACAAGGGATTGGCCACCCGGCCTAGTCCCGGCTAGATTGAGTTGCTCGCCTCTGTTTGGCAAGCCAGTGAGAAAGTATACATCCGAGGGCTCTATCTCGAGCTGGTGCCCTCCTATGTAAAAGCATTGCTCTTGAATGTTCCATCTCTCAACCAGCCATTCTAAGAATCTTACCTGAGCCCTCATGCCCGGTATGGCCCAGTATTTGTATAACCCGCATGCTTTTAGGGCATCCAGGGAAGGTTGGTGTTCTATTGCAGCTTCATCAACCTCTTCGTGCTCTCTTTCTCTCCAATCCAACATGGTGAGTGCCCTACACACCAAGAAATGATGATTAGAATTAATTTGGGAATTTTGAATGGTTATTTGTGAGGATTGGGGTTTCAATTTCCGCGTTCCACGGAGGACGCACCCCGCGTTTGGAACACAGGGCGTCGGGATGTAGCTGGCCTGAAGGTGGGCTGCGTCCCCCGACCATTTTCCTCTATAGGAAAAAGTCGGGGGACGCAGGTCACCCGAAGGGCACCTGCGTCCACCGAGGAGCGCATTTTGAAACCTAAACCCTCCCAAAAAACAAAACTAAAACCTAAAAAACAATTTTAATCGGATAGAAATGAAGAGTAGGATGTTGTAAAATACCTGGAAGAGACGGCGTTCGATTCTGACGGTCGGATTTTCCGCAGCAACCACGGGAAGTTTCTTGTCAAAAGCTCCTTTTTCAACCTCAACAGTCAAATGGTAAAAATGACATGGTAAAAAGTCTTTTTATAGGTTTTTTGGATGAATTTGTTCATTTTTCACCATGGAAAGATATTTTTCGATGTATTTTTGCCTATCTTAAACAGGTATGAGTAATGTGTCGCTTTTGTGCAGGACAAAGGGACTTAGAGGGAAAATTGTCATTTTTTCACGAACAAAATATCAGAGTCATCTTTTAAGCCCTTTTCTGACTCCTAAAATATGAAAAGATTGCCGAGCGTTTCTTTTACACTCGTTAAAACGGAATTAAAAGACGGTCCCCTTATAGCTCTTTTCTGACCATAAAATCAGGAAAAGATTGCCGGGTTTTTGTCGTTTCAAACTCGATACGGAAATAAAACGACGTGTCCTTGATCGCTTTTTACTTTTCAGGTCAGTGGCACTAATTATGAAAGTACTCCTTGGTCGCAAGATCAAGCGGTTCCCCCAGGTATTATTTTATACTTTTTCGGGCTTGAGGGACACAAATCTACGAAAAAATTCAACTTGGAGTCTTCTTAAGTTTTTCAGACTCTCTAAAATTGAAAAACACCGAGTTTCCCCTATACTGGGCTCGTTAAACATTTCACAGTAAAGGACCTGTTCAATTACAAACAGGAACGAACCACTCCTTCCTAGGGTTCGAATCAAAACTAGGTTGGACTCATCCGAAGGATGAGCTTATAATCAAGCACATGTTATCCTCCTCAAGCTTGTTAAAAATAAAGAGGTACTTGCCAGAAATGGTGGGGGAAAAGAGAGAAGAATGAACCTGTTTGTTACCTTTTGTCTCAAAAGAAACTTTATTACCACTCTTGAACACGACACTTTTCATTCACCTGGGTTGGGAAATCTTTTACCTCACAGTTGATCAAACCACTTTGAAAGTTCCGGGTTCCGGGGATTAAATTTGAGTTATTCGTCACCAAGCCATCTGTCGTGTCGTTATGTGTTCAAGAGGTCTGTAAGCAAAACTTTCATCTGCAAAATACTTGTCATCCATTTGACCATCCCTGAGTCAGTCCTTACAACAACATTTCTTCAACTTGAACAATGATTTCGTGTTGCGGGCTTGCCTGCAACGGGTCGCTTTCTATCGACATCAGCACATTATCTAGAGAGATGACTTAGAAATCATCAGTACCTTGAAGTCTGCATGCATCAATGGCAGGTTTCTCGCCTTTGACGTCAGTTTACATCATTGACTTTCGATCGAAGGATTCCGTGAAATGTTCGACATCAACTCATTCATTCACATCTCATGGATTGTACTGGGTACTTTGAGAACCATTGACATTACTGGTGGTCTCTCTCACGCTTGTTAACAGTTTACATCATTGACTGGTAATCAAGTGGTTTCTACCATGTTCGACATCAACTCATTTATTCGCATGGCTAGAATCGTACCAATTCGGGAAGTAGAAATGAAGACCCTGGATCTAGTTTCCACCATCCATGCTGCGAGGAGTTTTGTATTCATTATCTAAGTACACTAATCATAAACAGATGGCTGCG
This sequence comes from Pinus tabuliformis, assembly GCA_031772625.1. Lineage (NCBI taxonomy): Eukaryota > Viridiplantae > Streptophyta > Pinopsida > Pinales > Pinaceae > Pinus > Pinus tabuliformis. Next base: position 261,350,057 of record CM062816.1, on the reverse strand, counting down.
TCCATACTATGTCTACAAAAGTCTATGATTGTGATGTACTGCAAAATCATTCCTGTATCAGAGTAGTTAGTATGTTAGTTAAAGTTTTGATCTGAGTATGGGAATGCCTACCTCAGTGATGATATAATCTTATACATGTATTTTGTGTTGAAAATTGCAGGTTCTGACCAGGCTCTCCACGGATAATCCTTGAAATGATAAAGCGCTTCACCCTTCCTAGATATTACAAACCCTAATCTATTCCAGGCTTCGCACTTTAGGGGGCAATCTGTTACACTAAAAAATGTCACCATGACTATTTACAGTTAGTATGGCTCAATCAACAGTCATGCTACCCTCTTAGGCAAGTCTTATGCCTCTGCTCTCCATGTCAAACTCCAAAAAAGAGAGAAAGTCTTGTATAAATGTATTTATCTCTAGGGACGCAGGTTCTCTCAACCTTACCTGCGGGGACGCTCCCAACGTTCACAAAAGCTGTGTCCAAAGACACTCTGTATGTAAAGGGATAGGTGCGTCCCCTGTAAAGGTTAGAATGCGCAAGTTTCATCTTTAAAAAGTTACTTGTGGTCATTTCTAGAGCATTCTAGAAGGTTGTTCGACGTGTATTGGGCGCCTCCATGTTATAGACAATTTTGTGCCTTGCAGCATCAGGCATGAATTGTCAATAATCCAAGGGATCCAAAGTCCCTAAACATGATGTTCCTACCCCTAGAGGAACAAGGTCAGCAAACCAACAGCTCTCAGATCAGTTCTCCACCTGAAAACACTAAAAAACAAGCAATCCTGAAATCAAAGCAGGTGCTCCACTAGGCTTCTGCGCTGAAACTCAACTCCTCCATGGTGTACCTGCGTTGCAAAGCAGGTAGAACAAAGGCCACCTGCGCTGAGCGAGATGGGACAAGTGGCACACTGAGTCATTGCTCTGGAATCTTCCAAAAATGACACTTGGATCAGGGATTTCGCCTTGTGATGAGTCAGAGGTTCTGTTTCTCCAAGTGGAAGCAAGGTTCTCCAAGTGGACTCAAGAACTGAAGATCAACTGAAGAGAGAGAGGACACAAGGCAGCTACACATCAGTTGCAAGCTGACTCATCCTTTCTCAATTCATCTATATATTGAGCTCTCTCCTATGAGCTCAGGAGGCTGGAATTTTGTGCAAAGTAATGATATGTTGTTGGTTTCACTATAGAACTATTGGGTGATTGCTTGAAGGAGGTGAAGAGGAGAAATTCTTTCTGCTGGGAGGTGTTGCTGGATTGGGGCCTTCGATGGTTGTAACACTCTCAGAACTTTACTTCTTCCATTAATAAAAGCTATTGAGGTTCTTCTATATGCACTTGTTTCAATGATGTATTGTGATAATTGTATATTTGATTTATGCTAATCCTTGAATCAGTTATGATTGCATGCTTCTTGTAGTTTCCTTCTTTGTTATTTTGCAGGATCTCATTGTAGCTGGGCCAGCAAAAGAGCAAGGAGCTGGGAGCAAGCAGCAAAGAGAAGAGTTTGGATTCGACATTAAGCGCAAGGCAACGGTTAGTGCATTCCTTCATTCTCTCTTGCTTTCATAAAGAAGTAAACCTTAAGTAGTTTTCTTTACAGTTGTTGCTGAGGTACTATCACCCTTAGAGTGGGATAGGGTCATCCGAGTCGGATACTTTTCCCTACAACAAACTGGCGACTCCGCTGGGGATCGTATCTGTTTGATTGTTTGTAGTATTTTGCTATTCATTTCCTGAACAAAAGAGTACCAAATCGAAAAGCTTTTGACTATATCAAAAGCGAAGTAGAGGGCAGCTACTCTAGCTCATTTCTGAGCATGTTCATGATTTGAAGAGCTGATCTAAAAGGATCCTTGTAATCTCTTAGTGATAGCTTTTCATCTTCCTTGTCATCCCTTAGTGTGTGCTTAACTGATAGCTTCTGATTTGAGCAAAAACTGTGAATTTTTTAGAAAATTGTGACCCGGAAACTGAGAAAACGCAACTTTCGTTTTCCAAAGCAGGTAGTACACAGGCTACCTGCTTTGCAACGCAGGTCCCGAAGGGGCTTCCTGCGCTGAGAGCCAGACTGGCTGTGCAGCACCTGCGTTGGCCCAATTTTGCCTTGTGCATTTGGGGTTTCCTCCCTTTTTCTTGCCTGTTTTCACTATAGATTTTGCAGCCAGTTACCAGTCTTGTACCTGTTCTGAAACCAACCTTACTTGCCATCATTCCGCCTCTGTTATATAACGAAACTGTACTTGTTCTTTTGTATTTCTTACATCATTTACAATTTCCCATAACGAAAGTGAACTAGTCTTGCTTTGGCCTCTTAGATCTGAACCTGTGTTAGGCATTTTGCTGGTCTAAAGAGTTAGCTTGTTTGTTGTCCATAGCTGATTAGTCTTTTTACTTTCGTCATTATGGTTTGATTTCATGTATTTCCAGTGATTAAACAAGTAAATCTTAAGGTGTCTTTTGATTTTGGACAAGCTTGTTTGTTTTCGCTTTAAATCGAAATCAAAGTTAAATAACAACTTTCTTTTTGTAATACATTAACATTAAGAAAGGGAAAAGAAAATACATGCATTGTGAATTTTGCATTTGAAAAAGTTTGCATGATGATTTAGGAGAAAGTGCATTAGTTTGTGCTGTATGAACTGTGTGAAAAGATATGCCTTTCTTCTCCCTCAGTAGTTAGGATTTTCATCAGTCAAAAAGATTTGAAAAAGCTTGCTTCTCATCTTAGGCTGCATTTAGGAATTTGTCATATACATCTCGTGGTGAACCTTGAAAGGAAAACTTTAAAAAGATCAACTTAAAATATACTGAATGAACCTAACAACGCTTTGTAACATAACGCGCACAGTAGAGGTCTAGGTAGAGACGTGTTCCAGCGTCGTTAAACGTAGTGACTGTCGATCTCTACGAAGGTGGGTGATTCCTCCTGAGGGACGATAGCACTAATACGGACTTGTGATCCCACGTACCGTCGCGTATATATTGGGAGACCCCTATAGGCATTTATCCTTTATCCTTAGGAAGCCGTGTCGGCCGCCCTACTGATCGCGATGCAGTGAACACAACATTCACGAAGATCGACCACACGTACCGTAAAACGTATTCTGTGGTTTCGCGAAAAGTTTGGCACACCCTCTGCCTAGATCTCCAGAGCAGTTTCTTTTGGCCTTTTTCAAACTCTATAACTGAAAAAGTCCAACCGAGCATTTGTCACTTCGGGCTCGTTAAAACATCGAAGGAGACTAGAGTCATCTTTAGCTTTTTCTCGACTCTTTAAAATTGAAAAAGCAAGTTGTGTCTAAGCGTCGTTAAAATTTATTTTAAACGGAATAATCATCACCTTTCCCTCGTTGATCTTTGAAGTTAGTCTACCACAAGTGGAAGTTCTTGTAGAATCGCTAGGAAAATCTTTTGGATAGACAAGCTATGTCTGAACAACCGTCGACATCCAGGACTGTGTCATCCGACGCAGCAGCGGCAGAGCCTCCTACTGCTACTCCAACGATGTTCGCTGGTATACCATCTGTCCCGGCAAGTTATCAACAACAAGCCGGAGTCCCATCAGGGACGACGACATGGTTAGTTCCTATTTCTTCATCCGGATTATCATCTGGTATTTCTTATGTTGAAACTCAACAAATGGATCCCATGTGTCTTCAAAGGCCAATCTACCCTTTAAGTACTGGATTGCCACCATATGGAGGACAGTATGCCTTTTCATTGTTCCCCCCTGGAGAACAACCATATGGGAGTTTACAACAAAATTCAGGTCAAACTGGAATTACATCCAGCGGTTGGGTACCAATACTGCCTCAGCAACCAAGAGTTGCATATTCAATGCAACCAGTCCACCCTGTGTCGAATGTTGCCACTATACCTGGTATGGTGATTGCGTCGCAAGTACAAGCGCTGCCTACTGTATGTCAACCCCAAGTTTCTCAGGTTGCCATACAACAGCCTCTTGTCTCGACATCTCAATCGCAACCTCAGGTCAGTGCCTCCTTATCCGGAGCGACTCAGGATCAAACAAGTACTGCGACTCCTCATCTTGGTCAATCATCTAGTATTGGGCATCAGCAAATGGTCCAACAACCAGAGCTGGTTCGAACTCAACAACCGCCATTCCAGCAATCATGTCAAGGACCTGAGCAACAAGTCTTTGTAAGTAATGGGCAACCATACTATAATGGTTATGCCCATCAACCTTGTCAAAGTTGCCAACATTATGCTGGTATGCAAAGACCCACTGTTCAGGCGATTCCATCTTATCCTGGATATGCTTCGCCTAACCTGAATCAACAGTTGCCCTTTGTAGCAACTCTAGAATTACCAGATCTAAACTGGCTGACGAATGATCCAATTGCTTATGCCCCTTGGTGGCCAGCGATTCCGCATAAACTTCCATCAGACATTCCTAAATTTAATGGAAATCCGGGTGAAGATCCGTCAAATCATGTGATGACATTCCATCTATGGTGTTCATCAAACACCCTGAATGATGATTCGATAAGACTTCGCCTCTTTCAGAGGACGTTAACGGGTCCAGCGGCAAAATGGTACATTGAATTGCCTAGAGCTTCGTTCGACAACTTCAGTACCTTAGCCACAACCTTTTTAACCCATTTTCAATTACCGATAAGGTATGAAACGGGAACAGAACTCCTTACCAATTTCAAACAGATGATTGCCACCCACATATCTGATCATATACATGAGTGGCGACGTCGTCGTAGGATGGTAAAAATGTACGTTCCTGATCAGCTATTAGCTGAATGGTTTATCAAGTCGTTACTTCCCGCTATAACGGAAGATGTGGCAAAGGGAGGAGTCGTAACGGAAGAGCAAGTTATCGCTCGTGCGCAATATCTAGACTTGGTCTATACTCAGTCTGGCACGCTCTACGACAAAATACCTGACGCCCCTAGACCGGAATTCTCAATTCCTCCTCCTCCTAAATCAAACAATGACACTCGCGCCGGTGATGGCGTGATTGGAAAGCACAAAATTTCTAGTCAAAATGCAAATGAAGAACTTCTTGCCTCGGAAGTAAATGCCATGTCGACCGACAAGGGCAAAAAACTGAAACAACCAGGGGGCAAGAAGAAAAAGACAGGGAGAAAAAGGACACCCCCAGCAGGGTGTCATATATGCGATGAGGATCATTGGACGAAATATTGTCCACATATAGCTGAAGTTAAGAAACTCTTCAAGAGTTCAAAAACCCCAGCAGTATTGACTGATCCGTTTCCTAATCCAAGTCAAAATCTGGTTGCTAATCAAAATGCTTCCGGATCCCAAGTGCTTATGTTGTCTACCTCAAAGCAACAGAATAATGCTTTGACAAGGAGTAAAGATTACAGGAATCCAAAGCTGTCGAACAACAAGGTTAATGAACGACCTAGTAGTTCAACAACAACTTTGACCGAAGTTGTGCCACCCATTGTTCCTGAGCCAATGATAAAGTCGCCAAAGGGAGTAGTACACAAATCGACATTTAATCCTCGTGCCAAAGGAGCACAGAATTATAATATAGTAAAGGACCTGGCCCAATCGCCGTCCACTATGTCGACACTTGAGGTACCACCAGATTGCCCCTCCCAAGAGCAAGCTTTATTATCAGCAATAGGTGGGATTGGCCCAATGGATTCCAATCTTGTGGCTTTTGATCATAAAGGATATGACCCTCAGTTACCAGCTCAACTAGCTTTCCTTATTCAAGTGAAAGCCCTCAACAAAACTGTTCATCGAACAATTATTGATGAGGGGGCATCTACATGTCTTATGTCGATGAGTTGCTGGAAAGATTTAGGCTCACCACCCTTGTCGAAATCGTCAACGACGTTAAAAGCATTTGATGGACAATCATACACTCCATTCGGGATTTTAAGTAACTTGCAAGTTGAACTGGGGGGCAAAACAGTAGGAATTGATGTTGAAGTAATTGATGGAAACCTCGATTACAAAATCCTACTAGGAAGGCCCTGGATCTATGCCATGGCCGCGGTTGTGTCGACCTACTTCAGGAAGATTGCATTTCCCTTCCAAGAAGGAATTACAATCGTCGACCAACAAACTTTTCTCCCCGACAGTTCACAAGTTACAGGAAGCATTCCAATGATCCATGGAAGGAATCATTTGCTCCAAAATATCGGAGTAGGTCTCCTAAAAGACCCTACCTTAATGGGTACTTTCGCCCTACCGCCTCCAAGTAATCTGGTGGGAGTGGCCACGGTGGAAACCTACAAAATGAAATCTAATCCAATCTTCTGGTTGGATTCGGAAGATTCCTAAATATTTTGTCGGCATGGATCATCGCCCTAATACTGTAAATACAGTGGGCTTCGAGGATAGTTCCTATCTTGTGTCAACCTCATTAAAAAATGAAACAAATCCCCGAGGTAAACCTTCATTCCAACCACCGAGTTGGATGCAATGAAGCTTGGGGGGCATGCACCTCGATTTGCATTATTATGCTGGGGGCATGCAAACTTATCTCCGAGCAGTTTTAGCACATAGTTCATGCTCATTAAAAAAAAAAACATAAGTTGTGAGCAATCTTCCCCTAGAGTTCAAGCTCACCCGGAAAAAATGAACCGGTAAATAACCTTGGTAAATGTAACCTTTGACAGCCATATTAAAGCCCTTGGTCGTGTTCTTGCAGTCTCACCTCCATCCGTTCATTTGGCCAATCGTTCATCTCCATATGTTTGTTAACCCATTTTGAGGAACAGCTGCGAAGAGTGATTTCACTTAGCCATCCTTGTGACACTGCCGTGATTGGAAAATTCCAACCTGTACCTGGAATCTGCTGCTATCCCTGTTTATCACTCGTTCCTGAAAAGATGAGTCTTCTTTGAGCTCTTTTCTCCTGACTCGTAAAATATGAAAAGTTTGCCGAGTTTTGGCCTTCCAGCTCGTTAAACGACAGGAAGAGCTATCCCTCCTTTAGATTTTAATCTTTTTGGACCTGAGGGATTATTGCACAAAAAGATCGAGCGCTTGTTTTGTTCAGCTCGTTAAAAGTACCGAAAACTCATCCCTTCTGTATTGTTTTATACTTTTTCGGACTTAAGGGATTAGATGAAGAAAAAGGAATTCTGGAGTTGACTTTATGTACCTTTTCAGACTCTCTAAAAATGAAAAGGACCGAGTTATCCTTGTCGTTAGACTCGTTAAATTCATTAAATAGCGACAAACTTGTCTTTAGACGAGAACGAGTTTCCCTATCGCTAGGCTCGTTAAAACATAGCGATGGGCTTGCCCGAAGGGCAGGTTATAGAACAAGCATATGTTATCCTCCTCAAGCTTGACAAAAATAAAGAGGTACTGGTCAGCAATGACTGGGGAAAAATTGGGAGAACCTTACAGCTTTAATGGTAGCAAGTCGCTCTTGAACATGACACTTTGTCCTCCGTATCACATCGGGTTGGGTTGTTTCATTCACCGGTCTCATCACCATGGTCCTCGCCACACCATCCACATTTGGGGTAATGCTACCGATCCATCACATCAGTGTCGTTATATGTTCAAGAGATGTTGTTCTGCAAAGAGTCAACCGTGTCCCATCCACTGCCATACATTGTCCTTCATCCATTTCATGACCGCCACCCTGAATCATACATCATAGTTTGTTTTCACCTCATCACAATCACTAGCTCCGTTCCGTGTCACTGATGTGGGATTCATTAAGGCCCTCCTTTGACGGATCGCTCCTTGTCGACATCAGCTCATTATCCAAGGAGTTGATCTAGGAACAACCCCTTCAGTACTTTGAAGCTTGCCTGCCTCAATGGCAAGTTTCTCACTTCCTGCGACAGGTATACATCAATGACCTTCGACCAGAAGATTTTGCATGGTGGTCGACGCCAAGTCCTTTATTCCCACCATGTGAATTGTACTGCTGTACCTTGAGGGTCATCATCCTTATCGGTGATTCCTCTCGCGCTTGTTAACGGTTTACATCATTGACCGGTAATCAAGCGATGTCTTTCCATGTTCGACTTCAAGAAATTCTCACATGGATCGACTTGTACATCGAGTGAAGATCGGAAGAGATTGAAGACCCCGGATCTAGTTTCATCCATCCAGGCTGCGATATATATTCAGGATATAAAGACATTTGATATGTACATCATTGCAGCAGATGATCATCCTTCTCAAAGGATGATAATTTCAGCAGAGAATTATCAGTCTATCATCAGACGATCGTCTGTGCTATGTACCAAAATGAATTTATAAAGCTGAGCATGGGAATGCCCGCCTCAGCTAGATCATGAAAAAGTATGAAAAATAATGTATTGTATTGTATCTTATTACAGGACACTTCTCAGCAGATTGAATGAACTTCGGATCCTCCTAATAAAGCATTTCACCCGATAAACGACCTCATACTTTAGGGGGCATCTGTTATAGACAATTTTGTGCCTTGCAGCATCAGGCATGAATTGTCAATAATCCAAGGGATCCAAAGTCCCTAAACATGATGTTCCTACCCCTAGAGGAACAAGGTCAGCAAACCAACAGCTCTCAGATCAGTTCTCCACCTGAAAACACTCAAAAACAAGCAATCTTGAAATCAAAGCAGGTGCTCCACTAGGCTTCTGCGCTGAAACTCAACTCCTCCATGGTGTACCTGTGTTGCAAAGCAGGTAGAACAAAGGCCACCTGCGCTGAGCGAGATGGGACAAGTGGCACACTGAGTCATTGCTCTGGAATCTTCCAAAAATGACACTTGGATCAGGGATTTCGCCTTGTGATGAGTCAGAGGCTCTGTTTCTCCAAGTGGAAGCAAGGTTCTCCAAGTGGACTCAAGAACTGAAGATCAACTGAAAAGAGAGAGGACACAAGGCAGCTACACATCAGTTGCAAGCTGACTCATCCTTTCTCAATTCATCTATATATTGAGCTCTCTCCTATGAGCTCAGGAGGCTGGAATTTTGTGCAAAGTAATGATATGCTGTTGGTTTCACTATAGAACTATTGGGTGATTGCTTGAAGGAGGTGAAGAGGAGAAATTCTTTCTGCTGGGAGGTGTTGCTGGATTGGGGCCTTCGATGGTTGTAACACTCTCAGAACTTTACTTCTTCCATTAATAAAAGCTATTGAGGTTCTTCTATATGCACTTGTTTCAATGATGTATTGTGATAATTGTATATTTGATTTATGCTAATCCTTGAATCAGTTATGATTGCATGCTTCTTGTAGTTTCCTTCTTTGTTATTTTGCAGGATCTCATTGTAGCTGGGCCAGCAAAAGAGCAAGGAGCTGGGAGCAAGCAGCAAAGAGAAGAGTTTGGATTCGACATTAAGCGCAAGGCAACGGTTAGTGCATTCCTTCATTCTCTCTTGCTTTCATAAAGAAGTAAACCTTAAGTAGTTTTCTTTACAGTTGTTGCTGAGGTACTATCACCCTTAGAGTGGGATAGGGTCAGCCGAGTCGGATACTTTTCCCTACAACACTCCAGATGGTTCATGCACTCCTATCAAAGAGGAACTTATCCCATCAATAAGGGAGCTATCCCACCCAAAGAGGGGATTACCCCATTGATGGTGGACCTGATTAACCTCCTCTTGAGTACTATAAATACAGGCATTGGGCCAGAAGGAGGAGAGGTTGAACCTATACATTTTCTAAGGGTAAATGCTGCAGGAATTAGGACTCCCATTTAGAAGCTTGTGAGGAGAGATTTCCATCTTTGCTTGTTCTATTTGGAAGTGGGTGAGCTTTGTCAAAGTAGAGGAAGACTCTTGTGGACCCTGGAAGGAGCTTGCACAACACCAAGGCTCAGGTTGTAATGGTTCCTTTTGATTACCTTTAATGCAAATTGGTCCATTATTCTCAATAACTTGTTGTTTATGGGTTATTTCATGTACTCCTTGGTCTATATGTTGAATATGCTTTGTTTTATGTTATAATCAGGTGCTATTTAATTGTTTGACTGTTGGTGATTGCAGGTTTTGGAGAAAAGGAGGAGCTCATCCAGATCAACAAAGCTTGGACTTCTACAACAGCGTTTGGACAAAGGTAAGAACGAAACACTTGATTTCTCATATCATAATGCATGTTTAGAGAAGGATAGCTCCAGTTTGTTTTGTTTGTCATTAGAATGTCTTAGACTTCTAGGAAGGTCGGTTGTGTCCGCACTCTTGACTGATTCCGTGTGACAGGTAGCAACACTTGGGTTTATAGGGATAATTGTTAAGAGCTAATTCTTCAAAGTGCTCCATGAAGTCATTATCTATAACATGGGACAATGTGGAACACCTCCTTGTGCCTTTTGTTTGTTCATAATAAGTACATTAGAAGGTAAAAAGGGTAGAGGATAGGAAAATGGTAGTAAAAATAAGATTTTTAGAGTTTATAAGAATGGAAAGGATGTTCAGGGCCTCATGGACATGAATATTAGTAAATAGGGAAACTACATAAAAACTCACAATAATTTTGTTGGGATGAAGGATAAGGTGACAAGTTTTTAGGATAAAATCAGTCGAGTCTTTGATAAAGGAAAGTAATTTTCCTAGAAAGGGTTGGAGTTTGGAGCCTAAGAAACGAGAAAGGGCATGAGTATGGGAACCATTAACAGTGATAATTGAATGAAGGGCGGTATCTTTTTTATGGATTTTGGGTTTCCCATAGATCCTAAGAATTTAAGAAGTGCAAGGAATTAATCATTTTTGGGTGTTGGAATCTAAAGAGGACGATTTGATGGATTTTTTGATTAAATTAGTAATGGTGTTGATGGGTTCTTCGGTAGAGTCCTATAATACAGGGAAGATAAGAAACCAAGGAGTTTTGACTGATAATCAAAAGTGTTCATGAAAATTTTACTATTTCCTTTATTAGGTTTTAGCATGAATCATCTGATTTATCATTGAGGTGACAGATGGATAAAAAATTTCCTTTAGGAAGGTTATGTTTAGGGGGTTTCGATTACCAAAGAATTCTACCACAATCTTACCAAATTTCTTTGGAACCTTGTGGGGGATTATGTTATGTAATGGATTAAATAAAACATATGATGGTTATAAAAAATGATCAAACTGTCAACTTCTTTAGACTTTAACCATTCATTTCCTATTCTAGTTTGATTACTTCATATATTTCTTCCCTCTGATAAATGAAAATTGCTTTCTCTAATAAACTTGTGTTGACCTTCTATTATTCAACCTCATTTTGTTGACCTTTGGTAACTCACTACTTGCTCATCTATGCTAGAGAAGTCTGAACATTCCATCAACAAAGCATGTTGACTCTTGTAAGATCAAAAATGTTTTCTGTCCCTTCCCAAACTACTCTACAATCTAGCCCATAACAATAATTTCTATATTAATTCAATTGTATGTGATGGAGGAAAAGATAAAATATATGTTTTCTGAATTGTTTGATTACGAAATTCTGTTAGTAAGTCCTCCCGACATAACAATAATGATGTTTACATATGAGAGGACATATATTCTAATGTTGGAAGATGTGGGAGCTTATCTCGTAGTACATTGGGTAGCTTCTTGGAAGGATAGTAAGTTGGAAAATATTTGATTGCAAGAAGCAGGTTTCAGTTGCAGCAAGTTGAGTTTATTTCAATGAAATGGATAGTTCATTGATTACCCCTATTCATAGTCTTCAAAATGACTAAGTCTTGATTGTCACTGTCAAAGATAAAACTAAAACATATAAACTTGTTTCTTACATTACATCGCATCTCCTCTAGCTACACATAATGTTGCCATCAAGGAGTTGTTTCCTGGTTTGTATATTGGACAAGGTGAATATTTTTGTGGATTGGAAGGAAACAACCAAATCAACTGGTATAGAGAAACTAAGGAAGGAACAATGACTATGATCATTGGAGCAAACTCTAAATCTTATGAAGTTACGAATGATGATTACACATGTCGATTAAATTTTGGGTAATACTTCTATTGTTATGCTTGCTTTCTCCATGCGTGGTGCAGAGGACTTCTGAATGATAGTTTAAGGCATGGATGTTTTTCTTTTATGCATGACTGTTGTTTGATATGTCAAAATAAAATGTATTTATTATTTAATGGACTTGCTAATGAGTAATAATATGTTGCATCTATCTTCCCATTTGATTGGATGGTGTTGTGGGGGAATTGCCCCTGTCGAAACATAGAAATTTCATCCTTCCACTTATGTGATATGCATTGGGTGTTTACACTACACATATTATTTATTTCCATTGAGTCTTGAAGCTTTCAAAGTTACCTAGAAAGCAAGAAATTCAAATGCTATATTAGATTGTTTGTGGTGCTAGTTATTAGGTCGAGAGCTTTTTAGTCATGAATATGTTGTGCCTTAGGATGGCATGTTTGGCCTCTAGATATGAATTGTACTAAGGGAAGGCATTCTTTGAAGATAAGGAAGTGACTTTTATTTGCAGAGCATAACAACTCCATTTTTACCTTGATATTTTTTACTTTTACAACCAATGTTTATCCAAGAATATGTCTTCTTAAAATTTATAACTGATTATAATTTTGTTTAATAGGATTCCTTTTGACTTATGCCCTTTGATAGCTACTGTGATATCTAATAAGTTGATTAAAATCTTTCAGAGATGCTGAAACTGTAGAGGCTTGTTCTAACAAGGAAGGCTATGGAAAGAGAAATATTTATGATTGTGGAGGTCATTCCAAAGAGTGAGTCACAAAAAGTCATTGGGATAAGTACAAAAAAGAAGTTAAACATTAGTGGTATGTTGTAGTTATTTTACTATTTCTCATGTTTAGAATACTAGTTTTCTTGTAGTGTCTACCCATGTTTAGGTTCATAACTTTCTTTCCAATGGGTTGGTTACATTCATCAGAGTTTGGTGTTGTAGAGACATTTGAACCCTTTCTTTTACAATGCTCATTCTCATATAAAGTTTGTCTAGAGGATTTTGGTTGTTGCTTGTGGTGTGAATGTGTTGCAACAGATATATTTGACAGGTTTGTTGAACCGGTCTCAGTAGTCACTGGCCCTGTTTCAGCAAGTGAATTACTCCCAATATCTATCTATTTATCTTGTTTCTCCATTGAAAACCTTGTGGGAACACCTTATATGTGGATGGAATCCCTAGTAAAGATGTTGGTCTAGACTAGTGTGCCTCACTTGCTAAAGTTGTAAGTTTGTAACTAGGTTCGGTCTTCATAATGTATAGTTATCATTAATGTATAGTTATCATTAATGTATTTATGATGATTTTTCAAGCATGTTATTCATGCTAGAGTTAAAATAATTTATTTTTGAGTCAAATGAAAAATTATTTATTTCATGCCCCATTTGGAGTTTTAAAAGAAAGATAATTTGAATTTTTATTATGATTCATAAGCCCACAAGTTGACAAAGTCGACCCTCCTTGGAAAAGTGAGCCTAGCCCTCCAATTGTCACATATTTGACCCTCTTGGACAACTATATATTGGAGATCCATTCAACCCATTTGGAGATAATTCATTGAGAAACTAAAACAAGTATCTTCTACACCTAGTGAAGGAAGAAAAAGGATGAGTCAAACGGGGAGATAGAGGCAAGTCAAAGCAAGAAGAAATTAACATCTTTGACCAAATTTTTGAATTTTACAAGCTCACACATGTGAAGGACAAATTTATGTGATTAGGCCAAGTTTTTTCTAAGATAATTGCAGGCTCAATTTCAACTCTAGTTGTAGGATTGAAATTTTCTTTGTTTGACCAGATTGGAGCAGATTTGACCAACACTGACTTTGACTTTTGGAGGAGACTTGGTGGAGGGTTTGACTTGGTATCTTCATGGAAGTCTAGTATTGGTTCTTGGCTTGGATATCTCTCATTTTGATATGATTTTATAAGGAAAGGATTGTTGGTTCTTTCCCCATTATGGGTTTTCCAAGGGTAAAATTGTTTCTTGTGTATTGTGTAACATGATATCTACTTTCTTGAATGGTTTAAAATAAGTGTAATAATTTCTTGACGAAGAATAAGATTAAAAGAGTAATAATTTTCATAAGTAATTACCAAGAAAAATAAATTAAGTGCTTCCCATCTTTTACACTTGGTTTCTCAACATCACCTAGGGGTATTTGAGCTGAGCACCTGCTGGTATTGAACTAGCCAAATATCTGACAATGTTGGTGACAACTAGTTGAACAAACCCCTTGGGTTAATATCTATCAATCTATCTCCATGTAAATATTTTTTTGCAATTTAGCTGGTGCCAATGAGATATTGATTTGGTATTTTTTGGATCAAATCTAGGCTAAAACGATAGGACAGTTCACATTTCCTATTCCATGTTGTCTTATGTTTGCTATGGAGTGATAACAATATGATTAGTTATGCCATTAAATAACACAATGAAAATAATAAAATATAGAAGGAATTGTGGCATTTTAGAAAAGTCGAAGGTTGTCACTTTATTTGCATCAAATAATGTTTAAATATAATATTGTCCTCATTTCAAATGATGATGCTCCAAAATTTCTATCAGATATGTTATCAATATCTTCAACTGTACATTCTTTAAAAAATAACAATACTTTTTTTGTTGCAAATTATGGTGTATTAAAGCCAATGCTTTGATTAGTTGAAATGCTTGTGTTCATATTGTCCAACTAAATTTTCTTTCAAAAGTGGCTAGTAGGTAAGGCCTTAGACTCAAAAGGCACTAAGATATTATCTCGCAGATCTAGATGTCTTTATTTGTGACATCACTTCCTACATGCAAAATAAAGAAAGAAATTATATTAATTCCCACTAATTGTTGAGAAGTGGTCAATAGGAGTCCTTAAGAGCCTTTTTTTTGGTATTTGTAAACTCTTCCAGTTTTTTTATGGGGAGTTGAGAAACCAATGCTTTCTTAAACATAATATGGTAGAAATTAGGACATTTTTCAGTATTATTACCTAAACATGCCTTCCACAAGGTTTAAATATGTGTCTCATATATGTGAACCTAAGACCTTTAACATTTCTTTGTGTTTATGTTGATGGGATTCAAAGAGATTTAATGTTATTGGTGTTACCTATATTATTTCTAGATTATCAAAGAGACATTATTTGTTATGAAATGTGTGCTTTGAGGTGCTATACTGACATTGAATATTAAGTGGAAAATGAAAATATTTAGATGGACACTTGAACATTGACTTAAGCTTTAATGTTTTACAACTTTACAAGAAGTATTGTTGCAGATATTCATATGCTTGCTACTACATTTATTTTGCATGTGTTTATACCTTTTTCGAAGAAAGGCATATCATATGAAAAGTATCATATCTAACAACATGAATTTAACTTTATAACTTTTGAGGGATTCCTAAAGTAGATAAGTTGGAGATAGAATGTAGAGGATATCATAAATATTTATATGTTTTTTGGGGTAATTATAGTGGAGGAAAGGAGGGGAAAAGTAAAATGCAATAGCTGAGATCCTTGGTGAGATGTTCGGATGTAATTTCTATTCCTGGTATGGAATATGGAATTAATAGAAAATTGAGAATACTTGTGGATTTATTCTATGTATTTTGTGGCATACATTCAAATTTACCATCTAAAAACTTTATTATGGTTAATTTTTAGATATTTTATTTGGAAACCTAATGGTGCAACCATTATCTTAGGTAGCATTATTAATATAACATAGTATGTTTTGTGATTTAACGTTTTCATGTTACTGCAATATTTAGACTCGCAAATTAGTTAAAATGGTGCATTCAACTTGTGGTTTATGTGGTTGATATTACATTTCCAAATTGATTTTCTTTATTCATAGTTAATTGACTTTCTTTGTCTGCAAATCTAGAATCAGATTAGATGCTTAGAACAAACAATACATGCATTTTCTCATAACTAATAGAAATAAGCTTTGTAAAAGAGATGATTGTATTACAAAAGACCATGAATTTAAATTTTTTCTCCTAAATCTTTCAATTAGTTACATCCATACATGCACACTCAACAGTTCTATTGTTGGGTTAGAATCTGAAAGGACAAAAAACTTGGAATTTTAGGGTCGACTTGTTGATTCTTTCTTGCAATAGTGTTGTGATTATTTCTTTTATTTCAAGTATGTGATTTAGTGGCATTTGTAATGTTGTGGAAATCTGATTTTTTTAGGTGTGTGTTGCATGTCTTGAAATTATTGCAAAATTATGTTCACCTCTTGAAGATAAGTTTTGAGAACCTAGGATTATAGGTCTCAAAATGTGTTAACCATTTTGTTGTGTTTATAACCTTGCAGTTTTGGGTTTTTTTCTCTTATACACATTTAGTGCATTGGGGATTATAGGATTGCACCTCTCCAAAACTTCATGATTTCAATCTTATATTCTTCCTGTTAAAAGCTCAACCAACCACAACTTTCTTATGATTTCACAAGGGGGTGTTCCAATTTCCTTTTTTCCACAACTTTTCTATTGCCTAGAAATGGAGGAGGCTTTGTAGCCCTTTCATTTCAACTTTTCTTTGATTTCACAAAGAGGTTTTTGAGTCCTCACATTGTCAAAACTTTCCAATTGTAGATTCTTTCAGTTCTGCAAGATTCTATGAACTTGTACAAGTAAAATTCTCTCATTTTTGACATATATTAGTCCTCTCCTATTTCAAGTTGATGGGTATCTTTTTCTCATGTTTTTTAACCAATGCATAATATACAATGGAGGAGGGATTGTAGGCCTTTCTATCTACTATCCTTGTGATCTTACAATGGGGGTTTTTACTCCTTTTCCAACCTTTCTAGCTGACAAATTCTTTCACTTTTGCAAGTCTCCTAACCCCTTGCACAATCAAATTTTATCATTATGACTTATAAGGCCTCTCACATTTCAAGGCGTGGGGCATTTTGATGATCTTCTTAATGAATGCAAAAAGAAATTCAACAACATCATATCTCTCCCTTTATCTATATATACACTTTTATATGTTTACAATTAAATTGTTTAGACATGACCGAGAAGCTGAAATTTAGAAATTTCGTTAGACATGATCTAGCCCATAAGCTGAAACTGACTCTTAAATAGGATGAGACTGGGGTATACAAAAAATTCTTGCAAGAGATAGATTAGAGAGTAGGAGCATCACTGCATGTCTATACTATTGTGCGGTCTAATCTAGGTGATCTGCCTAATTTTACTTGCAATGTTGAGTTATCTGGATTAAGTTATATCGGTGAATGGGCCAAGAACAAAAACAGGCCAAGAAGAATGCTACCATGAGCTTCTTAAAAATTTACTATTTTATATATAGTTGAAGGTGTAGTTTTCTTATAATAGGTATTCTATATATAGCCTTGTGTTTTTATGTGAAGTTTGAGAAACATTTTTCTGCCTTGCGACTAAATAGTTTAGTATGTCTGATTTATGTATGCTAATTTTATTTGTTTTTGCGAGATGGTAGTGGCATACCAACTTAGGTTTTTCTCATAGACACTAGCAGAGGGAGAATATTTTTCTGCCTTGCAACTAAATAGTTTAGTATGTCTGATTTATGTATGCTAATTTTATTTGTTTTTGCGGGATGGTAGTGGCATACCAACTTAGGTTTTTCTCATAGACACTAGCAGAGGGAGAATGTAATGATGAGAGAGAGAGAGAGAGAGAGAGAGAGAGAGAGAGAGAGAGAGAGAGTAGAAACAACAACAAAACTCAACATCAAGGAGAAAGGTTCTCACCCAGAGAGAGAGAGAGAGAGAGAGTAGAAACCATTATGTTGAACATCAACATTATGAAGCCTCGGCTGGAGAAGCATCACAATGGGTTTCTTCTAATTTTCCCGCAGAGGGTTGTTCCAACTTTAGTTCTAGTCACAATCATTGTTGTTAGTAGTAGTTAAATTGTCCTGCTCTTCCATCATTTGGGTCTCAGATTTTTCCCCTAATTAGGTCTATTTTTCTGTAGAGGAATAAATCAGGCTCTCTTCATGATTCACCTTCATCCCCATCCCTCTCAAGGGACTTATTGCAATTAATATATCTCATATTGATGACTGTATTGGGAGCTCTCTGCATGAGCCATTTCCAGTAGCACTGTTTAGGGAAGCAATTGTAGTAAACAAAACTAGTAAAAATACTAGAACTTACATAAATGAGTATCTTAGCAAGTTACCACCCCATTTGAAGAACACGAGAGAGATGAAGAGGAATGGATTAAAGGCAATCTCCCAAGGGATAACAACATTCCTACATTGGGCATTTTCAATTTATCAGAGAGGGTTGCAACATTTGCTTCTACCAATTTGTCACCTTGGTCTGATTTAATGCAATCCTAGGGTTTGCATAGGCAAAAACAACAAGAGAGGAAACAAAAATGGATGCCACAAACTATTCCTCAACCTCAACCATCCTTTGTAGAACCTAGATATTGTGGGTCTCCTTCATCAATATTTGGACCTATGACAATAATGACATCAATACCAGTTTTCTTAGCCCCTCCTTGTCAAAGGCCTCATTCAGATTTCTTAAGAAATGACACCAATTTGGTGCCTTCTCCACTCCAAACTACACCGATAATTCAAATTTGATATATTATCCCAGTTTTCTCTAGTTCAATTGTGTGGAGGATTTTACCACAAAACTTGGACCCAAGTTCCTTAGATAATGAAGACTCCACACTTCAATTGCTCAATCAAATTAGGCTTTGAAATTTATCTAAAAGAAGTTGATCTATTGATATTATTAACATTTCATTCTGAAATTTCCTCTCTTCCAAGTTGCTATTCATATGAGAGGGCAATATCTGTTATAGGTTTTGACTTTGTTTTTCCCTGCATTATTTTATGAGGTTATAGATCTGAATGTTTATGCATTTTTTGGGTAGCATATATCACATATCAAATTTGGAGGGCTATTCCAATGAGATGATATTTTGTATATGAATCCAGTAGTGTTGCTTGTCTTCATCATAAGGTTTTTTCCACCTAAATTGTTCACTGTAAATTCAAGTTTTGAATGTGAAGATGTCCATTTGTCTATTGCGTTGGATTTCTGAAGTTGTCATTGGAGGTTGTTCATTGGAAACCTGTGAGTGAATGATAACTCACAAGGATGAAAAATTGGTGGTATATTTGTTATAGGGAGTGTTTGGGCTCATATTATCATGTTATTAGGCCCTAGATATCAAGTAAATCATCATCAATTCCTCGTAAAATCCCTAATATGAATGATTCCCAAACATTGTTTCAACTAAAGGGAAATCCTCCCCATCCTTTGTTGGACATCAACTCAACTATTGGTTAGTTTCCCTCCACCTTAGGGATTATAAGTGTGAATACCAATGTTAATGAAGTCTGAAAGCATATGGAACCATTGCCTTATTACTATGAGATCAAAAGATTAGATTTCATGCATTGGATGTTGGTAGAACAATATGAACTCATTGGGCCTTTTCCCTGATACTATAGAGTCTAATATTGATCTGACATGGCACACTTGGCAACACCTAATGTAAAGCAATTGCATGAACCAAGGTTGCCACATGTTAGATGATGTATCATTATGATGTGGAATGTTGACTTGCCATACTTATGTGGCACCAATGTGATTTTAATAAGGCTAAATGATGTGGCAGGAAGTTACATGCACCCTAATGTGAACTTCCTGATCCCATATATCAAGATGTTAGGATGTCAGAAAATGATGAGTCCTTTAGAGTTTCCTAGGGTCTTGATGATTGATGTCCTTGTTATCGGCCTATTGGTTCAAAATATTGGGATCTCAAGTGTTGTCTATCGACAAAGTTCGACTCACATTTAGTAATTGGGTTTAAAGAAATCATGACGAGGGTCAATCAGACACCCTGGGAATTTGATCAGATGTTTTAGTGTTAGATCAGAGAAGCTAACATGTAGATCATAGATAGCCAACATTGTGAATGGTTTATAGCGTCGCTCTTGCCCCACTTGAGAATTTCTCTGTCATAGCAAAAGATAGAAACATAGGTAGAAGCCTTGGAAATAACAATGAGGTTGCATGCATCACCTATTTAGGATACGAACTTGGGAGTACAACAGATCCACTCACAATTAGCTAGCTTACACCTAGATTTACAGAGTTTGAATAAAGAAAAGGAGACTAAACCAAAAGTGTGCACATAATTATGGTGTTTGAAGTGCAAGGGCCATGGGCACGATAAAGACCATTATTAAGTGTATGTGAATTATATTACAGGAGGGGGCCCAATTCCCTTGAAGCCAAAAGTCCCAGCAAGGCCGAGCGTGGGGACTACACTATGGTGTCTTATTTGTCAAGTTACCGAACAACATGTGATGGATAATTGCCATTTAATTCAAAATTTCATCCAGACACCAAAGCAGTTGTTCTGTAACTTCTGCAAATTTGTGGGCCACGATGAGCGCCATTGTCGAAGCAGTGAGCCAATGATGGAAAGGACACCTACATACCGAATGCAATAAGAAACATGGCCTCCATATCAGGGTGCTGGAGGAGCGCGCAAAGGTTATCAAGGTCAAGGACGGGGCCGAGGAGGAGGAGGACCTGGTATAGGCTGCAATCATATTATCTGCTACAACTGCGGACAACTAGGGCACCACACATGAGAGTGCGAGAATCCTACCCATCTTGTTAATATTGCAGATAGTTTGACCATACAATAGAAGATTTCCCAATGCTAATAGCTAAAATGCAAGTGAAGAAAACACGCCCTCAGTAGCCTACGCAGAATCTATAGATGATGAGGGTTGAGCCCCGCGAAGAAGATCAAAGCGTTAGCATTGTGCTAAGAAGTGGAATGATGACTGGCATTGATAAGGGTAAACAAGCTGAGGAACAAAGACAGGTCTGCAAAGCACCAGACAAAGAAGTTGACTTTGATTTGGATCGCACTAAGGAAATCTTTATGGAAGCCAAGAAGAGCTTCATTGAGGCCTCCACCTCAGGGAGTTAGGACAAGATACGAGAAACCAACGCACTCGCAGACGTTGATCCCTCTGTACTCACTATGTTTTTGGAGACCTACATAGAACTTTTGCACGATTGCAAAGATGTGGAAGGCCTGCAGTAATTAATAAATAAATGTGCCACCAAAGAAAAAGTCCCAAACAACGGGTGGTCAAAATAATTGGAAAACATAAAGCACGAACAGGGCGTGAGATGAGGCTCACACGCATATAGATGAGTATGAGATGAACCAAGTCATTTTGGATCTGGGGTCCGATGCGAATGTATTACCGAAGCAAACATGGGAAAGGATGGGGAGACCTGCACTGCAGTGGTCTTCGATTCAACTTAGGATGGCGAACTAGCATAAAATCATCCCCATGGGATGGTTATATGGAGTAATAGTTGATATAGAAGGTGCGAGTGTGATGGCCGACTTTGAGGTTATAGAAATCGTTGATGACAGTAACCTCTACCCGACTCTCTTGGGAATTGACTAGGCTATTGACATGAATGGGGTCATTAATTTAAATAAAAGGATGACATCGTTTGAAAGAAAGTCACTGCAGGTTATAGTGCCACTAGATCCTGCAGAAGGTGCACACTATACTGAAAAAGTCTACAATTATGACGGAAAGTGATGATGAACTAGATTAGATTTACCAGATAAAAATGCGGGATCAAGACTGGATCAATCCAACGACAGATGGATGGATTTCTTAGGACCAAGAGAGTTCCTACACCTCTGATTCCGACGAGGAGTTATAGAATTAGCAGAATCACTTGCATGAAGTGCTTGCATTGCGATGCAATATGATGACAAATTCGCTGCATTGTGTTTCGTCGAAGGTAAGAAAATTACCCTATTATGATGTTTTAACTGATGTAGATCTATTTTTGGATGAATTTGAGCACAAAGTCCCTGAGGATCATCACTTCCAAGCATTAGAGTTGCAATTGCATGCTATGCCTACATGATGGTGGGGTACGCATAAGGATAATTTTGTTGGATGACGAGATTACCGAAGAATGATGAGGTTACGATTTGGTCGTACTAACACTAGAATGACTAAGAAATATAATGGAAGGGATGATCCACGCGATCACCTATTGAAATGAACTAAAGCATGGGGAAAAGAATCGCAACCAGAGTGGGTACACATATTTTGCCATACTTTGGATACAATTCCCATGAAATGATATCTAGAAGCAGAGCTCTGCCATGGCACCACAGAATGGGATGTATTGCAGGAAGGGTTCTTATTGAACTTAAACATTGTAGATGGCTTTTCAAGAATCAATGAAGTGCTACAAGAAATTAAGGTGGTTATTTTCAGAATGCCAAAGGAACCTATGGAATGGATCCAACCAGACTAGGGCACCCAGCTGTGCCATGCGTTGGAATGCTATAATGTGACCACTGAAGAGGAAGATGAAGATCCAAGAAACATCAATATTCTAGAGGGAGAAGGGCACCATGAAGTTGAAGGCAAACAAATAGAAACCCTGAACATCTTCGCACCTTTGAATAGAAAGCAAGTAAACATTGGCACTGAAGAAGAACCAAAGTTCACAAAAATTGGAGACTATTGGGATGACGCTACAGTGGATAAAGTTGTTGAGTTACTCCGCGAATACCAAGATCTCTTCTCCACTAAGTTTTTAGATTTGAAGGGCATAGTTGGAAATTTGTGTATTACGCCGATCACTTTGAAGCCGAACGCAAAGCCCATTAAGCATAGGTTGTATCACCTAAATCCTAAATACAATGAAAAGGTTCACCAAGAGCTAGATAAGATGCTGGAGGCAGGCATCATAGAACTTGTTGAAGAATCTAATTGGGTGAGCTCGATGGTGGTTCAGGAGAAAAATAAAAAAGGTGAAATAAGGATTTGTGTAGATCTACGGAAGCTTAGTGATGCGTGTGTTCACAACCCATTTCCAACACCAATTAGAGATGAATTATTAGACATTGTTGGAGGGTAGGAGGCCTATTCCTTTACTGATGGGTTTTCTGGGTATCATCAGATCAAGATCGCGCCAGAGGATAGGAGAAAAAGAACTTCGTGATGGAGTGGGATTGTTTTCAATACACTGTGATGTTGTTTGGACTCAAGAATGTGCCCGCGATATTTTACGGTGTAGTCATAGCAGCGTTCAAGGATTTCATTCATAAGTTTCTAGAAGTATACTTTGATGACTAGATGATGTTTGGATTAGTGAAGCACCATGTAGCAAGTTTGCGCCTGATGTTGGATAGATGTCGCAAATACCAGATTGCGTTGAATTTGAAAAAATGCATATTCTGTGTTCCTTTTGTGATCTTGTTGGGCCATGTTATGTGCAAGCAAGGATTAATGATGGACCTTCAAAGGTTGTTATAATTGCAAATTTGGAGGCCCCTAGGAATGTCAAGTAGCTATGCGTGACATTGGGACATACGGGATACTATAGAAAATTTATCAAATCTTATGCTCAAATTATTGCGTTCATTGAGAAACTACTAAAAAAGGACGCAACATTCTGTTGGGATAAAGAATATTAGCACAACTTAGATGTGTTGAAAGAAAAGATGGTAACTGCGCTGATCTTGGTATTCCCTCATTGGAAAAAGTAGTTTCATGTACACATGGATGCCTCTTTCATTGCGTTGGGTGCAGTGCTAACATAGGCTGGTGAAGGAGAAATTGACAATCCTATAGCCTTTGCAAGTAGGAAGTTATGGAAGGTCGAGAAAAATTATTCAACCATTGAGCATGAAGGATTGGCCATGGTGTATGTGCTGCAAAAATTCAGGAATTATATGTTAGGAGGGAATTTCAAGATCTACATAAGTCATTCCACCTTTAAATACTTGGTCAACAAGCCTGTGTTGGGGGCGGGGGGGGAAGATCTGCAGATAGTTGTTATTATTTCAAGAGTATGACTTTGAAGTCATTGTGTAGCCAGGGAGGTTAAATGTGGGACCTGACCATATGTCTTCGATCGAAATAGGAGAGGAGGCTAATAAACTGGAGGAAGGTTGCCAGATGCACAACTCTTTGTGATGCATGTAGGAGATGATGATTTTGTAGACATTATTCACTTCTTCACTATGGGGATGGCACCAAAAGGATATACAAGCCAACAGAAGAAGGAATTAGTAGTGTGCACAATCGATTTTTTAGTTATTGCGGGGCATTTGTATAAGATGTGTGCAGATGAAATATTGCGAACATATGTGCCAGCCTTTGAGTGGGATAGCATTCTCGCTGAAGTTCATGGGGTAGTTACAGGAGACCATTATGAGGGCAAGAAAACTACGCAGAAGATTTGGCACGCAAGTCTATGGTGGCCAAGATTGCACAAGGACTCCAAGGTGTATTGTAAGGCATGTGATTCATGTCAAATAACTGGTAGACCATCACGAAGAGATGAGTTACCAATACATCCTCAAGTATCTTTACAGCCCTTTGAGAAGTGGGCGATTGATTTTGTTGGGCCAATCTAGCCCCTTGGAAAGAAAATGGGTGCGCGCTATATTATCACCGTGATAAAATATCTAACCAGATGGGCGAAGGCACATTTAGTTATAGATTGTATAGGGACTACAACAATAACGTTCTCGTTTGAGTATGTCTTCACCAGATTTGTCTACCCAAAAGTGTTGATGAGTGATAGGGGTATGCACTTTCTTAACGAAATGATCAGTGCATTAACTAAGGAAATCCAGTTCTACCATCAGAATAGTACACCATATCACGTGTAGGAAAATGAAAATTTTGAAGCCTTTAACAAGATTTTGGAGAACAAATTGACAAAGATATGTAACGCACAATGAAACAACTGGGATGTGCGTGTACCTATAGTATTGTGAGCTTATAGAACTACTTGTAAGAATATGACTGAGTAAATTCCATTCAGATTAGTATATGGGGTCAAAGCTGTAATGCCGATGGAGTACATTGTGCCTAGTCTGTGCATAACAACTTTGACGTATATGGTGGATCATGAGGCCTCAGAGCAATGGCTTGCATAGTTGATGGAGCTTGAAGAAAATCAATTTTTGGTAGGATTCTATCAACAAGTACAAAACAAACGTGAAAAAGTGTGGCATGATTGTCATATCAAGCTTCGCACATTCAACGTAAACAATCTTGTTGATCTGAATCGGATCCATAAACAACTGTCAAAGAACCGTGACTAAATCAGGTCGAATAAATCCTTGAAGAATCCAAAACAACAATCAAAAACACCCTGAACCAGTGGCCATGGTAGCCAGCGTGGAACAACAAGGACCTCAGTCAAAGTGCGCTGATTGAGGCCCATAGAGACTACGCAGTAGGTTGATGTAGCCCCTAGGAGCCCCGGAACGGGAAAAGGAGCTGATTTTCAATGCACGATTAGTGCCTAGCGCTAATCACGCATCGCTGGGTAAACAGGGCCAAAATGGAGGGGCCTTAAGCCCTTGGTCACATTGGAAGCCGGAGAACCACGGGCAGAGAAACGAAAAGTGCCAATGTACAAAGGTGGGACCCATGGTCTGGAAACCGACGGTTTTGATCGGAGCACCCTTGAACGGTAAGAGGTTTTGGAGGAGAGCAGAGCGATCCCACTCAGCGATTGACACGTGGCAATGGAGGTGAGAGAAAAACCGCCATGATCGCGTGTTATGGGTTGAGTAAGTCAACTGCGCTCGACGTGCGTATGATGTTGGATCTGGAGGAGTCCAGATCGAACGACCAAGAACGCGCCCGATAGACAGAAGCAGAATCGATAGGGAATTAGTCTGCGATTTGACAGGATTTGGAATTCGCTCACCACCATGGTGGAGAAAGAACGTATCCATGACATAACCGAAGAAATGAATCGATGAATAGGCTGGCACTGTTCGGATAGAGACACGTGGCTACTTCCTGAGCATTCATGCTGATGCCGAACAGGGAACTCCAAGCACGTAGGCGGTAGGCGAATCAACTTAGGTGGGAGAGGAACCGAACAGGCATGAAGATCGAATGGCTAAATCCATGAACAGAGACACTTGAATAAAGATTCAGAGAGAGAAGAGGAATAAAAAAGTGTCCAAGCGACCAAGAGAGACAGTGAACAGTGAACCCTGAGAGGAGGACTGAACACAGAGAGAAGTAAAGCCAAGCAGAGGAGACAGAGGGCCGAGCTGATCACAGGTAGCATCGAGCACTAGAGAGCTTGAAGATTCAAGACTTCCCATAGAGGAGTCTGTCCGGATTGAGCATCACAGTTGGCTCTTTCCACTGTAGACCAAGGGTCACAGAGCTGGTAGGAAGAACAAGAGTCTGTGTACTCTGAGTGGCTTGGGGAATCTAAGAACCACCCTGTCGAGCAAAATCTGCTTCAGGAGAACTCATATTGAGTCCCTGTATTGTAATTTCTCTGCTGAAAGACATAATAAAACAAGGTCACTACTGAAGCTGGACCGAAGACGTAGCCCTGGAGAATAGGGTGAACTCCTTATTAAAAAGTGTTTGTGTATTTGTGTTGCTTGCTATATTTCTCTGCTGTCTTTCCACTTATTTTTTGTGTATTTGCAATCTGATCAATCCATTGCTTAAATAACACAGAACACACACCATCACATGAGTCTGTAATACCTTTTGTTTAATAAATCTTCAACTGAGGTCACTCATAGGGTGATTATCAGATCAAGTGGTATCAGAGCTCTAGGCTGTAAGGTTAGACAAGCTTGTGTTGGTTTAGCTGTGAATTCTCACTAGATCAAAGCTGAAATGAGGAGAAGGAGAGTTGGTGGAAACTAATCCTGAAATTGGGAGAGTCTATTCTTGAAAGACAATGTCAAAAGAAGGTTCTATAGGGCCGGACCCTCAGTTCATATAAAATTTCCTAGTTATAAATTCTATGGTAGAAGAAATGTATAGGGACTTTAGAAAGCATAAGGGTGAAGATTCATCAGGCTCTAAGCAAGATAAAGAAGAAGATGAATCTCATTCCCATGACCACTCCAAAGGAAAGCGAAAAGAAGAAAGCTGCCCCACACCTCCTAGGAGCCCTGTGCATAATAAGAAAGCATCTTTGATTAAGTTAGATGTTAAATTTGATTTGCCTATATATGATGAAGAGCTAAATGCTGAAAATTTGTACAATTGGATTAGACAAATTGATGTGTATTGCAAAGTACAAAATATAGACTCAGACAAGAGTAAGATTTAGCTGGCAAGCCTATGCCTAGGAGGCACTGCCTTGGTTTGGTGGGAAGGCAGAACCCAAGTTGATATGAGGAAGCATGGTAAGACTATCTCTGTCTGGAGTGAATTTGTTACTGTAATCAAAAGGCAGTTCGATCCAATGGCCAACATGCAACAAGCCATGATGAGTTGGCAAACTCTTCGGCAGTTGAAAGGGCAAAGTGTACAAGGGTATACTCAAGAGTTCCGAAAGAGAGCATTGATTTTGGGTATCTCATTAGACTCACCAGAAAGTCTTTTGAAGTACATTGGTGGTCTACGCAGCTACATGAGGCATACCATCCTCATGTTTAATCCCACTAGTATAGATGAGGTATCTGTACAAGCTACTCTTCTAGAAGCTAGAGGAAAGAATGGAAATCCAAAAGTTGGGGGACCATCCCAACCCACTGTAAGCAAGAGAAAGGAGAAAAGAAAGCAAAAGTGGAACACAAGGAAGGCTAACACTGCACAGAAAGGCAAAGCTTCATGCACTCACTGTAAAAAGGAGGGGCATGATGATGAGCACTGTTGGATTCTACATCCAGAGCTGAGGCCTAAGAAGTCTGAGGGCAAGAAGAAGAAGACTGCTGCAGCTATTCAGAAAGATTTGGGGTCAAACTCGGGAGATGGAACAATCATTGCAGCCACATGTATAAAAGGTAAGAATTCTGAACCATCTACTAGTAATTTTGCTCAATCTGTTATTGATGAAGAACATGAGAGAAAAAGACATGAGCTTTTCCATATTCGAGTTGTTTCCAAAAATCAGAAGATTGATACTTTGTTTGATAGTGGCTCACAAGTAAATCCGATTTATGAAGCAACTTTAAAGAAATTGGGATTAGCAACTACACCTCATAAGAAGCCATACCCATTAGGATGGTTGAATGATAAAGCACAACTACAAATGACTAGACAGTGCAAACTCAAGTTTTCTTTTGGGTCAGCATTTGTAGATGAGGTTGAGTTAGATGTAATTCCTTTGGATATATGTGGAATTGTTTTAGGAAGTCCTTACTTGTATGACAGAAAGGCTATTTTCTATACAGCTGAGAACAAGTATCTACTTGTTAAAGATGGAATCGAATACTTTGTAAGAGCTCATAAGCTTAAGAATAATTATACTCTCATAAACTTAGGATAGATGAAAAGAATGATAAATTCATGCAAACAGTTCTTACTAATGGTTGTAAAGGAAAAGAAAATTGATAAAACCAATGTATTTGAGGGTTGTAATTCTGATCAGCAAGCTGATATAGAAAATATTGTTTCAGAGTATGATGTCTTGTTTCAAGAACCTCATGGTCTGCCACCCAAAAAGTGAATAGTACGTGATATTATTTTGCAGCAAGATGTTCCTTTGCCTAACATTGGGATGTACAGGTTATCTGCTTTAGAGAATGCTGAAATCAAGAAGTAGGTGCAGGAGTTGCTCGAGAAAGGGTTCATCAGGGCTGGCACATCACCATGTGGGTCACCAATCGTTTTGGTGAGAAAGAAAGATGGCTCATGGATAATGTGCATTGATTATCGAGCACTGAATAAAATAAAAATAAAAAATAGTTATCCCCTTCCTCACATAGATGATCTTTTAGATCAATTGAAGGAAGTTGTTTATTTCAGCAAGCTGGATTTTCATAGTGGATACCATTAGGTCAGAGTTGCAGAGCAAGATGCATGGAAGACTGCTTTCAAAACAAAACAAGGATTGTATGAATGGCTGGTTATGCCTTTTGGCTTGACCAATTCCCCTGCTACTTTCATGAGATTAATGAATGATGTACTCAGACCTTTTCTTGATGATTTTGCTATTGGGTACCTGGATGACATTCTGATTTTTAGTAAAACGTGGGAAGAACATTTAAAGCAGTTAAGTAGACATTAGATGTTAAAAGAGAAAAACTTTATGTTAAACTCTCCAAATGTGAATTTGGCAAAACCTCTATAAATTATTTGGGTCATATAATAGGGGGAGGTGAATTGAAAATAGATCCCTCCAAAGTGGCAGTCATTGTAAACTGGCCTAAACCCAAGTCTGCTATAGAAGTGAGAAGCTCCTTAGGAGCAGCACAGTATTGGAGTAAGTTCATTTCAAAATTTTCCTTAATTGCAGCTCCCTTACATGCTTTGACAGGATTGAACAAGGTGTTTCAATGGGAGGGAAACAACAGAAAGCCTTCAACACCTTGAAAGAAAAAATTAGTACAACACATGTACTAGCACTGCCAGATCTACAAAGACCATTTGAGATCCAAACTAATGCCAGTGACTATACCATGGGAGCAGTGTTGACACAGCACGGTAAACCCATATGTTATCATTCTGAGACTTTTAATCCTGCAGTAGTCAACTATCCTACATATGATAAGGAATTGTATGCATTAGTTCAGAGTGTGAAAAAGTGGAAACATTACTTAATGGGTAAAGAAATAGTAATACATACTGATCATCAACCACTTCAATATCTACACTACCAAACTAAGTTGCAACAGTCAAGACATTACAAATGGATGGGTTTTCTACAACAATTTCATTTAGTCATCAGATATAAAAAGGGCATACATAACAAGGTTGCAAACATGTTATCTAGAACTATTATAAATGCATCTACCATACTTAAGCATAATTCTATGATGCATGAAAGCTACATAGAATAGTATGCTCAGGACATGGAATTTAAAGATGTATATGAAACTTTGAGTCAAGGCAAAAGAGTAGAAGAATTGGACTATCATGTGAAGGACTGACTCTTATATCATTGTGGGAAACTCTGCATTCCACAAACTAAGAGAGCAAAGATAATTAGGGAAGCACACACTTCTTTGATATCAGGTCACTTTGGGGTAAGTAGAACAATTTCACATCTGCAAAGGTTCTGCTATTGGCCAAGAATGAGTGAGACAGTTTCTAGATATGTAAGGGGGTGTGCTATGTGTGCTAAAAGCAATCCCAGCAACAAAAAACTAGGCTTATACACTCCCTTTCCAGTTCCTTCTCACCCTTGGGAAAGCATTTCCATGGATTTCATGGGAGGACTACCTAAATCTAGGAAAGGTCATGATTATCGATATGTTGTTGTGGATAGGTTCAACAAAATGTGTATTTTGATACCCTGTAGTAAATAGATTACAGCTGAACAAACTGCAAAATTATTCTTTGAACATGTATGGGTTCATTTCATATTACCCACTTCTATTGTATCTGATCGAGACCCCCGATTTGTGGGGAAGTTTTGGTCAAGTCTGTGGGAACTAATGGACACCAAATTAAAGAAAAGCATAGATTTTCATCCACAAACAGATGGCTAGACAGAAGTAGTTAACAGGACAGTGATCCAGTTACTGAGAGGATATTGCAGCAAACACCCTAAGCTTTGGGATGAACACTTGTGTTATGTGCAGCATGCTTACAATAGAGCCAAACACTCTTCTACCTAGAGATCTCCTTTTGAGACCTGCTTTGGTTCATACCAAGGTCTCCCTTGGATTTTTTCTTTGGTAAAGATACCATGGTTGATAGACACAGTGATGTGGACAGGGCAACTAGGTTCATTGAACAGATCCAGGAGATCCACCAGGCAGTATAGGAACAATTGGAAAATAGCCAAGCCAAGTACAAGGCTAGGCATGATAAGCATCGGATGGAGCATAGCTTTCAAGTTGGAGACCAAGTTTGGTTGTATATCAATAAGGACAGGATGCAAGGTGAAGGCAAGAAGCTAAAACCTATCTGGTATTGACCCTTAAGGATACTTGAGAAGATTGATGAAAATGCTTTTCACCTTGATCTGCTAGCTTACATGTACATCTACTCAGTTGTGAATGCAGATTGCTTGAGGTTTTTGAACCTTCAATGATTGAGGACCCTGAAGAGCAGAGTCAATTTCCTTCTGTTGATGACCTGCGACCTAAATAAATTAATCAGTTGCAGGAAGATACAGTGCTGGATAGGAAGGTAAGGATGACACACAGTGGACAGGTGGAATACCTCAGGATTAGGCTTAAAGATTCGAAGACGAGCAGTCCGAAGTGGATTGAGATTGGACAAGTGAGATAGCAGTTTCCTCACTTAGTCGATGCTTGAATAAAACCAACTTTTGGTGGTCCAAAAGCTTTTTTAGTAGGGAGGCCGTGATCCGAATCGGATCCATAAATGACTGTCAAAGAACTGTGACTAAATCAAGTCGAACAAATCCTTGAAGAATCCAAAACAGAAAATGAAAACACCCTGAACCAGTGGCCATGGCAACCGGCATGGAACGACGAGGACCTCGGTCAAAGCGCACTAATCGAGGCGCATGGAGACTGTGTAGGAGGTCAATGTAGCCCCTGGGAGCCCCAGAATGGGAAAAGGTGTTTATTTTCTAGGCACTAGGGCCGAAATGGAGCGGCCTTAAGCCCTTGGTCATGTTGGGAGCCGAAGAACCGCGAGCGGAGAAACAAAAAGCACCAACGTACGAAGGTGGGACCCATGACCTGGAAATTGGTGGTTTTGATCGAAGCACCCTTGAATGGTAAGAGGTTTTGGAGGAGAGCGGAGCGGTCCCACTCAGTGATTGACGCGTGGCAGCGGAGGTGAGAGAAAAACTGCCGTGATTGCGTGTTATCGATCGAGCAAGTCAACCGCGCTCGACGTGCATATGATTTTGGATCTGGAGGAGCCCAGATCGGACGTTTGAGATTACGCCTGATAGACAGAAGTGGAATTGACAGGGAATTAAGCCACGATTTGAGGGGATTTGGAATCTGTTGACCACCACGGTGGAGAAAGAACATATCCACGACATAACCGAAGAAATGAATCGATGAAAAGGCTGGCGCTATTCCGATGGAGACATGTGGCTACTTCCTGAGCGTTCATGCTGACGCCGAACAGGGAACTCCAAGCATGCAAGCGGTAGGTGAATCGACATAGGTCGGAGAGGAACCGAACAGGCATGGAAATTGAATGGCTAAAGCCATGAACAAAGACAATCGAATAAATATTCAGAGAGAGAAGTGGAATAAAAAAGAGTCCAAGCGATCAAGAGAGATAGTGAACAGTGAACCCTGAGAGGAGGACTGAACATAGAGAGCAGTAAAGCCAAGCAGAGGAGACAGAGGGCCGAGCTAACCACAGGCAGCATCGAGCACCAGAGAGCTTGAAGATTCAAGCCTTCCCATAGAGGAATATGTCCAGATTGAGCATCACAGTTGGCTCTTTCCACTATAGACCAAGGGTCACAGAGCTGGTAGGAAGAACAAGAGTCTGTCTACTCTGTGTGGCTTGGGGAATACAAGAACCACCCTGTCGAGCAAAATATACTTAAGGAGAACTCATATTGAGTCCTTGTATTGTAATTTCTCCGCTGAAAGACACAATAAAACAAGGCCACCACTGAAGCTAGACCAGAGACGTAGCCCTGGAGAATAGGGTGAACTCCTTATTAAAAAGTGTTTGTGTCTTTGTGTTGCTTACTGTATTTTTCTGCTATCTTTCCACCTATTTTCTGTGTATTGGCAATCTGATCGATCCTTTGCTTAAATAACACAGAACACACACCATCACATGAGTCTGTAATACCTTTTGTTTAATAAATCTTCAATTGAGGTCACTCATAGGGTGATTATCAGATCACTTGTCCTCTTATATGATAGTAAATTCACTAAATTTTCATGTAAATTCCAGATGCATTGGTTAGGGCCATATATTGTCAAAGAAATTATAGATGGGGGCATAGTTTAGCTTGGGAAGCTGAATGGGGAACCCTTCCTGGGAAGAGTGAATGGGAGTAGGTTGAACTTGTATACAGGGGATCCTGCATGATGACTATATGGCTGCAGGATAGTCTTAGTGCTCCAGGCAGTTGAAAGGGAGTGCAGGACTATAAACTACACTGCCCAGCTTGGAGGAAAATGTAGCAAGCAGGTTGGTGGAAAATGACGAAGATGCAACCTATGAAGCTACACTGAGGAAGTTGCTCCATGGGGGAAGGTACTGCACACCTTAGTAGGAAAATGACAGTTGGAGTTACTGTTCATGACTTGACGGCCAGAAGACGGTTAAGTGGAGTGGGGTGGCGGCAATTGAGGCAAAAATCTTTGAAGATCTATCGCCAAAACAATATTTGTTATCAGAAATTCGGGGGAATGGTCGAATTTGAATTCAAAACCCCCTATAAATTATGCGTGCTGGTCCAAAAGAAAACACTTTGCACTCTAAGAATTGTTGGTGAATTTCGTTGTCTATTGCCTATGAGCTGACCGGTCTAGGAAGATTTAGTTGTGAGCCTCGTGTTTGCCAAATTGCCTGAGATAAACTAGAAGCTTATTTTTGAGCAAATGTCTGCACCAAGTCCTGTTGAAATAGTTAGTGCTGGCGATGTTGTCTCTAACACAACTGCCCCAGAAGTTGTAAATATGGAAGCTCTAGATACTATGCCAATGACACTATGGTCACCTAGGCTGAAGCATACACCTACCAGAGAAAACCAACCAGCCAAGCCAAAACAATCCACAAATGAAAAACAGAAGAAGCCGGTGCTGGTGCGTGCATCTCTGCGGAAGCATACCAACACACAGGTAAAGCAAAAGAAAGATAAGTAGCCAGAGAGAGTAGTGGACCTGGAGGCAAAAGAATTCAAGGGGATAGAGGATATTGATGCTAACGGAGTGGAAGTTGGGCTCGGGATCCCCCAAGGGCAGTTTTGGGGCTTAGAGCCCACATTTTGGTCCAAGTTTGTATTTTGAATGTAAAGTCTCTGCATTTTGTGGGTGCAGAGCGCGTAGTTGTATAAGAGTCATAGGTTTGTCTACCCTTATTTTTGATAATGTAATATTGGCTATAGAAGATCTACCTATGGTCCATGGACCATGGGATTGTATAAATAGAGCAAAGCTCTAAGTAGTTAAGGTAGCTAATGTAGATACAAGATGAAGAACATATGATGTATGCGAGATAGTTCTGAAGTGTAAAGTCTAATTTTGGGTCGTAAAGTAGGGAGAGGCTCTGCAGCTAAGTATGTAGAGGCCTAATAGTTCGTAGCTAAGTGTGCGGTTGAGTCTGTAGTCTATTGAAGTATTAATAAATAGAAGTTTCTATCAATTCTGCGTCTTTATTTCATGTCTTATGCATCTGTTATATTGGGTATGAATTTCACTTCTAATGCTTATATGGTGTGAAAATGTGTATAATTGTGTTGATTAAGTGAACACAAGTTAGAATATCTATTTACGCAAAGATAACTAGGATTTGATAATAAGATAAGTAATATATTCAGTCTAGGTTGGGTAATAGCGTAGTTCACTGCCATAGCAGTGCAAAAGCATCCCAGACCCTCGTTAAGGCTGCGTGAAAGCTGATTGTAATAGATCGTGAAGGTACTGAAGGTTAGAATAAAGTGTGAAGTGACCTGCATGAAGGCAAGGTCTAGTTGGACTAAACTGACATCACAAACATCTCAAGGGTGTGGAAACTTGGTTCTAGCATCCCCCCATACTGCTTCAGGTGAGACTTTAGTCCGCGCTCCGTGGGTTGATGCTGAAAGGGCCAATAGTGTTGGGATTTGTTTGGCTAAATAACTTTGAACCTAGGTCAGGTGCGCATAAGCTAATAAATGGTTTCATTTCTGGGACCAGAATCTCCATTAGAGATGTGTGATGTAATATCATTGGAATCCAACTAAGAAATAGATCGAAAGAGGGTTGGATAGAAGAATTCATGAGTTCGCAGCGCAGGAAAACATAAACCTGTGACTGTCAGAAGAAGAGTGGCTAGACAACAACCTGTATACAGAGATCCATGAGATCTTTTTTGCGTCCTTCCCTACTGAGCTATACGAGTGGATCGCAAAGTTAGCAGATAGCCAAGGAAGGTGGAAACTTGAAGGTCCTATTGTGTGGACCCGAGAGCTAGTGCAAAGATTGGAAGCATTGGAGGATAATATCACGTGTGCCATTGATCATTGGCTCGATTTTATTATAGGAGGATTCATTAATAAGTTCGCGTTGACACCTAAGTTAGCTATGGCAAGGTAGAGTGACACTTTCTCAAAGGACCACGAGGTAAGTACATAAAATATTTGAATACTTGGATTAAAATGGTGTTGTGAGAAAAGAGGGTTATGCAATTACCTTAATGTTTGGGGCTACGTGAAGTGGAAAGGTTTACACGAATGAAGGAAATAAGGGTCCAGAAAATAGCCCCTTGATTTCACCTCCACAAGGGGATGAGGAGGAGCTCAGGAAGGTCTCTCCGTAAAGTACTATTTAGATGATAAGACAAAGAATCCCATGAATACCTCCTCCACCCACACCACCACCGGCTTTAGTGCCATCACCTCTATCTTCATCCATACCAACTCCACCACCATCGTGATTCAATATGGCAAGCACAATGAAGTTTCATGTGTTCAAAGGTTTGGGAAATGAGGATCTAGACCAATTCTGGTCCATTGTAAGGGATGTACAGGAAGCAAAAGTTAATATAGATGACCATATAAAGAAAGCGACGCTCATTAGCACGCTGCAGGATCGCGCGTTGGCCTGGTATATTAAGTACTCTAATGATAATCCAAATGCAGGAGTCGTGGATATCTAAGAAATGCTAAATAAATAATTTAGCAAGCCTAATTCTGAAGCACAATCAATCATTAGATTTAAAGAGATTACGATGCTACCAGGCAAGACTCCGTGGGAGCTAGATCAAAGGCTTAAATGTATGATTCACGAAGCCAATATGAATTTGACGAATGGACAACATCGCGAGTGGTTTGTAGCTTTGCTACTACCACATTTAAGGAGTGCACTATCACAGTAGAAGATAACAACTTAGGTAGAGGCCTTAGAGATTGCTATGAGGCTACATGAGACCTTGATGTAGGATCGTGACCTAGGAGTTTAGCAGATCCACATGCAACTAAAGAATCTATGCCTTGAGATGGAGAGTTTGAAACAAGACAAGACAGTTCGACCAGAAGTGCGTGAGGAGGTATGGTGCATGAAATGCAAGAGTCAGGGTCATGACAAAGGCCACTGCCTGGTTTTTATGAATTACCTTGCAGGAGGAGGACCGATGCATTTAAGGGTGGAAGCTCAAGCAGGACCTAGCGTAGTGCCTGCTTTGTGGTGCGCGATTTGTCAAATAGCCAGAAAACATGCCACGGACAGTTATCACTTGTTACAAAAGTATACACAAACTTCGTAACAGTTTTTCTGTAACTTTTTTAGGTCGGTGGGACACGATGAGTGTACCTGCAAAAGTTATGAGTTGATGATGGATAGAACACCCACCTAAAGGGTTCAAGCTGAAATGCTTCCCCTTGAACAAAATGCGGGAATGGCACAAACAATATTCCAGGGGTGCGAGCACGTAGAGGTGGAGGAGGACCTGGTAGAGGTCACGAACAGTTGATTTTCTACAATTACGGAGGGCTAGGACACTATGCCTATGATTGCACCAATCTAACACGTCCGTCATGCAAGTACTACATACTATTTGATCATGAGACAGAAGATTGTCCTATGTTGATAGCTAGGACACGCGAGACAGGACCGCTACCGCCTCCCCTGACTCATAACCTATAGATGATGAGGTCTAAGACATGCGAGGAAGACCCGAATATAAACATTGTGCTCCGAATTGGAATCGTGACAAGAGATGACAAGGATAAAATAGCCAGAAGAGAGCACTTGGGTTCACAAAGCTTTGGTGAAAGAAGCAAAGTTTGATTTAGAGAATGCTCGAGAAACCTTCATGGAAGCTAAGAAGAGCTTCGTTGGTGCCTCCACTTCAGGAAGCAAAGATAAACCAAAGATGAAAATGGACCCATATATGCTCACAATGTTCCTGGAAACCTGTATGAAGTTACTATGCAAGAGTAAGGCTGTGAAAGGGTTATAAGAACTCATCAACAAATGAATCGGGACCGAGTTAGGAGAACCGCATGTAGTCTGAAAGATCAGAAAGCATAAGAAAAGGACAGGCCATGAAATGAGACTAACCACATAGATCGAAGAATATGTGATGGATCAAGTTATTCTGGATTTAGGATCAGATGTGAATGTTCTGCCGAAATAGACATGGGAGCAAATGGGGTGACCAATGCCACAATGGTCTCCAATTTAGCTAAGGATGGCGAATCAACAGAAAATAATACCCATGGGGCGATTGCAGGGAATAACTATGGATATTGATGGAGCAAGCGCGCTGGTGGATTTCGAGGTCATAGAGATTGTTGATGATAGCAATCCCTACACTGCACTCTTGGGAATTAAGTGGTCCACTGATATGAATGGGGTAATTAATCTGAAAAAGTGGAAAATTATATTTGAGAATAAGTCACTACGCGTAATTGTACCCCTGGACCGTGCTGAAGGATTGCGCTATACGAAACTCGTTAGCGACTAAAGCGATGATGATCTGGACTAAATCTATAAGATAACAACGTGAGACCAACACTAGGTGAATCCCACTATAGATGGATGGATTACATGGGAGTGCGAGAGCTCCTGCATGTCAGATTCTAACGAAGAAATCGAACACTTGTAGAATCGATTACATGAGGTAACTACATTAAATTGCAATATGATGACCAGGTCATTGTGCTGCATGTCAATAGAAGCAAGAGATCTGCCTATTTATTATGGTATATATGAGATAGATACCTTCTTGGATGCATTTGAAAGGGAGGTGCCAAAAAAAAAATGTTTCCAAGCCTTGGACTGGGTACTGCATGCTACACTCGCGAGATAGTGGGGTACACACAAATGAAGCTTTGATGACTAGCGTGAATGTAGGACGATGATGCACACATGATTTGGGAAGCCTAAGATGCGACTAACAAACAAGTACAATGGACAGAATGATCCACACATGCATCTGGCCAAGTGGATGTAGGCCTATGGAAAAGAGCCCCAACTTGCGCCGAGACACTTGTACTCCATGCTAAATCACTTGGTCAATAAGCATGTGTTTGGGGGGAAACTTTGTAGATGGCTCTTAATGTTGGGAAGAAATTATGCAGGAAGAGAAATCACGCAAAAGATTCTACGCACGGAAGCGTTCAACAAAGTACTGGAAACCGTGCTGACCAAGGTATGCCATGTGCAGCGAAGAGATTGGGACCTACACGTACCTACAGTATTATGGGCTTATCGAACAACATGTAAGAAACTGACGGGATAGACACCTTTTAGGCTTGTCTATGGAGTGGAAGTTGTAATGTCTATGGAATACATCATGCCTAGTCTGCGTATAGCAGTGCTCACCGATATGACGGATCATGGAGCCCTGGAAGAGAGGCTCGTGTAGCTGGATGAGCTCGAAGAAGAACGATTTTTGGTTGGATTTCACTACCAAGTCCAAAAGCAACATGAAAAGGCATGACACAATCAACATATTAAGTTGCGCACCTTTAAGAAGAATGATCTGATGTTGTTGTATGATAGTAATTTTGATAAATTCCCTGGGAAACTCAGAATGCATTGGCTGGGACCATATGTTACTAAGGAGATTACTGACGGTTGCGCAGTATAGTTGGTAAAGTTAAATGGAAAACCCTTCCCAGAGAAAGTGAATGGCAACCATTTAAAGCCATACATAGGTGGCCCGGTCATTTGGCTAGCCGACAGAAGCACAATCTTAGCACTCCAAGTAGCTAAAAGGAGGCGCGGGACTATAAACTACTCTGTCGAGGAACTGCACGATGTCAGGACTGTGCTCAGTAGTGAAGTATCACAGGGTCCACAACAACATGAGGGTAGCTGTGCTACCATGCGGGTCGGCTAGAAAGTGACTGTTAAAGTCACTATTCACAATGTGATGCTTGGTTTGAGGCCAAATGGAGCGGGTGGCAGGCATTTAAGATGAAATTTATGGGCTAGATTCTTGAAAATCTATCGCCAATCTAGCATTAATGGACCGAATGTGGGGAGAACGGTCAAATTTAAATTCAAAAGGTGCTATAAATTACAAGTGGCTATCCAACAAACAACACTTGGCAATTTGAGAACTGAATTGTTGCACCCTCAAGAATTCATGAACCGAGGCTTGTTCGATCTTCTGAAAGCAAATTCATTGCTTGAGAAATTACCAAAGACACTGAGAGATCTATGGGATCACACTATGGTATCACCCAAAGAAGTCATGGATACTGGAGCAATAATAGCCAAGGCAACTGCATAGGAAATTACGGAAGTGGAAGCCCCAAAGAGCATTGGGATAGTCGTTGAGATCCCTAAATCACCATGCACAACGAGGCCTAAGAAGAACAAGCAAGCCATGGTACCGGTGCATGTCTCACTTACAAATCCGCTAACGACCAAGCTCACAATGGAGGAAAAGGGGAAGGCCACAAATTTGGAGGCTGATGAGGAGGAAGAGATTGAAGAAATACTGGTGGAGGAGGAGGATGAAGAGATGGAAGTCAAAATGCAAGGTGCGGACCCTCTCACCAGGTTGCTCGCATATGTTCCTCTATGGAAGGGTAAAGCCAAGGTTCCCAAGGGTATAGATGAGAGGAAGAGCTCTCTGCAAACTCTGCTGCTCCCAAATGATATTGTGTTTGAAGTAGTGCACTTGGGACGGGTGCCCGTGCTGAAATTTGAATATTGGGACCTTGCAGACCATGATATGTTCCCACATTTATCAACCGTATAGCTAATGCAGCAGAAGAAAGACACGCTGGCTGGAATAATAGATTTGTAGCTGCGGAAATGGCTTAGAGGTGTTGAGAAAACAAGGTTGCTAAACCTGCTCTGGGTGCTGCATTACCATTGCATCCCAGTGACCATTTTTGTCATTAGGCAGCTACTCTGCTTGGTGCATGATGGGTGCTTGTGGCTGCAGGAGCCCATCCCCATCACAGACCATTTGATTCATAGGATTACATGGCTCCCTTGCGCGGGGGAGGACCCAAACAACATTTCAGAGGGAAAAAGTGATGATTTGGCCATCGTGGAGGCCATGAAAAAAAATTTAAGTCAGAGAACAAGAAGTGAGGGTATGCCATCTCTAGCATCAACAACCTTGCAGTTAAGGTCACGACTCAAATATTGGCAGGGAAGGTGATGTGGAAGTGCCATGTAGGTGAGGTGCCCACGCCAGTGGTTGCACTAGCAGCGCAATGTACAGAAGGGGTCTAGTTCAATTGGGAAAACTACTCTATGTGAATATTTCCTTGAGAACTTCCGCGAGGCACAAGAGCAAGGAAAAACATTTCAATATGCATGGCTCCTATTGTTGATAGTACAAGTGACATGGGTGTTTCCTGAAGATAGCCAGTTCCTGTCGATTGCGCAGGAGCTTCTAGAGGCGGCGAACTACGCTTCGTTGTGGGTAACCATGGACACACAAAGGATAAGGGAGAACAAGATCTTTTGGGTTCTCATGGAGATGAACATCAGGATGGGGATTAATTACAAGCCGCAGTTATCACCCACTGTCTACAACAGTCTCCAAAGCTTTGTGGAATTCAAGGTAGACTTCCACCATGTCTTCATTAGGGTGCAGAAGGATGCCACGAAGATGTGGCATGAGTTACCATGCTTGGTGACTGATGATGTAATTTTTATGGTCCTTGAGTCTTGGGCGCTAGAGCGACGTGTTCTAATTGGCTCCACGGTGGAAGCAGAGAAGTCTACCACGCAGTGGAAGAAGGAAGAGACGAAACTACATATGGCACAACTGGAGGAAAAGTGCAGAAAGGAAGAAGCAGCGGCTAAGGCCCAGGTGGTGTGCAACGTTGCGAAGTTGGCTGAGGAGCAACAGAAGACAGTAGAAGAAGAGCATGAAGGACATAAGTCTCCTTTTCCCAAGCCAGATACCAATACAGAACAAGGTGGCACAGATGCACAGAAAACATCCACCTAGCTAAAACATCTATGCCCAAGAGAGCATGTTGGGTCGCGAAAGAAGATAAAGGCCTCAAAGACTTCGTTCGACCCAATCACCCTTACTGAGGGGGATCTACATGATATCAGTGAAACGGTGCGGGACATCACCATGGAGGCCCTCAAGTAGTTTGAGGAGCAACACCAGATGTTATTGGGGTCTCTCCGGACATAGATAATGTAGTTGCAGGTGTGCACTCCACAAGCTAGAACAGTGTCCACCAGCCTCGCAGTTGGCACTTCTACAACTGAGGAAATGTTGCACGCCCCGATGACCAACCCAATAGTGATACCAGATGGAGGACTCATTACAGAGAATGAGGCTGTTACTGCAGAACTTCGTGCTATGGGGAGTCGTGCACTACAAGTAATGAGTGAGCAGTGCATCAACATTGAGCAGTTGAGCTTGCGGCGCAACGAGGCTGTGGAGCAAAAGAGATAGACAGTGCAGGTTTTGGAGGAATTCTATCAGATCATCTCAGAGTTGGCCATCCAATAAGAGGAACCGGTGGAGGCGCGCGTCCGAATGTTAGCGACAGGGGTGTGTGATGCTAGAGTAGAAATGGCCAGGGTTCAGCTGGAGCTGAACCTTCAGATAACAGAATTATAGTTGAAGGCACAACCTTCATCTCTGCCGGAGGTTAAGGAATAATGCACCACCATTTTCACAACAACAATGGTGGCAATTGACAGTCCAGTGACAGACTGCATGAAGTTGTTAGAGTAGTTATTCGAGGTCTTCATCACCATGCAGGAGGACCTGAACATAGAGCGCTTAGAAACAGAGGCACGCGAGCTGTAGTAGAAATACAATGAAGTAAAAGTGACAATGCACACAGTTTCCCTTACCCATAGGCTTGCCAGGATGTAGCAGGCCAAGGTGCTCAAGGAACAGGTGGATGTTGCTCGGCACAAAGAGGCAGTTTTGAAAGTCCGCTTATAACCATGGATTGATGAGGCATATACCATTACAACCTCCATTGAAGCAAAGCTTGCACAACTACAAGAAACTCAGGAAAGGATTAAGGGCAGCAAATCAACGACAACAGTCACCAAATAGAGCATAGAAGAAGTCCAACAGGTATCTGCCTAGTGCGCTACCGAACTTGTAGTAATCCAGTCAGAGTTGGGAGGTCTTCATGCAAAGATCTCTGCACCTACAGAGTGACTCAAGGTCGAGTCACGATGTTTGTGTTGGGGGCCTGTTGGGCGCAGGATCCCCCAAGGGAAGTTTTGGGGCTTAGAGCCCAGATTTTGGTCCATGTTTGTAATTCCAATGTAAAGTATGTGCAGTTTGTGGGCGAGGAGCGCGTAGTTGTAAAATAGTCATAGGGTTGTCCATCGTTATTTTTGATAATGTAATGTCGGTTGTAGATGATCTACCCAAGGTCCACAGACCATAAGATTGTATAAATAGAGCGAATCTCTAAGTAGTTAAGGCAGCTAATGTAGATACAAGATGAAGAACATATGATGTATGCGAGATAGTTTGAAGTGTAAAGTCTAGTTTTGGGTCGTAAAGTAGGAATAGGCTCTACAACTGAGTGCGTAGAGGCCTAATAGTCCATAGTTGAGTGCGCGGACCCCTGCAGCTCAGTGCGCAGTGCGAGTCGAGTCTATAATCTGTTGAAGTATTAATAAAGAGAAGTTTCCATCAATTCTGCGTCTTTATTTCCTGTGTTATGCATTTGCTATATTGGGTATGAATTTCACTTCTAATGCTTATATGGTGCGTGAATGTGTATAATTGTGTTGATTAAGTGAATGAAAGTTAGAATATCTATTTACACGAAGATAACTAAGATCTGATAATAAGATAAGTAAGATATCCAGTCTAGGTTGGGAAATAGTGCAGTTTGCTGCCATTGCAACGTGAAAGCATCCTAGCCCCTGGTTAGGGCTGCACGAAAGATGATTGTAATAGATCACAAAGGTATTGAAGGTTAGAACAGAGCGTGAAGTGACTTGTGTGAAGGCAAGGTCGAGTTGGACTAAACCGCCATCACATACATCTCAAGGGTGTGAAAACTTGGTTCCAGCATCCCCCCATACTGCTTCGGGTGAAACTTCAATCCACGCTCCACAAGATGATGCCGAAAGGGTGAGTAGTGTAGGGATTTGTTTGGCTAAATAACTCTGAACCTGGGTTAGGCCCCCATAAGCCAACACCTATGGAAAGGCTACCTAATTATATCCCTCCACAGAAGGGAAAAGAAAAGGTCACGAAGGACCCAGATACCGAGAAGTTATAGTATCCACGCCCCTGCTACCTGAGCAAGTCCCATTTGAAGGCCCTCGGCTCGCGAGGATCCCATTGTTAAAAATGGAGGATTGGGACCTTGCAGATGACACTATGTTTTGACATTTAGCGACGAACAAATATATGTGGAAGGTCTATTATGAAAAAAAAGGTGTTACAACATTAAAGACAAAGGAATAAGTCTGCAGTGTTGAGAGATCAGGGTTGCTCAATCTACTGTGGGTGCCACATTATCACTGTACCACCATTAATACAATATGTATGTGTCAACTCCTCAGACTGGTGCACGATGGATGTTTATATCTAGGAGAGCCTATCCCCATCACGAACATGCTAATTCACGGAATCACGCGACAACATTACAAAGGCACAAACCAAGCTAAGGAGTTTGGAGGGAAGACTGGGGAGAAAGATCTTGTAGAGAAGATGAGGAAGGATTACGACCTCCTCAAGAAGTCGTGAGGGTATTCCATTCTTTCCATAATAGACCAGGAAGTTCAATTCATTTCCCAAATTTTAGTAGGGAAGGTTATGAGTAAATGTCTCATGGACAAAGTTCCGACACTAGTGGTTTCCCTTGTTGTGCAGTGCATGAAAGGCGTACAATTTAATTTGACAAGGTACCTCTATCAAGAGTTCCTACCGAATTTCCGAGAAGCCCAGTCTTGAAACCAAGTTTTTCCACTATGCTTGGTTGTTGTTATCAATTCTAGTGGTTGCATGGAGATTGCCAAAGAATAGCCAATTTCCTCCACTCGAGGAAGGATTGCAGGAGGCAGCGTACTTGGCCTCCTTATGGTCTACAAAAGATGTTGCGTGGATTACATAGACAAAGATATTTTGGATTCTTGTAGAAATGGATCTCTGTATGGAAATCAATTAGCGTTCGAGGTTGTCCCCAAAATTTTTAACATAGCTACTGAATTCCACAGAGTCTATATCAAAGCGTGGAATGATCCAGAGTAGAAATGGCACAAGTTTCCCTATTTGGTGTCAGAAATGGATGTGCAGGAGATTGTAGCGTCATGGCCTATGTAGTGGCACACCCCGTCAGAATTAGATGTTGGAACAAGCACGGGTGCGGAAAGTTATGTTGTGTAGAAAATAAAGGATATCGCTAAGAAAGTTGCGTGTACCCTAGCAGAACTAAAAAAAAGGAAGCTGCAGAAAAGGCTCGCATAAAGTAAGAACGTGCTGCTAAGGAGCAGGTGAAACAAGCACAACGCGAGTCACAGAAAGGTAATAAGTCACCTTCGCTGGAGACAAAGGAAGAAGAGCTTTCAAGACAAGGTGATAGTGGTGATGAGGGGCAGAGCACCCAATTTATTTTAAAAGGACATGGCAAGGAGCACAATGGTGGAACACAAAAAATGCAGAAATATGATAAAACACAGGTTGATCGCATGGTGTTAATAGAAGACGA
The DNA here is from genome assembly GCA_031772625.1 of Pinus tabuliformis. Classification (NCBI taxonomy): domain Eukaryota; kingdom Viridiplantae; phylum Streptophyta; class Pinopsida; order Pinales; family Pinaceae; genus Pinus; species Pinus tabuliformis. The sequence goes on along the minus strand of CM062816.1, from coordinate 261,305,434 downwards.
TCTTAATGAGATCGGCAATAAATCTAGGGATACAACGACCGAAGTGCTGCAACAGTTTGAGCCAAGCAGCAAAGCTAGTAAGGAACCTAGATCTCAGAACTATACCATTGCCAGAAGGGTCCATTCGCATAGAGTCCGTCAAGGATCGTATTATACTTAGTACAATTAAGGACATAGGACTGAATATAGCAGTGCTCTCCAACGAAACCCTCCATGCGCTACATAAGGGGGTGGTAGATGAATTAAGAACGAGGGAGAAGTGTGCCCTCAACCTCATAAGTGAGTACAAAGTCAACAATGAACAAATGTTCGTTGAAAAGACATAGGCTCTGAAGGAAAATGAGGCACTTCAGGCATATAGTTCACATTTGGAGTCAGCAGTAGCAGAGGCATGCAAGACAGTGCCTGAGCTTCACATCCTGAAGGATGCACAACCAGAAGCCAAAATTAGAAAGTTAGTTGCTGGTGTGTGTGAGGCCAGAGCAGAAGTTGGACGAGTAACTTTTGAGTTCAACATGAACATTGCATAGTTGTGGTTAAAGTTGCATCTCGCGACTTTGCTTGAGGTCTGGACACAATGCAAAATCATAATAAAGGAAGGCATAGCTACCTTGGATGTCATAGTCACTGATTGCATGACACTGTTCGAGTAGGCTATGGAGCTAGTGACCAATCTATAGGAGGATCCAAACCTACACATATTGAACATAGAGGTAAGGGAGCTGCAATGCCAATATGATGAGGTCAGGGAAGCTTCATGCACATTACCACCAACACAATGACTTTCCAAGTTACATGAAGGAAAAAAACTATTGGCACAGGTAGAGGAAGCGTAGAATAAGGAGGCCTTGCTAAAGGCCAGGTTGCTGCCTTAGTTGGAGGAGGCTTATCAGGTCACGAGTTCCATTAAAGATAAGCTTAAGGGATTATAGCAGATGCAAAAAATGTGGAGGTTGGTAGTGGAAGGACCAGCCACTGAAAATTTGATCAAGGAGGTTCAACAGGCAGTGGAACAGAGTGTTGCTGAAGTTGCAGTAATCCAGGTGGAGCTAGGGGATCTTCGCAGTAAGATCACGGTGCTAGCAGAGTGAATCTAGGGCAAGTCATGATCTTTGTGTTGGGGGACTATTGGGGTGGGGTACCCTAGGTTAGTTTGGGGTTAAGATAACCCAAATTTTAGAACAATTTTGTAAATAATGTAAAGGCTCCACAAATTGTGGATGCGGAGCGCATAGATGAATAAGAGTTAAAGGGGCTTAGCTCCTTGGTTTATGTAAAGTTTTGAGTCATTTTTGAGATTCACCCATGGTTTGTGGACCATGAAATTGTATGAAAAGTCTATAAATAGTGAGTCTTAGAAAATGAACAAGAAGAACAGGATGGAACTAAGATAAGGAATTGGGTTGATTGAAGAGTATAGAATAGGAGCTAGGGTAGGAAGGCTCTGCTTCTTGCGCTTAGATAGGAAAATAAAGGCTCCGCAGATGAGTGCGAAGAGGCCTAGATAGAGTCTGAAGTTGAGTGCACGGACCCCTGCAGTTGTGTGTGTAGGGAAATTTGAGTTTGTAATCTTGAATTGAAGATCAATAAAGACAGTTTTCCAAAGAATTCCTGAGTATTTCTATTTATCTCTGTTAATGTTATATGCTACTGATGAATGATTTGTTTTATGAGATATTGATTGAATGTTACACGATTCTCTTAAATAAGTCTTAATAATGTACGCAATGTATGTTTAAATACTTTCATGAAGACTCTGGTAATTTCTCTTATGTTTACTAATGACTTAAGTAAATATGCGCGAACACTAATTTAGGACTGCTCTCTGATGCGCGTAAGTAGGCAAATTGACTGTTAAAGGTCCACAAGGACTGATCGTAGACCTTCGCAAAGGTCTAAAGGCTATTTTAGCAGAGTTACAGTGACAAGCTCTAAAAGCTTATCGACCTGTCCGAAGGCAGATCTGAGGCACTAGACAACATCAAACTAGTCTATCGATGCAAAAACTTGGTTCTTGTATCCCCCAATACTGAGTTGGGTGAGACTTCAACCTGCGCTATGCAGGTTGTTGCCAAAAGGGCTAGTAGTATAGGGTTTTGTTGGTTGCACAACTAACTCTAAACTTGGGTGAAGACCCCTTAAGCCAACATTGGGCCTAAAAAAGTGGCTCAAATCTCGAAGACACAGGCACAACACTAGGTAGAAAATCCCTCTACGCATGCATACCCATGTTGTGCGAGCGTCTAGAGCCTCCTGGACAGATGCTTGTCCATATTAAGGGAGAATATGAGGGTTTAATGGTCTAAGAACTTAGTGGGACTTAGGGGATGGTTACTTGAGTGGTTAGGATGGTTCTTGGGAGTCCTGTTGCTAATGTGGAAGGTCTATTGATGTGTTTCCATTGGTTCCACTTTCTTAAGGTTACTTAGGAGGTTGAATAATATCATAATAAATTCTCATCACATGCTTACCCAGTTGGATGATTACTTGGGTAGATGTCGGAGAAGGGTGTTACATGAAAACTCCTCCTCTTAAAGTGTTTTTTCTTCTTCATTTTCACCTTTATGCTAATGAAACATATGCGCTTCCACAAGGGTGCTAGTAGCAAAGGGACTCATGAGGGATCGAAAACTAGAGCTTGAGCCCAAAATTCAACTCATCTTTACCATATGTATACCCCTCCTAAGGAGTAGGAGGAGATAAAATATGGAAAATAATGATAATTAATGGAAGATAACACCATTAAAATTATAAGATTTACGCAAATATGGTTGACTAGGTATTAGGTATGAGACACACCAAAAATAGACAAAATTAATATATACATATAATTGACATTTATTATAAGATCCAATCATTTCTTGGGAAAGTTCTTCTTGAAAGGAACAATGCCAAGGATTATATCCTTTAGATAGAAATTCAAAGAGAAGAGATGGGCATGAACTCTCCTTACATGCATTCAAGTCCATCTGTTTTGTGGAACAAGTCCAACACCCATATATTGTCCAGCAAACCTAAAGCCTATATATGTGTCTACCTTCTCCTTATAGTTCCAGACTTCTTTTTTGTTTTTATGTTTCAATCTCTTTAATAATATATTTAGTGTATAATATTGAGTTATTAATATTATCTAGTTAATAATTTATTAAGGTAAGCAAGCTTAGTGAAATGAAAAATAAAACATGTATGTATAAACAATGTCATTGTGATGTTAAATTTTTGATATTTTGGACAAAATAACTTCATTTTTGTCATTGGTATGGTTTCTCATGTGGAAATCCATGGCTTTAGGAGTTTAGCTACATTGTAAAACCTTTCATGATATAATAAAAGGAAACTAAATTAGAAAAAATAGAAATAAAAAAACTAAGGCTTATAAAATTATTACAACTCACATGTGTGGAAGAAGGCACAGGGAGTCTCTTTCATCCTGATGGAATCACTATGAGTGAGTATTCTTGGGAACTAGGAATCAAGACCAACAACCAAGCAGAAGCTTACAACTTGTATATGTGGCTTCTTCTAGCCATAAAGAGGGAGATCAAAAGCATTATAATCATGGGGGACTCTTATTTGATTATTAGACACCTCAGAAACTCCTCCCTTTCCCAGGGCAACCATATAAACCAAACCCTTCTTCGTTCTTAGAGCATCCTTTCCTCCTTTGAGACCTCTCAAGCTTGGCACATCCTCTGCAACCTTAATACTGAAGCGTATATGGTCGCTAATAAATCTTGTCGCTTATTAGAAGGAACTTTGGAAGTCAATGGGGCCTTTAGTCCATGTCACATACCCTAACCCCCTTATGTCCCCCTCCCCCGTCCCCCTTTTACTCTCTCCCCTCTAAAAAGTATAAAAGGAATGGGATGGAACACCTTGTTAGCATGATTTGCCTCATCATTCCCCGTCACACCTCGTTTGTTAGGATGATCTAACCCTTTCCTTCCTCGTACACATATGTGATCACACCTCTCCACTTACCTTTGTCACGCTTCCACCTCTATCTCCTCCACATGAAGCCATTAGGGATGAATCTGTAGTCAAGGGTGACTTCTCACATCATCTACATTATTTAAGGTTCATTGTAGGAGCTCAAAGTTGGTTTTCATGCGAGCACCCTTTCCGTATGTGCAACATTTACTCCCCATGGCTTAGACGAGACAACCCAATTGCTTGAACTTATGTCTGAAAATAATGGTCACTCTTCCTCCTCACAAGGTTATAATTAGGCTATATTGGGATCTTGGTGGCTCGGATTGGTTTCTTTAGGACTGTAGCTATAAATCTATGAGTAGTTCTCTATTCTATTTCAATATGCTTGTGATTTTCATCCCTTATTGGTTTGGATTCTATTTTTCGAGTGAAGAAAATTTGGTTTCTTATCTAGGGTGTGACATTTCTCACTCTCTCTGGGACAGGGTTTTCGCCCCTCCTTTTAAGCAGCCTTCAGTTTCCTCGGGCTTGCTAAGGGTTGGATATCCCAGGAAGGAGTTATATGAATCTCTCCTACTCAACCTTGTTCTACCTTACATAAGATGTAAACAAATTCTTGGGGAAACAAACGCCCTCACTCTGGATCGGTTTCGAGGAAAGGGGCTTCGATTCTTACTCTAGACCGTCACCATAACTCAGCCCCCCCCTGAAGGTGCCTTTGTGTTTGCATTTAGAAAAGGAATTAGTTGAAATTAAAGTCCAACTCTTGGACATAAAGTACCTTGTGTATCAGCAAAGGTTGGTGACATAGGGGAATTATGAAAACATTGAGGCCAAAGGCAAGAAACTTGATAGGCTCAAGGATGAGGTTGTTGCTCTACGTACCATGATTGAGGACATACAACTTCTGGTGACAAAGACAAAACCTCCCTAGGAGGAATTGATCTGAACCACCTGACTGACCTTATCGATTAAATACTTTTTTACAATTTCTGGTTTCTTTTGCATAGTTTTGTTGTCTCAATTTTGCCGAATATATACTAGTAGGATAAATAAATGTATTTTGTCAGTTGCCAATTTTTTTAATGGGCATGAATATATTGGCTCTGCAAATCAGGATAAAAATGGAAAAATAGTATCCCAACGGCAAATTCAAATGTAATATTCACCCATGTATCTTGTTGTGACTAAGCACTGATTTAATATACTATGTATTAAGTGTTGTTTAAAAAAAACATTATTACAACTCATATATCATGCCATAAGTTTCTTAATTTTCTAAAAAAAATCCATATCACATAAACCAAATCAAAATAGAGTTAATGAACCTTTTCTCACTCAAAAAATTCATATTTATGATTATACTCCATACCTTTTATCCTAATAACTACTCTAAGTGTTCAAATTCCAAATAAGATGCTTCATATTCCAATGGCTAACAAAAGGTCACTAAGAATACTAAATATTTTATGACATTGTAAATAATTTTGATATTTTTAGGAAAATATTCCTACAATACTAGGGATGTAAGGATGCTCCTACATTAGACTTCCTAGTTGAAAATTGTGAGAATATTATTCACAAGGTCACTAAATAAACAAAAGTAAGAGAATATCTTTATTTCTTTTGTCTTTTCCACTTCCTTCATGAGCATACATTATACTGATAATCCTTCTTTTTTCTGTACCTTAAATCCTTTTTCTTCCTCTTTTTAATTTACATCTCCAAACTTTGGAACCTTAAGCATTCCTCACCCCTACACTTCATCTTGCAATTTTATTTTCCCTAGACTATCTTCGTCATCATCACTATCATCTCTTGTACAACTTGAAAAATATTAACCTTCTCTAGCAACTTTTTGAAATATCACTTGATTGGCCACATTTCTTCAAAGTACTCCTTACGAATGGTGTGTAATACCTACCCATGCTACCTTCTTTATTCCATTACCACCATTTCAATGAATTAGATCAATAATTACAACATAAACATCTTGTCGTTCTTCCTTTCTTCACCACAACCACTCCATTATTGAAATAATCTTTCTCTTTCTGTTACTCTCCTATTTCTCCATTCTTTATCATCAACTCTCCCTGCTACAATTATTGCATTTTTTCTTTGGTTTCCTCCCCTATAATTTCTTTTATTTCATATTCCACTTCACTTGCAGCAAAGTGAGCACACAAAACATTGTATGATTAAGAATTTCCATCTACATCACTTCCACTATAACATCTGTTGCAATATATTCTTCTTTCAACTGCACTACTTCAACAACATTTTCTTTTATAACAATATCTTCTCCTACAACACCAATCACAACAAAAGAATACCACCCTTTCAAATCCACTACTAAAATATCACTCTTTTCCACAACCATTCTTATTTCTATAACACTACCCACTACTATAAGAATATTTTTGGTATAGTCATATTCGCTATGGTAGTCAACTACTCTTTGCCAATTCTTGGATTTGTTATGAAAAATTGTTTAGTTCAATATTTTCCATGTATTCTTCTGCTACTACCCACAATTAGCACTTCATTCACACTTTCCTCATAATTTGATAAATAATATGCAAGCCACTTTCACAATCAACACTCTTTACTCAGACATTCATGAGAGTTTCATTTTCTTTTTCCTCTTGTTAGGATCTCTTATGTTTTTTATTCATTTTCACTTTCTTAATTCTCAAGGGCGAAGGATGAGTCTCTTCTAATGGTCACATCTTCTTTGCTCTTATCTTTCTTTTAATGAATAATTCCAATAAAACCACAAACTACATGATTTTTTCAACACTATCTTATACAAATCTAGTTGACACGTTTACACTAGAAAATTCTTCAAAATATTCTTCCATAAATAAATTTTTTTCTTCAACTTTTCGAATATTATCTTGATTTTCATAGTGTAATTATAACTTACAAACTTTCCTCTCAATGTAATTCCCATCTACTCCAAATTTTGGATCTTGTCTTTGCTTCTCATTTTATGTCCATGTTTATCCACTCTTACCACTTCTATGCATAAGATCTCAATTTTAAAAATTGGTTCTTTAACTTGTTTGTTTATTTATGAGAATAAATTGTGTGTATAATAGAAAACATCCAATATTTTAGGTTGACACTCCATTCATTGGATTTATTGTTTAACTTTTATTTTCCCACTCTTTACTTCCATTTATTTCTAACCATTTAGTTTTAATTTATTTTAATCTCTACCACCTTATTAAACTTTTTCTTAATTTGATTTTAAATTTTGTATCTTCTCTTACGTGAATTATTGCTTATCCCATTCGATCCTTTTATTACTTTGATTATTTTATTTTATTTTTAATTTACTACATATATTATTTGATGTAACAAATGTATTTAGTTAGTAATTTTTTTATTTAACATTTTTCAACTCAAGAGTTAATTCATCTCTCTCAATGGCTCATATATATATATATATATATATCTATATATATATATATATAGATATATCCTAATACTCTCATCAAACATCTACATTCACTTTTTTTGTTCTTGATTTAGGTGGAGTGTTCACCCAAGATAATTGATGTTTCGACTAATACACATAATTTGTTTCTAGAAATAAACCAACGATATGAAGAAATGTGAAAACTTACATGCTTAGGGTTATTCAACTTCATGGAAGTCAAAATAGTGTTGCATATCATTAATCCAATCCACCGATATTTTTAGATTTTCACTTCCGTAAAAGTCTACAACTTCTACCTTTGCCTTTTTCTATTCCAACATCCTTTTCTTCATCCTTGGCATTCTTCTACATCACTTCAACTCTAATATTTCCCCTATATTGAACCAATTCAAATACATCCATCCTTCGCATAAGCTTGTTGTGGAATATTTGAAATATCATCCACTACATATGAACTAATATGCTCTCTTCTAGTTCTTCATCTCACTACAAGAATTCATTTTCCAACTATGTACTTTATAATATATGCTACACTCTCTTTCTTTACAATATTAACAATGAATTTCTTTTTCTTCTAATATTCTCTCTTTTGCTACAAGATCTGCCACAACATATTTCAACCTTATCTTTCATATTTTTAACACCTCATCACTCATGACTCCTATCCAATATGACTTAAGATTAGATTTGTATCTCCTTTTATAATGTCTACTCAATCCAACCACTAGAGGCATGCTTCATTGACTTGTTTAGATAACTATATCTAGTATCACATCCTTTTTGGAGCCATATCTCCTCTTTAACTATAATGGTTGTATCATACAATGCCCCTCATCTCATAGTGACAATTCTACCTAGCTAACCTCTTTCTTGTTGGAATTCTTTCCAATCACTCACTTTTTTCTTGTTCTTATACCACTTCATTTTGTGAGGTAAGAACCTCTTGCAATATCTCCTTTTCTCAAACACACTCTCTCTCACACAGAAACACATAATAAAATTACTTCATACTTGTTATAAGAAAATTGAAATCCCAATATTAAATAGATAACCATCACCATGTGAAATTCAATTGAAAAAACACATAAATACCCCATATTAATAAAAAAAAAATAGTTACAAATAATTAAATTACCACATATATTTGCAAATATTATTTACCTATGGCCAAGTCTTGTGACAATTTTTGGAGCTCATAAATCCTACCATGTCTCAATATTTTCCAGAAATATCCACACCATAGTCAAACATCGCAGATGCAAGGGTTATTTACCTACAAATTTCATATTTATTTTTATGTTCCTTGACTTTTGGCCTTAGGGTGCCCTAACTATTCAAATTTCAAATACAGTACCTCATATTCTAATCGTTGGAAAAAAATTCCCCAAGGATAATAAATATTATAGAACCAATACTAACAAAAATTGCAAGATAGATATGACACCAAGGATCATCATACATGAATGGATCCTAGCATTTGTTCTTTCCATGGATTCTAATTAAAACTAACCAAATAGTTTTAATTTATTTTAATCTCTACTACCTTATTAAACTTTTTCTTAATTTGATTTTCAATTTTGTATCTTCTCTTACATGAATTCTTGCTTATACCCTTCGATCCTTTTATTACTTTGATTATTTTATTTTATTTTTAATTTACTACATATATTATTTGATGTAACTGATGTATTTAGTTAGTAATTTTTTTATTTAACATTTTTCAACTCAAGAGTTTATTCATCTCTCTCAATGGCGCATTTTTGATATATCTATATCTATATCTATCTATCTATCTATCTATCTATATATATATATATATATATATATATATATATATATATATATATATATATATATATATATATATATATATATATACTCTCGTCAAACATCTGCATTCACTTCTTTTGTTCTTGATTTAGGTGGAGTGTTCACCCAAAATAATTGAGGTTTCCACTAATACACATAATTTGTTTCTAGAAATAAACCAACGATATGAAGAAAAGTGAAAAATTACATGCCTATGGTTATTCAACTTCATGGAAGTCAAAATAGTGTTGCATATCATTAATCCAATCCACCAATATTTTTAGATTTGCACTTCCATAAAATTCTAGAACTTCTAGCTTTGTCTTTTTCTATTCCAACATCCTTTTCTTCATCCTTGGCACTCTTCTACATCACTTCAACTCTAATATTTCCCCTATATTGAACCAATTCAAATACATCCATCCTTCTCATAAGCTTGTTGTGGAATATTTGAAATATCATCCACTACATATGAACTAATATTCTCTCTTCTAGTTCTTCATCTCACTACAAGAATTCATTTTCCAACTATGTACTTTCTAATATATGCTATGCTCTCTTTCTTTACAATATTAACAATGAATTTCATTTTTTCTTCTAATATTCTTTCTTTTGCTACAAGATCTGCCACAACATATTTCAACCTTCTCTTTCATATTTTTTAACACCTCATCACTCATGATTCCTATCCAATATGACTTATGATTAGATTTGTATCTCCTTTTATAATGTCTACTCAATCCAACCACTAGAGGCATGCTTCATTAACTTGTTTAGATAACTATATCTAGTATCACATCCTTGTTGGAGTCATATCTCCTCTTTAACTATAATTGCTTTATCATACAATGCCCCTCATCTCATAGTGACAATTCTACCTATCTAACCTCTTTATTGTTGGAATTCTTTCAATCCCTCACCGTTTTACTTGTTCTTATACCACTTCATGTTGTGAGGTAAGAACCTCTTGCAATATCTCCTTTTCTCAAACATACTCTCTCTCACACATAAGCACATAATAAAATTACTTCATACTTGTTATAAGAAAATTCAAATCCCAATATTAAATAGATAACCATCACCATGTGAAATTCAATTGAAAAATACATAAATACACCATATTAATGAAACAAAAGTAGTTACAAATAATTTAATTACCATATATCTTTGCAAATATTATTTACCTATGGCCAAGCCTCGTGACATTTTTTAGAGCTCAGAAATCCTACCATGTCCCAATATTTTCTAGAAATATCCACACTGTACTCAAACATCGCAGATCCAAGGGTTATTTACCTACAAATTTCATATTTATTTTTAAGTTCCTTGACTTTTGGCCTTATGGGTGCCCTAACTATTCAAATTTCAAATACCGTACCTCATATTCTAACCGTTGGAAAAAAATTCACCAAGGATAATAAATATTATAGAACCAATACTAATAAAAATTGCAAGATAGATATGACACCAAGGATCATCATACATGAATGGATCCTAGCATTTGTCTTTCCATGGATTATAATTTTCTCATAGCTTTTGGGGTTGAATTCCTTGAAGAATATAGAAATAATCTTTAGTATAATGCACTACAAGAAGGCAAAATTGAAATATGTGTGTGTGTGTGTGTGTGTGTGTGTGTGAGCGAGCTCATGTGCGCTCGCGCACGCGCGCACACACACACACATACAATTCTGTTATGAGTAGGGCTTCATTTGCATAGTATGTTTCAAAATTGTAGATATTGTGAACAATTCCTTAGGTCCGAAAGAGAAGAACAACCTAGAATATTGTACATGATGACACAAAAATATAGAGGATCACCAACATATTAGCAAGGAATCAAGTCCCATGAGGTTGCACTATTAGATCCAATTTAGATGACAAAATCATAGGCTCTTCCAATCGGTGACACTTCAAAAAAGGTTTTAGCTCTGTGCTAGGGTGAGGAAAAGAAGCTTTGTGATTCCCCAATCCATGGACCTAGACTACATGATTCAATGTTGGATGAACATTTTACCTACAACTAATGAACATCACTAGTAAAATTCTCTTCACAATTACAAGGTATAGAAGTGGAATTGAAGGGTGCACATTTCCTAAGACAAACCACCAATAATAAGAAGAAAGAAATTTTGAAAAAGATCAAGAGGGAAGACTCCAAATTTAGAGAGATTATGTCTCCTAGTTCAAAGTAGATGTGTATGAGGAGATCAAATGATCACACCACCTTTTCTTAATTCTCATTAGGAAGTTGAGCTAAATTTTTGGAAGAATAGGACAAGGAAAAGTCTTTACTAGCAATCACACTAGTTATCCAAGGAGAAGAAAGAAAATGTTACATGGAATTGGAAGAAGACAAATTGAAAAAAATAGCATTGCAATATAAGGATCCACATAATGAGTGAACAAAAGCCTCCATGTACAAGAACATGGGAAAGGTTGCTATGAGGACACTAACCAACATGAATATAGAAGAAAAGGATGAATTTATCCCTAGGAAGCCCCTTACTCCATAAACTATGAAGTATTTATTCAACTATGAGCAATAATTATGTTTGATTATTTCTTATATTTTTCTCATTTGAATATATATATATAAATATATATAATTAAAATTTTTAATAAAAATATAATATGATATAAAAAATATTAATAAAAAAATATACATATAATTAATTTAACTATTTTGAAAATATTTTATACTATATGTAAGAGAGGAATAAATATCAAAGGAATAATATAGTAAAGTTTATCTCAATTTTAGAGGTCTCATCCAATTTATAGAAATGTTTGAGTAAAATAAGGATCATTTCATTTATTAGTTAGAATACGAATTAAGTCATTAATATAGGTGTTTTCTATCCATTCCGCTACGAATACCATAATCTAGTAAACAAATTCAAAAAATCAGCTTGTTGGAGGGTTGGAATCAATTTTTTGATGGTGGGAACGGATTCACCACCATCAAAAACTTCTAGGACACCCAAAATCATGAAATTTGACACCTTAACCCAAATTTTCAAAAATAAAAAATTTATGTCAGATTTTGTCATGATCTTGCGGATTTTCCATTATTTTCTAAGCAAATTTATAAGTTTTTTCGACTACACTATTGATATATATTATTCAACTTTAATTAATTAAAATATATTTGTACATTTTATCATAATTTATTGATATGCACGGTATATAAAATAATTTTGAAATCATTATTATTTAAAATGACTAAACCATTTTTGATCATTTATTTGCTTTTAAATTGATATTACTAGTTAAAAAAATAAGCTATATCTTATATATAATTTTTAACAATTATAAATTATATACATATAATTGAAATGGTATGGAAAATTGTTTTTATCTTTTTTAGTTAATTGTTTTTAAATATAAATTTTCGTAACAATTATAATTAGTTTTAAAAATTTTAATTATATTTAATTAATTTTATGTAAAGTGATTATGATAAATATTATGTTTCCATATATGTTTGATATATATTTAAGAGAAAAAACAAAAAGAAGAACAAAAATCATGAAACAACACAATGGAGGTCCTTTAGATTTGTAAATTAAAAATAGGGTAGTGCATTTTGTATTCTTTAACAATATTTTTTTGGTTTGTTCTAATTTTTCAGGGATTTGTTCTTTAAATTATAAGTTTTTGTTTTGATCTCTTTACAGCTTGAGTGTCCGGTAGGGATTTTATGGTGTTGAATTTATAGGCAACCAAGAAACATTTTTAGCTATAAAAAATTTGTTTACCTGATTCCAACTAAACACTCTAAATTTATTCCAACCAACACTCCAAAATTTCGAATAGTTAAACAACTCTATTAAAAATATGGAAATGAAAACAACACAGATGAAGCTGCACGGATGGATAGAGTTGCAGTAAAATTTACATGAGCAATGTACAGATTAAGAAAAAACGTAAACCTTGAACATTAAAGCAGTAACGGGAGAGGACCGTCTTGGATAGTTTTTTTTCTGACGGACCCTCCGGAGATTCGTTGTTTAAAATGGATATAATAGATAAGATGATCGGATTTTGCAAGTAATCCATTGTCAGAGAGGAAAGGGAGTAAGATTCTCCGATGGACCACAGCCAGATTGATTTGATTGTGTGGAAATCGAAAAACCCTAGAAATCGGTAAAACCCTAATAACCAGAGTTTCGGTATATTCTAGGGTTGTAATCTTCTCTCCTTTCCTCTTCACCGCTTGTACTAAAGAGAGTATTGATAACGATAAAACGCAACATGATACAGTCCACGTATTCCTTGTGCAAAAGCGATAGAAATCTGCCGTCACATCAGCGTGGAAAAGATAATCACGATGTCGCTTTCCCTTTACTCCCGGAGATACTGCGATTCACGTTTGCCTTTGACAACTTTAACTATCTCTGATCTGGATTTGGGACGCGGGCGGGCTGCCCTTTACTCTCAGATTTCTTGCAATTCATATATTTGGATTTCCAGGATTTTACATTTCCTATGATCAACTTAAATCATTATTAGAGTTGATTTATTAAAACTGCTGATCTGGATTTGGGAGAGGGCCGGGCTTCCCTTTACTCTCAGATTTCTTGCAATTCATATATTTGGATTTCCAGGATTTTACATTTCCTATGATCAACTTAAATCATAATTAGAGTTGATTTATTAAAGCTGTGCTTTAAAAATAATTTTTTTATTGTTAGATTTACATTTTTAAATATAAAAATAGATTTAAATTGTAAAATAAATTTATCTGTATAGCATTGTGTAATATCGTTTATTTAAATATATATTTTTGCGTGGTTAATTGTTATCATTTCTATTTTTTTGGGTTAACACTTCCTCCCTATCACTTTAGCTACATTTATTAGAAGAAATAACACAATTATATATATTAAGGGAGTTCTTTAATTCATAGATGAAATGATGTCACTATACCATATAATTTCAAGTGAGTTTGTCATTTTTTGTTGTTTAAAATATATTTTTGAATGCATATAAATGGATTCGACCCTAAACTCACATTAAACAACTTGAACTAAATTTTTCAAATTTTATACGGAATTTTGTTAAACAACTTAAACTCAAAGTTTTCAAATTTTGTGCACTATTTTGGTTAAAATTGACCGGAGAAAATGCCAATGGATGATAAACGTATAATGCAGTACCCTATTTGTTATATGTTCTAGACGGTTTTCCCACATATTTTATGGTCTGGTTTTTAGTGCTTCAAGGGTCACTAAAAAATATTTCACCAAACTCTAACCAAAACCTCTAAAACTTATAATGTTTAGATAGTGCTATCTATAATAAGTATCAAAACACTTACTTTATTATACATCTCACATTGATAAAATAATAATAATAACAACTAACTGAAGTATAACTTTATTTTAAACCATTATTATTACTATTAAGTATTAAAAGAATAAATATACAAGTTAAACATATATGAATTTAGAAAAATAGGGAACAAGATTGTTAACCATGGAAATTAACTCTCACTTTACCAATAGATTCTTACTCTATTAATAGGGTTTTGTTGGAGTACTATGAGCCAATAGTATGCCACATGCCCAAAAAACCATAACCCACTTCAAATGACAATTGTTGATATGCCATTTTTTTAATTAATCAATTTAATTAAAAGGGTAAAAAAGATAGAACTTCTTTAGATGTAAGTATCGATTTTTCATTAGATATACTTCTATAAATATTGATTATTAATAATTAAAATTTAAATTTTAGGAACCCTATTCCATAATAAACACAATTATTGACATAATTATTTTAAACAAATATTATCAGTTGATAATATCTTCAAAAATTATATATATATTAATATATATATTATATATATATATATTTTTTTTTTTTAGAGAATGTGATATTTTATTTTGATAAACAATATGCATTCAATAACAATGCAATAGACATCTAATATACAAGACATTAAATCTGGTATGTTAAAGGTAGTTATTACGTTTGTAAGGTATATATAATAAAAGAATAAAAAAAAGTTGTTAAAATTATTTTTGCATAATTTTGATGTAACTCATTTTTATTCATGTCTCTAAATAATAAAGATTATATTTTATGTATTCATGGTAATAAATGATATGGTTTCTTTTGAGATTAGTCAATTTTACCTAAAATATGCTAGATATTTTTGAGAATCATAAGTTTAAGTTGTTTAATTTGTAAAATTATAGTGAATTTGAGTTTGTTAGGGTGCTGAATTCATCCATGCATTTAAATATTCATTTTAAACAAGAAGAAATCACAAATTTGCTAGAAATTATATTACCAAATTCCAACCAAAAAATCTATTTTCTCTATTAGTTAGATGTCACCCTTTATATATGTTTTAAAGTAAGCCACCATGGAAATCTATTTCATATTCTTATTTTCTTCTTTATTATTCTTCCTCTTTATATTCTTCATCAACATTTTAGAGCATGACAACATATCATCACTTAACTAAATTCTGTGAATGGCATATTTGGGTGGATTTTAAGGTTGTCTCTATGTAAATCTAGGTCATTCAGAACTTGTATTAGGTTTGGGAATGGTGTGTAGGTAATATATCACAAATTATTTGATTTCTAATGGTTAATTATAGGTTATGAATGAGGTTATCTATGGTTCACAAATTAGGTGCCTAAGCTCCTTTTCATTTTTTCCTTCACTTTTTTTTTTGTTAAAAATGAGCAATTCACCACATATGTCAAAGTGTGACCCTATTAAAGGGAGGCCCAATAAATTCACACTAAATAGCCTTTATGAATATATAGAATAATGAGAGAAAGTAACAGAAAAGAGAGAAGCAAAGCTCCAATCAAAGTTAGAGGAAATGCTTGATAACAAATTTAGGCTATTAGAGGACACGATAGAGAATAGGATATTAGGGGTTGAGGCTCATATGTAAAAAATAGAGGCTATGTTATGAGGAATGAAAGAAAATAAACAATCAAACCAAGAAGAAAGGTCAAAGAAAATCATAACATGAGAGATGGGATTTAAGAGTTAGAACAAAAACTAACAGTTTATCGCTAAGTGGTCTAGATAATGAACTAGATATAAAACACATCAAAAAGAAAATATATTAACTAATCAAGTTGGATCATGAGTGTGACAAAAAAAGAATTAATTTCACAATTTCTAGTACTATAAAAGAGAAGAAGGATGAGGATATAATAGGAATAGTAAAAGAATAATTCTAAAGTAAGTCTAAAATTGGAACAACTTACTTTATGGAAGGTAAGGGGTTGGGAAAAAATCAAACATAAAATAGGTTGATCCATGTGAAGGTAATTTTTAAGGACTATAAGTATGGAGTCTTCATTATCTCCCAGCATAAAAAGGTTAAGAACATTTATAAATGAATACCTCATTCCATTATACCAACTTTGATTAAGGAAGGAAGTTCAAAACGAAATAAAGCCAAGATGGAAGGAAAATTGGCAGTGATTAGAAACCAAAAGGCTATTATTAGTTATATGAATTAGAATGATAATAAGAATTAGGAATTTGGGATCATTTAGATCATTGTTTACAATTTTTGTGGCCTTACATAGCCCAAGTGTTCTATGTTAAGTTGGATCCCAAGTGAAATTGATATCATTTTTCTTATTGAAACTTGGAAACATGAAGATTTTAAGGTTCCTAGCATAAAAGGATTTATTATGTGGTAAGCATGAACACGAAATAATATCTGAAATAGGTTAGAGGCATATCTTATTACATGAAAATTAATCTATTTCCTTACACTCAACTTTATAAGAAATTCGGTCTCAATTGGTACAATTGGAGGGAAATCTTAGACATCAATGGGAACAATATTTATATAGAAAATTTCTATCTCATGCTTATTAATTTAGTTCTCATAGTGAAAACAATCTAGATAAAATGTATACGTATAATAACCTGGAAGAATATATTCACAATTTGAGGAATTATAGTAATATCCTCCTACTATGAGACTTTAATGCTAGAAGTACAATTAACTAAGTAATTCTTTTAAGTAATGATTTCAACCTTAATACTTTAGAGATATATGAGAACATATTTTTTGCTAATATATAAAAAAGAAACTCTAAAGAACTAACTAATAATTTGTTTGGTACTAAGTCAATTAGGATTTGTAGTTTATAAATACCTTATAATGTATAATGTTGTACTTAAGTGTTTGTCAGTCATTTGTGTTGGAAAAAATTTTCTATGCTTAATCTCGATATTAAGGTTGTACAAAAACTATTTTATATAATTTTTTTTGTCCCTTTTAAACATAATTTCCCCAATAGAGAATTACCTAAGGTACTTTATTATTTTAATATTTTTAAGAATTCATGAATTTATTTCAATGCAAAATTAATTACCATATTTTATTGAAAAATAACAAATCTTGTAAATTCTCATTCAGTTTAATATTTGTAGACTTCCTTTTTTTATCCAAGGAAAAAATCAAGATTTCTATTAAGGCAATAAAAAGTTACATTTGTAGATGCATTTAAGCATTATGAGTACTGTATGTCCAAAAAAAACATATAGCAAAACCATCTCTGGGCTGATCGTAGCAAGAACTAATCAAACCCATATGCCAAAAAAATATCCATGTCCACATCCTAGGCCTCCCCATCAATGACGAAAATGACCCATACATACAAGTCTATTTTTATACCAAAAAACCATAAAGAGTATACCAGTATCCACCAAAAACATATGACATTTGTTAAAAAACATGAAGAGACATATAACTGAGCTGATAAAACATTTTTGTGATAGTCCATTCAGATAAAAAAATATATGGCTGTTGATCTGACACAAGGATCCTATCATCCTCCATGTTAGTTATGTGTTAGTTTCCCAATGCCTGTTGTAAACCCTCCTTAGAAAGGAAGTCTTCTTTTATATTCTACACCATGTAGATGTGGCAAACAGTTATGAGATAAAATTTTTGTTTTAATGTGAAATTTCTTCTAATACTGGAACCAAAATATAATTTTGACATCTTTGTACTCTGTTAAACCAGTTAATAACATTTAATGACTCACCAAATGTTTGAACCAATCCCATCCTCATATGAATAAGCCAACACAATAATAATTTCAAGGATTGAAGTTCTGCATAGTTGTTTGATCTTGAGCCAAGGACCATGCAAACTTTCAATTTTTTTTTGGTTATTGGCATGGATCGTTAACCCCAATCCACATTTGTTCTGAGAGTTGAATGCTCCATCAAAGTATGCCCAAGGTAAACCAACCTTGATATGTTCTTCTTTAACAATCCTAGGTGTCTTGTTTGGAGATGGCACGGGGATTAGAGGAAAGATATAGGCACATTCGACAACAATTGGGGTGTGAGAGGGAGCGATGTCCTGGAAATTGCTCTTGTTTTGAGCCAACCAAATGCGCCAAGAGATGATCAAATGGATATTTATGTGATTTTCATCTGTAGCAGAATTCCATCATATTTGCTAGGCATCACATATATTTTCCCCATTCCATGTTTGAGATATCCCCAAAAGTCTCATCGTGTCTTCCCAAATCTTATTGATGAAGGGACAACTTAAGAAAAGGTGATGGACATTTTCTTTCGAACTTTTGCATAAAGTACACCATCTGGGTCCCTGATTTTTTTTGCTTCTGGAGGTTATCCCAAGTAGGTGCTTTTTTTTAGGATATACCAAAAGAAAATTCTTGATTTCACTGGGCTTTATAGTTTCCACATAAATATTCACCACTAATCATGTACCCCCCATGCCATTTTGTCCATTAGATAGTTGTAACCATACTTAGGAGAATATTTCCCTGTAGGAGAATGAACCCATCTGAGCACATTTGGTCGATCCCTTATCCTAACATTATTGTGATGTAGTTATCTTAGGTAATTATGCCATTCCTCTTCCCAGAGGGGCTCTAGTTGTAGGTCCTCCGGTGATTTCCATCCCTGATGCCAAATAGTAGAGAGGTCCTTGCTTGCAATCTAATTCAGATAATGAAACCCTTAGGTATGAAAACAAATCATAATCTCCCTTGAAAGATAAAAACCTTCATTTCACACCACCTGCAGATCAATTCCTGTTCTGAGGTTCTCCCCAGTTCTAATGTTCCAAGCCAGACCATATTCTATAATGCTGAAAGAATCTAATGTCACCTTCCATACTGCTAAAGCATGGAGGGGATTTTTATCAGGTCTATGCATCCATTCATCAATGGGTATAGGGTTTATATTTTTCCTTTTAACAACTTCATCCACAAATTCTCCATTGATAATAACCTCCACCCAATTTTGCTGCTAAGGAGGATGCAAAAGATGAGAGATATTTTATGCCCCAGCCTCCCCATGCCTTTGGCCAAGCAATTTTGTCCCAAGCTACCCATGGAAACACTGCATCCTCCTTTGATCTAGCCCAAACAAACTGAGCACACACTTTCCTAATCCGAGTAAGGACGCCTTTTGGCACCCATGTGAGAGCGGTCCAATAGACTAGAATGGCAAGAAGGACCAATTTAATTAGAACCAGTCTCCCATCTCTCGAAAGCCACTTATAACTCCAATGTTTAATGTGATTTTCAATTTTTTCCAAAAGCCAATGCCAATCTTGTTTCCTATAAGTGTCTGGCTTAAGATGGAACCCCAAATACTTGAAATTGTCCTTCATAGCATTTGATTCAAATGGAAGAACCAAGGTAATCCTATTTATTTCATTCCCTGAGAATCTTTCATCTATTAATGATGATTTATATGTATTTATGCACATCCTAGTTGCTACTAAAACCATATTAAGAGATTCTTTTAGGTCTTGAATGTGACTTCTACTTCCATAGCTAAACAAAAGTATATTGTCCACGATGTCACTTCTACTTCCATCACTGAACAAAATTATATCGTCCACGAACAACAAGTGTGTGATATACAAATTTATAGCTAGTTCTATTCCTTTTAACTCACCTATTTTTTTTGTGGCCAAAATTAGTTAATTAAGGCCTTCTTCTGCTAGTAAAAAATGAGAGGAGATAGTGGGCATCCCTGTTTGAGCCCTCTTTAAATGTGAAGAAGGGGGATGCATCGCTGTTTATCAGAACAAAAAAACTAACATTGGATATACATCCCATTACCCAATTGATGAAACCAATACTAAAGCCTAGATGCATCAACAACATGCAAATGTAAACCTAGTTGATTCTCTCATATGACTTATATAGATCAATATTAACTATCAATCCTTTTTCCCTGCTCTGTTTGATGCTATGCAATGTCTCCTGAGCGACCCTGATAGCTTCATGAATCTATCTACCATCGAGAAAACCAAATTGTTCCTTTGATATATTGCTTGAAAGGATTGGTTTCAGGCGTACAACAATAACTTTGGCTATAATTTTATAAATGCAGTTACATAGAGAAATAGGCCTAAACTCCTCAAAAGATGAAGGGTCATCACTTTTAGGAATTAAAGTGAGGAATGTAGTGTTGAAAGGTTCATATACAGAGCCTTTATCTTGAGATTCCTCCACCACCCCACTACATTCCTCCCCAATTAGCTCAAGGAAATGTTGGAAGAATTCCACAGTCCAACAATCGGGCCCTGGACTCTTATATTTATACATGGATTTTAAAACCCCTTCAACTTCCCCTTTTGAAACTAAATCCATAAGCATCTCATTTTCCTCCTACTCCATATAGCTAGGGAAACATAGGGCAACCCAAATCACCTCTGTAATTGAAACCTCTTCTGGGGCTTTGAACAAGTATTTAAAATGATCCCTTCCCATGGTGGTCAAACCATCAAACGATTTTTCTATGCCCCCATACTCCCTTTTTAGTCCCCATATATGATCCAAAATGGATCTTAAACCCTCTAAAAATGTAAGTCTTCATATATATTAAACTATCAGAAAACAGAGATCACAAAGGAAAACACTAAGGAATGGTGGAGAACAGAGTGAAGCAGAGTGTAAAGTCTTGTTGCATAGGAGCCATCAGATCGGACATATCAACGACCCAGATTAAATCGGGATATCGCATCGGGAGAGGCCACTGGAGTATATCAGAGGCAGCCTAAGGGAAATGCGACTGTGATCGGTGACTTAATGTGGACCATTGATCGAGCACATAGATCAACGGTGGATATTATAGATATCTCATCGTAGATTCCTAAACGAATAACTTAACACAGGTGGAAGGCTTTCAGTGGACCCGAAGGAGTTATGAATTAAACAGCGAAGGATTTGAGTTTCGTGGTAAACAGTAATTAGGGCATGCTACAGGAGGTAAGTGGTATTGGAAGGGCTTCACCTGATTCCATACACTGGCCGACACATAGCATGGTGCAGGAGAGAGAAAACCACTCATTTCGGGTGGTTTTTCCCTGTAGAAGTGGACCACCCCAAATGGCCTTCAACCGTTGGATTAGCAATCACGGATTAGATGGTGAAGAAGGCATGAGTTGGTTGGATGATCGGGTTGGATGCGAACCGTCAGATTGAAGGCAAATCAACAATGTGGAATACAAAGGGATTATGACCCGTAGTCAATGCGACTTGCGATTGCAATCAAGGTAGACCCAAGAGGATTATAGGGTGTACTTTATATCGTTTGAAGTTTGGCTTTGGCGTTTCGGTCGAATTTTCCACTGTTTCATTGTATTTTCGTGTATTTCTTGTGTAAACAGAAAAGTGTGTTCTCAAGGATTTTCACCCGCGCCCAGTCCTTCTGTTTGTAACCAGGTGGCCTTAATGCCTTGAGCATTATTATTATGATTGTTTAATTCTCAGCAGGGAGATGAAGGGACAGTGGCCGAGAGCCAGAGATCCCGAAATGGAGGCGAACAGAGAACGCTGAAAGGCTTAAAAGCCATCCAATGGCAAAAAAGAGAGGGGGAGAAGTCAGTGAAGAGAGTCACAGAAAGAAAATCAGTCCGTCAGATTGAGGCAGATTGAATAGAGGAACAGGACAAAGGGAGAGTCCATGCACTCTTTTAGACTCGAGGTTTTCAAGCAGATCCCTCTTTGATGTAACTGTTGGTTGAGACTTTGTTTTTGAGCTCACTCTTGTAATAATCTATTCTTGAAGACTTAATGTAGAGGTCGACACTGAAAGCTAGACAAGAAGACGCAGCCAGGAAGTCTGGTGAACTCCTTGATTATTTGTTGTGTTGATGTGTGTGTCTGTTATGTTTTTTGACTGTTAATTGTCTATATTATTTGCAACCTTTTTGATCCATTGCACTAAGTAGTATAGGCATTTTTCTGCACATGAGTCTGTAATACCTTTTCTTCTTGATTTAGTATCCATTTTAGATCAAGTGGTATCAAGACATTATAGGTGGATGGGTTTTCTACAACAATTTCATCTTGTCATCATATATAAGAAGGGCATACACAATAAGGTTGCAGACATGTTATCAAGACCAATCATAAATTCATCTACTATACTTAAGCATAACTCAATAATGCATGAAAGTTACATTGAACAATATGCTCAAGATGTAGATTTTAAAGATGTATATGCAACTTTAAGTCATGGTAAGCCAGTAGAAGAATTGGACTATTATGTAAAGGACCAACTACTATATCATTTGGGAAAGTTATGCATTCCACAACCTGAAAGAGTTAACATAATCCGAGAAGCACATACTTCTCTCATATCAGGTCATTTTGGTGTAAGTAAAACAGTTGCACAATTGCAAAGGTTCTATTATTGGCCAAGAATGCATGAGACAATTTCTAGATATATCAAAGGATGTACAATGTGTGCTACAAGAAATCCCAATAATAGGAAATTACGCTTGTACACTCCACTTCCAATTCCTTCTCATCCCTGGTAAAGTGTTTCCATGGATTTTGTTTTGGGATTGCCAAAATCCATGAAAGGTCATGATTATTTGTATGTTGTTGTGGATAGGTTTAGTAAAATGTGTATTTTGATAACTTGTAACAAGCAGTTTACAGCTGAACAAACAACAAAGTTGTTCTTTCAGAATGTATGGATTCATTTTGGGTTACCCACTTCTATTGTATCTGATCGAGATTCTCGATTTGTTGGGAAGTTTTGGTCAAATCTATGGGAGTTAATGGACACCAATTTGAAGAAACGCAAAGAATTTTATCCACAAATAGATGGTCAGACAGAAGTGGTCAACAGGACAGTGATCCAGTTGCTCAGAGGCTATTGTAACAAGCATCCCAAGCTATGGGATGAGCATTTTTGTTATGTGCAACATGCTTACAACTGTGCCAAGCACTCTTTTACTCAGAGATCTACTTTTGAGACTTGTTTTGGTTTCATACCAAAGTATCCCTTGAATTTTGTCTTTGGCAAAGACATAGCAGTTAATGGACACAATGATGTGGACAAAGCAACCAAGTTGATTTAACAAATCCAGGAAATTTACCAGGCAGTACAAGAATAGCTAGAAGGAAGTCAAGCCAGGTACAAGGCAAAGACATGACAAGCATCGAGCTAAACATAGTTTTCAAGCTGGTGACCAAGTTTGGTTGTAAATCAGCAAAGACAGAATACAAGGTCAAGGTAAGAAGCTAAAACCTATAAGGTATGGACCTTTCAAGATACTTGATAAAATTGGTGAAAATGCTTTTCGCCTTTTACCAACTTATATGCAAATCTATACAGTGGTTAATGTAGAAAACTTGAGATTTTATGAACCTTCATTGATTGAAGATCCTGAAGAGCAAAGTCAATTGCCTTCTACTCAGGATTTGTTGCCTGAGTATCTCAATGAGTTACAGGAGGACACAGTTCTAGGTAGGAAGGTAAGAACTACGTGTCAAGGGGATGTTAGGTACCTAAGAGTGGGACTCAAAGGTTCAAATCCAAGAAAAGCACTATGGATAGAAGTTAGACAGGTGAAGGAGCAGTATCCTCACTTGTTCGAATGCTTAAAGCAACTTTTGGTGGTCCAGAAGCTTTTTAGTGGGAAGGCATGATCCAAAATGGATATGAAACCCTCTATACATGTAAGTCTTCATATATATTAAACTATCATATTATAGAGATCGTAGAGGAAAACACTAAGGAATGGTGGAAAATAGAGTGAAGCGGAGCGTAAAGTCTTATTGCATAGGATTCGTCGGATCAGATAGATCAACGACCCAGATTAAATCGGGATGTCACATCGGGAGAGGCCAGTCGAGTATATCAGAGGTAGCCCTAAGGGAAATGCGACTGTGATCGATGACATAACATAGACTGTTGATTGAGTGCGCAGATCAATGACGGAGATTATAGATATCGCATCGCAGATTCCTAAAGGGAGGACTTAACACAGGCAAAAGGCTTTAAAAGGACCCGAAGGATTTATGAATTAAACAATGAAGGATTTTAGTTCCGTGGTAAACGGTAATTTAGGCAGGCTACAGGGGGTAATTGGTATTGGAAGGGCTTCACCCAATTCCATACATTGGCTAACACATAGCATGGCATAGGAGAGAGAAAACCACTCATTTCGGGTGGGTTTTTGGTGGCCTGGGTGTAGGCGATATGGACAAGCGGCTAAAACCTGAGATAATTTCTTCTAATGTTGGCTGAATTTCTCCTTCTCCTTCAATTGGTGTATCAGTCATTTACTATTAGACTAACTATTATAATAATCCCCTAGCTCCTTCATACAACCATTCTTCCTTTAGAAATCACCCCAACTCTTGTTATCAGTGCTTATTTTTTACCCAAACTCCCTTATTCTCTATCAGGACTATAATTCCAAAGGAATTATAAAAAATACACTATCGCGGCATTTTCGAATGGGGATAATGCAAATAGCGTTAAATACACTATCAACATTAAAACCCAAAGGAATATGCATTAAATGCAATAACACAATCAATGGGCTTTTATTCCAAAGGGTTGATATAACACTATCGACGCTTTTATAAACTATCAGTGCTTTAACATGGGTAATTCCTCGATGCGATATGCCACATGGCTGTTGGCAATCGCTATCGGTGGTGCCAAAATCCACACAACAGGCTCCTTCCACTACGACTATGTGATGCGATACACTTTGCGGACCCGATAATTTATCCAACCTACTATATAATATTTCAGGTCCAGACTTTCGAGGTTTCGAACTTTGGCAGTTCCACAGCCCTTTCCACTCCACTTGCGATTATGTGATGTGATAAAGGTTTAGACCCGATACAGGTATGAACTAGAATCAATAAAATTTCAGGTCCAGAGCTACGTCCAGACTAAGGTTTTTCACGAATTCTCTGTGTAAAACAGAGTTTGGCTGCAAAATTCTATACAACGATTTAAGAAGCCTGCGTTCACTGATATGAGGGGAAAATGATTTTAAAGGCTCCAACCTAAATATTCATGGGAAAATAAGGCTAATTCATCCATATTCAAACTCAAAAGAAAGCAATTGAACAGATACACGCATATAATTATCAATTAACAGAGAACCACATAATCAGATGAATAAAGAGGTTTTTCTTCAAGTGATAATGCTTCCGGGCACCACTCTAACTCTGAGCCTCGCATCATTTTATTTATAATCCATAGATAAAGCCTTCTTGGCCATTATCCTTTACAAAAGCATGCTTTTACATAGAGTGATTTAAAGCATTCATGCATAAAAGTTATTATCGCTTATCTATGAGCGATTATTACATAATGTTTTATTCTTAATTCTATCCCTATCTTGAACTAGAAAAGCATGGAAATAGTTGGCTAAAGGACCCCACTCCCTTGCCTGTAGATTTTTTATTTATTTTTGGAATATGTTTGAAGATTTTTTCCTTCTAAGTCACATGCTCTTGCATTAGACTTCTAAGGACAAAATTCTTCATGAGCTCCTGTCCATGAGTTCATCTACAGAACTGCCCAGTTTCTGTAGCATGTCTTCTGTAACCCAAGTAGCTTCAGCGGTCAACCGGTCCTTCCACTTTACCAAACACTGGAAGTAATCTTGTCCCCTTGTTTTCTTAAACACCTTCTTGTCCAGAATTCTTTCTGGCTGCAAATTCTTTGTTGTGGGTAACTGTTTTACCCAACCAATCTCTTGGGTCTCTTGATCTTGTACTGTATCATTTGCACTTTCACCTTCATACTTGTAGAGATATGAAACATTAAAAATTGGTGATATTCCAACATCAGGGGGTAACTCAACCTCATAAGCATTTGCAAAAAATTTCCTCAACACTCTGCACGGTCCAATTTTTTTGAACTTCAGTTTGTTATACTCCCTCTTTGGCAACCTCTCGTTTCTGAGATGTGCTAAAACTAGATCTCCAACTTCAAAGTTCACCTCTCTTCTTCTCATGTCTACTCTAGTTTTATACTTGATGTTACTATCCTATAGTTGTTGCTTCACTTGTTCATGTATTGCCTACATTTCTGAAGCAAAGTCTTCACCCTTTGTACTTCTAATCTCTTCTTTTCCCAAGCATCTTAACTCAGCTACTCCTCTTCAATGCATTCCATAAACAATATGGAATGGAATCTGTCCTATAATCCTATTAGGCGAGTCATTATATGCATATTCATCTTGTGCCAATACTTGATCCCATTGCTTTGGATGTTCTGTAGTAAGGCTCCTTAAAAGATTGCCTAAACTCCTGTTCACCACTTCAGTCTATCCATCAGTTTGTGGATGATAGGCAGAACTAAAACTTAATTTAGTTCCCAGCTTCTTCCATAGTGTCCTCCAGAAATTTCCAACAAATTTGGAATCCCTGTCTGAGACAATACTTTTGGGCAACCCATGCAATCTTACAACCTCCTTAAAAAACAAATTAGCAATGTGAGAAGCATCACTAGTTTTATAACATGGAATAAAGTGTGCCATTTTTGAAAATCTGTCCACTATAACAAAAATTGAATCATTACCTCTTTGAGTCTTTGGTAAGCCCAAAACAAAATCCATACTTACCATATCCCAAGGCCTATCTGGAATTGGTAATGGGATATACAAACCTGTGTTTTGGCTTCTTCCCTTTGCATGTTGACAGATTTTGCAAGTTTTCACATACTTCTCCACTTCAGATTTCATTTTCGGCCAGAAATAAAATCTATTTAGCTGCTCATAAGTCTTCTCTATGCCAAAATGTCCTGCAAGTCCTCCACTATGCTTTTCTTTGATTAAATTCTCCCTCATTTAATAGTTTGGTATGCATCGATGATTTTTTTTAAACAACAGTCCATCTTGTAAGAAGTAATTTAACCATTTACTCCTATCCACCAAAACAGGATTCTTACAAGCTTCAAATGCCTCTTTAAAATCTGAATCAGTCTCATACAATTCTTTAAGAAAATCAAAACCCAACACTTGGATTTGACTCTCTTGAAATAATACATTCCTCCTACTTCAGGCATCTGCAACTTTTTTTGATTGGCCATTTATATGATTCAAAACAAAATGGAAACCTTAAAGATACTCTACCCATTTAGCATGTTTATGGCTAAGCTTTGGCCATTGCATTATAAATTGTAGTGCATGGTTATCTGAATAAAGGACAAATTCTTTTGACATTAAATAATGGCTCCATTTTTTTAATGACTGCACAACTATGTAGAACTCCTTGTCATAAGAAGAATACTTCCTTTTTGATTCATTCAGATTTTCACTATAATAGGCTATTGGTCTATCTTCTTGACATAAAACACCTCCAATTGCTTCTCCGTTGGCATCACACTTCACTTGGAAAAGCTTACTAAAATCAGGTAAAACCAAAATAGGCTTTTGAGTGATTTTCTTCTTTAACAGTTGAAAATTATTCTCTGCTTCAGCAGTCCATCTAAATGGTTGTTTGTCCTTCTTTATGGTCTCAATAATTGGTGCATTGATCTTACTAAAATTCTTGATGAATTTTCTATAAAAGCTAGCAAGACCATGAAAACTTCTTTCCTCAAAAACACTCTTGGGTGAAGGTCATTCCATGATTTCCTTGATCTTCTTCGGATCCATATTCATCTCTTCAGTAGAAATAACAAAACCCAAGTATACTAGTTCTTCTTTCATGAATGAACACTTCTTCAAACTCAGCAATAATTTCTCCTGCTGTAGCCTTTGTAATACATAATTCAAATGCCTCATATGCTCTTCTTTAGACCTGTTGTAAACTAACATATCATCTAGATATACTATTACAAATTTACCAATGAAATATTTAAAAACTTCATTCATGAGTCTCGTAAATGTACTTGGTGAATTTGACAACACAAAAGGCATTACTCTCCACTCATACAATCCCTCATTTTTCTTAAAAGAAGTTTTCCACTCATCCCCTTCTCTTATTCTTATCCGATGATACTCACTTTTAAGATCTAGTTTTGAAAAATACTTTGCTCCACTCAAGCAATACATTAAATCTTCAATTCTAGGCAAAGGAAATCTATAACTAATTGTGATTTTATTGATAGCTCTTGAATCTGTACACATTCTCTAGGCTCCATATTTCTTTGGACTCAACACTGTTGGTACTGCACAAGGACTCAAGCTCTCCCTGATCGGCCCTTTGTCAAGCAATTCTTGCACCTGCTTTCTAACTTCTTCATTTTCTATAGGAGTCATTCTGTAAGCTGCTTTGTTAGGTAGACTTGCTCCAGGTATCAAATCTATATGATGGCTAATTCTTCTAATGGGTGGAAACTCATTTGGAAAATCATCAACAATAATATCACAATATTTCTCCAACATTTCTTGAATTTCAATGGGTAAATCAAAAATTTTAGTAGAAGTCATTATTACCTTGGGCATGCAAATCACAACAAAATTTACCTCATTCTCTTCAATTTGCTTCAAGTATTCCTTTCCTCCTAATAACAGAGTTTTTGGATCAGTCTTCTTTCTTGGTACATCTTCTTCTTGCAAAGGCAGCAACGTATGATTAACACCATCCTTTCCAAACTTGTCGGTGTTTCTTTTTCCATCATGCATGGCTCCTCTATCATATTGCCAAGGTATTCCAAGCAATATGTGACACACATCCATTGGCATCACATCACGAACAATTTTATCTTTGTACTTGCCCACCTAAAATTCCACTTCACACTATTCATTTACTAATACTTGATGTCCCTTTTGCAACCATGACACCTTGTAAGGTGTTGGATGTTTCATTGTTTTCAGCTTCAATTTCTCCACCACTTATGTAGAGACCAAATTATCAGTGTTGCCACTATCAATCATCATTTGGCAACATTTCCCTTGGACTTTACACACTGTCCTGAATAAAGTCTTTCTTTGTGATGGTTCAACTATCTCCTTTGCTCGCTTGAGCAAAACTTTATTAACTACCAAAGATTCTCCTCTCTCTGACATATTTTCTTCTTTTGTCACTACTATTGCTATTGCTTCTACCTCAACTTCAACAGCAATGGTATTCCTCTGATTTTTTTATGCATTCTCTGGGCACTCAAAAGATTTGTGTCCTAGTTTTTTACATCTGTAACATCTTATTTCTATGCCTCTTCCTCTAGAAAAACTCCCTCTGCCTCTTGCATCACCTCCTATGGGTGCATGCTGGGTTGAGCTGCTACTAGTTCCATCATTAGGTGTTGTAGATCTCCCTCTACCACCTTTAATTCCCTTTCCTCGGAAAGTACCTCTCCCTCTGGCAGACTGCTTCCTCATGAGTTTTTCTTCAGCTTTCGGTGCTATCTGATAAGCTTCCTCTACTGTTTTAGGAGACAATAGACTTATTTCATCTTATGTCCATCCTAAGGCCATTCACATATCTAGCCACCTTCTCATCTGTATCCTGGGCTTCTCCAACTCTTATTCTTACCTTGTAGAATTCCTCTATGTACTCTTTGACTGTCAAAGACCTTTATCTAAGATTTTGCATCTGTCTGAACAAGGTTTGCTGATAATTACTTGGCAGAAACTTACCTCTTAGCTTTGCTACCATCCTACTCTGATTCTTGATTGGTTGCTTGCCAAGTCTCTTCCTTTCTGCCTACACACCATCCCACCAAAGCCCTGCATGGCCTTTTAGCTTGGTGACAACAAACTTCACTTTCTTCTCATCTTCTATTTCTTCATAGTCGAAGAATTTCTCCATGCCATTAATCCAGTCTATTAATTATTCTAGATTCAGTCCTCCTTCATATATTGGAACCTCGGTCTTTGGCCTAGATGTGGATCTCAATACTGACTGAGAGAACCTCATCTCAGGAGTAACTGCTACATCTTCCTCCTCTGCAGCTTCAACCTCAGGCTCACTAACATCTCCATCATCTATGTTTCTGCCTGTTTTTAATGCATCCAATCTAGCTTGCATCTATTGCACAACTTCCATTAATTCAGCATTTGCAACAGGCCGTCCTCTTCCAACTTTGAAAGGCATATTAACTTTCCTTGTCCTGCTTCTGAGATTCAATTCAGTATCAAAAGGGGGATCTGATACCACTAATGGTGGCCTGGGTGCAGGCGATATGGACAAGCGGCTAAAACCTGAGATAATTTCTTCTAATGCTGGCTGAATTTCTCCTTCTCCTTCAACTGGTGTATCAGTCATTTACTATTAGACTAACTATTATAATAATCCCCTAGCTCCTTCATATAACCATTCTTCCTTTAGAAATCACCCCAACCCTTGTTATCGACACTTTTTTTATTACCCAAAGTCCCTTATTCTCTACCGAGACTATAATTCCAAAGGAATTATAAAAAATACACTATCGTGGCCTTTTTGAATTGTCATAATAGAAATAGTGTTAAATACACTATTGGCGTTAAAACCCAAAGGAATATGCGTTAAACGCAATAACACAATCGGCGGGCTTTTATTCCAAAGGGTCAATATAACACTATTAATGCTTTTATAAACTATCAGTGCTTTAACATGGGTAATTCCCCGATGCAATATGTCACGTGGCTGTCGACAATCACTATCAGCGGTGCCGAAATCCACACAACATGCTCCTTCCGTTGCGACTGTGCGATACGATACACTTTGCGGACCCGATAATTTATCCAACCCACTATATAATATTTTGGGTTCGGACTGTCAGGGTTCTAGACTTCAATAGTTCCACAATCCTTTCCACTCCACTTGCGATTATGCGATGCGATAAAGGTTCGAACCTGATATGGGTATGAACCAAAATCAATAAAATTTAAGGTACAGATTACATTGAGACTAAGGTTTTTCATGAATTCTCTGTGTAAAATAGAGTTTGGCTGCGGAATTCTATACAATGATTTAAGAAGCCTGCATTCACCAATATGAGGGAAAAATGATTTTAAAGGCTCCAGCCTAAATATTCATGGGAAAATAAGGCTAATTCATCCATATTCAAACTCAGAAGAAAGCAATTGAACAGATACATGCATATAATTATCAATTAACATAGAACCACATAATTAGATAAACAGAGAGGTTTTTCTTCAGGTGATAATGCTTCCAGGCACCACTCTAACTCTGAGCCTCCCGTCATTTTATTTATAATCCATAGATAAAGCCTTCTCAGCCATTATCCTTTGTAAAAGAATGCTTTTACATAGAGTGATTTAAAGCATTTATGCATAAAAGTTATTATCGCTTATCTATGAGTGATTATTACAGAATGTTTTATTCTTAATGCTATCCCTATCTTGAACTAGAAAAGCATAGAAATAGCTGGCTAAAGGACTCCACTCCATTGCCTATATTTTTTTTTGATTTTTGGAATAAGTTTCAAGATTTTTTTCCCTCTAGGTCACATGCTCTTGCATCAGTTTTCCCCATACAAGTGGGCTGCCTGAAATGGCCATCAGCTATTGGATTAGCGATCACGGATCAGACGATGAAGGTGCGAGCTGGTTGGATGTTAATCATTGAATTGAAGGCAGATCAATGGTGTGGAATACAAAGGGATTATGACTTGTAGCCAATGTAACTTGCAATTACGATCAAGGCGGAACCAAGAGGATTATATGGTGGACTTTATATCATTTGAAGTCTGGCTTTGGCATTTCAGTTGGATTTCTACTGTTTCATTGTATTTCCATGTATTTCCTGTGTAAACGAAAAATTGTTTTCTCAGGGATTTTCACCCGCGCCCGGTCCTTCCGTTTGTAAACAGGTGGTCTCAATGCCTTGAGCGTTATTATTATGATTGTTTAACACTCAGTAGGGAGATGAAGGGTGGTGGGCTCCAATATTGCACCAATGATGCTGCAACTCCTGGGACTCCCTTCTTTACTTTTATCAACCCGGTTGTTCGTAACAAACTTGGAAGCGACGGTGCTATATGGACAAGTACTAGTTCTTGTCGTAGGCTATCACTTGATTAGCTGGCACAAGTTTCCTAGGAGCTTAAGCCTACTTCTATGAGCTCTTAGAAGAAGCTTTTAACTGTGATGGATGAAAGCTAACTCAAAAGATGCTAGTCTACTTAGAGAAAAAAGATGAAAGCTGAAAGGAAATGCAAATCCTAGCAAACCCTAGTTTTACCGACTAACCCTACTGGTGCAAGAAAAGAGATGAAAGCTAGAGAAATGGATGCCACTGACTCTTGTAAAGGTAAAATGCATGTGACTAAGCTACTTCTGAAGTAAAATCTAGAAAGAAACATCTTTTTGTATTTTTAAGCAGAATTATTATGCATGTGCTTTAATTGTTTTTGACTATGCAGAGGTTTATTGGAGAATGGAACTAGAGTGGGCGCTTGCAGGAGGTTGGGAAGGTGAGAAGAGGGCCTAGGGGTCACTAGTACCCTTCCAGAGAGTTTCACAATGATCAGATCTTGAAAAACTGTTCATGTGAACTTCTACAGGAAGTCTACAGGGGTTCTACAGGATGTTCTACAAGGAGTTCTACAGGAATGGCCAAAAGAGGATTTTAGAGGATTGATGGAGAAAAAATGGTGGGGAAGTGGAAATGAAGGATGGATAAGGTTGTTAAAAGGTGTGGGATTTGGTAAATGGAGCTCAAGAGTGATGAATGTAGTTGGATTTTCTCAAGGATGGAGAAAGCAATGTTGCACAAAAAAATAGAAATTAGGGCAAATTGGGAAAGTGTGACAAATTAAGGGAAGGAATCTTGGATTAGGGGTTGGAACAGGTTGGATGATGGAGGAACGGTAGGTAGGAATGTATTACAGGTACTCTGCACACTATTTTCCAAAACTGATCGAACAAGGACTAGAAAAACTAGAGATCTATCTATTTTGACCTAATCTGACCTAAAAACCAAAAACATGATGAACAAAAGTTTATAGACAGGAAATCATGCAAGATAGCTATGGACACTAAGCGAAAATAGTTCTAAACATGCAAGTACAAATGGTATCAACTTTTCCAACTCAAAATCTAACACTAGCAATTGCATAGAAATGCAAGAACAATGTTTTTTTGTGGCAGCAAGTATGCCTTGGTCTCAGCTCATGGTCCCAAGGAGGGAGAGATGAGATCAAGGATTGCTTGATGGCCTTTTTGCAGATATTTTCTGTTACCAAACTTTGAAATCAACCTGAAGCATGAAAATATATTTTAATCATCAAAAGCAATCTAAGTAACAAAGCAAGATCTTAACCTAAATAACAGAAATTATTCTATGAATGCAAGGAAAACACATAAAAGTACACAAAGGAGGTACTGACCCTTGTGTTGGGCCCAACCCCAAGAGCTACAACCTCCTAGGAAAGCTCAGAGCTGGTGCAAAGCGAAATTCATCTCCATTACTCAAAAAATAATAGTCATGTCACAAAACTGTTTACAGCAAGAGCTCGAAAATGAGCTGAAATGCAGAGCTGTACTAAACTGCGAAAGGAAACTATTCAATAGCTAAACTACCAAGGTTTGAAGCCTTCCTACTTATGCAAAACGAGGACTCCCAACAATACTCCTTAACTTTAGGAGCTTGGTTGCTCAAGACTGCAGTTAATCAGCCACTTCACAAAACCTACTCGGCTACTCCTTGAAATCATCTTTGGTGCATTGTTGAACTCCGAGCTGATGGTGGAGAACTCAAGGAAGGGGTCATTTACTATAGGAGACACCCTTCCTACAAATCCTTAGCCTTGTTCCTTCGTATTTGGCTGTCAACTTGCTCATAAATGCTTAACCTTGGTCCAAAAGATGTACAAAAATCTGCAATAAGCACGTATTAGACTTGCGGTCAAGTGACTATTCTCATTCATTCAATTAACATAAATATATTCAAAAGCATGCATAAAACTATGAAGAATGGTGGATTAATCGGGAAAAATAGGCAAAATGAGCCCATAAAGTTACCCATTTTGGGGCTCATCAAAGGGACAGTGGCTGGGAGCCAGAGAGCCTGAAATGGAGGCGAACAGACAACGCCGAAAGGCTTAAAAGCCATCCAATGGTAGAATAGATAGGGGAGGAAGTTAGTTGAAGACCAGTCACAAAAATACAATCAGTCAATTAGATTGAGGCAGATTGAATAGAGGAATAGGACAGAGGGAGAGTTCGCGCACTCTTTTAGACTTGAGGTTTTTGAACAGATCCATCTTTGATGTCAATGTTGGTTGAGACTCTATTTTTTGAGCTCAGTCTTGTAATAATCTGTTCCTGAAGACTTAATATAGAGGTTGACACTGAAAGCTAGACGAGGATACGTAGCCAGGAAGTCTAGTGAACTCCTTGATTATTTGTTGTGTTGATGTGTGTGTCTGTTATGTTTTTTGACTATTAATTGTCTATATTATTTGCAATCTTTTCGATCCATTGCACTAAGTAATATAGGAATTTTTTTGCATATGAGTCTATAATACCTTTTCTTCTTGATTTAGTATCCATTTCAGATCAAGTGATATCAGAGCTTTCAGTTTTGGTTTTTCTAAGGTTAGACAAGCTTATGCTGGATTTTGAATGCTAACTAGATTAAAGCTCAGACTAGGAGAAGGAGAACTTGTTGAGGCTAATCCAAAGATTGGAAGAGTCTTTTCTCAGAGGAGAATGGCAGATGAAGCTCCATTGGGATTAGAATATCAATTTATAGAAAGTTTTAAGACACTCCAAGCCATGGTGGAAGAGATGTATCTGGAGTTTAAGAAGGGTCTAGGTGAAAGCACTGCAACAACCAAACTAGACAAAGGAGAAGAGGAACCTTTTCTAGTTGCCCCTCCAGAAGGAAAAAGGAAAGGGGAAATTCCTCCTCCACCATCTCCTCCATCATCTTCTTCGCATAACACTAGCTCTTCTAAGAAGAAGAAGAAAACTTCCTTAATCAAATTATATGTGAAGTTTGATTTGCCAATTTATGATGGAGAACTCAATGCAGAAAAGCTAGATAATTGGATAAGACAAATTGATGTATATTATAGGGTACAGAGCATTGATTCAGAAAGGAAGAAGATTCAGCTAGCTAGCCTTCGACTTGGAGGAACTGCACCAGTATGGTGGGAAGGCAAGACACAAGCTGATCTGCAAAAACATGGTAAAACCATTCCTACCTAGAATGAATTTGTTTCTGCCATCAAAAAACAATTATATCCTTTAGCTTACATGTAAAAGGAAATGATGAGTTGGCAAACTCTTCATCAATTGAAGGGTCAAAGTGTACAGAGTTATACTCAGGAATTTAGGAAAAGAGCTTTAACTCTAGGTATATCATTAGATTCACCTAAGACTTTATTGAAGTATATAGGTGGTCTTCATAGTTATTTAAATCATACTATTCTCATGTTTAATCCCACTACCTTAGATGATGTATCAGTTCAAGCCACACATCTAGAAGCTAGATGTAAGAATTTAAACCTAGAGGTTGGGAAATCATCTAAATTTCAATATTTGCATGACCAACCAATTCAATATTCTGTAAGCAAGAATTGTTACCATCTTCCTTGTATTGATGCTTTATTAGATCAATTGAAAGAAGCAATTTACTTTTCTAAGTTAGACTTGCAAAGTGGTTATCATTAGGTCAAAGTTACATAACAGAATGCATGGAAGACTTCTTTCAAGACAAATAAAGGACTTTATGAATGGTTGGTTATGCCTTTTGGCTTAACTAATGCTCTTGCTACATTTATGAGAGTTATGAATGATGTACTCAGACCATTTATTGATGACTTTGTAATTGTTTATTTAGATGACATTCTTATTTTTAGTAAGACATGGGAAGACCATGTAAAGCATGTGAAGTAGACTTTATATGTTTTAAAAAGAGAAAATATCTATGTAAAGCTGTCAAAATTTGAATTTGGAAGAACATATTTAAATTATTTGGCTTATATTGTAGCGGTTGGTGAATTGAAGATAGATCCCTCTAAGACTGAAGTCATTGTGAACTAGCCTAAGCACAAATTTGCTACACAGTTAGGAGCTTCCTAGGGGCAGCACAATACTTGGAGAAATTTAATTGTTAACTTTTCTTTGATTACAGCTCCATTACATGCTTTAACAGGATTGAAACAGGTGTTTAAGTGGGAGGAGGCAAACAACAGAAAGCCTTCGACACCTTAAAAAGAGAAAAAATAGTACAACACCAATACTACACTGTCGGATCTTCAACATCCATTTGAGGTTGAGAGAGATGCCAGGGACTATGCCATGGGAGCAGTGTTGATGCAACATAGAAAACCCATATGTTATCATTCTGAGACATTTACTTCTGCAGTAGTTAATTATCCCACATATGATAAATAATTGTATGCATTAGTACAAAGTGTGAAAAAGGTGAAACATTACCTAATGGGTAAAGAAACAATCATACATACAGATCATCAACCACTTCAATTTGCACTCACAAACAAAATTTCAGCAATCAAGACATTAT
The DNA here is from genome assembly GCA_031772625.1 of Pinus tabuliformis. Taxonomy (NCBI): domain Eukaryota; kingdom Viridiplantae; phylum Streptophyta; class Pinopsida; order Pinales; family Pinaceae; genus Pinus; species Pinus tabuliformis. The sequence continues at coordinate 261,268,558 of CM062816.1, read as the reverse complement.
AGGTGGATGGTTTATTCTACAACAATTTCATCTTGTCATCAGATATAAGAAGGGCATACATAATAAGGTTGTAGACATGTTATCAAGAACCAATCATAAATGCATCTACTATACTTAAGCATAACTCAGTAAATGCATGAAAGTTACATTGAACATAAAGCTCAAGATGTATATTTTAAAGATGTATATGCAACTTTAAGTCATGGCAAGCCAGTAGAAGAATTGGATTATTATGTAAAGGACCAAATCTTTTATCATTTGGGAAAGTTATGCATTCCACAAACTGAAAGAGTGAACATAATTCGAGAAGCACATACTTCTCTCATATCAGGTCATTTGGTGTAAGTAAAACAGTTTCGCAATTGCAAAGGTATCTATTATTGGCCAAGAAGGCATGAGACAATTTCTAGATATATCAAAGGATCTAAAAAGTGTGCTAAAAGCCAAGCCCAAAGAAAGAAATTAGGCTTGTACACTCCACTTCCAATTCCTTCTTGTCCTTGGGAAAGTGTTTCCATGGATTTTGTTTTGGGATTGCCAAAATCTAGGAAAGGTCATGATTATTTGTATGTTGTTGTGGATAGGTTCAATAAAATGTGTATTTTGATACCATGTAACAAGCAAGTTACAGCTGAACAAACAACAAATTTGTTCTTTCAGAATGTATGGGTTCATTTTGGGTTACCCACTTCTATTGTATCTGATTGAGATTCTCAATTTGTTGGGAAGTTTTGGTCAAATCTATGGGAGTTAATGGACACCAGATTGAAGAAAAGCCTAACATTTCATCCACAAACAGATGCTCAGACATAAGTGGTCAACAGGACAGTGATCCAGTTGCTCAGAGGCTATTGCAGCAAGCATCCCAAGCTTTGGGATGGGCATTTTTGTTATGTGCAGCATGCTTACAACCATGCCAAGCACTCTTCTACTCAGAGATCTCCTTTTGAGACTTGTTTTGGTTTTATACCGAATTCTCCTATGGATTTTGTCTTTGGTAAAGACATAACAGTTGATGGACATAGTGATGTGGACAAAGCAACTAAGTTCATTGAACAAATCCAGGAAATTCACCAGGCAGTACAGGAATAGCTGGAAAGAGCTCAAGCCAAGTACAAGGGAAGACATGACAAGCATCGAGTTGAACATAGTTTTTAAGTTGGTGATCAAGTCTCGCTGTACATCATAAAAGACAAAATGCAAGGTGAAGGTAAGAAGCTAAAACCAATAAGGTATGGACCTTTCAAGATACTTGATAAAATTGGTGAAAATGCTTTTCGCCTTGATTTACTAGCTTATATACAGATCTATTCAGTCGTTAATGTAGAAAACTTGATATTGTATGAACCTTCATTGATTGAAGATCCTCAAGACCAAAGTCACTTGACTTCTATTAGGGATTTGTTGCCTAAGTATCTCAATGAGTTACAGGAGGACACAGTTCTGGGCAACAAGGTAAGAAATACACGTCAAGGGGATGTTGGGTACCTGAGAGTGGACTCAAAGGTTCAAATCCAAGCAAAGCATGATGGATAGAAGTTAGACAAGTTAAGGAGCAATATATTCACTTGCTCGAATGCTAAAAGCAACTTTTGGTACTTTAAAAGCTTTTCAATGGGAAGGTGTGATCCAAAATGGATCTAAAACTATTAGAAAACCGAGATTGCAGAGGAAAAACACTAAGGAATGGCGGAAAATAGAGTGAAGGGGAGCGTAAAGTCTCGTTCATCATAGAGCCTTTGGATCAGACAAATCAACGGCCCAGATTAAATCGGGATATTGCATCGTGAAGAGGCTAGTGTAGTATATCGGAGGAAGCCCTAAGGTAAATGTGACTGTGATCAGTGACTTAACATGGACCATTGATCAAGCATGCAGATCAATGGTGGAGATTACAGATATCACATCGCAGATTCATAAAGGGAGGACTTAATATAGGCAGAAGGCTTTCAGCGACCCAAGGAGTTATGAATAAAGCAGTTGAAGGATTTGAGTTAATGTGGTAAACAATAATTCAGGCAGGCTACAGGAGGTAAGTGTTATTGGAAGGGCCTCACCCGATTCCATACACTGGTCGACACGTAGCATGGCGCAAGAGAGAGAAAACCACTCATTTTGGGTGGGTTTTCCCCGTACAAGTGGGCTGCCCGAAATGGCCGTTAGCCATTGGATTAGTGATCATGGATCAGATGGTGAAGAAGGCATGAGCTGGTTGGATGATTGGTTTGGATGCGAACTATTGGATTGAAGGCAGATCGACGGTGTGGAATACAAAGGGATTATGACCCGTAGCCAATGTGACTTGCAATTGTGATCAAGCTGGATCTGAGAGGATTATAGGGTGAACTTTATATTGTTTGAAGTCTGGCTTTGGCGTTTCGGTCAGATTTTCCACTATTTCAGTGTATTCTCAGGGATTTTCACCCACACTCGGTCCTTCCGTTTGTAAACAGGTGGCATCAATGCCTTGAGTGTTATTATTATGATTGTTTAACGCTCAGCAGGGAGATGAAGGGACAACAATCGGGAGCCATAGAGTCTGAAATGGAGGCGAACAAACATTGTCGAAAGGCTTAAAAGCCATCCAATGGCAGAACAAAGAGGGGGAGAAATCAGTTGAAGACAGTCATAGAAAGACATTCAGTCAGTCATATTGAGGTAGATTGAATAGAGGAACAGGACAGAGGGAGAGTCCATGCATTCTTTTAGACTCGAGGTTTTTGAGCAGATCCCTCTTTGATGTTGGTTGAGACTCTGTTTTTGAGCTCACTCTTATAATAATCTATTCTTGAAGACTTAATATAGAGGTCGACATTGAAAGCTGGACCAGGAGACGTAGCCAGGAAGCCTGGTGAACTCTTTGACTATTTGTTGTGTTGATGTGTGTGTCTGTTATGTTTTCTGACTATTAATTGTCTATATTATTTGCAATGTTTTCGATCCGTTGCACTAAGTAATATCGAAATTTTTCTACAGATGAGTTGTAATACCTTTTCTTCTTGATTTAGTATCTATTTTCGATCAATATAGTATTTGTATTTTTCTTGCATTTTGCATAATTTTAGAAAATTTTCGAATTTTCATCCCCATCTACGAGCCAGATTGGTCTGCTTTTGCATCTCCATTGTTCTTCTATATCATTAAGTATTTTTATTCTTCCTATCTCTAGTTGTTTGATCCTTTCCCACTTCTCCTCAGTCGCATATCCATCCGCTTCCAGACTCTCGAATGAGTCCTATTCCTCCCCTATCATGTTTAACTCAACTTCATCCCTTATATTGTTGTCTTTTTTCCACTCTATCATTTCCTTCTTCATACAATTTATATTTTCCATAAAATACTAGGCTAAAGAGGACCCCTGATTAGTAGCGAATGGCCTCCAGGTTTCTTTTGCTAAGTTATTGTATGAGGTCTCTTTGAGCCATGCTGAGTTAAATTTGAAAGGTGATCCCACCTTCTGTATGGCCCCTTTAATCTCCAACAGAATAGGAAATTGATATGAATATCCTCTAGATCCTACCCAATGTCTAAAGAAAGGAATTTTATTGGCCATTTCCTCTTTTAAAGAAATTGGTCTAATCTCTTTGCTACCCTGGCTTCCCCCATTTCCCTATTCCTCCAAGTATGTCTTCATTTCAATAGATTTACATATATAAGCTTTCCTGATTGAATTTTATTCATGAAGAAATACGACAATGTGTTGGCTTGGGCTACTAGACCCCAAGTCTTAGCCAATCCCAAAGAAAAATTGAAGCCCTTGCCCCCATAACCAAATTGGGATTTTTCATAAAGGATTTGGAAAAAAGATTATTCTAGAATAGAACTCTATCCTGACATGGCCCATAGATGTTAATGAGTGTCAATTTTGAGCAGGTTTCCTGTGAATAGACCTCAACCCCTAGCACCACTTACGATCTTCATGATTTTAGTATCTCACACTACTGTCTTTGACTCCCAGAGCCAATCCCCCATATATTCCTTTAACATCAATTGTAAAAATAGACAAGCTTGACATCATTTTACTGAGGGATAATTTTACTTCCTCACCAACTCCAAGAGCTTCTTGGAGCATAATAACATCAACAAAATAATTAATAAATAAAGCTTTTAAAGCTAGCTTCTTGCGGGTTCTAGAAAAACAATGATAATTGAAGGACAACAAAATCATTTGGAAATCATGGTCAGGGCCTACACTGCTCTTAGTGCCCATTTTAAAGATAATTGTTTCCCATCAACAATGCTAATTTTTATCTTAGTTTGGCCTTTCATGGATTATACTTCTTGCCTCAAGTCTTCTGGGGCAGAGTGGGAGCCTATATGTCTCACAAACCTCTTATAGCTTCGAGAGGGATATCCTTCCTTTCCTAGGGGTGGAGGTTGTAGTGGGATTTTTCAACAGGGTCCACAAGGGAAGAAAAAAACACAGGGCCATCAGACATGGGGAAGTCTATTTTAAGAGTTGGGATAGATGTTATAATATTGTCTGAGGTAGAAGGCACAAATCCAATAAGTGAGTCAACCAATGGGTCAGTCTAGAAGGACCAGGCCTCAGGAATATATTGAACAAAGATTGAAGAGATTCATTTAATGAGGAGAGGGGGAGAGAAACATTACCCATCGGGTGAGGTGCAAGGTCGATTGTAACCATCTTCTCTTGATCCTCCTGAATGATCTCCTAGAGTTGATCCTGCTCTCACACAACCTAAGTCTCTAGCCACATCATTTGATCATCCTATGTTTCCATCAACACTTTATCACCCTCCTGATGATTTTCCAATTCCTCTTCCTGTACCAATTCCTCCTATTTAGCCTAATTCCAATCCTCTAACCATGGGTCCCCTCTATGTCTTCTTCTCATTCTGAATCCTAGAGGACTATCCCACACTAAATGTCCATATTTATGGCATTTGTGACATCGGTAAAGTAGCTTCTCATAATCCATGAGCCGAGTGTAAGAGTAATCTTGAAGTTGGAGATGAATTTTCTCTACAAGGTCCTCCCTTGGGTCCAGTACTACCAATATGTGAGCGAAAATCCTATTCCTTATTTCCAAGAAAGACATATCTACCTCCAGGATAAAACTTAGAGTGTTACCCATCGCTCTTAAAACATCCTTTCTCTAGAGATGTAGAGGGAGGGTCAGTAAATGAAAATATATTGGAACCTCTGTTACCTTTTATCTCTTTGCATTGAATAGAGGGTTCCACCACTTAAAAAGGATTGGCACTCTCCTAAAACATTAGTTTCATTTCATAACCCATTTTAATGTCTCACCTTTACAAAAATTGATCATAAAATAGCCCCTAGCCAATATGGTCACTTTGACCTGATGATCCAGTGCCTTGCTCCATGCCTTAGCTATCCATTCTGAAATGTAGTTTGTTGAGTATTTTTAACGTTTTTCTCTTCCTGCCAGTGTTAATTTTGAGGCTTCCATGAACTTGTTAATTTGGATGTCGACTATGAGGACCGAATTTGGGCATGCTGCCATCCTCTTTACTAATTTCCATTTCTTCCTCTTCACCCTAGTGTTTAAGTCCTTCCCTACTACTCATGACAACGACTTCCCCTCCCTCTCATCAATCCATTCTTTAGAGAGAGGCCCTGACCGCTCCTTTGCTACTCATTTCCAACTATTAATACCCCAGTAGCTATAAGTTGTGCCATCTCTCCTGGGTCTAAAATATGGAGTCGCTCCCCCACCTCTTGTTTTATGAAACCCTGAAACCCTTCATCTTCAAGTACCAGTGATCTGGATGAGGGACTTCCCACCCTTTTTTTCCCCCTAATGCTACTGAAACTTCTTCTATCCCTTCAGAATGTGCCCGAAAACCCTAGAGTGAGACCTCTCCTGTCACCTTGTTCAGATTGAAGTTTTCACAGAGATTAGTTGCCTCACTAGCCATCTGACTCAATAGAATATTTCATGGAATAGATCTATTCAGCCTTTTCCCCCTACTGGCTTCATTTTTCCCCAGATTTGTAACCAAACACAATTTTAAACCCTCATTTCATCAAATTCCACTACTAATGACGATGTCTTCCAACTCTCCTGAAAACAGACCAAATACAGGGAAATACGAAGGGTTTTTTTGTACTTATCGGATTCTCCATCGACTCTTCTATAGCGTGACCCACTGATTCTACCATTATCACCTGAATGTCTAGGAATGTAAGGTTAGACCTTGAAGCCTTGTTGTTGGGTGTGGAGCTTGATTATCTTATTTATTTAGAGGTATCTCCACATTGGACCCCAGTTCGTAATGTGGCGGCAATGCCGCTTGTAAAATGTATGCCACCAGGGGGTCCAGGGGGGCAGTGCCCTCGAAGCTAAAAATAGATGTAAAATTGCCTTGTAAAATGTTGTAATTTCATAGTCAATCTAGGTCATTCATTAAGCGAAGATCTCATGGTAGAATTTATGTTTAATTTAGGGTTTTTTGCCCTAGAAGGCAACCTCTTGCTATATATGAGGGAATTGTATTGCATCTATGTAGATCTTTATTCTAAGTGAGAAAGAGAGAGGAGGTTGTGTGAGAGCAAAGAGGGAATTACAGTAGATCTATTGTAGGTTGTATCTCTCCATTTTTCTAGATAATATAAAAGGAAGGACTGGTTGTTTCTCCATGGACGTAGCCCAAATTGGGTGAACCACGTATATCTGTGTCTCTCTTGCTTTTATGTGTTTTCTGTGTTTATATTTCTGCAATATCTTATGTGTTCCATTGCTCTGTTATATATAATTTCCTAACAACTGGTATAAGAGCCGAAGGTCTATTTGATTGATAAACTTGCTGGAGAGAAGGGTTGTTGGTTTGAGTGGGAGCAATGGCGGAAGATGGTATGTTTAGGGTCCAAAAATTTAATGGCCAGAACTACCAACTTGGAAGATGTAGATTGAGGATTATTTGTACCAGAAAGACCTCTACCTACCATTTAGCAGAAAGAAAAAGAAGCCGACCAGTACGACAGACATAGAATGGGATATTCTTGATAGAAAGGCACTTGGAACAATACGGTTGTGCCTAGTGGCGTGGGTAGCAGTTAATATTGCAAAGGAAACAACAAGAGAGGGTTTAATGTCGACATTGGCCAAATTATATGAAAAACCCTCGACCTCAAATAAGGTATTTCTTATGAAGCATTTATTTAATATGAAGATTTTAGAAGGTGGATCTCTTGCTGATCATTTAAATGAATTTAATACAGTTATCAGTCAATTAAGTTATCTAGGGGTAACTTTTGATGATGAAGTTAGGGCTTGTTATTTCTATGTTCATTGCCATAAAGTTGGAATGGTTTAGTTATGGAAATTAGTAATTCGGTCTCTAGATCTATTACCTTAAAGTTTGATGATGTTTTCGGTGCAATCCTTAGCGAGGAAATGCAACAGAAAAGCTCCGGTGAGACATCAGGTAATGCTTTCACTACAGAGACTAGGGGAAGAAAAGTGGAAAGGGGAAAGAGCCTAGGATATCGCAGTGAGTCAAGGAAAGGTAAATCCAAATCCAGATTGGGGATAGTGTGCTGGAAATGCAGGAAGAAAGGGAACCTGAAGAAATACTGCAAATCTCAGAAGGGAAAAGAAGGAGATGCACAATAAGAAAACAATCATGAAGTGAATGTGACAGGTGATCTATTGAAAGATTCTTTCATTCTTTCATTAGAAAATATTATTGATGCCTGGGTGGTAGATTCAAGGGCCTCATTCCATGCCACACCTGATAAGAAACACTTTCATGATTATGTTCAAGGAGATTTTGGACAGGTTCGATTGGGTGATGATAAAACCTATAAAATCATTGGGATGGGTACATTTTTCATAAAATAGCCAGAGCAGAAATCAATGACTATTGAAGGAGGTAAGGCATGTTCCAAATTTGAAGAAAAATATGATTTCAGCAAGGTAGTTGGGAGGTAAAGGCTATGTGACTACTTTTACAGATAAAACATGGAAGGTCACTAAAGGATACCTAGTAATAACAAAAGGAGAAAATGTTGGTACATTGTATTTATGCAATGGTATTTCTAATTCTATTAATGATTTAACCTCTAGAGGAGAAGATACAACATTGTGACATCATAGGCTTGGACACATGAGTGAGAAGGGGATGCAGATTCTTCATTCAAGAAATTTGTTGCTAGGTTTGAAGCATGTTGATTTAAAATTTTGTGAGAATTGTGTTTATGGAAAACATAAGAGAGTCAGATTCCTGAGAGTTGGGAAAGAAAAGAAGAGCGGAAAATTAGATCTTGTGCATATAGATGTATGGGGACCTACTTAGGTATCATCTCTTGGTGGCTTTCATTATTATGTTACTTTTATTGATGATGCAACTAGAAAAACATGGATTTATTGTATTCGAAATAAATCTAATGTGTTTGATACTTTGAAGAAATGGAAAGATTTTGTTGAAAATGAGACAAGAAAAAGGTTGAAGTGTCTCATATAAGACAATGGAGGTGAATATTTCAGCAAAGAGTTTGATAGCTATTGTTCGGATAATGGAATTCTTAGAGAAAAGACAATTTCAGGAACACCGCAAGAAAATGGTGTGTTAGAAAGGATGAACAGGACAATCATGGAGCGTAAAAGGTGCATGAGATTGCATGCATGATATCCTTTACAATTTTGGGTAGATGCTGTAGACATTGTTTTTATCTAATAAATAGAGGGCCTTCAAGTTCCTTAGATGGTGGTATTCTAGAGGAGGCAGGTATCGGTAAAAAGCTAAACTACTCATTTTTAAAGAAGTTTGGTTGTGAAACCTTTGTCCACATTAATAAAGAAAATAGAATAAATCTTGAGGAAAAATCAAAGAAATGTACCTTTATTGGATATGGTGTTCATGATTTTGGTTATCACTTCTATGATTATGAAAAACAAAAAATCATTAGAATCAGATATGTCATATTCAATGAAAATGTTTTGTATAAGGATCAGTTGTAGGAAAAGAAATAGGAAAATGAAAACAAAGAATACACAGTGCTTGATGAGATCACAGAAAAGGTGATGGTGCCTGCAAATCATAATGATCAACAACTATAACAACAACATCAACCACAACAACAACAAGCACCTCAAACACCTGAAGGTGGTGTTAGAAGATCTACCTAGATATGTAGACCCCCTGAACGATACTCTCCTTCATTATATTATGTATTGTTGACTAATTCTAGTGAACCAGAATGTTATGAAGAAGCAGTGTAGGTAGAAACCAGGAAGAAGTGGGAGCAAGCAATGAAAGAAGAGATGGACTCCATAGCACATAACCAGACTTGGGACTTAGTCAGGTTAGCTACAGGTAAAACAAAATTTCAGAATAAATGGCTTTATAGGTTGAAGGAATAAGATGGAGGTAGAAAAAGGTATAAATCTAGGCTTGTGGTGAAGGGGTTTGCATAGAAAAAGGTATAGACTTTGATGAGATATTTTCTCCTATTATTAAGATGACTTCAATCAGAACTAATTTAAGTCTAGTAGCAGCTGAAGATTTGCATCTTGAGTAGTTATATGTAAAGAAAACCTTTCTCCATGGGGATTTGGAGGAAGAGATATATATGTAGCAGACACAAGGATATGAGGTAAAAGGGAAGGAGAAACTAGTGTGTAAGTTGAAGAAGAGCTTGTATGGCTTAAAATAGGCTCCAAGGCAGTGGTATCAAAAATTTGATAGGCTTATGTCTGGACAAGGTTATGCTAGTTGTCACTGTTGGGTCCCTATAATACTAGTGATTACCCCATTACTATTGTAGTTATACCCCTTATTTATATTGATGTACCCATGTAGTGCCCATATTGTTACTATTGTGCCACATAGAAGCCCACTATTGTTATTGTTGTGCCCTACAATATTATTGTTATGTAGGCTTTGATTGTATTGGGACCACTTAGACTCCTATATATAGAAAGGAGGTATTTTCATTTGTATCATCCAAGAATTGTTCATTTATGTAATGTAAAGGAGGTTGCCCCCTCGAAGAGGCTGAATTCTAAGGCGTGGATCTCTCTTTTCTATCTTTTTGTGAGCTGGTTTCATAACATTTGGTATCAGAGCTTTGGATTCTAGGTTTCGCTGCTCCAAACAGGTCATCGTGGTATTTTCGCTATAACTTTTTTCTGTGATGTTTCAGAAGTCGCAAAAAAAAACCCATTTGAGAAGAATTGGCGCGGAACCTTGGGTCCAAATTTCAGATCTTTTCGCGCAATAGTTTCGGAGATATGATCTGCGGACGTTGGTCTTTTTGCAGACTCCTGAATTACACTCAAAACAGGTGACCTGGGGAAAATCGTCATAACTTTCTTTCTGAGCATCGGATTGAAATTTCGTAAGACGTTACAGAAAGAGGACGAACTGTAGTTTTCGTTTATATATTTTTTAGAGTCAAGGGTTGAAACAGTGACACGTGGCACTTCATACAAGTTCGCTCTACTGAAACAGTCTATAATCAGGTCACTGCGGGAGATTGTGCATAACGCTTTCTTGGAGAATCCAATTTGGTTCAGACTAGTGGCATTGGAAAGAGGACATAGAAAACTACTACAGATCACAATTTCAGAATTGGATGATTCGAAATTACAGAGGTACATTAGATTCAATATCAGGCTTCTACAAAGTAAAAAAAAGGTGTGTAGTTTTTATTTTTTATTTTTGCATAAGCTTGGTTTGAAGGAATTCATAGGGCCTAGTAAAGCATTATTATCGGTAACTGATGCCCCGAGGAAAGAAAATGCAAACGCCTAGTAAGGAACCTGAAAGCTCTAGCATGACTCATGAAGAAGAGGAAGAAATGCTACATGATATATTCAAAATTACAAGAACAAGTGCAACAAATGTCACGCTCACAAAAGCTAACAGATGCTAAGATAAAGGGCATGGAAGCTAAGATGGATGATTTGAAGACTGATTTGAAGACAGATTTGAAGAAAGACATGGCAAGTTTGAAGACAGATTTGAAGAAGACAGACATGGCAGATTTGAAGACAGATTTGACAAATTTTCTACAAGAGATACTTACTATATGGTGAAAAGGTTGTAAAGGAAACTCATGATGTGAACAAAAGTAATGTTAATCATGATTCCATAGATTCTAATGTTGGATCGAAGACCCACCATATTCCAAAAATCGATATGAGGAAGTTTGATGGGAAGGATCCCGCCACATGGATATTACAGATGGAGCAGTTCTTTGATCTCAATAATGTGCAAAACACACAAAAGGTACGTATGGCAACTTTATATTTGGAACCAAATCAATTTGTATGGTATCAATGGCTTTGCTCTCGTAAACAATTTATCACTTGGGCAATTTTTACGGAAGAATTGATAGCACATTATGAGGATACAAAAAACAACACTTTTTTTAGCCAATTGATAAGTCTCAAAAAAAAGGGTTCAATAATGGAGCACATTGAAGAGTTCCAAAAATTGAACATAAGGGTAAAAGATATTCCAGAGTAGCATAGGATTGATGTGTTCATAGGGTCTTTAAAGGATAATATCCAACATGATGTTCGCCTTTGGGAACCTGATTCATTAGAGAAGGCATTCAGGTTAGCAAGAAAAATGGAAAGCAAAATTATGGCAACTAGGAAGCATACCATTCACAACTATAAAGATGGAGGCGTTGTTGCCCATAGTCTTCCACAACCTACAAGGTTGACACCACAACAATTGGAAGAAAAAAGAGCAAAAGGGCTTTGTTACAATTGTGATAGCAAATACACAAAGGGTCATAAGTGTGGTGAGAAGAAATTATTCTACATAGATTGTGAAGAGGAAGAAGAAAAGGAGCAAGAAAGGTCAAAAGAAGAGATATACTCCAGGAACAAAGCCTAGATGAAGAACAAATAAATCCAACCATATCTTGTAATGCATTGGCGGAATTACCACTCCTCAAACCATCAAGATAGAAGGACAAATCATAACAGTCACTCTCATCATTATGTTTATCTCAAAAGGAAAAATGATGGAAACTATATTAAATTGTTATTATATGTAGATTACATGCTTTTTGCGGGTTCTAATATGCAGGAAATAAATGTGGCAAAAAGAAATTGGTAGACTAATTTTCAATGAAGGATTTTGGTGTTGCAAAACAAATCCTTGGTATGAGAATAACTAGAGATGGGAAGAATCGAAATTAACATTGTCTCAGACTGAGTACATAGAAAAGGTGTTGAGAATATCTAATATGTAGAATGAAAAACCTGTTAGTATACTTTCACTATCCATTTCAAACTAAGTAAGGAGGTGTGTCCCAAGACTCAAGAAGAAATGGCTGATATGTCTAAAGTTCTATATGAATCAACAGTTGGAAGATTAATGTATGCAATGCTCTGCACAAGGCCTGATATTTCACATGCAGTGGGAGTTGTAAACAGGTACATGAAGATTAACGTATGCAATGCTCTGCACAAGGCCTGATACTTCACATGCAGTGGGAGTTGTAAGCAGGTACACGAACAATCCAGGAAAAGAACATTAGATGGCAGTGAAGTGGATTCTCAGGTATTTGAGAGGTACCACAAATCAAGCATTATGCTTTGGTGGTTCAAACATATCTCTATAGGGATATGTTGTTGCAGATATGTTAGGTGATAGAGATAATAGGAGGAGCACAATAGGGTATGTGTTTACTGTAGGTGGAAGAACTTCCAGTTGGGGTTCAAAAATGCAAAGTGTTGTTTCACTCTCAACAATGGAAGAAAAGTATGTTGCTGCTATAGAGGCTTTTAAAAAATTATTTGGTTAAGGTTTCTGGATGAATATGGTAAGAAGCAGGAGTTGGGTAGGTTATACAGTGACAGTGATAGTGCCACACATCTTGCAAAGAAATCTTCATTTCATTCCAAGACTAAACATACACAACTCAAGTACCATTTCATACGGTCAGTGTTGGAAGATGGATAGTTGAAGCTGGAAAAGGTACACACTAGCTAGAATCCCGCATATATGTTAACGAGAGTTGTAACCAAGGAGAAAATGAGATTCTGCTCAGTTTCAATTGGTCTTCAAGTGTGATGAAGAAGATGAGAAACAACCAGGTCCAAAGTGGAGTCATTGTCAAACAAATGAAGCAGCGATGGAGTTGCTATAATCAGTCTCCAAGTTGGAGATTGTTGGGTGTGGAGCTTGATTATCTTCTTTATTTAGAGGTATCACCACATTGGACCCCAATTCGTAATGTGTCGGAAATGCTACTCATAAAATGTATGCCACCAGGAGGATCGAGGGGGTGGGAGGGCAGGTCCCCCGAAGCTAAAAATAGATGTAAAATTTCCTTCTAAAATGTTGTAATTTGATAGTCAATCTAGGTCATTCATTAGGCGAAGATCTGATGGTAGAAGTTATGTTTAATTTAGAGTTTTTTCCCTAGAAGGCAATAGCTTGATATATATCAGGGAATTTTGTTGCGTCTATGTAGATCTTTATTCTGAGTGAGAAAGAGAGAGGAGATTGTGTGAGAGTGAAGAGGGAATTACAATGGATCTGCTGTAGGTTGTATCTCTTAATTTTGCTGGATAATATAAAAGGAAGGACTGGCTATTTCTATGTGAATGTAGCACAAATTGGGTGAACCATGTATATCCATGTCTCTCTTGTTTTATGTGTTTTCTGCGTTTATATTTCTGCAATATTTTATGTGTTCGATCGCTCTGTAATATATGATCTCCTAACACCTTCCTTTGAAGAATAGGAAAATTCGGCATCCAGAAACCCTAATCTGCCTTCCGGGCTCCAGTCTATCATTGTGCCTCTCATTCTTCCAGCTGGAGATCTACCTGGACAAATAACCTTTGTTAGGTTTTTTTGAGTAGGCCCTAAACTCCAAACCGAAAGAATATCCTCTGGTTCGGGCTCTAGGTCAACACAATCTTGAGAGTTGACCATTCTTGTTGTCTCTACCTAAAAGGTGAAAACACAACCGTAAAAACTCCTAATGTTAATATCTTGAGTCGGGCGCATGCAGGGAAGGGAGAGAACTAGTAAAACAAACAAAAACTATTGTAAGCCCTTCCTTCGAAATCGCCCATCCTCTTTACTCTGTTTCCAATCGAATCTTTTCCCTAGGTGGATTATTTTATTGCTAAGTATGCCCATGTGATGGTTGGTCCCTGCCACTAGCCACCAGACGTACAATCTTCACTGCTATCCATTTTCCTTCTCGCTATAGCCAACCAGCCCTAATCACCATCGCTCTTCCTCACGTTCCACGTCCTTTATCTTATTCATTTCATTTGTAGACTTCCTACGAAACTAAGATATATGGTTTTTCCATAATATCTCGAGATGGTGAAATACCCTTTTATTTTGTAAAAAAATCATATAGAGAGGGCAAACCAATGCATGGTTAATGTGCCTATTTTGTTGCAAAAATTTAAATCAAATCACAAAATATGCGTAGATTTTCTTGAGTGAGATATTTTGCATGATCTAGGCCAAGTGGAATGTTGAATTCATTTGTATGCAATCTCAAAATATTTTATTATTGGAAACAAAGAGGGTTTTTATTAGTTTATTTCATTTTTTTGTGTACAAAAGCAATTCAAATAAATGTTGCAACTTTTCTTTTGAATTATAAACATAAGAATTATTTTGTGAGCTTATCATTCAAAAAAATTTGTCTTGAATCTTTGATTTCAAATTCCATTTTGGAAATACATACAACCTTTGTGATTTTCCATTATTGGTAGATCTCGGTGTGCAAGTTAAGGCATGGAGGGCCCCGACAACCTCAATCTATGTACTTATCTCCATTTTTTATGCATTATTGTATATGATAATACATATTTTCACATTTCTTACGTTTATACTCATGGAGGAAAATATTTTCTTTCATGATATTTTATCCATGTTATTCATACTTTTTCATAAATTTGTTGTTTATAATTATTTCTAATTTTCTTTCCATATTTGTTTGATTAATTACTATTCATGAAAAAATTGGGTCACTTTATTATAGTTTATTCAATGCACTTGAAGACAAACTTATTCTTAAACTAGGTAAATGACTCAGAGTGTCCATCCATTATCCCTCTTTTTTGGAAGAGGCCCTAGTGCATGCATTTTTTATCAAACTAGTGTTCATCATGAATTGTAGTTCCTTCTTTCATTCGAAGATTTGTAATGTACTCTTTTTGTTGTTGAGATCAATAAAGAAGCCTAGACATTAGAGCAGGGCCTGGAGATGTAGTCCACACTGGAAAAACTCCATTATCACTTGGTTGTTCTCTTCCTCATTTTCATCATGTTGGATTTTATATGATTATGATCCATATTTAAGTTCATTTAAAACTTACGTATTCACTTTTAAATCAATTACAATATAAGTGACCGTTTGAAGACCCAAATGTATGAAAACTTCCAAAGTGTCATAGGACAATCAATTTTTAGATCACTAGTGTTAGAGAAGGTTCTGACTTGATTCCAAGTGTAGTACCCTCCTCCCATATCTACCCAAGTAACTAGAAAATTGGGGTCAACATGTGACGAGAGGCTATTATGATATGATTCAACCTCTTAGGTGACCTTAAGGAAGTGGAATTGATGGAAACACATCAAACATACATTCCATATCACCAACATTACTCCTAGGAGCCATCCTAACCACTCAGGTATCCTACCCCTAGGTCCCACTACATTTTTAAGCTAATAAACCTCTGTACGCTCCCATTCTATGGGAATGCCAACATCTAGAGAGCTCTAGATGCTCCCACAAGCTTGCATGCATACATCCAGGGACTATTTCTAGAAGACCTGTGCCAGAGTTTGCGGGAATTAAGGCACTTTTCAAACCCAAAATTCTGACCACTTCCCAGAACTTGTTGTAACTTGCGAAATCCATTAAACAAATGATGACAAAACTAATAAACCAAAAAATATCTTCAGGACTAGGCCTGACCATCCCCAACTGGGACTGGCATTCTATCAAACAATTGCCATAAATGAAATCTACAACTATAGGATACACGAAAAAGCATGAATGACTGAAAAATATTATGAGACATGACAATAAGGATCACCACTTTCTCCTCTGAACTGTTATGACATTAATTAGGTCTTGAATCCATAATTTTAACATTTACAGGTAAATACATGAAATAACCATGAGATGAACTAGTCACTTAACCATGCTTATAACCAACATAAAACCATGAAAATAATAGTGAGATAACGATCATTAAATCTACATATAAACAAGTAAAAAAATGGAGATAACTTAGCTTTTATTAGACATAGGCAAATATGTCTAGGTTCGGGACTTCAATGTACCACCTGACCATACACATGGCTGAACCAAATATTTCTTTCAGCCAGTCACCCGTGCCATATTCAAACCATGTATGTGGGATCTCATGGATAAATAAATATAAAAAAACTAAGGGAATCCAAAGGCTACACCACCTCCTCCATCACCAAATCATGATCACACCAAAACTAGTGCTTTGATCACAAAATGGAACCGACCTTGGAATTCCATCCAGAATCAATCACTATCCTTGAGGAATTTTCCATCTCCATGTCTCTGAGGCTTTACCATAATCCAATCTTGGATCAATAGGCCCTAATATGAGACACATCCCTCACACTTTACCATGTATCTCAAAAAAATTGATAAAGGGATTCCTAGGCCTTTGGGAATGAACCTTGAGACCACCTCCACCCTAGATTTCGAAATCAATCCAGCAATTCCAAAGCTCAAAAACGATGTTAACATCCCAACACACCACGACATCCAGAAAAAGGCAAGGCTAGGATGAAAACCATTGTCCTAACCTGAAAAAACCATGCCACCAACTACAAGAGAACCATACACCAACATGTAAATCCATGCATGTCAAAGAAAGCTCATAGATTACACATGCAATATGTTACCTGCAAGTATTCTTGCTGAAGCTACTTGATCCTGGTTGTCCTTGATTGATCCTTTCTTTCCTTCCTATCCTTTTCTTTCTTTTCCTTCCTTACTCGAAAGTTAGAGTGCTTGAAGAAAAAATCTAAGTGTCCAAGAGTGAGTGAGAGAGAGAGATTATAATGAGAAAACTCCAAAACTAAATTAACCAAAGGTTAAGCTAACCAAGCTTACACTGACCAAACCTACATTGAACAATCTTTACTGGCCAAGCTTGCCCATTGATCTTTAGAAGCCTTTTTATCAATGAGGCCTCTATTTTCTTCAATTTCCATTATTTTCCTTCATTTTTCTCCTCACATGCAACCTGTGACCTTTCACCTCCCTTTACTCCTAATTTACCCCTTTTCATAAATGAATGTGCCAAAATTCCACTTTGCCTTTCCAAAGCCTTTGCCTTTTCCTTTTCCAATTTCCTTTAGCCATAAGCACACCGAGTGATGCCCAATAGGATATCTTTTCCCAACATTCAACTTGGAATAATTGTCCGTTAACCATGGTCTTATTTTTCCTTTATTGACTTTTATTACATGAAATTTTCACTAGGGCTGTTACAAAACCCACCTCCTTGGGGAACACTATCATCGGTGTTAAACCACACCAAGACCTCAACAAAATGACTAAAAATAAAACATATTTCCCATGTAGCTTTATAACCTAGATCGTTGCAATATTTATAATGAAATACCTGGTAAAAATCAAAACATCATGACAACATGACCAGATAAAAACCATTATGCTTACTGGAGCTTTATAACATAGCTCGTTACTATCTTGATAATAACCACATATACACATATGCACATTTGCTAAAACAACAAATAAAATGATGCAATGCTTGTATCAATCAACAAGGGAATTCAGAGGCTCACACCTCCACCCTCAAAGCAATACCAGGATTCACCCCCTTCCTAGGAAGTCCAAAATCCACTACCACAGTCAAACTGCATCTAATGTCCAATGCTACAATATTGTGCCACTTATCCACTCAGTGAACAGTTAACAGCTCATTCTTCTAGGGAACACTCCCAATGTGCATCTGATTCCATCTGGCAATTCTAATGACAAAAAAAAAATTATCCCGGACCTTCCCTTCTTTATTACACAGTCCCTCAGGAAATATGGTCACCCCCTTCCGTGCATTCACTCACCTTCCAAGTTCCCCGCATCCATTGTCCCAGGTAATCTATCCCTTGGAAATGCTTCCTTACATCATAAGGTCAACAGCCAAGGCATATACCTCCCTCAAAACCATCATACCAGTCATAGCATGCTCATGACAATCAATGGACACTATTGGGTACTAGTGTCTCACAATGGTCATGCTCCTGAAATACTTTACCAACATACTGCTACATATTCTAATTCCTTTTCTTGTTGCTAATTATTGTAGCTATTTTCAAGCACCCAACCAGGAATTTCCATGCTCCTTGTATGAAGCATATAACTTCCATTAGATTCAAAATAAATTGAAATAACTTCAAATCATACCTCATTAGCGGCCTGTCAACAAGGTAGACTTGCAATCCTATTTACTTCCTGCCACAACAAGTCAAACTAGCATCTTTCACCAAATCATCTTGTATAAATATATCACATTAGGTTAGCTCAAAATATAACCATCATAGATGAAAATCATAAATCACATGTAACCATTATAAACCAGAATCATAGATTACATGTAATCATCATAGATCAGAATCATAATTCACATTCATAATAAAACTGAAGTAAAATATTGATACTTATCCTTTAATCAATCCTTAACTTCTGCCTTTGTCTTTATTATGTACGCACATTGAATCAATTGCCACACCTGAAAAACATACAATTCCTTCTCCTCAACCATGTGCACATACACATGGTACAAATTACACACATATAACCACACATGACATACAATGCCATGAAACACATGCACCTATAATTGACTTAGAATGCGTACACCTACACCCAATGTACAACACAACACAATACATACTCCTACATCTGGTGTAAACCTCAACACAATACATACACCTACACCCAATGTACAACACAATACATATACGTACACATAATACAACACAAGGAATACACATGTCACGATTCCACGACTACACCATGTGCATACATAATACCACATGTACACAACACAACATGTATGACATGCACATAATAGTGCATGTGCAACATGTGCGCATTACCACTTATACACAACACCACCTGCATAAAGTGTACACATCATCACATTTACATGACACCACTTGTACAATGTGTACACAATGCCACATGTACACTGTACCACCTATACAAAGTGTATAAAACACTAGAGGTACACAACGCCACAAGAACGACATGTTCATGACATCAGGTACACAGTACCATATGCATGACATGTACACAACACCACCTACACACAACACCATCTGTACAACATGTACACAACACCATTTGCTCACAGCACCACTTGTATAATTATGAACACAACATCATATGTACATAGCACCACATGTACAACATGCACACACCACCACAGGTACATAACACTTCATATCCAACATGTACATAACATCATCTATACGTAACATTGTATGCAATATTCACACAATACTATTTGTACCACCATGTACATAACATTGCATAAACAACATGTATACACACTATATATACACAACGACACATGCACACAACATCACAGATGCAACATGTAAAACATATATAATATATGCACAACAGTAGTACCACACATCCAAAACCACACTATTTTTACCAAGAAAATTTGCTTCCATTATTTATCTGCCATCCATGCTTATCCTAGCATGCCACACATCATGCTATTTTCATTTCCCTGGTGTATATCTCAGTATTAGCCTGTCCATAACATAAATATAGACATAATATAATCACATAATATCAATTCATATCCACATGATACTAACCTCATATATCTGTTAGGCTACTCTTCCCACTTGATTCCTCATGAACCAAGAATCTCTTCATTCCATTTACCTACATAAGAAATCATTCCTCGACAAGTATTATGATTTGGATGACCTTGTCAAATAGTGACATAGATATATAGATACACACTGTATATAACATTAGCAAAACATAGTCATGATCTCATCAGAAAACAACATACATACATACATACATGTGTACATACATGTATACATATATATACATTGACATAATCATGATCATAACATAATTACTAGATATCACAGGATCAAGGTTAAGAGAACTTCCTTTATCCATGCAACACATGTAAAACATCGACAAAAACAATTCCCAATGTGGCTAAGGAATATGAAACCTCAAATATATTTACTTTACCTTTCTTGATTACTTTTCTCATGATTGTCCCACCATTGTCCATTTACACCAATGGACCCAACCAATCCAACTAGTTGTTATACGCTTTCTGTCAGCTACCCTTATACATGCATTGAGCTTCATCCAGTGCTTACATCACCTATTGGGTTTCATTCAGATCTCCCTGGGATCCATTAGCGTTCCTCTTTCCTAGCCAATTCCCCATACCCCAAACATAAAAGGTAAGACAAGAAACAAACAAGAATAAAACCATGGAAAACCAACAACAATACAACACCACAACCAAAGTGGCATGGAAATGCACAAGACGCAAAAAAAAACTACAATAAATCACAACAAATCAGCAAAATACCTAAACGAAAAGACTAACAACATACACCATGAATCAATCCCCATGGTTCCTATTGCTTCCAAGGGAAAGGTCAACTGTCCATTGGCAATTTCTTTTCCATGCAATCCCTTGCATCATACTACCATCAATACATAATTATGAGTGCTTAAAGTAACATAACAATACACTGGTTACCTTACTTTGTTGTGCCAAGCACGTTTCTTTCAATTGAACACATCCATGCCATCTCTCAAGGTACTCCAATTCCTTTTTCATATCCACTTTTAATTGGATACTAGCTAATATACCTATCAAATATAAGTTCATGAATCTAGCAGATATCCACATAATGTTAGACAAAATCAATTTTAAGAAGACTTCTTGTATGAAAAGTATTCATTCATTTGTAATTAAGGTTTCCAAGCATAGCCAAAGGAATTCTTGCCAAATTCTATTCTTTTACCCTTTTACCTTGCTGTAATTGAGTGTTACCATGTACTGTCACATCACACAACTGTTAGTTATATAAACACTTCAACTATTACCTTGTCATGCTAATACCAAACATGTTTCGTGCACTGTTTACACATGTCAAAGACATGTTCCAAATATCAAGACAATCATATCTATCAAATTGAAATCAACCTTTAACAAGACTAGAAATCATGTCATAATTCATAGTCAACTCATAGTCATTAGAAATGATACTACAACTATCACCTATTACACTCAAGTACATTTCATCTATTTCAACACATATGTGTTATTACAATCATCTTAAAACAAGATCACTCATTTAGTCAATCTTACAAAGACATACTCATATCATGCAAGTATTCAAACATTCAAACAAACTATAAATGCACCATGTTAGATAAATCAACTAAACTGCATAATAGACACCAACACTCAAACACCGAATAGATGACATAATCAAACATTCAAGCGCAAAGCAGACGACGTAAGCAAGCTTATACCTTAATGTTTCTCAGGGGATTCTATCTTGTCTGCATAATTAAGCTAGGTTAGCATGATATAACTTCACAACATAAAACTCAACCACAAATAAGATCATGATATCCATAACAATAACCAAATAACATGTTAAAATCATAAACTCATAAACATTTGCCATTTATGCATTGCAATCACATATGTATGAACAATCTAGATTAGTACAACACAATGCCACAAATAAGTTGACTCATACCTGAATCATGTCATAACCATTGTTTTAGCTTACTCTGTTGTTTTAATTTTTAATATTATTCATAATCCAAAAAATGAAATATTATGTTTAAGTTTTGAAAAATCACAAGAAGGTTTGAAATTTTTAAATATTATTTCAAATTTCACTATCAGAGGCATTTAAGATATTATGAAAGTGAGCCCGATTCATTTGCTAAAGCCTGAGTGTTTATGTGAAGAATGATTGAATATCGACAAAGGAGGCGGATAAAGTGCCCTGTCGTCGAACAAAAAGCACAGGTTATAATTCATGGCTCAACCCCCGCAGTTGACCCCAATGTGAACATGGTTGACGGAGATCGTCGGCCCGTGATTGCTATGGGGGTTTAGTTTTGATCAGCATCCCATACACCCCATACCCCCGTGGTGAGCCAGCCACCAAGATTTCCCTCCACCTCACCTCCTCCATGCCATCCAACGCCCCCATTCATTTCTGTCCAGCTCACCCTCTGTACCCCGTCACTTCATCTTTGCCACTTCATTAATTCATTACATAATTACCTTTTTCCCTCCATTTTACTCACTAGTTATAAAAGAAAAATGAAACCCCATTGTATTAGTTATTTGTTTTTGGTAGAAGCAGCGCTAGCATATCAACTTTCGCTTCTATTTCAGCATTCTGAGTTAGCGACTGTCGTTTTCAATCGTCATGGCCAAACAAGTATGTTCATCCTCTATTATCCATACCCCACTAATAGATGTCGAGCATGATATTTTTGACACTTTTCATACAATTAAACATATTTCTAGCCAGTTATTTTAGTAGATTTTGTCCCAAAAACCCACTTGTTTCAAGAATTCATTCAATGGTTAGCTTCTTCAATGTATCCTAAGCAATGTTTTGTCATCAATCAGTTAGGAGAAAGTGTCTTCCAAGTAACTTCCTGATTAATTCACCAAGCTTTCAATTACCCTGTCTTTGGAACTTATGTCACCTTTATTGAAGAATCTTTAATGTCATATTATGACAACCTATCATCCCAGGAGTCTTCTTATGCTTTATCCTTCTTGGCTCCTAAAGCTGGACAGTTCTCCCTGGATGACAAATTGTTTTCTTTAGACATATTTGCATCAGAGATAAGACCAATTTTGCAAATCATTTCTAAGATTTTGGGGAAGGAGGACTCAAGACAAGTTGATGAAGCGATGTTGGGATTTTTCTCTTTGATGATGAAACCAAAAGTAGTACTAGATATTCTGACATTTTGGGTAGACACTATTAATACCCAATTCATGACTCTATCACTTACTAGTTCCTTCAAGTTTCCTTCAGTTATTACTTATTTATTTTTGTACCAGAATGCTGAACATTTTACAAGTTTGGAACTAAATATTGTTGACATTAACAAAAAGAAGCAGTTAGTGGTATTCTGGACAAACCTGATAAGGGGTGATCCAGGAGATGGTGGCCTGTTTGAATTCACTTATTTATTCCTTCCAGTGGCCTACAAGATATTGAATGGAACCTTGCCCCAACATTTCTTCCCAAAGCTCAAGAATTCCTTCAATTGAGCAAGGATGTAATGTGTGGAGACTGGTTCAAATTTGAAGGACATGCAGAGATCAAACCTTATGGAGCCTCAATCAAACCATATAGGTTACCAAAATTTGTGCCAATGAGGCTCTTTTCTCTTGAGTTTATTAGACAGAGCTTGAATGTGGATCAGGTTCATTTTGTTCCCATGAAGAAGGGCTATTTCTTTGAATTGCCTAGAGAAGTAGGACCCTTCATTGTGAACAGTAGACATGCTGCTCAAGAGGTTGAGAAGTTATTGAATGACATGTGTCCCTTACAGGTGGTTGAGTGGGCTTATGACTCTCATCAAATTATTTCAAAAAGAAGGTTAGAGAATGGATATTCAACCTTTGTGTGTGAAAGTAGACCGGAAATGGAGAAAATGGCTAATGGGGTTCTACAAAGCACCAAAGGGGTAGAGATTGAAACCCTTAGTATTTCATAAAAAGGTTCCAAGAGGGCTAGAGAAGATGTTATTGATCTTGATGAAGAAGAATTAGAAGGAGCAAAAAGGACTAAACTTTTGGATGCAATGTCTTCATCACAACCTGGTTTAGTAATCCAATTGGGAGAAGCAGAGGGTGCACTAGCTTCTCCATCCTCCAAAGAACCTATTCATGATCAAGTTCCTCTGATTCAAAGCATGTTTGCTCAGATAGCTAACAGAAACCAGAAAGTAAATTCAAATATGGAGGCTCAGGCTAAGTCTCA
This sequence comes from Pinus tabuliformis, assembly GCA_031772625.1. Taxonomy (NCBI): domain Eukaryota; kingdom Viridiplantae; phylum Streptophyta; class Pinopsida; order Pinales; family Pinaceae; genus Pinus; species Pinus tabuliformis. The sequence continues at coordinate 261,244,517 of CM062816.1, read as the reverse complement.
AGTTGTTCCTGAGAAAACTCGGTTATTGTCCGTTATGGCCTTAGAGAAAATTCAACTTAAAACTGCATTCTCTCATCCTACTGAGATGTTAGTTGGATCTGCCGATATTTTCAAAACTGTTAATTTGTTTCTTCATACTCATAAGCTTCCTATGCTTGAAAAAATCAATTTGCACATGCAGACTGGGCAATTGATTGTTAATGATTTACATAAGATAAATGTAGCTACTATTAAAGCATAGAAAATGTTACATAAAGTAATTCAGAAATTAAAGTTGGAAAAAGCCACTCGAGGGCTTTGAATGACCAGGTGAATATATTGAAGAAGATTATTATTAAAATAGGAGTCAACCCCGATGATTAACCTGTGTTAACACCCAGGTTGTTCCCTATGACTCCCAAGGGAATACAGCCGGGGTAACCACTAACCAATCTTTGGATTACAGCTTCTAGCCAAACTGTAATCAGAGAGGGCTCTCTCTTTATAATTTGTCTCTGTTCTGATAGTATTTTAGGCTAGCTATGTTGTTCAAACCTTTGTTTTGTTTTTGGTTGGGAATGTTTCAGTCAAGATATATATGCTCTCATTAGAATGTTATATGTCATTGGGCAATGGAGTCAGTGGTCCTTTAACTGTTTTGAGGTGCTGTGTGATGCTGTAGTGATGCTGCAGAGCAAGGTTAGTGTCTGAGAAACAAATGTTCATAAAGTGATTGGGTGGGTTGTGTCCAGTTTATGCAAGGCACTCAAGAATCTTACAGTAAACTGCTAGAGAAAGACAGTGAGAATATTGACCTAGGAGCACTTGAGAATTTCTAGGTAATATTCATACATATAGAATTAACAGCTACATGAGCAATTAAGAATTCATGTTTGTGGTTAATTCTGAAGACAAACATTCACAGCAGTAAAAATTGAGTACAAGGTGTAGTAAACAAATCCTGCACTATTCTTTTTCTTTACTGCTAGTTTAGTGTAACATGAATATGATTTGATAAACATAAGAAAGACAAGAACAGAGATTAAGGAAAAAACTTGTTATTTCATCAGACAGCACATGAATTATGCATCAACACATGAATCCTCAGCAAAACACCATGGTTCCAGGAAATCACTAGGTTGATCTAGCTCTTTGTATTAAACAATTCTGAAATACAGTCTACATGCCTCAGAGTGAACAATTACCAACCCCTTATGCGTTACTAAGGGGAGTATATATACAAAGTTTACATAAGAAAATATCTGAATGGAGAGTAAATGCTTCATTAATAGCATGCCAACCGCTGGAGTGTAGCAGCTGAGAAAGTTAATGCTGTAATAACTTTTGTTCCCTTAGCTGTCAAAAATGGTCAGAGCCTGTTGACTTGGTGGCAGTTGGAGTCGGCTGAGGGTACGCTGTCAAAATTTGCGCATTTCTTTACCTTTTGGCTAGCCATCGTTGTCTATGTGCTGAGTCACATTTCAGCTGCTTTTAATGCTGACTTTATCATGTTGTTTGTCTTGTAGTGACCTGGAGCTGGCAGTGACCGAACAGCTGAGGCTACCGTGGCAGAATTTGAAGCATTGCTTGCCACCAATCCTCTTTTGGCATTTGATGCCTCCTAATCTTTATCAAGGTCTCATCGGCCTCTGTATATCTGTAGAAATTAGGAGGAGTCTCAAAAAGATGATTCACTTCATTCTCAATAAAGAACAGGCCTTCCAATTTGTCATACAAGCTCTGTCCTGAGGGAGGTCCTGTTTGTTCAGATGTACTGCCAGATGCAGTAATCTGATTCTCAATGTATGTTGCCATTCTGTTGGCAAATTGATCCCGGGAGACTAGTTTTCCTGCACTAGTTAGGAGGCTGGGCAGGCCTTTTGCTTGCAGCACTGCCAACTTGACTTTGAATTCCTCCACATCTGCTGTGATCTCATAGCACTTCCTCTCCACAGTTTGTACATAGTTTCTGAGAGTTAGCACCTTCTTGGCAGTGAGGACAGCCTCTGTTCTGTTGGGAATGCCTATGGCTGCCAGTTCCTCCTTTTCCTGCCTGTTCAGGAAGTCTATCATTTTGTTGGCCTGCTCTGGTCTGTTTTGCAGCAGTGTTTTGGCCTTATTGATTTCTGTTTGTGCTTGGCCCAACAAGTCCATCTGTTCATGCATTGTTTTTATTGATCTCCATTGTTGAGTGATGGATTGGCCTATTTTGGCCCATAGAATCCTTTTTATGTCGGCCATGGCTGTTTCTAGATTCAGCTCTTTTTCTAAGGCCTTTATCTTGTCCTTGAGGGCCTTTATCTCTCTGCCCTGTTCAGCCACAGTTACCTTCGACTTGTCATATTTGGCATCCATTTCTGCCATTTTTTCCTTGGCCTTATTTATTTCATTGGCTTGGAGCTCCATTTCTTTGATGGCCTTGGTCAATTCCTCTACACTTTTGCTAGCTTCTGGAGCTGTTGTTGTTCCTGCTGCTTTGTGTTGTGGAAGTAGTTGGAGGAGCTTGGGAAGTGGATTCTCCCTGTTTATCTTGTAGTGCTCCTTCCAGCTCTTTCTCCAATTCCCTGATCCTCTGGTCTTGCTGCATTAGGAGGTCTAGTTGGTCATCAGCCTGTTTTTGCTTTTGAAGTTTTGCTGTTTGAGGGTGCTCTGTGGGCTGCAGCTTCAACCTTTTCTTTAATGCATTGAGGTCATCATCTTTCTTCTTCATAAGGGCCTTCACACCCTTTGGATCACTAGGATCATGTCCCAGATCAATGATGATCTCCTCAAGAGACTTTATTCTATTGTCTTTGGCCAGAGAGGACATTCTCTCAAAATCCAACTGGGTATTGGTGTTTTTCAGGGACTCTTTCAGCTCATGGGCCATGGTGGCCTTCTCCACCAAGGTTGCATAGACCATCTCCCCAGCATGCTTATGGAGTTCAATCTGGTCCATGGGATGTATGTCTCTGGCTAGGACCTCCACCCTTGTCTTCACAAAATCTGCAGCTGACTTAGGCTGCGGCCCTTTGGGCTTAAAATGGCTGAGGAGCAATTTTTCCTCCTGAATGTCATATACCGACATTAGCCTTTCTTGCTGGGCTGGTGTTGCATCTATGAATTGCTTGTAGACCTCAGCCCTTAGCAGATCATTCTGAGCTTTTATTTGTTTGAAAGAAGCCTTAGTGCTCTTGGGCTTCTTGCTCTGCTGGGAGGAGGAAGACACTTCCAAACCAAGTTGCAATCCTTGCTCCTGCTGAAAAGAGCTTGTTCCTGTGTGCTGGCTGCCCTCCCTGTTTTTCCTTGAGCTGTCAAGGAATTCTTCAGTGATGTCTTCCACCTCTGGGGAGTCTAGCCTTTGCCTTTTGGCTTCTGTTTGCTGGGAGGATCCACTAAGAGGAGTGGACTCTTCTCTATCTCTTTTTGTACCCCTTTCCTCATGTGCTGGGGTCTGCAAAATTGGGGCAGTCAATGGCTCAGTTTGAGGTGGTGGTGTTTGCATTATTGGAGCTGCTGGCAGCCCAGTTTGTGGTAGGACAGTTTGCCCTTGCTGCTGTTCTGGCTGCTGCTCTGTTTGCTGCCCTGTTTGCTGCTCTGTTACAGGGGCAGGCTTTTCTTCACTATTCCTCCTCTGCACCCATTATGCCTTTGCCTTTGTCTGTCGCCGGTGCTGATGTAGAGGGTGCCTATGGTGCAGTCCTTGTGGCCGAGGTCCCTTCTCCTGCTGAGTGAGGCCGTTTGAGGGGTACCTGCTGCACAGAGTCTAGGTCAATGGTCTTTTCAAGCTCCTTCATATTCTTTAGCATTATTTCTTCTTCAGTTAGCTTTTCAACTAAAGTACCCTGTAGCCATTCTTGCTGGTTGGCATATTTCTCAATATGTGGGTATTGACAATGCCTATAACCTAGAAGTCTGTATTTGGTTCTTCTTGCAGTGATGAAGCCCTCAGGGTCATAAGGGACCCACCGGAAACTGTGTGATAGTTTATATTTGTCCTTGAGGATGAGGTCAGCATCTTCCCATCCTTCTTTTTTATTCATGATGAATGGGCCCAACTGGTGTTTGAACTTGAGGTGAGCCTTCTTCCTGGAGCTGTGGAAATGGGTGAGGTCAGACTGAATCAATTGCCTATAATATTCCAAGGCAAATATCCTCATGGGCACATACTTTGGGAGTCTGAAAGGACAGAGCTCACAGCCATAGACCCTGATGACTGTGTGTTCCTCATATAGGTACCAATCACCTATTTTACATTTTTTGGAAAGCTGCAGAGCCTTCTGTATCTCTGTTGACATTCTGGGAGGAGGGGACCTCATTAATAGGCAAGAGACTGGATACACAAATTGGTCAACAAACTCACAATAGGAATAGGGCGAGTTTGTGACATTGTGATAGACAGAGGTCCAGAAGATGACAGATCTTCTTTCCCCTCTATAATCCAGCTTTTTGATATAGCATGGAAAAGCCTCAGACTGATAATACATAAAGAGATGATAAATATAGGCTGAGTACTTGAAGACACCCTGCCTGTCCACTTTGCTCAGCTGATCATGAATCTTATTAGCAATGAACTTGGCAAAGTTGTATTTGCGGGCAGGGGGTTGGCCTGGGCTGTAAACAGCCAGCAATACTAGCATGGTTTGATCCACATGCTCACTGGTGTTGTATCCCAGCACATAAGCAATCATGTCCAGGAGCAATCTGCCTACTTCAGTGAAGTGGATATTTAAATAAGGAGGTGGCCCTGTAGGCTGGCACTCAGGTCTCATGAATGTCCTGGTGACCCTTTGAATCTCCTCACTGGTCATTTTGGTACCAGTGTCCAGCAGATAGTTCATAGAGAATGGGAACAACAGCTCTGTCTGGTCAAAATGTAGCATTTTGTTGATGGTCTCAGGATTAATGTAGAAAAGGACCCTCCCAGATGGGGTGCTGATGGCCCTGTGGTGCACATCATAGTTTTCAGCACATAGGCGAATGATTTCAGGAAACACATTTACAGAGGGGAGACAATAGTATGGCAGGTTTGACTCCCAGATGCCATATGTATCATGACCGATTAAGTAGTCCTCTCTCAACTGTCTGAAGGTTTGCAGAAAATCTCTGTCTCCCACATAGTCTTCAATAAGGTAGTCCTGGTCAGCAAGAGATAAAGACTGCAGGTCTTTATTGGGTGGATTTAGTGGAGCAACACTGAGAGCTGTGGGTGCAGGGGCAGCCATTGTATGGTTTGATTTTGAGTGATATGAGTGCACTGGTTTGCAAAGCTTTTAAGAGCTTAAGTGATAGGCCAACTGTGGACAAAGTCTGAAATGCTTTTTTATAGTGAAAAAACAGGCTTGTTTCTGCAGTCTTGGTAGGTTCACAGAGATTGTGAATTGCTAGGGGTGAATTGCAGAGGGTATGAGGTTTTCTTTAGTGAAAAAATTGTTGTTGGTCTACACCCGGCAAAAGGGAACAATGCCGGGCACCTCGAAGATAATTTCACCGTTTTGGCCCGCGAATTGCCTGTTTGAATGCTGAATTTATGGTTCTGGGGGTAAGCAGGTTAGCTTGGCTCACTTTAGATAGCAGGTGCAGAGTTTATATGGAACTCAACAGGTATTTTAATGGCAATTTACAGAGAGATGGTATGCATGGGCCAAACAGAGGAATTACGGTGAATACCTGGATGAAAATCTTGAAAAGCCTGCAGGCCGAACTCTGGAGGTTGAATTGATGAATTGGAACGGTTGGAATTTGAATTTGGAGGTCTGGAGGCGCTTTGGCAGCTGCAACGGCTATCTCTTCCTTTACGCGAAAATGACATAAAAACTGCCCAAAACATGACTTTAACGACCAAATTCGGAAAAAATGGGTAATTGGCGCCTTTCCGCCGATGACGTCATGGCGGGCCCGGGTACGGAGGATGACGTGGCTGCTGAGGTGTAGGCCAGGGTGGCAGGACACGGTGGCGGGTGGATGAGGTGGCAGGGCTACATGGAGGGCCACACGGCGCGGGGGCGGGGAAGGGCGCTACGTCATGCTGACGTATTGATGACGCAAGGGGGAGGCGGTAACGGGATGGTGGTAAGCGGGTTCCCCGCACCACCTTTGGGCAAAGGCGGTATCGGGGAGGGGGGCTCCGAACAACCCCACCGCCTGCCACGCGTCCCTTGTACGGGGCGGAAAACCACTTTCCCCGGACGCTAAAGGTCGGTAGGTCGGGGAGCGAAAATGACCGCCCACCGTTAGATCTGGGCGGCGGAGATCGGACGGCTGGCGGGTCCTCCGACGGATCGTGCAGGTTGGGGGGGCCCGCTGGCCTATTAAAATATTCAATTAAATATTTTTGGGCGGAGAACCTTAGGGTTAAGGGTTTTTGCATGTATTTTCGGGATTTTTGGGTTTTTCAAGGGTTTTATAAGGAATTTATAAGGAAAAAGAGGTTTAGGAGTGGGTTTAGCAGGGGGAAAGGGGTTTTCTGTGGCGTTTTTGAGCAGAGGGAAGGTGAGGGCTTAGGGGAAAGGTTGTTGCTCATAACCAGAGGTTAGAGCAGCCCCAAGACAGGGTTGACCACAGCCCCTGGTGGACTGAAGTCTCCCTAAACAACTTATTTAGCTATAGTGCCAGGGGGGGGATATTTATACCATGTTTGGGGTTTATACACCATGGTGTTATAATAGTAGGGAAAGGGCAATTTAGGGGATTTAGATAATAGAAGTTAGGGGTTAATGTGAATGAGGAAAGTGAATGAGGAGTGATTTCATCAAGTGTATTTGAAAGTCACTTAGTTTAGGGAGTAGATCAAAATGAAAAGATTTTTAGACAAGAAATGTGGCTTTTAAAGGAACAAGAACCACCATAAAACCTCAGATCTTCTCACCAATCTCAAATAGATGAAGGGATGTTAGTAATGAGAGTGAAAGGGGAAATTTGGGAAGTTAGACATGCTTCCTTGCTTTGCTGCAACCTGATGGAGAAGAGGAGCTTCTCAACCATTGATTTTCCTTTGTGGACATTTCAGCACACATTTATTTGCAAGGAATGATATTTCTGCAACCCCAACTGCCTACCCATCTACTTGCCTAGCATTTTTTGTTTCTTCTTGGAGGGTGCACTTGGACTTGCAGACCCTTATTTGCCTTTTCTTTTCTTTGGCTTTTTCCTTTTGATTTTCTATCTAATTCTACCCTTATTGCTTCCAAGGTCCCAGATTAAGCAGTTGGGAGCCTTACTTCTCTACCTAAGCTACTTGTCTGCCAAGATTAAACAGTTTGGACAGACTTCTTTCTCTATTCTACAACTGAAATTTAAAACATGGCATGATCCAGATTGGGCTGTTGGATCATCCATCAAAATTGAGACAACATCAAGCTATATACACAGATTGTTTTCTCTTGGAAATATGTGATCTTTGCATGATCAAAGCAGAGCATATTTGGAACTTTTCATTGTCAATCATGAAATATGAAACCTATTGGTATAGGTAGCTAACAGTGGCTCCACATGGGGATGGTTTTTCATTTGAAAGACCAAGAACAGCAGGTCAGAATGCCTTGGCCCTTGACTGCTTTTACCAAACTTGAAGTATGCTGCCTTGAAATGCCAAAATTGTGTTCTTCCCATCTTGGTAGATCTCTGATCCTATTTATCTTTTGCTGATAGTTAATAAAACTTGAGAAACTGCATTTTTACATCCTTACAGAGAGTAATATATACACTTGAATATGTACAATGGAAACTCAGGCTGCACTTATGGGTGATAGTCAAAATAGTGCTTCAGCATCCTGCCATTCACAGGACCTTCATCCAAATCAGTTTCATTAAGACTTTTAAGGAAATAAGTGTTGTTTCCTTGTACTGCTTGGACAGCAAATGGTCCTCTCCAAAGGGAATCAAATTTACCATGTTTTCCTTTATCTTCCCTTCTTGAGTCCCATTTGAGGACTTTGTCTCCAACATTAAAGTCTTCTGCCTTAGTTCTTCTGTCAAAGGCCTTCTTTAGCTTTTCTTGTAACACTTGAACTCTGCTGTACACTTGATCTCTAGTTTGCTGTAAACATATTATTTGATTGATCCTTCTTTGCATATCATTTGGTTCTGCTTGGCTTTCTTGAAGAAGTTTCATAACAGGCACCCCTAGTGATGAAGGAAATTTGGCTTCTAATCCATAAACTAACTCATATGGGCTGGTCCCAATTGATCTCTTGGTTGTTAGTCTATCTGCCCATAAGGCATTAACCAGCTTCTTATGCCAATTCTTTTTATTTTCTTCCAGCACCTTCTTTATGATGTTTACTAGGCTTTTATTTGATGATTCAGCAAGGCCATTTCCTTGGGGATAATATGCAGTAGAATGACCCAAGGTAATATGAAATTTGTGGCAGAAATTCACCATTTTTTTAGATCTGAAAGCAGCAGCATTGTCTGTTATTATTTTGTCAGGGCAACCAAATCTAGCCAATATGTTATTCTCCAAAAACTGAATAATTGTTGAATCATTTGCTTGTCTGCATGGAGCAGCTTCAATCCACTTAGTAAAGTAGTCCGTAGCTGTCAGAATCCATCTATGTTGTCCTGAAGATGAGGGATGAATTTCCCCAATGAAATCCAAGCCCCATTGTTGAAAAGGTCTCTCTGTTGCAATAGGCCTCAAGGGAAGTGGCAGCAACTGTCTCTTTCCCTCAAACACTTGACATTTATGACATGAGGTGGTGAATTTCTTGACATCAGAGAACATGGTGGGCCAGTAGTAACCAGCTCTCAGTATTTTATCCACAGTGGACTTCCAATACAAATGTCCACCACAATCACCTGCATGAAATTCTTTTATGATATTGTTAGTTTCATTCTCAATTAAGCAGTTTAACAATATCCCTTCATGGTTTTTCCAAAGTAAATTTCCATCCATAACACAGAATTTAGAAGCTTTCATTTTTAGGAACCTACATTTAGTTCTGGACAGCCCTGGGGGAGCACACAGGTTTTGTAACACATAACAGATATCACAATACCAGTGGGATTCTTCAAAGGCTACATTGATCTTTGGAGTCGCCAGCTCCGGTTCACTGTCCAGCTGGTTGATGTCCAAGGCTTGGAAATTTGTTTCAGACATTAATTTAGCCAATCCTTGTCCTTTTATCAGTTTTGTAGGTTTTATTTCAATGTCAAATTCTAGAATATTTGCAATCCATTTTCCCCTTCTGCCCTCTAAGTTCTCTTGAGTAAGTATGTCTTTGACAATTGGGCTTGGTACATAGGCTATAACATGGGAGTATAGGATATAGATCCTAAAGTCCTTAATGGCTTTAACCAAAGCATAAGCTTGTTTTTCCATGATTTGGTATTTCAGAGGTGCATCCCTAAGAGCTCTGCTAAAGAAAGCAATGGGCTTTTCATTCCCTTGGTCATCTTTCTGTAATAAAACAGCAGCAATAGTATGCTGGGAGGCAAAAGAGAAAATAATAAATTCTCTGTCAAATTGGGGATTTGTTAAGACTGGAGTTTGAGTAAGGGCCAATTTTATACCTTCAAAGGCTTGATTTGCTTCCACAGTCCATTTTACTTTCGAATCCTTCTTTAGCATGTTATTTAGCAATCTGATCAGTTCTGCTAAGTTTGGGATAAACCTTCTCAAGAAATTGATTTTTCCCAAGAATGCTTGCAATTCTTTGATATTTCTTGGGTGGGGCATTTGTAAGATAGCTTGTATCCTATCTGGATCAATTCTTATGCCATCTTTAGAAATGATGTGGCCCAATAGTTTACCTTCCTCTAAACCAAACAGGGATTTCTTGGGATTCAGTGAAATTCCATATTTCCTGCATGTTAAGAAGATCTGCCTCAAGTGTTTCAAATGTTCTTGGTCAGATTTTGAGAAGGGTGTGAGGTCATCTAAGTAAATGACTAAAAAGTCATGAATCTCCTTTGCAAAAGCAATATCCATTGCTCTTTGAAAAGTTGCCCCTGCATTTTTCAATCCAAAAGGCATTTTTACATATTTGAAAGTTCCCCATGGGGTTGTAAATGCAGTTTTGTCTTGATCATCAGGGTGTACTAAGATTTGATTGAAACCTGAGAATCCATCAAGTAATGAGATCCTTGAGGCCCCTACCACTCTTTGGAGAATGTGATCCATCTTGGGTAAGGGATAGTTGTCTTTGAGGGATACTTGATTCAAGTTCCTAAGATCCACACACAGCCTTATTTCACCAGTTTTCTTTCTTGTAGGGACTAAGTTTGAAATCCACTCAGAGAATCTGATTGGTGCTATGATGCCTGCCTTGAACATTTTCTGTACCTCTTGTTCCATTGCTGGGAGAAGCATAGGATTGATTCTCCTCAATTTTTGTTTAAAGGGTTTTTGATCAGGCTTGAGAGGGATAGTATGTTGGATAACAGAGGTATCATAGGACTTTAGATCCTCATAACTCCATGCAAAGACATCCTGGAACTCTTTAAAGAGGTCAATGTATTTAGGCTTTTGATCAGGAGGTAAAGATGCAGACAATTTAATTATTTTGGGCTTGTCAATGGTACCAATGTTACATTCTTCAATGGCTGCATTTAAGGGCTGCATTTTTGGTTTTCTGGGAATATCATTTGAATCAAAGATGTCCTCTAGTGGAGTTAGGCCTGTTGGCAGAAAATTGTCTTTCAGCTCTATGATTTCAGCTTCAGCATTGGCCACTTCTTCACAACTGATTGGTTGAATTTGCTGAATGTTTTCCTTGTTGAAAATGGTTGGATGTAGCATTTGTTTTGCTGTTCTAGGTGATATTGTGTGGTTAGTCTGTTCAAACTGTATTTGTGATTGACTTGCTCTGTCAAGTATTTGTGATTGACTTGCTCTTTCAGTGTCAATATTTAGTCCAGCAAATTCTTGTTGCAAGGTCAAGAAGTTGTTTATTTGTGCATCATCTTCAAATACCTGCCAGTCTTTGACATTGTTTGGGACAGAAGGTCTGTGTTTTACCTCAGCTGTAAAACAATGATGGGGCTCAAAAGGCAGCTTGCAGGTACTTGCAAATGTGGCTAAACTATGGGCATGCAAGTTCTGGGTTCTGGGAATCTTAGTAATTTGAAATTCAGTGAAAAAACTTAGTATTTCAGCTGCAGCAGACCTATAAGACCTCAGTCTCTTGTCATTGGTGACAAAATTTCCCTTCACTTGTTGGATGACTAAATCTGAATCCCCCATAATTGAGACCTTTGTGGCTTGTAAGAACTTTACTAGCTTGAGGCCTAGTAAAAGAGCTTCATATTCTGCCATATTATTAGTACACTTGAAATTCAGTCTATAGGCTCTGCCTTCTGCATGATTGTCTTGTTTATTATGTATCCAAACTCCAGCTCCTGCCCCTAATTTGTTGACTGACCCATCAAATTCAAGGAACCATAGGATCTCTTGTTCCAGGGGGACTTAATGACCTCCTTGTGTGCTGGAATGTAAGTTGAAGCTGTGTTTTCCATCTGGTTGGTTTTCTAGGGCAGTTTGCTCACTTGATGGAACTTGTTCGCTTTCTTGAGCAGCAGCTGTGTTAATGCTTGTTAATCATTGTTTCTTTGGTAGCAGTTTGGTCATTGGTTTCTTCCTCTTGTATGAGTGCCTTGGTTTCAACATCATTGTCTGAGAGAGTTGCATTATCACTGAAGAGAATGTATGAGTCTATGTTCGAATGGATAGCATATATGGGAAAGCTTTGAGGCTTTTCTTCACTGCTGACCATGTATTTCATTAATGTTTCTCTGTATAATCTCTTTGGTTGCCCAAAAATAGTGATGGTGGCATATGACATATCTAACTGCAGGGAACCTTGAAGTTTAGCCCCCCATGACCTTGATAACAGCATCCCATACTTAGGTGGGATATCAGCAACTACAACATCCATTAGAATTGTTTTGTTTGGGTATTGAACCAGAGACACACATAAATCTTTTATGAGACCTAAACACTTGACTTGGCTGGAGTCAAAGGAAAACAGGTCCTTGTAGGGTCTTGTTATATCTAGATTCAATCTCTCCATGACTGCTTTTGGCATGAGATTGTGAGAGGCACCCGAGTCAAACATTGCATTGTGTAATATCTTGTCATGAACATGTAAACTGACATAAAAAGGTAAAATGCCTACACCTGCTGTCTTTCCATCCACCTCTGGGCCAAAAAGTAGCTCTGGGGTATCATCCAACACATTAACATCATCCTTGCTGCTGGTGAGTTGAAGGGACTTCTTGATCTGTTGTTTGTAAATGTCATGCTTGGCTAGTTCTGAGAGAGGAATTGCTATCTTTAGTTTGCCAATTTCAGTTTCTAGGTCAAAGGGTTTTTCAGATTGGGTCTTAGGGTTATGGATAACAGTCCTTTCCTTGTTCACTAACTCTTCCTCTTGATTCTTATCCTGATTTCGAGGCTTGTCTTTTTTACTCATCTCTTGAGGAGTAATGTTTAAATAGGAAGGATGAGGATCCATGGCTACTGTTTTAAGGACAATGGTTCAGTGATCTCTTCAATAATTACTTCTTCTGCAGGTGAATTTGTTTTGTCATTAGGCTCTGTGACTATGGCTCTTTTAGGCTGCTGATTATCCTTTATCTTTTCAGGCTGATTTACATTCACAGTTCTGCTCCTTAGCTTGTATTGTTTATGGACTTCATAAACAGCAGTGTCATAGCCTTGTTTAAAGTCAAAGGATTCACCTGATTTGATTGGGAACAGCTTGATTACCTCATCCTCATGGTCTTCTTGTGTCAAAAAGACTTGACTTTCACCATCTAGACCCATTAAATTAATCTGAGAATCTTCATTGGGTTCACTTGATGTGGAAGTTTCAGCATAGTTTTCTTGGAAAGGGGGTCTTATGTCTTGGTCAGCAGTGGCCTTGCCAACGTTTGGGTTTTGAGTTCTTCTAAAATTTGGATTCCTAGGAGGGTTGTTTTGTGGTGCTTCCCATGATGATTTTCTCTCAACCGATTCCACTCTATCCCCCAATCTCTTCATACCAGTGAGTATTGCATCCAGTTTTTGATCAAAGGCTGAGGGTTCCTCTTTGAAAGCGGTTCTCTTTTCCAACCTTGCTCTGTTTCTTTTGGCAATGAGGTTAGCTTCCACTGTGACAGCAACCCTTTGGGCCTCTGCAAGGGTTTGAGGGTCTCTTTCCTTTAACTGATAAGCCATGTCAGGGTCAAAACCATCAGGGAATTTGTACAAAGCTAAATCAGGAGGGGGTCTTAAATTTTGTGGGATTGCGTTATATACATTGTTAAATCTTGCACAATACTCCAAAACAGTCTCTTGGGGACCTCTTTTGATAGTGTCATATTCCCCAAGTATGTGCAGAGGATCTTTCTTTTTCTCCCATCTGTTAGTAAAGGCTTGATACAGCTCATCAGGAGTTGTGATGGAATTTGCATTCAGGGATCTAAACCAAGTTCTTACATCCCCAGTTAGGCTTTGAACAAACATCCTCATTCTCACACTGTCATCATCTATTTCATAGGTCTCAAAATGGTCTTGCATCCTTTTGGCATGCTGAACAGCTGTCAAAGGGCCATTGGAGTCAAAATATGAGATTTTGGTTTGGTAGTCTTGGGGTAGAGCTGCAGCATTAGCTGGTATTGCAAGGGTGCATATCTGTTAGCCATATTCACAAGGTTTTGGGGATTCACAGGAGCAGCTGGGATAAAAGGAAAGGTGTGTACCACAGGGGTAACAAGTGTGGCAGCACCTAGAGTGTTGGTCAATGGGATATGTGCAGTGGGTGAAGATGTGCCAGGAGGGCTTTGAGATGTAGATGGTGAACTGGGGGAGACAGGGGTAGAGCGAAATAGAACCTTAATAGGGGTTGGAACTGATTCAGGATGGGCTGTCTCAGGACTCAAATCATTAGGATTTCCCTGCCTTTGCTGCTTCCTAATTATTCTAGGGATTATATTAGGATTCTCAAAAACTGCTGGATTTGGGTCAGGGTTTGACCTAGTGTGTCTGGTTTCCCTTTTAGGAGCCAGTTTCTAAACTTCCTTTTGGTATTTTGCAGGATATTTTTGTGTCTACGGAGGCCAGACAAGATTTTGAACTTACTGTATATTTTCCAAAGCTGGCAGCAAAGGGAATGGGCAGCTTTCAAGAGATAAACAGAAATTAGAAAATCTTGAGGAACTCCCCAGTGGAGTCGCCAATTATGTTAACACCCAGGTTGTTCCCTATGACTCCCAAGGGAATACGGCCGGGGTAACCACTAACCAATCTTTGGATTACAGCTTCTAGCCAAACTGTAATCAGAGAGGGCTCTCTCTTTATAATTTGTCTCTGTTTTGATAGTATTTTAGGCTAGCTATGTTGTTCAAACTTTTGTTTTGTGTTTGGTTGGGAATGTTTCAGTCAAGATATATATGCTCTCATTAGAATGTTATATGTCATTGGGCAATGGAGTCAGTGGTCCTTTAACTGTTTTGAGGTGCTGTGTGATGCTGTAGTGATGCTGCAGAGCAAGGTTAGTGTCTGAGAAACAAACGTTCATAAAGTGATTGGGTGGGTTGTGTCCAGTTTATGCAAGGCAATCAAGAATCTTACAGTAAACTGCTAGAGAAAGACAGTGAGAATATTGACCTAGGAGCATTTGAGAATTTCTAGGTAATATTCATACATATAGAATTAACAGCTACATGAGCAATTAAGAATTCATGTTTGTGGTTAATTCTGAAGACAAACATTCACAGCAGTAAAAATTGAGTACAAGGTGTAGTAAACAAATCCTGCACTATTCTTTTTCTTTACTGCTAGTTTAGTGTAACATGAATATGATTTGATAAACATAAGAAAGACAAGAACAGAGATTAAGGAAAAAACTTGTTATTTCATCAGACAGCACAGGAATTCTGCATCAACACATGAATCCTCAGCAAAACACCATAGTTCCAGGAAATCACTGAGCTGATCTAGCTCTTTGTATTAAACAATTCTGAAATACAGTCTACATGCCTCAGAGTGAAAAATTACCAACCCCTTATGCGTTACTAAGGGGAGTATATATACAAAGTTTACATAAGAAAATATCTGAATGGAGAGTAAATGCTTCATTAATAGCATGCCAACCGCTGGAGTGTAGCAGCTGAGAAAGTTAATGCTGTAATAACTTTTGTTCCCTTAGCTGTCAAAAATGGTCAGAGCCTGTTGACTTGGTGGCAGTTGGAGTCGGCTGAGGGTACGCTGTCAAAATTTGCGCATTTCTTTACCTTTTGGGCTAGCCGTCGTTGTCTATGTGCTGAGTCACATTTCAGCTGCTTTTAATGCTGACTTTATCATGCTGTTTGTCTTGTAGTGACCTGGAGCTGGCAGTGACCGAACAGCTGAAGCTACCGTGGCAGAATTTGAAGCATTGCTTGCCACCAATCCTCTTTTGGCATTTGATGCCTCCTAATCTTTATCAAGGTCTCATCGGCCTCTGTATATCTGTAGAAATTAGGAGGAGTCTCAAACAGATGATTCACTTCATTCTCAATAAAGAACAGGCCTTCCAATTTGTCATACAAGCTCTGTCCTGAGGGAGGTCCTGTTTGTTCAGATGTACTGCCAGATGCAGTAATCTGATTCTCAATATATGTTGCCATTCTGTTGGCAAATTGATCCCGGGAGACTAGTTTTCCTGCACTAGTTAGGAGGCTGGGCAGGCCTTTTGCTTGCAGCACTGCCAACTTGACTTTGAATTCCTCCACATCTGCTGTGATCTCATAGCACTTCCTCTCCACAGTTTGTACATAGTTTCTGAGAGTTAGCACCTTCTTGGCAGTGAGGACAGCCTCTGTTCTGTTGGGAATGCCTATGGCTGCCAGTTCCTCCTTTTCCTGCCTGTTCAGGAAGTCTATCATTCTGTTGGCCTGCTCTGGTCTGTTTTGCAGCAGTGTTTTGGCCTTATTGATTTCTGTTTGTGCTTGGCCCAACAAGTCCATCTGTTCATGCATTGTTTTTATTGATCTCCATTGTTGAGTGATGGATTGGCCTATTTTGGCCCATAGAATCCTTTTTATGTCGGCCATGGCTGTTTCTAGATTCAGCTCTTTTTCTAAGGCCTTTATCTTGTCCTTGAGGGCCTTTATCTCTCTGCCCTGTTCAGCCACAGTTACCTTCGACTTGTCATATTTGGCATCCAGTTCTGCCAATTTTTCCTTGGCCTTATTTATTTCATTGGCCTGGAGCTCCATTTCTTTGATGGCCTTGGTCAATTCCTCTACACTTTTGCTAGCTTCTGGAGCTGTTGTTGTTCCTGCTGCTTCTGTTGTGGAAGTAGTTGGAGGAGCTTGGGAAGTGGATTCTCCCTGTTTATCTTGTAGTGCTCCTTCCAGCTCTTTCTCCAATTCCCTGATCCTCTGGTCTTGCTGCATTAGGAGGTCTAGTTGGTCATCAGCCTGTTTTTGCTTTTGAAGTTCTGCTGTTTGAGGGTGCTCTGTGGGCTGCAGCTTCAACCTTTTCTTTAATGCATTGAGGTCATCATCTTTCTTCTTCATAAGGGCCTTCACACCCTTTGGATCACTAGGATCATGTCCTAGATCAATGATGATCTCCTCAAGAGACTTTATTCTATTGTCTTTGGCCAGAGAGGACATTCTCTCAAAATCCAACTGGGTATTGGTGTTTTTCAGGGACTCTTTCAGCTCATGGGCCATGGTGGCCTTCTCCACCAAGGTTGCATAGACCATCTCCCCAGCCTGTTTATGGAGTTCAATCTGGTCCATGGGATGTATATCTCTGGCTAGGACCTCCACCCTTGTCTTCACAAAATCTGCAGCTGACTTAGGCTGCGGCCCTTTGGGCTTAAAATGGCTGAGGAGCAATTTTTCCTCCTGAATGTCATATACCGACATTAGCCTTTCTTGCTGGGCTGGTGTTGCATCTATGAATTGCTTGTAGACCTCAGCCCTTAGCAGATCATTCTGAGCTTTTATTTGTTTGAAAGAAGCCTTAGTGCTCTTGGGCTTCTTGTTCTGCTGGGAGGAGGAAGACACCTCCAAACCAAGCTGCAATCCTTGCTCCTGCTGAAAGGAGCTTGTTCCTGTGTGCTGGCTGCCCTCCCTGTTTTTCCTTGAGCTGTCAAGGAATTCTTCAGTGATGTCTTCCACCTCTGGGGAGTCTAGCCTTTGCCTTTTGGCTTCTGTTTGCTGGGAGGATCCACTAAGAGGAGTGGACTCTTCTCTATCTCTTTTTGTACCCCTTTCCTCATGTGCTGGGGTCTGCAAAATTGGGGCAGTCAATGGCTCAGTTTGAGGTGGTGGTGTTTGCATTATTGGAGCTGCTGGCAGCCCAGTTTGTGGTAGGACAGTTTTCCCTTGCTGCTGTTCTGGCTGCTGCTCTGTTTGCTGCCCTGTTTGCTGCTCTGTTACAGGGGCAGGCTTTTCCTTCACTGTTTCCTCCTCTGCACCCATTATGCCTTTGCCTTTGTCTGTCGCCGGTGCTGATGTAGAGGGTGCCTGTGGTGCAGTCCTTGTGGCCGAGGTCCCTTCTCCTGCTGAGTGAGGCCGTTTGAGGGGTACCTGCTGCACAGAGTCTAGGTCAATGGTCTTTTCAAGCTCCTTCATATTCTTTAGCATTATTTCTTCTTCAGTTAGCTTTTCAACTAAAGTACCCTGTAGCCATTCTTGCTGGTTGGCATATTTCTCAATATGTGGGTATTGACAATGCCTATAACCTAGAAGTCTGTATTTGGTTCTTCTTGCAGTGATGAAGCCCTCAGGGTCATAAGGGACCCACCGGAAACTGTATGATAGTTTATATTTGTCCTTGAGGATGAGGTCAGCATCTTCCCATCCTTCTTTTTTATTCATGATGAATGGGCCCAACTGGTGTTTGAACTTGAGGTGAGCCTTTTTCCTGGAGCTGTGGAAATGGGTGAGGTCAGACTGAATCAATTGCCTATAATATTCCAAGGCAAATATCCTCATGGGCACATACTTTGGGAGTCTGAAAGGACAGAGCTCACAGCCATAGACCCTGATGACTGTGTGTTCCTCATATAGGTACCAATCACCTATTTTACATTTTTTGGAAAGCTGCAGAGCCTTCTGTATCTCTGTTGACATTCTGGGAGGAGGGGACCTCATTAATAGGCAAGAGACTGGATACACAAATTGGTCAACAAACTCACAATAGGAATAGGGCGAGTTTGTGACATTGTGATAGACAGAGGTCCAGAAGATGACAGATCTTCTTTCCCCTCTATAATCCAGCTTTTTGATATAGCATGGAAAAGCCTCAGACTGATAATACATAAAGAGATGATAAATATAGGCTGAGTACTTGAAGACACCCTGCCTGTCCACTTTGCTCAGCTGATCATGAATCTTATTAGCAATGAACTTGGCAAAGTTGTATTTGCGGGCAGGGGGTTGGCCTGGGCTGTAAACAGCCAGCAATACTAGCATGGTTTGATCCACATGCTCACTGGTGCTGTATCCCAGCACATAAGCAATCATGTCCAGGAGCAATCTGCCTACTTTAGTGAAGTGGATATTTAAATAAGGAGGTGGCCCTGTAGGCTGGCACTCAGGTCTCATGAATGTCCTGGTGACCCTTTGAATCTCCTCACTGGTCATTTTGGTACCAGTGTCCAGCAGATAGTTCATAGAGAATGGGAACAACAGCTCTGTCTGGTCAAAATGTAGCATTTTGTTGATGGTCTCAGGATTAATGTAGAAAAGGACCCTCCCAGATGGGGTGCTGATGGCCCTGTGGTGCACATCATAGTTTTCAGCACATAGGCGAATGATTTCAGGAAACACATTTACAGAGGGGAGACAATAGTATGGCAGGTTTGACTCCCAGATGCCATATGTATCATGACCGATTAAGTAGTCCTCTCTCAACTGTCTGAAGGTTTGCAGAAAATCTCTGTCTCCCACATAGTCTTCAATAAGGTAGTCCTGGTCAGCAAGAGGTAAAGACTGCAGGTCTTTATTGGGTGGATTTAGTGGAGCAACACTGAGAGCTGTGGGTGCAGGGGCAGCCATTGTATGGTTTGATTTTGAGTGATATGAGTGCACTGGTTTGCAAAGCTTTTAAGAGCTTAAGTGATAGGCCAACTGTGGACAAAGTCTGAAATGCTTTTTTATAGTGAAAAACAGGCTTGTTTCTGCAGTCTTGGTAGGTTCACAGAGATTGTGAATTGCTAGGGGTGAATTGCAGAGGGTATGAGGTTTTCTTTAGTGAAAAAATTGTTGTTGGTCTACACCCGGCAAAAGGGAACAATGCCGGGCACCTCGAAGATAATTTCACAGTTTTGGCCCGCGAATTGCCTGTTTGCTGAATTTAGTGTTCTGGGGGTAAGCAGGTTAGCTTGGCTCACTTTAGATAGTAGGTGCAGAGTTTATATGGAACTCAACAGGTATTTTAATGGAAATTTACAGAGAGATGGTATGCATGGGCCAAACAGAGGAATTACGGTGAATACCTGGATGAAACGCTTGAAAAGCCTGCAGGCCGAACTCTGGAGGTTGAATTGATGAATTGGAACGGTTGGAATTTGAATTTGGAGGTCTGGAGGCGCTTTGGCAGCTGCAACGGCTATCTCTTCCTTTACGCGAAAATGACATAAAAACTGCCCAAAACATGACTTTAACGACCAAATTCGGAAAAAATGGGTAATTGGCGCCTTTCCGCCGATGACGTCAGCATGACGTCATGGCGGGCCCGGGTACGGAGGATGACGTGGCTGCTGAGGTGTAGGCCAGGGTGGCAGGACACGGTGGCGGGTGGATGAGGTGGCAGGGCTACGTGGAGGGCCACACGGCGCGGGGGCGGGGGAAGGGCGCTACGTCATGCTGACGTATTGATGACGCAAGGGGGAGGCGGTAACGGGATGGTGGTAAGCGGGTTCCCCGCACCACCTTTGGGCAAAGGCGGTATCGGGGAGGGGGGCTCCGAACAACCCCACCGCCTGCCACGCGTCCCTTGTACGGGGCGGAAAACCACTTTCCCCGGACGCTAAAGGTCGGTAGGTCGGGGAGCGAAAATGACCGCCCACCGTTAGATCTGGGCGGCGGAGATCGGACGGCTGGCGGGTCCTCCGACGGATCGTGCAGGTTGGGGGGGCCCGCCGGCCTATTAAAATATTCAATTAAATATTTTTGGGCGGAGAACCTTAGGGTTAAGGGTTTTTGCATGTATTTTCGGGATTTTTGGGTTTTTCAAGGGTTTTATAAGGGTTTTATAAGGAAAAAGAGGTTTAGGAGTGGGTTTAGCAGGGGGAAAGGGGTTTTCTGTGGCGTTTTTGAGCAGAGGGAAGGTGAGGGCTTAGGGGAAAGGTTGTTGCTCATAACCAAAGGTTAGAGCAGCCCCAAGACAGGGTTGACCACAGCCCCTGGTGGACTGAAGTCTCCCTAAACAACTTATTTAGCTATAGTGCCGGGGGGGGGGGATATTTATACCATGTTTGGGGTTTATACACCATGGTGTTATAATAGTAGGGAAAGGGCAATTTAGGGGATTTAGATAATAGAAGTTAGGGGTTAATGTGAATGAGGAAAGTGAATGAGGGGTGATTTCATCAAGTGTATTTGAAAGTCACTTAGTTTAGGGAGTAGATCAAAATGAAAAGATTTTTAGACAAGAAATGTGGCTTTTAAAGGAACAAGAGCCACCATAAAACCTCAGATCTTCTCACCAATCTCAAATAGATGAAGGGATGTTAGTAATGAGAGTGAAAGGGGGAATTTGGGAAGTTAGACATGCTTCCTTGCTTTGCTGGCACCTGATGGAGAAGAGGAGCTTCTCAACCATTGATTTTCCTTTGTGGACATTTCAGCACACATCTACTTGCAAGGAATGATTTTTCTGCAACCCCAACTGCCTACCCATCTACTTGCCTAGCATTTTTTGTTTCTTCTTGGAGGGTGCACTTGGACTTGCAGACCCTTATTTGCCTTTTCTTTTCTTTGGCGTTTTCCTTTTGATTTTCTATCTAATTCTACCCTTATTGCTTCCAAGGTCCCAGATTAAGCAGTTGGGAGCCTCACTTCTCTACCTAAGCTACTTGTCTGCCAAGATTAAACAGTTTGGACAGACTTCTTTCTCTATTCTACAACTGAAATTTAAAACATGGCATGATCCAGATTGGGCTGTTGGATCATCCATCAAAATTGAGACAACATCAAGCTATATACACAGATTGTTTTCTCTTGGAAATATGTGATCTTTGCATGATCAAAGCAGAGCATATTTGGAACTTTTCATTGTCAATCATGAAATATGAAACCTATTGGTATAGGTAGCTAACAACCTGCAATGCAAAAATTGCTGCAATCTGCTATGTCAGAGATTGGAATCTTAAAGAGATGTGAATCTGCCTACAGGTTGAGCATTCCTTGGTGAAGGATAGCTAAGTTGAGAATGAAAGGAAAATTTGTTACAGGATTGTATTGTAGAAAATGAAGAAGTTTTTTACTTAAAAAATCATTGGATAAGCTCAAAAACAGGTGGATTCTCATGTCTGCACAATTGTGATGCAGCCATACAAAGGATCCAATAGCACAGATACTACAGCTAGGGACATAGTTAAATATGGTCGAGCATGTTGTGAAGAAAGCACAAAGGGACATAAAAACAACCTATAAAATCTTAAACCTAAGAGAATAAGAAGCTAGAATGGAGAAGGAAAACACAAATAAATAAATAGAAGACCTTCTAAGGGCTGAAGAGGAAATTAAAAGGCTGAAGGAGAAGATGAAGGGAAATATGTCCTTAATTCAAGCTAGGGAGACTTTATGGGATGAAATTATTGTAGTTATCAGGAGCATCTAGGAGTTCCTTGTTATTATGTCCAATGAAAAAGAAATTGTCAAAGATATGGAAAGTGTGGTTATGTAGGACAAATAGAAAGCATTAGACAGATCAAAGTTTGCAAAAAGAATGATAGGTTTTATTAATTCTATGTCTGCTTCAGAGCTAAAGGAGCATGACATTATAGACAAAACACTATGTGAAATAGATTTTAATAAGATGTTTGTTAGAAACATTTAAAAAAATACTACTGAGAAGAAGATAAATGAGATAAAAGAAGAAGTTCCCAAGTTTAACATATTGTGTGATAAAAGAGTTAGAGTTGGGCTTCCCTCTTGTCTTGATTTATAGGGAAACTTGTTGCCATGGAAAACATATAAGACCTTGCTAGTTGAGGAGAAAAGAAAAGTTGACAACACCCATGAGAAGACAACAGTAGTGAAGGGAGCAACTATTGGAATTATGTTAATAAAGATTTTAAGCTTCTATGGATGGTGAAAACTTTGTTTACAGACAAGCTTACTTATAGTAGGATTACAACATGCAGAATGACACTCAACAAATTGGAAGAAGCACCAAGGTCACATGTACCATTGTGGGAAAATGCAAAGAGTGGATGACAGAATAGACAAAAGATGCACCAGCATGACCATCTACTCAAGCCACTAATTCGAACAGTGACCAGCAATCACCAATCATAGTTTAATTCCTTTCCATTTTATGTTATCTTATTTCCCAAGGAAAATGAGGTGTCTTTTACCCTCTAATGTAATGTTCTGAAATGAATTTGTACTTTAGGAAGTTAGAAAGTAGTTAAGTAGTTTGACAGTTTTGGTAGTTACCATCTGTCCTATGATTAGAAAAAGAGGAGAAATCAAAGAAGGAGGGTCCTATTTTTGGAGAATCTGAAGACTACACATTTTGTACTTAATAAATTTATGATTAATGAAAGAACCAGGAGTTTTCCATACAATGTTTGGTATGATTTGTAATCTCTCTATTATGTGCCATTTGTCTCTTCCTCTCTTTAAATATGGTAATTAAGTTGCAGTTCTTTGTTTACTTCTATGAATAAAGTTAAATTTCCTTAAAATAGCACTCCCATGTTTAAAACTTCTTTATCTCTATTTCTTCTAAGTTAAAGTTAATAGTTTCAGTCAAACACACCATATTACCTTTTAACTTCTCAAAGTATTCTTCACACACTGCTTATATCCAACACCACGTGGCATCTTGGGGCTTTCATATCAACTCTAGATTAAGGGTTTAAGATCATGTTCTTCATACTCCTCGAAATGAAGACACATTATACAAATAAGTGACATGCACAATAAAATTTTAATGTCTTAAGCACAATTTCTCCACAGCCTAGAAATTGGTTTCTTAAGGGACAACAACCCTAACCGTATGCATAGGCCAATCCAATTTAGCATGATACATATCACATCAATATCTTAATGTAATAACCCTAATCATCAATTTACTAGCATATAACAACAACAAGTTATATATCATGCTCATCAACAACATATAACCTAATGATCAAGTCATCTAACATAAAACAACAAGATTAATTCATACAACAACAAGTTACTACCACTCATGACTATCTGAAACATGTGCATATGACTACACTAATCAACTATCATCTATCATGTATGTAACTATAACATCAATAGAATGAAAGGCATACACATAACCATAATGAATATAACAATCCTTAACCTGCATACCTGCATGCCCAACATACTAACATGTATGAGGACATGTTATTTCCTTGAGGTCCAATGCTACAACTTCACTTTGATGGTGTACATCTACTGCTCTATCCCAACCAACACATCATCATAATAACAACCAACAACATGATGATGACCTTTATTTCATCCAATGACCTTATGTACAACAACCCTTACCATGAAAATGCATGCATAGAACCATATAGACACTAACATGCATAATAAATTCATATACAACCATACACTCATTATGACACATTCCACACCAACACCATCAACTTCCCATGGCGACTTCACCACGACCATGATCAACACCATGCAAATGCAACAAGCACATTTCCTACAAGCATAAGAAACGCATATGAAACTGACATGAATGCATGACTGACACACTACCCATCCATTTTGAGGGGTGAACCACACTCTAATACCACTTGGTGGTATCAAATATGACCCAAAGAGAGTGTAACTTAGCTTTGATATCATTATGTAACACCCTCCTCCCATATCTACCCAAGTAACCATCCGATCGGGGTAAACATGCGATGAGAGGATGCTATGATATGATTCAACCTCATAGGTGATTTAAGGAAACAGAATCAATGGAAAAACATCAAACATACCCTCCACATCAGCAACATCACTCCTAAGAGCCATCCAAACCACTTAGGTATTCTTCCCTTGGGTCCCACTGATTTTTTAATCTATTAAACCTCTCGATTCTCCCATGCTATGGCCATGTTATCATCGAGAGAGTTATGGAAGCTCCCACAAGCCTGCATGCCTACATCGAGGGACTATTTCCAGCAGACCTATGCGAGAGCCTATGGGAATGAAGGCAATTTTCAAGCCCAGAATTTTGACCACTTCCCAGAACTTGTTGTAACTCACGGGGTCCATTTAAAACATGATGAAAAGACTAATAAACCAAAAAATAACTCCAGGACTACGCCTGACCATCCCAAATGGGACTGACATTATGTCAAAAACTTGGCATAAATGCAATCTATATGCAAGGAAAATTTTAATAACACCCCTAAATGTATATGTATAATATAATGGGTGAATCCCATGATACATAGGAAAAATGGAAGGTGATTTTATTAATAATATAATATGTATATATAATTTTTTTGGAGAATCTCTCGACATATTATATTATATTTTAAAATCATGGTGAATCATTAATACAAAATGGAAAATCACTAAGAAATGGTGATTCACTAAGAAATCCAAGGGTTGTTGTGGTTGCTTGAAACCAAAAGGGTGTTCAAGAAGAACTGTAAAATAACTTAACTAAATGGTTGGTGAATTAGAAGAGATTGATTGGATACCATCTAGCACGCCACTTTAGCGATTAAATCATAGAGATCTAGAACCAACAACTACCATCTAACAATTTCTTTTAAAAGTGATAATGCAATGATAACTAAGATACTCTCTAAATTGATAAAGAGTGGACATTGGAGAATCATCTTTAATGGATCATTTGAGATGGTTTATTTTCATGTCTCAAAACAACAACAAGTAAATTAACAGAAGATTTCATTAAGGGACAATCACTCTTTGATGATGTTAGGACCATATTAAAAACTAATGTAATATTTCTACTAAGAGTATCAATAGATGGAAGGGAAATTCTCAATAGACAAGCCAAACATTTCACAAAATGTGATATAAATCCTTCATACTTAGATTTCAAACAATGCACTAGTAGTTCTCTAAAAGGGTCTAACATTGTTATTAAATATTATTCACTCTTATCTACTTAGAGTTTTTTCATATGGTTCTCAAGAAGTCTCGGTGAAAACACTGAAATTAGATACCTATTGGGAGTATCTAGCCGATCATCTGTAGGCCCCTCCAATGAATTTTTATATGAGTCCAATGATCTTGAAGATGTTAGGCCAAGTCTAATTAAAAAAGTAGTTTTCCTACCCATCTTTTCTTCTTCCATACCATCCTCAATCAATCCATATACAAAAAAACCAAATTTGTTTGACTTAATGATGCATTAGTTCAAAGATTGGTTCCTATATATCATAGCATGGACTCAATCTTAATTTTTTCTTTTGGTACAAGTGTTCTATGAATATTTAATTTAAAAGGTACCAACAATGAACTAGCATACATAGAGAAAGTAATACTCCAAGCAATTAACTGCAAAATTTGAAAAGATTTAGTACTCATTGTCTCCATTTTGAAGGAAATTTTTTCAACTTCCTTTAGCAACTTCTCCCATGACATCATTTTCTGCAACTTCTAGAAGTTGCTACACACAATAATCAATATCTCCAATGTTAAGGGAATTACCTACCCTGCTTGTGATTATGGGATTATATCCAAATTGCTTGAGCATTTAGAATATGATTTTCAAGAAAGGATGTTCTAGA
This sequence comes from Pinus tabuliformis, assembly GCA_031772625.1. Lineage (NCBI taxonomy): Eukaryota > Viridiplantae > Streptophyta > Pinopsida > Pinales > Pinaceae > Pinus > Pinus tabuliformis. The sequence continues at coordinate 261,218,679 of CM062816.1, read as the reverse complement.
ATGATACCTGCTAGTAATTCCCTGATGTTGGAAAATAGATGAAGGCGACATTTTAAATTCATTTTCCATCACACAAAATTTATTTATGATATTATATTGTTCTTTCTTGTATTTGTTTTAATATTATTATCAAAAATAAATGTCAAACCATAAAGAGAAAGAAACCAGAAATAAGCTCCAAGCCAGGGAAGACCCCCTCCAAGGGGAGAACCCAATAGAATTTTTTCCTTATAGAAACAACTTCAAAGGAAACTTTCATGACCCAAAAACAAGACCCTTAGCTTGCTCCAAGGCACAAAATGAACAACCAAATAATCCAAGAGATCTCCAAAGGAAACAACATAGGAATTCACCACAAAAGGGTTCTCTTAGTCATCTCGTACCTAAGGTAACCCTAGGTCATGCATATGATATAATATCTCCTCCTTCGCATTCCTTGGAGACCCTTCTTTTACACCTTCTCTCCTCTCCCAAACCGCAAACCAAGAGCTAAGATACGTGAGGTCACTTTTACAACCAAATGGAGAGTGAAGTCATCCTTTTATAGCCTTTTGTGTGGCTCCTTAAGCCTACATAAGGCCGACTTTATAGCCTTGCCGACTTGATTCCTTTCAGAGTACTAGAATTTTCTAAAATACAAAATAATATTTCTTTCTTTGATACTTGTGCATATAAGGGTTTTTTACAATGTAAAGATGACCTTTGGCTCATGACAAACCCTAAAAGAAGACAATGGATGCTTTGATTTACTGACCATTTAACCAAGCATGAAACCCATGCTTTATAAATAATTTTCTTTTATATTTTTCTTTCTTGTTTTGATCAATACATAATGATTACATCATTACATGGGTTGAATAACAATTAAGAAGACCGAAACTAGTTACATTCTCCGACAGGAAGGAAACATCATACATATGTATTGTATCTGTTTGCCTTGTAATGCATATTTATAATTGGTAAATAAATAATATCATAAATTATGAGTTGTGGCATTCTTGATTACTACAGTAAATTCAAAAGTTATGTTGAATTTATACCAAATTAGTGAATGAATGAATTACACAAGCATTTACTCCAAATAGCAACATGGTGGATTTCTTGAAGCAATAGAGTAAGTATTTATAAAGGTTCTCTTTGCTTAGGGCTTGTTGATAATGCATAGGAAACCCATATGAATGCAGGAAACTAGGATTTTGAGATTTGAACTTAGTCTCATCATACATAATATCTCAGTTGTTTATTAAAAAATATGCTTCAGTTGACTAAATGAACTTCACTGCCAGAAGATAAATGGGTAACCACTCCATAGATTCCACCACTAAAGAGATGAATTAGGCCCAAAACCTATTTATAGTGTGGTTGAATGGTGTGACAAAAGAATTAAGGTTGCATGTAAAAATTCAAAAAGTAGCATTATCTTAGCACTGTAACATAAATTCCAAATTCAAATTAGCATCTCAAATCTAGCAACCATTGTCAAGAGTCAATATCTGTGGTTCTACATGTGTAGCCAGGTGAAATTTCCTCATGCTAAGCCTGCAAGGATTGGAGAAAACCATATCTTTTAAAAAAGTCAAGAATTAGCCCAGGGCTGCATATGATCTAAATTTCAATTCATTTTATCCTATAAATAGTCTAGTTCCCATAATACAGGGTGCATTTTGCAATTTTCAACATGGTATATTAAAATGTTTTATTCCTCATCTAAGCAAGGAAAATTGATATATTGAAGGAATTATTACCAGGATAATCAAAACAAAAAACAAGTAAAACTCAAATGCTTAAAGATGACCTGTCATTCCTGGAGAATGACATCATTTTTCAATCATAATAATTGACACAAAAGGAGGAACTAATTTATAGAGATTGTAAGGGTTGACCTTTCCAATGATTGAAAAATGTACAAACTTCCATCAAAAATATTATGGACATTATTCAAGAAACCACATGAAAACTCTCAAAACCAGATAGAGAATCACTGCCCACGGGGCTTTGGATTGATGGTGAATGGGTTCATTGTTAAGGCACTCCTTGCGTTAGGGCACTGGTTCAAATCCCCCGTGGTTGCTTACCTACAAAAAAAAAAAAAATAGAGAATCACTACATGGTAGATTAAAATGTTTTTTTCCTCATCTAAGCAAGGAAAATTGATATATTGAAGGAATTATTACCAAGATAATCAATACAAAAAAACAAGTAAAAGTCAGATACTTAAAGATGACCTGCCATTCCTAGAGAATGACATCATTTTTGAATCACAATCATTGACATAAAAGGATGAACCAATTTATAGAGAGTGTAAGGGTTGACCTTTCCAATGATTAAAAATTATACATAATTCCATCAAGATTATTATGGACAATATTGAAGAAACTACATGAAAACTCTCAAAATCAAATAGAGAAGCACTATTTTAGGCAGTCAAACAAGAAAAGTCACACAACTTAAAAACCCTTCAATTTTATTGTTTTATCCCCATAGGCTAGTGTTTTATATTGCATACTAATAGCCTATGGGTGTGGGCATGCAACATGAGTCTCAACCTCTAAGATTTAGGTTTTGGTGTTTATGCTTTAGGATTAAGTTGCACAATGCAAAATTACATAATGTGAGTGTAGATAGAGAAGACATTTTTCTAGAAAATCCAAAGACCCAATATGGTTATCTTGAAGTATAAACATTATGGGAGCATTTTATGCTTATCTGGGAGTTTCATGCTGATGTTTAATACTGTGAATACCACATAATGTGATGTTTATTGTTGATTTTAGTTATTTTTATAGTCTTATTTGGAATTGTTTATATATGAAATATTAGAGTTATATATATATTTTTTAAACAATGAGACAACATATCATAACACAATTGTCAAACCAATAGTGAGGATAACCATCAATAACTACTATACCCAAATACAGGTTGAATAACCATTGTTATTCAAGGAAAACCATGCCACTTGGAATTACCCTGTTGGTGGTCTATAAGGGGCACGTTTCCACTCCTACCAAATGCCTCTGGGTCTTGGGTTGTTAACGTATTTTCTTATGTCGAGGAAGACAGACCAAGATGAACTCTTAGCCAAACATAAGCAGTTTTAGATATACTCCAGACCCATATAGTTATATTATATATAGGTAAATGTTTTATTCTCCTATTAAATTGATAATATATCTATCTATCTATCTATCTATCTATCTATACACACACACACACACACACACACACACACACACACATATATATATATATATAGATATCTATATATAATATATATATATATATATATATATATATATATATATATATATATATATATATATATATATATATATATATATATATATATATATATATATAGATATAGATATATAGATATAGCTATCTATCTATCTATCTATCTATACATATACATATGCATATATATATATATGTCTATATATATATATATATATATATATATATATATATATATATATATATATATATCTATATAGATATATATATCTATATATATATTATATATATATATATATATAATATATATATATATATATATATATATATACCAATTAAATTTAAACCCAGAATCATGGCTACTTACTCATCTTAGAAACATTGGACATTAAATTGATAGTTAACAATTAAATAAAGAAAATATCAGTCAAATTTAAACCTAGAATCATCACTACTTTCTTAATCTTAGAAACACTGGATGAAACAAACTTCATAAGAGAGACACAATTTCTCTTTCTTGAAGACATGCTTCTTTTATCTATTTAAGAAGGCTACATTTGAGGTGTCCTCTTATACCAGAATCAAACAGATGTTGCACCCAGACTTGCCTTTCCTTTGATATTGCAACCCTTCACCATCAACCTAGTGTACTAAATGACAGATCAAATGAAGACCTTTTAAAAGGCATTTTTCTCACTTCAAAAGCACTGGTGTGTAATAAAAATCTAGATCAACCCACTGGGCTACAATAGAAATAAGCCCATGAGTTCCATAACAAAAAAATTATTTTAAAGGGAATAAAAAGGGTAAACCTTTTTTGTTGTAAATGCAAGAACATAACCAGAAGAGCCCTACTTACCCAAGGCAATGTTGTATAACCAAAGTTTCTCCTTCGCTTGGATGTCCATGAGGGTTTAACATGAAAATACAACTCTAATAGTAGAAGGAAAAAAAATACTATGCAAATAACTGATGTTGGGTTTGTACAGACTTAGTTACAGGAAATGTAGCTATTGGACTTCTTGTCATTCCAGTTGGAAGTGATAATGGTATGTGCATTGCAAATTGGTCAACTCAAAATAATACAATTGATACAATTTACATTGTAGCTATAAGGGGTGACATTACAATTTCTACAAGTTACATTGGGGACTTTACTATGTGCAAATGATACTACAGATGCCAATTAATCTACTGCAAGTTGGGGTTTATACGGGGATTCAGTCTGATTAGTCTAGTGAATCAAATCTACGAAATCTGATTGCTAAACATAATTTGCAAACATAATTACTCACAATAAGAATTGAATTCACCTACGCCAACAATAGTGGTACCTTCCCTCAGGAATCATCTGAATCCTTATACCTGGTATGGAAACTACTTACTTTCCATGACTTAATGATACTTTCAGTATCTCCTGCGTACATGGAATATTCCATATCCTCCTCACCTAAATAGAAACCCAACCTCCCTATAATGCCAAGTAGGTTTAAAGGACAATATACAACTGACAATGGAACCTTGTAATCTAAGTCTCAAGGAAGTATTTGTACTTGCAGGATATCAACAGAGATGGAAATTGCAACAATCACTTATCACCTGAACAAATCAGTCGAATTTTTCCTTCTCTACATCTAAGGTTCATAAGCTATGATCCAATCACTTATTATTTAAAGAATAATAGTGCACTTATAATGCTAGGTTCCATGATAAAAAACTTCTCACTTGAAAATTGAATCTACTACACACCCCATGTGCTCACCGGTGGTGCCCAAATTCAATTCCTACTTAAAAATTACAATTCCTTGCACAATGCATTCTAGAACATACTCATACAAGAAGCACATGAAAGCTACCAAAAAAGAAAGAAAAATCGTATCTCATATTGTTCAGAGAGGATATTTGAGTAAATCTGCATGAAGAAGAACCTGCAATTGATTACTACATCCTTCCACCTTAACCTTCTCAGACATTTTCCCAGCCAACCAGCTGCCTGTTTAGGTTCTTCAATATCATAGTTTTCGGGGCCTTGACGAACTATTGATTTAGGTATAGACCTGAATAAGCTTCTTGGTTTCTTTCTGAATGACAAGTAACCTCAACACGTGATCCAAAATGGATCCAAGAACTCTCTAAGTCTTAAAATCACTTAAAAGATCAAAAATATCGCATAAGGGGAACCTTCAAAATGGTGGAAAAACACTATCAGGAGGCGAAAAACACAAGAAAACAGTGAAAATAGAGCTATCGACAGCTTGAACAGTGAATGCACAGTAGCCATCAGATCTGGCTGATCAACGGTCTAGATCTGATTGGCAAATCACAATCGGCAAAGGCTATCAGAGGTTATCGGCGAAGACCCTATGGAACTTGCAATGGCGATCGACGGAGTCAACGAGGATTGTCAATCAAGCGCGTAGATCTACGACCCACGTTGCATCATAGAATCGCAATCGACAAATACAATAGAGTGCTCCCCAAATGGCCCGGGGTTATCACGATATGCGATTGCAATCAATCGCATCCCGATATCGCAATCGAAAAACTCAATGGAGTGGGCTTATTATATATATATATATATATATATATATATATATATATATATATATTATATATATATCTATATATATATATATATATATATATATATATATATATATATATATATATATATATTATATATATATTATATATATGCGATTAGCCAGACCCGATGGATATATAAACGTTATTGCATAAGATTTGAGATCCATTTAAAGCCATTTTCATAGGATTTTTTAGTATTTTAGTGTATTTTTAAATACAAAAGGGTAACCATTGAACGAGCCATTGTGACTTGCGATAACGATTGAGGGTGGACTCAATAGAATTATAGAGTGGATTTGAGGACTTCTAAGGTCTGATAAACAGTGTTTTTCGCGGATTTTCACAGTTTTCACTGTATTTCTCTGTGTAAACACATAATGGCTGTTTCAGGGATTTCAAAGGCCCAATGCACTCATCTGTTGCAGAACAGGTGGCCACCTCCCCTAAAAACGTTAGCAATGAATATCTAAATGCCTAGAAGGGGGATTCGAGTGGACAGAAGCTGGGGGCCAGAAAGCCCAAGAAGAGGAAATGAACAATCAATGCAGATTGGCTTTAAATCCATAGACAAAGAACAAACAAAGTAGGCAGTGCTGAGAGAGAGAAAAGACATAGATAGAGAATGATAGAGGAGTTTGTGTACTCATAGAGGCTTGAGGGGTTCAAGGAAAACTCTTACTATTGTATATGTTGTGTGTTAAGACTCAAATTGAGTTCACACTTTATAAAACTCTGTTCTGAAGACATAATAGAGAGGCCACCACTAAAGGTTCGACCAAGAGATGTAGCCCAAGAGTTTTGGGTGAACTCCATATTAAACTTGTTGTGTTTATGTGTGTTTTCTATTATGCTTCTTCACTACTTCTTTGCCCGTGTATTTTGCAATCTTATCGATCCATTGCACAAAATAACATAGGTATATCCATGCACATGAGTCTGTAATACCTTAAACATTGTGTTAGATATCATTATCAGATCAAGTGGTATCAGAGCTTTAGCTTTGCTAAGGTTAGACAAGCTTGTGTTGGATTGTTGAATGCTAACTAGGTCAAAGCTCAAATCAGGAAAAGGAGAATTGGTTGAGACTAACCCCAAAATAGGAAGAGTCTATCCTAGGAGGAAAATGGATGAATAAATTCACTCAGAATAAGACTCTTAGTTCATGGACAGTTTCATGACCATGAGAACCATGGTAGAAGAGATGTACTAAGAATTTAAGAAAGGTATAGGTGAAGATTATTCAACCTCCAAACAATAAAAAGGAACAGAAGAACCTCTTCTAGATGGTCGTTCTGAAGGCAAAGGGAAAGGAAAAGATGCTCCTCTATCAACACCTCCTTCTAGTGCTTTGATTAAATTAGATGTAAAATTCAATTTGCTAATATATGATGGAGAATTAAATGCAGAAAAGCTAGATAGCTGGATTAGATAGATTGATGTATATTGTAGAGTGCAAAACATCGATTCAGAAAGGAGAAAGATTCAGCTGGCTAGCCTACGCCTTGGAGGAACTGCCCTAGTGTGGTGGGAAGGCAAGACCCAAGCTAATTTGAAGAAGCATGGTAAAATTCTTTCTACCTGTAGTGAATTTGTTTCTGCCATTAAAAAAAAATTCTATCCACTAGCTTATATGCAGCAAGCCATGACGAGTTGGCAAACTCTTCACCAATTAAAGGGGCAAAGTGTACAAATCTATACCTAGGAATTTAGAAAAAGAGCTTTAATTCTAGGAATTTCTCTAGAATCACCTAAAACTTTGTTGAAGTATATAGGTGGTCTACACACCTATTTGAGGCACACCATTCTCATGTTTAACCCTAATAGCATAGATGAGGTACCTGTTCAGGTTACACATCTAGAGGCTAGAGGCAAGAATGTGAACCCAAAGATTGGGGGATCATCAAAACCCACTGCAAGCAGAACAAGGAAAAGAGAAAGGAGAAATGGAAAGAGAGGAAGGAAAATGATGTACAGAAAGCCAAACCTTCATGCACTCACTGCAAGAAGGATGGACATGATGATGAACATTGCTAGTCTTTTCATCCTGAGCTAAAACCTAAGAAGTTCGATGGCAAGAAGAAGAAGGCTGCTGCTATTCAGAAGGGTTTGGGGTCAAACTCAAGTGATGAAACAACAATCACAGCTACAGCTATAAAAGGTAGAAATTCTGAAACATCTACTAGTAATTCTACACAAACTATTGATAATGAAGAAAATCAGAGGAAAAGACATGAGCTTTTTCATATTAGAGTTATTTCCAACCATCAAAAGATTGATACTTTATTTGATAGTGGCACACAAGTAAACTTAATTTCTAAAGCAATTGTAAAGAAGCTGGGATTACTAACCACACCTCACAAGAATCCATATCCATTAGGTTGGGTATGTGATAAAGCAAAGCTACAAGTGACTAGACAATCTAAACTTAGGTTTACTATTGGGCCAACATTTGTAGATGAGGTTGAGTTAGATGTAATTCCCTTGGATATATGTGGCATTGTTTTAGGAAGACCTTACTTGTATGATGGAAAAGCCATTTTATATAGAGCTGAAAATAAGTATCAACTCGTTAAAGATGGAATATAATATATTGTAAGAGCTCATAAACTCAAGAATAATTATACTCTCATAAACTCAGGGTAGATGAAGAAAATTGTAAATTCATGCAAGCAATTTTTACTGATGGTTGTAAAGGAAAATTAACTTGATCAAACCAACGTATTTGAAGGCTGTGATGCTAAACATAAAGCTGATTTAGAAAAAGTTGTTTTAGAGTATGATATCCTATTTCAAGAACCTAAAGGTCTGTCACCCAAAAGGGAAATTGTACATGATATTCATTTGCAGCAAGATGCTCCATTGCCTAACATCAGAATTTACAGGTTATCTGCTTTAGAGAATGCAGAGATCAAGAAGCAGGTACAGGAGCTACTCAAAAAAGGGTTCATAAGGCCAAGCACATCACCATGCGGACCTCCAATCGTGTTGGTGAGAAAGAAAGATGGTTCATGGAGGATGTGCATTGATTACAGAGCGTTGAATAAAATAATGATCAAGAATCATTATCCCCTTCCTCGCATTGATGATCTATTCGATCAGTGGAAAGAAGCTGTTTACTTTTCCAAGTTGGACTTGCGTAGTGGCTACCATCAGGTCAGAGTAGCAAAACAAGATGCATGGAAGACTACTTTCAAAACAAAGCAAGGGATGTATGAATGGCTAGTTATGCCTTTTCTCTTAACTAATGCTCCTATCCTGCCACTTTCATGAGAGTTATGAATGACGTATTTAGGCCTTTTAATGATGATTTTGTAATTGTATATTCAGATGACATTCTTGTTTTCAGTGAAACATGGGAAGAACATTTGAATCATGTAAAGCAGATTCTAGATGTTTTGAAAAAAGAAAATCTCTATGTTAAGTTATAAAAATGTGAATTTGGCAAAACATATTTGAATTATTTGGGTCATATTGTAGGGGGTGGTGAATTGAAGATAGATCCCTCTATGGTTGAAGTCATTGTGAACTAACCTAAACCCAAATCTACTACAGAAGTTAGAAGCTTCCTAGGGGCAACACAATATTGGAGAAAGTTTATTGCTAACTTTTCCTTAATTGTAGCTCCCTTACATGCTTTGATAGGATTGAACAAGTTGTTTCAGTGGGGAGGCAAACAATAGAAAGCCTTCGACACCTTGAAAGAAAAGACTAGTACAACACTAGTACTAGCATTGCCAGATCTTCAAAGACCATTTGAGATTGAAATAAATGCCAGTGACTATGCCATGGGAGCAGTGTTGATGCAACATGGTAAACCCGTATGTTATCATTATGAGACATTTAATTCTGCAGTAGTTAATTATCCCACATATGATAAAGAATTGTATGCATTAGTGCAGAGTGTGAAAAAGTGGAAACATTACCTATTGGGAAAAGAAACAACTATACATATTGATTATCAGCCACTTCAATATTTGCACTCACAAACTAAATTGCAGCAATCAAGACACTATAGGTGGATGGGTTTTCTACAACAGTTTCATCTAGTCATCAAATATAAGAAAGGCATACACAATAAAGTTGCAGATATGTTGTCTAAACCAATCATAAATGCATCTGCTATACTTAAGCATAATTCAGTATTGCGTGAAAGCTACATTGAACAATATGCTCAAGATGTAGATTTTAAAGATGTATATGCAACCTTAAGTCATGGAAAACAAGTAGAAGAATTCGATTATCATGTTAAGGACCAAATCTTGTATCATTTGGGAAAGCTATGCATTCCACAAACTGAAAGAGTTAATATAATCCGAGAAGCACACACTTCTCTAATATCAGGTCATTTTGGTGTAAGTAAAACAGTTGCACAGCTGCAAACATTCTGCTATTGGCCAAGAATGCATGAAACATTTTCTAGATATATTAAAGGGTGTACCATGTGTGCTAAAAGAAATCCCAACAATAGAAAAATAGGCTTGTACATTTCACTTCCAGTTCCTTCTCATCCTTGGGAAAGTGTTTCCATGGACTTTGTTGGGGAATTTCCAAAATCTAGAAAAGGTCATGACTATTTATATGTTATTTTGGACAGGTTCAGCAAATTGTGTATTTTAATACCTTGCAACAAGCCGATTATAGCTAAACAAATAGCGAAGTTGTTCTTTCAGCATGTCTGGGTACATTTTGGGTTACCCACTTCCATAGTATCTGATCGAGATTCCCAATTTGTTGGGAGGTTTTGGTCAAGTCTGTGGGAGTTGATGGACACCAGACTGAAGAAGAGCACAACCTTTCATCCACAAACAGATGGCCAAACAAAGGTGGTCAATAGGATAGTGATCCAGTTGCTCAGGGGTTATTGCAGCAAACATCCCAAGCTTTGGGATGAACATTTGTGTTATGTGCAACATGCTTACAACTGTGCTAAACATTCTTCTACACAAAGATCTCCTTTTGAGACTTGTTTTGGTTTCATACCAAGGTCTCCCTTAGATTTTTTCTTTAGTAAAGACATAATATTTGATCGACACAATGATGTGGACAAAGCAACTAAGTTCATTGAACATATCCAAGAAATTCACCAAGCAGTGCAGGAACAGCTAGAAAAGAGCCAAGCCAAGTACAAGGCAAGGCATGATAAGCATTGAATTGAGTATAGCTTCGAAGTTGGTGATCAAGTTTGGCTGTATATCAGCAAGGATGGAATGCAAGGTGAAGGAAAGAACCTGAAGCCAATAAGGTATAGGCCTTTCAAAATACTTGAGAAAATTGGTGAGAATGCTTTTCGCCTTGATTTTCTAGTGTACATGCACATCTATTCAGTGGTAAATGCAGAAAATTTAAGACTGTTTGAACCTTCATTGGTTGAAGATCCTGAAGAGAAAAGTCAATTGCCTTCCATTGATGATCTGTTGCCTAAATATCTCAATGAGTTGCAGGAAGATATAGTTCTGGACAGGAAGGTGAGAACTAAGCACAAAAGGAATTTTGAGTACCTCAGAATTGGACTCAAAGGTTCAAAACCCAATAGTGCAAAATGGATAGAGATTGGGCAAGTGAGGGAGCTATATCCTCACTTGATTGATGCTTAAAAACCAACTTTTGGTGGTCCAAAATCTTTTTCAGTGGGAAGGCGTGATCCAAAATGGATCCAAGAACTCTCTAAGTCTTAAAATCGCTTAAAAGATCAAAACTATCGCATAAGGGGAACCTTCAAAATGGTGGAAAAACACTATCGGGAGGCGAAAAACACAAGAAAACAGTGAAAACAGAGCTATCGGTGGGTTGAACAGTGAATGCATAGTAGCCATCAGATCTGGCTGATCAACGGTCTAGATCTGATTGGAAAATCGCAATTAGCAAAGGCTATCGAAGGTTATCGGCGAAGACCTTGTGGAACTTGCGATGGCGATCGGTGGAGTCAAAGAGGACCATTGATCGAGCGTGCAGATCAATGGCCCACGTTGCATCACAGAATCACATTTGGAAAATACAATAGAGTGCTCCCCAAATGGCCTCAGGTTATTGCAATATGCGATTGCGATCAATCGCATCGCGATATCGCAATCGGAAAACTCAATGGAGCGAGGCTTATATATATATATATATATATATATATATATATATATATATATATATATATATATATATCTATATATATATATATATATATATATATATATATATATATATATATATATATATGCAATGCGATTAGCCGGACCTAATGGATATATAAACGTTATTGCATAAGATTTGAGATCCGTTTAAAGTCATTTTCAAGGGATTTTTGAGTATTTTAGTGTATTTTTAAATACAGAAGGGAAACCATTGAATGGGCAATTGTGACTTGTGACAGTGATTGAGGGCAGACCCAATAGAAGTATAGAGCGGATTTGAGGAATTTTAAGGTCTAATAAGTAGTATTTTTGGTGGATTTTCATAGTTTTGACTATATTTCTCTCTGTAAACATAGAATGGTTGTTTCAGGGATTTCAAAGGCTCGATGCACTCATCTATTGTGGAATAGGTGTCCACCTCCCCTAAAAATGTTAGCAATGATTATCTAAATGCCCAGAAGGGGGATTCGAGTGGACAAAGGCTAGGAGCCAAAAAGCCCGAGAAGAGGAAATGAATAGTCAGTGCAAATTGGATTTAAAGCCACATACAGAGAACAAACAGAGCAGGTAGTGCTGAGAGAGAGAAAAGACAGAGACAGAGAGTGATAAAGGAGTTTGTGTACTCAGGGAGGCTTGAGGGGTTCAAGCAAAACTCTTACTGTTGTATCTATTATGTGTTGACACTCAAATTGAGCTCACACTTTGTAAACTCTATTCTGGAGACATAATAGAGATGCCACCACTAAAGGCTAGATTAGGAGATGTAGCCCAAGAGTTTTGGGTGAACTCCATATTAAACTTGTTGTGCTTAAGTGTGTTGTCTATTATGCTTCTTTACTGCTTCATTGCCTGTGTATTTAACAATCTTATCGATCCATTGCACAAAATAACATATGCATATCCATGCACATGAGTCTATAATACATTAAACATTGTCTTAGCTCACATTATCAAATCAACATGAAACAAGAAAGTTCCTTGTAAAATACCCCAATTTAGTCAAACAACTATAGATCACAGTAGAAGTAGGAAAAACCAAACTAGAATCTAATGGTCAGATCGATACATACAGTGAGAAATAGATGAAATATGTGAAAATGAACATAGTTATGTGCAAGTTTTACCTAGAGAAGCCCAGAAATAATAAAAATGGAATGTATTAGTCCTATAGTCATAGTGATCAATACTACTCTTTTTACTGTTGTTTGAGTCTTAGGTCAAATTATAATATTTTAAAATTAAATTTGACATGTCTCTTGATTTTCAAAGGGTTCTAAGTCATTTTCAAGGTGTCATTGCTACTCCCTCTAATTATTCAAGGTCACAAATCATCCATCATGGTCATTGTCATCATTTCCTATTATAAGTCATCAATTGAGTTCATTGGTCATCATTTGGGTCATAGAATCATAAAAATGCATACTTTGAGAGCTAAAATTCTAAATCATGGTCTTTAATATGCATATGATGTTCACCATTATCTCAGTCATCATTTTGAAAAAGGGAGCCTTTTCATCCATTATGGTTGTCAAAAATTTTCATTATGGAAGTTAGCAATTAGGAAAATAAAGTATTTCAAAGAGAATCAAAGTACATCTGCATCACATGGAGATGTAACACTTCCTATTGAAGGAACACGGGAAATCATTGTTGGAAGGGAGTTGGCACAAGTATCGAAGCATACATCAACATTATTCAAGACATTTTCATCATTTCCCATCATGCCATATCATCAGGACTTCATAGCAGGCTTATACAAGGTTGGAATACTTTCGTTGCGCTTTCATGCTGTGCTTCTTCCTAGTTCACATTTTGAGGTTGTGAAGGGAGTTTTCATGACTTCTTGAGCCTTCACCAACATCTACAGAGCATGTGACAACATAAAAATGTCATTCAACATCAGAAAAAGTTAAGAAAGGTGATTAAAATAAAAATATGAGGGGCTTTATGCTTCTACACTGCTTTTTTCCTGAAGGAAGCAAAAACAGAGCGAATCTGCTACATTTAGCGACCAACTCCAAACTTGGATTCTAATGTGAAAGTATTTTTCAAAACTGGAGGAGGTTTATGTTCATAACATACCCAAAAAAATAACCTTGCTCCATTTTTTAATATACTTTATGGTTTCAAATATAATCAATCATCTTAGACGTTTATTTAAAAAATCTTTGAACACTTTGTTTCCCCTGTTTTAGTCATGTTTTCTTGGCGTGTTTTCCTAACAGTTGGAAGTGAAGTTCTTAAAACCAAGAGAGTTTTTTTATTGAAAACATATTCAAAAACGAAGAAATATCTCAGTTTTTAAACACAATTTATTATCTTGGAGTTACAGGTGGCACTTTGAGACCCATTTTTCATAATTTCGCAAGGCCAAAATTGCTGATAGGGTTCTAGAACTTTTTGAAATTCCACTTGGTGGACATCCAACTTGGCATAGTTGACCTCATATATATTTTGATAATGAAGTTTGAGGAATTTTATATCCTATCCCATGATTATATCTTCATTTATCACATTTTTAGTTAGTTAAAAACCAAACCCTAGATAGTAGGATATGGGTAAATTTTGCAAATAGTTTATCCCTAAAGCATTGTAACTTCTTTCAATCTTTGGAAAAGGAAGGATTTCGACATCCTTATGCTTAGATGATGTATTTTGTATGTATTTGATGACTATAATAGGGGTTTTTCGATCTTAATTAAGGAGGGGGAGAGAAAGGTCTTGGTGTATTCTACTTTACTCTATGTGTTTCAACAGAAGATATTTAATACAAAAGTACAATTTTTTAGTGCCAAAGATTCATGTCATAGTGTTCTAAATTCTATTCTTATCTTTTATGTGTATGTTTTCTTTCTCAGCTGACCATTTTAAATGTTACTCTTCAATATTTGATTGAAAGTTATGATTCAGAATTCATTCTATGTGCTCTGAATTGTGACAGTTAAATACTTCATTTGTATTCTTCTAAAACCACATTGGAATTAATCTTAAATTCAATGCTTTGATGTGAAAATTGGTCTTCTTTAGTCTTCTACCATATTGCAACGAAAATTTGTGACTAAAAGGACGCTATCTACCTTGCCTTTGACACCTACTTATTCATTCACCAACTATTGATCATCTTGTCTATTTTCCAGACTATATAGACTTCTTGCCAATGGACACTTTCTTCTCAACTCTGCCACCATTTTCATAAAACTAAAATTTACCAAAGATGTAGCCTCTATTCCTAAATATAAAATAAATATTTGCATAGATTAAGTATTAAAGAGGGATACCCCTCTGAGTCTATAAGGGCTAGCTTCTAGACTTTAAAGTGGTTTGTAGGTTACCTCTAGGGTTTCATCCCTCAACTGAGGAGATCTTGGAGTGTTGACATTTTGGTGTTTTTTCCAGGGAATGAACGTTTTCATATTCCTTGGGAAAGATCATCGTAGTTCAGATATTCTTGTTGATTGTGAACAACAAATAGACATCAGATAGGCTGAATCATTCACTTGGTGACTCCAAGTTCAAAAGATCTAGGAGATTGAAATTTCATGGTGACTCCATTGGTCAAGGGTCAGTAATTTAAAAAATTATTGTTGATTGTTTTCAAAATGGGTTCTGCAAGAACGAATGCTAGGTATGCACCTATGAATAGATCTCATATTCCTGGTTTTACGAATTCCATGGCTCATGTTGATTGGTCAACTTACCTCCCAATATTTAGAGATGGAAAGGGAGAAGATGTTGCTCTTCACTTGGTTAAATTTCACATGCATGTGCATAAGCTAAAGGTTTCTTTTCATGAATATTGTCTCATGAAGATGTTCATGGCTAGCTTGGAAGGAAAAGAAAGATCTTGGTATGAGGGACTGCCATTTGCTAGTATTTATTCACTTAAAGATTTTCATTCAACATTTTTTGAAAAATACAGAGAATCTCATACTTCTTTGTGTTTGGTTGAGAACTGTTGTGAACATTTTGAGGATTTCATTCAAAATCTGGAAAATTCTTATGGTGATGAAGGGTTTATGGATGAATATATCCTTGAAGCTTTGCATGAGAACCCTTTTCATCACCAAGAAGAAATTTTTTTTTCTCTCTTCGATGAAAATGAAATAAAACAAGACTTTAATGATGAACTTTATGATTTAGCTTCTAAATTTGATGATAATTTGCAGCAGCCTTGTCCATATTTTCATGATCAAGAGTATGAGAACTCTTTCAAACAACATAATGAAATAGATAGACTATTAGGTCCCTATAATGTTAGTGTATTCCCTTATCATTATTGTCATTGTATCCCCTTATTGTTATTGTTGTGCCCATGTTGCCCCCATATTGTTAAAATCCCACTATTGTTTTTGTTGTGCCCTTACATTATTATTGTTATGTCGGCTTTGACTAGATTGTGACCCCTTAGACTCCTATATAAAGGAAGTCATGTCATATTTATCATCCAAGAATTGTTCATTTGTGTAATGTAAAGGAGGACTCCCCCTCGAAGAGGTTGATTTGAAGTCCTTGATCTATCTTTTCTTCTATTTTGTGAGCTCCTTGCATAACAATTGGTATTAGAGCTTCGGATTCTAGGCTTTCGCTGCTTCAAATCGGACATCATGTCTGTTTCACTATAACTTTGTTTCTACGATGTTTCAGAAGCTAAATATAAAACCCATTTGATCTAAAATCTTGATGAACCTAGGGAAAAAGATTTTGATCTTGTCTCACTATATTGTCAGTGATAGGATCCAAGGAAGTTAGGGTTTTTGTAGGATCCCAAATTATATCTCAAATAGGTGACCTAGGGAAAAGCATCATAACTTTATCTCTGAGAATCAGATGGAAATTTCGTAAAAAGGTATAGAAAGAGGACATAATTTCATTTCTTGTGTATCGGTTTCAGGTCTGAAGGTCAAAATAGTGAGACATGGCATTTTGTACAAGTTCGCTCTATTGAAATAGTCTATACTCATGTCTTCGTGGGATATTTGGAATAACGCTTTCTTAGAAAATCAAATCTTGATCAGAATTGCAGGGTTGGAATGAGGACTCAGAGGGCTACCACAAGTCGAATTTTCAAACCATGGAGATCTAGAATTGTAGAGATACAATAGATTCAATATCGAGCTCCTATAAAGTTAAAAAAGGTGTGTAGTATTTTTAAAATTTTACATACATTTTCTTTGAAAATTGGTTTGAAGGAATTCAAAGGACATAGTGAAGCATAATTATCATTAATTGATGCCCCAAGGAAATAAAATGGAAACACCTAGTAACAAACCTGAAAGCTCTAGCATGACTCAGGTCATAAATGTGCTGAGAATAAATTATTTACATAGATTGTGAAGAGGGAGAAGAAAAGGAACAAGAAACATCAAAAGAAGATGATACACACCATGAAAAAATCCTAGAGAAAGAAGAAATGAATCTAACCATATCTTGTAATGAATTGGTTGGAATAACCACTCCTCAAAGTATTAATATAGAAGGAAATATCAAGAAGAATAATTTAATAGTGTTGATTGATTCGGGCAGCACCCATAATTTTATCCATTGTAAGATAGTGAAGGAATTGAATTGCTTCCTATACCCAACACCAAAGTGTCAAGTGATGGTTGCAAATGGAAGAACCATAAATTGCTCTAGAAAGTGCTATGATATCAAGCTATCCATGGGAGAATATCTTTTGAATAGTCCAATGACTTCCATTCCAATGGTGTTATAGACATTTTTGTGCCTTACAGCTCTAAGCATGAAATGTCCATAATCCAAGGGATCCAAAGTCCCTAAAAGTGTTGTTCCTGCCCCTAAAGGAACAAGGTCAACCAATGACAGCTTCTCCTAGAATTTCTCCACCAGAAACTACTCAGAACTAGTCAAATCAGGATCAATTCAGATGCTCCACTAGCTGGCTGCGTTGCAAAGCACCCAAATACAATGGCTAGGTGCGTTGCAACGCACTTGAATGCACTACCCAGGTGCACTGAGCGGGAAATGACAAGTGGCAGAGTCATTCAACGAGGTGGAGAGACAATGGAAGCTTCCGGAATCTTCTCCAATGACACTTGCCTCACTGAATTCGACCAGTGATGAGTGAGAGGCTCTCAGTCTCCAAGTGGAAGCAAGAACTGACAGAGAGAAGCCACAAGTCAAAACATAAGCTAACTCATCCTCTCTGCTTACATCTATATATGGATCCCTCATCCCAGAGATCCAAAGGTTGGAATTTTGTACTTTGCAGAGAAAATCTGTTGGTTTTGAGATTGAGATTAGTGCATTGGGTGATTTATGCTTTGTTGGAGGTGAGAAAGGGATTCCTTTGCTGGGAGGTAGATGCTAGATCGGGACTCACTTGGTTGTATCTCCTCCTGGATCTTCTTGTTATATCAATAAAACTATTTGAGTTTCTCCTACATGTTTGTATATCAATGATGCTTTGTTATATTTGCATGTTTAGCTTAAATCTGATCCTAAGCTAGTTATGAATGTAAATCTATATCTTTGTGTAGTTTTCCTCTTCTGTAATCTTGCAGGAACTTGGTGAAGCTGGGCAAGCGAGAGAGCAGGTAGCTGGAAGCCATCAAAGAGGAGAGCGATTGGATCAACAAACTAGCGCAAGACACAGGTTAGTTAATCCTTCCTCTTCGTTTACATTTCATAAAGAAGAATACGAAAGTAGTTTTCCTTGTTTGTTGCTAAGGCACTGTCACACCTTAGAGTGGGATAGGGGCGTTTTGAGTAGATACTTTTCCCAACAACAAAATGGCGACTCCGCTAGGGATCGTGTCTAGTTAGTTTGTTTGTGTTTCCATTGTTGTTTGTCTCATAAACACGGAAGTAGCAATCGAACTGCATTTGCCATTATCAAATGCAAAGTAGCTGCTACTTCAAATCCACTCACTGGATTTGTTTATGATTTGAACAGCTGATCCACAAATGCTCTAATAGCCCTTTGTGATAGCTCTTAGTCCTCCTTTAAATCATCCCTCTGATTGTACCTTACTGATTGCTTTTACTCGGCCAAAATCCATAGATTAAACTACAAACCGTGACCCAGAACCCGGATAGAAGTCTTGTTTCTGCCCCAGCGCAGGCTCTGTGAAGAGGTTCTGCATTTCAACGCAGGTCCCGAGAGGGCTACTTGTGCTGCAATTCAGTTTCTCTGTGCAACAGGTGCGCTGATCAGCCCTTGCCCTGTGCAGCTGAGGTTCTTTGCTTCATTTTGTTCAGTTTTATCTCTGATTTTTGCAGCCTGTTATCAGTGTGTGTACCTATCTGAAAACCCCTTTTCTCTGCCTTAATTCCACCTCCTTTGTACAAAAAGACTGTAGGTGTTCTTTCTGTATTTGTTACATGATTTACAGTTTTCCATTGGAAAGTAAAATAGTCATACTGTCGTCCTTAGATTTAGATCTGTCGTAAGTGTCGATTTTAATCTTAGGAGAAAGTTTGCTTGCTGTTGACAGTTGATTATACCTTTTACTTTTCCTTTGGTTTGAATTTGTCTCTTTCTAGTGTTGAAACGAGTGTTTATTTCAAAATCATAAAGTGTCGTAATCTTCTCTACCTTTTTGATTTCGAAAAAGAAGCTTGTTTGTGTTTTTCACTTGAAAGCAAATTCAAATTTGTACATCAACTTTCTTTTTAGGCATCAATATTAAGAAAGTGAAAACAAATACATGCATATGTGCATTTGCATATTGATAGTTTGTATGGTTTGATTTAGGAAAAGTGCATCTACAGTGTGCTCTTTGCTCTTTGAGAAAAGATTGTGTCTTTCTTTTCCCCTTGTAGCTAGGATTTTCATTGTTGAAAAGAGATAAAAGCTTGCTTATCATCTTTAGATTGCATTTAGGAATTACATCTACATCTCATGGTGATCCAAAAAGGCAAACTTCTAAGAAAGATCAACTTAAAATAAATTGAATGAATCTAACAACGCATTGGAACTTAACGCACAACATAGAGGTCTAGGCTAGAGACGTGTTTCGGCGTCGTAAAGCCTGGTAACTGTTGTCCTCACTGATGGTTGGGTGATTCCTCCACTGTGAGACGATAAGTGCCAGTACGGATTGTGCTCCCACGTACCGTCGAGTATATATTGGGAGACCCCTATAGGCTTAAAACCTTTTATCCATAGGAAGCCGTGTCGGCCACCCTACTGATCGCAATGCACCGAACACAGCATTCGGGAAGATTGGCTGCCGTACCATAAAACGTATTCTGCAGTTTTGTGATTGGTTTGGCACACCCTCTACCTAGATCTCCAGAGCAGTCCCTTTCGTTCCTTTTCAGACTCCTTAACGGAAAAGTTCCATCTGAGCACTTGTCACTTCAGGCTCATTAAAAATCGAAGGAGACTAGAGTCATCTTTTGTTTTTTCTCGACTCTTTAAAATTGAAAAAACAAGTTGTGTCCAAGCATCGTAAAATTTATTTTAAACGGAATATTCATACCCTTTCCCTACGTTGATCTTAGGTTGAGAAAATCGAGTCTACCAACCAAGGAATTCCCCTTGGTGGAAATCCTAGTCCCTTCTCCTCTTGGGGAGATGTTGGTGCACCCCATATGGCCACATTATCGCTTCTAGGATTGACAATTGGCTTGCCAGTCTGGCTCTTCTCAACCAATGTCGTTCAGAACACCACTATTCCTGAACAATCGAATCAGCAGTTAGACCAGTTCAGAGTTACCCACCAACCTTCTACTTCCTCTAATTCTTCCTCTCCTCCTTCCTCTTCCCTTGATGGGGCTGGCAAAGCCAAAAGTCAAGTTCCTAAGGAGAAGAAGGAAAATAAGAAGAAAGAGAAGAAGAAGAAGGAGCCAAAAGCGAATGGGGGCAAACGAGTGTCGTCTAATGAAAATCCACACACTCCACTGACCAGGCCTAAATTGCCATGTGTCATTTGCAAGGGAGACCACTTTCACAGAGTTTGTCCTTGTATCCCCCGGATACTAAGGGACTGGTCTCCCCGTTTGCACAATCCGGTGTCGTCAACCTCTGGTGATCATGTTGACTGTACATCGTCAACTAGCGAAAGTGAAGTCCCAGGACAAAAAGGGAGAGCTAGATCTCCTTGTAAACTGTGTGAAGGTCATCACGCCATCCACCGTTGTCCCTTCTTAGACGAAGCTAAAAGAGTTTTGGATGATCGTCCGGTTTCACCATTACAACTTCCTCCTGGATATAAAAAACTCTTGCCGAGTCCTTCGTTAGTTGAGAATCCAGCTGGCCCGCTCAAGTGGTCAGCTGAAGCGCTTGTCATTGAAGATGAACCAGCTGAATCCATACCCGACGAAAGTCAAAAGGTCGAGGCGGCAGTTGACCCAGTCTTGCCTTCAGAGGTTTTATCTTCAAATGACACAGTCACTGAAGAGAACAAGGATGACACCGTCCAAATTCTCTTCATCAACACAGACTCCGACGAACACGGGGGAAATCTACCCATTCCCTTACCGCAGGAGGGAAGTTCGTCAGAGCCGTACCCGGCCGTCTACTCGGTCCCACCTCCAAGCAACATAGTTGTCTCCTTCGACTAGAATCAACTAGGTAGACCCCGTTTACCAGCAAGCATACCATTCAGAATTATCGTCCAAATATATAGAATGGTCATGGCTGGTACCATCATAGATGAGGGGGCTTCTGTGAGTATCCTTTCCTTTACTACTTGGAAAGCGCTTGGTTCACCATCGCTTTTGCCTGAGATGAGAAATCTGACAGGCTTTGATAAAGGAACCAGTCGACCTTTAGGGATCCTCCCCAATGTGCCCATAACATTGAAAGGGAAGACCATTCAAATGAACATAATGGTCGTTCAAGGACCCTTGGATTATAACCTACTCCTTGGACGAGACTATATTTATTGCATGGGAGCCATCGTCTCCTCACTCTTTAGAGTAATGTGTTTTCCGCACGAAGGAAGAGTGGTCAAGCTCATGGACCAGCTTTCATTTCCCGGATCACGCATCGCAAATAGTCATATACCATCCCTAAATGGTCTTTTCACGCAAGAAATGTCTCAACCCACGGTCCGTCCTCCCGATGAGCGCAAGTAATTCGGAGGGATATGACTGGAACCCAGGGGGCATGCGTCCTGGCCTGCTTCGGCAGGAAAACTTCGGGTATAGGGTAGGTTTCCGCCGGAGAATATGACTAGTCTATACCCCGTCCATGATTGAGATAGGGGTTATTCTGGAATAAGATTCTCTTGTCAAAGTTATGTGTGTGGCGCTCGTTGTCACTCACCTTTGTTTATCTCGGTAGACACCGCCGAAGAAGTGTTTTGTTTGCACTGCGAATCGAGCAATCTTTGGGTGACCTGTAAGAGGTAGGCCTCTCCCGGTAAAACAAATGTTTTATTGGACTAAAGAAGGGGTAACCTTGAAACCATACTTTATACCTGGGGGCATGCAAACCTTTTGGAGTGCAAGCAAGGGGCGGCTATTTATTTTTTAAATTTTTAGGTCCTCCCTTTAAACCCATAGGCTAACCCTTTAAACTCGTAGGATTAGTCGTTTCCTAACTTGCATAAAGAAAGGATGTGGGGCAAAAATCTAAATGTTGCCGTTTTATATGAGACTTTCTTATCATATGACTGGATTATCGAGCAGTTTTAGCACATAGTTCATGCTCGTTAAAAAATAAACATAAGACCGAGCAAGTGTTTCAATCCGCGTTTAAGCTCATTAAAAAATGAACTATCCTCTGGTAAATAACCACCGTGAATGTAACATTATCAGCCATTAAAGCCTTGGTCGTGTTTGCACCATCACCTCCACTTTTCCATTAGCTGATCATTCACCTCCATTTGATTGTTTACCCATTTTGAGGAACAACTGCGAAGAGTGATTTCACTAGCCATCCTTGTGACACTGCCGTGATTGGAAAATTCCAACCCTTACCTGGAATCAGCTGCTACCCATTTTATCACTCGTTCCTCAAAAGACGAGTCTTCTTTAAGCTCTTTTCATCTGACTCGTAAAACATGAAAAGATTGCCGAGTTTTGGCCTTCCAGCTTGTTAAAGCGACCGGAAGTGCTATCCCTCCTCTAGATTTTAATCTTTTTGGAGCTGAGGGATTATTGCACAAAAAGATCGAGCGCTTGTGTTGTTCAGCTCGTTAAAACTATCGAAAATTCATCCCTTCTGTATTGTTTTATACTTTTTCGGACTTAAGGGATTAGATAACGAAAAAGGAACTCCGGAGTTAACTTTACGTAGCTTTTCAGACTCTCTAAAAATGAAAAGGACCGAGTTATCTTTGTCGTTAGACTCGTTAAAAAGATTAATAGCGACAAACTTGTCTGTAGACGAGAACGAGTTTCACTATCGCTAGGCTCGTTATAACATAGCGATGGGTTTGCCCGAAGGGAAAATTATAGAACAAGCATATGTTATCCTCCTCAAGCTTGACAAAAATAAAGAGGTACTGGTCAGCAATGACTGGGGAAAAATTGGGAAGAAACTCAAAGAATCTTTATTGGTAGCAAGTCGCTCTTGAACATGACACTTCCACTCTGTGCCTGAGTCAGGTTGGGTTGTTTCATTCACCGGTCACATCACCATGGTTTCGCCATACCATCCACATTTGGGGTAAATGCTACCGATCCATCACATAAGTGTCGCCGACATGTTCAAGAGACGTCATCCAGATAAGTCACCCGTGTCCCATCCACTGCCATACATTATACTTCATTCTTTCATGACCGCCACCCTAAACCATATATCATCAGATTGTTTTCACCTCCATCAAAATCATTTGCTCCGTTCCATGTCATTGATGTGGGATTCATTAAGGCCCTCCTTTGACGAATCACTTCTTGTCGACATCAGCTCATTATCCAAGAAGTTGATCTACGAACACCCCATTCAGTACTTTGAAGCTTGCATGCCTCAATGGCAAGTTTCTCACTTCCGGCAACAGGTATACATCAATGACCTTCGACCGAAATATTTTGCGTGGTGTTCGACGCCAAGTCCTTTATTCACACCACGTGAATTGTACTGCAGTACCTTGAGGGTCATCATCCTTATCGGTGATTCCTCTCGCGCTTGTTAACAGTTTACATCATTGACTGGTAATCAAGCGATGTCTTCCCATGTTCGACGTCAAAACATTTTTCACATGGATCGACTTGTACTTCGAGTGAAGATCAGACGAGATTGAAGACCTCGGATCTAGTTTCATCCATCCAGGCTGCGATATATATTCAGGAAAAATAAAGACATTGACATGTACAGCATTGCAACACAGATAATCATCCTACCGAAAGGATGATGACTTCATCAAAATCATCAGTCTACCATCAGACGATTGTCTGTCCTATGTACATAAAAATGAATTTATAAAGCTGAGCATGGGAATGCCCGCCTCAGCTAGATCATGAAAACAGTATGAAAAATAATGTATTGTATTGTATCTTATTACAGGTCTCCTCCCAGCATTGAATGAACTTCGGATCCTCCTAATAAAGCATTTCACCCGATAAACGGCCTCATACTTTAGGGGGCAACTGTTATAGATATTTTTGTGCCTTACAGCTCTAAGCATGAAATGTCCATAATCCAAGGGATCCAAAGTACCTAAAAGTGTTGTTCCTGCCCCTAAAGGAACAAGGTCAACCAATGGCAACTTCTCCCAGAAGTTTTCCACCAGAAACTACTCAGAACTAGTCAAATCAGGATCAATTCAGATGCTCCACTAGCTCGCTGCGTTGCAAAGCACCCAAATACATTGGCTAGGTGCGTTGCAACGCACTTGAATGCACTACCCAGGTACACTGAGCGGGAAATGACAAGTGGCAGAGTCATTCAACGAGGTGGAGAGACAATGGAAGCTTCCAGAATCTTCTCCAATGACACTTGCCTCACTGAATTCGACCAGTGATGAGTAAGAGGCTCTTAGTCTCCAAGTGGAAGCAAGAACTAATAGAGAGAAGCCACAAGTCAAAACATAAGCTGACCCATCCTCTCTGCTTACATCTATATATGGATCCCTCATCCCAGAGATCCAAAGGCTAGAATTTTGTACTTTGCAGAGAATTGATGTTGGTTTTGAGATTGAGATTAGTGCATCTATTCATGATCATGATCTTGCTATTCATTTCATTCGAGGAAGTGTTCCTACAAACATTAGGTCTTACAGATATCCCTATGCCCAAAAGAGTGAAATAGAACTTATGGTTGCAGAAATGTTAGAGGATGGTATAATTCAACCCAATCAAAGTTATTTCTCTGCTCCAGTAGTATTGGTGCACAAGAAGGATGGGTAATGATGCATGTGTATGCATTATAGGGAGCTCAACAACCTCATTATTAAATATAAATTTACCATTCCTCTTATTGATGAATTATTAGATGAATTGCATGGAGCAATTTACTTCACGAAGTGGACCTTCATTCAGGATATCATCAAATCATAATGAAGAATGAAGAAATTCTGAAAACAACATTTAGAACTCATGAGGGTCATTATGAATTTTTGGTCATGCCTTTTCGCCTTACCGATGCACCTTCTACTAATCTACAACAAGTCTTGGAAGGATCATGTTCAACATGTTGATAGAGTGCTCAAACTATTGGAGGAGAAACAATTATATGAAAAAAACTCCAAATGTTTCTTTGGAGTACAAGAGGTGGAATATTTGGGTCATATTGTATCTCATGAATTTGTTAAGGTAGACCATATAAAAATTAAAGCCATTAAGGAATGGAAAATCCCCACATTCATAAAGCATCTCTAAAAATTTCTTAGGTTGGTAGGGTATTATCACAAGTTTATTAAGAATTATGGGAGAATAGCAGCACCTCTAACAACATTTATGGAAACAAATTAAAAGCTACATCGAAACCCAAATATTATTGTAAGTGACAGAGATCACATTTTCACTAGAAGTTTTTGGAAAAAATTATTTTCTTTTCTGCCTACTCAACTAGCTCATTTCTCATCTTATGATCCTCAATTTGATGGGAAAACTGAGATAGTGAAAAAATGTTTGGAAGGATATCTTCATTGCTTTGTATTTGATAAACATACATAATGGGTCAAATGGTTGCCTCTGGCTGAATGGTGGTATAACACTTCCTTCCATACTGCAGCAAAAATGACCCCATTTATGGCACTTTATGGATATCATCCACCGTCCATCACATCATATTTAAGAGAAAATTCTAAGGTTCAAGAAGTGGAAGATCACATCGAGCATCAACAACAAGTTCTCCAAATCTTAAAGGATAACCTCACTTTGGCATAGAATAGAATGAAACAATAGGTAGATCAACATCACAGTGAAAGAAGTTTTGATGTAGGTGACTGGGTATTTCTACGGCTACAAACATACAAACAATAGTCTCTCAAGCAAGCTAAGAAAGATAATAATTTATCACCAAAGTATTATGTTCCATGCAAGGTTTTGCAAAAGATTGATACTATGGCATACAAATTGGAGCTTCGTAGAGCTTGCCGAGTACACCTAGTTTTCCATGTTTCATCCTTAAAGAAGGTTATAGGTGACAAGCTCCCAGTTCAAACAATATTTAGATAACTTGAAGAGGAAGGAAAAAATCATATTGGAACTGGAAGTAGTCATAGAATCAAGAAATCAAAAGCTCTGAAATTGGTTAATTTCAGAGTATCTCATCAAGTGGAAGAACATACCCACTGAAGATTACACATAGGAGGATGACAATTTTATTACTGTCTTTTTATCTTCTAGGTCAGTGATTAAGGAAAATCATATTATGTTATGAAACCAGCTCAAGAAAAGATAGATCAACGCCTTAGAATTCAGCCTCTTCGAGGGGGCAACCTCCTTTACATTACATAAATGAACAATTCTTGGATGATACAAATGACAAAACCTCCTTTCTATATATAGGAGTCTAAGGAGTCACAATATAATCCAGCCGACCTAACAATAATAATATAAAGCCACAAAAATAACAATAGAGGGATTCTATGGGGCACAGAAATAACAATATGGGGGTAATAGGGGCACAACAATATAAATAAGGGGTATAACTACAATAGTAATGGGGTAATCACTAGTATTATAGGGACCCAACATGCCCCTCTCCTTCAAAAAAGTGTTGTCCTCAACGCTTGAGTAGTTCTGGATACTTCTGCATAAAATTCTCATCCTCCCATGTGGAATCTTCAGCGGATAAGTTCTTCCACTTGATAAGATACTCTGAAATTGATCGATTTCGTAGCTGTCGAGTTCTTGTTTCTGTGACTGCTTCCGGTTCCAATATAATTTTTCCTTCCTCGTCAAGTTCTGGCAATATTGTTTGAATTGGGAGCTTGTCACCTATAACCTTCTTTAAACATGAAACATGGAAAACTGGGTGCAATCGAGAAGCTGCAGGAAGCTCCAATTTGTATGCCATAGTACCAATCTTTTGCAACACCTTGTACGGACCATAATACTTTGGTGATAATTTATTATCCTTCTTAGCTTGCTTTAGGGACATTTGCTTATATGGTTGTAGCCGTAGGAATACCCAATCACCTACATCAAAACTTCTTTCACTGCGATGTTGATCTGCCTGTTGTTTCATTCTATTTTGTGCCAACACGAGGTTATCCTTTAAGAGTTGGAGGACTTGTTGTTGATGTTCGATGTGATGTTCCACTGCCTGAACCTTAGAATTTTCTCTTAAATATGATGTGATGGATGGTGGTTGATACCCATAAAGTGCCATAAATGGGGTCATTTTTGTTGCTGTATGGAAGGAAGTGTTATACCACCATTCAGCCAGAGGCAACCATTTGACCCATTGTGTCTGTTTATCAGATACAAAGCAACGAAGATATCCTTCCAAACATTTGTTTACTATCTCAGTTTGCCCATCAGATTGAGGATGATAAGATGAGCTATGAGCTAACTGAGTACCAAGACAAGAAAATAATTCTGTCCAAAAATTTCCAGTGAAAATGGGATCTCTGTCACTTACAATAATCTTTGGGTTTCCATGTAGCTTTTGAACTGTTTCCATAAATGCAGTAGAAACTGTACTGGCTTTAAATGGATGTGATAATGCACAAAAGTGTGCATACTTGGTAAGTCTGTCAACTACCACCATGATGACACTCTTTCCCTCAGACTTGGGTAAACCTGTGATAAAATCCATTGAAACCTCCTCCCAACGTTGGCTTGGAATGGATAAAGGTTGTAATAGACCCGGTGTCTTAATTGTTTCAACTTTATTTTGTTGGCAAACCAAACATTCCGCCACAAACTTTTGAATATCTGATTTAAGGCCATCCCAAAAAAATTCCTTCTTAACCCTGTGGTAAGTTTTTAAAAATCCTGAGTGCCCTCCTAAGGGAGAAGTGTGCAATTCCATAAGAATCTTTTGTTTTAGCTGGGAATTCTTACAGAGGTATAAGCGATCTTTGTACCATAACGAATCATTTTGCCAGCTAAATGTATCAGAAGTACTGGAATCTTGTTGTAGCTTTCGAATAAGTGCCCACACTTCTTCGTCATTCTTCCATTCCTCCCTTGCTTCGTTTATCCAATCTGGTTGGATAATAGAAATGGCACACAACAATGCTTCCACATCCTCATCCTTTCTTGAGAGTGCATCTGCCACCACATTTTGCTTCCCTTTTTTGTAGATGATTTCAAAGTCATAACCCAACATCTTTGTGACCCACTTTTGTTGCTCTTCAGAGGATAATCTTTGTTCTAAAAAGTATTTAAGGCTATCATGATCCGTTTTTACCTTGAAGTGTCTTCCCATTAGGTAGGGTCGCCATTTCTTAAGTGCATGGAGTATTGCCAACATTTCCTTCTCATAAATAGCTTTGCTTAAAAACTTTCCCTTGATTGGACGACTTTCAAAAGCAATGGGTCTTTCATCTTGCATTAGAACAGCACCAATTCCATTTCCTGAAGCATCACATTCCACAATAAAGGTTTTTGTGAAGTCCGGTGTAGCTAAGACCGGTGCTTGGCACATTGCCTCTTTAAGATGTTCAAAGGCCTTTGTTGCTTCCGGAGTCCATGAAAATGAATCTTTCTTCAATAATGTTGTTAGAGGTGCTGCTATTCTCCCATAATTCTTAACAAACTTGCGATAATACCCTGTCAACCCAAGAAATCCTCGCAGATGCTTTATGGATGTGGGGATTTTCCATTCCTTAATGGCTTTAATTTTGCTAGGGTCTACCTTAACTCCTTCATGAGATACAATATGACCCAAATATTCCACCTCCTGGACTCCAAAGAAACATTTGGATCTTTTTGCATATAATTGTTTCTCCTCCAATAGTTGTAGCACCCTGTCAACATGTTCAACATGATCCTTCCAAGACTTGCTGTAGATTAGTATATCATCAAAAAATACTAACACAAATTTTCTAAGGAATGGTTTGAAAATTGAATTCATCAAACCTTGAAATGTTGAAGGTGCATTGGTAAGGCCAAAAGGCATGACCAAAAATTCATAATGACCCTCATGAGTTCTAAATGCCGTTTTTGGAATGTCTTCAATCTTCATTCTGATTTGATGATATCCCGAACGAAGATCCAACTTGGTGAAGTAAATTGATCCATGCAATTCATCCAGTAATTCATCAATGACAGGAATGGGGAACTTATCTTTAATAGTGAGCTTGTTGAGCTCCCTATAATCTGGACACATGCGCCATGATCCATCCTTCTTGTGCACCAATACTACTGGAGCTGAGAAAGAACTTTGACTCGGTTGAATTATACCAGCCTCTAGCATTTCTGCAACCATACGTTCAATTTCACTTTTTTGGACATAGGGATATCTGTACGGCCTGATGTTTGGAGGAACACTTCCTGGAATCAGATGAATAGCATGATCATGATCACGCATAGGTGGGAGACCTTTGGGAGTCTCAAATACCTTGGAATGATTGTCCAGGACTTTTTGGAGATCTGGAGAAATAGATGATTCCAATGTGGAAACATCTAGCGAACATAATTGTGCAATTACACCTCTTTGCTCCTTTTTTAGAAGCTTTGTCATACCATTAGAGCTGATTATCTTTCCTGGTTTCCCTGCAATACCCCTTAATTCAACTTCCTTTCCTTCCAAGAAAATTTGATGAAAAGTTCTTGAAAATTAAAAGCTATTGTACCCAAGGATTGTAGCCATTGGACTCCTAGTACAACATCAGCACCTCCCATTGGAATGGAAAGCATTGGGCTAGTCAATACATATTCTCCCATGGATAGCTTGATATTATGGCACTTTCCAGAGCAATTTATTGTTCCTCCATTTGCAATCATCACTTGACACTCTGGTGCTGGATATAGGAAGCAATTCAATTCTTTTGCTACCCTACAATGAATAAAATTGTGGGTGCTTCCTGAATCAATCAACACTATTACCTTTTTCTTCTTGATTTGTCCTTCTATCTTGATGGTTTGAGGAGTGGTAATTCCCGCCAATGCATTACAAGATATGGTCGGATTTATTTGTTCATCATCTAGGCTTATATCCTCTTCTTTTGACCTTTCTTGCTCCTTTTCTTCTTCCTCTTCACAATCTATGTAGAATAATTTCTTCTCAGCACACTTATGACCTTTTGTGTATTTGCTATCACAATTGTAACAAAGCCCTTTTGCTCTTTTTTCTTCCAATTGTTGTGGTGTCAACCTTGTAGGTTGTGGAAGACTATGGGCAACAACACTTCCGTCTTTATAGTTGTGAGTGGTATGCTTCCTAGTTGCCATAATTTTGCTTTCCATTTTTCTTGCTAACCTGAATGCCTTCTCTAATGAATCAGGTTCCCAAAGGCGAACATCATGTTGGATATTATCCTTTAAAGACCCTATGAACACATCAATCCTATGCTCCTCTGGAATATCTTTTACCCTTATGTTCAATTTTTGGAACTCCTCAATGTGCTCCATTATTGAACCCTTTTGTTTGAGACTTATCAATTGGCTAAAAAAAGTGTTGCTTTTTGTATCCTCATAATGTGCTATCAATTCTTCCGTAAAAATTGCCCAAGTGATAAATTGTTTACGAGAACAAAGCCATTGATACCATACAAACTGATTTGGTTCCAAATATAAAGTTGCCATACGTACCTTTTGTGTGTTTTGCACATTATTGAGATCGAAGAATTGCTCCATCTGTAATATCCATGTGGCGGGATCCTTGCCATCAAACTTCCTCATATCGATTTTTGGAATATGGTGAGTCTTCGATCCAACATTAGAGTCTATGGAATCATGATTAACATTTCTTTTGTTCTCATCATGAGTTTCCTTTACTACCTTTTCACCATTAGTGACCCTTTCTTGTAGCAAGTTCTTCAATTCTTCCATGTCTGTCTTCAAATCTATCTTCAAATTTACCATCGAATCCTCCATCTTAGCTTCCATTCCCTTTATCTTAGATTCCTCGCCATTTATCTTAGATTCCACGCCATTTATCTTAGATTCCACGCCACTTATCTTAGCTTCTGTTAGCTTTTGTGAGCGTGACATTTGTTGCACTTGTTCTTGTAATTTTGATATATCATGTAGCATTTCTTCCTCTTCTTCATGAGTCATGCTAGAGCTTTCAGGTTCCTTACTAGGTGTTTGCATTTTCTTTCCTCGGGGCATCAGTTACCGATAATAATGCTTTACTATGCCCTTTGAATTCCGTTAAACCAAGCTTACACAAAAAATTAAAAAAAACTACACACCTTTTTTCACTTTATAGAAGCCTGATATTGAATCTGATGTATCTCTGTATTTCGGATCATCCAGTTCTGAAATTGCTACCTGTAGTAGCCTTCTGTGTCCTCTTTCCAATGCCACAAGTCTGAGCCAAATTGGATTCTCCAAGGAAGAGTTATGTGAAATCTCCCACAGTGACTTGCTTTTAGACTGGTTCAGTAGAGCGAACTTGTACGACGTGCCACGAGTCACTGTTTCAACCTTTGAATCTGAAACACACATACAAGAAACTACAGTCCGTCCTCTTTTGTACCTTTTTACGAAATTTCAATCCGATCCTCAAGAGAAGTTATGATGATTTTCCCCAGGTCACCTGTTTTGAATGTAATTCAGGAGTCTGCAAAAAGACCAACTTCCTCAGATCATATCTCCGAAAATATCGCGCGAAAAGCTCTGAAATTCGGACCCAAGGTTCAGCGCCAATTCTTCTCAAATGGGTTTTTTTTGCGACTTCTGAAACGTCACAGAAAAAAGTTATAGCGAAAATTCCACGATGACCTGTTTGGAGCAGCGAAACCCTAGAATCCAAAGCTCTGATACCAAATGTTATGAAACCAGCTCAAGAAAAGATAGATCAACGCCTTAGAATTCAGCCTCTTCGAGGGGGAAACCTCCTTTACATTACATAAATGAACAATTCTTGGATGATACAAATGACAAAACCTCCTTTCTATATATAGGAGTCTAAGGAGTCACAATATAATCCAGCCGACCTAACAATAATAATATAAAGCCACAAAAATAACAATAGAGGGATTCTATGGGGCACAGAAATAACAATATGGGGGTAATAGGGGCACAAAAATATAAATAAGGGGTATAACTACAATAGTAATGGGGTAATCACTAGTATTATAGGGACCCAACATATTACAAATATTTTTGATAATTATTGTTTTCAACAACACCGAGAGGACGAGATTAGAAAGGTATGTGACATAGAATTGCATCTTACTGCTCCATTTGTGGAAGAGTTGATTGAAGGTAATATTTTCCAAATATATGATGAATATGTTTCTCTAGAAACTCTCAATTCAGATTCACATGAAGGATTACTCATGAATCCATTTCTTCATGGAAATATGCATGTAGCTTAAGATTTTGAGGATGTTAGACTTCAATTTGACCATCATAAGTTGCAGGAAAGCAGTGAAAAAAAGAGGTTGTTTTAGAGCCTCTTGCACATGAAGATCTGCCTCCAGGTTTTGAAAAGGAAAATTATAATGAAGAAGAGAGCTCAGAAAATGAAGAGTGTGTTGAACAAGAGCAGTTTTACCTGGATCCTATGGGTGTGCACATTTTTTATATTGATAATATCACTCCCTCAATTTTTTTTTTCAAGAACAAGCTTCCCTTTCTCCTGATGCAAGTGAAAAACTTGATGAACATATTTTCTTGTTTCATCCTAATAAAAATTTTGCATTTGAAAATGAAGGGTGTGCTTATATTTCTATTGACTTCGAAGACATGGTAATGTTCCAGATTATTTACGACCCTATTTCAAAATTGTTGCAACCATCTGGGAAGATGAATTTTCTTGTATTTATGGATAATGAGCACATGTTTAGTGAACACTTTGAGTTGCCAGTTTCAAAATTTTCCTTTATCTCTGGTGCAACTAAATACAAGCACATGTCAGGCAGTCATTTTCTTGATTGGATACACTGGAAGGATATTTTAACATGATTGTATATATATATATCTTCAGCAGTTGGGTGGTTATCATCAAGATTTTAAGCCTGAGGTGAAGGCCTTAAGAGCTTGATGGTATACTACAATAAATAATTTCAATCAATAGGAAATTTTCAGTCTGTTAGTTAGGTTTTAGTTTTTAATTTTTTACTCCATTTCCCAATAAATAGGCTACTTCATCTATGATGTTATTGAAACCTCCTTAAGGAGCTTCCATCCCCATTGGAGCCAATGTTAGAGTCCTATAGTCATAGTGATCAAAATTACTCTTTTCATTGTTGTTTGTGTCTTAGGTCAAATTATAGTATTTTCAAATTAAATTTGGCATGTCTCTTGATTGTCAAATGGTTCTAAGTCATTTTCAAGGTGTCATTGATACTCACTCCACTTATTCAAGGACAAAAATCATCCATCATGGTCACTATCATCATTTCCTGTAATAAGTCATCAATTGAGTTCATTGGTCATCATTTAGGTCATAGAATCATAAAAATGCATACTTTGAGAGCTAAAATTCTAAATCATGGTCTAAAATATGCATATGATGTTCATCATTATCTTAGTCATCATTATGAAAAAGGGAATCTTCTCATCCATTATGGTCATCAAAAAGTTTCATTATGGGAGTTAACAATTAGGAAATAAAGTGTTTCAAAGAGAATCAAAGTACATCTACATCACATGGAGATGTAATAGTTCCTATTGAAGAAACATGGACAAATAATTGTTGGCAGGGAGTTGGCATAGGTATCCAAGGATATATCAACATTACTCAGGACATTTTCATCATTTCCCATCATGCCATATCATTGGGACTTCATAGTAGGATTATACAAGGTTGGAATACTTTCGTTCTGCTTCTTCCTAGTTCACATTTTGAGGTTGTAGAGGGCATTTTCATGAATTCTTGAGCCTTCAACAGCACCTGCAGAGCATGTGACAACATAAAATTGTCATTTCACATGAGAAAAAGTCAAGGAAAGTGATTAAAATCCAAAATATAGGGGCTTTGTGCTTCTGCGCTGCGTTTTTCGGAAGGAGGCAAAAATGCAGTGAATCCTCTACGTTAAGTGACCAACATCAAACTTGGATTATGAACAAATGGGAAAGTAGTTTTGAAAAATGGAGGAGTTTTTGTTCATAACATACCCAAAAAAATAACCTTTCTCTATGTTTTAATATACTTTATGGTTTTAGATATATTCAATCATCTTAGAGGCCTATTCTTTTTAAAAAAAATTAAACACTTTGTTTCTCCTGTTTTAGTCATGTTTCCTTGGAGCTTTTTCCTAACAGCTGGAAATGAAGTTTTGAAAACCAAGAGACGTTTTTATCAAGGAAATATTCAAAACGAAAAAGCTCTCTCATTTTTTACACAAGAGATACTGTCTTGGAGTTACAAGTGGCACTTTCAGACCCATTTTTCATAATTTCGCGAGCCTATAATTGCTGAAAGGGTTCTAGAAATTTTTTAAATTTGAGTTGGTGGACCTCCAACTTGGCATGGTTGACATAAAATATATTTGGATAATGAAGTTTGAGGATTTTTGTATCATATCCCATGATTTTCTCTTCAGTTATCACATTTTTGGTTAGTCAAAAACAAAACCCTAGATAGTAAGATATGGGCAAATTTTGCAAATATTTTATCCCTAAAGCATTGTAACTTATTCCTATCTTTGGAAAAGGAAGGATTCCAACCTCCTTAGGCTTAGATGTTGTATTTTGTATATATTTGATGACTAGAAGAGGTGGTTTTGGATTGAGATTAAGGAGGGGGAGAGAAAGGTCTTGGTGTATTGTACTTTACTTTATGTGTTTTAACAAAATATGTTTAATAGAGAAGTACATATTTTTTAGTGCCAAAGATTCATGTGATAGTGTTCTCAAGTCTGTGTTTATCTTTTATGTGTATGTTTTCTTTCTCAGCTCACCATTTTAAATGTTATTCTTCAGTATTTGATTGAAAAGTATGATTCATAATTCATTCTATATGCTCTGAATTATGACAATTAAATACTTCATTTGTATTCTTCTAAAACCACATTAAAATTCATCTTGAAGTCATTGTTGTGATGTGACAGTTGGTATTATTTAGACTTCTACCATACTGCAATGAATTTTTTTTACTTAAAGGACGCTATCTACCTTTTCTTTCACACCTGATTCTTCATTCATCATCTATTGATCATCTTATCTATTTTCTAGACTTTATAGACTCCTTGCCCAATGGACACTTTCTCCTCAACTCTGCCACCATTTCCATAAAACTTCCATTTACCAAAGATCTAGCCATTGTTCCTAAATAGAAAATAAATATTTTCAGATATTAAGTATTCAAGAGGGATTCCCCTCTAAGTCTAGAAGGGCTAGCTTCTATACTTTAAAGTGGTTTGTACGTTACCTCTCGGGTTACCTACCTCCCTCAGCCAAGGAAATGTTGGAGTGTTAACATTTTAGCATTGTTGTAAGGGAACCAACGTTTTCATATTCCTTGGGAAATATCATCATAGTCCAGATGTAATTTTTGATGATGAAATAAAAACAAACATCAGATAGGCTGAATCATTCACCTGGTGACTCTGAGTTCAAAGGATCCAATATATTGAAATTTCACATGACTCCATTGGCCAAGGGGCAGTAATTTAAAAAATTATCATTGATTGTTTTCAAAATGGATTCTACAAGAATGGATACTAGGTATGCACCTATGAATAGATAGCATATTCCTAGTTTTCCTAATTCCATGCCTTATGTTGATTGATCAAATTACCTCCCAATATTCCAAGATGGAAAGGGAGAAGATGTTGCTCTTCACTTGGTTAAATTTCACATGAACGTGCATAAGCTAAATGTTTCTTTTCATGAATATTGTCTCATGAATATGTTTATGGCTAGCTTGGAAGGAAAAGAAAGATATTTGTATGAGGAACTGCCATTTGTTAGTATTTATTCAGTTAAAAATTTTCATTTAACATTTTTTGAAAAATACAAAGTGTTGGCATTGTGGCACTGATTTAGAGCTATGGCACAGGTGTTGTCCTCGATGGCAACTCACTTTGGTGACAGATCTCAGTACAGGCTCTCAGAATGAAAGAAAAATATATATACGTAGGTTCACCTAGACGAAGGCGCGTATACACGCCGTTTATACGTTACAAAGACGCATATGGGCATACACGCACTTTCACGCAAGGAAAAGCGCGTATATGTTGGAGAACTTACTTTTAGTCCGTGGTAGTTAGTCCTTGGTATTTGAACCTATGGTTTTGGACCATGGTATCTCGTCAGAAGTGTTGATCCCAAGTATTGGGCCCATGGTATTGTTCTATTATGGTTTTGGACCGTGGTATTGTGAAAGGCCTAAGACTATAAAAGAGGAAGGAGATCATTTGGCAAAGGATCATCTGAATAAATTGAATATCTAATAAGTTCTAGATCTGAAATATTGGTGATTGGGGTTATGGTGCAGATCTAGATCTGAATGAAGGAGGAACCTTAGCGCAAAGAGAAGGATAAGTTCTATTGATGGGTCATAATATTTAGGCTTGAATGATAGTATCTTTGTATGATTTTGATCTGTTATATGTGGCACATGCTTGATCTTTAAATCTGATAATCTGGGTTAATTAGTGTCTGAATATTTGAAAGAGTGAATTATCCTTTATAGATCTGTATGCAGGTTCAGTGAAGCAAAGATGCGTATACAAACTGGTTCATTGAATAAAAATAGCATATACGCAGGTTGATCCAGACACAGAAGTGTATGCATGCAGGTTTCAGGTTATTGAAGTGGTGTATATCTTTTGATTTGTGATCTAGCTGCTTCTGTTTATTGCTGCAGTGATCTGGGTTCAGAATTTGGTGTGTGGTTACTGTTACTGTGTTTTGGGTATAGCTGTCATAGATGTATGTACTTGATTCAATTGTAATTGGTGAAAAGGAGATTGTTTGATGCAAAAACTCTTTATGATTGATTGATGTTCATGGATCCAGTCTAAAAATTTATGAAACGTGGTACCTGGAAGAAAGAGAATGTTGTAGCCTTCTGTAGGCCAGCACTTACGTACTAGTATCTTGGCTAGTGCAAGAGCTAAGGGGGTTGTAGCTCCCTTCCAGGAGAAGCTGGAGAACGAGAGAGGGTTGTAGCTCTCTACATGTTGTAGCCCGCGTACTGGTAAAGGACTGCACCAGTACATTGTAAAAAGAAGTTTCTAATTGAAAGAAGATAGAGATGAATTGTAGCAGGTGGTTTTCACCCACATTGGGTTTCCACCTTATATCTTGTTTTCTTGTGTGTGTGATTATCTTCAGATCTGTTTTACTATTTCTGGTTACTGTTTATTTGATCCTAATACACAGATTAATGATCAACATCAGTAAGATAAATTAAATTATAAGTCTGCATTGCATACGCAGGTTTCCTTCTCTGCAGTTGCGTATATACGCGGTTTTATCTGACTGAAGTAGCATATATGATCTGGGTTTGAAAAAGAAAATAAGTGACTTGATAATACTGATTCACCCCCCCTCTTAGTATTATTTCCAACAATTGGTATCAGAGCAGGTCCTTCTGAAGAAGCTTGATCGCTTGAAGGAAGATCCATCATCATGAGCAACTATGAGAGAGAAGCATCAATCAGGCCACCAATTTTTGATGGGACCAACTTCATCTATTGCAAGGTAAGAGTTACAGACTATCTTCAAGCTCTTGGTACTGAAGTCTGCGATATCATAGATACAGGGTACACTTTTCCTTCAGCAACTCCTATAGATCCGGCAGGTAAGAAGCAATATGAAACAAATGCAAAGGCTGTCAATACTCTATTAGGATGTCTATCTCAATCAGAATTCGTCAAGGTTATGTAGTGTAAATCCCCAAAAGAAATATGGGACAAGATTGTTCTGAGCTATGAAGGAGATGAACAGGTAAAACGAGAAAAACTTCAAATCCTTAGAATTCAGTATGAAAATCTCAGAATGCACAATGATGATAGTGTGGCTAACTATTTCCTTCATGTAGATGAGATTGTTAATTGTATGAAAAACTTGGGTGAAGAAACAAAAGAGGCTGTTGTGGTTGAAAAGGTTCTAAGATCTTTGTCCCCTAGGTTTGAATCTAAAGTTTCTGCAATAGAAGAAAAAGAGAATCTACGAAACCTTACCATGTCACAGCTGCACGGAATTCTGACTGCTTATGAAATGAGGAAAGGAGGACCATTAGACAGGAGAGAAGCTGCCTTCAAGGCTTCAGGCAAAGGAGATTACTATGAGTCAGGACATGTGTCAGAAGAAGAAGAAGAATCAAACTTTGTCAAGAACCTTTAATGGGGTGTTGGAAGATTCCGAGGTAAGTTACCTTTCAAATGCTTTGCTTGTGGAAGAGTCGGTCCCTATGCTGCCAAATGTCCTCATAAGGATAAGATTGACAAGGGGAAGGAACCTGTTAGATGGAACAAGAAACATAATGTAAATAAGAAAAGTTATTACACTCATGAAGATAGTGATGGACTTTCAAATAGTGACGAAGATGAACAAGGTAACAAATATAAACTTTTAATGGATTTTGAATATGATGAGTTTGTGGATGCTATAGATGAATAAAGTCTTTATGAAGAGATTTCTAGACTCAAAATTTGTTTAGAAGAGAAGAATGTGATCATAGATACTCTACAACTCCAACTTGCTGAAAAGGAAAAACATCATGAAAAATTAGAATGTGAAATTGTGGGACTAAGAAAAGAGATTGAGAAAACAAAAGCTCTTAATCTTAGATTTGTTAAAGGATCTGACACATTAGATGAGATTATCAAAGTGCAACGCTCTCCACTAATCAAGACAGGTCTGGGATATAATGAAGAAAAAACTCAAGCGCAAAAACCATCTACCTCCAAGAGTTATCTTGATGCTGCAAGGAGAAGTGAACAAAGACCCAATGGAAATCACCAGGTAAATCAGGGACAATTTACCTCAAGAATGAACAAAGACTACCAGGTAAATCGAGGGCAATCTACTTTAAGGACAACAGAAGCTACAACCAGCCACAGGTGAAACCTTCTCAATTTGCCTCAAGAATGGATGTCAATAGGAACTAAAATCATTTGGCTGGTAGATTTGATAATCACAGGAGTTTCTTCAATGGCCAATGTTTTTCATGTCATAACTTTGGTCACAAAGAAGCTCAATGTGTTGCCTATAATACAATCATTACTAGAGAAGCTCATAAACAGAGGAGTATGACTGGGATCATGAAAAGGACCTACAACAACTTCTCTGCTCTTGAAAATGAAATAGAATGTTCTATTTGTAACAATTTCGGTCATGAAGATTCTGAATGCAGGAGCAGGTTTTGGCAGACAACTTAGAAGGAGCAAGCCTCAAGTGCCAAATCATGGAGAATCAAAGAACCCCAACCAGAAAGATGTGGTATAGCCTTATATGCGGAAGGGCAAGAAAATCAATGGTACATCGACAGTGGATGTTCAAAACATATGACAGGTGATAAAGAAAAACTTCAGTCATATAGTGCCTTAGAGAAGGAGAAGAAGGTTTCTTTTGGAAATGACACCCCTGCTCTCATAAAAGGTAAAGGTTCTGTTCAGTTGAAAGAAAGGGTCAAAGCTAGAAATGTCATGTATGTTGATGGCTTAAAGCATAATCTATTAAGTGTCAGCCAGATGTGTGATCAAGGAACTGAGGTAATATTTCGATCAAATGGATGTAGTGTTCGTGATCTTGATACAGGAAAAACAGTGATCAAAGGCATAAGGACTCCAAATAATTTATACATATTCAAAGAAGGACAACATCAATGCTATCTGAGCAAGAATGATGAACACTGGCTATGGCACAGAAGATTGGGGCATCTTAGTTTCTCACAGATAAGGAAAGCATGCAAATACCAGGCAGTTCGTGGTCTTCCAGACATCAGAATCCCAGACAATACAATATGCAAATCATGTCAGTTTGGTAAGAAAACCAGAACTAACTTCCCTGAGAAGGAAGGATCAGCCAGCAGGCCACTTGAACTTGTCCATACTGATGTATGTGGTCCAACTAGGAAAAGGTCACCTCGAGGAGAATAATACTTTATGTTATTCATTGATGACTATTCCAGGATGTTTTGGATAGGACTTATGAAGAACAAAGACGAAGCCTTTGAAAAGTTCAAATCATTCAAAGCCTTGGTGGAGAACGAATCTGATCTCAGAATCAAATGCCTCAGGTCTAATCGAGGAGGAGAATTGACCTCAAATGAATTTTTCGATTTTTGTGAAGAACATGGAATAAGAAGGGAATTCTCTACAACCAGGACTCCTTAGCAAAATGGAGTAGTGGAAAGGATGAACAGAACGGTTCAACAAATGGCTCGTGCAATGCTTGATGAATCTGGAACTCCCGCAACTTTCTGGGGTGAAGCCGCATTTGCTGCAGTTGTTATTCTCAACAAGACAAATGTCCGGGTGAACAGCACTCAAACTCCTCATGAGCTCTGGTATGGTGAGACTCCTTCGGTAAAATATTTCAAAATTTTTGGAAGAAAATGCTATATTAAGAATAATTATGAAAATCTTGGCAAGTTTGAACCTAGAGCAGATGAAGGCGTTCTCCTTGGTTATTCTCCTCATAGCAAAGCATATAAGTGTTACAACAAAATACTTGGAAAAATTGTTGACAACATTGATGTAGTGGTTAATGAAGAAGGAAACATTCCTAGGCAAGTGAATTCCGAAGATTTCGAAGATGATGAGGACTATCCTTCAACATCAAATCAGAACTGTGATGAAGAAGAAGCTCAAGAGGTACCAGAAGAACAGATAAGAATAGAAGAGAAGACTCCATCCAGGTACATTCAGAAGAATCAACCAGAATCTCAAATTTTGGGGCAAAAAGAGGTAGGTATACAAACAAGAAGAACAATTGCAGAAGCCTCAAGCTATTTGGCCTTGCTCTCCTCCACTGAACCACAAAATGTAAAAGAGGCATGCAAGGATGAATGCTGGGTCAAGGCAATGGATGAAGAACTTGAGCAAATAAAAAAGAATAACACTTGGGAGTTGGTTCCTAGACCAAAAGATAAGAATGTCATAGGGACAAAATGGATCTTCAAAAACAAGTTGAATGAAAATGGGGAAGTGATTAGAAACAAGGCTAGACTTGTCTGTAAAGGGTATGCTCAACAAGAAGGAATAGACTTTGAAGAAAAATTTTCTCTAGTTACTAGACTTGAGGCCATCAGAATGTTCCTTGCTCTCTCTAGCTTTCAGAAGTTCAAAGTATTTCAAATGGATGTGAAATCAGCCTTTCTGAATGGAGACTTAAAAGAAGAAGTGTACAATGAGCAACCGAATGGTTTCATTCTTGGGAATGATCCAGATCTTGTATGCAGACTAAAAAAGGCTCTCTATGGTCTTAAACAGGCTCCAAGGGCTTGGTACTACCGTTTGGAAAAATATCTTCATCAACAAGGTTTTTCAAAAGGATCAGCAGATAGCAATCTTTATATAAAAATTGAAAATAACAAATTTCTAATACTTGTTGTGTATGTAGATGATATTATCTTTGGCAGCAATGAAGAAGCTATGAGTCAAAGCTTTTCCTTGGTGATGCAAAAAGAATTTGAAATGTCTTTGCTTGGAGAACTGACATATTTTCTTGGATTGCAAATCCAACAAAATGAAGGCGGTATCTTTTTGTCTCAAACCAAGTATCTCAAGCAGATCTTGAAGAAATATGGCATGGAAGACGCAAAACCTGTATGTACCCCTATGGTTACAGGATGTAGCGTCAGTGCAAATGATGAATCAGCAGTAGTGCATCAACCAACCTATAGATCTATGATTGGAAGTCTACTTTATTTGACAAGTACCTGACCAGACATCATGCATGTAGTGGGAATAGTTGGAAGATTTCAGGCAAATCCAAAGGAAACTCATCTTCAGGCAGTGAAGAGAATTTTCAAGTATCTTCAAGGAACTCAAAACTATGGCTTATGGTATCCTAGAGATATAGATCTCACTCTTCATGCTTATACAGATGCAGATTGGGTTGGAAGCATGGATGACAGAAAGAGCACAAGTGGTGGTGCATTATTTATGGGTTCCAGATTAGTATCTTGGTTCAACAAGAAATAGAGTTTGATTGCTCTATCTACAGCTGAAGCAGAATATGTGGCTGCCGCATCTTGTTGCACACAACTCCTTTGGATGATGCAAACTTTGCAGGATTTTCAAATCACTTGTACTCCACCTATCTCCATCTTATGTGATAATACAAGTGCTATCAGTATCTCAAAGAATCCTATCATGCATTCAAAGACTAAGCACATACCGATCAAGTATCATTTTCATCGGCAACAAGTGTTGGAACAAAAGGTCAAATTGGAGTATGTTCCCTCTAAGGAACAAGTTGCTGATATTCTCACCAAACCACTGCCCAGGGAAACTTTTGAATACCTCAGATAGAAGTTGGGAGTAGTTGATGCATCATTTTGCTGTTAAAACTTGTCTATTTCAGAGAAAAATGGGTGTACGCGAGTTGCTGAGGAGGATCCGCGTACATACACCGGTTTATGCAGAGACAGATGCGTATATGAAGGCTTGATGGATATTAGTAGGGACAGGCTCTAGATGAAGATAGTCTGATATGGGTCTGACAGAGACCATCTGGCACAGGTTCAAGGGGAGCATATCAACTTCTAATGATGCATTGTTGACATTATCTTAGAAGCTTTTGGTTCAAGTTCACAATTGTTGTTGGTTTCAGGTGGAACAAATGCAGAAGGAAAATAGAAGGAAAACATGGTTGCTGATCTGAATGGTGATTAACAGATGCTGCTATCAGTTATTAGTGACTTTCATAAGTCTTTCTCTAGATATTTCGTCTCTATGTCATGTATCTCTTTTATGGTGTCAAGGTCATGTAACGGCCTATTTTAGTTTCCCCACTATGCCTGGGATGAATATGTAATGTACTTGGTTGACATATGTAAATGTCTGATGTATCCCCACTTGGTTGGGTGGATGATCCCCACTTGGTTGGGTGATGGATGTATGTATTGAGTCTTTTGGTGATAGGAAGGTCTTTTATGATGTATAAGTCATGGTTTTTCTTGAACATCTTTTTGCAGATCTTGCCTACAGTCAGGGGGAGCATGGTCAGCACAGCAGGGCAGAGATTTCAACATGTACCCAAGGGGATCACAACCCTTTGCCCTTGATGACAAAGGGGGAGAATGACTTTGAGGATCTTGGGGTTGCCATCAAGTCCAAAGGGGGATATTGTTGGCATTGTGGCACTGATTTAGAGCTATGGCACAGGTGTTTTCCTTGATGGAAACTCACTTTGGTGACAGATCTCAGTACAGGCTCTCAGAATGAAAGAAAAAGATATATACATAGGTTCACCTAGATGAAGGCGCGTATACACGCGGTTTATATGTTACAAAGATGCATATGCATATACACGCACTTTCACGCAAGGAAAAGCGCGTATATGTTGGAGAACTTACTTTTGGTCCATGGTAGTTAGTCCTTGGTATTTGAACCTATGGTTTTGGACCATGGTATCTCGTCAGAAGTGTTGATCCCAAGTATTGGGCCCATGGTATTGTTCTATTATGGTTTTGGACCGTGGTATTGTGAAAGGCCTAAGACTATAAAAGAGGAAGGAGATCATTTAGCAAAGGATCATCTGAATAAATTGAATATCTAATAAGTGCTAGATTTGAAATATTGGTGATTGGGGTTATGGTGCAGATCTGGATCTGAAAGAAGGATAAGTTATATTGATGGGTCATAATCTTTAGGCTTGAATGATAGTATCTTTGTATGATTTTGATCTGTTATATGTGGCGCATACTTGATCTATAAATCTGATAATCTGGGTTAATTAGTGTCTGAATATTTGAAA
Source organism: Pinus tabuliformis (assembly GCA_031772625.1). Taxonomy (NCBI): domain Eukaryota; kingdom Viridiplantae; phylum Streptophyta; class Pinopsida; order Pinales; family Pinaceae; genus Pinus; species Pinus tabuliformis. The sequence goes on along the minus strand of CM062816.1, from coordinate 261,174,430 downwards.
GAGTGAATTATCCTTTATAGATCTGTACGCAGGTTCAGTGAAGCGAAGACACGTATACACGCTGGTTCATTGAATAAAAACAAAGTATACACAGGTTGATCTAGACACAGAAGTGTATGCACGCAGGTTTCAGGTTATTGAAGTGGCGTATATCTTTTGAGTTGTGATCTAGCTACTTTTGTTTATTGTTGCAGTGGTCTGGGTTCAGAATTTAGTGTGTGGTTACTGTTACTATGTTTTGGGTACAGCTGTCAGAGAAGTATCTACTTGATTCAGTTCTAATTGGTGAAAAGGAGATTTTTTGATAAATTCTTGATGATTGATTGATGTTCATGGATCCATTCTGAAAATTTATGAAACGTGGTCCTTGGAAGAAAGAGAAGGTTGTAGCCTTCTGTAGGCCAGTACCTACGTACTAGTATCTTGGCTAGTGCAAGAGCTAAGGGGGTTGTAGCTCCCTTCCAGGAGAAGCTGGAGAATGAGAGAGGGTTGTAGCTCTCTGTAGGTTGCAGCCTGCGTACTGGTAAAGGACTGCACCAGTACATTGTAAAAAGAAGTTTCTAATTGAAAGAAGATAGAGACGAATTGCAGCTGGTGGTTTTCAACCACATTGGGTTTCCACGTTATATCTTGTGTTCTTGTGTGTGTGATTGTCTTCAGATCTATTTTACTGTTTCTGGTTACTGTTTATTTGATCCTAATACACAGATTAATGATCAACATCAGTAAAATAAATTAGATTATAAGTCTGCATTGCATACGCGGGTTTCCTTCTTTGCAGTTGCGTATATACGTGGTTTTATCTAACTGAAGTAGCGTATATGATCTGGCTTTGAAAAAGAAAATAAGTGACTTGATAATACTGATTCACCCTCCCTCTCAGTATTATTTCCAACACAAAGAATCTCATACTTCTTTGTGTTTAGTTGAGAACTGTTGTGAACATTTTGATTATTTCATTCAAACTCTAGAAAGTTATTATGGTGATGAAGAGTTTATGGATGAAGAGATCCTTGAAGCTTTGCACGAGAACCCTTTTCATCACCAAGAAGAAAATATGTTTTCTCTTGGATGAAAATGAAATCAAGCAAGACTTTAATGATGACATTTATGATTTAGATTTTGAATTTGATGATAATTTGCAGCAGCGTTGTCCATATTTTCATGATCAAGAGTATGAGAACTCTTTCAAACAACATAAGGAAATAGATAGTCCATTATTTTTTTTATCTTCTAGGTCAGTGATTATTGTTTTCAACAACATGATAATGTAGACCCAGAGGATGGCATTAAAAAGGTTTGTCACATAGAATTGCATCTTACTATTCCATTTGTGGAAGAGCTGATTGAAGATAATATTTTACAAATATCTGATGAATCTGTTGCTCTAGACACTCTCAATAGATTCACATGAAGGATTACCCATGAATCCATTTCGTCATGGTGATATGCATGTAGATCCAGATTTTAAGGATGTTAGACTTCAATTTGACCATCATAACTTTTAGCAAAGTAGTGAAAATGAAGAGGTTGGTTTAGAGCCTCTTGCACATGAAGACCTACCTCTAGGATATGAAAAGGAAAATTCTAATGAAGAAGAGAGCTCAGAAAATGAAGAGATTGTTGAAGAAAATCAGTTTGTCCTAGATCCTATGTGTGTGCATATTTTTTCTTTTGATAATATGGATGCTTCAAACACATATTTTCAAGGACAAACTTCCCTTACTCGCGATGCAAGTTAAAAACTTGATGAACATATTTTCTTCTTTCATCGTGACAACAACATTGCATCGGAAACTGAACGGTGTGCTTGTATTTCTATTGACATTCACATGGTAATTTTCCAGATTATTGAATACCCTATTGTCAATTTGTTGCAGCCACCTAGGAAGATGAATTTTCTTATATTTATCGATCATGAGCACATGTTCAGTGAACACTTTGAGTTTCCATTTTCAGAATTTTCCTTTATGTCTAGTGTAGCTAAATAGAAGCATAAGTCAGATAGTCATTTGCTTGATAAGCTACAATGGAAGGATCATATCACATGATATTATATATATCTTTAGCTGGTTGGTAGCTATCATCAAGATTTTAAGCTCGAGGCGAAGGCCCTAAGATCTCTATGGTCTGCTAGCATAAATAAGTTCAGTTAGAAGTCAATTTTTAGTCTGTCAATTAAGTTTTTGTTTTTAATTTTTGACTCTACTGCCCAATAAATAAGGCTACATGGTCTACAATGTTCTTGACACCACCTTAAGGAGCTTCCATCCCCATTGGAGAGAATGTTAGAGTCCTATAATCATAGTGATCAAAATTACTCTTTTCACTATTGTTTGAGTCTTAGGTCAAATTATAATATTTTCAAATTAAATTTGACATGTCTATTGATTCTCAAAGGGTTCTAAGTCATTTTCAAGGTGTCATTGCTACTCCCTCTAATTATTCAAGGTCACAAATCATCCATCATGGTCATTTTCATCATTTCCTATTATAAGTCATCAATTGAGTTCGTTGGTCATCGTTTAGGTCATAGAATCATAAAAATGCATACTTTGAGAGCTAAAATTCTAAATCATGGTATAGAATATGCATATGATGTTCATCATTATGAAAAAGGGAGTCTTTTCATCCATTATGGTCATCAAAAAGTTTCATTATGGGAGTCAGCAATTAGGAAAATAAAGTATTTCAAAGAGAATCAAAGTACATCTGCATCACATAGAGATGTAACACTTCCTATCGAAAAAACATGGGGAAATCTTTGTTGGAAGGGATTTGGCACAGGTATCCAAGAATATATAAGAATTATTCTTGCCATATCATCAGGACTTCATAGCAGTGTTATACAAGTTTGGAATACTTTCGTTGCACTTCTTCCTAGATCACATTTTGAGGTTGTGAAGGGAGTTTTCATGAATTTTTAGCCTTCACCAGCACCTGCAAATCATGTGACAACATCAATTTGTCATTCTAAATCAGAAAAATTCAAGGAAAGTGATTAAAATCCAAAACAGAGGGGCTTTGTTTTTCTGTGCTACGTCTTTTCTAAAGGAGGCAAAAATGCAGCGAATCTGCTGCATTTAGTGACCAACTTCAAGCTTGGATTTTGAACAAATGGAAACGTGGTTTTGAAAAATGGAGGAGGTTTTTGTTCAAAACATACCCAGAAACAATAACCTCACTCTGTTTTAGAATATAATTTATGGTTTTGGATGTATATAATCATTGTAGAGGCCTAGTTAAAAAGAAAAAAAGAAAAAGAAGAACACTTTGTTTCTTCTGTTTTAGCCATGTTTTCTTGGCGCGTTTTCCTAACAGCTCGAAGCGAACTTCTAAAAACCAAGAGAGGTTTTTATCATAGAAATATTCAAAAACAAAATACCTCTCAGGTTTTACACAAGAGTTATTTTCTTGGAGTTACCAGTGGCACTTTGAGACCCATTTTTCACAATTTCACCAGTCCAGAATTTATGACAGGGTTCTAGAACGTTTTGAAATTCGACTTGGTGGACCTCCAACTTGGCATGGTTGACATAAAACATGTTTGGTTGACATAAAATATATTTGGATAATTAATTTTGAGGATTTTTATATCATATCCCATGATTAGCTCTTCATTTATCACATTTTTAGTTAGTGAGAAACCAAACCCTAGATAGTAGGATATGGGCAAATTTGCAAATATTTTATCCCTAAAGAATTGTAACTTCTTCCTATCTTTGGAAAAGGAAGGATTTCGACCTCCTTAGGCTTAGATGATGTATTTTTTATATATTTGATTACGGGAAGAGGGTGTTTTGGGATCTGGATTAAGGAGGGGGAGAGAAAGGTCTTAGTGTATTGTACTTTACTATCAATGTTTCAATAGAAGATGTTTAATACATAAGTACATATTTTTCAGTGCCAAAGATTCATGTGATAGTGTTCTCAAGTCTATTTTTATCTTTTATGTATATTTTTTCTTTCTCATCTCACTATTTTAAATACCTCATTTTTATTCTTCTAAAACCACATTAGAATTCATCTTGAAGCCAGTGCTCTAATGTGAAAATTGGTCTTATTTAGTCTTCTAGTATACTACAATGAAAATTTGTGACTAAAAGGACACTATCTACCTCAGCTTTGACACCTGATTCTTCATTCACCATCTATTGATCATCTTATCTATTTTCGAGACTGTATAAACTCATTTCCCAATGGATACTTTCTCCTCAACTTTGCCACCATTTTCATAAAAATTCCATTTACCAAAGATCTAGCCACTGTTCCTAAATAGAAAATAAATCTTTTTAGAGATTAATTATTCAAGATGGATCCCCCTCTGAGTCTAGAAGGCTAGCTTCTATACCTTAAAATGGTTTGTACGTTACCTCTGGGGTTTCCTCCCTCAGCCATGTAAATCTTGGAGTGTTAACAAAATGCTTGAGTATTTTGATCAACAAGGATGGAAATTCGACCAAAAAATGTCATAAAACCATGCATCTGTACTTTCAAAATATTTAAGACAAGTTAGAAAGGTCAAAATGCATAAAATTGTGATGTTCATCCCATGTCAAAACCTTCATACTATTCAAGGAAGATTTGCATCCTTCTCAAGTTCAAGTTAAAGTGAATGTGTTATACGATCCAACAACATGCATTTTGTCACTATGTACATTGCCATAATAATCACAATAATGAGGCATTAACTAAATACATTTAAGTGTGCATTATTTTAAAGACAAGAGACCATAATTAGCATTTAATAGATTAATCATATAAACCATGTGTGTAGTTGGGTCCAGCTGCAGGGATAACAAACGATGAAGATATTTTAAGCTATGGGTGTTAAGAAATGGCACCTTTCCTTTCTAAAGGAGAAGTTCATCATGATTTAGGTACATCAAGATCATATGGGTATAACAAGTACAGGTATGGCTGCAGAGGTACAAAATACCGATGCAACTATGGTCTGGAGAAATATCCAAATTTTTACGCATCCATCTATGTCCAACAATGAAATGTTCCAAACAAGTCACTGTTTTACTTCTTTAGTTCCATCCAACTCCAAAAGAGAAGGGAAATCTAATCCCTAGATAAAGAAATGGAAAATTTTAAAATAATTCATGATCAACATGGTTTTAGCACATGTTATGACAATAAGGAGCTACTGTGACCCTCAACTAGAAAAATGAAACCTCCCAACAACCCCCATTCATGGTCCAAAATGTAAGGTAATGCCAGACTCTGTGTGTGCACACATGTATCAGGAACATGCACAAAGACAAAAATAAAGAAAAATATATTTGACTCAGTGCATTTTTTCATTCATTTCAAGATCAACAATAATTTGTACTATCTTATGTTGAAACACAAGAAAAAGAAGACATAAGAAAATAAAGCAAGAATACAGTCACCACACGAAGCATAGACTGCCAAAAGTTTGGGGGTGAAATAGGTCACCAAATGGATCATTTGGATTACCATTTCCATTGTCATAAGGACCTCCAGGTCCCATTCCATATCCACCCATTGGTCCCCCCCTCCCATTATTATACATTCCACCAAACATATTTGATCCACCATATCCTCCTTTGTACATATTGTTGCCATAAAGACCAACACCATATGATCCTGACATCACCCCATATCCTCCTCCCATTCCCCCATATAAATTTTTGGATCCATAAAGGCCAGAACCATAGCCTGAATTGTAATTTATCATGGAACCATAGCTTGAATTATATAGTTTTTCATAGAACCATAGCCTGAATTTATCAAAAGAAAAGGTTGTCAGGTGCAGAACTTCTTAATAACACAATTACAATTTAACAAGCAAGATGTAACAATACTACAAGCTTGTACTGATCATGAATAATAATCTTCGTAAATAATCAAGATAAAACTCAAAAGAATCTAGGCTACATTAGTTAAATAGGATATACTACAACACATTTACCTCCATAGTTACTTCCGTAGCTACCCTGCTCCCATGGTATTAGTGGCATAGGTCTACCAATAGTGCTTCTATTAGCAAGTGGTACATTTCGTTCAATATCATGTCTCTCTCCTATTTTTGCTACTCTGAATGACTCAACCATAGTACTTGTGGATCTAGTTGAAGGAGTCCTAAATGAAAAAGGCCCAAATGAACTTCCAACATGTTAGGGTCCAACCCTAACCCCCTTATTTATGTAATAGGGTCGAGTCATAGTTATAGTAGTTAAAGAGTCAATAAAGACCATATTAATAATTTTAAGTGGTTGACCCACATTTAAAGTAAGGGACCACAGTTAGTTACAAACAGGCCATGGTACTTGTTATGCTCCTATACCAATAGGTGTCATATTTCATGATTGACTTGATGAGCTATGAGTATGTTCATACCTTTCCTTGTTGCAAAGGTTTTCCATATTTTCAAAAGATCAAAAAATTTAAAAAAATGTAAAGAGGGTATACCCTAAAAGAAAAATCAAAGGGTGAAAAGAATAAGATGGTCAAAAAAGTGAAAGAAAATGAACCCCACCAAAATAAAGACCAAGGAAAGTGTGCAAGTCTAAATGCCACTACTTTTTACTCTTATGCAATAAACAATTGTGTGCAGCTTGTAACTTATGCTACAATTGATGAACAGTCAAACAACTTAAGCTTGGCTAGTTCATATTTGAATTTTATGTTTTAGAGATAGAGAATAAAATCTGACCAAATAGTTTAATCTTGGCAGATAAGTAGATAGGTAGAGTGAATAAAAGGAGCTCAATAGTTTAACCTGAGCCCTTGGATGTAATAAGGCTAGATTTAGATAGATTTCTCCATGTAAAAGAAAAGAAAAGTTTGATAAGGGTTTTCTAGTTTAAGTGCACCCAAATAAAGAAGAAAAAATGTTAGGTTAAAGTAGGTAGGGTAGGTAGATGATGTTGCAGAATTACATGTGATGGATAATGACTCTAAATGTGTTAATTTTTACTTTCATCACAAGTGCAAGGTAGACATTACACTGGAAGCATTTCAAGCAAGGCAAGGTCAAATAATTAACTCCCCTTCTCATCTTTCCCTAAATTTTCACTAATTCCCCCTAAGTACTAAGGCATTTGCTAAAATTAGAGGGGCTTAGAGCATTTCTCTAACTTCTAGAAGGACAGACCCTCGGCCCAATAATTTAAAAGCCTAAGCACTTAAAACCATCCATAATTCATTCATTTACTTTCATAAGTCTTTTCCTAAGTAAAATCCTATTTTACTTAGGAAAATTACACAATACCCCATAAAAACCCTTTTTTCATTCAAGCCTAAGTTAAATACACAATTCTAATGTTTTTTACTTGGCGCTTTTCATTACATTACCATATTAATTTATAACTTATTTTATATAAATCCCTTATAAAATTACCCACGCCCGTATTATATTATTATACAAAATCCCGAAAAATTACATATCCCGCCCCGATGGTTAAATATAACCGTAAATCAAACAATAAAATGGGATTAATTAACTAATCCGTAGTTAATTAAGAGCCCAACTCTGCCACCATTTAATGAGGATTAATTATGTCATTTGGACAAATTAATAACTCTAATAACCAATCGCATCACCCTTGATATGATTAAATCCTTTAATTTATATCGGGCCCACCCTCCTCTAACCTTCTACCACTTCACCTCCCCGTCGACCGTCCAATCAGGTCCTCCAGATCTGACGGCCTTAATGAATATTGTGCACCCCTTTGTGACCAGACATTAGCACGTGATCACTAAGAAGTTTTCTCCCTGTACCTCCGCCACACGACACACATCCTATGGAATGGCTCGCTCTCGACTAGTTACCGCTCATCTCCAAAAGCGGTGCGATACGAAACCACTTATCAGTTTCCTGCATACAAAAAAAAACATCACTTCATTCCCTACTAACATCATCTGCCTGAAAACCAAAAACCCTCACCAACCCTTGACTTTGTAAATAAAACAAACAAATGTCGAAACCTCACCGTAGATAAACCATCGACTATCTTGCTGCTACAATACGCCAAGAACAGCATTCAAGGAGATTACTTGCACATACGATAGGGTAGCCGAGTAGTACGACTAAGAGTACAATTGAATCTCCTTAGTTAGTTCCCTGAAAGATTGGGCCGATTACTAATGTTAGACCCTTATGTATATTGCGATCTGTAGCACCTGACACTCCTTGATACCATAGTGCCCTCGTCTCTCTGAAGATTGCCCATTATCTTCTTTACCAGATTATATCTAGCAGTTGTGGTTCTATCACCACCGCAACAATCAGACCAACCAGCTCAGGGTCTACCGCCATAGTACCATTCAAATCTAGCAGTTGGGGTTCTGTCGCCACCACAGTCTAGCTTACATTCAACAATTGAGGGTTTCGCAAACAAATCTGACCATTTATGTGGGGAGGCTTGTGGGTCCTATACCCTGGGGCAATTCTCGCAGTACATTGGGCAGGATTAAGTTTTATGGAAATTGGCCACTGTAGTATTGATAAGCGAGGGGTAAAACTCCTCTCGAAGTAGAAAAAAAAATTGAGTCTGAGGCCCTCCCAGGACGTTTATAAGAGACTTAGCCCATAAGAATCAGGATGATGAGGTGGTACCATTCACTTGTCAACTTCAATTTTTGGGTGGTCCCAAATTTGTCCAAAGTGAAGACAAGTCACCCGGATTTGTGTATGGTAGAAACCAGAGCTCAAGCCATGGCCAACGAGAAGATCGAGAACATTGAAAAAAAATTGGCTTTTTTAATGGACCAAATAAAGACATTAACATACACAGTCACAAAGTGTAAGTCGACATTACAACCAGAGGCATATGGTTTTAATGAAGAGCTTGAAGGAGAATCTAGCCATCATCTTCACTTTCATGGAAATCACCAACATTCCCACCCTCGACCACCCAAGCTGGACATGTACAAATTTGATGACTCTAATTTGGCAATATGGGTGGCACAAATGGGCCAATATTTCACTCTAAATAACATCGTAGATGATGAAACTAAACTATGTGTGGGAGGAATTTACTTGGACCTAGAAACATGGAAATGGTGGTTGTGGCATCAGAAATTCTGTCTAAGGACAATTACTTGGCAGGTGTTCACAAAATCCATTTGTGACTGCTTTGACCATGAATCTAATTTTTTGGGTTGTCTTACTAAGCTCAGATAGACGGGCACAGTAAATGACGATATTACAACCTTTGAGACATTGGCCTTCTGCACAGTAGGTCTGGGAGATGAATTCTACTTGGAATGTTTTATGAGTGGTCTCAAAGAAGCCATCCAAGCCCATGTCTCGATGCACCACCCATACACATGGATGGAAGCTTGCACAAATGCTGTCAAAGTGGAACATTCTTTAGCAACCCAATTGCCTCGTCCAAATTTCATAGCCAAGGGATGCCCCACTTAGGCTCAAGGCACTACCCAAACACTTAAGGTTCAAAAGGTGTCCCTTGCAGAAATGGTTGAAAGAAGAAAGCAAGGATTGTGTTACTACTGTGATGACAAATAATCCCTGGGGCATAAATGAAAGGAAACCAAATTCTTTCAAATTGATGCAATTGATCACAGTTCATCTAAGGTGTTATCACCTGGATTGAACCTCAGGTTAAAGGAAGGAAATGCCAGGGTAACCACAGACCACGCTTAGCCAAGTAGCTAGCCCTACTAGGTCGGGAGAGGGATTTCTCCATAAGGATCTCAGCCAAGATCACTGGATTAGGTCAAGGAATTTAGGCTAGGTATAGTAGTACAAAAGTTTTGATTGGATTTTGAAGGGGTTTTGTCGGATCAGGAGGAGCTGGACAATTCAGGTCTAGGGAATTAGGTTAGAATTGCAGGGTGTTCAATGGGGAAAGGTAGGCATAGGCTTTAGCACTCAAGGGCTTAATGGGATGAGATGTTTTGGACTGGTGAGAAGCTAAGAAGGGCATGTGAAAATATCAAACCAGGCAGTAACTCCTCAAAACAATTCATTGATTTCATTTAGGTTGGTTTTTATTATATACATGAGGGAGAGACTGTTCGTTTCATCTCCCAGTGACTATTCATATTCTCTATTATTTATTTACATCAATTTCAGTTATTCACCCAATCCTGATAATTAGGTGTCAACATTCCCCCCCTTAATCTGAAGGAATGTTTGTGAGTCCAAGAATCACTCTAAATCTTTCAAGCTTTTCTCTTCCAAGTGCTTTGTTGAAGATGTCTACAATTTGCTCGTTCGTGGAAGAATGGCGGAGATGGATTGTTTTGGCCTCAACATGATGTCAAATTAGATGATATTTAGTATTGATGTGCTTCATTCGATCATGGAACTTTGGGTTCTTAGCCAACTTTATTGCAGAGGTATTGTCAATCATGAGTGGAGTTGATTGTACTTGTTTTACCTGCAAATCTTCAAGAATTTTCCTGAGCCACACAATTTATTTTGCTGCCTCTACTGCTGCCACGTATTCTGCTTCTATTGTGGAATCTGCTAGAATTGATTGTTTACGTGATCTCCAGGAGACAGCTCCTGATCCAAGACTCATAGCATATCCTGAAGTAGATACCCCAGTTTCTTTGTCTCCATCGAAGTTTGAATCAGAGTATCCAATCGAGCTGAAGTCGTCCACCTGTGTATACTTGATTCCAAAGTCTCGAGTTCCCTTCAAGTACCTTAGAACTCTTTTTGCAGCAAACCAATGTCCCTCATAAGGCTTTTGCATAAACCTATAGAGGATTACAATAGCAAACAAAATGTCTGGTCTGGTAGTAGTTAGGTAGTTGAGACTTCCTACAAGCTGTCTATGCTTTGTTGCATCCTCAAATTCTTTTCCTTCAATAGCTGTGAGCTTTAAGTTTTGTTCCATCGGAGTAGTAAGAGGATTGCATTCTTTCATGCCAAACCTGTTCAACAGATCTCCAATGTACTTCTTTTGAGAAAGAAATATGGACATCGGATGTTGAGTTACTTCAATACCAAGATAGTAATGAACATAGCCCAAATCAGTCATTTCAAAACTTTTCCCTAATTCCTTCTTTGTGGATGCAATGTAGCTTTCATTGTTCCCTGTCATCAAAAGATCATCTACATATACCACAAGATATACAACTGTTTTTCCAACTTTATTGACAAATAAAGTTGCATCGTCAAGATCATAATGCTTGAAATTGAGTTTTAGAAGATGCTCAATTAGTTTTTCATACCAAGCTCACGATGCTTGTTTGAGGCCATACAAGGATTTCACAAGTTTGCATACTTTATATTCATGTCCTTTCACAGCAAATCCTTCAGGCTAAGACATAAAAACTTTTTCTTTTAGATCTCCATTCAAGAAAGCAATTTTTACATCCATTTGATGGACTTTCCAACCGTTCTGAGTTGCTAGGGCAAAGAGTGTCCGGATGGTAGCCCATTTTGTTGTGGGGGAAAAAGTCTCCTCATAATCGACCCCTTCCTTCTGTGAAAAACCTTTTGCCACAAGCTTGGCTTTGTGCTTGTCAAGTGAGCCATCAGCTTTATACTTGTTCTTGTAGACCCACTTGCAGCCAATTCGTTTGGCTCCTAATGGAGGATCAACCAGCTTCCAAGTGCCATTCTTTATGAGGGCATCATACTCCTTTTGCATCAATTATTTCCATTCATCATGAGAAGCAGCTTCTTTGAAGGAAGTTGGTTCAAAATCTATAGACAAATTCAATTCACAATCATAAGAAGCATCCATATCAATAGGTGAATTAGAGTCATCTACATCACCTCCATTTTGCTGATTTGAATTTCTAGTTCCTGTCTTTCCAACTTCATTAGGATGAACATTTTCAAGTGTCTTTATCAACCACTTTGGAGGACCTTTCTCAGATGGCCCAGGCTGCTCCGTTTATTGAGTTGGGACTGAATCAATATTGAGTCTCCCAATTCTATCAATCACATCACTTAAAGCATCATCCATTGTTGGAGTTTCATGTGGGGGAGCGAGTTCTTCAGAAGAAGATTCCACATGTTGATCTAGTATAGGAATCCCCACTTCAAGATGTGGAATCTTATTATCAAATTCTTGAAATGATTTTGCATTTGCGAATCTATCGAAGTGATCAAGTTGTCGCTCAACAACATTGTCAGTTTTGGATGATTCAATAAAAATCACATCTCTAGATACAACAAACTTTTTATTGACTTCATCATAGAGACGGTATGCTTTGGATGTGTTTGAATACCCCAGGAAGATACACTTACGACTTCTTGCACCAAGTTTATTTCTATGTACCTTTGGTATGAAGGCGTAATAGGTGGAACCAAAGACCCTGAGATGCTTTACCGAAGGAACATGCCAATACCACATTTCATATGGAGTCTTGTTTCTAATAGCATTAGATTGACATCTATTCTTTATATATGCAGCACATAGAACATCATCAGCCCAAAACATTATTTTTACATTTTTGAAGAAGAGCATGGAGCGTACCATATTTAATATTGTCCTATTCATTGTTTGAGTTACACCATTCTGTTGGGGATTATAAGGCACAGTTGTTTGATGTTTGATCCCATGTTTGGGAAGATAGTTTTCAAATTCATTTGATGTGTATTATTTTCCATTATTAGTGCGAATAGACCCAATATGAGATTGTGCATCATTTTCAATCCATTTATGAAAGTTCATGAATGTTTGAAAAGCATCAGATTTGTTCTTCAATAAATAAACCCAACACATTCTGGTGTAGTCATCAATAAATGTCATGATATATTTATTTCCATTTGCAGAAGGAACAGGGATTGGACCACATAAATCTGAATGAATGAGTTCAAGTTTTCTATGTGCTCTTGAATGTGAATCATGAAAACACTATTTGCTATGCTTTCCTAGAATGCAAGCATCGCATTGCTTAAATTTCCTAGGAATTGTAGGCAAACCAACAACACCATTTTTCTTCAACAAGTGGAGGCTTTCATAGTTCAAATGTCCAAATCTAGCATGCCATAATAAACTTGATGGAAGTGTACCTTCTTCATAATGAGAATTGTATGAGAAATGTTGTGCAGGAGCAAAGGTACCTTGCAGCTTGAGAAGCCTTTCTTCTTCTATTCCCCTCATGACGATTGGTCAGATGCTTTTCTCACCTCAAGCTTGCCATCAAACATATGAATGGAGTGACCTTGCTGGCGGATGTGGACCAAGGACAAAAATTTTCTCTTCAGATGTGGGAGATATAAAACATGATGCAGAAGAATGTCTGGAAGACCAGGCAATTTAAGCCTGATTGTACCAAGCCTTGATGGCTTGATTTTTTATTGGTCTACAAAGTATACTGCTCCATCAACATTGTCAATAAATTCTTCAAAAAAATATTTTCTATGAGTCATGTGGCAAGCTGCCCCTGAATCAAGCAACCAATCATTTTTCCAAGAAGCAAGTGAAGCATTAAATAAAGCTTCATTTACTCCAATATTACATTGTTCCACAACATAATGAGCAGATTTAGGTGCTTTACCTTTGTCTGTGTCACTATTTTTACCTTTCTGTTGGTTTCTTTGCTGCTCAATTTTGTCCATTTCTTTTGTAGCGTATGCAGTGCAAATCTGAATTTTCTCCTTGAGAATGTATGCCCCCCTGCCTCTGAAATATCTTCCTCTTCCTCTTCGACCACTTCTTCCTCTCGAAGAATCTTGAGCAGGATTCTTTTATTTATCAGCAAGGCACACAGCCTCTTCAGAAGATTCAGGGGCTATCTTCTTTCCAAAAGCTTTCTCTCTTTTAGCAAATTTTTTCACAAGAGAGTCAAAGGTAATATCTTTGAGATTTCCGTTTGCTTGCAATGACTCAAGATAATTGGAGTAAGTAGGATAAAGTGCCTTGAGAAAAGCGAGAAGAGGAATATCCAAATCGATGTTAGTGGCTTTGATATCATGCATTATAGACTTTACTTTGGATGCAAGAGCAAGAGGATCATTATTTTGCAATTCAAGAGTGAAGACTTTAATCATGAGTTGAACAACTTCAAGTGTAGAATGTCATTCATAGTGTTCTTTCAGCTTTTGTAAGGCTTCAAAAGCAATTGAAAATGGAGAAATATGGCAACTCACCTCTTCACATAAAAATGCTACAATTAATGCATAAGCTTTGTTGTTCTTATTTTCCCAAATGGCGAGCTCTTTGTTTGAGGTAGGTTGTTCTCGCTCTTTGTCTCCGTCTCCAATACACACACCTTTCCACAACACATTGAAAATGAGGGTGTGTTTTATCATGCGGGACCACTTAGGATAATTCTCTTTGCCAGTAAGAACTATTCCCACAATAGATATGATTGAATGCATACTGTAAAAAAAAACTTCTGCTGGCAAAAAAATCTGTGTACTGTAAAGTCTGTACTGTTTTAAAAAAATACTTGTACTGGAAAAATGTGCTTTTGATGTAAAAAAAATCATAGGTCAGGTTCTTGTGCACATGATCATCAAATTATAAATAACCTTTTATATCCCAACCAACACATTAATCGGTTTTTACAAGAGCTCAACCCATATGGTTATTGCAGCAACATTTGGCATTCTCCAAAAAACTCACACAACTAGTGAGGCGGTGTGGGAAAACAGTATGGCTACCAGTGGAGATGCAGCGCGCATGTATTAAAATGATGTATTAAAAAAAGTGTATTAAGAGAATCCAAAATCCACAAACCACGATTGCATACACTTATTCAAATATAAAACCTTTAAATATATATTAGTGTTATATATATCAAAACAGTGGCTTTAAATATATATCAATGTTATATATACCAAAAATACTATGGCATTAGCATGTCAAAAAATGGAGGAACCGCACCAAAATGAGATGGCTTCCACCATGCTTCTGTTGCGCAAGACCGTGAGCACCTCCGCACCTTGTTTGTTAGCGATGCACCTTCAATCACAATGCCTCTCGCTCCAAGGTAGTAAGGTCTACGCAGTAAAATCTGTGTACTGTAACTCCTGCCATACATTGGCCCATTACGGTTTTCTGTGGGAATGTTACCACAGTTCAACGCAGCTCGAATCAAAGGTCAAATATAAGACAACATTAAAACAAAATTCTTGTGAAAATAAATATGGATGGTGAAGAAGTAATTTTAGAGGAGGAGATCTATTCGTATCAAGCTCTGAGGACTAATGCAGATAGGGTAGTTGCCACCATATTCAACACCTCTATCAAGTCCCTGCCATCCATCCTTGTGTTGAAATTAGAGAAGAAGCACGAGGGTGGTACCAAAGGTTTTGTGGCTCACCATAAACTTGGACTACTAGTCACGGTTATGTTTTTCTACACCAAAAATGAAAATGAAGAGCAGCAGTGTTCAACTTTCACGCACCAGTGTTCAACGTTCACACACCAGGTCTCTTGATAGAGGGCACAGACTTGACAGAGGGCTCAGATTTGAAAAATGTATATGACACTGCCTGGAGCAAGCTTTAGGAAACTAGGCAGAATATAGGTAGGAAACTGACACTAGGAGTTACAAAAAAACTAATTTCAGGAGCTGACTCTGATACCATGTCAGACCAGGCAGCAACTCCTCAAAAAAATTCTTTGATTTCATTTAGGTTGGCGTTTATTATATACATGAGGGAGAGACTGCTCATTTCATCTCTTGGTGACTATTCATATTCTCTATCATTTATTTACATCAATATCAGTTATTTACCCAATCCTAATGATTAGGTGTCAAAAAAAACCATGGATCCTTCCTAGACTGCAGAAAACATGAAATGGCGAATGGTTTCCCAAGGTAGAGCACTGATTCAATGAATTCCGCCTATCAAACTTGAAAAAATTCAACTAGAAGCAAAGAAAATGATTAAAGAAGCATAAAAAACACATTAACGTATGATTGCATAAGGAGAAACTATACTAAAACTCATACCACATGGATCCCATAAAAATATCTTCAATTCTTATTAATCTCCTGCCAAACTGCTTACAAAAGGTGTACAATCAAGGTCTGAGCATCTAGCTGAGTCCAACCCTTTACAATGAGAAAGAATAAGAAGATATAGAGAAGTTTTCAACCTCCTCCCATCATCATGGGTTCAATCCCTAAGATGAGGAGCTAATATAACTGATATTGAACAAGAAACAGGAATATAGGTGTCATCAACAACTTGCCTCTAAAAGTGAAAAACTGATTCGCTTGAGCTCAAACTAACTTCTAAAGCAATTAATCTACCCTCTATCACTATTTATCTATCATAATTACATGCCAAGTAATCATTTACAATATTAAATCATCCACCATGAGAGAGAATCCATGATTACAGTCAAAACCCTGGAAAAATAGCAACCCTGAGCAAAACTGCCAAAAGCACAGCACCATTGGCCAAAAGCATAGTGCCACTTTCAGGTCCCTTTTTAAGGCCTTCATGGAATCAAAATTGTGCACATGATAGCTCATTGAAAATTTCTTCAAGTATACAATCCAAACATCTTGAATTTTTCAATTTGGAGCTCAGTTTCCCTGTCAAATGATCAATCTCCCAACACTAGTCAAAATGTGTAGAATGAGGCTACCAAAATGCAGAGTGTTGTTTCAGTAAACTTTGGGAGGTCTTCCTCAAATCCAAATTGAGCTCATGATAGCTCATTGGAAATGCGTGATTTTCCCAAGGTCACTCCAGAAGTGCATCAACTCTCCTGATGAAACTGTCTTTTTGACATTTCCCTAAAACCATGACACCTGTGTAAAAAGTGAAGGAGTTTTTTCTTCCCTGGCCTATTTTGGACAAAAACCTCTCTCACATTTTCCAAATTCTTCCCTGTTTGTTCTAAAACATAGTTTGAAGAAAAACCAGCCCTATGTGTGGCAAATGATTATCCCCTTGGAATGACTTATTGAAAAATGATGGAGACATGATGTGTATGAGTTGGAATGGCCTCATACTCACTGAAATAACATCCCTAATGATTCATATACGTAGATGTATCTGATTCCATAGCCAACCCTAGCTCAATGGGTGAGGAAATTAGGGTTTAGTGCTTGTAGAAAATGATGATTTGGACACCCTTGGAAAAAACAACTCCCTTTGGCATGCACTTAACCCTTTGAAACTTTATCCTTTCACTTGTCTATTTCCTTTGAAAAATTGATCTTTTGATGGTCTGGCATCTTTGGAACACTGAGTTAATAGCTTGGGATGGTGAAATTATTACATTTGAAAGACATAAAATTACATAATGAAATAAGCATTTCTCTTTACAAATCATCTTCACATGGTGAAGGGATGTTATTTTATCACCCTTTACTTGTTGGTCTTATGCAATGGAATGGAACCTTGGCAACCCTAGTGACCTAATGAAACCTTGAAAAACCCTAAAGACCTAATGAGACCTTGAAGGACTGAATTTCAAGATGACATAATGACCTTATGACTGATACAAATGGCATGATAAAAATAACTTTATGGATGATGTACAGTCAACAAGATATGAAACTATTCCAGCAAGTAATCACATTTAAGGAAGATTGGTGTTTTTGGACTAAGACTACCATCAATGACTAATTTTTTGCATGATCTAGTGGAATGATAAAAAATTGTTGAATCAGACCCTTAAAATGATATGAAAAGAGGAATTTTGATAATTGATGGTAGGATGCAAATACTAACACTAACATGAGGAAGCCTCACCCTTTGAGGGACCAGAGGAGGAAGATGAGGACAACCAGCAGGACAATGAGCTACCAACTACACTAGAAGAACTAGTTATCTCACTCCATGCTTTGGCCGGCATTTCTTATCCCCAAAATCTCAAAATCAGAGGTTTTATTAAACATCGCTCTGTAGTAGTATTGATTGATAGTGGCAACATGCATAACTTTATACATCAGAGAGTTGCAGAAGATGTTCATTGTTTTGTCAGAGCAGTCTCTAATTTCTAGGTCCATATTGCTGATGGGGGGACAATGAAATGTGAAGGCCGCTGTGAAAATGTCAAACTTCATATCGGAGATTACCACCTAAAGACCCATATGTCTGCTATCAATATTGGCGGTTGTGACATTGTCTTGGGTGTTGAATGGCTCCGCACACTAGGCCCAATCACAATGGATTTCAAGGAGTTATATATGAGCTTTAAGTAGAAGGACCACATGCATACCCCTTGTGGACTACAGGTAGGTACTCGTTCTATCATCAACTCACATCGAATGGAAAATTTGTTAAAAAAGGGCCATCATGGAGTTATCACCCAATTTAATGCCATCCAGGACATCGAGCCCACTACTCTTCATATCCATCCTGAGATGCAACAAGTCTTAAACAACCACCCACATGTATTTGACAAACCTCATGAGCTTCCACCCTCTAGAGGGGGACATGATCATAGCACCACTTTGGTCCTAGGGGCACAACCACCGAATATGCACCCATATAGATACCCTTTCGCCCAAAAGAATGAAATTGAAAAAATCATCAAGGAACTCCTGGAAGTAAGTGTCATTCATCCTAGCATTAGTTCTTATTCATCACCTGTGGTCATGCTGCTCAAGAAAGATGGGGAATGCCGCATGTGTCCAGACTTCAGGACCCTCAACAAACATATAGTCAAAGATAAATTCCCCATCCCAGTTTTTGATGATTTACTGGATGAACTAAATGGTGCTCAATTATTTACTAAGCTAGATCTTCGCTCGGGCTATCACCAAATATGCATGAAAGAAGTACACATTCCCAGGACTTCTTTCTGAACTCATGAAGGCCATTATGAAATCCTAGTCATGCCATTTGGTCTTTGTAATGCCCCATCCACTTTTCAGAGCCTCATGAATCACCTGCTCAAACCATATCTCAGAAAATTTGTCCTCATTTTCTTTGATGACATTCTCATCTACAGCCTCACCTGGGAAAAACATCTTCAGCATGTAGACCTACTCTTGCAACTACTCTGGAAGCATAAATTATTTGTCAAATTGTCCAAGTGCTCTTTTGGCATGGAAGAAGTCGAGTATTTGGGTCACATTGCGGGACGTGAAGGTGTCACGGTGGATCCAAAAAAGATCCTGGCAATTCGAGATTCACCCCAACCAAAGACCTTGAAGAGTTTGAGAGGATTCTTGGGTCTCACTAGCTACTATCGCAAATTTTTCCCCAATTATGGTCTCATTTCTAGACCCCTCACTCACCTTCTCAAGAAAAATTCATTCCTCTGGACTGATGAAGCACAACAGGCATTTATAGCTCTCAAACAGGCCATTTTTTCCACTTGTGTATTGGCACTACCCAAATTCACCAAATCTTTCGTGATTGAATGTGATGCTCCAAGTATGGGTATTGGGGTTGTCTTAATGCGGGAAGGTCAACCCTTGGCCTTCACCAGCCAACAACTAAGTGGGAAACATCTGGGACAATCTACCTATGAGAAGGAGATGATGGATATCTTACATGCAGTGGATACCTGGCAACCATACTTATTGGGGAGATGTTTCCAAATCTGCAAAGACCATCAAAGCCTTAAATATTTCTTAGAGCAACAACTATCCTCGCCACAACAAAATAAATGGCTAGCCAAAATGTTGGGATATGATTATGAGATAATTTACAATAAACGACGCAAAAATGTCATAGTGGATGCTTTATCACGCCAATTTGAGGAGGACAACACCTGCTATCAATATCTCTTCCCATTCCATATTGGATTGAAGAAGCCCACAAGGAATGGTTTTCACATCCTTCTCTCTCCCAACTTGTTAATAACTTGCGAGCAGATTCTAATTCCATAGCGGGCTACTCTTGGAAGGCTGAGATTCTTCGCTACAAGGATAGAGTAGTGATATCACTGACATCCACCCTCACACCACACATTTTGTCAGAGTTGTACTCATCTCCCACTGTAGGCCATGGGGGCTTTCAGAAGACTTATGCTCGCACTCATTCTTCCTTGTTTTGGACAGGCATGAAAAATGACATTGTTACTTTTGTAGCTAAATGTGATGTGTGTCAATGCCACAAAGGAGAAACGGTCAAGTCCCTAGGCACTTTACAACCATTGCCCATCCCTGCCTCAATCTGGATGGATGTTTCTACGGATTTCATCATTGGTCTTCCGAAGTCAGGAAACAAGTCAGTCATTATGGTGGTTGTGGACAGACTTTCTAAGTATGCTCATTTTTTCACCCTACCTCACCCATTTACCCCCACTTTGGTGGCTCAATCTTTCATGGACCAAATCTTCAAACTGCATGGCATGCCCACTTCCATTGTGTTTGATCGTGACTCGATCTTCACTAGTAACTTTTGGCAAGAACTTTTCATGCTACAAGGAACCCAACTCCAACTAAGTACTTCCTATCATCCCCAAACTGATGGTCAAACTGAAGCAGTCAAAAAATGTCTGGTGACCTACCTCAGGTGCTTCACTTTAGAAAAGCAGCATCAATGGGTACAGTGGTTACCTTTAGCTGAATGGTGGTATAATACTAACTATCATGCCGCCACCAAGATGACTCCATATGAAGCAGTTTTTGGTCAACTCCCCCTTTCACCTACTTCTTATATCCTTGGATGCTCTAAGGTGCACGCAGTGGATCAACTCCTATAGAGCCATACAACCATTCTAGCTTGTCTCAAAGATAATCTCCATCAATCTCAAACCGCATGAAGCAACAAGCAGACCAACATCGTTCGGTGCGCACATTTCAAGAACGGGATTAGGTATTCTTGAGGCTGCAACCATACAAGCAAACATCAGTCAATAACAAGGGCCGTCAAAAATTATCTCCAAAATTCTACAGACCTTATCAAATAATTCAGTGCATTGGAGAAGTATCCTACAAGCTAGCCTTTCCACCCACTGCAAAAATCCATCCCGTCTTCCATGTATCATGCCTCAAGAAGATGGTGGGGAACAATTGTAGAATTCAAACCAGTCTACCTAAATTGGATGAAGAAGGTTCAATATGGTTCCAACCTTAACAGGTCCTTGACATGTGATAACAACATCTGCATGACCACACAATCAAGGAAGTCCTTGTCATGTGGAAAGACACCTCTCCAGAAGATGCTACCTAGGAACCATCCAGTATTCTTCAGTAGTTTCCGCAGCTTCAGCCTTGAGGAAAAGTTTGTTTTTATGGGGGAGGGCATGCTAGGGTCCAACCCTAACCCACTTATTTATGTAATAGGGTAGAATCATAGTTAAAGTAGTTAAAAAGTCAATAAAGCCCATATTGATAATTGTAAGTAGTTGACCTGCATTTAAAGAAAGGGACCACAGTTAGTTACAAATGGGCCATGGTATTAAGAGAACCATGGTACTGACCCATGGTATTACATGTATGAATAGGATAGAGACTCCCCATTGAGGAGTGTCGTGTCTTATTTTGTAATCGAGCCCTACTCTATTGGAGGTTGCCCCCTCAAAGAGGCAAGTGAACATTGTTTTCATCTATGAATAATAAAATACATGTTATTATTTCTCATTTTGTTCTGTGTTTTGGGTTATGTTTCTTCGTTTATTTGATATTTTGGCATCTTCTCATAGGTTAAGAGCCTAACACAACACATTTCCAAGGCTTAGGTGGAGGAACACTATCTATTTATTTTATAAACGCAAAAGAAAAGATAAGTGAGGACCAACTTCCACAAATAAATAACTCACAATAATAATCCTAAACTTCCCGTTGAATTAGATAGCCTTTGAAGATTTTATATTCAAGATAAATTTTTAAAATATTGTTCTTGATAAGTGCTTTAAGATTGGCATCTGGATATTCATTCTCAGATGTATCCGTAAGGTTCTCCCGCGAGGGGAATAAATAGAAGTGTCCTGTGCCGCCTACTCTACAGCGAGCTACAACGTAGAAGAGCACATAGAGCTACTCCAGGATATTGTGTACGTGAACACCAGTTGCAATACCCCGTCCCAGGAGGTTCTTAGTCCCCACCAGTTGCCGTTCAAGTAGGACGATGAAGCGAGACCAAGGAAGGGAAAGAAGCCTCGAGATGAAGCAACAAGGAGGGGGTCTTGAGATGGGGAGAAGTGATGTGATGAGTTAGCCTACTTAGTGGAGGAAGTTTCCCTGATTCGATATGACAATATCTCGTTTACATGAAATTACTCCCAGTTGGGAAACTAAGATTGGTTTTCATGTCTTCCCCAGCTTTGTTGGCACAAGTTCTTGCATACCATGGAGAGTATATCGCGTAGATTAAGACCCAAATAGAAAGAAACCTAATGACCAACAAGTGGGTGTTTGGTGGGTAGAATCTGCAATAGTAAGTGGGTGTTTGTTGGGTAGAATTTGCAATAGAGATAAAGATATTCGCAGTCCATGTCCCTCAATATGGATGCAAACAAACTTCCAAACCAAGAATGTGAATGCACATAATAATGCAATTCTATAGAAAATAACTCTACATATTGTACTTTCCCAACCAGTCACAATAAATACTTATTAGTACTTATATTATTGTGATTGATTTTAAACCATTCTAACTACTTAATATCAATTTGTCTAGTTTTGTTGAGGAACCATTAGCCTATAGGAAGGTTATTAAATAATTATCTTTCATACTTTCATCACAGAATTCAAATTCTTCACTTCTAGGGAAAACCAAGAAAAAACCCTCAAGACCCTATTCATTAAAATAGATTTTATAAAATCCTACAAAAAAGTGGAATAGCCATTAATCTTCACCATGCTTAGAGCACTTGGATTTGGCCTATATTCTATTAAAGTGGTAGAAACTTTATTTTCACATGCACAACTTGTCCTTCTATCAATCATACCAAGTCTAATAAGATAGGGCTCTTCTAGTTGATCAGGTAAGGTTTCCCACTCAACTTAACCCTCTATGTAATGTCTACTAGATCCAATGGCTCTCTTCTTCATAGTAGAATAGCACATCGCTTCATCAAAGCTCTCTTCTCTCTATTGTTTATGGAAATAAATGAACAAATAGTCACTTCAGAAATGATTATTTTATAAAAATCATTGAAGAGAATCAAAATTTAAACAACAATATGGATTTCTTACAAATCTTATGTGAGGCTTCTTGGTGGAAGTTATAAATGGAAAAATGAAATGCCATCGACATAGTCAAAAGGATGCCCCTAATTGATTGGTTGGGATCTGGCCAAGTGTTAAATTCCTTTGTATTCCCTTTTCTTTTGAACCCTTGCTACAAGAACTATAAGAATCAATATCAATAAATGGATCTAGAAGGCTCTACTCCTCATAGGAAAATTCAAATTTGTATCCAAAATTCGGTTGCTACCCACATTTATTATTCAACACATTAAGTCCCTTCTCCCAAAACTTATGCCAATATATAAAATCTTTTCAAAAATTTTCTTTCTACTAAGGCTAGTGGAGATGAGGGTTTTCATATAGTTGGCTACAACCACTATTACACCCCTAAGGATAAAGGAGGATTGGGTGCTCTAGCCACCCAAATTAAATCTTAGGCATTTTAAGCCAAATGGACCAATGGAGTAGTGGAAGGGAAGGAGGCATGGAAGAGACTACTCGGGAATCAATCACCTCAAGGGCTTTACTCTGGTGAAAAATATGGAGTAATATAAAGTTATAAACATTCACAAGCTATTGACCACCCCAACATCTAGCCAACTGATGAGACCTTTGTAGCCAAAATCTCTCAGAAAGCTTGGGATGTCAATTGGTGTGGAAAAGTGGAAAAGTAACTTCCTTAAAGACAAGATTTATTTCAAGGATCATTGTATAATGCTTATAGGTAGTTCTTCGATAAGGAAATATTCTTATGAACATCTCATGGTTCTCAACCAAGAGACTGGATAAGAAAGGCATTTGGGTCCTGGTCAATTCTATAACAAAAATTTTAGAGATTGGAAGGATTGGAAAACCTTGTTGTGTGTGGAGCATGATTGTTCAAAGGTCTTTGTTTCAGCCGGATGTATACCCCAGGAAGTCTTGTACACCCCTCCACGCGGGGAGGTGCGGGGGGGACTTGTTCCCCCCGTGGGGGTCCGGGGGGGCCGATCCCCCTCAGTTGGGGCGTCCGGGGGCTAGCGGTCCCCTGGCGGGGGCTCGGGGGCAACGCCCCCAAAGCTAAAAACAAATGTAAAATTTCCTTGTAAAAGTATAGTAATTTCTAGTCAATCTAGGCCGTTCATTAGGCGGATGATCTGATGGTAGAACTTATGTTTAGTTTAGGGTTTTTTGCCCTCGAAGGCAACCCATCTCTTTGTATGAGGGTATTGTATTTGAGGCTATGAAATAGATGTGTATTCTGTGAGCGAGAAACAAAGAGGTGAGACAGTGAGAGAAAACAGAGGATATTACAGCGGATTTACTGTAGGTTGTGTCTCTTCATTTTGCTGGATAATAGAAAGGAAGGACTGGCTGTTCGGGGTGGACGTAGCCCAAACTGGGTGAACCACGTATATCTGTGTCTCTCTTGTTTTGTGCGTTTTCTGCATTTATATTTCTGCAATATTTTATGTGTTCCATTGCTCCGTAATATATAATTTTCTAACAACTGGTATCAGAGCCGAAGTTCTATTTGGCTGATAAACTCGCAGGAAAGAAGGGTTCCTGGTTTGAGTGGGAGAAATGGCGGAAGATGGTAAGTTTAGGGTCGAGAAATTTAATGGCCAAAACTTCTCGCTGTGGAAGATGCAGATGGAAGATTATCTGTATCAGAAAGACCTATACCTACCATTGGGCGGAAAAACAAAGATGCTGACGGGTATGAAAGATGAAGAATGGAACCTTCTCGATAGAAAGGCACTCGGAACAATACGGTTGTGCCTTGCTGCATCAGTCGCCTTCAACATTTCAAAGGAAACCACGACAGAGGTTTGATGCAGACGTTGTCGAAACTATATGAAAAACCCTCGGCCTCAAACAAGGTATTTCTTATGAAACAGTTATTTAATATGAATATGTCGGAAGGTGGATCTGTTTCAAACCATTTAAATGATTTTAATATAGTTACAAGTCAGTTAAGTTCTGTAGGGGTAAACTTTGATGATGAAGTTAGAGCTCTGTTATTCTTGTGCTCATTACCAGAAAGTTGGAATGGCTTTGTAATGGCCATTAGTAACTCTGTTTCTGGATCTAGTACTTTAAAGTTTGATGATGTTGTCGGTGCTATCCTTAGCGAGGAAATGCGACGGAAAAGCTCCGGTGACACATCGGGAAATGCTTTGAGTGCAGAGTCTAGAGGAAGAAAAATGGAAAGAGGAAAGAGCTCAAGATATCACAGTAAATCAAAAGGCAGATCCAAGTCCAGATCAGGGATAGTGTGCTGGAAATGTGGAAAGAAATGACACCTAAAAAAAGACTGTAGATCTCGGAAGGGAAAAGAAGGAGATGCACAGTAAGAAAACAATCATGAAGCAAATGTGACAGGTGAGGTGTTACAAGATGCTTTGATTCTTTCTTTCGAAAATATTACTGATTCCTGGGTGGTGGATTCAGGGGCTTCATTCCATGCCACACCTGATAAGAAATACTTTCATGACTATGTTCAAGGAGATTTTGGACAAGTTCGTCTGGGTGATGATAAACCCTGTAAAATCGTTGGAATGGGTAAGGTTCTTGTAAAACAGCAGAATGGAAACCAATGGCTATTAAAGGAGGTAAGGCATGTTCCAGATCTAAAGAAAAATCTGATTTCAACAGGGCAGTTAGGCGGTGAAGGTTGTGTGACAATTTTCACAGATAAAGCTTGGAAGGTCACCAAAGGAGCCCTGGTAATAGCAAAAGGCGAAAAGGTTGGTACATTGTATTTATGCAATGGTATTTCTAACTCTGTTAATGCTTTAACTTCCAAAGGAGCAGATGCAGCATTATGGCATCATAGGCTTGGACACATGAGTGAAAAGGGGATGAAGATTCTACACTCAAGGAATCTGTTGTCGGGTTTGAAGAATGTTGATTTGGACTTCTGTGATAATTGCATTTATGGAAGACAGAAGAGAGTCAGATTTCTCAGAGTTGGGAAAGAAAAGAAGAATGAAAAATTAGAGCTTGTGCATACAGATGTATGGGGACCTGCTCAGGTATCATCTCTCGGTGGCTCTCGTTATTATGTTACTTTTATTGATGATGCAACTAGAAAAACTTGGATTTATTGTATTAAGAATAAATCTGATGTATTTGATACTTTCAAGAAATGGAAAGCTTTGGTTGAGATTGAGACAGGAAAGAAATTGAAGTGTCTTAGATCAGACAATGGAGGTGAATATTGCAGCAAAGAGTTTGATAGGTACTATTCAGAGCATGGAATTCGCAGAGAGAAGACAGTTCCAAGAACACCACAAGAAAATGGTGTGTCAGAAAGGATGAACAGAACAATCATGGAGCGTGCAAGGTGCATGAGATTGCATGCAGGATTGCCTTTACAGTTTTGGGTAGATGCTGTGGATAATGCTATTTATCTAATAAACAGAGGGCCTTCAAGTTCCTTGGATGGTGGTGTTCCAGAGGAAGCATGGACAGGTAAAAAGGTAAACTACTCTATTTTAAAGCCTTTTGGTTGTGAGGCCTTTGTCCATATTGATAAAGAAAATAGAACAAAGCTTGAGGCAAAGTCAAAGAAATGTACCTTTATTGGATATGGTGTTAATGATTTTGGTTATCGCTTATATGATTACGAAAATCACAAAATCATTAGGAGCAGAGATGTAATATTCAATGAAAAGGTCTTGTATAAGAATCAGTTGCAGGAAAAGAAACAGGAAAAGGAAAACAAGGAATACGCAGTTCTTGATGAAATCACTGAAAAAGGAAAGGTGCCTGAAAATAATAATAATCAACAACCATAACAATAGCAACCACCACAACAACAACAGGCACCCCAAACACCTGAAAGTGGTGTTAGAAGATCTACCAGGATAAGTAGACCCCCTGAACGATACTCTCCTTCATTATCTTATTTATTGTTGACTGGTTCTAGTGAACCCGAATGTTATGAAGAAGCAATGCAGGTTGAAAGCAGGAAGAAGTGGGAGGTAGCCATGGAAGAAGAGATGGACTCCTTAATGCATAACCAGACTTGGGATTTAGTCAGGTTGCCTGCAGGAAAAACTACATTGAAGAATAAATGGGTTTACAGGATGAAGGAAGAAGATGGAGGAAAACAGAGGTACAAAGCTAGACTTGTGGTGAAGGGGTTTGCACAGAAGAAAGGTATTGATTTTGATGAAATATTTTCTCCTGTTGTTAAAATGACTTCAGTAAGAACTATTCTAAGTCTTGTAGCAGCTAAAGATTTGCATCTTGAGCAGTTAGATGTAAAGACAACCTTTCTCCATGGGGACTTGGAGGAAGAGATATATATGCAGCAGCCACAAGGATATGAGGTGAAAGGGAAGGAGAAACTAGTTTGCAGGTTGAAGAAGAGCTTGGATGGCTTAAAACAGGCTCCAAGGCAGTGGTATCTAAAATTTGACAAGTTTATGTCTGAACAAGGTTATACTAGATGTCACTCTGATCATTATGTTTATTTGAAAAAGCAAAATGATGGCAGCTATATTATATTGTTATTGTATGTGGATGACATGCTTGTTGCAGGATCTAACATGCAGGAAATAAATGTACTCAAAAGAAAATTGGAAAATTCATTTGCAATGAAGGATTTGGGAGCTGCAAAACAAGTCCTTGGTATGAGAATCACTAGAGACAGGAAAATCACAAATTAACATTGTCTCAGAATGAGTACATACAAAAGGTGTTGAAAAGATTTAATATGCACAATGCAAAACCAGTTAGTACACCTCTTGCTAGCCATTTCAAACTTAGTAAGGAAATGTGCCCAAAGACCCAAGAAGACATGGATTATATGTCTAAAGTTCCATAGGCATCAGTAGTTGGAAGCTTAATGTATGCAATGGTCTGCACAAGGCCTGATATTGCACATGCAGTGGGAGTTGTAAGCAGGTACATGAACAATCCAGGAAAGGAACATTGGATGGCAGTGAAATGGATTCTCAGATATTTGAAAGGTACCACAAATCAAGCATTATGCTTTGGTGGTGAAAACATTTCTCTACAGGGATATGTTGATGCAGATATGGCAGGTGACAGGGATAACAGGAGGAGCACTACAAGATATGTATTTACTGTTGGAGGAACAGCTGTCAGTTGGGTTTTAAAAATCCAAAGTGTTGTTTCACTTTCAACAACAGAAGCAGAGTATGTTGCTGCTACAGAGGCTAGTAAAGAAATGATTTGGTTACAAAGGTTTATGGGTGAATTGGGTAAGGAGCATGATATGGGCACGTTATACAGTGATAGTCAAAGTGCCATTCATCTTATAAAGAACTCAGCATCTCATTCCAGGACTAAACACATACATCTCAAGTACCATTTCATACGATCAGTGTTGGAAGATGGAGAGTTGATGCTGGAAAAGATACACACTAGCAAGAATCCTGCAGATATGCTAACAAAAGTTGTAACCAGGGAGAAACTGAGAACATGCTCAGTTTCAATTGGTCTTCAAGGATGACGATGAAGATGAAAAACAGCCAGGTCCAAAGAGGAGTCATTGTCCAGCAAGTGAAGCAGTAGTGGAGTTGCTACAATCATTCTCCAAGTGGGAGATTGTTGTGTGTGGAGCATGATTGTTCAAAGGTCTTTGTTTCAGCTGGATGTATACCCCAGGAAGTCTTGTACACCCCTCCACGCTGGGGGGTGCGGGGGGGACTTGTCCCCCCCGCAGGGGTCCGGGGGGGCCGATCCCCCCCAGCTGGGGGGTCTGGGGGCCAGCGGTCCCCCGGCGGGGGCTCGGGGGTAGCGCCCCCGAAGCTAAAAACAAATGTAAAATTACCTTGTAAAAGTATAGTAATTTCTAGTCAATCTGGGCCGTTCATTAGGCGGATGATCTGACGGTAGAACTTATGTTTAGTTTAGGGTTTTTTGCCCTAGAAGGCAACCCCTCTCTTTGTATGAGGGTATTGTATTTGAGGCTGTGAAATAGATGTGTATTCTATGAGCAAGAAACAGAGAGGTGAGACTGTGAGAGAAAACAGAGGATATTACAGCGGATGTGCTGTAGGTTGTGTCTCTTCATTTTGTTGGATAATAGAAAGGAAGGACTGGCTGTTCGGGGTGGACGTAGCCCAAACTAGGTGAACCACGTATATCTCTGTCTCTCTTGTTTTGTGTGTTTTCTGTATTTATATTTCTGCAATATTTTATGTGTTCCATTGCTCTATAATATATAATTTTCTAACAAACCTTATAACAAAATTAAAGCTTAGTTTTACAAATAGAATTACGCTAGAAATGTTTAGATCTCAATATTAAAACAACTTTTTCTTAATCTTGGCCTTCTACAGTTGCTAACTTGGTGGAAAGATTGGAGATGGAACCAAAGAAAACATTTTCTAAACTACAATTGAGGTGATGGTTACAAATGGATTTGGCATTGACCTAAGCAAAAGGGAAGCATATAGAGAATCAAATCTAAGGAAAAGATTTGTCTTTAATATTTGAAATCCATCTAAAACTGGCACTTACATCCCAAAAATCCTTACTTCAATTGGTATTAGATCCATCTAAAATTTGTAGTTACAACCAGAAAATCCCTACTTCGATTGGTTGTTAACACATGATGAATTAGTCATCGGGAAATGCTTGAACACTTAGTAATTCTACACCTTGAAAGTCAACTATGTAGCAATAATGAAAACTTGAAGCACTTGTTTTAGTTTTGAAAATATTCTCATTTTAAACTTTGTCCCTCCTTGCTCTCATCTAATATTTCTTAGAAGATTTCCCTATTGGAATATTCTCCCCCCTCGGCCATAGATTTTCACGCAACACAATACTAGATTGTAGTTGGCATATTATATAATCTATGTAATAGAAGAAACATATGTGTATCAACTAGTTCATAGTGTGGTTCCAATGTACTCTGCAAGAGGGTTCTCTCATTTGTGTAGATTTGAATCTGCATATCCAAGTGCAAATGTGGAGAGGGAGATG
This sequence comes from Pinus tabuliformis, assembly GCA_031772625.1. Classification (NCBI taxonomy): domain Eukaryota; kingdom Viridiplantae; phylum Streptophyta; class Pinopsida; order Pinales; family Pinaceae; genus Pinus; species Pinus tabuliformis. The sequence goes on along the minus strand of CM062816.1, from coordinate 261,144,511 downwards.
GAAATAATCCAAATACGTGAGCTAATGGGCTACTAGACAATTCATAATGAATAAAGTGTCACCTCAAGGATATTATCTTTTCCACTCTACCCACTCTCAACCTTCAAGCAATGACATCAATATAAATTAAGTCGAGTTGCAAGAGAATGTCAAGAGAAGGAAAGGAATTGACCGCCAACAAGAGCCCCAAAGTAGTCTGTAACTTTGACAACTTTCTAACTATTTCTCTGGCCATCATGACTAACCCACACATGGCAATGATGGATAGTTGATCCTAGGCCCATAAATGAAGGTTTGGGGCCTCCATCCAAGGATTACGACTCTCCTCCAAGAATGGGTTTAATTATTGCAACATCATGGTCTATCCAGTGACTCTTGCTCGATGCACTGGTTGTTTATATGTTTGTTTCTTTATGATTTGGGCTTTATGGAACTTTAGTTTTGGAGACCTTAGATGGTCTATTTTAACTAGAAAGGCCTTTTGTAACACCCTCCTCCAACATCTACCCAAGAAACCAACCAACCGGGGTAAACATGCGACGAGAGGCTACTATGATATGATTCAACCTCGTAGGTGACCTTAAGGAAAAAGAATCAATGAAACATCACATATAGTCATCTAACACCATCAACAGGAGCCTCAGTAGACAAGTCAGCCACACAGACAACCTATCTCTAGGAACCACTGTTGTTTTGGACCTCTTAGGCCATATTCGCTCTCATGCTATGGGAAAAGGAGTGACCAAAGATCCATGTTCTCTCTCATAGGCCTACATACCAGTGAATGTGGACCAAAATTTCCAGTTCTGTGCCAACGACCCCAAGAATTAAGCCGCTTTTTCAGTGTGAGAGCCCAGGCCACTGCCCAGAATGGAATTATAAGTTGAAATCAAGAAATGTACAGGGAAACAATGAAGCAAAAGAATAGTCCCAACAAGACCTTAACCAGACCCCAGGCATTTCGTCAAACACATCATTGACATGTAACATATAGGTGTAAGCAACATAATTAAGTGTAGGGATCTCATACTTATCTGAGAATCGCTGTAAACCATTTCTCCCTCATGCCATTTGTTGCTGTGTAATCTATTATGTCATTGACCAATTATCCATTCATATACAAGTAAAAACATGTTGAGATCCATACATAGTTGTTATCATAAAATATACATATAATAAACATAATAGGGACAAAATTACAAATGAAATAACAAGCATATAAACAATATATAATATAGTATAATACTCAAAAGGATATGAGGAGAAATAACCTTTCATTACTGATGCAAAATCCAAACTTGGGATGTGACTTCCATGTTCCACCCGACCATAGAATGGTTGATCCAAATGTTTCTTCATCCATTCAACCTCGTGCCATATTCCAAGCATGAATGTGGGATCTCATAGAACACATCAATCAAAACTCGTCCAAGGCTTCCAAAGGCCATCCACCTCAACCCATCAATTTGTGATTCCACCTCACAATTGGACATCACAAAACCAACATCATATTTGTCTTTATCCCAGCCTTCCAGGGCTCCAGAGTATTTTTTCCAACCCAACTCCCAGGAATAGTAACTCAACTGACAACCGTTGCCGGGCTCCAGAGCGTTTGTCCAAACAAGGCTTCAAGGACAAGTAACTCAAGCCATAACTTTTACAATGTTTCCAAAGTGTTTGTCCAACCAGGGATTCCAAGACTAATAACTGAACCCACCAAGGGCTTCCAGAGTGTTTGTTTAACCAAGGCTTCTAGGACTAGTAACTTAATCCAAGCTATTACAGGGCTTCCATAGCATTTTTCCAACCAAGGCTACGGGACTAGTAACTCAACCCAAGTCATTACAGGGCTTCTAGATTCTTTTTCCAACCAAGGCTTCATAGAACTAATAACTCAACCCAAGCTAAGGAAACATATGAACCAACCAAAACAAAACAAGGAAATAAATGTATCATCTCCATGGCTATCTAGGAAATGGCTAGTCTAGGCAATCCACTGCCAATCTAGAATCCTCCATGCCAATGAGCGATCATTACCAAGAAACCACATGCATGTGCCATGCATGCCAAAACTAGTGAAGAAATCATACATGCAACTCAGTACCCACAAGAAAATATGATGTAGCTGTTGATGTCGATTCCATCTTCCACTTTCCTACTCTTCCTTTAGATTATTTCTCTAAGAATCCAAATATGCCACCCCCTCCAGGAGTGCTCCAAGAAAATTCTAAGTCTCCAAAAGTAGGAGAGAGAGAATAATGAGAGAGAGCTCTAAGATTGAATTGACCAAGTCTTTCCCACTGATCCTCAAAAGCCTTTTTATTAATGAGACCTCTATTTTCTTCATTTTTCATTATTTTCCTTCATTTTCCCCCTCACGTGCAACTTGTGACCTTTCACTTCCTTTTCTCTGAATTTCCATGATTTTCATAAATAAATGCCAATTAATGTCTCATGCCTTTCCAAAGCCTTAGCAATTTCATTTTCTAGTTTCCTTTATCCATAATAAACTGAATCAACACCCATTAGGATGTTTTCCCCACCATTCTCATCTCGGAATATGTGTCCCATCATGTGACCTTTTATATTTTTTTTACATGAATTTTTAACCAGGGCTATTACAGAACCCTCCCCCTCGGGGGAACACCGTCCTTAGTGTTCAATGACACCTATAAAAAACAATACTACTAAAAACAAAACATATTGCCGATAGAGCTTTATAACATAGCCCATTGCAATATTTACAATGACCATCTGCTAAAACAAAGCATTATGACAACATGACAACACACCGCATAGTGGAGCCTTATAACGCAACTCATTATGGTATTTGCAATAACCACATATACACATATGATAAACCAACAAATAAGAGAATATGATGCCTAGATCAATCAACAAAGGAATCTAGAGGCTCATGCCTCCACCCTCAAACTAGTACCATGATTCACCTCATTCCTAGTAAGTCCAAAATCTACTACCACAGTCAAAGCTGCATCCAATATCTAGCACTGCAATCTAGTGCCACTTGTCTTCTCAGTCAATAGTTACCAGCTCATTGTTCTAGGGTGCACTCCCAATGTGCATCTGATTCCATATGGAAATTCTAATGACCAAAACAAATCCATTCATGACCTTCCCTTCTCTTCTACAGAGTCCCTCAGAAAATCTGGTCACCCATTCTATGCAGTCACTCACCTTCCAAGTTTCGCTGGTACCCCCATCCCGGGAAGTCCATCCCTTGGCAAGGCTTCCTTGCATTAGAAGATACAACAACCAAGGTATATCCCTGCCTTAAAACTATCATACCGGTCATAGCATGTTCATGGAAATCAATGGACACTAGTGGGCACTAGTGTCCCACAATGACCATGCTCCTGAAGGCTTTACTAACGTATTGCTGCCTGTTTTAATTCCTTTGTTGCTAATGCTAATTCTTGCCGTCGATTTTAACCACCCAACGAGAGATGTTCATGCATTCCTATACCAATCAAATAACTTTCATTAGATTTAAAAATAAATTGAAATAACTTCAAATCGTAGCTCATTGGTAGCTCGTCAATAAGGTACCCTTGCAATCCTATTTACTTCCTATCACGACAAGTCAAACTACCATCATGTATAAAAATATCTCATCAAGTTAGCTCAAAACATAACCATCATAGATAAAAATTATAAATCACATGTAACCATCATAAACCATAATCATAATTCGCATGTAATCATCATTTACCAAAATCATAAATCACATGCATAATAAGAATTAATAATATATCGAAACTTATCCTTTGATCGATCTTACTTTTTCCTTTGTTATTATTTCATACACACACTGGATCGGTTGCACTCTCGACAAACACCCAACTCATTCTTCTAAACCAAGTGCACATATACATAGTGTGCATCACACACATACAACCACACATGACATATAACTCCATGCAATACATGCACCTACACCTAACATACAACACATACACCTACACCCACTGCATATAATACAATACATACACCTACATCCAATGCATAACATAATACATACACCTGCACCTGGCGTTTAACACAACACAATACATCTATACCCAACATACCACACCACACAACCACCTACACAATGCACATACATAGTACCACATACACGCAACACAACATGTATGACATGCACACAATACCCCACATGCACCAATACCATATGTACAACATGTACACAGTACAAAATGTACACTACACCACCTACACAATGTGTGCACAACATCACATGTACACGAAACCACCTGCACAACATGTACATAATTCCACATGTACACTACACCACTTTCACAACGTGTACACAATACCACATGTACATAGTACCACATGCACAACATGTACGCAACACCACATGTACACAAGGCCACATGCAAGACATGTACACAACACCACCTGCACACGCCGCCACTTGTACAACATGTACACAACACCACATGCACGCATCACCACTTGTACAATCATGCACACCACACTATATGTACATAGCACCATATGTACAACATGCAGACAACACCACTTGTACATATCACTTAATTTCCAACATGTAAATAGCATCATCTATACATGCCATTGCATATCCAACATGCGCACGACAGGATATGCACACAACAACTCATATCCATCATGCACACAATACAATATGTACAAATTACTGCATATTGTACATAGTACTGTCTATACCCAACACTGAATATGCAACATTCATACAACAATATCTGTACTAACACCTTGCACATAATATTACATAAACAACATGTACACACACTACATATGAATAATATTGCATGTGCATAATCATCACATATGAAACATATACAACATATGCACAACAATAATACCGTGCATCTAAAACCACACTACCTATACCAAGTAACCTTGCTTCCATTGTATTGTCCATGGTTTTCCCAACATGTCGCATACCACACTTCTTTCATTTCAGTGATTTATCGCTCGGTATAGCCTGTTTATAACATAAACATAATATAATCACATAATATCAACTCATAACCACATGATACTGACCTCATATATTCATCACGACTATTATTCCACTTGATCCCTCATAAACCAAGAACCTCTTCATGTCATTCACCGCATAATCAATCATTCCTCCACAAGAATGATTCCTAATGACCCTGTCAGACAATGACATAGATACAGGTATAGATACATACAGCCTAAAATAATAATGATCTCGTTAGTTAACTTAATACATTGATACATATGTACATATAAGCATTAACATGAAATAATCATGATTCATGATCACCTTGTCAGACATGACATACATACACACCTACATGTATAAAAATCAACATAATCATGATCATAACATAATGACTAGATATCAAGGTCAAGGTTAAGATAACTTCCTTTATTCATACACAACATTTAGAACAATCATTCCCAATATATGAAAGGAAACTAACACCTCAAGTCCATTTACTTACCTTTTCTAGTTACCTTTCTCATGATTGTACTGCCACCATCCATTTACTGCAATGGGCCCAACCAGTTGAAATGACTATCATAATCTTACCTTCTGCTGCGCTTACTCATGCACATATCTTCATCTAAATATTACATTACCTTGTGGGTAGCACAAAACTCTCCTGATCTCCATCAACTTTCCTCTTTCCCAAACAATTCCCAATGCCCAAAACATAAAAGGCAAGACAAGAGACAACTAAGAAGAAAACCATGACAGTCAATAACAATATGACACCACAACAAAGTGGCAAGGCCTTGCACCAGACAAAAACAAAATCACAAACAAGCACAACAAAGCACTAAAAGACCAAAAGCACAAGACTAGCAAAAAACGCCATGAATCAATCCCCATGGTTCACAAGGGAAGCTCAACTCGAGCCTTCTTAAAAATTTTGTGGCAATCTCTTCACCATGCAATCCCCTGCATCATACTTCCATATACACATAACTGTCAGTGCATAAATAAATATAGCAAAACATTGGTTACCTTACATTATTATGCCAAGCACATTTCTTGTAACTGAACACATCCACACCATCTCTCAAGGGACTCGAATTCCCTTGATAGATCCACCTACAACTAAAGACTGGCTAATATACCTGTCAAGTACATGTTCATGACTGTAGCACATATCCACGTAATGTAAGTCAAAATCAAGGTTAAGAAGACTCTCTTTATGCAAGGCAGTCATTCGTTTGGAATTAGCATTTCTGAACATAGCCAAAGGAATTCTTGTCCAATTCCTTTCTTTTATCCTTTTTACTTTGCTGCTATCAAGGCTTACTATGTACTGTCACATCAACCAATTTTTAGTTATATAAACACATCAAGCATTACCTTGTCACATTAATACCACGCATGTTTCCTGCAACTACTCAAACATGTCAACCACATGTTTCAATTATCAAGACAATCATATCTATCCATTTGAGATCAACTTTTACAAACAATCATGCCATAGTCTATAGTCAACTCATAACCATTAGACATAATACTACAACTATAAACTACTACACTCAATTACATATGAACTATATCAATACATATGTGTTAGTAAAAACATCTTAAAGAAAGACCATTGGCATGCATACTCATATTATGAAATTCATCAAAAATTCAACCAACTTGCAAACATACCATGTTAAATCAATCAACTAGACAAAAAAATAGACACCCAACACTCAATCACCAAATAGATGACCTAATTAACATTCAAGCAAAAAATAAATGACATAAACATGTTTCATACCTTAATGTGTCTCATAGGAGGCTATATTATATGCCCAAATCAATCTAGTTAGCAAGATATAACTTTACAACATGTCAACTCAAACATAAATTAGATCACAATATCCATAACACCAACTAACTAAGATGTTCACATCATAAACTCATAAGCATTTATCATTCATGCATAACAATCACATATGTAGAATCAGTATAGATTAATATGACACCATATTGCAAATATGTCGACTCATACATGAATATCATAATCATAACCATCTGCATAGGTCAATCCACTTTAGCATGATACATATAACATCAAGATATTCATGTTATAACCCTAATCCTCAATTTAACTAACATATAATAACAACAAGTTAACCTATATCATACTCATCAACAACATATAGCATGATCATCAAGTTATCTAACATAAACAAAAATAGTAATGCATAAAACCACAGGTTACTATCATTGATGACTATTTGACACATGGGCATAAGACTACTCTAATTAACTAGCATCTAGCATATATGCAACCATAACATCAAAATAAATGCACATAGTACTATTGCATATGACAATCCTTAACATACATACCTGCATGCCAAACATACAATACCTATATCAAGATATGCTCTTACCCCAAGGTCCAATGCTGCAACCTCATTATGATGATCTGCATGTCCTGCTCTATCTTAGCCAACACATTAGCATCATGACAACCAAGAGTGCCATGATAACCTAAATTGCATACAATGATTTCAAAAGGCATGTTTCACCTACTATTCAAACTATAACCAAGACCATACATGCATAACAATTGTATATAGACATATAACAAATGAGTATCAAACCATACACTCTTCATTCTAGCTAGAGTCCAGTCATCAACGCATGACCACATCAACTACACAAACCGCGGCCTCATTCATGACAACAACAACCACCTCACATGAATTTGATAACACGTGAACACTAACATGCATAATGATGCATAATTCATCCATACACACATCATGACATACTCCATGACAACACCTTCAACCTTCACGTGGCAAGATCACTACAACCATGCTCAACACCATGAAAATGCAACAAGCACGTGGAATACATGCATAATGAAGACATATGCAACCAATATGAATGCATGACCAACAAAAAGCCCAAGGAGAGCACAATCGTTCTCTAATACCACTCTGTAACACCCTCTTCCCACATCTACCGAAGCAACTGACCAGTCGGGGTAAACATGCAAAGAGAGGCTACTATGATATGATTCAACCTCCTAAGTGACCTTAAGGAAATGAAATCAATGAAACATCACATATAGTCATATAAAACTATCAACATGACCCTCAAGAGATAATTCAGCTACTCAGACAACCTGTCCCTAGTTCCCATTGTTATTCTGGACCTCGTAGGAATAGTCTCTCTCATGCTATTGGCAAGGGAGATACCCAAATTCGCTCTCATAGGCCTGCATGCCAACGACTGTGGACCATAATTTCCAGTTTTGTGCCAGTGAAACTAGGAATTATGCCACTTTTTTAGGCTAAAAGCCCAAACCACTACCCATAATGGAACGATAGCTTGAAATCAAGAAAATTATAGGGAAAAAATGAAGCAAAATAAATAAGCCCAAGAAGACCTTAACCATACCCCTACTAGCCATGACAGGCATTTCGTCAAACATATCATTGACATGTAGCCTACAGGTATAAAGAATAGAATTAAGTGTAGGTATCTCATACTTATATGAGAAACTCTATGAACCATTTTTCCCTCATGCCATTTGCAACATTATCATCTATTAGATTATAGACACATTATCCATTCATGTACAAGTAAAAACATGTTGAGAGCCATACATAACTAATGTTATAAAATATACATGTAACTAGGATAATAGGGACAAATATCCCAATGAAATCATAGCCATATAAACCATATATAATCTAGTATAAGACTTAGAAGGATACAAGGAGAAATAACCTTTCATTACTAGTCCAAAATCAAAACCTGGGACAAGACTTCCACATTCTACCCGACCATAGAATGGTTGAGCCAAATATCTCTTTAGTCATTCACCCTCGTGCCATATTCCAACCATGAATGTGGGATCTCATAGAACACATCAATCAAAACTCATCTAGGGCTTCTAGAGGCCATCCACCTCAACCCATCAAATATTGATTCCACCTCATGGTCAAACATCAAGAAAAAAACATAAGATCGGTCTCTATCCTAGCCTTCTAGATTTGTAGATCATTTGTTCCAACCTGGCTCCTAGGACTAGTAACTCAACCCATGACTACTGTTAGGCTTCGGAGTGTTTTTCCAACCAAGGATTTCATGAATAGTAACTCAACCCACAAATTTTACCCAGCTTCTAGAGCGTTTGTCCAACTAAGCTTCTGAGACTAGTAACTTAACCCACCAAGGGCTTCCAGAGCTTTTCTCCAACCAAGGCTTTTGGGACTAGTAACTCAACCCAAATTGTTACAAGGCTTCCAAAGCGTTTGTCCAAATAAGGCTACGGGACTAGTAATTCAACCCAAGCCATTACAGGGCTTCCAGAGTGTTGATCAATCCAAGGCTTCCAAGAACTAATAACTCAACTCAAGCTAAGAAAACATGAGAACCAACAAAAAAAAACAAGGAAATAAATCCACCATCTCCATGGCTATCTACGAAATGGAAAGGCTAGGAAATCCACTATCAATCCCGGCAATCCTCCATGGTAATGACAGATCACAACCAAGAGACCACATGCATGTGCCATGCATGCCAAAATGAGTGAAGAAATCATAGATGCAACTCAGTACCTGCAAGAAAATTTGATGTAATTGTTGATGTTGATGCCTTCTTATGCTTTACTACTCTTCCTTTTCCTTCTTGCTCCAAGAACCCAAATATGCCACCCCCTCCAAGAGTGCTCCAAGAAAAATCTAAGTCTCCAAGAGTATGAGAGAGAGAATAATGAGAGATAGCTCCAACACTAAATTGGCCAAGTCTCATCCATTAATCCTCAAAAGCCTTTTTATTAATGAGGCCTCTATTTTCTTCATTTTCCATTACCTTCCTTTATTTTCCTTCTCACGTGCAGCTTGTGACATTTCACCTTCCTTTTCTTTTAATTTCCATTATTTTCATAAATAAATCTCAATTAATGCCTCATTCCTTTCCAAATCCTTATCCATTGCCTTTGATTTTTCCTTTAACCATAGTAAACTGAATCAACACCCATTAGGATGTTTCCCCCACCATTAAGCTTGGAATACATGTCCCATCACTGTGGCCTTTTTAAGTTTTTTACATGAGTTTTTAACCAATGTTGTTACACCTTTTTCCTTATAGTTCTATCTTGTGGTGGTTGCCTCACCACCCCTTTTTTTGTAAAATAGATGTCAATGGAAATCTGAAGAATTTTATCCAAATGTAGAGTGCTAAAATATAAATGCCATTATATCATCAACTCAAGTAATTGCACCAAATTCATGGGACCCTGGGAAAAATGCAATGAAAACCCATCTGAATATCCTATGAAAAGACCTTGGCATGAATACCTACATGTATCTCTCCCTTTTCATTCAAATTGACAATATATGGTGTTGTCATGGCCCCTCCAAAGTTTTAAATTACTTTTGCGTTGTAAATATGCTGAAAAAATAGTCTAATGAGAAGACGCATGAAAGCCAAAACACTAATTATTTTGTGAGCCCATCCTAAAGAAAACAATAAGTACTTTAACACTAAAGCATAAACAACTAACCTTCCCTTCCATGATTGTAAAACACGAGTTGGGAGTACCCAAATCAATTCAATTCACATCATTCCCAACATGCCTTGAGTTGTAAGACCTAACAACCATTAGTGAAAATTCTAAAAAAAAAATGAATATTTTAATGCAGTAAGGCCGTCTACTTCTGAATTAATGGAAATTAATCAAGCAATGTAATTCTACCATAAAGGAAGGTAATAGTATAAACCTGAAATTTCTTATTATATTTGCCATCTCTGAATGAGAGGTTACCCACGGCTTGACACGTACGTGCTCTAGAAGCCCTACAAAATCATTGTGTCATATTATGAATGACAATCGAATATAATCACATTAAGGAAAAGTAGAGGCAGTAGATCCACCTAACCCCAAAGCAATGTATTTTAGGCTATCAAAATGTTAGCAAAAAAATAAAAACCTTAATAAGTATACACAACTCTACATCGAACATATAGAATCCATGGAAATATTTATCATATATATATCATACTATGCTAAAAATACCCATTACACACACTCACGAACCACTGTCATCCAATGTTGAATCCTCTCAATAATTGTGGTGACTCTCAAAATAAATGCATAGCACTACCCTATTGATTGAAAAACCAAATTGATTGAGAAACTACGTGTGGATAATTGTTTACTACACACTTACATTGATCTGCTTCCAACTTCTGTAGGTATATCACAAAAGGGGAAGAAAAGCTCCATTTTTGTTGGTGACCATTAGAGCTTCAATGTGTATAATACTTGGACAAAATAATATCTAATAAGGTTCATATCTAGTTACAACAATTGGTCTCTACAAAATCGACTTCCCATGTGTCCAGGAAAGGAATCCAAAGGGTGTGTTCGTGTTACTGGGGAGAAGGTTCATATGCTTTGTGGCTAGAGTGACTTTGTGTTAGGCCCCTATGCTACCAGTGTAACCCCTTATTGTTATTAGTACAACCCACTTATTATATTGATGTACCCATGTAGTGCCCATTTTTTTACTATTGTGCCACATAGAAGCCCACTATTGTTATTATTGTGCCCTTACATTATTATTGTTATGTCGGCTCTGATTATGTTATGACCCCTTAGACTCCTATATATAGAAAGGAGGTCTTTTCATTTGTATCATCGAAGAATTGCTCATTTGTGTAATGTAAAGGAGGTTGCCCCTCGAAGAGGCTGAATTCTAAGGCATTGATCTCTCTTTTATATCTTTTGTGAGCTGGTTTCATAACACTTTGTAGCTCAGTTTCTGGTTTTCCTTAGTAAAGACTAGCTTTCTTGGATTGACAATCATAGTCACGACTCACACCTTCGCTTAGAGGAATGACCCTGACGTTGTAGATGGACCAAGTAGGACATATAGTAATGATAGTTCTAAAGAAGATGATTGGGTGCTTATTGGGTTGACTGAGATGAAAAATATGTAGAGAACGAAGGATAGTTGACATTACCAGGACTTATTCTTCATGTTGGGAACTGGGTAGGCTTTTGGGTGATAACCTAATGGATTTTCTGGTATAATTAAGGCTTCACATATAAAATTAAAATTATGGAATGGATAAAAAATGAAAGCATGAAAAATAAAACAAAGTGGAAAGACTAAATGGATGAATAATGGTACCATGAGAAAACAAAACAAAAAAAGAATCACTATTGCAGTAGTTACTGATATGACATCCTGGGAAACCTTGCCTTGTCTTTTAGTACAAATAACTTTAGCTTTACACACATCAGCCTACATGAAAACCTCAACTTTCCTAATACGTCACAATTTCATTAAAATTCATCTCTGGTTAGATGAAATTAGTATAAGAACACATATTAAAAGTTTGGGAGTAAAAACATCACCTACAGGGATTCCAAATTTATCAAGATATCATGATATCATCCCTTGATTTTGCATAAAATGGTGTAGAAACAAATTTTGCGTATCAATACTTCACTAGTGAATATATTTCATATATATAACTATATGTGGTAAGGCATTGTTAGTTACTCCCATATTTTAGTGCAATGCCATATCATGCTCAAGGATGCTATGCCTCATGTCCCGACGTGTTAGGTTTATCATTATGGTATAAATTTTTTCTCTTGCCTCGTCTCCAACAGGAAAAGGGCATGGATCAAGCTAACCCCGAAGTACCTGATGCAATGTTCACCTTGGCTTCAGGTAGTTCTAGATGACCCTCCATTGTACTCAGTTTGTAATTCAGTGCTACTAACTTTCTTTTAGTTGAGGCCTCTGGATAACATATAAATATCAAATAACCTTCTGCCATGAAATTACACTACAAACAAAAGAAAAACTATTGTATATCTAACAATTCCAAATGCATTTTTTCTTCTCATATCTTAGTGTTGGAAAAATGAAGGAGAACCTATTTATATGAAACCCTTGTTATTGAAAAACAAAGGTGAGACTATTTATATGAAACCCTTATGATTAGTAGTGTTGGGTATTGTTCTACCCTGTTTTCCCTAAGGCATTTATTGTAGAGTATATTATTGTTTATTGCATTGTGTGCCCATTTCCATTCTTATTCTCTTATTGCAACAAGGCATGGGGTGCTTATGAATCCATTGCCCACTGATTCATAGATTACATGGTCTGGATCAACAATTGGTGAGTTCTAGGATCCTCCAAATTTGAAAAAGGTTGTTACCATTGCCTGAAATTCTATGACATTGAACAAAAGTTGGATTCTTCCCATGCGTTTCCTATTGTTTAAGATTTCATATAGAGAAAATTCCAGGAGAATTGACATGTTAATAAAATTATTTTATGAATGATGAAAGTTCCTGGTTTTCGTGGGCATGTTTTTCTTTGTGATATGAATTCTTCTTCTCTATTGAAAACTAAGTTCTTGCCAATGTTGCAGTGATCACTAAGCTAGATAGAAATACTCAACATTCTAGGATAGGGCAGGGGATATATCAACACATTATGTGTTTGTATGTGAAATGATTTAGTGAATCTACATGATGAATTGTGTGAATTGAATATGAACACTAATACATACCCATCTAAACCAGTGTGTGATATACATATTGAGTTTGTGCACTTTCCATCTACATAATGCACATCTCAGTTCAAAAAATGATAAATATATAATATATTGAAATTCAAGACATCTGTAATCAAGAACTCCACGTCCTTGAGGTGCATAAAAGGGAAGTCTAGATGGGTATGTGTTAGTTCTTGAAACTAAGAGATGGAGGACCATAGTGGAGATCATCATAGAAAGCTGCCATATATAAACTAAGACAAAGATGGGACTATTTAAAAGTATTACCTTTCATTGGAAAACTATAGGTTTTTGTATTTACAGTACATGGGATTTCTACAGATCCATTGCATAATTTTCTTCATAGATAAAATTTATTAGTACATTTAATACTAAAGATATGAAACCCAAATCCATTCTAAGCAATGTTGGCATTATGACATAGGTTTGGCGCTATGACATAGGTGTTGTCCTTGATGGCAACTCACTCAGATGATATATCATAGTTCAAGCTCTCAAAATGAAGGAAAAAGAGATATACGCAGGTTCCCCTTGACCAGGCCACGTATACACGCGAGTTTTCTGACCAAAAGGCGCGTATGTGTATACACGCACTTACACGCAAGAAAAGTTGCGTACATGTTGGAGAACTTGGTTTTGTTCCATGGTATTTGGTCCATGGTATTGTGATCCATGGTATTGGTATCTTGTTCGACGTGTTGACCCCAGGTATTTGGTCCAAGGTATTGGTTCTAAGTGGTTTTGGAACACGGAATTGAGTAAGGCCTAACACTATAAAAGGAGGAGGAGATCATTATGCAAAGGCACTCAAGTATTGAATATTTAATGAAGAGGAAGAACTAGAATACTGGTCATTGGGTTATGGTGTGTAGCTGGATCTGAATCAAGGAGGAATCCGAGCGCTTGAAGAAGGATAGGTTCTATTGATGGGTCAAGATCTTAAGGCTTGAAGAGAAGTATCTTTGTGTGGTTCTGATTTGTTATAATTGGCGCATGTCGTAATCTATAAATCTGATGATCTGGGTATAACTGATGTCTGAATAAGTGTAAAGGTTAAATCATCTTTTATAGATCTATACCCAGGTTTAGTATAGCAAAGGCACATATACACGCAGGTTCAGCATTTCAAAACAGTGTATGCATAGGTTTGCCTTCATATAATAGCATATGAATGCAAGTTAGACACATTGAAGTAGCGTACGTCTCATAAAATATGTTTTAGCTACTTCAGTTTTCTGCTGCAGTGTTCTGGGTTCTGTATTGGGTTCTGGTTACTGTTACTGTATTCTCGTTACAACATTCAGAAAAGTGATTGATTGATTCAGTTTTGGTTGTTATAAAGAAGATTGGTTGATGCAGATATATTTCATGTTTGATTGATGTTATTGGTGGATCTGGTTTGAAAATTTATGAAGCGTGGTCCCTAGAAGAAAAGATAAGGTTGTAGCCTTCTGTAGGTCAGCACCTATGTACTAGTAAACACATTAGCTAGTGCAAGAGCTAAGGGGGTTGTAGCTCCCTTCTAGGAAAAGATGGAGAACGAGAGAAGGTTGTAGCCTTCTGCAGGTAGAAGCTTGCGTACTGGTATAAGGCTACACCAGTACAAAATTTGTAAAAAGAAGTTTCTTATTAAAGAAAGATAGAGATGATTGCAACAGGTGGTTTTCACCCACATTGGGTTTCCACCTTATATCTTTTGTTCATGTGTGTGATTTCTTGTTCTGTTTACTACATTTGATTACTGGTTATATGGTTTTGTTACATAGATTAAAGATCAACTAACTAAATTATAAGTTTGAAAGGTATACACTGGTTGCTCTAAACACGATTGTGTATACACGCAAGTTTCTTTAACAGAAGTAGCATATATAAATTTGTTTATGGAAATGAAATATTGTTAACTTTCTAATACTGATTCAACCCCCCTCTCAGTATTATTTCCAACAATTGGTATCAGAGAAGGTCCTTTAGAAGAAGCTTGATCGCTTGAAGGAAGATCTATCATCATGGGCAGCTATGAAAGAGAGGGATCCATTAGACCACCAATCTTTGACGGGAGCAACTTTGTCTATTGGAAGGTAAGAACTACAACCTATCTTGAATCTCTTGGAACATATGTTTGGGAAATCGTGGAAGGAGGATATACATTTCCATCAACAATTCCTACAGATACGGTAGGTAAAAAGCAGTATGAAATAAATGCCAAGGCAGTTGATACACTATTCGGGAGTCTGTCACAATCAGAATTTGTCAAGGTTATGCAACTCAAAATTGCCAAAGAAATATGGGAGAAGATCGTTCTAAGCTATGGAGACAATAAGGTAAAACGTGCAAAACTATAATCTCTCAGAATTCAATATGAAACTCTCAAAATGCGCAATGATGAAAGTATAGCTCATTAATTCCTACGTATAGATGAGATTGCTAATCGCATGAAAAACTTGGGTGAAGAGATAAAAGAGTTTACTTTAGTTTAAAAGGTTTTAAGATCCTTCTCTTCTAAGTTTGAATCAAAAGTTTCTGCCATATAAGAAAAGCAGGATCTTTAGAGTATGACTATGACACAGTTGCACAAAATCCTAACTGATGTTGAAATGAGGAAGGGAGGTCCATCAGATATGAGAGAAGCTACATTCAAGGCTTCAGGAAGAGAAGAGCTCAATGAATCAAGACACATTTCAGAAGGAGAGGAAGAAGCAAAATTTGTCAAAAACCTTCAATGAGGTTTTGAAAGATTCAGAGGTAAACTACCTTCAAATGCTTTGCTTGTGGAAGAGTCGGTCATTATGCAGCCAAATGTCCTCATAAAGATAAGCTTGATAAAGGTAAGGAACCGGCAAAATGGAATAGAAAAGAGAATGTAGGTAAGAAGAGCTATTATACGCATGAAGATAGCGATGGCTTATCAAATAGTGATGAAGATGAATATGGTAATGATTATAGACTTTTGATGGCTTTTGAAGATGATGATTTCTTGGATGCTTTAGATGAAGATGGTCTCTATGAAGAAATTTCTAAACTTAAAATCTGTTTAGAAGAAAAGAGTATGATTATAGATACTTTGAAATTCCAACTTGCTGAAAGGGAAAAATACAATGAAAAGTTAGAATGTGAAATTGTGGGTCTAAGAAAAGATATTGAGAAAACAAAAGCTTTCAATCTTAGATTTGTGAAAGGAAGAGAAACTTTAGATGAAATTATCAAAGTGCAGTGTTCTCCTTTGATAAAGATGGGTCTTGGATATACTGAAGAAGCATCTCAAGCACAGAAGCCATCAACCTCCAAAAGTTATCTTGATGTAGCAAGAAGAAGTGAACATGTTGATAATCGTCAGCAAAGGCATAAAGCAAATCATCAAGTAAATTGGGTTCAATCTACTTCAAGGACAAATAGAAGCTATAACCAACCACAGGTAAATCAGTCTCAATTTTCTTCAATAATGAATGTCAATGGAAAATACAATCATCAGGTCAGTAGATTTGATAATCATAGGAATTTCTTTAATGGTCAATGTTTCTCATGTCATAACTTTGGACACAAAGCTGCTCAATATGTTGCTTACATGACCATCTTGACTAGAGAAGCAAAAAATCAAAGGAATGTGACTGGGATCATGAAAAGGACCTACAATAAATTTTATGCTCTTGAAAATGAAATAGAATTCTCTATCTGTAACAACTTCGGTCATGAAGATTCTGAATGCAGGAGTAAATTTCGAAAAACATCTCAGAAGGAGCAATCTTCATTGGGCCCCAAAACATGGAGAAAGAAGGAACCACAAATAGAAAGATGTGGAATAGCCTTGTATGCAGAAGGACAAGAAAACCAGTGGTATATTGACAGTGGATGCTCAAAACACATGACATGTGACAAGAGAAACTTCAGTCATATAATGCCTTAGAAAAAGAAAAGAAGGTCTCTTTTGGAGATGACACTCTTGCTGTCATAAAAGGTAAAGGCTCTATGATATTAGAAGAAAAGGTTAAAGCTATAAATGTTATGTATGTTTAAGGTCATAAGCATAACCTATTAAGTGTCAATCAAATTTGTGATCAAGGAAATGAAGTAGTATTTCGATCAAATGGATGTGTTGTTTGTGAGCTTGATATAAGAGAAACAATGATCAAAGGTGTAAGAACTCCAAGCAACTTGTACATACTCAAGGGAGGACAACAACAATGTTATCTAAGTAAAAATGATGAACACTAGCTATGGCACAGAAGACTAGGGCATCTAAGATTCTCTCAAATAAGAAAAGCATGTAGATACTAGGTAGTTCATGATCTTCCGGATATCCGCATTGCAGAAAATACAATATGCAAATCATGTGAATTTGGTAAGAAAACCAGAGCACATTTCCTTGAGAAGAAAGGATCAGCTAGTAAGCCTCTTGAACTTGTTCACACTGATTTATGTGGTCCATCTAGGAAAAAGTCACCTCATGGAGAAGAATACTTTATATTGTTCATTGATGACCTTTCTAGAATGTGTTGCATAGGACTTCTATGTTGGAAATACTGAGAGGGGAGGTGAATCAATATTTCTTTTTTTTTTTAATTGTTCTAGTGACTGCCAAAAGTGTATATAGATATGTATATGTATACATGGAACACAAAAATCAATAGCTAGAATTAATGCTTTTATTAAAACTCAAGATAAGGCAATGAAATAAATACACTATAAGTATATATCTGATTGTGAATAGTTGCCAAGCTCCAACTTGGACTTTAGTGAGGCTCCAACCTCTAGAGCACCAACTTTGTTTTGTAGTGGTTTTGCACTTAGGAGCACCTACCCCCAATGACTTCAGTCCTATTCAGTTCTGAGGCTCCAACCTCTTAGGCTCCAACCCAACCTTGGTATAAACTGGTATGCTGCTACACTCTATTCAGCGGAGATTCTCTCACTCCTACTCTCTTGCCTCTACTGCTTCTGCTGCCTCTACAGCCTCCACTGCTTCTACTGCCTCTTCTACCTCTGCTACTTCTTCTACCTCACAATCTGGTTCTTCACCACAACAATAGCACAAACAATTCTATGTTTTTACTATTTTATACATTCCCATGCCTCTATCCATTCATTTCTACTTACACCGCATATTAGGCTTCCTACTCGGTCACTCCAGCTTCCTCTGCACTGTGCAAGTTCATTGAGTTTCTAGGGAAACATAGATTCATTAGATTGGTCCAAATGATCCATGGAGAACACATCCTCCCGGTTTACCGTAACAGTGCTCCTTTTGGCAATGATTGCAGCATACACAAAGTTCTTTCAATTAAACAGAGATGTTTTGTCCTGATCGCAATCATAATTTCCTTGATTCAGCCCTTTTCACTAACGTTCAACCTTCTAAACCATCGGAACAACCATCATAATACTTTCGTCTTAAAACACCCCGCGCAAGCCAGACATTCCATTACACAGAGAATATGAGAAAAAGAGTCAAACAAACTAAAAAATTGGACTTCAGGAAATATTACAATTGCACCTATTCCTATATCAAGCCGCGCTTAAATCACAATCGATGATTTGTGACTCCAGGGGGTCCTTTATATATCAGACCCATGACTCTGCCGATGGTTGATAGCCGACCTCCATTGCTCTGATGAAATGAATGCAATGTGGTATTAAACCATGGTTTAGATGCCCATCAGTTCCACAGCCTTATCGTAATCGGCGCTTTCATGCAGCAAGGCTTCTCAGCATGTGATATGAAATGGATACGATGAAGGTTAATTCATATTGTAATGTAGCATCAGGTCTGCATGCCTTCATTGCAATTGATGGTTGCCCTTGGTGGAGGTCCGATGTAATATCGCTATCAGTGATCGCATATCTCAAAGGTCTAGGTATAGACCTTAACATAGACATCTCCTTTATAGCGATGTGATATGAGGTACCAGACCTGATATGTCTCAGCACTCCCGTGTATAAGGTTTCAAGTCCGCAATCCGCTTCTAATAGTGTATTTGCCTGTATATGCATAGTTTTGCCCACCGATAGTGTTAAAGTATATATACCCAAGTCTTTCTGCCTCCATTTGCGTTAGATGCATATACATATGGGTTTTCCAATGGGTAAGTACATATATATATACACGTATTGCATCCATCTGCTTCCTTCATTTCTCCTCTATTGCTCCTCCGATGGCTCCCGATGACCCTGTTAATTGCATGCATATAAGCTCTCCGATGACCCTGTTTCTCTAATTCCTCTGATTTCTCTGTGTGCTCCTCCTCTTTGGCATATATATATGACATATACATATATGGCTCCTCTGTAGCTTCGATAGATCTATTTTGGCATATATTTCAGTTCTACTCCTCTTGGCTCCTCTTGGCTCTATTTGCTCCTCGAATATTGCCATATTGACATCAATGACAATCTATGTCCAATAATCTTCCCCTTTGTTATTGATGGCAATATTCTTCTACTCTCCCCCTTTGAAATCAATGGCAAAGGAATGCATATGGACTCCCCCTGTCAAACGGCTCCCCTTGTCCTGCTACATCTTTATGAATGAACTTGAGGGATGATAAAGAGATAATCCCCATCTTTTGACGTAGATGTTCAAATGCTTCTTGAGGAAGAGGTTTTGTGAAAATATTAGCCATCTGTTCCTTAGTACTGGTATATTCCAGGATGATGTTTTGTTCAGCTACTTGCTCACGGAGGAAATGATACTTAATTGGTATGTGTTTGGTACTTGAGTGCAACACTGGATTTTTGCTGAGACTGATAGCACTTGTGTTGTCGCAATAGATGGTAATCGGTTGATCTGTACATATGTCGACATCTTTTAGAGATTCCTTCATCCATAGTATCTGAGTACAACAATCTGTTGCAGCAATATACTCGGCTTCGACTGTGGATAATGATATGGATGATTGTTTTTTGCTGAGCCAGGATACTAAACAGTCTCCTAGGAAGAACACATTTCCACTAGTACTTTTCCAATCATCTATACTTCTAGCCCAATCAACATCGATGTATGCAGTTACAATCAGTGTTGAGCTCTTTGGGTACCAAAGACCGAAATCAGAAGTTCATTTCAGATATCTGAGAACTCTTTTTACAGCTAATAAATGGGATTGTTTGGGAGCATATTGAAATCTTCCCACCATTCGTACTGCCTGCATTATGTCTGTTCTTGTAGCTATTAAGTATAAAAGGGCTCTAATCATTGACCTGTAATGCATTGCATCTACTAGAGGGGAGTCATCATCCTTGCTCAATTTGCAGTTTGTGGTCATAGGTGTGCTCATGGGTGCACAATCCTCCATTCCATATCTTTTGAGCATGTCTTTTAGATATTTGGTTTGAGATATATACAATCCTGCTCTGGTTGAGATACTTGAAGTTCAAGGAAGTGAGACAGCTCTCCTATCATTGACATCTCAAACCCTTTTGACATGTTTTGAGAAAATTCATGGCTCATTTCATCATTATTGCTAGCAAAGATCAGATCATCAACATAAAAAAGAGTAAATAATAACTTACCTTCATCTGTCTTTATGTATAGATTACTTCTAGCCACTCCCTTTTGAAGCCTTGTTGTTGTAGATAGTGATCCAATCTTGCATACCAAGCTCTAGGAGCTTGTTTCAACCCATATAAATCCTTTTTCAACTTACAAACTAAGTTCTTTCCTTCCGTTAGATCAAAACCTTCTGGCTGCTCCATGTAGACTTATTCCTTGAGTTCTCCATTTAGAAATGCTAATTTCACGTCCATTTGAAAGATTTTGAATCCTTTTGAGCAAGCAAATGCCAAGAACATCTTGATAGCTTCCATACGGGCTACTGGTGCAAATGTCTCTTCAAAATCAATTCCTTCAATTTGTGAATAGCCTTTGCAAATAAGCCTTGCCTTGTTTCTGATAACCTATCCTTCCTCATTCATTTTATTTTTAAACACCCATTTAGTTCCTATTATATTTTTGTCCTTTGGATGAGGTACCAACTCCCATGTCCTTTTCTTCTCAATTTGGGACATTTCTTCTTCCATGGCTTTTACCCAATGAGGATCCTTACTTGCTTTTGCAAATGTTTTTGGTTCTATCATAGATAGAAGGGCAATGACTTTTCTCTTGGGTGTAATTGTTATCCTTCTTCAGGTCTACACACCTTCATCTCTGTCGCCAATAATCTACTCTTCTGGATGATATTTTTGGACAAGCTTCATCTTTAAAGGGGTATGAGGTGGTTCTTTCTCCTCTTCTTCTTCCTCATCTATTTCTTCTTCTTCAGGTTCTTCTTCTTTAGGTCCTTATTCTTCAATGAAAAAATAATCTTCATATTCTTCAATTTCTTTTTCTGGAAGTCCTTCATCAACCTTTACATCAATGATTTCCACTATTTTCTTCAGTAAAAAATTATAGCGCTTGTAAGCCTTGCTCCTTGTAGAGTATCCAAGAAATATCCCTTCATCAACCCGAGAATCAAACTTTCTTGGTGAGCCATCATTGATTTTTATGAAGCACTTGCTTCCAAAGATCTTGAAGTACTTTACTGAAGTTGGTATTCCTTTCCATAACTCATAAGGTGTTTTTTCACAGTTTGGTCTCAATTGAGTTCGATTTAATGTATAGACAGTCATCCCTACTACTTCTCTCCAAAATTTTGACTGCAAGTTTGCTGCTAGTAACATTGTTCTTGCCATTTCTTGCACTGTTCAGTTTCTTCTTTCAACTACCCCATTTTGCTGAGGTGTTTTGGCAGCAGAGAATTCCCTTTTAATTCCATGAATATTACTAAACTTACTAAACTTGTTTGACGTGAATTCTCCCCCTCTGTCTATTCTGAGGCACTTAATTTTTGAATCTTTTTCATTTTCTACAAAGGCTTTTAGATTCTTAAAACATTCAAAAGTTTCAGATTTATACTTTATAAAATATATCCACATCATTCTAGTATCGTCATCAACACATAACACAAAGTAACTTTCTCCTTTGAGTGCCTGATTTCTAGTTGGTCCACATAGATCAGCATGGATGATCTCCAAGGGCTTTGATGTAGAGAGCTCCTTTGTCTTGTGGCTGGTTCTAGTTTGCTTTCCATGTTGACATGGACCACATACTCCTTGATTTGGTTTGAACAGCCCTGGGATGTCTCGTACAGATCTAATCTTGCTGATATTGACCAGATTTTTGAAGCTTGTATGTCCAAGTCACTTGTGCCACAACCAACTTTCATCTGTCTAACTCAAGTAGCATTTATTTTCTTGAATCCTGTTCAGAATGTAAACGCTGTCTCGTGTTCTAACCCCTTTCACTACAATTTCCCCTAAGGAAGAGTTAATTATTTAATAGACTTTGGTGCTGAAGACAACCTTATGTCCTTGATCACAGATTTGGCTGACACTCAAGAGATTGTCTTTGAGCCCATCTACTAGCAGATCATCTTTAGATTTTCCTTTTCCATTGATTAGAGTAACAGTTCCTTTTCCCGCAATTCTGGCAGATCCACTTCCAAAGGACACATTTCCTTCCTTTTTGCTCAATGAGACAAACTTCCTTTTGTCTCCTGTCATGTGTATGGAACACCCGCTATCCACAAACCAATGATTTCCATTATTTTCAGCATATAGAGCTAGACAGCATTTATCCATGTTGGAATTCTTACTACTCGTCTTTCTTCCTTTGAGTGGGTAGTTTTGTTCATAGTGTCCATTATTGTAGCAAAATGAGAAAATCAGATCGAATTTGGTCAAGGGATCAAATAAAGTGAAAGTTTTGATTTTTCCCTGCCTTTTGGGGGCATGTGAATTGATTATTCGGTCCTTTAGCTTAGGCATTTCACTTATGCGGGCCATGCAATGTCTAGCTTGATGACCAAAGTTTTTTACAGTGAAAACAATGTCCAAGAAAGATGGTTTTGTACCTGTTGATGCAACCATGGTTTGAGTCGATTTTCTTCCTAGGAATTACTCTTGCCTCATTCTTTGGGTTTGAGATGGGCCCTTGGTGGAGTACAGGTTTGTATTTGATGTAGTATCCATGATTTGACTCCACATTCTTCTTTGGAGTAATTCTCTCTTCATTCTTCAGATCTGGGATGGGCTTTTGGTAACATACTTTTTCTTCTTTTGGATTGCAGGAAAGTACATCAGCATAGCTTTTCGCACTATTCTTAGTGCTTGAGGAGTCTCCTTTGAAAACTATTCCAGACTTGTCATCTTGGGGTTTTTGACTTTTTAGAATAGTCTCAACTATTTGAGAGCTTTTACAACCCTTTTTATTTTTCTCCAACTCCTTTCTTAGAGACACTATTTTGGCCTCACGTTCTTCACAAGTTTCTTCTTTTTCTTTTAGCTTTGCTTCCAGAGATCTTCTCTCCTTTTTGTTTCCTTGTTTTCCACCTTGAGAGAGATGATTTTATTCCGTAGTTTCTCATTTTCTTCAATGGCACTAATTAAAAATTCATCTATATTTCCTTCTAGCCCTAAGTCATCATCATTTGTGAATGCCATGAATAATGTTTCTTGGCTTTCATCATGGTCACTTTCCACATCTAATTTCTTTTTGATGACCATAAACTCATCCTCATCGGACTCATCTTGCTTAGAGAATAAGTTCTTCTTATTGAACCCTTTCTTTTTGTGTGCCATTATTTTAGAATTTCTTTCATCATCACTATCATGTTTATGAGGACAGTTTGCTGCATAATGACCTATTTTTCCACACTTAAAACAGATAAGAGGGTACTTGCCTTTAAGCTTAGATCATTTCTTAAGCTTTCGTACAAATTGAGCCAATTCGGATTCCACATCGGACTCATCACTATAGTCATTCCTTTCTTTCCCCTTCTTTAACTTTGAAGCCTTGAATGCTGCATCTTTGGGGCTAGGGCCACCTTTCCTCATCTCATAGGCAATGAGGATTCCATGGAGTTCATCCATCTTGAGGGCATATAGATCCTTTGCTTCTTCTATGGCTCTTATTTTGGAGTCAAATATGTCTGGAAGAGATCTCAATACTTTTTGAACAATGGTACTTTCTTCAATTTTTTCGTTCAATCCTTTAAGGGGGTTGACCACTTCAGCTACTCAGAGGAGGTATGCTAGAATATCATATTCATCTTCCATCCTCAGGCTTTCAAATTGTCTTCTATGAGTTTGAAGCTTTTCCTTCTTGACTTTTGAGTCTCCATCATATAAGCCAACTAGCTTGTCCCACATTTCTTTGGCAGAGTCATAGTTCATGAATTTCGTGAACTTGGAATCAATGATTCCACTAGTGATGGAGTTTAAGGCCTTTGCATTTGCAATGTAGGATTTCCTCTCATCTTGATCTGCTGGAAGAGTGGTAGGCATATGATACTCATTTTGAACAAAATGCCAGACTTTAGGTCCAAGGGACATTAAGTAGTAGGTCATTCTCTTTCTCCAGAAACCAAAGTTAGTGCCATCGAACAGAGGAGGTCTTCCTGATGGTTCATGATTTCTCATCATGGTTGTGGATCCTTCTTCAAGTTGTTAGGCTAGTATGAAGAAGTTGGCTCCGATATCAATTGTTGGAAACACTGAGAGGGGGGGTGAATCAGTATTTTTTATTTTTTTTAAATTGTTCAAGTGATTTCCAAAAGCATATATAGATATGTATATGTATACATAGAACACAAAAATCAACAGTTGGAATTAATGATTTTCTTAAAACTCAAGACAGTGAAATGAAATAAATACAATATAAGTATATATCTGATTGTGAATAGTTGCCAAGCTCCAACTTGGACTTTAGTGAGGCTCCCACTTCTTGGGCTCCAACCCAACCTTTGTATAAACTAGTATGCTGCTACACTCTATTCAGCTGAGGTTCTCTCATTCCTACTCTCCTGCCTCTTCTACTTCTACTACCTCTATAGCATCTGCTGCTTTTACTACCTCTTCTGCCTCTGCTGCTTCTGCTACCTCACACTCTGGTTCTTCACCACAACAACAACACAAACAGTTCTCTGTTTTTACTATTTTATACATTCCCATGCCTCTGTCCATTTGCTTCCGCTTACACCGCCACTTAGGCTTCCTCCTCGATTGTTGCAGCATCCTCTATGCTGTGAAAGTTCACTAACTTTTTGGGGATACATAGATTCATTAGACTGGTCCAAACGATCCATGGAGAACACATCCTCCCGGTTTACCGTAACAATGCTCCTTATCTCAGTGATTGCGACATACAAAGAGTTATTTCAATTAAATGGAGATGTTTTGTCCCGATCGCAATAATAATTGCCATGATTAACCCCTTTTCACTGACATTCAACCTTCTGAAACGTCAGAACAACCATTGTAAGCCTTTCGGCTTAAAACACCCCTCACAAGCTAGACATTCCATTACACAGAGAATATGAGAAAAAATAGTCAAACAGACTAAAAAAGTAGACTTCAAGAAATATTACAATCACACCTATTCCTGTATTAGGTTTGCACTTAAATCGTAATCGGTGATTTGTGACTCCCAGGGGTCCTTTATATATCAGACCCATGACTCCGTCGATGGCCAACGGCCAATCCTCCACTGCTCCGATGAACTGGATGCGATGTGGTATTAAACCGTGGTTTATATGCCCGTCGGGTCCACAACCTTATCGTAATCTGTGCTTTCATGTAGCAAGGCTTCTTGGCGTATCATCTACGACAAATGTGATGCAGGTTAAGTCATATTGTAATGTAGTGGCAGGTCCGCATGCGTTCATCACAATCGAGGGTAGCCCTTGGTGGAGATCCGATGCGATATCACTATTGATGATCGCACATCAGAAAGGTCCAGGTCTAGACCTTAATGTAGACCACTCCTTTATAGTGATGTGATATGAGGTACTAGACCCGATATGTCTCAGCACTCCTATGTATAAGGTTTCAAGTCCGCAATCCACCTCCGATAGTGTATTTGCTTGTATATGCATAGTTTTGCTCGCCGATAGTGTTAAAGCATATATACCCAAGTCTTTCTGCCTCCGTTTATGTTAGATGCATATACATATGGTTTTTCCAATGGGTAAATACATATATATATACACATCTTGCATCCATCTGCTTCCTTCATTTCTCCTCCATTGCTCCTCTAATGGCTCACGATGACCCTGTTAATTGCATGCATATAAGCTCTTCGATGACCCTGTTTCCTTGCTTCCTCTGTTTGCTCTGTGTGCTCCTCTTCTTTGGCATATATATATGCCATATACATATATGGCTCCTCTGTAGCTCCAATAGCTCTATTTTGGCATATTTGAGTTCTACTCCTTTTGGCTCCTCTTGGCTCTGTTTTCTCCTCGAATATTGCCATATTGACATGAATGCCAATCTGTGTCCAATATTCTAAAGCATAAAGATGAAGCTTTCCAAAAGTTCAAAGCCTTCAAAGCCTTGGTTGAAAATGAATCAGATCGCAAAATCAAATGCCTCAGGTCTGATCGAGGAGGGGAATTTACGTCAGATGAATTCTTCAACTTCTGTGAAGAACATGGAATAAGAAGGGAATTCTCTACTACAAGAACTCCTTAGCAAAATGGAGTGGTAGAAAGGATGAACAAAACTGTTCAAAAAATGGCTTGTGCTATGCTAGATGAGTCTGGAACTTCTGCAACCTTCTGGGGTGAAGCTGCATTTGTTGTCGTCACTATTTTCAACAAAACAAACGTCCAGGTAAACAACACTCAAACTCCACATGAACTTTGGTATGGTAAGACTCCTACTGTAAAATACTTCAAATTTTTTGGAAGCATTTGTTACATCAAAAGGACAGATGAAAAACCTGGCAAGTTTGAACCTAGAGTAGATGAAGGCATTCTCCTTCGTTACTCTTCTCGAGGTAAAGGATATAAGTGTTATAATAAAATACTTGGGAAAATTGTTGAAAGTATTGATGTTATGGTTGATGAAGAAGGAAAAAATCCAAACCAAATAAAAATCGAAGATTATGAACAAGATGAGGACTATCCGTCCACATCAAATCAGACTAATTCTGAAGAAGAAACCAATGAGGCACTAGAAGAATAGATAGGGGTAGAAGAAAAGACTCCATCCGGGTATGTTTAGAAGAATCATCCAGAGACTCAAATTTTGGGGCAAAAAAAGGCAGGTGTGCAAACAAGAAGAACTATGATAGAAGCTTCAAGCTATCTAGCATTGCATTCCTCCGTCGAACCGAAAAATGTAAATGAAGCATGCAAAGATGAGTGTTGGGTCAAGGCCATGAATGAAGAACTTGAGTAGATTGAAAAGAATAATACTTGGGAATTGATTCCTAGACCTAATGATAAGAACGTCATAGGAACCAAATGGATATTCAAAAACAAGCTGAATGAAAATCGAGAAGTTATTAGAAGCAAGGCTAGACTTGTTTGTAAAGGGTATGCTCAACAAGAAGGTATATATTTTGAAGAAACTTTTGCACCTGTTGCTAGACATGAAGCCATAAGAATGTTCCTTGCTCTTTCTAGCTTTTAGAAGTTCAAAGTATATCAAATGGATGTGAAATCTGCCTTTCTTAATTGAGACCTAGAAGAAGAAGTATATATTGAGCAACCAGACGAATTCTTCCTTGGAAATGATCCAAAACTTGTATGCAGACTCAGAAAGGCTCTCTATGGTCTAAAACAAGCTCCAAGGGCCTGGTATTATCATCTTGACAAATACCTTCATCGACAAGGTTTTTCAAAAGGATCAGCTGATAGCAATCTATATATAAAAATTGATAATGATAGATTACCAATACTTGTTGTGTATGTTGATGATATCATTTTTGGGGGCAATGAAGAAGCCATGAGTCAAAACTTTGCTTTGGTAATGCAGAAAGAATTTGAAATGTTCCTGCTTAGTGAACTCTCATGTTTTCTTGGTTTACAAGTTCAACAAAACAAAGATGGTATTTTTCTATCACAAAACAAGTACTTCAAGCAGATCTTGAAGAAATATGGCATGGAAGATTCTAAACCAGTGTGTACCCCTATTGTAACAAGATGCAGCCTCAGCACAAATGATGAATCAGCAGTAGTACATCAACCAACCTACCGATCCATGATTGGTAGTCTGCTCTATCTAACAGGTACCCAACCAGACATCATGCATGCGGTGGGAATAGTTGGAAGATTCCAAGCAAATACAAAGGAAGCACACCTTCAGGCAGTCAAAATGATTTTCAGATATCTTCAAGGAACGCAAAACTTTGGTTTATGGTATCCTAGAGACACAAATCTTACACTTCATGCATATATAGATTCAGATTGGGCAGGAAGCGTGGATGACAGAAAAAGAACTAGTGGTGGTGAATTCTATATGGGTTTTAGATTAGTGTCTTGGTTCAACAAGAAACAAAGTTGAATTGCATTATCTACAGCTGAAGCAGAATATGTGGCTATTGCATCTTGATGCACACAAATCCTTTGGATGATGCAAACATTGCAAGACATTCAAATCACATGTACTCCACCCATCTCTATTCTATTTCATAATACAAGTGCAATCAGTATTTCAAAGAATCCATTCATGCATTCCAAGACCAAGAAGATACCTATCAAATATCATTTTCTCCGGGAACAAGTGCTTGAACAAAAGGTCAAATTGGAGTATGTTCCCTCCAAGGAACAAGTTGCTGATATATTCACCAAACCACTGCCCAGAGAGACATTTGAATACCTTAGAAAGAATTTGGGAGTAGTTGATGCATCATCTTTCCATTGACATTTATCTGTTTCATAGAATAGTGGTTGTACACGAGTTTCATGAAGCGTATCTGCATACATATGCAGGTTTCTATGGATATGTTGGTTTGAAGAATATCAGTGGGCCAGACTCATGATGAAAAGAGTCTGATATGGGTCTGATAGTGATCATCTGGCACAGGTTCACGGGGAGCATATACTTCTAATTGTTGGCATTATCTTAGAAGATCTTGGTACAATTTCAGAGTTGTTTTTTATTTAGGTGGAACAGGTGCAGAGGGAGATCATGGTTGCTAGTCTCGATGGTGATTGACAGATACTGCCGGTGATAGTTGTTGATGACTATCATAGTCTTGTTTTAGATATTTTGTCTCTATGTTACATATATCTTTTATTATCAAGGTCATGTAATGACCTATTTTATTTCCCTACTATTCCTGGGATGGATGATGTAATGTTATTGCTTTATCATGTATAAACTTTTGGTGTATCCCCACTTGGTTGGGTGGATGAGTCATTCTTGGTATATCCTCACTTGGTTGGGAGATGGACATATGTATGAGTCTTCGGTGATAGGAAGTTCATTTATGATGTATAGAGTCATGTTCTTCTTGTAGAACACCTTTTTTCAGACCTTGCTTATAGTCAGGGGGAGCATGAACAACACACTTCAGCATATCATAGATTTCAGCATGTACTCAGGGGGAGCATAACCGTTTGCCCTTGATGAAACAGGGGGAGAGTGACTTGGGGTTGCCATAAAGTCCAAAGGGGGAGATTGTTGGCATTATGACACAGGTGTTGTCCTTGATGGCAACTCACTCAGATGACAGATCATAGTTCAGGCTCTGAGAATGAAGGAAAAAGAGATATATGCAGGTTCCCCTTGACCAGGCTATGTATACACGTGGGTTCACCGACCAAAAGGCGTCTATGCGTATACACGCACTTTCACGCAAGAAAAGGCACGTACATGTTGGAGAACTTGGTTTTGGTCTGTCGTATTTGGTCCATGGTATTGTGATCCATGGTGTTGATCCAAGGTATATTGCCCGACGTGTTGACCCCAGGTATTTGGTCCAAGGTATTGGTTCTAAGTGGTTTTGGACCATGGTATTGAGTAACGCCTAAGACTATAAAAGGAGGAGGAGATCATTAGGCAAAGGCACTCAAGTATTGAATATCTAATGAAGAGCAAGAACTAGAATATTGGTCATTGGGTTATGGTGCACAGTTGGATCTGAATCAAGGTGGAATCCGAGTGCTTGAAGAAGGATAAGCTCTATTGATGGGTCAAGATCTTAACGCTTGAAGAGAAGTATCTTTGTGTGGTTTTGATATGTTATAATTGGTGCATGTCGTAATCTGTAAATCTGATGATCTGGGTATAACTGATGTCTGAATAAGTGTAAAGGTTAAATCATCTTTTATAGATCTGTATGTAGGTTCAATATAGCAAAGGTGCATATACACATTGGTTCGGCATTTCAAAATAGAATATATGTAGGTTTCCCTTCATATAACAATGTATGAACACAGGTTCGACACATTGAAGTAAAGTACATCTCATAAAATATGTTTTAGCTACTTCTATTTATTGTTGCAGTGTTCTAGGTTCTGTATTGGGTTCTAGTTACTGTTACTATATTCTAGTTACAGCATTCAGAAAAGTGATTATTTTATTCAGTTTTGGTTGGTACAAAGGAGATTGGTTGATGCAGATATATTTGATGTTTGATTGATGTTATTGATGGATCCAGTCTGAAAATTTATGAAAAGTGGTCCCTGGAAGAAAGAGAAGGTTGTAGCCTTCTGTAGGTCAGCACCTACATACTAGTAAACACATCAGCTAGTACAGGAGCTAAGGGGGTTTTAGCTCCCTTCCAAGAAAAGCTGGAGAACGAGAGAAGGTTGTAGCGTTCTACAGGTAGAAGCTTGCATAGTGATATAAGGCTGCACCAGTACAAAATTTGTAAAAAGAAGTTTCTTATTAAAGAATGATAGAGACGATTGCAGCAAGTGGTTTTCACCCACATTGGGTTTCCAGCTTATATCTTGTGTTCATGTGTGTGATTGCCTGTTCTGTTTAATGCATCTGATTACTGGTTATATCGTTCTATTACGTAGATTAAATATCAACTAACTAAATTATAAGTTTGCAAGGTATATGTTGGTTGCTCTAAACACAGTTGTGTATACACGCAAGTTTCTTTAACATAAGTAGCATATATAAATTTGTTTATGGAAATGAAAGATTGTTAAATTACTAATACTAATTCACCCCCCCTCTTAGTATTATTTCCAACAAGCCAAATGTAGAATAAAAAAAATCCCCAAATTTTCAGAGCCAAAAAAGCGATATAATAATAAAAACACACAAATCAAATTGTAGAATAAATTTGAAAATACGACAAACATTGAGAACCATTGAAAGCCAAGGAAGAGTAGAACTCCCAGTTATCCCAATATGATTGTACTGCTATGCCTACATTCATTGTGT
Organism: Pinus tabuliformis; assembly: GCA_031772625.1. Lineage (NCBI taxonomy): Eukaryota > Viridiplantae > Streptophyta > Pinopsida > Pinales > Pinaceae > Pinus > Pinus tabuliformis. The sequence continues at coordinate 261,112,791 of CM062816.1, read as the reverse complement.
TGGTAATTCCCCTAGTGTTTTATATTCTATTACTTTTCTTAGGATCCAATGGTAGAGATATCCCCTTATTAGGGTCGTTGCTGGAAATCGGGGGTGTTTGGGAGAAATCACACCTGAAACCATATTTTCAAGGTGAATCTGGAGCTTGAAATGAAATTTTTTACTGTCACTAGTATAGAAATTATATATTATACGTTATTAGAAGAAAATAATAGGGCCTGTAATGAAGGTCCTTCCTACCTATGGTTCCTGACTAAGCATCTTCTTACACAACCAAAAGTGAAACTAGTATGTTCTCTTATCTATGATGAACTTGGCACTAACTTGTTGTCTTGACTTTCTGATGCCTGGATCTTCTCGTTGTGTCTCTCTATCTGAGTCTTTGTTTTTTTCACTTATGGGTTGAAGTATGCCATCCTATTCATTCTTGGGAGTAGGGTTTTTGTATCATGTTTAATGACAAGTGATCTTCTATTTCTTCCCTTAAACATTGATGGTAGAGATAGCCCCTCACCAGTTCCGTTGCTAGAAATTGGGGGTGATTGGGAGCAATGCCATCTACAAACATATTTTCAAGGCGAATCAGGAGCTTCAAATGAAAGTTGGAGAGGAGAAATGGTCTTTTATCTCACTTATTTTTTATAATATTGGTGGCTAAAATATAGTATTTATTTATTTTTGAAATAATGTTTGGGCAAACTATAGAAAAGGGGTCTAATATTAAAAATTCACACCTCCAAAATATAAAACCCCTTAAATTTTTCCCATGAGCTAAGATTCGGCCCTAAAATTTTCTATGTCGACATGTCTAGGATACAAGGAAAATCATGAATGACTAAAAACTCTTATGAGACATGAAAATAAATATCATCACCTTCTCCTTTGAAATGTTATGCCGTCAATTGTTTCTTGCATCCATCATTTTATGAATTACAAGTAAATGCACGAAATAACCATGACATGAACCAACCACTTAACCATGCTTATAAAAAGCATAAAACCATGAAAATAATAGTGAGATAAAAACCATTAAATCCACATATAAATAAGTAAAAAATCAAGAGAAATTAGCTTTTATTAGACATAGGAAAATTCGGCCAGGTTAGGGACTTTTTCGTAGCACCCAACTATAGACATGGCTAAACCAATTCTTTCTTTCAATCAGTCACCCCTGTGCCATATTCCAAGCATGAATGTGGGATATCATGGATAAACCGATCCAAAAACAACCAAGGGAATCTAGAGGCTAGACTGTTGTTGGGAAAAGTATCCAATTCAGAATGCCCCTATCCCACTCTAAGGTGTGATAGTGCCTTAGCAACAAACAAGAAAAGCTAATTGAGTATTTCTTCTTTATGAAATGTAAATGAGGAGAAATAATGTAACTAATCTGTGTCTTCCGCTAGTTTGTCAATCCAATCACTCCTCTCTTCAGTGACTCTCAGCTCCTTGCTCCTTCACCGACCCAGCTTCACCAAATTCCTGCAAGATCACAAGAGAGAGAAACTACACGAAGATATAGATATACATTCATAAAAAGCTCAAGATCAGATTAAGCTAAACATGTAAGCATAACAAAACATCATTGGTACACAGCATTTAGGAGAAACTCAAATAGTTTATTGATAGAATAAGAAAGTCCAAGAGGAGATACAACCAAGTGAGTTCCGATCCAGCATCTACCTCCCAGCAAAGGAATCCCTTCCTCTCCTCCAACAAAGCATAAATCACCCAATGTATTAATCTCAATCTCAAACCAATAGCAATTCTCTGCAAAGTACAAAATTCCAGCCTCCTGATCCTCTGGGTGAGAGATCCATATATAGATGTAAGCAGAGAGGATGAGTCAGCTTATGTTTTGACTTGTGGCTTCTCTCTGTCAGTTCTTGTTTCCACTTGGAGGTTGAGAGCCTCTTACTCATCACTAGTCGAATTCATTGAGGCAAGTGTCATTGGAGAAGATTCTGGAAGCTTCCAGGGTCTTTCTACCTCGTTGAATGAGTTTGCCATTTGTCATTTCCCGCTCAGCGCACCCTGGTAGTGCTTTTAGGTGCGTTTCAACGCACCCAACTAGTGTACTGGGGTGCACTGCAACGCAGGTAGCTAGAAGAGCTTCTGAATTGATCCTGAATTGACTGTTTCTGAGTGGTTTTTTGGTGGAGAACTTCTGGGAGAAGCTGTCATTGGTTGACCTTGTTCCTTTAGGAGATGTAACAACATCTCTAGGGACTTTGGATCCCTTGAATTATGGACATTTCATGCTTATAGCTGTAAGGCACAAAAATGTCTATAACAGTTGCCCCCTAAAGTATGAGGCCGTTTATCGGGTGAAATGCTTTATTAGGAGGATCTGAAGTTCATTCAATGCTGGGAGGAGACCTGTAATAAGATACAATACAATACATTATTTTTCATACTGCTTTCATGATCTAGTTGAGGCGAGCATTCCCATGCTCAGCTTTATAAATTCATTTTTCTGTACATAGGACAGATAATCGTCTGATGGTAGACTGATGATTTTGATGAAATCATCATCCTTTTGGTAGGATGATTATCTGTGCTGCAATGCTGTACATGTCAATGTCTTTATTTTTCCTGAATATATATCGCAGCCCGGATGGATGAAACTAGATCCGGGGTCTTCAATCTCGTCCGATATTCACTCTAAGTACAAGTCGATCCATGTGAGAAATGTTTTGAAGTCGAACATGGAAAGACATCGCTTGATTACCAGTCAATGATGTAAATTGTTAACAAGCGCGAGAGGAATCACCGATAATGATAATGACCCTCAAGGTACTGCAGTATAATTCACGTGGTGTGAATAGAGGACTTGGCGTCGAACACCACGCAAAATCTTTCGGTCGAAGGTCATTGATGTATACCTATCGCCGGAAGTGAGAAACTTGCCATTGAGGCATGCAAGTTTCAAAGTACTGAAGGGGTTGTTCCTAGATCAACTTCTTGGATAATGAGCTGATTTCGACAAGAAGCGATCCGTCAAAGGAGGGCCTTGATGTATCCCACATCAGTGACACAGAACGGATCAAATGATTTTGATGGAGGTGAAAACGATCTGATGATATATGGTTCAGGGTGGCGGTCACGAAAGAATGAAGGATAATGTATGGTAGTGGATGGGACACGGTTGACTTCTCTGGATGACTTCTCTTGAACATATCGGCGACACTTATGTGATGGATTGGTAGCATTTACCCCAAAGGTGGATGGTATGGCGAGACCATGGTGATGTGACCGGTGAATGAAACAACCCAACCCGACTTAGGCACGGACTGGAAGCGTCATGTTCAAGAGCGACTTGCTACCAATAAAGGTTTTTTGAGTTTCTTCCCAATTTTTCCCCAGTCATTGCTGACCAGTACCTCTTTATTTTTGTCAAGCTTGAGGAGGATAACATATGCTTGTTCTATAATTTGCCCTTCGGGAAAACCCATCGCTATGTTTTAACGAGCCTAGCGACAGTGAAACTCGTTCTCATCTAAAGACAAGTTTGTCGCTATTAATGTTTTTAACGAGTCTAACGACAAAGATAACTCGGTCCTTTTCATTTTTAGAGAGTCTGAAAAGGTACGTAAAGTTAACTCGGAAGTCCTTTTTCGTCATCTAATCCCTTAAGTCAGAAAAAGTATAAAACAATACAGAAGGGATGAATTTTCGATAGTTTTAACGAGCCGAACAAAACAAGCGCTCGATCTTTTTGTGCAATAATCCTTCAGATCCAAAAAGATTAAAATATAGAGGAGGGATAGCTCTTCCCGTCGCTTTAACGAGCTAGAAGGCCAAAACTCAGCATTCTTTTCATATTTTACGAGTCAGATGAAAAGAGGTTAAAGAAGACTCGTCTTTTGAGGAACGAGTGATAAAATGGCTAGCAGCTGATTCCAGGTACGGGTTGGAATTTTCCAAGCACGACAGTGTCACAAGGATGGCTAGTGAAATCACTCTTCGCAGCTGTTCCTCAAAATGGGTAAACAATCAAATGGAGGTGAATGATCGGCCAATGGAAAAGTGGAGGTGAGGGTGCAAACATGACCAAGGCTTTAATGGCTGATAATGTTACATTCACGGTGGTTATTTACCGGAGGGTAGTTCATTTTTTAACAAGCTTAAACACGGAAAAACACTGCTCGGTCTTATGTTTATTTTTTAACGAGAATGAACTATGTGCTAAAACTGCTCGATCTTATGTTTATTTTTTAACGAGCATGAACAATGTGCTAAAACTGCTCGATCTTATGTTTATTTTTTAACGAGCATGAACTATGCGCTAAAACTGCTCGATGCGGGTTTATTTTTTAACGAGCTTGAACCCTGCGGTAACACTGCTCATGGCGGGTTTATTTTTTAACGAGCTTGAACCCTACAGTAACACTGCTCGTGATAAGTTTGCATGCCCCCAGCATAATAATGCAAATCAAGGTGCATGCCCCCCAAGCTTCATTGCATTCAAATTGGTGGTTGGAATGAAGGTTTACCTTTAAGATTTGGAAAGGGGATTGTTTCATTTTTTAATGAGGTTGACACAGTAAAAGAACTATCCTCATGACTCCTTGTTTCATTTTTTAACGAGGTTGACATGAGATAAGAACCGTCCTCGGAGCCCACTGTATTTACAGTATTTGATAGAAAATCAAAAACTGAAGGATGATAAAGGTCATCTTTAGTATCTTCTCCACAATCCGGGAGAAGGGAACGATGGTGGGAATCATTCCATGGCGCCCCGTCAATTACCATTGATTGAATGATTCCTTCGTTTGTAGAATGTACAAGTGACGAAGGATTTGAAGAGGTGCCATATTCCTTAGACCTATCTATCCAAACACTCGATGAGTGTTGATTTTGGTTTGCCCCCCAGGCCAAGAAAATTGATTGCTACAATATTTCTATTAGGGCGATGATCCATGCTGACAAAATGTTTAGGAATCTTCCAAATCCATTAGATATAGAAGATTTCATATTGTAGGTTTCCACTGTGGCCACTTCCGCCAGATTACTTGGAGGCGGTAGGGCAAAAGTACCCATTAAGGCAGGGTCTTTTAGGAGGCCTACTCCAATATTTTGAAGCGAATGATCGCTTCCATGGATCATTGGAATGATTCCCGTAACTTGTGAACTGTTGGGGAGAAATGTTTGTTGGTCGATGATTGTAATTCTTCCTTGAAAGGGAAATGCAATCTTCCTGAAGTAGGTCAACACAACTGTGGCCATGGCATATATCTAGGGCCTTCCCAGTAGGATGTTGTAATCGAGGTTTCTGTCGATTACTTCAACATCAACTTCTACTGTTTTGCCCCCTAGTTCAAGTTTCAAGTTACTTAAAATCCCGTATGGAGTGTATGATCGTCCATCAAATGCTTTTATCATTGTTGAAGATCGCGACAAGGGTGGTGAGCCTAAATGTTTCCAACAACTCATCGACATAATACATGTGGATGCCCCCTCATCAATAATTGTTCGATGAACAGTTTTGTTGAGGGATTTCACTTGAATAAGGAAAGCTAGTTGAGCTGGTAATTGAGGGTCATATCCTTTATGATAAAAGGCCAAAAGATTGGAATCCATTGGGCCAATCCCACCTATTGCTGATAATAAAGTTTGCTTTTGGGAGGGGCAATTTTGCGGTACCTCAAGTATCAACATACGGATGGCGATTGGGCCAAGTCCTCTACTATATTATAATTCTGTGCTACTTTTGCACTAGGATTAAATGTCGATTTGTGTACTACTCCCTTTGGTGACTTTATCATTGGTTCAGGAATGATGGGTGGCACAACTTCAGTCAAAGTTGTTGTCGAACTACCAGGTTGTTCATTAGCCTTGTTATTCGACAGCTGTGGATTCCCGTAATCTTTATTCCTTATCAAAGCATCATTTTGCTGCTCTGAGATAGACAACATAAGAACTTGGGATCAAGAAGCATTTTGACTAGCAACTAGTTTGGTTCCCGGGTTTGGAAACGGATCAGTTAATATTGTTGAGGTTTTTGAACTCTTAAAGAGTTTCTTAACTTCAGCGTTATGTGGACAATCTCTCGTCCAATGATCCTCATCGCATATATGACACCCCAAAGGGGGTTTCCTTTTCCTAGAAGGGTTTGTAGAAGCTTTATCGTGCTTCTTGTTTCTCCCTTTCTTTCTCTTCTTGCCCCCTGGTTGTTTCAGTTGTTTGCCCTTGTCGGCATTTACTTCCGAGGCGAGAAGTTCGTCTTTTGCATTTTGATCTGAAATCTTACGGGTTTTCTTGGACGTAGCCTTTGTCGATTTCGCGTTTGTCGTGCCAATCACGCCATCGCCGGCATGAGAGTCATTGTTTGATTTAGGAGGAGGAGGAATTGAGAATTCCGGTCTAGGGGCGTCAGGTATTTTGTCGTAGAGTGTGCCAGACTGAGTATATACCAAGTCTAGATATTGCGCACGAGCGATAACTTGCTCTTCCATTACAACTCCGCACTTTGCCACATCTTCCGTTATGGCAGGAAGTAACGACTTGATAAACCATTCAGCTAATAGCTGATCGGGAACATACGTTTTTACCATCCTACGACGACGTCGCCACTCATGTATATGATCAGATATGTGAGTGGTCGTTGTCTGTTTGAAGTTGGTTAGGAGTTCCGTTCCCATTTCATACCTTATCGGTAATTGAAAATGGGTTAAGAAAGTCGTGGCTAAGGTACTGAAGTTGTCGAATGAAGCTCTAGGCAATTCGATGTACCATTTTGCCGCCGGACCAGTTAACGTCCTCTGAAAAAGGCGAAGTCTTATCAAATCATCATTCAGGGTGTTTGATGAACACCACAAATGAAATGTCATCACATGATTCGACAGATCTTCACCCGGATTTCCATTAAATTTAGGAATATCTGATGGAAGTTTATGTGGAATCGCTGGCCACCAAGGGGCATAAGCAATTGGATCATTCGTCAGCTGGTTTAGATCTGGTAATTCTAGAGTTGCTACAAAGGGCAACTGTTGATTCAGGTTAGGCGAAGCATACCCAGGATAAGATGGAATCGCCTGAGCAGTGGGTCTTTGCATACCAGCATAATGTATTTGATGCTGGCAACTTTGACAAGGTTGATGGGCATAACCATTATAGTATGGTTGTTGATAACCGCTTTGGAAATGCAGTTGCCCATTACTTACAAAGACTTGTTGCTCAGGTCCTTGATATGATTGCTGGAATTGCGGTTGTTGAGATTGAACCAGCCCTGGTTGTTGGACCATTTGCTGTTGTCCAATACTGGATGATTGACCAAGATGAGGAGTCATAGTACTTGTTTGAGCCTGAGTCGCTCTAGATAAGGAGGCACTAACCTGAGGTTGTGATTGAGTTGTCGAGACAAGAGGTTGTTGTATTGCAACCTGAGAAACTTGGGGTTGACATACAACAGGTAGCGCTTGTACTTGCGACGCAATCACCATACCAGGTATAGTGGGAATATTCGACACAGGGTGAACTGGCTGCATTGAATATGAAACCCTTGGTTGTTGAGGCAGTATTGGTACCCAACCGCTGGATGTAATTCCAGTTTGACCTGAACTTTGTTGTAAACTCCCATATGGTTGTTCTCTGGGAGGGAACGATGAAAAGGCATACTGCCCTCCATATGGTGGCAATCCAGTACTTAAAGGGTAGATTGGCCTTTGAAGACACATTGGATCAATTTGTTGAGTTTCAACATAAGAAATACCAGATGATAATCCGGATGAAGAATAGGAACTAACCATGTCGTCGAAGCAGTCCCTGATGGGACTCCGGCTTGTTGTTGATAACTTGCCGGGACAGATGGTATACCATTGAACATCGTTGGAGTAGCAGTAGGAGGCTGTGCCACTGCTATGTCGGACGACACAGTCCTGGATGTCGATGGTTGTTCAGACATTTGGAGTCTATCCAAAAGATTACCTAGTGATTCTACAGGAACTTCCACTGGTGGTAGACTAACTTTTGATGTCGAAGGAAATAGAGTGACCCCGACTCCAAAATGTGTTGGAGTACTTGCTTGCGAATCTTCTACAATTTCCTCTATCACAATCAAACCAGGTGGAAGGGGAAGACCGTCAGGTCCGTAAAATATTTCTGGTGCCGAAGAAGGGGTTGAATCGATAGCGACAGATGTTTGAGGAGCAAGACTCTCCGAACCGGTTGCAGATGGAACTGGTTCAGTAACACAAGTGTTTGCTCTCAGAATAGGATCAGTATCACTGTCCCTCTGTGGCTATTGAACTTCTTCTATAGAGGTAGGATTTCCAGAAATGTTTGCAGTAACCGGAATCTCGGATGTTGTTGGAACACTTGTTCTAACTTTAATAGGAGATTTTGAACTGGTTAAACGAGTTCGCTTTGTCCGTACTATTTTCGATTCTGGAGACAAAGACGGTTGACTCATAAACCTCCGCGAACGATGGGGTTTCAATTGACTTTCTTCCACGATTGTGGATTACTCGATCAACTAAAATACAAAAGGGGAAATGTGTTTCCGAATTAAATGAATTTTAGACGCTTTTAGACACAACTTGCTTTTTCAATTTTAAAGAGTCGAGAAAAAGCAAAAGATGACTCTAGTCTCCTTCGATGTTTTAACGAGCCCGAAGTGACAAATGCTCGGATGGACTTTTTCTGTTATAGAGTCTGAAAAGGCCAAAAGGAACTGCTCTGGAGTTCTAGGTAGAGGGTGTGCCAAACTTTTCGCAAAACCGCATAATACTTTTTAAGGTACGAGCAGTCAATCTTCCCGAATGTTGTGTTCAGTGCATTGTGATCAGTAGGGCGGCCGACACGGTTTCCTATGGATAAAGGTTTTATTCCTATAGGGGTCTCCCAATATATACTCGACAGTACGTGGGAGCACAATCCGCACTGGCGCTATCATCTCTCAGGAGGAACCACCCAACCATCAGCGAGATCGACAGTCACCAGGTTTTACGACGCCGGAACACGTCTCTAGCCTAGACCTCTATGTTGTGCGTTAAGTTACAAAGCGTTGTTAAGTTCCTTCAATTTATTTTAGGTTGATCTTTCTTAGAAGTTTGCCTTTTTGGATCACCACGAGATGTATGATACAATTCCTAAATGCAGTCTAAAGATGATAAGCAAGCTTTTATATCTTTTCAACAATGAAAATCCTAGCTACAAGGGGAAAAGAAAGACACAATCTTTTCTCAAAGATCATAGAGCACACTGTAAATGCACTTTTCCTAAATCAACATACAAACTGTCAATATGCGAATGCACAAATGCATGTATTTGTTTTCGCTTTCTTAATATTGATGCCTAAAAAGAAAGCTGTTGTACAAATTTGAATTCGATTTCAAGTGAAAAACATAAACAAGCTCCTTTTTCGAAATCAAAAAGACGATTACGACACTTTATGATTTACTTGTTTCGACACTAGAAATGCATAAATTCAAACCAAATGACAAAATTAAAAGCTTAATCAACTGTGAACAGCAAACAAACTCACTCCTAAGATCAAAACGACACTTACGACAGGTCTAGATCTAAGGGCGACAGTATGACTAGTTTACTTTTGTAATGGGAAACTGCAAATGATGTAACAAATACACAAAGAACAAATATAGTTTCTTTATACAACTGAGGCAGAATTGAGGCAAAGAAAAGGGGTTTCAGATAGGTACACTAATTGATAACAGGCTGCAAAAAACAAAGATAAAACTGAGCAAAAGGAAGCAGGGAACCACAGCTGCACAAGGCAAAGGCTGATCAGCGCACCCTCAGCACAGAGAAACTGAACTTCAGCGCAGGTATCCTTCACGGGACCTACGTTGAAATGCAGAACCTCTTCACAGAGTCTGTGCTGAAGCAGAAATGAAAATTGTCTCTGGGTTCTGGGTTATGGTTTGCAGTTTAATCTACAGTTTTTGGCCGGATAAAAGCTATCAATTAGGTACAATTAGGAGGATGATTTAAAGGAGGACTAAGATCTATCACAAAGGGCTGTTAGAGCACTTGTGGATCAGTTGTTCAGATCATAAACACAGGCCCAGTGAGTGGACTAGAGTGGCAGATCTCTACTTTGCATTTGAAAATGGCAAATGCATTTCGATTCGGCACTCCTGAGTTTATGAGAAGAACAACAATAGAAACACAAATAAACTAACAAGATACGATCCCCAGCGGAGTCGCCAATTTTCTGTTGGGAAAAGTATCCAATTTGGAATGCCCCTATCCCACTCTAAAGTGTGATAGTGCCTTACCAACAAACAAGAAAAACTAATTGAGTATTTCTTCTTTATGAAATGTAACTGAGGAGAAAAAATGTAACTAACCTGTGTCTTCCACTAGTTTGTCAATCCAATCACTCCTCTCTTCAGTGACTCTCAGCTCCTTGCTCCTTCACCGGCCCAGCTTCACCGAATTCCTACAAGATCACAAGAGAGAGAAACTACACGAAGATATAGATATACATTCATAAAAAGCTCAAGATTAATCTAAACATGTAAGCATAACAAAACATCATTGGTACACAGCATGTAGGAGAAACTCAAACAGTTTATTGATAGAATAAGAAAGTCCAAGAGGAGATACAACAAGTGAGTTCTGATCCAGCATCTACCTCCCAGCAAAGGAATCCTTTCCTCTCCTCCAACAAAGCATAAATCACCCAATGTACTAGTCTCAATCTCAAACCAACAGCAATTCTCTGCAAAGTACAAAATTCCAGCCTCCTGAACCTCTGGGTGAGAGATCCATATATAGATGTAAGCAGAGAGGATGAGTCAGCTTATGTTTTGACTTGTGGCTTCTCTCTGTCAGTTCCTGTTTCCACTTGGAGGTTGAGAGCCTCTTACTCATCACTAGTTGAATTCATTGAGGCAAGTGTCATTGGAGAATATTCTGGAAGCTTCCAGGGTCTTTCCACCTCGTTCAATGAGTTTACCATTTGTCATTTCCCGCTCAGCGCACCCTGGTAGTGCTTTTAGGTGCATTGCAACGCACCCAGCTAGTGTACTGGGGTGCACTACAACGCAGGTAGCTAGAAGAGCTTCTAAATTGATCCTGAATTGACTGTTTCTGAGTGGTTTTTTGGTGGAGAACTTCTGGGAGAAGCTGTCATTGGTTGACCTTGTTCCTTTAGGAGTTGTAACAACATCTCTAGGGACTTTGGATCCCTTGAATTATGGACATTTCATGCTTATAGCTGTAAGGCACAAAAATGTCTATAACATAGACCACCTCCACCCTCACTAAAATGTGATCACACCAAAATCAATGCTTCGATCACAAAACTGAACCGAACTTGGAATGCCATCTGAAATCCATCACTATCCTTGAGGAATTTTCTGTCTCCCTTTATCTCAACCTTTACCGCAATCTAATTGTAGATCAGTAGGCCCTAAAGTAGGACACCTTCCTCAGGCTTTATCGTGTATCCCACCAAAACCAGTCAAGGGATTCCTAAGCCTTTGGGATTGAACCTTGAGACCACCTCCACCTTGGATTCCAAAATCCATCATGAAATTTCAAAGCTTAAGACTAAGATCAACATCCCAACACACCATGGAATCCAAAAAAATGCAAGGCTAGGATGAAAACCACTGTCATAACCCAACAAATCCATGCCATCGACAGTAAGAGAAACATACACCAACATGCAAATCCATGCATTTCAATACTAAGTAGGAAATCACACATGAAATATGTTACCTGCAAGTATTCCTGCTGAAGCTGCTTGATCCTGATCTTCCTTGCTTGATCCTTTCTTTCTTTCCTTTCCTTTTCTTGATTTTCGTTAATTTATCTAAAGCTATAGTGCTCCAACAAAACTCTAAGTTTCCAAGAGTGAGAGACAGAAAGAGAGAATAATGAGAGAACTCCAAAACTAAACTGACCAATGGTTAAATAGGCCAAGCTTACACTGACTTTACTGACCAAGCATGTCCACTGATCCTCAGAAGCCTTTTTATTAATGAGGTCTCTATTTTCTTAAATTTATGTTATTTTCCTTCATTTTCCTCCTTACATGCAACCTCTGACCATTTACCTCCCTTTTCTCCTAATTTCACTTATTTTCATAAATAAATGTGCCAAAATGCCTCTTTTCCTTTCCAAAGCCTTTTTCTTTTCCTTTGCCAATTTCCTTTAGCCATAAGGACATCCAGTGATTCCCACTAGGATATCTTCGCCCAAAATTAAACTTGGAATAAATGTCCCTTAACCGTGGTCTTATTTTACCTTTATTAACTTTTATGACATGAAATGTTCACCAAGGCTGTTACAACAAGCATGGGTGAAAGTTTGTAGCATATAAGGCTCCTAGAACTAGAAAATATGGATTCCTATCTTTAAGTGGAGAACATGCAACTAAGAATATTGCTCGAACCAATAGAGGATGAGAAGAAGAAGTTGTGCTTGATGTTGAGGAATGTCATTGAAGAGGAAAATGGGTAATGTTCAACTACTAAAGCTTCCCCCAAGGCTCGACAAGTTTGTGGTAATAGGATAACTAATGTTTGTACCTTTGTCAGTTGAAGAAAACTACTTATATGTTAAATAAAAAGAGTAGTGTTCTTGAATCATCATCTACCACTTCGTCAACAAAAGAGAAGAAGGATTGGATGGCTAAGATTCAAGAAGAGGACCAAGAGTCATAAGAAGAAAAAGGAAGTGAAAGATACTTGATGTTCAATTCATTCTCTTAACAATGATAATTCATCTATTCCATCATTTGAGAAACAAAGCAAGGGTACTAGTATGAAATTGTTGACAAAAATGGGATACAATGGTAAGGCTCTTGGAATTCATAGACACATTATCATTAATCCTATTGAGGTGATAACACAACCTCGACATGGAGGATTGGGAGATGTTCAAGAAGAATTTGTAGCATGCTCCAAAATAGCAAAGTCAAGAAATTCTTCAAGTGTGAAATTCGTGAATAAAATACTCTTGCAAGTTGAAGGAGTATAATATCATGATGATGACGTTGATGGGAAAACATCTCCAAAGTGAGATGAGAGCTTCAAAGAAAGAACTAACTCAAGTTCTCCTTTTCAATCAAGTTCTCCTTTTGAGACTCATTATCCAAGAAAAATCATAAAAGGTATAAATGTATTAATTATTCCAAAGCCTTCTATGATTACAAGCAACATGATAATTTGAATAAAATTTTGTGGAATGTGTTTCATTGCGCATTTTTTGATGCACCCAACCATTGTGTAGCTAAGTTCCAAAAAATGAAAGTACTGGTCCAGAAAATGAATATGTCAATTAGAAGTGAGACCAGGAAGGAAGATACTTTTCCAAGTTCAAAGACATATGTTCCAAGAAATGCTCAAAAAATGTTTTGTACTCATTCCAATATAAGTGGGCATTGGATCGAGAAATGTTTGAAGCTACATCCACATACTCATCCAAAGAAGGAAAAACCAGTTATGGAATCACTTAAGAAATAAAAGGAAGAATAAAATGCGAGGCACACCATAACCATCCTTGAATTATCTCTTGAAGAAAGTGAAATGAAGTAGGAATACTCCCTGGCCTCATTGGGTAAGAAATTGTTTGACTATTTGCCTAGCTAAATACCACTTTTATTTTGTATTCCACATGTTCCATATCACCACACCTGTGTATTTTTGTAAAAGTGAGGCTATGCATAAATCACTTATATGCAATAGTGTTTTATTTGGAATTTTATGCTATTCTGGCTTGTTGATGTGTCAATTTGTATTGGAATTTGAAGAGTGAAACTTATTACATATTGTGAAAAATGCATCCCCTTCATGGATATTGCAGTAAGCATCCTAAACTTTTGGATCAGAATTTGCATTACATCTGACATCCCTACAATCATGCCAAGCATTCATCTACACAAGTATCTCCATTTGAATCTTGTTTGGGTTATTTTCCAAAGTATCCTTCAGATTTCATCTTTGGTAAAGTTATTGCAGTAAATGGACATAGTGATGTGGATAAATCCAATCATTTCATTGAACAAATGCAACCATTGCATCATGGAGTAAAAGAGAAACCTGATAAAAGAAAAGACAAGTACAAATAAAGGCATGACAAGCATTGAGTTAAGCTTGATTTCCAAGTGGGAGATCAATTTTTGTTGTATACGAGTAAGGAAATACTTCAAGGTGAAGGTAAAAATCTCAAGGCAATCAGATATGGTCCTTTCAAAATTTTGGAGAAGATTGATAATAAAACTTCTTATTAGATTTTCCAATTTATATGCAAATTTATTCAATTGTGAATGTGGAAAACTTGAGATTGTATGAGCCACCAATGGTTCATGATTATGAAGAGAATGTTCAGATTCCATCTATTGAATATTTTGCTCTTGAATATTTAGATGAGTTGCAGGAAAACTCAATTCTTGAGAGATGCATCAGGACTTCACACATAGGCAATGTGAAGTATCTTTGACCAGAACCCAAAGGTACCAATATAAGTCAAGGAAGGTGGAATAAGATCATGAAAGTAAAGGAGTTGTACCCCCACTTACTTGCTGAGTAAAAACAATCTTTTGGTGGTCCAAAAGCTTCCATTAAGGAGGACTGACCAAGAGGATCAAAATATTCTCAAAAATCAAAGTGCTCAAAATCACTCAAAACTAGTGACAAATTGTAGATCTCATTGTTTTGGTTCCAATGATGCTTTAATCGTCTCAATCGGGCACCCTATGTGAAAGTTATTGCATTTTTAAGTTTGTGGAAAACAACTAAAAAGACAACTTGCAAGGTTAACTAGGTTGCTGACTAGGTAGGCCATACAATGACGTCATGTTGATGTCAGTAGTCTAACTGGGTGGTATGAAGGTTGAACAAGCCAATCCAGGATTGACACATGGCTTGACATGATTAGTTTAAGGTGATTTGAATTGGGTCAATCCTGGGCCACCATGTGGGCTAATAAGAGGGTGCCATGTAGCCCAATGAAAGGATGTCATGTGGCATCGATGATGGCACAAAAATTTGGTCAATGGACCAACTAACTAAGTGGGTTTTGACCCCATGAACTCCCAAACACAGAACGAGGGACCAACCAACCGGGTTGCATGAAGCTCCTTATTATAGTGAGACCACTAATTATATTTGAATACGATGTATTTTGGAATTGGTGGAGGGGGCAGGGAACATGAACTCATCCCTTGGTTACACGACACTAAATATGACCAAGTGTCGAGGTGGCGAGGTGGGTGGTTAGCCTGATCCCTAGTCCCATACACTCAACCTTAACTATAACTATATGGCTCACTGTCGGGACTAGCACATGGCCTTAGCCCGCAGCTAGATGGAAAATAACTCAAGCAAGGGCAGAGTTTTAGCAGGTGCATGGCCTCTAGCTCGTGCCCCTAGCCACATGGCATCAATATGACCGTTAAAAGGGGTAGTAGTTGGGGCCTGTTATAGACATTTTTGGGCACTACAACCCCAATCATATATGTCCATAGACCAAGGGCTCCTAAGTCCCTAAAAGTGTTGTTTCACACCCTAAAGGAACAAGGTCAGCTGATTACATCATCTCCTAGAAGTTCTCCACAGAAAACTGCTTAGAACTGGTAAAATCTAGACCATATAGACTGCCCAATGCAGAAGGTGCGATACATCCCACCTACCCAGAGTAAAAGGTGTGATGCATACTGGATAGCTCTTCTGAAGGGTGAAATGAGCGAGAGTGGAAAAATGGAAGAGACAATTTCCAAGGTGGTTCGACATGGAATCTTCCAAAAACTTCTCCTATGACACTTGCCTCTCGGAATTCACCCAGGGATGAGTAAGAGATCATTAATCTACAAGTGGAATCAAGAAATATCAGAGAGAGGACACTAATCAAATCTCAGAAGCTGACTCACCTCCCTGCAATCATCTATATATGGATCCCTCATCCCAGAGATCCAGAGCCTGGAATTTTGTATCTTGTAAGGAAGTGCTGCTGGTTTCTTGGTGCAACATCATAGTGTTGGGTGATCTAAGCTTTTCATGAGGTGAAGAAGAGCTTTCTTGCTGAGAGGATGACACTGGGTCAGAATAATTGGTTGTAATCCTCTTTGCTATTCTTGATATTAATAAAGCTATTCAAGTTTTCCTCCACATTCTTGTATGATTGATTATATATGCACTTGTGTGGTCAATATATATCTGGTCCTATATTGTTTGTGATAGTAGATCTCTGTTCTTGGATAGTGTTATGCTACTTTGATTCCACAGGTGCTCTTTGAAGCTGGGTAGATGAGGAAGCGAGTGGAAAAGATCTATCAAAAGGGAGAGGTATCAAGCAAGGAACCAAGCACAAGACAGAGGTTGGTCTCCTTTGTTCCCCTCTTATCTACTTCTCATAAAGGAAAACGAAAGTAGTTTTAGTTTGTATGTTTCCAAGATAGCTACCAGTCTTAGTGGGAGTAGTAGCTCTGCATAGACACTAGATTTCCTGATAACAGGGCCACGCCACACAAATAATTGTCTGATAATTTACACTTATTACGATGAAATCAACATTGATCTCACGAGGATTTATCACCTAACGGACCTGCCAAAGGTGAGTTTCATTTCCTCATTAGTTAGATTGGTCGATTTGTAGGACAAATAGCAGAGAAAGGTTCAAGGAGGCCTATATTGGCCATTTTTCAACCTTTTTGAGCCCAAGAAGAGCCTACACAGGCGTTTTTGAGTGTTCTAGACATGGCATCATTATTTTTGTGATTTGAGCATTGTATGCCAAAAAATTAGCAAAGTCAAGTCCTTTTGTCTTGCAAACAAAGATTGTTTTTCGATTTTTTGGAGGCCATATGGAAAAAAAAAAAAAAATTAGCACGAAAAGATCCTAGCTACGGTTTTTGAGCCTCTCGGACGCATCTGCAACATTTTTTTCTTCATTAGAGTAGCCAATTTTAGTTTATTCTAAATATGATTGTGGGAAAATACTGTTTTGACACTTCATTATGAAGTAGTTGGATTTGTGCTTCATGATCTCAGAATGAGTATGAGGATCTGAGAGAGTCCTTTTCTTTTGGCACCATCATTTCCTTTCTAAAGCGAGTCAAATTGTGAGTGAGATTTCTCTGAAGTTGAATTTTTCTTTGAAGGAAAAACAATGTCACTTTAGAAGGAGGTTTACTCTATGAGTTAAATATTTGTAATATACTACTTTTGTTTCTAAGATCAATAAAGTGACCTAAACATTGGATGAGGGCCTGGAGACATAATCCACACTGCAAAAGATCCATTAGCACTTGGTTGTTCTCTTCTTCATTTTCATCATGTTGGGTTTTATATGATTATGTTTCATCTTTAATTTCAATTAAAACTTAACTATTCAATTTGGAATAAGTTACGATCTAAGTGACTGTTTGAAGACCCAAATTTATCAAAAATTGCATAGTGCTAGAGGGCAATCATTTTTAAGATCAATGGAATAGTTCTTGTTTTAATATATTAGCCAATGACTTGAGAAACAAGCTTATTTTCGGGTTGGCGAAAAGACTAGGAATATCCATCCATTGTTCATATATTTTGGAAAAGGCCCTAGTACATGCAAACTTTATCAAACTAGACCTACTTGCACATTATTTTCAATTGATTTCATCTCCATTTCCAAGCATTTCATTTTAGTTTGAAAACATGAAATCAATTGTACGTGATAGTGTAAAGGACTAGGAGTCAACATTGTAGCTTTGGAACCAAGGGAGTTACAACATCTGGAACACTAGTGCATGTCTCAACATTCAAAACATTTTAAGTATGTGTTTGTTTTATTTTCAATAAACGTCATTATATTAGTTTTGTTTCAATGTTTCATTTTATGGTTCATTAATTTGCTTTCTTGATTTTTTTAACTTATATTTTTAGACTCTAAATAGCTAATCTCTCTTATAAATAAATTTAGCACATACTCCTAATTTAATTTCTATTTTCTAAGGTGATAACATATCTATCCTAATTTTGTACATATTGTAATGTGCTTTTAGTTTTACAAACATCTAGATTGATCTCATATTATGTCCTAATTAATGCCCATATATTACCTTGGCATTTTTAAAGCTGATGTCAAGGAATCACATTTGGATTTAGAACTACACTTACAAGTTTCCTTGGAAATTTTCATTAAATTTTTTAAAATATAAACATTTAGGAATTGAAGGAGTTAAAGTGGTAAAATGATAGGTAATGATGCAGGATCATCTTACCGCCTTTAACCGAAATTCAAATTTTGAGCTATGAAAGAGTAAACGTGGACCATCATTATAAAACAGGGAAAATCCTGTTAAAACAGAGCTAATTTGATGGAATTGATAAGTCTCTAGAAGACTTATCTTAATGTGATTATTTGCCATGTAAGCATATAGAGAGGTTTAGGGATTTGATTGAGCGATTGTGGGAGGAAATCGTGGATCTTAGATGATCCATGACTTTTGTAATTTCTTATATAAAGAGAGTCTGTGTTGTGAGAAAAGCGTGATTGGATACAATGTAGTCGAAGGAGAACTTGTGCCTAAGGCTGAAATGCCTTAGACTGTAATCTAGTTCTGTATATATATAATGGAAATATTGTATGAATTTCATGTGTCTATGTTTAAAGATATATCCTTTACTATGAGTTACATACCATGTTACGAGTTTGTTTATCGACCATTGATCATTATAAGGATCGATGGTGATCCAATGTTTATATGGAATCATAGATTGAGTGTTGTATGGTGTATGTGAGTGCTTTAATGAGTATGGTAGAGACAAACTTTGTTTTAAATAAAATTCCATAAATACACAGTAGATCAACGGCGTAGGTAGAAAATAATGAGAACCGTCAGATCATTTAGATCGATCGATATTAATGGCGAAGATGAATCCATAGGAGCCGTCACAGTCTTCCAATGGGTGGAGATCTACGGTCATCGTGTGGCATAGAAACATGGGCATTAATCAGCAAAAGTGTGGTTTTCGTAGGTGGAAGCGAATTCTCGCGTGGCCTAAAAACTGTAAGCGGGATTTGAAAAGCGGACCCAATTAAGTTATGAACCATAAATTAATTCAGTTGAAGTCCAAAGGTGATCAATCCATCCGTTGAACCTGTGATCAGACAGATATTTCATAGAAACATGCACAAGCAATAACTTGGAAATTGAACGCGATGAGTGTTTATTCAATGGGTTTAAGCCATTGTTGAGATCCGACGATCTAAATCATTCGTTGCAGGACTAATCAGATGGTAATCATGCACAAACATGTGAAGAGGTTAATGGAATTTTGGAACCTAATGGGTTTATCAACACTGGTTAATTTTATTTGAGATCCGATCTAAAGCATTCAGAGTGGGACTGATGTTCATTGGCAGATTTTCTTTGGATTTCCGATGTTTGTTTATTTCTAATTTTTATGAGAATTCCGCCTATTATAGAGCTTCCAATGTAAAAATGGGCCATAACCCACAGGTCCACGTATTAATTTTATAAGGATGAAGCTAAACTACCTTTACGTAGTTTTCCCCGCATCATAGTGGTATCAAAGTAGGGAAAGGTTTCCTATGAGAAGAAAGACAATTTTGTGTGCGAAAGAAGGAGGTACAATTATGTTGAATGTTGGTGAGTTTGTGGTCTTTAGAAGAAGGTGAGAAAGTTGCAGAAACCTAGAGCATGGAGTGCTCTAATGGTTCATAGAATAGAGAAACAAGAGATGCCGAAAGACTAAGCTAGGTGACAAGCTTGGTGAGGTATCATGTAGAAGAGAAGATTGTTACTGCAAAGGTTTTGTTGCAGCTCACAGAAAGATCATGAAGGCAGTTACACTAAGAAGGTGCGTAGGATTGGTAAGGGATGAAGGAGAAGCATATGACCAAGAGGTCATAAAGTTTTGTACCTCAGGAGTCTGATGCAGGAGCATCTTATGACCTTTAACCAAAATTCAAATTTTGAGTTATGAAAGAGGAAATGTGGACCATCATTGTAAAATAGGGAAAATTCTGTTAAAACAGAGCTAATTTGATGGAATTGATAAGTCTCTAGAAGAATTATCTTAATTTAATTACCTGCCATGTAAGCGTATAGAGAGGTTTAGGGATTTGATTGAACGATTGTGGGAGGAAATCATGGATCTTAGATGATCCACGACTTTTCTAATTTCTTATATAAAAAGAGTCTGTGTTGTGAGAAAAGAGAGATTGGATACAATGTAGTCAAAGGAGAACTTGTAACTAAGGATGAAATTCATTAGATTGTAATCTAGTTATGTATATATATAATGGATATATTGTGTGAATTTTGTGTGTCTATGTTTACAGATATATCCTTTATTGTGAGTTAAATTCTGTGTTATGAGTTTCTTGATCGACCATTGATCACTATAAGGATCGATGGCAATCCAATGTTTATATGGTATCATATATTGAGTGTTGTATGGAGTATGTGAGTGCTTTAATGAGTATGGTAGAGATAGACTGTGTTTTAAAGAAAATTCCACAAATATGTAGTAGATCAACAACATAGGTAGAAAAGAATGAGAACCGTTGTATCGTTTAGGAGCCGTCACAGCTGTCTGATGGGCAAAGATATGCGGTCATCGCATGGCACAGAAACATGGGCGTTAATCAGCAGAAGAGTGGTTTTTGTAGGCGGAAGCGGATTCTCATGCGGCCTCAAAACCATAAGCGGGATTTGAAAAATAGACCCGATGAAGTTATGAACCATACCTTAATTCAGTTGAAGTCTAGAGGTGTTCGAGTTGTCCGTTGAACTTATCAGTGGATGGATATCGTGTCGAAACATGCACGAGCGATAACTTGGAAATTAGACACGATGAGAATTTATTCAACAGGCTTAAACCCTCATTGAGATCTGGTGATCTAGACTGTTCATTGTGGGACTGATTGGACGGTAATCGTGCGTGAACATGTGCAGAGGTTAATGGCATTTTTGGACCCGATGGGTTTATCAACACTGGAAATTTTATTTGAGATTAGATCTAAAGCATTCAGAGTGGGACCGACATTCATTGGAAGGTTTTTAAGGGAAGTCTGCCTATTATAGAGCTTCCGATGTAAACGTGGGCCATAACTAGGTCCATGTATTAATTTTATAAAGAGGAAGCTAAACTACCTTTAGGTAGTTTTCCCTGCATCAGGTAATAACCTACACATTCACTTTAGTTTATTTTTCACAAGTCCTATTCATTTTTATCTATGTAATATTGAATTAGACCTTAGTTTTTAATTATATTTATTTATGCATTATTACACTATACCTAGAGATAAAAAAAAATGAAGGTACATAAAACAAAAACCACCCCACTAGTAATGAACCTTCACAATTAGTAGGAACATAAAAAACTGAACAATAATTAGAAGAAAAAATACACCCATTGTTAGAATAAAAACTATTGAACGTTTGGAACCAAAAAAATATACAAGGAAGATGATGAAACTAGTATAAAGACAAAAATTATTGGCTTAACAAGGAAAGAGGAAATAACTGAAACTAGAAACCTCCTTATTAGAAAATACAAGAAAATCAATTCCTCAACTAGTCCCTAAAGAATTAGAAACATGTAAGAGAAAACAACCTAACTTGCTTGATAATACATTAGAAGGTGTTTTTTATTGGATTGATTTACATTTGTTTGAAGGAGAAATGGAAGATACAGACAAATAAAACTAACGTGGAGAAAGAGAAGGTAAAAAAAGACATGAAAGAGAAAGATAATGAGAAATCTTGAAAGAGAAGGAGAAGGACAAGAAGAATTCGAAAAAAATGATGGAAGAGGGAAATAATACCCAAGATATACGATGGTGAAATAGGACCAAATGTAGGATGAAGAAGTGCTAGATATGAAGAATAAGAAGAGAAAGCTCGTGATACTTCTTTTGGATTGTCCATTTTAGATCTACTTGCAATCTTTGGAATTGAGGTAAAAACAAAGAAGATTCCTCCTTTGGTTCTTCTGATCTCCTACAATATTCCTAAATAAGACCTTAATACTTTCTTGTTTGAATTTGATATTTTATGTGATACATATGGATTCACAAGTTATCCTAAAAATTTCATTTATTCCTTTCTACTTTGAAATCTTTTACATTAAAATAGTTTATGGGTTAATGAGAATCCACTATACTAAATTGGGATGATATGCGAAAGAAAATTTTGAGCAAATATAAACCTTATTGTAGATACAAAGTTATAAATAATAATTTTTTAGGATGATTCAATAAGAGTATGGAAGTTTAGAAGATTAATTAGAGAGATTCACATGCAATCTACAAAAATAAATAAAAAAGTATTCTAAGTCTTTAGTTTTCCTAAACAATTTTCTTAAAATGATTGATGGATGATTATGTAGACATCCTTAATATTATGGGGTTAGGTGATATTTATTGACTACCTTATGATCAAATTATTAATTTGTGCAGGAAATACTTCAGAGGAAGAGCTCAATTTAGTAAGGGACAATGACATGCTCTTTGAAAGGTACCTGAATTAGCCTTAGGAGGAGTTATAAGGGAGGAATTTGGAAATATTTTATAAAATTTCAAAACTGGCCTCTTAAATACTCTTGGATCCCAAATTGATGCAGTAAAATCTAGAAAGAGGCAAGAAGAACACAATGAATTAGTATCAACATTTTCCCCTAAATATAGGCAGAAACACCATTTATATGAATTTTCTTTAGATAATATTGAAATTTGTGGAATTTTTGTGGAGAAAAATTCTAAAAATAATTTTCAACAATATTGGAATAAAATAAAACCTATAATATAGAAGTGAAGCAACAAAGTTACTTTACTATGATGCACAAATAAGAAAGCCTTGGAAGCCTCAAACTACAGGTATGTCTTAGGACCCCCAATAGTTCTCTCGACAATTTATTCAATATCCTCAATATCATGTGTAGTATACAAGAAATACTCCTATGCCATCGTAGGCTTGGATTCCTTAGAAATTTCCAAACCAACCTTATCAAAAATGTTGGTGAGGACAAGGCTATGGAAACAAACGTTTCTACTCAATAGCCTCTTCAACCATCATACCCTCAACAACCTCCTCCTTTTTAACAATTCCAATAGCCATATAATAATTAGGCCTAGCAACCATTTCATGTACCATAAATAACTCAAACTCGGTAGCTTCAAATTACATCTAATCAATCTCAACCAAAACCTACAAAACTACCATCCCACCTCATGGAAAATCCTAATAGCAAAGTGGAAAAACTTGTATGCATAACTGAGGAAGGAAGAGACCCCACTTATGCAAGTGCCTTTATTTAAAATATCTACTTAAGAGAAAGTACTATTTTACAAAAGGAATTTTCTATAATCATAGAAGAACAAGAAGAAGTCACGGAGGGAATTCATAACAGAATTGGTATAAATGAATCACACAAAAACACAAAAATTGAATAGGATCAATCACTAGAAACTAAACTAATTCCTTTTCTCAAAGTGATTTATTTTGATAAAGGTAGTGATCTCTCTTCATCATGATTTCTTAAAACAATAAAATAATTTGTTCATTAAAATTTCTTTATTGCAAACTATTAAAGAAATTCAAATTTAATCACAAAAATTAAGGAATTGTATTTTAAGAAATATAAAATAAGAAAGAAGGATCCAACTACAATTCATGTTATTCGAAACTTAGTTATCTATATGTTCAAATCAATGGAAACTAAAAAATATGTTGATCCTAGAATACTGATGGTTACAATTATTCTAAAAAATATTTCAAATTTTAATATACTAATTGAATTAGGTGCAATGATTAATGTGATAACAAGGGATACAATGTAATGTTTAAATTTACAAAATATTCAACCAACACCTACAATTATTGAATTAGCTAATAGATTATGCATAGAACAAAAAGGTTTAATTGAAGATGTAATAGTCTACTTAGGTTCCTTGGAATATCTACTAGAATATTTAGTTTTACATCCTAAAACTAATTTATGTGGACATCCCCTTATCCTCGAAAGATCGTGGCTAGATACAACTGATGCATTTAATAGTCATAGATCAGGAAAATTGAAATTTCAAAGGGAATTCAAAGTAAACAAATTGCGCCCATGGGGCTTTGGATTGATGGTGAATGGGTGTACTGTTAAGTCACTCCTTGCAATAGGTCATTGGTTCAAATCCCCCTAGGTGCTTAGGTAGTATTATATAGAAAAAAAAAGGTAAACAAATTGCATTATATCCCTTGCTAAATAATTTAATGAATTAAAACAATTATCATGGCTCGAAGAAATAGATTTAGAGGAAGAAGTAATTAAACCTATATTTACTACTAACCAAGTCGTTAATTTCATGGATCTATTATAGCGGCTACAACCACCCTCCAAAATTTTGCCTTAGCCTATTTTGGAGCCTCCCCACCAACCTTGTACAAAATCTTGTCTTGCTTCGTCAAGTACACAAGCTTTAGTGTTTTTCTTGCACAAAGGCAACCTGACGATCATAGCTCGATGCATTCTCCTCATAGGCTGATCACCTGGACTTGGTCCAGCTGCAAGCTGAGAAGCTCCCACAAGAAATTGCATAATTATCGATTGAAACCAGCCTTCTCTCCAGAAATTGTGCAATCTTGACTGGTAGCTTGTTGGGCTCCAAAATTGCATAATTCTTCTAGTCAACACTCCTAGTAGGAATTGCGTAAATTTCCCTAGTGGGGCTGCTCTACCGAGAAATTACACAAATCTAGGCAATAGTCAGCTGCTTTGCCGAGAAATTGCGCAAATCTCTTGGGTAGTCAGTCCAGTTCCCAGCCAAAAATGTGCATTTCCTTCAAGCAGTTGAACAACCTCTTGCATGTGTAGCTAAGTTGACCGGTTCCCTTCAGGATCGAGCAAAACAGACTTGTATGCATGGGCTACTTCTCCCAAGGAAACATGCAAAGGAATCCCTTGTTTAAGGGACATATGGTTAGCAATTGGAGGTTACATCCAAGGATCATTTAAGAAACCTCCCACCAAGTGTTGCTTTCCCTAGATTTGTGGCATGTGCATCATAACCTCGATGTTATTAAAACTCATTAACCATATCTTGCAGAGCTCATTCCTCACATCATCCTTGTATCTCTAACATCCCACATCACATCTAGGAGTAGTCGGCACAATCAGCTCAGCTGTTTTGGGATAAGCCCGATTTCCATGCCTTGTGTTGCATTTCTATCGCTTTTTGTGTTTTTTCTTGTGTGAGTACTTTTTTATTGATTATTTGAACGCTTGGATTTGCATGTATACTAGCTTTTCCTAGCACTGTTTCAGTTTTCGTTGCTATCTCACTGCTATCGCATGCATGAAACTATTTTTCATGAATGGTTACTGATTCATCGACTCGCCTCACCCTTATGCATGTGTTCCATTTTCTAAATATATCATTCACTGCTTGCATGCATGATCATTCAGTTATGCTTACACTCAATATCACCATGCATTCACACTCACATTTCCTTTCAGTTTCCCCTCAGTGAGTCTAGGCAGCATTGGCCTGGACTCTGCCTCACCAAGAGCCTCACCAAGATATCATTGCACAATCCTGAGAGGGAAAGCTCTAGCTTCCCCTCCAAAAATCCACATTTCTTCCCAGAAGTTGTTCCCCAGGCCTACTTTGTGAAATCCTGAGGGATAGTGACTGCTAGCGAAGAAAATTGCGTAATGTAGTCACTGAGCCTGCAGCCATTGCCATATAAGCATTGTGCAATTCTAGCAATCAACAGCCAGACTGGAATGTGCATTGTGTAGTTCCATCAGTCAGTCAGTCTCCTAGTAGCCCAGACTGTGTCTCATGTATTCTTGGAAGTCAATCTCCTGACCTCCCAGCCGAAATTGCGCAACCTTCATGATCAGTCACACAGGTATGTTGCAAGTCATTTCTCAAGTTTAGTTTGGTTTTCAAATGACAAATTGGTTGCCATGTCTCTAGGTATTGCAGGTGTTCATCTACCTCTAAGAAGTGTAGGTACAATAGTTTCGAAGAGGGAAGAGTCGAAGAAATTGTTTAGAGCACACCTAGAGATTCAGTCGATCAAATTTCTATGAGCTTGCCTACTCACAAAGATATCAAGTTGTTTGTAGACAATAACATCAAGATATTACAGGAAGTAGCATCATGAACAACAGCTGAAGGCAGCATATCAAACGCAGTGAATGCAACGAATATAACGAATGCAGCAAATGCAATGAATATAACGAACGCAGTGAATGTAGGGAATGCAATCAATGCAAGAGGAACATTGTCGATAACACAGAGGCGGAACAAAGTTGCAAGATCAAGAAAATTCACTGATAATGAAAGCAACCTTGCAGATAGAGGCTATGTGGTGACAACGCGACATGAAGATTAGGTGAAGTCAGAGAATGGAACAAGGAAGGAGTTGCATGTGTTGAAGCAACAACTAGAGAAGAACATGAAGCTGCACAAACAGATGAATGAGTTGCAGCAGGAACAAGAACAGCAGTGGGCACAACATGCACTCACGGATGAAACTGCACCCATACAAGTTAAAGATCCATCCTAGTAGCTAACACGAAGCAGACATGGTGAGTAGTGTTGTTGATCGCATGCAATAGATTCACCAACATGCATGTCATTGTGTGCATGCATGCAATCCAACTGATTCAACACACTCACCAAGGCGAAGACAAGAGGCAAGTTCCACTGGAGCTAAACATGTACTTTGGCAAGTTGATGTGTGTGACCACCAACACACACTGGAAGATCAATGCGAACACTATGCATTAGTGTGCTTCCAGTTCAACGCACCCAAGAAGACCATGAACATGCTAGCAGACAAGTTGGATGAAGGAGCTAAACTTATGCACCAGTTGCAACAGAGGCAAGAGTTCACTTCAGCAAGATGTCACCATGAGGTGCATGCACACCATCACAGATGACAAAGCTTGGAATCAGCTCACCACCTTCACCATCAAATGCATTTCAAAGAGTTAGTCTCATCACAGTGGACCAAGTGTCAGCGATGTCTTGCATCAGTTGCTCAAGCCATGTTGTCTCATATGAGTACATGTGAATTTTAATGTTGAGTCATGTCAAGTGTAAGTCAAGTGTCAATGGCTAGATGTAACAATGATAGAATAGGTGAAGAGTCATGAGGGTAGTTGAACTGTCACAAAGGGGAATGTCAAGAGTCACCCCATCCTTTGCTATAAATAGTGCCTCATAAATCATTGTCTAGGATTTTGGTCAGCCAAGTTTCTGATAAGACTATCTTGGAGAAAGCTTGGATAGTATTGTAATGTGCCTTGGCTTCTCCACTGCATAGATTTAGTTCATCTCTTTGGAGGAGCAGGAAGATGTGGCTGTAACGTTCCACTGTTGGGGCTAGCAGGTTTACATGGATGTATTTTATGATTGAGACATACACTTATTTATATAATAAGAGCCAACATATTTTCATGCATATGTTGTTATTGTTGTTAGATTGTTCCAGTTTCTTATTAATGCATGTTGTTCAACTTACGTAGTTGTGTATGAACTGCTTCGTATGCAATTATATGAATCTTGTTGCAGATGTGTTGTTATTTTAACCATCACTTTGGAATGCCAACTGATCTGCCTTCCAGATTGTGATGCATCTTTGCTCGTGTGTTTCCTTCTCAGCTGAGTATTGCTACAGGTTGCCAAGGGGCGCACTCATCTCACCCCGCATGTTTTAGAACCTCTCATTCACCTTCCTTGACTAACTGTAGTAGTCACACCCTTGCTACTAATAGAGTTATCTTACTTGCCTCTGTGCGACATCGCAGTCAAGGCATTACCTTATGACCCACTACTGGGACTCCTACACCAAGAAATTTGAGGTCTAATTGGGACTTCTTACCGTGGTGATCCCCTTGACATGTTGGCGGGTCTAGCACGTCAACATTTCTAATGCTAGAAGGAGGGCCAGATGACAAGTTGTGTCATCTCATCCAGTTTTGAACCTTTTCATACCTTTCATTGATTCTTGCACTCTTCTTCCCCCGCGATTTTTTTCAAATCATGAAGATGTCTCCATCATGGAGGAATTTTTCGATCTCTTTTCCACTTTCACGTATGTTGGTGAAGGCGAAGTGGCCTAGCATGAGTACTTACATGCCTTTCTTTCCATGCTTCATGAGGAATATGGGCATTCTGACGAACAGGCCAACTTGCTTCTTTCACACACACTTCACAAATCTCCATGTTGATGGCTACTCAGCCTACCAGGTGACAGTGTACACTCACTTGAGCACTTTAAGATCTTATTGAAGACACTTTCTATCATTTTGATCCAGAACATCATGACCAGAAACTGTTACAGAAATGGAAGGCTCTGCATGAATCAGTTATTGATTTTTGGCAGTGCTTCTATGACTTGCAATTTCAAGTTTCGAGGACCCAAATGAAATTTTCCTATCTTTAGGATTGGTTCAAGTATTTCCTTAAGAAATCTGCCCATCCCAAGAAGAAGCTTGAGATCAAGCCTCACTCAATATTCTTCGTTGATGGAGTTGCTCAATCTCATGTGAATCTGCTCACTGTCTCAACTGACTGTCTGTCTTCCTCTCATTCAACAGCTCCACCAATGCCTAGTGATGTTGAAGATTATGATCTGTTGGCTACATGGGGCCTGACACAGGTTCAATGTTAGTTAGCCAAACAAATCCCTACACCACTGGCCCTTTTTACATCATCCCGCGTAGCATGGAACTAAGTCTCACTTGAAGCAATATGGGGGGGTGATGGAACCAAGTTTCTGCACCCTGAGATGGTTGTGATATTGGTTTATTCCTTCTGTTCCTGCTCTCATGCAGGTTGTTAAGTTCTAGGGCTATGTCTGTCTAGCCCTTTATTCCACCCTTTGGTACCTCCATGAAGGGGTACAATTGACCTTCGTGTAGCGCTAACCTACGGTTCAGGTACTTTCTCATTGTTAGGGCAGCGTATCGTGAAGATTCCCAACTAGATTAAGTGTCTTACTTATTTTATTAAACGATCAAAATTAGCACCGCGTAAATCGATATCCTTACTTGTGTTCAATTATCCAACGTAATTACATACATTCGTGCATCACATAAGCATTACAAATGAAATTCATACATAATATGACAAGATGCATTAACAGGAAACAAAGACACAAAATTTGTAGAATGCTTCTCTTTATTGATATCTTCAGATGGTTACAGACTCTCTCCAACCTACGCACACAGCTGCAGGGGTCTGCATACTCAGTTGCAAACTTCTACCCTAGACATCTACACTCTCAGCTACAGGGGTGCATTTACTCAGCTGCGGACTTATACACTAGGCTTCTGTGCACTCAGTTGCAAAGCCTCTACCTACACTACGACCAGAAACTTATATTTTTCTCCTTATCGCTCAAGACTTCATCTACAACTCATGACTTCAAAAGCTCCTTAGAGCTTACTTACTTTGCTCTTTTTATACAATTCCATGGTCCACAAACCATGGGTAGATCTCTATAGCTAACTTTTATTTACAAAATAAGGGCGGACTACCCTTTATGACTCATGACACCTTCACGTTCTGTGACCACAAAATGCAGAGACTTTACACTTTATTACAAAAGTTGGCCCAAAACATGGGATTTTAGCCCCAAAAATTTCCTTGTGGGATCCCATTCCCAACAGGACCCCAACACAAACATCATGACTCGCCCTCGAGTCACTCTGCAGGTGTAGAGATCTTAGCGCGAAGACCTCCCAGCTTGACTTGTATGACCACAACCTCATTAGTGCATTATACGACCACATGCTTCGCGTCTTCAACCGTTTACTTGGTCACTACTCCTAAACTGTCGACCTGAAGCTTTTGCTGAGTTGCTTGCAAAGTTGCAAGATCTCCTTCAATAGAGGCTGTGATCATGTAAGCCTCATCTAACCAGGGCTTTAGTCACACCATTAGCACTGCTTCCTTGTGTAATGCTGCATCCACCTATTCATTCAACTGCTTGGCCTCCTGCAGCTTTGCTAGTCTTTGTGTGAGCACAGCGATTCATATTGTGACTTTGACTTCATCATAGCACTACTATAGCTCGCGTGCTTTTGTCTCCAGTCATTGTACATTAGGGTCCTCTTGCAAGCTCGTTAGGACCTCAAATGATTGTGCAAAAAGTTGCATGCAATCTACTACTACACTCTCAACCACTGTTATTGATTATGTGACAGTGGTTGCGCACTACTCCTTTACTTCTAGCAGTGTTGAAGGTTGGTCCTTTAACTGTAACTCAGTTATTTGTAGGTTTAACTCCAACTAAACCCTCACCATTTCTGTACGAGCATCACGCACCCCTATGGCCAGCTTGTGGATGAGCACCTCGAATAGTTCTTCCTTAGGAATGGCCAACTCTAGGACCATTCGGTATGCCTCCTTGATGACCTGCATTATATGCTTCTTTTGGTTGGTCACCTCGGTCACGACGACAATGGCAGAGTTTTACTGTAGTGCCATCTGCTCATTGTTAATCCACTGCTCACTGATCACTCCATCCTGCAATAGGTGGGCCACCTGGCTAGGGAGCACTACCAGATTCAACCCTACTCCCTTGCGGGTGCTGACAGTGGGCCTGTTAGCTTCATTCTTCATGCTCAGTACTCCATCAGGTAGCATTATCATGCTCGAGGCCTTTGCGCGTAGCATCTCAGCAGCCTCTGAAGTGCCGATAGCAAGGTTGGTGGACACCATGCCAGAATTTGACGCGTAGGTCTATAGTTCCTACAGACATGTCTGGATAGCCACCAAGATTAGTTGTTGTTGTTTCTCAAACTGTTGTAGGGCCTCTATGGTGACACCCCGCACGATGTCACTGATGTTACGCAAATTGCCCTCTGTGAGGGTGATTGGGTCCAGTGATGTCTTAGTAGTCTTGGATTTCTTCTTGGACCCTCCTTTCTCTTGCTCCGTTGAGTGCTTGATGCAGGCGAACATTTCCTATGGGTTTTCATCATGCTGCTCTGTCTTCTCGTCCATCTCTTCCTCTGTCTCAGGTGAAGGCAACCTCGTGCCTTTGTCAGAGCCCCACTCTGTTCCACTTATTTGCTTATTTGTCTATTGAGTGACATCACGCTCCACCTTGGCCTTTTCAATGGCCTCCTTCTTTCTCTTTTCAACCAGCTATGTCATCTTGCGCTTGGCCTCCTCCTTATTTCTCTGCGTGGCAGACGTTCTCCCTCCCACCGCCAAGTTTTTTGTGGTGCACCATTCTGCTGGCCATCAATTAAGTACTGCATCAATGGTGTCATCCATTGCCAAGTAAGGCAAGTCATACCATTTATGTGCAGGGTCCTTCCACACCTTGATGGACACATGGTGAAAATCTGCTTTAAACTCTACGTAGCCCTCTAGGTTGGAAAACACCATAGGCGACAACTTCGGTTTGCGATTGATGGCCATGTGGATGTTCATCTCCACCAAGATCCATAATGTCTTGTTGTCCTTGATGCGCTGCACATACTTGGTCACCCATAGCAAATCGTACTTTTCTCCTTCTAGTAGATCTAGCGTGACTGAAGGGAATTCACTGTCCTCTGGTAGCTCCCATGCTATTAGCACAATAGACAACAAAAGCCATGCGTAGTGGAACGTCTTGCTGAGCTCCTATGATTCACTGCAATTCGAAAGGGACTCACCATGGAGATAGCCTGCCCAATTGAACTGAACTCCTTCGGCGCACTGGGCTACTCGAGCGACGACAGGCACTGGCACCTCATCGACATGACACTTCCTCATCACCGTCCCTGCTAAAATTTGCATAGCCACCTTTACAGCAGGGTCACAGATTCTAGATATGGCATATCCATGCGGTTTCTTTACTACCTTAAACATCTCTTTCATGGCCTCTGTGAGGGCCTTCTCACCACCTTTTCTGCCGCACATCATGGCTAGATTTTCTCTTGTGTAGGGTAATCACGTGATCCTGTGGATCAATCTGTCAATGATGGGTATTGGCTCCTCCAGCCATAGACACCCATCATGCACCAAGCATAGCAGCTTCTTGATGACCAGGACTATAATCGAGGTGCAGTTGTAGTGCAACACCCATAGTAGGTTCAGCAGACCTGCCTTGTCTACTCCTCTAAGCCACCTCCACAGCTCCAATACAGTCATTCCGATGGTTTTATCGATAATGCGATGCATTAGTTCCTCGGTCACAGAGTGTGGGAACTTTTCATGGTCAGCCAAGTCCCAGTCTTCGAGTTTTAATAGAGGAACCCGCCCTAAGTGCGGTCCTTAAAAACAATTTCATCTAGCATTAGAGGGGTTTGCAAGGGGACCTTGCTCTCATCGATATCTTTTGGAACCTTGGTCTTGCCTTTGCATGGAGGGACGTACTCAGGTAACCGAGTGATAGGGTCAGCACCCTAGGCTTCGAATTCCTCGATGTCTATGCCCACGTCCTCCTCATCCATTAGGATGTCTTCGATTTCTTCCTCCTTCAGCTCCAAATTGATGGCTTTGCCCTTTTCCTATGTGGTGGGCTTGTCCTTTGGTGGGTTTCTTCTCGGCGATGCATGCACCAGTATTGCAGGCTGCTTTCCATTATTATCCTTTGCACTCTCTTTTGTTGGGGTGGGCTTTGGTCTCGGTGTCCTTGGTGATTTTGGGACTTCTGCTAATACTTCAGCGACCTCTGGAGCAGCTTCTTCAGCCTCCATAACAATTTTTGGCATCGACACCTCTGCTTTGGTATTTATAGCTATGGCAGTTGTTGACATAACGCTAATCAACAATTCTCATGATGTCTCTGGTATGTTCTCAAATGCTGAACTCACTATCAGAGCCTCAAAGAAGTCTCGGTTCATGTGCACTTGAGAGCTCAACAACTCAATTCTCAAAATGGGAAGTTTTTTTTTTGCTCGGAAGCCACTTGTAATTTATAGGGCATTTTGAATTCAAATTCGACCATTCCCCCCAAATTCAATTCATTAATGTTGGATTGGTGGCATATTTTCAAGGATATGACCCATAAATTTTGTCTTAAATGTCGGCCGCGCACTCCATTTGGTCGCATTTCTATTGTCAAATCATGAACAGTGACATTAACGGTCACTTTCCAGCTGACCTACCCAATTTCTCCCTATGTAGTGCAGCTCCCTCCATGTTGTCGTGAACCCTGTGACACTTCCTTGCTTTGCAAAATCCTCCAATCGCGCAACTCCACAACCCGGGCAATGTAGTTTATAGTCTCGCACCTCCTTTTAGTTGCTTGGAGAACTAATACTATGCTACCTTCATATAGTCACATGGTTAGACCACCGATGTATGGCTTCAAGCGACTACCATTCACCTTTACTGGGAAGGGATCTCCATTCAATTTGACCAACTAAACCACTCCTCCGTCAGTGATCACCTTAATGACATAAGGCCCTAACCAGTGAATTCTGAATTTCCTTGGAAATTTATCAAACTTTCTATCATATAACAAGACCAGGTCATTTACCTTAAAGGTGCGTAGCTTAATTTGCCGATCATGCCATGCTTTTTCTTATTGCTTTTGGACTTGTTGGTGAAATCCAGCTAGAAATCTCTCTTCCTTAAGATTAGCCAGCTGTGTGAGCCTCCTTTCCATGTCTCCGCAATCTATCATACCCATGAGTGGTGCTATGCCTAGACTAGGCACAATGTATTCCATGGGCACCACTGCTTCAACACCATAGACAAGCCTAAAGGGTGTTTGTCTAGTCAACTTCTTGCATATCGTCCGATAGGCCCATAGTACTGCGTGTATGCGGAGGTCCCAATCACTTCAATGAGCATTGAAAACCTTCGTTAGTGTGTTCTCCAGTACTTTATTGAATGCTTCCACCGTCTCATTAACCTGCGGGTGATAAGGCATCCTCTTCTAGTGATATACCTGAAATTCCTCCATTAGTTCATTGATCGTTTCATTCAGAAAGTGTGTACCGCGATCACTCATCAAAATATGTGGACACCCAAGTCGTGTTAGTACATACTCAAAGAGGAAATTTGCAATAGTCGTGCCTATACAATCCTTTACAGAGTGTGCCTTCACCCATCAAGTCAAATACTCCGTTGCGGTGATAATGTACCTTGCTCTTGTCTTCTTTCCTTGGGGATGAATGGGTCCTACAAAATCTATCACCCATTTTTCAAAGGGTTCTAACGTCATCTGCGGATTCAGAGGTAGCTCATCCCTCTACAATGGCCTGCCAGTTCTTTGACGCACATCACACACTTTGCAGTAAGCTTTTGAATCCTAATGGAGGGTTGGCCACCATAACCGTGCGTGTAGAATCTTCTGCGCGGTTTCTCTTCCTGCATAATGCCCTCCTGTGGTGCCCCCATGAGCATCCATGAGGATACTTCTCCTTTCAAACTTTGGTACATATCATCGCAATATCTCATCGAACCCCATTTTTTACAGATGCCTGGCAATGACAAAAAATTCTATCATGTGCACCACTAAGTCCTTCTTCTGCTGGATGGTGTAACCTTTCGGGGTAGTTCCTATCATTAGGAAGTGTAAGATATCTTCAAAATGACCGTTTGTGACACGCATTGCAAATAACTGCACGTCAGGCAATCCCTCATCCAAATTAGTGGGCTCTTCCTCTATTTTGATGTGCAATAGATGGTCTGGTCCGGCGTTCAGTCATTCGGGTTTCACAATAACTTCAAAATCATTCTCTTGAACAATAACAACCACCTATAGATTCTCCTCCCCAACAAAGGCTTATTGACCAGGTATTTCAACGCGGAATGATCTGTATACATCTTCAAATGGCCACCTAGTAAATAGTGTCTAAGCTTCTAGGGTGTGTATACCATGGCTAACCCTTCGCGCTCGGTGGTGGAATAGTTATTCTCTGCCTTGGATAATGTTCTGCTTGCAAATGTTATCGGATGGTCCAAGTCTCCTCCATTAATCTATGTCAGTACTTCTCCTAGGGCTATACATGATGCGTCGACATGTACATGAAACTCCTTCCAATTCAGGAAGACTAAAATCGGTGCGGTGACCATATTTTCTTTCAATACATCCAATATTTTCTTACAGTCCTCGTTCCAACAGAATGTGACATCCTTTTTCAACAAATTCTTCATATGCGTGGTGATCTAGGCATAACCTTTGATAAAATTTCTATAATATATTGTATGTCCTAGGGTAGCGCACAACTATTTTACACTCCTCAATCCTTCTAAATTAAGTATCATCGCGATCTTCGCGGGATCTACCATCATTCCCTATCTACAAACTACATGACCCAGCAGGGTCCCAAAAGGAACACAAAACTTGGAATTTCTTTAGATTGAGCGTGATCTGGTATATTCGACAGGTATCTAGCATCACGCACAAACTTGCCACATGGAATTTCACCAACCCAAACACAGTCCAGTCATCAAAGTACACTTCTAGGAATTTATGAATAAATTCCTCGAACGCTGCAATGACTACGTGCGAGAAATTCGCAGGTGCATTCTTCAATCTGAAAGACATTACAGTGTATTGAAAACACCTCCACTCAGTTGTGAAGGTTGTCTTGCTCCTATCCTCCGGTGCGATTTTGATCTGATGGTAGCTAGAGAACACATCAGTGAAGGAATATGCTTCCTGGCCACCTACATTGTCCAATACTTCTTTAGTGAATGTAGTCGGGAAAGGATCATGTACACAAACATCATACAACTTCCTGAGATCTACGCATATCCTTATTTCATGCTTCTTCTTCCTTTCCTGTACAACCATTGGGATTACCCAACCATATTCTTTCACAGGGCTCAATGATGCCTACCATGAGCATCTTGTCTAGATCCAAGCAGACCTTCTCCTTATACTTCGGATTAAGATGGTAAGTTCTTTGATTAACCATCTTCACGTCGGGCTTCAATGTGATCTTCATAACACCTAGGTCCCCGATTATCCCTTTTAGATCCGTAAACTTGGTAAGGAATAAATCCTATTAGTCGTGAAGCAATTCAGTGACCTTATCCATCATCGCATCATCCTAGTAATCTCCAATCTTTGTGAATTTTGGCTCTGCCTCCATACCAATGTTTACCTATTTCGTTTTCAATGGCGTGGTTATATCAGGATTCTCAATCTGCAGTTCTTCAACCTCGCGGTAACCTTCTGTTTCATGGATGTTAATCTCTCATGGATCCTCATCTTCTTCTTCAGTGGTTACGTTATAGCATTCTAGCATGCGACTCAGCTAAGTAGTCCAATCAGGTTGAATCAAGTCCAAAGGATCCTGTGGTATCCTAAATATTGCTGCTTTCACTTCTTGTAGCTCTTCGTCAATATAGTCAAACCCATCTTCAAAATTGAACGTCATTATGAATCCTTTGCCCAGAATACCACATTCACCTGTACCATGGCGGAGCTCCATTTCTAAGTACTAGTTCATCGGGATGACATCCAAGGTGTGAAAAAACAAGTGCACCTATTCAGGCTGGGGCTTCCCTCGATAAGCCTAAGCCCATTTGGCCAAGTGTGCTCATAGATCATCCTTCCCATCATATTTGTTTTTCATTAGTACCTTCGGCTTCCCAAAGTGTGTTCTCATCATCCTTCTACATTCGCACCAATCATCAAGGCTACCCTTGTGTGTACCCCACCATCATGTGGGCGTAGCGTGCAGTGCCCAATCCAAAGCCTGGAAGCGCTATTTTTCTG
The DNA here is from genome assembly GCA_031772625.1 of Pinus tabuliformis. Lineage (NCBI taxonomy): Eukaryota > Viridiplantae > Streptophyta > Pinopsida > Pinales > Pinaceae > Pinus > Pinus tabuliformis. Next base: position 261,076,181 of record CM062816.1, on the reverse strand, counting down.
GTACCTCCCTCTCAAATGCATCCAAAAAATATTGACATCATTTAGGCCATCATAAGTGGGAATATTTCTTATCTCTGACAACACATAGTGTAGCGACCGGGTCATCATGTTACAGCTCAGTGTGGTTACTTCATGTAATAGATTCTATCGGTGCTCTAATTCTTCATGAGATTCTGAGGTGTAGGAACTCTCCCAATCCCATGTAATTTGTCCATCCACTATTGTATTCACCCAATCTTGGTCTCACGTTATTATCTTATAGATATTGTCCAAATCATCATCACTCTCATAATTGCAGACTAGCTCAGTATATCACGATCCTTCGGCAGGATCTAGGGGCACTATTACACTAAGTGATTTCTTCTCAAATATCATTTTTTGCTTCTTTAGGTTGATTACCCGTTCATATCAATAGCCAAATCAATGCCAAGGAGCGCAAGGTAGGGGTTGTTGTCATCCAGCAGGCTCTTGCCTTCATTATCTACAATTACCCCTTGCAACCACCCCATGGGATGATCTTCTACTGATTTTCCATCCTTAATTGAATCAGAGACCACTGCAACATGAGTCTTCCCATCCATTCCCATGTCTGCTTTAGTAGGACGTTCGCGTCTGACCCCAGATCCAAGATAACCTAATCCATTTCGTATTCTCCTATCTACATGGTCAGCCTCATTTCTCATTCTGTCCTTATTCTTTGCTTACCAATATCTCGTACTACACGGAGTTCACCTGGAGTGTTTTCGGCACATCTATTTATAAGTTCTAGTAATCCCTTCACAGCCTTGCTATTGTGCAGAAACTTCATGCAAGTTTCTAGAAAGGCCTTAAGCATAGAAGGGTCCATTTCTGGATCAGGATTATCCTCGCTCCCTGAGGTGGAGGCCTCAGTAAAGCTCTTCTTTGCTTCCATGAATGTTTCGCTTGCGCACTCCAAATCAAATTCAACCTCCTTCACCGGAGCTTTGTGAACTCATGCGTTGTCTTCAAGTTGTTTCCCCTTTATGATCCCCTATTGTAATTCCACTTTGGAGCACTATATTCACATTCAGATCCTCTTCACGAGGCTCAAACCTCATCATTTGCAAGTTCTGAGTCAATTGAGGTGGTAGCACCCCTTTGTCACATATCGTCGCTATAATCGTAGGATAGCCCTCTGTTTCATGATCAAACAGAGTGCAATATTTGCACAACGGATGTGTTGCATTAGTGAAATCATGGGCTTAGTGTCCTGGTGCTCCACAATTGTAGTAGATTAGTTGTCGCCGACCTCTGCCAGGTCCTCCTCTGCCTCGGCCTCGTCTGCACCCCTAAAAACCTATTCACACCATCCATGCGCTTTAGTCATGGGGATGCATTTGTACTTGAACCCTATAGGTGGGTGTTTTATCCATCATCAATTCATAACTTCTGCAGTTTCTCTCATCATGCCCTACCGACCTACAAAATTTTCAGAATAGTTGTTGTGGTGTTTGTACAAACTTCTCTAGCAAATCACAGCTATCCATCATATGTTTTCCTACTACCTGACATATAGCACACCACAACGTAGGCCCCGCATTTGGTCCTGCTTGAGCTTCTGGCCTCAAGGGCATTGGTCCCCCTCTTGCAATGTAGTTTGCAAAGACCGAGCAATGGTCTTTGGCATGCCCCTAACCCTTGCATTTCAGGCATCATATCTCTTCGCACACCTCCGTGTCGAACTGTTCTGTCCTACTTTACACTTTGCCTTTCAAGGCAAAGGTTTTGCAACTGTGCATGGATCTACTGGTCCCCCAGATTCCAATCTTGCATTGGTGTTTCATGTAGTCTCATTGAAATCTCCAAGGCCTCTGCCTAAGTAGTTATCTTCTAGTGTGGCAGGAGCGAAGCCATGAACCATTCGCGGTGTTTTCCATCTGTTAAGTTCATATTAGCTTCATGGATTTTGCACTTCAATCTCTGATCTAATTCCCAAGGTGTCTCACCTATTTTCATCGTGATTTCCTTGAACCCCACAATCGACTGTGCCTCAAATTAAGGCCTACTGAATTCTTTATTCAGCATAGTTTGGATGTCTAGTACTCTAGCATTTGGTTTATCATTAGAGTATTTAATGTACCAAGTTAGCGCGAGATCCTGCAACACACTAACCAGTGTTTCCTTCTTCGTGTGATCATCTCTAATGCCCTGAGCTTCCAATACAGCTTTTACGATGAACCAAAATTGGTTCGGGTCCTCATTTCCCAAGCCTTTAAACAAAGGCAGCTTCACTAAATTTTCCATGCTAAACTGCGGTGGAGGTGGTGGTGGTATGGGTGAAGTTGCAGGTGATGGTGGTGAAGTTGGAGGTGGTGTGGATGGAGGTGGTAGTCACAGGAATCCTTGTGTTATTAACTAAATAGAACTTCATGAATAAGCTTGTGTTACTCCCCCTTCATCACCCAATGGAGGTGAAAGCAATGGACTATATTTGAGACCCTTTCTCCCTTCATTCTGGTAAGTCTTTCCACTTTGCGTAGCTCCGAACATCAAGGTCACTGCATAACCCTTTTTTCACACAATAACATCTTAATCTAGGTATTCAATGACTTCAAGTACTTACCTCGCAGACCTTTGAAAAAGTGTTTCTCTGCCTCGCTGTACCAGACTTAGGTATCAACTGCGAATATAGTCACAAATCCTCCTATGATGTGATCGAGGCAATGATCAACAACGCATGTGATCTTATTCTTAGAGGCTTCCAGTCTTTGTACTAGCTCTAGGGTCTAGACAATAGGACCATCAAGTCTCCACCTTTCTTGGCTATCCGCTAGCTTCGCGATGCACTCGTATAGCTCAAATGGAACGGAACAGAAAAAGATCTCATGGATTTCTATATATAGGTACTTATCCAACAACTATTCCTTTGCTAGTCGCGGGTTTCTATTTTCCTACACCACGAATTCATGGATCTTCCTATCCAACCAGTCTTTGATCTCTTTCTTAGTTGGATTCTAGTGATACGACATCACGCATCTCTTATCGAGATTTCGATCCCGGCAACAAAACCATTTGTTGGCTGTGTGGGGCCTGACCCAGGTTCAGTGTTAGTTAGCTAAACAAATCGCTACGCCACTGACCCTTTCGGCATCAGCCCGCATAGTGCAGACTGTAGTCTCACTCGAAGCAGTATGGAGGGATGTTGGAACCAAGTTTCTGAACCATGGGATGGTCGTGATGTTGGTTTACTCCTTCTATTCCTGCTTTCTCACATATTGTTAAGTTCTAGGGCTATGTTTCTCTAGCCCTTTATTCAGCCTTTCGGTACCTTTGCAAAGTGGTACAATTAACCTTTACGTAGCCCTAACCTATGTTTTAGGTACTTCACTCTCCTAGGGTAGTGTATCATGTAGATTCCCAACTAACTTAAGTGTCTTACTTTTCTTATTAAACAATCATAGTTAGCACCGTGTAAATAGATATCCTTACTTGCGTTCAATTATCCAACGTAATTACATACATTCACACATCACATAAGAATTATAAATGAAATTCATACATAATATGACAAGACGCATTAACAAGAAACAAAGACATAAAATTTCTAGAATGCTTCTCTTTATTGATACCTTCAGATGATTACAGACTCTCTTCGCCCTGCACACACAGCTGCAGGGGCCTGCGCACTCACCTGCAAAGCCTCTACCTACACTATGACCCGAAACATAGACTTTTCTCCTTATCGCTCAAGGCTTCATCTGCAACTCATGACTTCAAATCCTCCTTAGAGATTACTTACTTGGCTCTTTTTATACAATCCCATGGTCTGCAGACCATGGGTATATCTTTACAGCCAACTTTTCTTTAAAAAATAAGGACGTACAACCCTTTATGACTCGTGATAGCTTCTCACTATGAGACCACAAAATGCAGAGAATTTACACTTTATTACAAAACTTAACCCAAAACATGGAATTTTAGCCCCAAAACTGTCCTTGGGGGATCTCGTTCCCAACATGCTCACACACCTGTTCATATTTCACACTCTCCCAACATCACTTCACTTAATTTTCGTGCAGATTTGGTTGTAAGTATTTCGAGTTCTCATATGCATTCTATTCTATGACCTCTGTCTTCACACTTGGATGTTCCTCTGGATGATGTTGTCTTGTGTTCATCCATTCTAGACTCGTCACTTGTTGTGAACGAGGAACAACCCATTGACAGAGTTGGTATTGCACAACCAACATGTGCTATCATTCATGAAGAGTATGAGTGGGAGCTGGAGCATCAACACTTGGCGAAGGAGGACTCCCTTCTGTCTGAGCCCCCTCCATTCTTTCCTAACATCTTTGGTGAACCTACCATCCATGATTTCGCATGTGTGTCTTCATCTACGGATGCACCCATTGTTGATCACTCGCAAGATTCATTAGATGTTGGCCAATATTTTGACAATAGAGAGGATAAGTTATTCATTGAAAATCCACTTTATCTTTCATCTGTCTTCTGTAAAAACAAAGAGGATGAGTTTGTCTGCTTTTCATCTACCCCTCTGTTTGATTCATCTAATCATGAGGATGCTGATGAATTCATTGATTTTTCTAATCATGGCTGTTGTGATCCATTTACTCCCATATTTGATCACAGTCATGACTCTATCACAGTTGATCTTTCAAAGCCACTAGTTTATGATGATCTATTTGATGATGGAGTTGAAACACCCAAGACTGTCGAGGCACTTCAGCCTGAGCCGATTGTTATGTCAGATACTCGCTCTCTTGTGGTTAGTCTCACTTCCGATCATGAAACTATTCAATCACTTAAGGCTCCTCATCACTCATATGTATGCATTGAAGATCCATCTCACACACAGATCATACTTCCTCCACTCGAACTGCAAGATCCTATCGCTCATGCACTAGAAGAATCTTACATTGTAAGCACACATGTACAACGCAAGTTATCTTTGTTTCTTTCGTTTTCTTGCATGTCTCGGTCAAGAGTGTGCTTATGCTTCAAAGTTGCATGCAGTGGCACACAACACCATGATAAGTCCACAGACTACTTGTCATGCACTTCCACTCACTTGTGTCCTGTGGGCACTGTCAAACATGAAGTGTGGTTGTCTTCATTTCTATATCTTTATTGCTTACTAGTTCATACAACTGGGTTTCTCGAGGACCAAGCCTTCACCAACATGGGTCAACCAAGGCACTGGTGGCTTCATTGGAAGTATCACTTCATGTGATCAGGCCCATGCACTGTTAGTGTAGGAGTAGGAGTAGTGTCTGCTTTCAGTCAGTTTGCTTGCATGCTTGTTTGCTTATTCGCTTTCTTTGCTTGTTTGTCTGCTTTCTTGTCTGCTTACATGAGTTTCTTTCACTTTTGCTTCTACTTTTGCTTTGTTTTGATGTTTTCTAGTTCGTTTGTCTCATTCCTAGGTTAGTTTTGGATGAAACTATGTATGACTCTTGAAACGAGATGGGTGAAGTACAAGAAGGCTTGTACAACTATCACTACCTGGTTATCTGTCATTTTTCTTTGCATGAAGAGCTTGTTACTTTTAGTCCATGATATGTCGAAGGAAAATACGTACTGTTCGAAGCGAACCTTGGTGAAAACACGATGCTTGCACGCCAACTAGTGTCACATTCTCTAGTCAGTTGTTTTTGGGTTAACCCTTGTCATCTTAGTCAAGTAAAGTAAGGTAAGGGGGAAAACATAAACATGCACGTCAGAGATATAATAAACCACTTCTCTGCTAGAACAACCTCTTCTGCTCTCAATAAGTTGGGATCCCTCTTCCGCCTCTAAAATGAATAAGTGTTATGCATAGATTAAAAAACAATGAAAAAAATCAAAATTCAAAAAAATCAAAATGAAAAATGAATAAGGTGAAAGGGGATAAAGGATTCTTGTGCAGGGAGATGATGCAAGTAACTCCACTGGCTACTAACCAAGCTCGTTGGTAGTGGAGCCATGCTTGTGTTCCTATGTGACTCCATCGGGGTATTGTCCAAGCCTGCTAGTAGTGGAGCAACACTAGAGATGAAACTAAGACGCCAACGACTATACTTCTTATGCACCTGTATACCCCTCAACCCCAATCGAAACAACTGTGTTGCCTTGGCTTGGAATGTGTTTTAATCAACCAAGGGCTTGGCAGATGCTACATCTTACAATCAAGCTAGTGTGAAGCCAAGATGAGCTGAGAACTGAACAATACTTTCGGAGGTGTTAGAATTGCTTTTAACGAAAAAGGTCCATTCAAAGAGTTGGCGTTCTACTAGTGTGTCACCAAGTGTTGTAGCGGATACAACCACCCTCCAAAATTTTTCCTTGGCCCGTTTTGGAGCCTCCCTACCAACCTTTCACAACATCTTGTATTTCTTCGTCAAGTACACAAGCTTCAATGTTTTTCTTACACAAAGGCAACCTGTTGATCATAGCTTGATGCATTCTCCTCATAGGATGATCACCCAGACTTGGTCCAAGTGCAGGTTGAAAAGCTCCCCCAAGAAATTGCATAATTCTAGAAGGCAAACAACCTTCCCTCCAGAAATTACACAATCCTAACTGGTAGCCTGCTAGGCTCCAGAACTTTGTAATTTTGTGAGTCAACACTTCGAGCAGGAATTGCACAATTTTCCCCACCAGGGCTACTGAGCCCAGAATTTGTTCAAATCTAGGTATCAGTTAGCTGCTCTACCCATAAATTATGCAAATCTCCTAGGCAGTCAACCTAGCTCCCAGCCAGAAATGTTCATTTCCTTCAAGCAATTGAACAACCTGTTGCATGTGCAGCTAAGTTAACCGTTTTCCTCTAGGAGCGATCAAAGCAGACTTTCATGCATGGGTTTCTTCTCCCAAGGCAACATGAAAAGGTATCCCTTGTTTCAGGGATCTATGGTTAGCAGTTGGAGGCTACATGCAAGGATTGTTTCAAAAACTTCCCACCAAGTGTCGCTTTCCCTAGATTTGTGGCATGCACGTCACAACCTCAATGTTATCAAAATTCATGAACCAGACACTTTAGATATCATTCCTCACATCAACCTTGCATCTCTGACATCCCACATCAAATCTAGGAGCAGTCGGCACATTCAACTCAGTTGTTTTGGGCTAAGACCGCTTTCCATGCCTTGTGTTCCATTTCTGTCACTTTTTGTGTTTTCGCTTGTGTGAGCATTGTTTTCTTGATTTCTTTGAATGATTGTTGTTGTTTACATGTATACTAGCTTTTCCTAGCATTGTTTTAGTTTTCATTGATATCTCACTATAGTCGCATGCATGGAATTGTTTTTCACGAATAGTTGCCGATTTGGCGACTCACCTCACCCACATGCATGTGTTCTGTTTTCTGAATCTTTCATTCACCATTTGCATGCATTATCATTCCCTTATGCTTACACTCAGTGTCACCATGCATTCGCACTAACATTTCCTCTCATTTTCTTGTCGGTGAGTCTGGGCAGCCTTGGCCCAGACTCTGCCTCACCAGGTGGCTCACCAAGACAACATTGCGCAATCCTAAGAGGGAAGGCTTTGCCTTCCTCTCCAGAAATGCACATTTCTACCCAAAAATTATTCCCTAAGCCTGTTTTGCGCAATCTTGAGGGACGGTGACTACTGGCCAAGAAAATTGCGCAATGCAATCACTAAGCCTACAACCATTGCCAGCTGAGATTTTGAATTGCGTAATTCTAGAAGTCAGTAGCTAGAATGGAATATTCATTGCACAGAGGCAATAGTTAGTCAGTCTCCCAGCATCCCAAAATATGCCTTGTGCAGTCTTGGTAGTCAGTCTCCTAACCTCCCAGCCAAAATTGCGCAACCTTCATGATTAGTCACACAGGTATGTTGCAAGTCAGTTCTCAAGTTCAGTCTGGTTTTCAGCTAACATATTACATGCCATGAGTGTTTCCATGACTCCAGGTATTGTAAGTGTTCATATGCCTCTCACCAGTGTAGGTACAATGGTTTCTAAAAGGGAAGAGTCGAAGACAACGTTCAGAGCACATGTGGAGATGTAGTCGATCAAATGTCTATGAGCTTACCTACTCACAAAGATATCAAGTTGTTTGTAGACAAGAACATCAAGGTATCACAACACGAAGCATCATGAACAACATCTGAAGGCAACATACTGAATGCAGTTAATGAAGTGAATATAATGAACACAGCGAATGCAGTGAATGCAACAAATGCAATGAATACAACAAATACAGTGAACGTAGTGAATGCAACGAATGCAAAAAATGCAGTGAATGAAATGAATACAAGAGGAAGGTTGTTGACAACACAGAGGAAGAAAAAAGTTGCAAGATCAAGAAGATCCACTGATAATGAAAGAATCGTTGGAGACTCGGGCTATGAGGTGATGGCATGACATGAAGATCACGCAAAGACAGAGAATGGAACAAGGAAGGAGTTGCATGTGTTGAAGCAACAACTCAGGAAGAACATGAAGCTACACAAACAGATGAATGAGTTGCAGCAGGAACAAGAAAAACAGTGGGCGCAACGTGCACTCACATATGAAACTACACCTGTACAAGTTAAAGATCCATCCCAACAGCTGACACAGAGTAGACCTGGTGATCAGTGTTGTTGATCACATGCAAGAGATTTAGCAGCATTCATGTCATTGTGTGCACGCATGCAATCCAATCCATTCAACACACTCACCAAGGCGAAGACAAGAAGCAAGTCTAACTAGAGCCGAACATGTACTTTGGAAAGTTGATGCGCATGACCACTAGCACACACTTTGATCCAGATTTAAACAGGAATGCAAAAAATTACAGAGATAACCATATACACAAAGATGCAGTGGAAATAATACTTCATTTCATTAATGGAAAATACTGAAATATGCTTACAACCAGAAATGGAAATAAACTAGCTAGGGCGATGGTAGCTTATCTCTGAGAAGAGATGTGTGGCTACATGCCTCTTAACTGTGTTACAATGAGGCTCGAAGGCCTATTTATTGTTGAGAAACAATGGAAAACCCTTCACATTCCAAAACCTAACCCTAGAAGATGAAACGCCAAATTGTGGGCCCCATTTTTGGGCAAGTTGGTACATCAACTTCCCGGGGTCACGAATTGGTCATATTATCTCCGTTTGATGCGCATGATAGCCCATTGGAAAGATCTCTCCGAGGACTGCGACAAAAAAGGTGATTTTTAGACAAAAAAATTGCTAGTAGTAGATTTCCCAAAAAACGTCTTCTAGGGCCTCAAAACGGCTCCGGAAGTTTAGGGCCCGAAAAACTGGTAAAAATAGTAAACTTTGCTATAATTAAGGAAACGAAAAAATTGAAAGAGACAGTTGTGGGGGTCCAAATGGGATAGTTTGGTGGCCACCAACATCCACCTGGATCATTCCTCCCCCCTTAGGAAGCAATGGTCCCCATTGCGTTGAGTTCCTCCCTGAGATGAGGAAGCTTCTGCTGAGCTGGGTCTCTAGTGAGCTATTTTGCAATCTCTGATGTGTCTAGAAATGGTGGGGAGCATGGTCGGTGACGGTCCACATTGAACACTCAGTGCAAGTGAAGGAATGGAGGAATGCTGTGCTTCAAAGCATTGTTTCCCGTAGCCTTGTTACTGGTGTAAGGACCATGTCGAAGTGGTCTGAGTTTCTGATGGGTTTTGGTAAGGCACTCCCTCTGTAAATGTAACTAAACTTTGTTGCCCACCTGAAACTTGTGTGGTACCCCTCTGGGTAAGGAGAAGTTTTTCCTGTGTTCTATCATGACTGTATCCCTCTGTTGTTGTTGCTGTGTGGAGGAACCCTTCGAGGGGGTCATGGATGTAGCAACGATATTCCCCTTACTTTGGGAGCGAACTAGACAGAAAATAAATTTCCTAGTCTGTGAGATGAGCTTGCTGCCTTTCTTAGCAATGATCAAAGAGGTGGCAGTAGGTGGGGCTACCTCCAGTATCTTGTATAATGAATTATCCAAAGAAATAATGACAGCGCGAGGCCTTGACTCATACACAGCATGTCGCCTCCATAAGTATGGCTAGCCTAATAGTACATCACAAACATCCAGAGGTGTAACATCACACAATACCTCCTTTGTGAAGGGCTTGATGTTGTAGGGAAGGTGGCACTGCTGGCGAACTTTGAGACCTCGTCCTTCGTGAAGCCACCCAATACTGTACGGCTGTGGGTGTGGTGTAGTTGGTAGGCCCAACCGCTTCATGACCTCTACTAAAATAACATTCTTTTGGCTGCCACTGTCGACAATGAATTGCAGCAGCGAACCCTTCACCCACATCTGTGAGTGGAAAAGACATTCCCCCTCCTCTGGATCTTCTGGCTCATTTTTCTGGATCTTGGCAGTGGCAACAATGGCGCTGGGCTCCGCATCAATGATCTGCTTCCCTTTGCCATTCCCCTTGTCAGGTTCTGGCTCAGGGTCGAAACATGCATCTAATTCAGAAGCCTTCAACTCGACCACCAGCGACTGCTTGGTCCGACACTCACTTGTGTTATGAGTGGGACTCTTATGGAACTCACACCACTTTCCTGTGTCCTTCTTCGGCTTTGTGGTGGTGTTCTTTTCTTGTGGCTTCGAGGGGTTGTCTTTGGTCACCCCGCCTTGGCTTTGTCCTTTAGGCTTCGGATTTGCAGATCCAAAGTCTCGCTTCTTCTGTTTGAACTTTTGCTCGATTTTGACAGCGTATCGCTATGTTGTTCCGAGTGAGGAGATGTTCAAGAACTCCATCTCTTCCTGGATGTATCTGTGTAGGCAGTCGTGGTATTTGAGTACCAAATGCAGCTCAGAATCTTTGATACCAAATTGTGTGCGAAGGGTATGAAAAATGTTTGTGAAATCCGGCACATCTTTGTCTCGTCCCTGCCACAGTGTGGTCCATTTGATGTATTTGTCCTCGTAGCTTTTGACAGGGTAGTACTGCTCCTTGATGGCATCCTGGAAGTCATTCCAAGTGGGTGTGGCTGAAAATAGTGAGCCTATACTTTCATCCTTCTTCTCGCAGTAGGTTTCCCACCAGTCCTTGACATGGGGGGCTTCTTTGAGAAGAGTGAAAACAATCTTTTCCCGACTTGAAAATTCATGAACAGAAAAATACCCGTCTAGCAGATTTAACCATTTATCTACAGCATCTACATCTATTTGACCCTCAAAGATGGGGATTTCAAAATTAACTTGTACCCTAAACGGTGTGGTGTTTCCAGAGTAGCTATTGGAAGCCGTTGTGTCACCTTTGGGTAGCCGCTGAAGGATCTGCGCAAAGCTATCCATCATCGCGTTCCTTTGCCGCTCGAGGGCTTCTTCGAGCAAGATTTTGATAGGATATCCTGCCCCCTCGTCTTTCTTCTCATCTGCCATGGGAGGTCATCGAGATTTGTGAGGTTGGTCTTGCAAAGGTTCGACCAGTTCAAGCCCTAACTCCTTATATCCCGACCTCATTGCGGACATGCAAAGAAAAACAGAGAAAAAGACCGCTCTGATACCACTGATCTGGATTTAAACAGGAACGCAACAAATTACAAAGATAACCATATACACAAAGATGCAGTGAAAATAATACTCCATTTCATTAATGGAAAATACTGAAATATGCTTACAACCAGAAATGGAAATAAACCAGCGAGGGCGATGGTATCTTATCTATGAGAAGAGATGTGTGGCTACATGCCTCTGAACTATGTTACAATGAGGCTCAAACGCCTATTTATTGTTGAGAAACAATGGAAAACCCTTCACATTCCAAAACCTAACCCTAGAAGATGAAATGCCAAATTGTGGGCCCTGTTTTTGGGTAAGTTGGTACATCGACTTCCTGGGGTTGTGAATTGGTTGTATTATCTTCGTTTGACGCGCATGATAGCCCATTGGAAATATCTCTTCGAGGACTACAATGGAAAAGACGATTTTTAGATAGAAATCTCACTAATTGTAGATTTCCCAAAAAACGTCGTTTAGGGCCTCAAAATGGCTCCGGAAGTTTAGGACCCGAAAAACTACTAAAAATAGTAAACTATGATATAATTAAGGAAACGGAAAAATTGAAAGAGACAGTTGTGGGGGTACAAATGGGATAGGTGGGTGGCCACCAACATCCACCTGGATCACACTTGAAGATCAGCACTGACACTATGCATCAGTGTGTTGTCAGTTTAGCCACAGCCACGAAGACCATGTGCATGCTATAAGATGAGTTGGATGAAGGGGCTCAACTAATGCACCAGTTGCAATAGAGGCAAGTGTTCGTTTCAATAAGATTTCACCATGAGGTGAATGCACACCATCACGGATGACCAAGCTTGGCATCAGCTCACCACCTTCACCATCATAGGCATGTCAAAGAGTTGGTCTCATCACAGTGGACTGAGTGCAAGTGATGTCTTGCATCACTTTCTCAGGCCATGTTGTCTCATATTAGTACATGTTCATTGTAATTTTGTCATGCCAAGTGTAAGTCAAGTGTCAATGGTTGGATGTAATAGTCATAGAGTAGGTGAAGAGCCATGAGGGTAGTTGAATTGTCACAAAGGGGAATGTCAAGGGTCAACCCACCCTTTGCTATAAAAAGTTCCTCATAGCTCATTTTATAGGCTTTTGGTCTGCCAATAAGACTATCTTGGAGAAAGCTTTGATAGTATTGTAACATGCCCACAACGTGCCTTGGCTTCTCCATTGCACGAAGCTAGTTCATCTCTTTGGAGAAGCAGGAGGATGTGGCTGTAACGTTCCACTATTAGGGCTAGCAGGTTTACATGGATGTATTGTATGATTGAGACTTACACTTCTTTATATATTAAGAGCCAACACATTTTCATGCATATGTTTTTATTGTAGTTGGATTGTTCCAATTTCTTAGCAATGTATGTTGTTTAACTTACATAGTTGTGTATGAACTGCCTCGTATGTGATTATATGAATCTTGTTACAGATGTGTTGTTGGTTTAACCATCACTTTGGGTTGCTAACTGATCTACTTTCTAGCTTGTGATGCATCTTCACTTGTATGTTCGCTTCTCAGCTGAGAACTTCTATAGGTTGCGAAGGGGCACACTCATCTCACCCCCGATGTGTTAGACCCTCTCATTCACCTTCCTTGACTCACTGCAATGGTCACACCCTTGCTACTGACAGAGTTATCTTACTTGCCTCTATGTGACATCGCAGTCAAGGAATTATCTTATGACCCAATGCTGTGACTCCTACACCAAATGGTTTGAGGTCTAATTGGGACTTCTTACCAGGGAGATCTCCTTGACATGTTGGCAGATCCAACACCGTCAATAGGATCCAACAATTAAATATTTGTTGGGTTATTTCATTTCTAATTTGATAATGCAAAACAAATAAAAGAAACTCAATATATGGCTATGCATCGACTATTAGAATATAGTGTTTAGGAATATTATGTAACCAATACTTTACAATCTCTATTTCATATTCTCCTGCAGCTTATAAACTCAATGGAAAATTCAAATAGTAAAATTGTTAAAATTGATACTAGAAAGTGTCTTAATATTAATTCGAGATTAGAAACAACTCAAGAAAATAAATTCATTCAATTACTAAGAAAATATTCTAGATCATTTTCTTGGGATTACACAGATATGAAAGAAAATATCCCTAACACATAAATTCATCATATCTATACAAAGGAGCATGAAAACCCTATATGATATCCTAAACAATGAATGCACCAATGTTGAAGGAGATAGTGCAAGAATAAATTCAAAAGCTATTAAAACTATATTTTATTTACCCTATCTTTTACAATGAGTGAGTTTCTCCTTTAATTGTAGTGCCTACGAAAAAGAAATTGAAAACTTGTGTGGATTAGAGAGAACTAAACAAAGTTACTTTTAAAGATCGTTTATCCTTACCATTCATTGATAATGTCCTAGATATTCTAGCTAGAAATAAATGTTTCTCTATCCTAGATTAATTTCTTGGCTATAATAAAATCAAAATAGCCTTAGAAGATCCAGATAAAACTACCTTTACATGCCCTTTGGAGACATATGAGTATAAGTTGTTACACTTTGATCTATACAAGGCACCAACTACATTTCAAAGAGAAATATTGGCCATCTTTGTTGACTTAATACATTAATGCATTGAAATATATATGGATGATTTTTATATTTATGGGAATACTTGTGAAGAAGCTTTGAAAAATGTAGAAAATTTCCTAGAAAGATGCAAAGAAACCAATTTATCCACAATAAATGAAATATGTATTTTTTTATTTAAAAATAGAATTATATTGGTCCATGATATTGTTGGGAGGACTAATTGCATTTATAACTAAGAACAAAAAATGCTACTCATATATGGATTGTCAATCTGGGTAGGTCATTTTATTTCAAGGTTATCGTGCAAAGTATATGCAAGCAATAATCACTAAATTACATTGGCCAATTCCTAATGCTAATATTTATTCTAGAAGGACTATTACACAATCAAACCAAAACTTTTTGTCACTATTCAGGCTTGCAGGAATGGAAATCACGCAAAAGCCACATAGTCAAACCCTCACTTGCATAAAGATAACTCACTCCACACAATGTTTGAAATAAAATCACACTTGTAGAATAAAATTCAATATGTATCAACACACAATTAGTAAGGCTCGATCTAGGACTAATGATACTAACAAAAGATCAATTTGCATTAACATTCTACAAGCTAACTTAACCATCTGTAACATCAACATATCAAAAAGAATTTCTAATAGTGATGAATTGAAATAACATGAAGTAAAATGTCATAACTTACAAGTGAAAAATAAATTAAATATACTACCTCTACTAACACCATGATCTCTACTAAGGTGGGGGGGGTGGCATTCGTCCCTAGCAAGGGGTTGGTAATTCACAACTCACAAATGAGGAAATCATAGATAAGCCATGAACTTGCAGAGATTGCATTAGCTTGGAAATATAGTTACAAGATGCATAGTCTGAAAATGATGATGCCTCCCCCTCTTGACCTAGCTTAACTTAACTTATATCCCAAACCTATCCTTAGTCCATATTTTATAAAAATAGATAAGGCGACGAATTGGAACAACTTTCCCCAAATTTTTGTTTTCACAGTTACAATTAGATTAAAAAATATTGTGATTGCTTTTATTAGGAAGAATTTAGTTGGAAAAAAACTCGAGATATGATTGTATAGGATTAATATATCATAGAACCATACTAGAATAGGGTGGATTTCTTTCAGTTGATAACTAGTTTCTTTGTTTGGGACGCAATCTATTAACAACTACAATAATAAGGATGCACCTTAAATAAATACATGTAGCACCCAATCCATGAACTTCTTGGAGAAAACTTCTTGGGAGTCACCTAATTAGGAATTTTCTGAGAAACAATAATGTCACAAATATTACATAATCATCTTCATATGTCCACAAATCATGTCCAAAGCTGGTCAACTAATTTTTCCTAGCGTGAGTTGTTTGAATTGTAGATCATGAGCTGGAGCCTAATGGATTTGAGTTGGGCATGACTTGAATAACGTAAATATATGTCAACATCCCTAGGAATGAAACCCATGTTCCATAATTCCTCCTCGACCTATATTACTATGTTAACCTTAGAGGATGTTACTGTTACTACATAAGAACTATTAGAACAACATTCGGAAAACCATCATCAGTAAACCGACAATAATCCTTTCTAATTAATCAAAAATAAAGGAAAAAAACAATACTTAAATACTTTAATGTGTAAGCTTAATTTGCCATAGTCATGAAGAAACACAATGAGATGCATAATAGATAGACAAATAAGTATGGTAAAAAGACTAAAAATGGGTCTTTATAATGGTGATAAAGGTGAAAATTTTGAGGCCTAACATATCCCCCATGCCTACACTTTTTCATGTCCTCATGCAAAAATTGTAGAATAGAAAACAAAGACATTCAAAACCATTTGAAATTAACCCAACTTGCATGGCTTAAATTTTCGGTCCTTACTCCATTTTTCTTAGTTTCATGAATACCATCTCACATGGCACTCTCACCATTTTTCATTCTACCCCTCGAATGCTTTACTTGTTCTCTTTCCATTGTCTTTCCATGAATGATTCCACTAGATTAATAATGATGACCTTGATCATTTCTCTTATTCCCATAATAGGTTCTTATGTAGTAGCTTTTTGTTATCACCAAAAAATTGATCATCTAGCCTAATTTACTAGATGGATAGAAGTACACCATGTAAAACCAATTTTACCATAGTAAAATTACCTTCAATGTGAGAAATTACTTAATAAACCACCTTTGTTAAGTAATTTATAGTTAAACCCTTGAAGAATAATTAAATAAATAATTATTTATTTGATTTTCATCTAGGAATAATTAATTAAACAATTGTTAAATTATTATTCCTTTTCATATTTGACCCAATTATGAAAAATAAACTGATAAATCATTAATTATCTTATTTTTCTCTAAGAATAATTAATTAATCACTAATTAATTATTATTCTTTGTCAAATTTGACCATCCCTTAGGAATAATTAAATAAATCATTATTTGTTTATTATTCCTTAAATAATTCCTTGAGATGATAAATAAAACATTTATCTATTTATTATTTCTAAATAAAAGTTTAAATACTTTTTCCCACCTAACCAAATATAATAAAATATTCCAAGTGGTTATTCCAAGAATGGGGTTAACAATATTTTATTATTGCTCATTATTTGAGGATAACTCCATATTTTGTTATAAATAGAAGGGTTTTCCATTCATTATTCACTTTTGATTATTTTCATTATTGCACTCACTATTGTAACTATGATTAGTTTCATTGTCGAACACCATATTTTTGTTGGGTTTACACATTATAGAGGAGAGAGACTCTACACATGATGAAGGCGTTTGAGGATAGCCAAGAACTCATCCTGAAGGGGGCTAGTCACATTTATTCTTTCCCTTCACAGGTGTTATAATAAAACTATTATCTGTATATCTAGTTTCCACTGGATGATTGGAGTTATTACTATTTCTTTTTGTTGTTTAATTCTGATTATGGCATAGATCAAAATTTTGGTAGGATTTGTTTCTATCAGTTGTTGCAGATCTACAATGTTTAGCAACCATTTATATTGTTGATATTGTTTGTCATCCACAAGGCTCCCCAATCTCCTCCAACCCTTAAGGCCCCAAAGTAGTCACCTCCGTGCGATTTGTGTAAAGTTGTTAGGCATGCTACCAATAATTGTCCCAAGCTTCCTCATCTCAAACTTTTGGTTCATGAAATGTTCCCTGAGTCAAATATCCTTGAAGTCCATGTTAACTTACCGAGTCCACCCAAGAAACTCAGAATGTTGTGCAAAAATCACCCTTGTGCCTTGTGTGGTCGTCATGGTCACTACTCCCATTGTTTCCCTTGTCTCGATTAATTTCACGATTGCCTTAAAGTGCTTCGCGAGTACAAGGCAACCTGTGGTGGAACACCTACTCCTCTACCCGTGGATTCTGGTACCCCTAATCAACTAGATCAAGGGGACTCTGGTTCCACCATCATGATCCCTCCCCCCATTGTCGAGGTGACAGACACCACATGCCATATTATTTACTTGTTGTCAACCTTGACTTCCTCGCATGCAAACTTTTCTGAGGTTTATGCATGTGCTTCTATCGAACCTCTTTCGACAGAATCCAAAGTCTCAACATCTGTAGATACTCCATCTACCAGCTCGTCATCTACCATTCAAGATGATGTATATGTGAACCTTATTTCTCAAGTTGATGCAGTATGTAACATCACCACATAATTTAGTCATTATTCCTTCCGTCCTTCCGTCCTCCATTCGGATGAGGACATAATGGAAGCCATGACTACCCCTGATTTTCCTTGGAATGATATGCACCATCGTGCATACTTCTTCTCATATTTGGAGTACACCACTCTAAGTACATCTAGTACGCCCATAGCATACTGGGTGGCACATAGACCACTACATATCCTAATCATCATTTGGAGGATCTCGTGCCAAGTTGGGCTAATATGGTTGAATCCATTTTTCGAGCACTTGGAACACAATGGTGCTCCATAAACTCATCCTACTAGGGGGCATCATTCCCACCTTTCCATACTAGATCAGTCCCCTCCATCATATATGTTTTCAAGTAGTATCCCATGCTTGGGGGCATGATGGTTTTCCCCAGCCATCTCCTCAATCAAGTCTCAGCCTAGATCCCACCGAATCTAGGTATGGTTGAGTATCCTCCCATTCCCTATATAATTTGTCCCACTAGCCTCTCCAATGAGCCATATGCACATTGCATATCGTAGATTTTTGATATCATATCTTCAAATATTCTACTCTATTTCCACATAGTCCCCATGTTTTATTGTTGGGTGTGGAGCTTGATTATCTTCTTTATCTAGAGGTGTGGAGCTTGATTAAGTAGATTTGTATTCTGAGTGAGAAGAGAGAGGATCTTAAGTGAGAGATAAGAGGGAATTACAACAGATCTGTTGTAGGTTGTATCTCTTCAGTTTGCTGGATAATATAAAAGGACTGGTTGTTTCTCCATGTACGTAGCCCAAATTGCGTGAACCACGTATATCTGTGTCTCTCTTGTTTTATGCATTTTATGTGTTTATATTTCTGAAATATTTTATGCATTCCATTTCTTTGTAATATATAATTTTCTAACAACTGGTAACAAAGCCAAAGGTCTATTGGGCTGATAAACTTGTAGGAGAGAAGGGTTCCTCGTTCAAGTGGGAGCAATGGCGGAAGATGGTAGGTTTAGGGTCGAAACATTTAACGGACAAAACTAATAGCTATGGAAGATGCAGATGGAAGATTATTTGTATCATAGAGATCTGTACCAACCATTGAGTGGAAAGGAAAAGAATCTGACGAGTATTACAGATACAAAATGGGATATTCTTGACAGAAAGGCACTTGGAACAATACGGTTGTGCCTAGCGGCATTAGTAGCGCTTAATATTTCAAAGGAAATGACAACAAAGGGTTTAATGTCAACATTGGCCAAACTATATGAAAAACCTTCGGCTTAGAATAAGGTATTTATTATGAAGCATTTATTTAGTATGAAATTTTCAGAAGGTGGATCTGTTGCTGATCATTTAAATGAATTTAATACAGTTCCCAATCAATTAAGTTTTGTAGGGGTAACTTTTGATGATGAAGTTAGGGCTCTGTTATTTCTATGCTCATTGCTAGAAAGTTGGAATGGTTTAGTTATGGTCATTAGTGACTCTATCTTTGTATCTAGTACTTTAAAGTTTGATGATGTTGTCGGTGCAATCCTTAGCGAGGAAATGCGATGGAAAAGCTCCGGTGAGACATCAGGTAATGCTTTGACTACAGAGACTAGGGGAAGAAAAATGGAAGGAGGAAAGTGCCTAGTTTATTGCAGTAAGTCAAGGAAAGGTGAATCCAAGTCTAGATCGAAGATAGTGTGATGGAAATGCCAGAAGAAAGGACACCTGAAGGCAGCAAGAAAACAATCATGAAGCGAATGTGACAGGTGATGTGTTGCAAGATGTTGATCTAGGTGGATGTTGGTGGCCACCCACCTATCCCACCTGGACCCCACAACTATCTCTTTCAATTTTTCAGTTTCCTTAAGTGTAACACAATTTACTATTTTTAGCAGTTTTTTGGGTCCTGAACTTCCGAAGCCGTTTTGAGGCCCTAAACCACGTTTTTTGGGAAAATTGAGAGCATCTTGGGCCATAGACTAATGTTTCTCTTCCGAAAGTTATAGTCCTCGGATAGATATTTCTATCAAGCTATTGTGCGCATCAAACAGGGATCGTATGCCAAAGTTACAACCCCGGGAAGTTGATGTACCAATTTACCTAAACAGGGCCCACAGTTTGGTGTTTCATCTTCTAAGGTTAGGTTTTTGGATGTTTAGGGTTTTCCATTGTTTCTCAACAATAAATATGCCTTTTAACCACATTTTAACACAATTCAGAGGCATGTAGCTGCCACATCTCTTCTTAGAGATAAGCTACCATCGCCCTAGCTGGTTTATTTCCATTTCTATTTGTAAGCATATTTCAGTATTTTACATTAATGAAATGAAGTATTATTTCCATTGCATCTTTGTGTATATGGTTATCTATGTATTTTGTTGCATTCCTATTTAAATCTAGATCAGTGGTATCAGAGAGGTCTGCTTTTTCTTTGTTTTTCTTTGCATGTCCCGAACGAGGTTGGGATATAAGGAGTTAGGGCTTGAACTAGTCGAACCTTTGCAAGACCAACCTCGCAAATCCTGGCGGCCTCACATGGCGAATGAAAATAAAGATGAGCTCATAGGAGATCCTATCAAAATCTTGCTCGAGATCCTTCAAAGGCTACTCAGAGGTGATGCATCAACTTCCAACAGCTACTCTAGAAATGCCACACCCTTTAAGGTACAAGTTAATTTTGAAATCCCCATATTCAAGGGTCAGATAGATGTAGATGCCGTAGATAAATGGTTAAATCTGCTAGAGGGTTATTTTTCTGTTCATGAATTTTCGAGTCAGGAAAAGATTGTTTTCTCTCTTCTCAAAGCAGCCCCCCACATCAAGGATTGGTGGGAAACCTACTACAAGCAGAAGGAAGAAAGCACGAGCTCACTATTTTCAGTCGCACCCACTTGGAATTCATTCCAGGATGCTATCAAGGAGTAGTACTACCCTCTCAAAAGTTGTGAGGACAAATACATAAAGTGGACCACGCTATGGCAGGGAAGGGACAAATATGTGTTGGAGTTCACAAACATTTTTCATACCCTTAGAACACAGTTGGGTATCAAGGATTTTGAGCTACATTTGGTACTCAAATACCAAAGCTACCTACATAGGTACATCCAGGAAGAGATGGAGTTCCTAAACATCTCCTCGCTAGGCACGACGTACCGATACGCTATCAAAATTGAGCAAAAGTCCAAACAAAAGAAGGAAGACTTTGGATCTATGAATCCAAAGCAAGGGAAAGGCTTCCCCAAATCGCAGAACCAAGGACCAAGCAAAGATGGGGCAACCCAAGACAACCCGTCGAAGCCACAAGAAAAGAACAACACCGCGAAATCGAAGGACACAGGAAAGTGGTGTGAGTTCCACAAGAGCCCCACTCACAACACAAGTGAGTGTCGGACCAAGCAGTCATTAGTGGCCGAGTTGAAGGCTTGAGAATCAGATGCATGTTCCAACCCTGAGTCAGAACTCGACAAGGGGAATGGAAAAGGGAAGCAGATTATTGATGCGGAGCCTAGCATCACTATTGCCACCGTAAAGATCCAGAAGAATGAGCCTGAAGATCCAGAGGAGGGGGAACATCTTTTCCACTCACAGATGTGGGTGAAGGGTTCGCCGCTGCAATTCATTGTCGACAGTGGCAGCCAGAAGAACCTCATTTAAGTAGAGGTCATGAAGCGGTTGGGCCTACCGACTACACCACACCTACAACCATACAGTATCGGGTGGCTTCATGAAGGACGAGATCTCAAAGTTCGCCAGCAGTTCCTCCTTCCCTACAACATCAAGCCCTTCATAGAGGAGGTATTGTGTGATGTTACACCTTTGGATGTTTGTGATGTATTATTAGGCCAGCCATAGTTGTGGAGGTGAGATGCTGTGTATGAGTCAAGGCCTCGCGCTGTCATTATTTCTTTGGATAATTTATTATACAGGATACCGGAGGTAGCGCCACCTACTGCCACCTCTTTGATGTTTACTAAGAAAGGGATCAAGCTCATCTGCCAGACTAGGAAATTCATTTTCTGTCTAATTCACTCCTAAAGTAAGGGGAAGATTGTCACCACATCCATGACCCCCGCGAAGTGTTCCTTCATTAAGTAGCAGTAGCAAAGGGATACGGTCATGACAAAACACAGGAACAACTTCTCCTCACCCATAGGGGTTCCACACAAGATTTAGGTGGGCAACAAATTATGGTTGCATCTGCAGAAAGAATGCCTTACAAGACCCTATCAAAGGCTCCAGCCACGCCGACATGGTCCTTACACCATTACCAATGCTATGCGAAATAATGATTTGGAGCACAACATTCCTCCATCCCTTCGCTTGCACTGAGTGTTCAATGTGGAACACCCTCGACCATGCTTCCCACCATTACGAGACACATTCGAGATTACATAACAGCTTACCAGGGACCAAGTTCAGTAGATGGAGGAACTCAACGCAATGGGGAGCATTGCTTCCTAAGGGGAGAGGAATGATCTAGGTGGATGTTGGTGGCCACCCACCTATCCCACCTGGACCCCCAAAACTGTCTCTTTCAGTTTTTTAGGTTCCTTAATTGTAGCACAATTTACTATTTTTAGAAGTTTTTTGGGTCCTGAACTTTCGGAGCTGTTTTGAGGCCCTAAACAATGTTTTTTGGGAAAATCGGGAGCAACATGGGCAATAAACCAATGTTGCTCTTCCCAAAGTTATAGTCCTCAGATAGATATTTCTAACGAGCTATTATGTGCATCAAACAGAGATCGTATGCCAAAGTTACGACCCTGGGAATTTGATGTACCAATTTACACAAATGGGACCCATAGTTTGGCGGTTCATCTTCTAGGGTTAGGTTTTTAGATGTTTAGGGTTTTCAATTGTTTCTCAACAATAAATAGGCCTTCAAATGTCATTGTAACATAGTTCAGAGGCATGTAGCTGCTACATCTCATCTCAGAAATAAGCTACCATCGCCCTAGCTAGTTTATTTCCATTTCTATTTGTAAGCATATTTCAGTATTTTACATTATAAGAAATGAAGTATTATCTCCACTACATCTTTGTGTATATGGTTATCTTTGTATTTTGTTTCTTTCGTGTTTAAATCTGGATTAGATGCTTCGATTATTTCTTTAGAAAATATTATTGATGCCTAGGTGGTAGATTCAGGGGCATCATTCCATACCACACCTGATAGAAAACATTTTCATGATTATGTTCAAGGATATTTTTGACAAGCTCGATTGGGTGATGATAAACTCTATAAAATCATTGGAATGGGTACAGTTTTCATAAAACAGTAGAATGGAAATCAATGGATATTGAAAGAGGTAAGGCATGTTCCAGATCTGAAGAAAAATACTATTTCAACAGGGAAGTTGGGAGGTGAAGACTGTGTGACTAATTTTATAGATAAAACTTGGAAGGTCACTAAAGGATCCCTGGTAATAGAGAAGGAGAAAAGGTTGGTACATTGTATTTATGCAATGGTATTTCTAATTATGTTAATGCTTTAACCTCTACAGGAGAATATACAACATTATGGCATCATAGAATCGGGCACATGAGTGATAAGGGGATGCAGATTCTTCACTCAAAAAATTTGTTTCCAGGTTTGAAGCATGTTGATTTAAAATTCTGTGAGAATTGTGTTTATGGAAAACATAAGAGAGTCAGATTCCTCAGAGTTGGGAAAGAAAAGAAGAGCGAAAAATTAGAGCTTGTGCATATAGATGTATGGGGACCTGCTCAGGTATCATCTCTTGGTGGCTCTCATTAGTATGTTACTTTTATTGATGATGAAACCAAAAAAACCTCGATTTATTGTTTTCAAAATAAATATGATGTATTTTACACTTTCAAGAAATGGAAATCTTTGGTTGAAAATGAGATAGGAAAAAGGTTGAAGTGTCTCAAATCAAACAATGGAGGTGAATATTGTAGCAAGGAGTTTGATAGGTACTATTTAGAGAATGGAATTTGCAGAGAGAAAACAGTTCCAGGAACACCACAAGAAAATGGTGTGTCAGAAAGAATGAACAGGACAATCATGGAGCGTGCAAGGTGCATGAGATTGCATGCAGGATTGCCTTTACAATTTTGGGCAAGTTAAACAAGAGGGCCTTCAAGTTCCTTGGATGGTGGTATTCCAGAGGAGGCATGGATAGGTAAAAAGGTAAACTACTCATTTTTAAAAACTATTGGTTGTGAATCCTTTATCCACATTAATAAAGAAAATAGAACAAAGGTTGAGGAAATATTAAAGAAATGTACTTTTATTGTATTTGGTGTTAATGATTTTGGTTATCGCTTTTATGATTGTTGAAAACAAAAAATCATTAGGAGCAAAGATGTCATATTCAATGAAAAGGTTTTATATAAGGATCAATTGTAGGAAAAGGAACAAGAAACAGAAAATAGAGAATACATAGTGCTTGGTGAGATCAGAGAAAAAGTGATGGTGCCTGAAAATCGTAATCATCAGCGACCAGAACAACAACCACAATAGCAACAAGGACCTCAAACACCTGAAAGTGGTGTTAGAAGATCTACCCAAATAAGTAGACCCCCTGAACGATACTCTCCTTCATTATATTATGTATTGTTGATTGATTCTGGTGAACTAGAATGTTATGAAGAAGCAATGTAGGTAGAAACCAAGAAGAAGTGGGAGATAACCATGAAAGAAGAGATGGACTCCTTAGCACATAACCAAACTTGGGACTTAGTCAGGTTGTCTACAGGTAAAACAACATTACAGAATAAATGGGTTTACAAGTTGAAGGAAGAAGATGGGGGTAGAAAAATGTATAAAGCTAGACTTGTGGTGAAAGGGTTTGCACAGAAAAAGGGTAGAATTTGATGAGATATTTTCTCCTGTTGTTAAAATGACTTCAATCGGAACTATTTTAAGTCTAGTAGCAGCTGAAGATTTGCATCTTGAGCAGTTATATATAAAGACAACCTTTCTCCATGGAGATTTGGAGGAAGAGATATATATGCAGCAGCACAAGGATATGAGGTAAAAGGGAAGGAGAAACTAGTGTGGAGGTTGAAGAATAGCTTGTATGGCTTAAAACAGGATCCAAGGCAGTGGTATCTAAGATTTGACAGGTTTATTTCTGAACAATGTTATACTAGATGTCACTCTGATCATTGTGTTTATCTCAAAAGGCAAAATGATGGCAGCTATATTATATTATTATTGTTGCGTGTGGAGCCTGATTATGTTCTTTATTCAAACGTTTCAGCCAGATGTACACCCCAAGAAGATTGTACACCCCTCCATGCGGGAGGGTGCGAGGGGGACTCGTCCCTCCCGCGAGGGTCTGGGGGCCAGCGGTCCCCTGGCGGGGGTTCGGGGGAAGTGCCCCTGAAGCTAAAAATAGATGTAAAATTGCCT
This sequence comes from Pinus tabuliformis, assembly GCA_031772625.1. Classification (NCBI taxonomy): domain Eukaryota; kingdom Viridiplantae; phylum Streptophyta; class Pinopsida; order Pinales; family Pinaceae; genus Pinus; species Pinus tabuliformis. The sequence goes on along the minus strand of CM062816.1, from coordinate 261,051,079 downwards.
TGTAAAAGTCTAGTAATTTCTAGTCAATCTGGGCTATTCATTAGGTGGATGATCTGACGGTAGAAGTTATGTTTAGTTTAGGGTTTTTTTCCCTAGAAGGCAACCCCTCACTATATATGAGGGAATTGTATTACATCTATGTATATATGTATTCTGAGTGAGGAAGAGAGAGGAGATTGAGAGCAAAGAGGGTGTTACAGAGGATCTGCTGTAGGTTGTATCTCTTCAGTTTGCTGGATAATATAAAAGGAAGGACTGGTTGTTTCTCTATGGACGTAACCCAAACTTGGTGAACCACGTATATCTATGTCTCTCTTGTTTTATGCATTTTCTGTGTTTATATTTCTGCAATATTTTATGTGTTCCATTGCTTTGTAATATATAATTTTCTAACAACTGGTATCGGAGCCAAAGGTATTTTTGGCTGATAAACTCGTAGGAGAGAACGGTTCCTGGTTCGAGTGGCAGCAATGGCAGAAGATGGTAGGTTTAGGGTCGAAAAATTCAACGGCCAAAACTACCAGCTATGGAAGATGTAGATGGAAGATTATCTGTATCAGAGAGATCTATACCTACCATTGAGCAGAAAGGCAAAGAAGTCATCGAGTATGACAAACACAAAATGGGATATTCTGGACAGAAAGGAACTTGGAACAATATGGCTGTGCGTAGCGGCGTCGGTAGCGTTTAATATTTCAAAGGAAACAACAACACAAGGTTTAATGTCGGCATTGGCCAAACTGTATGAAAAACCCTCGGCCTCAAATAAGGTATTTCTTATGAAGCATTTATTTAATATGAAGATGTCAGAAGGTGGATCTGTAGTAGATCATTTAAATGATTTTAATACAGTTACAAGTCAGTTAAGTTCTGTAGGGGTAAATTTTGATGATGAGGTTAGGGCTCTGTTATTTTTGTGCTCATTGCCAAAAAGTTGGAATGGTTTAGTTATGGTTGTTAGTAACTCTGTCTCTAGATCTAGTACTTTAAAGTTTGATGATGTTGTTGGGGCAATCCTTAATAAGGAAATACGACGGAAAAGCTCCGGTGAGACATCAGGTAATTCTTTGACTGCAGAGACTAGGGGATGAAAAATGGAAAGAGGAAGGAGCCCAAGATATCGCAGTAAGTCAAGAAAAGGCAGATCTAAGTCCAGATCAGGGATAGTGTGCTGGAAATGTGGGAAGAAAGGACACCTGAAGAAAGGTTGCAAGTCTTGGAAGGGAAAAGAAGGAGATGCGCAGTAAGAAACTAATCATGAAGTGAATGTAACAGGTGATGTGTTACAAGATGCTTTGATTCTTTCATTAGAAAATATTATTGATGCATGGGTGATAGATTCAGGGACCTCATTCCATGCCACACCTAATAAGAAACATTTTCATGATTATGTTCAAGGCGATTTTGGACAAGTTTGATTGGGTGATGATAAACCCTGTAAAATCGTTGGAATGGGTACAGTTTTCATAAAACAACAAAATGGAAATCAGTGGCTATTGAAGAAGGTAAGGCATGTTCCATATCTGAAGAAAAATATGATTTCAACAGGGCAGTTCGGAGGTGAAGGTTGTGTAAGTACTTTCACAGATAAAACCTGGAAGGTCACTAAAGGATCCCTGGTAATAGCGAAAGAAGAAAAGGTTGGTACATTGTATTTATGCAATGGTATTTCTAATTCTGTTAATGCTTTAACCTCTACAGGAGAAGATAAGACATTGTGGCATCATAGGCTCGGGCACATGAGTGAGAAGGGGATGCAGATTCTTCACTCAAGAAATTTGTTGCCAGGTTTGAAGCGAAGACAAGACTGGGTCGACTGCCACCTCAACATTTTGACTTTCATCTAGTATGGATTTAGTGGGTTTATCTTCAGTGACAGATGCTTCGACCGACCACAATGGCGTGTCGTCGGATTTTCAACTAGTGATGGACTCGGCAAGATTTTCTTGTATCCAAGAGGAAGCCGTAGTGGTGAAGTAGGACGGTCATCCAAGACTCTTTTAGCTTCGTCTAGGAAGGGACAACGGTGGACGACATGATCACTTTCACACAGTTTACAAGGAAATTTACATTTCCTTTTTTGTCCAAATGCTTCACTTTCACTAGTTGATGGTGTACTCTCAACATGATCTTCAGAGGTTGATGACACTGGATTGTGCAAATGAGGAGACCAGTCCCTTAAGATCCAAGAGATGCAAGGACAATCTCGATGATAGTGGTCTCCTTTACAACTGACACATGGATATTTAGGCTTGGACGGTGTAGTGTATGGATTTTCACTAGATGATGCCCGGTCACCCCTTTTTGCCTTTGTCTCCTTCTTCTTCTTCTCTTTCTTCTCCTTCTCCTTCTTCTCCTTCTTAGTTACTTGATTTTTGGCTTTACCAACTTTATCAAGCGAAGAAGAAGGAGGAGAGGGAGAATTGGATGAAGTAGAAGGTTGGGCGGTAACTTTAGTATCATCCAATTGCTGACTCGATTGTTCAGGAATCACAGTGTTCTGAACAACGGAGATCGAGAAGAGCCATATTGGCAAGCCAATCGTCAATCCTAGAAGTGACAATGTGGCCATATGAGGTGCACCAACATCTCCAAGAGGAGAAAGGACTAGGATTTCCTCCAAGGGGAAATCCTTGGTTGGTGGACTCCATTTTTCTCAACCTAATACCAATGCGGGAATGGTGATATTATTCCGATTAAAAGAAATTTTAGATGCTTTGACACAACTTGTTTTTTCAATATTTAAGAGTCGAGAAAAAACAAAATATGACTCTAGTCGCCTTCGATTTTTAATGAGCCTGAAGTGACAAGTGCTCAGATGGACCTTTTCCTTTAAGGAGTCTGAAAAGGAACGAAAGAGACTACTCTAGAAATCTAGACAGAGGTATTACCAAACCAATCGCAAAACTGCAGAATACATTTTACGGTACAGCAGTCAATCTTCCCGAATTCTATGTTCAGTGCATTGCGATCGATAGGGCGGCAGACACGACTTCCTATGGATAAAGGATATAGCCTATTGTGGTCTCCTAATATATACTCAACGGTACATGGGAGCACAAGTCCGTACTGGTACTTGTCGTCTCAAAGAGGAGGAATCGCCCAACCAACAATGAAAGCGAAAGTTACCAGGCTTTACAACGCCGGAATACGTCTCTAGCCTAGACTTCTAGATGTTGTGCATTAGGTTCCAAAGCGTTTTTATGTTCATTGAATTTATTTTACAGTTGATCTTCCTTAAGAAATTTTCCTTTCAGGTTCACCGCGTGATGTAGATATATAATTCCTAAAATGAAATGTAAGATGATAAACAATCGTTTAATCTTCTTTTTGCAATGAAAATCCTAGCTACTAAAGAAAGAGAGAGGATATTATTTCAACATAGAGCAGAGAGCACACACTATATGCACTGTCCTAAATCAAACCAACAAGCAATCTAATTGCAAATGCACATGCATGTATTTATTTTCAGCTTTCTTAATGTGTGAATGACAAGAAGAATGCTAAGTACAAATCTGAATTATCTTTTCAAAGCGACAGTACTAACAAATTTCTCTTCAAAACGAAAGGAAGATAATGATGACACTTTGCTATTTTGAAGTGAAAACTGCTTTCGACACTTGAAAAACTACTAATTCAAATCAAATACAAGAGTAACTGTATAATCGACCATCAAGAACAATAGAATTCTTTTCTTTGACTGAAAACGAAACTTGCGACACTTTCAAATCAGAAGACGACAATTTGATTATGCTACTTCTTTGTAAAAGAGAACTGAAAATGGCACACAATACATAAAAACATTCACAGTTCTTTGCACAATGGAGGTGGAATGATGGAAAGGAAGGGAGTTTCCACAGTGGTATACTAATCACAGACAACAAAACTCCTGAATAGAGCTGAAAAGAGTGAAGAAAAACCAAAACCTGGAGGCAAAATTAGCCTTTTTTTATCATCGCACCTGTAACACAGGGAATCCAGTATGCATCCCACCTACTGCGCATAGTAGGTGCGATGCATACAGACTTCCTTGAAGAGAGGGTGCGATGGTACCAGGACGAGACTTTACTTGGCTCTTGGTCACAGTTTGCATCTCAGTTCAGGGATTTAGGCCGAGCAAGTGATGTACAGTAAATATAAATCACAAGGGTTGATCTAACGAGGTTATTAGAGCCGCCACTAGGGCAATTATAAGGTTTTCAAATCGATTGTTCAGTTTATAAACAAAACCCGGAGATAGACTGAAGCAGCATTGATCTACTTTGCACTTGCATAGCAAATGCAGTTCGAAGGCTAGCTGGCTTGACTTCAGGCTCCATATGTAAGTTTATAAAACAAATAGATATAGACAAACAAACAATCTATTCGCTCCCCAGTGGAGTCTCCATTTTGTTATCGAGAAATCTAGTGTCCACTCGGAGCTGCTAGTCCCACTAAGACTGGTAGCTATATTAGAAACAAACAAACTAAAACTACTTTCGTTTTCCTTTATGAGAAGTAGATAAGAGGGGAATGAAGGACACCAACCTCAGTCTTGTGCTTGGTTCCTTGCTCAGTTCCTCTCCCTTCTGACAGATCCTTGTCACTTCTCCTTCGTCTACCCAGCTTCAAAGAGAACCTGTGGAATCAAAGAAGCATTATACTATCGAAGAACAGAGATCTACAATCATAAACAATATAGGACCAAATGTATATTGACCACACAAATGCATATATCATCAAACATACAAGAATGTGGAGGAAAACTTGAATAGCTTTATTAATATCAAGAATAGCAAAGAGGATTACAACCAATTGTTATGACCCAACGTCATACTCCAGCATGAAAGCCCTTCTTTCACCTCATGAAAAGCTTAGATCACCAAACACTATGATATTCCACCAAGAAACCAACAGCACTTCCTTACAAGATACAAAATTCCAGCCTCTGGATCTCTGGGATGAGGGATCCATTTATAGATGATTGTAGGGGGGTGAGTCAGCTTCTGAGATTTTGATTAGTGTCCTCTCTCTAATAGTTCTTGATTCCACTTGGAGGTTGATGATCTCCTACTTATCCTTGGGTGAATTCAGAGAGGCAAGTGTCATAGGAGAAGTTTTTGGAAGATTCTATGATCATCCACCTCGCAAACTGTCTCTGCCATTTGTCAACTCTCGCCCATCGCACCCTACAGAAGGGATTTTTAGTATGCATCGCACCCTTTTCACTGTGCAGGTGGGATGCATCGCACCCTCTCCACTAGGCAGTCTGTATGGTCCAGTTTTGACCAATTCTAAGCAGATTCCTGTGGAGAAATTCTGGGTGATGATGTAATCAGCTGACCTTGTTCTTTTAGGGTATGGAACAAAACTTTTAGGGACTTAGGAGCCCTTGGTTTATGGACATGTTTGATTGGGGTTTCAATTCTCAAAAATGTCTATAATAGTATTCTATAGGAGGCATGGACAGGTAAAAAGGTAAACTACTCATTTTTAAAGACTTTTGGTTGTGAAGCCTTTGTCCACGTTAACAAAGAAAATAGAACAAAGCTTGAGGCAAAGTCAAAGAAATGTACCTTTATTGGATATGGTGTTAATGACTTTGGTTATCGCTTATATGATTATGAAAATCACAAAATCATTAGGAGCAGAGATGTAATATTCAATGAAAAGGTCTTGTATAAGAATCAGTTGCAGGAAAAGAAACAAGAAAAAGAAAACAAAGAATACACAGTGCTTGACGATATCACAGGAAAAGTGATGGTGCCTAAAAATCATAATGATCAATAGTCAGAACAAAAGCCACAACAACAACAAGCACTTCAAACACCTGAAAGTGGTGTTAGAAGATTTACCAGGATAAGTAGACCCCCTGAACGATACTCTCCTTCATTATATTATGTATTGTTGACTGATTCTAGTGAACCAAAATGTTATGAAGAAGCAGTGCAGGTAGAAACCAAGAAGAAGTGGGAGCAAGCCATGAAAGAAGAGATGGACTCCTTAGCACATAACCAGACTTGGGACTTAGTCAGGTTGCCTGCAGGTAAAACAACATTGCAAAATAAATGGGTTTACAAGCTGAAGGAAGAAGATGGAGGAAAACAAAGGTACAAAGCTAGACTTGTGGTGAAGGGGTTTGCACAGAAGAAAGGTATTGATTTTGATGAAATATTTTCTCCTATTGTTAAAATGACTTCAATCAGAACTATTTTAAGTCTAGTAGTAGCTGAAGATTTGCATCTTGAGTAGTTAGATGTAAAGACAACCTTTCTCCATGGGGATTTGGAGGAAGAGATATATATGTAGAAACCACAAGGATATGCGGTAAAAGGGAAGGCGAAACTAGTGTACAGGTTTAAGAAGAGCCTGTATGGCTTAAAACATGCTCCAAGGCAGTGGTATCTGAAATTTGATAGGTTTATGTCTGAACAAGGTTCTACTAGATGTCACTCTGATCATTGTGTTTATCTCAAAAGGAAAAATGATGGCAGCTATATTATATTGTTATTGTATGTAGATGACATGCTGGTCACAGGTTCTAACACACAGGAAATAAATGTGCTCAAAAGGAAATGGGCAAACTCATTTGCAATGAAGGATTTGGGTGCTGCAAAACAAATCCTTGGTATGAGAATAACTAGAGACAGGAAGAATCGCAAATTAACATTGTCTCAAAGTGAGTACATAGAAAAGGTGTTGAAAAGATTTAATATGCAGAATGCGAAACTAGTTAGTATACCTTTGGCTAGCCATTTCAAATTAAGTAAAGAGGCATGTCCCAAGACTCAAGAAGAAATGGCTTATATGTCTACACAAGGCCTAATATTGCACATGCAGTGGGAGTTGTAAGTAGGTACATGAACAATCCAGGAAAAGAACATTGGATGGCAGTGAAGTGGATTCTTAGGTATTTGAGAGGTACCACAAATCAAGCATTATGCTTTGGTGGTTCAAACATTGCTCTACAAGGATATGTTGATGCAAATATGGCAAGTGATAGAGATAACAGGAGGAGAAAAACAGGGTATGTGTTTACTGTAGGTGGAATAGCTGTCAGTTGGGTTTCAAAAATCCAAAGTGTTGTTGCACTTTCAACAACAGAAGTAGAGTATGTTGCTGCTACAAAGACTAGTAAATAAATGATTTGGTTGCAAAGGTTTCTGGATGAATTGGGCAAGAAGCAGGAGTTGGGCAGGTTATACGGTGACAGCCAGAGTGCCATACATCTTGTAAAGAACTCTGCATTTCATTCCAAGACTAAACATATACAGCTCAAGTACCATTTCATACGGTCAGCATTGGAAGATGGACAATTGAATCTGGAAAAGATACACACTAGCTAGAATCCTACAGATATGTTAACAAAAGTTGTAACCAGGGAGAAACTGAGAATCTGCTCAGTTTCAATTGGTCTTCAAGTATGATGAAGAAGATGAGAAACAGCCAGGTCCAAAGTGAAGTTAATGTCTAGCAAATGAAGTAGCAGCGGAGTTGCTATAATCAGTCTCCAAGTGGGAGATTGTTGGGTGTGGAGCTTGATTATCTTCTATATTCAAAGGTTTCTGCTGGATGTATACCCCAGGAAGACTGTACACCCCTCCATGCAGGGGGGACTTGTCCTTCTTGCAGGGTTCTGGGGGCCAGCGGTCCCCCTGGCGGGGGTTCGGGGGTAGCACCCCCGAAGCTAAAAATAGATGTAAAATTGCCTTGTAAAAGTCTAGTAATTTCTAGTCAATCTGGGTAGTTCATTAGGAAAATGATATGACGGTAGAAGTTATGTTTATTTTAGGGTTTTTTTCCCTAGAAGGCAACCCCTCACTATATATGAGGGAATTGTATTGCATCTATGTATACCTGTATTCTGAGTGAGGAAGAGAGAGGAGATTGAGAGCAAAGAGGGTGTTACAGTGGATCTGCTGTAGGTTGTATCTCTTCAATTTGCTGGATAATATAAAAGGAAGGATTGGTTGTTTTTCCGTGGACGTAGTCCAAACTGGGTGAACAACGTATATCTGTGTCTCTCTTGTTTTATGCGTTTTCTGTGTTTATATTTCTGCAATATTTTATGTGTTCCATTGCTTCGTAATAAATAATTTTCTAACAATTATTGTATGTAGATTCCATGCTTGTTGCAAGTTCTAACATGCAGGAAATAAATGTTCTCAAAAGAAAATTGGCGAAATCATTTGCAATGAAGGATTTGGGTGCCGCAAAACAAATCCTTGGTATGAGAATAACTAGAGACAAGAAGAATCACAAACTAGCATTGTCTCAAAGTCAATACATAGAAAAGGTGTTAAAAAGGTTTAAGATGTAGAATGTAAAACTATTTAGCATACCTTTGGCTAGGAGTGTCCCAAGACTCAAGAAGAAATGGCTCATATGTCTAAAGTTCCATGTGCATCAGTAGTTGGAAGCTTAATGTATGCAACGGTCTACACACGGCTTGATATTTCACATATTGTGGGAGTTGTAAGTAGGTACATGAACAATCCACGAAAATAACATTAGATGGTGGTGAAATGGATTCTCAAGTATTTGAGAGGTACGAAAAATCAAGCATCATGCTTGGTGGTTGAAACATTGTTCTACAGTGATATGTTGATGCAGATATGGCGGGTGATAGAGATAACAGGAGGAGCACAACAAGGTATGTGTTTATTGTAGGTGGAACAACTATGAGTTGGGTCTGAAAACTACAAAGTATTCTTGCACTCTCAACAATGGAAGTAGAGTATGTTTCCGCTTTAGAGGCTAGTAAAGAAATGATTTGGTTACAAAGGTTTCTGGATGAATTGGGTAAGAAGCAAGAGTTGGACAGGTTATATAGTGACAGCGAGAGTGCCATACATCTTGCAAAGAACTCTGCATCTCATTCCAAGACTAAACATATACAACTCAAGTACCATTTCATACGGTGAGCATTGGAAGATTGACAGTTGAAGCTGGAAAAGATACACACTAGCCAAAATCCTACAGATATGCTACCAAAAGTTGTAACCAGGGAGAAATTGAGAATCTACTTAGTTTCAATTGGTCTTCAAGTATGATGAAGAAGATGAGAAATAACAAGGTCCAAAGTGGAGTCATTGTCCAACAAACGAAGCAGTAGTGGAGTTGCTATAATCAATCTCGAAGTGGGAGATTGTTGGTTGTGGAGCCTGATTATATTCTTTATTTAGAGTTATCGCCACATTGGACCCCAGTTTGGAATGTGGCGAAAACGCCGCCCGTAAAATATACGCTGCAGGGGGGTTCGGGGGGGCCAGGTGTGACCTTTGGGAGTCCCCCCCGGCAGCATGACCAAAGCTAAAAATAGATGTAAAATTGCCTTGTAAAATGTTGTAATTTCATATTCAATCTGGGTCATTCATTAGGCATAGATCTGACGATATAAGTTATATTTAATTTAGAGTTTTTTGCCCTAGAAGGCAACCCCTTGCCATATATGAGGGAATTGTATTGTGTCTAAGTAGATCTACATTCTGAGTGAGAAGAGAGAGGAGATTGAGTGAGAGAGAAGAGGGAATTACATCGAATCTACTGTAGGTTGTATCTCTTCATTTTGTTGGATAATATAAAAGGAAGGAATAGTTGTTTATCCATGGAAATAGCCCAAATTGGGTGAACCACATATTTCTGTGTCTCTCTTGTGTTATAATAAAACTATTCTTTGTATATCTGGTTTCAATTGGATGATTGGAGTTATTACTATTTTTTTTTTGTTGTTTAACTATTATTGTGGCATAGATCATAATTTTCGTAGGTTTTGTTTCTATCATTTGATGTGGATCTACAATGTTTAGCAGCCATTTATATTGTTGATATTGTTTGTCATCCACAATCTTAGGTGAGTTTCTTTCATACATCTTTGAGAAGAAAACAATACAACACTTTCCATTCCATATCCAACATTGGTTCTTGTGTGACAACATTGACTCATTTTATATTATGTTTAACACTAGTTCTTATGTCATAGTGTTTATTTTGTCTTTGGCTGCAATTTTTTGGTGTACATACATGTTACCTCTATGCAGTAATTCCTATCCAAATGCAACTTAACAAATTTTCAAAGAATGGTTTCCCCATTTTGTCAAAATTACATCCCTCATAAAATAGGCCTTTAAAACACATCTTGCCATTAGCCAATCATGAACAAAAAAAGTGATATAACTTATGTTATTTAAATCCACAGTTTCCTAAATCAATTTATCAGTCTTACTTTGAATTCCCATAGCCAACAGACCTTCTAAAGTAGTCTTTCAACAATTATGGTGAAGTTGCAACAATCTAATTTGTAGTAATTTGTATATGGAGTTACAAATTCAAATACATTAACATTTCATGAAAAGGACACTTTATAATGATTCAATTTTTGGTGGGTGTGTTCATCACTAATTAATGTCCTTATCTACCAAAAATCATAGCAAACCATTGCACATATCTAAGATATAACAAAGAAGATGCTACAGGTCTTTCAACAAGCGTTTACAAGTGTACCAACAAACTGTTATAGGTTTTACAATAAACTTTGTTAACAAATTTCTCACAAAGTATAAACTCAATTTTTTATGAAACTTTGTGGGAATTAGACCCATCCGATGCATGAATATCAAGATATACAAAAAATGGCTATAGATGATGATGTTTAATTTCTAGAAAATTGTAAATTAGTTTTTCCTTAAACTTTGTAGGTTTGTTACTATTACCTCAATGCTTCTTTCCTATGAGTTTCTTGGAAATTTGATGTACAACTTGAAATATATCCGCAAATCAGTTTTTGTTTTTTTTAATGGAGAAATAGTGTAAATAAGTGAGAAATTACCAAAAGCTCTTTCTTATCCTTAACAACCTGTTATTCCTGTGCATGGAGAGGACTTAATAAAGTAGAATATGAGCTACTATATACAAATACAACTACTCTCTCTTCTCCCCCATGCGTGGAGTTTTCCACATCTTGATGCAAAACAAGGTAGAGTTGTCAACATGAGAGTCAACCAACCTGCACTTGTAACATATGACTAATAACACCCATAGTTTTCATTTGAAGTCATTGTTACATCAACTATATTTTGTGGGGATGCCAAAACAAGTAATGAAACAAGTGATATTTTATAATAAAATGTCCATAAGTGAATTTGCATCTTGTAATTTAAATTTCCACAAAAATACAAATTATTGATACTCGTAAAACAAAGAAATGACAAAGAAATTGGAAACGACAAAGAAATTATCCAGGATTTGAACACCCAATTGTCCTCCAAATTCGACATGAAAGATCTTGGTGTTGCAAACTATATTTTGGGCATGGAAATTAAAAAAGATCGGGCAAAGAGGAAGCTCTAGTTAAACCAGAGGAAGTATGTCGAGACAATACTGCAAAGGTTTACTATGCAGGATAGTAAACTGGTGAAGGTTCCTATTCTTGTAGGTGTAAAGTTATCTGCTGAACAGTATCCCAGGACACAAGAAGAGGAAGAAGATATGCCCCATGTTCCATATGAAAGTGCAGTCGGTAGCCTGATGTATGCAATGGTCTATACTAGACCAGAAATTGCACATGTAATGGGAGTATTGAGTAGGTTTATGTCAAAACCAGGGAAGGAGCACTGGACAAAAGTGAAGCGGGTTTTTAGGTATTTACGTGGCACTAGTGATTATGGTTTGTGCTACCAAGGAAGATCAGGATTGGACAGAGTTTTGGATATTCGTGGCTTTGTTGATGCAGACTAGGCTGGAGATCTGGATTAGAGAAGATCTACAAGTTGGTATGTGTTTAACCCATTTGGAGGTGTAATCAGTTGGATGAGTAAGAAACAATCTGTAGTGGCACTATCAACTACAGAGGCAGAATACATGGTAGCCACTCATGCAAGCAAGGAAGCAGTTTGGTTGCAAAGATTGTTTTCAAGTATGGGGTTAGTAAAGGGAGCTATAAGGATAGACTATGACAACCAAAGTGCAATTTTCTTAGCAAAGAACCCTACTTATCATTCAAAGACAAAACACATTGATGTTAAGTATCACTTTTTGAGGGATATGATAGAAGACAAAAAGGTGTTGTTGGTAAAGGTGGACACTTTGAAGAATACTGCAAATGCATTGAAAAAATCTATGAGCTCTGAGAAGTTTTCCTGGTGTAGAGAAACAATGAGCATTTCAGGGCTGGAAAAATGACTAAACTCTCCTGTGGCCCCTTGTGGAACGAAAACAACAAGTGGGAGAATGTTGGGTTGTGTTATATTCTTTGGACCCTATATTAGGTTGGGAAAATCTACCTATGGTTTTTCAGTCCATGGTTTTGGATGCGATGGTTTTCAGTCCATGGTATTGGATGCTTCGGCGTGTATAAATATGTATTATAACATTGAAAGGAATATAATGAAAAATCAAGCTGGTAGTCCCACTTTTGGGATCCAGGGGAAAATCTTCGTGTATATCTGTTTTATGTGTTATGCTCTCGCATTGTTTATTTTATGTATTTTAGAATTTGTATGCAGGTAATTTCTATATGGGGTTAAAACCTACAGGGCCCAACATGTTTGAGGAAAGAATAATGTGAGGAAAATATAAATTAAAGAGAATTCTTGTTGGGACTGAAATAACAATTGTAAGGAAACATGAATTATGCAAATGCAGAGAAATAATTGAATTTTGCTTGCTGAGTGATGTAGACTAGTGGTTTGGTAAGAGATGAGGGATGAAGTAGATACAAAAAAAGAGACAAGATGAAATTCCAAGTTCACAGAGGTATCTTATCATTATCCCCTAATTTTTAACAAATAAAAAAGTTTCAAGCTATCTTTTACCTAAGGTTTTACCTCAAAATTTTGTTGAACTTCTATAAGATTCATTTTTACCATCCCATAGACTATAATAGTACTTCCTCCTCCCAAACTAATCATTCTCCCTTCCATCAAAATTTCTGCAAAACATATCATGAGCAACGTAAGTTAGTAATTCATCACCTTAGTAACCTCATTATAAATAAAATGCATAATCATGTTCAATTCAATGTCATTAAAGATGGATGGAAAGAGGATATAAATAGGGAAAAAAGGATGACACAAAGGTACATTCCCAATATGAACTACTTATATTTTCCTTTGTCTCTCCAAATGTTACCATTATCCAAGCGTATAAAATGAGCCCTCTTATATGGGAAAATTAAATCACCTATTCTAAGGGTCCCACTTCAATGAAAACCTCTTTATTTCCTAAAAGGTAAAACATCAGAGCATAATACTTGAAGGAACTAAAACCCATTCTCCAAAATCTGAGATATGAGGTTTATTCTTTCTAGCTTTAAGTTTAATGAAAATTATTACATAATGTGCCCTTGAGCCTTTGCTTAGAGTGAGTTATATGTGTGTCAATTATGTTCTTCATCTCTCTTAGTCGTGATAGTGTTATAGACATTTTTGTACCTTACAGAATTGAGCATGAAATGTCCATAATCTAAGGGATCCAAAGTCCCTAAACATGTTGTTCCTACCCCTAGAGGAACAAGGCTAACAAACCACAGCAATTCACAGAAGTTCTCCACCAGTTACTGCTCAAAAACAAGACAATTCAGGATCAATTCAGTGGCTCCACTAGCTGTTTGCGCTGAATGTCAAAGGCAACACTGGCTACCTACACTGAGCGAGAGTGGACATGTGGCAAGTTCATTTCTCAAGGTGTCAAAACCCAAGAAGCTTCCAAAATGACACTTGCCTCAGGGAATTCGACTAGTGATGAGTAAGAGGTTCCAAATCTCCAAGTGGAAGCAAGAACCTCCAAGTGGAATCAAGAACTGACAGAGGGAGAGGACACTAGTCAGATCTCAAGCTGACTCATCCTCTCTCCAAACATCTATATATGGATCTCTCCTCCATGAGATCTACAGGCTGGAATTTTGTTATTGCAAAGAATTGTTGTTGGTTTAAGACTGGAACTATTGGGTGCTTAATGCTTTGAAGGGGGTGAAGATAGGAATTCCATTTGTTGGGAAGGAGATGCTGGATTGGAGCCCTCTGGGTTGTATCTCTTCCTGAACCTTGTTATTCATCAATAAAGCTATCTTGATTTCTCCTATATACTGATGTATCTTTGATGTATGATTGCATTAGTATGTTTAGTTTATTTCTAATCCTGAACTAGTTATGAATATGAATCCATGTCTTGTGTAGTGTTCTCTTCTTGTGATCTTGCAGAAACCTCTTGAAGCTGGGCGAGCGAGAAGGCAAGTAGCTGGGAACACTCAAAGAGAAGAGAGACCGGATCGAGGGACAAACGGAAGACACCGGTTAGTCCATCTATCTCTCTTCATTCTTAATTCATAAAGGAAGAATACTAGAATAGCTGTCTCTATTTGTTGCTAAGGCACTGTCACACCTTAGGTGGATAGGATCGTCCTGCATAGGCATTTTTCCCCACAACAGATAGCCCCACTAACAGCAGGCTTATTCAGTACCTCAACTGGTTTGCTTATACTTCTCGATACTTATTATTATTATTTTCTTTCTTCATGTGAATAATTTATATGCATACCACTCAAGAGATTAAAAATAATGTATACTTCTCATTGGTAGTTTTTAGAGTGTAAGGAAGTCAAGTTGTATGAGAGTATTTTAAATTTTCTAGGAAGATAACTCATTATTCAAGTTTGTCCCATGGGTGGCACCATTTACAATAGACTTAAATCTTAGCTATTTAATGTTTTTTGAAATGAAGTATCTCACATAATAATTGAAAGGGCGCTCCTCTAGTGGTCATGCTACAGTTCTAGTGAAATCCTATTGAGGTTTTATAGGAGTGGTCCACCATAGGAGGCTTTTCAACAATACCCTTTAGAGGAAATATGAAATATTTCTTCAATAACAGGTAGACATTTATGATTTATTAACCTAATAATAACATTGTTTCTTGTTACAACCACTAAATTCCTCATATAATGGATAGAACGTACATAGCGTGACAATGAGAAAACCCCCAACCCCAACTCACTCAATGGAAAATCATAGCCAAGTGACATGGAGGAGGATAAAATAATCAATAATCATAGTCACTTTATATAATGAATAATTAAGAGTGAATCATGCCTATCAAGACTTACCACTAAAGCATTTGATGTTGACAAAAACAATAAACAACGATGATCGTTCTAGTGCGGTGATGATAAATTTTGCAATGATGACAATGGTAAAAGTAACAATAGTGAACATAGTGGTGTTTCTAGATAAGAAGTTGACACATACCATATCCAAAGGAAATTGAAACAACTATGTTTTAGGATGTAACAATTATGCCTAGAGGTGTAGTAGTTGAATCTTAAGTAGTCAACATAAAAAAATTGTTAATAACTATGTATTGAAATCAAAAAATGATGCAATATATAGATATATATATATATATATATATATATATATTATTTTATTCTTTTATATGATCCTACCCTACATTAATTGAATAAAGGAATATATCCTTTTGTTCGCATTATGATATAGGTGTTGTCCTTGATGGAAACTCACACAGCCGACAGTTCACAGTGCAACAAGTTAACAACAAAGGATTATAGATCAGACACCAGACATTGAGGAAAGAAAGGTATATGCTGGTTCACCTTGTCTAGGCAACATATACACGCGGGTTAACAAAACAAAAGAAGCATGTATGTATACATGCACTTTCACAGGAGGAAAAGCATGTACATGTTGGAAAACCAAGGTTTTGGTGCGAGGTATTTAGTCCAAGGTATTTTGGTCCAAGGTATTGATCCAAGGTACTTGGTCCAAGGTATTTGGTCTGAGGTATTAACCCTACGTATTTGGTCCAAGGTATTTGTCCTAAGTGGTGTTGGTCCAAGGTATTGAGAAAGGCCTAAAACTATATAAGGAGGAGAAGATCATTAGGCCAAGGTGTGCAAGTGCATGGGTTTCTAAGGAATACTTCTATCTGAAGTATATTTTATGTTGCAGGGGCTATGTTTGTGATTTGATCAACTTTGTGCACCTTGAATTCAATGTTGGATCAAGAACATGAGACTTGAAGTGACTTATTAATGGATAATCTGATATTGGTTGGGATAGATCTAACTGTGTACACCTACTTTATTCTTTAAATGCCGTGATCTAGGTTTGTCTGAAGTTTAGAAGTGCAAAACAGTTATAAATTGATAGTTGCAGATATGTACGCTGGTTCGTCTCTTCAAAAGCATGTGTACACATAGGTTATACTCTTCAAAATAGCGTATACAAAAGAAAAGCTTCTTTTTCAGATCTAACTGATCTATCTAATCAAATTCTATTGTTTTACTGCTGTCTGTCAATGAAGTGTTCTTAGATCTGAATGTAAAAATGAATGCATAAGGAGGCTGGTATTTGATTTCTTGATTGTACAAGTGAGAAGAAGTGATCTTTGTTGCTGCCTGTGTAAAGCTCTATAAGTTGACAGTAGATACTCAGTATATTTCTAGTTGGTACAGACTGGATTCAAAAGTTTATGTTTGTAGTAGTTTTAAAGGTATACGCAGGTTTCATTAACGGAAGTAGCATATACATGCAGCTTGGGTTCAGCCAAGTAGTGTATACACTCTGATGCATAGTTTTTTATATTACAACTGGTTTTGAATGATGATGTAGGTTTCTGGATTCAGCATAGTGTTCTAGTGTCAGTGATTTGATTGTTTAGATTAACTGAATGTTGGTTGATGTAGTTTAAGTCTAAAAGTTTTTTATGGGTTCGGTATGAAAATGTGATGAAACATGGCCATCAGATTATGGTATTGTGATCCAGGAGTATCCAGTCTAAAAATTCATGAAACGTTGTCCCTAGAGGAAGAAGGAAGGTCATAGCCTTCTGTAGGTTGGCACCTACATAGTAGTAAACATATTGGCTAGTACAAGAGCTAGGGGGTTACATCTCCCTTCCATTAGAAGCTGGAAAATGAGAGAAGGTTGTAACCTTATGCAGGTGGGTGCCTATGTACTGGTATGAGTCTGCACCAGTACAAGATTGTAAGCATATTTTCTTATTATTAAAAGAAGACAGAGACGACAGAAGTAGGTGGTTTTCACCCACATTGGGTTTCCACCTTAAATCTTGGTGTTCATGTGTGTTGCTTATGTGTGATTCTTTATTTTTGTTTTACTGCACTGTCTAATAAGTTACTGATATACTGGTTTAAGATCAACATGGGATAAATTGTCTAAATCACAAGTTCTCTAGATATACGTTGGTTTCTTTAATCATAGTTGTGTGTACATGCTAGTTCACTTCACTGAAGTAGCGTATATAAATCTTTTTGGGAAATTAAATTATTGATCTGACAATACTGATTCACCCCCCTCTCAGTATTATTTCCAAGAATTGGTATCAAAGTAGGTCCTTCAGAAGAAGCTTGATCACTTGAAGGAAGATCCATCAAGATGAATCATCACAAAAGCATGGGATCCATTAGACCACCAATATTCAATGGGAGCAACTTTGTTTATTGGAAAATAAGAACCACATACTATCTTCAATCTCTTGGAACAAATGTCTGGGAAATTGTGGAAGGAGGATATACATTTCCAACATCAATTCCTATAGACACGGTAGGTAAAACGTAATATGAAACCAATGCCAAACTTGTCAATACTTTATTTGGAAGTTTGTCACAATCAGAGTTTGTCAAAGTCAGCAGCTCAAATCAACCAAAGAGATATGGGACAAAATCATTCAGAGCTATGAAGAAGACTCTCAGGTAAAAGGTGCTAAGCTACAAACTCTCAGAATTCAGTATGAAACTCTTAAGATGCA
This sequence comes from Pinus tabuliformis, assembly GCA_031772625.1. NCBI lineage: Eukaryota > Viridiplantae > Streptophyta > Pinopsida > Pinales > Pinaceae > Pinus > Pinus tabuliformis. The sequence goes on along the minus strand of CM062816.1, from coordinate 261,033,316 downwards.
TAGTGATGAGAGTATAGCTAGTTACTTCTTATGTATAGATGAGGTTGTTAATTGTATGAAGAAATTGGGTGAAGAAATAAAGGAAGTTACCTTAGTTGAGAAAATTTTGAGATCCTTGTCTGCTAAATTTGAATCAAAAGTATCTGTCATAGAAGAAAAACATGATCTACAGAATATCACTATGACACAGCTTCACGGAATCCTAACTGCTTTTGAGATGAGAAAAGGGGGTCCATCAGATATGAGAGAAGTTGCATTTAAAGCTTCAGCAAAATGAAAAGAAAAGGAAGAACATAATGAATCAGGACACATTTCAGAAGAAGAAGATGAGGTAATTCTTGTCAAAAAGCTTCAACGGAGTTCTGGAAGGTTCAGAGGTAAGCTACCTTTCAAATACTTTGCTTGTGGTAGAGCCAGTCATTATGCTGCCAGATGTCCTCATAAATATAAATATGAAAAAGGAAAGGAATATGCAAAAGGGAATAGGAAACAAGTTGTGAATATAAGGAGTTACTATACACATGTAGATAACGATGGTTTATCTAATAGTGATGAAGATGAAACTGATCAAGATTATAGACTTCTCATGGCTTATGATAGTGATGATTTTTGGGATAGTTTGGAAGAGGATAGTGATGGTTTATTCAATAGTGATGATTATAGAATTCTCATGGCTTCTTACAATGATGATTTTTGGGATGCTTTAGAAGAGGAAAACTCTCATGAAGAAATATCTAAACTCAAAATATGTTTAGAAGAAAATAATATGATCATAGATACCTTGACATACCAACTTGCTGAAAAAGAAAAACACAATGAAAAACTAGAATGTGAAATTGTGGATCTAAGAAAAGATCTTGAGAAAACAAAATCTCTCAATCTTAGATTTACTAAAGGATGACAAACTTTAAATGAAATTATCAAAGTTCAGTGTTCTCCTCTGATAAATACAGGTCTTTGATATACTGAAGAGGCATCTCAATCAGAGAAGCTGTCAACGTCCACCAAAAGCTATCTTGTTGCAGCAAAGACCAGTGAACAATATGACAATCGTCAACAAAGGCATAAAGATGATCACCAGGTAAATCATACTCAATTTTCTCCAAGGACGAATATCAGTAGAAGCTACAACCAACCTCAGGAAAAACATACTCAATGTGCTCCAAGGATGAATATTAATAGAAACCATAATCAACAAGTAAATAGATTCGATAGTCGTAAAAACTTCTTTAATGGGCAATGTTTTTCATGTCATAATTTTGGGCACAAAGGTGCTCAATGTGTTGCTTACAAAACCATCATGAATAGAGAAGCACAAAATCAAATGAATGTAACAGGGATCAAGAGAAGTTCCTATAATAACTTTTCTCCTCTTGAAAATGAAATAGAATGCAAAATTTGTAACAACTTTCGCCATGAGTAATTTGAAGGAGGGGCAAATTTTGGCAAACACCTCAAAAGGAGCAAACACCATTAAATCCCAAGATATGGAGAAGGAAATAATCTCAAACAGAAATATGTGGTACAGCCTTGTATGCAGAAGGACAATAAAATCAATGGTACATTGACAGTGGATGCTCCAAACATATGATAGGTGACAAAGAGAAACTTCACTCATATAATGCCTTAGAAAAGGAAAAGAATGTCTAATTTAGAAATGACACTCTAGCTATCATAAAAGGTAAAGGTTGTGTTTTCTTCAAAGAAAAGGTCAAAGATGGAAATGTTATGTATGTAGATGGTTTAAAGCATAACCTGTTGAGTGTCAGTCAAATGTGTGATCAAGGAAATGAAGTGGTGTTTTGATCAAACAAATGTGTTGTTCATGAGCTTAATACAGGAGAGACCATGATCAAAAGTACAAGAACTCCAAACAACTTATACACTCATAAAGGAGGAAAACAACAGTGCTATCTAAGAAAAAATAATGAAAATTGGCTATGGCATAGAGGATTGGGACATCTAAGTTTTTCTCAAATAAGAAAATCATGCAGACCCAAGGCTGTTCGTGATCTTCTAGATATCAACATCCTAGACAATACAATATGCAAACCATGTCAAATTGGTAAGCAAACTAGAGTTCACTTCATTGACAAGGAAGGGTCAGAAAGTAAGCCTCTTGAACTTATCCATACTGATTTATGTGGACCAACAAGGAAAAAGTCACCTCGTGGAGAATAATACTTTATTTTTTTAATTTAGAAGCCAGAGAACCCACATTAACAACCATTTTTCATAAACGTTTCAAATCCCAACAGGGATCCATCATGAGGACATTCTTGAATGATGATAGTAGAAGAGCTTTAATGAGGGTATTAAATAGTTTATAATAGTATGAGGTGGGAAGATATGTCGGCTCTTTGTTTTAATCATTATTTATTTATTTATTTATTTATTAGTGTATTAATATTATTAATATTAAATATTATTTACTATTAAATATTAAAATATTAAATATTAATAATAATAATAATACTAAACTTAATAATGCCCACGGGGCTTTGGATTGACGGTGAATGGGTGTGCTGTTAAGGCACTTCTTGCGATAGGTCACCGGTTCAAATCCCCCGTGGGTACTTAGCTTAGTCTTAACTAGAAAAAAAATACTAAACTTAATAATAATAATAATGTTAATGTATCAATAATGATTAATAATTAATAACTAATAAATAATAGTAATAATAAACAATGTTAATTCATAATAATGTTTAATGTTAATGTATTAATAATAAATGATAATTAATAACTAATAATTAATAATAAATAATAATAATTTTAATGCTAATGTATTAATAATAATTGATGATTAATAACTAATGATAAATGAAAATATTAATGTTAATGTACTAATAATAATTGATAATTAATAACTAATAATTAATAATAACATTAGTGTTCTAATGCTTCTGGAGCCTCAGGCGGCTTAGCCATCTTTTGGAACCCCCAGATAGTCACATTATATGACTTTCATGCTACACTTCATTTCATTCAAGCATCATTCCATCTCATTGGCACTGGCATACATGGCCACCTCACAAACGTCTATTTCCCACAATCAGTTCAGCAAAAGATAGAACTCCTGGAAACAATTGCTCACCTCAATGAAAGCAGACAATTCCCACTATGGATAGGGGGTGGCGACTTCAACATAATCACTTCATTGACGGAGAAACAGGGAGGCCGAACCGGGCTCGACAGCGACAGCGAAAGCCTCAAAGATTTCATTCGAACCAACCATCTCATGGACATCCCCACCTCTAATGGAATTTTCACCTGGACAAACAAGAGACGAGGCATACAACACATAGCCTCCCGCCTTGACAGATTTTTCCTCTCTGACAATGCAATCCATCTGGGAGGGGATTTTCATGCTTCCATTCTTCCTCAAGGAGGGTCGGATCACTGGCCAATTCTGCTACAATGGACCAGACCAGGCAATCAAAATAACAGACCCTTCAGATTCGAGGCTTTTTGGTTCACAAACGCCACTTTCAAAAAGGTGGTCCAAGATGCATGGGCAGCCTACACTCCACCGGAGTGTGCCAAGATGTATCAATTTCAGCAAAAGTTAAAGAACCTGAAACATGTCCTTAAAATATGGAATCGCACAAGTTTTGGCAACATACAGGAGAAGCGCTTACAATTAGAACAACAAATGAATAAACTCCAACAAACCCTCATCCTCCAAGGCAGAACAGAAGAACAAGCACAACAAGAACAGGAATTATGGAACCAGATTGAAGAACGCAGAAAGCAAGAAGAAATACTCTGGCGCCAAAAATCCAGAATCAACTGGCTCAAAGAAGGGGAGAAGAACACAAAATTCTTCCATAAGACCACCATTCAACGGCGAATGCACAATAACATAGCATTCATCAACAACCAACAAGGTGAAAGAGTTGAAAAGCATGAGGATATGGAAAAGGAATTCACAGGGTATTTCAAGGAAATATTAACAGAGCCCATTGAAAACAGAGAAGCAGCCATCAGCGCTATCACACAGCACATTCCAAGCATAATTACTGAGGATCATAACAACAGATTACTACAGCCCACCACCATGCAAGAAGTCGAAGAAGCCATGGCTCAACTCAAAGATGGAAAAGCGCCAGGTCCTGACGGTTTCACGGCTAACTTCTTCCATGAATTCTGGGACCTCATCAAGCAGGAAGTCTGGAATTTGGTTGAGGAATCCAGAAGCATGCATTGGATTCTTCCGTCTCTCAATACAACTTTTCTAGCTCTGGTCCCCAAAGGTGAAGAACCCAACAGGCCGGAGAATTTCAGACCCATAGCTCTCTGCAATGTGATATATAAGCTCATCTCAAAGGTCATTGCAAATAGGCTTAAGCCTCTCCTCCCTCTTCTCATATCTCAGGAGCAGACAGGCTATGTGGAAGGACGGCAAATTATGGATGGAATCATTCTTTCCAACGAGATCATACATTCTCTAAAGATCCTCAAAAAGCCAGGTATGATTTTAAAACTCGACCTCTCCAAAGCATTTGATAAGCTCAGTTGGAATTTCATCCAAAAAATGCTTCTTGCCTTTGGATTCAATGCCACTTGGACCAGGTGGATTATGAACCTCATCACTTCCCCTTGCTTCTCAGTCCTTCTGAATGGTTCCCCCTCTCCTCCTTTTCGACCATCACGGGGCATAAGACAAGGGGATCCTCTCTCCCCTTTTCTCTTTGTTTTAATGGCGGAGGGGCTCAGTAGACTACTCAAAGCTGCCACAGCCTCCCGCAAGCTTAAGGGCATTTCCATTCATGGCCTCAATCCGCAGACCCATCAACAATTCGTGGATGACACCATGTTATTTGGCCACCCATCCTCAAAAGAAGCCTCCATGTTTAAATCGCTCCTCTCCCTCTACTCTGAAGCATCTGGCACCTCCATTAACGCATCCAAATCGCAGCTCTTCTTTTTCAATACCCCCCCCTCCACTCAAAGGAATATAGCCCGAATCCTGGGATTCACCATCTCCCACCTGCCTTCCAAATATCTTGGTGCGCCTCTTTCGTCCTCTGCTATTAAAAATACCTCTTGGCAATCCCTCCTTGATAAGCTGGATTCAAAACTCTCTTCATGGACCTTTCGTGCTCTCAATATGGCTGGCAGATTGGTCCTCATCAAGTCTGTCCTGCAAGCTATGCCGCTGTATCTCTTTTCCACTCTAGCAGCTCCAAAATGGGTACTAAAAGCCATTCGCAACCTTCAACGCAACTTCCTCTGGGGCTCCTCTGGCAAAAACCGCAAATGGGCCCTTGTGAACTGGAAAGATGTATGTAAACCCAAAACAGAGGGAGGCCTTGGGCTTCGAGATCCTCTTCAAAGCAACAATACTATGGGAGCCCGCATGTGGTGGAATTGGCTCTCCAAGCCTCACACACCCTGGGCACGCTTATGGCAAGAAAAATATGCATTGGGCAGTCAATGGCAAGAACTAATCCGAATCAATCCCAGTGCCAAAGGCTCTCCAATCTGGAATGCGGCGAAGATACACAGCAGCTTCATACAGGATCATAGCTTTTGGGAAATACATTCAGGAACGTCAGCCAGGTTCTGGGAGGATTCATGGCAGCAACTCCCCAAGCTGACTAATCTATTCCAGATGCCACTTTGGCAATTGTACATGCATCACGAAAACCTCATTCACGTGCATCACTTCTGGCAGCAAATACCCCATCAAGAATATCGAACCTGGAGATCTGCTAACAGCTGGCAAAGAGATTGGGCAGGGGAAACATTCTCAGACTTGGACCAGGAACTGATGCAGCGGAAAATTCGTCACTCTGACCAGCAGGACAAGCTCAGATGGGGCCACAGGCACAAGGGCACTTTCACCACGCAAGAGGCGCATCAGCTGCGCTACTCTAATAGCCAAGAGGTTCACGACCAAATCTGGGCACGGGTCTGGCATCCTGGGCTTTGGCCCAAAATCTCAACTTTCCTTTGGCTGCTCAGTAAGAGGCGTATTCTCACTTGGGATAACTTGCTAAAGAGAGGATTCGTAGGGCCCTCCAGATGCCCGAACTGTAACCTCCACACTGAAACAATCGGCCATTTAATGGAATCCTGCCCACTAGCAAAGCAACTTTGGAAGCGGGTGGAACAATGCAACAAAAGAGCAGCTCCGCGAAGCGAAGATGTGACGGACAATATAAGGAACTGGGCCAAGAATCCGTTTCAATGCCAAATCCTCAACTCCTTATGGGATCTCACTCCAGGTTTCATGTACTGGCTGCTCTGGAAAGAGCGCAACTCACGAATCTTCAACAGCTCCTCCAGATCTATAGATGCCCTGTGGCTCATATACAAAAGAAATGTCCAGGAAACCCTTGCCATTCGAACCTGGTATGACACGGATATGCCAGCGACGCAACAAGAAAAGGACATCTTAAAAGCATGGAACCTGGACCTCTCAGCCTTAGCAAAGGTCGCCACGCGTCCCCCTCGTGGCCCCACCTCCCCTTCCTCTTGGTCCCCTCCGGCTCTCAACTCCTTCAAGCTCAACTTTGATGGGGCGGCCAAGGGCAATCCTGGTCCGGCAGGCTATGGAGGAATCATCAGAAGTCACACAGGCAAACCCGTGCACATATACTATGGCTCTCTAGGCAAAGACACCAATAATGTTGCAGAAATGGAAGGACTTTGGCATGGGATCTGCTTCGCAGAGCAACTTCACTTCCTCCCTCTGGAGGTTGAAGGCGATTCCCTCATCCTCATCAATGCAGCCAAGAAAATCCAAGCAGGAAAAGCAGCAGACAAGGTAGCAACCAGCTGGAGACTCTTGAGTAGGATGGAAGCCCTGGAAACAAAGCTTACAAATCCACATAGCCTTACCTTTCAGCATGTGCGAAGAACAGCAAACAAGGTAGCCGATAGACTGGCTAACCAAGGCGTTTCCCAGACTTCAACTCACTTCTCAGGTCCCCTGGACACGGTTGACGATGATCAACTCAAAAAAGAATGCATCACCCTGGTGCAACAAGATCTCTCTCCCCCGGATGCGGGTGATCGCTAGCCACGTGACACACAAGGCTCGTCCAAAGGGCATGTGTCCGCCCGGACGAGCCAAGCATGACAGAAGGACACGCATACACTCTACTACCCTTCAGCATTTAAGGAGGGGAATTAAGACGGTTGACAGAGAAGTCCTGTCGACCATCAAGGCGATTCTTGAGAAGCGCATCATGGCGCTTCATAACAACCTTCTCCAGGCCATTCTTACGCCATTTCTCGCTGCAACTGGTTCGTTCTCGCCGGAGGTGACGGAGGTTCTGAAAGTTGATTGTGAATGTGAGTGTGATGCTGCGGAGGAGTGGGGCAATTGGCAAGCTCACAAGCAAGCCAATTGCGCCTCTGAGAATTTGGTAACGCCTCTCTGTATGCGCCTTTCGTTAGCTCCTGCTCTGGTTTCGTTAGCAGGTGAGGGCACTCGGAGCTTCAGCTCGTATCCGCGTCCATTGTTCAGTCCTGTTCTGGCTTTGTTAGAAAGTGTGGAGGCTCAGAGTCTCAGCCCTCAATCAAACATTAAGAAAGAGGGTCAAGGCTCTGCTGCCACTGCTCTCGGCAATTGGGAAACTCAAACTTGGTCTGGCAGCATTTCTAGGCCGATTCCGCTGTTTCACAGTGGAATTAAGCGCTCTGCTCATAAGACCAGCATGCAGCGTAATAGGGGAAGAGGCAGCGGCGGCAGGGGTGGGTATAGTGGCAGAGCCCCCTCGACTTCCTCCTCAATTGAGGAATCCTCTGAACGCAGAAGGCCGAGGGGAAGGCCCCGGGCAGAGGCAGAATGGGGGAACAGCCTGTGCGCATGGATTGTGGGCACACGGAACACCCAATGGTGCGTTACCGCCTCCCCTGCACCTTAGCTAATTCCACTTTCTTTGTGACTGTCTCTGTTGAGCATTGTAGCAATCCCTGGGAAGATGAGGATGACATCCCTCGGGCCAACCCTCCGCGTGTTCCTGGGATTGTTCCCATGGTGGATATGGAATTCCCTGCTGTTGAGATGATGTGGCCCTTACATGACCCGGGAGCAAGCCTGAGAGAGCCTGTTGGTGACTCAGGCGCTGGCCCAAGCGACCGTGGAGCGCGCAACCTTGGCAAAGCTATCCTTCAGCCTCCACGCTGCAAGGCAGAAGATGAGCCGCAGACCACTGACGAAGATTGACATGCCCAGCTCGCACTCCAGGTTCTACAGCAAGAATTTTTCTCAGTCAGCTTCCTATGCGGTTATATATGAGTCTGTCACTCTGTCTCTATGTAATGGTGTCGGTTTTATGTTATCTCTGTTCCATGTCGCTGTTCTGCAAGTGTATATGTCCATGTGTCAGCTGCATGAATGTGGCTCTAAGTCTTTATCCATGTGTCCATGTGTCAATGTGTCCTATGTGTCAAGTGTCTACTGTCTGTCCGCGGACAAATTTTACAGGGCCGCAGCCCTGTTGTAATTTTCACAATGTAACTCTGCTCTTGCTGTAATATAATAGTTTAGTATTACTTAGAAAAAAAAAAAACATTAGTGTTCTAATTTATACCTAATAGAGAAGCAACTAACTACTAAATGCTAGAAAAGGAAAGAGAAATATACCTGCTGAGCTCTATGCCTAAGATGTAAACCACAGATATCTCAAATCCAGAATACTTTATTTTGTTTATTAATGACTTTTCCAAAATGTGTTGGACAGGTCTTCTAAAGCATAAAGATGAAGCATTTGAAAATTTTAAATCCTTCAAAGCTTTAGTTGAAAATGAATCAGATCGAAAAATAAAATGTCTCAGATCTGATCGAGGAGGAGAATTCATATAAGATTAATTCTTTTACTTTTGTGAGCAACATGGAATAAAAAGGAAATTCTCCACTGCAAGAACTCCTCAGCAAAATGGTGTGGTAGAAAGGATGAACAGAATAGTTCAACAAATGGCTCGAGCTATGCTAGATGAATCTAGAACTCCTGCAACCTTCTGGGGTGAAGCTGCATTTGTTGCCGTGACTATTATCAACAAAGAAAATGCTAGGGTAAATAGCACTCAAAATACACATGAACTTTGGTATGGTAAGACTCCTACTGTGATATACTTTAAAGTTTTTGAAAGCAAATGTTTTATCAAAAGGAATGATGAAAAACTTGGTAAGTTTGAACCCAGAGCAGATGAAGGTATTCTTCTTGGTTATTCTTCCAAAAGTAAAGGATATAAATGTTATAATAAAAGACTTGGAAAAATTGTTGAAAGCATTGATGTTGTAGTTGATGAAGCATGCAGAAATCCAAAACAAATAAAATCAATAGAAGATTATGACAATGAAGAAGATGGGGATTACTTTCCCACATCAAATCAAAATTATATCGAAGAAGAAACCAATGAAGCACCAGAAGAAGATATAATAGTAGAAGAAAAGACTTCGTTGAGGTATGTTTAGAAAAATCATCTAGAAACTGAAATTTTAGGGGAAAAGGAGGGAGGTGTACAAACAAGAAGAACTATTACTAGGACCTCAAGCTATCTAGCATTATTATCCTCCACTGAACCTCAAAATGTAAATGAAGCATGCAAATATGAATGTTGTTCCAAGGCCATGGATGAAGAACATGAGCAAATTGAAAAGAATGATACTTGGGAATTAGTTCCTAGACCTCATGATAAAAATATTATAGGAACTAAATGGATATTCAAGAACAAGTTGAATGAAAATGGAGAAGTCATTAGAAATAATGCCAAACTTGTTTGTAAAGGGTATGATCAACAAGAAGGTATAGATTTTGAAGAAACTTTTGCACCTGTTGCCATACTTGAAGCCATAAGAATGTTTCTTGATCTTTCCAGTTTTCAGAAATTCAAAATATACAAAATGGATGCAAAATCAGCCTTCCTTAATGGAGATTTAGATGAAGAAGTTTATATTGAATAGCCGGAAGGATTCATTCTTCCAAATTATGCAAAACTTGTATGCAGACTCAAAACATCTCTCTATGGTCTGATATAGGCTCCAATTGCTTGGTATTACTGCCTTGACAAATATCTACACCAACAAGGTTTTACAAAAGGGTCTGCAGATAGCAGTTTATATACAAAGATTGAAAATGATAAATTTCTAATTATTATTGTTTATGTTGATGATATCATTTTTGGTAGCAATGAAGAATCCATGAGTCAAAATTTTGCTTCAATAATGCAGAAAGAATTTGAAATTTCCTTGCTTGGTGAACTTACCTATTTTTTTGGTCTACAAGTTCAGCCAACTAAAGATGGTATTTTTCTTTCACAAACCAAATATCTCAAGCAAATCTTGAAAAAGTACAGAATGGAAGATTCTAAACCTGTATGTACTCCAATGGTAACAGGGTGTAGTCTCAGCTCAAATGATGAATCAACAACAGTGCATCAACCAACTTACAGATCCATGATTGGCTGTCTGATGTATCTAACAAGTACCCGGCCTGAAATCATGCATGTAGTAGGAATAGTTGGAAGATTCCAAGAAAATCCAAAGGAAGCACACCTTCAAGCAGTCAAAATAATTTTCAAATATCTTCAAGGAACTCAGGACTTTGGACTATGGTATCCTAGAGATTCAGATCTTACTCTTCATGCATATACATATGCAGATTGGGCAGGAAGTGTTGATGATAGAAAAAGCACTAGTTGTAGTGCATTCTATATGGGTTCTAGGTTAGTGTCTTGGTTCAACAAGAAACAAAATTTAATTGCTTTATCTACAGCTGAAGAAAAATATGTGGTTGTTGCATCTTGTTGCACAACTACTTTGGATGATGCAAACTTTTCAAGACATTCAGATCACATGTACTCCACCCATCTCCATTCTATGTGATAATACAAGTGCCATCAGTATTTCAAAGAATCTAGTCATGCACTCTAAGATCAAGCACATACCCATCAAGTACCATTTTCTACGAGAAAAAGTGATTGAATGAAAGGCCAAATTGGAGTATGTTCCCTCCAAAGAATAGGTTGCTGATATATTCACTAAACCACTACCCAGAGAAACATTTGAATATCTAAGAAAAAAGCTGGGAGTAGTTGTTGCATCATCCTACTGTTAAAACTAGTTTTTCAGAGGAAGGTCATTATCCGTGTGTTTCATGAAGTATAGTTGTGTATACACATAGGTTTCTATGGCTAAAGAAGCATATATGTTTTTTCTGATAGGAAAAATAGTGGGTCAAACTCTGATATGGGTAGCATAGGTTCAGGGGGAGCATTAGCCTTCACACGCATTCTGCATTGTTGGCATTATGTTAGAAGATCTTGGAACATGAATATGCTTACATTTTCTTGATCCACATAGTTGTTTTGATTCAGGTGACTCTTTTGATGATGTACAGGCTGTTGATCTTGATGTTGCTGACAGATGCTGATGGTGCAGATCATATATGGTGTATGATAGTTGTTGATGACTATCATGGTCTTGTTTATATTGTTTGTCCTTGTTATAAATGTCATCTATATCATTTGATGTAAAGGTTATGAAAATACCTAATTTTTAACCCCACTATGCATGTGAAGGATCATGTAATATTTTCTATTTTTAGTCATGTATAAAAATTTGGTATATCCCCACTTGGTTGGGTGGATGAGTCAAAATTGGTGTATCCCCACTTGGTTGGGAGATTGATGTATGTATGAGTCATTGATGATAGGAAGGTCATACTCACATAGTTGAGTTATAGAGTCATGTTATTCTTTCGGAAAATACTTTTGTAGACTCTGCATGTGCTCAGGAGGAGCATGGACAGTTTAGTGCCTCTCAACATGTACAAAGGGGGAGCTTAATCAGAGAATTCAGCATGTACTCAGGGGGAGCATGGACAACATAATGTATATCAAAAGGGGAGAATATCTTGGTCTGCCCTTTGCCCTTGATTTCAAAGGGGGAGAGTGTCTTGGTATTGTTGTTGCCATCAAATCCAAAGGGGGAGATTGTTGGCATTATTATACAGGTGTTGTCCTTGATGGTAACTCACACAGATGACAGTTCACAGCGCAACAGGTTAATAACAAAGGATTAAAGATCAAACTACAGAGATTGAGGAAAGAAAGGTATACGCTGGTTCACCTTGTCCAAGTAGCGTATACACGTGGCTTAACTGAAAAAAAAAAGAAGCTTATACATATACATGCATTTTCACAGGAGGAAAAGTGCGTACATATTGGAAAACTAAGGTTTTGGTCCGAGGTATGTAGTCCAAGGTATTTTGGTCCAAGGTATTGATCCAAGGTACTTGGTCCAAGGAATTTGGTCTGGGGTATTGACCCTAGATATTTGGTCCAAGGTATTGGTCCTAAGTAGTGTTGGTCCAAGGTATTGAGAAAGGCCTAAAACTATATGAGGAGGAGAATATCATTAGGCCAAGGTGTGGAAGTGTGTGGGTTTCTAAGTAATACTTCTATCTGAAATATTTTTTATGTTGCATGGGCTATGTTTGTGATTTGATCTACTTTGTGCACCTTGAATTCAATGTTGGATCAAGAACATGAGACCTAAAGTGACTTATTATTGGATGATCTGATATTGGTCATGCTAGATCTGACTGTGCACACATGTTTTATTCTTTAATGTTGTGATTTGGGTTTTTCTGAAGTTCAAAAGTACAGCAAATTTATGAGTTGATATTTGTAGACATGTACGTTGGTTCGTCTCTTCAAAAGCACATGTACACGTAGGTTATACTCTTCAAAATAGTGTATATAAAAGAATTTTTATTTTTTTATTTTTATTTTTTTTATTTTTATTTTTTCAGATCTAACTGATCTATCTGATCAAATTTTGTTGTTTTACTATTGTGTGTCAATGAAGTCTTCTTAAATCTGAATATAAAACTGAATGCATAAGGAGGCTGGTATTTGATTGATTGATTATATAAGTGAGAAGAAGTGATCTATGTCGCTACCTGTGTAAAGATCTATAAGTTGAAAGTAGATATTCAGTATATTGTTGGTTGGTATAGACTTGATTCAAAAGTTTATGTTTGTAGTAGTTTTAAAGGTATACATAGGTTTGATTAAAGGAAGTAGCGTATACACGCATTTTGGGTTTACCCAAGTAGCGTATACACTCTGATGCATGGTTTTTGAGATTACAGCTGGTTCTGAATGATAATGCAGGTTTTTGGGTTCAACACAGTGTTCTGGTTTCAGTGATTTGATTGCTCAGATTAACTGAATGTTGGTTGATGCTGTTTAAGTTTAAAAGTTTTTTATGGGTCTAGTATGAAAATTGGATGAAATGTGGCCTTCAAATTGTGGTATTGTGATCCAGGAGTATCCAGTCTGAAAATTCATGAAACTTGGTCCCTGGAGGAAGAAAGAAGGTCATAGCCTTATGTAGGTCAGCACCTACATACTAGCAAACATATTAGCTAGTACAAGAGCTAGGGGGTTGCAGCTCCCTTCCAGTAGAAGCTAGAAAATGAGAGAAGGTTGTAGCCTTCTGCAGGTGGGTGCCTGCGTACTGGTATGAGTCTACACAATAAAATATTGTAAACAGATTTTCTTATTATTTAAAGAAGACAGATATGAAAGTAGCAGGTGGTTTTCACCCACATTGGGTTTCCACCTTAAATCTTGGTGTTCATGTGTGTTGCTTATGTGTGATTCTTTATTCTTGTTTTACTACACTGTCTAATAAGTTACTGATATACTATTTTAAGATCAACACATGATAAATTGTCTAAATCACAAGTTCTCTGGATATACGCCGGTTTCTTTAATCACAGTTGTTTGTACACGCTAGTTCACTACACTAAAGTAGCGTATATAAATCTGTTTGGGAAATAAAATTATTGATATGAGAATATTGATTCACCCCCTTCTCAGTATTATTTCCAACACCTTCAAGTGTAGGAGTACTTCCAATGCAACCGTGTGCATAACAAATATAGAGAAGCATTCATACTCAGTTTTGAAATATAAAATTTAATGTATACCAAAGTGAGAGAAAATAGATGCTTTAACTAACATAGTGTCAAGAGCGATCGAATGATGAAGGAATGTTTTATAATGATGATTGTTTGAACCCAAACTTCAATCTGATCCACATATTCTTCGTCCTTTGGTTTACTAAAAAAATTTGGCATATCTTCCTTTGTTAGGTTGTATAAATCTTCCATGGTATGTCCATTTCTCTCTTGAAGGCATGAACGCTTTAGTGAGAGGGAAGAGAAATACTTCTCAATCTCAGGCGCCAATATCTACTATTCACTAATGATTTCTTCTCCCTCAAATTGGGAAAGGATCATCAAATAAAATTATTTGGCTTTTTACTTGATAGTGTTCACGAACTTTCCGATATCCCCCTTGATGTTGCTCATGAGTCTCTTGTTGTTCGCGTCTTCCCTGAGAGGTAGATGTATTTCCCATTATGACGAAGTTTTCCAAAGTGGTTAGAATAGTTGTTACCATATGGATGGTCAATGTTTCAGCAATTTCAATAGTAACAATTGTTACAACATTAATTGTTACAACCATTTCAACATTTTTTAATAGTTTCAAGAATAACAATTTCAACATTTTCAGTTGTTACCACATTTTCAACATTAACAATTTTAGCAGTTTCAACTATTACAACATTAGCTGCTACAACATCAATTTTTATATAATTTTTAATATTTTTAGTTTTTTAAGGAGTTTTAACTATTACAACATTAGCTTCTATAATGATTTCAACATTTTCAGTAGTTTAAACAACAACAATTTCTGCAGTTTCAACTTTTTCAGAAGTTTCAACAATAGTAATTGTTTTTTTGGTAAGTAAGCACCCACGAGGGATTTGAACCATTGACATATTGCAAGGAGTGCCCTAACAGTGCACCCATTCACCGTTAATCCAAAGCCCCATGGGCTCAACAATAGTAATTGTTATAACATCAACTATTACAACATTTTCAATAGCATCAAGCATAATAGCATCATCATTTGCTACATTATATTCCACATGAGTTCCAATTATGTATTGTTCCTCTATTGATCTATGGATTGGGACTTCTTCCGAGGGTAAATTCTCTTCATGCTTTGTGGTAACAAGGGAAGTTCTTCAATTCACTTTTCTCCCCACTTTGAAATATATGTCATTACATTTAAAGGGGGCGTAAGTGGGAATGACAAGTGCCTCAACTTTTTGTGTAGCCTTATTGTATAGATTTCAATTAGGTTGCAAAGGTAGTTGAGATCGTAGAGGAAGATTACTCGTTCATGCATAAGATGGGAGTTGCAGTTGTTGTCATTGTCCACATGGTTGAGTTTACACAGGGAAATTTCTTATAATAGAGGATCTATGAAATCCACGATGCCACAAGAATATCTCACTCAGGGGAGGTGGCCACTATGGCTATATTGTAGGGTATTGAATCAAAGAAGGACTAAGAGGTTTCCATCGAGCTATAGGATTTTAAATTTGCTGAGGAACCTGATAAGAATTGTACATGTTATTCCAAGTATTAAAAAATGATGATGGGTTTTGAACTATATATTGATTTCGATCATTCTGTGGCTTCTCTGACTCCTCTCATGAACCCTTGAACACTTCTTTTAATCCTAACATCCATGGGAAATGCTTCATTGAGTGATCATGCTCACAAATTCCACAAACTTCCTCACTATTAAGTAGAAACCTTTTGCGTTGGTGCTTTTCCCTACAATTGGAGTAGAGTACTAGCAACAGATGAGAGTCATTCATTGATGTCATAATTTTTATTTGTAGTATTTTTTTATTCCACAATATCTTTATAATCTTTAGAACTATTTGTGTATCGAGTTTGTGGCCTCAAACTAGTGCATGCAGATAAATCTATTACATGAGTGGTGGATCCAAGTTGATGGTGGTCAAGTGATCTCATTTATAACGAGTAGGGGCTCATTCGTAGCGGAGGCTAAATGATGAATGTAAATGAGAAAATTTTCAAGAAATAAAGAAGAAGAAGCAACTGACAGTTTAATGGTTTTTTACCCTAGAGGTTTTCCACCTCAAAATATTGGTGTCTTCATGTGATGTTATTTATTTATGTCTGCATGACTCTCTCCTTGTTCTATTGAATATTATATTCTAAAAAATTGTTATTTGTAGATTTTTTTTATTATTTGTGAAATATATATTCACCCCACTCTTAGTATTTGTAGTTTATAACCAGTGGTATCAGAGTCAGTGCCTTCATTTTCATCTTAACCACTGAAAGGAAATCGAGAGGGGATCATGGTTGGTCAAGAAGTTAAACTTCCTATTTTTAATGGAGAGAAATACAATGTGTGGAAGATGACCATGCAAGGACATTTGATGAGCCTAGGAGTTAATTTATATGGCACTGTAGTGTGAGGATATGAAATCCCAGTACTCTTCCTACAGATGTTTATTGGAAAATAAATTATCAAACAATGGCAAGGCTGAAAATGTTATTTTGGTAGGACTTAGCAAGAATGAGCTTATCACAATCATTAATTGTAAGTTAACGAAGCACATATTGAAGAATCTATAGAACAATTATGAAGGCAATGAGAAGGTGAAGAAGGTGGATCTCCAAAACTATAGAATGAGGTTTGAGAGCCTAAAGATCATGGAAGACGATAACATTGGTGAGTATTTGCGTAGGGTTAATTAGGTAACCAATTTAATCAAGGTTATAAATGAGAATTTTGAGGATGAGATTATTATTCAGAAAAAATTTTAGATCCATTCCATCAAGGTTCAATCAAATGTCTCTGTAATTGAAGAAATGGTTGATATGGGCACTCTCATCATGGAGAAACTACTTGGGACTCTTATATCATATGAGATGTGAATTGAAAGGAGAAATAAAAGTCTAGTGAAGCATCATTCAAAGCCCCCAATAAGGTAAAATAATATTCCAATAAGGTCAATAAATCCTCTAAGAAGGTCAAGCAAGAGGAATATTACTCTAGCAACGAATCAAATCAAGAATTTTCTTAGTTTACAAGGAAACTAGAAAGGGGTTCCAAAAAATAAAAAAATAAAGCTTCCATTCAAGTGTTTGGATTACAAAAGAGTTGAACATATTGCTAGAAATGCCCATTCATAAGAAGATGAAAATAGGAGAAGCACAAGGATACAAAGAGAAAGAATAAAATTTAGAAGTATCGGAAAGGTAAAGCTCAAAAGAAAAAACTTTTTTACTCCAATGAAGAAAGTGTCTCTTTAGAAGATAGCAGTGAGTTATCCTCAAAATAAGAAGAGTGTTGAGTGTGTGTTATATTCTTTCCATGACTACCCCATAGGTGGGTGGACCTACCTGTTATAGACATTTTTGTGCCTTACAGCATAGAGCATGAAATGTCAATAATCTAAGGGATCCAAAGTCCCTAAACATGTTGTTCTTACCCTTAGAGGAACAAGGTCAGCAAACCACAGCACTGCAAATCAGTTCTCCACTGAAAAACACTCAAAAACAGGTCAGTTTTGGATCATTGCAGCTGCTCCACTAGGCATCTGCGCTGCATAGCAGGTACAACAAAGGCTACCTGCGTTGCATAGCAAGTAGAACAAAGGCTACCTGCGTTGGGCGTACTTGGACATGTGGAGGAATCTTTTTCTCAAAGTGCCAGTGCCCAGGAAGCTTCTAAAAAGACACTTGATGATAAGATTCGCCTAATGATGAGTTAAGAGCTTCTAAAACTCCAAGTGGAAGACAGAAACTCCGAGTGAAGAACTGAAGAACAACTGGAGTTGAAGAGGACAACAAGTCACACATCAAGCTGACTTATCTTCACTCCAAAACTCTATATAAGGATCTCATCCCATGGGATCTGGAGGCCGGAATTTTGTGCAAAGAATTGTTGTTGGTTTACAGTTGTGAGCATTGGGTGATTGCTTGAGGGAGGTGAAGAAGAGATTTCTCTCCGTCGGGAAGGTGATGCTGGATTGGACCTCTCATGGTTGTATCACCGCCTGAACCTTACTTCCATATATTAATAAAGCATTTGAGGTTCTTCTATTCGCATGTGTTTCAATGGTGTATTGTCTTACTTGCGTCTTTGATTTATGCTAATCCTTGAATCGATTATGAATGCTTGCCTCTTGTAGTTTCCTTTTCTTGTCTTATTTGCAGGATCTCGTGTAGCTGGGCCCATGAAAAGACTTGGATCTGGGAGCAAGCGGCAAACGAAGGAGATTGGATTGACCATTTGCGCAAGACATCGGTAAGTGGATCTCTTCCTTCTATCTCTTGCATGTCATAAAGAAGAAACTTTAGATAGCTTTGCTTTCAGCTGTTGCTAAGGAACTGTCACCCTTAGAGTGGGTTAGGGTCATTCCGAGTTGGATACTTTCCCCCACAACAGACTGGCGACTCCACTGGGGAGCGTGTCTTGTTGGTAGCTTGTGTTTCTTGCTATTCATTTCTTGAACAAAGAGAGTACCGAATCGAACTGCATTCGAGTCTTTCGAATGCAAAGTAGAGGGCAGCTACTCTAGCCCAGTGCTGGGCCTGTTTATGATTTGAAGAGAAGATCCACAAGGACTCTTTTTAGCTCTTTGTGATAGTGTTCATCTTCCTTTAATCATCCTCTAGTGTATACTTGACTGACAGCCTCTGATTTGGCCAAAAACCGCTCATTTTTGAGCAAACTGTGACCCAGAATCTGAGAGAGACGTGACTTGTCTCATCAGTGCAGCTGCCACAAAGGCTACCTGCACTGCAACGCAGGTCCCGAAGGGGCTACCTGCGCTGCATCTTAGATTGACAGTGAAGCACCTGCGCTGATCCAGTTTTGCCTCGTGAAACTGGGATTCCCCACTGTCTGTTGCCAAGTTTTCAGTATTGTTTTTGCAGCCTGTTGTCAACCTGTATACCCAGCTGAAACCACTTCTCTTTGCCTTCATTCTGCCTCAGTTGTATGAAGAAGCCGTGATTGTTCTTATTGTATTTCTTGCTGTCATTCACAGTTTCCCATAGCGAAAGTGAACTAGTCTTGCTATGACCTCTTGAATCTAGACCTGTGAGAAAGTGTCGTTGTGATTCTAAGAGTTAGTTTATTGCTGTTCATAGCTGCTTGAGCATTTTCTTTCGTTATATGGTTCGAATTTCAGTATTTCTTGTGTTGAAACGAGTGAATCTTAAGGTGTTCTTTTGATTGTTGGACAAAAACTTGTTTTCTTTCACTTGAAATTGAATTCGAAATTATACAACAGCTTTCTTTTTGTAATACATCAACATTAAGGAAGAAGAAAAGAAATACTTGCATTGTGCATGTGCATTTTGACAGTTTGCATGTCGATTTAGGGAAAGTGCATCAGTGTGTGCTCTATGATCTGTTTGAAAAGATGATGTCTTTCTTTTCCTTCAGTAGTTAAGGTTTTCATAAGTTGAAAGAATTGAAAAAACTTGCTTATCATTCTTAGACTGCATTTAGGAGTTGTATCATACATCACGTGGTGATCCGTAAAGGCAAACTGCTAAGCAAGATCAACCTAAAAAGAACTGAATTTATCTAACAACGCTTTGAAACATAACGAAACACAGTAGAGGTCTAGGTAGAGACGTGAACCGGCGTCGTTAAACATAGTGACTGTTGATCTCTACGAAGGTGGGTGATTCCTCCTGAGGGACGATAGCACTAATACGGACTTGTGCCCCCGCGTACCGTCGCGTATATTGGGGGACCCCTATAGGAATAAAGCCTTTATCCATAGGAAGCCGTGTCGGCCGCCCTACTGATCGCGATGCAGTGAACACAGCATTCACGAAGATCGACCACTCGTACCGTAAAACGTATTCTGTGGTTTCGCGAAAGGTTTGGCACACCCTTGCCTAGAACTCCAGAGTAGTTTCTTTTGGCCTTTTTCAAACTCTATAACTGAAAAAGTCCATCCGAGCATTTGTCACTTCGGGCTCGTTAATACATCGAAGGAGACTAGAGTCATCTTTAGCTTTTTCTCGACTCTTAAAAAGTGAAAAAGCAAGTTGTGTCTAAAAGCGTCGTCATATAAAATTCATCTTAAACGGAACATAATCACCCCTAATTCCTACGTTGATCTTAAGGTTGAGAACATGGAACACACCAATCAAGGGATTCCACAGCATGGGACCCCTAGCCCTTTCTCCTCTTGGGGAGAAGTTGGTGCGCCCCACATGGCCACATTGTCGCTTCCAGGACTGACAATTGGCCTGCCAATTTGGCTATTCTCAACCGCTGTAGTTCAGACCACCACGGTTCTTGAGCAGTCGAGTCAACAGTTAGACCAGTCTAGAGCTACTCTCCAGCCTTCCACTTCTTATGAGCCTTCCTCCGATCCTTCTTCTTCGAAAGGTCAAGCCGCCAAAAGCGGAGCTCCCATAGAAAAGAAGAAGGAAAAGAAGAAGAAAGAAAAGAAGCAGAAGGAGCCAAAGGCGCCTGGGGGCAAGCAAAAGGCATCTAACGAAAACCCACACACAGCACAGACCGGGCCCAAATCGCCATGTGTCATATGTAGAGGAGACCACCTCCACCGTGATTGTCCCAGTATTCCCCAGATACTAAGGGATTGGTCCCCTCGTTTGCACGATTCGGAAGCGTCAACCTCTGACAACTAGGTTGAATGCTTACCGTCGACCAACGAAAGTGAAGGTCGCAGACGACGAAGAGGGATGAGATTCCCCTGCGAACTGTGTGAAGGCGATCACACCCTTCGCCATTGTCCCTTTTTAGACGAGGCAAAGAGAGTTTTGGAAGATCAACCAGTGGCACCGGTGCTACTTCCTCCTGGATATCAAAAACTCGCGCCAGGTCCTTCGTTGGTCGAAAATACAACTGTCTTGCTCAGAGGGCCAGCTGAAGTGTCAGTCACTGAAAGTGAACCTACTGAATCCGGACCGGACGAAAGCCCAAAGGTCGAAACGGAAGTTGACCCGGTTCTCCCTTCAGAAGTTTCATCTTCAAACACCACAGTCACTGAGGATTCATCTTCAGTTGACACCCCCACCGAAGAGAATAAGGATGACACCGTCCATATTCTTTTCGTCAACTCCGATTCTGATGAGCATCTGGGCAAAGCGCCCACTCCTTTATCGCAGGAAGGAGCATCGTCAGGATCATATCCGGCCGTATATTCGGTCCCACCACCAAGCAACCTAGTTGCGTCCTTTGATTGGAACCAACTAGGCAGACCCCGGTTACCAGCCAGTATACCATTTAGAATTATAGTCCAAATATACAAAATGGTGATGGCTGGAACTATCATTGATGAAGGGGTGTCTGTGAGTATCCTGTCCTCTATTGCTTGGAAAGCACTGGGTGGCCCGGCGCTTTTGCCCGAGACAAGGCGGCTCTCGGGTTTTGACAGGGGAACCAGTCGACCATTAGGGATTCTACCTAATGTGCCTATTACTTTGAAAGGGAAGGCCGTCAAGATGAATTTGATGGTCATCCAAGGACCCTTGGATTATAACCTACTCCTTGGATGGGACTACATATATTGCATGGAAGCAATAGTCTCCTCACTCTTTCGAATAATGTGTTTTCCATACGAAGGAAGAATGGTCAAGCTCGTAGACCAACTTTCATTTCCGGGATCACGCATCGCAAATAGTCACATACCTATCCTGAATGGTCTATTTGATCAAGAAAGGTCTCTACCTCCGGTGCTTCTTCCTGATGAGCGCGAGTGATTCGGGAAAGGAAGGCCGGAACCCAGGGGGCATGCGTCTTGGTCTGCTCTGGAGGCAGAAAAAACCTTGGGTGTAAAGTAGAATTTCCGCGGGAGAATATGACTAGTCCGTACCCCATCCCCCCCTTCATCTTTGAGAATCTTCCTCTGAGCCATCTTCATGGAGAAGAAGGACAAGAAGACAAAGAGAGAGATGGGCTCTCAGAAGGGGTAATTGGGATTGGGGTTGTTCTAGAATAAGATTCTTTTGTTAAAGTTATGTGGGAGGACGGGGGCCCGTTACTCACCTTTATCTAAATAAGTAGGCTCTACCAAAGAAGGGGATCCGTTTGCGGCAGCAAGTAGTAACCATCTTTGGATAAAAGGCAAGCCTCACCCATTAAAACAAATGTTTTAGAGGATAAGTAGGGGCAGCCTCCAAAGAAAGAGATTCTATTGCTGCAACAAATTGTAACCATCTTTGTGTATCCTAATGATAGACATTGCCGAAGAAAGAGTTTCCTTTGCGCCAGCAAATAAAACCAATCTTTGGGTAACCTGAAAGAGGTAAGCCTCCCTCAAACCCACCAATGTTTTGTCTATTGAGAAGTGTTCTTCTCTTGTCGCAAAGATCAGTTAAAAACTGGGCTGACGAGAAGACAAGTACCGCGTAAGACCCGCTAAAAATAACGAGAAGACAAGTATCGTTAACATTAGGACTGACAAGACGACAAGTAGATGAGAACACCCAAAGAAAAACAGAAGTGGAGGAGAGGAGGGGCAACCTTGAAATTATACTTTATACCTGGGGGCATGCAAACCTCTTCGAATGCAAGCACGGGCGGCTATTTTGTTTTTAGTTTTTTAGGTCCTCCCTTTAAACCTGTAGGTCTAACCCGTTAAACTCGTAGGATTATCCGATACCCAGCTTGCATAAAAAGAGGGTATGGGGCAAAGCGCAGGAAGATGAAGCTCTTTAAAAAATAGGAATCTTCCATGAGACCTTAATACTTTATGACTGGTAAAAATGAGCAGTTTTGGCAAAGTTCATGCTCGTTAAAAAATAAACGCAAAACCGAGCAGTTTTCGCAAGAGTTCATGCTCGTTAAAAAATAAACACACATGTGAGCAGGCTTCCCCCAGTGTTCAAGCTCATTCAGAAAAAATGAACCGGTAAATAACCATTTGAGACCGTAAATTCATTAGCCATAAAAGCCTTGGTCGTGTTTGTGCACCGTCACCTCCACTTTTCCTTTGGCCGATCATTCACATCCACTTGATTGTTTTCCTATTTTGAGGAACAGCTGCGAAGAGTGATTTCACCTAGCCATCCTTGTAATACTGCCGTGATTGGAAAATTCCAACCTGTACCTGGAATCTGCTGCTATCCCTGTTTATCACTCGTTCCTCAAAATACGAGTCTTCTTTGAGCTCTTTTCACTGAATCGTAAAAAAAAATGAAAAGTTTGCCGAGTTTTGGCCTTCCAGCTTGTTAAAAGGACCGGAAGAGCTATCCCTCCTCTAGATTTTAATCTTTTTGGACCTGAGGGATTAGTGCACAAAAGGATCGAGCGCTTGTCTGGTTCGGCTCGATAAAGATATCGAACATTCATCCCTTCTGTATTGTTTTATACTTTTTCGGACTTAAGGGATTAGATGACGAAAAAGGACCCCTGGAGTCCACTTTATGTACCCTTTTCAGACTCTCTAAAAATGAAAAGGACCGAGTTGTCTTTGTCGCTGGGCTCATTAAAAATGTTAGATAGCAACAAACTTGTCTTTAGACAAGAACGAGTTTCCCTATCGCTAGGCTCGTTAAAACATAGCGATGGGCTTGCCCGAAGGGCAGGTTATAGATCAAGCATATGTTATCCTCCTCAAGCTTGACAAAAATAAAGAGGTACTGGTCAGAAATGACTGGGGAAAAATTGGGAAGAACCTCAAAGCTTAATGGTAGCAAGTCGCTCTTGAACATGACACTTTTGGCCTCCGTAAATATCGGGTTGGGTTATTATCATTCACCGGTCCCTTCACCATGGTCTCGCCATACCATCCATACATGGGGTAATGCTACCGATCCATCACATCAGTGTCGTTATATGTTCAAGAGATGTCATTCAGAAAGTGTCAACCGGGTCCCATCCACTACCATACATCATCTTTCATCCTTCCATGACCGCCACCCTAAATCATATTTCACAGATCGTTTTCACCATCATCACTAGCTCCGTTCCGTGTCACTGATGTGGGATTCATTAAGGCCCTCCTTTGACGGATCACTTCTTGTGGACATCAGCTCATTATCCAAGAAGTTGATCTAGGAACACCCCCTCAGTACTTTGAAGCTTGCATGCCTCAATGGCAAGTTTCTCACTTCCGGCGATAGGTATACATTAATGACCTTCGACCGGGAGACTTTGCGTGGTGTTCGACGTCAGATCCTATATTCACGCCACGTGAATTGTGCTGCAGTACCTTGAGGGTCATCATCATTATCGGTGATTGCTCTCGCGCTTGTTAACAGTTTACATTATTGACTGGTAATCAAGCGATGTCTTTCCATGTTCGACTTCAAGAAATTCTCACATGGATCAACTTGTACTAGAGTGAAGATCGGACAAGTTTGAAGACCCCGGATCTAGTTTCATCCATCCGGGCTGCGATATATATTCAGGAGATAAAAACATAGACATGTGCAGCAGATGAGCATCCTACTAAAAGGATGACAATTAAAAGCAGAGAATTATCCGTCTCTTATCAGACGATCGTCTGTTTATGTACGGCAAATGTATTTATAAAGCTGATCATGGGAAATGCCCGCATCAGCTAGATCATGAAAAGAAAATATGAAAAGATAATGTATTGTATTGTATTTTGTTACAGGTCACCTCCCAGCGATTGAATGAACTTCGGATCCTCCTAATAAAGCATTTCACCCGATAAACGACCTCATACTTTAGGGGGCAACTGTTATAGACATTTTTGTGCCTTACAGCATAGAGCATGAAATGTCAATAATCTAAGGGATCCAAAGTCCCTAAACATGTTGTTCTTACCCTTAGAGGAACAAGGTCAGCAAACCACAGCACTGCAAATCAGTTCTCCACTGAAAAACACTCAAAAACAGGTCAGTTTTGGATCATTGCAGCTGCTCCACTAGGCATCTGCGCCGCATAGCAGGTACAACAAAGGCTACCTGCGTTGCATAGCAAGTAGAACAAAGGCTACCTGCGTTGGGCGTACTTGGACATGTGGAGGAATCTTTTTCTCAAAGTGCCAGTGCCCAGGAAGCTTCTAAAAAGACACTTGATGATAAGATTCACCTAATGATGAGTTAAGAGCTTCTAAAACTCCAAGTGGAAGACATAAACTCCGAGTGAAGAACTGAAGAACAACTGGAGTTGAAGAGGACAACAAGTCACACATCAAGCTGACTTATCTTCACTCCAAAACTCTATATAAGGATCTCATCCCATGGGATCTGGAGGCCAGAATTTTGTGCAAAAAATTGCTGTTGGTTTACAGTTGTGAGCATTGGGTGATTGCTTGAGGGAGGTGAAGAAGAGATTTCTCTCCGTCGGGAAGGTGATGCTGGATTGGACCTCTCATGGTTGTATCACCGCCTGAACCTTACTTCCATATATTAATAAAGCATTTGAGGTTCTTCTATTCGCATGTGTTTCAATGGTGTATTGTCTTACTTGCGTCTTTGATTTATGCTAATCCTTGAATCGATTATGAATGCTTGCCTCTTGTAGTTTCCTTTTCTTGTCTTATTTGCAGGATCTCGTGTAGCTGGGCCCGTGAAAAGACTTGGATCTGGGAGCAAGCGGCAAACGAAGGAGATTGGATCAACCATTTGCGCAAGACATCGGTAAGTGGATCTCTTCCTTCTATCTCTTGCATGTGATAAAGAAGAAACTTTAGATAGCTTTGCTTTCAGCTGTTGCTAAGGAACTGTCACCCTTAGAGTGGGTTAGGGTCATTCCGAGTTGGATACTTTCCCCCACAACACTACCTATTGTTTTGTGCATGGATTTTGGACATCATTTGGGGGATGATAGTTTTTTGTCCATGGTATTTTATAGATCCAGTCAAGGGAAATATGGTTATGTTCTAATCCAAGGTTAATGGATTGGGATTTAAGGATGCTTCAGAATGTATATATATGTATTGTAACATTGAAGGGAATATAATGAAAAATCAATCTAGTAGTACTGGTTTTGGTATCCAGGGGAAAATATCTATGTATATATGTTTTATGTTTTATGCTCTTTCCATTGTTTATTTTTTGTTTTTTAGAATGCATATGCAGGTAAATTTTGTACGGGGTTAAAACCTACATTTGGTATCAAAGTTGTTTTGGCTTCAAGGGGACGCCTTTGCTACTGATGGGTTTTTCTCAAACCTGCGGTAAACCCCATTCAATGGGAGATCTACGTGATCAATTATTGTAGTGAAAGAAGATGACGAGCATTGGAAAGGTAGAGATCGATAAATTCAATGGTTAGATTTTTGAGTTATGGAAAATCAAGATGAAGGATTTGCCGGTGGATAAATATCAATGGATCGAAGTAGATCTAGGTACTAAACCAACGTCAATGTTAGTTGAAGACTAGAAGAAGTTGGATCGGAAGGAAAAGAGCACAATATGGTTGTGTATCTCATATTTAGTATTGTTGAATGTATCAGGGGAATTTTCGATGAAGGCTTTGTGGGAAAAGTTAGGTACTTTGTACCAATCTAAGACTTTGGGGAATAAATTATTCCTATGGAAAAAGTTGTATAACCTAAGGATGAAGGATAGAGACTCAATGAAAAATCATATGAACACCTTTAATACTGTGGTAAGCCAGTTGTTATCGGTTGATATAAAAATTTCAGATGAAGATAAGTGCACTAGTTTTTTGTGTTCTCTACGAGATTCATGGAATAGTCTAGTTGTTGCTATAGGTAGCAATGTGATTGCATTGTAGTTTGATGAAATAGTCTCAGCCTTGTTGTCATAGGAGATGAGATGGAAAAATATGGAGGGCCAGAATGGTGATGCCTTGTCTATACGAGGATAGTCCCAGAACAGAAACAAAAATATGTCCACAAGTGGGAGATCTAAATCTATAGAGAGATATAAATCTCCAGGAAAACATGTAAAGGTGTACTGGAGATGTAGAAAGGAAGGGAACTTCAAAACGGACTGTATATCTAAAGCTCTCGAGAAAGGAAAGGGATCTGATGATGATCCTTCCATAGAGGAAAAAACCCTCTCAGATGAAGGTGGGGATGTGTACTTAGCTTCTTCTTCAAGTACAAATGTATATCATGAGGCATTTTTTATTGACTCAGGTGCATCCTTTCACTTCACTCTCCATAGAGAGTGGTTATGTAAGTATGAGAAATATGATGGTGGTGATATCTTCTTAGGGGATGACACAAAGGCTAGAATCTTTGGTCATGGAAAATTCAAGTTGACGTTGCAAATTATAAGGATTAAAACATTTCTAGGTGTTCTACATATTCTTGCATTGGGTAGAAATCAGATTTCTGTAAGCAAGCTCGATTACGTAGGTGTAAAAATAGTGTTCGATAAATATACCTGCAAAATGGTTCAGGGAGAACTGGTGTTGATGTGGGGAGTTCATATTGGAACTTTATACAAGCTTCAGGGTAGCATTCTTATTGATGGGTGCAACAATTTTTTGATTCTTTAAAGTGGAGAAGAAAATCTAGTGGTCTCTGGAGAAAACACCATGCTATGGAATCAAAGGCTTGGAAATATTGGAGAGAAGGGCCTTCGAATACTTCATGGTAACGGTATGGTACAAGGTAAGTCTAATTTCTCTCTCAATTTTGATTTCTATGAAAGTTGTGTATATGCAAAGCAAAATCGGATAAGTTTCCCCTGGGGTGCACAATGATGTGTTTGAACCTGTGTCAGTTCCATCACTGGGTAAGTATATGTACTATGTATCATTTATAGATGACTTCTCAAGGAATACATAGATATATTTCCTCAGGAATAAACCTAAAGTCATTGACAAGTTTAAATAATTTAAGGCTCTAGTGGAAAACCAAACAAAGAAGAAGATAAAGGTGTTGACGACAGATAACGGTGGAGATTTTTACAAGAAGTAATTTGAAGAGTTCTGTAAGAAGTTTGGTAAAGTATGGTAGAAAACTACTCCATACACACCTCAGGAAAATGGACTTGTAGAAAAGATGAACAAGACATTGATGGAAAAGACAAGAAGCATGCTCAGTGGTGTCGGGTTAGGACAAGAATTTTGGGTAGAGGTAATGGAGATTGCATGTTACATGGTCAACATATCACCTTCATCAGCGTTAGAGGATAAGACTACATAAGAGGTGTGGACTAGTAAGAAATATTCTCTTTCACATCTCAGGGTATTTGGATGTGATGCATATGTACATGTTCCAAAGGAGAAATCAACAAAGTTGGATACTAAATCTGAAAGGTGCATCTTTATTGGGTATAAGGATGGTTTAAAAGGTTATAAACTTTGGAACCCAAAAACAAAGAAGGTTGTGTATCTCCAAGATGTGGTGTTTAGAGAGGTGAAAGATGTTATTAAACATGAATTCCTAACAAAGGAACCAGAGGAGATAGAGTTTGAGCTAAAGGAGGAATAATCCAACTTTAGAGTAGAAAAGGAATCAGAAGATGAAGAGCCACAAGCTCCAGCTGTGAGAATATTAGTTCGAGAAAGAAGGTCGCCAGAAAGGTATAGTCCATCTGCTTTCTGTTCAAATTTTGCTTCATCTATTACTTATGATGATCCCATAATTGTGAGGGAAGCAGTAGATTCAGAGGATGGAAAACTCTGGAAAGAGGCCATGGTTAATGAAATGGCATATTTGCACAAAATGAGGCTTGGGATCTGGTGGAGTTGCTGGCTAGAAGGAAGCCGATTTGCAGCAAATGGGTGTTTAAGAAGAAGATGAATGCAGAAGGAAAGGTGGAGAAATATAGAGCTCAGTTGGTAGCAAAAGGTTATTCCCCGGTGCCGAGAATTTATTTTGGTGATACTTTTTCTCCTATTTCCATGGTAACTTCTATTATATTACTTTTATCTGTTGTTTTTTATTTTGATTTTGAGGTAGAATAGATGGATGTGAAGACAACATTTCTTCACAGGGATCTGGAAGAAGAGATCTACATGAAGAAACCTAAAGGCTTTGCAGTGAAGGATAAGAAAGAACTAGTATGCAAGTTAAAAAGGTCTCTATATGGGTGAAAATAGTCACCAAGGATGTGGTATTATAAATTTTATGCATTTATACAGGGACTTGGCTTCACCAGAAGAAAGAAAGATCACTGTGTGTATTTTAAATTAATTGGTGACCTTGTTATTTATCTGGTATTGTATATGGATGATATGTTGATGGTTGGAAATGACAAAGAAATTATCGAGGATTTCAAGACGCAATTGTCCTCCAAATTCGACATGAAATATCTTGGTGCTACAAAACTATATTTTGGGCATGGAAATTAAATGAGATCAAGCAAAGAGGAAGATCTGGTTAAACTAGAGGAAGTATGTCGAGATAATACTACAGAGGTTTAATAATCAGGATAGTAAAGCGATGAAGGTTCCTATTCCTGTAGGTGTTAAGTTATCTGCTTAATAGTGTCCCAAGACACAAGAAGAGGAAGAGGACATGTCCCATGTTCCATATGCAAGTGAAGTTGGTAGCCTGATGTATGCAATAGTTTGTAATATACTAGACATTGCACATGCAGTGGGAGTATTGAGTAGGCTTATGTCAAAACTAGGGAAGGAGCATTAGACAATAGTGAAGTGGGTTTTCAGGTATTTGTGTGGCACTATTAATTATGGTTTGTGCTACCAAGGAAGACTATGATTGGACAGATTTTTGGACATCCATGGCTTTGTTAATGTAGACTGGGCTAGAGATCTAGATTAGAGAAGATCTACAAGTGGGTATGTGTTTAACCTATTTGGAGGTACAGTCAGTTGGATGAGTGAGAGAGAGTCTATGGTGGAACTTTCAACTACAAAGCCAGAATACATGGAAGCCACTCCTGTAAGAAAGGAAACAATTTAGTTTTTAAGATTATGTTCAAGTATGGGGTTACTACAACGAGCTATAAGGATACACTATGACAGCCAAAGTGAAATTTTCTTGGAAAAGAACCCTACTTACCATTCAAAGATAAATCACATTGATGTTCAGTATCATTTTGTGAGGGATATGATTGAGGATAAAAAGGTGTTGCTAGTAAAGGTGGGCACTTTGAAGAATACTGCAGATGCATTGAAAAAGTCTTTGAGCACTGATAAGTTCTTTTGGTCTAAAGTTAGGATGGGCATTGCATGGGCTGGACAAATGACTAAGGTCTCCTATGGAAAGAAAACAACAAGTGGGAGAATGCCGGGTGTGTGTTATATTCTTTCCACGACTACCCCATTGGTGGGTAGACCTACCTATGGTTTTGTGCATGGATTTTGCACATGGTTTTGGGCATGATGGTTTTCTATCCATGGTATCTTTTAGATCCAGTCAAGGGAAATACGATTATGTTATAATCCAGGGTTAATGGATTGGGGCTTATGAATTATTTGGCATATATATATATATATATATATATATATATATATATATATATATATATATATATATATATCGTAATATTGAAAGGAATACAATGAAAAATCAATCTGGTACACCCGGTTTTGGGATCCAAAGGAAACTCTCTATGTATATATGTTTTATGTTTTATGCTCTCACCATTGTTTATTTTCTACAATTTTAAAATTCGTATGCAAGTAATTTACGTATGGGTTTAAAACCTACAAAGAGAACAATGAATGTGTTTTCATAGCCTTTGATTCAAAGGATGGATCTGATCTTGAATATGCAAAGATAGATTATGAAGGAGAGCTCATTAGTGCACTAGATTAGCTAAGAAAGGCAGGAAACAAGAACAAGTTGTTGACGGAAAATAAGACTCATACTGTTGACAAGTCCCTGAAGACACATGTAGAGGAGCTAGGAAAGTTCAAGGAGTGCTTGATTCAATAGATTATGGTTAAGAAAAATAAATTGGCCGAGTTGGAGAAAGAGAATGAGTCAATGTAGTTGAATATTTCTTGGGTTCAAAGTAGATGTTCTCATGATGAGGAAATAATTTTTCTAAAAAGAGAGATGGAGGAGGTGAGAAGGAAGGAATCAGTTCTAACCAATCAGTTAGGATATTGAGAGAAAAATTACCAAAAACTTGAATAAGAAATTGTTTTCTTAAGATCTGATCTATCAAAGGAAAAAGCTTACACATGTATAATTCAGAAGTTCATGAAGGGGTATGAAACCTTAAAAGACATTCTTAATGTGCAAAGGTCATCAGAAGAAAAAAATTTCTTAGGGTTAAAACCTACTCAACAAGTTGTCAAATATCAATCAAATTGCAGCTATGCAAATGCTCTAAAATGAAAAGTTGGTCAAAAAATACTTCAACTAACAACAAGGGAGAACAAGACAATGGTACTCTAGTCAAATCAACAAAACATCATCATGGAGACTCTATGAATCAAAAATTGAGGCAACCTAGATCCTTCAAATTTACTCCCTCTCTAAGGAAACACAATGTCAAGTATCCTAGTCTATATTATGGTTATTGCTTTGCATGTCACAATTTTGGACACAAGGCCATTGATTGTGGAATGAAGTTGTTTTCCAAAATATATGCTAATAGATCAAGAGTTGTTCAAAGCTTTAACACCTTGCATGGTAATAGTAGAAAACATTTGTCTCCACTAATGAATGAAATCAAGTGTTTCAGATGCAATAATTTTGGTTAGAAAGCAAGTGAATGAAAATCTAGATTCTAAACTTCCTCCATGTAGCATACTCAAGAGAGAAGTGGTTAGAAAAAAGTGGTGAGAAGATGGAAAGAGAAGACTGAAAAATCCTAAAAACGTGAGATAACATTGATATATCATGATCAATATGAGTAGTGGCTTATTCATAGTGGAATATCAAAGCACATGACTGGTGATAAGAGAAAATTATTTCAACTAAAGGAGTACAAGAAACAAAATTTTATCTTTGGAAATGATTTTGCACCCCCCATCAGAGGCAAAGGAACTATCAAGTTGGATAAAAATACCAGGGCCTAGAATGTGCTATATGTTGATGGATTGAAACATAATATTCTCAGCGTGAGTCAAATGTGCGATAATGGGGTTGATCTGATCTTAAGATCTAGAGAATGTGAAATCAGAAAATTAAAATAGGGAAATTGGGTGGAAAAGAAATTAGGAATGACAACAAAATGTATATATTTGATGACACTAGACACAAGTGTTGAAAATAATCATATCTGAGTCTTGGTTATGGCATAGAAGATTAGGTTATGTCAATTTTGACAACCTGGTTAAAATCAACAATATTGGAGCAGTTAGAGGCTCGCCAAAATTGTTCAAACAAGACAACACTATATGCAAGTCATGTAACATTAGGAAGAAAAAAAAGAGTACAATTTAATACTAAGGAGTATTTGACTTCTAGATCATTGGAGTTAGTGCATATAGACATACATGTACCTACAAGGAAATAAATCCCAAGAGGTGAAAGGATTTCATTTTGTTTATTGATTACTACACAAGAGCCACTTGGATTATACTCATGAAGGATAACTCCAAATATTTTAGAAAGTTCAAGTATTTAAGGGCACTTGTTGAGAATGAGAAGAACCTAAATACCAAGTTCCTTAGATATGACAGAGGTGGTGAGTATATGTATAAAGAATTTGAAGAGTTTTGTGAGGATCATGGGGTCAATAGGCAATACTCCATAGTTAGAACAACTGAACAAAATGGTGCAATAGAGAGGAATAACAAGTTAGTCCACAGCATGGCACAAGCTATGATGGATGAGGCTAATGTACTAGATAAATTTTGGGGAGAAGCTCCTTAAGAAGTAGTATATTTGACCAACAGAATCCTCCTTAGGATGAATAGTGACAAAACTCCTTAAGAGTTGTGGAAAGGGAGACCGACAAAAGTAGACTACTTCAAAGTATTTGGGAGCAAGTTCTACATAAATAGAACTATAGACAAGATTGTAAATTTTGACTCAAGAGCTAATGAAGGTATATTCCTTGGCTATTCATTCAAAATCAAGGGGGATAAATGCTACAATAAGAGGACCAAAATGGCAGTGGAATGCATTGATCTTGTTGTGGATGAGGAACTGCCCAAATAAAATGACTCCAAAGAAGTTGCAACTGATTATGATTTTGTTGAATAACAGGATGAAGAAGTGTCACATAAGGGTGAGGAAGAGAATACCTCATATAAAAAGAAGGCTCCACCAAGTGACATTCAAAAGACTAATCTAGAAAATGGAATCCTAGGGAAAAAAAACTAGGAGAGAAAACAAGGTGAAAATTGTTGAGCAGCTCGAACCAAGTGCACTTGGCTTTACTGTCTGAAATAAAGCCCAAGAGTTTCAACAAGGCTAGTGAAGAAAAGAACTGAATCAAGGAAATGAATGAGAAGTTAGTTCAAATTGAGAAGAATATCATGTGGGAGTGTGTACGAGAGCCAAAGGCAAGAATATTATTGGGACCAAGTGGGTCTTTAAGGACAAGTTCAATGAAGAAGGAAAAGTGGTGAGAAACAAGGAAAGACTTGTGTACAAAGGGTATACTCGGGTAGAAGGTATTGATTTTGATGAATATTTTTCACTAATAGATATGCTAGATCCTATTATAATGTTCTTGGCCTTTGCATGTTACAAAATTGTGAAATTCTATCAATTGAATGTTAAATCAACCTTCTTCAATGGAGATTTAGAAGAGAAGGTACACATATAACAACCAAGAGGATTTCACTTGACTAATGATGAGAATCCAGTTTAAAGGTTGAAAAAGGCTCTTTAAGCATTGAAAAAATCCCCAAGATATTGCTATGAAAAAATAGATAAACATATACAACAACAAGGCTTCAAAAGAGGATCAACATACATCAAATTTTAAGGTGGTAATTTTCTAATTATTTTTGTCTGTGTAGATGATAACATCTTTGGGAGTGATTTGCAGGAGATGTGATACAACTTTGAGGAAGATATGCAAAAGGAGATTAAAATTTCTATGTTAGGAAAGTTGACCTTCTTCCTTGGGATACACGTTGTAGGTTTTAACCTCGTACAGAAATTACCTGCATACAAATTCTAAAACACAAAAATTAAACAATAGCAAGAGCATAACACATAAAACAAATATACATAGTGATTTTCCCCTGGATCCAAAAACCGAGACTACCAGATTGATTTTTCATTATTTTCATTTCAATGTTACAATACATATATATACATGCTGAAGCATCCAATACCATGGACCAAAAACCATTGTGCCCAAAACCATAGGTAGGTCCACCCACGTAATATAGGGTCCAAAAAAAATTTCCTCGAGGCGCTACCCCAGACCTCATAGATCAGGGCTAGCCACCGCCCTTAAACCCCATGTGAACACCCTGTTGCACAATCGTCGTAATGAAGGGGGGGACTCTGCCACCCCTCTAACCCCCCGGATAACTACAATAGCTAGTCGTGGAAAGAATCTAACAGAGCCCAACATTATCCCACTTGTTGTTTTCATTCCATGGGAGAGATTAGTCATTTATCTAGCCCTATAGCTCCCATTGTTTCTCTACACCAAGAGAACTTCTTAGAGCTCACATATTTTGTTAATGCATCTACACTATTCTTCAAAGTCTCCACCTTTACCAGCAACACCTTTTTTTCTTCTATCATATCCACCACAAAGTGATACTGAACATCAATGTGCTTTGTCTTTGAATGATAAGAAGGGTTCTTTGCCAAGAAAATTGCACTTTGTCTATCACAGTCTATCCTTATAGCTCCCTGTACTAACCCCTTACTTGGACACAATCTCTACAAGCAAACTTCTTGCTTTCTTGCATGAGTGGATGCCATGTATTCTGCCTCTGTAGTTGATAGTGCCACTACACACTGTTTCTTACTCATCCAACTGACCGCACCTCCAAATAGGTTAAACACATACCCACTTGAAGATTTTCTCTGATCCAGATCTCCAGCCGAGTCTACATCAACAAAGCGATGAATATCCAACACTCTGTCCAATGTTGATCTTCCTTGGTAGCACAAACCATAATCACTAGTGCCATGTAAATACCTGAAAACCCGCTTCACTGTTGTCCAATGCTCCTTCCCTAGTTTTGACATAAACCTGCTTAATACTCCCACTGCATGTGCAAAGTCTGGTCTAGTACATACCATCACATACATTGGGCTACTAACTACACTTGCATATGGAACACGGGACATGTCCTCTTCCTCTTCTTGTGCCTTGGGACACTGTTTAGCGGATAACTTTAGACCTACAGGAATAGGAACATTCACTGGTTTACTATCCTGCATATTAAACCTCTGTAGTATTGTCTCAACATAATTCCTCTGGTTTAACCAAAGCTTACTCTTTGCACGATCTCTTTTAACTTCCATGCCCAAAATATAGTTTGTAGCACCAAGATCTTTCATGTCGAATTTGGAGGACAATTGGGTCTTTAAATCCTAGATAATTTCTTTGTCATTTCCAACCAACAACATATCATCGACATAAAAGACCAGATAAATAACACGGCCACCAATTAATTTAAAATACGCACAGTGATATGCTTTTCTTATGGTGAAGTCAAGTCCCCATATAAATGTATCAAATTTTTGATACCACATCCTTGGTGATTTTTTTAACCCATACAAAGACTTTTTTAACTTGCATACCAGTTCTTTCTTACCCATCACCGCAAAGCCTTCAGGTTGCTTCATGTATATCTCTTCTTCCAGATCCCTATGAAGAAATGTTGTCTTCACATCCATCTGTTCCACCTCCAAATAAAAAGCAGCAACAACAGATAAAAGTAATCTAATAGAAGCTACCTTGGAAACATGAGAAAAATGTTGCCAAAATCAATTCCCGACACCTGGGAATAACCTTTTGCTACCAACCGAGCTTTGTAATACTCCACCTTTCCTTTTTCATTTGTCTTCTTCTTGAACACCCTTTTACTGCCAATTGGTTTCCCTCCAGCTAGCAACTCCACCAGAGCCCAAGCCTCATTTTTGTGCAAATATGCCATTTCATCAACCATGGCCTCTTTCCAGAGTTTCCCATCCTCTAAATCTACTACTTCCTTCATAGTTCTGGGATCATCATCAGTAATAGATAAAACAAAATTTGAACAGAAAGCAGATGGACTATAACTTTCTGGCTACCTTCTTTCTCGAACTGATCTTCTCACAACTAGATTTTGTGGCTCTTCATATTTTGATTCCTCTTCTACTGTAGAGTCTGATTCTTCCTCCTTTAGCTCAAACTCTATCTTCTCAGGTTCCTTTGAAGGGAATTCATGTTCAATAACATCTTTCATCTCTATGAACACCACATCTCGGCTGTACACAACCTTCCTTGTTACTGGGTTCTATTAGGGTCCTATAATAATATCATTCATAATTTTGAATTGACTATGGTCAGTATTGTAATATTGTACATACCTTTTCTTTCTGCAAATGTATTCCAAAATTAAAAAATGTAAAGAGGGTATGTCCTAAAAGAACAATCAAAGGACAAAAAGAAACAAAGATCAAAAAAGTGAAAAATATGAACCCCACAAAAAGAGATAAAAATAGATCATGAAAGTTTGCAAATTCAAATGCCAATACTATTTTACTTTTTCTGCAAATAATGATTATGTGTAGCTTATTTAAAATACCATAATCCATGACAAGTCAAACAACTTAATCTTGACTTTTCATGCTTTAAATTTAATGTTGATAGATAGAGAATAAAGATCTAGCCAAATAGTTTAATCTTGGCAAATCAATAGTTAAAATAGAGAATGATAGGGAGCTCAATAGTTTAACCTAAGCTCTTGGATGAAATAAGGTTTGAATTAGTTATTTTCCTATTTCAAAGAAAAATGAATAAGGGTTTGCAAGCTCAAATTCACCCATGTAAATAAGGAATAAAATGTTAAAATAGCAGATGGGTAGGTACAAGCAATTTTTACAATCATGGATAAACATCATTTGGCATATTACTAATTTCCCTCCCCAAAATATGCTCCAGTACTAAAATCCTTCAGTCATAAAGGCTCAGCGCATTTCTCTGACTTTTGGTGGGACCAAACCCTCGCCTTAACGACTCATGGACATCAAGTATTGGATTCCACCTTATTGGAACCCTTCTCATTCATGAAAACACCCTTTTCCCTTTACACCACTCATTTTACACTACAAAATCCCCTTTTCCTAAGATTAAAACACATTTTACCTAGGAAAGGTATAACCTCCTTAACTAACTCCCCTATCATTCTCAAAAACCCACAAAAAATGCTTTTATCCTAAGTATAAGTGCTAACTGTTGATATTGGGCCCCCACAGTGAAGAAATTCAAGCAAAACATCATATTTACATTATGCTTACTATATTTTAGATTCTACATATTCATTTCATATTAACATACTGACCTACTGTATTAGCTCCCCGATATACCTTTTTCCCATATTAAAAAACTCCTTCATATATAGTATCCAAACCCCGATTTAATTATAAACTATAGTTTCATCCGCCGCATTATTTAAATTAACTCCCCGCTTCAAATTTCACCAACATAAACCTATTAACCCACCAACCCTTGGTGCCATTAAAGAAAACCCAGTGAATCTTCACCCTGATTTCCATTCGTGTAGCTTCACCACGTGACAACCTTTAGATCTCTCACCCGCAAATCTGACGATGCGCATCCATATTGTGCTCACTCTCTCTCCGACCTTTATTAGCCTAAGAGCACGTGAGATTCACAGTTTTGCTCGGGCCTGATTTTGCTACGTTTCATCCTCTGGCATAGATTGCGTTCCCTCGGGGAAACACCACTCGCCTGTCAAAAGGGTGCGATGGCCTCCAAAACCACCTCCCCACCCAGCGCGAAAACTGTCCACTATTCATAAAATACTTTCCCTGCCA
Organism: Pinus tabuliformis; assembly: GCA_031772625.1. Classification (NCBI taxonomy): domain Eukaryota; kingdom Viridiplantae; phylum Streptophyta; class Pinopsida; order Pinales; family Pinaceae; genus Pinus; species Pinus tabuliformis. The sequence goes on along the minus strand of CM062816.1, from coordinate 260,995,668 downwards.
AAATATAACCGTTGCCCCTTAAAAGGCTGAGAAGCCTAGTTTCATCCTTTTTCGCTCGTTTTTCTGTAAAACCTCAATAATATGTTTGCGACACCCTGAGCATCTACGACAAAAATTCACTATCGTCTACCACCCGAAGAAGCTCCAGACACCCAATTTGAGCATCCAGTTCACGTTTGTAGCCACCGTACCCTCTGCAATCACCATTCAAACCAATTTACAATCCAATTCACCAATTTCCAGGTATTTTGAGAAAAAACTAGAATGGCCCTCTCATTTGAAAATGTATAGTAAAAGTCAAAAGGTTACAGTGAAAGTCAGAAAAGCTCAGTAAAAGGAAAAAGATAAATAAGCCAGATGAAACAATGTCAGTAAAAGTGTATCAGATTGAAAAATTAAAGAGAACAAAAGCAGCAAGCGAGAAGACAAATAGCATGGAAGATAGTTACAAAGCATACAGATAAAATAAATTCATGTCAAAGTGAAGACAGATGAAAAACCAGAGCAATCAAGTTAAACAGTAAAAGTAAACATGGAGGAAGTAAGGGTTAAACATAGATGAAGACACTTTCACCAAAAACAGTGAATTTTATCCAAACTAAAGGTAAAAACAGTTAAAACAAAATTAAGGTTGAAAGATGAAATCAGAGCAGGAATGGCACATTTTCCAGAAATTTCATGTTTAAGTCATAATTTTTTAAAACCTATTGTGGTCAATCCAAGATTCATTTTGAGAAACTGGAGGAGGTTTGTGTTCCTAAAAGGCCAATCTACAAAACCTGATTTCACTTTTTACACAAGTATTACAAAAATGGAGATAAATGCATATCTTCACAGCTTATTTTTCGGACTGTGCAAAGTCTTGTTTTTGACATCTTTTTTCAGAGAATATTGTGAACCGTTGGAGATCAATTTTGGGAACCTGAAAGAGGTTTATCTCAATAACATACTTATCTACAATAACCTCTTTCAATATTTTCATATCTATATCTTATTGAGATATTCAAGTGTATCACGAGACCCTAAGTTGCACAATTTCTAGGGCAGATTGCACAAAGGAAGGAGGTAGTTAGTGACTTGGAAACTTCATCATCAATTAAGAGTTGCTATAAAATTCGAATTTCTCTTCTTTGTCACTATCTATCCATAAATATAGTGCCAAATAGATTCATTAGTTTTGGGTGTCCTTTATTTAAGTTCTATTAATGTAAAACAGTTTGAGATATTTGTAAAACCAATCTTCAAATTTTTTCAAGATATTTCAGTTTAATTGGTATAAATACCTCTTCATTTGAATTATTTTGTGTGGATTATTTTACATTTATAGAGTTATTTTGATCTTAAACCTAAAGGTGATTGTACAATTTTCAATTCAACAAACTGGAGCAAGTAATAAAAGCATTTTGCTACAGGATTCATGAGATGAGCCATTTGTAGTGAAGTATCTTCTTTGTTTGATTTTGTTACCTTCTTATGTGTTTCATAATATTAAATATGTTCTAAATTTGAATGAATTAACTCGAGATATCACTCAAAAAAAAATTAAGTACACTCTATTTTTCATAGTTAGTCATTTACATGTTTTCCTCTGATACCCAGATTTGAGAACCCTTAATTTCTCCCCCATCCTGGTTGACTTCTTTAATTCCTTCTAGAGTCCAGTGTAGGGAACCCTTAATTGCTCCCTGGATCTGATTTGAAACCATTTCACCATTTAGCCTTTGAGATCTATAGTAACTCATCTATCTTGCCTTGTAGACATTGTTTTTAGAACTGAATCCAGTCTTGTTTGTCTGACATTCAACCGCATAGCCCAATCATAAAAGCAAACTTCTATTCAACTAAGTAAAGTGACCCACCACCCAAATTCAAACCAAAACCCAAGTTCAAACAATAACTAGCTTAAAACCATTTTAACTAAAACAAAGTTAAATTGTAAAGAGAGAGCCCTCTCCGAGCATCAAGAAGGCTAGGTACTGATCTCTAAAAGTGGTTTGTGGTTACCTCTATTATTTCTTTTTCTGACAACTTCGAAGAAATTTTGGAGTGATAAAATAATTGGAAACCATACTGGGGATGACTAACATTTTCCTCAGAAATATTTTACAGGTTCAGATTTGATCTATGATGGTGGATACTGATCAGACACACAAAGGTTAAAATCATCCACCTGGCGACTCCAAATCAATTTCACAATCAAGACTCCACTGGAGGAATGAACATGAAAGAACAATATGGGAAGATCAGGTTTCTAACTTGGATTATTATCCAAGACATCATGTTTTTTTTCTCATGAAGAAGGTTTTTCAATGTATATTGTATTTTATAGAAGATCTTGGATTAGTTTTTAATTATTTTCATTTGAAAACTGTAAATATAAAATATCCTTACACATTTGAGCAACATTCTTTTGAATCTTATGATGATCATTTTCCAATCAAGAAATCTCAAATAATCAAGAATGATCTTAAAATCCCTGTATATATTCCTATACCTTGGAAAGTTCCTGATAGGTATAGGCCACTCATCTTACCTCATACAATCTATGTTTTCCGTAACAATTATTACAAGTATCTCCCTAGGTTTGATGGAGAAGATGGTAAAATCACTGCCCAAAAACATATTCAAGGTTTTGAGAATTATCTGGACTTATTTGAGATTGATGAAGATGATGTTAGAATCAAACTTTTTGCTCTCTCTTTGCAAAGTAGAGTAAAGAGTTGGTTCAAGAATCTACCTATTGCAAGCATCTCAAATTTCCAACAGTTTGTCAAATTTTTCCTTGATAGATGGATAATCAAAGTCAATCTTTTTGTGATCATAGAAGAATATAATCAGTTAAAAAGACAGCCAAATGAAACAATACAACAATTTTCTGACAGATTTAATCAAATCTATTATTCAATGCCATCAAATATAACACCTCCTCCTGATTCAACTCTCTTGAATTATCCAAAAGCATTTGATCCAAATATAGAATTTCAATTAAGAGAAAGAAATCCCTCAACACTAGAACAGATGCAGAACATTGCAGTAGATGTAGAAGTTAATCTGCAAATTAGAAGAGAAAATTTGAAAGCAGGAGCAGAGAAGAACAACATTGCAGAGGTAAAACTCAACATTTTGGTAAGAAAAATAGAGGAAAGGATATAGAAGATCACCATGAAAGATAAATTTTTTGTTCAAAATCACCATGACACATTTATTTCACAAAAAGAAGAGGTTGATAATCATGAACAAATTCCTAGTAATTCCAACTACCATAGATCAGAAGATCGATTTATAGAGCAATATGTAGAGAGTCAATCTGCTAATCTAATGTGTATCTTTGCTAACATTACTTCATTTAATGATTTGCCTAAATATGATCAGTATGATGATAATTATGTTCCTCAAATCCAAACTAACTTTACAGAGAAATTAGAAACTAGTTTGGCAAAATAAAGAAATTCAGTTTCGACAGCTTGAAAACAGTGATCATCTTATTCATATCAGCTATGAAAGTGAGGAAGAAAGTGTAGAAAATTTGGAAATAAGTGAAGCATCTTTGCCTCTTTGTTTTGCTCCATTTCAGTTCATCAAAGAAAACTTTAAAGCAATCAAAAGTCAACATTCTTTAGGTATTGATATTGACAACAAAGAAGACAATGAAAATCTTAATCAAGATTCTTCAGTTTCACAAGTGTAGTTATCAAATTCCATTGAGACGTCTGATTAGATGACACATGCGAGTTATATACCACTATGTTTTGAATCCTTTAAGTTTTTAAATGAAACATGGTATAATATCTCCAAAGAAAAGGATGAATAGCATGCAGAAATCCATGAAGTCCCATTAAAACCCATGTGTAATAGGTTTTTGCAATCCTTCCACGTCTTTTATGATCCAATTGCTGATATGTTAGATGATGAATGCAATCATAAATTTTCTCCCTTAAATAACTATGAGATTCAAAATCAAGATTATAAAGGTTTCACCAGATAGACATTTCAATCAGTAGAAATATCATCACAAAACTTATCTGAAAATCTACACAGTGATAACGATGAAAATGACATTTCACTTTAATGGCATGGATGCCATCCAGAACAATTGTACAGTTGCTTAGATCAGTTAAACATTAGTGTATATATCTTGGAAGATCCTTTTGTACAGTTTCTAGAGTCAATAAATGAAATCAAGTCTTTCCTTATCTTCTCATTTGTTGACAAGGTTATAATTGGTTTTAGAATCTCAGTTTTGATCACAAACAAGCAAAATACAACAAATTATATAATGCTTGAATGGTTCCATTGGTTGGTTCATTTTACCCAACCAGTAGTTGAACATCTAATTAGAGTAAGTAGGTAGGAATTCATTTTATTTTAGTTTTCATTGTTCAGCAAGTTATGAAATAACTCATTAGAAGTTGAAGCCTGAAGAGAAGGTCCTAAAGATCTTGATGATCTATTAGATTGATTTGAGAATTGTAGTAGCTTCTTTCAGTTTCAGATCAGATTTCAGTTTGCAGAAAAGGGTGTATTCTCAGTTCAAGAGTTTCAGTCTTACAGATTATAAAACGAAGCATATACATGTTTGGGATTGGCTCAATGGATCAGGCTGCTAGTCGACGGTGTTCTTGACATCTCACAAGAAGATGCCATCCCCAAGTGGAGCCATTATTAGGGTCCTATAATAATAGGATTCATAATTTTGAATTGACTATGGTTAGTATTGTAATATTGTACATACCATTTCTTTCTACAAATGTATTCCCAAATTAAAAAACGTAAGAGGGTATGTCCTAAAAGAAAAATCAAAGGACAAAAAGAAACAAAGATAATAAAAAAAAGTGAAAAATATGAACCCCACAAAAAGAGATAAAAATAGATCATGAAAGTCTGCAAATTCAAATGGCACTACTATTTTACTTTTTTCTGCAAATAATGATTATGTGTAGCTTGTTTAAAATACCATGAGCCATGATAAGTCAAACAACTTAATCTTGACTTTTCATGCTTTAAATTTAATGTTGATAGATAGAGAATAAAGATCTAACCAAACAGTTTAATCTTGGAAGATCAATAGTTAAAATAGAGAATGATAGGGAGCTCAACAGTTTAACCTAAGCTCTTGGATGAAATAAGGTTTGAATTAGTTAGTTTCTTGTTTCAAAGAAAAATGAATAAGGGTTTGCAAGCTCAAATGCACCCATGTAAATAAGAAATAAAATGTTAAAATAGCAGATAGGTAGGTACAAGCAATTTTTACAATTATGGATAAACATCATTTGGCATATTACTAATTTCCCTCCCCACAATGTGCTCTAGTACTAAAATCCTTCAGTCATAAAGGCTCAGAGCATTTCTCTGACTTTGGACCCTCGGCTTAATGACTTATGGATATCAAGTATTGGATTCCACCTTATCGAAACCCTTCTCGTTCATGAAAACGCCCTTTCCCTTTACACCACTCGTTTTACCCTACAAAATCCCCATTTCCTAAGTTTAAAACACATTTTACCTACGAAAGGTAAAACCCCTTAACTAATTTCCCTCTCATTCAAAATACTCAAGAACCCACAAAAAATGCTTTTATCCTAAGTATAAGTGTTAAATGTTGATATTGGACCACCACAGTGAAGAAATTCAAGCCAAACATTATATTTTACATTATGCTTACTATATTTTACATTTCATGCATTCATTTCATATTAACATACTAACGTAATGTATTAGATCCCCGATATACCTTTTTCCCGTATTAAATAACTCCATATATAGTATCCAAACCCCAATTTAATTATAAACTATAGTTTCATCCCCTGCATTGTTTAAATTAACTCCCTACTTCATATTTCCCCAACATAAACCTATTAATCCACCAACCCTTGGTTCCGTTAAAGAAAACCCTGCAAATCTTCACCCTGATTTCCCTCTGTGCAGCTTCATCACGCGACAGCTGTTAGATCTCTCACCCCCAGATCTGATGACGCGCATCCATATCGCGCTCACTCCCTCTACGACCTTTATCAGCTTGAGAGCATGCGAGATTCATGATTTTTCTCAGGCCCGATTTTGCTACGTGTCAGCCTTTGGCATGGATCGTGTTCCCTTAGGGAAATACTGCCCGCCTTCCAAAAGCGGTGTGATGGCCTCCAAAACTGCATCCCCGCCCAATGCGAAAACCGTCCACTTTCCATAAAATACTTTCCCTGCCAAAATATAACCATTGCCCTTTAAAAGGCCGAGAAGCCCATTTCCACCATTTTTCACTCATTTTTTCTATAAAACCTCAGCAATATGTTTGTGACACCCTGAGCCTCCTTGACCAAAATTCACTATTGTCTACCACCTGAAGAAGCACTGGACACCCAATTTGAGCATACAGTTCACGTCTGCAGCCACCGTACCCTCTGCAATCACCATTCAAACCAAATTGCAAACCAATTCACCAATTTCCAGGTATTTTGAGAAAAATCCAGAACGACCCTCTCATTTGAAAATGTACAGTAAAAGTCAAAAGGTTACAGTGAAAGTCAAAAAAGCACAGTAAAAGGAAAAAGATAAATCGGCCAAATGTAAGAGTATCAATAAAAGTGTATCAGCTTGAAAAATCAAAGAGAATAAAAGTAGCGAGTGGGAAGACGAACAACATGGAAGATAGTTACAAAGCATACAGATAAAATAAATTCATGTCAAAGGGAAGATAGATGAAAAACATAGCAATCAAGGTAAGCAATAAAAGTAAGCATGTAGGTAGTCAGTGTTAAACAGAGATGAAGGCACTTTCACCAGAAACAATGAAGTTTATCCAAAGTAAAGGTCAAAACGGTTAAAAGAAAATTAAGGTTAAAGATGAAATCAGAGCAAGAATGGTACATTTTCCAGAAATTTCCTGTTTAAGTAATAATTTTGAAAAACCTATTGTTGCCAATCCAAGATGAATTTTGAGAAAATGGAGGAGGTTTGTGTTCCTAAAAGGCCAAACTACAAAAATCTATCTCACGTTTTACACAGGTATTACAAAAAGGGAGATAAATGCATATCTTCATAGCCTATGTTTCGGACTGTGCAAAGTCCTGTTTTTGACACCGTTTTACAGAGAATATTGTGAACAACTGGAGATGAATTTTGGGAAACTGAAACAGGTTTATCTCTATAAGATAATTATCTATAACATCTTTCACTCTTTACATATATATCTTGGATTGAGATATACAAAGGTATCTCGGGACCCTAATGTTGCATAATTTCTGGGGCAGAATGCACAAAGGAAGGAGGTAGTTAGTGACTTGGAAGCTTCATCATCAATTAAGAGTTGCTATCAAATTTGAATTTCTCTTTGTTTTCACCATCAATCCATAAATATAGTTCCAAATAGATTCATTGGTTTTGAGTGTCCTTTATTTAAGTTCTATTAATGTAAAATAGTTTGAGACATTTGTAAAACCAATCTTGATATTTTTTCAAGATATTTCAGTTTAATTGGTATAAATACTTCTTAATTTGAAGTATTTTGTGTGGATTATTTTACATGTATAGAGTATTTTTGATCTTAAACCTAAGGGTGATTGTACCATTTTCAAGTCAACAAACTAGAACAAGTAATAAAATCATTTTGCTACAGGATTCATGAGATGAGCCATTTGTAGTGAAGTATCTTCTTTGTTTGATTTTGTTACCTTCATATGTGTTTTATAATCTTAAATGTGTTCTAAATTTGAATGAATTAACTAGAGATATCACTCAGAATTTGTTTAAGTACACTCTATTTTGTACAGCTAGTCATTTAAACGTTTTCCTCTAATACTTGGATTTGAGAACCCTTAATCGCTCCCCCATCCCGGTTGACTTCTTTCATTCCTTCCAGCGTCCGACCTAGGGAACCCTTAATTTCTCCCTGGATCCGATTTGAAACAATTTCACCATTTGGCCTTTGAGATATGCAGTAACTCATCTATCTTGCCCTGTAGACACTATTATTAGAACTGAATCCAGCCTTGTTTGTATGACATTCGACCCCATAGCCCAATGGTAAAAGCAAACTTCTATTCATCTAAGTAAATTGACCCACCATCCAAATTCAAACCAAAATCCAAGTGCAAACAATAACTAGCCTAAAATGATCTTAACTCAAACAAAATTAAATTATAAACATAGAGCCCTTTCTGAGCATCAGGAAGGCTAGGTCCTAATCTCCAAAAGTGGTTTTTGGTTACCTCTATTATTTCATTTTCTGACAACTTTGAAGAAATTTTGGAGTGATAATAGCTTCCAAAGCTTATAACCCTTTAAACCATCCTTATACCCAATAAATATGCACTTTTCAAATTTACTATCCATCTTTGTTCTTTTCTCCTTTGGAACATGTACATATGCATCACATCCAAATACCCTCAGATGTCAAAGAGAGGGTTTTTTACCAGTCCATGCCTCTTATGGAGTCTTATCCTGCAATGCTGATGAAGGTGATCTATTGACCAGGTAACCTGCTGTCTCCACTGCCTCTACCCAGAATTCTCGTCCTAACCTGACACCACTGATCATGCTTCTTGCCCTTTCCATCAACATCTTGTTCATTCTTTCTGCAACTCCATTTTTCTCAGGTGTGTATGGAGTAGTCTTCTCCTGTGCCATACTACACCTCTTATAGAATTCTTAAAATTCCTTCTTTGCAAAAATCTCCACCATTATCTGTCCTCAATAGATTTATCTTCTTCTCTGTATGGTTTTCTGCCAAATCCTTAAATTCTTTAAACCTGTCAAAGACTTCATATTTCTTCTTAAGGAAATATGTCCATGTATTCCTTGAGAAGTCATCTATAAATGATACATAGTACATAGACTTACCCAGTGATTGAATCTTCACAAGTCTAAACACATCACTATGCAGAAGCTCTAATATTTGTTTCGACCTCTTACCACCAGAGGGAAAACTCACCCAATTATGATTCCCATATACCCAATTTTCACAGAAATCAAAATCCAGAGAGCTATTAGTCATGCCTTCTACCATACCTTTACCATGAAGGATTCAAAGGCCCTTATCTCCAATATGTCCAAGCCTTTGATGCCATAGCATGGTCTTTTCTCCAGAGAACACTAGATTTTTTGCTCCACTTTCAGGAACCACAAAATTGTTGCACCCATCAACAACAATGCTACCTTGTATCTTATACAAAGTTCCAAACTGAACTTCACACATCAATACCAGTGCTCCCCGAACCATCTTGTAGGTATCCTTCTCGAACACTATTTTTACACCTACATCATCTAGCTTGCTTATAGAAATCAGATTTTTGGCCAACGCAAGAATACGCAGAACACCAAGAAGTGTTCTAATACTTCCACCTTGAAAATTCAACTTAACTTTTTTGCAGCCAATGATTTTAGCCTTCCTGTCATCCCCTAAGAAGACATCATCGCCATCATATTTCTCATACTCACAAAACCACTCTCTATGGGAAGTAAAGTGCAAGGATGCACCTGAGTCAATCAACCATGCCTCATGATCTACATGTGTAATTGAAGAAGCCAAGTACACATCCCCACCTTCATCTGAGGTGGTTTTTGCCTCTGCAGAAGGATCTCAAATCCATTTCCTTTGTTAGGAGCTTTAGATTTACAGTCCCTTTTGTAGTGCCCTTCCTTTCAACATTTCCAACACACCTTTAGAGGTTTTCCTGGAGATTTAGATCTCCCTCTAGATTTAGATCTCCCACTCAATGACTTATTTTTGTTTCTGTTCTGGGACCTTCCTCATACAGACAAGGCATCACCATTTTGGTTCTCCATATTCTTTTGTCTCATCTCATCTTTGAGTAGGGATGAGACTATTTCATCAAACTACAAAGTAGTTGCATTGCTACCTATTGCAACAAGTAGACTATCCCATGAATCTGGTAGAGAACACAACAAAATGATGCTCTTATCTTCATCTGAAATTTTTATATCAATAGATAATAACTAACTTGCCACAATATTAAATGCATTCAAATGCTCCATCACTGAGTTTCCATCTTTCATCCTTAGCATATTTTTCTGTAGGAACAGTTTATTCACCAGAGACTTAGATTGGTACAAAGTGCCTGACTTGTCCCACAAATCCTTAGTCGTAGTTTCCCCTAATACATTCAATAATAATTAATCTAAGACATACAATCATATTGTTCTATTTGCCTTCCGATCCAACTTATTCCATTCTTCATCAGACACTCCCGTTGGTTTAGTACTCGTATCTACCATGATCCATTGATCTTTATCCACTAACAGATCCTACATCTTGAGTTTCCACAACTCAAAACTCTGACCATTAAATTTATTGATCTCATCTTTCCACTGCCCTCCATCTTCTTTCACCACCAGAATCAATCTCGTAGATCTCCCATTGAACAGTGTCTACCACAGGCCTGAGCGAAACCCCTCAGGAACAAAGGCATCCCCTTGAAGCCAAAACTGCTCTGATACCAAATGTAGGTTTAAACCCCGTATAGAAATTACCCGCATACTAATTATAAAACACAAAAAATAAAGAGTAGTGAGAGAATAACACATAAAATAAATATACACAGAGATTTTCCCCTGCATCCCAAAACCGGGACTACCAGATTGATTTTTCATTATTTTCCTTTCAATGTTACAATACATATATATACATGCTGAAGCATCCAATACCATGGACCGAAAACCATCGCGCCAAAAACCATGAGTGAAAACCATGCACAAAACCATAGGTAGGGCCGCCCACCTAATATAGGGTCCAAAATATATTAGTCATGCAAAGAACATACCACAACCCAACACAAGTTACTCAAACAAATAAAGTAAATTTCATCTCTTAGTCTAAATATCTAAGTGAGGAATTGAAGTAATTTGGCATAATATATAGTAAACTGGTAATCACTCCTATGGATATTGGCTACAAATTGAGTAAAGATGATTAATCCCTAGAGGTGAGTCAGTCCATTTATCCCTCAATTATTGGAAACTTATTGTATCTAACTACTTCCAGGCCTGACATAATGCAAGTCATAGCATTGGTTGCAAGGTTTCAGGCTAATCCCAAGAAGAGTCATGTAAATTTAGTAAATGGGTCTTTAAATATTTTCAAGGCACTCTTGACTATGTCTTATGGTATCCCAAAGGTAAATAATTCAATTTGATTACTTATAACGATGTGTATTATGCTATTCTTATTGACGATAGGAACAAAACTTATGGAGAAACATTCTTTTTATGAGGTTGTCTTGTCTCTTGGGCAAGTAAAACGAAAATTTCCATTTCATTATCAATTGTTGAAGTTGAATATGTATCATCGTACACTTGTTGTACTCATATAATATGGATGAAGTAGGCTCCTTGAGGCTTGCAGATTGAGTCCATTGATCCTATTCCTATCATGGTTGAAAATACTATTGTAATAAAAATCTCCAAAAATCTAGTTCTTCACTCTAAGACAAAGAACATACTAATTACGTATCATTTTCTAAGCGATCAAGTTGACATAAAGGTTGTAAGCTTGGAGTATGTGGCCACAAATGAACAAATTGCAAACATATTCATAAAGCCACTTCCAAGGGAGCATTTTAAATATCTTAGAGAGATGATGGGTGTGATGCCCTTTTAGAGGCATTGAGGAGTTTTTCCACAAAGTTAGATGTCATCCCAAGGCTGGATCAAGAGAAATAATCAACTGCAAAAAGTTTGGATACCTAGTGGTGGTCATTTGGCCACATGTATCTAATTACATCATAAACAATTTTTCTTGCTTCTTCTTTTCCATTTCTCCAAGATGTATAGATTCTAATGTATGCATGGGGAGAGTATTCAACAACTCAAGGGGAGTGTATAGTGAAACCCCTCATGGGTATTACGTTAATAATGGACATGTATATTGTCTTTCCACATATAGTCCCTATCCATTCATGTTGAAGGGAGAGAGTCTTTTGTGTGTGCTCAACATCAAAAGTTAACTTTAGGAGGGAAGTTTCAGGTTAACATCATTGGAAAAGGAGGATCATGTTAGCATTTTTGTGTTTCCATTGATGTCACATGATGTATGCCTTGTATTCATGATCCTTTATGTATTATATTAAGTCCTATGTATTCTTTCAGTAGCTTTTCATCGTGTTATAGATGATTTCCATAATGTCAAAGGGTCTATAGAAAGTTGTCATGATGTATCAAGCTCTCTCCTAAAGTTGACATACAATATTGATGTCACTTAGTATGTGCCTTGTAATTATGATTTTGATATCTTGTATATAGTCATGTACACAATTTGATGATGCTAAACCGTGTGGAAGGTTTTCATAATCTCCCAAACATCCTCCTAAAGTTGAACCACCAAAGTCCTCGAGGAAGGATTCCTTAAGAGGCGTAACAATGGATGTATGTTGAACATAGATCATTACTAACACTAGTATTGGTTTAGGAACCTACGTTGTAATGTAGGGGATGAGAAAAAGGGGTTTGTTGCACTGTTTAGGCATTTTTATTTGAATCATGCACACACCTCAAATGTTTTATTGATTTTTCTGAATATTTTTGTTCAGATATTTTGATAAAAAATTTCAACATGTTTTGTCTAACTATTGGCTTGTTGGGGCCTAACACTACTGGTCCTTTTGGCATCAGCCCCTAGAGCACTAATCGAAATCTCACCCGAAGCAGTATGGGGGGATGTTGGAACCACGTTTCTGCACCCTGAGATGGTCGTGATGTCGGTTTATTCCTTCTATTTGTACCTTCGTCTAGATCACTTAGTTCTAGGGATTTCTAGACTATCCCTCTATTCTGCCATTCAATACCTCTGCAAAAAGGTATGGTTGACCTTCACGCAACCCTAACCTGTGGCTCACATACTATAGCACTGCTAGGGCAGTGTATCGTGCAGATTCCCAAACTAGTCTAAGTGTCTTACTTATCTTATTAAACAATCATAGGTAGCAACGCATAAACAGATGTTCTTACTGGCATTCACCTAACCAACGTAATTACATATATTTTCGCATCATATAAGCCTTATAAATGAAATTCATACATAAAATGTCAATATGCATTAATAGGAAACAAAGACACAAAATTCATAGAATGCTTCTCTTTATTAGTATATTCAAATAATTATAGACTCTATCCACCCTGCGCACATAATTGCAAGGGTCCATGCACTCAGCTACGGACTTCCACCCTAGGCCTCTACACACTCAGCTGCAGAGCCTCTACCTATGCTACGACCTAAAACTTAGACTTCTTACTCCAAAGCTATTGTTAATGTCAGTATTTGCATCCTGCCATCAATGATCAAAAATCCTCTTTTCATATCATTTTAAGGGTCTGATTCAGAAATTTTTTATCATTCCACTAGGTCATTAGTCACTGATGGTAGTCTTAGTCCAAAAACATCACTCTTCCCTAAATGTGATTACTTGCTGGCATAGTTTCATATCTTGTTGACTGTACATCATCCATAAAGTTATTTTTATCATGCCATTTGTATTAGTCATCTTGAAATTCAGTCCTTCAAGGTCTCATTAGGTCTTTAGGGTTTTCAAGGTCTCATTAGGTCTTTAGGGTTTTTCAAGGTTTCATTATGTCTTTAGGGTTGCCAAGATTCCATTCTATTGCATAAGACCAACAAGTAAAGGGTGATCAATAACATCCCTTCACCATGTGAAGATGATTTGTAAAGAGAAATGCTTATTTCATTATGTAATTTTATGTCTTTCAAATGTAATAATTTCACCATCCCAAGTTGTTAACTCAGTGTTCCAATGATTCCAGACCATCAAAAGATCAATTTTTCAAAGGAAATAGTCAAGTGAAAGGGTAAAATTAAAAAGGGTTAAGTGCATGCCAAAGGGAGTTGTTTTTTCCCAAGGGACATGCACTAAACCCTAATTTCCTCACCCATTGAGCTAGGGTTAGATATGAAATCAAATACATCTAAGTATATGAGGCATAAGGGAGGCCATTTCAGTGAGTATGAGGCCATTCCAACTCATACAGATCATGTCTCCATCATTTTTCAATAAGTCATTCCAAGGGACAAATCATTTGCCACACATAGGGCCGCTTTTTATTCAAACTATGTTTTAGACCAAACAGGGAAGAATTCGGAAAACATGAGAGAGGTTTTTGTCCAGAATAGGCCAAGGAAGAAAAATCTCCTTCACTTTTTACATACGTGTCATGGTTTTAGAGAAATGTCAAAAATACATTTGCTACGCACTTCTAGAGCGACCTTGCGAATATCACGCTTTCTCCTAGGTGGAGCGACAAAATGACTTGCATGATGAGTCAAATAATAAATAGACACAAATATATTTCCAATGAGAACTCATGAGCTCAATTTGGAGTTGAGAAACACCTCCAAAAGTTGATTGAAACAACACTCTGCATTTTGGCAGCCTCATTCTGCACATTTTGACCAGTCCTGGGAGATTGGGATTTTGATAGGGAAAATGAGCTTCAAATTGAAACATTCAAGATGTTCTAGAAAGTAGACTCAACAATATTTCCAACGAGCTATCCCACTCCCAATTTTGACATCGGGAAGGTAGTCAAAAGAGGACTTGCGTTGCGCTTTTAGAGCTTAGCGTTGTGCTTTGAGGTCGGCACTACGCTTTTGGCAGAATTTCATAGTGTAAATTTACATTGACGTTGCGCTTCTAGAGTGGCATTGCGCCTCTGTGTAGTGGCACTGCACTTTGTGCAAGAGAGCTAAAAAACCCTCAAACTCTCAAGGAAACTCCAAATTTCTCTCTCCTTCCATATTTTCAAGTAAGCTGACATCCCTCACTTCAGTTTTGGTTTGCAAATCAAATCTATAAGCATCATTTTCCATGTTTAATATGAAACCCTAAAATCTCCTTAATGGTGCCTAAAACCCTAAATCCTCACTGTTCATCCTATCACCTATCCCTACAGCTCTAAATTCCCTATCCCTATTCCCCTACCACCTAATCCCTTTTTCCCTTTACCCTTATTCCATATCATTCCCATTCCTTTTATCCCTCTTCCCCAAGAAAAAATTCTCAAGAAAACAAGCCCTCCCCCTCATTTCCTAATCCTCCATTCATTTCCTAGTCACAAGTTCATCTCTTATCCCCTATTTCCTAAAATCACTCTCACTCATTCCCTTCATACAACCTCAAACCCTAAAACAAATTCCTAAAACCGTCATAACCTCTTTAGCACTCTCACAAGCTCACTCATAAGCTCAAACCCTAATGAGCGCACCTCCCCTTCCCCTACCCCTATTCACCATAACTCATTCCTCAATTACATTCTCTAGGGTTTCAAGGCTTCAAAACTCAACCAACATGGACATAGAGGACAAAGATTATGAGGAGGAGGAAAACAGTGGCAATGAAAACTAGGCTAAGGCGGGCTCTAAAGGAAGAAAGGGAGGAGGATAGTCTTAGGACTCTTGCTGAAGTTTCCTTGGCTCATCAGAGCACATTATGATGTTTCTTCTCACCAATTTTGGGCAAATTTGGAGGAAATTTTGTCATTTGCAAATTTTTGAATTTAATACACAAAAAAACTGCCTAGAAGCTAGCACTGCGCTTTTCCTAGGGGCACCCAATGAAGAAATGGTTTGCATTTTTGGATATAGAGCGATGAGGACATGCACCCTAGAAAGTTTCAAAGCTTTTTTGGGTGGAACTAGTCCACCAAAAGGTCCAAAAACATCCTAAAAATGACCTTTTTGCCACTTTTTGGACACACAGAAGCAGTCTTGGAGGAATCTAGTTTTGAGGGGTAAAATAGTTTCAAATTTAGAAATTATAGGTGATTTCGTAAGTAAACTTGAAAACCTTTCCAATGAGCTATCATGGGCTCAATTTGGATTCCGGGAAAGCCTCCAAAAGGGACCTGCAAGTGGAACTGCGCTTCTAGCCAGTGGCGCTGCGCTTTGGGCAGTTTTGCTCAGGATGGCCATCTTTCCAGTTTTTTCACTGAGATCATGGATTCTCTCTAATGAAGGTTGTTTCAACATTTTAAATGATGACTTGGCATGTAATTATAATAGATAAATAGTAATAGAGGGTAGATTCATTGCTTTAGGAGTTAGTTTGAGCTCAAATGAATCAGTTTTTCACTTTTAGAGGCAAGTTGTTGAGATGCCTATATTCCTCTTTCTTGTTCAGTATCCATTAGATTAACTCCTAATATTAGGGATTCGACCCCTAAGGATGGGAGGAGGTTGAATATTTATCTATATATTATTCTTTTTTCTCTTTATAGCGGTTTGGACTCAGCTCGATGCTCAAACATTGACTGTACACCTTTTGTAAGCAGTTTGGGAGGAGATTAATAAAAATTGCAGCTATTTTTATGGGATACATGTGGTATGAGTTTTATTATAGTTTCTCCTTCTGTAATCATATGTTAATGTGTTTTGTATGCTTATTTAATAATTTCATTGCTTCTAGTTGAGTGTTTTCAAGTTGATACGCAGAATTCATTGTATCAGTGCTCTGCCTTGCGAAACTATTCACCATTTCATGTTTTCTATAGTCTAGGAAGGATTCATGGTTTTCACATGCCCTTCTTAGCTTCTCACTAGTCTAAAAAATCTCACCCCATCAAGTTCTTGAGTGCTAAAGCCTATGCATACCTTGCCCCATTGAACACCCTACAATTCTGGCCTAGTTCCCGAGACCTAAATTGTCCAGCTCCTCCTGATCCGACAAAACTCCTACAAAATCCAATCAATACTTTGAGCTACTAGACCTAGCCTAATATCATTTACCTAATCCAGTCATCTTGGCTAAGATCCTTATGGAGAGAGCCCTCTCTTGGCCTAGTATGGCTAGCTACTTGGCTAAGTGTGGTTTGTGGTTACCTTGACATTGCCTTCCTTCAGCCTGAGGTTCAATTCAGGTGATAACATAGTGGCGACTCCACTGGGGAACGTAGCTTTATGTTCCTTAGCAAAATGTATCAAGTTTAGATCTTATTGTTGATGGCAGACAATGATCAAACACCGGAAGGCTGGAATCATTCACCTCATGACCCTAAATTAGTTTCAAGATCATATCCAAGGACTCCACTGGAGGATGAACCCGACTAGCAAAAACATGAAAGGACAATATTGAAAGATCAGGTATTCAAGTTGGAATTTCATCCAAGACATTACATTCTTTGTTATAAATTATTTCTTCTATTTTCTTGAGAATGTCAAGAATGCGTTACAAAGTATATTGTATTTGGGAAAAGATCCTAGACCTGCATTTGATTATTTCCCTTTGAAGATTTTGAATACAAAATATTCACATGCCTTTCATCTTGATCAAGACCCTTCTTCTGAATCTTATGATGATTGTCTTCATACTAATGAGCCTCAAGAGAACAAGACTGATTCTACATCTTTGGTATATACTCCTATACCTTGTAAAATTCCAGACAGATACAAGCCTCTGATTTTACCTCCTATATCCCATGCTTTCCCTAAAAATCATTACCTATATCTACCAAGATATGATGGTGACTATGAAAACATCACTGCTAAGAGACATGTACTGAATTTTAAGTCTTTTCTTGACCTTTTTGAAGTTGATGAAGAGGATGTCAGTATTAGGCTTTTTGCTCTTTCTTTGCAAGGCAAAGTCAAGAGTTGGTTCAAAACCCTGCCTAATGCGAGCATCTAAGATTTCCAGCAGTTCGTCAAAGTTTTCCTCGACAAGTGGGTGGTCAGAAAAAACCCTTTCTTGATTCTAGAAGAGTATAACCAACTGAAAAGATAGCCAAGGGAGACGGTACAATAGTTTTCTACCAGGTTTAACCAAGTCTATTTTTCGATTCCTGCTAATATAAGGCCTCCTCCTAGATCCACTCTATTACACTACCCAGAAGCCTTTGATACGGAAATGGAGTTTCAGCTGAAAGAAAGGAACCTTACAACACTTGAAGAGATGCATAACAATGCAATAGATGTAGAGGATAATTTTCTGATCAGAAGGGAAAAGTTGAAGGAAGAAAAGATGAAGAACATAGATCTAGAGGAATCAACATATTTAGAGGTAAAGGCTGACATTTTGGTAGGTGTAGTGGAAGAGATGATGCAAAAGATCTCCACAAGGAAAGAGTATGATGTTCAAGACCATGGCTCGCTGATTGAAGAAAAACAAGTTTTTTTATCCAAAACATTTTATTTCCTATCCCAATTGTCATAGATCTGATAATGATTGTTTTATAGATCATCTTGGAGAAGAGAGATCTGTTGATCTAACATGTATGCTTGATGATGTATTTTATACTGGTGATTTGCCTAAGTTTGATCAGTATGACGCTGATTATGTTCTCCAAACAAAAGCTAGTCTTGCAGATGAATCAACAACTAGTTTGTGGAAGGAGGAATTTCACTTTCAGCAGCTCGAATACAGTGATCAACCGTTGCATATCAGCTATGGAAGTGAGGAGGAAAGTGCAAAAATTTTTGAAGTAAGTGAAGGATCTTTGCCTCTTTGTTTTACTTCTTTTCATTTCATCAGAGACAACTTTCGCGCAATCAGAAATCAACTGTCAATAAGTTTTCATCTGGACCATCTAGAGGGAAATGAAATCCTTGTTCAAGACTTCTCATATATAGATTTGCAACCTCCAAATGCCATTGAATGTTAGGTTGTAGATGAAGACTCAGAAGCTGGAAGATATGATCAAATGATGCAAGATGATTCTGTACCATTATGTTTTGAATCATTTTAGTTTTTGAAGGGAATTTTGCATAGTATATCTTCAAATGAGCAGCCTATAGAAAATCATGCAATGTCATTAGAACCAATAGAAAATGGGTTGCAACAGTCTTTTCAAGTTTTTCACAATCCAATAGTTGATGTTTTGGATTTTGTCTGCAATCAAAGTCCTTCTCCAATAGCTAACTGTGAGCTTGGAAAAAGTATTGATACAAACTTGATACGGCAGCCGGTTTCTTTGTCATTTTCAGCAGGAGTCCTATCACAAATCTCAGATGAAAGTTTGCATTCATCGTATGAGGAGAAGAAAAGTAATCCATTGGATGAGCTAAGTCCCAGTGCACATGAATTTCAAGATCCTCATGCAGTATTTTTGGAGTCAGATAGAGAATCCATATTATTCAATCTAGGAAAATTTGGATCTGTTTACAAGTTTTCATGGGAGTTGCATTTTAGACGTTCTCTCTTCTTTCTCATAAACAAGCACTTGCGGAGAATTCAAGCAGCAGTGAGAATGTTTACTTGGTTGCATTGGTTGTTTCATTTCACTTCATCAGGTGATGAATGGAACAGTTAGAGTAGGTTTTATTGAATAAGCTCCATTTTGAGCATCTTTTCTAGTTTGTCAGTTGTGTTTTAGTATTGAGTCAGTTTTTAGTTGAGTAAAAGTCAGTTTGTGTCGTCAAGTCGTCAGTTTTCAGTCATACATTTCAATTTAAGTTTTTGACCGTATTGGCCCACATGGTTAGGCACTTGGTCTACGGTGTTCTTGACACCTCCAAAGAGTTTCCATCCCCAATAAGGCCGATGTTAGTGTCAGTATTTGCATCTTACCATCAGTGATCAAAAGTCCTCTTTTCATATCATTTTAAGGGTCCGATTCCAAATTTCTTTATCATTCCACTAGGTAATTAGTCACTGATGGTATTCTTAGTCCAAAAACATCACTCTTTCCTAAATGTGATTACTTTTTGGCATAGTTTCATATCTTTTTGACTATACATCATCCATAAAGTTATTTTTATCATGCCATTTGTATCAGTCATCTTGAAATTCAGTCCTTCAAGGTCTCATTAGGTCTTTAGGTTTTTTCAAGGTCTCATTAGGTCTTTGCGGTTTGTCAAGGTTTAATTAGGTCTTTAGGGTTGCCAAGGTTCCATTCCATTGCATAAGACCAACAAGTAAAGGGAGATCAAATAACATCCCTTCACCATGAGAAGATGATTTATAAAGATAAATGCTTATTTCATTATGTAATTTTATGTCTTTCAAATGTAATAATTTCACCATCCCAAATTGTTAACTCAGTGTTCCAAAGATATCAGACCATCAAAAGATCAATTTTTCAAAGGAAATAGTCAAGTGAAAGGGTAAAGTTTCAAAGGGTTAAGTGCATGCCAAAGGGAGTTGTCTTTTCCTAAGGGACAAGCACTAAACCCTAATTTCCTCACCCATTGAGCTAGGGTTGGCTATGAAATCAGAGACATTTGAGTATATGAGGCATAAGGGAGGTCATTTCATTGAGTATGAGGCCATTCCAACTTATACACATCATGTCTCCATCATTTTTCAATAATTCATTCGAAGGGACAAATCATTTTCCACACATAGGGCCGATTTTTCTTCAAACTATGTTTTAGACCAAACATGGAAGAATTTGGAAAAAGTGAGAGAGGTGTTTGTCCATAATAGGCCAAGGAAGAAACACCTCCTTCATGTTTTACACATATGTCATGGTTTTAGAGAAATGTCAAAAATACAGTTGCTACAAGAGAATTACTGCACTTCTGGAGTGACCTCAGGAAAATCCATCTTTCTCCTGGCTGGATTGACCAAATGAATTTCTTGATGAATCACGTGATAACTAGACACAAAGAGATATCTAATTAGCTATCATGGGCTCAATTTGGAGTTGAATAAGACCTCTGAAAGTTGATTGAAACAAAACTCTGCTTTTTGGCAGCCTCATTCTGCACATTTTGAACAGTCTTGGGAGATTGGGCTTTTCACAAGGTAAATGCGCTCCAAATTGAAACATTCAAGATGTTCTAGAAATTAGACTCAACAATATTTCCAACGAGTTATCCCAAATCCCATTTAGACATTAGGAAGGCAATCAAAAGTGGACTTGAAGTGACACTGCTCTTTCAAAGCTTGGCGCTGCACTTTGAGGCCAGTGTTGCGCTTTTGGCATAATTTCATAGTGTGAATTTACACTAGCACTGCGCTTCTATGAAGGAGAGCTAAAAAACCCTCAAACTCTCAAGGAAACTCCAAATTGCTCTCTCCTTCCATCTTTGCAAGTAATTTGACATCCCTCACTTCAGTTTTGGTTTGCAAATAAAATCTATAAGCATCATTTTCCATGTTTAATATGAAACCCTAAAATCTCCCTAATGATGCCTAAAACCCTAAATCCTCACTGTTCATCCTATCACCTATCCCTACAACTCTAAATTCCCCTATCCCTATTCCCCTATCACCTTATCCCTTTTTCCCTTTACCCCTATTCCATATCATTCCCATTCCCTTTATCCCTCTTCCCCAAGAGAAAATTCTCAAGAAAACAAGCCCTCCCCCTCATTTCCTACTCCTCCATTCATTTCCTAGTCACAAGCTCATCTCCCATCCCCTCTTTCCAAAAATCACTCTCACCCATTCCCTTCAGACAACCTCAAGCCCTAAAACAAATTCCTAAAACCATCATAACCTCTTTATCACTCTCACAAGCTCACTCATAAGCTCAAACCCTAATGAGCTCACCTTCCCTTCCCCTACCCCTATTCACCATAACTCATTCCTCAATTACCTCCTCTAGGGTTTCAAGGCTTCAAAACTCAACCAACATGGACAAAAAGGACAGAGATTATGAGGAGGAGGAAAATGGTGGTAGTGAAAGCTAGGCTAAGGTGTGCTCTAAAGGGAAAAAAGGAGGAAGATAGGCTTAGGATGCTTGTTGAAGCTTCCTTGGCTCATCAGAGCACATGATGATGGTGCTTCTCACCAATTTGATGCTGCACTTTTCCTAGGGGAACCCAATGAAGAAATGGTTTGAATTTTTGGATTTAGAGTGATGAGGACATGCACCCTAGCAATTTTCAAAGTTTTTGGGGCAAAACTGGTCCACCAAAAGGTCAAAAAACATCCTAACAATTACCTTTCTGCCACTTTTTGGACACATAGAAGTAGTCTTGGGAGAATGACGTTTTGAGGGGTCAAATGAGCTTCTAATTCAAAAATTCTAGGTGTTTTGGAAATTATACTTGAATACCTTTCCAATGAGCTATCATGGGCTCAATTTGGATGCCAGGAAGGCCTCTAAAAGGGACCTAAAATTGGCGCTGTGCTTTGGGCAGTTTTTCTTAGGATGGCCAGTTTTCCAGTTTTTCACTGAGATCATGGATTATCTGTCATGAAGGTTGTTTCACCATTGCAAATGATGACTTGGCATGTAATTATGATGGATAAATTACTATAGAGGGTAGATTCATTGCTTTAGGAGTGAGTTTGAGCTCAAATGAATCAGTTTTTCACTTTTAGAGGCAAGTTGTTGAGATGCCTATATTCTTGTTTCTTGTTCAGTATCCATTAGATTAGCTCCTCATCTTAGGGATTCGACCCCTAAGGATGGGAGGAGGTTGAATACTTGTCTATATCTTCTTCTTCTTTCTCTTTGTAGGGGGTTGAACTCAGCTGGATGCTTAGACATTGATTGTACACCTTTTGTAAGCAGTTTGGCAGGAGATTAATAAGAGTTGCAGCTATTTTTATGGGATCCATGTGGTATGAGTTTTAGTATAGTTTCTCCTTCTGTAATCATATGTTAATGTATTTTGTATGCTTCTTTAATCATTTCATTTCTTCTAGTTAAATGTTTTCAATTTGATATGCGGAATTCATTGTATCAGTGCTTTGCCTTGGGAAACCATTCACCATTTCATGTTTTCTGCAGTCTAGGAAGGATTCATGGTTTTCACATGCCCTTCTTAGCTTATCACCAGTCTAATACATCTCACCCCATCAAGCTCTTGAGTGCTAAAGCCTATGCCTACCTCACCCCATTGAACACCCTGTAATTCTGACCTAGTTCCCTAGACATAAACTGTCTAGCTCCTCCTGATCCAACAAAACCCCTACAAAATCCAATCAATACTTCGGGCTACTATACCTATCCTAATATCCTTTACCTGATCCAGTCACCTTGGCTAAGATCCTTATGGAGAGAGTCCCCTCCCGGCCGAGTAGGGCTAGCTACTGGGTTAAGCGTGGTTTTTGGTTACCCTGGCATTGCCTTCCTTCAGCCTGAGGTTCAATCCAGGTGATAACAGCTATGACTATCTTAGCGACTATTTTTTGTACTTATAGCTTACTTACTTAGCTCTTTTTATAGAATCCCATGGCCTGCAAACCATGGGCAGATATTTTACAGTTGACTTTACTTTACAAAAATAAGGGCGGACAACCCTTTATGACTCATGACACCTTCACGCTACGCGACCACAAAATGCAGAGACTTTAAAATTTTATTACAAAATTTGACCCGAACATGGGCTTTTAGCCCCAAAACTATCCTTGTGGGATCACATTCCCAACAGGCGCCCAACACAAACATCTTGACTCGCCCTCAAGTCACATGGAAGGTGCGCAGATCTTGGCACGAAGACCTTCTAGCTCGACCCGTATGACCGAAACCTCGGCAGTGCACTGAGCTCCTGCCTACTTCGCATCTTTGACCATCTGCTCAGTAACTCCTACTGAACTGTCAGTGTGAATTTTTTGCTACGTTGCTTGTAGAATCGCAAGCTTTCCTTCAATAGATATTGTCACTGTGTAAGCTTCATCTATCCAGGGCTTCATTCGTGCCTTCAGCACTGCTTCCTTATGCATTGCTGCATTCACCTGTTCTTTTAGCTGCTTGGCCTCCTGCAACTTTTCTAGTCTTTGTGTCAACGCGATGGTTCGCACTGTTCCCTTGACCATAGCATTGTTGTAGCTCGCGTGCTTCCATCTCTAGTCATTGTACATTGGGGTCCTCCTGCAATCTTGTCAGGACCTCAAACGACTTCTCAAAAAGATGCATGCAGTCTGCTACTGCACTGTCTGCCACCGCTATTGCTTCCGTGACAGCAGTTGCACACTGCTCCTTTATCTCTGCTGGAGTTGAAGGCTGGGCCTTCAACCGTAACTCGGTGATCTGCAGGTTCAAATCCAACTAAATGCTCGCCTTCTCAGTACAATTGTCGTGCACCCCCATAGCCAACTTGCAGATGCACACCTCGACTGGTTCCTCCTCAAGAATGGCCACATCTGGGACCATTCAGCATGCCTCCTCAAAGACCTGCATAATGTTCTTATTCTGATTGGTTGCCTCGGTCACAAAAATGATGGTAGAGTATCACAGTAGTGCCATCTACTCATTATTGATCCGTTGTTCACTGATCACCTAGAAGGTGCAGTACTCATGAGCCCTTAGTTCTGCAATCACTCCATCTTACAAGAGGTGGACTGCTTCTCCTAGGAGCACTGCTCAACCGTACTCCCTTTAGGGTGTTGACAATGGGCCTTTCAGCTTTTTTCTTCATCTTCAGTTCCCCATCAGGCAACACTATCTCACTGGAGGCCTTCATGCATAGCATCTTGGCAGCCTCTGAAGTGCCTATAGCAAGGATGGTGGACACTATGCTAGCCTAAGATGCACGGCTCTGTAACTCCTCTAAACCTATCTGGATAGCCCCCAAGATTATCTATTGTTGTTGCTCAAACTCGTGCAGGGCCTCCATGTTGACATCCAACACCGTGTCATCGATGTCGTGCAGATCACCCTCTGTTAGCGTGATAGGGTCCAGTGATGTCTTGGTAGCCTTTGATTTCTTCCAAGACCCTCCTTTCTCCTGCTCCCTTGGGTGCTTGATGTGGGAAAATGTCTCCTTAGGGTTCGCACCGTGCTATTCTATCTTCTCATCTGTCTCCTCCTCTATCTCAGGTGAAAGCGACCTCACACCTTTGTCAAAGCCTTGCTCTGTCCCACCCGTCTGTTGCATGGCACTGCTCTCTGCCTGGGCCTTGTCAGCGGGCTCCTTTTTCCTCTTTTCAGCTAACTATGTCATCTTAAGCTTGGCCTCCTCCTTCTTTCTTTGTGTGGCAGACTTGCTTCCTCCCACCACCAAGTCTATTGTAACACACCACTCTACCAACCATTGATCAAGTACCACATCAATGGTGTCATTTGTTGCCAGGTAAGGAAATTCATACCATTTCTGTGTAGGGTCCTTCCACATTCGGATGGACACATGGTGGAAGTATGTTTTAAACTCTGCATAGTCCTATAGTTTGGCGTACACCGTAGGTGACAATCGTGGTTTGTGATTGATGGACATGGGGATTTTCATCTCCATCAAGATATAGAATACGTTACTGTCCTTGACTCACTACACATCCTTGGTCACCCATAGTGAAGCATACTTCACTACTTCTGGTAGGTCTGGCGTGACCAAAGGGAATTGACTAACCTCTAGCAACTCCCATGCTACCAGAACAATTGACAGCAAGAGCCACACGTAGTGGAATGTCTTGCTGAGCTCCTATGCTTCATAGTAGTTTTCTAGGAACTCTCCTCGAAGGTAGTATGACTAGTTGAACTGGACTCCTTCGACGCAATGGGCTACTAGCACGACGATAGGCACCGACACTTCATTGGTGTGACACTTCCTCATCACTTTCCCTACTAAAATCTGTGTAGCTACATTTATAGCAAGGTCGCAGATGCTGGATATGGCATATCTGTGCAGCTTCTTAACTAGTTTAAACTTTTCTTTCATGGATTCTGCAAGGACCTGTTCACCACCTTTCCCGTCAAATATCATGGCTAGATTCTCTCCTGTGTAAGAAAATCGTGTTATCTTGTGAATCAATATATCTATGATGGGTATTGGCTCTTCCAACCACAAAAACCCATCATGCATCAAGCATAGCAGTTGCTTGATGACCAATACTATCACCGGGGTGCAGTTATAGTGTGACACCCAAAGCAGGTTGAGCAACCCTACCTTGTCTACTCCTCTGGGCCACCTCCGCGGCTCTAATGCGGTCATTCTGGTGTTTGCATCGATGATGCAGTGCATCAGCTACTCAGTCGCCAGGTGTGGGAACTTCTCGTGATCAACCAAGTCACAGTCCTCAAGTTTCAATAGAGGAACCTACCCCAAGCATGGTCCTTCGAAGACAAGTTCATCTGGCAATAGGGGGGTTTGCAAGGGGGTCTTTCTCTCATTGATGTCTTTCAGCACCTTGGTCTTGCCCTTGCGTGGAGGGACATAATCAGGCAACTGAGTAATAGGGTCAGCACCGTAGGCTTCAACCTCCTCCACTTCAACTCCCACATTCTCCTCATCCATCGAGATGTCTTCAATTTCTTCCTCCTCTGGCCTCAAATTTATGGCTTTTCCCTTCTCTTGTGTAGTGGGCTTCGATGGTTTTCTTCATGGAGATGCGCACACCGGTATTACAGGATGCTTGCCCTTCTTATCCTTCATGGTTTCCTTGGTTGGGGTAGGCTTTGGTCTTGGTGTCCTCGATGATTTGGGGACTTCGACTAGTACTTCGGTGACCTCTGAAGTAGCTACTTCTACCTCCATCTCCATTTCCGGCATCGACTCCTCTACTTCAATATCTATAGCTTCTATGGGTTCTGACATAACGCTTTCCAATAGTGCTCATGACGTCTTTGGTAAGTTTACAAATGCTGGCATTTCTTTCAAAGCCTCGAATAATTCTCGATTCATGTGTGCGTGAGAGATCAACAACTCAATTCTAAAAATTCCAAGTGTTTTTTGTTGGACAGCCACTTTAATTTATAGGGAATTTTGAATTCAAATCTGTTCATTACCCCCAAATTCGGTTCATTAATGCCAGATTGGTGGCAGATTTTCAAAGGTCTGATCTGTAAGTTTCATCTTAATGTTGGCCGCCCACTCCCTTTGGTCGCATTTCTCCCATCAAATCATGAAAAGTGACTTTAATGGTCAATTTTTGGCTGACCTGTGCAATTTCTCCCTGGGTAGCACAACCCCCTTCTCATTTCCGTGAATCCTATGACACTTCCTTTCTTCAAACAACCATTCAATCACGCAGCTCCCCAACCCGGGCAGTGTATTTTATTGTCTTGTGCCTCCTTTCAGCTACCTGGATTGCTAAGACTATGCTACCTTCATCTAGTCACATGGCCGGAGCATCAGTGTATGACTTCAAGCGACTGCCATTCACCTCTCCTGGTAAGGGTTCTCCATTCAATTTGACCAGCTGTATTGCTCCTCCATCTGTATTCTCCTTAATGAAATAGGACCCTAACCAGTGCATCCTAAACTTCCCTGGAAATTTATCAAACTTACTATCATATAATAAAACCACATCATTTAACTTAAAGGTGCGCACCTTAATGTGCCGGTCATGCCATGCTTTTTCGTGCTGCTTTTGGACCTATTGGTGAAATCCAGCTAGAAATCTCTCTTCCTCTAGTTTATCTAGTTGTGCAAGCCTCTCCTCCAGGGCTCCTGATCCATCATACACGTGAGTGCTGCTATGCACAGACTAGGCACAATATATTCCATAGGCATTACTGCTTCAACACCATAGACAAGCCTAAAGGGTGTTTGTCCAATCAACTTTTTGCATGTCGTTCAATAAGCCCATATCGCTGCAAGTATGTGTAAGTCCCAATTACTTTGTTGAGTGTTGCAAACCTTGGTCTATGCGTTACCCAACACTTTATTGAATGCTTCCACCGTCCCATTAGCCTGTGGGTGATAAGGCGTGCTCTTCTCGTGACATAGCTAAAATTCCTCTATTAGCACATTGTTCATCTCATTCAGAAAGTGCGTACTGCGATCACTGATCAAAATCTTCGGACAACCAAATCGCATCAGTACATACTCAAAGAGGAACTTTGCAGTAGTTACACCTATGAAATCCTTCATGAGCTGTGCCTCCTCCCATCGAGTCAAATACTCCGTCGCAGTGATAATGTACCTCGCTCTCGTCTTTCCTTGGGGCTGAATGGGTCTCATAAAATCTATCACCAATATCTCATAAGGGTTGTAATGTCATCTGTGGATTCATAGGCATCTCATCCCTCCGTGATGGCCTACCAGTCCTTTGACACAGATCACATGACTTTCAATACACTTTTGAGTCCTGATGGAGGGTTGGCCACCACAACCCTATGCGCAGAATCTTCTGCATGGTCACTCTCCCATCATAATGTCCTCCCGCAGCGCTCCCATGAGTGCCCACGAGGATGCTGCTTCTTTCAAACTCTGGTACATATTGTCACAATATCTCATCAAACCCCATTTTGTACAGATGTGTAGCAATGACAGAAAAATCTGCCACACACACCACTAACTCCTTCTGCTGGATGGTGTATCCCTCTGGGGCAAGTCCTATCACCAGGAAGTGTATTATATCCTCAAAATTACCATCCACAACGTGCACTACAAACAGCTACGCGTTAGGTAGTCCTTCCTCCAAATTAGTGGGCTTTTCCCCTATTTCAATGCGCAACAAAAGGTCTGGTCCCGCGTTCAGTCATCCAGGCTTCACAATAACTTCAAAATCATATTCCTGGAACAATAACAAGCACCTGTAGATTCTACCCCCCAACATAGGCTTACTAACCAGGTAATTTAACGCAGAGTGGTCCGTGTACATCTTAAAATGACCTCCCAGCAAGTATTGTCTAAACTTCTGGACCACATATACCATAGCTAACCCTTCGCGCTCAGTGGTAAAATAGTTTTTCTCCACCTTGGATAACCTTCTGCTTACAAACGCGATAGGATGGTCCAAGTCTCCTCTGAAAGCCTGTGTCAGTACTACTCCCAGCCCTATACATGACGCGTCGACATGTACATGAAACTCCTTCTTCCAATCCGGGAAGACTAAAATCAGTGCGGTGACCATCTTTTCTTTCAATACATCCAAGTTCCTCTTACAGTCCTCATTCCATCAGAATGTGACATCCTTCTTCAATAACTTCTCCATAGGCACGGTGATCTGGGCATAGCATTTGATAAACTTTCTGTAATATCCTATATGTCCTAAGGTAGTGCGCAGTTGTTTCACACTCCTTAGTGCTTCTAAGTTTAGTATCACTATGATCTTTGCAGGATCTACCATCAGTTCCTTCCTACAAACCACATGACCCAGTAGGGTCCCAAAAGGAACACAAAATAGGCACTTCTTCAGACTGAGCACGATTTGGTATCTTCAACAAGTATCTAGCATCAGGTGTAAACTAGTGACATAGCATTTCACTAACCCAAACACAGTGAAGTCATCAAAATATATCTCCAAGAACTTATGAATAAATTCCTTGAATGCAGCAATGACTACGCACGAAAAAATCGCAGGCGCATTCTTCAATCCAAACAGTATTATAGTGTACTAAAAACACCCCCACTCAGTCACAAAGGTCGTCTTGCTCCTATCCTCTGGTGCGATTTTGATCTAATGGTACCTAGATAACCCATTAGTGAAGGAAAATGCTTCCTGGCCACCTACATTGTTCAACACTTCATCAGTGAACGGATTCCAGAAAGGATCATGTACGCAAGCGTCATTCAGCTTTTTGAGATCCACGCATATCCTTATTTCATCCTTATGCTTCTTCTCCTGTACCACCATTGTCCTTACCCAGTCAAATTCTTCCACAGGCTCAATGATTCCTGTCGCGAGAATCTTGTCTAGCTCTAAGCGGACCTTCTCCTTATACTTCAGATTGAGACAGTAAGTTCTTTGCTTAATCAGCTTTGCGTCAGGCTTCAACGTGATATTAATAACACCTTGGTCCCTGATTATCCCTTTTAGATCCATAAACCTGGTAGGGAATAAATCCTGGTATTCACAAAGAAATTCAACGACCTTATCTTTCGTCGCATCATCCCAGTAATCTCCAATCTTCGTGAATTTGGGCTCTCCCTCCATGCCAATGTTTGCCTGTTTCATTTTTAGTGGCGCAATTATATCAAGATTATCAATCTATGGTCCTTCAACCTCACAGTGACCTTTTGTTTCAGGGATGTTAATATTTCACAGATCCTCATCTTCTTCTTCCATGGTTACGTTATAGCATTCCAGCGCATGACTCAACTTAGTGGTCCAATCAGGTTGAATCAGGTCCAAAGGATCCTGTAGTATCCTAAATATTGATGCTTTCACCTCTTGTAGTGCCTCATCAATACAATCAAACCTGTCTTCAAAGCTGAATATCATTATGAATCCCTTGCGCAAAATATCCCATTCACTTGTACCATGGCAAAGCTCTATTTCTACGTACCAGTTCATCAGGATGATGTCCATGGTATAAAAAAAGAAGTGCACCCATTCAAGTTGGGGCTTCTCTCCATAAGCCTAAGCCCATTTGGCCAAGTGCGTGTGCAGATCATATTTCCCATCATACCTATCTACCATTCATACCTTCGGCTTCCAAAGCGTGTTCTCATCATCCTCCTACATTTGCGCCAATCATCAAAGCTTCCCTTGTGTGTACCCCACCATCTTGTGGGAGTAGCACGCAGTGCCTAGTCTAATGCCTGGAAGCACTTCTTTTCTGGTACTTCCCTCTCAAAAGCATCCAAAAAGATATCTACATCATTCAGACCATCATAAGTGGGAAAATTCCTTACCTCCAATGACACATAGTGCAGCGACCGGGACATGATGTTGCAGCTAAGTGTAGTTACTTCATGTAACCAAGTCTGCCAGCACTCTAATTCTTCTTAAGAGTCCAAGGTGCAGGAACTCTCGAAATCCCATGTTATTCATCCATCCACTATTGGATTAACCCAATATAGGTCTTGTGTTGTTATCTTATAGATATAGTCTGGATTGTCATCACTCTCATAATCGCGGACTCGTTCAGTATAGCGCGATCCTTCAGTGAGATCTAGGGGTGCTATTACATGGAGCGATTTCTTCTAAAATATCATTTTTCCCTTCTTTAGGTTGATTGCCCGGTTCATATCAATAGCCCAATCAAGGTCAAGGAGCGCGGGGTAGGGGTTGCTCTCATCCACAATTTTTATTACCTCAAAGTTAGCCACTCTGCTCATGCATTTAATATATACAGTCACCCCTTGCAACTGCTCCATGGGGATGATCTTCTACTAATTCTCCATCCTTAGCTAAATTGGAAACCACTGCAATGCGGGTCTCCCCATCTATTTCCAAGTCTGCTTTGGTAGGATGTTCACATCTGAACCCAAGTCCAAAATAACCTGATCCATTTCATACTCTCCTATCTTTGCAGTCAGCCTCATCTCCCATCACATCCTTGTTCTATGCTTACCAATCTATTGTACTATGCACAACGCATCCGAAGTGTTTCCGGCACATCTGTTTATAAGCTCCTGTAGCCCCTTCACAACCTTGCTATTGCGTAGCAACTTCATGCAGGTCTATAGGATGTTGTAATCATAGAAGGGTCAATCTCCTGATCACGCTTATCCTTGATCCCTGAGATGGAGGCCTTAGCGAAGCT
The DNA here is from genome assembly GCA_031772625.1 of Pinus tabuliformis. Taxonomy (NCBI): domain Eukaryota; kingdom Viridiplantae; phylum Streptophyta; class Pinopsida; order Pinales; family Pinaceae; genus Pinus; species Pinus tabuliformis. The sequence goes on along the minus strand of CM062816.1, from coordinate 260,964,450 downwards.
CTTTTTCTCTTCCATGAATGTTTCACATGCGTCCTCCAGATCAAATTTAGCCTCCTTTGTTGGAGCCTTGCAAACCCATGTACTGTCTTTAGGATGTTTCCCCTTGTCATATCCTATTGTGATTCCACTTCAGAGCACTATATTCATGTTCGAATCCTCTTCACATGGCTTAGACCACATAATTTGCAGGTTATGAGTTGGATGAGGTGGGAGCACCCCTTTGTCACGTATCCTTATTATCAGCATGGGAAAATATTCCATTTCATGATCAAATAGAGTGTAGTACTTGCATGATGAACATGTTGGGTTAGTGCATTTGTGGGCATAATGTCTTGGTCCTCCACAATTGTAGCAGATCAGCTGTCGCCAACCTCTGTCAGGTCCCCCTCCACCTTGACCTCGTCCATGGCCCTGAAAGCCTGTCCGCGCCATCCCCGTGATTTGGTTAGTGGGCCGCATTTCTATCTGAACCCTATAGGGGGGAGTTCTATCCATCATTAGTTCATAGCTTCTGCAATTATGCTCATCATGCCCTACTTGACATATAACGCATCATAATGCAGGCCCCACGCTTGGTCCTACCTTAGCTTCTCACCTCAAAGGCATTAGTCCTCCTCCTACAATGTAGTTCGCAAAGACTGGGAAATGGTATTTGTCATGCCCTTAACCCTTGCATTTTAGGCACCATACCTCTTCACGCACCTTTGGTTGAATTTTTCTGTCCTGCTTAAAACTTTGCATATCAAAGAAAAGATTTTTCAAATGTGCATGGATCTACTGAACCCCCAAATTTGGATCTTGCATTTGTGTTTCATGCAGTCTCATTGCAATCTCCAAGGCCTCTGCCTGTGTCATTATCTTCTTTTGTAACAACGCAACCCTTAAGTGTGGTAGGAGTGAAGCCATACACTATTTTCGATGTTGTCTATCCGTTAATTTCATGTTAGCTTCACGTATTTTACACTTCAACCTCTGATCTAATTCCCAAGGTGTCTCACCTGGTTGCATCGAGATTTCTTGAAACCCCACCATAGACTGTGCTTCAGATTTAGGCCTACTGAATTCTTTCTTCAACACAGTCTGGATGTCTACCACTCCAGCATTTGAGTTATCATTAGAGTACTTGATGTACCAGGTTAGCACGCGATCCTTCAGAGCACTAACAGGGTTTCCTTCTTCATGTGATCATCTCTAATGCCCTGAGCTTCCCATAAATCTTTCATGATGAACCATAACTGGTCCAGGTCCTCATTTACCAAGCCTTTGAACAAACGAAATTTTACTGAGTTTGCCATACTAAACTACGGTGGAGGCAGAGGTGGTACGAGTGAAGTTGTTGGTGATGGTGGTGAATTTGGTGGCGGTGTGGGTGGATGTGGCAGTCGCGGGAATCCTTGTCTTATTAACTTAATAGCACTTCATGGAGAAGCCTGCATTACTCCTTCTTCATCACCTCGTGGAGGTGAAATTAATGGACTATATTCAGGACCCTTTCTCCCTTCGTTGCTGTAAGTTTTTCCACTTCGCATAGCCTTGAATATCAAGGTCGCTGCATAACCCATTTTTTGTGCAATAACATTTTAGTCTAGGTATTCAAAGATTTCAAGTACTTACCTCGCGGAACTTTGAAAAAGCATTGCTCAACCTCGTTGTAGCTGACTGAGGTATAGACTGTGAATTCAGTTACAAATCCATCTATGATGCGATCAAGCCAATGATAGACAACACTGGTGATCTTATCCTTCAATGCTTCTAATCTCTGTGCTAGCTCTGGGGTCCAAAAAATAGGACCATCAATTCTCCAACTTCCTTGGCAAACATAAGCATTTGTTGGCGTGTTGGGGCCTGATCCAGGTTCAGCGTTAGTTAGCCAACGGATCCCTACACTACTGGCCCTTTTGGCATCAGCCCACAGAGCGCGGACCGAAGTCTCACCCGAAGTAGTATGGGGGGGTGTTGGAACCAAGTTTCTGCACTCTGAGATGGTCTTGATGTCGGTTTATTCCTTCTATTCCTGCCTTCACGCAGGTCACTTAGTTTTAGGGCTTACTAGAATATCCCTCTATTCCACCCTTCAGTACCTCTGCGAAAATGTATTGTTGACCTTCGCGTAGCCCTAACTTGCGCCTCACGTACTTTCCTGCTGCTAGGGCAGCGCACCGTGTAGATTCCCAAAGTAGTCTAAGTGTCTTACTTATCTTATTAAACAATCACAGTTAGCACCAAGTAAATATATGTTCTTACTAGCATTCACATAACCACCGTAATTACATACATTCGTGCATCATATAAGCCTTATAAATGAAATTCATACATAACATGTCAAGATGCATTAACAAGAAACAAAGACACATAATCCATAGAATGCTTCTATTTATTGATATCTTAGATAATTACATACTCTATCGACCCTGCACACATAGCTGCAGGGGTCCACGCACTCAACTGCAGACTCCCATCCTAGGCCTCTGTGCACTCAACTGTAGAGCCTCTACCTACGCTATGACCCAAAACTTAGACTTCTTACTTCAAAGCTATGACTATCTTAGCGACTATTTCTCTACTTAGAGCTATCTTACTTAACTCTTTTTATGCAATCCCATGGTCCGCAGACTATTGGGTTGTGTTATATTCTTTCCATGACTAGCCCACGTATTTAATCGAGGGGTTAGAGGGGAGGCGGAGCCCCCCTTCATTGCGCCGATTGTGTAGAGGGGGCGGGGGGGGGGGGGGGGGGGGGGGGGGGGGGGGGAAAGGAACATAATGAAAAATCAAACTGGTAGTTTGGGATCCAGGGGAAAACTCTGTGTATATTTGTTTTATGTGTTATGCTCTCGCATTGTTTATTTTTTGTGTTTTAGAATTCATATGTAGGTAATTTATGTACGGGGTTAAAACCTACATTTGGTATCAGAGCAGTTTTGGCTTCAAGGGGATGCCTTTGTTGCTGAGGGGTTTCGCTTGAGCCTGTGGTAGACCCTGTTCAGTGGGAGATCTGTGAGATCGATTCTGGTGGTGAAAGAAGATGGTGAGCAATAGAAAGATAGAGATCAAGAAATTTAATGGTCAGAGTTTTGAGTTGTGGAAACTCAAGATGGAGGATCTGTTGGAGGATAAAGATCAGTGGATCACAGTAGATCTGGGTACTAAACCAACAGGAGTGTCTAATGAAGAATGGAAGAAGTTGGATCAGAAGGCAAAGAGCATAATACAATTGTGTGTCTCAGATTCAGTATTGCTAAATGTATCAGGGGAAGTTATGGCGAAGGCTTTGTGGGACAGGTTAGGGACTTTGTACCAATCTAAGTCTCTGGTGAATAAATTGTTCTAGTGGAAAAAGCCATATAACCTGAGGATGAAAGATGGAGACTCGATGACAGAGCATCTAAACGAATTTAATACTGTGGTAAGTCAGTTAGCATCTGTTGATATTAAAATTTTATATGAAGATAAGTGCATCAGTTTGTTGTGTTCTCTACCAAATTCATGGGATATTCTGGTTATTGCAATAAGTAGAAATGCAACTGCCTTGCAGTTTGACGAAATAGTCTCATCCTTACTGACGGAGGAGATGAGACAGAAAAATATAGAGAATCATAATGGTGATGCCTTGTTTGTATGAAGACGGTCCCAGAACAAAAACAAAAATAAGTCATCGAGTGGGAGATCTAAATCTGTAGCAAAACTTGTAAAGGTGTTGTGCTGGAAATGTGAAAAGGAAGGGCACTACAAAAGGGACTGTAAATCCAAAGCCCCTAATAAAGGAAAGGGATATAATGATGTTCCTTCTACAAAGGTGAAAACCACCTCAGATGAAGGTGGGGATGTGTACTTGGCTTCTTCAAGTACACATGTAGATAATGAGGCATGGTTGATTAACTCAAGTGCATCCTTTCACTTCACTCCCCATAGAGAGTGGTTCTGTGAGTATGAGAAATATGATGGTGGTGATGTCTTCTTAGGGGATGATAGGAAGGCTAGAATCATTAGTCATTGAAAAGTAAAGTTGAAGTTGCAAGGTGGAAGGGTTAGAACACTTCCGAGTGTTCTGCATATTCCTGCATTGGCCAGAAATATGATTTCTGTAAGCAAGCTCGATGATGTAGGTGTAAAAACAGTGTTCGAGAGGGATACCTACAAAATGGTTCGGGGAGCATTGGTATTGATGTAGTGAGTTCGAATTGGAACTCTGTACAAGCTACAAGGTAGCACTGTTATTGATGGGTGCAACGGTTCTATGGTTCCTGAAAGTGGAGCAGAAAATCTAGTGGTCTCTAGAGAGAAGACCATGTTGTGGCATCAAAGCCTTGGACATATTGGAGAGAATGGCCTTTGAATACTTCATGGTAAAGGTATGGTAGAAGGTATGAGTAATAGCTCTCTGGATTTTGATTTCTGTGAAAATTGTGTATATGGGAAGCAGAATTAGGTGAGTTTCTCCTCTGGTAGAAAGAGGGTGAAACATATATTAGAACTTGTGCACAATGATGTGTTTGGACCTATGAAGGTTCCATCACTAGGTAAGTCTATGTACTATGTATCATTTATAGATGACTTCTCAAGGAATACATGGATATATTTCCTTAAGAAGAAATCTGAAGCCTTTGACAAGTTTAAGGAATTTAAGGCTCTCGTGGAAAATCAAACAGAGAAGAAGATAAAGGTGCTGAGGACAGATAATGGTGGAGAGTTTTGTAGCAAGGAATTTTAAGAATTCTATTAGAAGTGGTAGAGCATGAAAAAGACTACTCCATATACACCTCAGTAAAATGGAGTTGCAAAAAGAATGAATAAGACGTTGATGGAAAGGGCAAGAGGCATGCTCAGTGGTGTCGGGTTAGGACAGGAATTCTGGCAGAGGCGGTGGATACTGCATGTTACCTGGTCAACAGGTCACCTTCATCAGCATTGGAGGATAAGACTCCACAAGAGGTATGGACTGGTAAGAAACCCTCTCTTTCACATCTGAGGGTATTTGGATGTGTTGCATATGTACATGTTCCAAAGGAGAAACAAACCAAGTTGGATAGTAAATCTGAAAAGTGCATCTTTATTGGGTATAAGGATGGTTTAAAGGGTTATAAGATTTGGAACATAGTCACAAGGAAGGGTGTGTACAGCCAAGATGTGGTGTTCAGAGAGGTAAAATATGTTATTAAACATGAAGTCCAACCAAAGGAACCTGAGAAGATAGAGTTTGAGCTTAAGCAGGAAGAATCAGACTCTATAGCAGAGGAGGAATCAAAAGATGAAGAGCCACAAAATGCAGGGTGAGAAGATCAGTTCGAGAAAGAAGGTAGCCATAAAGGTATAGTCCATCTGCTTTTTGTTCAAATTTTGCTTTATCTATTACTGATGATGATCCTAGAACTATGAAGGAAGTAGTAGATTCAGAGGATGGCAAACTCTGGAAAGAGGCCATGGTTGATGAATGGCATCTTTGCACAAAAATGAGGCTTCGGATCTAGTGGAGTTGTTGGCTGGAAGGAAACCCATTGGCAGAAAATGGGTGTTCAAGAAGAAGACAAATGTAGAAGGAAAGGTGGAGAAATACAAAGCTTGGTTGGTAGCAAAAGGTTATTCCCAGGTTCCGGGAATTTATTTTGGTGATATTTTTTCTCCTGTTGCCAAGATAACTTCTATTAGATTACTTTTATCTATTGCTGCTGATTTTGATTTTGAGGTAGAATAGATGGATGTGAAGAAAACATTTCTTCACAGGGATCTATAAGAGGAAATATACATGAAGCAACCTGAAGGCTTTATGGTGAAGGGTAAGAAAGAATTGGTATGCAAGTTAAAGAAGTCTCTGTATGGGTTAAAACAGTCACCAAGCATGTGGTATCAGAAATTTGATACATTTATACGGGGACTTGGCTTCACCAAAAGCAAAGTATATCACTATGTGTATTTTAAATTAATTACTGACCGTGTTATTTATCTGGTCTTATATGTGGATGATATGTTGCTGGTTGGAAATGACAAAGAAATTATCCAGGATTTGAAGACCCAATTGTCCTCCAAATTCGACATGAAAGATCTTGGTGCTGCAAACTATATTTTGGGCATGGAAATTAAAAGAGCTCGAGAAAAGAGGAAGCTCTGGTTAAACCAAAGGAAGCATGTCGAGACAATACTGCAGAGGTTTAATATGCAGGATAGTAAACCGATGAAGGTTCCTATTCCTGTAGGTGTGAGGTTATTTGCTGAAAAGTGTCCCAAGACGCAAGAAGAGGAAGAGGACATGTCCCGCATTCCATATGCAAGTGCAGTCGGTAGCTTGATGTATGCAATGGTCTTTACTAGACCAGACATTGCACATGTAGTGGGAGTATTAAGCAAGTTTATGTCAAAACCAGGGAAGGAGCACTGGAGAGCAGTGAAGCAGGTTTTCAGGTATTTGCATCACAATGTAATTATGGTTTGTGCTACCAAGAAAGATTAGGATTGGATAGAATGTTGGATATTCATGGCTTTGTTGATGCAGACTGGGTTGGAGATATGGATCAGAGAAGATCTACAAGTGGGTATGTGTTTAACGTATTTGGAGGTGCATTCAGTTGGATGAGTAAGAAATAATTTGCAGTGGCACTATCAACTACAGAGGCAGAATACATGGCAGCCACTCATGCAAGCAAGGAAGCAGTTTGGTTGCAGAGATTGTGTTCAAGTATGGGGTTAGTACAGGGAGTTATAAGGATAAACTGTGACAGCCAAAGTGAAATTTTCTTGGCAAAGAACCCCTCATATCATTCAAATACAAAGCACAATGATGTTCAGTATCACTTTGTGAGGGATATGATAGAAGACAAAAAGGTGTTGTTGGTAAAGGTGGACACTTTCAAGAATATTACAGATGCATTGACAAAATCTGTGAGCTCTGAGAAGTTCTCTTGGTGTAGAGAGACAATGGGAATTTAAGGGTTGGAAAAATGACTAAGCTCTCTTGTCGCCCCCTATGGAAAGAAAACAACAAGTGGGATAATGTTGGGTTGTGTTATATTCTTTCCATGACTAGCCCACATAGTTACCTGGGGGGGTTAGAGGGAGGGCAGAGCCCCCCTTTGTTGCACTGATTGTGTAGCGGGGTGGGGGTCATAAGGGGTTTGAGGCATACTGTTAACCCAACTTTATGGGGTCCAGGGCAGCGCCCCGAAAATTTTTGGTTTTGGACCCTATGTTAGGATGGGCAGACCCACATATGGTTTTGTGCATGATTTTCACACATGTTTTTGGACACGATGGTTTTCAGTCCATGGTATTGGATGCCTTAGCATGTATAAATATGTATTATAACATTGAAAGGAACATAATGAAAAATCAAGCTGGTAGTCCCGGTTTTGGGATCCAGGGGAAAATCTCTGTGTATATGTGTTTTATGTGTTATGCTTTCGCATTGTTTATTTTTTTGTGTTTTAGAATTCGTATGCGGGTAATTTTTGTACAGCGTCAAAACCAACACGGACCATGGGTAGATGTTTTACAGCTGACTTTACTTTACAAAAATAAGGGTGGACAACCCTTTATGACTCATGACACCTTTGCGCTCCGTGACCACAAAATGCGGAGACTTTACAATTTATTACAAAACTTGACCCAAACATGGGCTTTTAGCCCCAAAACTATCCTTGGGGGATCCCGTTCCCAACACTAACTTATAGAAGGCAGTTAAAGTGAAGAATCTTTCTCATTAAATATGGTTAATGGAAGATCAATATAGGATTAAAGTTCAATGATCTGAACCAATTCCATGGTATGAAAATAGTTGTTGACGACTCCATCACCTTGTGAATTTACTAATTTAACCATCTAAAAAAATTGCAAATAGGAGAAGGCTATTACAATGTTTGGCTAGTAATTTTTGTGTGTGTGAGAGTGTGAATGGTGTGCTAAGGAGAGAATTATTTTTTTCAGTGACTTTAGTAGATTCTATAGAACATCAGAATTCTTGAGAAATCAAATGTGAGTTGTGAATTAGATCTTATGCTAGGTGTTATCACTCAGGTTGTTCCCTACCTCCTGAAGGGAATACGGCCGAGGTAACCACTAACCAATCTTTTAGCCAGAGAGGGCTCTCTCTTTGTAATTTAGATTTGTTCTGAAGTATTTTAGGCTAGTTATTATGCACAGGTTTTTGTTTTAAGTTTTTTGGATGATGATTCCAAGCAGAGCTAGGGAGAAAATCTAAGACAGTCTGTTCCATTGGGCTATGGAGTCGATGATGGTGTACAACTGAAAGCGTTCCCTGGGCAAAGGTAATACTATAGAGTGAGATAGGCAGCTCTGGAACAATTTTTAAATCTGGAAATGATGGAATGAAGTCAGGGAATGAAAGGTAATCAAGAATCTTTCATTATGCTAGCAGAGGGAAAGTGTATGAATGTTATTCAGGAGCAATTAAGAATTTCTAAACAATATTCAAAATGAAAGGACTTAGTGCAAACATGAGCAGTTGGGAATTCATATTTATGATTAATCCTGAAGAAAAAATTATTAATAGCAGAGATTGAGCACAGGGTGCATTTAAACAAATCCTGGGCTATTCTTCTTCTCTGTTACTAAGATTATGGAACATACATGACATTTTGCAAATACAGAAAACATAAAACAGGGTTTAGAATAACTTATTGTTCCACAAAGTGACACAGTAATTTTGTAGCAATTCCCAGAACATCCTTAGCACATTCAGATAGCGCAGAAACCATGAACTCCAACAGCCATTTGTATTAAGAAGTCTCAAAAATTACAGCGTAGCTTAGAGAGAAAATCACCAACCCCAAATACATATTATGGGGAGGTATTTATACAAAAAGGTGATACAAAATATCATGAAGATAAGTCTTTGAACTCATAACTTTCTTTACCAACTCTCAAGAAGTAGTAAATGAAGGAATAAATGATGTAATAAATATGAATGCGCTAGCTCTCCAATTTGTCAGAGGAATTTTGACTTTCTAGGCTGAATGAGTCAGCTGCTTGCTACGCATTCATTTTGCGTTTGTTGTCCTGATGCTGGTACGCGGTTTGTTGCTATCTTGGTCTTCATCATCGGTGCTCAGTTTCTTTGCATTCAATGAGCTGTACTGACCATTCTGTTTCTGCCTTGTACTGCTTTTTCTTCCCTTTTGACAGGTGGACCGTGCCATCTGTATATGCTGACATGTAGCTTACAAAAAGAATTAATAAACAAAATCACCTGAGCAATGTCTCCATCATTCCTTTCCACCAATCCTCTGTAGGCAGCTGATGTCTTTGTATCTTTATCAGTGTTTCATCAGCTTTAGTGTATCTATAAAAGTTTGGCTGGACTTCAAAGAGATGGTTTATCTTGTGTTTAATGTAGAATAGATTCTCTAGTTTGTCATAGATACTCTGTCCAGATGGAAGTCCTGTTTCCTCTGATGTGCTTGAGGACGTTGTGATTTGATTGGAAGCATAGTTGTTTACCCTGTTGGCATAATGCTCATGTGATAGCAGTCTTCCAGCACTAGTTACTAAACTTGGTAGCCCTCTGCTCTGTAATGCTGCAAACTTTATTCTGAACTCATTCACCTCTGCCTGCATTTCTTGGCATTTTCTTTCTAGAGTTTGCACAAAATTCCTTAGGGTCAGCACCCTTTTTACTACTAAGATGGTATCAGTCATGTTCCTGATACCTATTGCTGCCAACTGCTCTTTGGTGTGAGTGTTCAGGAATTGGATCATTCTATTAGCTTGCTCAGGCATATTTCCCAAAGATGATCTAGCCTTTTGATTTTCAAACTGAGCCAAGCCTATCAAATCCATTTTCTCATGAATGGTTTCAATGGATTGCCATTGGTCTCTAATGTATTGGCTAATCTTGGCCCACAAAATTTTCTTGACCTCAGCTAGGGTCCTATCAAGTGTAAGCTCTTTCTCTAGCTCCTTTATTCTTTTTTCCAGGGTTTTCACTTCCCTAGTCTTCTCAGCTACATCCTGCTTTGTCTTGTCATATCTTTCCTAAATTTTGGCCAGTTTTTCTTTGGCCTCTTTCAATTCTGCCATCTTTACTTCAAGGGCTTTTATTTCTTTCATCATCCCCTCCATACTCAAGCTGGCGTCTTGATCTGCTGCTATTGTTGCTGTTGCTAAGACTGGTGCCGAGCTTGAAGCACCTGCTTCTGATGTTTGACCAGTGGGAGGGACTATTGTGGTGGCCGTAGGAGGAGCAGCTGTAAGAATCTGAGCTGTTTGAATTAGCTGAGAGGCCAACTCTCCCTGTCTTCCCTGTAATGATGCCTCCAAGGCACTCTCTGTTTCTATCAACCTTTTATGCAAGCTCATAAGCAGAGTTACCACATCCTACTCTTCTTGAGGATGCAGTGTAGCTGGCAGCTTGAGTTGTCTTTTGAGGGCTACTATGTCTTCCTCTTTCTTCTTTATCAAAGCTTGCACGCCCTTGGGATCAGTGGGATCATGTCCCAGCTCTATAACGATCTCCTCCAAGGACTTGATTCTATTGTCCTTGGCCTATGATGAAGATTTCTCCAATTCTAGTTGGGCAGAAGTATTGTGTAGAGAGTTTTGCAATCTATGGGCCAACAATGTTTTATCTGCCAAGGTGGAATACACCATTTCCTCGGTTTGCTTGTGCAATTCAATCTGGTCCATAGGATGGATGTCTTTTGAGAGCACTTCCAGATTGGTTCTGATATAGTCAGCAGCTTATTGTGGTTGCTGCATTATAGGTCTGAAATGACTGAGAGTCATTTTGCCTTCCTGGATGTCATAGGCTGCCATTAGCCTTTGCTGATTGGTGGGTGCCATCCTTAGCAATTGGTTGTAAAGCTGGTACCTCACTGGCTCATTTCTAGCCTTAATATCAGTGAATGCCTTCTTAATATCCGAGCCCTATCTGCTTTGTTTCCTAGTAGATGTTACCTCCACTCCTTGTTGTCTTTCTTGCTCTGGTTGGAAGGAGCTGGCTGATGTCTCCATGCTTGGGGGAACTTGTTGTTCAGTTGGCCCTTCTGGTATTTCTTCCTCTGAAAAAGGATTTAATCTCTATCTCTTTTCTCCTTGCTGGTCGGTAGATGTCCCTGGAGATGTCTCTTCTTGTCTATCCCTTTTCTTTTCTCTGTCCTCATTGGCAGGAGTTTGTAACACTAGAATTTCAGCTGCCTTTGCTTGAGTAGAAGGGTCTTTCCCTTGACTTTGTTCATCCGTAGAAGCAGGCTGGTCTGCCATTGTTTCTTACTGTTCCAAATCGTGCACTTTCTCTTCTGAATGTTGCACCTCTTTACCTTTATCTATTGCTGCTGGTGGGGCACTTACTTGGGCAGGTTGCTGGGAGGTCGTCGCAGATGAGGTGCCTTCTCCAAGGTGCCGAGGGGCTGTGAAAAACACCTGTCCAAAAGATTCCAGGTCAACTGCTTTTTCAAGGTCTTTGATTGCTTTTTCTGCTATCTCTTCCTCAGAAAGTTCTTCAACTAGTGTGCCCTCTACCCATTCTTGTTGATTAGCATATTGTTCAATTTCAGGGATATTGCAGTGTACATATCCTGCAAGCTTGTGTTTGATCCTTCTAAAGGCTATGAAGTGGTTGGGGTCATAAGGTGCCCAATAGAAGCTTTGTTTTAGCAACAGAATTTTTTTCAAAATCTTGTCTGCCTCTTCCCAGGCTTCTTCTCTCTTATTGAAAATAAATGGGCCCAATTGATGTCTTATCTTGAGCTATGCCTTTTTGCTTTTGCCATAGAAATGAATCATATCTGTATTACCAAATTGCCGGAAGTATTCCAAGGCAAAGAGTCTCATAGGGACATATTTTGGCAGTCTGTAGGGGGCTAATTCACAACCATAAATCCTGATTACTGTGTGGTTTTGGTAAAAATACCAGTCACCAATGTTGTAGCTTTTGGAAAGCTGTAGAATCTTTTGCATCTCATCAGTGAGTCTAGGAAGAGGAGTGCTCACCAGTAAGGAAGAAGATGGATGTATAAATAGGTCAATAAACTCGCAGTAGGTATATGGAGAGTAATAAACATGGTGGCAGACTGATGACCAAAATATTACAGACCTTCGCTCCCCTTAGCATCCAATTTTTTGAGGAAAACTGGGAAACTATCAGGCTGATAGTACAACAGCAAATGATATATGTAGGAGGTGTATTTGAACACTCTTTCTCTCTCCAGGTTCATGAATTTCTCATGAATTTTGTCAGCTATGAAGGTGGCATAATCATACTGGACAGCAGGGGGCTGTCCTGGAGCAAACATGGACAACATCACCAAGATTGTCTCATCAACAAACTCACTGGTATTGAATCCTAAGATGCAGGATATCATGTCTACCAGCAGTCTCCCTGTTTCATTGAACCAAACATGTAGATAAGGAGGAGGTTGTCGGGGCTGAAAATCTGGTTGCATGAACAGCTGGGCAATTCTTGTGATCTCTGAGCTGGGCAGTTTGGCACCTTGGTCAAGCAGAAGTTTCATGGATAGAGGAGCCAGAGGCTTAGTTGGCTCAAAGTTTAGCATCTGGTTTATGGCTTGTGGGGTGATGTGGAACAAGACAGTCCCAGATGGAGCCAAAACTACTCTTTGAGTGGGCTCATAATTTTCACAACACTGATGGATAAGGTCAGGGAATACATTTACTTGTGGGAGATAATAAATTGGCAGGTTGGACTCCCAGATACCAAGGACATCAGCATTGCTTCTGTATCTTTTCCTTATCTCACAAAAGGTTTCAATGTGATATTTGTTGCTCAGTTCAACTGTTTCCTTCATTTGGAAATCCCTGTCAGCAAGGGGCAGCCACTCCAAGTTCTTATGTGGTGCATTCAAGGGGGCAATATTTAAGGCCACTGGAGCCTCCATGATCCACAGTGTTTACAACTAGATTTTGAGTTGGTATGTCAATAGGAAACAAGGTGCTGGCAGTGGGACCTTCACAAGAATTTTGACAGGAATCTGGTAATTTGATTTTTATATGGAGATGGTCTCACAGGGTGAATCCCAGATGTAAGGAGAAGGCCTGTGGAGTTTAATTTGGAAGCTGGGTAGAACAAAGGAAATTGTGCTTCTTTGCCATTGAGTTTGACAAATTTAACTCAGTCTTTGGGCACTTTCTGGAATGTTCGCAGAGGAAAGCTACAGATAGGTGGTTTGGGATGAAAACCTTGGTAAATTTCTCTCTTTATTGGTCCATTCTATTCTTGGCTAGGGCAGCAGACTGAATTTATTGGCTTTGTAAGCGGAGTGCAAAGAAAATGAGCTTCAATTTAGCTCAACAGGCGAATTTGCAGAGGGCAACACAGTTAACAGTTTTTCTTTTGAAAAATGGTTGAAACAGTGATGTTAATGGAGAAGTGTAGGAGCAGCACTGTAATTTTGGGTCGAATTTTGGCTCTGCGGGCGATTTTTACAGAAAAAAACTTGGAAAAAATGAGGTTTATGGATGAATTGCGGGTAAATACCTGTTCTGTGGATGCCAGGTGCTAAATGCAGGTTGAGGAGCTCGGTGAGGGGCCAAGTTTGCAGACTGAACTCCTGTGGGTGGCGTACTAAAGCTATGGCGATCAAATCGTCGTAAATTGCATGCAAAGTCTCTGCAGACAAATGAATAAAAATATACGAAAAACCATCACTTTCGTGACTTTTGAACAAATTTGGGCTTTTTGGACTTTTTGGCACTTTTTATGCTGATGTCATCATGACGTGGTTTTTGTCGCGTAGCGGGTACAGAGGGTGACGTGGCAACCGACGTGGGTGTTGACAAGGATGGATGATGAGGCAGACACGTCGGACGGAATAGTGACATGGGGCTGACATAGGTGCCGACGTGGTGTATGACGTTGGCAGCGGGGACTGAAGGTGGTAAATGGTTTTATCAGACCGCCTTTGGTACGGGGGCGGTATATGTCAGAGCAAGCCCGATGCAATAGGAATGGGACGCGCGTCCTTTGTACGATGGCAAAACCGCCATTCTATCGGGCGCTAACTCCCGTACGTCGGGGCGGCTCCGATATCAACGAGAGCCGTCGGATGGGGAGGGCCCGATCCGACGGTTGACGGAACTACGAGCTGGCGGCATGTTAATGTACGAGACCCGCTGCTATTTTTTAGCAATTAAATATTGTTTGGCGGGGTTTAAACATTGGGTTATGGGTTATATGGAATGCGGTTATGTGATTAATCAAACATTAATCAAATCCCAATATTTATGCGCAGCGACTATGGTTATTCCCTGAACTGGATGTTAGCGAGTCCCAGGGCAACAAGTGGCGAGTTGTTATTGGTCCCAGGTGGACCAATGACTCCCGAGAAAGACTTTATAGCCATATTAGGCGGGGGTGGGGTATTTACAATGTTTTTGGGTTTTCTGTAGATTTTTGTACTTAATAGGGGAGGGGAGATATAAAGGGGATTTATATATTAAAGTTAGAATATTAATATGAATGTGAAGGGAAACGCGCTAGGTGCATGACATTGAATCACCCAGGCTTTAGGGTGTTTAGGAGAAATAAAACTTTACACAAGAAATGTGGCTTTGAGCCTTTAAGCAAACCAGAAGTTTTACTTAAGTTTTTCATGGAAATGGAGTGAAGTTAAGAGTTTTTTAGTAGATCTCAATCTCTTTAAGGGATGTTAGTGGGCGTTTGTTGTGAGGGAGGAGAGGGGAGGTTAGTCATGCAAAATCTGATTTGTCATCATACCTTTGCCAGGGTTCTTGAGAAATCCACGAAAATAGATCATATCTATGAGATGACACTACTGATAACCCTGTTTCTGCAACTTCAAGCTACTTACCCATTCTACAATTTCCTAGCATTTTTTCTTCATTCTGATTGGGTGCACTGGAACTTGCAAACCCTGATGTAACTCTTTTTCTTTTGACTGCCCTCCTATCTAGGTCTATCCTTATTTCCACTAAGGGCCCAGATTAAGCAGTTGGGCTCCTTAATTTCTCTACTTAGCTACTCATCTGTCAAGCTTGAACTGTTTGGATAGATATTTATTCTCTATTCTACAACAGTAAATTCAAATATGGATTGGCCCAGATTGAGCTGTTGGACCATCCATCAGATGTGAGTAAATCACACATGACTTGAAGTTCTTCAAAAATGGAATAGTAGTGGCACTTGAGCTAGCACACTTTCCTGGTCTTCTGGTTTGGGGTTCAGTTCTGTTATTTTTTCTGACCAGTTCATTTTTCTTGCTCTTTGATTTTTCTTTCAGGGCATACCCTCTTTACATTTTTTAATTCTCTCTACCTGTATATGAAATATGGAACCTTTGCAGTATGAAAAGATGAACATATTTGGCACTTCCCTGGTCAATCATGAAAAATGAAACCTATTGGTATAGGAACCTAACAGTGGTTCCACTTGGGGATGACTTTTCCTGGTGAAAAGCCAAGAGCAGCAGGTCAGATTGCCTTATTCTCAGATTGCTGCTGTAATTCGAAACTTCCTTCTCTTGGAGACCACTAAATTGAACCTTTGTAACCTACATGCTGTCTTATGAGCTGATCTGTGCAAAATTACAGCTCTATCTTTGCTGGTTTTTCTGAGTATTTATCATCATTTATGTAGTTTCCAAGTCTCCTCCTTGATCCTTTGTTGTGATTTGAAAATATACACCAAAGTGGTGTAATTCCTTGACTTTTAGCTTCAAAATCTGCTACAATCTTGTTCCTTGTTTAATTGCTGTAAATAAAAGCTGCTGGAAAGACAAATATTTATGTGCAATATATAGTGGTGTTGTGTTGATCAATGGGAATCAAAATAGTGCTTGAGCATTCGCCCATTGACCGGGCCTTCCTCATTATCTGTGCCATCCAAACTCTTCAGAAAATAAGTGTTGTTACCTTGTACAACATGAATAACATATGGTCCTTTCCAAAGAAAATCAAATTTTCCATGTTTCCCTTTATCTTATCTCCTAGAGTCCCATCTCAACACTTTGTTTCTTATGAAGAAGTCCTTATATTTTGTTCTTTTGCCAAAGATCTTCTTGAGTTTATCTTGTAGTACCTGGGTTCTCTGATATACTTCCTCTCTTTTTTGCTGCAAGTGAATAGTTTGATTGATCCTTCTCTGAATATCATTAGGCTCTGCTTGTATTTCTTGCAGCAACTTGATCATAGGGATTCCCAAAGATGAAGGGAATCTTGCCTCCATTCCATAAACCAATTCATATGGACTTGTACCAATAGATCTTTTGGTGGTCAGTCAGTCTGCCCATAATGCATTCACAAGTTTTTTATGCCAATTTTTCTTATTTTCCTCCAAGACCTTTTTCATGATGTTGATGAGGCTTTTGTTGGAAGACTCAGCTAATCCATTACCTTGAGGATAATAGGTTGTGGAGTGGCCCAAGGTAATGTGGTATTTATGGCAAAAGTTGATCATCCTTTTGGATTTGAATGCAGCAGCATTGTCTGTAATAATTTTTTCTGGACAGCCAAATCTGGACAAGATGTTGGTTTCTAAAAATTGGATGATGATTGAATCATTGGCTTGCCTACAAGGGATGGCTTCTATCCACTTGGTAAAATAGTCTCTGGCAGTCAAAATCCACCTGTGTTGGCCAAAAGAAGAGGGGTGAATTTCACCACTGAAGTGTAAACCCCATTGTTGAAATGGCCTTTCAGTTGAAATAGGTTTGAGGGGTAAAGGTAATAGCTTTCTCTTGCCTTCAAAGATCTGGCATTTATGGCAAGACATTACAAATTTTTTCACATCAGCAAACAGGGAAGGCCAATAAAATCCAGCTCTTAGGATTTTATCAGCTGTTGATTTCCAATATAAGTGTCCTCCATAGTCACCTGCATGAAACTCCTTGAGTACTTTGTCAGTTTCATCCAATGTTAGGCAATTAAGCAAAATACCTTCGTGATTTTTCCAAAACAAAACATTGTCTATGATACAAAACTTTGATGCCTTCATTTTCAAGAATCTCTTTTTAGTTCTGGACAACCCTGGAGGAGCTTGCAGGTTTAACAATACAAAACATATATCAACATACCAAGGTGATTGTAAAAAGTCTTGATTGATCTGTGGAGTCGCCATCTCCTGTTCATTGTCCAGCTCATTAATGTCAAGGGCTTGAAAATTAGTTTCAGTCATCAGTTTGGCTAACCCTTGTCCTTTTATCAGTTTTGTAGGCTTGATTTCAATGTAACTCTAAAATATTGGCTATCCATTTGCCCCTTTTACCTTCAATTCCTTCTTGAGTTAAAATTTCTTTGACCACAGCATTTGGAACATAGGCTATCACATGTGAGTACAAGATATAAACTATGAAATCCTTGATGGCCTTTACAAGGGAATAAGCTTGCTTTTCCATGATTTGATATTTTAAGGGGGCATCTCTAAGGGCTTTTCTAAAGAAAGCAATGGGATTCTCACATCCTTGGTCATCCTTTTGTAATAGGACAACAGCAATTGTATGCTCAGATGCAAAGGAAAAAATGATGAAATCTCTATCAAACCTGGGACTTGTGAGGACTGGTGTATTTGTCAAAGCTCTTTTGATGTCCTCAAAGGCTTGTTTAGCTTCCATGGTCCACTTGACTTTAGAATCTTTCTTCAGCATATTATTTAACAGTCTAATTAGCTCAGCCAAATTGGGAATGAACCTTCTTAGGAAATTGATCTTTCCTAGAAAAGCTTGCAGTTCTTTGATGTTTCTTGGATGAGGCACTTGAAGGATAGCTTGAATTCTGTCCGGGTCAATCCTGATGCCATCTTTTGAGATTATATGACCTAGGAGCTTGCCTTCTTCTAGGCCAAACAATGATTTCTTTGGGTTCAATGATATGCCGTATTTTCTGCAAATTAGGAACACTTGCCTTAGATGTTCTAAATGTTCTTGGTCTGATTTTGAAAAAGTAGTGAGATCATCAAGGTATATGACTAAAAAATCATGGATCTCTTTGGAAAAGGCTATATCCATTGCTCTTTGAAATGTGGCCCCTGCATTTTTGAGTCCAAAAGGCATTTTGACATATTTAAAGGTTCCCCAAGGTGTTGTAAAGGCAGTTTTGTCTTGATCATCCGGATGGACTAAAATTTGATTGAATCCTAAGAATCCATCTAGCAATGAGATCCTAGAGGCTCCTACTACCCTTTATAGGATATGGTCCATTTTTGGTAAGGGGTAATGGTCTTTGAGAGAGAATTTGTTCAAATTTCTCAAGTCAACACACAGTCTTATCTCTCCCATTTTCTTCCTAGTAGGCACTAGATTTGAAATCCATTCTGAGAACCTGATAGGTGCAATGATTCCAGCTTCATACATACGTTTAACTTCTTTTTCAATTAAGGGAAGGAGGACAGGATTCACCCTTCTAAGCTTTTGTTTAAAAGGTTTTTGATTCTCTTTCAAAGGTATAGTGTGTTGGATGACCAAAGTATCATAGGATTTGAGGTCCTCATAACTCCAGGCAAACACATCTTGGAATTCCTTAAACAAATCAATGTATTTCAACTTCTGATCAGCAGGTAATGCTTTTGACAGTTTTATCATTTTGGGATTTTCTGTGGTTCCAATGTTGCAGTCCTCAATTTCTGCATTCAGAGGTTGCATCTTTGGCTTTCTCGAAATATCATTTGAATCGAATAAATCCTCCAAAGGGGTCAAGCCTGTGGGCAAAAAATTGTCTTTTAGTTCAATTACTTCAGCTTCTGCCTCAGCTATTTCATCAAAATCTGATTGCTTCAGCTCTTGTAAATTCTTGTCATCAAAAGTTGTTGGGTGCAAAATCAGATTTGTTGTTTCAGCTGATATACTCTGCTCAATTTTGTTTATCTGTTGTGGGTCATCCACAGTGCTAGTATCAATTTTGATGCTAGAGAATTCCTCTTTCAAAGTCAGGAAATTATTTATTTATGCGTCACTCTCAAAGACTTTCCAATTTTTGACATTATCTGGGACAACAAGTCTATGTTTGATTTCAGCAGTGAAATGGTGGTTGGGTTCAAAAGGAAGCTTGCAAGTGCTGGCAAAAGTTGCCAAGCTATGTGCATGTAAATTGTGCTTTCTTGGAATTTTGGTGAGTTGAGATTCTGAGAAAGTGTTAAGTATTTCAAGGGCTGCCCCTCTGTAAGCTCTCAACCTAAGATCATTAGTAACAAAATTTCCCTTCATCTGTTGTATGATCAAATCTGAATCCCCTAAAATTGAGACCTTGGTTCCCCTAGGCCTCTGATCAGTTTAAGTCCTAACAAAAGTGCTTCATACTCGGCCATATTGTTTGTGCATCTGAAGTTTAACCTATATGCATGACCTTCAACATGGTCATTTTTCATGTTGTGTATCCAAACCCCTGCCCTTGCTCCTAGCTTGTTTATTGAGCCATCAAACTCTAAGTACCATAAGTTTTCTTGGTTATGACTTGTCTTAAGAGTTTTAAAAGTTTGTTTAATGGGCAGATTTGGATCTTGTATGTCATTTGATATACCATTTCCCTTTATTGCATTAATCACATCAACAATTTTTTGATCTTGAGTAGCAGATTGTTCATTCATACTTTCTGGTTGTGATGTTATCAGGAGTTTGGCATCAGTTTTGGGACACATTCCAGCATTATATAAAATGAATGAATCCATATCAGAATGCATAGCATAGATGGGGACGTTTTGGGGTTTTTCTTGACTACTCACCACATATTTCATTAGTGTTTCCCGGTATAATCTCTTTGGCTGTCCAAACACTGAAATAGTGGCATAGGACATGCCTAGTTGCAAAGATCCTTGGAGTTTAGCACCCCAAGATCAGGATAAAAGCATACCACACTTAGGTGGGATATCAGCTACCACCACATCCATCAGGATTGTTTTTGCTTGATATTGGACTAAGGATACACAAAGGTCTTTGATTAGACCAAGACACCTTACCTGGCTGGAATCAAATGAGAACAAGTCTTTGTAGGGCCTTGTGATGTCTAGATCCAGTGTTTCCATCACAGATTTTGGCATTAGGTTATGGGAAGCTAAGGGTTTTTCTATCTGCATTTTTGTGTTGTGGACAACAAAATTTTCCTTTTCAGCTGGATTTTCAATGACTTTCTCCTCATGTTGAATTTTGTTTTGAATCAAATCTGTTTTTAAATTATTTTCAGGAGGGCCGGTTCCATTTTATTTTGGAGGATAGGGAGTGTATGGCTGATTTTTAGAAAGTTGTTCATCTGATATGCCCTCAACCGAGACTTCCTTTGGATTTAGGTCTGTTTTGGCAGGGAGTTCTGTCAAGACAGTTTTATCCTTTGTTTTCTTTGGTTGCTTGGTGTCCTTCAGTTTGGTAGGTTCAAGCACATCTATGTTTCTACTTCTTAGTTTGTACTGTTTATGAACCTCATAGACTGTTGCATCATAGCCCTCCCTAAAATCAAATGACTCTCCTGATTTGGTTTGAAATTGTTTGAAATTATGGGCCTCTTAATCTTCTTGTGTTAGAAAGACTTGTTGTTCACTGTCTGAACCCACTAAGTTGATGTGAGGATCCTCTGTTGGTTCACTGGATGTTGAGGCTTCGGCATAGTTCTATTGAAATGGAAGTCTGATGTTCTGGTCAGGGCCAACCCTTCCAACATTTGGATTTTGGTTTTTTCTAAAATTTGGGTTCCTTGCTGTGTTACTTGTTTGACCTTCCCATGATGATTTTATTTCAATGGTTTCCACCCTATCTCCAAGTCTGTCCATGCCTTTGATGATTGCATCAAGCTTTTTTTCAAACGCTGAAGGTTCTTCCTTGAAAGTTGTTCTTCTTTCAACTCTTGCCCAATTTCTTTTAGCAATGAGATTTGCCTCTACACTAACAGCTATATTCTGCATGTCTGCTAAGGTTGGAGGGGCTCTTTCCCTCAGTTGATATGCCATGTCAGAATCAAATCCATCAGGGAATTTGATTAAGGCTAAGTCAGGTGGAGGTCTAAGGTTTTGAGGGATAGCGTTGTATACACTGTTGAATCTAGCACAATAATCTAGGACAGTTTCTTGTGGGCCTCTTTTTATACTGTCATACTCTGATAGGATATGCAATGGATCCTTCTTCTTTTCCCACCTATTCAAAAATGACTGATAAAGGGCATCAGGATTGGCTATAGAGTTTGCAGCAAGTGCTCTAAACCAAGTCCTAACATCACCAGTTAGACTTTGGACGAAAATCTTCATTCTTACATCATCATCGTCAATTTCATAGTTCTCAAAATAGTCTTGCATTTTCTTTGTATGTTGTTGGGCTGTATATGTACCAGTACCATCAAAATAAGTGATCTTACTTTGATAATCTTGAGGCATAGCCCCTGGATTTGCAGGTAACTGTAAAGGAGCATATCTATTTGCCATATTTACAGGGACAAATGGGACAACAGGAAGAAATGGGACAACTGGAACTGTAGGGACTGGAGTTAAAATATGTGCAGTGAATGGAGGAGTAGAGAAGGTGCTTTGTGAGGTGGATGAAGAACTAGGAGAAGCAACAGTTGTGTGAAGACGGACTAAGACTTTTGCAGGAGTTGGGATATAGTTCTGCTGAACAGTTTCAGGGTCAGAATCAGCAGAATTTTCTTGTTCTTCTTGTTTCCTAAGGGTCTTAGCAATTAAATTGGGATTTTCAAAAATAGCTGGAGGATCCAGGTCAGGATTTGACCTGGTGTACCGAGTTTTCTTCTTTGGAGCCAGCTTCTAACTCTGTTTTTGGTGTTTTCTAGGAATGTTTTAAGATCACAGTTTTTCACAATTTTCTATACGAGTTTCTTTAAAATATATAGGAGGCTTTGAGTTTTTCCTTTGAATATTTTGAAACAGGGAAACTAATCAAATCTTTTGGAACAGCTATTTATAGCCTAAAACTATACTGGAGATTGACTGAAGCAGCTTTTATCTACTCCTGTCAATGCAGAGCAAAGACAGTTTCAAAGGCTACCTGGCTAACTTCAGGCTCCATCTATAGCTTTAGAAAACAGACAGCAGTTGTAAACAAACATTCAGTCCCCAGTGGAGTCACCAATGATGTTACCACTTAGGTTATTCCCTGCCTCCTAAAGGGAATACGGCCGAGGTAACCACTAACCAATCTTTTAGCTGTAGGTCCTAGCCTACCTGCAACCAGAGAGGGCTCTCTCTTTGTAATTTAGCTTTGTTCTAAAGTATTTAGGCTAGTTATTATGCACAGATTTTTGTTTTAAGTTTGTTGGATGGTGATTCCAAGCAGAGCTGGGGAGAAAATCTAAGACAGTCTGTTCCATTGGGCTATGGAGTCGATGATGGTGTACAGTTGAAAGTGTTTCCTGGGCAAAGGTAATACTACAGAGAGAGATAGGTAGCTCTGGAACAATTTTTAAATCTAGAAATGATGGAATGAAGTCAGGGAATGAAAGACAATCAAGAATCTTTCATTATGCTAGTAGAGGGAAAATGTATGAATGTTATTCAGGAGGAATTAAGAATTTCTAAACAATATTCAAAATGAAAGGACTTAGTGCAAACATGAGCAGTTGAGAATTCATATTTATGATTAATCCTAAAGAAAACATTATTAATCGCAGAGATTGAGCACAGGGTGCATTTAAACAAATCCTGGGCTATTCTTCTTCTCTGTTACTAAGATTATGGAACATACATGACATTTTGCAAATATAGAAAACATAAAACAGGGTTTAGAATAACTTATTGTTCCACAAAGTGACACAGGAATTATGTAGCAAGTCCCAGAACATCCTTAGCACATTCAGACAACGCAGAAACCATGAACTCCAACAGCCATTTGTATTAAGAAGTCTCAGAAATTACAGCGTAGCTTAGAGAGAAAATCACCAACCCCAAGTACATATTATGGGGAGGTATTTATACAAAAAGGTGATACAAAATATCATGAAGATAAGTCTTTGAACTCATAACTTTCTTTACCAACTCTCAAGAAGTAGTAAATGAAGGAATAAATGATGTAATAAATATGAATGCGCTAGCTGTCCAATTTGTCAGAGGAATTTTGACTTTCTGGGCTAAATGAGTCGGCTACTTGCTACGCATTCATTCTACATGTGTTGTCCTAATGCTGGTACCCTGTTTGTTGTTGTCTTGGTCTTCATCATCGGTGCTTGGTTTCTTTGCATTCAATGAGCTGTAGTGACCATTCTGTTTCTGCCTTGTACCACTTTTTCTTCCCTTTTGATAGGTGGACTGTGCCATCTGTATATGCTGACCTGTAGCTTACAAAAAGAATTAATAAACAAAATCACCTGAGCAATGTCTCCATCATTCCTTTCCACCAATCCTCTGTAGGCAGCTGATGTCTTTGTATCTTTATCAGTGTTTCATCAGCTTCAGTGTATCTATAAAAGTTTGGCTGGACTTCAAAGAGATGGTTTATCTCGTGTGCAATGTAGAACATATTCTCTAGTTTGTCATAGACACTCTGTCCAGATGGAGGTCTTGTTTCTTCTGATGTGCTTGAGGACGCTGTGATTTGATTGGAAGCATAGTTGTTTACCCTGTTGGCATAATGCTCATGTGACAGCAGTCTTCCAGCGCTAGTTACTAAACTTGGTAGCCCTCTGCTCTGTAATGCTGCAAACTTTATTTTGAACTCATTCACCTCTGCCTGCATTTCTTGGCATTTTCTTTCTAGAGTTTGCACAAAATTCCTTAGGGTCAGCACCCTTTTTACTAGTAAGATGGTATCAGTCCTGTTCCTGATACCTATTGCTGCCAACTGCTCTTTGGTGTGAGTGTTCAGGAATTGGATCATTCTATTAGCTTGCTCAGGCATATTTCCCAAAGATGCTCTAGCCTTTTGATTTTCAAACTGAGCCAAGCCTATCAAATCCATTTGCTCATGAATGGTTTCAATGGATTGCCATTGGTCTGTAATGGATTGGCCAATCTTGGCCCACAAAATTTTCTTGACCTCAGCTAGGGTCCTATCAAGTGTAAGCTCTTTCTCTAGCTCCTTTATTCTTTTTTCCAAGGTTTTCACTTCCCTTGTCTTCTCAGCTACATCCTGCTTTGTCTTGTCATAGCTTTCCTCAATTTTGGCCAGTTTTTCTTTGGCCTCTTTCAGTTTCGCCATCTTTACTTCAAGGGCTTTTATTTCTTTCATCATCCCCTCCATACTCAAGCTGGTGTCTTGATCTGCTGCTGCTGTTGTTGTTGCTGAGACTGGTGCCGAGCTTGAAGCACCTACTTCTAATGTTTGACCAGTGGGAGGGACTGTTGTGGTGGCCGTAGGAGGAGCAGTTGTAAGAATCTGAGCTGTTTGAATTGGCTCAGAGGCCAACTCTCCCTGTCTTCCTTGTAATGATGCCTCCAAGGCACTCTCTATTTCTATCAACCTTTTATGCAAGCTCATAAGCGGAGTTACCACATCCTGCTCTTCTTTTTGTTGTGATATCTCTGTGGTTTGAGGATGCAGTGTAGCTGGCAGCTTGAGTTGTCTTTTGAGGGCTACTATGTCCTCCTCTTTCTTCTTTATCAAAGCTTGCACGCCCTTGGGATCAGTGGGATCATGTCCCAGCTCTATAATGATCTCCTCCAAGGACTTGATTCTATTGTCCTTGGCCTATGATGAAGCTTTCTCCAATTCTAGTTGGGCAGAAGTATTGTGTAGAGAGTTTTGCAATCTATGGGCCAACAATGTTTTATCTGCCAAGGTGGAATACACCATTTCCCTGGTCTGCTTGTGCAATTCAATCTGGTCCATAAGATGGATATCTTTGGAGAGCACTTCTAGATTGGTTCTAATATAGTCAGCAGCTGATTGTGGTTGCTGCATTATAGGTCTGAAATGACTGAGAGTCATTTTTCCTTCCTGGATGTCATAGGTTGCCATTAGCCTTTGCTGATTGGTGGGTGCCATCCTTAGCAATTGGTTGTAAAGCTGGTACCTCACTGGCTGATTTCTAGCCTTAATATCGGTGAATGCCTTCTTAATATCCGAGACCTGTCTGCTTTGTTTCCTAGTAGATGTTACCTCCACTCCTTGTTGTCTTTCTTGCTCTGGCTGGAAGGAGCTGGCTGATGTCTCCATGCTTGGGGGAACTTGTTGTTCAGTTGGCCCTTCTGGTATTTCCTCCTCTGAAAAAGGATTTAATCTTTGTCTCTTTTCTCCTTGTTGGTCAGTAGATGTCCCTGGAGGTGTCTCTTCTTGTCTATCCCTTTTCTTTTCTCTTTCCTCATTGGCAGGAGTTTGTAACACTGGAATTTCAGCTACCTTTGCTTGAGTAGAAGGGTCTTGCCCTTGACTTTGTTCATCCGTAGAAGCAGGTCGGTCTGCCATTTTTTCTTGCTATTCCAAATTGTGCACTTGGTCTTCTGAATGTTGCACCTCTTTACCTTTATCTGTTGCTGGTGGTGGGGCACTTACTTGGGTACGTTGCTAGGAGGTCATGGCAGATGAGGTGCCTTCTCCAAGGTGCCGAGGGGCTGTGAAAAACACCTGTCCAAAAGATTCCAGGTCAACTACTTTTTCAAGGTCTTTGATTGCTTTTTCTACTATCTCTTCCTCAGAAAGTTCTTCAATTAGTGTGCCCTCTACCCATTCTTGTTGATTAGCATATTGTTCAATTTCAGGGATATTGCAATGTACATATCCTGCAAGCTTGTGTTTGATCCTTCTAAGGGTTATGAAGTGGTTGGGGTCATAAGGTGCCCAATAGAAGCTTTGTTTTAGCAACAGAAAATTTTTCAAAATCTTGTCTGCCTCTTCCCAGGCTTCTTCTCTCTTATTGAAAATAAATGGGCCCAATTGATGTCTTATCTTGAGCTGTGCCTTTTTGCTTTTGCCATAGAAATGAATCATATCTGTATTACCAAATTGCCGGAAGTATTCCAACGAAAAGAGTCTGATAGGGACATATTTTTGTAGTCTGTAGGGGGCTAATTCACAGCCATAAATCCTGATTACTATGTGGTTTTGGTAAAAATACCACTCACCAATGCTGTAGCTTTTGGAAAGCGGTAGAATCTTTTGCATCTCATCAGTGAGTCTGGGAAGAGGAGTGCTCACCAGTAAGGAAGAAGCTGGATGTATAAATAGGTCAATAAACTCGCAGTAGGTATATGGAGAGTAATAAACATGGTGGCAGACTGATGACCAGAATATTACAGACCTTCGCTCCCCCTTAGCATCCAATGTTTTGAGGAAAACTGGGAAACTATCAGGCTGATAGTACAGAAGCAAACGATATATGTAGGAGGTGTATTTGAACACTCTTTCTCTCTCTAGGTTCATGAATTGCTCATGAATTTTGTTAGCTATGAAGGTGGCATAATCATACTGGACTACAGGGGGCTGTCTTGGAGCAAACATGGACAACATCACCAAGATTGTCTTATCAACAAACTCACTGGTATTGAATCCTAAGATGCAGGATATCATGTCTACCAACAGTCTCCCTGTTTCATTGAACCAAACATGTAGATAAGGAGGAGGTTGCAGGGGCTGAAAATTTGGTTGCATGAACAGCTGGGCAATTCTTGTGATCTCTGAGCTGGGCAGTTTTGTACCTTGGTCAAGCAGAAGTTTCATGGATAGAGGAGCCAGAGGCTTAGTTGGCTCATAGTTTAGCATCTGGTTGATGGCTTGTGGGGTGATGTGGAACAAGACAATCCCAGATGGAGCCAAAACTGCTCTTTTAGTGGGCTCATAATTTTCACAACACTGATGGATAAGGTCAGGGAATACATTTACTTGTGGGAGATAATAAATTGGCAGGTTGGACTCCCAGATACTAAGGACATCAGGATTGCTTCTGTCAGCAAGGCGTAGCCACTCCAAGTTCTTATCTGGTGCATTCAAGGGGGCGATATTTAAGGCCACTGGAGCCTCCATGATCCACAGTGTTTACAACTGGATTTTGAGTTGGTATGTCAAGAGGAAACAAGGTGCTGGTAGTGAGACCTTCACAAGAATTTTGACAGGAATCTGGTAATTTGATTTTTATATGGAGATGGTCTCACAGGGTGAATCCCAAATGTAAGGAGAAGGCCTGCGGAGTTTAATTGGGAAGCTGGGTAGAACAAAGGAAATGGTGCTTCTTTCCCATTGAGTTTGACATATTTTACTCAGTCTTTGGGCACTTTCTGGAATGTTCGCAGAGGGAAGCTACAGATAGGTGGTTTGGGATGAAAACCTTGGTAAATTTCTCTCTTTATTGGTCCATTCTGTTCTCAGCTAGGGCAGCAGACTGAATTTATTGGCTTTGTAAGCGGAGTGCAAAGAAAATGAGCTTCAATTTAGCTCAACAGGTGA
Organism: Pinus tabuliformis; assembly: GCA_031772625.1. Classification (NCBI taxonomy): domain Eukaryota; kingdom Viridiplantae; phylum Streptophyta; class Pinopsida; order Pinales; family Pinaceae; genus Pinus; species Pinus tabuliformis. The sequence goes on along the minus strand of CM062816.1, from coordinate 260,937,229 downwards.
ATTTGCGGAGGGCAACACAGTTAACAGTTTTTCTTTTGAAAAATGGTTGAAACAGTGATGTTAATGGAGAAGTGTAGGAGCAGCACTGTAATTTTGGGTCGAATTTTGGCTCTGCGGGCGATTTTTACAGAAAAAACTTGGAAAAAATGAGGTTTATGGATGAATTGCGGGTAAATACCTGTTCTGTGGATGCCAGGTGCTAAATGTAGGTTGAGGAGCTCGGTGAGGGGCCAAGTTTGCGGACTGAACTCCTATGGGTGGCGTACTGAAGCTATGGTGATCAAATCATCATAAATCTCATGCAAAGTCTCCGCAGATAAATGAAAAAATATATGAAAACCATCACTTTTGTGACTTTTGAACAAATTTGGGCTTTTTGGACTTTTTGGTGCTTTTTATGTTGACGTCATCATGACGTGGTTTTTGTCGCGTAGCGGGTACGGAGGGTGACGTGGCAACTGACGTGGGTGCTGACATGGACGGATGATGAGGCAGACACGTCGGGAGGAACAGTGACATGGGGCTGACGCAGGTGCCAACGTGGTGTATGACGTTGGCAGTGGGGACAGAAGGCGGTAAATGGTTTTATTGGACCGCCTTTGATACGGGGGCGGTATATGCTAGAGCAAGCCCGACGCAATAGGAATGGGACGCGTGACCTTTGTACGACGGAAAAACCGCCGTTCTATTGGGCGCTAACTCCCGTACGTTGGGGTGGCTCCGATATCAACAAGAGCCGTCAGATGGGGAGGGCCCGATCCGACGGTTGACAGAACTGCAAGCTGGCGGCATGTTAATGTACGGGACCCGCTACCATTTTTTAGAAATTAAATATTGTTTGGCGGGGTTTAAACTTTGGGTTATGGGTTATATGGAATATGGTTATGTGATTAATCAAACATTAATCAAATCCCAATGTTTATGTGCAGCGACTATGGTTATTCGCTGAACCGGATGTTAGCGAATCGCAGGGAAACAAGTGGCAGGTTGTTATTGGTCCCAGGTGGACCAATGACTCCCGAGAAAGAGTTTATAGCCATATCAGGTGTTAGGGTCCCACCCTAACCCCCTTATTTATGTCAAGGGATCACATCATAGTCAAGAGTCAATAAAGCCCATATTAATAATTGTAAGTGGTTAACCCGCAATTAATGACGGGACCACAGTTAGTTGCAAATGGACGGTAGTATTAGTTAGATGGTAAATGGGCGGTAGTATTAGATAGATGGTATTAATAAAACCCACGATAGTGGCTCATGGGATTGCATGTATGAGTCATATATAAAGGATAGAGACTCCCTGCGAGGAGCATTGTGTCTTGTTTTGTAATCGAGCTCTGCTCTATTGGAGGTTGCCCCCTTGAAGAGGCCTGTGAACATTTCTCTCTGGATAATAAAATCATTGCTATTCTGTGCTCTGGGTATATTTTCTTCGCATATTTTGTGTTCTCGGTATCTTTTCTTCGCAAATTCTATGTTTGGGTATCGCTTTGCAGGTTAAGAGCATAACAAGTGGTATCAGAGCACTTTCCAGGGCTCGGTGGGATCTCCAAATTTTAGCAAAATTTTTTTAGGCTAGAGACGTGTTCCGGCGTCTTTAAACCACAGGATCTGTCGTCAAGCGCATAAACCTGCGGATTTGGGGAGGCATGCACGCAGGAAATACAAGAGGTGGTCATGTCTGTTGGACTCCCTTGTAACCCCTGTGGGTACCCCTTCGAGTAGTAGCGCATTAGACAGAATCGCGCACGGACTGTCTTCCACGTACCCTCTGGGTATATAGGAAGCCCCCTAGCTCCCTTGAAACCTCGCCATAGATAAACCTTCGGCCGTCTTGTTGCTACAGTACACCGAGAACAGCACTCAGAGAGATTACTCGCCCGTACGATAGGGTAGTCGGGTTGTACGGCTAAGGGTACGGTCGATCCTCCTTAGTTAGAGCCCTGAAACATTGGGCCGAGTACTACTATCAGACCCTTATGTATATTGCGATATGTAGCACCTGACACCCCAAGACCATAGTTCCCTTTCTCTCGAGGGATCACACATCATCTATTCCAGATCAGCAGCAGCCGTTGTTCCACCATTCAGATCTCTCAGATCTGATATTCCAGATCAGCAGCAGCAGTTGTTCCACCATTCAGATCTCCCAGATTAGCCAGATCAGAGTAGTTGGAAAGGGTTCCTGTACCTGGATATAATTTTCGCAGGACTTTTGGTGGGATTGACATTTTGAGGATTTGGCGACTGCAGTATTGATCAGAAAGGAGTAAAACTCCGTTAGGAGTTTTCAAAAAAAAAAAAAAAAAAGGCGCTTATTGGTGACCTAGCCCATCAGAATCAGGACGACGAGCTGAGCAAGGTGGTACCATTCAATTCTTGGCAAAAAAAAAAAAAAATTCGGCGGTCCCAAATTTTAGTCAGACGGGTGTATGGTAGAAACTCGCACTCAAGCAATGGCCAATGAAAGGATTCAAGCAATGGCCAATGAAAGGATAGAAAAAATAGAAGAAGAGGTGCACTCCCTCCACTCTGTGGTGGAAAGGATCGAAAATCATCTTAAAGGATTAGAGTGCCTAATACAGGACAAGGGCAAGGAGCCAGCCCACGAGGAGGCATATAAGGGTCATGAATACCATGAGGGGAGTCTAGCCACTCTCCTCACGTCTGGCACACCCATCCACCACCCAATCAGAGACCTCCCAAGTTGGATATGCATAAATTTGACGGTTCTCACACGTCCACATGGCTAGCACAAATGGAGCAGTATTTTCAATTGAATCATATCATAGATGATGGGACTAAGCTTATGGTGGGCACCATGTACTTGGACAGTGAACGATGGCAATGGAAGGAATGGTATCAGTGTTGCAATGGACAATTTCAGAATTCGGGCCAATTTACCAAAGCTCTTCGAAATCGCTTTGAACAGGAAGACTCTTTTTTGGGGCGTCTCACTAAGCTCCGACAGACGGGTACAGTGGATGAATATATTACCGCTTTTGAAGCCTTAGCCTTCTGCACTAAGGGTCTCACAGATGAATTCTACATGGAATGCTTTATCAGCGGTCTTAAAGAAACCATCAAAGCTCAGGTTCTACTCCACCATCCCCCCACATGGAACGAGGCTTGCCAGGTAGCCCGTAAGGTGGAACGGGCATTAACAGCTCAATCCAGCCGCCCCAACTTTCCCGCTAAAGGCCGTCCCTCACAGGCTCCTAATATGACCCAAACACTTAAGATTCAAAAGGTGTCACCTGCAGAAATGGCCGAAAGAAGGAAGCAAGGACTATGTTACTACTGTGATGAAAAATATTCCCCGGGTCATAAATGCAAAGAGCACAAGTTTTTTCAAATAGATGCCACTGACTACAGCTCCACCGAGGAAGATCCACCACTTGAGGAACCAGAGGAGACCGAAGAAGATAACCAACAGGAGATGGTATCTGATGAACCAATGATTTCGCTACATGCATTGGCAGGAATTTCTTCACCTCAAACTCTCAAAATCAGGGGTTTTCTTAAACATCGGCCAGTAATAGTTTTGATTGATAGTGGAAGTACCCATAATTTCATCCACCAAAAGATCGTTGAAGCAGCACATTGTTATGTCCTAGCAGTTTCTAACTTCCAAGTCCAAATTGCAGATGGAGGCACAATGAAATGTGAAGGTCGCTGTGAAAATGTCAAAATTCAAATGGGGGATTATCAATTGAAAACCCACATGTTTGCAATACACATGGGGGGTTGCGACATTGTCCTAGGGGCGGAATGGCTCCGCACTCTTGGGCCAATCACAATGGATTTCCAGGAGTTATATATGAGTTTTAAGCAGAACGACTACACACATACCCTCCGTGGGCTACAAGTGGGAGCCCCTTCTATCATAAGCTCGCATCGTATGGAAAAATTGTTAAAAAAGGGCCATCATGGAGTAGTAGCTCAATTTAATGCCATACAGGTAGTCGACACCATGTCTTCGCCAATTCATCCTGAGATGCAACAGATTTTGAATAAACATTGGGCGGTCTTTGACAAACCTCATGAACTTCCACCCTCGCGAGGGGAACATGATCATAGCATCACATTGGTCCCAGGGGCCCAACCCCCAAATGTGCGGCCATACAGACATCCGTTCACCCAAAAGAATGAAATAGAAAAAATCATCAAGGAATTGTTGGAAGCAGGTGTCATTCGTCCTAGTATTAGTCCTTACTCATCTCCAGTCGTCATGGTCCTCAAGAAAGATGGGGAGTGGCGGATGTGTCCAGACTTCAGGGCCCTCAATAAGTTAACAGTCAAAGATAAATTTCCCATCCCAGTGGTTGACGATTTGCTGGATGAACTCAATGGGGTTCAATTCTTCACTAAATTGGATCTTCGCTCAGGCTACCACCAAATTCGCATGAAGGAAGTTGACATTCCCAAGACAGCTTTCAGAACTCATGAAGGCCATTATGAGTTCTTGGTCATGCCATTTGGTCTCTGTAATGCCCCCTCTACTTTTCAGAGCCTTATGAATCACCTCCTCAGACCATATCTCAGAAAATTTGTCCTGGTCTTCTTCGATGACATCCTCATCTATAGTGGCACTTGGGCGGCACATCTTAAGCATGTAGATATACTCTTGCAACTGCTCAGCAAGCATAAACTATTTGTCAAAATGTCTAAGTGTGCGTTTGGCATGGAAGAAGTTGAGTATTTAGGCCACATTGTGGGCCGTGAAGGTGTCAAGGTTGATCCCAAAAAGATCCAGGCAATGCAAGAATGACCTCAACCTAAGACCTTGAAAAGCTTGAGAGGATTTTTGGGTCTCACAGGCTATTATCGTAAATTTGTCCGCAACTATGGCCGCATAGCGAAGCCCCTGACGCAACTTCTCAAGAAAAATTCCTTCTTCTGGAACGAAGAAGCACAACAGGCATTTACCGCTCTCAAAACCGCCATGTGTTCCACTCCGGTCTTAGCACTACCGGACTTCACCAAAACATTTGTCATTGAATCTGATGCTTCGGGAACAGGTATTGGAGCAGTCTTAATGCAGGAAGGGCGACCATTGGCCTTCACCAGCCAACAAATAAGTGGGAAGAACTTGGGCCAATCTACCTATGAGAAGGAAATGATGGCCATCTTACATGCAGTGGAGACCTGGCGACCTTACTTGTTGGGGCGACGTTTCCAAATCCGCACAGATCATCACAGTCTTAAATATTTTTTGGAGCAATGCCTATCTTGCCCCCAACAAAATAAATGGTTAGCCAAAATGCTGGGTTATGATTATGAGATCATTTACAAGAAAGGGAAAGACAACAGGGTAGCAGATGCATTGTCACGACAATTTGAGGAGGAAAGTACTTTGCTCGCAATATCCCTCCCCATTCCAGACTGGATTGAAGAGGCTCGCGAGGAATGGTTTTCACATCCTGAGCTCTCCCAACTCATTTCTCAATTACAGGCAGATCCTAATTCCAACAAGGGCTACTCGTGGCAGAATCATATTCTTTGCTACAAGGACAGAGTCGTCATATCACCAACTTCCACCCTCAAAAGTCGCATTTTGGCAGAATTGCACTCCTCTCCCATTGCAGGACATTCGGGCTTTCAGAAGACATACGCTCGCACCAGAAGATCATTTTTTTGGACCGGCATGAAACAAGACATCCTTACTTTTGTAGCAGAATGTGACGTCTGTCAACGCCACAAGGGGGAAAATGTCAACACACCAGGCACATTACAACCATTGCCCATTCCGGCGTCAATTTGGATGGAGGTCTCCATGGATTTCATTACAGGTCTTCCAAAGTCTGGGAACAAATCAGTCATCATGGTGGTTGTGGACCGACTATCGAAGTATGCTCATTTCTGCGCTCTACCCCAACCATTCACACCTACTTTGGTTGCTCAAACTTTCATGGATCAAATCTTCAAATTGCATGGCATGCCCACTTCGATTGTGTCGGACCGTGACCCAATCTTCACCAGTAATTTTTGGCAGGAGCTCTTCAGAATACAAGGCACTCAACTCAAACTCAGTACTTCATATCATCCGCAAACAGACGGTCAAACCGAAGCAGTCAACAAATGTCTAGAAACCTACCTTAGGTATTTCACTTCAGAAAAACAACACCTTTGGGCACAGTGGTTACCTCTGGCGGAATGGTGGTATAACACCAACTATCATGCCACCACCAAAATGACTCCCTATGAAGTAGTCTATGGACAACTTCCGCCGTCCCCTACTTCTTATCTCACGGGGTGCTCCAAAGTACAAGCAGTGGATCAACTCTTACAACACCGTGCAACCATGCTGGCCCACTTGCGCGAGAATCTTCATCAAGCTCAGAACCGTATGAAGCAACAGGCTGATCAACATCGCTCAGAGCGCCAATTTCAAGAAGGGGATCAGGTCTTTTTGAAGTTGCAACCATATAAGCAAACATCACTCAAAGACAAGGGCTGTCAAAAGCTCTCTCCAAAATTCTACGGACCATATCAAGTACTTCAGTGCATTGGAGAAGTGGCTTACAAGCTGGCTTTGCCACCTACAACAAAAATCCACCCAGTTTTCCATGTATCGTGCCTCAAGAAAGTGATTGGGAACAATTGCCGAGTTCAAACCCGTCTACCTAAATTGGATGAAGAAGGATCAATCTGGCATCAACATGAACAGGTTCTAGACACACGAGACAAGCACCTGCGTGGCCGCGTGATTAAGGAGGTCCTAGTCAAATGGAAAGACACCTCGCCGGAAGATGCAACTTGGGAACCAGCCGCTATTCTTCAGCAGTTTCCGCAGCTTCAGCCTTGAGGACAAGGCTAGTCTTAAGGGGGAGGGCATGTTAGGGTCCCACCCTAACCCCCTTATTTATGTCAAGGGATCACGTCATAGTCAAGAGTCAATAAAGCCCATATTAATAATTGTAAGTGGTTAACCCGCAATTAATGACGGGACCACAGTTAGTTGCAAATGGGCGGTAGTATTAGTTAGATGGTAAATGGGCGGTAGTATTAGATAGATGGTATTAATAAAACCCACGATAGTGGCTCATGGGATTGCATGTATGAGTCATATATAAAGGATAGAGACTCCCTGCGAGGAGCATTGTGTCTTGTTTTGTAATCGAGCTCTGCTCTATTGGAGGTTGCCCCCTCGAAGAGGCCTGTGAACATTTCTCTCTGGATAATAAAATCATTGCTATTCTGTGCTCTGGGTATATTTTCTTCGCATATTTTGTGTTCTCGGTATCTTTTCTTCGCAAATTCTATGTTTGGGTATCGCTTTGCAGGTTAAGAGCATAACATCAGGCCGGGGGTGGGGGTATTTACAATGTTTTTGGGTTCTTTGTAGATTTTTATACATAATAGGGGAGGGGAGATATAAAGGGGATTTATATATTAAAGTTAGAATATTAATATGAATGTGAAGGGAAACGTGCTAGGTGCATGACATTGAATCACCCAGGCTTTAGGGTGTTTAGGAGAAATAAAACTTTTTACACAAGAAATGTGGCTTTGAGCCTTTAAGCAAACCAGAAGTTTTACTTAAGTTTTTCATGGAAATGGAGTGAAGTTAAGGGTTTTTTAGCAGATCTCAATCTCTTTAAGGGATGTTAGTGAGTGTTTGTTGTGAGGGAGGATAGGGGAGGTTAGTCATGCAACATCTGATTTGTCATCATACGTTTGCCAGGGTTCTTGAGAAATCCATGAAAATAGATCATATTTAAGAGATGACACTGTTGATAGCCTTGTTTCTGCAACTTCAAGCTACTTACCCATTCTACAATTTCCTAGCATTTTTTCTTCATTCTAATTGGGTGCACTTGAACTTGAAAACCCTGATGTAACTCTTTTTCTTTTGATTTCCCTCCTATATAGGTCTACCCTTATTTCCACCAAGGGCCCAGATTAAGCGGTTGGGCTCCTTAATTTCTCTACTTAGCTACTCATCTGCCAAGCTTGAACTGTTTGGACAGATTTTTATTCTCTATTCTACAACAATAAATTCAAATATGGACTGGCCCAGATTGAGCTGTTGGACCATCCATCAGATGTGAGTAAATCACTCATGACTTGAAGTTCTTCAAAAATGGAACAGTAGTGGCACTTGAGCTAGCACACTTTCCTGATCTTCTGGTTTGGGGTTCATTTCTGTTATTTTTTTCTGACCAGTTCATTTTTCTTGCCCTTTGATTTTTCTTTTAAGGCATACCCTCTTTACATTTTTTAATTCTCTCTACCTGTATATGAAATATGGAACCTTTGCAGTATGAAAAGATGAACATATTTGGCACTTCCCTGGTCAATCATGAAAAATGAAACTTATTGGTATAGGAACCTAACACTAGGATTGAAGATTTGTTTTAAAGAGAGTGTGTGCATAAATGTTCTATCTTCAAGAAGGTGGATTAGTGGAAATTGGAAGTGAATCATTGATTTTATCATTTATATTTGTTGTTGTGTTTTAGTACAAAATATCTTTCTAATATTTAGAACTGTTTTTATATTGAGGTTTTGGCCTCAAAATAGTGCAAGCAAATAAAGCTATTGTAGGAATACTAGCTCCAAGTTCGTGGTGAACAACTGATCTCATTTATAAGGAGTAGGGGCTCATTGCTAATGGAGGCTAATTGATGAGCATAAATGATAATATTTTTAAGCACCAGAGAAGAAGAAGCAACAAATAGTTTGGTTGTTTTTTACCCTAGGGGTTTTCCACCTAAAAATATTGGTGTCTTCATGTGATGTTATGTATGCTTTCTGTGTGCATGATTATCTCCTTGTTCTATTTATTTTTATATTCTAAAAAAAAATATTTGCAGAAATTTTTTATTATTTGTGCAATATTGATTCACCCCCTCCATCTTAGTATTGCTAGTTTCTAGCAATCATATGTTTATCCCAAGAAGGATAAAGATGGTTTAAAATCCACCACTTGCAAGCAAAACCATTGAAACATTTCATTAAGATGTCAAGAACAAAACCTTATTGGAAGAGAGGGATGCAAAATATTTGGCTCAAGTATTGATGGGATAACTTAACTTTGTTAATACAAAAATATATAACCTTCCAAGGAAGATTTAGTTTTATTTATATGTATCATATCAAGATTTTACAACACTTGAGTGGGGAGAACTACTAAATCTTTCATATTAATTTTTTCATAGTCATATTAAGATGGAAAGACAAATTCAAAAATACTCTAGGAGTGGGAGGAAAATCATATATCATCATGGATTAATCGAAATGGTTACTGAATCTAAATTGGAAAAGAATCAACAAACATGGTATAAATAACAAAAGGAAAAATAGATCGTTGTAGTTGATGCAGAGGAACCAATTATGGATGAAGACACTTCATTGGAAGTGGAAGAACAAGTACATGCATAATAGGTTCAAACAACAAGGAAAAATCCTACTACGTATGCAAAAAAGGTCACAACGGCTATATCAAAGAAAATTCAAGAAGAAAAAGAGAAATACCAAGCATTTTCCAACATAACAAATGGCCAAGGACTAAATTTTCCACAAGCTTCTTCAAAGTGGATGAGGATCAACAAATTTTATATGATTACATAGAATATTTGGAAGCTAAAGATAGAAAATAGTAACAAGCATTAGTAGTAAAGAAGACAAAGATGCGAGAAGAGTATATTATCATCAATGAAGGGTATGAAAATGTCCCCACCAAAGGTAAAATTGAAGAAATTATGAAGAATATACATCAGAAAGAGAAATGTAAATCTCCCATGGCTACTAATGAAGAAGCCATGGATAAAAATAATATGAAATTAGAAAGATGAAAAAGACTATTGAAGAGGTGCAAGTTATATAAAGGTATATTAAAACACAAAATGAATTACTCATAAGGCATAGCTTAACGTTTGTGTTCGAAAATGAGAAACTAAAATAAGTAAATAAGAAACTCTAAGAAGAAAATGTAATGCTATGTAAATAGCTATACATTTGATATCAGAAAAATAAGGAACTCAAAGCTAAGAACAAGAGCCTCAAGCTAAAGTTATTCCTGAACAAACTGAACAAGAGGGGAGGACATCACAAACAAGATGAGGGGACAATGTGGATGTCTTTTTTTCAGGCAACCCGAGCACTATAACAATGATATAAGGATAGTGACAATTTTGAGCATGGGACAATGGCACAATTTTGAAGCATGAGGACAAGGTACATCTTGATTTTTGGGGTGAAGTCAATCCTATGTGTTATAAATAATTACCTATGATCCTAGAACTGTATATCACTTTCTATCACTATTCAAGCATATTTTGGCCAATATATTATTACCCAAGATATTTTGTATTTTTTTTTTTAAGTTCATAAAATAGTTTCATTGTAAAATCAATTTACCAGATTTTACTGGACAATAGCAAATCTCGTAAATGCTCATTCATTATCATATTTGTAGACCACCTAGGAGAAATATAAGACAATATTTTTCTTATAGTATCCCAATATGGTGAAATACCATTTGGTTCAATGAAAATATATTTGGAGAGGGTTAGAGAATGTGCAATCAATGCAGCCAGTTTTGCTGCAAAAGTGCATATCAACTCACAAAAGCTTCCCATATTTTTTCCATAATATTTCTTCCAAAATATGAGTTAAGAGTCAAGTTGAATTGATATAGATGCAACCTCAAAATAGTTTATATTTGGTATCAAATAGGATTTTTAGTATTTGGTTTCATAATATGTGTATAAAAGCAAGGAAAAAGAAGCCTACTAAGTAGATTTTTATTCTAAACTCTTAAGAATTATTTTGTAAGCTTAGTATTCATAAATTTAGACTTGAAGCTCTAATGTTGACTTACATTTTGGTAATACATGCATCCTTTGTTATTTTTCATTATTGGTAGATCCTAATGTGTAAGCCTACTTAGATCTCAATTTGTAAGCATGGAGGGACCCAAAAAAATAACATATGCATTGTCTACATTTTTTGTTCATTATTGTAGATGTTGCTACATGTTTTCACATGTTTTTGTTTCATATTCATGCAAGGAAATATTTCCTTTCATGATATTTTTGTCATCTTGTTCATATTTTTAATTCCATAATTTCATATGTACTTCTTCATTTGCTACCTATACTTGTTTATAATTTTCTCTCCATACTTGTTTAATTAGCTATTGTACATAAACAAATTGCGTCATTTTTTTAATGTTAGTCAATGCACTTGAAGATCAAATTATTATTAAACTAGGTAAAATACTAGGGTTGTCTGTCCATTATCCCTCTATTTTTAAAAAGGCACCAGTGCATGCATAGTTTATCAAACTAGTCTGGCATTGGGCATTGTAGTTCTTGATTTTAAATAGTATTTATTGCTTTCATAGATTATCCAATTAATCAACAAAAAAAATTATTGTTGGGTTGGGTAGGAGTATCCATCCACTTTTCATCTATTTTGGGAAAGATCTTAGTCCATGAAAAGTCCATCAAACTATACTTACTCAAGAATTATTTTGAATTCCTTTCATTTCCATTTTCAAGCCTTTCTTTTCAGCTTCAATACTTGAAACCAACTATACATGATAGTGTAAAATAATAGGATTTAATCATTTTAATGGTATGAATCAAAGTAATACTGCTAGGGGTGGTGTTGAGCCTCGGTATTGCAACAAGAATGCTGCAACTCTGAAGGCTACAGACTTTAATTATCAACCCGAGGTTCGTACAAACTTAAGAGGTATCGACACTATATGTGTAGCATACAATGTCTCCTTCCTTTTCTATTATGATGTAATGGAGTGCATGTACTAAAATTAAATCCTAAACTAATTGCACAAAATGAAATCCTCGAAATGGGAGCCCTAATTATTGCAAGAAATAAAGTACAAGGAAAGAACTAAATGTAAAAGAAACCTAACTCAAACCTATTTATCACATGTTATTTTTAAACTAACTGAGCATGGAATTTGATCTAAGGAGTATTAAATGTTGCATGCATGTGCTAACTAAGAAATAAAAAGAACTATTTTTCTTTATCTTTTCATTTTATAAATGAAAATTCTACTCTTTCCTTCTTCTTTGGCAGGGAAGACATGTGTGGAGGAAGAGGGGTATTATGGTTTTGATGTCTTGAGGGTAAAGTAGAGGCCTTATCCCAGATTCAATGATTATTTTTCTCAATCGGGCTCAAAACAGACCGCTACAGGATGTCTATAGGATGTCTACAGGATGTATTAGTTCCTACAGGATCACCAGTTTTATTACAAGAACGAGACGAAAGCTTAGGAAGTTGTCTAGAAGGTAGGATGGAGCTTGGGAAAGGTGGATAATAGAATAATAAGGCATGGAGTTGGTGGAAACTACCCATAACTCAAGTAAGGGCTTCACTATGGGTGGATTTTCTCAATGGAAATGGCAATTTTTACTTATAAAACAAGAATTCAGATTGAGATTTTAGTGGATTTTGGCGACGTGGGTAGTTGAGGCTTGGATGAAGTGAACGAGATGAGGTCTCCCTACAATGTAGAAGCTCCTACAACAACACACATTATTTTCTGTATCTATCCAAAAATTAAAATATACATGGGAAATATTTTTTAAATAATGGAAAATTACTAGTCTAAAATCAAGAAATTCAAGAACTATTTAGTAAAGCTATCAAATGCCTAACCTAATAAAGTGAAAATGAAATAGGGTAAATCTTTTTATTAACTAGAATTTTTTTTTGATCTAATGCAAGTGGAATCAACTTGATTGAAGATAGCTAGCATGCTCTAAAAAACCGTAGATATTTGTTGCTATTTACCACAAAGGAGTTCTAGAAAGCTAGATTTGGGAATAAGCAAACTAATACAGGTATCTCAATGATTACTATGAACTTCCAAATATTTTCCAAGGATGAAATGATTCTTGTGATCCTTCAAAATAACTTACATCAACTATTTAACCCAATCCTACAACAAGAAGTCATTAATACTAAATGCAAAAATAGAAAGAAACAAGAACAAAGGATGCATGTGAATAATACGTGAAAAGAAAAAAAATGATACAAAATGGATCTCACGCTACTGGGATGGCCAAGCCAAAGGAAAATCAGATTCCTATGGAGGATAACAAGATTTATAAGTTTAACATGACATCAATCTTCATTAATTTCATCAATACAATTACACCCCTGCAAGAAAATACAATGGAGCTGCAAAAATACGAGTTTTCTCCACAACAAGACTAATCCCAATCTCCCCCTAGAGGAAAATTCGATTTGGTACTTATAAAAAATGATTAGGAATCATTCCCCATGAAACGAGGAAGATTTCCCCATAAAAATCCTTTGATTAGTGGATCTGGTTTCCAATACTAGGAATCTGCATAAAATGGCAGAGAACACATTCCTAGATTTTCTCAATCATTCTCCACAATTTGTGTCATAATTCCATAATATCTTGTTGATTTATTATTTAGTATTGATCCTCCTGTAGTAGGGAGAAATTCCCTAAATTATCTCATCCTCCAAATGTTCATAATCTACCCAATATTCTCATAATATTCCACAAAAATAAATAATATTAGGCACAAATAAGAAATCATTCATAAACCATCCTAGTGAACATATTAAAGCTAAAAATACAAATCTAATGCAAAAAGAGAGGTTTAATATGCTAAAGGATGGTTAGATGGGTGTTAATTTATGTTTAATTTAGAGGCATGGGCCTTAATTTATGTCTAATTTACAGGCCCATCATACCCCTTGCTGAAAGTGTTGCTCATCGTCTATGAAACTTAGTGATCTCATTATGCCTCATTCATGGTCCTCGTGGCCTCTCTCTTGTGCATTCCTCAGTCCTTTCTCTTAAGAATCTTGGCTGTAAGTTCTGCAAGGACAAGCCCAGAAATATATTTGTGCGTAGGAAAATCATTGTTTCTTGAGACGATTAACTTGCCTTCTTCTTTTCTTTTGTGGCCTAGATGATTACCTAATGGCCTTGAAGGTTTCTATTTTGATTAGGTATCCCTTAGGAACTACCTCTTTCTTATTTTTTTGGTTTTAGCACCATGGTCATTTCTTCCTTCTTGTAGAAACATTTTATCTTCCTATAGCGGCCATTCCTTCTCTTTTAGAGTCTTTTAACTGTATGGGAGTCATGAGAAATAATGTAGAGGGATTGGAGGATGATGCTAGGGCTCAGAAGGAGTAGTGTAGGTTTGTGAAAATGGAGAGGATTCTCTATTTTCTTTAAAAAAAAAAAAAGGTGAGACAAAGTGTAGGGTTTATTCTTTAAATTATGAAATGGGATGGATGAATGATGGATAGATAGTGAATATGAAGTGGATGGAGGGCTTGGAGTGCTGTGGTGACTTGGCCTCTGCAAAAATTTCTTCTTTAACTATTGTCCCCATTCCTTGAAATAATCACCCTTAATAATTTGAATTTTCCACATTGCATGACTGAATGTGTGAGCTTAAATTAACTAGTTGAAGGTGGACGATGCTACTGACCCATCCTTAGCTTATAAAACCTCATCTCTCATGCATTGACAATAAATTACTAACTATAATATGCTCAAGAGAAGAGGTCAATAATATTGCATACCTGTAGCTACCTGATGGTTGTTGGAGAGACATGCATGTTGTTGTTGATTTGATGTTGTTGTGTTGCTAATGACTCAGGTACATCTTCTTGATTACCTTTTTCTTTTTTGTTGATCTTATTTTGCTGATTGGTTGTCTTCTTGTTGATGTGCAGGTGTTGGGGGACCTATATCAACCTTCCCTAAAGAATACCTAACTTTTTAACCCATTTCTCCATCATATTTCCTCTTGTAGCTTCTTCTTGGCCTTCCTGTAGACATCATGTAGTAATTCAGGACAACCTCTTATTTTTATAGACATTTTTGGGCACTGCAACCCCAATCAAAACATGTCCATAAACCAAGGGCTCCTAAGTCCCTAAAAGTGTTGTTCCGACCCCTAAAAGAACAAGGTCAGCTGATTACATCATCTCCCAGAAGTTCTCCATGAAAAACTACTCATAACGGGTCAAAACTGGACCATCTCACCTGCTCCATGGTCAAAGTGCGCTGCATCCCACCTAAATGCACATGTGAGGTGCGATGCATACTGAAAAGCCCTTCTATGGGGTGCAATGGGCGAGAGTGGACAAATGGCAGAGTCAATTTGCGAGGTGGAGGATCATGGAATCTTCCAGAAACTTCTCCTGTGACACTTGCCTCTCTGCATTTGCCCAGGGATGAGTAAGAGATCATCAAAATCCAACTGGAATCAAGAACTATCAGAGAGAGGATACTAATCAAATCTCAGAAGATGACTCACCTCCCGCAATCATCTATATATGGATCCCTCATCCCAGAGATCCAGGGGGCGGGATTTTGTATCTTGTAAGGAAGTGCTGCTAGTTTCTTGGTGTAACATCATAGTGTTGGGTGATCTAAGCTTTTCATGAGGTGAAGAAGGGCTTTCTTGCTGAGAGGATGACGCTGGGTCAGAACAATTGGTTGTAATCCTCTTTGCTATTCTTGATATTAATAAAGCTATTCAAGTTTTCCTCCACATTCTTGTATGATTGATGATATATGGATTTTTGTGGTCAATATATATCTAGTCCTATATTGTTTATGATAGTAGATCTCTGTTCTTGGATAGTGTTATGCTTCTTTGATTCCGCAGGTGCTCTTTGAAGCTGGGTAGATGAGGAAGCGAGTGGCAAAGATCTATCAGAAGGGAGAGGAATCAAGCAAGGAACCAAGCGCAAGACAGAGGTTGGTCTCCTTTGTTCCCCTCTTATCTACTTTTCGTAAAGGAAAATGAAAGTAGTTTTAGTCTGTTTGATTCTAAGGTAGCTACCAGTCTTACTGGGACTAGCAACTCTACATAGACACTAGATTTCCCGATAACAAAATGGCGACTCTGATGGGGAACGAATAGATTGTTTGTTTGTCTATATTTGTTTGCTTTATAAACTTACATACGGAGCCTGAAGTCAAGCCAGCTAGCCTTCGAACTACATTTTCTATGCAAGAGCAAAGTAGATCAATGTTGCTTCAGTCTATCTCTGGGTTTTGTTTATGAACTAAACAATCCATTTACAAGCTCTCTAATTTCCCTTGTGGTGGCTCTAGTAACCTCCTTAGATCTACCCCTATGATTTATTTACTGATTATCACTTGCTCGGCTTAAATCCATGAACTGTGCTGCAAACTATGATCAAGAACTGGATCAAAAGTCTCGCACTATACCATCGCACCCTCTCTTCAAGGATATCAGTATACATCGCACTTCCCATGTGCTGTAGGTGGGATGCATACTGGAATCCCTGTGTAACAAGTGCGCTGATCAGAGAAGGCTAATTTTGCCTCTAGACTTTGGTTTTTCATCACTATTTTCAGCTCTATTCAGGAGTTTTGTTGTCTGTAGTCAGTATACCTCTGTGGAAACCCCCTTTCTTGCCATTATTCCGCCTCCATTGTGCAAAGAAATGTAAATGTTTTTATGTATTGTGAGCCATTTTCAGTTATCTTTTACAAAGAAGAAGCATAACTGAACTGTCGTTTCTTGATTTGGAAGTGTCGCAAGTGTCGTTTTTAGTCATAGAAGAGAATCCAATTGTTCTTGATAGTCGATTACACTGTTACTCTTGTATTTGATTTGAATTAGTAGTTTTTCAAGTGTCGAAAGCAAGTTTTCAATTCCAAATCGCAAAGTGTCGTCATTGTCTTCATTTTGTCTTGAAAAGAAGCTTGTTAGTAATGTCGCTTTGAAAAATAATTCAGATTTGCGCTAGCTTTGTTTTTATCATTCACACATTAAGAAGGTTGAAAACAAATACATGCATGTGCATTTGCATTTAGACTATTTGTTGGTTTGATTTAGGACAGTGCATATAGTGTGTGCTCTCTGCTCTATGTTGAAAGAATATCATCTCTCTTTCTTTAGTAGCTAGGATTTTCATTGCAAAAAGAAGATTAACCGATTATTTATCATCTTAGATTGCATTTTAGGAATTGTATATCTACATCACGCGATGAACCTGAAAGGTAAATTTCTTAAGCAAGATCAACTGTAAAATAAATTTAATGAATCTAAAAATGCTTTGGAACCTAACGCACAACATTTAGAAGTCTAGGCTAGAGACGTATTCCGGCGTCGTAAAGCCTGGTAACTATTGTTTTCATTGCTGGTTGGGTGATTCCTCCACTTTGAGACGACAAGTACCAGTACAGACTTGTTCTCCCACATACCATCGAGTATTTATTGGGAGACCACAATAGGCTATATACTTTCTCCATAGGAAGCCGTGTCTGCCGCCCTATCGATCGCAATGCACTGAACACAGCATTCGGGAAGATTGACTATCGTACCGTAAAAAGTATTCTGCAGTTTTGCGATTGGTTTGGTAATCCCTCTGTCTAGATTTCCAGAGTAGTCTCTTTCGTTCCTTTTCAGAATCTTTAAAGGAAAAGGTCCATCTGAGCACTTGTCACTTCAAGCTCATTAAAAATCGAAGGCGACTAGAGTCATCTTTTGTTTTTCTTGACTCTTAAAAATTGAAAAAACAAGTTGTGTCAAAGCGTCTAAAATTTATTTTAATCGGAATAAATATCACCTTTCCTACGTTGGTCTTAGGTTTAGAAAAATGGAGTCCACCAACCAAGGATTTCCCCTTGGGGGAAATCCTAGTCCTTTCTCCTCTTGGGGAGATGTTGGTGCACCCCATATGGCCACATTGTCACTTCCAGGATTGACAATCGGCCTGCCCATATGGCTCTTCTCAACCTCTGTCGTTCAGAACACCATGATTCCTGAGCAATCAAGTAAGCAACTAGATGATACCAAAGCTACCCCCCAACCTTCTACTTCATCTGATTCTCCCTCTCCTCCTTCCTCTTCGCTTGATGAAGCTGGTAAAGCCAAAAATCAAGTAACTAAGAAGGAGAAGAAGGGGAAGGAGAAGAAAGAGAAAAAGAAGCAGGAACCAAAGGTGAAAAGGGGCAACCAAGCATCATCTAGTGAAAATCCACACACCGCATTGTCAAAGCCTAAATCTCCATCTATCATTTGCAAAGGAGATCACTATCATTGAGATTGTCCCTGCATCCCTCGGATCTTAAGGGAATGGTCTCCTCGTTTGCACAATCCGGTGTCAACAACCTCTGATGATAATCTTGAAAGTACACCGTCAATTAGTGAAAGCAAAACGTTGGGACAGAAAAGGAAAAGTATATTCCCTTGTAAACTATGTGAAGGCGATCACGCTGTCCACCATTGTCCCTTCCTAGACGAAGCTAAAAGAGTTTTGGACGACCGTCCGGTTTCACCGTTACAGCTTCCTCCTGGATATAAGAAACTCTTACCAAGTCCATCACTAGTTGAAAACTCGATTGACACGCCATTGTGGTCAGTTGAAGCGTCTATCATTGAAGATAAACCATCTGAATTCACACCAGACGAAAGTCAAAAGGTCAAGGCGGCAGTTGACCCAGTCTTGCCTTCAGAAGGTCCATCTTTAGATGATACGGTCACTGGAGAGATCAAGAATGACACCGTTCAAATTCTCTTTGTAAACATAGACTCCGATGAACATGGGGGCAGTCTACCCATTCCTTTACCGTAGGAAGGAAGTTCGTCAGAGTCATATCCGGCCGTCTATTCGGTCCCACCTCCAAGCAACCTAGTTGTTTCCTTCGATTGGAATCTACTAGGCAGACCCCGTTTACCGGCTAGTGTACCATTTCGAATAATTGCACAAATATATAGAATGGTCATGGTCGGTACCATCATAGATGAAGGGGCTTCTGTGAGTATCCTTTCCTCAACTGCTTGGAAAGTGCTTGGTTTGCCATCGCTTTGACAAAGGAACCAGTCGACCGTTAGGGATCCTTCCCAATGTGCCAATAACATTGAGAAGGAAAACCATTCACATGAATGTAATGGTAGTCCAAGAACCCCTAGATAATAATCTACTCCTTGGACGCGACTATATTTATTGCATGGGAGCCATTGTCTCCTCGCTCTTTAGAGTAATGTGTTTTCCGCATGAAGGAAGAGTGGTCAAGCTCGTAGACCAGCTTTCATTTCCCGGCTCACACATAGAAAATAGTCAAATACCATCCCTGAATGATATTTTCATGCAAGGAATGTCTCATCAATCCCTAGTCCATCCACCTGATGAGCACGAGTGATTCGGGAGGACATGACTGAAACCCAGGGGGCATGCACCCTGGTCTGTTTCGGCAGGAAAACCTTGGGTATAGGGTAGGCTTCCGCGAAGGATATATGACTGATTTATGAGATTATACTGGAATAAGATTCCTCCGTTAAAGTTATGTGAGTGGAGGCAAGTTGCGCCACTCACCTTTGTCTATTTCAGTAGACATCACCGAGGAAGTGTTTTGTCTGCAGTGCGGATAGAACAATCTTTGGTAACCTGGAAATTTTTCGCTATACCTGGGGGCATGCAAACCTTTTGGCATGCAAGCGAAGAGCGGCCATTTATTTTTTAAATTTGTAGATCCTCTAACCCTTTAAACTCGTAAGATTGGTCGTTTCCTAACTTGCATAAAGAAAGGATGCGGGGCAAAGCTTTGTAAAAATGCCATCTTAGAGGAGACATCCTTATTATACAACTGGATCGAGCAGTTTTTATGTGGAGTTCAAGCTCATTAAAAATTAAACATAAGCAGTGAGCAAATGTTTCCCCCAGAGTTTAAGCTCATTCATTAAAAAATGAACCAATTTCTGGTAAATAACCATCGTGAATGCCTTATCATCAGCCTTTGAACCCTTGATCGTGTTCTCATCATCACCTCCACTCCGTTTTGGCCGATCATTCACCTCCATTTGATTGTTTACCTTTTTTGAGGAACCACTGCGAAGAGTGATCCTGTTAGCCATCCTTGTGACACTGCCGTAATTGGAAAATTCCAAACCTTACCTGGAATTAGCTACTACCAGAATTTATCACTCGTTCCTTGAAAAACGAGTCTCCTTTAAGCTCTTTTCATCTGACTCGTAAAATATGAAAAGATTGTCGAGTAATTGGCCTCTCTAGATCGTTAAAGTGACCGAAAGTGCTATCCCTCCTTTAGATTTTAATCTTTTTGGACCTGAGGGATTATTACACAAAAAGATCGAGCACTTGTTTTGTTTGGCTCGTTAAAATTACCGAAAATTCATCCCTTTTGTATTATTTTATACTTTTTCGGACTTAAGGGATTATATGACGAAAAAGGATTGTTGGAGTTTTCTTTACGTCCCTTTCAGACTCTCTAAAATTGAAAAGTACCGAGTTATCTTTGTCGTTAAACTCGTTAAAACCGAATAGCGACAAACTTGTCCATGCAGACAAGAACGAGTTTCACTATCGCTAGGCTCGTTAAAACATAGTGATGGGTTTGCCCGAAGGGAAAATTATAGAACAAGCATATGTTATCCTCCTCAAGCTTGACAAAAATAAAGCGGTACAGGTCAGCAATGACTGGGGAAAAATTGGGAAGAAAACTTGAAGAAACTTTATTGGTAGCAAGTCGCTCTTGAACATGACACTTTCACTCCGCATCTGAGTCGGGTTGGGTTGTTCCATTCACTGGCCTTATCACCATTGGTCCATCACACCATCCACATTTGGGGTTAACGCTACCAATCCATCATGTCAGTGTCGCTGATATGTTGAAGAGAAGTCACTCAGAGAATTCACCTGTGTATCATCCACTGCAATACATTTATGCTCCATGCTTTCATGACCGCCACCCTGAACCTTATATCATCAGATTGTTTTCACCTCCAGAATCATTTACTTCGTTCCATGCCATAGATGTGGGCAGGGAAAATTTTAAGAACCCCCCTAAATTTATAAATATAATAAATGGGCGAATCTCCATGGTATATAGGAAAAATGGAAGGCGATTTTATCAATAATATAATATGTATATATAATTTTTTGGCGAATCTCTCACCAGGCATGCCAACTATTTTACTCAATTATAAAATCTTGTAACATCTTGGCGAGTCTTTCACTAAATAATAAAACTTTGTAAAGTCCTAGTGAATCTTAGCATAGGCTACATGCTGGTTTAATTCCCCCATTTAAATAGGCTACATTCCAGGTGAATACCATGGGTCAATACCATGTGCCATTTTGGTGAATACCATGGGTCAATACCATGTGCCATTTTTATTTTTATTAATTCTAATATTAGGGTTAATAATGGGTTTTTGCACGGTATTAATAACAATCTAGTCCATGGTATTTGTCCCATAGTATTTTGGCCATAGGTTTCACCTAAATATAACCCATTTTTTGACTGTTCGTAAATATAAGGTGACTTGTGGAGTAAATATAAAAAAATGTTTTATTTGTTTACCATACCTCTCGTTTATTTATATTTTTATTAATTTATCATACCTCTTTTACAAATATGGTATTTGGCCCATAGGATTCACTTAAATAAAATCTCTTTCTTGATCCTTCATAAATAGAATGAGGGTTATGGACTAAATATAAAAAGAGGTTTTATTTATTTACGATACGTCTAGTTTATTTATATTTTTATTTATTTACCATACCTTTTGAGTAAGTATAAAAAGACGTTTTATTTATTTACCATACCTCCACTTTACTTATATTTTTATTTGTTTACACCCTTACATGTATATAAGGTGACTTATGGAGTAAATATAAAAAATGTTTTATTTATTTACCATACCTCTCATTTATTTATATTTTTATTAATTTACCATACCTCTTTTATAAATATGGTATTTGACCAATAGGATTCAATTAAATAAAACCTATTCTTGAAAATGGGCGAATGGATTCACTTAAATAAAACCTATTCTTGAAAATGGGCGAATGGAAGGTTGTAAGTCCTAATTTCAAGGGTTAAATTTACCTTTTTTACCCTCTCCCTTAAAATAAGGTGGGCTATTTGAGGTGATTTGTAAAAATGTACTATGATACAAAATATTTGCCCACTAAAAATTTAAAACCCCTTAATTTCGCCAAAGGGCGAACATTCGCCCCTAAAGTTATCCTTGGATGTGGGATTCATTAAGGCCCTCCTACGGCGGGTTGCTTCTTGTTGACATCAGCTCAATATCCAAGAAGTCGACTTAGGGACAACCCTTTCAGTACTTTGAAGCTTGCATGCCTCAATGGCAAGTTTCTCACTTCCGGCGACAGGTTTACATCAATGGCCTTCGACCGAAAGATTTTGCGTGGTGTTCGATGCCAAGTCCCTTATTCACACCACGTGAATTGTACTATAGTACCTTGAGGGTCATCATCATTATCGGTGATTCCTCTCGCGCCTATTAACAACTTACATCACTGGCTGGTAATCAGGCGATGCCTTTCCATGTTCAACTCTAGAACATTTCTCACATGGATCGACTTGTACTTTGAGTGAGGATCAAACGAGATTGAAGACCCCGGATCTAGTTTCATCCATTCAGGATGTGATATATATTCAGGAAAATAAAGACATCAAATTTACATCATTGCTGCACAGATGATCATCCAATCTAAGGGGTGATGGCTCTACCAGAATCATCAGTCTGCACATAGACGATTGTCTGTCTTACGTACATGAAAATGAATTTATAAAGTTGAGCATGGGAATGCCCGCCTCAGCTAGATCATGAAAATATTATGAATATAATGTATTGTATTGTATCTTATTACAGGTCGTCTTCCAGCTCGAAAAAACTTCGGATCCTCATGATAAAGCATTTCACTCGACATCAAAAGATTAACGGCCTCATGCTTTAGGGGGCAACAGTTATAGACATTTCTGGGCACTGCAACCCCAATCAAAACATGTCCATAAACCAAGGGCTCCTAAGTCCCTAAAAGTGTTGTTCCAACCCCTAAAAGAACAAGGTCAGCTGATTACATCATCTCCCAGAAGTTCTCCATGAAAAACTACTCAGAACTGGTCAAAACTGGACCATCTCACCTGCTCCATGGTCAAAGTGCACTGCATCCCACCTAAATGCACATGGGAGGTGCGATGCATACTGAAAAGCCCTTCTATGGGGTGCGATGGGCGAGAGTGGACAAATGGCAGAGTCAATTTGCGAGGTGGAGGATCATGGAATCTTCCAGAAACTTCTCCTGTGACACTTGCCTCTCTGCATTCGCCTAGGGATGAGTAAGATATCATCAATCTCCAAGTGGAATCAAGAACTATCAAAGAGAGGACATTAATCAAATCTCAGAAGCTGACTCACCTCCCTGCAATCATCTATATATGGATCCCTCATCCCAGAGATCCAGGGGGCGGGAATTTTGTATCTTGTAAGGAAGTGCTGCTGGTTTCTTGGTGTAACATCATAGTGTTGGGTGATCTAAGATTTTCATGAGGTGAACAAGGGCTTTCTTGCTGAGAGGATGACGTTGGGTCAGAACAATCGGTTGTAATCCTCTTTGCTACTCTTGATATTAATAAAGTTATTCAAGTTTTCCTCCACATTCTTGTATGATTGATGATATATGCATTTGTGTGGTCAATATATATCTGGTCCTATATTGTTTATGATAGTAGATCTCTATTCTTGGATAGTGTTATGTTGCTTTGATTCCACAGGTGCTCTTTGAAGCTAGGTAGACGAGGAAGCAAGTGGCAAAGATCTATCAGAAGGGAGAGGAATCAAGTAAGGAACCAAGCGCAAGACAGAGGTTGGTCTCCTATGTTCCCATCTTATCTATGTTGGCATTATGTTTCTGGTATGGCTATATGTTACAGATGTTGTACTTGATGGCAACTCCCGTGGCAAGGCTCTCAATATGTTGAAAATTAAGAAGTACGTAGGAAATCAGTTCAGAAGGTGCGTACCTGCAGGTACACCATGCAGGGACCGCGTCCAGATACGCAGGCCAGCCGTTCAGGAGGTGCGTACCCCCAGTGCACACATTTCAAGGCAGAGAAAAGCACACGTGGGGGTTTCTTATGTTTTACTCTTGGTATTTAGCCGACGGTATTGTGTTATTATGGTGTCGGCTCGTGGTATTTTTCCATGATTTTAGGAGGAGCTTGCCTATATAAAGCAAAGGAGATCACTTGGCTAAGTATCTTTTGCAATTGAATATCTTTAGATCTGAAATATTGGGTTATGGTCTTAAAAGCTTGATCTATATGAAAAGGAAGTTGAAGGCGAATCTGTGAAGGGTGATCTCTCGAGTGCATGATCAGATCTGAGCAACTGTGCCACTCTGGTGGACTGCCTATTCGGCCCTAATCAGAAGGCCGCAGGTGTTTAATAGAAGAGCTGCGTGGGGACGCAGTGCAGTAACAGGAGATCTGTGTGGGTACGCAGAGCAGAAACAGGAGACCTGCATGGGAACGCAGAGCAGAAACAGGAGACCTGCGTGGGTACGCAGAGCAGAAGAAGGAGATCTGCGTGGGTACGCAGAGTGACTAAGGTTCAGGTGCGTCTGCATAGTAAAAGTACGCGGCGCAATAGTATTTTTGGGTGCGTCCCTGCAGTAACAGTACGCGGCGCGATAATGTCTCTGGGTGCGTACCTGTAGTAATAGTACGCAGCGCGGTTCAAGGAACAGTGCGTGGGCACGCAGTGCGGCAGAAGGATCTCTGCGAGTATACGCAGGAAAGCAGAAGGTGAACTGCGTAGCGACGCAGGCCACAGAAGGGAAAACTGCGTATCTGTCTTAAAATGTTCTGTTGATTGAATTTTTTTTGTTGATAAGGTGTTCTGGGTTAAGTCTGTTATTGCTGATCTGATAACTGTAGTGGACTGTAACTTTTATGTACTTGATGATCATTTGATGCTTTATGAAAAGAAGTTGGGGGTTGTAGTTCCCTTCCAGGAGAGACTGGAAAATGAGAGAGAGAGAGTTGTAGCTCTCTGCAGGTTGCAGCCTGCGTACTGGTAAAGGACTGCACCAGTACAAAACCATTGTAAAAGAAGTTTCTAATTTGAAAGAAGATAGAGACATATTGCAGCAGGTGGTTTTCACCCACATTGGGTTTCCACCTTATATCTTGTGTTCTTTGGTGTGACTATCTGTTTTTCCTTGTTCATGCTCATTATTTTATGGTACTGACATGCAAAAATAATTCAAAGGACAAACAAGGAAGATTTATTAAAAGAATTAGATAATACTGATTCACCCTCCCCCTCTCAGTATTATTTTCAACAATTGGCATCGGAGCAGGTCCTTCAGAGAAGCTTGATCGCTTGAAGGTAGATCATTCATCATGAGCAACTACGAGAGAGAAGCATCAATCAGGCCACCGGTTTTTGATGGAACAAACTTCAATTATTGGAAGGTAAGAGTTACTGCCTATCTTCAATCTCTTGGTACAGAAGTTTGGGACATCGTAGAGACAGGCTATGCTTTTCCTTCAGCTACTCCTACAGATGCAACCGAGAAAAAGAAGTATGAAACAAATGCGAAAGCAGTCAGTACTCTATTAGGATGTATATCTCAATCAGAATTCATGAAGGTAATGCACTATAAATCCGCAAAAGAGATATGGGACAAAATTGTCACGAGCTATGAAGGAGACGAACAGGTAAAACGTGCTAAACTTCAAACTCTCAGAATTCAGTATGAGACTCTCAAAATGTATAATGATGAAAGTGTGGCTAACTATTTTCTTCGGGTAGATGAGGTTGTTAATTGTATGAAGAATTTGGGTGAAGAAATAAAAGAGGCTATTGTGGTTGAAAAAGTTCTAAGATCATTGTCCCCCAAGTTTGAATCTAAAGCATCTGCAATAGAAGAAAAGGAAAATCTACGAATTCTTACTATGTCTCAGCTACATGGAATTCTAACTGCTTATGAAATGAGAAAGGGAGGTGCATCAGACAGAAGAGAAGCTGCTTTCAAGGCATCAGGCAAAGGAGATTATTATGAAGCAAGCCACGTCCCAGAAGAAGAGGAAGAAGAATCAAATTTTGTCAGAAATCTTCAAAGGGGTTCTGGAAGGTTCAGAGGTAAGTTACCTTTTAAATGCTTTGCTTGTGGAAGAGTAGGTCATTATGCTGCAAAATGTCCTTATAAGGATAAAGGAAAGGAACCTGCAAGATGGAACAAGAAGCAAAACGCAAATAAGAAAAGCTACTACACTCATGAAGATAGTGATGGTCTATCAAACAGTGATGAAGATGAACAAGGTAATCAATATAAGTTGTTAATGGCATTTGAAGATGATGATTATATGGATGCTATAGATGTGGATAACCTTTATGATGAAATTACTAGACTCAAGAGATGTATAGAAGAAAAGAACATGATCATTGATACTCTACAATTTCAAATTGATGAGAAGGAAAAACATCTTGAAAAATTAGAAGGTGAAATTGTTGGTCTTAGAAAAGAGATTGAGAAAACAAAAGCTATTAATCTCAAGTTTGTCAAAGGATCTGAAACTTTGGATGAGATTATCAATGTGCAGCGGTCTCCACTAAACAAGACAGGTCTGGGCTATAATGGAGAAACTTCTCAAGCATCCACCTCAAAAAGTTATCTTGATGCAGCAAGAAGAAATGAGCTAAAGAACAATGAAGATCATCAGGTAAAGCAGGGACGAATTACAAACAGAAACTATTAGGGGCAATCCATCTTAAGGGTGAACAAAAGCTACAACCAGCCACAGGTAAAATCTTCTCAATTTGGTTCAAGAATAGATGAAAATAGAAATTACAATCAGTTGGCTGGTAGATTCGATAACCGCAGAAGTTTCTTCAATGGACAATGCTTTTCTTGCCATAACTTTGGTCACAAAGCAGCTCAATGTGTTGCATATAAAACGATCATGACTAGGGAAGCTCAAAAACAAAGAAGCATGACAGGGATTACAAAAAGGACCTATAACAACTTTTCGGTTCTTGAAAATGAAGTTGAATGTTCTATTTGCAATAACTTTGGTCATGAAGACTCTGAATGCAGGAGCAGGTTTCAGCAGAAAAAGGAACAAGCCTCAAGCACCAAAACATGGAGAATAAAGGAACCTCAAACAGAAAGATGTGGGATAGCATTTTATGCAGAGGGACAGGAAAATCTATGGTACATTGACAGTGGATGTTCGAAGCATATGACAGGTGATAAAGAAAAACTTGAGTCTTACTCTGCTCTAGAAAAGGGAAAGAAATTCTCTTTTGGAAATGATACTCCTGCAACTATAAAAGGAAAGGACATTGCTCAGTTAAAAGAAAAGGTCAAGGCTGGAAATGTTTTGTATGTTGATGGATTGAAGCATAATCTTCTAAGTGTCAGCCAGATGTGTGATCAAAGAACCGAGGTTATATTCAGATCAAATGGATGTCTTGTTCGTGATCTTGATACAGGTAAAACAGTGATCAAAGGCAAAAGAACTCCAAATAATATGTACATATTTGAAGAAGGACAACAACAATGCTATCTGAGCAAGGATGATGAGCACTGGTTATGGCATCGGAGGTTGGGGCATCTAAGCTTTTCACAAATAAGGAAAGCATGCAAATATCAGGCAGTTCGCGATCTTCCAGATATCAA
Organism: Pinus tabuliformis; assembly: GCA_031772625.1. Classification (NCBI taxonomy): domain Eukaryota; kingdom Viridiplantae; phylum Streptophyta; class Pinopsida; order Pinales; family Pinaceae; genus Pinus; species Pinus tabuliformis. Next base: position 260,909,747 of record CM062816.1, on the reverse strand, counting down.
AATTCCTGACAACACCATATGCAAATCATGTCAGTTTGGAAAACAAACCAGAACTAACTTTCCAGAGAAGGAAGGATCAGCTAGCATGCCTCTTGAGCTAGTACATACAGATACATGCGGTCCATTCAGGAAAACAACACCTAGAGGAGAAGAATACTTGATATTATTCATTGACGATTTCTCCAGGTTTGTCTGGCTAGGACTTATGAAGCACAAAGATGAAGCATTCGAAAAATTCAAATCCTTCAAAGCCTTGGTTGAAAATGAATCAGGTCACAAAATTAAGTGCCTCAGATCCGACAGAGGTGGGGAGTTTACCTCAAATGAATTTTTTGATTTCTGTGAAGAACATGGGATAAGAAGAGAATTCTCTACAGCTAGAACTCCTCAGCAAAATGGAGTTGTGGAAAGAATGAATAGAACAGTCCAACAAATGGCTCGTGCTATGCTTGATGAATCAGGAACTCCCGCAACTTTCTGGGGTGAAGCTGCACATGTTGCGGTTGTTATTCTCAACAAAACAAATTTCCGTGTGAACAGCACTCAAACTCCTCATGAGCTCTGGAGTGGTAAGACTCCTTCGGTAAAGCACTTCAAAATCTTTGGGAGCAAATGCTATATCAAGAATACTGATGAGCAACTTGGCAAACTTGAACCTAGAGCAGATGAAGGCATTCTTCTTGGTTACTCTCCACATAGCAAAGCATACAAATGCTACAATAAAAGACTTGGCAGAATTGTTGACAGCATTGATGTAGTGGTTGATGAGAAGGGATACATTCCTAGGCAAGTACATCATGAAGACATCGAAGAAGATGAAGGCTACCCTCAAAGACAGAATGATGAAGAAGAAGAACCTCAAGAAGAACCAGAGGAGCAGACAAGAATAGAAGAGAAAACCCCATCCAGATATGTTCAGAAGAATCATCCAGAATCTCAGATTGTGGGGCAGAAAGAAGCAGGTGTACAAACAAGAAGAACAGTTGCAGAAGCCTCAAGCTATTTGGCATTACTCTCCTCTACTGAACCACAAAATGTGAAAGAGGCATGCAAATATGAATGTTGGATGAAAGCAATGGATGAAGAACTTGAGCAGATCGAAAAGAACAACACTTGGGAGCTGGTTCCTAGACCAAAAGATAAGAATGTTATCGGGACAAAATGGGTTTTCAAAAACAAATTGAATGAAAATGGAGAAGTAATTAGAAACAAAGCCAGACTTGTTTGTAAAGGGTATGCGCAGCAAGAAGGAATAGACTTTGAAGAAACCTTTGCCCCTGTTGCAAGACTTGAGGCCATCCGAATGTTCCTTGCTCTCTCAAGTTTTCAAAACTTCAAAGTATTTCAAATGGACGTGAAATCAGCCTTTCTGAATGGAGACTTGGAAGAAGAAGTGTACATTGAACAGCCAGATGGGTTCATTCTTGGAAATGATCCAAATCTTGTATGCAGATTGAAAAAGGCTCTCTATGGTCTCAAACAAGCTCCAAGGGCTTGGTAATACCGTTTGGACAAATATCTTCATCAACAAGGCTTTTCAAAAGGATCGGCAGATAGCAATCTTTATATAAAAGTTGAAAATGACAAATTGCTAATACTTGTTGTGTATGTAGATGACATTATTTTTGGGAGCAATGAAGAAGCTATGAGTCAAAACTTTGCCTTGGTCATGCAGAAAGAATTTGAAATGTCCTTGCTAGGAGAACTGACATATTTCCTTGGTTTGCAAATCCAACAAAAGGAAGGAGGAATCTTTTTATCTCAAACCAAGTATCTCAAACAAATTTTGAAGAAATATGGCATGGAAGATGCAAAACCAGTATGTACACCCATGGTCACAGGATGTAACCTCAGTGCAAATGATGAATCTGCAGCAGTACATCAACCAACTTACAGATCTATGATTGGAAGTTTACTTTATTTGACAGGTACCCGACCGGACATCATGCATGCAGTTGGAATAGTTGGAAGATTTCAGGCAAACCCGAAGGAGACTCATCTTCAGGCAGTGAAGAGAATTTTCAAATACCTTCAAGGGACTCAAAATTATGGCTTATGGTATCCCAGAGATACAGACCTCACACTTCATGCTTATACAGATGCAGATTGGGCCGGAAGCGTGGATGATAGGAAAAGCACAAGTGGTGGTGCGTTCTTTATGGGTTCCAGACTGGTATCTTGGTTCAGCAAGAAACAGAGTTCGATTGCCTTGTCTACAGCTGAAGTGGAATATGTTGCTGCTGCATCTTGTTGCACCCAAATCCTTTGGATGATGCAGACTTTGTAGGATTTTCAAATCAATTGAACACCACCAATCCCCATCTTATGTGATAACACAAGTGCAATCAGCATCTCAAAGAATCCTGTTATGCATTCAAAAACCAAGCACATACCAATCAAGTATCATTTTCTTCGGGAACAAGTGCTTGAACAGAAGGTCAAGTTGGAGTATGTTCCTTCTAAGGAACAAGTTGCTGATATTCTCACCAAACCATTGCCCAGGGACACTTTTGAATACCTCAGGCAAAATCTGGGGGTTGTTGATGCATCATCTTATTGCTGAACCTCTTCTGATTGATGGTACAGGTTCAGGGGGAGCATATAATGCATTGTTGGCATTATGGAGGATGTGCAGAAGGAGATCTTGGAAGTAGCTGCAATATGTCTCTATCTCTTTCATGGTGGATCTGGTTCATATTCAGGGGGAGCATGTTCTTAGGGGGAGCATACCCCTTTGCCCTTGATGTCAAAGGGGGAGAATGAAGCTGAAGTTTGTGAGGTTGCCATCAAGTCCAAAGGGGGAGATTGTTGGCATTATGTTTCTGGTATGGCTATATGTTACAGATGTTGTACTTGATGGCAACTCCCGTGGCAAGGCTCTCAATATGTTGAAAATTAAGAAGTACGCAGGAAATCAGTTCAGAAGGTGCGTACCGCAGGTACACCATGCAGGGACCGCGTCCAGATACGCAGGCCAGTCGTTCAGGAGGTGCGTACCCCCAGTGCACACATTTCAAGGCAGAGAAAAGCACACGTGGGGGTTTCTTATGTTTTACTCTTGGTATTTAGCTGATGGTATTGTGTTATTATGGTGTCGGCTCATGGTATTGTTCCATGATTTTAGGAGGAGCTTGCCTATATAAAGCAAAGGAGATCACTTGGCTAAGTATCTTTTGCAATTGAATATCTTTAGATCTGAAATATTGGGTTATGGTCTTAAAAGCTTGATCTATATGAAAAGGAAGTTGAAGGCGAATCTGTGAAGGGTGATCTCTCGAGCGCATGATCAGATCTGAGCAACTGTGCCACTCTGGTGGACTGCCTATTCAGCCCTAATCAGAAGGCCGCAGGTGTTTAACAGAAGAGCTGCGTGGGGACGCAGTGCAGTAACAGGAGATCTGCGTGGGTACGCAGAGCAGAAACATGAGACCTGCGTGGGAACGCAGAGCAGAAACAGGAGACCTGCGTGGGTACGCAGAGCAGAAGAAGGAGAGTTGCGTGGGTATGCAGAGCGACTAAGGTTCAGGTGCGTCTGCATAGTAAAAGTACGCGGCGCGATAGTATTTTTGGGTGCGTCGCTGCAGTAACAGTACGCGGCTCGATAATGTCTCTGGGTGCGTACCTGCATTAATAGTACGCAGCGCGGTTCAAGGAACAGTGCGTGGGCACGCAGTGCGGCAGAAGGATCTCTGCGGGTATACGCAGGAAAGCAGAAGGTGAACTGCGTAGCGACGCAGGCCACAGAAGGGAAAACTGCGTATCTGTCTTAAAATGTTCTGTTGATTGAATTTTTTCTGTTGATAAGGTGTTCTGGGTTAAGTCTGTTATTGCTGATCTGATAACTGTAGTGGACTGTAACTTTTATGTACTTGATGATCATTTGATGCTTTATGAAAAGAAGTTGGGGGTTGTAGCTCCCTTCCAGGAGAGACTGGAAAACGAGAGAGAGAGAGTTGTAGCTCTCTGCAGGTTGCAGCCTGCGTACTGGTAAAGGACTGCACCAGTACAAAACCATTGTAAAAGAAGTTTCTAATTTGAAAGAAGATAGAGACATATTGCAGCAGGTGGTTTTCACCCACATTGGGTTTCCACCTTATATATTGTGTCCTTTGGTGTGACTATCTGTTTTTCCTTGTTCATGCTCATTATTTTATGGTACTGACATGCAAAAATAATTCAAAGGACAAATAAGGAAGATTTATTAAAAGAATTAGATAATACTGATTCACCCCCCCCTCTCAGTATTATTTTCAACAATCTACTTCTCATAAAGGAAAACGAAAGTAGTTTTAGTTTGTTTGTTTCTAAGATAACTACCAGTCTTAGTGGGACTAGCAGCTCTGCATAGACACTAGATTTCCTGATAACACTTGCAGCAACCTTGTTTTATCCATATCTCCCAAACAGTAGAATGGATCGACCTGAAATTTTCCGAGGATGTTTCCATCATCATTATGCACCTCCCCATGAGAAACTATTTTCCAATGCATGCATGAATCTCAAGAAAAAACTAAAAATGGTTGAAGGTGATGGAGGTTGATTTCTTTGAACCCATGCATTGGAAGTTGTTGAAACATTGTCTTGGGCAAGTTACCATCATCAATATGCATCTCCCAATGAAACAAATTTTTAAATGCATGCACAAATATTGAGAAAATTCAAAAGTGGTTGTAGGTGATGGAGGCTGATTTCTCAAAAAATGTGCATTGGAATTTGTTGAAATTGATTGAACATGTTACCATCATCCGTATGCATCTCCCCCTCAAATAGATTGGAAAATGGATGCATGGTTTGCATGATATGGAAAAATAGTTTTATGCTCTATGTAGTTTTGTTTCATGTAGTAAAAAAAAGCATTCCCGCTTAGAAGGGAAGGTAAGTAAGAAGGAAAAAAGGTGGGTAGGTTGTGATCAATGAAACTCAGCAGGATCCACTAGCCAGCAAGCGAGATAACGACCAGATAGCAAGACCAAGCTAGTGATGCCAGCCAGAATGAATGGGATTGATAATTGATGTGATATGAATGAATTGATTCCATTGATTAAGCCCCAGCTGGTGAGCTCATTCATACCAGCCATCTGCCATGAAAGCCAGCTAGAAAGCGGTATAACCTATTCTTGGAGCTAGCCTCCTTTATTATTGGATTTTGGCATATGGAAGCAATCTTTCTTATTAGTGCAACCCACCCTTAGAGTATAAAGTGGTTACTATCGATGGGACCAGACCAGTAGCGAGTGAACCATCCAACATAGTCACCCGACATAGCCTTACCACGTAGCCTAGCATAGAAAGACAATAGCTTTTTAGGAAAACAAGAAAAATTAGTGGTAGAAGCTAGGAAATGATGAGTGGATGGTGGAAATAGATGAGGGTGATGGATTTGCATGGCCTTGGTCATGTTGGAACATTTAAGCAAAGGAGGAGAAAATCAAAATTTGACTTCTTTTGACTAGGTTTGACCTATTTTTTCTTTTGTTGGTGCCAACTTGTTTTTGTTGCTTGCAGATGTTGGAGGGAACCTACATTCATTAGAGAGATACATGAAACATATATTTTTTTTATTTTTTCTCTTTTTTTCTTCTAGGCCTACTAGCCGCCTCAATGAGGTTTTCAACTAGTAGGTCTGCCTAGGCGCCTCCAAGGAGGATTTCACTTAGGATCACTTCTTTTCTCTCTTTTTTCTCTTTTTCTCAACCCATTAAGTGCCTCATGGAGGTTTTCAATCAATGAGCCAATCACAGGCACCTCAAAGGAGGTTTTCACCTGATACTTTTTTTTTTCCTCTTATTTTTCAAAAAAAAAAAATTTACCCTACCCTACTTGAAAAATAAAATTACTTTCAAGTATAAGAATACTTCCAATGGAGCCATGTGCACATCAAGATGACAGATAAACTGATGTTTAAGATTTCAATATATGATTTGACATGTACCTGGATTTCAGAGACCAAATTATTTGACTTTGAAAGGATCAAGCATATTTGAAGAAGAGAGTGTTGTTGCAACTTAATGGTCATTTGGAACCATATTTCAATATATGTGTGATGCCCTTGGTCCACTAGCTAATTTGGATCATCTTTGTTGTCTTCTTCTTCCATGACCTTCAAATATTCTTCTTTTCGCTGTTTTTTCTCTTGAACACATGGAGGATTTGATGGTAACCATGAGCGAGATTTCTCATCCTCTGATTTTATTGTCTACTCTTCATCAAGTGCAGCCAATGATTCTTTGATGTGCTTTTTTGAATCTTATTTTTTTGCATTTGGTCCTTCAACGATATCAAGATAATATCTTTTTTGCAATACTCTTCATGAGCTATGGTGAATACCATTGATCTCAAGAGGAGATGTTTGGAAGTGTTGTACCTGAGCATTGTAAGTGGGCTGAGCTACTTCAATCTATGGGTTTGGAAATGGTGGTATAGGTAGTTGAGTGCGAGTGGATATTTGAGATGGATGTGGTTGGGGTTGTGGTTGTGGTGGAGATGAATGGTAGGGATAACATGGAGTTGGGTATGGAGAATATTGAGGAAAATATTGAGGATATTGTGGATGGATCCCATAAGTTCCTTTCCAACCTTGTTTCCAAGAATGGTTTTGGGGCTGAGATGGCCAATGTTACCAAGGAAAGCATGTGTTCCAACTACTTTGAGATGGATGTGCATAAGCTTGAAATTATGAATTAGGTTATCGCATCATACTAACTTAAATAGGCTAGCATGGTCCTCTTAGAGCTACATAACATAGCTGCCTTGGTAATTGACTTGATCCATTGTCCTCTTGGTAAAATTCCTTCAACCTTGGTAATGGGGAAATATTTAACATCATGTGATTCTACATGGATGACACAAATATCAGCATCTTCTTATCAGGCGGTATAAATGCAAGATTTACACCAACATTTAATTTGTCAATTCGGGTAAGTAAACTTAGAGGCATATCACAACATATGCTAGAATACGACCTCAGGTATCTGTTAAATAAAAACCAAGCTCTTGCAAGAAATTAAAAAGGAGCATCATTCAGGTAAAATAAACAAGACTCTTCAAATAAAAGTAAACACACTCCGGGAATCTACTTCTAGCTCCTCTTCTGGGTTGAGTTGACTCCTATAGTTAGTCTTCCTTAATTGTCCAGGGGACAAAGGAATGTAGGCCCCATTCAAAAGAAAGTGATTCAAGAAATAAGGAATGTAAAACCTCTTAAAAATTACTTCTATGTTGCAAGCATTAAATTAAACTAGAAATCACACGGCAACTTCATTCCAACTAATCTAAGGAAATAATCGAATGTTTTAAAAAGAATCAAGATAATAATGCACTACTTCTCTTAAAGACAATTTAGTACTTTAGTTGTAAGAGAAATATACAATAAGAACCAATATATAATTTGTGTTGTTTACCCTGATCTTATTAAATACTTCCTTATAATATATGCAACATTTAATTATAATGAAGAATTTTGTGAGCATTCCGTCAACATGTTTCACAATATTTCCTTATGCTGATCCGGGCATCTACTTGCAAAAGTGCGGGAATAAGTGTTTTTCTGCAAAAGTGCAGGAATCCATCTCATATAATATTCAAAGGCAGTCACGAATACATGTTAAGTCAACCAAAATTCTTTCTCAACAATTATTTCATCATTGCATTTCGGAAATAAACTTTGTTATGCAGCAATGAGATCAGGGTAAATCTTTGTAAGAATAAATAAGAGACACAGATAAAACATTCATCGTTTACGTTAGTTCAGCGTTTATGAAAATACATCCAAAAGCATTGATATTAAAATTAAATAACCAGAGCAACAAAATAAAGCTTGTGGAATGAAATTGAAAATTAAATGACTGAAAAAGAAAAAGGTGCTATGGAAAGAAATTGTGAAATTATCTAAGATCACACTCACACCAAGAAACTAAAATGTAGCAAAATAAAGTTAAGAGGTTTGGGGCAACGGACTAGCTAGTGGGCCCAACCATCTAGCTCATTGCCCTTGCAGTGATTAAGTCACAATATTCAGAATAGTATGGAGAAACAAAATTACTCAAATGTGATTTCCAAATAAACTCATTTCAAAGTATAAACCAGAATTCAGAATTTAATGCCAAGGAAATTCATTTTAGAAGTCTTATTACAAATTCATTAAGTAATGCAGTGTTGGCTCCCATGGTCCCCTCTAGGGATCATCCCACTGGTGCGGAACTCCTCCTTCCCTTCACAGCAAGATCTAATTCCCTATTCTGTAACTGAAATACAATTTACAAAATACAAACTGCCATCCCCCTCTCACCTACGTAGTCCTCTCCTTTATAATGGTTTTACATGATAGTTTCTTTGGAAAATAACACGGGGATTGAATCCCAACTGATATTCATCAATAGAATATCAGTACAACCATTGACCTATTGAAGGAATCAAGATCTAGCAAGAATTTCCCAAACCTGGCCGTTTTCTACAATTCTGGAAAAATCAGTTTTTTTAACAAAATTCCTCTAAATAACTTTGTGTATCTACTTAACCATTACAAATTTTGGAAAAACCATTACGAATTTTGGAAAATTGCTTGGAGGAAATATAGCTTGTTATATTTTCAAAACTCACCTCTCTCAGAATTTTCTTGTTCAGATCCATTGCCTAAGAAATCATGCCTGAAAATCACTATCTGAAATCTGAGATGCTAATATTATGGGAAAACAATCTATTTTTTGAAAATTGCCTCAAAGACCATTATGTAACTTTTATACCATTACGAAATGTAGAAATAGGTTTTAGGCTTTGTCAATTTGCTATACTAGGACCAAAACACATGTTCTAGAATTTCTCTATTCACCTTCACTTGCATGGAAAACAATGCGGAAGTGGTAGTTTGGGAACTCCTGTGAATTTGGGGCTAAGGCAGTAATTATTGCCTAAACATAAATCCGTATGACCTGGGTGTATCTTAGCTTATGTGGAAGTGTTCAAACAATATTTTGAACAAAAACCTCTTTCATATTTCCCTAGAGATGTGTCAATGCATGAAAGCACCAAATTAGTGCAGGCATGTTGGTGGAGGCATGTTGGTGCAGGCAGAGCTAGTGCATGCACAACTAGTATAGGAACTGTTACTATAGGAATGTTAGCACCTTTCAAAAAAGAGCCTGACATTAATGACATTTTGACATTAAATTAAAAAAACAAGAAGAGTTCATAGATCAACAATTGTCAGCCCTATATGCCTCTAAATGATAACTTAATAATGTGTAAAAAGAATAATAATGATTATAAACACTTAGTACAAACATAAAATTATTCAGGTAAATCATGAAAATTTGGACAAAATGGAGGCTTAAGACTTCTTTTTCCTCATTTTGAATTCTTAACATTTCTACTTGTTCACTTAGATTGCTAAGAATTTTTGTTTTAAAGTTATCAGGCAAATTTCCAAGTTTAGCTTGACTTACTGATCTTGATGTTGATTTACTTACTATTTCCCTTCCTATTCATATGTGTTTACATGTTTCAAAAATTTCTTCAAATGATAGTTGGTATACATCACTCCACTCATGAGATCAAGGAGATCAATCCACTCATCCCTAATTGTTCTAAGTAAGAGGGTTTTTAGTGTGCCAGATCCTAAATGATGTAGTTGTGCCCTCTTAAAGTTATACATGAACCTCTCTATTAGATCCTCTAGACTCTCATCTTCTCTTTGATTGATTCTAAATATTTTTTCTTAAAGGTCATGATCTTTATATTTTTCTAGAAATATATTTTGCATATAACTCCATGATATTATTGAATTAGTCCCTAAACTCATGAAACAAATCTGATTTTTTTAGTTTTTAATAAGTAACCATAATATCTACAAACAATTTCAAATTCAAATAGAAAGGTTTCCGGATCCTTTGACCTTAGACCATGAAAGTTCAGAAGAAAAGATGGAGAGAAGTTCTTCATGTGCACACTACCATCAATATCTTGAATGAGAAATCCAAGAGGATCTTCCTCATTGTCATCATCTCCATCCATTTCTTATACATTATTTTCCATATTCTTCTTCTTTCTGCAAAAGTGAATGGTGATGTGGCTCTTACTGCACCACGTGATCAAATGGCGGGGTGGGTTGGTGTTGGAGATTTTTTTGTTTTTATGATTGAATGAAAACGCTAATGCAATGCGCTTTTATATTTTTGAAATGAAATATGCCTAATGCAAAATAAGTTTTGTTTTTGCAAAAAGTAAAAAGAAATGAATCAACTAGGGAACAAAACAATGCATAATTTCACACCTCCCCAGCAACGATGCCAAAAAGTGATGAACCTCGGTAATGCAACAAGAATACTGCAAATACCAAGGCTACCGAATTTAATTATCAGCCTGAGGTTCGTACAAACTTAAGAGGTATCGGCAATATATGTGCAACATATAATGTGTCCTTCCTTTGTTGTCATGATGTAATGGAGTGCATGTACAGAAACCAAATCCTAAACTAATTGCAAAAAGTGAAATGCTCGAAATGGAAACCCTAACCTATTGCAAGAAATAAAGTACAAGGAAAGAAGCATATTGTAATTGCATAAAGATCATGAACTAAATTTAAAAGAAACCTAACTCAACCCTATTTATCACATGTGATGATTTAAGCTACCTGAGCATGGAATTTGATCTAGGTAGTATTAATTGTTGCATGCATGTGCTAATTAAGAAATAAAAAGGACTATTTTTCTTTATCTTTTCATATCTTTCCTTATTCTTTGGTAGGGGAGACTGTTGTGGGGGAAAGTATCCAACTCGGAATGACCCTAACCCACTCTAAGGGTGACAGTTCCTTAGCAACAGCTGAAAGCAAAGCTATCTAAAGTTTCTTCTTTATGACATGCAAGAGATAGAAGGAAGAGATCCACTTACCGATGTCTTGCGCAAATGGTCGATCCAATCTCCTTCGTTTGCCGCTTGCTCCCAGATCCAAGTCTTTTCACGGGCCCAGCTACACGAGATCCTGCAAACAAGACAAGAAAAGGAAACTACAAGAGGCATGCATTCATAATCGATTCAAGGATTAGCATAAATCAAAGACGCAAGTAAGACAATACACCATTGAAACACATGCGAATAGAAGAACCTCAAATGCTTTATTAATATATGGAAGTAAGGTTCAGGCGGTGATACAACCATGAAAGGTCCAATCCAGCATCACCTTCCCGACGGAGAGAAATCTCTTCTTCACCTCCCTCAAGCAATCACCCAATGCTCACAACTGTAAACCAACAGCAATTCTTTGCACAAAATTCCGGCCTTTAGATCCCATGGGATGAGATCCTTATATAGAGTTTTGGAGTGAAGATAAGTCAGCTTGATGTGTGACTTGTTGTCCTCTTCAACTCCAGTTGTTCTTCAGTTCTTCACTCGGAGTTTCTGTCTTCCACTTGGAGTTTTAGAAGCTCTTAACTCATCATTAGGCGAATCTTATCATCAAGTGTCTTTTTAGAAGCTTCCTGGGCACTGGCACTTTGAGAAAAAGATTCCTCCACATGTCCAAGTACGCCCAACGCAGGTAGCCTTTGTTATACTTGCTATGCAACGCAGGTAGCCTTTGTTGTACCTGCTATGCAGCGCAGATGCCTAGTGGAGCAGCTGCAATGATCCAAAACTGACCTGTTTTTGAGTGTTTTTCAGTGGAGAACTGATTTGCAGTGCTGTGGTTTGCTGACCTTGTTCCTCTAAGGGTAAGAACAACATGTTTAGGGACTTTGGATCCCTTAGATTATTGACATTTCATGCTCTATGCTGTAAGGCACAAAAATGTCTATAACAGTTGCCCCCTAAAGTATGAGGTCGTTTATCGGGTGAAATGCTTTATTAGGAGGATCCGAAGTTCATTCAATCGCCGGGAGGTGACCTGTAACAAAATACAATACAATACATTATCTTTTCATATTTTCTTTTCATGATCTAGCTGATGCGAGCATTTCCTATGATCAGCTTTATAAATACATTTGTCGTACATAAACAGACGATCGTCTGATAAGAGACGGATAATTCTCTGCTTTTAATTATCATCCTTTTAGTAGGATGCTCATCTGCTGCACATGTCTATGTTTTTATCTCCTGAATATATATCGCAGCCCGGATGGATGAAACTAGATCCGGGGTCTTCAAACATGTCCGATCTTCACTCTAGTACAAGTCGATCCATGTGAGAATTTCTTGAAGTCGAACATGGAAAGACATCGCTTGATTACCAGTCAATAATGTAAACTGTTAACAAGCGCGAGAGGAATCACCGATAATGATGATGACCCTCAAGGTATTGCAGCACAATTCACGTGGCGTGAATATAGGATCTGACGTCGAACACCACGCAAAGTCTCCCGGTTGAAGGTCATTAATGTATACCTATCGCCGGAAGTGAGAAACTTGCCATTGAGGCATGCAAGCTTCAAAGTACTGAGGGGGTGTTCCTAGATCAACTTCTTGGATAATGAGCTGATGTCGACAAGAAGTGATCCGTCAAAGGAGGGCCTTAATGAATCCCACATCAGTGACACGGAACGGAGCTAGTGATGATGGTGAAAACGATCTGTGAAATATGATTCAGGGTGGCGGTCATGGAAGGATGAAAGATGATGTATGGTAGTGGATGGGACCCGGTTGACACTTTCTGAATGACATCTCTTGAACATATAACGACACTGATGTGATGGATCGGTAGCATTACCCCATGTATGGATGGTATGGCGAGACCATGGTGAAGGGACCGGTGAATGATAATAACCCAACCCGATATTTATGGAGGCCAAAAGTGTCATGTTCAAGAGCGACTTGCTACCATTAAGCTTTGAGGTTCTTCCCAATTTTTCCCGAGTCATTTCTGACCAGTACCTCTTTATTTTTGTCAAGCTTGAGGAGGATAACATATGCTTGATCTATAACCTGCCCTTCGGGCAAGCCCATCGCTATGTTTTAACGAGCCTAGCGATAGGGAAACTCGTTCTTGTCTAAAGACAAGTTTGTCGCTATCTAACATTTTTAACGAGCCCAGCGACAAAGACAACTCGGTCCTTTTCATTTTTAGAGAGTCTGAAAAGGGTACATAAAGTAGACTCCAGGGGTCCTTTTTCGTCATCTAATCCCTTAAGTCCGAAAAAGTATAAAACAATACAGAAGGGATGAATGTTCGATATCTTTATCGAGCCGAACCAGACAAGCGCTCGATCTTTTTGTGCAATAATCCCTGAGGTCCAAAAAGATTAAAATCTAGAGGAGGGATAGCTCTTCCGGTCCTTTTAATGAGCTGGAAGGCCAAAACTCGGCAAAATTTTCATTTTTTTACGAGTCAGTGAAAAGAGCTCAAAGAAGACTCGTATTTTGAGGAACGAGTGATAAACAGGGATAGCAGCAGATTCCAGGTACAGGTTGGAATTTTCCAATCACGGCAGTATTACAAGGATGGCTAGGTGAAATCACTCTTCGCAGCTGTTCCTCAAAATAGGTAAACAATCAAGTGGATGTGAATGATCGGCCAAATGAAAAGTGGAGGTGACGGTGCACAAACACGACCAAGGCTTTTATGGCTGATGAATTTACGGTCTCAAATGGTTATTTACCGGTTCATTTTTCTTAATGAGCTTGAAAACTGGGGGAAGCCTGCTCACATGTGTGTTTATTTTTTAACGAGCATGAACTCTTGCGAAAACTGCTCGGTTTTGCGTTTATTTTTTAACGAGCATGAACTTTGCCAAAACTGCTCGTTTTTACCAGTCATAAAGTAGTAAGGTCTCATGGAAGATTCCTATTTTTTAAAGAGCTTCATCTTCCTGCGCTTTGCCCCATACCCTCTTTTTATGCAAGCTGGGTATCGGCTAATCCTGCGAGTTTAACGGGTTAGACCTACAGGTTTAAAGGGAGGACCTAAAAAACTAAAAACAAAATAGCCGCCCGTGCTTGCATTCCAAGAGGTTTGCATGGCCCCAGGTATAAAGTATAATTTCAAGGTTGCCCCTCCTCTCCTCCACTTCTGTTTTTCTTTGGGTGTTCTCATCTACTTGTCGTCTTGTCAGTCCTAATGTTAACGATACTTGTCTTCTCGTTATTTTTAGCGGGTCTTACGCGGTACTTGTCTTCTCGTCAGCCCAGTTTTTAACTGATCTTTGCGACAAGAGAAGAACACTTCTCAATAGACAAAACATTGGTGGGTTTGAGGGAGGCTTACCTCTTTCAGGTTACCCAAAGATTGGTTTTATTTGCTGGCGCAAAGGAAACTCTTTCTTCGGCGATGTCTATCATTAGGATACACAAAGATGGTTACAATTTGTTGCAGCAATAGAATCTCTTTCTTTGGAGGCTGCCCCTACTTATCCTCTAAAACATTTGTTTTAATGGGTGAGGCTTGCCTTTTATCCAAAGATGGTTACTACTTGCTGCAGCAAACGGATCCCCTTCTTTGGCAGAGCCTACTTATTTAGACAAAGGTGAGTAACGGGCCCCCGTCCTCCCACATAACTTTAACAAAAGAATCTTATTCTAGAACAACCCCAATCCCAATTACCCCTTCTGAGAGCCGATCTCTCTCTTTGTCTTCTTGTCCTTCTTCTCCATGAAGATGGCTCAGAGGAAGATTCTCAAATATGAAGGGGGGGATGGGGTACGGACTAGTCATATTCTCCTGCGGAAATTCTACTTTACACCCAAGGATTTTTCTGCCTCCAGAGCAGACCAGGACGCATGCCCCCTGGGTTCCGGCCTTCCTTTCCCGAATCACTCGCGCTCATCAGGAAGAAGCACTGGAGGTAGAGACCTTTCTTGATCAAATAGACCATTCAGGATAGGTATGTGACTATTTGCGATGCGTGATCCCGGAAATGAAAGTTGGTCTACGAGCTTGACCATTCTTCCTTCGTATGGAAAACACATTATTCGAAAGAGTGAGGAGACTATTGCTTCCATGCAATATATGTAGTCCCGTCCAAGGAGTAGGTTATAATCCAAGGGTCCTTGGACGACCATCAAATTCATCTTGACGACCTTCCCTTTCAAGGTAATAGGCACATTAGGTAGAATCCCTAATGGTCGACTGGTTCCCCTGTCAAAACCCGAGAGATGCCTTGTCTCGGGCAAAAGCGTCGGGCCACCCAGTGCTTTCCAAGCAATAGAGGACAGGATACTCACAGACGCCCCTTCATCAATGATAGTTCCAGCCATCACCATTTTGTATATTTGGACTATAATTCTAAATGGTATACTGGCTGGTAACCGGGGTCTGCCTAGTTGGTTCCAATCAAAGGACGCAACTAGGTTGCTTGGTGGTGGGACCGAATATACGGCCGGATATGATCCTGACGATGCTCCTTCCTGCAATAAAGGAGTGGGCGCTTTGCCCAGATGCTCATCAGAATCGGAGTTGACAAAAAGAATATGGACGGTGTCATCCTTATTCTCTTCGGCGGGGGTGTCAACTGAAGATGAATCCTCAGTGACTGTGGTGTTTGAAGATGAAACTTCTGAAGGGAGAACCGGGTCAACTGCCGTTTCGACCTTTGGACTTTCGTCCGGTCCGGATTCAGTAGGTTCACTTTCAGTGACTGACACTTCAGCTGGCCCTCTGAGCAAGACAGCTGTATTTTCGACCAACGAAGGACCTGGCGCGAGTTTTTGATATCCAGGAGGAAGTAGCACCGGTGCCACCGGTTGATCTTCCAAAACTCTCTTTTCCTTGTCTAAAAAGGGACAACGGCGAAGGGTGTGATCGCCTTCACACAGTTCGCAGGGGAATCTCATCCCTCTTCGTCGTCTGCGACCTTCACTTTCGTTGGTCGACGGTAAGCATTCAACCTGGTTGTCAGAGGTTGACGCTTCTGAATCGTGCAAACGAGGGGACCAGTCCCTTAGTATCCGGGGAATACTGGGACAATCACAGTGGAGGTGGTATCCTCTACATATGACACATGGCGATTTGGGCCCGGTTCGTGCTGTGTGTGGGTTTTCGTTAGATGCCTTTTGCTTGCCCCCGGGCGCCTTTGGCTCCTTTTGCTTCTTTTCTTTCTTCTTCTTTTCCTTCTTCTTTTCTATGGGAGCTCCGCTTTTGGCAGCTTGACCTTTCGAAGAAGAAGGATCGGAGGAAGGCTCATAAGAAGTGGAAGGCTGGAGGGTAGCTCTAGATTGGTCTAACTATTGAATCGACTGTTCAGGAACCGTGGTGGTCTGAACTACAGCGGTCGAGAATAGCCAAACTGGCAGGCCAATTGTCAGTCCTGGAAGCGACAATGTGGCCATGTGGGGCACACCATCTTCTCCCCAAGAGGAGAAAGGGCTAGGGGTCCCATGCTGTGGAATCCCTTGGTTGGTGTGTTCCATGTTCTCAACCTTAAGATCAACGTAGGAATAAGGGGTGATTATGTTCCGTTTAGAATGAATTTTATATGACGACGCTTTTTAAGACACAACTTGCTTTTTCACTTTTTAAGAGTCGAGAAAAAGCTAAAGATGACTCTAGTCTCCTTCGATGTATTAACGAGCCCAAAGTGACAAATGCTCGGATGGACTTTTTCGGTTATAGAGTTTGAAAAAGGCCAAAAGAAACTACTCTGGAGTTCTAGGCAAGGGTGTGCCAAACCTTTCGCGAAACCACAGAATACGTTTTACAGTACGAGTGGTCGATCTTCGTGAATGCTGTGTTCACTGCATCGCGATCAGTAGGGCGGCCGACACGGCTTCCTATGGATAAAGGCTTTGTTCCTATAGGGGTCCCCCAATATACGCGACGGTACGCGGGGGCACAAGTCCGTATTAGTGCTATCGTCCCTCAGGAGGAATCACCCACCTTCGTAGAGATCAACAGTCACTATGTTTAACGACGCCGGTTCACGTCTCTACCTAGACCTCTACTGTGTTTCGTTATGTTTCAAAGCGTTGTTAGATAAATTCAGTTCTTTTTAGGTTGATCTTGCTTAGCAGTTTGCCTTTACGGATCACCACGTGATGTATGATACAACTCCTAAATGCAGTCTAAGAATGATAAGCAAGCTTTTTCAATTCTTTCAACTTATGAAAACCTTAACTACTGAAGGAAAAGAAAGACATCATCTTTTCAAACAGATCATAGAGCACACACTGATGCACTTTTCCTAAATCGACATGAAAACTGTCAAAATGCACATGCACAATGCAAGTATTTCTTTTCTTCTTCCTTAATGTTGATGTATTACAAAAAGAAAGCTGTTGTATAATTTCGAATTCAATTTCAAGTGAAAGAAAACAAGTTTTTGTCCAACAATCAAAAGAACACCTTAAGATTCACTCGTTTCAACACAAGAAATACTGAAATTCGAACCATATAACGAAAGCAAATGCTCAAGCAGCTATGAACAGCAATAAACTAACTCTTAGAATCACA
Source organism: Pinus tabuliformis (assembly GCA_031772625.1). Taxonomy (NCBI): domain Eukaryota; kingdom Viridiplantae; phylum Streptophyta; class Pinopsida; order Pinales; family Pinaceae; genus Pinus; species Pinus tabuliformis. The sequence continues at coordinate 260,892,376 of CM062816.1, read as the reverse complement.
ACGACACTTTCTCACAGGTCTAGATTCAAGAGGTCATAGCAAGACTAGTTCACTTTCGCTATGGGAAACTGTGAATGACAGCAAGAAATAATTAAGGAATTTAGACTTCTGTGATCCATAACATTGTTTAGATAATATTCGGCAAAATCACATAACCAATCTTTTGTCGACGCGTTTCGAACCAACCAGTGTGGTTCATCGTTCATCGTCAAAATTAGCCGTTGGAGTCTCTGCACCTCTATTTAATCAAGCTTAGCCAGATTGGTTCTTCAACTTGTCCTGACGATGAACCACACTGGTTGGTTCGAAACGCGTCGACAAAAGATTGGTTATGTGATTTTGTCGAAGATTATCTAAACAAAGCAAGAAATACAATAAGAACAATCACGGTTTCTTCATACAACTGAGGCAGAATGAAGGCAAAGAGAAGTGGTTTCAGCTGGGTATACAGGTTGACAACAGGCTGCAAAAACAATACTGAAAACTGGGCAACAGAAAGTGGGGAATCCCAGTTGCACAAGGCAAAACTGGATCAGCGCAGGTGTTGCACTGTCAATCTGAGATGCAGCACAGGTAGCCCCTTCGGGACCTACGTTGTAGTGCAGGTAGCCTTTGTGGCAGCTGCACTGATGAGACAAGTCACGTCTCTCTCAGATTCCGGGTCACAGTTTGCTCAAAAATGAGCGGTTTTTGGCCAAATCAGAGGTTGTCAGTCAAGTATACACTAGAGGATGATTAAAGGAAGATGAACACTATCACAAAGAGCTAAAAAGAGTCCTTGTGGATCTGCTCTTCAAATCATAAACAGGCCCAGCACTGGGCTAGAGTAGCTGCCCGCTACTTTGCATTCGAAGGACTCGCATGCAGTTCGATTCGTTACTCTTTTGTTTAAGAAATGAATAGCAAGAAACACAAGCTACCAACAAGACACTCTCCCCAGCGGAGTCGCCAGTCTGTTGTGGGGGAAAGTATCCAACTCGGAATGACACTAACCCACTCTAAGGGTGACAGTTCCTTAGCAACAGCTGAAAGCAAAGCTATCTAAAGTTTCTTCTTTATGACATGCAAGAGATAGAAGGAAGAGATCCACTTACCGATGTCTTGCGCAAATGGTCGATCCAATCTCCTTCGTTTTCCGCTTGCTCCCAGATCCAAGTCTTTTCACGGACCCAGCTACACGAGATCCTGCAAACAAGACAAGAAAAGGAAACTACAAGAGGCATGCATTCATAATCGATTCAAGGATTAGCATAAATCAAAGACGCAAGTAAGACAATACACCATTGAAACACATGCGAATAGAAGAACCTCAAATGCTTTATTAATATATGGAAGTAAGGTTCAGGCGGTGATACAACCATGAGAGGTCCAATCCAGCATCACCTTCCCGACGGAGAGAAATCTCTTCTTCACCTCCCTCAAGCAATCACCCAATGCTCACAACTGTAAACCAACAGCAATTCTTTGCACAAAATTCTGGCCTTTAGATCCCATGGGCTGAGATCCTTATATAGAGTTTTGGAGTGAAGATAAGTCAGCTTGATGTGTGACTTGTTGTCCTCTTCAACTCCAGTTGTTCTTCAGTTCTTCACTCGGAGTTTCTGTCTTCCACTTGGAGTTTTAGAAGCTCTTAACTCATCATTAGGCGAATCTTATCATCAAGTGTCTTTTTAGAAGCTTCCTAGGCACTGGCACTTTGAGAAAAAGATTCCTCCACATGTCCAAGTACGCCCAACGCAGGTAGCCTTTGTTCTACTTGCTATGCAACGCAGGTAGCCTTTGTTGTACCTGCTATGCAACGCAGATGCCTAGTGGAGCAGCTGCAATGATCCAAAACTGACCTGTTTTTGAGTGTTTTTCAGTGGAGAACTGATTTGCAGTGATGTGGTTTGCTGACCTTGTTCCTCTAAGGGTAAGAACAACATGTTTAGGGACTTTGGATCCCTTAGATTATTGACATTTCATGCTCTATGCTGTAAGGCACAAAAATGTCTATAACAGAGACAGGTGTAGAGGAAGAGGGGTACAATGTTTTTGATGGCTTGGAGGTCAAGTAGAGGCCTAATCCCAACTTCAATGATTATTTTTCTCAATTCAGGCTCAAAACATACTGCTACAAGATTTCCTACAGGATGTCTATAGGATGTACTAGTTCCTACATGATCCCCTGTTTTATTACAAGGATAGGCCGAAATCTTAGGAAGTGGTCTAAAGGGTGGAATGGAGCTTAGGAAAGGTGGATAATGGAAGAATAAGGCATGGAGTTGGTGGACACTACCCAAAACTCAAGCAAGGGCTTCAAGATAGGTGAATTTTCTCAATGGAAATGACAATTTTTGCTTATAAAACAAGAAGTCGGATTGAGATTTTATTGGATTTTGGTGACATGGGTGGATGAGGCTTCGATGAGGCGAAAAATATGATATCTCCCTAAAATGTAGAAGCTCCTGTAACAACACACATTATTTTCCGCATCTATCCACAAATTCATCTATACATGGGAAGGATTTATTAATTAACCGAAAATTACTAATATAAATCCATAAATTTGACAACTAGTGACCTAGTAAATCTATCAAATTCCTAACCGTAAAATTTTTTTATTAAATAGAACGGTTTTTTGATCTAATTCAAATGGAATCAACTTGATTGAAGCTTGTTGGCATGCTCTAAAAATAGTAGAAATTTGCTGCTATTTGCCACAAAGGAGTTCCAAAAATCTAGATTTCGGAATAAGCAAACTAATCCAAGCCGCTCAATGATTACTATGACCTTCAAAATATTTTCCAAGGACGAAACGATTCTTTTGATCCTTCAAAATAACTTAAATCAACCATTTAATCCAATCCTACAACAAGAAATCATTAATACTAAATGCAAAAATAGAAAGTAACAAGAACAAGAGATGCATGTGAATAAGAAGTGAAAAGAATAAAAGAAAATAATACAAAAGGGCTCTAAGGCTCTTGGGATGGCCAAGCACAAGGGAAATTAGATTCTTATGGATGAGAACAAGATTTAGAAGTTGAACATGACACTAATCTTCATTATTTTCATCAATACAATTACATCCCTGCAAGAGAATACAATGGAGCTGCAAAAATACAAGTTCTCTCCACAAGAATACTAATCCCAATCTCTCCCTAGAGGAAAATTCGGCTTGTTACTTATACAAAATGATTAGCAATCACTCCCCATGAAAGGAGGAATCTTTCCCCACCGAAATCCTTGATTAGTGGATCTAGTTCCCAATACTAGGAATCTTCATTAAATGGCACGGAACACATTCTTAGATTTTCTCAATCATTGGAGTTCTACAATCTGTGTAATAATTCCATAATATCTTGTTGATTTATTATTTAATATCGATCATCCTGTAGTAGGGAGCAAGTCTCCTCCAAATCTTCATAATCTTCCCAATATTCTCATAATATTCCACAAAACTAAATAATACTAGGCACAAATATGCAATTAATCATAAACCTTCCTAATGAAGATATTAAAGTTAAAAATACATTATCTAATGCAAAAATAGAGGTTTAATATGCTGAAGTATGGTTAGATGGGCCTTAAATTTGTTTAATTTAGAGGCATGGGCCTTAATTTACATCTAATTTAGAGGCCCATCATGTGGGTGAATCAATATTATAACAAACTTAACAATTATTTAACCAATTAAATGAAATCAATGAAACAACAATTCACCATTCACATAAGATGTTTAACATAGGGAAATAACTTGGAAACCCATATGAGATAAATATAAATTATTTTTTATTATGATGTAAATTAAAGCTCCAATATCATATTGCATAAAATTATCTAAGAACCAAATTTCTATAGCCACTCAAATATATTTATTTGCAGGCGCCAACCTGCTACAACTATTCAAATCTCTTTTCCATTCATTTTCAAACTCAGGTCCATGCCCATATTTAATTAAAATTCAATGACATACTTGTTAAATCTCATATTTTCACCATCTTGATTCGCAATCACCTATGTTTTCTTTATTTCTTGACTCAATTCAGGTTCCTCGTACTTTCATCATATCTCACTCCTTGATCTACTCTTTAATCCAATTTCTTTTCATTAATATAGCCTTTGATTCTTCAAAATGTATACTTCTTTTAAACTCACAGTCGCTTTTATGCTCAACTTCACTTCAGACTTAGCTTGTAATTAGTAGTTAAAGCTTCATATCTATTTTAGGTTTTCCCTCTTTCACTCTATTTCCAAACCCCTTCTCCTCTCGTGGTTTTTATTTAATAAAAAAATGCTCACTATGTATTCCAGCAACAACAACACACTATTAGTAGTTATAACAAACTCTCTTTTTCATTACCACACACTTTTGACGTCATCAACTAACTACATTAAAAATTTGGTACATTTTTCATATATGTACATCTCATACCTTAGTCATTCACTTAAAGTTTTGGAATTCAAGCTCCAACTTTTCATACATTTCAACGGAAAGTTTCACAAAACATTGATATCCCAATGGCAAGATGAAACCTACAATTGTTAGGAATATTTGTTTCATAGTAGTTGATGGACTCTAGGATGGGATCCTCGCTCTTGAAGGGTCTTAGGCCTCCATGACTACATACCTTCCCACAGCCTGAGTAAAGGGAGAAACTTCAAATGACTAGGATATTATTGTTCCTAGAAGTTGTAAGAAGATGATATCACCCTTCACTGCCACCCAACATTTCACCACAAGTCTCAACACTTTACCCATGGGTAGTGGTGGTAACTATAGACTATAAGAAGTTATTCTAGCTCCAAACACAAAAAATACCAAAATAATTTAACACTATGAAGCTTCACAAAATAGCTTTCTGGCACAAAATTTTAGGTAGGCCACATCATCTGCAATGTCATTATCGTATCACTCTTTGCCACATATCATGCCATGTCACTACCACATGTCATATCCTCAAGGTACCATGTCATCTCCCTGTCACTATTCGTGCCATTTCACTACCATATGTCATATAAAAAAGTTCCATTGATAGGAGTAGTAGAAGAGAGGATTACAACCAGGCTGTCTGATCTTGCATCATCCTCCTAGCATGAAAGCCCTCTTCACCTCATACAAAGAAAGATCACCCAAAAATGTCTTCAAAGAGAATCCAACAACACTTCCTTGCAAATTACAAAATTCCAGCCTTTGGATCTCTTGGATGAGGGATCCATATATATATTTTTTCAGGAGAGTGAGTCAGCTTCTGGGATTTTGATTAGTGTCATTTCACTGATAGTTCTTGGTTCCATTTGGAGATTTTAGATCTCTTACTCATCCCTGGGCGAACTCAGAGAGGCAAGTGTCATATGAGCAGTTTCTAGAAGATTCTCTGGGTTTCCACCTAGCACACTGCTTCTGCCATTTGTCTGGTCTCGCTCATCACACCCTATAGAAGGGATTTCCAGTATGCATCGTACCCCACATGTGTAATAGGTGATATGCATTGCACCCAATGCATGGAGGAGTCTGTATGGTCCTGTTTTGACCAATTTTGAGTAGTTTTTCATGGAGAACTTTTGAGAGATGATGTAATCAGCTGACCTTGTTCCTTTAGGGTATGAAACAACACTTCTAGGGGTTTAGAAGCCCTTGGTTTATGGACATATGTGATTGGGGTTGTGTTGAAGCCCCGAAAATCGGGTCTACAACAAGGGGGATACCCACCCGGTCCGGAGCTTGGTTAGTAGCTCCTTTTCCGTTTGGTGTAGTGGGTCCAACTGGGGATATGGGACCAGTTTCCCAATTTATGTGTGTGTGTGTGAAGAATTAATATTTCCCTTCTAAAAGTTCCTAAGTGAGATGCTCTAATTCTAATCTAATCTAATAACATGAAAATTTTATTTTAATAAACAGAAACATCTAATTCTACACTAACCCGGGGTGTAATCCTTCTGTTATGCGATCTAAAATGATTTCAAATAAAAATTGGTAATAAAGATCATTCAACCGCTATGAGAAAAGAATTCAATAAAGATGAACCACTTCGTATAAAAAGTTAGACGAAACAATTGTGAAAAGCATATCGCATAATAAGCTATTCATAAATTAAGCATAAATAAATAGCTATCCCCGTACAAAAGTTCCAAATGATAACTCAAGCATTCACACATCAATATATAAACAACTGAACTTGAATGTCACTTTCAACACAAAAGGCAGAAATAGTTAAGAGATAGAAGTACCATTTATAACTAGTCCTACTCATGAGCTTCAAGTGATAATGATTTATCTCTTCTTAATCCAACATCCACTAAGATTACAGAAGTGCAACATCAGTAGCAGATATTAAATACAGATATCAATAAATCTTGTTCCATTCATTCATCAAAACCTCCTCAGAGGGTACAAAAGTGCATGTTCTGGGGATAAGTTTTTGACAAATTTCAGGACCCTTTTCTAAATGCATGAGAAGGGTTTAAATACTACTTAACTAAGCCTAAAAATAACTTATTAAAAAAATGTAGGATGTGGTTTAAAAAACCGTCCTTTCTTTAAGCAAAAATCAAACAAAATTAAAACTAAAATTACTAAAATTACTGACTAACTGTGTATCTGATCCTTGAAATTGCACGCATTCAGAATCTGTTTGAGTAGAGTTGGTTGGCCGACTTCCGATTTCAATTGTGCTGAGAAAATAGAATTGGTAAGAGCTGGCGCCATCTTCTCCGCAGAATTGATGATACACTTGAGAGTCATGCACTAGTTGTGTGGTTTTACCAAGTACATCCAGTAAGAATCCCAATTTAACTTGGTTAACCTTTGGATTGATTCTGCCTTTTCTTGAGCTTTCTGTTTCTAGTCTGCCTATAGTTGCTACACCTTTGGTAGATACCATTTTGAAGATATTTCTAACAAATACCAGTGGTCTAGGATTCAAGTTTTACTTTTTACCTCTATCGTTGCTTTCTTGCAAATTCTTGGGCTTGCAGGTGACTGAGCAATTAGAAGCTTTCCTTTTCAAGAAGTTTTTCTCAGCGATGAAGCGATCCAGGTTTCCTTGGTGCATTTTTCGCCTTTTGCGCTTTTTCTTTCAGCGGATATAAAGCTCAAAATTTGTAAAAATAATGATTCCGTAAGCTCTTGACCTTGAGTCTTAAACTGTCTGTTTCTGATATCCACGTTGTCCAGTATCCATTTAACCATGTCTGTGTATGGAAGAATTTTGGGCCTCGCCACTATTCGGTGTAAGAACGAACAAGCTAGCTCTGTAAGGGATGCTTCGGAGGAACTATGTGAACCTACAGTAGCCTTGACCTCCATTATTCTGGGATTCTCTTCCTCAAGTAGATTGTACATGCCTTCCCAGGTAGCAATACCAGCATCTCGGTTAGAGGTGGTGTCTGTATACAAGGGTGCCATTTCCTTCTCTTCAGAGCTCGGGGCTTTGCCTTTCTTTCCCATAGTATCCTGCATACTGCTTTGTATCATTCTCTGTTCTTCATTCCTATAATTTACAAGTGAAGTGAGAATAATGATACGAAAAGGTGACGGGAAAGCTTTAAATGCCAAAGACATATAAAATACACCACCTTACGTGAAATGATTTTTTTGATAAGCATGAAAACCTATTCCATTAATTACTGGCAACTACCTCATTAATTGGCATTAAAGCGCATAACCAGGTCTCGGTTTATGGAAACTAATTTTTTGAATCACGAGCCCACAAGATCTGTGATTTTGCGATTTTGTGATTTTCTTTGCAATATCGCAGATCGCAACATCGCAGAATCATGACATCGCTTTCTTGCTATATCAAAAACTTACAATATCGCATTATTGCATAATTGCTCTATCGCAATATTGCAATATCACGATATCGTAGGAGCGTGGCATATGACAATTTTCGTTAATCTGTTTCCTGCGATTTGCGACATGTGTCGTCGCATATCGGCAGTTTAAAATTTTTCAATGGAAGCGGTGTTTGACGCATGCGATGCGATATATGTCCGTAGTCCCATATTGTGATTTCACATTTTTAGAATTTGGCTTGCAAGGGGGTATTCATGATCCTTTTATGATGCGATATTTCCCAAGGAATAATGCTACTTTACCATAAAACTTAGGCTTTTTTATTTTTTAAGGGTTTTCTCCTAAGTTTAAGATGGTAAGTTTTATTGAAAAAGGAAATATAAGCACTAGTTGATTTTTTAAATTTTTGACTAAGGGTCCCCACTTATTTAGTATTATTAATAACACCAAATAAGAAGGGGGTTTGTTGCTGGCCACAACAATTGGCGATTCACTTGGAAGAACCAGTTATCTCTGTTTTTCTTTTGAATTTTCTAACTTCCAAAACAGAAACTTTTCCAGGAAATTAAACTTTATTATAGAAAGACAAAGTGCATTCTACTTTTACCTATCAATGATATTTTGTTTCTTCTATTTTCAACTTTGATTATTTACTCCCTCAAGCTAGTCCTTGTATCTGCATCAGCTATTACTTAGTTTATAAATATAAAAACAAAGCCTTCTCTGTAAATCAGTTTTGAATATGCTCATTTTTCGTAGGTAGAGCCTCTGCTGCCAACAGGCATTTATAGCCTTGACAGGGTTACCTGTTACCCAGCAATGATCCTGTATCCTACTTAGAGAAATTTACAATTTTCAAAGAGAAATCCATATCCACATTTATCGCTTTCATTTTCTTTTTTATCCTTAAATAAAAATGTCTTGGTTTGGTAGCCAATTTATGACACAGTCATTCACTGATTTATAACTTTGCTGAACAAGCTGGCTTGTGATGAGACCCGTTGTTCTTTGATTGCAACAATCTTGAGTCATTGCCCTATTGTGGTATGCAGTATTGGCAAAGTCAGCAAGCTATAATATCTATGATCATGATAAGTCGGCTCGTGATGAGACCTCTTATTCTTTAAGTTTAAAGTGTATCATTGGATCGTTCCCTGAACGTTGTAGCTTCCTAGGTGGGGAGGAAGTCATTGTTTCCTTAAGATGGCTCTGGACGACAATAATATTTTTTTTTTTTGGAAAGAGATTTTCTACAGATAATCTTCGTTTTATTATTGATACCTTTCATTGGACTGATGCAAAACAATTTCTTTACTAAAAGTTGTTTTTTATCAAAATTTATACAGTTGAAACTAGTATCATTTCTACGCCTAGAACTTTTAATTGTATCTTTCAATAATAATGATCAATTTTCTAAAAATAATTCTATTTATACAAGTGAAAAACAAAATCTAAAAGAGAATTTATGTCTTTTTCATGAATTCCGAATGTAACCATTTACAACCTGTTTTATTATGAAACTAAAACACCTATTCTACAAAATAGAAGAATGATCTCCTATGGAAAATATTTTTTGAGAATCTGACTGTTAACAAGTAAAGAATCTCTTTTTCCTGTTAAATCCTATAACATAAATGTAGACAGACCTATGACTTCTATGATTTGGAAAGGGCCAAGCCACATTCATTGAAATTTTGTATGTTTCCCTTTTTCCTCATGAGCCTTGTCCCATTTTAAAACTAGATCTCCCATCTGAAAGTATTTTCCATATATCTTATTGGAATCAAAAGAGGATTTTACTAAGGCTTGATGATGAGCGTGAGTTATCTTGGCCTGTTCTCGTTGTTATTCTAACTTTATTATTTCCTATTGCCTTAGTTGTAAGGAAGAAGTTGGTGCTTCATTAATATATTGAACCAAGGCTAAAGAAGGAATTTCCAAATGAGTTGGAAGAACCACTTCTTTCCCATAAACTAAATTAAAGGGAGAAGTGCCGATTGAGGATTTCTGCGTTATTCTATCTACCCATAAAGCGTATATCAAAGACTTATGCCAATTTTTATGATTTTGGTCAATGGTTCGCTTAATGATTCTGATCAAATTCTTATTTGTAGATTTATCTAACCCATTCCCTTGTGGGTAATAATTGGCAGAGTATTTGAGTTTGAAACCTCTTTTTAGTGCAAATTTGGTCATTGCATTACCAGAAAAATATGATGCATTATCAAACATTAAAGCAGAAGGCAACCCAAACCTGGTGATTATGAACTGATCTATGAACTCGATGATATTTTCAGCATTAGTCGTCTTGAGTGGAACTGCTTCTACCCATTTAGTAAAGTAATCTGTTGTTGTAAGGATATATCTATGCTGCTTAGAAGAGTGAGGAATGATCTCACCTATTATGTCCAATCCCCATTGATCGAAGGGCTGCTCAATGTTAACTGGTTGTAGTGGCAAGGATGGTTTCTTTTGTCTCCCAGCAGCAGTTTGATAGACTTGACATTTCCTCATGTAATTATGTGCGTCTTTGAATAGTTTGGGCCAGTAGTAACCTGCGCGCAAGATTTTATGAGCAGTAGCATCTCCAGCGTAGTGTCCGCCTGCTGGCTCATCGTGGAGTTCCTGCAAGACTTTTTCAGCTTCAGATTTCTCAAGACATCTAAGGAGAACAGAATCATAATTTATTCTAAAAATAGCATTATTCACAAGCTGATATTGTTTGGCTTTCAACCTTAGAGCTCTTTTCTTGGTATGATCGAGGTTTGAAGGAGCATATCCATTTTTTAGATAAAAAATGATATCAACGTATAATGACTCAACATCATTTAGGCTTACCTCGCACATTTGTATCTCTGCAGATGGATTTTCGGACATCAGCGATGCTCCTGCCAAAATTTTGCAAAAGCCTTGACCTTTTACAATATTTGCTGGTTTGATTTCTACGTCATATTCCTGTAAGGCAGTAACCCAATTGCCTCTTTTTTCACCCACATCTTTCTGTATGAGAAGATTTCTTACCACTGGAAACGGTACTATGACTTTTGTATGTGTTTTGAGTAGAAAAGGTCTGAAATATTTAATTGCTTTGAAAACAGCATAAGCTTGTTTCTCCACATCTGAATAGTTTAACTCAGCCCCTTGTAAATTGGAACTAAAAAAAGCAATTGGGGCTTCTGCCTTCTCTTGATTTACTTGGGTGAGTATCGCAACATATGATCTATCAAAGGCAAATGTATATAAAATAAAAGGATCAGAAAAATTTGGAGTTGCTAAAGATGGAGCATTAATGATTGCTTGTTTGATTAGATTGAATACCTCATGTTCATCTTGGCCCCATTTAAAGTTTGAGTTCTTTCTAATCATTGCTTGTAAAGGAGACACAATTCTTGAAAAATCTGGAACAAATTTATTTACAAAATTAATCTGGCCAAGAAAAGATTGTGTGGCTTTCTTGTTGTGAGGTAGGGGTACTGCGGAAATCTCCTTGATTCTGTCAGGATCAATGTGAATTCCAGATTTTGACACTATGAATCCAAGAAATTTTCCTTCACTTAATGTGAAAAAGGATTTTTTCAGGTTAAGTGAAATCCCATACTTTTGACAACATTGGAAGATTTGTTTTAAATCTCTAAGATGATTGTTTCGTTTCTTGGAATATACAGTTATATCATCCAAATAGACTACCACTGATTTATGAATGCGATGTCCATAGCTCTCTGAAATGTGGCACTAGCATTAATCAGACCAAATGGCATCTTCTGGTATGCGTATGTGCCCCATTTAGTTCTGAATGTGGTTTTTAATTGATCATCGGGATGTACCAACACTTGATTGTATCTTGAGAATCCATCCAAGAAGGACATCAATTCTGAGCCTGCAACCACCTGCAATATTTGTTCCATCGGAGGTAAAGGAAAATTGTCCTTTTGGAAGGCTTTGTTAAGATTTCTAAAGTCAATACAGATTCTAATGTCTCCGTTTTTCTTTCTAACAGGGACCATATTGGAAACCCATTTGGAATGTTGAACGGGAAAAATTATTTTGGCTTTCAATAACTTATTGAGTTCAGATTTGATCTGGTTTTCTAAATTGGGATGGATCTTTCTCAACTTTTGTTGGACAGGTTTTTCATTGTCTACCATTGGAATAGTATGTTGGATGATGGATGTGTCATATGTTTTGAGTTCATCGTAATTCCAAGCAAAGACACTTTTGTATTGCCTCAAGAGACGAATATATGCTAATTTTTCTTCAGGAGCTAGATCAAGGCCTAGATTGATATTCTGTGGTTTGGTATTAGTTCCTAGATTTACTAATTCATAATTCAGAGTTGAACTTTGGAGTTTTGAATTGGTAGATCTTTTAAACCGATCTTTCAAATCATAAAGATCTTCTAACTTGACTACTGAATTAGGTATGGCATTGCTAATGCTATCCTGTTGCAATTGTTGGTCATGTTGGTCTTCGTCAATTATTTGATTGGTGTAGGATCCTTCAGATGTGAGGAAACTCACAATATCAGGATCATCGTTGAAAATCCTCCAATTGGTAATGTTATCAGGAATAGATGGTCTAAAAATTAATTCAATTGAAAATCGATCAGGGCTAAAATCTTCTGAAGGAATGAGTTTGGAAGTTACGTTGGCTAAGAGGTCTGCACTAGGATTCTGGAGTCTGGGAATTGATGAAATATTAAATGCTATAAAGTGTTCAGTCAGATCTTGGACTAAAGATTGGTAATGTTTTAAATGACTTGATAAACAATGTATAGTATTACGTACCTATTTGATCACAATTTCAGAATCTCCAAAAACTTGAAGATATTTGACGTCTAATCTGATTTCTTTGTACAACCCTTGGACTAGAGCCTCGTATTCTGCTGTATTGTTTGTGCAATCAAATTCGAGTCTGCAAGTTACCATAGTCTTATCTCCCTCTGGACTTATTAACATGCATCCTGCTGCTGCTCCTTCGTTAGACTTAGAACCATCAAAAAATAATTTCCAAACTAAAGATTTATTTACAGGACTATCTATAAAATTGATACATCTAGAACTATCTGTTTGAGAGAAATTTTCTACTTGAGATAAAACAGAATGTTCTAGTTAAGGTGAAGTATGAGAATTAAAATTTCCTAGGAAAGAATCTACTGAATAGTTGCTAATGATGTTAGAATTATATGCTACTGGTTCATTTTCTCCCTCGAGTTCTGTTAGTATGTATTTCTGATGTCTTTCACGCTCAACTTTTATCTGATTTGGTTTACCATTGTAAGGGAGCCACATGTGCGACCAGTCAGTTGCAAAGTAACCATGAAGTTTTTATGACCAATCTCTGCTAAGAATTAAGCCATAAAATTCCGGAATATCAACAACTAAAATATCGATTACTTGACATACCTTTGGGTTGGATGACAGCCTTATGGTGACCTGATTTAATTTGCCAATCACTTAGACTTGTGATCAATCTAGCTGAACTATGTGTACAATGGATTTTTGTGGTTGAACGTTCAATTTTGCACATATTGATCTTGGTAAAATATTCGATGAAGCTCCAGAATCCACTAAGCAATTATGCATATTTTTATTTGAAAATTTCATAAGTAAGAAGAAATGGGGGAGTATGAGATCTCGATCTTCGTCCAATTAAGGTGATATAATTTGGATCAACTTTATTCATCGTATTTGTTGGAGGTCATCCCATTTCATGGGAAGCTTGAGAGATTACAGCGGCTGGTAAAGGTGCAACGGGTACATCATGTAATTCTTTCAGAAGTACCTTTTGCTAGTGTTTTAACTTGCTTAATTCGAAAAAAGTAATATTGGCCCTAGTCTTTTTCATGTCTTCTATGATATTATACTCCATTTCATCCAAATCGATTAACATTTTAGATGGAGTTGATGGGTCTGTTTGGACTGGGCTGGTTTGAGTCGCTTTAGGTGACGTTTTCTTGGTTGCGACTTTATCCTTAGTCATTGAGCTTGCGCTCTTTGGCTTAGGTGTAGGTTGAGGAGGATCAAGTTGATTTCTGTTGCGAGTACTAACCGGGGATGCCTCTTGATCCTCTTCATCTGGGAGGATGAAATCCCACATACCTTGTAATTCTACAACTTCTTCTTCATCAGTATGTTCTTCAGTGGCGATTTCCTCTTCTTCTTCTTCAGATTCAGCACTCGTAATAGCATTAGTGGGTTTGGAATTGGTTGTAGGGTTTCTTTTAAAAGGTCTGTATGGCTTTTTAGAAGAAGTTTCTGCCACTTGTTTCTTAATTTCAACCATCTCGTTAGACATGGTCTTCAAAAAATTTTGTAATCCTTATAAATCGAATGGATCTTTCGATTGTTTTTTCTTGGGATCTTCCTTGAAAGACAATTTCTTGGATTTTCATTCTTCTATTGCATTTTTCTTTTCTAAGGCCATAATATGTTTCTCTACTGCTATTGCTTCTTTCATATTTTCAACTAAAGTTGTTTTGTTAGCCCTATCAACAAAGATTGCTATGTTTGATGGTAAAGCAGTAATGTACCATTCACTTCGCACTTCTTTGTTAGGCTGGGAAGTAGCAGCGATATTATTTAAGATTTTATTGAAACGTAAATTGAAATCTTTGATGCGTTCTTTTGACTCGGCCCTAAGGTTAAGCAGGGCGTTGATCAATGTTGTTGTAGACCTATCATCACCAAACTTAATCAAGAATTGTTCTTGGAAAATCTCCCAACTAGTAACATATCCAGATGGTAAGGAAAAATACCATGATCCGGCTGTTCCTTGTAGAGTATAAGGAAAAAGTCGAACAACCACATCTTCATTGGTAACTCCATTAAGATTTATGGATAGAATAAATCTATTTATATGTTCTTCTGCTAGCATGCCTGCCTCGGGGTTAAACTTAGGTAGCCATTTTTCAGGATGGGCCGGTAGCTAACTCAAGGGTGCAGGCATTAAGACTGCCCATGGGTTATTTCATGAGATTGAACCATTGCTAAACTGCTAACAGAGGAAATTGCAAAAGATGATCCTTGCGGTTGAGAAGATGAGGATATTATGACTCCAGATGATTGAGAAGATGATGTGGTAGTGCCGATGGACTGATGGACAATGATTTGAAGTGGAGGGGTGGATGGTTGACTTCATGGTGAAGAGGTTGAGATGGATGATGATGATGAAAGAGTCTCGCTATCGGACCCTTTAGGAGATTTCCTTGCTCTCTTCCTTGTAGGTAGAGGTAACTTGGTTGGCTGAACACCAAACTTTTCACTCTTTAATCTGGTAAGAGGATGAGCAGGGTTATATTGCAAAGTCACGCTGCCTTGAGATTTACCAGATTTCTGAGGAGATATATAAAATCGCTGAAGTTTGTGAATCAAAGATTCAACTTCAGGAGGTTCAATAGTAGATTGTTCTGAAATGTCAGGGTTTGTAGCAACGGTTGTTGCTCCAGTGACTTCTAGCTCTAGATTTACAGATTCTAAATGCAAATGAGAAGTCGGGGGAGACAGTGAGGGCGATTCACTCTTAGAATGGTATTTAGATTTGGATTTACTTACCATTCACAGTTCGTGGCCCTCCTTCTACTGCCAAATATGTTGAAGCCCCGAAAATCGGTTGTACAACAAGGGGGATACCCACTCGGTCCGGACCTTGGTTAGCAGCTCCTTTTCCATTTGGTGTAGTGGGTCCAACTGGGGATATGGGACCAGTTTCCAAATTTATGTGTGTGTGTGTGTGAAGAATTGATATTTCCCTTCTAAAATTTCCTAAGTGAGATGCTCTAATTCTAATCTAATCTAATAACATGCAAATTTTATTCTAATAAAGAGAAACATCTAATTCTACACTAACCCGGGTGTAATCCTTCTGTTATGCGATCTAAAATGATTTCAAATAACAATTGGTAATAAAGATCATTCAACTGTTATGAGAAAAGAATTCAATCAAGATGAACCACTTCGTATAAAAAGTTAGACGAAACAATTGTGAAAAACATATCGCATAATAAGCTATTCATACATTAAGCATAAATAAATAGCTATCACCATACAAAAGTGCCAAATGATAACTCAAGCATTCACACATCAATATATAAACAACTGAACTTGAATATCACTTTTAACACAAAAGGCAGAAATAGTTAAGAGATAGAAGTACCATTTATAACTAGTCCTACTCATGAGCTTCAAGTGATAATGATTTATCTCTTCTTAATCCAACATCCACTAAGAGTATAGAAGTGCAACATCAGTAGCAGATATTAAATACAGATATCAATAAATCTTGTTCCATTCATTCATCAAAACCTCCTCAGAGGGTACAAAAGTGCATGTTCTGGGGATAAGTTTTTGACAAATTTCAGGACCCTTCTCTAAATGCATGAGAAGGGTTTAAATACTACTTAACTAAACTTAAAAATAACTTATTACAAAAATGTAGGATGCGGTTTAAATGACCGTCCTTACTTTGAGCAAAAATTAAACAAAATTAAAACTAAAATTACTAAAATTACTAACTAACTGTGTATCTGAACCTTGAAATCGCACGCGTTCAGCATCTGTTTGAGCAGAGTCGGATGGCCGACTTCCGATTTCAGCGGTGCTGAGAAAACAGAATCGGTAATTGATGATACACTTGAGAGTCATGCACTAGTTGTGTGGTTTTACCAAGTACATCCAGTAAGAATCCCAATTTAACTTGGTTAACCTTTGGATTGATTCTGCCTTTTCTTGAGCTTTCTGTTTCCAGTCTGCCTGTAGTTGCTGCACCTTTGGTAGATACCATTTTGAAGATATTTCTAACAAATACCAGTGGTCTAGGATTCAAGTTTTACTTTTTACCTCTATCGTTGCTTTCTTGCAAATTCTTGGGCTTGCAGGTGACTGAGCAATTAGAAGCTTTCCTTTTCAAGAAGTTTTTCTCAGGGATGCACTAATCGCACTAATCGTGCATCGAAAACTACCTTCGTTTCTCAATCCGGACTTCCTTGGTGTGTTTTTCACCTTTTGCGCTTTTTCTTTCAGTGGATATAAAGCTCAAAATTTGTAAAAATAATGATTCCGTAAGCTCTTGACCCTGAGTCTTAAACTGTCTATTTCTGATATCCACACTGTCCAGTATCCATTTAACCATGTCTGTGTATGGAGGAATTTTGGGCCTTGCCGCTATTCGGTGTAAGAACGAACAAGCTAGCTCTGTAAGGGATGCTTCGGAGGAACTATGTGAACCTGCAATAGCTTCAACCTCCATTATTCTGGGATTCTCTTCCTCAAGTAGATTGTACATGCCTTCCTAGGTAGCAATACCAGCATCTCGGTTGCAAGCGGTGTCTGTATACAAGGGCGCCATTTCCTTCTCTTCAGAGCTCGGGGCTTTGCCTTTCTTTCCCATAGTATCCTGCGTACTTCTTTGTATCGTTCTCTATTCTTGGTTCGTGTAATTTACAAGTGAAGTGAGAATAATGATAAGGAAAGGTGACAGGAAAGCTTTAAATTCCAAAGACATATAAAATACACCACCTTACGTGAAATGATTTTTTTGATAAGCATGAAACCCTATTCCATTAATTACTGGAAACTACCTCATTAATTGGCATTAAAGATCATAACCAAGTCTCGGTTTATGGAAACTACTTTTTTGAGTCACGAGCCCACAAGATCTGTGATGAATCGATTTTGCGATTTGCTTCGCAATATCGCAGATCGTAACATCATAGAATCATGACATCGCTTTCTTGCTATATCGTAAACTTACAATGTCGCATTATTGCATAATTTCTCTATCACAATATCGCAATATCGCGGGAGCATGGCATACGAGAATTTTCGTTAATCTGTTTCCTGCGATTTGTGATATGTGTCGTCGCATATCAGCAGTTTAAAATTTTTCAATGGAAGCGGTGTTTGACGCATGTGATGCGATATATGTCTGTAGTCCCATATCATGATTTCCCATTTTTAGAATTTGACTTGCAAGGGGGTATTCATGATCCTTTTGCGATGCGATATTTCCCAAGGAATAATGCTACTTTACGATAAAACTTAGGATTTTTGATTTTTTAAGGGTTTTCTCCTAAGTTTAAGATGGTAAGTTTTATTGAAAAATGAAATATAAGCACTAGTTGATTTTTTAAATTTTTTACTACGGGTCCCCACTTATTTAGTATTATTAATAACACCAAATAAGAACGGGGGCTGTTTCTGGCCACAACAGGTTGCAGTGCCCAAATATCTCTATAACAGTTGCCCCCTAAATCATGAGGTTGTAAATCCTTTCGATGTCGGGTGAAATGCTTTATAATGGGGATCCGAGGTTTTTTGAACTGGAAGGTGACCTGTAATAAGATACAATACAATACATTATCTTCATAATATTTTCATGATCTAGCTGAGGTAGGAATTCCCATGCCCATCTTTATAAATTCATACTCATGTACATAAGACAGACAATCGTCTGTGTGGCAGACTGATGATTCTGGTAGAGCCATCATCCTTTATTTTGGATGATTATCTTTGCAGCTGTGATGTATATTTGATGTCTTTATTTTCCTGAATATATCGTAGCCTGGATGGATGAAACTAGATTCGAGGTCTAAAAACGCGTTCAATCTTCGCCCAAAGTACAAGTCCATCCATGTGAAAAGATGTTCTGATGTCGAACATGGAAAGAAATCACCTGATTACCAGCCAATGATGTGATCTATTAACAGGTGCAAGAGGAATCACCGATAATGATGATGACCCTAAATGTACTGCAGTACAATTCACGTGGTGTGAATACATGAGTTGATGTCGAACACCACATAAAATATTTCGGTTGAAGGCCATTGATGTAAACCTGTCGCTGGAAGTGAGAAACTTGCCATTGATGCATGCAAGCTTCAAAGTACTAAAGTGGTTGTTCCTAAGTTGACTTCTTGGATAATGAGATGATGTCGACAAGAAGTGACCCATCATAGGAGGGCCTTAATGAATCCCACATCTACGACATGGAAAGGAGAAAATGATTTTTGTGGAGGTGAAAATGATCTGATGATATAAGGTTCAGGGTGGTGATCATGAAAATTGGAAAGTGAAGGTATTACAGCGAATGAGACTTTGGCTAGGTTGTGAATTCTCTGAGTGAATTCTCTTGAACATACCAGCGACTTCTCTTGTTCCTTGAGAGTCATCATCACTGTCGGTGATTCTTCTCACACCTGTTAACAACTCACATCATTGGCTGGTAATCAGGCGATGTCTTTCAATGTTCGACATCAGAACATCTTTTCACATGGATCGACTTGTACTTCGGGCGAAGATTGAACGAGTTTGAAGACCCCAAATCTAGTTTCATCCATCTGAGATATGATATATTCAGGAAAATAAAGACATCAAATGTACATCACAATTGCACAGATAATCATCCAGACTAAAGGATGATGGCTCTACCAGAATCATCAGTCTGCCACACAGACGATTGTCTATCTTATATACATGAGTATGAATTTATAAAGCTAAGCATGGGAATGCCCGCCTCAGCTAGATCATGAAAATATTATGAGGATAACGTATTGTATTGTATCATATTTCACCCGACATCAAAAGGATTTACGACCTCATGCTTTAGGGGGAAACTGTTATAGACATATTTGAGCACTGCAACCCCAATCACATATGTCCATAAACCAAGGGCTTCTAAACCCCTAAAAGTGTTGTTCCATACCCTAAAGGAACAAGGTCAGCTGATTACATCATCTCCCAAAAGTTCTCCATGAAAAACTACTCAGAACTGGTCAAAACAGGACCATATTGACTGCTCCATGAATAAAGTGCGATGGATCTCACCTATTACACATGGGGGGCGTGATGCATACTGGAAAGCCCTTCTGTAGGGTGCAATGAGCGAAAGTAGACAAATGGCAGAAGTAGTGTGCTAGGTGGAAATCCAGAGAATCTTCTAGAAACTGCTCATATGACACTTGCCTCTCTGAGTTCGCCCAGGGATGAGTAAGAGATCTAAAATATCTAAGTGGAACCAAGAACTATCAGTGAAATGACACTAATAAAAATCCTAGAATCTAACTCACTCTCCTGAAAACATCTATATATGGATCCCTCATCCAAGAGATCCAAAGGCTGGAATTTTGTAATTTGCAAGGAAGTGTTGTTGGTTTCTCTTTGAAGACATTGTTGGGTGATCTTGCTTTGTATGAGGTGAAGATGGCTTTCATGCTAGGAGGATGATGCTAGATCAGATAGCCTGGCTGTAATCCTCTCTTCTACTACTCCTATCAATAAAGCTATTTGAGTTTTCCTCCATATGCTTGTATATCTCTGAATCTTGTTTATGTATGCATTTATATGGTTAATGTACATCTGATCCTACATTATTTATGGTTATATATCTCTATGCTTTGATGGTATTTTTTTGCCTTGACTCTACAGGTGTTCTTTGAAGTGGGACAAGTGAGAAAAGAGTGGTGAAAGCTTCATCAAAGGAGAGAGGAAACAAGCAAGGAGACTAGCAAAACTGAGGTTGGTGCTCTCTGCTTCTCTCTCATCTATCTCTCATAAAGGAAAACATAAGTAACTTTAATCTGTTTGTTTCTAAGATAGCTACCCGTCTTAGTGGGACTAGCAGCTCTTAATGGACACTAGTTTTCCCTATAACAAAATGGCGACTCCACTGGGGAGCGAATAGTTTGTTTCTTTTGTTACTGTTGTTTGCTTTATAAACCACAGATGG
Organism: Pinus tabuliformis; assembly: GCA_031772625.1. Taxonomy (NCBI): domain Eukaryota; kingdom Viridiplantae; phylum Streptophyta; class Pinopsida; order Pinales; family Pinaceae; genus Pinus; species Pinus tabuliformis. Next base: position 260,871,876 of record CM062816.1, on the reverse strand, counting down.
AGCCTAAATTCAAGCCAGCTAGCCTTCGAACTACTTTTTCTATGCAACTGCAAAGTAGATCAACGTTGCTTCAGTCAATCTCTGGGTTGGTTTATGAACTGAACATCTAGCTTGCAAACATCCTAAGTGCCCTGGTGGTAGCTCAAATAACCTCATTAGATTAGCCCCTATACTTTGTGTTTACTGACAATCATTAGTTCAGCCTAAATCCCTGAACTTAGCTGCAAACTGTGAGCAAAAACCAATCTCAGTCTCATCTCTGGACCATCGCACTATCTCTTCTTGGTAGTCTAGATGCATTGCACCTCTCGTGTGTTGTAGGTGAGATGCATCCCTGTTTCCCTGTGTTACAGGTGCAATGATCAGATGAGACTATTTCTGCCTCTAGATTTTGGTTTTTTCTTCATTGTCTTCAGCTTTATTCAATATTTTTGCTATCTGTGATCAGTATGTCTCCATTGAAACCATCTTCCTTTTCATTATTCAGCCTCCATCAGAAGGAATTGTGAATGTTTTTTATGTATTTTTTCATCATTTACAGTTCTCCTTTGCAAATAGTAGCTTAATCGAACTATCGTCTTTTGATTTGAAAGTGTCGCAAGTGTCATTTTCAGTCAAGAAAAAGAGTATTACAAAGTGTTTCTCTTTTAGACAGTCGATTACACTTTTGCCATTGTATTTGATTTGAACCATTAGTATTTCAAGTATCAAAAGTAGTTTGAATTCGAAATCACAAAGTGTCGTCTTGGCTTTACTTTCGTTTTTTGAAAAGAAAATTTTTAGTACTGTCGCTTTGAAAGAGAATAGTTTAGATCTATACTTTGTTTTCTTTTTGTCATTCTCACATTAAGGAAAAATGAAAAACAATACATGCATGTGCATCTGCATTAAAACTGCATGCTGAAATTGATTTAGGAAAAGTGCATCTAGTGTGTGCTCTCTGCCCTATGTTGAAATAATTTCATTTCTCTTTCCTTAGTAGCTAGGATTTTCATTGCAAAAAGAAAGTAAACGATTGTTTATCATCTTAGATTGCATATTTAGGAATTGTATATCTACATCACGCGGTGAACCTTAAAGGAAAACTTCTTAAGAAAGATAAACTGTAAAATAAACTTCAATGAACATAAAAACACTTTGGAACCTAATGCACGACATTTAGAAGTCTAGCCTAGAGACGTATTCTGGTGTCGTAAAGCCTGGTAACTATCACTTTCATCATAGGTTGGGTGATTCCTCCTCTTTGAGATGACAAGTGACAGTACAGACTTGTGCTCCCACGTACCGTCGAGTATATATTGGGAGACCACAACAGGCTACATCCTTTATCCTTAGGAAGTCGTGTTTGCCACCCTATCGATCGCAACGCACTGAACACAGCATTCAAGAAGATTGACTGTCGTATCGTAAAAGGTATTCTGTAGTTTTGTGATTGGTTTGGTAATCCCTCTGTCTAGATTTCTAGAGTAGTCACTTTCGTTCCTTTTCAGACTCCTTAAAAGAAAAGGTCCATCTGAGCACTTGTCACTTCAGGCTCCTTAAAAACCGAAGGCGACTAGAGTCATCTTTAGCTTTTTCTCGACTCTTAAAAATTGAAAAAGAAAGTTGTGTCAAAGCGTCATAAAACTTATTTTAATCGGAATAACGTCATTGTTCCCTTGTTGGTCTTTAGGTTTAGAAATGGAGTCTACCAATCAAGGATTTCCCCTTGGGGGAAATCCTAGCCCCTTCTCCTCCTGGGGGGGATGTTGGTGCTCCACAAATGGCCACATTGTCCCTTCCAGAACTCACAATTGGCCCCCCAGTCTAGCTTTTCTCACCTCTATCGTTCAAAACACCACAATACCTTAGAAATCCAATCAACAACTAGATGAAGTTGCTCCCCAACCTTCTACTTCGTTTGTTTCTCCCTCTCCTTCTTCCTCTTCACTTGGTGAAGCTAGCAATGCTAAAAACCAAGTAACTGAGAAGAAGAAGAAAGGGAAGGAGAAGAAGAAGAAGAACCCAACAGCAAAAGGGGGCAACCGTACATCATCTGGTGAAAATCCACACACCGCACCTTCCAAACCTAAATCTCCATGTGTCATTTGCAAGGGAGACCACTATCATCGAGATTGTCCCTGCATCCCATGGATCTTGAGGGACTGGTCTCCCCGCTTGCACAATCCGGTGTCTTCAACCACTGACAATCATGTTGAAAGCACACCGTCAACTAGTGAAAATGAAGTCAATGGACAAAAAGGAAGATCCAAATTTCCTTGTAGACTGTGTGAAGGCGATCATGCCCTCCACCATTGTCCCTTCTTAGACGAAGCTAAAAGAGTCTTGGATAACCGTCTTGCATCACCGCAGTGACTTCCTCCTGGATACAAGAAACTCTTGCCGAGTCCATCACTAGTTGAAAATCCGATTGACACACCATTATTGTCTATCGAAGCACCTATCATTGAAGATAGACCCTTTGAGTCCACACCAGACCAAAGTCAACAGGTCGAGATGGCAGTCGACCCAATCTTGTCTTCAGAGGGCCCACCTTTAGATTACACTGTCACCAAAGAGAATGAGAACGACACCATTCAAATATTTTTCATAAACACAGACTCCGATGAACATGGGGGCAATCTACCCATTCCTTTACCATAGGAAGGAAGTTCGTCAGAGATGTATCTGGCTGTTTATTCGGTCCTTCCTCCAAGAAATCTAGTCATTTCCTTCGATTATTATCTACTAGGCAAACCCCGCTTACCATCTAATGTACCATTCCGAATCATAGTACCAGCCTACAGAATGATCATGGTAAGTACTATTATAGATGAAGGGGCTTCTGTGAGTATCCTTTCCTCAACTGCTTGGAAAGCGCTTGGTTCGCCATCACTTCTGCCTGAGATTCGAAATCTGATAGGCTTTAACAAAGGAACCAGTCGACCGTTAGGGATCCTTCAAAATTTGCCTATAACTTTGAGAAGGAAAACCGTTCATCTAAATGTGATGGTAGTTCAAGGACCTCTAGATTACAATCTACTCCTTGGGCGTGACTACATTTATAGCATGGGAGCTATCATTTCTTCACTCTTTCGAGTGATGTGTTTTCTGCATGAAGGCAAAGTGGTCCAGCTCGTTGACCAGCTTTCATTCCCTGGTTCAAACACAACTATCAGTCAAATACCATCCCTAACTCATCTTTTTGGACAAGGAATGTCTCATAAATTTCCAGTTCATCCACCTGATGATCGCGAGTGATTCGGTGATTGTGACTGAAACCCAGGAGGCATGCGCCCTAGTCTGCTTCGACAGAAAAACCCCAAATATAAGATAGGTTTCTGTACAAGAATATGACTAGTCTGACAATAATGTCCATTTAGGATAATGCATCAGTCTAGAAAAAGATTCCTCCGTCAAAGGTTAGGTGATTGGAGCTAGAATCACCTTCATCCATTTCGATGGACAGATCCAAGGAAGTGTTTTGTCTACACATGTGGGTGATACAATCTTGCTAATGCAAGAACTTCCGAATGGTAACCTGGGAACTCTATTTCATTATACCTAGGGGCATGCAAACCTTTTTGCATGTAAGTGAAAAGCGACCATTTATTTTCTTAGTTTGTAGGCTCAACCTTTTAGACTCTAGTTTGGTCGTTTCTCACTTGCATAACAAAAGGCTCAGGAGCAAAGTTGCGCATGGGGCAAGCTCCCGAAAAAATGAACCTACTGATGAGACATTCTTATTATACGACTGGCACAAGTAGTTTTACGCAAAGTTCAAGCTCGTTAAAAAATAAACCTAGCCATGAGCATTTTTACGCGAAGTTCAAGCTCGTCAAAAAATAAACCTAGCAATGAGCAAATGTTTCCATAGAGTTCAAGCTCATTAAAAAATGAACCCCACCTCCAGTAAATAACCATTCGCATGACTATCAGCTTTTGAACCTTGGTCGTGTTCTTACCATCACCTCCACTCTTTTTTAGCCGATCATGCACCTCCATTTGATTGTTTACCCTTTTGAGGAACAACTGCGACGAGTGATTTTATTAGCCACCCTCTTTCCACTGTTGTGATTGAAAAGTTCCAAGCCTTTCTTGGAACCAATTTCTATCCAAAAACATCACTCGTTCCTCAAAAAACGAGTCTCCTTTAAGCTCTTTTCATCTGACTCGTAAAATATGAAAAGATTGCTAAGAAATTGGCCTCTCCAGCTAGTTAAAGTGACCGGAAGTGCTATCCCTCCTCTAGATCTCTTTTTGGACCTGAGGGATTATTACACAAAAAGATCGAGCACTTGTCTTGTTCGACTCGTTAAAACTATCGAAAAGTCATCCCTTTCATATTATTTTGTACTTTTTCGGATTGAAGGGATTGCATTACGAAAAACAAACACTGGAGTTACCTTTCTGTCCTTTTTAGACTCTCTAAAATTGAAAAGGACCGAGTTATCTTTGTCGTTAAAGTCGTTAAAACAATAGCAACAAACTTGTCCATGCAGACAAGAGCGAGTTTCACTATCGCTAGGCTCATTAAAACATAGCGATAGGTTTGCCCAAAGGGAAAATTATAGAACAAGCATATGTTATCCTCCTCAATCTTGACAGAAATAAAGAGGTACTGGACAGCAATGACTGGGGAAAAAGGGAAGAAAACTTGAATAGCTTCATTGGTAGCAGGTCACTCTTGAACATGACACTTTCACTCTGTCACCATGATTGAGTTGGGTTGGGTTATTCCGTTCACCGGTCACATCACCATTGGTCCACCGTACCATCCACCTTAGGGTTAACGCTACCAATCCATTTCAGTGTCGCCAGTATGTTCAAGAGAAGTCGCTTAAAGAATTCACCAACTTAGCCAATGTCTCATCCGCTACAATACCTTCACTCTCCATTTTTCATGAGGTCCACCACCCTAAACCTTATATCATCATATTGTTTTCACCTCCACAAAAATCATTTGCTCCGTTCCATGTCGTAGATGTGGGATTCGTTAAGACCCTCCTATGACAGGTCACTTCTTGTCAACATAAGCTCATTATCCAAGAAGTCGACTTAGGAACAACCCTTTCAGTACTTTGAAGCTTGCATGCCTCAATGGCAAGTTTCTCACTTCCGGCGATAGGTTTACATCAATGGCCTTCGACCAAAATATTTTGCATGGTGTTTGACATCAACTCATGTATTCACACCACGTGAATTTTACTACAGTACCTTGAGGGTCATCATCATTATCGGTGATTCTTCTCGTGCCTGTTAACAGCTCACATCATTGGCTGGTAATCAGGCGATGTCTTTCCATGTTCAACATTAGAACATATTTTCACATGGATCGACTTGTACTTTGGGCGAAGATTGAATGAGTTTGAAGACCCCAGATCTAGTTTCATCCATCCGAGCTACGATATATTCAGGAAAATAAAGACATCAAATGTACATCACAGCTTCACAGATAATCATCCAAACTAAAGGATGATGGCTCTACCAGAATCATCAGTCTGCCACATAGACGATGGTCTGTCTTATGTACATGAGTATGAATTTATAAAGCTGAGCATGGGAATTCCCACCTCAGCTAGATCATGAAAATATTATGAAGATAATGCATTGTATTGTATCTTATTATAGGTCACCTTCCAGTTCGAAAAACCTTGGATCCTCATTATAAAGCATTTCACACAACATCGAAAGGATTTACGACCTCATGCTTCAGGGGGCAACTGTTATAGACATATTTGGGAACTGCAACCCCAATCACATATGTCCATAAACCAAGGGCTTCTAAACCCCTAAAAGTGTTGTTTCATACCCTAAAGGAACAAGTTCAGCTGATTACATCATCTCCTAGAAGTTCTCCATGAAAAACTACTCAGAACTGGTCAAAACAGGACCATACAGACTACTCCATGCATAGGGTGCGATGCATCTCACCTATTACACACGGGGGGTGTGATGCATACTAGAATGCCCTTCTGTAGGGTGTGATGAGTGAGAGTAGACAAATGGCAAAAGCAGTGTGCTAGGTGGAAACCCAAAGAATCTTCTAGAAACTGCTCATATGACACTTGCCTCTCTGAGTTCGCCCACGGATGAGTAAGAGATCTAAAATCTCAAAGTGGAACCAAGAACTATCAGTGAAATGACACTAATAAAAATTCCAGAAGCTGACTCACTCTCCTAAAAACATCTATATATGGATCCCTCATCCAAGAGATCCAAAGGCTGGAATTTTATAATTTCCAAGGAAGTGCTGTTGGTTTCTCTTTGAAGACATTGTTGGGTGATCTTGCTTTGTATGAGGTGAATAGGGCTTTCATACTAGGAGGATGATGCTGGATTAGATAGTCTGGTTGTAATCCTCTCTTCTACTACTCCTATCAATAAAGCTATTTGAGTTTTCCTCCATATGCTTGTATATCTCTGAATCTTGTTTATGTATGCATTTATATGGTTAATGTACATTTCATCCTATGTTATTTATGGTTATAGATCTCTATGCTTTGATGGTATTTTTCTGCCTTGACTCTATAGATGTTCTTTGAAGCGGGATAACCAAGAAAAGAGCGGCGAAAGCTTCATCAAAGGAGAGAGGAAACAAGCAAGGAGACTAGTGAAACTGAGGTTGGTGCTCTCTGCTTCTCTCTCATCTATCTCTCATAAAGGAAAACATAAGTAACTTTAATCTGTTTGTTTCTAAGATAGCTACCCGTCTTAGTGGGACTAGTAGCTCTGAATGGAAACTGGTTTTCCCGATAATAATTTGGCCACCCAGAAAGGTAAAATAGACTTGCCATGTCCTGTGACCATGGAGTGTCATGTGTCATCCTGTACATGTCACTACCACTTGCCATCATCTCACTAAGCCATGTCATTGTCCTGCCACCTATCTATGCTACCTGGCACCTCAAAAACTATTTCAAGGATTACCACCTACTGGTCATCACCCATTCTTTTGTGTATACAACACATAGTCCTAGTGATCCGTTAAGTGCTTAGGTGTCTAGGGAAAGTAGCTTGTGACTAGGGGCTATGATCTAGAGCCTTACTAGCCACTACTAGATATTTATCACCCATTCTCTTGTATGAACACTAATTGGACTAGTTGTATGATATGTGCTTGGGTCTTGATTATTGGCCCCTTATGACTAGAGGTTTTTACTAGGACCTTGCTACATGCTTCTTGTCACTCACCGATTGCCACCCATTATTTCTATTTGTGCATCAAATGGAATAGGTAGTTTGATAAACACTTCAGTGCTTAATCCAAACTCCCTCTAATTAGGGGTTAGGACCAACAACTTTCCTTACTTGAATTGCAACACTTTAAACTGAGATTTATCTTCATTGTGTTATGCAACCAGCACAAAAAAAGAAGAAAATATAGATGAATGCCTTCAAAATCATCCTCTTTGAGGGGGAAACCTTCTTTACATTACACAAATGAATAATTCTTGGATGATACAAATGACTAAACCTCCTTTCTATATATAGGAGTATAAGGGGTCACAATATAATCAAAGCCGACATAACAGTCATAAGATAAGGGCAACACAATAACAATAGTGGGTTTCTATGGGGCGTGCTAATAACAATATGGGGACAATAGGGGCACAATAATAACAATAAGAGCTACAATGACAATAGTAATGGGGGAATCACTAGTATTATAGGGACCTAACATGCCCCTCTCCTTTAGAAAAGTGTTGTCCTCAACGCTTGAGAAGTTCTGGATGATTTTGTATAAAATTATCATCCTCCGATGTGGAATATTTAGCGGGTAAGTTCTTTCGCTTGATGAGATACTCCGAAATTGATTGATTTCGTAGCTGTCGAGTTCTTATTTCTGTGACTGCTTCAGGTTCCAATATGATTTTTCCTTCCTCATCAAGTTTTGGTAATATTGTTTGAACTAGGAGCTTTTCACCTATAACCTTATTTAAACATGAAACATGGAAAACTGGGTGCATTGGGGAAGCTATAGGAAGCTCCAATTTGTATGCCATAGTACCAATGTTTTGCAACACCTTGTATGAATCATACTACTTTGGTGATAATTTATCATCCTTCTTAGCATTCTTGAGGGACATTTTTTTATATGGTTGTAGTCGTAGGAATACCTAGTTGCCTACATCAAAACTTCTTTTGTTGTGATGTTGATCTTCTTATTGTTTCATTCTATTCTACGCCAATGTGAGGTTATCCTTTAAGCATTTGAGAATTTTTTGTAACTTTTGAATGATGCCCACACTTCTTTGTCATTATTCGATGTTACGGGATCCTTGCCATCAAAATTTTTCATATCGATCTTGTATCTTGTATGGGTGGTGCTGATGTTGTACTCAGAGTCTAATGGCTACAATCCTTGGGTACAATAGATTTTAATTTTCAAGAACTTTTCATGAAATTTTGTGCAGAAGGAAAGCAAGTTGAATTAAGGGCTATTGCAGGGAAATCGGGGAAGATAATCAACTTTGATACCAAATGTTATGCAACGAGCTCGCAAAATAGAAGAAAGATAGATGAACGCCTTCAAAATCAGCGCTTCAAGGGGGAAACCTCCTTTACATTACACAAATAAACAATTATTAAATGATACAAATGACTAAACCTCCTTTCTATATAGAGGAGTCTAAGGGGTCACAATATAATCAAAGCCGACATAACAGTAATAACATAAGGGCACAACAATAATAATAGTGGGTTTCTATGGGGCACACTAATAATAATATGGGGTCAATAGGGGCAGAATAATAACAATAAGGGCTACAATGACAATAGTAATGGGGGAATCACTAATATTGTAGGGACCTAACACATTGATTGGGAGTTAGTTCAAGTTCCATAAACCATTGGAAAGGTATTAGAGAGAGATATCCAACTAAGGGATTGTCATGTTATTTTGAAAAAATTACCTGTAGAAAAAATTCCTTCCAAAATAGCATACTCAATAATAAGCACAAAATCAATAACAAAATAAGCATCAACAAGCTCAACAAGCTCCCCCTACACTTAACATCTCTTATCATCAATGGCTAGACTTGACATCAATGAAAATCAGTGGATAACCCTACTAGCATGCTCAACAATCTCCCCCTTTTGTATTGATTGTAACACCACCAAACATTGTTGGTCATTGATGACAAGAACATCATTGTGCAACAATCCTGCCATCAATATGAAGAAAATTCTACTTTATTCTTACTCTCCTCCTTTTATTGTGAAGAGCCAATGGCATGGTTGATCACTCTCCACCATTCTCCCTTTCCAAACTCAATATCTTTGTACAAAATGTGTCTCACCTGTAATTTTTGTTGAATCTCGCCCTTTGACATCAATGGTAAGGGTTTTTAGTTATTGTATATTACTTAGCCTTGTGGTACCAGTTGACTTGCCTATTTTTCAACTAAGAAAATGCACATGAAGAGTTGTGCCAAGAACCAAATTCTCCCCCTGTTACAGGGAAAAGTGTTTACACAGAACTGCTTATCCCACTAAGGTGTGGCAGCTACCTTAGAAACAAACAAAGTAAAGCTACTTTCGTTTTTCCTTTATGAAATATAGATGAGAGAAGAACAAAGAAGACCAACCTCTGTCTTGCGCTAATCTCCAAGTCCGATTCCTCTCTCTCTTGATAGTCTTTCGCTACTTGCTCCCTTGTACGCCTAGCTTCACAGAGTACCTGTAGGATCATAGTAGCATAACACTATACAAGAACATCGATCTATAATCATAAACAATCTAGGATCAGATATAAATTGACCATACAAATGCATAAAACATAAATGACACAAGAGTATGGAGGAAAACTTGAATAGCTTTTATTGACAAACAAGAAAGAGCCAAGGGAGTTACAACCAGTTTTTCTGACCGAGCATCATCCTCTCAGCAAGTAAGCCCCTCTTCACCTCATACAAAGCTTAGATCACCCAACACTCTGATGTTGTCTCAAGAAACCAACAGCAATTCCTTACAATATGCAAAATTCCAGCCTCCAACCTCTGGATCTCTGGGATGAGAGATCTATATATAGATATTTGCAGAGGTGTGATTCAGCTCTGGGTTTTTGATTAGTGTCTTCTCTCTTATAGTTCTTGATTCCACTTGGAGATCTCATTGACCTCTTACTCATCCTTGGACGATTATGAGAGGCAAGTGTCACAGGAGAAGTTTCTAGAAGATTCCATGATCATCCACCTCGCAAACTGACTCTGCCACTTGTCTTTTCTCAGCCATCGCACCCCATAGAAGGGATTTTTGAAATGAAACGCACTTCCCGTGTGTACAAGGTGAGATGCATCACACCCCAGCCATGGAGCAAGTGAAATGATCCTGTTTTGACCAGTTCTGAGTAGTTTTTCATGGAGAACTTCTGGGAGAAGCTGTAATCAGTTGACCTTGTTCCTTTAGGGGTTAGAACAACACTTTTAGGGACTTAGGATCCCTTGGTTTATGGACATTTCATGCTTGGGGTTGTAGTGCCCAAAAATGTCTATAACAGTTGCCCCCTAAAGCATGAGGTTGTTAATCTTTTGATGTCAGGTGAAATGCTTTATTATGAGGACCCGAAGTTATTTCAAGCTGGGAGGAGACCTGTAATAAGATACAATACAATACATTATCTTCATAATATTCTCATGATCTAGCTGAGGCTGGCATTCCCATGCTCAGCTTTATAAATTCATTTTCATGTACATAGGACAGACAATCGTCTGAGTGTAGACTGATGATTCTGGTAGAGTCATCATCCCTTTGATTGGATGATTATCTGTGCAGCAGTAATGTACATTTGATGTCTTTATTTCCCTGAATATATATCGCAGCCTGGATGGATGAAACTAGATCCGGGGTCTTCAATCTCGTTCGATCTTCACTCGAAGTACAAGTCTATCCATGTGAGAGATGTTCTGGAGTCGAACATGGAAAGACATCGCCTGATTACCAGCCAATGATGTAAGCTATTAACAGGCACGAGAGGAATCACCAATAATGATAATGACCCTCAAGGTACTGCAGTACAATTCACGTGGTGTGAATAGAGGACTTGGCGTCGAACACCATGCAAAATCTTTTGGTCGAAGGCCATTGATGTAAGCCTGTCGCCGGAAGTGAGAAACTTGCCATTGAGGCATGCAAGCTTACTGAATGGGGTGTTCCTAGATCGACTTCTTGGATAATGAGTTGATGTCGATAAGAAGTGATCCGTCACAGGAGGGCCTTAATGAATCCCACATCAATGACACGGAACGGAGTAAATGATTTTAATGGAGGTGAAAACGATCTGATGACATAAGGTTTAGGATGGAGGTCATGAAAGAATGGAGTGTAAATGTATTGTAGCGTGTGAGACACAGGTGAATTCTCTGAATGACTTCTCTTGAACATATCGGTGACACTAACGTGATGGATCGGTAGCATTAACCCCAAATGTGGATGGTGTGATGGGACCGTGGTGATGTGACCGGTGAACGAAACAACCCAACCCGACTTGGATGCGGAGTGAAAGTGTCATGTTCAAGAGCGACTTGCTACCAACAAAGTTTCTTCAAGTTTTCTTCCCAATTTTTCCCCAGTCATTACTGACCAGTACCTCTTTATTTTTGTCAAGATTGAGGAGGATAACATATGCTTGTTCTATAATTTGCCCTTCGGGCAAACCCAACGCTATGTTTTAACGAGCCTAGCGATAGTGAAACTCGTTCTTGTCTGCTATGGACAAGTTTGTCGCTATTAAGTTTTAACGAGTTTAACGACAAAGATAACTCGGTCCTTTTCAATTTTAGAGAGTCTGAAAAGGAACGTAAAGGAAACTCCAAAATTATTTTTCATCATCTAATCCCTTAAGTCCGAAAAAGTATAAAACAATACAGAAGGGATGAATTTTTGATACTTTTAACGAGCCGAACAAAACAAGCGCTCGATCTTTTTGTGTAATAATCCCTCAGGTCCAAAAAGATTAAAATCTAAAGGAGGGATAGCACTTCCGGTCCCATTAACGAGTTGGAGAGGCCAATGGCTTGGCAACCTTTTCATATTTTACGAGTCAGTTGAAAAGAGCTTAAAGGAGACTCGTCTTTTGAGGAACGAGTGATAAACTTGGGTAGTAGCTGATTCCAGGTAAGGTTTGGAATTTTCCAATCACGGCAGTGTTACAAGGATGGCCAGTGGGATCACTCTTCGCAGTTGTTCCTCAAAAAGGGGTAAACAATCAATGGAGGTGAATGATCAGCCAATACAGAGTGGAGGTGATGATGAGAACACGACCAAGGCTTTAACGGCTGAAGTACTACATTCACGATGGTTATTTACCGGAAAATAGTTCATTTTTTAATGAGCTTAAATGCGGGGGGAAACATTTGCTCGTGGCTTATGTTTATTTTTTAATGAGCTTGAACTATGCGCTAAAACTGCTCGATTAATCCAGTCGTATAATAAGAATATCCCATTTAAAACCGGCGATTTTTAGAATTTTGCCCCACATCCTTTCTTTATGCATGTTAGGAAACGACCAATCCTATGAGTTTAAAGGGTTAGAGGACCTACAAATTTAAAAAAATAAATAGTCGCTCTTCGCTTGCATGCCAAAAGGTTTGCATGCCCCCAGGTATAAAATAAAGCTTCAAGGTCACCTTTTGTTCTACCGACAAAACATTTGTTTTATCAGGAAAGGTATACCTCTTTCAGGTTACCAAAGATTGTTTTGTTCACAGCACAAACAAAACACTTCCTCGGCGATGTCTACCGAAATAGAAAAAGGCAAGTGGCGGAGACGACTCCACTCACATAACTTTGACAAGGAAATCTTGTTCCAGTATAACCCCATCTTCCAATCACGGACGGGAGTACAGTCCAGTCATATATCTCTCGCGGAAAACTATCCTATACCCAAAGTTTTCCTGTCAAAGTAGACCAGGGTGCATGCCCCCTGGGTTTCAATCATGTCCCCTGAATTACTCGCGCTCATCAGGTGGACGGACTAGAGATTGATGAGACATTCCTTATGTGAAAAGAGCATTCAGGGATGGCATATGACTATTTGCTCCGCGTGATCCGGGAAATGAAAGCTGTTCTACAAGCTTGACCACTCTTCCTTCGTGCGGAAAACACATTACTCTAAAGAGTGAGGAGACAATCGCTCCCATGCAATAAATATAGTCTCATCCAAGGAGTAGATTATAATCCAGGGGTCCTTGAACTACCATTACGTTCATGTGAACAGTTTTCCCTCTCAATGTTATGGGCACATTGGGAAGGATCCCTAACGGTCGACTGGTTCCTTTGTCAAAGCCTGTTAGATTTCTCATCTCAGGCAAAAGCGATGGCGAACCAAGCGCTTTCCAAGAAGTCGAGGAAATGATACTCACAGAAGCCCCTTCATCTATGATGGTACCAGCAATAACCATTCTATATATTTGAGCAATAATTCGGAATGGTACACTAGCCGGTAAACGGGGTCTGCCTAGTTGATTCCAGTCGAAGGAGACAACTAGGTTGCTTGGAGGTGGGACCGAATAGACGGCCGGGTACGACTCTGAAAAACTTCCTTCCTGCAGTAAAGGAATGGGTAAATTGCCCCCATGTTCATCGGAGTCTGTGCTTACGAAAAGAATTTGGACAGTGTCATCCTTATTCTCTTCTGTGACTACATCATTTGAAGATGGAACCTCTGAAGGCAAGACCTGGTCAACTGCCGCCTCGACCTTTTGACTTTCATCTGGTATGGGTTCAGATGGTTTGTCTTCAATGATAGATGCTTCAGCCGACCACCTGGGCAGGTCAGCCGGATTTTCAACTAGTGACGGACTCGGCAAGAGTTTTTTATATCCAAGAGGAAGTCGTAACGGTGAAACCGGACGATCGTCCAAAACTCTTTTAGCCTCGTCTAAGAAGGGACAATGGTGGATGGCATGATCGCCTTCACACAGTTTACAAGGAAATCTATATTTTCCTTTTTGTCCTGGGGCTTCACTTTCACTAGTCGACGGTGTGCTTTCAACATGATCATCAGAGGTTGACGACACCGGGTTGTGCAAACGAGGAGACCAGTCCCTTAAGATCCGAGGGATGCAGGGACAATCTCTATGATAGTGGTCTCCTTTGCAAATGACACATGGCGATTTAGGCCTGGTCGGTGTAGTGTGTGGATTTTCGCTAGACGATGCTTGGTTGCCCCCTTTTTCTTTTGGCTCCTTCTTCTTCTTCTCTTTCTTCTTCTTTTCCTTCTTCTTCTCAGGTACTTGATTTTTGGCTTTACCAAACCCATCAAGCGAAGAAGAAGGAGGAGAGGAAGAATTGGAGGAAGTAAAAGGTTGGTGGGTAACTCTGGATTCGTCTAGTTGCTGACTCGATTGTTCAAGAATTGTGGTGTTCTGAACGATAGAGGTTGAGAAGAGCCATACGGGCAAGCCGATTGTCAATCCTGGAAGCGACAATGTGGCCATATGGGGTGCACCAACATCTCCCCAAGAGGAGAAGGGACTAGGATTTCCTCCAAGGGGAATTCCTTGGTTGGTGGGTTCTATTTTCTCAACCTAAGATCAACGTAGGAAAGGGTGATGATTATTCTGTTTAAAATAAATTTTAGACGCTTTGACACAAATTGTTTTTTCAATTTTTAAGAGTCGAGAAAAAACAAAAGATGACTCTAGTCACCTTCGATTTTTAATGAGCCTGAAGTGACAAGTGCTCAAATGGACCTTTTTCGTTAAGGAGTCTGAAAAGGAACGAAAGGGACTGCTCTGGAAATCTAGGTAGAGGGATTACCAAACCAATCGCAAAACTGCAGAATACTTTTTACGGTACAGCAATCAATCTTCCCGAATGCTGTGTGTTATCACAAAATCAGTACTAAGGGCTGCTACCTAGCAAGATCTCATGTAACTATTTCAACCAGACTTTAGACTAAGGATTAGCCTCCTTAGTCAGAGAGGGCTCTCTCACAGATCATGAATATGGATTTAGGACAAGGAAAGATGGCTAACTCTTTAAACAACACATGAAAATAAGCTGGTTGGACAAATATCAAATTAGTCTTCATTGGGCTTATGGAGTCTCACACATTCAGTAAACAAAAGCACTGTCTTTTCATGGAAGTCAAGGCTCTTTACATCAGATGTTCAAACATACTTTACATAAACCACAGCTTGCCAAGCATACAGGAAGTCAGAGCATTAAACATGAATTCTGAGTGATTATGCTGTAACAAGACTGTAAAAGAACACTAAGAGAATAAACCACCATTACATTTGAACAATATGATCTATTGAGAATCTTGAGAAGAAACAACAGCTGTTTTTCTATTACTGTAATAAGTCTTTTACATCAGCCAAAATAAAACTCTGTTTTTCATAAATCTCCAACCCTACTTACATCATAGTTTTCACCATATATAGGAAAACCCAAAACTATCACTATCTTGAGTCTCCTCAACAAGCATGAAGGGAGAACTCGATGATCTACCATTAATTACCCTTATCTATTTCTAAATCAACTAATTAAATACATGAAGTGTTGGGATGTGAATACATAGAGTCCCATTCCTATTGAAACTCTAATTCTATCTCCTCGTGTGCATTGATGCTTTCTTGAACTTTGACACCTGTACCATTTCTGTAGTGGCCAAGACATGTTGGAGAAACATTCACTGAACGAGCAGCTTCGGATACTTGCTGTGTGGATGACTCATTAGTTGATGAGGATATGTGCCCTATTTTCACGGTCCCTGCCTTCCATTAGTCTTCATGTACTAAAAGACTATGCTCCAAGCCATTTAATACCTTTAATAACCACGCATAATCCAATATGCCTCATGATCTGGATGCTTTGTGAACTGAACAGGTGTAGCACCCAAAATTTCGGTAACCCTACCAGAACCCTAACAATTCGGTCATAAAGTAACTTTAGGAAGACTTTTAGCAAAAAACAAAAAGTTTCACCTTTTTCTTCAACACTCACACCTGTCACCCTTTGAATACCTGGATAGCTTTATATAGTCTCCTTACTGGCCTCGAGTCATCCTTTTCAAGATTTGCTGACCTCAGCATCAATTTCATTTTTTCTCATAAAACAGTCATCTACAGCAGTTTCGTAGCGCGCTACGAAACTGCTGTAGATAATCAAAACAGAACATATGAATCTTAAAGCACTGTTGACTTAACTTCATGATTTCTTCAGCTACTTTGTACAGGTGTTAGGGATCCAAAAAGGTTACAAAATGATGGAAATCAAAATTTACCAAAACTTGAAAAGCAACTTTCTCCTTGGATCAATGAGCTAGTTTACCTAGCTTCTTCTTCAAACTGCTAACCTCTTTCTTCAAAGCCTTGTTTTCTGCTCTTAGGCTTGTGTTCAGCTTTCTCATGATATTTGCTTGCTTAAGGGCTGGTACTGTCCACAAATATGCATCAGACACTGAATCTTTTGTTTTCAATTCTAGTTTGAGATTGAATTATTTAGCTCCAGCTGCTACGAAACTGTTGTTCTGCCTGAAAAATGGGTCTCGGGACAGAGCTCATATCTTCTCACAGAAAACGTATTTGGCAAAACTAAAGGAGGTTTCTGTAAACCAATCCGTTTTTAACAAAAACCTCTTTTGGTTTTTTAAAACACTTCTCCAGCTGCCCAGAATCTGTCTTTGAAAAAGAGGTGTAACACAGGAAATTAAAAAACTGCACCTACAGCAGTTTCGTAGCGCAACTTTAGTCACTCGATTCTCCCAGCTCATAATCAATCTGAAGAAAATGAAAGAGGTTTTTCTAGTTCAGTATGTTAGGAATAAAAACCTCTTTCTGTTTTAGAAAATATTCTTTCAGCCGCGCTAAATACCTCCTGGAAGCTAACTGCTTAAAACAGAGAAGTATGCCTGTAACAAACATCACCTACAACAGTTGTAGCCAGTGTACCAGTATGGATATCTCTCATTTTGAACCACACCACCTGAAGGTGGTCCTGTAATCAATGGATTACCATCCCCATCACCATTGCTCCTTTTATGCCAGGTTCATGCAATTCAACACAATTCCACAAGCCTGGGCTTTACTCTGGGCTAAATCATCAAGGCTTCCCGTCTCTAGAAATAAACCCAAGTGTGTTGCCCACAAAAACCATTTTCTTTGACTGGAATCAATAGGCTGGCCCTTCCATAAAGAAAAACAAGCTGGATCGTTTTCAAGATTGAGAGGTTCAAATGACAAATATGATGACTGTATAAAAATCAATCTTTCAACATGAAGTCTTGCTCTTGTGAAGCAGTTATCAACAATTTTGCAAATGTCTTGATATAGCTTTGCTACATCTACCGGAATTACATCAGAAGCAACTAGCACTTCAACATCTCCTGCTCTAAATGCATCCAATGCTTTACTTCGTGAATATTGATGTTGTAGGCTTGAATACTCAATCATCCTTAAGACCAGCCCTTCGTAACAGTTCAATAAAGTACATAACCTCTCGGTAGAAACAACAGAAGATGTGAAAACAATGGTCTGTTCCCCTTGCACTTGCAACAGTGCCAAAATAAATGATGTGATATCCACAGTCTGATCCCTTGTTTATCCACTGATTACCACAGAAGGCTTCTTCCAAGGAAAGAGTGCTCCAGATAAACCCAATGAAACACCATCTGCTGGGGTACTAAAAAACCTTACAAACTGACAACTGTTGATGCAAACCCAATGGATTTTGATAAACATGACAGCTGGGAAAGAATAACTATAGATCCGAACAAATCCCCAATTTCGTAGCGCAGCCAGTGCAAAATATGAATTATGCGCTACGAAATCACCTAAAACATGCTGCGCTGCAAAACTGCCAAAAGGATTTATGTGCTACAAAACACTTTGTCCTCAAGCTAGTGTGAGCTATTTTGGCAATCAAATTTTCAGTGATAACACTGTGTTCAGTGCATTGCGATCGATAGGGCAGTAAGCACGGCTTCCTATGGATAAAGGATTAAGCCTATTGTGATCTCCCAAAATATACTCGACGGTACGTGGGAGCAGAAGTTCGTACTGGCACTTATCGTCTCAAAGTGGAGGAATCACCCAACCATCAGTGAGAACAACAGTTACCAGGCTTTACGACGCCGGAATACGTCTCTAGCCTAGACTTCTAGATGTTGTGCGTTAGGTTCCAAAGCATTGTTAGATTCATTAAATTTATTTTATAGTTGATCTTCCTTAAGAAATTTTCCTTTCAGGTTCACCGCAAGATGTAGATGTATAATTCCTAAAATGCAATCTAAGATGATAAATAGTCTTTTATCTTCTTTGTGCAATGAAAATCCTAGCTACTAAGGAAAGAGAGATAGTATTCTTTCACAAAGAGCAAAGAGCACACTCTAAATGCACTGTCCTAAATCAAACCAATCAAACAGTCTAAATGAAAATGCACATGCATGTATTTGTTTTCAGCTTTCTTAGTATGTGAATGGTAAAAAGAAAGCTAATGCACAAATCTGAATTACTTTTCAAGTGACAATTACTAACAAATTTCTTTTCGAAATCAGAAATGGAGACAATCACAACATTTTATGATTTGGAAATGAATACTTGTTTTTGACACTAGAAAAACTACAAATTCAGACCAAATACAATAGTAACAGGATAATCAACTATCAATAGCAACCAAACTCTTTCCTATGACTGAAAACGACACTTGCGATGCTTTCAAATCAAAGGACGACAGTACGATTACGTTAATTTTTGCAAAGGAGAACTGAAAATGACTCAACAAATACACAAAAACATTTACAGTTCTTTTGTACAACGGAGGCGGAATAACAGCAAAGAAAAGGGGTTTCAAACAGAGATATATTGATTACAGGCAGCAAAATTAATGAATAGAACTGGAAAGAATGAATCACAGAAACCAAAACTAAACAATGCCTAGTCTGATCAACGCACCTATAACACAGGGAATTTGAAATGCAGCGCACCTACCACACTCGGGAAGTGCGCTGAATTTCAGATTCACAGAACATTACCTGCGTTGGACTGGAGACGAGACTTTGCTTGGGTTCCGGGTCACAGTTTGCAGTTTAGTTCATGGGTTTTGGCCGAGCAAATGGTAATCAGTAATGCAACAATCAGGGGTAGATCTAAGGAGGTTACTAGAGCTACCACGAGGGGAAATCAGAGAGTTTGTGAATCAGTTGTTTAAGTCATAAACAAATACCAGAGATTGACTGAAGTGGCATTTATCTACTTTGCATTTGCATAGCAAATGCAGTTCGAAAGCTACCTGGCTCGACTTCAGGCTCCGTCTGTAAGTTTATAGAATAAACAACAAGGAAGATAAACAAACAAACTAATTCGTCCCCAGCGAAGTCGCCATTTTGTTACAGGGAAAAGTGTCTACACAGAACTGCTTATCCCACTAAGGTGTGGTAGCTACCTTAGAAACAAACAAAGTAAAGCTACTTTCATTTTTCCTTTATGAAATATAGATGAGAGAAGAACAAAGAAGACCAACCTCTGTCTTGCGCTAATCTCCTAGTCCTATTCCTCTCTCCCTTGATAGTCTTTCGCTACTTGCTCCCTTGTACACCCAGCTTCACAGAGTACCTGTAGGATCACAGTAGCATAACACTATACAAGAACATGGATCTATAATCATAAACAATCTAGGATCAGATGTAAATTGACCATACAAATGCATAAAACATAAATGACACAAGAGTATGGAGGAAAACTTGAATAGCTTTTATTCATAAACAAGAAAGAGCCAAGGGAGTTACAACCAATTGTTCTGACCCAGCATCATCCTCTCAGCAACTAAGCCCCTCTTCACCTCATATAAAGCTTAGATCACCCAACACTCTAATGTTGTCTCAAGAAACCAACAGCAATTCCTTACAATATGCAAAATTCCAGCCTCTAGATCTCTGGGATGAGGGATCCATATATAGATATCTGTAAGGGAGATGAGTCAGCTTGTGATTTGATTAGTGTCTTCCCTCTGATAGTTCTTGCTTCCACTTGGAGATTGATGATCTCTTACTCATCCTTGGTCGAATTCAGAGAGGCAAGTGTCACAAGAGAAGTTTCTGGAAGATTCCATGCCTCTCCACCTCACAGAATAACACTGCCATTTGTCACTTCTCGCCCATCGCACCCCATAGAAGGGCTTTTTGAAATGCATGCACCCACACAGTGTATTTAGGTGAGATGCAACGCACTTTGCCTATGGAGCAGCTGAAATGATCCTGTTTTGACTAGTTTTGAGCAGTTTTTCATGGAGAACTTCTGGGAGAAGCTGTAATCAGTTGACCTTGTTCCTTTAGGGGTTAGAACAACACTTTTAGGGACTTAGGAGCCCTTGGTTTATGGACATTTCATGCTTGGGGTTGTAGTGCCCAAAAATGTCTATAACACCCCCTCAACACATCTTGATAAAATTCCCATTTCATCATTATTCTCCTACAACTCACTCATTAAAAAATGACATGTATTAAGATCTTTCATGACCTCATGTACAAAACTATTGAGAAGAAAGAGAGAGCACTCCCAGTCGTTGCCTTAGGTACTCAAATGGATTTCTAGGATGTGGTTTGGTGAATATATTTACAATTTTCTTGTTAGTGGAAACATATTCAAGCCTAATAGTCTAAGCAACAACTTGGTATATCAAGAAATGATATTTAGTAGAAATATGTTTTGTTTTTGAATTCATATTAGGATTCTTGTAGATAATAATAACACTAATATTATCACACATAATTGTATTAGGATGTGTATTCCACCTTGATAAACTAGAGAGTCTATTTCATCCATAGGATCTGAGTACAACATGTATGTGTTGCTATATACTTAGCTTCATCTTAATACAATGAAACATAATTCTTATTTTTGCTTACCCAAGACACCAAAAAATTACCCAGAAAAAATGTTGCGCCACCTGTGCTCTTTCTATCATCAACACTGCCTACCTAATACACATTTGTGTATGTTGCTAGATTGAAATTTTTTCTTCTTGCATAGAATTAACCATAATCAATTGTTTCCTTTAGATATTTGAATATTCCTTTCACTGCATTCTCATGGCTTTCCATGGAGCTATCTTCAAATATAGAAACCAAAGAATTCCTATCATTGACCTATAAGTAGTCTAGCTTACATTAGGGGATTCATCATCCTTGCTCAATTTGAATCCTGTGACCATGGGTATTCTAGAAAGTTCATAATATTCCATGCCAAATGTCTTCAATATTTCATTTAATTATTGAGGTTTCGAAATGAAAATACCTTTGTCTAATTTAGAAACTTATAATCCAAGGAAAAATGACAATTCTCCCAACATCGAAATCTCAAACTCCTTTTGCATGCCTTCTCCAAAATTATGACCGAATCGATGCACATCACTTCCAAGGATAACACCATCCATATAAACAACAATAATGAGTGAAGACTCATTATCAAATTCAATATAAATATCATTATATGTTGTCCCCTTTTAAATCCTTCTTGTTGTAATTATTTATGAAACCTTGCATAATAGGCTCTTGGAGGTGTTTTTAACCTATATAGACCTTTCTTTAATTTACGTACCTAATTTCCATCTTTTGACAACCTAAACCCAGGTTTCTTCTTAGTGTACACTTCATCTTCTAGATCACCATTTAGAAAATTTGAATTAACATCCATCTTATATACTTTGAAATATTTGTGACTTCCAAATGCTAAAAAACATTCTTATTGTTTTTAGTCTAACTACAAGAGAAAATTTTTCTTCAAAATAAATGCCTTACAAAATAGGGACAAAACTCCTTACCAACTTTAAACAGACGACAACCACTCACATATCTAATCATATTCATGAGTGGCGGTGCCATCGTCGAATGGTAAAGATGTATGTTCCTGATCAGCTTTTAGCTGAATGGTTTACAAAGTCATTATTTCCCTCTATTATAGAGGATGTGGCTAAAGGAGGAGTTGTCACTGAAGAGAAAGTTATTGCTCTGCACAATATTTAGACTTGATCTATACTTAGTCTGGCATGCTCTACGACAAAATTCCTGACGCTTCTAGACCAGAATTTTCCGTTCCTCCCCCTCCTAAATCAAACAAGGACTCTCATGCCGGCGATGGCGTGATCGGTACCACAAGCACGAAAACCACAAAGGCTACATCTAAAAAAGCCGGTGCAGTTTCTAGTCAAAAACCAGATGAAGAACCTCTTGCCTCGAAAATTAATACCGTGTCAACTGACAAGGGCAAAAATCCAAAGCAACCAGGGGGCAAAAAGAAAGGGACAAACAAAAAGAAGAAACAAGAAGATTCAACTCCTGAGAAATCTTCTGGAAACCCTATTGGACGAAAGAAACCTAATCAGCCATGCTTAATATGTGATGAGGACCATTACACGAGAGATTTTCCACATCGAGCTGAGGTCACGAAGTTTTTAAAGACTTCAAGTACCTCAGTGGTATTGGCTGATCCGTTTCCAAACGCAGAAACTAATTTGGTTGCTACTGATCATGCTTCCCCATCCCAAGTTCTTATGCTATCCATCTCAAAACAACAAAATAATGCTTTGATATCAACAAGGAATAAATATTATGGAAATCCATAGTTGTCGAACAGCAAGCCTACAGATCAACCCAGTAGCTCGACAACAACTTCGCCAGAAGTTGTTCCACCAATCATTCCTGAATTAACAATAAAAACGCCTAAGGGAGGATTACATAAATCAACGTTTAATCCCGGTGCTCGAGCAGCACAGAATTATAATATAGTGGAGGATCTGGCCCAAACGCCATCCACTATGTCGACAATTGAAGTACTATGGAATTGCCCCTCCCAAAAGCAGGCTTTGTTACTAGGGATATGTGGGATTGATCCAGTCGATTCCAATCTAGTGGCCTTTAATCATAAAGGATATAAACCTCAGTTACCAGCACAACTCATTTTCCTTATATAGGTAAAAGCCCTCAACAAAACTGTTCATTGAACAATCATTGATGAAGGGGCATCTACATGTATTATGTCAATGAGTTGTTGGAAAAATTTAGGTTGTCCACCCTTGTCACGATCATCAACGACATTAAAAGTGTTCAATGGAAGAACATACACACCGTATGGGATATTAAGTAACTTGCAAGTCGAACTGGGGGGCAAGACAGTAGAAATTGAAGTCAAAGTCATTGATGGAAACCTTGACTACAATATCCTACTGGGCAGGCCTTGGATTTATGCTATGGCTGTTGTTGTGTCAACATATTTTAGAAAGATTTCATTCCCCTTTCAAGGTGGAATTAGAATCATTAACCAACTGACCTTCCTCCCCAATAGTTCACAAGTTACCAGAAGCATTCCATTGATCCATGGAAGTTCTCAATTGCTTCAAAATATCATAGTAGGTCTCCTAAAAGACCCTTCCTTAATGGGTACTTTTTCCCTCCCACCTCCAAGTAATCTGGCGGAAGTGGCAATAGTGGAAACCTATCACATGATATCTTCTACATCAACAAAGATTAAGAAGAACTCTGAACATTTTGATAGTGTGGATCATCGCCAGATGTTGCCCCCAAGCCCTATAGAATTGTTGTAGCAATCAGTTTTTTGGGTCTGGGCGGTGAACCCAAACCAATGCTCTGCAAGTGTTTGGATAGATAGGTCTCTAGAGTATGGCACCTCTTCCGATCCTTGGTCTCATGTACATTCTACAGACGAAGGAATCATTCAGTCAATGATGATAGGAGAGGCACCATGGGAAGATCACCACCATCATTCCCAGCTTCAAGATAACAACGAAGATTATTCTAGCGACCTTAATCATCCTTCAGTTTTTTATTTTCTATCAAATACTGTAAATACGGTGGATTCTGAGCGAAATCTGTCCAATATTGAAGAAACTACTGCCATTAGTACCTCAACCAAACCTAATGTTGTAGAGAATATACATGTTGGCAAATCTTGTTCTCCTTCAGAACTGGAAACATATTGCGCTCTCGTTCGTGAATTCAGAGATGTCTTTGCATGGTCATATGAATAAATTCCAGGGATTGACTCGAGTATCATTGAACATAAAATAAATATGTATCCATATGTCAAACCAGTAAGACAATGGCTTAGACTGGTTCACCCGAAGAAAGTCACCACCATTAAGGTAGAATTCAAAAAACTCTTGTATGTTGGTTTCACTTACCTTGTTCCTCTCACTGATTGGGTATCGAATATTGTTCCGGTGATGAAAAAGCAAGGAACGATTAGAGTTTGCGTCGATTACAGGGATGTAAATAAAGCTTGTCAAAAGGAAAACTATCCTACACACTTCATCGACCAGATAATTGATGAATGTGCCCGATGCAAAGTATTTTCATTTATGGATGGATTTTCCGGATACAATCAAATCAATATCCACCCACAGGACTAGTCGAAGACTGCATTTATATGTCCATGGGGCACATTCACGTATCGTAAACTACCTTTCGGTTTGAAGAACGCAGGGGCAACCTTTCAAAGGGAAATGAAATATGCCTTCCATGACATCAAACACATCATTCAACCATATCTCAACGATCTACCAACTCATTCACGAAAGCGGACTGATCATCCGCAGCATTTGAGAGCTATATTTCTACGCTACGGACATTACAAGATACGATTCAATCCACATAAGTGTGTGTTTTGTGTTGGTTCTAGTTCGTTACTTGGTTTCGTAGTTTATAAGCATGGAATTCGACTCGACCCATGTAAGGTACAGGCAATCATTGACATGCCTCCACCTTCAAATTTTCTTTAGATTCAGAAACTCCAAGGGAAAGCAAACTTTCTAAGGAGGTTCATTCCAAATTACGCCGAACTCGCTAAAGGTTATACACGTATTTTGAAAAAATAAGTACCCTTCAACTAGGATCACGTTGCGAAAGCTTCCTTTGATGCTTTAAAAAGTTCCCTAGCAAAAGCATCATTAATGTATGCTCTTGACTATCAAAAAGATTTTAACCTGTATCTTGCTGCTACAGATACAATCATCGCCATGGTTTTAGTACAAGAAGACAATGGAATAGAACATCCTGTGTATTATTTAAGCCGCAACTTAAATGATACAGAAAGCAAATACTCTTATGTTGAAAAGTTGGCTTTAGAAACTATTCAAGCAGTACAAAGATTTCGACACTATATACTCTTTTGCAAAACTACCATTTTGTCATATTGAAACCCTATGACCTACATTCTGTCGCGTTAATTACTAAGGGGAAAATATTCCAAATGGATAGAAATTTTGCAAGAGTTTGATCTGGAATTTACCAAATCCAAATCAAAGAAATCTCTAGTCTTCGTGGAGTTACTTTGTGATCTCCCATCACCGTCCAACGATTTAACATCTAAAGCTCCAATCGTGGATGAAACTCTATTTCTGATATCATCAAGCGACCTGTGGTATGGAGATATACTAATCTATCTCCAAACCCAAACCTTTAGGCCTAACCCCTCTCGCTTGGAACAGCGACATACTCGATACCAAGAAAAATACTACATGATCATTGGTGATACACTTTCTAGTCGTGGTGTCGATATAGTTCTGCAAAGGTGCCTCATGCATGAGGACGCCGAAAAATTCCTGAATGACTGTCATTCAGGTGCATGTGTGGGGCATCTATCTGGTTACACTATTGTACGAAAGATCTTACGAGCTGGTTACTTCTGGCCCACAATCTTCAAAGATTACATACTTGCATTTGGAAGTTGCCTTGCTTGTCAATTTTTTTATCACAAAACCAGATTACCACCTGCACCGCTGCATCCAGTAGTTGTTGTTGGGTCATTCACTAAATGGGGCATAGATTTCATGACATGTAACCCCACCTCGACCGGGGGGCATGGGTATATCATAGTTGCTGTCGACTATTTTACAAAATGGGTCGAGGTGATGCCTACATTAAACAACAGCAATGAAGCGGCTACTCTTTTCTTTTTCAATCATGTAGTCTCTAGGTTCAGTGTTCCATAGGCTATATTCATAGATCATGGATCACATTTTTGCAATCACATGATGGTTGAGTTGACTACTAAATTAGGACTGTCCCACGATAGTTCTACTCCATATTATCCACAAGCTAATGGACAAGTTGAAGCGATCAACAAAGTCCTAAAGTGCATGCTCCAAAGAGTGATTGGAGTCCACAAACGTGATTGGCATTTAATCCTGTACTCAGCTCTGTGGGCATATAGGACTTCGATGAGAAATGTGACCAGATTTACGCCTTTTCAGTTGGTATATGGCCTAGAAGCTGTCTTACCAATTTAGTGTAAAATTTCATCTCTCAAGCTCGCAATCGATCTACTTCCCGAAAATTCAGAGGAAGAGGCTCGTTTCTTGGAACTAATCCACTTAGATGAAACCCATCGTGACGCCACACTGGCTAACGAAGCACATAAGAAATGTGTCAAAGCACAATTTGACAAAAATTTCAAGCCTCGTGTCTTCTCAGAAGGTGACCTGGTCTTGCTCTACAATCAGGACTCTGATAAATTGGGAACGAGTAAGTTCAAATCATTATGTATGGGCCACTACATTTTTAAGTGAGTATTAGCAAAAAGAGCCTACGATTTGGTAGATTACAATGGAATCCCATTGTCGCAACCCCGAAACGGGTTGTATCTTAAGCGGTACTATGCTTGATCAAGTGTAGTAATCTATTTATGGATATGCATTTGTTACATT
Organism: Pinus tabuliformis; assembly: GCA_031772625.1. Classification (NCBI taxonomy): domain Eukaryota; kingdom Viridiplantae; phylum Streptophyta; class Pinopsida; order Pinales; family Pinaceae; genus Pinus; species Pinus tabuliformis. The sequence continues at coordinate 260,845,230 of CM062816.1, read as the reverse complement.
GTTGTTTTCGTCAAGAGTTGTCATTTTGGTTAGGTAATCCACTTTGCATTTGTTGCAGATGTCGAACTGTTTGGAAACATTCATTGGGTACGCCGACGGAGCTAGTCATAGAACACAAAACCTATCTTCTACAACTTCTGCCATCTTTGCTCCAGGCGGTGAGTTAGTCAGTTTCAGGGGGATATGTATTGGTCAATCAACGAACAACATCGCTGAGTACAGCGCGTTGATGACTCCTCTCTAATGCCATTTCACATGGCACATGCCGACTTGTTGTTAGGCTAGATTCGTAACTCGTCATTCTACAGCCTACTGGCATCTATTCAGTTTAGAACCCAGATATATATCGTATGTTCCTAAGACTCAAGATTTTGGAAAGACAGTTTGATTCCGTTCAATATCAACACATTTCCAGAAACTTAAACACATTAATTGATTCATTAGAAAATTATGTGTTAGATAGACATTTGCAGCATTTGTAAAGAAAAGCATTTCATATCAATACTTGCACCTGGATCATATAACTGAACCAAAATAAACTCCGAAAATCAAAATATATAATTGTTTATAGTTTCACATAATGTTTTGTGTACAAGGAAAAATCGGTCATGCGACCAAGAAACTCAAAAAATAAATGCAGAAAATCATACTATACTTGTGATGCTAATGATAACATGTGATCATACGCAATAGCCTAGTCCATCGACTCGGCACGCTAGTAGTATGGCACTGTAACCTCAAAGGTAACTCGTTGGTCCTCACATCCTGAATACCAAGGGTAAGACCCTCGATCTGATCCTGCAATACTGCCAAGGTCTCTGCTATGTCCAAATCACGAAGGATAGCCCTCCCTACAGCCTCCCCTGCTGGAATGTCAGCTGTCACCCTTGGGCGTGCCGCTGGTCACACTGACCCAACATCTGCACAAGTATATGGGTCCAATTAGCCTTGATAAAACACAAAAATATTATAAAACTGATAAACAAAGATATGGTCAAATCATTTTTACCTATCACACTCCACTGCTCACCAGCCGGTAACGCTAAATTTGGGTCGCCACAAAAATCCATCCCAATGTATGGATACTCAGCAAAGACCATCTCCTAACAATCAAACCACTCAAAGAAGGCATCAGAGAAAGAAATCTGTGGCTGACCAGCATGTCTGGCCATGAGATCAACCCATCTATGCATCTTGGGTTCCCTTGGTGCTGGCAATCCTAGTGAAATGTACTAAGGTTGCATCAGTGGAATCCTCTCCAAGGTGAAAGCAGTTAAAATGGAACCGTAGCCAAAGTTCTTGGATCTTCCATTCTTTACCTTGGAGAGATGTTCTTTTATCACCAGAAGTACCGCCTCACACCAGTTGAATACCTTTGGTTCCAGGCATTCCAGAGCATACTTCACATAAGATCTGTTTGCCAAATGAGGAGCTGCGCTACCAGATAGTCTAGCAAATGCGAATAAAATGGTCCTTAGGGACCGATTAGTGACATCCCGGATGTTGATGTTGCCATCTCTACTAGGCTGAGATCCATCTCTACAAAACTGAAAGATATAATCTCTCACAGATTCACCCCCACGGGCAGATCCCGACAGTGAAAGAGGGGCACCATGCCTCGATAACCCCATCAAAAAGTACATATCCTTGACAGTCAGTGGAATAGATTTGCCTCTAATCTAGAATACCTGGTTGATCGGATCCCAAGCATTGAGGAAATACTGAAACAAACTGATTTGTTGCCTCATGCTAGATATACGGAAGAATTTGAGCAAACCACAGTTTCGCAATGCAGTAACAGTACCCTGATCATGCAAGGCAATCATGTCCTCTTCTTCATGTTCACGTTCATGCCATGTAACAACCATCTTGATCCAACAAATATCTGAGTCACAGACAAAAGATGAATTAGGATCCTGATTTGAGCAAAAACAGGCAAAAAGTTCATAAAAAATCACTATGTAAAGTTTCCTTTCTGTGCCCATCGCACCCTGCCAGTTAGCAAGGTGAGATGCATACTGACTGGCCAGTGTCTAGCTTAATATGCATCGCACTTTTCGATGCAGACCAGGTGCGATGGATAGAGAATGAGTTCTTCAAACCCCAGGGGACCAGAACCAAGGAAAAACTTGCTCAAAATTAGAAAAATATGGAATGTAAATGAAGAGCTCAGGGTTAGCTCCTACCTGGTCCTGACGGTGTAGAGAATAGTCCACCTGATCTCTCGAAATCAACTGATGAAATTTGAAGGGGAAAACCACTCCAAGCTCCAAAGTCCAAAATTTGAAATGAAATGGTAAAAATGGGAGGTAAACTACTTTTTATGTCACTATTCACGTACTTCAAGTAAAATGTTAGTTTTTAATTCATTTTTCAGGCATATATATGTGTGTATTTCTAATCAATTTTATGGAGCAATTGAGCAGGTTGAATGACCAATGAAAGAATCTATCGTGTTAAATGGTGAACTGAATATCTTTGACCAATATCTATGAGCAATGTTTCCACAAGGTTCAAGCTCGTTAAAAAATAAACCCGCCAATGAGCAATGTTTCTACAAGGTTCATGCTCATTAAAAAATAAACCTGCCTATGAGCATAGTTTCTCTTGGTTCAAGCTCATTAAAAAATGAATCGACCTTCGGTAAATAACTTGCCCTGCCATCAACTTTTTGAACCTTGGTTGTGTTCCTACCGTCACCTCCATTCTTTTGGTCGATCATATGCTTCCACTTGATTGTTTACCCTTTTGAGGAACAGCTGCGACGAGTGATTTTGATTGCCACACTCTTCACACTGTCGTGTTTTGAGAAGTTCCAAACTTACCTGGAACCAGTTGCTACCCGAAAATACCACTCGTTCCTCAAAAACGAGTCTCTTTTAAACTCCTTTTAGACTTGTAAATATAAAAAGATTGTTGAGCTATTGGCCTTTTCAGCTCGTTAAAGTAAGGGGAACGCCATCCGTCCTATATATTAATCTTTTTGGACCTGAGGGATTATCAAACAAAAAGATCCAGCGCTTGTCTTTTTTAACTCGTTAAAGTGATCGAAAAGTCATCCCTTTCATATTATTTTATACTTTTTCGGACTTAAGGGATTATGCTACGAAAAAGTACTATTGGAGTTTCCTTTTCGCCCCTTTTCAAACTCTCTAAACATGAAAAGGACCAAGTTATCTTTGTCGTTAAACTCGTTAAAACAATAGTGACAAACTTGTTCGCCTAGACAAGAACGAGTCTCACAAACGCTAGGCTCGCTAAAACATAGCAACAAGTTTGCCCGAAGGGAAAATTATAGAACAAGCTTATGTTATCCTCCTCAAGCTTGACAAAAATAAAGAGGTACTAGTCAACAATGACTATGGAAAAAGGGAAGAAAACTTGAAGAATTTTATTGGTAGCAGGTTGCTCTTGAACATGACACTTTCACTCCATTCCATGATTGAGCCGGGTTGGGTTATTCCGTTCACCATCACCATTGGTCCTCTGTACCATCCATGGGGTTAACGCTACCAATCCATATCAGTGTCACCGACATGTTCAAGAGAAGTCATTCAGAGAATTTACCATCCAGAAAACGCCTCATCCACTGTAATACCTTCACCCTTCATTTTTCATGACCGCCATTCCTGAACCTTGTATCATCAGATCGTTTTCACCTCCAAAAAAATAATTTGCTTCATTTCATGTCATAGATGTGGGATACATCAAGGCCCTCCTACGATGGGTCACTTGTTGTCGACATCAGCTCATTATCCAAGAAGTTGACTTAAAAACAACCCTTGTAATACTTTGAAGCTTGCATGCCTTAATGGAAAGTTTCTCACTTCCGGCGATAGGTTTACATCAATGACCTTCGACCGAAAGATTTTGCATGGTGTTCGACATTGGCTCATATATTCACACCACGTGAATTGTACTGTAGCACCTTCAGGGTCATTATCATTATTGTTGATTCCTCTTGTGCCCGTTATCTTACATTACTGGCTGGTCAGGCGATGTCTTTCCATGTTTGACTTCAGAACATCTTTTTACATGGATCGACTTGTACATCTAGTGAAGATTGAACGAGTTTGAAGACCCTGGATCTAGTTTCATCCATCCGAGCTGCGATATATTCAGGAACATAAAGACATAAAATGTGCACAGAACCCAAACAGATAGTCATCTAAGCAAAAGAAGATGACTCTTCATATGAAGAATCACTCTGTCCTATGTACATGAAAATGAATTTATGAAGTTGAGCATGGGAATGCCCACCTCAGCTAGATCATGAAAATGGTATGATGATGATTCATTTTATTGTATCTTATACAGGTCACCTTCCAGTTCAAATACCTCATATCCTCATGATAAATCATTTCACTCGACATCAGAAGATTTACGACGTCATGCTTTAGGGGGGAACTGTTATAGACATATTTGGGCACTGCAACCCCAAACTTATATGTCCATAAACTAAGGGCTCTTTAGTCCCTAAATGTGTTGTTTCATACCCTAAAGGATCATGGTCAACTGATTACATCATTTCCCAGAAGTTCCACCTGAAAACCCACTCAAAACTGGCCAAAGCTGGACCCTTTTAACTACTCCATGGTCAAGGTGCGATGCATACTGGCTGCCACACTAGCCAGGTGTGATGCATACTGAAATGGCCTTTTGTAGGGTGTGATGAGCGAGAATAGACAAATGGCAGAGACAGTTTGCTAAGTGGAAGCTCATGGAATCTTTGAGAAACTTCTCCCACGACACTTGCCTCTCTGTATTCGCCCAGGGATGAGTAAGAGATCAATGAAATCTCCAAGTGGAACCAAGAACTATCAGTGGAATGACACCAATCAAAAACCCAGAGCTGACTCACACCCTTGCAAGACATCTATAAATGGATCCCTCATCTGAGAGATCTAGAGGCTGGAATTTTGTAATTTGTAAGGAAGTATTGTTGGTTTATCTGTGAGAAGAAACATTGTATTGCTGGGTGATCTTGCTTTTCATGAGGTGAAGAGGGCTTCTATGCTGGGAGGATGATGCTGGATTAGACAGCTGGGTTGTAATCCTCTCTTCTACTAGTAATAAAGTTCTTTGAGTTTTCCTCCATATAATCGTGTATTTGTGAATCTTATTGTTTATGAATGCAATTGTATGGTCAATGTGTTTCTGATTCTGCATTGTATATGATGTTTTAGATAGAGATGCTTTCATGGTTTTCTGTTACTTTGATTCTACAGGTACTCTTTAAAGCGGGACAAGTAGGAGGTGAGTGGCAAATTCTATCAAGGGAAAGAGAAATCAAGCAAGGATCCAAGCGAAAGATCCAGGTTGGTCCTCTTTTCTTCCCTCTTATCTATTACACTTAAAGGAAATCTTGAATTGCTTTGATTGTTTGTTTCTAAGATAGCTACCCATCTTAGTGGGACTAGCAATTCGAATTAACACTATTTTTCCCAGAAACAGCCCCCGGTTAAGTAGGGGAGCTACTCATTGAAAGAATATAACACAACCAAATAGAAACAACCCCATTCGGTCGCGAAGGTTGTCTTACTCCTATACTCTGGTGCAATCTTAATCTAATGGTACCTAGAGAACGCATCAGTGAAGGAATACGCTTCTTTTCCTCCCACATTGTCCAGTACTTCATCAATAAACGGTGACGGAAAGGGATCATGGACATATGCATCGTTAAGCTTTCTTAGATCTAAACAAATCCTTATTTTGTCCTTCTGCTTCTTTTCCTGAACTACCATTGGACTCACCCAATCAAACTCCTCCATGGGTTCAATAATACCTGCTTCAAGCAACTTGTGCAACTCCAAGAGGACCTTTTCCTTATATTTGGGATTAAGACGATATGGCCTCTTCTTAGCAGGCGTCCCATCTGGTTTCAGAGTTATTTTCATTGCTCCCAGATCGCCTATGATGCCTTTCAGGTCCGAAAATTTTTTAGGGAACAAATCCTGATATTCACGGAGAAACTTAGTGACTTTATCTACTGTAGCATCATCCCAGTAATCCCCAATCTTCACAAACTTCGGCTTTGCCTTTGTGCCAATGTTTACTTTCCTAGTTTTCAATGGCATGGTGATGTTTGGATTCTTTATCTGCGATCCCTCTACCTCACGATGGCCTTCTGTTTATGGAATGTTAATATTCCTTGTATCTGCATCCTATCCTTCAGTAGTCACATTATAGCATTCCAGCGCATGGCGAAGCTCAGTGCTCCAATCTGGTTAAATCAATTCCAAAGGGTCCTGTGGTATTCTGAAGATCATTGCCTTAACCTCATGAAGTGCCTCATCAATGCTTTTGAACTCATCCTCAAAGTTGAATGTCCTCACAAACCCTTCATTCCTCCCATCATACTTCTCAGTTACCCTTACTTTAGGCTGACCAACCGCATTCTCATCATTATTCTGTAATCACGCCACTCATCAAATTTGTCTTTGTGCATACCCCACCACAGAGCGGTCGTAGCGCGTAGTGCTCGGTCCAATGCCTGAAAACAGTAATCCTCTGAAACTTCTCTTTCAAAATAATCCAAAAATTTATCCACGTTAGTTAAACCATCATAATAAGGAAAATTCCTTACCTCTGACGATACACAATGCAGTGATTTGGTCATCATGTTGTAGCGCGATGTGGATACTTCATGCAGCCTATTTTGCCAATGTTCCAACTCTTCATCTAAATCTGAAGTACAAGAACTTTCGCAGTCCCATGAAATTCATCCATCAACTGTCGAATTAATCTAGTCTTGGTCTCGTGCTATGATTTTATAGATTTGATCCAAATCATCATCACTCTACTCATAGTCGCAGACCGATTCGATATAGCACAGTCCTTCTGTAGGGTCCAATGGTACTAGAACGCTGAGTGATTTCCTTTCAAATGACATTATCCACTTCTTCAAATTGATGACCCCATTCATATTGATATCCCAATCAATTCCTAGGAGCGCGGGGTATGGATTTCTATCATCAACAATCTCTATTACTTCAAAATTAGCCAGCGCGCTTCCACCTTCTATATCTAAAGTAACCCCCTGCAATATTCCCATAGGGGTAATCTTCTATTGGTTCACCATCCTCAATTGAATCAGAGACCACTGCAGTGTATGTCTCCCCATCCTCTCCCAGGTTTTCTTAGGCAATACGTTCATGTCAGACCCCAAATCCAAAATAACTTGGTCCATCTCGTAGTCTCTTATTTGTATGGTAAGCCTCATCTCGTGCCTTGTTCTTACCTTATGCTTACCGATCTTTCTGACTATGCGGAGTTCATCAAAATAATTATCCTTAATGGCACATTTGTTGATCAACTCTTGTAGCCCTTTATAGCCTTGCTAACCTGTAATAGTTTTATACATGTCTCCAAGAATGTGGTAAGCACACAAGGGTCAACCTATGTAGGTGTGCTAGTATCTAACAGTTTGTTTTTACTTCCTCAGGTAGAGGCCTCAACAAAGCTTTTCTTCACTTCCATGAATGTTTCCTTTGCACGCTCCAATCAAATGCAACCTCCTTTTTTGGGGCCTTGTGGACCCATCCATCTTCTTCAAGCTACTTTCCCTTATCGTCACCAATCGCGATCCCACTTCACAGTATCATATTCACATTTGGGTCCTCTTCACAGGGTTCGGCCCTCATTATCTGTAAGTTTTGGGTAGGATGTTGAGGTTGCACCTTCTTCTCCTACATCTTGGCCATCAGCACATGACATTCTTCGATTGTGTGGTCAAACTGAGTACATTATTGACATGAGGGGGGTGTTTGATTTGTACACTCCCATGCGTAGTGTCCTGGCATTCCGCAACTATAAAAAATGACCTACCCCCAACCCCTACCAAGTCCTCCTCCTCCTCGGCCTCATCCACACTCCTAATATCCTCTATGTGTTCCCCCAGTACCCTGATCCGGAGGCCAAGTTTCTTCTTGCATTTGATACGTAGGCGTCCTCTCCATTATTAATTCATAGGTCCAATAGTGGCGCTCATCATGGCCTACTGATTTGTAGAAATCACAGAACAATTATTGTGGTGTCTGTACAAAATTTGTAGCAAATGACAATTGTTTGTTACATGTTTTATGGCTACTTGACAAATAGTGCACCATAGCATAGGCCCTGCGCTTGGTCCTGCTGGAGCTTCTTGCCTTAGGGACATATGCCCCCCCCTAGTGATGTAATTCACAAAGATAGGATAGTGATATTTATGATGCCCCTAATTTTTACACTTGAGACACCAAATTCTTCGCATACCTCTGGCCGAGCGGCTTTTTCCTTTTTCAAGCTCTACAACTCCAAGCAAAGGTTCTGCAACTCTGCGTGGATCTGTTGAACCCTCAAAGAAGCATCCTAAATAGGCATTTCATGCAACCTCATCACAATTTCCAGGGCTTCCACCTAAGTTCCTATCTTTTGTTGTGATAAAGTAACCCTTAGGTGGGGCAAGAGTGAGGCTACAAACCATTCGTGGTGCTGACTATATGTGAGATTCATATTAGCTTCATGAATCTGGCACCTCTATCATTGATCTAATTCCTAGGGCGTTTCGTCGCGCCTCATCATGATTTCCTTGCATCCAATTATTGATCGTGATTCAGACTTAGGCTTACCAAATTCTTGTTTAGAGCAATTTGAGTGTCTGCAAATGATGCCAGTGGGTTATCAGTGCAGTACTTAATGTACCATGCCAACACACGATCCTCTAGAGTGGTAACCAACTGTGCCTTCTTTATATTATCATCTATAATTTTTTGTGCTATACATACAGCCTTCGCAACAAACCAAAACTAATCCGAATACTCACTTCCTAAGCCCTTGAAAAATGACAAATTCATCGTATTCAATATGTTGACCAACGACGAAGGTGGTGGTGGTGTGGGTGAAGGTGTATGTTTTGGAGGTGAAGGTGGAGGTGGTGTGGGAGGATGAGGTAAGTGTGGAAAACCTTGCCTTATCAACTAGACAATGCTCTACGGTGAAGCTTTTGCTACTCCCTCATCCTCACTTGAAGGCTGTCCAATCAATGGACTATATTCAGGACCTTTTCTTCCTTGATTTCTAAAGCTTCATCCACTTCACTTAGATCCAAACATCAAGGTAATGGCATAACACTCTTTACACACAAGAGCATCTTAATCCAAGTATTCAAAAATCTTAAATACTTACCTCGCAGTCCCTTGAAGAAGCGTCACTCTGCTTCACTATAACTGACTAAGGTATCAACCACAAACTCTGTAAAAAATCCTCCAATGACACAATCAATCCAATCATCAACTACGTGTGTGATCTATTCTTCAAAGGCTTCCAACCTCCGCATGATCTCTGGGGTCCACACTGTCAAACCATCAAGCCTCCAACTTCCTTGGACATTTGCCAATTTAGCAATCCACTCGTATAGCTTGATCAGGAAGGTGCAGAAGATGATCTCGTGTATATATGTGTACAATTATCTATCCAACCACTATTCTTTTGTCAGGTGCAAGTTCTTGTTTTCTTGCACCAAAAATTTGTGGATCTTTCTATCCAACCACTTCTCAATTTCTTTCTTGGTCGGATTCCAGTGATGTGACATCACACATCTCTTTATGTTGATCCCAGTTCTAACAATAGGACCATTTTTTGGCTTAGTGGGTCCTGACCTAAGTTAAGAGTTAGTTGCACCAAACAAATCCCTACACTACTAGCCCTTTTGGCATCAATCCATGGAGCACAAACTGAAGTCTCACCTGAAGTAGAGAGAGAGCAGGATAGCTGCAGAGAGAGCTGGATAGCTTCAGAGCTGATTATTTTTGTAACTTGAACAATATTTCCACCTGTATGATAATCCAAAGATTGGGGTTTTAGGTTGAGGCTTTCCCCGGGTTATTTCTTCTGTGTTATGTGTGATTGATTTCTCATTCTCAGTTATATGTGTTCTCTTGATCCTTCTTAATTCAATTAAGCTTCCGCAAAGTTTGTTGTAGAAGTAGATCTTGTATTTTGCTTAAGTCTATTTCATAATCTGTTGATCTATAGTGGGAATTTCTACATGGTATCAGAGAAAAGGTGATCAAAGTGAAGAACAGTATACAAGAAGGGAGTAGTTTGAAGTTTGAGGGTCTTGAATATAGAAATCGAGTTCTTATCACATCTCAATTTCACCAATGGAATTCAACAGTTTAAGACTCGAGTATGCCCTTGATGGTAGCTCGAATAATATAGCCTGGAAGGATCACATGGAAGCAGTATTAGAGGATAACGGTCTAAAGGAATTCATTGATCAAAAAGTCCCCAAGCCAGCAGTGGCTAATGCTACAAAATTAGCGGAATGGAAGAAATGTGTGGCTAGAGCAAGGAGAATTCTTCTGGAGGGAGTTTGAGACAACATAGTCTTGAGTCTCCATGGGAAGGAGACACTATTTTCACTGTGGAAAACATTGAAAGATTTATATTAGAATAGCAACGATCAGAGGAAGCTAGAGCTGAAAGACAAGCTTCGAAAATCAAGTGTGAAAAGGGCGACACGATCTCTACATATTTGAACAAGCTCACCACCTGCAGGGATGAGCTCGGAAGTGTAGGGATCATGACAGCCGATGATGACATGGTGAGTCTTGCACTCCTTGATCTTCCTAAGAGGTGGCATAGCTACCAAGACTCAGTTAATGGAAGAGAAAAACTGCTAGATTGGGAATGACTTTGGTCGGATCTAATGCAGGAGGAGATAAGAAGAAGCACCAATGATGGTTCTTCATCCAAGAAGGATGAAGAAAATTGTGCCTTAGCAAGTAAGGAAAAGAAAGGGAAGGAGAAGGATTCTCATCCCAAATCCAATTCTTCCCATGGTGGGAAGAAGTTTGACAAATCGAAAGTGAGATGCTTTCATTATCATGAGGTGGGCCATTTTGCTACAAATTTTCCACTAAAGAAATCCATGAAGGGATCCTTGGAAGGATCAGAAGGTGAGGCACTGGCCTCACAGTTCGAGTTGGATTTCACACTCTTCGCATGCATGGTTTCATCCATGATGGGATGTGGTTGGTTTCATGACAGTGGAGCTTCTTTCCACATGACCAGTGACAAGATTTTGTTCAGTACCTTGGAGGAGAAATATCTCCAGATACTCATAGCAATTGGTAAGGATGAAAAGTATGGTGTCTCAAGAGTAGGCACAATTGTTTTTTAGAGGGAACATGGAGCTTGCATTACCTTGACTGATGTGAAGTATGTGCCAAGACTCAAGAAAAACTTGGTATCGATCGCAATGCTAGAAGACAAAGGCTATGATGTAGTCTTTAGTAAGGGAAAAGTTTTCCTTAGACACATCACCACGAGGCAGGTGAAGCAGATCAGTTCACGAGTCAAGAACCTATATGCTCTTAAGGTTCAAGATGCATGCAAAGTCTTGAGGATCAAGGCAACTGATGGAGACTTTGTGGTTGAGAGGGAGAGTACATTACCTCTCAACATGCAATGCCAAAAGAAATCTCAGACAATTGTGGAGGAGCCACAATTGGTGAAGGAGCTTCAAGAGGTTGTGGAGCAGCCACAACTAGAGAAGCCGAGAGGAGACTGAGTGGAGGCATCAATTCATGCAGATATCTCCAGTAGGGGGAAATTTCAAGCCAAGTAGGCAGAGGGATCACATGCATCCATACCTCCAGGTCGAAGGCAGGGTGATGTGGAGTGACAGTCCCAAGAAGGTTGGAATAGGGGCAGGATCATTGAAGTACCCAACCTTTTTGATTAGAGCTTGCTACGGGAGCCCCAACAAGGAGTAGTAGGACTGGCTGAGTGGGTAGAGACAAATGTAGATGGAGTGGCAGAGAGAGCTATAGTGCAGGAATTCCAAGACAATGCAGAGCTAGCAGGCTGCAACAATGCGAGAGGCACAGGAGTGTTGCAACAGTGCAGGATGGCACAGAGAGGTGTGCAACGATGAGAGATGAATGGAGTGTTGTAGCAGCTTAGAGGTCAGAGAGGGAGCACTTTTCAATGGCAGAGGGAGCTTCAACATCAGAGGGTGTTTCTAGCCCAACAGGGAGGTCAGTTGGGAGTTTTTTTTTTTCTAGAGTTGCTAGAGCCATAACACTTGGGAGAAGTGTTGCATGCAGAACATTCCAAAGGTTTAGGATCAGGTTTGAGTTGAATGCCTTTCTTGTTGAGAGGGAGTGTTGAAAATGGCAACAAGAAATGCTAAAAATAGCATTTCTATAAATAGCAATTTGGGTACCAGTGTTGAACATAGCAACAAGGAATGAAAAATGGAGGTGCTAAAAATAGCATTTCTATAAATAGCATTTCTTGATGGATTCCAATTTTAGTTAGTCCTGAACTAAAATTGAGAAGTAATATTCGAATTTGTTCTTAGGATTTGTTTGATTAATAAATAATTAATTCATCTTGAGTTAATTAGTTGTAGAAAATCAAACATGAAGTCTATGTGGGGACATGCAACAGTTTCTCCATTAATTGAGGAATTTATCCCTTAGTTAACGAGACAAGGATGAGTTGTAATTTGAGTTGTAATTAGTTAGCTCAACTAACTGAGTTAATTTCAATTAGATTAGTTCCAACAAGTTGTGGAACTAATTGTGAGTTCAATTAGTTAATGCTTGCATGCATGTAACTACTGCTCTCCAGATAACTAAATATTCTCTCATAAATAACTCATGCATGTCAGTTCAGTCAGAGACCTAGTTGAGATTAGAGGAAGGGACAGTGTACTATCAGTTGGAGGATTTTTCCTATAAAGGAAACCCATCCATGTAGAAGGAATTATCCCCTTCAAGTTTGTGCAGTTACTTCTGAGCCAAGTGAGCAGTGTGAGGTGGGAATTCACACAAGTGGAAGCACTGGACCCCAGGAAAAACTACGCAAGGAAATAGGAGGCTTGGAGAGCAGAGGAAAAGGTTGTGAGAGCCTTTGAATATCTATGAGCAGTATTGTTTGATTGCAGAGAGAGCGGGATAGCTTGAGAGCTGATTCTTTTTGTAACTTGAACAAGATTTCCACTTGCATGATAATACAGAGATTGGAGTTTTAGGCTGAGGCTTTCCCCAGGTTATTTCTTCTATATTATATGTGATTGATTTCTCATTCTTAGTTATATGTGTTCTCTTGATCTTTCTCAATTCGATTAAGCTTCCGCAAAGTTTGTTGTAGAAGTAGATCTTGTATTTTGCTTTAGTCTATTGCATAATCTATTGATCTATAGTGGGAATTTCTACACGTACCCATAGACAACTTTTATTCTTCTATTATGCCTTAGACTCTCTAAGACACACATATTTATACAATCTCATGGTCCACGGACCATGGGTAGATCTTAAAAAAGCCGACTTAACTTACATAAAAGGGGTAAAACCCCTTTTTGACTCTTTACTTAACTATGTGCTCCGCGACAAAAAATTGTGGAGACTTTGCATATTTTTACATAAAACTTGGGATTTTTCCCTAAAACTTGGGCTTTTTCCCCAAAATTAACCCAGGGGACCCCATACCAAGAGTTATCCAACAAATATTTGATTCAGTAGTTACAGAACTATACACAGGTTTTCTTCAATAAGATCATGCACATACGCAGATCTGCTTCTAGGTAGTCGTGTATCCATTCTGCAGTACAGAAAAATATGTACAGATGTACTCTTCTTGAAAGACACATACATACACGGAAGTGTCTTATAAGGGTCATGTACATATGTTGGGGTTTTTGATATCTGATAAACCTTGTTGTGTTTTTTGTTTTCTTTCGATGAAGTATTTCATGATGATCTTTGTTTGGTAGTGTTGATTGAGGTTCAACTAATTATATTATGGTATATTGAATAGTCTGCTATGAGTTGATTTGTATTTGGTTCAGAGATCTGTGACAAGCTCAGTATGTGTTTTAGTGATTGATTTCAGTATTTCAATTATCCAGTTTCAAGGTTCAGTGTTTTGAGATCTGTATGCGAGTTATCTAAATTGAAAGCGTGTATATATGTGACTATGTCTCGTAATAGTAGCGTATATATTCTAACGTAAGGTTGAACAGGGTTTGCAATGACAAGATATGGTTTCTGTGATAAACAATAGGTGGCATGACATTATGATAAAGAGTATACAATGAATTTACATGATATAGCTTCTTTGGTTGTTTGAGATTCAGTAATTGGTTTATTCAATGATTTGGTGATTGAGCTAGTTTAATGATTTGATACAGTGTTAGTTTTAGTATTATTTTCTGATATTGGGAATGGATCTAGTTTGAAACATTTTGAAAATTGATCCACAAAGAACAAAGGATAAGGGGGTTGTACCACCCTTTTTAGTAAAAGATGGAAAACCAGAGAAGGTTGTAGCCTTCTATAGGTGGGTGCCTACATACTGGTATGAATCTACACCAGTACAACTTTGTAAGAAATTTCTCTTTATAATAAAAGAAGAAGACAAAGACGACAACAATAGTGGTTTATTCCCACAATGGGTTTCCACCTAAATTCCTAGTGTTCATGTGTTTCTATCTATAATGACCTATTACATTTTTACTTCACAAAGTTACTATTTAATTAATGTTTAATGAAGTATTAATATACTCGTTTATCCGAATTTAAACATGAACACAACAAATTATAGTTATAACCATAAATACAAATATGAAGTAGAAATAACACTTCATTTCATTAATATCAAATAATAAAATATTCTTACAAACAGAATGGAAATAAGACTAACTTGGGAAAATGTAGCTTATCTCGGAGAAGAGATTTGGTGTTACATGCCTCTGAACTGTGTTACAATGAGGCTCAAAGGCCTATTTATTATTGAGAATCAATGGAAAACCCTAAAAATCCAAAATCCTAACCTTAGTAGATGAAGTGCCAAAACTATGGGCCCCATTTGGGTAAATTGGTGCATCAACTTCCCAGGGTCGTAACTTTAGCATATGATCTCTGTTTTGTTGGGTCGTGTTTTATTATTTCCATGACTAGCCCCACTATTTTGTGGAACCTATATTAGGTGGGCGAACCTACCTATCGTTTTGTGCATGGATTTTGCACACGATTTTGGGCGTGATGGTTTTCAGTCCATGATATTTTGTAGATATGGTCAAGGGAACTACAGTTATGTTCTAGTCAAGGGTTAATGGATTGGGGTTTATGGATGCTTCGGCATGTATATATATGTATTGTAACATTGAAAGGAACATAATGAAAAATAAATCTTGTAGTCCCAGTTTTGGGATCCAGGGGAAAATATATATGTATATTTGTTTTATGTGTTATGCACTTGCCATTGTTTATTTTCTGTTTTTAGAATTCATATGCAACTAATTTTTGTATGGGGTTAAAACCTACATTTGGTATCAGAGTTGTTTTGGCTTCAAGGGGATGCCTTTGTTGCTGAGGGGTTTTGCTCGGGCCCATGGTAGACCCTGTTCAATGGGAGATATGCAGGATCGATTCTTATGGTGAAAGAGGATGGAAAGCAGTGGGAAGATAGAGATCGAGAAATTTAATGGTCAGAGTTTGAGTTTTGGAAACTCAATATGGAGGATTTGTTGCTGGATAAAGATCAATGGATCGCAATAGATCCGGGCACTAAACCAACGACAGTGTCCAATGAAGAATGGAATAAGTTGGATCAGAAGGCAAAAAACACAATACAAGTGTCTCAGATTCAGTATTGCTGAATTTATTAGGGGAATCTATGAAGAAGGCTTTGTTGGACAAGTTAGGGACTTTGTACCAATATAAGTCTCTGGTGAATAAATTGTTCCTACTAAAAAAGTCGTATAACCCGAGGATGAAAGATGGAGACTCAGTGAAAAAGCATCTAAAAGCATTTAATATTGTGGTAAGCCAATTATTATCTGCTGATATTACAATTTCATATGAAGATAAGTGCATCAGTTTGTTGTGTTCACTACCATATTTTTGGGATAGTCTGGTTGTTGCAATAGGTAGCAATGAAACTTCCTTGTAGTTTGATGAAATAGTCTTATCCTTGTTGATAGAGGAGATGAGATGGAAAATTATGGAGAGACAAAATGGTGATGCCTTGTTTGTACAAGGACGATCCCAGAACAGAAACAAAAATAAGTCCTCGAGTGGGAGATCTAAATTTAGAGGAATATCTAAATCTCTACGAAAATCTGTAAAGGTGTGCTAGAAATGCAGAAAGGAAGGGCACTACAAAAGGGACTGTAAATCTAAAGCTCCTGAGAAAGGAAATGGATTTGATGATGCTCCTTTTGCAGAGGTGAAAACCATCTCAAATTAAGGTGGGGATGTGTACTTGGCTTCTTCTTCAACTACACATGTAGATCATGAGGCGTGGTTGATTGAATCAAGTGCATCCTTTCATTTCATTCCCCATAGAGAGTGGTTCTACGAGTATGAAAAATATGATGGTGGTGATATCTTCTTAGGGGATGATAGGAAGGCTAAAATCATTGGTTGTGGAACATTCAAGTTGAAGTTGCTAGGTGGAAGGATTAGAACACTTTCAGGTGTTCTACATATTCCTGCATTAGCTAGAAATCTGATTTCTGTAAGCACGCTAGATGATGCAGGTGTAAAAATAGTGTTCGAGAAAGATACCTGCAAGATGGTTTATGGAGCACTGGTATTGATGCGGGGAGTTTGGATTGGCACTCTGTACGAGCTGCAAGGTAGCACTGTTATTGATGGGTGCAACCATTATGTGGCCTCTAGAAAAAAGACCATGCTATAGCATCAAATGCTTGGACATATTGGAGAGAAGGGCCTTTATATTTTGGTGCACAACTGCTATAACAAATAGTGTTTGAATTCGAAGGTAATTTTGACCTATTATTTTTTACCTTACCCATTCAATATCTATTTTATTTTATTTATTATTTATTTATTCTTCCTAAAAATTGTATCTTCTTGACCTCTCCCCTTTAGTTCTTAGGGTTTCTACCTGTTTATTCATTTGGTTAGATAAGTCATTATTCACCCTAAAAATGAAATACATTAGTTGGTTTGAAATGTTGACATTTTCAAAATCTTTATGTGATGGATCTACAAGATATATAACAAACATTCTCCTACCACACAAGATAAATTTCCACAGGCAGGTTGGAGAGACGTTGTATAGCGAGCTCAATAGAAATGCAATAACCATCAACAAGGCTGAGAAGCTGCTAGAAAACGTTGCAACCAGGTTGAAGCAAGAGAAAGCCCACTCAAGTGCTCTCCACATGCTGGATGAGAGCTTCAAGGCACCGGTCATGAAGCTAGGAGTGAACCCAAAAGATAAAACTACTTTTGAAGTCCTCCTTCAAAGCTCCCAAATAGAAATCCAGGAGCTGAGGCATAAGCTAAAGATGCCAAGTAGTGAGCATGTTCAATCAAAGGATATTGCATAGCTAGAAGAGGAGAAGGAGATACTGGGCAAATATCTCATTTACAGGAACAATGAAATAATATCCCTAAAGAAGCAAGTAGGAAAACTGCAAAAGAGAATAGAATCACATATATCTGTAGTGATAGTGCCAAAAGATCCTCAAAACCAAACTAAATAGCTCAATAAGACTCTCACTAAGCTCTAGATTTCAGAGGGTGAGATTAAAAGGGTACATAATGACCTAGTTGTGGCCCAAAAAATTCTAACGCAAAAAGAGAACGAGTTGGAGATTTCCAGGACAAATGAAGAAATAATTGTTAAGAACTTACAGGCAGAAAACTAAGATATCTCTGATATGAAGGCAAAGCTGAAAGAAAACATGTCCCTACTGCAAGCCAAGCAACTAGTCTCGGATGAGATCATTGAATAGGTAAGGAACCACTAGGAGTATGTAATCTTGATGGATGAATAAAGGATTGTAATCAAGGATTATGAAGGCTTCATCCATCAGCCAAAGAGGACGGAGAAATGAACTCCTAGATTTCCAAAAGGTTCATCCAGTATGTGAATGAGAGGGCACTCAGTGAGTTGAGGCCCATAGATGTGGTGGATATAGTAATTGTTATGATGGTGATTTCTAAGGTTTTCCAGAAGGAGGAGGCTAGGGTTAAAGTTGAGGAGTACCTAGAGGTGGTATCAAATAATGTGGTTGTCTTCAACACTAAGTTTGAGAGGATTGTCAGAGCACGTTTTCCCAACTACTGGGACTTTAGGGGAGTGTTGATCTAGTGTTAATAATACAGTCAAAGACTAGTGGGTGTCAAAATAAAAGTGGATGCTTCCCATGAGAATATTGCCACTCTAAAGGGTAATATTTTGGTAAACTATTT
Source organism: Pinus tabuliformis (assembly GCA_031772625.1). NCBI lineage: Eukaryota > Viridiplantae > Streptophyta > Pinopsida > Pinales > Pinaceae > Pinus > Pinus tabuliformis. The sequence goes on along the minus strand of CM062816.1, from coordinate 260,827,009 downwards.
GAAGGGGGACTTTTAGTTTCCAGAGATGGCGAAGACCCTCTTTCACCCTAGACTGAGCTACACAGGTCTAACCAACCTCAATATTACATATCAGCGATTCTTCTGAGTTCCTCTTACACCGCCAACAATGTCGAAAAGATGTGAGAAGTTCTTCAATCCTCCTATGCTCCAAATCATCGAACTATCTATGTAGCCTTCGTAACCTACCTATCATGACCACTGATATTGCAAATCATGTCAATTATGACACCTTTTATTTTATTTTTATGTAAATATTTTATTTTCTTCCAGTTAGTTAGGGTTTCAATTAGTACAGTTGTGGCACAAAGCATATTGTGGCTTTTGTTATCATTGTCCATTGTAATTAAATCAAGGAATATTTTGTAATAGGCTCTCCCTTTGAGGCCCTATAAAACAATTTTATGAGACTAAACGAAGGGTTCAAAAATTTTGGTTCTCCAAGAGAGAAGTTCTTCTTGTTGTCAAATGAAATGTACGCTTCTTGGAAGATTAATACAAATTTTGGTGATTCTGGCTCATCTGAATTTGTAGCATGTGCTCTTTTGTGTCTTTTCCATACGTCTTTATTATTATTCACATATTACATGTAATAGTAGATGTTGGAAGTGTTTTCATGAATTTATGGATTCATCTTAGTCTAATGTTGATGAAAAGTGCCTATATTGATATGAAAGCTAATCGTTAAAATTCACTCAATCTGTCTCTGCATGCCATTCAATTCTTTGTTCCATCTATTTCACTCTGAATTTGTATACATCATATTCTTAGATTTAAGCCCTGTGTATCGATTTTCCCTCTTTCTCAATTATTTTACCAAAAATACTATAATGTCTAAAATGCTACAAGATCATGTGATGTTGGCCTCTACATATCTAATTTTAATGCTTTTGTGAGTAATAGCTGCATCAGGCTCTTGCATTCCTCCTCTTATGAAAGGTTCTATATCAATTTTCTCTTTAAATATTAAACACTGAGCGTGATGTGAATTTCGAGAAAATACTTAAAACACTCATCAAGATGTCCTAGGCATTGGTCTCTCCTCAACCCAAGGGTTGTCTCTAGGAGCTACAACACTATAGTTAACCGAACCAACTTTCCTTCCTACCTCACTTTTTCTAGATTACTACTTAAGATTTTAGCCACATTGATATAAATTAAAATGGAAAGGGGGAAACGCTACCTAAAACCCCTTGAAGCAATGAAAAAAGATGTAGGAGTGTCATTTATAGGTGGTGCAATCCATGGGGAGCCAATATAAGCTTTGATCCATCTAATAAATACACTGCAAGATCCCAATTTTTCTAGAATTGGGTAAAGAAAAGAGTGCCTTGGCCAGGCAAAGGCGTCTATTAAAATTATCATTTTAAAATGATAATTTAAACTTCTTTTATTATTCAATATTAAATTCCAATTTTAGTTTAGTAAATTAATCATAAAGATATATGTGTTTAATATTGTTGATTTTAAAATATATTTGTAATTTTTTTTATTATTAGAAAAAAAAACAAAAAAAATTTATCTTAAAAATAATTATAATCTTTATTTTCAAATAATTATAAATTTTTATTTTGATTTTTTATAAAACCAAATAAATATAAATCATTTTATAAAAAATAATTTTAAAATAAATTAAGAGTACTAAACATTATCTAACCCTCTTTTTAAAATTGAAATCTTATTAAGACTAATTTATGAATATACATTCAATGGATAAGTACAAATTAAATATCTCCAATTAGTGTTAAAGTTTTCTCGTTATTTGTTACAGATAATTAAAGACAATTTATCTTAGCTTTGAATGTATGAAATGTCGAAAGGGAACAAATATCCCACAGTGCATATCTCTTTTTGAGTGCAAAGTTTGAGGAAATTTTTGCACCTGAAGGGATTTGATTCCTTTTGGCTCCTAGTAAATTTGGATTTAAAATGAATCTATGATGTTTTTGAGGAAAAAATTAATATAATTTTTTAGTTATACCTTTTTTGGTCTTTATAATATATACATAATTGATATTGAAATATTTTATTCTCCACATCAAAATGTTAATATATTTCAAGTTGGCCTACTATAAAGGTTATTAAAGAAAGGAATAAGAAGGTGAGAGAGGAGATGCAGCAACAAATAACATCTCACTCAGTTACATACCAGATCAGACTTTCGGCTACTATGGATTTGGAAAGAATTCAGATGAAGTTTCCACATTAGCGTCCATTGGCACGGCCTTTGCCTTCAAGTTCTCAATTTAAAGGCCGAGAATCTACTGGAAAAGGCTACAACTAGGTTGAAGCAAGAGAGGTGTGACTCAAAGGCTCTCCACATGTTGAATGAGAGCTTCAAGGAGTTGGTCATGAAGCTAGGAGTGAACCCAAAAGATAAAATTGGTTTTGAATCCCTTCTTCAAAGCTCCCAAATAGAAATCCAGGAGCTGAGGCATAATATGAAGATGCCAGATAGCGATCATGTTCAATCTACGAAGCTTGCACAGGTAGAAGAGGAGAAGGAGATACTAAAGAAATAGCTCATTGATAGGAACAACGAAATAGTCACCCTAAAGTAATAGGTAGCATAACTGAAAAAGGGAATAGACTCACATATATGTGTAGTGATAGTATTGGAAGATCCTCAAAACCAAACTGAACAACTCACTAAGACCCTCACTGATCTCCGACTTTTAGAGGGTGAGATTAAAAGGGTACATAATTACTTAGATGCTTCCCTAAAAATCCTAATGTGAAAATAGAAGTAGCCGGAGACTGCCAAGAAAAACACTGAAATAATTGGTAAGAACCTACAGGCAACAAACCAAGAGATCTCTGATCTGAAAGAAAAGTTGAAAGGAAACATGTCCCTGCTGCAATCCAATTAACTAGTCTAGGATGAGATCATTTAATAGGGAAGGATCCAGTGGGAGTACATAACCTTTATGGATGAACAAAGGATTGTAATTAGGGATTATGAAGGATTCATCCTGTTAGCCAAAGAGGAGGGATAAATGAACTCCTAAATATCCAAAAGGTTCATCTAGTTTATGAATGAGACGCCACTCAGTGAGCTAAGGCCCATAGATGTGATGGATAGAGTAATTGCTACGATGGAGATTTCTAATATTTTCTAGAAGGAGGAGGCTAGGGTTAAATTTGAGGAGTACCTAGAGGTGGTATCAAAGAATGTTCTTTCCTTCAACACTAAGTTTGACAGGATTGTTAGAGCAGGTTTTCCCAGCTACTGGGAATTTGGGAAAGTGTTGATCTAGTGGGAAGAGTTGTACCCATGCACCACCCAATAATGAGAAACACTTTCCTACCTTTTCCTTAGCCATCTCCAAAAGGCTTAAGCTCCCAGAGCCACTTAGCAATGTAGATGCCCCTATTGTTATATGGGGCACTCCAACATGATCAACAAATTTAAAATCTTTTTTCTATGACTAATTATCATAATGAGAATATGATCATAATAAAAAGAAGTGGACACCTATCATGCTAGTATGAATATATAAAGTGGAAGTTCAGTTGACGATGACATCAGCTATCATCTTTTTGCTCTCCACAAAAAGAAATTTAGGCTTTACAAAAGATATCCATAGCTATAGAATCATATATGATTTAATCTGGAAGAGCATCACGTTGAATGATGTTGTCAAAAATCCCATAATTTGCTGTAAATAATTCTTACTACGAGATGTGTCATCGTGTACTAGTAGTGGTCATAAAATATAGGCCATACTCGCAAAATACAGTGGAAATTATGAAATGAAAAACTTCAATTCATATTTTTAGTTACTACCTTATGAATCCATTATATGAATACTCTTCATTTCCATGACTTATGTGTGATGTCACATGTATAATGTTGATCATTGATTAATTATTTTGCATCCTCAAATCTATATGTCATGCTATATGTATGTTGTAGAAATCTGAAATTCTGATTTTGAATGACGTTAGGATATAAAAACTTTACCCTCTAATATGATTCTTAAAATTTATGGTTTTTCATATAAACTTACAAAACAAACTTCATTATTGATTCCCCAATTCTTATATTCATGATGGTTATTGCAACCACACAAGAATATTCAATCGATTCTAACATGCACACATGAAACATGTAACCTTGAAGAAAGGATTACTTATTACTATTGGTATTAAAATCTTTTACAATGTGAAATAAATAAAACAGTGTGTACAAAAATCATTATTCAACTAGACAGAGAAAAATCATTTAATCAACATGATCATCCTGACATGTCTTTGGGGCTTGCTAAAATGACATTACAATTAGAATATCATGGAGAGTGGGATCGAAAGTGGGGTTTGATTGGTAATAACTGAATATTAACATATTTTGATGTAGGCATACATTCACATTTTCTTGAAGTGCACATATTGGCCATGACTTAGTAAAGCCCAAAATTGTAATGCTACTAACTTCTCAAGTTCAATTTATGTTTTATCCATCTTAATATTTGATCTCTTTTTACAAATATAAGAGATTCAATATAAGATGTGAATTAACTGAGATTTTGAAGGCAACAGATAGGATTGTTAAATTGGAAAAAGTTGTAGTTTGGTTTCACAATCATGCAAATGATTTTGATATATTACATTTTAAATTTTAGTGTTATATATATTAATTTGTAACTTTTTTGAGCTTGGAATCCAGAGAATTGGAAAAAATACCAAGTTCTATATTGTGAATTAACATTGGTTGCTTGTTCTGGCTCCTTTGTCAAAAGATTTGGCCCAAATTCTTGGTTGTAACAACTATGAGCAGAAGGTGTTAGATATAATATAATTTATTTTTTGCATTCCTTCTATGCCTATCAATAGTAGCATCCAAGTGATCATTCCACGTTATATTTCCATCATCAACTGAAGAATACCAAAATTGCCACCTCTTATAACTTGCATGTTGTCGTTTCAAAGAGAAATTGGGTTACATGTTGCATGCCCACCCTATGCATGTGTGAATTCCATGTGTTGTTATCATCTATTAGGAATTATTAATGGAATCAAGGGCTCACCATTGGCAGTTCTTCAGCCATTTTTCTAGAAAGAATTGCAAGGAGAGTTTGCTCAACATGTGTGATGGAGGATGTTAATTTGATAAAAGTGTTCATTTTCTAATTATGATCAATTTTTATACTTTTACAAACATCACTTATTATTTGAAATAATAGCATCAACACAAAATATCTTCTAAAATTCACATTCTTGGAGAAAAACTAAAGTTGAAAGGAAAAACAATCAAAAACTGCCATAGCCTACTTACTTTTTTGTTGCAGTTCAAAGAGAAATCTTTGTTTTTATACTCAACTAAGAGAACCTTAGGAAATTTCATACTGAGATATTCTAACATAGCACTTATGTCAATGTTTCTAAGAATATCAATTTTTTTGAGTTCATCCTTATCACTTTTCACAGGTGACCTATTGATAGAATTAGAGTTTTTCCCATAACCTTTGATAGGAAACTTTTTTCCATCAGGAAAATTCACATTAACTCCATATTTCACAAGGCCCTGTCCTCTAGTGTGTTTCCAATAATAGTATATTTCAAGTTTAGAACACAATAGACAACATTTGTTGATGAACCTCCCTAAAAAAATCACCAGAAGGTAAAGTGAGATAAACCAAAAATAATTATTCCTCCAACAATTTTTTCAACAAACCAAACATTGTACATTTTGCTAATCTATTTTCAATGAAATATAGAAGTTTTGGATTCATTTTGCAAATAACATTTCTCTTTCATAGAATCTACAATTTTGGGTAAAATATGCAATTACGTGAACTATTTTTCTTTCGAACTATATGCAGTGGATGTTCTAGAGAAAACTCTAAATTTTAATCAAATATCATTTATTCCAACCTTATTTATTTTTATTTGCAAGTCAATCTTAATGGAGGGTGTTAGAGATATATTTAACGTAGTATTTATGGTAGAGATAATCACTATATAAATGATTCTAGTACCCCCATTGTAATACACCATGTGACAAACAGATATGAAACAATGTTTTGAAGAATGACGTTTCCTACACTCCATGAGAGTTTTTCTACTATATATCTAGTGTTGTGATTTTATGTGACAATGTGAAACATGTGATCGGGCCTTTGTCACCTACTTTCAATATTGTCAACAAGGCCAAGCAAAAATGTGGAACAATATGTACATTTTCTATGGTGCAAATGTCCCCTCCAACACCTCTAAGACATCCATATGATGATGCAACCTTCATAAAGGAAGAAGAACCTATTCATATCCAAAGAAGTTCATGACATCATGTATACAATAAAACATGCTCTAAAAGGGGATAGTTATGTTCCATTCAACATGACCTACTGTTATGCTCTTAACCTGCAAGACGATACCAGAATACCAAATATGCGAAGAAATATACCCAGAACATAGAGCAATGAGAAACAATAGCAAGTATTTTATTATTCAAAAAGCAATGTTCACTTGCCTCTTCGAGGGGTGTTGGAGGGAAATGTTCCCCTAGGGCTTTTTGGGTTGAAACCCTAGCAGACTGAAAGTTATCTATTCAAAGAAACACACATTCACATAGCCATTATGTTATTATAAGAAAATTCTATTGTAAAGGGTATGTACCTTAGGTCCTACGTTTGAGAAGGCCCTTAGGGTCCAAACCCTTCTTGGAGTTCCCTTCTTCTCTTTTTTCCTACAAAACAACCAATTCCAAAGAACACAGCAGTATATGGACAAAACCTTATAAAGAAACCATCTTCATGTTATAAATAAAGGTAGTTAGTTATGAAATCCAAACAACCATCTACATATGAATTCTAAACATGAATATCATAAACATAAAGAAGATTTATATCGGGAACCAAGACATGTGTTTCTTTCAAGGATAATTTTAGGGGCGAATGTTCGTCCTTTGGCGAAATTAAGGGGTTTTAAATTTTTAGTGGGCGAATATTTTGTATCATAGTACATTTTACAAATCACCTCAAATAGACCACCTTATTTTAAGGGAGAGGGAAAAAAAGGTAAATTTAGCCCTTGAAATTAGGACTTACAACCTTCCATTCGCCCATTTTCAAGAATAGTTTTTGTTTAAGTGAATCCATTCGCCCATTTTCAAGAATAGGTTTTACTTAAGTGAATCCTATGGGCCAAATACCATATATATAAAAAGATGGTAAATTAATAAAAATATAAATAAATGAGAGGTATGGTAAATAAATAAAACATTTTTTATATTACTCCATAAGTCACCTTATATACATGTAAGGGTGTAAACAAATAAAAATATAAGTAAAGTGGAGGTATGGTAAATAAATAAAACGTCTTTTTATACTTACTCAAAAGGTATGGTAAATAAATAAAAATATAAATAAACTAGACGTATCGTAAATAAATAAAACCTCTTTTTATATTTATTCCATAACCCTCGTTCTATTTATGAAGGCTCAAGAAAGAGGTTTTATTTAAGTGAATCCTATGGGCCAAATACCATATTTGTAAAAGAGGTATGGTAAATTAATAAAAATATAAATAAATGAGAGGTATGGTAAACAAATAAAACATTTTTTTATATTTACTCCATAAGTCACCTTATATTTACAAACACTCAAAAAATGGGTTATATTTAGGTGAAACCTATGGCCAAAATACTATGGGACAAATACCATGGACTAGATTGTTATTAAATACCATGCAAAAAACCATTATTAACCCTAATATTAGAATTAATAAAAATAAAAATGGCACATGGTATTGACCCATGGTATTCACCAAAATGGCACATGGTATTGACCCATGGTATTCACGTGGAATGTAGCCTATTAAATGGGGAATTAAACAGCATGTAGCCTATGCTAAGATTCACTAGGACATTACAAAATTTTATTCTTTAGTGAAAGACTCGCCAAGATCTTACAAGATTTTATAATTGAGTAAAATATTCGCCATGCCTGATGAGAGATTCGCCAAAAAATTATATATACATATTATATTATTGATAAAATCGCCTTCCATTTTTCTTATATACCATGGAGATTCGCCCATTTATTATATTTATAAATATAGGGGGGTTCTTAAAATTTTCCCTGGTTTCTTTTATTATAGACAAATAAAGTACATAAAAGGGAATAATTTCACCTGAGTCACCTTCAGCAGGCTCCAAGCAAAGCTTCCTTCCGGATCTGTTCCGGCCTCAAGCCTCTAACAAACTCCTCCATGACTCACTCCATGATGTCATAAATGGTGGATGAACATCAACACACAAGGAAACAATGGTTTCCTGTACAAATGGGGGAAGTGCAGAAGGCACAAGGGACTTCAGACCTGGTCAGGGGAAAAATCTCAGCATAATAACCTTTCTCTCTCTTCTCTCCTCCCTTAGGCCTTCCCTTCGAGGTCTTTTTATACCTCTCCCAAAGTAGTTTTTTAGTTGGGAGTTGGTTGGGAACAGCTGGGCCACGGGCACTAACAGGTGATCAGCAGGTAAAACCCACGATCTCCGCCCGAAAATAAGGAGTTTTATATTTTTTTAAGTGTTTTAATACATATACGCGGGTTGGGTATACATAGACCCGCGTATACACGCATTTAACTTAGGGCAATGTCACGTATAAGGGATAAAACACTGTTTTTTAAATTTTAGGAGCAGGTCTGGAAGGAGGGGTTTCCCTAGGCCATGAGTGCAGCATCACAAACCATAAGATTGAGATTTGGAGCTATAACAGATGCCCCCTAATATATGAGCTCAGAAGGGGTACATGATGGCCGAAATGTATTATGCAAGTACATGGAAAGGAAATCTGTCAAAAACCGGGGAGGACTTCACCAGAATTTAGCCTGCCAAGCCACCAAAGGAGATCAGAAAGAAACATTGTCTGAGGCGGGCATACCCATGTGCAGAAAAAGTAAAGCATGTCCGCATATCAAGTACAAGCGGATCCAGTAAGTATACAAGTATAAATGACTGGAAAATACATAATAGATCATCTGATCATGATGAACAAGTACATGTCTGAATATCACATATAAGACTGTCAATGATGCTGAAAGATGCAACGGATCACTGATATCAAAGACTGATCCCAAAAGGTACCAACTGAACATGATGGAATAGGATGGTACTACACTACAAACTCAGGTTCCAGCATATAGAATGTCGCCATGACTGACTGCAACATATAAGGTGGAGTGGTATCAACTAGCAGCAACAGGAGCAACTATCAAGTGAACCAATGAATGCTGATACAACCTGAGGTCTTCACCGACCGCCGTGGTACATTTCTACACCATGGGAATAAATGATCTGAAGTCGACCATGTGAGAAATCGTTTGATTACCGGTCATTGATGTATACCATTAACAAACGCGAGACTACTCACCGATAATGATAATGAGCATCAAGGTACCCAGTACAATCTAACAAGTGTGAATATATGAGCTGGAGTCGAACACCTGTAAGAATCTATTGATCAGGAGACAATGATGGTTTCCCACTGTCGATAGCGAAGGATCTGCCACTAATGACTGTAAACCCCAAAGTACTGCCAAATGGACTCTAGATCTTTGCCCCAGAGCAATGAGTCAGAGTCGATAGGGAAATATCCTCTAGAAGGAAGGCATTAAGGCATCCTTCATCATTCTAGTGCGAGTGTAACCCATAGCCATTAATGTGGAAGGAATCAGATGAAAAGAGATGTAGTAACCGAACCGAAGTATGTTTCTGACGTACACAAGATGTGGCTAGCGCACGACAGAAACCCTCTGAACCAACCAATAATGAAAGTTGACACAGAGGCAAGGTATCCACCAATAGGGTCAAATGGAAACCAAGGTACTACACGAATCCCAATGTGTGATAATGTAAGCTGATGTCGAACACAAGGGAAACCACTCAGTCAAAGACCCATGATACTGATCGATGCTGAGCACAAGGTGACCTATCAATAATGAAAATAGGGCCAGGGTGCAGCTCTAGGCTTGTCCTCAGAGCAAGGTGTCATCGTCGATAAGGACAAGACCTGCCAGCAAGAAGTCAATGCGGACCTTCTCAAACCGGCACGAGTAAAGGACCAATATAGCTGATGTGATGATAGACATGATACTAACAACCAGGGATGGCCGATTGAAAAATGAGTCAAGAGACACCGCAGAAAGGCCAACTCAGGCTAACTTCCCTTGAACAAAAGCATGACTCAATGTGACTATGTGGCAGCATATGATGACTCTGTATAAGTTCGTCATGCAGGAGGCACGAATGAACCCTCCATATGGTGGGAAGAGATAACCAATCAGGGATAACTGACTCAATAACGAGGTTAAGGCGTACCTAAGTCAAACTAAATCCCGCCCAAATGGAGGAGACTTTGTTTTGAGTGCTTTGTTCAAGGGCGACACGACTGACTCTAGCTGCCAACAATAAATGGAAATAATGTCTCGTTCCCGCTCTTTTTGGAATATTTAATTTTTTTGTCTCTTTCTGTTAATCTTGAAAAAGAATAAAAGAATGATATGGTATAGTGGAAAGAACGAGTGTCGGTGAAACAGATGATCTAGTTCCTGGGAATGGAACGTTCCTATGCTCAATGCAGGGAGGTGAAAACTGGTCAGTGACACTCAAAGGCGTGTTCCTTCCACGGGTCAAGGTGTGTCAAGTTGCAGAAGTCAAAGGTATGCAAGGTTGATTTTGCAGTCGTCATGGTCAAAAGTTTGCTTAAACACGAGTCCAAGTGAAGCCGACTCTAGGCCAAAAGGTGTAAGTGGTCAACATGCAATGCAGTAGTACAAATCCACACAAAGGAGCCTCTAGGGTATAAGGCCAGAACGAAGCGAAGAAGCAAAGAGGAATGAGTCTTCAACACATAAGTCATGGCGGGACTACAGAGGACTCCCGAGCCTACTCAAATTGGAGCAGCATGGGCAACAAATGTCAGTGAGGTGCTAACTACGATGCCCATGTAAAGGATGGCTCTACCATCATGTCATGATTTAAAGAATTGGCGAGTGAAGATGGCTTACGAACCATAACACGATGGGATCGACCCTATGGCAAATGTATCGGCAAATGGAGGCTAGTATGCATAATGCAACGGAAAGATGGTGTCCCTAACTTATATGCCAGTGAGAAAACGATACCTGCCATGACGGGTCAGCAGTCATGGAACCGTCTCGAAACTGAAAAACGTCCAAAATGTCCTGAAAAACAAACCAATCTCGACATTCCAAGCTCCCAAGTTAAAAGTCACATGAGGCCAAACAAAATAAAATTTTGAAAAAATTTTGCATTTTCAAAACTTATATAATAGATTTTGGACTCACTATTTTTACCATTTGAATTTGAGAGCAAAGGATTTGGAGCAAAAGGAGCAAACTTCCCACAACTAGTTTCAACCGTTCAAATTCGTCAGAAACCTCCAGGTAACTCTTATACTTAGCTTGCAATTGATTGTGACTGGTTTTAAGATTTTTTATTAATGTTTCACCGTTGAATTTTTTGCCCAAAATTTCTCTACGGCGTATACGCGGGTTGGTAATATGAAACCCACGTACACGCGGGCCCTATACGCGACTGTGTGCACAGGGACCCGCGTATATGCCGCGAAAAAATTTTAAACAAAAACTAATGGTTACAAATCATTTTTTTCTCAGGATTCCTGTCACGTGGCGTGAAAGAGAGCACACAGCAGTGGATAATGAAGTTATGAACAGTCTAGAAGCTTTAGATGCCCTACGGGGATGCGGTTTGCTTAAATTTTTCAAATTGCCTAATATGAAAGCAAACACACGTTTGCTTGAGATGCTCATTGATTATTGGGACGTCGAGGAGCAAGCCTTTATTATCAATCAGATGCCACTCCGGGTAGAAGTGGAGGATATCTACACACAAGGAAACAATGGTTTCCTGTACAAATGGGGGAAGTGCAGAAGGCACAAGGACTTCAGACCTGGTTAGGGGAAAAATCTCAGCATAATAACCTTTCTCTCTCTTCTCTCCTCCCTTAGGCCTTCCCTTCGAGGTCTTTTTATACCTCTCCCAAAGTAGTTTTTTAGTTGGGAGTTGGTTGGGAACAGTTGGGCCATGGGCACTAACAGGTGATCAGCAGGTAAAACCCGCGATCTCCGCCCGAAAATAAGGAGTTTTATATTTTTTTAAGTGTTTTAATACATATACGCGGGTTGGGTATACACAGACCCGCGTATACACGCGTTTAACTCAGGGAAATGTCATGTATAAGGGATAAAACACTGTTTTTTAAATTTTAGGACCAGGTCTGGAAGGAGGGGTTGCCCTAGGCCATGAGTGCAGCATCACAAACCATAAGAGTGATATTTGGAGCTATAACAAGGGGGCAACCTCCAATAAGCTGAGCTTGATTACAAAATAATACATGATGCCCCTCGCAGGGAGTCTCTATCCTTTATATATGATTCGTACATGCAATACCATGGTTCTTATTAATACCATCTATCTAATACCATGGCCCATTTGCAAGTAACTGTGGTCCCGTCATTAAATGCGAGTTAACCACTTACAATTATTAATATGGGCTTTATTGACTCTTTACTTAACTATAACTATGACTTGATCCTACTACATAAATAAGGGGGTTAGCATGGGACCCTAACATGCCCTCCCCCATAAGAAAAGCCTTGTCCTCAAGGCTGAAGCTACGGAAACTGCTGAAGAATAGTGGTTGGTTCCCAGGTTGCATCTTCCAGAGACGTGTCTTTCCACTTGACGAGGACTTCCTTAATCATGCGGCCACGTAGGTGCCATTCTCGTGTGTCCATGACCTATTCAGGTTAGAGCCAAATGGACCCTTCTTCATCCAGTTCAGGTAGACTGGTTTGAATTCTGCAATTGTTCCCAATCACTTTCTTGAGGCATGAGACATGGAAAACTAGATGGACTTTTGCAATGGGTGGCAAAGCTAGCTTGTAGGCCACTTCTCCAATGGGCTGAAGTACTTGATATGGTCTGTAGAATTTTGGATATAGTTTCTGACACCCCTTATCCTTGAGGGATGTTTTCTTATATGGTTGCAGCCTCAAAAATACCTGATCTCCTTCTTGAAATTGGCATTCTGATTGATGTTGATCTACCTGTTGCTTCATGCGGTTTTGATCTTGATGAAGATTCTCTCTAAGATGGGCTAGCATGGTTGTGTGGTTCTGTAGGAGTTGATCCACTACTTGTACCTTTGAGCACCCCTTGATATAAGAAGTAGGGGAAGGAGGGAGTTGACCATAAACTACTTCATATGGAGTCATTTTGGTGGTGGCATGATAGTTGGTGTTATACCACCATTCAGCTAGAGGTAACCATTGTACCCAGAGATGTTGCTTTTCTGAAGTCAAACACCTAAGGTAGGTTTCTAGACATTTGTTGACTGCTTCAGTTTGACCATCAGTTTGTGGATGATAGAAAGTATTGAGCTTTAGTTGGGTACCCTGTAGCCTGAAGAGTTCCTGCCAAAAATTACTAGTGAAGACCGGGTCATGATCAAACACAATGGAAGCGGGCATGCCATGCAATTTGAATATCTGATCCATGAAGGATTGAGCAAACAAAGTTGGTGTAAAAGGGTGGAGTACAGTGCAAAAATGAGCATACTTAGAAATTCTGTCCACCACCACCATGATGACTTACTTGTTTCCTGACTTTGGAAGGCCTGTAATGAAATCCACAGAAACCTCCGTCCATATTGATGTCAGGATGGGCAATGGTTGTAATGTGCCTGGTCCTTTGATAGTCTCTCCTTTGTGGCACTGACAAACGTCGCATTCTGCTACAAAAGTAAGAATGTCCTTTTTCATTCCTATCCAAAAAAATGATCTTCGAGTGCAAGCATACGTCTTTTGAAAGCCTGAATGTCCTGCAGTGGGGGATGAGTGCAACTCTGCCAAAATGCTACTTTTGAGGGTGGACATTGGTGATAGTACGACTTTGTCCTTGTAGCGCAGAATCTCATCCTGCCACGAGTAGCCCTTGGTGGAATTCGGATCCTTCTACAATTAAGTGATGAGTTGGGAGAGCCAGGGATGTGAAAACCATTCTCTGGGAGCCTCTTCAATCCATTCTAGAATGGGAAGGGAAATGGCGAGCAGGGTACTTTCGTCCTCAAATTGGCGAGATAATGCATCTACTACAATATTTTTGCGCCCTTTCTTGTAACTTATATCATAATCATATCCCAGCATTTTGGCAAGCCATTTATTTTGTTATGGTGAGGATAGGCGTTGCTCCAAAAAATGTTTAAGACTTTGATGGTCTGTGCGGATTTGGAAGTGTCGCCCCAACAAGTAAGGTCGCCAGGTATCTACTTCATGTAAGATGGCCATCATCTCCTTCTCATAGGTAGATTGTCCCAGATTCTTCCCACTTAGTTGTTGGCTTATGAAGGCCAAGGGTTGACCTTCTTGTATTAAGACTGCCCCAATACCCATACCCAAAGTATCACATTCAATGACAAAAGATTTGGTGAAGTCGGGTAGTGCTAAGACTAGAGTGGAACACATGCAATTTTTGAGAGCTGTAAAGGCCTATTGTGCTTCATCATTCCAGAGGAATGAATTTTTCTTGAGGAGTTGAGTGAGGGGAGTCACAATGCAACCATAGTTGCGGAAAAATTTGCGATAGTAGCCCGTGAGACCCAAAAATCCTCTCAGGCTCTTCAAGGTCTTAGGTTTAGGCCAATCCTGCATTGCCTGGATCTTTTTGGGGTCCACCCTGACACCTTCACGCCCCACAATGTGGCCCAAATACTCAACTTCTTCCATGCCAAAAGAAAACTTGGACATTGTAGTGACCAACCTAGGGTGCTAGATTAGGCTAAATTTATTATCGACCAGGGTAAGTAAACTTCGAGGCATGCGTCTAAAATCTATAAACATAAAGGATTCCTAACTAAGTGTTCATTGTGGTAGATTACAATACTTCTTTACGGAAGGTTAAGATATGTTCCCTATCACCTTGACACTCAGGTCACTCAACTCATCTAACTGTCCTAAAGACACTGTGTATTACTAGACTGAGATTTTAATCCCCTTACAAGGATGCTGTGCACAAAAGCCCTGTCTAGTTAACACTCAACATTCATGAAAGATCAAAAGCATACTACAAATTTAAATACATGTAAACAGAGTCTATGAGGATGCTTTAAAAATATAACGATGGATCAGATCTCTTACAAGATATGGTTCAATGATCTTAACGATAAATCCTTTAAGCTATCACCATAAACACCATTCATAAGGATTGCAACAAAATTATAAGCATAACTCTAATCACTATGCATGCTATTCAATATTCAAAAGCTGCTAATGAAATGAAAATGACAGTATACCAGTCCACGCAGGGCCCGTCCGCGTTTCAATGGTACACTGGAATACGCTCAAGCAACTAAGGTATTAATGCATGAACAATGTTATAATAAAACCGTGACTGTAATCGAGTTCTAGTATTAAGTTCTGAAGATCATACAAAAGCTTTGTTCTCAAAACGATACAAAAAGATCACCAACCATGTAACTGTAACTATATCCATGTTTTTAAAAACAATTAATACACGGTTTTCATTTGGATTGAATGTACATTCACTATGCAGCTGTTTCCGCTTTTACTATGGAATGATTTTTGGGTCATTTCCATTCTAAACTGTTTTCCAAAAAGAAACAAAATGAAACCGGTTTGGGAAACCTATGGCTGTTGCTGCCTTTGTCACCAAAAGGCTGGGGCTTTGACCAGCGTTGACCGCATAACCAGGAGTGTTTGATTTGTTGTAGGATCGATGTTTCTCCATGCTTGTACATTCTAGTTTTCGTTCCTATCCCTTGCTTTGGCTTGCCTGTCATGCCACGTGTCAGATGATGAACCATTTACAGGATGTTATAACTTCCTGTAACCTTTTTATTAAA
This sequence comes from Pinus tabuliformis, assembly GCA_031772625.1. Lineage (NCBI taxonomy): Eukaryota > Viridiplantae > Streptophyta > Pinopsida > Pinales > Pinaceae > Pinus > Pinus tabuliformis. The sequence continues at coordinate 260,811,083 of CM062816.1, read as the reverse complement.
AATTCCTAATTTCTAACATGAAAACTCATAAATTAACTTTAATGCAAACTAACAACTATAATGCTATTAACTAATCAATTTCAAGGAATATAAGGGATCCATGGAGGAAAAAGGTAGACAAATGATGTGTTTCAAGAAGAAAAAGATGGTCATGGAATGGTACCAACATCTCCCCCAAGCTTAATGAATTAGCATGCCCTCATGCTAATCCTGATGTGCTGCCTCTAAACTTTTTCCCTACCTGCACCTCTGCTGCTTTCAACAATGCATCCATGTTCTTCTTAGCTTGGGCATCTTTCTGACTGTGGAGCTTATGCTTTAAACTTTTGTACTTCTCCTTGAGGGCTTTCTTTTGGTTATACCATTTGGTTGCCCACTTGCAAATGTCAGTTTGTTCAGCCTCGAGTTCCTTGATTTGCTCCCTCAACTTCTCATTTTTCTATTGAGTCTCTTTAGTTTGTGCTCTTAGCATTTCATTCTCTTTCTTGATGACTTTTTCCAGCATGTTGGCCTCCATCAGTTCTTGTTTTAACTTTTCAATTTGCTTTTCCAGCCTCCTTTATTTCTTAATGGCGGGTGGTGACTCTTTTTCTTGCCTATTGTGGCTCTCAACCTCCATTTCAGCTTCTGGTCCAGGTTGTGAGTGAGCACTGCTCTCAATGTCCATCGGTGCAGGTGCATTCGATTTTGGTTGGTCTTCTTGTGGCTGGGTCTTTTGTGCTCTCCTGGATCTTCTTGTATAGGTAGTAAAAATTTTATCTTGCTCCGCTTTCTGGGCATCCTCTTGTCTCATTTTCCTCATCCTCACACTACTAATGGGTGGAGGTACATTGCTTGATTTGTGCACAGGAATCTCTTCATCAATGTCATGCATAAATCCTGAGTGCTCTTGTTGTTCTTGCTCATCCTCTTCATCTTTGATTTGGTTGGCAGCCAAGAATTCCTTCCACGTTTTCCCCCTTCTTTGTAATTCATACTCAATAAGAATTTTGATTAGCCCGAAATGATATAACCTCTTGTCCTCATTACCTTTTTTCTTTTGGATGGTTTTCGACATTTTGGTTAAGCTCTGCAAAAGGAAATATGGTAATCTAATAGTGCACTGCCCTTCCAAATGTAACAGTAGTTTGATGTGGTATAAATAAACTATGCTATAGCGGCCCTCACAAGTAACAAATTTTTGGATGACATACACCATTTCGTCCCATGGATGCATCAGCCAGCTCCTAGGGACACCTTTCTTCCAGTTAACGGATGAAACCCTCGATCTAGACATGTTGTGGGGGAAAGTATCCAACTCGGAATGACCCTAACCCACTCTAAGGGTGAAAGTTCCTTAGCAACAGCTGAAAGCAAAGCTATCTAAAGTTTCTTCTTTATGACATGCAAGAGATAGAAGGAAGAGATCCACTTACCGATGTCTTGCGCAAATGGTCGATCCAATCTCCTTCGTTTGCCGCTTGCTCCCAGATCCAAGTCTTTTCACGGGCCCAGCTACACGAGATCCTGCAAATAAGACGAGAAAAGGAAACTACAAGAGGCATGCATTCATAATCGATTCAAGGATTAGCATAAATCAAAGACGCAAGTAAGACAATACACCATTGAAACACATGCGAATAGAAGAACCTCAAATGCTTTATTAATATATGGAAGTAAGGTTCAGGCGGTGATACAACCATGAGAGGTCCAATCCAGCATCACCTTCCCGACGGAGAGAAATCTCTTCTTCACCTCCCTCAAGCAATCACCAAATGCTCACAACTGTAAACCAACAGCAATTCTTTGCACAAAATTCTGGCCTCCCAGATCCCATGGGATGAGATCCTTATATAGAGTTTTGGAGTGAAGATAAGTCAGCTTGATGTGTGACTTGTTGTCCTCTTCAACTCCAGTTGTTCTTCAGTTCTTCACTCGGAGTTTCTGTCTTCCACTTGGAGTCTTAGAAGCTCTTAACTCATCATTAGGCGAATCTTATCATCAAGTGTCTTTTTAGAAGCTTCCTGGGCACTGGCACTTTGAGAAAAAGATTCCTCCACATGTCCAAGTACGCCTAACGCAGGTAGCCTTTGTTCTACTTGCTATGCAACGCAGGTAGCCTTTGTTGTACCTGCTATGTAGCGCAGATGCCTAGTGGAGCAGCTGCAATGATCCAAAACTGACCTGTTTTTGAGTGTTTTTCAGTGGAGAACTGATTTGCAGTGCTGTGGTTTGCTGACCTTGTTCCTCTAAGGGTAAGAACAACATGTTTAGGGACTTTGGATCCCTTAGATTATTGACATTTCATGCTCTATGCTGTAAGGCACAAAAATGTCTATAACAGTTGCCCCCTAAAGTATGAGGTCGTTTATCGGGTGAAATGCTTTATTAGGAGGATCCGAAGTTCATTCAATCGTCGGGAGGTGACCTGTAACAAAATACAATACAATACATTATCTTTTCATATTTTCTTTTCATGATCTAGCTGATGCGGGCATTTCCCATGATCAGCTTTATAAATACATTTGCCGTACATAAACAGACGATTGTCTGATAAGAGACGAATAATTCTCTGCTTTTAATTATCATCCTTTTAGTAGGATGCTCATCTGCTGCACATGTCTATGTTTTTATCTCCTGAATATATATCACAGCCCGGATGGATGAAACTAGATTGGGGTCTTCAAACTTGTCCGATCTTCACTCTAGTACAAGTCGATCCATGTGAGAATTTCTTGAAGTCGAACATGGAAAGACATCGCTTGATTACCAGTCAATAATGTAAACTCTTAACAAGCGCGAGAGGAATCACCGATAATGATGATGACCCTCAAGGTACTGCAGCACAATTCACGTGGCGTGAATATAGGATCTGACGTCGAACACCACGCAAAGTCTCCCGGTCGAAGGTCATTAATGTATACCTATCGCCGGAAGTGAGAAACTTGCCATTGAGGCATGCAAGCTTCAAAGTACTGAGGGGGTGTTCCTAGATCAACTTCTTAGATAATGAGCTGATGTGACAAGAAGTGATCCGTCAAAGGAGGGCTTAAATGAATCCCACATCAGTGACACGGAACGGAGCTAGTGATGATGGTGAAAACGATCTGTGAAATATGATTCAGGGTGGCGGTCATGGAAGGATGAAAGATGATGTATGGTAGTGGATGGGACCCGGTTGACACTTTCTGAATGACATCTCTTGAACATATAACGACAATGATGTGATGGATCGGTAGCATTACCCCATGTATGGATGGTATGGCGAGACCATGGTGAAGGGACCGGTGAATGATAATAACCCAACCCGATATTTACGGAGGCCAAAAGTGTCATGTTCAAGAGCGACTTGCTACCATTAAGCTTTGAGGTTCTTCCCAATTTTTCCCCAGTCATTTCTGACTAGTACCTCTTTATTTTTGTCAAGCTTGAGGAGGATAACATATGCTTGATCTATAACCTGCCCTTCGGGCAAGCCCATCGCTATGTTTTAACGAGCCTAGCGATAGGGAAACTCGTTCTTGTCTAAAGACAAGTTTGTCGCTATCTAATATTTTTAACGAGCCCAGCAACAAAGACAACTCGGTCCTTTTCATTTTTAGAGAGTCTGAAAAGGGTACATAAAGTGGACTCCAGGGGTCCTTTTTCGTCATCTAATCCCTTAAGTCCGAAAAAGTATAAAACAATACAGAAGGGATGAATGTTCGATATCTTTATCGAGCCGAACCAGACAAGCGCTCGATCTTTTTGTGCACTAATCCCTCAGGTCCAAAAAGATTAAAATCTAGAGGAGGGATAGCTCTTCCGGTCCTTTTAACGAGCTGGAAGGCCAAAACTCGACAAACTTTTCATTTTTTTACAAGTCAGTGAAAAGAGCTCAAAGAAGACTCGTATTTTGAGGAACGAGTGATAAACAGGGATAGCAGCAGATTCCAGGTACAGGTTGGAATTTTCCAATCACGGCAGTATTACAAGGATGGCTAGGTGAAATCACTCTTCGCAGCTGTTCCTCAAAATAGGTAAACAATCAAGTGGATGTGAATGATTGGCCAAATGAAAAGTGGAGGTGACGGTGCACAAACACGACCAAGGCTTTTATGGCTGATGAATTTACGGTCTCAAATGGTTATTTACCGGTTCATTTTTCTTAATGAGCTTGAACACTGGGGGGAAGCCTGCTCACATGTGTGTTTATTTTTTAACGAGCATGAACTCTTGCGAAAACTGCTCGGTTTTGCGTTTATTTTTTAACGAGCATGAACTTTGCCAAAACTGCTCGTTTTTACCAGTCATAAAGTAGTAAGGTCTCATGGAAGATTCCTATTTTTTAAAGAGCTTCATCTTCCTGCGCTTTGCCCCATACCCTCTTTTTATGCAAGCTGGGTATCAGCTAATCCTACAAGTTTAACGGGTTAGACCTACAGGTTTAAAGGGAGGACCTAAAAAACTAAAAACAAAATAACCGCCCGTGCTTGCATTCCAAGAGGTTTGCATGCCCCCAGGTATAAAGTATAATTTCAAGGTTGCCCCTCCTCTCCTCCACTTCTGTTTTTCTTTGGGTGTTCTCATCTACTTGTCGTCTTGTCAGTCCTAATGTTAACGATACTTGTCTTCTCGTTATTTTTAGCGGGTCTTACGCGGTACTTGTCTTCTCGTCAGCCCAATTTTCAACTGATCTTTGCGACAAGAGAAGAACACTTCTCAATAGACAAGACATTGGTGGGTTTGAGGGAGGCTTACCTCTTTCAGGTTACCCAAAGATTGGTTTTATTTGCTGGCGCAAAGGAAACTCTTTCTTCAGCGATGTCTATCATTAGGATACACAAAGATGGTTACAATTTGTTGCAGCAATAGAATCTCTTTCTTTGGAGGCTGCCCCTACTTATCCTCTAAAACATTTGTTTTAATGGGTGAGGCTTGCCTTTTATCCAAAGATGGTTACTACTTGCTGCCGCAAACGGATCCCCTTCTTTGGCAGAGCCTACTTATTTAGACAAAGGTGAGTAACGGGCCCCCGTCCCCCACATAACTTTAACAAAAGAATCTTATTCTAGAACAACCCCAATCCCAATTACCCCTTGTGAGAGCCCATCTCTCTCTTTGTCTTCTTGTCCTTCTTCTCCATGAAGATGGCTCAGAGGAAGATTCTCAAATATGAAGGGGGGTGGGGTACGGACTAGTCATATTCTCCCGCGGAAATTCTACTTTACACCCAAGGTTTTTTCTGCCTCCAGAGCAGACCAGGACGCATGCCCCCTGGGTTCCGGCCTTCCTTTCCCGAATCACTCGCGCTCATCAGGAAGAAGCACCGGAGGTAGAGACCTTTCTTGATCAAATAGACCATTCAGGATAGGTATGTGACTATTTGCGATGCGTGATCCCGGAAATGAAAGTTGGTCTACGAGCTTGACCATTCTTCCTTCGTATGGAAAACACATTATTCGAAAGAGTGAGGAGACTATTGCTTCCATGCAATATATGTAGTCCCGTCCAAGGAGTAGGTTATAATCCAAGGGTCCTTGGATGACCATCAAATTCATCTTGACGGCCTTCCCTTTCAAGGTAATAGGCACATTAGGTAGAATCCCTAATGGTCGACTGGTTCCCCTGTCAAAACCCGAGAGACGCCTTGTCTTGGGCAAAAGCGCCGGTCACCCAGTGCTTTCCAAGCAATAGAGGACAGGATACTCACAGACGCCCCTTCATCAATGATAGTTCCAGCCATCACCATTTTGTATATTTGGACTATAATTCTAAATGGTATACCAGCTGGTAACCAGGGTCTGCCTAGTTGGTTCCAATCAAAGGACGCAACTAGGTTGCTTGGTGGTGGGACCGAATATACGGCCGGATATGATCCTGACGATGCTCCTTCCTGCGATAAAGGAGTGGGCGCTTTGCCCAGATGCTCATCAGAATCGGAGTTGACGAAAAGAATATGGACGGTGTCATCCTTATTCTCTTCGGCGGGGGTGTCAACTGAAGATGAATCCTCAGTGACTGTGGTGTTTGAAGATGAAACTTCTGAAGGGAGAACCGGGTCAACTGCCGTTTCGACCTTTGGACTTTCGTCCGGTCTGGATTCAGTAGGTTCACTTTCAGTGACTGACACTTCAGCTGGCCCTCTGAGCAAGACAGCTGTATTTTCGACCAACGAAGGACCTGGCGCGAGTTTTTGATATCCAGGAGGAAGTAGCACCGGTGCCACCAGTTGATCTTCCAAAACTCTCTTTGCCTCGTCTAAAAAGGGACAACGGCGAAGGGTGTGATCGCCTTCACACAGTTCGCAGGGGAATCTCATCCCTCTTCGTCGTCTACGACCTTCACTTTCGTTGGTCGACGGTAAGCATTCAACCTGGTTGTCAGAGGTTGACGCTTCCGAATCGTGCAAACGAGGGGACCAGTCCCTTAGTATCTGGGAATACTGGGACAATCACGGTGGAGGTGGTCTCCTCTACATATGACACATGGCGATTTGGGCCCGGTCCGTGCTGTGTGTGGGTTTTCGTTAGATGCCTTTTGCTTGCCCCCAGGCGCCTTTGGCTCCTTTTTCTTCTTTTCTTTCTTCTTCTTTTCCTTCTTCTTTTCTATGGGAGCTCCGCTTTTGGCGGCTTGACCTTTCGAAGAAGAAGGATCGGAGGAAGGCTCATAAGAAGTGGAAGGCTGGAGGGTAGCTCTAGACTGGTCTAACTGTTGAATCGACTGTTCAGGAACCGTGGTGGTCTGAACTACAGCGGTCGAGAATAGCCAAACTGGCAGGCCAATTGTCAGTCCTGGAAGCGACAATGTGGCCATGTGGGTGCACCAACTTCTCCCCAAGAGGAGAAAGGGCTAGGGGTCCCATGCTGTGGAATCCCTTGGTTGGTGTGTTCCATGTTCTCAACCTTAAGATCAACGTAGGAATAAGGGGTGATTATGTTCCGTTTAAGATGAATTTTATATGACGACGCTTTTAGACACAACTTGCTTTTTCACTTTTTAAGAGTCGAGAAAAAGCTAAAGATGACTCTAGTCTCCTTCGATGTATTAACGAGCCCGAAGTGACAAATGCTCGGATGGACTTTTTCAGTTATAGAGTTTGAAAAAGGCCAAAAGAAACTACTCTGGAGTTCTAGGCAAGGGTGTGCCAAACCTTTCGCGAAACCACAGAATACGTTTTACGGTACGAGTGGTCGATCTTCGTGAATGCTGTGTTCACTGCATCGCGATCAGTAGGGCGGCCGACACGGCTTCCTATGGATAAAGGCTTTGTTCCTATAGGGGTCCCCCAATATACGCGACGGTACGCGGGGGCACAAGTCCGTATTAGTGCTATCGTCCCTCAGGAGGAATCACCCACCTTCGTAGAGATCAACAGTCACTATGTTTAACGACGTCGGTTCACGTCTCTACCTAGACCTCTACTGTGTTTCGTTATGTTTCAAAGCGTTGTTAGATAAATTCAGTTCTTTTTAGGTTGATCTTGCTTAGCAGTTTGCCTTTACGGATCACCACGTGATGTATGATACAACTCCTAAATGCAGTCTAAGAATGATAAGCAAGCTTTTTCAATTCTTTCAACTTATGAAAACCTTAACTACTGAAGGAAAAGAAAGACATCATCTTTTCAAACAGATCATAGAGCACACACTGATGCACTTTTCCTAAATCGACATGCAAACTGTCAAAATGCACATGCACAATGCAAGTATTTCTTTTCTTCTTCCTTAATGTTGATGTATTACAAAAAGAAAGTTGTTGTATAATTTCGAATTCAATTTCAAGCGAACACAACAAGTGTTTGTCCAACAATCAAAAGAACACCTTAAGATTCACTCGTTTCAACACAAGAAATACTGAAATTTGAACCATATAACGAAAGCAAATGCTCAAGCAGCTATGAACAGCAATAAACTAACTCTTAGAATCACAACGACACTTTCTCACAGGTCTAGATTCAAGAGGTCATAGCAAGACTAGTTCACTTTCGTTATGGGAAACTGTGAATGACAACAAGAAATACAATAAGAACAATCACGGTTTCTTCATACAACTGAGGCAGAATGAAGGCAAAGAGAAGTGGTTTCAGCTGGGTATACAGGTTGACAACAGGCTGCAAAAACAATACTGAAAACTGGGCAACAGACAGTGGGGAATCGCAGTTGCACAAGGCAAAACTGGATCAGCGCAGGTGCTGCACTGTCAATCTGAGATGCAGCGCAGGTAGCCCCTTCGGGACCTGCGTTGCAGTGCAGGTAGCCTTTGTGGCAGCTGCACTGATGAGACAAGTCACGTCTCTCTCAGATTCCGGGTCACAGTTTGCTAAAAAATGAGCGGTTTTTGGCCAAATCAGAGGCTGTCAGTCAAGTATACACTAGAGGATGATTAAAGGAAGATGAACACTATCACAAAGAGCTAAAAAGAGTCCTTGTGGATCTGCTCTTCAAATCATAAACAGCCCAGCACTGGGCTAGAGTAGCTGCCCTCTACTTTGCATTCGAAGGACTCGCATGCAGTTCGATTCGGTACTCTTTGTTTAAGAAATGAATAGCAAGAAACACAAGCTACCAACAAGACACGTCCCCAGGGAGTCGCCAGTCTGTTGTGGGGGAAAGTATCCAACTCGGAATGACCCTAACCCACTCTAAGGGTGAAAGTTCCTTAGCAACAGCTGAAAGCAAAGCTATCTAAAGTTTCTTCTTTATGACATGCAAGAGATAGAAGGAAGAGATCCACTTACCGATGTCTTGCGCAAATGGTCGATCCAATCTCCTTCGTTTGCCGCTTGCTCCCAGATCCAAGTCTTTTCACGGCCCAGCTACACGAGATCCTGCAAATAAGACGAGAAAAGGAAACTACAAGAGGCATGCATTCATAATCGATTCAAGGATTAGCATAAATCAAAGACGCAAGTAAGACAATACACCATTGAAACACATGCGAATAGAAGAACCTCAAATGCTTTATTAATATATGGAAGTAAGGTTCAGGCGGTGATACAACCATGAGAGGTCCAATCCAGCATCACCTTCCCGATGGAGAGAAATCTCTTCTTCACCTCCCTCAAGCAATCACCCAATGCTCACAACTGTAAACCAACAGCAATTCTTTGCAAAAAATTCTGACCTCCCAGATCCCATGGGATGAGATCCTTATATAGAGTTTTGGAGTGAAGATAAGTCAGCTTGATGTGTGACTTGTTGTCCTCTTCAACTCCAGTTGTTCTTCAGTTCTTCACTCGGAGTTTCTGTCTTCCACTTGGAGTTTTAGAAGCTCTTAACTCATCATTAGGCGAATCTTATCATCAAGTGTCTTTTTAGAAGCTTCCTGGGCACTGGCACTTTGAGAAAAAGATTCCTCCACATGTCCAAGTATGCCCAACGCAGGTAGCCTTTGTTCTACTTGCTATGCAACGCAGGTAGCCTTTGTTGTACCTGCTATGCAGCGCAGATGCCTAGTGGAGCAGCTGCAATGATCCAAAACTGACCTGTTTTTGAGTGTTTTTCAGTGGAGAACTGATTTGCAGTGCTGTGGTTTGCTGACCTTGTTCCTCTAAGGGTAAGAACAACATGTTTAGGGACTTTGGATCCCTTAGATTATTGACATTTCATGCTCTATGCTGTAAGGCAAAAAAATGTCTATAACAAGACATGAATTGGGTCCATGATTTTTCTTTGAACTGTTTTGTCTTGAAGTATTTCTCACCTTCTGGGCTGATCCCTGAGGACTATGCTATAGTGTCTTCTGAGACCCTGAATGAAAAATTACCTATCAAGGCTTTCTCCCCATTGAATGTAAAGGCAAATTGTTTAGTTACTTCCTCATTTTTTCCATTAAACTTCTCCAAGAAGGGTAGCCATTCTTTTTCTTTTAAAATTGCAATGTAGTCATCGTGGTACTGAGAACTGTCAAATGTGCTTGGCTCTACCCTATTAGTCATTTTGACAGAAAAAAAAAAAAAAAATTCTAACCCTCTTCGTTTATGCTTACGACTTTAACAAAGGTATTTTGGTTTGTTACCTTTGTCTTTCGATCCACACTGCAGACCTGGGGGCACCCTCTGTTCTTCGAAACTAGCTCCTTCAGTGGCTTAAGCGATGGCCAGATGACCGTCTCATAATTATGGTGGAGGTCAAAACTTGTAAACCCAAATGACTGTATTTTCCTTGTTGTTGTTGAAATCATAGATGTCGAATTGCTAATATAGAACAACTGAGAATGAAATTTTTTTAACAACCGACTCAACTCAATTCGTTGCATATTCATATTTTATGACAGAGGAGTAGTTGTATTGGGTCGTATGAATACCATCATGAAAACGCTGGAAACATGTATGGAGTACTGGAGCATGATATCAGATAGTTGTTTGCATCAGTTGACTTCGTCGGATGATCATGTTATAACTTGGCCGATTCAAACATAATGAACAAAACCATATAACATTTGTCTTTCAAACAGTTCACCACCTGTCCCTCGTTCATTGGTGTTTGGCCGAATAGGGAGATGTTGGACCGGCAGTAGGGTTTGATTGGCCGATAAAGAGTTAATAACAAAGGCTGGGAGGGTGATATAATAAGGGATTGAGAAATCGTATGAAGAGTATGGGAATTTAAAAATCGTATAAATATGGGATAGGCTAGAGTGTTGGGAGGTGATAGGGATTAAGAATATGATAAGGGGCGATAGGTATGTAGGTGTTTTTGAAATTGATCGTAGCAGTCATAGTCATCACATTTAACATTAAAAATAATCTAAGAATTTAAATGTTAAAAATAAAGAATACATTACACTTTTATTGGTTGATCAAGCGTTGAATTGGCATGCTAGGTAGGACTAGTCTTTCTTGACTAATCTTTGTTGTTCATGATAGGTCCCTCTGAGATGAATTTGAATGCAACAGGTCCCTCTGAGATCTAGAAAATATTTGTGTAGCTTCTTTGAAATCTGGAAAAGAACTATATGTGTGCAGGTTCCTTGATCTTTGGTGTTTGATGAAGCCTCGGTGACAAGCAACCTTTGAATCTCTGTTAAAACTTTGTTGAAGCTTTGTTGAAGTAACTTGAGATAACAGTCTCTTAACAGGTCCCTTTTATGTATGTTGAACAGGTCCCTCTACTGTTGGTGCTGGTAACATGGTCTTCTGAACAGAACAGATCCCATTGCATAGTGCTTTTAAACAGGTCCCTCTGATTAGAACAAAGACAAAAACAACTTCTTTATTGAAATCTGGAGTGCTGAAACAAACTCTTTGGAAATTTACAGTGAGGAGATGAGATAAGAAATCTTTGAGAATTTACAATGAGGAGATGAGATAAGAAAAACAAAATGCTGATGCTTCTCCCCCACTAAAGCTTTAACTTGTCCTCAAGTCATTATTCACTTGATGAATCAAACATGAAACAAAAATAAAAGGAATTCTTACCAGCCAAAGAATTGGTTTTCAAGTAAGAATTCTGGGTTAGAGTGTGCCAGAGTCTGGTTTTCACATCTAACCCATTATTATTATTATTATTATTATTATTATTATTATTATTTTAATTTCTTTTGAATTTCTAAATTGAAATGAAATGAACTAAGGCAGAGATACTACAGCTGAAGGCTGCAATATCTCAACCTCTCTCTATTGAGATACAGTTTGAAGAAAATTTTTCTTGCTGATGGGCTTATTGTAAAGTTTCAAGCGATGACCATTGATAGTAAAGGAGTGGCCTTCTCCATCAATAGTAATGAGCTTGACTGATCCATTGTCATAAACTTGAATGATTTCGTATGGGCCCATCCAATGTGTGGTAAACTTGGCTTTATGATCTCTGAATTTAGAATCAAAGAGTAAAGCCTAGTCTCCTTCTTTGAACTGCTTCTTCTTGATATGTGCATCATGCCACTGCTTCCTTTGTTTTTTCATGAGGATTGTTGTTTCCTCTGCTTGCTGCCTCATTTCATCCAGCTGGTTCAACTGCTAAATTCTTTCTTGTTGTGCTTCATTCAAGTAAATTTCCAAATCTGTAGCCATCTTAAAAGTGTGTATTTGAAACTCAATAGGAAGCATTACCTCTTTGCCATACACCAACTGATATGGTGTAAATCCTGTAGTATTCTTCCACGTGATTCTATAAGCACAGAGTGCATCTTTGAGCTTCTCTTCTCAATTCTTTCTGTTCATTGCCGCAGTCTCAGTGATAATTCCTTCCAAAGTTTTATTTGTGGATTCCACCTGGCCATTGGCCTGTGGATGGTAAGGTGTACTTCTTTTGTGCTTGATTTGATATTTTTCTGTGATGTCCTTAACTAACATTGAAGTAAACTGAGTACCTTGATCAGTCACTATCCCCCTTGGTACTCCATACCTTACAAAAATCTCTTCAAAAAGGAAGTTTACCACTGTTTGTTCAGTTGCTCGAACTAGTGCTTTTGCTTCATCCCATTTTGTTACATTATCAGTACATACTAAGATGTACTTCTTACCATTGGAGGTTGGATTAATGGGTCCTATGAAATCTAGAGCCTATTTTTCAAATGGCTCTAGGTGCACTTAGGGCTGAAGTAGCATCTCATCTGTAGCTGTTGGCCTACCCATTCTTTGGCAGCTATCACAACTCTTCACATACTTTTTGGAATCCTTAAAAATAGATGGCCAGTAGTATCCAAGACTAAGAATCTTGAATGATGTTCGCTTAGCTGCAAAATTCCCACCACACGGTTCATCATGGCAAGATTTTAAAATATCAATTATCTCATCATTTCTTACACATCGTCTAATAATCATATCATAACCAGTGTAAAATAAATCGCCATTAATCCATGAGTATCGAATACTTTGTTTGACTAGCCTCTTCTTTTCCTTTGGAGTAAAGTATGGAGGTGTTCTTCCTGTAGACAAATAATTGGCCAAGTCAGCATACCAAGGATTCACTATTGAAATTGCAAATAGATTTTCATCTAGAAAAGAATCTTCAACCGGAACAACCTCACCTTGATTTTGCAGTCTAGAAAGAAAATCTGCCACCTGATTCTCCTTACCTGGTCTATCTAACACTGTGATGTTAAATTCCTGTAACAATAATAACCATCTGGTAACTCTGCCACTAGTTACTAGTTTATTCATTAAATGCCTAATGGCAAAATGGTCAGTATGTACAAAAACTTCATAACCAATTATATAATGTCGGAATTTATTCATAGCATGTATGATGGCAAGCATTTCTTTTTCTGTGACTGTATAGTTTAATTCTGCAGGTGTTATATTTTTGCTAATGAAATAGATGGCGTAATGACAAGACTCCTCTTTTTGGCCTAATGAGGCACCTACTGCAGTATCAGATGCATCTGTAAAGATGTGAAATGGTAGGTTCCAGTTAGGTCCTTTTAAGACTGGTGTGGTTGACAACTTCTTCTTGAGTGTTTCAAATGCTTGCTGGCAATTCTCATTCTAGTTGAAAAGTACATCTTTGGCTAGAAGCTTGAACAAAGGTGAAGCTATTTTACTAAAATGTTCAATAAACCTTCTGTAATAGCTTGCATACCCAAGGAAACTTCTTACCTCCTTTTGAGTCTTCGGAATTGGCAAATTGACAATGATATGGATTTTCGATCGATCAACTTTAATGCCTTGAAAAGAAATATAGTGGCCTAATACTATCCCCTCATTTAACATCATAAAACACTTTTCATTGCTCAGGGACAGATTAGCTTCAATACATCTCTTCAAAACTTTTTCAAGGTTCTATAATGCATGCTCAAATGAATCGCCGTACACTGAAAAATCATCCATGTAAACTTCAACAATCATGAACTAAGTCAGAAAAAATAGCTAATACAGCTCTGTGAAATGTAGCTGGAGCATTGCAAAGTCCAAATGGAAAAACATTATAAGCATAAGTGCCCCAGGGACAAGTAAAATTGGTTTTGTCCTGGTCCTCTAAGGCTATCCTGATCTGGTTGTAGCCACTGAAACCATCAAGAAAAGAGAATGATGGTTTCCCAGTTAATGTGTCTAGCACTTGGTCAATAAATGGTTGTGGTAAATAATCTTTGAGCGTTGCTTTGTTCAATTGTCTGTAATTGACACAAATCTGCCACTTACCATTTTTCTTGGGCACTACTACCAATGGGGATACCCACAGACTGTCAGAGATAGGATAGATAAAATTAACTTTCAACAGTTTTTGTAATTCCTCTCTAACAATATCCTGGAGCATGGGGTTCATTCGTCTCTACGGTTGCCTCACTGGTTTGATAGTACTATCAGTATAAATATGGTGAGTGCATGTTTCAGGGTGAATCCCATGCATATCGGTGTAGTCCCAAGCAAATGCTTTCTAGTATTTTCTCAATAATTGAATCAATTTCTCTTGCTGAGATGAGTCTAGGTGAGTGCCAATATTCAGAGTTTTTCCTGGACTAATCTCTATGGTCTTACTCTGTGTGTTTGTGATGGATTGAATGGGAAAAATATTGTGGAATGTTGTTTGCAAAGATTGAATGGTGCATGTTTCCTGAAAATTTTGAGCTAAAAGTTCATCTGCAGCATGATATTGGTCATTTCTCAAATTTTCTGAAATATCAGGTTGAGAAAGGAACAATTCTACCAAATCATCATTATTATGTTCTTGAAAATCATAGATTTGGTTGATGCTAAAAACAGATTTTACTTCTTCTTTGTCATTGTATTTATCGTCAAGCCATAAATTGTGTGCTACTGCTGGTGATTGTGCTGATGGGTAAAGAGTGAGTTGTTTTCTTTCAGTTCCTTGTGAAATGATCATATTACCCGATCGACATCCTATGAATGCATCAGCAGTTGCTAACCATGGTCTACCAAGGATGATAGGGTGCCCTCCTAAATTGGATTTGGGTTGAAGAACTAAAAATTCCACTGGATACTCCCAAGAGTCCAACGAAACAATTATGTCCTCCAAAATCCCTTCAGGAATCACTTTAGACCTATCAGCGAGTTCTAAAACAATTGTTGTGTGCTGCAAATTTGTGAGCTGGAGTGTTTTCATGGTTTCAGGAGTCATGACATTTATTGCGGCCCCAATATCTATTAAGGTGTTTGGAATATGTATGTTGTTAATGATTGTAGTGACTCTGGGAATACCAGGATCAACATACTTTTCCATTGAGATGGTGTTTGTCATAAGGCCAGCTAAATGTCCAATAACATGAATGGTTTGTGGGTCAACCCTTTTCCTAGTGGGCTTCTTAAGGCACATTTCTTTGATTGCTTTATTATATATGGGAATGTCTTTTATGGCTTGTAGTAGTGGAATTTTTATATAGACATTATTGAGCTCATCTAAAACATCAAACTGTGGTATAGACATTGGAAGTTTTGTTTGGACCAATCGGTTTGGAAAAGGTGGTGGATGCAATGGTTGCATTTGTTTATTTTTGGTGTCATCATTTTGTTTTCTTTGATTTGAAGTTTCATTTTCATTTTCTTCGTTTTCTTCATGTTTATCAACTGTTGGAGATTGTTTGTGAAGTACCTTACCAAACCTCAAATTGATATTTTGCAAGGGTAATGTGGGATATGAGGTTCCCTCATCTACATTGTAGGCTGGTCTCTTTGCTCTGTTATTTGGATTTGGTACAGGTTGAGCAGGGATTTGAGTAGGTCTGGGAGGTTGTGAGTTAGATGGAAGTTGTAATTGTGGTGGATTTATTGGTGGAGGAGCATGCAATGCTTGTTGAGTGGGTTGAGGTTGATGTGGGTAAACAACTTGCTGCTAAGGATATTGCTGATATGATTGAGGATATGGCGAGTATGGCTGATGATATTGTTGATATGGCTGCGAATATGGTTGGTATGATTGAGGATATGAATGATATTGTTGATAGTATTGTTGAGATGGTCTCCATTGTTGTTGTGGGTAATTTTGGTGCTGCCATGGCATGGGTACATTCCATGAATTTTGAGCATACATCTGATCATGTATAGGAAATTGCAAATTCTGGTTTGGGAACATACCTTGAGGTGTTGGTTTTGGCTGCCATGGTCTCTTTCCACCCATGTAATACACATTTTCCATATCTGCATTAGCTGCCACATTACAATTCTGCAAAACCTTGACTTTAGAGCAATGAAATATATCATGATTTTCAGTACAAAAGGCACAAACTTGAATGTTTTCTAATGGGCAGTCTTTTAAGGCATGTTTCTTCCGACATTTTGGGCAAAAGATAGCCATCATCTGATCTTCCTCTTCTTGTCTCTTCTTAGCTTTTAGAGTGTCAATTTGGGTTTCTAAGGTACTTAACAGATCTGTTTTGAATTCCTCTAACAGGTTCCCTATTCAACCCTTATGACACTTGCTGAAGCAGATTTTGTGGCTTTGGATGATATGGTTCTTTTTCCAATTTTAGCTTTGCTCCTTGAATACTTTTCACATAACTCAACAATTTCTTCAAAAGGTAAAGTAGAAATATCACCTTTTCCCATCAAGTTAAGATCATCTAAGTATTCCTCTCGAATGCCTTTCAAGAATATTGTTCGAATCAAATCAAGTGGCATGGTTCGGTGTTTTGATTTTTGTAAATTGTAAACAATCCGCTCTAAGTATTCCTCTAAATTTTCATCCTCTTGTTGGTTCATCATAAAGATATCATCTTTGGAATCTTTTGATCTACAATAAGGTTGGTATTTCTTTAGGAATATTCTTCTCATGCCATCCCAATTAGTTATTGCATGTTCACCAAACCCCATGAACCATCTTAATGTTGATGCTTTTAATGTTGTTGGGAAGAATCTAAGCCTATGGGCATCATCTGTGTAACTATATGTTCGACATACAATGTCAAACTCAAACAAGAATGAATCTGGGTCTTCGGAAGCCATGCCATAAAAGTTTGGTAGCACAGATGGAGGTATGTTTTTCATTTTTATTTCATCATCTTCTTGTGGTTCTTGAATAGGAAATTTAAAGGTTGACTCTTCCTCGTCTCTTCGACCTTGATTTGGTACTGATCCATCTCCTTCCTCAGCCATTTTGATAGGTTCCTCTGTTTCTTGTTCAGTGTCACTTGTTTCAAAGAGAAGATTAAAGAAAGATTGTTGAGTCACTGTGCTACTCTCTCCTTGTATAGAGGATCCAAGGAAGTGTTTCTTCTGTGATTTGTGTGCTGATAGAATTTGCCTCTCGATGAGTGTGAGTCTTTGCCCTGATTTTTGTTTATCCTCTAATTCTTGTATGGTGACTTCCTCAGTTGGTGTTGTGTGTTCAATGTTTCCTAAAGGGTCTGCTCCTGATGGTAGGTTAGTTTTTGGATGGGGGGTTTTTATGAATCTACCTTTATTATCTCTAGATCTAGGCATAAGTAAACATGACTTCTAAATCTGTGTTTTTGCTTTGTTTTTGTTTATTTAAAATTTTTTTTCGAAATCCTCTAACTACGCCTCCCCGGCAACGGCGCCAAAATGTAGTGACCAACCTAGGGTGCTAGATTAGGCTAAATTTATTATCGACCAGGGTAAGTAAACTTCGAGGCATGCGTCTAAAATCTATAGACATAAAGGATTCCTAACTAAGTGTTCATTGTGGTAGGTTACAGTACTTCTTTACGGAAGGTTAAGATATGTTCCCTATCACCTTGACACTCAGGTCACTCAACTCATCTAACTGTCCTAAAGACACTGTGTATTACTAGACTGAGATTTTAATCCCCTTGCAAGAATGTTGTGCACAAAAGCCCTATCTAGTTAACACTCAACATTCATGAAAGATCAAAAGCATACTACAAATTTAAATACATGTAAACAGAGTCTATGAGGATGCTTTAAAAATATAACGATGGATCAGATCTCTTACAAGATATGGTTCAATGATCTTAACGATAAATCCTTTAAGCTATCACCATAAACACCATTCATAAGTATTGCAACAAAATTATAAGCATAACTCTAATCACTATGCATGATATTCAATATTCAAAAGCTGCTAATGAAATGAAAATGACAGTATACCAGTTCACGCAGGGCCCGTCCACGTTTCAATGGTACACTGGAATATGCTCAAGCAACTAAGGTATTAACGCATGAACAATGTTATAATAAAACCATGACTGTAATCGAGTTCTGGTATTAAGTTCTGAAGATCATACAAAAACTCTGTTCTCAAAACGATACACAGAGATCACCAACCATGTAACTGTAACTATATCTGTGTTTTTAAAAACAATTAATACACAGTTTTCATTTGGATTGAATGTACATTCACTATGCAGTTGTTTCTGCTTTTACTATGGAATGATTTTTGGGTCATTTCCATTCTAAACCGTTTTCCAAAAAGAAACAAAATGAAACTAGTTTGGGAAACCTATGGCTGTTCCTGCCTTTGTCACCAAAAGGCTGGGGCTTTAACCAGCGTTGATCGCATAACCAGGAGTGTTTGATTTGCTGTAGGATCGATGTTCCTCCATGCTTGTACATTCTAGTTTTCGTTCTTATCCCTTGCTTTGGCTTGCCTGTCATGCCACGTGTCAGATGATGAACCATTTACAGGATGTTGTAACTTCCTGTAACCTTTTTATTAAAAATTCCTAATTTCTAACATAAAAACTCATAAATTAACTTTAATGCAAACTAACAACTATAATGCTATTAACTAATCAATTTCAAGGAATATAAGGGATCCATGGAGGAAAAAGGTAGACAAATGATGTGTTCCAAGGAGAAAAAGATGGTCATGGAATGGTACCAACAGACATCTTAACAAATAATTAATGCTCACGGAGCAGGTGCAAGAGCTGATCTACATGCTGAAGATGTGCGGCCCAAGTGTGACTATAGATGAGGATGTCATCGAAGAAAACAAGGACAAATTTTCTGAGATATGGTTTGAGCAGGTGGTTCATAAGGCTCTGAAAAGTAGATGGGGCATTACAAAGACCGAATGGCATGACCAGAAACTCATAATGGCCTTCATGAGTTCGGAAAGCAGTCTTTGGAATGTCGACTTCTTTCATGCGAATTTGGTGGTAACCTAAACGAAGATCAAGCTTAGTGAAGAATTGAGCCCCATTTAGTTCATCCACCAAATGATCAACAACCGGGATGGGAAATTTACCTTTGACTGTCAACTTATTGAGGGCCCTAAAGTCTAGACACATATGCCATTCCCCATCTTTCTTGAGCACCATGACCACTGGTGATGAATAAGGACTAATGTTGGGATGAATGACGCCTGCTTCCAAAAGTTCCTTGATTATTTTTTCTATTTCATTCTTTTGGGTGAACAGATATCTATATGGGTGCACATTTGGTGGTTGGGCCCCTGGGACCAAAGTGATGCTATGATCATGTTCCCCTCTCGAGGATGGAAGCTCATGAGGCTTGTCAAAGACTGGCAGATGGTTATTTAAGATCTATTGCATCTCAGGATGAATCGGAAGAGAATTGGGTTCGACAGCCTGGATGGCATTAAGTTGAGCTATAACTCCATGACGGCCCTTTTTTAACAATTTTTCCATCCTATGTGAGCTGATGATAGAGGGAGCTCCCGCCTAGAGTCCGCGGAGGGTATGTGTGTGGTTGTTCTGCTTAAAGCTCATATATAACTCCTGGAAATCCATTGTGATTGGGCCCAGTGTGCAAAGCCATTCAGCACCAAGGACAACGTCGCACCCTCCCATGTGGATGGCAAACATGTGGGTCTTTAACTGATAATTCCCCTTTTGAAGTTTGACATTTTCACAGCGATCATCACATTTCATTGTTCCCCCATCCACAATTTGGATTTGGAAGTTAGAAACTGCTTTTACAAAACAATGCACTACTTCCGCAACTCGTTGATGGATAAAATTATGTGTACTTACACTATCAATCAAGACTACCACTGGCCGATGCTTAATAAAACCTCTGATTTTGAGAGTTTGAGGCGAAGAAATCCCTGCCAAAGCATGCAGCGAAATAACTGGTTCTTCAGGGACATGGTCCTTCTGGTTGTCCTCTTTTTCCTCCTCGGGTTCCTTAAGTGGTGGGGCTTCCTCCAATGAGCTGTGATCAGTAGCATCAATTTGAAAAAAATTGGGCTCCTTGAATTTATGACTGGGGGAGTATTTTTCATCACAGTAGTAACATAATCCCTACTTTCTTTTTTCTGCCATTTCTGAAGGTGACACCTTTTGAACCTTAAGTGTTTGGGTGGTGCTGTGAGCCTATGGGGTGCGACCCTTGGAGGTGAAATTTGGGCGATTGGACTGGGCCGCTAACGCACGTTCAACTTCACGAGCTACCTTGCAATCCTCCGACCATGTGGGAGGGTGGTGTAGTCAGACGTGAGCTTGTATGGCCTCTTTAAGACCCCTGATAAAACATTCCATGTAGAACTCATCTTGTATACCTAGAGTGCGGAAAGCTAAGGCTTCAAAGGCTGTAATATATTCATCCACTGTGGCAGTCTGTCGGAGCTTAGTGAGATGACCCAAAAAAGTAGAGTCAGGGTCAAAGCGCTCCATAAGAGCTTTTTTGAATGTGTCCCAAGTCAAGGGCCTTCCACTGCAACATTGATGTCATTTCCACCATTGCCATCTTTCATTGTCCAAGTACATGCTCCCCACCATAAGCTGAGTGGAATTATCCAAAATGTAATTCAGATTGAAATATTGCTCCATTTGTGCTATCCATGATGCCAGGTGAGAGCCATCAAATTTATGCATATCCAGCTTGGTTGGTCGCGGACAGGATTGTTGGTGGGTGCCCCAAAGATGAAGAGAGTGGCTAGACTCACCCTCACTGTGTTCATTGCCAATATGTGCCTCCTCGTGGGCTTCTGCTTGCCCGTAGAGAGTGTTGCAATTATTTGCGCCAGCTGGTCTTGGATGTCTTTCAAGGATTGTTCAAGTTTGTCAATCTTCTCATTGGCCATAGCTTGAGCTCTAGTTTCTACCATGCACCGATCCCATGTACTTGAAATTTGGGACCGCCCGAATTTTTTTTGGCACTAACAATTGAATGGTACCACCTTGCTCAGCTCATTGTCCTGATTTTTTTTTTTTTGAAAACTCCTAATAGAGTTTTACTCCTTGCTTAGGAATACTGCAGTCGTCGAATCTCCATAATGTCAATGCTACTAAAAGTCCTGCAAAAATCACGCCCAAGTATAGGAACCCACACAACTACTCAGATCTGGATGGCAGATCTGATGGATCTGAGAGATCTGAATGGCTGACCGGATAGATCTTGAACGACGGAACAGATTGCTACTATGGATCTGATGGATCTAATAGATCTGAATGGTTGTTCTCATAAATTTGAACGGCAGGACTGGTTGCTGCCACTGCTTTAAAACCCCCACTTGCGAGATCTGATCTGGCAAGATTATGCATGAGCCGAAGATAGAGAAGGGAACTATGGTCTCGAGGAGTTTTAGGTGCTACAGGTCGCAATATACATAAGGGTCTGACAACAGTACTCGGCCCAATGTTTCACGGCACTAACTAAGGAGGATCAACCGTACCCTTAGCCGTACAACCCGACTACCCTATCGTACGGGCGAGTAATCTCTCCGAGTGTTGTTCTCGGTGTACTGTAGCAACAAGACGGCTGACAGTTTATCTATGGTGAGGTTTCAAAGGAGCTAGGGGGCTTCCGATATACCCAGAGGGTACTTGGAAGACAGTCTGTCCTTGGTTCTGTCTAATGCACTACTACTCAAAGGGGTACCCACAGGGGTTACAAGGGAGTCCAACAAGCGTTACCACCTCTTGTATTTCCTACATGCATGCCTCCCCAAATCCGCAGGTTTATGCACTCAATGACATATCCCGTGGTTTAGAGACGTCGAAACACGTCTCTAGCCAAAAAAAGAAATTTCTAAAAAATGGAGATCCCACCAGCCCTGGAAAGCACTCTGATACCACTTGTTATGCTCTTAACCTGCAAGACGATACCAGAACACCAAATATATGAAGAAATATACCTAGAACATAGAACAGTGAGAAACAACAGCAAGTATTTGATTATTCAGAAAGCAATGTTCACTTGCCTCTTCGAGGGGGCAACCTCCAATAAAGCCGAGTTTGATTACAAATTAAGACACGATGCCCCTCGCAGGGAGTCTCTATCCTTTATATATGATTCGTACATGCAATACCATGGAGAAATACCATGGTTCTTATTAATACCATGGCCCATTTGCAACTAACTATGGTCCCGTCATTAAATGTGGGTTAACCACTTACAATTATTAATATGGGCTTTATTGACTCTTTAATTAACTATAACTATGACTCGATCCTACTACATAAATAAGGGGGTTAGGGTGGGACCCTAACACCTACTTTCGAGAGAAATATTAAATACACTGTAGGTTTTAACCCCGTACAGAAATTACCTGCATACGAATTCTAAATCACAGAAAAATAAACAATGCGAGAGCATAACACATAAAATACATATACACAGAGATTTTCCCCTGGATCCCAAAACCGGGACTACCAGCTTAATTTTTCATTATATTCCTTTCAATGTTACAATACATATTTATACATGCCGAAGCATCCAATACCATGGACCGAAAAACCATCGCGTCCAAAACCATGGACAGAAAAACCATAGGTAGGTTCGCCCAACCTAATATAGGTTAGTCGTGGAAAGAATATAACACAACCCAACATACACATCCAATCTCATTTTGGGTATCCTTGACTCCAACATTGGTCCACGTTCCATCTTAATTTAGAGTCTAAAAAGAAAAATGAAGTCCTAACCATAGGAAAAAAGAAAAAAAGTGTAATTCAATTGGTCGTGTGGTAAGTACTAACTAAGGTTACATGGTCTAGATCATGCCATAGTGTTTCATTTGTTCAATGAGTTTGAGGATCTTCTTACTACATCCATGCATAACATATCCTGCTATCATCACGTTCCATGAGACTATGTCTGGGTGATACATCATCTAAAATAGTTCATGTTCCTTCTGTATGCTTCCACATATTGCATACATGTCTATGAGGGAATTCATCACTCGCATTACCAGATCCAAATATTCTTCTAATTATATTTTCATGGATCTCCATACCCTGTTCCAAAGCAACCATGTTGGCACATGCTCAGAGAAGAATTGTAAATGTTGTTCAGTCTCGCTTCACACCTTCCAATTTCATTTCTTGAAAAGGTTCAAGGCTTGGTCCTCATTCCTATTCTATGCAAGTCCTGTAATCCCTGCATTCCATGACACATTAATTTTTTGCTCCATTTCCTTAAAAATTCTAAGACCATTATCAATAAGGCCACTATTTTCATATCTTGTAATTAGTGAATTTCATATGACGATGTCTCATTTTTGCATTCTCTGGAACAATTTTGATGCTTTCTCTATGCTCCCACATTGTGCATACATATCCAGAATGACTATCATCACAAATGCATCATGCTAAAATCCACTTGTAATTATTTTTTCATGGATATCCATACCTTGCTCTAAATTTTTCGAATCAGAACACAATGGTAGAATACTGATGAAGCTTTTGAATTTGGTTTCACACCTACAAATAAAATCTGTTGAAAATGTTTCAAAGCTTCCTCACCTTATCCATTATGTGAAAGTCCTACAATTAATGTATTCCATGAAACCACATTTTTTGGAGGTATTTCTTTCAAGAATTGTAGGGCCTTATCAGTGAGTCCATTTTGAACATATGCAGAAATCTCACATTCCATGAAACTGTATCTCGATGATGCATTTTCTTAAAAGTTGCATATGTTTTTTCTAAGCTACCACATTTTTCATACATGTCTATGAGTGCACTCCGCACCATGTTATCAGGTTGAAATCCGCTAGTAATTATTTTTCTGTGTATCTCCATGTCATCTTCCAAAGTTTCCATTTTAGTGCATGTTGAAAGAACGCTAACAAAAGTTTTTGCATCCTGCAGTGCACCATCTGATTACATTTCTTTGAAAATATTCAACACCTTACATTTAATTATGCTCATTAGTTTTATTTTTATTTATTTTGGGATCATTTTCATTTAATGGTAGGAGTTGTTTCAAATGCATGTTTTAGTAAAGAGTTGTTACTAACCTCTTATCTTTGAAGCAAAATATTATGTTGAGCTAGGAAAACATATATTACAAATAGTTAGAGCTTCATAAGATGAGTTATGTAACATGTTAAGACCCCATTCCTCTTAACACTGGTTGTAATAGCATTCATTGGGATCTATATTTTTTTCAGAAACAAGTTCCATGTAAATCAACCATTGTCAACTGGAATCAACTCCCATCATCCAAATGGAAAATGCCACAAATTAACCAAGTTAATAACCACTTTTTCATAAGGGCGATTTGAAAGGTGCAGTAGGTTACCACGATTACTATTAGCCAAAATTTTAAATACATAAATCATGATTATTAAAAAGTGTTCATTGTCCACTAATGTGGTACCCAATAATCACAGTCTTACAATTGATTCGTGATCTTCGTCAACTCAAAATGTAAAAATTCAAGCCCAACATCAAAAAATTCAAAGCCAAAGGCATCACAACATGGGTCGATCCAAAGCGCTCTTGGAAAACATAAATTACACAATAGAAGAAAATGAAAAGAAAGGGGAGAAAGCATAGAAAAAATAATGGATATCAACATCCATACCCTATAACATGCTTTTCTTCATAACTTTTTACAAGTCTAGAATTCTTGTCACCTTCTTCGCATCGCAAAAAGTCCCTCATTTGCTGAGGACTAATTCTTGCCCTATGGAATCCCCCCAAGGCATGTTTTGGGGATCAAACCCCAAGTTTTGACCAAATCTTGTTGTAAAGCTCCATGAATTGTAGATGCGGGGCGCGAAAGTATGATAGAGTCACAGGGTTGTCCACCCTAGTTTTGTAATGTAATGTTGGCTGGATAGACCTACCCATGGTCAACGGACCATGGGATTGTATAAATAGAGCGAGGCTCTAAGTGTATAAGGTAATTAATCAACTAAGCATGAGAAGTCTAAGAGATTGAGTCGCAGTGGGAAGTGTGTCTTTGGGTCGTAGAGTAGGAGAAGGCTCTGCAGCTCAGTGCACAGAGGCCTAGTAGTCTGCATCTGAGTGCGCGAACCCTTGTAGTTGATTGCGTAGGGTGGAGTCGAGTCTGTAACCAAGGAAGGAATTAATAAAGAGAAGTTTTATCATAATTTTGTGTATCTGTTCTTGGGTTAATGCATGTTTGATATAATTAGCAATTATATTGTTTATTTACTAT
The DNA here is from genome assembly GCA_031772625.1 of Pinus tabuliformis. Taxonomy (NCBI): domain Eukaryota; kingdom Viridiplantae; phylum Streptophyta; class Pinopsida; order Pinales; family Pinaceae; genus Pinus; species Pinus tabuliformis. Next base: position 260,785,930 of record CM062816.1, on the reverse strand, counting down.
GAATGGTTTATGTTGTTAAGTGTAAATTAAAGCATGCAAGTAGGCTAAAATAATCAACTAACACTGGAATATCAGTAAAGTCTTGGGTAATAACGCAAGAGCATGACGTTCAGCCCCTGGGTAGGGTTGCGCGAAGGTAGTATATCAGCCTGCGAGGTATGGGAAAGTGTGCAAAGCAACCTGTGCGCAAGATCAAACCGCGGAGCAGTCAAACTCATCAGACATCTCCAGGGTGTGGAAACCTGGTTCTAGCACCCTCCCATACTACTTCGGGTGAGGCCTCAATCCGCACTCCACGGACTGTTGCCGAAAGGGCCAGTAGTACTGGGATTTGTTTGGCTAATTAACTCTGAACCTAGGTCAAGCCCCAAAAAGCCAACAAATGGTTCCGTAGTGTGGACCTAAGGAAGTTGAATGATGCTTGTGTACACGACCCATTCCCCACCCCGTTCACAGATGAAGTATTAGAAAATGTTAGCATGTAAGAAGCATATTCTTTCACCGATGGCTTCTTAGGGTACCACCAGATCAAAATCATGCTAGAAGGTAGGAGCAAGGCCACCTTCACCACTAAATGGGGCTACTTTCAATACACCATCGTGCCGTTTGGGTTAAAGAACGTGCCAGCCATCTTTTCGCGCATAGTTGTTGCCGCCTTCAAATAATCTATCCACAAATTCCTGGAGGTCTATCTTGATGATTGGACTGTCTTTGGATTGGTTAAGCACCACGTAGCAAGCTTACCCTTTATGTTGGATACTTGCTGACGACACAAAATTGCATTGAACCTTAAGAACTGTACGTTCATCATTCCCTTTGGGAACCTACTAGGACATGTGGTCTGCAAACAAGGACTAATGGTAGACCCCGTGAAGATTGCAATAATTCTGAATTTGGAAGAAAAGTGTTAAATAGTTACACGCTACGTTGGGACACATAGGGTACTACAGGAAGTTCATCAAAAGTTATGCCTAGATCACTGCGTTGATGGAGAAGCTATTAAAAAAGGGTGTCACATTCTACTGGAATGATGATTGCATGAATAGCCTGGATGTCCTAAAGGGGAAATTGGTCTCTGCTCCAATCCTGGTCTTCCCAAAATGGGATGTGGAGTTTCATGTCCATGTTGACACGTCATGTATCATGTTGGGAGCGGTGCTCACACAAGAGGGCAGAGAGGGCTTGGATCACCCTATCGTGTTTGCAAGTCGTAGATTTTCCAAAGCCGAAAAGAACTATTCCACAACCGAGCACGAGGGATTAGCTATGGTGTACACACTCCAAAAATATCGGCACTATTTTCTACGAGGACATTTCAAGATGTATACAGACCATTCTGCACTAAAGTACTTGGTCAATATGCCTGTGTTGGGGGGGCACATATGTAGGTGGCTCTTATTGTTCCAAGAATATGACTTTGAGGTCGTGGTAAAACCTGGACACCTGAACACATGACCGGATCACTTGTCACGTATTGAGATGGGCGAGGAATCTACTAGTTTGGAGGAAGGATTACCTGACGCACTGCTCTTTCCTATGCATGCCGTGGATGGGTACTTCGAAGATATAATCCACTTTCTGACAACAAGGATGACATCGCAGGAATACCCTATCCAACAGAAGAAGGAATTCGTGGTGCGTGCGACAGATTTTACCGTCATCGCAGGGCACCTATACAAAATGGGAAATGATGATATATTGTGAAGGTACATGCCGGAATTTGAACGAAGTCAGATCCTCATGGAAGCAGATGGGGGTGCTACAAGAGGACACTATGCACGATGAGCAACCGCATAAAAGATTCTCTGCGAAGGATTGTGTTGCCCAACGCTTCATCAGGATTCAAAAGCACACTGTAAGGCCTACAATGTATGTCAAAGGACCGGTAACCATCACGAAGGGTTGAGATGCCTTTGAATCCACAAATGATGATGCAGCCCCTCGAAAAGTGAGCAATCAAATTTATGGGACCTATCAAACCCCAGCGAAAAATGACCGAGTGATACATCATCACCGTGACAGAGTAGCTAATGCGTTAGGCAGAAGCGCAGTCAGTCAAAGATTGCACGACCGCTACGACTGCGAATCTTTTGTTTGAACACGTGTTGACCCAATTTGGCTGTCCAAAAATCTTAATGAGTGATCATGGTACACATTTCCTGAACGAAACCATAAGTGCGCTCAAAGAAGAGTTCGAGGTGTATCATCAGAAAAGCACACCATATCACCCACAAGCCAATGGGACAATAGAAGCCTTCAAAAAAAATACTGGAGATAGTGCTAACCAAAGTGTGCAATGCGCAGTGAAGCGGTTGGGACCTGCGCGTACCTACAATACTATAGGCTTATAGGACAATGTGCAATAAATTGACGGGACAGACACCTTTCCGGTTAGTTTATGGCATGGAAGTTGTCATGCCGATGGAGTATATTGTACCTACTCTGCGCATCGTAGCACTCACAGGTATGATGTATAACGAATCTCTAGAAGAAAGGCTCGTGCAATTCGAATAACTTGAGGAGGAACGGTTCTTGGATGGGTTTCATCAGCAGGTACAAAAGCAGCGTGTAAAGGCCTGGCACGATCGCCATATTAAGTTGCGCACCTTCAAGGTAAATGACTTAGTGCTCTTGTATGATAGTAAGTTTGAAAAATTCCCGAGAAAGTTTAGAATGAATTGGTTGGGATTGTACATGGTTAAGGAGGTCACAGATGAAGGCGCGGTCCAGCTAGTCAAACTAAATGGAGAACCTTTTCCAAGCAAAGTGAATGGCAACCGCTTGAAGCCCTACACGGGAGTCTTCACACTCCAAGGATCCGGAAAAAGGCACGGTACTATAAACATATGCATCAAATACTGATATAGATGTAAAGAAGCATTTCAGACATAGAGGTCTCGAAACAGTGTATGCAACAGATCTAGCAAGTAGCAGCTTAGTGCGTTGTTGACCTCTGCGCAATTCAAGAACTGTTGGAGCAACTTCGCGCAAAGATTGTCACACCAACAGAGTGACTCAAGGGTGAGTCACAATGTTTGTGTTGGGGGCATGTTGGGCATGGAATCCTCCCAAGGCTTGTTTTGGGGCTCAAAGACCAAGTTTTGACCAAATCTTCTTGTAAAGCTCTACGAATTGCGAGTGCGGGGCGTGAAAGTATGATAGAGTCACATGATTGTCTGCCTAGTTTTGTAATGTAATGTCGGCTGGATAGACCTACCCATGGTTTGCAGACCATGGGATTGTATAAATAGAGCGAGGTTCTAAGTGTATAAGATAATTAATCAACTAAGCATGAGAAGTTTAAGTGATTGAGTCGCAGTGCGAAGTGTGTCTTTGGGTCGTAGAGTAGGAGAAGGCTCTGTAGCTGAGTGTGCAGGGCGGAGTCGAGTCGTAACCAAGGAAGGAATTAATAAAGAGAAGTTTTATCATAATTCTGTGTATTTGTTCTTGGGTTAGTGCATGTTTGATATAATTAGCAAGTATACTGCTTATTTACTATGTGAACTTGTATGAATGGTTTATGTTGTTAAGTATAACTTAAAGCACACAAGTAGGCTAAAATAATCAACTAACACTAGAATATAAGTAAGGTCTTGGCTAATAACACAAGAGCATGATGTTCAGCCCCTCGGTAGGGCTATGCGAAGGCAATATATGAGGCTGCGAAGTACGGGAAAGTGCGTGAAGCAACATGGACGTAGGGTCAAACCGTGGACCAATTGAACTCATCAAACATCTCCAAGGTGCGGAAACTTGGTTCTAGCACCCTCCCATACTACTCTGGGTGAGACCTCAGTCCGCACTCCACGGACAATTACCGAAAGGGCTAGTAGTACTGTGATTTGTTTAGCTATTAACTTTGAACCTAGGTCAAGCCCCAACAAGCCAAGAAATGGTTCTGTTGCGTAGCCCTGACGAAGTTGAATGATGCCTATGTACATGACCCATTCCCGACCTCGTTCACAGATGAATTATTAGAAAATTTCGGTAGGCAAGAAGCATATTCTTTCACCGATGGGTTCTCAGGGTACCACCAAACCAAAATCGCATCGGAAGACAGGAGCAAGACCACCTTTGCTACTAAATGGGGCTACTTCCAATACACCTTCATGCTGTTTGGGTTAAAGAACGCACCAACCATCTTTTCGCGCATACTTGTTGCCACCTTCAAAGAATATATCCACAAATTCTTGGAGGTCTATCTGGATGATTAGACTGCCTTTGGATTAGTTAAGCACCACGTAACAAGCTTATGCTTGATGATGGATACTTGCCGATGACACCAAATTGCGATGAACCTTAAGAAGTGTACGTTCCTCATTCCGTTAGGGAACCTACTAGGACATGTGGTCTGCAAATAGGGACTAATGGTAGACCCCATGAAGATTTCATTAATTCTGAATTTGGAAGCACCGCGAAGTGTTAAACAGTTGCGCGCTATGTTGGGACACACATGGTACTACAGGAAGTTCATCAAAATCTATGCCCAAATTACCTTGCCAATGGAGAAACTATTGAAAAAAGATGTCACATTTTGCTGGAATGATGATTGCATGAAGATCTTGGATGTCCTAAAGGGGAAATTGGCCTCCGCTCCAATCCTGGTCTTCCCAAAATGGGATGTGGAGTTTCATGTCCATGTTGATGTGTCATGTATCGTGCTGGGTGAGATTCTCACACAAGAGGGTGGAGAGGGCTTGGATCACCCTATCATGTTTGCAATTCATAGATTGTCCAAAGCCAAAAAGAACTATTCCACAACCGAGTGCGAGGGATTGGCTATGGTATACACACTCCAAAAATACTGGCACTATTTGCTAGGATGACATTTCAAGATGTATACAGACCATTCCACGCTAAAGTACTTGGTCAATAAGCCTGTGTTGTGGGGGCACATATGTAGGTGGCTCTTATTGTTCCAATAATATGACTTTGAGGTCATGGTAAAACCTAGACGCCTGAACGCAGGACCGGATCACTTGTCACGTATTGAGATGGGTGAGGAACCTACTAGTTTGGAGGAAGGATTACCTGACGCACAACTCTTTGTTGTGCACGTCGCAGACGGACACTTCGAAGATATAATCCACTTTCTGACAATAAGGATGGTGCCAAAGGAATACTCCGTCCAACAGAAGAAGGAATTGATTGTGCGCGCAGCAAATTTTTTTGTCATCACGGGGCACCTATACAAAATTGGAAATGATGAGATATTGCGAAGGTACGTACTAGAATTTGAATGAAGTTAGATCCTCGTGGAAGCACATGGGAGCACTGTAGGAGGACACTATGCAGGATGAGCAACTACACAAAATATTCTCCATGCAGCGTTGTGGTGGCCAACCCTTCATCAGGATTCAAAAGCACACTGTAAGGTATGTGATGTATGTCAAAGGACCAGTAAACCATCACGAAGGGCTGAGATGCCTTTCAATCTGCAAATGACACTGCAACCCTTTGAAAAGTGGGCAATCGACTTTGTGGGACCTATCAAACCCCAGGGAAAAAAGGCGATGCGATACATCATCACTGCGATGGAGTACCTGACGCGATGGGCAGAAGCGTAGCCAATCAAAGATTACACGGCCGTTATGACTGCGAAGTTTTTGTTTGAACACGTGTTGACCCAATTTGGTTGTCCGAAAATCTTAATGAGTGATCCGGTACACATTTCATGAATGAAACCATCAGCGCGCTCATAGAAGAGTTCCAGGTGTATCATAAGAAAAGCACACCGTATCACCCACAAGCCAATGGGACAGTAGAAGCCTTCAACAAAATGCTGGAGATAGCGCTAACCAAAGTGTTCAATGCACGGCGAAGCGATTGGGACCTGCGTGTACCTGTAGTACTATGGGCTTCTAGGACAACGTGCAAGAAATTGATGGGACAGACACCTTTCTGGTTAGTTTATGGCATGGAAGTTGTCATGCCGATGGAGTATATTATACCTAGTCTGTGCATCGCAACATTCATAGGTATGATGGACTGCGAAGCTTTGGAAGAAAGGCTCGCGCAATTGGAAGAACTTGAGGAGGAATAGTTCTTGCCTAGGTTCCATCAACAGGTACAAAAGTAGCATGAAAAGGCCTGTCACGATCACCATATTAAGTTGCGCACCTTCAAGCTAAATGACTTAGTGCTCCTATATGACAATGAGTTTAAAAAATTCCCGGGAAAGTTCAGAGTGCATTAGCTGGGACCATACATGGTTAAGGAGGTCACAGACGTAGGCATGGTCCAACTAGTCAAACTAAATGGAGAACCTTTTCCAGGCAAAGTGAATGGCAGCTGCTTGAAGCCCTACACAGGTGGATTGTCTATCTGACTAGTCGGCAGAAGCATAGTCTTCGCGCTCCAAGGATCCGGACAAAGGCGCGGGACTATAAACATATGCAGCAGATACCAGTATAGATGTAGAGAAGCAGTTTGGACACAAAGGTCTCAGAACAGCATATGCAACAGATCTAGCAAGCAGCAACACAGTGCGATGTTGACCTCCACGTAGAGTTTGAGAATAGTTAGAGGGACTCTGCACAAAGATCGCCACGCCGACACAATGACTCGAGGGTGAGTCACGATGTTTTTGTTGGGAGCCTATTAGGCATGGAATCCCCCAAGACATGTTTTGGGGCTCAAAGCCCAATTTTTGACCAAATCTTGTTGTAAAGCTCCACAAATTGTGGGCACGGGGCGCGAAAGTATGATAGAGTCACAAGGTTGTCCGCCCTAGTTTTTTAATGTAATGTCGACTGGATAGACCTACCCATGGTTCACGGACCATGGGATTGTATAAATAGAGTGGGGCTTTAAGTGTATAAGATAATTAATCAACTAAGAATGAGAAGTCTAAGTGATTGAGTCATAGTGCAAAGTGTGTCTTTGGGTCGTAGAGTAGGAGAAGGATCTGCGCTCTGTGTGTAGAGGCCTAGTAATCCAAAGCTGATTGCGCAGACCCCTGTAGCTGAGTCCGCAAGGCAGAGTCGAGTCTGTAACCAAGGAAAGAATTAATAAAGAAACGTTTTATCATAATTTTTTGTATCTATTCTTGGGTTAATGCATATTTGATATAATTAGCAAGTATATTGTTTATTTACTGCGCACACTTGTATGAATGGTTTACGTTGTTAAGTATAACTTAAAGCATGTAAGTAGGCTAAAATAATCAACTAACACTGGATATCAATAAGGTCTTGGGTAATAATGCAAGAGTGCAACGTTCAGCCCTTGTGTAGGGCTACGCGAAGGCAGTATATCAAGTTGCAAGGTACGGGAAAGTGCATGAATCAACCTGTGCATAGGGTCAAACCACGGACCAGCCGAACTCATCAGACATCTCTAGGGTGTAGAAACCTGGTTCTAGCACCCTCCCATACTACTTCTAGTGAGACCTCAATCCGCGCTCTGCGGACTGTTGCCGAAAGGGCCAGTAGTATCGGGATTTGTTTGGATAATTAAATCTGAACCTGGGTCAAGCCCCAACAAGCCAACATAGATACATCCCATTTGAAAATCCCCTTAGCCACAATACTCTTATGGAATTTACAGGATCGACTTTCATAAAACCTGCTACGATGTAATCAAGAAAATCATAATGTTCTCCCCATACGAGCGAATTCCTGCATTAGGGATTAGAGACCCAGAGGGGCAAAGTAAAGTTATTGAGAGATTTGTCACTGAGATCGAAACCCAATCTAGTGGCCAAAATTTCAGTGGAGGGGTAGTTCAACCTTCGATGGAGTGGAATTGGTGGTGGCGAGTGGAGACTCCTACATGTATACGTCCCAGTCGCATTCTTGGCAAAGAACCACATCATCAGCCACATAGTAAACTGTAATGGACTTGTCCTTCCAGATATCACAGAACTTGGATTGGGTATGCTTCTTACAGAGGGCATTGGTAGAATGGATGTGGTGATCACATGGTAGGAAAAGCATGGCAAAGTAAGCCTAGCAACAAAGAATTGTATTCACTTCACCATAGTAGTCATAGGGGAGAGGAGCCTTGAAAGGTACAACCTCATCCATAGGGGGAATTGAACCCTACACCTAAAGAAGAAATGGCTTAAAGGCTCCATACACAATTTAGAAAGTTTTTCAAGTCTAGATTTGTGTATGCAGATGGCCAAGGGATGGGGCTATCCACGTATGTTAGTCTGTGGGGGTTTTGTTAGAGCAGAGAATTTACTGGCTAGCTAGATTTCCATTGAAGAAAATTATTCGGACGAGTGGGTTACAAGACAAGGGAAGGAAGAAAACCTATGTTTGGTTGATGGACAAACCCAGAGGATTCTCAGTGCTGAGGAACATGGAAAGTAAGGTCGAAGGCATTCTAACAAATCGGGAGAGCTATGTTGTTAGTCCCAATGACGGAAAAAAATAAAGGTGTTCTATTAGCTGGGGTGAATAGTGTCTGCTCACCCCAAGCCAGTAGAGAAGATGACTTACAGCGTAGTTAGTTCATGCATGCTTAATGAAGTAAAAAGAGGTGTTCGATGTAATAACTCACTCTGTGGCCAATGTGTTACCTCACTGGCAACCTATATGCTGTAATTGTCAGGTGGTAGTTGTTGGATGATAAGAGGGAAAGACCTTGCTTTAAATGAAAACTCCCAGATGCGAAGAAAAAAAAACAACAACAACAACATATATATATATATATATATATATATATATATATATATATTAATATATATATATATATATATATATATATATATATAGATAGATATATATATATAAATATATATATAGATATATATATATATATATCTTTGAACAAAGAGAACTAGATATCAGAGAAATAATAATAAATATCGTTGTATACTTTGGGGAGATTGGGCAAATTATTAGGAAAGACCATAGAAGAATCATTAAGTATATTGACATTTAGAAGGTACTCCCAACTAAATTTTTTGATGGGGCATGTGATCAAAGAAAATGTGAATGCAGGGCATATATTGTAATAGAATTGGCACATCTTATCATTTTTGGTGGCAAGGAGTGAGGGGCACAAACATTTGGGCAAATTATTGCATTATGGGGGATATTAATATGTGCAAAATTGTTGGGCATTGAGACTTTAAAGATTTTTGGCGACTCAAAAAGTATCATAGAATGGGTCCCTGACATTACTATGTGCAAAATGGTTGGATATTGAGACTTTAAAGATTTTTGAGGACTCAAAAAGTGTCATAGAATGGGTACAAGGATCTTCTCAATTTAATCAATTCATTCTTACTACATGGATGAGGCATATTCGGATTCTGGAGTAGATTTTTCATAGATCACATACAGGGATGTGTTCTGTGAACAAAATGGGATTGCAGACATTTTATCAAAAAGGGGAGTAATGCTAGAGACAAGTATGATTCACTTTTTTGCATTTTAATAGGGTTCAGTAGTAAATGAAGGAACCATAGAGATCATGTAGCATAGCATATTCTTAATATACATTTTGTGTAGTTGTAATGACCATTATTGAGGCGATATCAAAGGTACTTCAGAAACAAACAGAAAGGCTATACTAACAATATTCATGAGGAATTATAGGTAGAATTCGGGGATATGAGAAAAAATATATGTAAGTAGATTTTTTTTTTATGTTTTATATGGAGGTACAATGATAGATCTCTGGAAAAAATATTTTTCAAAGAGGAAACCAAAAAGAAACAAGCTATTGTAATCACTTTTATTAATAAAAATATGATATTATTTTCAACTGAAAAATAAAAATAAAAAGAAAAATAAATAAATAATAACCCCACATTCTCAAATTCTTCTTAACTGCAATGCTCTTCTACAAAAAGAGCCATGGAAACCATCACCACCACCATTGCAAATAATGCCATAATCAACCAAACCATCACCACCATTGCAGGTAATGCCATAATCAACCAATTCATCAAATTGTTAAAGAATGTTATTAAAATGGAGGATAACTATCGGATAATTAAAACTGAGTTGAGACACATGGAGATAATTCTACATTATAGTGACATCTTCTCCTAATATCAACCAAAAAAGTCCCGAGAGATGATGAATATTTGGTTGCAATTGCTGCAAAATTCAGTTATATAAGCAAAAATCCCAATCGATCAGTCAAGACCATGACAGTGGTGTATCAACTCTTGTCGTGTTCAATGCAAGAATGCCTTCCATAGAAATAAGATAATGGAGAACATGTTTTAATCATCTCTCTCAATACCTACATTTTGGGTTTAAAAAGGAGAACTATTTATTCATGGAAAATCAAGATGGAAGACATTTCCGTGAGGTTCACGATAAGAATTTTTACAGGATATCATTAGCAAATATTTTCTTGGAAGATATGGCCACTAGATTGAGATTCCCAAAGCTTGTGAGCCTAAGCTTAAATGACAATCCACGTGTGAAAGAGCTTTAGTGAGGATTTCTACTCAGCGCGGCCTATCTCAGGGTTCTCAATCTGTCGAGCTACACCAAAATAACTTTAGTCCCAACGTCGATTGGGAAGCTAATAATGCTTAATTTTTTTCATTAAGACATGTTCCCTTCAAAGCTTTGCTAGAAGAGATATGCCATCTTTATGGACTTCATTTTTTTGCAGCTCTTCACTCCATACATCTCTAGTATCATTCCCATTTAGGATTTAAGAGATTAAAAGGATTAAAAATCTTAGGCGTCTTTATTCATGCCTATGTGATTAATTTCAAATGATTCCAGGTAAGATATATGAATTTTATCTAATAACAGCTTAACAAATATAATGGGACTATATTTAATTAGGTTTATATTTTTGGGTAATTTTCCATAGGTTTTAATTATTTCGCTATTTTCCATGCGTTTATGAGATTTTCCTCATTATATAATCAAGCTAATAATTGGTGTAAAAAATTAAGCTATCTATCTAGATATGTTACATGTTTAATTGTTTATATCTCTAACATATATATACATGTATATCTTGAATGGAAATGATTAAATTGACTTCCACACACTTGTTTAATATGGACATTGAAATATTTTATTTATAGCTAACACTAAATTTTATTTTATATTAATATATTTTCGTTTTGAATACTACATGTTAACTGAATAGAGAATGAAATACCCATCATTATATCAATAATATTATTAGTTCCTAATTTGGGAGGACTTTGAATTTCGCTTACCATTATTACTTTATCATTGACTGTTTAACTTTGAAAAAAAATATATATTTTTTAATATTATTAAAAAACTATTTTTAAAACATTTGATTGGACCATAACTTAAAGGTCTTATTGCAACCTTTGCAAATATAATGTCATGTGATACGTGCCTAACATATTTTATGCTATAATTTATGGATATGGTTGCAATACTCATGCATTTTTTTTAGATATTTTTGTATAATTTTTTATTCTTAACCTTTAAGATCCAAAAATAAAATACTTAAAAGTAGCTCATATTGAGGTAAATAAGATATTTCGATCAGTTACGTCCACTAATAATTTAAGAAACTCTTTGCATAAAAAATGGATAAGAATAAGATGTCAATAAATATACTTAGCAAGAGTTATTTCCCACCATTATTTAAGTTTTTATCAACACTTTTATGTAGGAGTAAAATTGTGAATATGTAGACTTACTAGTGGTTATTAACCACAAAAATGTATGCAAGTATGTCTCCCTAAGAAAGCATTTAAAGTATCCAATTAAAATTTCAATTTATTAGTTCATGCCAAAAAATGATTGTAGAATTCAATTTGTCTATTGACCAATATGGGTTATAATTTTTTATGCAATTTTTCCAAGAGAATAATTTCTAACTGAAATAGTAGGGACTAAAATATCGTGCAACACTTGTTTTTACATGTCATTTGTTAACTTGATGTTACATATCTCCCTTCATACTAAAAGTAAATTGAAAGTGTTTTACTTTCAATTACATTTTATATAAAGTTGATGTAAAAATAAGATGGAAATTGATGTATTTTATATATGCCCAATATTGATTTTTTTTCTATTATGATTTTTTCAATTTGTTATTATAAATATTATTTAATTATTTTAACATAACGTTAAGTGACACATCTCCTTATACTGACCAACCACACCAACTAAATGGATAATAAACACTAATACGCATAAATTCATAATGAACATCAAAACACTTACTACATGATATTATTATTAATATATAAATTAAACATATATACATTTCAAAAAACATGGAAAATATTCTTAACCATGGAGATTTATCCCCACTGTACTATGGTTCTTAATCTATAAATATGATTTTATTACAACACCATGGATTATCAATACCACATGACCAAAAAATCATAACTCACTTCATTTGGCACTTGTTCATATGGCATTTTTTTAATTAATCAATTTAATTAAAAATACAAAAAGGGCATTACTAAATCTCAACCTTTGATTTATATATACTACTATGAATATTTTAAAATTTTCCATGCAAGTTAAATCTCTAACATCCATTTAATAATTATTGATAGATAAAATTAAAATCCTAGAAGCCCTATTGGGGTAACAAGGAAAAATCATGTCTTTCTCCTAATGGGAGATTAAACAAATTAATTGTATTTTTCTTATTAAACCAAAATATTATTATTTTGATCTAAATAGGAGGTTATGGAATGTAATGATAATGTCTATGTTCAACTACTATCAATTTTCCACAATTTTTTATATTTGTCAAGATTAACTTGTGTGTTTGTGTCTACCTCCCATGAGAATCATTTTGTCCTTTGGAGTTATGCCAAGAATGGTCCAACTTGTTGTCCTTTGGAGTTGTACAATGAATCATATTGGTCATAATAATTGGGAAATCCCCAAATCTGAATAACTTTTGTATGCCCTATTTGTGTGCCAATAAGAAACCTTGTATGCTTGTGCATAGTTGTTTTCTAACTAGAATGTAATGGTGTGGTGGTTTCCCTAGTACACACAAGTCCATCTTCACTCACATCATTATGCTTTCCATACAGAGTACTTTTCATGGACTCCAAAACTTCGTCACTATGCTAACATCGTAAGGACTCCAAAACTTCGTCACTATGCTAACATCGTAAGAAATTTATATATAGTATTCTGTATGGAAAGCATAATGATGTTAGTGAAGATGGACTTGTGTGTCCTAGGGATACTCTAGGCTCCCAAAAACTGAACAAGGGCACATTATGAACCCATTAATGAGCTTGTCAGGAAGATCTTGAGTGATGGCTAATCCACCGTGAGAAGAGGTCACCACGATCGTAGGGACAAAAGGAATGAGCCAATATGATGATCCCGGAGTGCATGTTAAGGTAGGGCCGAGCATCTAAAAGCTTTCATTGAACCAGGTGAATGACTGTACCGTAGACCCACACTTGCCACGCGGTTGGCATGCGAATGAACCGAGAGGACCCGGACCACTTAAAGAGGACCGCGAAAGGTCATTTGTAGTTGGGGACTTGCTTACGACGAGTTAGCATGTGGAGTAAATGGGGCTATGATTTACTGTGTTTGCGGGAGAAAAGTTTGCTCCTTCGCCGGAAAGTTCACTTCGACGATAAGCCACATCAGGGAGACTAGGTGAGTGACTTGTTTCATCGCGTTTTTGGGTCTTCGGTTAGTGCCTAAACTTAGTGGGCCCTCATAGAAATGAAAAGGATAAGCTCTTAATAAACATACCAGTAAAGAAGCCGACAATTAGAAGATGTTAGTCGAAGAGTATGATGGGCTTCTCGAGATTACTACACGAACTCGTTAATTAGTTTAAATAAAATTAGATTTAGAATTTTCTGTTTTTTAATTATTTAATTATATATAAATTAATTACTCTAAATTAATAAATTAAAATTAATTTCAATGAATAAAAGTAATAATAATATTATTATTATTGGTTATTCTTTTTAATAAATTTTGAATAAAAGTAATAATAATATTATTATTATTTGTTATTTTTTTTATTAATTTTCAACATTATTATGACAATAAATTAATTACTCTAAATTAATAAATTAAATTAATTTTAATGGAAAAAAAAATAATAATAATATTTATTTATTTATTTTTATTAATTTTTAACATTATTATAACAATAGATATATGTTTATTTTTTAATAAGATTTTGAGAATTTTAATTTAACTATAAATAATTATTAAGTGGATGGTATTAGCACCAGGGACGTTTAAGTTAGTGACCCTCATGTTATGAAGTATTATGTAAACCATGAGATTGAAGATTCAAACACCCCAAAAAAAGAGTGAATGATAAGGATTTAACCTTCATGAAATGTTTATAATATTTTAATACTATTCAAAATCAAATATATTTGAAAAATAAATTGATTAATTAAAAAAAATGTTAGATGAAGTTATCATTTTTTTGAGCGTGTAGTATTGATAAGCCATGATATTGGAGATGGTACTGTAACAAAGCCTATTTATATGTTAATAATATCTATAGAAAGGTGGGGTAAATATCCATGATTAATAATCTTGTTATATGTTTTATTAAATGTATATATTTTTAACTCATATATAAAAATAATAATTTAACATAAGGGTGACAGGAGGAAGGGTGTTATATATGGCCTTTGTTAAAAAAAATGTATCCTACAAGGTATCCTCATTTTCAAAGAAAATATAATTTCCTCTCTCATTTTGTTGGGGGCTCTATTATGATCATTCATCACATGGTTAAAAAATCACGTTCAAGGGATACGTTTTTTATTAATATCTAAAAACATGTCAAGAAATCAACAAAAGATATCCCTATTATGAATTATAAGTACATACTACAAGATAATGATAAAGAAGCATATGGATGTGCCAATCTGCACTGCAATTTGAAATTTAGTAAATTGATGGTTAATGGCCAGTTAAGGCCATCTTTCATTCCTTAGTAATGTAATTCTCTAGAGCACAATTTTGATTAGTAATGTAACTCTCTAGAGCACAATTGGATATGAAAGATTAGTCTGGAAAACTTCGATTGTGATGAGGCATTTCATGATGTATTCTTCATGAATAAGGAACTAATTTTGATCTAATACAAAAATTCTAATTATTGTTTTGGTTTTTACTATGGGGTCCACAGTCCCTAAAGATAGGTGACCCCTACATCAAGAGAATTGAACCTGTGACCTCTTCATAGTAGAGGTTCTCTAACAATGACGACTTGACCAGTTGAGTTAGAATCTTATTATTATTATTATTATTATTATTATTATTATTATTATTTAACATAAAGATATAATCTGGTTAGTATTTATGATTTTTTTAAACCTTAGCAATATGAGATGTATCAAGAGGTAAGTGTTTTGATACTTATCATGCATTTATTCCTATCCATTTGTACTAGTCATTTAATTTATATAATCATGTTAGTAATAATACATGTTAATATTAATGATTAAGCCAATAGGCATATCTATTTTGGAATGGGGCTTCTATAATTTTAATTTAATTATTATTATTTATTAAGTGGATGGTAGGGACTTAACCTCCAAAAAATATTCTAGAATATTCTTTGTAATAATAGAAAATCAAAGATTGAGATTGGCGTCAAAATTAGTTATGAATCTTCTACTCTTTTAATTAAAATCCTTAATTATAAAAAAATCTCATGTAAACAAGTGTCATATGAAATGAGTTATGATTTGTTAGGCATGTGGTGTTGATAAGCCATGACATTGTAACAAAATCATCTCTATATGTTAAGAATATTCATGGTAAAATGGGGGTCAATCTCTATGGTTAAGAATCTTGTTACATGTTTTTTAAATGTATTTTAGCTCCTATATAATAATAATAATAAATAGTAACAATAATAATAGTTTAATATAAAGTTCTTATTTAATTAATTTTTATTAAAAAATATTATCGGTATGAGATATATCAGGAATTAAGTGTTTTGATCTTTCTCATGAATTAAATTTACCTTCCATTTAAATTATCTCATTAAGTTAGTATATATAATATGAAAATATCTATTCTTAGTATATATAATATGAAAATATTTATTAGAGAGAAATTCAAAGAAAATTAGAACCAATATCAAATGAGGTAACAAAATATTTTTCTTCTTTCTCCAATAGAATTTTCTCATATTTTTCCAAAACTGATGTTGTGGAATGTTTTGATAATATTCATGTTTATTGTAAGTGAGAGATATGGGAACTTGCCAAGTCAGTACTTATTGCTAGAATTGACTTAAAGATTGTTGGTACAAACTCCACCAAATTTGTATGTTTAATATACATGTAGGTGTGTTTGAATATTAACCTATATATCTACTTGTTGGATTTAAGACAGAGAACCATTCCACCAATTTAAATCTTCCTTTTAGAGTTCTAATTCTGAAGAAAATGTGAAACAACTTATTATCCTTAAGAATTGCAATATAGATTATATACTTGATGATCATTATGAAGTCCGCAAATACCAATAAAATTCCTATGTATGATTGATGTGTTAATGGAAATCCTTGGAAATGGTCATAGGTGGTAAGTGATCATTTGGTTGTTTACCATATGAATGAAGATCCATAATGACAAAGAAGCATATGGATGTGCCAATCTGCACTGCAATTTGAAATTTAGTAAATTGATGGTTAATGGCCAGTTAAGGCCATCTTTCATTCCTTAGTAATGTAACTCTCTAGAGCACAATTTTTATTTTGGATATGAAAGATTAGTTTAGTGAATTGATGGTTAATGGCCAATTAAGGCCATCTTTCATTCCTTAGTAATGTAACTCTCTAGAGCACAATTGTATATGAAAGATTAGTCTAGAAAACTTGGACTTGTGATGACGCATTTCATGATGTATTCTTCATGAATAAGGAACTGATTTTGATCTAATACAAAAATTCTAATTATTGTTTTGGTTTTTACTATGGGGTCCACAGTCCCTAAAGATAGGTGATCCCTACGTCAAGAGAATTGAACATGTGACCTCTTCATAGTAGAGGTTATTTAACAATGACGACTTGACCAATTGAGTTAGAATCTCATTATTATTATTATTATTATTATTATTATTATTATTATTTAACATAAAGATATAATCTGGCTAGTATTTATGATTTTTTTAACCTTAGCAATATGAGATGTATCAAGAAGTAAGTGTTTTGATACTTATCATGCATTTATTCATATCCATTTGTACCAATCATTTAATTTATATAATCATGTTAGTAATAATACATGTTAATATTAATGATTAAGCCAATAGGCATGTCTATTTTGGAATAGGGCTTCTATAATTTTAATTTAATTATTATTATTTATTAAGTGGATGGTAGGGACTTAACCTCCACAAAATATTCTAGAATATTCTTTGTAATAATAAAAAATCAAAGATTGAGATTGACGTCAAAATTAGTTATGAATCTTCTACTCTTTTAATTAAAATCCTTAATTATAAAAAAATCTCATGTAAACAAGTGTCATATGAAATGAGTTATGATTTGTTAGGCATGTGGTGTTGATAAGCCATGACATTGTAACAAAATCATATCTATATGTTAAGAATATTCATGGTAAAATGGGGACCAATCTCTATGGTTAAGAATCTTGTTACATGTTTTTTAAATGTATTTTAGCTCCTATATAATAATAATAAATAGTAACAATAATAATAGTTTAATATAAAGTTCTTATTTAATTAATTTTTATTAAAAAATATTAACGGTATGAGATATATCAGGAATTAAGTGTTTTGATCTTTCTCATGAATTAAATTTACCTTCCATTTAAATTATCTCATTAAGTTAGTATATATAATATGAAAATATTTATTCTTAGTATATATATAATATGAAAATATTTATTAGAGAGAAATTCAAAGAAAATTAGAACCAATATCAAATTAGAGGTAACAAAATATTTTTCTTCTTTCTTCAATAGAATTTTCTCATATTTTTCCAAAACTGATGTTTGTGGAATGTTTTGATAATATTCATGTTTATTGTAAGTGAGAGATATGGGAACTTGCCAAGTCACAAGTACTTATTGCTAGAATTGACTTAAATATTGTTGGTACAAACTCCACCAAATTTGTATGTTTAATATACATGTAGGTGTCTTTGAATATTAACCTATATATCTACTTGTTGGATTTAAGACAGAGAACCATTCCACCCATTTAAATCTTCCTTTTAGAGTTCTAATTCTGAAGAAAATGTGAAACGACTTATTATCCTTAAGAACTGCAATATAGATTATATACTTGATGATCATTATGAAGTCCCCAAATACCAATAACCTTCCTATGTATGATTGATGTGTTAATGGAAATCCTTGGAAATGGTCATAGGTGGTAAGTGATCATTTGGTTGTTTACCATATGAATGAGATCCATTATGAACCATGTTCAAAAATTCCTCTTAGCAAGATATTAAGCCCCCACGAAAAATGAATGAAGATCCATTATGAACCATGTTCCAAAATTCCTCCTAGCAAGGTATTAAGCCCCACGACCCCTTAATAATATTATGATTTGATATTAATTGTAAACATAAGTTTAAAAATATTTAAATGAAAATATCAATAAATTATAGTTTTCTATTAAAAATAGATAAAATTCAATGGAATATGATTTTTAATAAAATTCAATGGAATATAATAAATCATCTTACAAACAAATTAAGTTATAATTTTAATTTTATTAGGTTCAGAGGCACATTACAACCTATGAAGGAGATGAACCCTAAGGTTATATTTAAATATAATAATGTAATATCTATATTTTTTTTTTGTTCAAGTGAGAGTAGGTCCTTCTATTCATTTATATAAAGGTACATAATATACAAACAGCAGCACAAGCTCCGACGTAGCTGTGGCCCACATAATTGTCGAGCCCCTAAAAGAAAACTTGGTAACCGTGCCTATGGCCCACAAACAGTTCCAAACAAAACCAAAAGATCAATCAACCAATTGATCAACCATCAGCGAATCCAATGGATAAAAGGTAATCTTGGGTGGCCATGATGCTAACCCTTTAACTTTTTAAACAGACCCTAAATGAAGATTTGCCAGCTCTCTAAAATTTTTCGGGTCCGAAATCAAAGATAACGCTCAAGCTTTTTAATCACCCGAAATCCTTTTGAGTCATGAGATCCCAAAAAGCCTTATCTACACGTCCAGACAATAACTATTCATACGGCCCTGAAGCAGAAATAAAGCACCTTTAAAATGGATTTTGGGTCCATTTGGTAAATTAACGCTCTTGCAGTATAGTGCCCGAAATCCTTAGGATGCCTGCGATAACTCCAACCTGCCCAATTTTTAACTGATTAGATGGCCCCAAAAATCTAAAGGTTAGATGCATTGTCTTTTGGGTTCATACAAAGGCTTACATTGTATATGGTCTTTCGCCTACTAACTCTATGAACATAGAGTTCCGAGTGCATTTTCCCACCCGTAAACCCAAGGCAAACTGTAGTTGTTTTCCTGTGAACCTGTTCACCTTTTTCTCTGTGGTACTTACTTGTACAGACCCTAACTCTTATGTTTCCATCAGTGTTCATTCTGATTATTTCTCCTTCTCTGATAGTATTCCCTATCTAGGGTTTCCTGTTTGTGACATTCTTCCCTTAATCATCCTTGGGGGGTTTCCATCCAGTCATGTTTTTTATTACTTCTAGAATAGAGTACCCCTTCATTTATCAAAATATCCACCAACCTATTGGTTGTTCGGCGAACATGAACAAAATTAAAGGTTCTCATGGTTCGTAGGTGTGATTGAATACGTTGATAGACCTATAGTAACCGCCAGTGTTTTGACACTTTGTCTGGTGCTGAGCCATTTCATATTTTCTTGACGACCTAATTATCAATTCAGAATCAGCTTCAATTATGGTATTATGTAGATTTGAGTCCCTCAAGATTTCTAGGCATTGTTCAAGGGCCATGAGCTCTGCCATATTGTTAGTGGCCTTCCCCAAATGACTGTGAAAGATTGTTTTTATGTAACCCTCTTCATCTCTAATAACTCATCCATAACCTGTTATACCTGGGTTTCCTTTTGAGGCTCCATCTATATTACATTTCATAAAACCATAAGGGGGAGGTTGCTAGAAGTCCTTATCAGCTGTTATTTGACTTACCGTCTTGTTCATGCCCTGTGGGAAAAGACCCTGTAGGCCCAAATGGAGCAGTATCTGCATATCCTAGTCTTAAGGCTGGTTCTCATGGGGGTTTTTTATAAGAGTTCCTACAGTCTCTTTGAGATGTCTTATGATTTGAGCCATGATGCTCTGGGATGAACCAATCTTGTTCTTGAAGAATATATTATTATGTTCTTTCCAAATGTCCCAGATTAGAAAGCTTGGAACCAAAGCCCAAACTTTGTTGATTATTTCATTTTCAGAGAAATTACTCCTCTAATTCCTCAAAGTGTTGGTGATGCATAGAAATGAAGTGCTGAAAGGAAAGACAAGTAACAATACAAGGAAAAGGAGGTCTATTGCTCTCAGGTTGGGCCCTAACCTGAGAGCTATAGCTCCCTTAAGAACTCAGGATTGAATCCAAATCTGCCTGCCTTTATTAAATAATCATGAGTCTAACAACATGCCAAAACTGGCTTACAAAAAGCAAAAACCGAGCTGTAGCTCGTGTTTAGAAATTGCAACCGTAGTTCAAAAGTTCAAAAAGATCCTATCAAAGGCTACGGCCTCAATATTTATACATGATGCGGATCAAGCTGGCTTCCTCAATTAGTGGAGCTCGGCTGTCCAACTAAAAGTAAACTGTTGTTCCTGTAGAATCCGTTGGCTGCCTTTTAGCTCGGTGGGGATAGCTGTTGGAGCTCGGAGTTGGGGTGGATATCACGAGGGAGGTCATTCAAGACTGTGGACAACCTCCCTATAAACCCGAAATGCCACCTTTGTTGTCTCCTTGTCCCCATTTGCATGGTCTTTGCTCCATTTAATGCCAAAAAACCTGAAATCATCATGTATTAGTCACATAGGAATAATGCCTGCCCTTCTTCCTACAAATAACACGAATATACTAAGAAATGATGCACAAGTGATAAAAGATGAAGGGTTGAGCAAGGTAAGTAGGCCAAATGAGCCCAAATTGTTACCAAAAATTGGGGCTCATCAGCGCTCTGCGTACGGTTGCCAAAAGGGCCAGTAGTATCAATATTTGTTTGGCTAATTAACTCTAAACCTGGGTCAAGCCCCAACAAGCCAACAAATGGTTCCGTAGCATGGACCTCAGGAAGTTGAATGACGCTTGTGTACACGACCCATTCCTGACCCCGTTCACAGATGAAGTATTAGAAAATGTTGGCACGCAAGAAGCATATTCTTTCACCGATGGGTTCTCAGGGTACCACTAGATCAAAATCGCGCCAGAAGATAGGAGCAAGACCACCTTTGCCACTAAATGGGGCTGCTTTCAATACATCGTCATGTCGTTTGGGTTAAAGAACGCGCCAGCCATATTTTCGCGCATAGTTGTTGCCGCCTTCAAATAATATATCCACAAATTCCTGGAGGTCTATCTGGATGATTGGACTGTCTTTGGATTGGTTAAGCACCATGTAGCAAGCTTACGCTTGATGCTGGATACTTGCTGACGACACCAAATTACGTTGAACCTTAAGAAGTGTATGTTCCTCATTCCCTTTGGGAACCTACTAGGACATGTGGTCTGCAAACAGGGACTAATGGTAGACCCTGCGAAGATTGCAGTAATTCTGAATTTGGAAGCACCGCAAAGTGTTAAATAGTTGCACGCTACGTTGGGACACACAGGGTACTATAGGAAGTTCATCAAAAGTTATGCCTAGATCACTGTGTCGATGGAGAAACTATTAAAAAAGGATGTCACATTCTACTATAATGATGATTGCATGAATAGCCTGGATGTCCTAAATGGGAAATTGGTCTCCGCTCCAATCCTGGTCTTCCCAAAATGGGATGTGGAGTTTCATGTCCATGTTGATGCGTCATGTATCGTGCTGGGAGTGGTGCTCACACAAGAGGGCAGAGAGGGCTTGGATCACCCTATCGCGTTTGCAAGTTGTAGATTTTCCAAAGCTAAAAAGAACTATTCAACAACCGAGCATGATGGATTGCCTATGGTGTACACGCTCCAAAAATACCGGCACTAATTTCTACAAGGACATTTCAAGATGTATACAGACAATTCCGCGCTAAAGTACTTGGTCAATAAGCCTGTGTGAGGGGGGCGCATATGTAGGTGGCTCTTATTGTTCCAAGAATATGACTTTGAGGTCATGGTAAAACCTAGACGCCTGAACACGGGACCGGATCACTTGTCGCGTATTGAGATGGGTGAGGAACCTACTAGTTTGGAGGAAGGATTACCTAACGCACCACTCTTTCCTATGCACATCGTGGACAGGTACTTCGAAGATATAATCCACTTTCTGACAACAAGGATGGTGCCGAAGGAATACTCTATGCAACAGAAGAAGGAATTGGCCATGCATGTGGCATTTTTTTTTGTCATCACGAGGTACCTATACAAAATGGGAAATGATGATACAATGTGAAGGTATGTGCCGTAATTTGAACGAAGTCAGATCCTCATGGAAGCACATGGGGGCACTGCAAGAGGACACTATGCACGATGAGCAATCGCACAAAATATTCTCCGCGAAGGGTTGTGTTGGCCAACCCTTCATCAGGATTCAAAAGCACACTGTAATGCCTGCGATGTATGTCAAAGGACTGGTAAACCATCACGAAGGGTTGAGATGCCTTTGAATCCGCAAATGATGATGCAGCCCTTCGAAAAGTGGGCAATCGAATTTATGGGACCTATCAAACCCCAGGGAAAAATGGCTAAGCGATACATCATCACCACGACAGAGTACCTGATGCTTTGGGCAGAAGTGCAGCCGGTCAAAGATTGCATGACCGCTACAGCTGCGAACTTTTTTTTTGAACACGTGTTGACCCGATTTGGCTGTCCAAAAATCTTAATGAGTGATCGTGGTACACATTTCCTGAATGAAACCATAACCGCGCTGTTAGTGTCAGTCTTTGCAGCCTTCCTCCAGTGATCAAACATGCTCTTACAAAGTGATTTTAAGGTGTCAAGGTCAAATTTTGTCATTTCAGTGAATCTTCAAGCAAAAGTTGGTCACTAGGTATTAGGTCTAGGGTTTTCTTTCAATCCTTTCAAAGTTGTCCAAATATCGGTCCATGTCACCATTCAGCTAAGTGTACCATCATTCATAGGGTTTTCATCATCATGTCAGGTTCCAAGGGGTCATTTTACACTTTTTTCATGCTTCAGTTGTGCCTAGGTAAGGTTCATTTCCCTCTCCTAGGGTTTTGAAGGTAATTTCTCTTAGATGGTCAAATCATCAGCAAAACTTGTATTCTGATGTTCATACACCTTCCCCTATCCTTATTGTACCTTATTAAACACTTCCCATCACTGATATCCCTCAAATTCCTCATTTTCGCACAAACCCTAGTTTCTTGCTACAATTTGACAATTTTCTATGCTAGGCTTGTGTTTTGCCATTTTGGACCCCTTCCCCTCAATCAATCTGTGAAATTCCACTTTCCCCTGCTTCCTAACATCCCTCCCTACTTCCCAAAATTTTCTCAAGAATTTAGAAGCCCATTATCCCCTTCATTTCACTTCATTTCGACAAATCCCCTGTTCCACACATTGGGATAGGTTTTACTCCAATGATGTTTCTGAGCAAGAAAAGATGAATTTTGGAAAACTAAGATAGTTTTTTGTCCAAAATAAGCCAAGGAATAAATGCCTCCTTTGCGTTTTACACAGGTGTCATGGTTTTAGAGAAATGTCAAAAATACAGTTGCCTTAGGAGAATTGATGCACCTCTGAAGTGACCTTGGGAAAATCAAGATTTCTCCTAGCTTGGTTAGCCAAATGACTTTTTTGATGAGTCAAATGATAACTAGACACAAAGATATTTCCAATGAGCTATCATGAGCTCAATTTGGGGTTGAGTATGACCTTCAAAAGTTTACTGTAACAGTACTCTGCCTTTAGGCAGCCTCATTTTGTACATTTTGACCAGTCTTGGGAGATTTGACTTTTGATAGGGAAAATGAACTCCAAATTGAAAAATTCAAGTTTTTCTGGAAATTAGACTCGATAATATTTCCAACGAGCTATCATGCACCCAATTTGGACATCGGGAAGGCTTTCAAAAGTGAGTCTAAAGTAGGCACGGTGCACCTGGGTGTTGGCGCGGCGCACCAGTCTGCCAAGCCAAAAAACTCTTGCAATCGATCTTCTAAAGCTCCAAATCTTGCAAATATCATTCCTCAAGTAATTTAAACCTCCCATTTTTCCATTCCAAGACATTTTATCATCTTTTATGGTGTTTTGATAGGTGAAAGATCAAACCCTAGTTTGTTGCACAGTTACATTACAAAAATTGTCTAGGGTTTGCAATTTTGTCATTGTTGCTGTTTTGCTCCCCTGTATCATTTTCACATTCCCCTCCACTACATTTCCCAAATTTCATTTCCCTTTCCTCTCTCATTTCCACTCATCCTACCCCCCTATCCCCAAAACCCTAAAACCCTAATACCTAATTCCCACTATTCCCAAACCCTAATTTGCATCCCCAAACCATATCACTCCCTAAAAACCCTACAAGCCCTACTCACATCACCAAACCCTACACACTCTCCCTAAAACCCTACACACTTATCCTACTCACTCCCTAAACCCTACTCACATCCCTAAACCCTGTTCACACATACATTTCCACACTCCCTTCCCCATACACTCTGCCCATTCCATTCCTCCATCCTATTCCATTCTATTATCCACAAACCATTCATATATAATCATATTTTTCAAAACCAAGGGAAATAAATGGAAAGAAATAGTGAATATGACTATAATAAGCAGCAAAGCAAAGGCAAAGAGAATATGCACAAGGACAATATAGATGATGAACAAGAAAGAAAACAAACAGTTAGAGGATAAGCAAAGCCTAATGGAGCTAGAAATGTTGAAACTAAAGAAGAAAAATGACGAAGAGGACCATGTCACTATTGAGCAAGAGATAGAGAATGACAAGGAGTCTTGGTTGGAGAATATGAACATGCACTTGGAGAGGTTGCTGGACAAGGCTAACAAGGAGAAGGACATGTTGTGACACATGGCTTTTCATTATTTGGCAAGAAACAAGATTTGCAAAGCGAGAATAATGACCTTAAAGGCCAACTTGAGGAAAACTTTGAGGAGCAAGAAAGAGAAAGATAAGCTCAAGATTTTGGCTGAGGCTTCCTTAGCCCAAAAAAGCACTTGATGTAGGACACTCAGCCCAAATTTCAAGAAATTTGGGATACTTTTTGTCATTTTTTTATTTTTGGAGCAAAACACAGATTTTTCTGCCTGGTGTGTTGTGCCACCTGGCATGCGCTTTTTCTAGGGACCTCTTTTGGAGGAAAATTCAACATTTTTGAATTTCTCGGGAAAAAATATGAATTCCCACAAATGGCCAAGAAATTTTGTCAAGTTTTGAGCTTCCAAAAGGGTCAAAAACACCTCAAAAATACCCTCTCTGCCCCTTTTTGGCCACACAAGAAGCAGTGTTGGGAGAACTCGTTTTTGGAGGGGCAAATGGACACCAAATTCAGAAATTCCACCTGTTCTAGAAATTAGACAGACAGACCTTTCCAAAAAGCCCACTTGGAGCAAATTTGGTGTACGGGAAGGCCTCCAAAATCAGCTGCAAAAAGGCGCGATGCACAAGGACAGAGGCACGATGCACAGGATGGAAAATTGACTTTTTTTGCCAAAAAACTCTATTTTTTCGCCTAGTTTTTTCTCAGTTTGAATTTTCTCTCTCTCATGGTCAAAATCATGATGTAATTTGATGTAACTTGATGGAATTTGATGTAAATATGTTAAAATTTCACTCATGGAGGTAGATACATCATGAAAAGGTAGTTTGAAACTGAATGAATCAGTTTCCTAGGTTTTAGAGGCAAGCTATTCCACTGCCTACTTTTCAGTTCTTAGTTTAGATCTTGTTGAAACAACTCCTAAACTCATGAATTCAACCCCTAAAGCCTAGCATGAGTTTTTTGTTGCCTATATCTAGTATTTTTTCAGTCATTGGTAAAGGTTGGACTCTTGTGAATGCTTTGAGCATTATTGTACATTCATCTCTGCAGTTTGGCAAAGGAATAGACCAGGGTTTGCAGCACTTTGTGGGATTCTTGTGGCAATTTGATTTGGTATTGTTTTTCCTTCTGTAATGCAAGTTTACATGTGTTTATGTATGCCATCATCTCTTTCTGTTCATCTTAACTAAATGAATCAAGGATAAAGGTAGAATTCATTGATGTTGTAGTGCTCTACCTAGGGTTTGTTTAGTTATTTATGTTTTCAACTGTTTGAAGAGGATCCCTGAGGCTTTCATGCCCTCTCCAGCTCCTCATCAGTCTTAAGACTCTCTATATCACCTATTTCAAAGTACTAAACTATTTTCCTACCTCGCCCCATAGAGATCTCTACAAGACTGTGTCCATTCCTCGGACCCAAATCTGCCTTTCACATTTGAGCTAGCAAACCAACATTAAATTCAATCAAACTCCTTTGAGCATATACCTAGCCTAAAATCAGTGTTTACATTAGTCAACTCAAGCTTTATTGACCATATTCCTTTGAGATTGACAACGAGAGAGCCCTCTCCCCACCTGGTAGGGCTAGATACCAAGTTAAGCGTGGTTTGATGTTACCCTAGACCTGCCTTTCTCAGCCTGAGGTAGATTTAGGTCATAACACGTGCTCACAGAAGAGTTCCAGGTGTATCATCAAAAAAGCACACCATATCATCCACAATACGATGGGACAATAGAAGCCTTCAAAAAAATATTGGAGACAATGTTAACCAAAGTGTGCAACGTGCAGCAAAGTGATTGGGACCTGCGCGCACCTACAGTACTATGGGCTTATAGGAAAACATGCAATAAATTGACGGGACAGACACCTTTCTGGTTAGTTTATAGCATCGAAGTTGTCATGCCTATGGAGTATATTGCACCTACTCTACGCATCGTAGTACTCATAGGTATGACGGAGAGTGAAGCTCTAGAAGAAAGGCTCATGCAATTCGAAGAACTTGAGGAGGAATGGTTCTTGGCTGGGTTTCATCAACAGATACAAAAGCAGCGTGAAAAGGCCTGGCACGATCGCCATATTAATTTGTGCACCTTCAAGGTAAATGACTTAGTGCTCCTGTATGATAGTAAGTTTGAAAAATTCCTGAGAAAGTTCAGAATGCATTGGTTGGGACCATACATGGTTAAGGAGGTCACAGACGGAGGCGCAGTCCAGCTAGTCAAACTAAATGGAGAACCTTTTCCAGGCAAAGTGAATGGAAACTGCCTAAAGCCCTACACGGGAGTCTTCGCGCTCCAAGGATATGAACAAAGGCACAAGACTATAAACATATGCAGCAGATACCGGTATAGATGTAAAGAAGCGGTTCAGACACAGAGGTCTCAGAACAGTGTATGTAGCAGATCTAGCAAGTAGCAGCTTAGTGCATTGCTAACCTCCGCACAATTCAAGATCTATTGGAGGGACTCCACGCAAAGATTGTCGCACCGATAGAGTGACTCGAGGGCAAGTCACGATGTTTGTGTTGGGGGCCTGTTGGGCATGGAATCCCCCAAAGGCATGTTTTGGGGATCAAAGCCCAAGTTTTGACCAAATCTTGTTGTAAAGCTCTGCGAATTGTGAACACGGGGCATGAAAGTATGATAGAGTCACATGATTGTCTGCCCTAGTTTTGTAATGTAATGTCGGTTGGATAGACCTACCCATGGTCTGCGGACCATGGGATTTTATAAAAAGAGTGAGGTTCTAAATGTATAAGATAATTAATCAACTAAGCATGAGAAGTCTAAGTGATTGAGTCGCAGTGCAAAGTGTGTATTTGGGTCGTAGAGTAGGAGAAGGCTCTGCAGCTGAGTGCGTAGGGCGGAGTCAAGTCTGTAACCAAGGAAGGAATTAATAAAGATAAGTTTTATCATAATTCTGTGTATCTGTTCTTGGGTTAATGCATGTTTCATATAATTAGCAAGTATATTGTTTATTTACTGTGCGAACTTGTATGAATGGTTTATGTTGTTAAGTATAACTTAAAGCACGCAAGTAAGCTAAAATAATCAACTAACACTGGAATATCAGTAAGGTCTTGGCTAATAACGCGAGAGCGCGATGTTCAGCCCCTAGGTAGGGCTGTGCAAAGGCAATATATCAGGCTGCGAGGTACGGGAAAGTGGGTGAAGCAACATGCACGTAGGGTCAAACCGTGGACCAATCAAACTCATCAGACATCTCCAGGGTGCTGAAACCTAGTTCTAGCACCCTCCCATACCACTTTGGGTGAGACCTCAGTCCGCGCTCTGCGGACTGTTACCGAAAGGGCCAGTAGTACTGGGATTTGTTTAGCTAATTAACTTTGAACCTAGGTCAGGCCCCAACAAGCCAAGAAATGGTTCTGTTGCATGGACCTGACGAAGTTGAATGATGCCTATGTACATGACCCATTCCTGACCTCATTCACAGATGAAGTATTAGAAAATGTCAGTAGGCAAGAAGCATATTCTTTCACCGATGGGTTCTCAGGGTACCACCAGATCAAAATCGCGTTGGAAGACAAGAGCAAGACCACCTTCGCCACTAAATGGGGCTGCTTTCAATACACCGTCATGCCGTTTGGGTTAAAGAACGCGCCAGCCATATTTTCGCGCATAGTTGTTGCTGCCTTCAAAGAATATATCCACAAATTCCTGGAGGTCTATCTGGATGATTGGACTGTCTTTGGATTGGTTAAGCACCACGTAGCAAGCTTACGCTTGATGCTGGATACTTGCCGATGACACCAAATTGCGCTGAACCTTAAGAAGTGTACGTTCCTCGTTCCCTTTGGGAACCTACTAGGACATGTGGTCTGCAAACAGGGACTAATGGTAGACCCCACAAAGATTGTAGTAATTCTGAATTTGGAAGCACCGCGAAGTGTTAAACAATTGCGCACTACGTTGGGACACACATGGTACTACAGGAAGTTCATCAAAATCTATGCACAAATCACCGTGCCAATGGAGAAACTATTGAAAAACGATGTCACATTTTGCTGGAATGATGATTGCATGAAGAGCTTGGATGTCCTAAAGGGGAAATTGGCCTCTGCTCCAATCCTAGTCTTCCCAAAATGGGATGTGGAGTTTCATGTCCATGTTGATGCGTCATGTATCATGCTGGGAGCGGTGCTCACACAAGAGGGCAGAGAGGGCTTGGATCACCCTATCACGTTTACAAGTCGTAGATTGTCCAAAGCCAAAAAGAACTATTCCACAACTGAGTGCGAGGGATTGGCTATGGTGTACGCGCTCCAAAAATACTGGCACTATTTGCTAGGAGGACATTTCAAGATGTATACAGACCATTCTGCGCTAAAGTACTTGATCCAGGTGGATATTGGTGGCCACCTACCAAGTCCACCTGGACCCCCACCATTGTCTTTCTCAGCATTTTCAGTTTCCTTAATTGTAGCACAACTTACTATTTTTAGCAGTTTTCCGGGTCCTGAACTTCCGGAGCCATTTTGAGGCCCTAAACGACGCTTTTTGGGGAATCCGGGGGCAACATGGGTCCATGGAATGGACTGATGTTGCCTGTTCCAAAAATGGTAGTACTCGGATAGATTTTTCTAACGAGCTATTGTATGCGTCAAACGGAGATCATATGCCAAAGTTACGACCCCGGGAAGTTGATGTACCAATTTACCCCAAACGGGGCCCACAGTTTGGCGTTTCATCTCCTAGGGTTAGGTTTTGGAATGTGAAGGGTTTTTCATTGTTTCTCAACAATAAATAGGCCTTCGAGCCTCATTGTAACACAGTTCAGAGGCATGTAGCCAACACATCTCTTCTCAGAGATAAGCTACCATCGCCCTAGCTGGTTTATTTCCATTTCTGGTTGTAAGCATATTTCAGTATTTTCCATTAATGAAATAAAGTATTATTTCCACTGCATCTTTGTGTATATGGTTATCTCTGTAATTTGTTGCGTTCCTGTTTAAATCCGGATCAGTGGTATCAGAGCGGTCTGCTTTTTCTCTGTTTTTCTTTGCATGTCCCCAACAAGGTCAGGATATAAGGAGTTAGGGCTTGAACTGGTTGAACCTTTGCAAGACCAGCCTCGCAAATCCCGACGGCCTCCCATAGCGGACGAGAAGAAAGACGAGGGGGCAGGAGATCCCATCAAAATCTTGCTTGAAGAAGCCCTCAAGCGACAATGGAACACGATGATGGACAGCTTTGCCCAGATCCTTCAGCGGCTACCCAGAAGCAACGCATCGACTTCCAGCAGCTACTCTGGAAACGCCACACCCTTTAAGGTACAAGTTAATTTTGAAATCCCCATATTCGAGGGTCAGATAGACGCAGATGCCGTAGATAAATGGTTAAATCTGCTAGAGGGTTATTTTTCTGTTCATGAATTTTCGAGTCGGGAAAAGATTGTTTTTGCTCTCCTCAAAGCAGCCCCCCACGTCAAGGACTGGTGGGAAACCTACTGCGAGCAGAAGGATGAAAGTACTGGCTCACTATTTTCAGCTGCACCCACCTGGGATTCGTTCCGGGATGCCGTCAAGGAGTAGTACTACCCTGTTGGAAGCTATGAGGATGAATACATAAAGTGGACCACGCTGCGGCAGGGAAGGGACCAAGACGTGCCGGAGTTCACCAATCTTTTCCATACCCTTCGCACAAAGTTGGGTATCAAGGATTCGGAGCAACATTTGATACTCAAATACCGTGGCTGCCTGCACAAATACATCCAGGAAGAAATACAATTCCTAAACATCCCCTCGCTCGGCGCAGCATACTGATATGCCGTCAAGGTCGAGCAGAAGTTTAAACAAAAGAAGCGAGACTTTGGATCTGCGAATCCAAAGCAGGGGAAAGGTGCCCCGAAACCACAAAACAAAGGACAAAGCCAAGGCGGGATAGCCCAAGACAACCAGCCGAAGCTGCAAGCAAAGAACAGCACCGCGAAGCCAAGAAAGGACACTGGAAAATGGTGCGAGTTCCATAAGAGCTCCACTCACAACACGAGTGAGTGTCGGGCCAAGCAGTCACTGGTGGCTGAGCTAAAGGTTTTAGAATCAGATGCATGTTCCGACTCTGAGTCAGAACCTGATAAGGGGTATGAAAAAGGGAAGCAGATCATTGATGCGGATCCCAGCGCCACTGTTGCTACCGCAAAGATCCAGAAAAATGAACCCGAAGATCCAGAGGAGGAGGAGCGTCTCTTCCACTCTCAGATGTGGGTAAAGGGCTCCCAATACAGTTCATTGTTGATAGCGGGAGTCAAAAGAACCTCATTTCGGCAGAGGTCGTGAAGCGGTTGGGCTTACCGACCACAGCACATCCACAACCATACACCATTGGGTGGCTTCACCAAGGACGAGATCTTTGCGTGAGCCAGCAGTGTCGCCTTCCATACAACATCAAGCCCTTCACGGATGAGGTATTGTGTGACATTGCTCCCCTTGAAGTTTGTGATGTATTACTAGGACAACCATACTTGTGGAAGCGACATGCTGTGTATGAATCAAGGCCCCGTGCTGTTATTATTACATTGGGAAATAAGTTGTTCAGGATACCAGAGGTAGCACCACCTGCCGCCATCTCTTTGATTACTGCAAAACAATGCAGTAAGATCATTTCCAAAACCAGGAAATTTGTTTTCCTGATGATACGCCCTCAAGGAAAGAAGAAGACAGTGGTCGCGACCTCCAGACGGGGTCCCTCTGCACGACAACTACAGATGGACAAGATTGTGGAGGAGTACGAGGACATCTTCACCTCCCCGGCAGGGGTTCCTCTGCACTGTCAAGTCAAGCACTCCATCGATCTGACCCCAGGTGCGCCGCTACCCAATGGACCAATTTATCGGCGCTCCGTTCTGGAGAACAATGAAATCAAGAGGCAGATTCAGGAGCTCCTGCAGAAAGGTCACATCCGTCCGAGTTCATCGCCCTGTGGGAGCCCGATCGTGTTGGTACAGAAGAAGGATGGGACGTGGAGACTCTGTATTGACTATCGGGCGCTGAACAAGATCACTGTCCGTAATAGGTACCCGATCCCGCGGATTGATGACCTCCTAGACCAACTAAAGGGGGTGAAATATTTCAGCAAGATCGATCTGAAGTCAGGATATCACCAGGTACCAATCGAACCCTCTGATGTGTGGAAGACTGCCTTCAAATCCAAGGAGGGCCTCTTCGAATGGTTGGTCATGCCTTTCGGATTGACGAATGCTCCTGCAACCTTTATGAGGCTAATGGATGACATCTTGCGGACATTCACCAACTCCTTTGTAGTAGTATACTTGGATGACATTCTGATCTTCAGCCAGAGTTGGGAAGAGCACCTCCACCACATCCAACAGGTTCTCCAAACACTGCGGCAACACAAGCTATGTGCCAATTTGGAGAAATGCACTTTTGGCATGACCCAGGTTCAGTATCTGGGATACATCATTGATGAACAGGGGGTGCATGTCGATCCAGCCAAGATCCAAGTCATTCGGGATTGGCCCTCTCCAACCACTCTAACAGAGCTCCGCAGCTTTCTAGGTCTTGCCAACTTCTACCGCAGGTTTGTGTTGGGGTTTTCTCATATTTCTTGGCCCTTGAGTCAGTCACCAAGGGAGGGGCGAAAGCAAAATTCTTTTGGTCTGAATCTCAACAGAAGGCATTCATGGAGTTGAAGGATCGCCTCTGCACGACACCAGTGCTCGCGTTACCAGATTTACAACAACCATTTGAGGTCGAGACAGATGCCTCTGACTATGCTATTGGGGCAGTCCTTACTCAACATGGACATCCAGTGGCATATCACAGTGAAACACTTTCAGACACAGTCCGGAAGTACCCCACTTATGATAAAGAGATGTATTCCATTGTACAGGCCTGCCGACAATGGAAGCATTACATTTTGGGGAAAGAAACGGTCATCCACACAGACCACCGACCCCTGCAGTTCATACAGACCCAAGGGAAATTGCAGAATGATCGCCATCAGAAGTGGTCTACATACCTGCAACAGTTCCACTTGAATATCAAGTATAAGAAGGGCAGCACCAATAATGTTTCAGATTGCCTCAGTCGACCACCGATCATGGCGTTAACCACTTTGCTCAACTCTTGTGGGCACAAGACTTCTGATTGGCCACTTCTCTACAAAAGCGACCCAGAATTCGGCCACACATACCAGACACTCTTGGAGGGTTGGCGTGTTGCAGATTTTCACCTCCAGGATGCCCTATTATGCCACCTCGGTCACCTTTGTGTTCCTTCAAGCGAGCGTGCCAAGATGATTTGGGAAGCACACTACAGTCGGGCTACTGGGCATTTCGGGGTCGAGAAAATAGTGGCAGTACTGCAAAATTATTTCTATTGGCCGAATCTTCGACAGGATGTTGGGAAGTACATCAGATCATGTACTGCCTGTGCCATTGCCAAACCGACCATTAAGAAGCACGGCCTCTATACCCCGTTGCCTACCCCTAGTCAACCTTGGGAATCCATCTCCATGGATTACATGTCAGGCCTTCCTTCCACTAAGCATGGAAATGACTGTGTTTTTGTGGTCGTCGACAGGTTCTCGAAGATGGCCATTATGGTGGCCTGCAAGAAGAATATCACAGCAGAAGCCACTGCTAAACTCTTCTTTGAACGAGTGTGGGTGCACTTTGGGATCCCACAGTCTATCATCTCAGATCGGGACAGTCGGATTCTCAGCGCATTTTGGTCCAGTCTCTGGTCAATGCTGGACACCAAACTCATGAAGTCCACAGCCTTCCATCCTCAAACTGATGGCGAGACAGAGGTTGTCAATAGGATGATTGTGCACATTCTGCGCATGTATAACTCAAAGCATCCACGCACATGAGACGAGAGCCTCCCCTATGTTCAGCACAGCTACAACCGAGCTCTTCACAGCTCCACTAGCCATAGCCCTTTTTAGGTGGGTTTGGGATTCCAGCCACTATGCCCCATTGATGTGGCCATGCCACTCGCAGCTACTCACATGAATTGAGCTCATGTCCAGTCCGAAACAGATAAGGCCACCAGCTTCATTGAGCGCATCCAACATATTCGCCAACAGGTCCATGAAATTCTTGAGAAATCAAATGCCAAGTACAAGCAGCAACATGATCAACATCGGGTGCCACACAAGTTTCAGGTGGGCGACAAAGTCAGGTTTCATTTGCAAAAGGAACGCCTTACTGGAGCCTATCGGAAATTGAGACCACTCTGATATGGTCCTTACACCATTACGAAGGCTATGGGAGACAATGCATTTGAGCTCAGCATTCCCCCATTCCTTGGCCTGCACCCAGTGTTCAATGTGGACCGCCTTCGGCCATACTTTCCACCATTGCTAGACACATCTGACATTGCAAAACAGCTCAAACCCACAGAATTAAATCCAGATTGCATGGAACAAGCTGCAACTGATCGGATCATGGACACACAGATCAAGAACACTCACCAATAGAATATCCAACTATATCGAGTTGTCAAAGCCGGCCAACTCCTTCAGCAGGGCAAGTGGCTCACCAGGGAACAGGTTCAGCAAAAGTTTCCTCATCTCATGGAGGAGCTCAACGCAATGGGGACCATTGCTTCATAAGGGGGGAGGAATGATCCAGGTGGATATTGGTGGCCACCTGCCAAGTCTACCTGGACCCCCACCATTGTCTTTCTCAGCATTTTCAGTTTCCTTAATTGTAGCACAACTTACTATTTTTAGTAGTTTTCCGGGTCCTGAACTTCCGGAGCCGTTTTGAGGCCCTAAACGACGTTTTTTGGGGAATCCGGGGGCAACATGGGTCCATGGAATGGACCGATGTTGCCCATTCCAACAATGGTAGTACTCGGATAGATCTTTCTAACGAGCTATTGTATGCATCAAACGGAGATCATATGCCAAAGTTACGACCCCGGGAAGTTGATGTACCAATTTACCCCAAACGGGGCCCACAGTTTGGCGTTTCATCTCCTAGGGTTAGGTTTTGGAATGTGAAGGGTTTTTCATTGTTTCTCAACAATAAATAGGCCTTCGAGCCTCATTGTAACACAGTTCAGAGGCATGTAGCCAACACATCTCTTCTCAAAGATAAGCTACCATCGCCCTAGCTAGTTTATTTCCATTTCTGGTTGTAAGCATATTTCAGTATTTTCCATTAATGAAATGAAGTATTATTTCCGCTGCATCTTTGTGTATATGGTTATCTCTGTAATTTGTTGCGTTCCTGTTTAAATCCGGATCAGTACTTGGTCAATAAACCTGTGTTGGGGGGGTGGATATGTAGGTGGCTCTTATTGTTCCAAGAATATGACTTTGAGGTCATGATGAAACCTGGACACCTGAACGCATGACCGGATCACTTGTCACATATTGAGATGGGTGAGGAACCTACTAGTTTGGAGGAAGGATTACTTGACACACAGCTCTTTGCCGTGCGCGTCACAGATGGAGGCACGGTCCATTGGCTGGGACCATACATGGTTAAGGAGGTCATAGACGGAGGCACGGTCCAGCTAGTCAAACTAAATGGAGAACCTTTTCCAGGCAAAGTGAATGGCAGCTGCTTGAAGCCCTACACAAATCGGTTGGCTATTTGACTGGTTGGCAGAAGCACATTCTTCGCGCTCCAAGGATCCAGACAAAGGCGCGGGACTATAAACATATGCAGCAGATACCGATATAGTTGTAGAGAAGCGATTCGGACATAGAGGTCTCGGAATAGCATATGCAGTAGATCCAGTAAGCAACAGCACAGTGCATTGTTGACCTCCGCACAGTTTGAGAACAGTTGGAGGGACTCCGTGCAAAGATCGTCGCGCCGACAAAATGACTCGAGGGTGAGTCACGATGTTTGTGTTGGAAGCCTATTGGGCATGGAATCCCCCCAAGACATGTTTTGGGGCTCAAAGCCCAATTTTTTACCAAATATTGTTGTAAAGCTCCGCAAATTACGAGTGTGGGGCGTGAAAGTATGATAGAGTCACAGGGTTGTCCACCCTAGTTTTGTAATGTAATGTTAGCTAGATAGACCTACCCATGGTTCGTGGACCATGGGATTGTATAAATAGAGCGAGGCTCTAAGTGTATAAGATAATTAATCAACTAAGAATGAGAAGTCTAAGTGATTGAGTTGTAGTGCGAAGTGTGTCTTTGGGTCATAGAGTAGGATAAGGATCTGTAGCTCAGTGCGCAGAGGCCTAGTAGTCCGCAGCTGATTGCGCGGACCCCTATATCTGACTCTGCAGGGCAGAGTCGAGTCTGTAACCAAGGAAGGAATTAATAAAGATAAGTTTTATCATAATTATGTGTATCTATTCTTGGGTTAATGCATGTTTGATATAATTAGCAAGTATATTGTTTATTTATTGCGCGCACTTGTATGAATGGTTTATGTTGTTAAGTATAACTTAAAGCATGTAAGTAGGCTAAAATAATCAACTAACACTGGAATATCAGTAAGGCCTTGGGTAATAACGCAAGAGTGCGACATTCAGCCCTTGAGTAGGGCTACACGAAGGCAATATATCAAGCTACGAGGTATAGGAAAGTGTGCGAATCAACCTGTGCACAGGGTCAAACCGTGGACCAGTCGAGCTCATCAGACATCTCCAACGTGCGGAAACCTGGTTCTAGCACCCTCCCATGCTACTTCAGGTGAGACATCAGTCCATGCTCCTCGAACTGTTGCCGAAAGGGCCAATAGTACCAAGATTTGTTTGGATAATTAACTTTGAACCTCGGTCAAGCCCCAACAAGCCAACAATAGATACATCCCATTTCAAAATCCCCTTATCCACAATACTCTTATGGAATTTACAGGATTGACTTTCATAAAACCCGTTACGATGTAATCAAGAAAATCATAATGTTCTCCCCATACGAGCGAATTCCTACATTAGGGATTAGAGAGCCAAAGGGGCAAAGTAAAGTTATTGAGAGATTTTTCACTGAGATCGAAACCCAACCTAGTGGCCAAAATTTCAGTGGAGGGGTAGTTCAACCTTTGATGGAGTGGAACTAGTGGTGGCGGGTGGAGACTCCTACATGGATACGTCCCAGTCGCATTCTTAGCAAAGAACCACATCATCAACCACATAGTAAGCTGTAATGGACTTGTCCTTGCAGATATCACAGAACTTGGATTGGGCATGCTTCTTGGAGAGGGCATTGGTAGAATGGATGTGGTGATCACATGGTAGGAAAAGCATGGCAGAGTAAGCCTAGCAACAAAGAATTGTATTCACTTCACCATAATAGTCATAGGGGAGAGGACCCTTGAAAGGTATGACCTCATCCATAGGGGGAATTGAACCTTGCACCTAAAGAAGAAGTGGCTTCAAGGCTCCATACAAAATTTAGAAAGATTTTCAAGTCTAGATTTATGTATATGCAGATGGCCAAGGGATGGGGCTATCCATGTATGTTAGTCTGTGGGGGTTTTGTTAGAGCAGAGAATTTACTGGTGATCTGGATTTAAACAGGAACGCAACAAATTACAGAGATAACCATATACACAAAGATGCAGCGGAAATAATACTTCATTTCATTAATGGAAAATACTGAAATATGCTTACAACCAGAAATGGAAATAAACCAGCTAGGGCAATGGTAGCTTATCTCTGAGAAGAGATGTGGTGGCTACATGCCTCTGAACTGTGTTACAATGAGGCTCGAAGACCTATTTATTGTTGAGAAACACTGGAAAACCCTTAACCTTCCAAAACCTAACCCTAGAAGATGAAATGCCAAACTGTGGGCCCCGTTTGGGTAAATTGGTACACCAACTTCCCGGGGTCGTAACTTTGGCATACGATCTCCATTTGACGCATACAATAGCTCGTTAGAAAGATCTATCCGAGCACTACAACTTTGGGAGGCAACATGGGTCCACATGGTCCTCCTTGGACCCATGTTGCCCCAGATTTCCCAAAAAACATCGTTTAGGGCCTCAAAACAGCTCCGGAAGTTCAGGACCTGAAAAAACTGCTAAAAATAGTAAGTTGTGCTACAATTAAGGAAACTAAAAATGCTGAGAGAAACAATGGTGGGGGTCCAGGTGGACTTGGTAGGTGGCCGCCAATATCCACCTGGATCGTTCCTACCCCCTTAGGAAGCAATGGTCCCCATTGCGTTGAGTTCCTCCATGAGATGAGGAAACTTTTGCTGAACTTGTTCCCTGGTGAGCCACTTGCCCTAGTGAAGGAGTTGGCCTGCTTTGACAACTCGATACAGTTGGATATTCTATTGGTGAGTGTTCTTGATCTGTGTGTCCATGATCCGATCAGTTGCAGCTTGTTCCATGCAATCTGGATTTAATTCTGTGGGTGTGAGCTGTTCTGCAATGTCTAATGTGTCGAGATATGGTGGGAAGCATGGTCGACAACCGTCCACATTGAACACTCGGTGCAAGCAAAGGAATGGAGGAATGTTGTGCTTCCAAGCATTGTTTCCCGTAGCCTTGGTACTAGTGTAAGGACCATGTCGGAGTCGCCTGAGTTTCTGATGGGTTTTGGTAAGGCGTTCTCTCTCCAGATGTAACCAAACTTTGTCGCCCCCCTGAAACGTATGTGGTACCCCTGTGGGTGAGGAGGCATTGTTCCTGTGTCTTGTCATGATTGTATCCCTTTGCTGCTGCTGCGTGGAGGAACCCTTCGCGGGGGCCATGGATGTAGCAACAATCTTCCCCATACAGATGAATTTCCTGGTCTGGGAGATGAGCTTGCTGCCTTTCTTAGCGGTGATCAAAGATGTGGAGGTAGGTGGGGCTACCTCCAGTATCTTGTATAATGAATTATTCAAAGAAATAATGACAGCACAAGGCCTTGACTCATACACAGCATGTCGCCTCCACAAGTATGGTTGGCCTAGTAATACATCACAAACATCCAGAGGTGTAACATCACACAATACCTTGTCTGTGAAGGGCTTGATGTTGTAGGGAAGGTGGCACTACTAGTGAACTTTGAGATTTCGTCCTTCACGAAGCCACCCGGTATTGTACGGCTGTGGATGTGGTGTAGTCGGTAGGCCCAACCGCTTCACGACCTCTGCTGAAATAAGGTTCTTTTGGCTGCCACTGTCGACAATGAATTGCAGTGGCGAACCCTTCACCCACATTCGTGAGTGGAAAAGACGCTCCCCTTCCTCTGGATTTTTCGGCTCATTTTTCTGGATCTTGGTGGTGGCAACAGTGGTGCTGGGATCTGCATCAATGATTTGCTTCCCCTTGTCGGGTTCTGGCTCAGGGTCGGAACATGCATATGACTCAAAAGCCTTCAACTCGGCCGCCAGCGACTGCTTGGTCCGACACTCACTTCTGTTATGAGTGGGACTCTTGTGGAACTCACACCACTTTCCTATGTCCTTCTTCGGCTTCGTGGTGTTGTTCTTTTCTTGCGGCTTCGACAGGTTGTCTTGGGTCACCTCGCCTTGGCTTTGTCCTTTGGGCTTCGGATTTGCAGATCCAAAGTCTCGCTTCTTCTGTTTGAAATTTTTCTCGATTTTGACAGCGTATCGGTATGCTGTGCTGAGTGAGGAGATATTCAAGAACTCCATCTCTTCCTGGATGTATTTGTGTAGGCAGCTGCGATATTTGAGTACCAAATGTAGCTCAGAATCTTTGATACCCAACTGTGTGCGAAGGGTATGAAAAATGTTTGTGAACTCTGGCACATCTTGGTCTTGTCCCTGCCGTAGTGTGGTCCATTTGATGTATTTGTCCTCATAGCTTTTGACAGGGTAGTATTGCTCCTTGATGGCATCCCAGAAGTCATTCCAAGTGGGTGTGGCTGAAAACAATGAGCCTGTACTTTCATCCTTCTGCTCGCAGTATGTTTCCCACCAGTCCTTGACGTGGGGGGCAGCTTTGAGAAGAGCGAAAACAATCTTTTCCCGACTTGAAAATTCATGAACAAAAAATAACCCTCTAGCAGATTTAACCATTTATCTAGGGCATCCGCGTCTATTTGACCCTTGAAGATGGGGATTTCAAAATTAACTTGTACCTTAAAGGGCGTGGCATTTCCAGAGTAGCTGCTGGAAGCCGATGCGTCACTTCTGGGTAGCCGCTGAAGGATTTGGGCAAACCTGTCCATCATCGCATTCTGTTGTCGCTCGAGGGCTTCTTCGAGCAAGATTTTGATAGGATCTCCTGCCCCCTCGTCTTTCTTATCATCCGCCATGGGAGGCTGTCGGGATTTGCAAGGCTGGTCTTGTAAAGGTTCGACCAATTCAAGCCCTAACTCCTTATATCCCGGCCTCGTTGGGGACATGCAAAGAAAAACAAAGAAAAAAATAGACTGCTCTGATACCACTGATCCAGATTTAAACAGGAATGCAACAAATTACAGAGATAACCATATACACAAAGATGCAGCGGAAATAATACTTCATTTCATTAATGGAAAATACTGAAATATGCTTACAACCAGAAATGGAAATAAACTAGCTAGGGCGATGGTAGCTTATCTCTGAGAAGAGATGTGGTGGCTACATGCCTCTGAACTGTGTTACAATGAGGCTCGAAGGCCTATTTATTGTTGAGAAACAATGGAAAACCCTTAACCTTCCAAAACCTAACCCTAGAAGATGAAACACCAAACTGTGGGCCCCGTTTGGGTAAATTGGTAGACCAACTTCCCGGGGTCGTAACTTTGGCATACGATCTCCGTTTGATGCGTACAATAGTTCGTTAGAAAGATCTATCCGAGCACTACCACTTTTGGAGGCAACATCGGTCCATGGACCCATGTCGCCC
This sequence comes from Pinus tabuliformis, assembly GCA_031772625.1. Lineage (NCBI taxonomy): Eukaryota > Viridiplantae > Streptophyta > Pinopsida > Pinales > Pinaceae > Pinus > Pinus tabuliformis. Next base: position 260,745,093 of record CM062816.1, on the reverse strand, counting down.
CAGATTTCCCAAAAAATGTCGTTTAGGGCCTCAAAACGGCTCCGGAAGTTCAGGACCTGAAAAACTGCTAAAAATAGTAAGTTGTGCTACAATTAAGGAAACTGAAAATGCTGAAAGAAACAATGGTGGGGGTCCAGGTGGACTTGGCAGGTGGCCGCCAATATCCACCAGGATCAACTGGCCAGTTGGATTTCCATTGAAGAAAATTATTCAGACGAGTGGGTTACAAGACAAGGGAAGGAAGAAAACCTGTGTTTGGTTGATGGACAAACCCAGAGGATTCTCAGTGCTGAGGAACATGGAAAGTAAGGTCGAAGGCATTGTAACAAGTCGGGATAGTTATGTTGTTAGTCCCAATGACGTAGTTGGTTCCCACGTGTCAGATTTCGATTGCATGAGGAGGACAAAAATAAAGGCGTTCTATTAGCTGGGGTGAATAGTGTCTGCTCACCCCAAGCCAGTAGAGAAAACGACTTACAACGTAGTTAGTTCATGCATGCTTAATGAAGTAAAAAGAGGTGTTTGATGTAATAACTTACTCTGTGGCCAATGTGTTACCTCACTGGAAACCTATATGCTGTAATTTTCAGGTGGTAGTTGTTGGATGATGAGGAGAGGAAATGACCTTGCTTTAAATGAAAACTCCCAGATGAAAAAAAAAAAAAAGAGTATCTTTGAACAAAGAGAACTAGATATCAGAGAAATAATAATAAATATCGTTGTATACTTTGGGGAGATTGGGAAAATTATTAGGAAAGACCATAGAAGAATCATTAAGTATACTGACATTTAGAAGGTACTCCCAACTAAATTTTTTGATGGGGCATGTGATCAAAGAAAATGTGAATACAGGGCATATATTGTAATAGAATTGGCACATCTTATCATTTTTGGTGGCAAGGAGTGAGGGGCACAAACATTTGGGAAAATTATTGCATTATGGGGGATATTAATATGTGCAAAATGGTTGGGCATTGAGACTTTAAAGATTTTTGGCAACTCAAAAAGTATCATAGAATGGGTCCCTGACATTACTATGTGCAAAATGGTTGGATATTGAGACTTTAAAGATTTTTGAGGACTCAAAAAGTGTCATAGAATGGGTACAAGGATCTTCTCAATTTAATCAATTCATTCTTACTGCATGGATGAGGCATATCCAGATTCTGGAGTAGACTTTTCATAGATCACATACAGGGATGTGTTCCGTGAACAGAATGGGATTATAGACATTTTGTCGAAAAGGGGAGTAATGCTATAGACAAGTATGATTCACTTTTTTGCATTTTAATAGGGTTCAGTAGTAAATGAAGGAACCATATAGATCACGTAGCATAGCATATTCTTAATATACATTTTGTGTAGTTGTAATGACCATTATTGAGGCGATATCAAAGATACTTCAAAAACAAACAGAAGGGCTATACTAACAATATTCATGAGGAATTCTAGGTAGAATTCGAGGATATGAGAAAAAATATATGTAAGTAGATTTTATTTTTTATGTTTTATATGGAGGTACAATGATAGATCTATGGAAAAAATATTTTTCAAAGAGGAAGCAAAAGAGAAACAAGCTATTGTAATCACTTTTATTAATAAAAATATGAAATTATTTTCAACTGAAAAATAAAAAGAAAAAGAAAAATAAATAAATAATAACCCCACATTCTCAAATTCTTCTTAACTGCAATGCTCTTCTAAAAAAAGCCATGAAAACCATCACCACCATTGCAAATAATGCCATAATCAACCAAACCATCACCACCATGGCAGGGAATGCCATAATCAACCAATTCATCAAATTGTTAAAGAATGTTATTAAAATGGAGGATAACTATAGGATAATTAAAACTGAGTTGAGACACATGAAGATCATTCTACACGATATTGGCATCTTCTCCTAATAATAACCAAAAGAGTCCCGAGAGATGATGAATATTTGGTTGCAATTGCTGCAAAATTCACTTACATAAGCAAAAATCCCAATCGATCAGTGAAGACCATGACAATGGTGTACCAACTCTTGTCGTGTTCACTGCAAGAATGCCTTCCATAGAAATAACATAATGGAAAACATGTTTTAATCATCTCTCTCAATACCTACATTTTGGGTTTAAAAAGGAGAACTATTTATTCATGGAAAATCAAGATGGAAGCCATTTCCGTGAGGTTCACTATAAGAATTTTGATAAGAATTTTTACAGGATATCATTAGCATATATTTTTTTTTTGGAAGATATGGCCACTAGATTGAGATTCCCGAAGCTTGTGAGCCTAAGCTTAAATGGCAATCCACGTGTGAAAGAGCTTTAGTGAGGATTTCTACTCAGCGCAGCCTATCTCAGGGTTGTCAATCTGTCGAGCTACACCAAAATAAGTTTAGTCCCAACGTCGACTGGGAAGCTAATAATGCTTTACTTTTTTTCATTAAGACATGTTCCCATCAAAGATTTGATGGGAGAGATATGCCATCTTTATGGACTTCATTTTTTGCAGCTCTTCACTCCATACATCTCTAGTATCATTCCCATTTACGTTTTAAGAGATTAAAAGGATTAAAAATCTTAGGCGTCTTTATTCATGCCTATGTGATTAATTTCAAATGATTCCATGTGAGATATATGAATTTATCTAATAACATTTTAACAAATATAATGGGACTATATTTAATTAGGTTTACATTTTTGGGTAATCGGACTATATTTAATTAGGTTTATATTTTTGGGTAATTTTCCATAGGTTTTAATTATTTCACTATTTTCCATGTTTTTATGAGATTTTCCCGATTATATAATCAAGCCCATAATTGGTGTAAAAAATTTCCTATTTTCTCATTATATAATCAAGTTAATAATTGGTGTAAAAAATTAAGTTATTTATTTAAATATGTTACATGTTTAATTGTTTATATCTCTAACAAATATATACATGTATATCAGGAAGGGAAATGATTAAATTGACTTCCAACATGGACATTGAAATATTTTATTTATAGCTAACACTAAATTTATTTTATATTAATATATTTTGGTTTTGAATACTACACGTTAACTGAATAGAGAATGAAATACCCATCATTATATCAATAATATTATTAGTTCCTAATTTGGGAGGACTTTGAATTTCGCTTACCACTATTACTTTATCATTGACTGTTTAACTTTGAAAAAAAAAAAATTTCAATATTATTAAAAAACTATTTTTAAAACATTTGATTGGACCATAACTTAAAGGTCTTATTGCAACCTTTGCAAATATAATGTCATGTGGATACGTGCCTAACATATTTTATGCTATAATTTATGGATATGATTGCAATACTCATGCATTTTTTTTATAGATATTTTTGTATAATTTTTTATTCTTAACCTTTAAAATCCAAAAATAAAATAGGTAAAAGTAGCTCATATTGAGGTAAATAAGATATTTCCATCAGTTACGTCCACTAATAATTTAAGCAACTCTTTGCATAAAAAATGGATAAGAATAAGATGTAAATAAATATACTTAGCAAGAGTTATTTCCCACCATTATTTAAGTTTTTATCAACACTTTTTTAACCCCATGTTTTCATGAATTCTTATGTAGGAGTAAAATTGTGAATATGTAGACTTACTAGTGGTTATTAACCACAAAAATGTATGCAAGTATGTCTCCCTAAGAAAGCATTTAAAGTATCCAATTAAAATTTCAATTTATTAGTTCATGCCAAAAAATGATTGTAGAATTCAATTTGTCTATTGACCAATATGGGTTATAATTTTTTATGCAATTTTTCCAAGAGAATAATTTCTAACTGAAATAGTAGGGACTAAAATATCTTGCAACACTTGTTTTTACATGTCATTTGTTAACTTGATGTTACATATCTCCCTTCATACTAAAAGTAAATTAAAAGTGTTTTACTTTCAATTACATTTTATATAAAGTTGATGTAAAAATAAGATGGAAATTGATGTATTTTATATATGTCCAATATTGATTTTTTTTCTATTAGGATTTTTTCAATTTGTTATTATAAATATTATTTAATTATTTTAACATAACGTTAAGTGACACATCTCCTTATACTGACCAACCACACCAACTAAATGGATAGTAAACACTAATACACATAAATTCATAATGAACATGATATTATTATTAATTTATAAATTAAACATATATACAATTCGAAAAACATGGAAAATATTCTTAACCATGGAGATTTACCCCCACTTTACTATGGTTCTTAATCTATAAATATGATTTTATTACAACACCATGGATTATCAATACCACATGACCAAAAAATCATAACTCACTTCATTTGGCACTTGTTCATATGGCATTTTTTTAATTAATCAATTTAATTAAAAATACAAAAAGGGCATTACTACCTGGAGATAAATCTCAACCTTTGATTTGTGTATACTACTATGAATATTTTAAAATTTTCCATGCAAGTTAAATCTATAACATCCATTTAATAATTATTGATAGATAAAATTAAAATCCTAGAAGCCCTATTGGGATAAGAAGGAAAAATTGTGTCTTGCTCCTAATGGGAGATTAAACAAATTAATTGTATTTTTCTTATTAAACCAAAATATTATTATTTTGATCTAGGAGGTTATGGAATGTAATGATAATGTCCATGTTCAACTACTATCAATTTTCCACAATTTTTTATATTTGTCAAGATTAACTTGTGTGTTTGTGTCTACCTCCCATGAGAATCATTTTGTCCTTTGGAGTTATGCCAAGAATGGTCCAACTTGTTGTCCTTTGGAGTTGTACAGTAAATCATATTAGTCATAATAATTGGGGAATCCCCAAATCTGAATAACTTTTGTATGCCCCATTTGTGTGCCAATAACAAACCTATATGCTTGTGCATAGTTGTTTTCTAACTAGAATGTAATGGTGTGGTGGTTTCCCTAGCACACACAAGTCCATCTTCACTCACATCATTATACTTTCCATACAGAGTACTTTTCATGGACCCCAAAACTTCGTCACTATGCTAACATCGTAAGGACTCCAAAACTTCGTCACTATGCTAACATCGTAAGAAATTTATATATAGTATTCTGTATGGAAAGCATAATGATGTGAGTGAAGATGGACTTGTGTGTCCTACGGATACTCTAGGCTCCCAAAAACTGAACAAGGGCACATTATGAACCCATTAATGAGCTTGTCAGGGAGATCTTGAGTGATGGCTAATCCACCGTGAGAAGAGGTCACCATGATCGTAGGGACAAAAGGAATGAGCCAATATGATGATCCCGGAGTGCATGTTAAGGTAGGGCCGAGCATCTAAAAGCTTTCATTGAACCAGGTGAATGACTGTACCGTAGACCCACACTTGCCACGCGGTTGGCATGCGAATGAACCGAGAGGACCCGGACCACTTAAAGAGGACCGCGAAAGGTCATTTGTAGTTGGGGACTTGCTTACGACGAGTTAGCATGTGGAGTAAATGGGGCTATGATTTACTGTGTTTGCGGGAGAAAAGTTTGCTCCTTCGCCGGAAAGTTCACTTCGACGATAAGCCACATCAGGGAGACTAGGTGAGTGACTTGTTTCATCGCGTTTTTGGGTCTTCGGTTAGTGCCTAAACTTAGTGGGCCCTCATAGAAATGAAAAGGATAAGCTCTTAATAAACATACCAATAAAGAAGCCGACAATTAGAAGATGTTAGTCGAAGAGTATGATGGGCTTCTCGAGATTACTACACGAACTCGTTAATTAGTTTAAATAAAATTAGATTTAGAATTTTCTGTTTTTTAATTATCTAATTATATATAAATTAATTACTCTAAATTAATAAATTAAAATTAATTTCAATGAATAAAAGTAATAATAATATTATTATTATTGGTTATTTTTTTAATTAATTTTGAATAAAAGTAATAATAATATTATTATTATTTGTTATTTTTTTTATTAATTTTCAACATTATTATGACAATAAATTAATTACTCTAAATTAATAAATTAAATTAATTTTAATGGAAAAAATAATAATAATATTTTTTATTTTTTTATTAATTTTTAACATTATTATAACCATAGATATATGTTTATTTTTAATAAGATTTTGAGAATTTTAATTTAACTATAAATAATTATTAAGTGGATGGTATTAGCACCAGAGACATTTAAGTTAGTGACCCGCATGTTATGAATTATTATGTAAACCATGAGATTGAAGATTCAAATACCCCAAAAAAAGAGTGAATGATAAGGATTTAACCTTCATGAAATGTTTATAATATTTTAATACTATTCAAAATCAAATATATTTGAAAAATAAATTGATTAACTAAATAAATTGATTAATTAAAAAAAATGTTAGATGAAGTTATGATTTTTTTGAGCGTGTAGTATTGATAAGCCATGATATTGGGAGATGGTATTGTAACAAAGCCTATTTATATGTTAATAATATCTATGGCAAGGTGGGGTAAATATCCATGATTAATAATCTTGTTATATGTTTTATTAAATGTATATATTTTTAACTCATATATAAAAATAATAATTTAGCATAAGGGTGACCGGAGGAGGGGTGTTATATATGGCCTTTGTTAAAAAAAATGTATCCTACAAGGTATCCTCATTTTCAAAGAAAATATAATTTCCTCTCTCATTTTGTTGGGGGATCTATTATGGTCATTCATCACATGGTTAAAAAATCACGTTCAAGGGATACGTTTTTTATTAATATCTAAAAACATGTCAAGAAATCAACAAAAGATATCCCTATTATGAATTATAAGCACATACTACAAGATAATGATAAAGAAGCATATGGATGTGCCAATCTGCACTGCAATTTGAAATTTAGTAAATTGATGGTTAATGGCCAGTTAAGGCCATCTTTCATTCCTTAATAATGTAATTCTCTAGAGCACAATTTTGATTAGTAATGTAACTCTCTAGAGCACGATTGGATATGAAAGATTACTCTGGAAAACTTGGATTGTGATGAGGCATTTCATGATGTATTCTTCATTAATAAGGAATTGATTTTGATCTAATACAAAAATTCTAATTATTGTTTTGGTTTTTACTATGGGGTCCACAGTCCCTAAAGATAGGTGACCCCTACGTCAAGAGAATTGAACCTGTGACCTCTTCATAGTAGAGGTTCTTTAACAATGACGACTTGACCAATTGAGTTAGAATCTCATTATTATTATTATTATTATTATTATTATTATTATTATTATTATTTAACATAAAGATATAATCTGGCTATTATTTATGATTTTTTTAACCTTAGCAATATGAGATGTATCAAGAAGTAAGTGTTTTGATACTTATCATGCATTTATTCCTATCCATTTGTACCAATCATTTAATTTAGATAATCATCTTAGTAATAATACATGTTAATATTAATGATTAAGCCAATAGGCATGTCTATTTTGGAATAGGGCTTCTATAATTTTAATTTAATTATTATTATTTATTAAGTGGATGGTAGGGACTTAACCTCCACAAAATATTCTAGAATATTCTTTGTAATAATAAAAAATCAAAGATTGAGATTGACGTCAAAATTAGTTATGAATCTTCTACTCTTTTAATTAAAACCTTTAATTATAAAAAAATCTCATGTAAACAAGTGTCATATGAAATGAGTTATGATTTGTTAGGCATGTGGTGTTGATAAGCCATGACATTGTAACAAAATCATATCTATATGTTAAGAATATTCATGGTAAAATGGGGATCAATCTCTATGGTTAAGAATCTTGTTACATGTTTTTTAAATGTATTTTAGCTCCTATATAATAATAATAATAAATAGTAACAATAATAATAGTTTAATATAAAGTTCTTATTTAATTAATTTTTATTAAAAAATATTAACGGTATGAGATATATCAGGAATTAAGTGTTTTGATCTTTCTCATGAATTAAATTTACCTTCCATTTAAATTATCTCATTAAGTTGGTATATATAATATGAAAATATTTATTCTTAGTATATATATAATATGAAAATATTTATTAGAGAGAAATTCAAAGAAAACTAGAACCAATATCAAATGAAAGGTAACAAAATATTTTTCTTCTTTCTTCAGTAGAATTTTCTCATATTTTTCCAAAACTGATGTTTGTGGAATGTTTTGATAATATTCATGTTTATTGTAAGTGAGAGATATGGGAACTTGCCAAGTCACAAGTACTTATTGCTAGAATTGACTTAAAGATTGTTGGTACAAACTCCACCAAATTTGTATCTTTAATATACATGTAGGTATGTTTGAATATTAACCTATATATCTACTTGTTGGATTTAAGACAGAGAACCATTCCACCAATTTAAATCTTCCTTTTAGAGTTCTAATTCTCAAGAAAATGTGAAACAACTTATTATCCTTAAGAATTGCAATATAGATTATATACATGATGATCATTATGAAGTCCCCAAATACCAATAACATTCCTATGTATGATTGATGTGTTAATGGAAATCGTTGGAAATGGTCATAGGTGGTAAGTGATCATTTGGTTGTTTACCATATGAATGAAGATCCATAATGATAAAGAAGCATATGGATGTGTCAATCTGCACTGCAATTTGAAATTTAGTAACTTGATGGTTAATGGCCAGTTAAGGCCATCTTTCATTCCTTAGTAATGTAACTCTCTAGAGCACAATTTTGATTTTGGATATGAAAGATTAGTTTAGTGAATTGATGGTTAATGGCCAGTTAAGGCCATCTTTCATTCCTTAGTAATGTAACTCTCTAGAGCACAATTGGATATGAAAGATTAGTCTAGAAAACTTGGACTTGTGATGACGCATTTCATGATGTATTCTTCATGAATAAGGAACTGATTTTGATCTAATACAAAAATTCTAATTATTGTTTTGTTTTTAGTATGGGGTCCATAGTCCCTAAAGATAGGTGACCCCTACGTCAAGAGAATTGAACCTATGACCTCTTCATAGTAGAGGTTCTTTAACAATGACGACTTGACCAATTGAGTTAGAATCTCATTATTATTATTATTATTATTACGATTATTTAACATAAATATATAATCTGGCTAGTATTTATGATTTTTTTAACCTTAGCAATATCATATGTATCAAGAAGAAAGTGTTTTGATACTTATCATGAATTTATTCCTATCCATTTGTACCAATCATTTAATTTATATAATCATGTTAGTAATAATACATGTTAATATTAATGATTAAGCCAATAGGCATGTCTATTTTGGAATAGGGCTTCTATAATTTTAATTTAATTATTATTATTTATTAAGTGGATGGTAGGGAATTAACCTCCACAAAATATTCTAGAATATTCTTTGTAGTAATAAAAAATCAAAGATTGATATTGACGTCAAAATTAGTTATGAATCTTCTGTTATTTTAATTAAAATCCTTAATTATAAAAAAATTCTCATGTAAACAAGTGTCATTTGAAATGAGTTATGATTTGTTAGGCATGTGGTGTTGATAAGCCATGACATTGTAACAAAATGATATCTATATGTTAAGAATATTCATGGTAAAATGGAGATCAATCTCTATGGTTAAGAATCTTGTTACATATTTTTTAAATGTATTTTAGCTCCTATATAATAATAATAATAAATAGTAACAATAATAATAGTTTAATATAAAGTTCTTATTTAATTATTTTTTATCAAAAAATATTAACGATATGAGATATAACAGGAACTAAGTGTTTTGATCTTTCTCATGAATTAAATTTACCTTCCATTTAAATTATCTCATTAAGTTAGTATATATAATATGAAAATATTTACTAGAGATTTTTCTGTTGCGCTACGTTGAGAGCCCGCTCAGGCTTGACCTAGCTGCCTCCATCTCTGAGCTGCCTCCTGCGGCCTCCCTGCCTGGCAGCCTTCTGCTGCTGGGCTCGACCATCTCTGCCCTGACACCTCTGGATCGCTCCCATCTCCTGGTCGACCTCGCTGAAGTGGTCCATTTCTGAGAAAAGGGCTGGCATTGGCATCAGCTCTGCTGTGCCCAACCATGCCTTCATCCGGGGACCCGAACCATCCGAATCCGCCCCTGCCTCCTCCACCGGAGGTCGCAGCCTTCAAAGCCATGATAGCAGCCGGTAGCAAGCGCCCGCCATCAGCCATCCAACAAAAGTTTGTAAAGAAACTGGAAACCATTCCTTCGGTAGCACTCCCGGAAGAAGAAACGTGCAAAGCAGCACTGAATCTAGCTGAGAGAGGACTCATTGGCCAGTTCACGGGCCTCTGGCCCTCTCCCAAAGCGGTGGAGGACTGGACTCAAAGGAACTGGAAACCCTTAATCAAAGAAGGAATAAAAAGCTACTTCGTAGGCAAAGGATTTTTTGTTTTCGTATTCGAAAGTGCAGAAGATAAAAGCCTAATCTTCAGAAACGGACCCTATTTCATGGGCCCCCAGGGATTATACCTCAACAAATGGTCGCCAGACTTCGATCCAGCCCAGGATGTCCCATCTGCTGTTCCGGTGTGGGTGCGGCTCCCCCACCTCCCACTCCACTGCTGGAATCAAAAGTCTCTTCAGATCATTGGCAATGGATTAGGAAAATACATAGATCAAGCTGTAAGAAAGGATCAATATTCATGTGCTCGCATCTGCGTTGAAGTAGATCTGGAGGAGGGCCTGCCGGAAGCCATCAATCTTACAGTTGCAGGATGGACACATGTACAAGAGCTGGACTATGAACAACTTCCCTTTAAGTGCAGACACTGCCACGGCTATGGACATTTCGCCAAACACTGCAAGAAAAAGGCAGAAGAACAACCAGATCAACAAAATGGTAAGCAATGGACCCTAATCCAAAAAACCACTAATCACAAAAAAGGCAGCGGGAAAGGTATACAGAAAGAGGCACCAAGCAGCTCCAACCCCACCCAAGAAAAGAATCCAAAGGGCAAAGAAAGCAGACAGAGTATCCCAGTTACAACAGATACTGAAGACCTGGAACAGACTGCCTCTCCCTCCAACAACAAAGAGGACGGGGAAATGGCACATCTGGAAACTCCTCAAGGAAGCCCTTCTAATCCTTCATATGCAGATGTTACTAGGAAAAAACCAGTGGACAGCTCAGGCTCATCGGAGGATGAAACCTTCGAGCAGCCCACAAGAAAAGCAGGCAGGAAATCTCGCAGAGAAATAAGGGAAGAGGAGGCGGAAAGGCTTAAAACACAAGGAAGTCAACCCACAATAGAGATGTCTATTGGGAGAAACTCCAGGAACAGGCCCCCCAAGGGAGGCCCTCAACCCCATGGTAAATAATGCGCCTCGTCTCTTGGAACTGCAGAGGTCTGGGTAATCCCTCGAAAGCGGAAGCGGTCAAGGACCTACTCAAAACAGAACCCTCAGACATTCTCATGCTCCAAGAGACCAAGATAGAGGGGAAAGCCCTTCTAGATATCAACAAGAAGAAATGGAAGAAAAGCACAGGAAGAGCAGTCAGTTCAAGGGGCACATCCGAAGGGCTTGCAACCCTTTGGGCAGAAGATCTCTTCCTGCTGAATAAACCCCATGAGGCTCAGCATTGGATCTACACGGAATGAACACACTGCTCAAGTAAGTTGAACTTCTCCCTTTTCAATCTCTATGTACCTGTTCTTTATTCTGAAAAGAGGGACTGCTGGAACTCCCTCGTTGCATTCCTAGAGCAGCGATCCCCTAACAACATCATCCTTGTTGGGGACCTAAATATAGTTTTAAAACCCAAAGAAAAAAGGGGTGGAATCAACAACAGAGATCCCATGCTTCCCCTGGTGGAAGACCTTATACAACAATGGGATCTTCAAGATTTCAATCCGATTAAAGGGCATTACACATGGACCAACAACAGAGCGGGGGAAGACCATATCGCAGCCCGACTGGATCGATTCCTAGTACAGGGCACCCTGATGTTGAATAAGAAAATTATTATCACTAAAATCCTCCCCAAGCTGACCTCAGACCACAAACCAATTCAGCTCATATTGGAAGATGAAGAAGACCTGGGCCCAATCCCCTTTCGATTCAGTCCCCTCTGGATAGAGAGGAATGGATTCATAGACACAGTGAAAACAACATGGGTCAAGCCTGTCACTGGGTCCTCCAGCTACGTATGGGAACAGAAGCTCAAAGCTACAAAGTTAGCCCTGAAGGAATGGATAAGGAAGCCTGCCCCAAATCCTTCCAGCCAAAGAAAAGAAATAGTGCAGACATTAGAGGCACTGCAATCTGAAATGGAAAGCAGAGAGATAACCCCATCCTTGCTAGATAAAGAAGTTAAAATTCAATGCTCAGCATTTCGATCCTTTAGAACAGAGGAAGAGCATTGGCGATTAAAATCTCGAAGCCTGTGGCTGAAAGCGGGTGATCGGAATACCACCTTCTTCCATCGCCAATATAGAGCAAGACTTTCCAGGAATCACATTTCTGAAATTACAACAGCAGAAGGGCAGATATGCAAAGGTTCCAGTGAAATTAAAGAGGCAGCAGTAAGTCATTACAAAAGTTTGTACACCACAGGTAATCAAGGCAGTGAGGAAGATATTGCAGATCTCCTCTCAAACATCCCTCTTCTGGTCAACCCTGAAGACAACTCAGCTCTCACCCAATCCATCACGGAAGAATAGATCATCAAAGTCATTTAGTCTATGGATCCGGACAAGGCCCCCGGGCTGGACGGATTCGCCATACATTTTTACAAGACTTGTTGGGATATCATCAAAGAAGATCTAATAATGATGATAAAAGGCTTCATGAAAAAAGCCAAGGTAGGAGGAGGAACCAACTCCACCTACCTTGCTCTTATTCCCAAGGAAACCAATCCCAAAACCTTTGCCAGATTCAGGCCTATTTCGCTCTGCAACGCTTCATACAAAATTATAGCTAAGCTCCTAGCCACCAGGATGAAACCTCTTCTTAACAGGCTGATCTCAAGTAACCAAGGGGGCTTTGTAGAAGGCATGCATATACTGGACAATGTCATTCAAGTCTAGGAGACAATACATTCAAGCAATCAGCGAAAGGAAAAAGGAATGCTGATAAAGCTTGACATGGCTAATGCATTCAATCGAGTCAATCATTCCTTCCTATACAAGGTTCTCCACTGCTTCAGCTTCTCTCCCCATTTTGTCAATCTCATCGTTCCCTGCACTCATAATCCCTGGATCGTCCCTCTCGTCAATGGCCGCCCCACCTACTTTTTTCAAGCCCAGAGAGGTCTCAAGCAGGGATGCGCGTTCTCTCCCTTCCTGTACATTCTGATTGCCAATTCCCTCAGCAGAAAGCTAGCCTCCGAGCAATCCTCAGGTTCCCTCCCAAGCCTCAAACCTTCTATCAGCTTCCAGCTCTGAACCATGCCCTTTTTGTGGATGATTCTTTGCTCCTGGGTGGGGCATCTGTGCGAATAGCTAAAGCCTTTGACTCCGTCTTAAAACGCTACTGCAGGGTATCGGGCGCCTCCATCAATGAAAGGAAAAGTGAAGTATATGGATGGAACATAGGGCAGCAAGAACTCACAGGCATAGCCAGAATTCTGGGTTTCAACGGTCATGCCCAATGGGAGAGGATAAAATACCTCGGCCTTCCCATCATAATTGGAAACAATAAGAGGTCGTTATGGGCAGAAATCATTGGAAAAATCAAGTCAAAAATCGCTTCCTGGGGTGGACACTGGCTCACAAAAGGAGGTAAGGTAATTTTGATCAAATCGATCTTATTGGCTCTTCCAATCTACCAAGCTGCCTTTCTTCTTGCCCCCAAAGAGAGTGACAGACAATATATCTAGAATTCTGCGCGACTTTCTCTGGCAGCGCGACTTTCTCTGGCAAGGGGGGAAGGGAAATCAACAAAAAATTCATTTAGTCAAATGGGAGAAGGTGAAACGACCAATTCTGGAAGGAGGATTACAAATTCGAGATCCAGCCTTTGTTAATTTGGCGATGGGAGGAAAAATTCTTTGGAAACTGTTTAAGGAGCCAACGCACCCTGTCAACATAATGCTGAAATCCAAATACGCTTCTAACGTGTCGCTCAGAAACCTACAAGTCAGTCAAATTCCTAACAGCACTCAAGTATGGAAACTTTGCAACAGAAGCTTGAATTTCTTCAAAGAAAAAGTGTATAAAATTCCAGGCAATGGTAAAAGTACAAATCTGTGGTATGACCGAATCATGGACCGAAACCCGCTCTCAGAGACAGAAGAAATCGCAAGGATAAAAGAGTGGCTAGAACATGCAGGCGTCATCAGAGTGTTCGATCTATCCAAATGGGACAGGCATGGAGACTGGCATGGATGGGACTTCTTTAGAGTTCCTAACCAACTACAACAACAGAAATACATCCTAGAAGAAATGCTGGAACATGCGGCCCCAGTGAATAGAAAATCGAGAGATTGCTGGGGTTGGGGGCGCTATGGAACATACACTATAGTAGAAGCGTACAATGCCATCCAACCTGATAGGAACAGCAACAAAACACCAGAGTTCTGGAGGAAATTCTGGGAACCACTTGCTCTGCCCAAGGTAAATTTTTTCTTCTGGACGTTGGCCCAAGATAAGCTTCTAACTGGAGATAACTTGATGAAAAAAAACATTGCAGGTCCGCACAGATGTGAGATGTGCATAAGCAGTTTAGAAACTGCCAAGCATCTCTTCATAGAATGCAAATTCGCAAAAGAAGTTTGGGGACTTTCCCTCCATGAGCTACAAACCACAATTCCTTCCCACAACTCAGTAGCTGAACTGTTAGAGAGAAATTCAAAGAAAATTAGAACCAATATCAAATGAGAGGTAACAAAATATTTTTCTTCTTTCTCCAATAGATTTTTCTCATATTTTTCCAAAATTGATGTTTGTGGAATGTCTTGATAATAGTCATGCTTATTGTAAGTGAGAGATATGGGAACTTGCCAAGTCACAAGTACTTATTGCTAGAATTGACTTAAAGATTGTTGGTACAAACTCCACCAAATTTGTATGTTTAATATACATGTAGGTGTGTTTAAATATTAACCTATATATCTACTTGTTGGAATTTAAGACAGAGAACCATTCCACCAATTTAAATCTTCCTTTTAGAGTTCTAATTCTGAAGAAAATGTGAAACAACTTATTATCCTTAAGAATTGCAATATAGATTATATACTTGATGATCATTATGAAGTCCCCAAATACCAATAACCTTCCTATGTATGATTGATGTGTTAATGGAAATCCTTGGAAATGGTCATAGGTGGTAAGTGATCATTTGGTTGTTTTCCATATGAATGAAGATACATTATGAACCATGTTCAAAAATTCCTCTTAGCAAGGTATCAAGCCCCCATGAAAATGAATGAAGATCCATTATGAACCATGTTCCAAAATTCCTCCTAGCAAGGTATTAAGCCCCACGACCCCTTAATAATATTATGATTTGATATTAATTATAAATATAAGTTAAAAAGTATTTAAATGAAAATATCAATAAATTATAGTTTTCTATTAAAAATAGATAAATTCAATGGAATATAATAAATCATATTACAACTAAATTAAGTTATAATTTTAATTTTATTAGGTTCAGAGGCACATTACAACCTATGAAGGAGATGAACCCTAAGGTTATATTTAAATATAATAATGTAATATTTATATATCTTTTTTTTTGTTCAAGTGAGAGTAGGTCCTTCTATTCATCTATATAAAGGTACATAATATACAAACAACAGCACAAGCTTCAACGTAGCTATGGCCCAGACAATTGCCGAGCCCTTAAAAGAAAACTTCGTAACCGTGCCTATGGCCCACAAACAGTTCCAAACAAAACCAAAAGATCGATCAACCAATCGGTCAACCATCAACAGATCCAACGGATAAAAGGTAATCTCAGGTGGCCATGATGCTAACCCTTTAAATCTTTAAATGAACCCGAAATGGAGATTTTCCAGCTCTCTAAACTTTTTCGGGTTCGAAATCGGAGATAACCCTCAAGCTTTTTAATCACCCGAAATCCTTTGCAGTCATGAGATCCCAAAAAGCCTTATCAACCCGTCCAGACAGTAACTGTTCATACGAACCCGAAACAAAAATAAAGCACCTTTAAAATGGATTTCGGGTCCATTTGGTAAATTAATGCTCTTGCAGTTTAGCGCCAGAAATCCTTAGGATGCCTGCGATAACTCCAACCTGCCCACTTTTTAACTGATCAGACGACCCCACAAATCTAAAGGTTAGATGTGTTTTTCAGGTTAATACAAAGACTTACTTTATATATGGTCTTTCGCCTGCTAACTCTATGAATATAGAGTTCCAAGTGCATTTTCCCACCCGTAAACCCAAGGCAAACTGTAGTTGTTTTCCTGTGAACCTGTTCGCCTTTGTCTCTGTGTTACTTACCGTACAGACCCCAACTCTTCTGTTTCCATCAGTATTCATTCTGATTATTTCTTCTGCTCTGATAGTATTCCCTGTCTAGGGTTGCCTGTCTATGACATTCTTCCCTTAATAGTCCTTGGGGGTTTTCCATCCAGTCATATTTTTTATTACTTCTGGAACAGAGTACCCCTTCATTTGCCAAAATATCTGCCAACCTATTGGTTGTTTGGTGAACATGAACAAAACTAAAGGTTCTCATGGTTCACAGGTGTGATTGAATACGTTGATAGACCTGTAATAACCACCAGTGTTTCGACACTTTGTCTGGTGCTGAGCCATTGCATATTTTCTTGACCGACATAATTATCAATTCAAAATCAGCTTCATTTATGGTATTATGTAGATTGATTCCCTCAAGATTTCTAGGCGTTGTTCAAGGGCCATGAGCGCTGCCATATTATTAGTGGCCTTCCCCAAATAACTATGAAAGATTGTTTTTATGTAACCCTCTTCATCTCTAATAACTCCTCCATAACCTGCTATACCTGGGTTTCCTTTTGAGGCTCCATCTATACTACATTTCTTAAAACCATAAGGGGGAGGTTGCCAGAAGTCCTTATCAACTGTTATTTAACTTACCGTCTTGTTCATGCCCTGTGGGAAAAGCCCCTGTAGGCCCAAATGGAGCAGTATCTGCATATCCTAGTCTTAAGGCTGGTTCTCATGGGGGTTTTTATAAGAGTTCCTACAGTCTCTTTGAGATGTCTTATGATTTGAGCCATGATGCTCTGGGATGAACCAATATTGTTCTTGAAGAATATATTATTACGTTCTTTCCAAACATCCTAGATTAGAAAGCCTGGAACCAAAGCCCAAACTTTGTTGATTATTTCATTTTCAGAGAAATTACTCCTCTAAATCCTCAATGTGTTGGTGATGCTGCTAATGTCCCTGTCTGTTTGTCTGAAAATTGCAGCCACCCAATTCCACAATGTAGAGGTGAAGGGGCAGAGGTTGAGCAAATGTTCCATAGTTTCTTCCTGTAATTCACATAGTTGGCATTTAGATGGACCAGCTACACCTCTTTTCTGAAGGTTTTCCCAAGTCATAATTTTTTTATGTTGCACTAGCCACATGAACAATTTGATTTTTCATCCAGTTTGGGTTCTGCCATAGTTCCTTCCATACCTTATCAAGGTCTGGAAAGTCCAGTCCAAGGGCTATGCGCTTGGCCTCTTTGAGGTTAAAGTTGCCTTCATTTTTTTTACCCCATCTCAATTGGTCTGAAGATGTTGATATCAAGATCTTTCTTTGCTCCAAGCTGATTTTAAGAGCTTCTATTGGGGCCTTCAATGCGGAGCCATCATTGTATACCATGTTCTTCCATATTCTCCATTTTCCATCATTTCTATCCTGATCCCAAAAGTCATTTACCCTCAATAACCCTTTGTTGTCCATATCAATCTTTAGATTGGAAAAATCTACTCTTGATAGTTTAGGTTCATGTTGCCAATTAACTTCCCAAAACCAAGCAATGTTTCCATCTCTGATTTCCCAAAAACTGTGTTTCTGGACAATGTCTCTCTTCTCCCAAGCTTTGTTCCAAATGTGGGAGCCTTTAATGAGCCCAAACATTCTGATGTATTCTCTTTCTTGCCAAATATTTGCATATTTCTATTTCCATACTTTAGCCCAAGGGGACCTCGATTCCTTTAGCCATCTCCACCATAGTTTTGCTCCCAAAAATTTGTTTAGGGTCTCAGGGTCATCAAGTCCCAAACCTCCATGTGTCTTAGGTTGCATATCTTTTCCCAAGCTACCAGAGCCCTTTTATTTTTCTCTTCCCCTTTCCCCAAAGATAATCTCTTTGGATATTTTTTATGTGCTGCGTAACTCCTTTAGGAGCTAGAAGGGCTGAAAACATGAAGATGGGGACAGTTTGTAGGACAGCTTTTGTAAGCACTAGCTGGCCTGCTAAATTCGAAAACCTATTTGCCCATTTCTAGATTTTTTCCTGGAGTCTATTAGTAACAGGCTCCCAAATTTCCTTTCTCAAAGGTTTGTCTGTAAGAAATACTCCCAAATATTTGGATGGTAGCAGGTCTCTTTGGAAACCTATAATTCTTGTGAGATTTCTCTGAATAGCAATGTTAGTATCAAAAAAGAAAATCTTTGATTTTGCAAGGCTTACCGCTGTACCCGCAGCCATGGAAAATTCATTCAGGATTTGTTTGAAAGCTAGAGCTTCCTTGACCGTGGGTGTACCCTGCAGCATGGTGTCATCCACATATTGTTGATGGGTCAAAGCATCCCCATTCAGGGTGAGTTTAAGACCTTGCAACCTGCCTTCCATCTTGGCAGATTTGATTGCATTGCCTAGCCCTTCCATCATGAGAATAAATACGAAGGGTGAGAGTGGATCTCCTTGCCTGAGTCCTCGTGATGGCTTAAAGGTTTTGGATGGTGAGCCATTTAGCAGTATTGAAAAACTAGAGGTGGAAACCAGGGCCATTACCCATCTTATCCAGTTATGATCAAATCCATATGCTTTTAGTACTTCTCGGATGTATTTCGAGCTTAGCTTATCATAAGCCTTCTCTAGGTCAAGTTGTATGATAATTCCTGCTTGCTTCTTGCTTTTAAGTGAATGAACCACCTTGTGAGCATGAATGATATTATTTAGATTTTGTTTGCCTTCCACATATCCATTTTTCTCCTCAGATAGGAGAGTTGGAAGAAGGGGTTTAAGCCTATTTTCTATTATTTTGGAAATAATTTTGTACACCACATTACATAATGCTATGGGTCTGAATCTATCTAGATTCACAGCATTTTCCTGCTTTGGAATCAAGGATATGAAAGAGGTGTTGAGCGCCTTCAAAACAGTTTTCTTTTTCCTTTAGTCCTCCACCACATCAAGGATATCTTGCTTGAATATAGCCCAACATGCTTTGAAGAAGTCAACATTGAAGCCATCCAGACCTAGAGCTTTCCCATTTTGCATCTCTTTGATGACTTCACTAACCTCTTCTTCAGTCACTGTTTTGTTAAGTTTATAATTATCTTCTCTTATTACAAGCTTAGGAATGTGCTTTGTGAAGTCATTGATAAAGTTTGATCTGTCTATGAGGGGCTCCTTTGCTATGCCTTCGAAATATTGAACTATAGCAGATTCTATTTCTTTGTGGGTATTGAGCTATTTTCCTTAAGTGTCTTTGAGATATGTAATCCTGTTATGAGACCTATGTTCATGCTAGACTTGTGAAAAAACCTTGTATTCCTTTCACCTTCCTTTAAACATTGTACCCTCAATTTCTGTCTCTAGAAGACCTCATCTTGCTTGCATACACCTTCCCATTCCTGTTGAAGAGAGTCAGCTTTTTCCTTACTCTCCTCAATGAATGCATCAGTGATGAGTACCTGATTAACTTCCTGTAGCTTCTGTTCAACAACTATTTTGGCTTCAAAGATGTTGCCAAACTCATCCTTATTCCAATCTTTAAGCTTGAGTTTGATGTGTTTCAATCTTTGATGCAGAAGGAACATTTTAGTACCCTGAACATGCATATCCTCTATCCACCATTTTTCAATATTGTTGATAAAGTCAGGATGGGTAAGCCAGATGTTTTCAAACCTGAAAGGTCTGTTTCTCGGCATTCCTATAAAGGACACTTCAACTTGAATGGGCCAGTGATCCGAGCCTCCAAAAGGGAGGCTCATAGTTGGTAAGTCAAGGCTTGTGAGGATGAGGTCCTCAGAGATGATTAATCTATCCAGTTTAGAGGCCACTTGAGAAGCCCCTCCCCTATTATTATTCTAGGTGACGATACCATTACTTGTCTCTGTATATACTAGCCTCATGTTATTTATGAAGTCCCGAAATGCTAATGAATCTCTCCCTAGTGATCTGGTCCCAAATTTTTTTTCCGAGAGAGATCTGATCATATTAAAGTCCTCTCCCAGAATTCAAGGGATGCCCTTATGCCTTTCTCTTGATTCCTCCAGTGAGGTAAGAAACCTAGGCTTGTCTTCAAGCTTTTATGGACCATAGACGTTTCTGATAAAATAAACTTCCTTTTCCCCCAAAGGTTGGATGACCACTGATAGGTAGTTCCTAGATGCTTCAACATCTAGGATTCCAAGTTTCTGAGGGTTCCAAAGTGTGAGAATTCCTCCTGCTGCATTGTCTGCTTTAACTTCTAGATATCCATACTTAATAAGCCATTTGCTATGTATCTCTCTCATTTTGTCTATTGAACATTTTGTTTCCTGGATAAACACCATATCTAGTTTTTCTTCTCTCATTCTATTGCTAAGATTTCTTTGTTTCCTTTTACTTCCTAGGCCCCTAATATTCCATGTTATAAGCTTCATTAAGAAATATTTGTAAATGAGTAACTAGTTAGGTCCTTCATCTTACCTGAGTTGATCATGAGTTTTCCGCACTCAACCAACAACTCCTTCTATCTTTTTCTTCCTCTTTTCCTTCCTAGGTTTCTTGGAACTTGTCCCAATGTAGCCTCCATCATTTTTATCCCTTCGTTGTCCTGACTGTCATGGTTTCTTTTGACCCCCGAACCCTTTGCCTGAGTACTCCATAGGAAGAGCTGGTGTATTCTCTTAAACTCCTCTTGGGGTAGCGAATCCACTCCTTCGGTAGTTCCCTGCTCCAGGAACTTTTCTAGATCAAGATGCTCCCTTTCAAGAATTTCCTGTAGGTCCTGATCGTCCGTTCCCACTTCACTTGGGATCATCTCTTGGTCCCTGTCAAGTTCCATCGTGCTTGGCAACTCCTCCCTTTGTTGGTTATTTTCAGGTCTATCCTCCATACTATCATCCTTTTCTTTCTCGGCTGGACTATCCTCCATCACCTTGTTTGCTTTATCATTCCCATATTCTTCTTCTAATATCATGAAACTATTATGACTGGACTACTTTTCCCCGTTGCTTTTCTTCTGGTTATTTTTCCCTACTTTCCTCTGCCTCCTAATTTGGTGAAGCTTTTAGTTTCTTTCCCTAAGTTGATTTTAATAATGCTCTCCATTTTGTTTAAAGGGAAGTCTCTAAAGAGGTGCCCGTGTTCATGGAATTTGCGGCATCTGAAAGGGACATGCTCATATTCCACCGCGTGCACCCATTCTTCATCATATACTTAGAATTATTTCATCCAGCAGAGCTCTAGAAAGGTCCATTTCTACGCATATCCAAGCAAAGGAGGTATACTTTCCACGTAGTGTGGCCTCTAATATTTTAAAAAAATGCCCTAGTTTATTGCCTATGGCTTTTAATGATTTTGGTAGCCAATAATGTAGAGGTAAGGAGTAGAGTCTTATCCATACTGGCACTGATGTGAATGTCTCTCATTCCGGGACAAAATTCATCACCCATGGCCACATATAGAGGCCTGCAGCAGCATAGAAGTATGATCCTCCTTCAAACACCTTGTATTTATCCTCTAGGTTTGTAAACGCTACTATGAAAAAACTCTTGGATCCAAGGTGCAAATATATTTCTCCCTTTGGTTTCCAATGGTTCTTTATCCATGCATATAAAGCCTTTTCAGTTAGCCATAACCCCATGAATTTTCAAATCACTGCATATGTCACCATGTGCTCCCTGTGCACCAGTAGCGCTAGATCACTTAACACCACTCTTGGTGTGATGATTTCCCTAGGTTTACAAGGTCCTACCTATTTTTTGGGTCGAATTTCTGACTACCTTCTCCTATTCGCTTCTCTATTTGACTTCCTCCAGAGTTTCTATTTGCCCTTGTGAATTTCTGTTTTCTTGTTTTCCTCTTTCTAAACTCCTCGTCTCAGCTTCCATAGGCTTCTTGAAGTGATTTGAGACTACCTGACTGTAGGAGGGAGTGGAGCTCCCCCCTTCACGCCCCTCCATGGTTCCCAACGCTGATACTTTGCTCCAAACCTTAGCTCTGCAAGTTTCCGGTTTTTTTCAGATCAGTTACCATACCATAACAATGCCAATGTAATCTTTATATTAATAAACTAAAAAAATATTTTAATTTCAAGTATAAATAAAATATTTCAATATCTGGCTTTAGGGTTTTTCTCACTGGTCACCATGGCGGGGCGCAGAGGAGGGAGATCAATTCCCTCCTACAGTCAAGTGGTTGCGGACAGAAGCAAGGGAGTTGGATCGCATTGCTTCAAGAAACCAACGGAGGTGGTAACAGAGGCTAAGAATACAAAAAAATCGGAAACTATCAGACCTCAAGGACAGGAAGAGAATCATGAGGAAGCTAGTAAGGAGAAGAGGACAGAGGTTAGTAGTCTGAAAGTTGCTCCTATGAGTACATCAAGGGTCTGTAAACCCAAGTCGACCACTATTCCTCGAGTCATTTTAAGTGACCCAACGTTGTAGGTACACAGAGACCACATGTCGGAGTATGCTATTATCTATAAATTTATGGGGATTTGGCCGACGGAGAAGGCTTTGCAAGCATGGATAAGGAACCACTGGAAACCAAAGGGGGAAATTGACCTTCACCTTGGGTCCAAGGGCTTCTTCACGGTGGTGTTCACAAGCTTAGAGGATAAAGACAGAGTGTTCGAGGGAGGACCCTATTTTTACGCTTTTGTAGGCCTTTATATGAGACCATGGGTAATGAACTTTGTCCCAGAATGAGAAAATTTCACCTCGATGCTGATATGGATAAGAATCTACTCCCTTACTTTATATTATTGGCTGTCGGAGTCTTTAGAGGCTATCGGCAACTATTATTGGCTGTCGGAGTCTCTAGAGGCTATCGGCAACAAGCTAGGGCATTTTATAAAGATCTTAGATGCTACTCTAAGAGGAAAATACACTTCCTTCGCCCGGATATGTGTGGAAATGGACTTATTTGGGGCACTTCCGGATGCAATAATTTTATAAGTGTATGATGAGGAATGGGTGCAGGTGGTGGACTATGAACACATCCCATTTAGGTGCCATAAGTGCCATGAGCACGGGCACCTATACAGGGACTTCCCATTGAAAAAGTTGGAGAGTAATACGAAAGCCACTACAGGCAAGGATCCCGAAGGGTTTACTAAGGTTGGTGGAAAAAGGGAAAGGAGGCAATCTGTTCCAAAAGAAAATAAATGAAGACGGATAGCCGAGTCACATAGTTTCAAGATCTTAGAAGAAGAAGTCGAAAACAACGGGACAAACCAAGAATCGAAGAATATTCTCAATGAGAAGGGAAGTGATACTAATATGGATGATATACCAGAAAACAACAAACAAAAGGATGATATGTCGAGCATTATGGAGCTCAGTAGGGACCACGAGATGATGCCAAGTGAGGTTGGAACAGAAGACCATGAACTGTAGGAGATTCTAGAGAGGGAGAATTTAGATATAGAAAAGTTTCTGGAGCAAGGAATAACCAAAGGGGTAGACTCTCTGCCAAAAGAGGAGTTTGAGAAGGTTCAACAGCTCTTCCTCTAGAGATCACAAATGAAGTGTTCTGGAGTCAAAAGAAACCATGATAGCCAGGAGAATATGGGAGTGAAAATGATGGAGGATACACTGATGCATTCTTCCAAGAACCCGGGTAGGGAAAGAGGAAGAGACACACAGAATGAGCTGCTGACCAAATGTGGGAAACGTATGATTAACTCAGGTAAGATGAGGGATCTTACCAGTTACTCCTTTACAAACCTTTCTTAATGAAGTTTACAACCTGGAACATTATGGGTCTAAGAAGTAAAATGAAACAAAGAACTATTAGCAGTAGAATGAAAGAAGAAAAATCAGATATGGTTTTTATTTAGGAAACAAAATGTTCGATAGACAAGATCAGAGAGATACACAACAAATGGTTAATCAAGTATGTGTATCTAGAGGTTAAAGACGATAACTCGATGGGTGGGATTCTTACTCTATGGGATCCTCAAAAACTTGGAATCCTGGATACTGAAGCTTCTAGGAACTATCTATCGCTCTCGATTCAACCTTTGGGTGATAAGGAGATCTACATGATCACTAACATCTACGGTACTAAAAAACTACAAGACAAACTTAAGCTTCTCACCTCCCTTGAGAAGCTGAAAGAGAGATATCTTGATATGCCTTGGATTCTGGCTGGGGATTTCAATATGATCAGATCTCTTACAGAGAAAAAAGGCGCATCAGAAAACTAGGCAGAGATTCCATTGCCTTCCAGAACTTCATGGATAACATGGGGCTATTGGACACCAAAACAGTAAATGACACTTTTACTTGGAATAATAATAGGGGAGGGGCTTCTCAAGGCACCTCTAAACTAGATAGGTTCATAATCTCATAGGACCTCTTTCTCAAAGGCCTTGATATGTCAGCTTCAATCCTTCCCTTCAGAGGCTCGAACCACTGGCCTGTCCATCTTGAAGCTACTTTCATGGGTACACCGAGGAACAGACCTTTTAGGTTTGAAAAGGTATGGCTCTCTCACCCTAACTTCACTACAATAATTGACAAATGGTGGGCAGAAGATATGCCCATTCAAGGCACTAAAATGTTCATGTTGCAGCAGAGACTTAAACACATCAAATCTAGGCTGAAAGATTGGAACAAAAAAGAGTTTGGCAATATTTTTAAAGCCAAAAGAGAAGTTGAGCAGAAACTCCAGGAGATTAATCAGATCATCATCTCAAAAGGTTTTCCCGAGCAACAGAAATTCAGGTTGACTCTCTTCAGAATGAATGGGATGATCGGTATGCAAGAGGAGATTTTTTGGAGACAGAAATCAAGCGTGCAGTGGATTATAGAAGGAGAAATAAACACGAAGTTTTTTCATAGATCAACCTTGGATCACAGATCTCATAACAAAATTTCAGAACTTAAAGATTCCTAAGGGAAAGAGCTCGTCTCTCACAAAGAAATGGAATCTGTCCTTATTCAATACTTCCTTAGCATACAAAGGAGCATCTCGTCGACAGATCTCAGTTCATTAACAAATTCACCAAGTTCATTCCTAAGCTTGTAACCATGGAAGACAATCACAATCTTAACAGGCCAGTGTTTGAAGAGGAGGTTAGTGAAATTATCAATGAGATGCAAAATGGGAAAGCTCCTGGCCCTGATGGCTTTAATGTGGACTTCTTCAAAGCTTGTTGGAAAACAGTCAAACAAGATATCCTTGATGTTGTGGAAGACTCTAGAAGATCCAAAACTATTTAGAAAGCTCTTAATGCCTCTTCCATACCTTTGATTCCAAAGCAGGAAAAAGCTATGACACCGAACAGATTCAGACCCATAGCCTTATGTAATGTGATGTACAAAATTATTTCCAAAGTGATCGCTAATAGACTCAAGCCTCTCATTCCTGCTCTCATCTCAGAGGAGCAAACTGGATTTGTAGAAGGAAGACAAATTCTCAACAACATCATACAAGCTCACGAGGTGGTACACTTTCTTAAGAGCAATAAGCAAGCTAGTATGATCATGCAGCTTGACCTAGCCAAAGCATATGATAAGCTAAGCTGGTCGATCTTACATCAGGGTAGTGCTAAGAGCTTATGGCTTCGACCACAACTGGATAAGATGGGTTATGGCCCTTGTATCCACAACCAACTTCTCCATTCTGCTTAACAACTCTCCCTCTAGAACCTGTATGCCTTCTAGGGGTCTCAGACAAGGGGATCCTCTCTTCCCCTTCCTCTTTGTTCTCATGATGGAAGGGCTAGGCAAAACAATCAAAATAGCAAATTCTGAAGGAATCCAAGGTTTGAAACTTACGCCGGATGGTGGTGCTTCTACTCATCAACAATTTGTTGACGATACAATGTTGTAGGGCATTCCTACGGTCAAGGAAGCCAAGGCTTTCAAAGAAATCCTGAACGAATTTGCATTGGCCACTGGTACAGAGGTAAGCCTTGGAAAATCAAAGGTGTTCTTTTTTAATACTGACATTGCTATTCAGAGGAACCTCACCAGAATTCTTGGGTTTCAAAGGGATCAGTTACCTTCCAAGTACCTTGGAATGCCTCTTACTGACAAGCCTCTAAGAAAGAGAGTGTGGGAGCCGATAACTAATAAAATTCAAGAAAAAGTCAGGAAATGGACATGCAGGTCTTTGAATTTGGCATAGCGTCTTGTGCTTACCAAGGCTGTCCTACAGGCTATACCCATTTTCAGGTTTTCAACTCTTCCTGCTCCTAAAGGAGTTATGCAACAAATCAGGAGTACTCAACGAGATTTTCTTTGGGGGAAAAGGGAAGAGAAAAAGAAGTGGGCTTTGGTAGCTTGGGACAAACTCTACAAACCTAAGGCCCATGGTGGTTTGGGGCTTCATGACCCTAAAATCCTCAACAGAGTTTCGGGAGACAAACGTTGGTGGAGGTGGCTTAAGGAATCGGCCACCCCTTAGGCCAAGCTTTGGAAGTGGAAATATGCAAATAATTGATAGGAGAGGGATAATATTAGAATGTCAGGGCTCCCACATTTGGAACCTTTCTTGGGAGAATAGATCCATTGTCCAGAAGCATAGTTTTTAGGGGATCTGAGCTGGGAACCTTACACGGTTTTGGGAGGATAACTGGCAGTAGGAACCAAATTTATTTAGGGAAGAACTAACTGCTCTCAAAAATGACACTGACAACAAAGGTTTACTTATGGTAAGTGACTTCTGGGATCAGGTAAGGAACAATGGTAAATGGAGAATGTGGAAGGATCTTGGTTATAGGGAAGAGAGTCCTTTGAAGGCCTAGGTGGATTCTCTTGCCCTTGACTTGGAGCAGAGGAAGATTTTGGTGTCATCCTCATCTGACCATCTGAGATGGGGTCGAAACATCGAAGGCACCTTCCACCTCAAAGAAGCTAAATTCATGGCCCTAGGTTTCGATTATCCAAACCTTGATCAGGTTTGGAATAACCTTTGGCAGAACTCGCAATGGATGAAAATCAAGTTGTTTTTGTGGTTGGTTCACCAAAAGAAAATTCTCACATGGGAGAATCTTTTGAAAAGGGGCTTTGTTGGCCCATCCAAATGCCATCTATGTGGCTTACAGGAGGAGACGATGGAACATTTACTAAACCTATGCCCCTTCACCTCTACCTTGTGGTATTGGGTGGCCTTAGTCTTCAGTCAAACAAACAGGGACAGACTCAGCATCACCAACATTTTGAAGAATTAGAGGAAATAATTCTCAGGTAATGAAATCATTAACAAGGCTTGGACTCTAGTTCGAGGCTTTAATATCTAGGATGTCTGGAAAGAACACAATGGCAGTATTTTCAAGAAAAAAATAGGCTCGACCGAGAACATCATTGTCCAAATTTTACGACAGCTCAAAGATATAGTAGGATCCCTTATGTGGAAAATTACTGAGGACCCTCCTTCCCAAGATGCTCGCATATTGTTGCAGTTGGGTCTCCATTCTCTAGTTCCCTAAAGCACTATCAAAGGTGTGAGCAAAACAACTGCCGATAAAGATATCTAGTAGCCTCCTCCTCATGGTTTTTTTAAAATCAATATAGACGGGGCCTCTAAGGGCAACCCAGGGATGGCTGGATTTGGTGGTGTCATAAGAGCTGAGCAAGGGCGCATAAAGGATATCTTTCACAGTCATTTGGGGACTTCCACTAATAAAATGGCGGAGCTCATGGCCTTAGAGCAATGCCTGAAAATCCTAATGGAGTCAAATTTACACAACACCATCATTGAATTTGACTCTGAATTGGTCATTAATGCAGCCAAGAAAATGTGTAATGGAACGACACCTAGAAAAGTGTCGAAACATTGAAGGCTCTCACAGGTCTTTCAACATATTCATTCCCACTTGTGTACCATAAGAACCGTCAACTTCATTCATGTGCGAAGAAAAGCCAATATGTTAGTTGATCGTCTGGCGAATGAATGAGTGCTATGTAAGGAAAGCTATATTCAGTACGACTGGGATTCTATTCCCTCTAGTAAACTAAGTGATGATTGTCAACGACAGGCATCCAAATAATGGCATACTTCCAGACCATGAATAATGAGCAAGAGGAAGAAAATGGTCTCTCTAGACCAGGGGTCTAATTTTGTTTTTGTGTGTAAGGTTTTGGGTTTTGTTGACCTTGTTGTTTGTTTATCATCAACGAGTCTGTATTTTGTTGGTCTTTACACTTGTAAAGACATGTACCATATGTAATTTTTTTATTTTTTTTCGGTTAATTGAGGGCTCCACTCTTACTTGACCAAAAAAAAAATATTTCAATATCCATTGTAATTTTACATTATTTTTATATATAGAGAGGGAAAATGTAGTTCATAATGAAAAATTCTAATTTTCTTTGTAATTTTTTTCTACTTTTTGGTATGATTGACATCTATAATTTATTCACTATTCAATAAGTAGTTTGACACATGTAATTTAAAATAATATATTGTAGCCAAGTATGAGAAAGATGTTTAATACACTCCATATTTGACATAGAGTTGACATGTGTAATCTCCCAAAAAAATAATTAATAACTAAATAGGGTCAGTCGTAAATAAAATACTTCAATGTCAATAATAAGTAATATGATTTTATATCAATTGTATTGCATCAAGTGGCACATTTTACAAACCATTATGGTGGTGATGCCTAAGTATGTCACATCCAATAAATTAATAAAAAAAACAAATAATGTTGGCCCTAAATAAAAATGAAAATAACCATATAGATAAAAGAACTACAATACAATAATATCAAGTGTTTAATAGTTCTTTGATCATATATGTTAATTTTGAATGGATCATAATCTTTACTCTTTACTAAAGTCAATACAATTTCTAAAATTAAAGGAAAAATGTTAATTCAATACAAAGAATCTAAAATCTGGCTAGAAAATCTTTTAATGTTTTTTTTAATTAAATATTTGTAGAATTAATTTTTAAAAGGAAAACCATATCCTATGGATGTATTAAAATATTTAAATACATAACTATTTCCATGTCAAAGTTGTAATATTTGGAAATATTAATTTGATGTAGTTTTATTATAAATTTTGTTATCATGCCATGTAAAAAACATCATCAAATCTAATACTAATGTTAATATATTATAATATTAATATTATTAAATTTAATAACTTTGTTTATATAATACAATATTAAAAATTGATATAATATTAAATTTGTTGTATTATAATATATATTAATACATCATGATATATATTAACTCTAGATATATATGGGAGGGAAGAACAAAGACATAGAGTAATAGAGGTGGGGAGATAAAGGGAGTGAGAGGAAGGGAGAGAAGTGGATAGAGAGGAATGACAAGGGAGAGGACTTGAGAGAGAGGAGAGAGGGAAGGGGAGACAAGACAACATAGGGAGGGATACAGAGATGGAGTTGGAAGGGGAGAGAGGGAGGGAAAAAGAAAGATAGAGAGAGAAAAATGGAGAGAGAGAGAGAGTGTGTATGTTTCATGGTGAGATAGAGAGACAAAGAAAGAGATATGGAGAGAAGGAAGGAGATAAGGAGGGAGATAGTATTAGAGTTGGAGAGAGAGAGAGAGAGAGAGAGAGAGAGAGAGAGAGAGAGAGAGGAGGGGGAGAGATAGAGGGAGGTGGGAGAGAAAATGAGAGAGAGGAAGGAAGAGAGAGATAACGTGAGAGAGAGAAGGAGAGAGGGAGGGAGATAAAGAGATGGAATTGCAAGGGGGGAGAGAGGGATGTAAGAAAAAATAAATAGAGATAGAAAGGTGGAGAGAGATAGAGGGAGTGATAAGGGAGATGGGGAGAGAGGGAGAGAGTAGAGTAGAACGGGGGAGAGAGTAAGAGAAGGGGAAAGAGGGGGGGGGGGAGGGGAGAGATAGATAGATATGGAGAAAGAGTGTGTATGTTTTTGGGGTAATATAGAGAGGAAAAGGAGAGACAAAGGGAGATAGTGATATAGATGGAAGGTGAAGAAAGGGAAGAAGAGATACATAGAGAGAGGGAGGGAGGGAAGGATGGAGAGAGAGAGAGAGAGGTATGGATAAACAGATCATGTGTGTTTAAGGGGTGAGATAGAGAGACAAAGAAGGAGAGATGGAGGGAGATATACATATAGATGGAGGGGGTTGAGGGAATAATATTTCTTGCACTAGATGCATTGGTTTTAGTGTAGGTAGTGATTTATAATCCTATTTGATTTCTTTCACTAAAGGAGATAAACTGAAAAAAGGGGAGAGGATGAATGAAGAGACAGAGAAGTAGAGGAGTGAGAGAGGGAGAGAGAGACAAAGATAAATGGGAGAGAGGCAAGGAGAGAGAGGGAGGGAGATAGTGACAGTGTCGGAGGGCAGAGAGAGAGAGAGAGAGAGGTGGGAGAGAAGGGCATAGAGAGGAAGGAGGAGAGAGAGAGAGGAGAGAGGGGGGGACAAAGAGATGAGAGTCATGGGGGGGGGGAGAGGGGGTAATAGGAAATACATAGAGAGAGAAAGGTGGAGAGAGAGATGGAGGGAGTGATCAGGTAGGTAGAGAGAGATGGAGAGAGAGAGAAAGAGGGAAGAGATATTAAAGGAGGGAGAGAGGCAGAGAATGGGAAAAGAGAGAGAGGGAGAGGAAGAGGGAGGGATATATATATATATATATATTGAGAGAGAGAATGCATGTTTGGGGGGGAAGGGGGTGAGATAGAGAGATAGAGAAGGAGAGATAGAGGTATATGTAGATAGAGATGTGGGGCGGGGGGAGGAAAGAATATTTATTACACTGGAGGCATTGATTATTGTTTAATTATTTTTAAACATAACATTAAGTGACACATCTCCTTCATATTGAGAAACCACACAAACTAAATGGATAGTAAACACTAATAAAAATAAACTCATAATGAACATCAAAACACTTACGACATGATATTATTATTAATTTACAAGTTAAACATATATACATTTCAAAAAACATGGAAAATATTCTTAACCATGGAGATTTATCCCCACTTTATTATGGCTCTTAATCTATAAATAGGATTTTATTACAACACCATGGATTATCAATACCACATGCCCAAAATATCATAACTCACTTCATATGGCATTTTTTAAATTAATCAATTTAATTAAAAATACAAAAAGGGCATTACTACTTTGGAGATAAATCTCAACCTTTGATTTGTGTATACTACTATGAATATTTTAAAATTTTCCATGTAAGTTAAATCTCTAACATCCATTTAATAATTATTGATAAATAAAATTAAAATTCTAGAAGCCCTATTGGCGTTAAAAAGAAAAATTGTGTCTTGCTCCTAATTGGAGATTAAACAAATTAATTGTATTTTTCTTATTAAACCAAAATATTATCATTTTGATCTAAATAGGTGGCTATGGAATGTATTGATAATGTCCACAATCAACTACTATCAATTTTCCACAATTTTTTATATTTGTCAAGATTAACTTGTGTGTTTGTGTCTATCTCGCCTAAGAGTCAATTTGTCCTTTGGAGTTATACCAAGGATGGTCCAACTTGTTGTCCTTTGGAGTTGTATAGTGAATCATATTAGTCATGATAACTGCGGAACCCCCAAATCTGAATAACTTTTGTATGCCCCATTTGTGTGTCAATAAAAAACTGTGTATGCTTGTGCATAGTTGTTTTGTAACTAGAATATAATGGTGTGGTGGTTGATTCGAATCACTAGGTGTTGTTAACCCTTGTGTGGACACATGTAAATATAATTTTGAATAAAGCCATTTACACAAAAAGTGTCTAGTAGTATACCTTCTTATCAGCTAATCCATGCCCCTAGAGGTTATATTTAAAATATTATTATATATAATATCTCAACCATAAAATATGATAGAATTAGGACAAAGATGCAAGCAAGAAAAATAATTGTGACAACAAGGTTGGTCGAAATTTTAGAGTTGGAATTTAGTTATTTGACTAAAAGACCTTTTAATAATATAAATAATCACAATTTTTTTTTGGTAAGATTAGAGAAGGGTGGGGAAACCATACCCGTAAGAAAGGCTAAATTTAAAAAAAAAAAAATATTGTCTCTACTATTCCTAATAAGTTGGTCTTATAGAATAAAACATACAGAAAGAGCTACATAAACAACTCCATAAACTAACAGTTATTATCATGTTAAAAGATAAAATGTTAACCATTGTAAATACTCTCATGTCGTGGGGGTGTGTGCTTGAGGATGAGTGTGAGTAATTTTCTTGATCATCAAATTGACCTTCCTGTTCAAATTCTCCATTTTCTCCCTAACTTCCACTCTGCCAATGATAAGTTTCTACTAATATAATCATAAATATCCATTTAAATAAAGTGCAAATAACTTAATAAATTTAATCACACCTTTCATTAAATAATGACATTGAAAAATATTTTTTTATTAAATATAAAACATACACATAATATTTGGAATAAAAAACTCTAAAATATGACACCCTATATCTAATATAAACATGCTTATCAACATAACTAATTTTAAATTAAATAATTAATATTATATCTTTATTATTATGATATAAATAAGAAAATAAAATACAATCTATTTTTGAATAAAACTCTCCATATTTAATTTTTGAATTACAAAAGGTTAAAGTTCTGGTATGGGTGACCTCCTGGGAAGTCCTGGTTACCGGGTGCAAGCCCCAGAAGTGATGATTGATGCTATGTGATTCGTTCTCCACATTTCACTAGTTTCAATCCCACTTCTTCACCCCTGTGAGCATCACCCGATGCAATGAGTGCTAAGTGAACTATTCAAAAATCATGAGAAATTAGTCAGTTACGACTACCTCTCATAGAAATGGTCATACGTTTGAATGACTTACTTAACGCAGTTGAATCCCAAAAATGATATCTAATATAATGCACTGCGTAAATCCCCCATACTTAAATTCAAAAAGAGTCAAGGGATCTCTACTTGAATGGTTCATGAGGCACAATACTTGCTAAGGTTTTGCAAATGGGGTAGCAAGCTAAGTGGGCTTGATTGTGGGAAAAACTCCACAGTTAAGCGCGCTTGAGCCAGAGGAGTTCTGGGATGGGTGACCTCCTGGGAAGTCCTGGTTACCAGGTGCAAGCCCTGGAAGTGATGATTGATGCTATGTGATTCGTTCTCCACATTTCACTAGTTTCAATCCCACTTCTTCACCCCTGTGAGCATCACCCGATGCAATGAGTGCTAAGTGAACTATTCAAAAATCATGAGAAATTAGTCAGTTACGACTACCTCTCATAGAAATGGTCATACGTTTGAATGACTTACTTAACGCAGTTGAATCCCAAAAATGATATCTAATATAATGCACTGCGTAAATCCCCCATACTTAAATTCAAAAAGAGTCAAGGGATCTCTACTTGAATGGTTCATGAGGCACAATACTTGCTAAGGTTTTGCAAATGGGGTAGCAAGCTAAGTGGGCTTGATTGTGGGAAAAACTCCACAGTTAAGCGCGCTTGAGCCAGAGGAGTTCTGGGATGGGTGACCTCCTGGGAAGTCCTGGTTACCGGGTGCAAGCCCCGAAAGTGATGATTGATGCTATGTGATTCGTTCTCCACATTTCACTAGTTTCAATCCCACTTCTTCACCCCTGTGAGCATCACCCGATGCAATGAGTGCTAAGTGAACTATTCAAAAATCATGAGAAATTAGTCAGTTACGACTACCTCTCATAGAAATGGTCATACGTTTGAATGACTTACTTAACGCAGTTGAATCCCAAAAATGATATCTAATATAATGCACTGCGTAAATCCCCCATACTTAAATTCAAAAAGAGTCAAGGGATCTCTACTTGAATGGTTCATGAGGCACAATACTTGCTAAGGTTTTGCAAATGGGGTAGCAAGCTAAGTGGGCTTGATTGTGGGAAAAACTCCACAGTTAAGCGCGCTTGAGCCAGAGGAGTTCTGGGATGGGTGACCTCCTGGGAAGTCCTGGTTACCGGGTGCAAGCCCCGGAAGTGATGATTGATGCTATGTGATTCGTTCTCCACATTTCACTAGTTTCAATCCCACTTCTTCACCCCTGTGAGCATCACCCAATGCAATGAGTGCTAAGTGAACTATTCAAAAATCATGAGAAATTAGTCAGTTACGACTACCTCTCATAGAAATGGTCATACGTTTGAATGACTTACTTAACGCAGTTGAATCCCAAAAATGATATCTAATATAATGCACTGCGTAAATCCCCCATACTTAAATTCAAAAAGAGTCAAGGGATCTCTACTTGAATGGTTCATGAGGCACAATACTTGCTAAGGTTTTGCAAATGGGGTAGCAAGCTAAGTGGGCTTGATTGTGGGAAAAACTCCACAGTTAAGCGCGCTTGAGCCAGAGGAGTTCTGGGATGGGTGACCTCCTGGGAAGTCCTGGTTACCGGGTGCAAGCCCCGGGAGTGATGATTGATGCTATGTGATTCGCTCTCCACATTTCACTAGTTTCAATCCCACTTCTTCACCCCTGTGAGCATCACCCGATGCAATGAGTGCTAAGTGAACTATTCAAAAATCATGAGAAATTATTCAGTTACGACTACCTCTCATAGAAATGGTCATACGTTTGAATGACTTACTTAACGCAGTTGAATCCCAAAAATGATATCTAATAGAAAGAATAAAATTAGACTCTAACTTTCTTTTTAGTAGTTAATCAATGTTTACTTGATTATTTTATTTTAATTATTTCAACAAATATAAATAGACTAAGGAATAAAATCAAACTCTAACTTTCATTTAAGTAGTTAATCAATGTTTACTTGATTATTTTATTTTAATTATTTCAACAAATATATAGACTAAGGAATAAAATCAAACTCTAACTTTCATTTGAGTAGTTAATCAATGTTTAATTTATTATTTTATTTTAATTATAGGCTTTCTAACCATATTAATTACAGGGAAGGTGTTCATCTCACGTATAAGTTTCTTCAATTTTCGTAGTCCTTCATCGAATCACCTTTTACCACGTGACAAATGGCGTGGCTCAGGCCGTAAATTGCAAGGAACCTCTTTAGCATCATGGCCATGTGAAACGGCTTGGCATCTATGACTTGGCCATGTGCCGACGTAATGCTTGGCCGAGCTTGATATGATCATTTTTTGGCTTGAATGGATCACCATGGTGATGGGATCTTCTTAGAGGACATCGATGTTACGAGAGGAGACCAGATGTCATACTTGCAAGGAACCTCTTTAGCATCATGGCCATGTGAAACGAGTAATGTCTATGATGGCTTGAAAGATCACCATGGTGATGGGATCTTCTTGAGACATCGTGTTCGAGAGGAGAAGATGTCATACTTCCAATTCACACTATGATGAAACAATGAATGATACGAATCCAATCATATTCAATCATACCAAACAACCGGCTTTACGAATCCAATGTTGCATTTCTCCAAGAACATTGCCTCTAGAGGTTTGCTCGTCACGTTCATTACTTTCAGCTACAATCATGATAAAATAATTCGAGCCAAGGAATCCATTCAATAACTTAAGCTCCCCTGAGAATTCGAGAGAATTCCGAACGGCCTTCCTCAAGACCATTCTGTCAACTCAAATTGCGTCAACTACGTCGTTCTCAATCATATGAACAACAACATGGACGATTGTGGATTGGAGCAACTGATCTAGCGAATGAATTCCAGTGGGAACGGTCCTCCCGTAGGCTGTATTAATGTTTATAATACATTGCTTCCATGGGTTCGACAAGTTGCAAGGAAGATAAATATGTTAAGCTTTATTAAGTTTTTCCCAAGTGCA
The DNA here is from genome assembly GCA_031772625.1 of Pinus tabuliformis. NCBI lineage: Eukaryota > Viridiplantae > Streptophyta > Pinopsida > Pinales > Pinaceae > Pinus > Pinus tabuliformis. The sequence continues at coordinate 260,709,064 of CM062816.1, read as the reverse complement.
ATCATTTCTTTAATTTATGGAAACCAACTGCAGTAATTTCCTTAAATTACGGAAATCAACTACATTTAATTAATTTCTTGTTGGGAGCTTCTGAAGTGGTCTATTACTCCATCTGGAGTTCTCTACCATGATTTGTGGAACACTTGACACATAGCCAATAGAAGCTTGATGGAAGCTTGGCTATATATATTTTTGTTTGTTCCCCAAGCTTGCGTCTTAATCCCCTTCAGTTTTACACCATCAAGTTGAGAGAGCAAAGCTTGGAAGTGCCCAGATTTTAGAATTCCTTTCTCTCGTTTTCATGCTGCCATGAGCCTATGAATTACAAGTTAATTTCAGGGATCCAGTTGGTGCTTGTATGTTTACGTAGACAGATAATGTGCTTATAAAGCTCACAACACCATCGTTCCAATACGTTGTTGTTTGTTGCGTTGAGGAGTGTGCCTACTCCTGGAAGCATGGAGGATTACTTCCACATGGTGGAAATTGCCTTCAATTTGCAATTTGATGTGCTAGAGGCTAATAGACCAGAGTGGCGATTGTGAAAGAGGTCGAACTACGCAGGTTTTGGTTCCCTGTACGAACATATGAAGGTCGACGTTTGTGGAGAAAGCAGCAAGCAAACATAAGAGCTGCACTGAATTGCAGCTCGTGGGCTTTGTGGAAAATAAAAGAAGTGACTACCTCAAAGCTTAGCAGAAAGTTTGTTTTTCTGAAGTGTGTTTAGCATCAATGGCTGGAGGTATTTTTCTTGAGCATAAAAGTTTATTCCCCAATGTAGTTCATATTTAGCATTGTTGAAATTTGATTGTTAATTAGAATAATCATTATTTATGCTTACATTTGGTATCAGAGCGCATATTTTATCTCTGTCTTGGTGTTGGAGACATTCTCACCTATTGCCTAGTTGAATTATCTGCATTTCACATCCTGCAATCCTTATCCATGGCCGTTTTTTCCATTATCTTTTGGTCCTCCAAAGCTACAATAGGCATCAGTTTAACTACAGTAATAATGTTTTGAAAACATATAAACTAGTGAGCAAAACAACGAAATAACATTTATAGATTTATGCTATTACTCTAAAAAAGAAATGAAAACATATAAACTAGTGAGCAAAACAACGAAATAACATTTATAGATTTATGCTATTACTCTAAAAAAGAAATGCAATTGTGGAAATATGGTTGGCGAGAATTTAATTGTTAAAATTGCGATTGAATTTAGAAGATTCAGCCCAATAATCCTATTTTTGGGTTTTTTGTCTTTTTGACTCATTCCTTTCACAAAAAATTATCTTTACTCTCGTTAAGATTTGTTTATAATCTTATAAGTGAATTTTAAGTGATTCGTGTGTGTTTCCTTTTTCCATATTTTTAATTGTTTCATATTAAACTGTGTATACACCATTTAACGTAGCATGAAATATGAAGTACTGTGTATAGTTTTGTTTATGCAATTTATGTAAGAAATAATGTCTAGTGATCCATATAATTTTAATTGATTAGAGAATAGCCATAGTATCTCTAATTAAATAAAATTATATATTATGATTGGTTAGGATTACATAAAGATTATTTAGACATAAATTGTAATTAATTATACTAAATATAATAAATTTTACCCCACAACAATTTTTATTATATTTATGTAATTAATTAAGATAAAATAGTCATAACTTAACCACAGGAATTATGAATCAATAGTTTTATAATAAAGTTCAAAACTAAGATAGAATTTATATCAAATTATGAATCATAATATACTGAATTATGAATTAAGTGAATAATTTGACAAATTCAATCATAAAGAATAATTGAATCTGCTTGAATTGAAAATTTAGCCCAACAGGCAATTTTTATGTCATTAAATTCAATTTTAAACATGGTTTACATTGGTAAAACATGAAATTTTATTTAGGCCTCAATTTTAACATAAGCATGTGATCTTTAATTTTGATGCAGTTGTACAACCTACAAATTTCTCTGAAATTCGTTGTGATATCCTTGAACTTAAGGGAGATAACTATAAGGTTTGGAAAGAGAGGGTTCTCCTTCATTTGGGGTGGATGGACATAGACTATGCTATTAGGAAAGATGAACCACCGGCACTCACTAATACCAGCGCTGCAGCGGACATCAAGCTTTATGAACGATGGGAGAGATCTAATCGCCTAAGCATGATGTTCATTAAGACTAAAATTTTAGCTAGTATTTGTGGTTTCGTTGATCATCATGAAAAGGTCCGAGACTTGCTAAAGGCCATTCATGATCAATTCGTCACTTCAGACAAGGCACTAGCAAGCACCCTTATTATGAAGTTCTTATCCCTAAGGCTCACTAGTGTGAAATGTGTGCGTGAGCACATCATGCAAATGAGGGACACTGTGGCTCAATTGAAGAAACTCGAAGTTGAAATATCGGAGTCCTTCCCAGTGCACTACATCCTGAACACCCTCCCGCACCAATATGGACCTTTCAAAATCTCATACAACACACATAATGGTAAATGGTCAATTAATGAACTCATGGCCATGTGTGTTCAAGAGGAAGAGAGACTGGTGATGGAACTAGGAGAAAGTGCAATGTTGGCAACGTGTGGAAAGGGAAAATCTCAAGCCAATCGGAAACGGAAAGGTAAAGTACCTCCCCAAGCCGATATCAAGAAGGATTCCAATTGTTTCTTCTGTAAAAAGAAGGGGCACATGAAAAAGGAATGCGCCAAATTTCAGAAATGGCTTGCAGACAAAGGTAATTTAATATCATTTGTTTGTTATGAATTTAATATGGTTAATGTCAATATTAATACATGGTGGATTGATTCTAGATCAACAACACATTTCGAATTCATTGCAGGGTTTGCAAAACCTAAGGAAGCCAGTGGGAAGTGAGCAAAACATCTTATCAGGAAACAAGATGGGCTCGCATGTGGAAGCTATAGGAACATGTTATTTAACTTTAAGTAGTGGCTTTGTTTTAGAATTAGAAAAGACCTTTTATGTTCCAAGTTTTTTTAGAAACTTGATTTCAATTTCAAGGTTTGTACCTTTTGGATATTCCTTTAACTTTTCAGAAAAATCCTTCAGTCTATTTTATAAATCTAATTATGTTGGGAATGGTATTTTGTCTAATGGTCTTTACTGCATTAATTTACAAAACAATGTCACTTATGATTCAATGCATGTTCACACTAGCACTAAAATATGTGTTATTAATGAAGATCCTTCTAAATTGTGGCACCGGAAACTAGGTCATATCTCCATAGAAAGAATTAAAAGATTGGTAAATAAAGGGGTACTTAATACTCTGGATTTTACTGATTTTGAGACTTATGTGGACTGCATAAAGGGAAAGCAGACCAACTAGTCAAAGAAAGGTTCCAATAAGAGTTCGGACATATTAGAGATCATACATACTAATCTATGTAGTCCAGACATTGACTCACATGGTCAGAGATACTTCATCTCCTTTATAGATGATTACTCATGATATATGTATCACTACATGCTTCATAAAAAGAGCGAAGCATTAGATGCCTTTAAGATCTTCAAGGCTGAAGTAGAGAAACATGCGGCAAGCAAATTAAGATCGTGAGATCAGATAGAGGTGGAGAATATTATGGTAGATACACAGAAGATGGAAAAACACCTGGACCATTCGCTAAATTTCTTCAAGAGAATGGGATTGTTGCCTAATACAACATGCCTGGTTCACCGGACCAAAATGGTGTAGCAAAAAGAAGAAACCGAACATTATTGGACATGGTGCAGAGTATGCTTAGCAGCTCCAATCTTCCTAAATCCTTGTGGACTGAAGCACTTAAGACGACAATATATATATTAAACCGAGTTCCAACCAAGGTTGTTCCTCAAACGCCATTTGAATTATGGAAAGGTTGGAAACCGAGTTTGCGACATATGCGCATTTGGGGATGCCCGTCTGAAGTGAGAATATATAATCCACGAGAGAAGAAGCTGAGCCCAAGGACCACTAGTGGGTATTTCATTGGATATTCTGAAAAGTCTAAAGGTTACAGATTTTATTGTCCATCTCACAGCACTAGGATTGTGGAATCAAGAAATGCAAAGTTTCTTGAAAATGACTTGATGAGTGGGAGCGATCAAACTAGGAACATAGTTTCTGAGAAGGATCATTCAAAGTTTCAACCTTCCACCTCAAGTCATAGATTGGTTATTGTTCATAGCACCCCTCAAGAACAAACTGGTGTTGAACAACCAATTGTTGAAGTTCCACAAGCTGCTGACGACATTCCAATGGATCAGGCAATTCAAGAGTTGCCAAGAACTTTTGAACAACAAGTTGAACCACATACTTCTCAGGAATAAATATGATGGTACAACATTAAGAAGATCTACTAGACCAAAGAGATCAACAATTCCTGATGATTATGTTGTGTATCTGCAAGAATATGACTACAACATTGGAGCCGAACATGATCCCGAGTCATTTTCACAAGCCATGAGTTGCAGAATCAGAATTATGGTACAATGCCATGAAGGAAGAGATGAATTCCATAAAGAGTAACGAAGTTTGGGATCTTGTTGAGTTGCCTAATGGTGCAAAAACCATTGGATGTAAATGGGTCTTTAAGACAAAGAAAGACTCATTGGGTAACATTGAGAGATACAAGGCAAGACTTGTTGTTAAGGGATTTACTCAGAAAGAAGGAATCGACTACATGGAGACTTTTTCTCCTGTATCTAAGAAACATTCCTTGTGTGTTATTATGGCATTAGTAGTCCATTTCGACTTGGAGTTGCAACAAATGGATGTGAAAATGGCATTTCTCAATGGAGATCTAGAGGAGGAGGCTTACATGAAACAACCTGAAGGATTCCCCTCTAGTGATTGTGAGCAATTGGTTTGCAAGCCCAAGAAGTCATTATATATCATACTTTCTATTCACGCTATCTCCATTTCTTGCAATCCAATCACGTTCAAATCATACCAAACAACCGGCCTTATGAATCCAATGTTACATTTCTCAAAGAACATCGCCTCTAGAGGTTTGCTCATCACGTTCATTACTTTCATCTACAATCATGATAAAATCATTCAAGCCAAAGAATCCATTCAACAACTTAAGCTCCCTGTAGAATTCGAGAGCATTCCGAACAACCTTCCTCATGACCATACTGTCAACTCAAACTGCATCAACTATGTCGTTTTCAATCATATGAACAACAACATGGACGGTTGTGGATTGGAGCAACTGATATAGCGAATGAATTCCAGTGGGAACGGTCCTCCCGTAGGCTGTATTAATGTTTATAATCCATAGCTGCCACGGGTTCGACAAGTCGCAAGGAATATAAATATTCTTCATGCGCTGTTTTGGACACAGTCCAATGCAATTTTCTCCATATATTATCACTTTAAAAATGGTGTGACTGTGAGATTGATTCATCATTTTAATTTACCGTATTGTTGTTTCATCAATATATTGGGTTTGTTGTTTTAATTTTCTGAGGCTATATACGATGTCTTACAGAAGAAAAGTGGAATTGAAGGAAGATGTCAAAGAGCCTAAGCGTTGAGATTCTCAGCCTTCTTGAACTGAAATTTGGGGATTTACCTTCACCATTTAGAGATACAGAAGCAAGACTGCAAATCTATCTACACCAATTGGACAGTCCCAGCAATGTGTTGTGGGTGCTTGCGAATACCATCTATGAACTGGAGGCAGAGACGATCAAGTATATGAGGTCAAGAATTGGTCTACTCTTTCGAAGCAAGGCCCTTGCATTCCCTTGGCTTTTCTAGACGAACGCAATCCCCATCACTCATGGATCTACGCAGATCCTTGGCAAGCAGCGAACAATGTACAAGGCTGGCTAGACAGTAGTATACATTTCTTTTAGCAGTATAACCCTTATAAGTGCACAACAAATCTATGAATTAGCGTCGGGGATTCATTGAAGTGGTCACAATTTCTTGTGGGTCATTTACCCCCTCCGTTCTATGAATACACTCGGGATATATCGAAGAAACCAAAGGGTGGGGTCTGGTGGTGAACTGGTGCATTCTGCTGGAGGTGTTGTCTCATCCGTGAGTGGCCGCTTTTATGAGCCATGGCCAGTGGAACTCGACAGTCGAGGCTCTGAGATTGGGGGTCATATATGAGGGACTTGTCTAAGTTGTTCACAAAAATAGGTGAAAGCAAGGCCACCATTAAACCATATAGGTCTTCCATCCTTTCCTTTTTTTTTCTTCATCTTCTTTTTTTCTCTTTTTTCTTCATCTTCTCCTTTTTCTCTTTTTTCTTCATCTTCTCCTTACTCTGATTCTTCTATCCTTAACTATCAACTTGACTTACCTTTTCTATCAAATTTCATAGGTACCAAATCCATATTTAAGGGTTAATGAATTGAATCACAGTTAACTAAAGCTAATCTAAGCGCTTCATAACGGTGATACATTAGTGGTTTTCCTCTCTTCCTTGTCAACGTAAAAAAACTAAAATTCCTTCGTGAACTAAATGCCACATTCTTCCATCCTACTTTCAAACAATAGTTGTTTCCCTTTAATTTGACAACTAAAAATCCCATTGTGATGTGAGGTTGTTATGACAGAAATAGATTGTCATTTGATTGTCATGGGAATGACCATTGGGAATTAATTTTGATATATCTCCTAAATTCTCAATTTACAAAATAAATATAACTTGTTATTTACTTCTCATTACATGATTAAATAAACAATAAAAAGATTCCTTGGAAGAATAACTTCAAAGAGGATTTATGGAGCCTTGGCATTTGACTCTGTAAAACTAAAGAATAGAGAAAATTAGTGACAACAATCAAAGTATACCACAAAGTCTTACTTTTAAATGTAATAAACAATTTTGACAATTATTTTTCTAAATTTGGATGGAACTCAATCTTAATTTTTATATAATATTTATTCTATTACAAATAAGAGTTTTTATATTTAGTAATTTAATTTTTCAAGATGATCTTCCCAAATCTTCTATTCTTTTGGTGCGTCTTTGCACCTTTAGGGGAAATTTCTAGTATAAACTAGTTACATGTATTAGTAAGTCATGCAAGTAGTAATGTTCTATTCAATACTCATCATAGGGAAATATTGCTCATTGTAACCCTATCTAATAAATCAATAATTTTACTTTTATGATTATAGTCATTTATATTATAATGTAATATTAATAAAAACAAATTAAGCTAAAACATCCACATAAAAGGATTTTCTCCAAAATCTATGTAACTTGGGCTTGTTAACTTATATTCTTAGCATTGCTCCATAGATATGAACAAATACCTCACCTTTTGATGACTAGGTGAGTGATTTTTTTTTTTAAATATAACTTTATATTATTATAAAAAACCGAGGTAGTTACATGAGGGCTTGCTTCTAGAAATTGACATGACCATGTGAACCTCTTTCTGACCAAAATCCCTATTTCGGTAAATAAAAAAAAGGGCCTTTTAAAAATTTGACATAGGCCCATAAAGTAGGGTGTTACTCAAGTAAATCCTTTTTTCCTTTGACCACCCTTTACAAAAAGAGATATTATAACTAAAAACAAGCACAATAACATCCACAACTACAACATTTACAACATAGTAATTACAACACTTAGATACTAGCACTGAAATGGAAAAAGGCTAGCCAAGGATGATGACAAGGCTAGTCAAGGATGATGACTATCGAGGTTGGAGAGCTAGCATCCTAGGAGTTGTTTCCCAGTGGAACTGAATTGGCACAGATTCAGAGCTAGCATCCTGGGAGTTGTTTCTTAGTGGAACTCAATTGGTAGTGATGGTATTGAGAGGAACTGCATTGATGCTAGCATCCTTTTTTTCGAGAACCATTTGATTTAGTGTTGAATCTATGTATCTTTCCACCCAAGTCAACCTCGTCACAATGTCATCCAAGTCATCCCAGTTGTAGCGGATGTCCATCATGATGTGTTTGAGTTCTTCCTGGCTTGCAAATATTTTATAGTTGTCAAATTATTTATCCCTCATGACTATACTTAACAATGTTTCCATTTGTCCATGATGGTTGATGGAGTGTAGAAAGTGGAGGTGTCTCTTTCTAAATTTTCCAGAGTCCCCATTTGAGACAGTTTCCACTAATCTAAGAGTTAGAAAATATTAGCAGCCACCAAATTCCTTGTCTTTCAGCTGCAATATTTATTTTTGAACTTCTAAAAAAGCAGCTTCAAAGTAATTAGCAACGGACTCCCATGTGAAGAGATGATGATGCCTGAATGAGGAAGACCCTGCAGCCCACCTCTACGAGTCAGCTCCTGCAGCGTTGGCGCTATGAGTTCGCTGCAATCAACAAAAAGCATAACTGCAACTGCGCACAGGAAAGGGTTTCCAGCGAGAGAGATGGAATGTAGAACTTTGGCGTGGGTAATGAAATTTGTATCGAAATAAGACTCGTGGGAAAGACCAAACAATACAAGCAAAATGTCAGTAGCATGAGCCGACTGACCAAACAAAAATGAACAGCTAACTGAGAGACCTTGGAGTGCTCCTTTAGACTGCAAAGGTTGGCTTGTATCAGGTTAAGCGATTTGACTGTGGGGGTGTGGAAGCACTTAAAGAAAACTTCAAAACCAAATCGAAAAGGTTCCCAAATAAGAGACTCCACAAACGAGCACCAAGCAGTTGAACGAAACCCCTGTAGGGTTTGTGCTTTGCAAGGAAGTTAGGGACAGAATGAAAATGAGCTCAAAAGATGGGCCAACCCCTTTATTGTGCAAGAATAGCACAAGAAACATAGAGAAAAACTTCTGCCTTGAAATCCTGGCCTCTTATAAGGTCGAGAAAGACTGACAATTGAGAGGTCATACGAGGCGTAAAGGGAGTGGCAGTTATGAAACAAACGTGGATATGGCACGAGCACCCGGAGATAACCACCAACCCAGAAAAGGGAGTGGCAGTTATGAAACAAACGTGGATATGATAACCACCAACCCAGAAAAACGTGGATATGGCACGACCACCCGGAGATAACCACCAACCCAGAGCTAACCACAATTCCACAACCGAGAGAGTGACAGTGCCACCAGGCGACAAACCTCCAAAACTTCGTCACTATGCTAACATCGTAAGAAATTTATATATAGTATTCTGTATGGAAAGCATAATGATGTGAGTGAAGATGGACTTGTGTGTCCTAGGGATACTCTAAGCTCCCAAAAACTGAACAAGGGCACATTATGAACCCATTAATGAGCTTGTCAGGAAGATCTTGAGTGATGGCTAATCCACTGTGAGAAGAGGTTACCATGATCGTAGGGACAAAAGGAATGAGCCAATATGATGATCCCGGAGTGCCTGTTAAGGTAGGGCCGAGCATTTAAAAGCTTTCATTGAACTAGGTGAATGACTGTACCGTAGACCCACACTTTGCCACCCTGTTGGCATGCGAATGAACTGAGAGGACCCAGACCAGTTAAAGAGGACTGCGAAAGGTCATTTGTAGTTGGGGATATGCGTACGAGGAGTTAGCATGTGGAGTAAATGGGGCTATGATTTACTGTGTTTGCGGGAGTAAAGTTTGCTCCTTCGCCGGAAAGTTCACTTCGACGATCAGCCACATCTGGGAGACTAGGTGAGTGACTTGTTTCATCGCGTTTTTGGGTCTTCGGTTAGTGTCTAAACTTAGTAGGCCCTCATAGAAATGAAAAGGATAAACTCTTAATAAACAAACCAGTAAAGAAGCCGACAACTAGAAGATGTTAGTCGAAGAGGATGATGGGCTTCTCGAGATTACTAGACGAACTCGTTAATTAGTTTAAATAAAATTAGATTTAGAATTTTCTGTTTTTAAATTATTTAATTATATATAAATTAATTACTCTAAATTAAGAAATTAAAATTAATTTGAATGAATAAAAGTAATAATAATAATACTATTATTTTTTTTTTAATTAACTTTCAACATTATTATGATAATAAATTAATTACTCTAAATTAAATTAATTTTAATGAAAATAATAATAATAATAATAATATTTTTTTATTTTTTATTAATTTTTAACATTATTGTGACAATAGAGATATATGTTTATTTTTTAATAAGATTTTTAGAATTTTAATTTAACTATAAATAATTATTAAGTGGATGGTATTAGCACGAGAGACATTTAAGTTAGTGATTCTCATGTTATGAAGTATTATGTAAACCCAAAAAAAGAGTGAATGATAAGGATTTAACCTCTTGAAATGTTTATAATATTTTAATACTATTTAAAATCAAATATATTTGAAAAATAAATTGATAAATTAAATAAACTGATTAATTAAAAAAAATGTCAGATGAAGTTATGATTTTTTTGAGCATGTAGTATTGATAAGCCATGATATTGGGAGATGGTATTGTAACAAAGCCTATTTATATGTTAATAATATCTATGGCAAGGTGGGGTAAATATCCATGATTAATAATCTTGTTATATGTTTTATTAAATGTATATATTTTTAACTCATATATAAAAATAATAATTTAACATAAGGGTGATAGGAGGAAGGGTGTTATATATGGCCTTTGTTAAAAAAAATTGTATTCTACAATGTATCCTCATTTTCAAAGAAAATATAGTTTCCTCTCTCCTTGTGTTGGGGGCTCTATTATGATCATTCATCACATGGTTAAAAATTCACATTCAAGAGATACGCTTTTTATTAATATCTAAAAACATGTCAAGAAATCAACAAAATATATCCCTATTATGAATTATAAGTACATACTACATGATAATGATAAAGAAGCATATGGATGTGCCTCTATTATGATCATTCATCACATGGTTAAAAATTCACATTCAAGAGATACGTTTTTTATTAATATCTAAAAACATGTCAAGAAATCAACAAAATATATCCCTATTATGAATTATAAGTACATACTACATGATAATGATAAAGAAGCATATGGATGTGCAAGTCTGCACTGCAATTTGAAATTTAGTAAATTGATGGTTAATGGCCAATTAAGGCCATCTTTCATTCCTTAGTAATGTAACTCTCTAGAGCACAATTTTGATTTTGGATATGAAAGATTAGTTTAGTGAATTGATGGTTAATGGCCAGTTAAGGCCATCTTTCATTCCTTAGTAATGTAACTCTCTAGAGCACAATTTTGATTTTGGATATGAAAGATTAGTTTACTGAATTGATGGGTAATGGCTAGTTAAGGCCATCTTTCATTCCTTAGTAATGTAACTCTCTAGAGCACAATTGGATATGAAATATTAGTCTGGAAAACTTGGACTTGTGATGACGCATTTCATGATGTATTCTTCATGAATAAGGAACTGATTTTGATCTAATACAAAAATTTTAATTATTGTTTTGTTTTTAGTATGGGGTCCATAGTCCCTAAAGATAGGTGACCCCTACGTCAAGAGAATTGAACCTGTGACCTCTTCATAGTAGAGGTTCTTTAACAATGACGACTTGACCAATTGAGTTAGAATCTCATTATTATTATTATTATTATTATTATTATTATTATTATTATTATTATTTAACATAAAGATATAATCTGGCTAGTATTTATGATTTTTTTAACCTTAGCAATATGAGATGTATCAAGAAGTAAGTGTTTTGATACTTATCATGCATTTATTCCTATCCATTTGTACCAATCATTTAATTATATAATCATGTTAATATTAATGATTAAGCCAATAGGCATGTCTATTTTGGAATAGGGCTTCTATAATTTTAATTTAATTATTATTATTTATTAAGTGGATGGTAGGGACTTAACCTCCACAAAATATTCTAGAATATTCTTTGTAGTAATAAAAAATCAAAGATTGATATTGACGTCAAAATTAGTTATGAATCCTCTACTATTTTAATTAAAATCCTTAATTATAAAAAAATCTCATGTAAAGAAGTGTCATATGAAATGAGTTATGATTTGTTAGGCATGTGGTGTTGATAAGCCATGACATTATAACAAAATCATATCTATATGTTAAGAATATTCATGGTAAAATGGAGATCAATCTCTATTGTTAAGAATCTTGTTACATGTTTTTTTTAATGTATTTTAGCTCCTATATAATAATAATAATAAATAATAAGAATAATAATAGTTTAATATAAAGTTTTTATTTAATTAATTTTTATTAAAATAATATTAACGATATGAGATATATCAGGAACTAAGTGTTTTGATATTTCTCATGAATTAAATTTACCTTCCATTTAAATTATCTCATTAAGTTAGTATATAAAATACGAAAATATTTACTCTTAGTATATATAATATGAAAATATTTATTAGAGAGAAATTCAAAGAAAATTAGAACCAATATCAAATGAGAGGTAACAAAATATTTTTCTTCTTTCTCCAATAGAATTTTCTCATATTTTTCCAAAACTGATGTTTGTGGAATGTCTTGATAATAGTCATGTTTATTGTAAGTGAGAGATATGGGAACTTGCCAAGTCACAAGTACTTATTGCTGGAATTGACTTAAAGATGGTTGGTACAAACTCCACCAAATTTGTATGTTTAATATACATGTAGGTGTGTTTGAATATTAACCTATATATCTACTTGTTGGAATTTAAGACAGAGAACCATTCCACCAATTTAAATCTTCCTTTTTAGAGTTCTAATTCTGAAGAAAATGTGAAACAACTTATTATCCCTAAGAATTGCAATATAGATTATATACTTGATGATCGTTATGAAGTCCCCAAATACCAATAACCTTCCTAACCTTCCTATGTATGATTGATGTGTTAATGGAAATCCTTGGAAATGGTCATAGGTGGTAAGTGATCATTTGGTTGTTTTCCATATGAATGAAGATCCATTATGAACCATGTTCAAAAATTCCTCTTAGCAAGGTATTAAACCCCACGACCCCTTAATAATATTATGATTTGATATTAATTATAAATATAAGTTAAAAAGTATTAAATGAAAATATCAATAAATTATAGTTTTCTATTAAAAAAAATATGATTTTTAATAAAATTCAATGGAATATAATAAATCATATTACAAATAAATTAAGTTATAATTTTAATTTTATTAGGTTCAGAGGCACATTACAACCTATGAAGGAGATGAACCCTAAGGTTATATTTAAATATAATAATGTAATATTTATATATTTTTTTTGTTCAAGTGAGAGTAGGTCTTTCTATTCATTTATATAAAGGTACATAATATACAAATAGCAGCACAAGCTCTGACGTAGCTGTGGCCCACACAATTTCCGAGCCCCTAAAAGAAAACTTCGTAACCATGCCTATGGCCCACAAACAGTTCCAAACAAAACCAAAAGATCGATCAACCAATCGATCAACCATCAACGAATCCAATGGATAAAAGGTAATCTCATGTGGCCATGATGCTAACCCTTTAAATTTTTAAACGGACCCGAAATGAAGATTTTCCAGCTCTCTAAACTTTTTCGGGTTCGAAATCGGAGATATTCCTCAAGCTTTTTAATCACCCGAAATCCTTTGGAGTCATGAGATCCAAAAAAGCCTTATCAACCCATCTGGACAGTAACTGTTCATACGGACCCGAAACAAAAATAAAGCACCTTTAAAAGGGATTTTGAGTCCATTTGGTAAATTAATGCTCTTGCAGTTTAGCACCCGAAATCCTTAGGATGCCTGCAATAACTCTAACCTGCCCACTTTTTAACTGATCAGACGGCCCCACAAATCTAAAGGTTAGATGCATTGTTTTTCAGGTTCATACAAAGACTTACTTTGTATGTGGTCTTTCGCCCGCTAACTCTATGAATATAGAGTTCCAAGTGCATTTTCCCAATTGTAAACCCAAGGCAAACTGTAGTTGTTTTCTTGTGAACCTGTTCGCCTTTGTCTCTGTGTTACTTACCTGTACAGACCCCAACTCTTCTGTTTCCATCAGTCTTCATTCTGATTATTTCTTCTGCTCTGATAGTATTCCCTGTCTAGGGTTGCCTGTCTGTGACATTCTTCCCTTAATCGTCCTTGGGGGGTTTCCATCCAATCATATTTTTTATTACTTCTAGAATAGAGCACCCCTTCATTTGCCAAAATATCTGCCAACCTAGTGGTTGTTCGGCGAACATGAACAAAACTAAAGGTTCTCATGGTTCACAGGTGTGATTGAATATGTTGATAGACCTGTAGTAACCACCAGTGTTTCGACACTTTGTCTGGTGCTGAGCCATTGCATATTTTCTTGACCGACCTAATTATCAATTCAAGATCAGCTTCATTTATGGTATTATGTAGATTTGAGTCCCTCAAGATTTCTAGGCGTTGTTCAAGGGCCATGAGCACTGCCATATTATTAGTGGCCTTCCCCAGATAACTGTGAAAGATTGTTTTTATGTAACCCTCTTCATCTCTAATAACTCCTCCATAACCTGCTATACTTGGGTTTCCTTTTGAGGCTCCAACTATACTACATTCCATAAAACCATAAGGGGGAGCTTGCCAGAAGTCCTTATCAACTGTTATTTGACTTACCGTCTTGTTCATGCCCTTTGGGAAAACCCCTGTAGGCCCAAATGGAGCAGTATCTACATATCCTAGTCTTAAGGCTGGTTCTCATGGGGTTTTTTTATAATAGTTCCTACAGTCTCTTTGAGATGTCTTATGATTTGAGCCATGATTCTCTGGGATGAACCAATCTTGTTCTTGAAGAATATATTATTGCGTTCTTTCCAAACATCCCAGATTAGAAAGCCTAGAACCAAAGCCCAAACTTTGTTGATTATTTCATTTTCAGAGAAATTACTCCTCTAATTCCTCAAAGTGTTGGTGATGCTGCTAATGTCCCTGTCTGTTTGTCTGAAAATTGCAGCCACCCAATTCCACAATGTAGAGGTGAAGGGGCAGAGGTTGAGCAGATGTTCCATAGTTTCTTCCTGTAATTCACATAGCTGGCATTTAGATGGACCGGCTACACCTCTTTTCCGAAGGTTTTCCCAAGTCAAATTTTTTTTATGTTGCACTAGCCACATGAACAATTTGATTTTCATCCAGTTTGGGTTCTGCCATAGGTCCTTCCATACCTTATCAAGGTCTGGAAAGTCCAGTCCAAGGGCTATGCGCTTGGCCTCTTTGACGTTAAAGTTTCCTTCATTGTTTTTACCCCATCTCAGTTAATCTGAAGATGTTGATATCAAGATCTTTCTTTGCTCCAAGATGATTTTAAGAGCTTCTGTTGGGGCCTTCAATGGGTAGCCATCATTGTATACCATGTTCTTCCATATTCTCCATTTTCCATCGTTTCTATCCTGATCCCAGAAGTCATTTACCCTTAAAAACCCTTTGTTGTCCATATCAATCTTTAGATTGGCAAAATCTACTCTTGACAGTTTAGGTTCGTATTGCCAATTATCTTCCCACAACCAAGCAATGTTTCCATCTCTGAATTTCCCAAAAACTGTGTTTCTGGACAATGCCTCTATTCTTCCAAGCTTTGTTCCAAATGTGGGAGCCTTTAATGAGCCCAGACATTCTGATGTATTCTCTTTCTTGCCAGATATTTGCATATTTCTATTTCCATACTTTAGCCCAGGGGACCTCGATTCCTTTAACCATCTCCACCATAGTTTTGCTCCAAAAAATTGTTTAGGGTCTCAGGGTCATCAAGTCCCAAACCTCCATATGTCTTAGGTTGCATATCTTTTCCTAAGCTACCAGAGCCCATTTATTTTTCTCCTCCCCTTTGCCCCAAAGATAATCTCTTTGGATATTTTTGATGTGTTGCGTAACTCCTTTAGGAGCTAGAAGGGCTAAAAACATGAATATGGGAACAATTTGTAGGATAGCTTTTGTAAGCACTAGCTGGCCTGCTAAATTCAAAGACCTGTTTGTCCATTTCTAGATTTTGTCCTGGAGTCTATTAGTAACAGGCTCCCAAATTTCCTTGCTCAGAGGTTTGTCTGTAAGAAATAGTCCCAAATATTTGGATGGTAGCAGGTCTCTTTGGAAACCTATAATTCTTGTAAGATTTATCTGAATAGCAATGTTAGTATGAAAAAATAAAATCTTTGAATTTGCAAGGCTTACCACTGTACCCACAACCATGGAAAATTCGTTCAGGATTTGTTTGAAAGCTAGATCTTCCTTGACCGTGGGTGTACCCTGCAGCATGGTGTCATCCACATATTGTTGATGGGTCAAAGCATCCCCATTCAGGGTGAGTTTAAGACCTTGGACCTTGCCTTCCATCTTGGCAGATTTGATTGCATTGCCTAGCCCTTCCATCATGAGAATAAAGAGGAAGGGTGAGAGTGGATCTCCTTGCCTGAGTCCTTGTGATGGCTTAAAGGTTTTGGATGGTGAGCCATTTAGCAGTATTGAAAAACTAGAGGTGGTAACCAGGGCCATTACCCATCTTATCCAGTTATGATCAAATCCATATGCTTTTAGTACTTCTTGGATGTATGTCCAACTTAGCTTATCATAAGCCTTCTCTAGGTCAAGTTGTATGATCGTTCCTGCTTGCTTCTTGCTTTTAAGTGAATGAACCACCTCATGAGCATGAATGATATTATTTAGAATTTTTTTGCCTTCCACATATCCAGTTTGCTCCTCAGATACGAGAGTTGGAAGAAGGGGTTTAAGCCTATTTTCTATTATTTTGGAAATAATTTTGTACACCACATTACATAATGCTATGGGTCTGAATCTATCTAGAGTCATAGCATTTTCCTGCTTTCGAATCAAGGATATGAAATAGGTGTTGAGCGCCTTCAAAACATTTTTGTTTTTCCTTTAGTCCTCCACCACATCGAGGATATCTTGCTTGACTATAGCCCAACATGCTTTGAAACGTTGAAGCCATCCAGACCTGGAGCTTTCCCATTTTCATCTCTTTGATGACCTCACTAACCTCTTCTTCAGTCACTGTTCTGTTAAGATTATAATTATCTTCTCTTATTACAAGCTTAGGAATGTGCTTTGTGAAGTCATTGATAAATTTTGATCTGTCTATGAGGGGCTCCTTTGCTATGCCTTGGAAATATTGAACTAGAGCAGATTCTATTTCTTTGTGGGTATTGAGCTGTTTTCATTAAGTGTCTTTGAGATATGTAATCCTGTTATGAGACCTATGTTCATGCTCGACTTGTGAAAAAACCTTGTATTCCTTTCACCTTCCTTTAAACATTGTACCCTCAATTTCTGTCTCCAGAAGATCTCCTCTTGCTTGCATACACCTTCCCATTCCTGTTGAAGAGAGTCAGCTTTTTCCTTACTCTCCTTAGTGAAGGCATCAGTGATGAGTACCTGATTAAATTCCTGTAGCTTCTATTCAACAACTATTTTGGCTTCAAAGATGTTGCCAAACTCATTCTTATTCCATCTTTAAGCTGAGTTTGATGTGTTTCAATCTTTGATGCAGAAGGAACATTTTAGTACCCTGAACATGCATATCCTCTATCCACCATTTTTCAATATTGTTGATAAAGTCAGGATGGGTAAGCCAGATGTTTTCAAACCTGAAAGGTCTCTTTCTCGGTATTCCTATAAAGGACACTTCAACTTGAATGGGCCAGTGATCCGAGCCTCCAAAAGGGAGGATCATAGTTGACAAGTCAAGGCTTGTGAGTATGAGGTCCTCAGAGATGATGAATCTATCCAGTTTAGAGGCCACTTGAGAAGCCCCTCCCCTTTTATTATTCTAGGTGACGATACCATTACTTGTCTCTGTATCTACTAGCCTCATGTTATTTATGAAGTCCTGAAATGCTAATGAATCTCTCCCTAGTGATCTGGTCCCACCTTTTTTTTCTGAAAGAGATATGATCATATTAAAGTCCTCTCCCAGAATCCAAGGGATGCCCTTATGCCTTTCTCTTGATTCCTCCAATGAGGTCAGAAACCTAAGTTTGTCTTCAAGCTTTTGTGGACCATAGACATTTGTGATAAAATAAACTTCCTTGTCCCCCAAAGGTTGGATGACCACTGATAGGTAGTTCTTGGATGCTTTAGCATCAAGGATTCCAAGTTTCTTAGGGTTCCAAAGTTTGAGAATTCCTCCTGCTGCATTGTCTGCTTTAACTTCTAGATATGCATACTTAATAAGCCATTTGCTATGTATCTCTCTCATTTTGTCTATTGAACATTTTGTTTCCTGGATAAACACCATATCTAGTTTTTCTTCTCTCATTCTATTGCTAAGATTTCTTTGTTTCCTTTTACTTCCTAGACCCCTAATATTCCATGTTGTAAGCTTCATTGAGAAAGATTTGTAAATGAGTAACTAGTTAGGTCCTTCATCTTACCTGAGTTGATCATGAGTTTTCCGCACTCAATCAGCAACTCCTTCTGTCCTTTTCTTCCTCTTTTCCTTCCTGGGTTTCTGGGAACTTGTCCCAATTTAGCCTCCATCGTTTTTATCCCTTCTTTGTCCTGACTGTCATGGTTTCTTTTGACCCCCAAACCCTTTCCCTGAGTACTCCATAGGAAGAGCTGCTGTATTCTCTTAAACTCCCCTTGGGGTAGCGAATCCACACCTTTGGTAGTTCCCTTCTCCAGGAACTTTTCTAGATCGAGATGCTCCCTTTCAAGAATTTCCTGTAGGTCCTGATCCTCCATTCCCACTTCACTTGGGGTCATCTCTTGGTCCCTGTCAAGTTCCATCGTGCTTGGAAACTCCTCCCTTTGTTGGTTGTTTTTAGGTCTATCCTCCATACTATCATCCTTTTCTTTCTCGGCTGGACTATCCTCCATCACCTTGTTTGCTTTATCATTCCCATCTTCTTCTTCTAATATCTTGAAACTATTATGACTGGACTGCTTTTCCCCGTTGCTTTTCTTCTAGTTCTTTTTCCCTACTTTCCTCTCCCTCCTAATTTGGTGAAGCTTTTAGTTTCTTTCCCTAAGTTGATTTTAATACTGCTCTCCATTTTGTTTAAAGGGCAGTCTCTAAAGAGGTGCCCGTGTTCATGGCATTTGCGGCATCTGAAAGGGACATGCTCGTAGTCCATCGCTTGCACCCATTCTTCATCATATACTTCTAGAATTATTTCATCCAGCAGAGCACTAGAAAGGTCCATTTCTACGCATATCCAGGCAAAGGAGGTATACTTTCCACGCAGTGTGGCCTCTAATATTTTAAAAAAATGCTCTAGTTTATTGCCTATGGCTTTTAACAATTCTGGTAGCCAATAATCTAGAGGTAAGGAGTAGAGTCTTATCCATACTGGACTAATGTGAATTTCTCTCATTCCGGACAAAATTCATCACCCATGGCCGCATATAGAGTCCTGCAGCAGCATAGAAGTATGATCCTCCTTCAAACACCTTGTATTTATCCTCTAGGTTTGTAAACACTACTGTGAAAAAACTCTTGGATCCAAGGTGCAAATATATTTCTCCCTTTGGTTTCCAATGGTTCTTTATCCATGCATATAAAGCCTTTTCAGTTAGCCATAACCCCATGAATTTTCAAATCACTGCACATGTTGCCATGTGCTCCATGTGCGCCTGTAGCGCTAGATCACTTAACACCACTCTTGGTGTGATGATTTCCCTAGTTTTACAAGGTCCTATCTGATTTTTTGGGTCGGATTTCTGACTACCTTCTCCTATTCACTTCTCTCTTTTGACTTCCTCCAGAGTTTCTATTTGCACTTGTGAATTTCTGTTTTCTTGTTTTCCTCTTTCTAAACTCCTGGTCTCAGCTTCCATAGATGTCTTGAAGTGATTTGAGACTACTTGACTGTAGGAGGGAGTGGAGCTCCCCCCTTCACGCCCCTCCATGGTTCCCAACGCTGATACTTTGCTCCAAACCTTAGCTCTGTGAGTTTCCAGTTTCTTTCAGATCACTCACCGTACCATAACAATGCCAATGTAATATTTATATTAATAAACTAAAAAATATTTTAATTTCAAGTATAAATAAAATATTTCAATATCTTGCTTTAGGGTTTTTCTCACTGGTGACCATGGTGGGGCGCGGAGGAGGGAGATCAATTCCCTCCTACAGTCAAGTGGTTGCGGACAGAAGCAAGGGAGTTGGATCGCATTGCTTCAAGAAACCAACAGAGGTATTAACAGAGGCTAAGAATACAGAAAAATCGGAAACTATCAGACCTCAAGGACAGGAAGAGAATCATGAGGAAGCTAGTAAGGAGAAGAGGACAGAGGTTAGCAGTCCGAAAGTTGCTCCTATGAGTACATCAAGGGTTTGTAAACCCAAGTCAACCACTATTCCTCGAGTCATTTTAAGTGACCCAACACTGCAGGTACACAGAGACCACATGTCGGAGTATGCTATTATCTATAAATTTATGGGGATTTGGCCGATGGAGAAGGCTTTGCAAGCATGGATAAGTAACCACTGGAAACCAAAGGGGGAAATTAACCTTCACCTTGGGTCCAAGGGCCTCTTCACGGTGGTGTTCACAAGCTTAGAGGATAAAGACAGAGTGTTCGAGGGAGAACCCTCTTTTTATGCTTCTGTAGGCCTTTATATGAGACCATGGGTAATGAACTTTGTCCCAAAATGAGAAAATTTCACCTCAGTGCCGATATGGATAAGAATCTATTCCCTTACTTTATATTATTGGCTGTCGGAGTCTCTAGAGGCTATCGGCAACAAGCTAGGGCATTTTATAAAGATCTTAGATGCTACTCTAAGAGGAAAATACACTTCCTTCGCCCGGATATCTGTGGAAATGGACTTATCTGGGGCACTTCCGGATGCAATAATTTTAGAAGTGTATGATGAGGAATGGGTGTAGGTGGTGGACTATGAAAACGTCCCATTTAGGTGTCGTAAGTGCCATGAGCACGGGCACCTATACAGGGAATTCCCATTGATAAAGCTGGAGAGTAATACGAAAGCCACTACAGGCAAGGATCCCAAAGGTTTTACTAAGGTTGGGGGTAAAGGGAAAGGAGGCAAGCTGTTCCAAAAGAAAATAAATGAAGACGGATAGCCGAGTCACATAGTTTCAAGATCTCAGAAGAAGAAGTCGAAAACAACGGGACAAACCAAGAATCGAAGAATATTCCCAATGAGAAGGAAAGTGATACTAATATGGAGGATATACCAGAAAACGACAAACAAAAGGATGATATGCCGAGCATTATGGAGCTCAGTAGGGACCACGAGATGATGCCAAGTGAGGTTGGAACAGAAGACCATGAACTGCAGGAGATTCTAGAGAGGGATAATTTAGATATAGAAAAGTTTCTAGAGCAGGGAATCACCAAAGGGGTAGACTCTCTGCCAAAAGAGGAGTTTGACAAGGTTCAACAGCTCTTCCTCTAGAGATCACAAATGAAGTGTTCTGGAGTCAAAAGAAACCATGATAGCCAGGAGAATATGGGAGTGAAAATGATGGAGGATACACTGATGCATTCTTCTAAGAACCCGGGTAAGAAAAGAGGAAGAGAAACACAGAATGAGCTGCTGACCAAATGTGGGAAACTTATGATTAACTCAGGTAAGATGATGGATCTTACCAGTTACTCCTTTACAAACCTTTCTTAATGAAGCTTACAACCTGGAACATTAGGGGTCTAGGAAGTAAAATAAAACAAAGAACTCTTAGCAGTAGAATGAAAGAAGAAAAATCAGATATGGTTTTTATTTAGGAAACAAAATGTTCGCTAGACAAGATTAGAGAGATACACAACAAATGGTTAATCAAGTATGTGTATCTAGAGGTTAAAGAAGATAACTCGGTGGGTGGGATTCTTACTCTATGGGATCCTAAAAAACTTGGAATCCTGGATGCTGAAGCTTCTAGGAACTATCTATCGCTAATGATTCAACCTTTGGGTGATAAGGAGATCTACATGATCACTAACGTCTACGGTACTAAAAAAATAGAAGACAAACTTAAGCTTCTCACCTCCCTTGAGAAGCTGAAAGAGAGATATCCTGATATGCCCTGGATTCTGGCTGGGGATTTCAATATGATCAGATCTCTTACAGAGAAAAAAGGCGTATCAGAAAACTAGGTAGAGATTCCATTTCCTTCCAGAACTTCATGGATAACATGGGGTTATTGGACACCAAAACAATAAATGACACTTTTACTTGGAATAATAATAGGGGAGGGGCTTCTCAAGTCGCCTCTAAACTATATAGATTCATAATCTCAGAGGATGTCTTTCTCAAAGGCCTTGATATGTCAGCTTCAATCCTTCCCTTCAGAGGCTCGAACCACTGGCCTGTCCATCTTGAAGCTAATTTCATGGGTACACCGAGGAACAGACCTTTTGGTTTGAAAATGTATGGCTCTCTCACCCTGACTTCACTAGCAATATTGACAAATGGTGGGCAGAAGATATGCCCATTCAAGGCACTAAAATGTTCATGTTGCAGCAGAGACTTAAACACATCAAATCTAGGCTGAAAGATTGGAACAAAAAATAGTTTGGTAATATTTTTAAAGCCAAAAGAGAAGTTGAGCAGAAACTCCAGGAGATTAATCAGATCATCATCTCAGAAGGTTTTACTGAGCAACAGAACTTCAGGTTGACTCTCTTCAGAATGAATGGGACGATCGGTGCATGCAAGAGGAGATTTTCTGGAGACAGAAATCAAGGGTGCAGTGGATTAGAGAAGGAGAAATAAACACGAAGTTTTTTCATAGATCAACCTTGGATCACAGATCTCATAACAGAATTTCAGAACTTAAAGATTCCTGAGGTAAAGAGCTCATCTCTCACAAAGAAATGGAATATGTCCTTGTTCAACACTTCCTTAGCATACAGAGGAGCATCTCGTCGACAGATCTCAGTTCATTAACAAATTCACCAAGTTCATTCCTAAGCTTGTAACCAGGGAAGACAACCACAATATTAATAGGCTAGTGTTTGAAGAGGAGGTTAGTGAAGTTATCAATGAGATGCAAAATGGGAAAGCTCCTGGCCCTGATGGCTTCAATGTGGACTTCTTCAAAGCTTGTTGGAAAATAGTCAAACAAGATATCCTTGATGTTGTGGAAGACTCTAGAAGATCCAAAACTGTTTTGAAAGCTCTTAATGCCTCTTTCATAGCTTTGATTCCAAAGAAGGAAAAAGCTATGACACCGAACAGATTTAGACCCATAGCCTTATGTAATGTGATGTACAAAATTATTTCCAAAGTGATCACTAACAGACTCAAGCCTCTTCTTCCTGCTCTCATCTCAGAGGATCAAACTAGATTTGTGGAAGGAAGACATATTCTCAACAACATCATACAAGCTCACGAGGTGGTACACTCTCTTAAGAGCAATAAGCAAGCTAGTATGATCATGCAGCTTGACCTAGCGAAAGCATATGATAAGCTAAGCTGGTCTTACATCAGGGTAGTGCTAAGAGCTTATGGGTTCGACCACTACTGGATAAGATGGGTTATGGCCCTTGTATCCACAACCAACTTCTCCATTCTGCTTAACGGCTCTCCCTCTAGAACCTTTATGCCTTCTAGGGGTCTCAGACAAGGGGATCCTCTCTCCCCCTTCCTCTTTGTTCTAATGATGGAAGGGCTAGGCAGAGCGATTAAAATAGAAAATTCTAAAGGAAGAATCCAAGGTCTGAAAGTTATGCCAGATGGTGCTGCTTCTACTCATCAACAATTTGTTGATGATACAATGCTGCAGGGAATTCCTACGGTCAAGGAAGCCAGGGCTTTCAAAGAAATCATGAACGAATTTGCATTGGCTGCTGGTACAGAGGTAAGCCTTGGAAAATCAAAGGTGTTCTTTTTTAATACTGACATTGCTATTCAGAGGAACCTCACCAAAATTCTTGGGTTTCAA
The DNA here is from genome assembly GCA_031772625.1 of Pinus tabuliformis. NCBI lineage: Eukaryota > Viridiplantae > Streptophyta > Pinopsida > Pinales > Pinaceae > Pinus > Pinus tabuliformis. The sequence continues at coordinate 260,685,316 of CM062816.1, read as the reverse complement.
AGGGATCAGTTACCTTCCAAGTACCTTGGAATGCCTCTTACTGACAAACCTCTAAGCAAGGCAGTGTGGGAGCCGGTAACTAATAAACTTCAGGACAAAGTCAGGAAATGGACCTACAGGTCTTTGAATTTGGCATGGCATCTTGTGCTTACCAAGGCTGTCCTACAGGCTATACCCATTTTCAGGTTTTCAACTCTTCCTGCTCCTAAAGGAGTTATGCAACAAATCAGGAGTATTCAACGAGATTTTCTTTGGGGCAAAGTGGAAGAGAAAAAGAAGTGGGCTTTGGTAGCTTGGGACAAACTCTGCAAACCTAAGGCCCATGGTGGTTTGGGGCTTCATGACCCTGAAATCCTCAACAGAGTTTCGGGAGACAAACTTTGGTGGAGGTGGCTCAAGGAATCGACCACCACCTAGGCCAAGCTTTGGAAGTGGAAATATGCAAATAATTGATAGGAGAGGGATAATATTAGAATGTCAGGGCTCCCACATTTGGAACCTTTCTTGGGAGAATAGATCCATTGTCCAGAAGCATAGTTTTTAGGAGATCTGAGCTGGGAACCTTACACGGTTTTGGGAGGATAACTGGCAGTAGGAACCAAATTTGTTTAGGGAAGAACTAACCGCTCTCAAAAATGACACTGACAACAAAGGTTTACTTATGGTAAGTGACTTCTGGGATCAGGTAAGGAACAATGGTAAATGGAGAATGTGGAAGGATCTTGGTTATAGGGAAGAGAGTCCTTTGAAGGCCTAGGCAGATTCTCTTGCCCTTGACTTGGAGTAGAGGAAGATTTTGGTGTCATCTTCGTCTGACCATCTGAGATGGGGTCGAAACACCGAAGGCACCTTCCACCTCAAAGAAGCTAAATGCATGGCCCTAGGTTTCGATTATCCAAACCCTGATCAGGTTTGGAATGACCTTTGGCAGAACTCGCAATGGATAAACATCAAGTTGTTTATGTGGTTGGTTCACCAAAAGAAAATTCTCACATGGGAGAATCTTTTGAAAAGGGGCTTTGTTGGCCCATCCAAATGCCATCTATGTGGCTTACAGGAGGAGACAATGGAACATTTACTAAACCTATGCCCCTTCACCTCTACCTTGTGGTATTGGGTGGCCTTAGTCTTCAGTCAAACTGACAGGGACAGAAGCATCACCAACATTTTGAAGAATTAGAGGAAAGAATTCTCAGGTAATGATATCATTAACAAGGCTTGGACTCTGGTTCCAGGCTTTAATATCTAGGATGTCTGGAAAGAACGCAATGGCAGTATTTTCAAGAACAAAACAGGCTCGACCCAGAACATCATTGTCCAAATTTTACGACAGCTCAAAGATATAGTAGGAGCCCTTATGTGGAAAATTACTGAGGACCCTCCTTCTTCCCAAGATGCTCGCATACTGCTGCAATTGGGTCTCCATTCTCTAGTTCCCTAAGGCACTATCAAGGGTGTGGGCAAAATAACTGCCGATAAAGATATCTGGTAGCCTCCTCCTCATGGTTTTTTGAAAATCAATATAGACGGGGCCTCTAAGGGCAACCCAGGGATGGTTGGATTTGGCGGTGTCATAAGAGCTGAGCAAGGGCGCATAAAGGATATCTTTACAGTCATTTGGGGACTTCCACTAATAAAATGGCGGAGCTCATGGCCTTAGAGAAGTGCCTGAAAATCCTGATGGAGTCAAATTTACACAACACCATCATTGAATTTGACTCTGAATTGGTCATTAATGTGGCCAAGAAAATGTGAAATGGAACGACACCTAGAAAAGTGTCGAAACATTGGAGGCTCTCACAGATCTTTCAACATATTCATTCCCACTTGTGTACCCTAAGAACCGTCAACTTCGTTCATGTGCGAAGAAAAGCCAATATGTTAGCTGATCGTCTGGCGAATGAAGGAGTGCTATGTAAGGAAAGCTATATTCGGTACGACTGGGATTCTATTCCCTCTGGTAAACTGCGTGATGATTGTCAAGGACAGGCAGCCAAATAATGGCATACTTCCAGACCATGAATAATGAGTAGGAGGAAGCAAATGGTCTCTCTGGACAAGGGGTCTAATTTTGTTTTTGTGTGTAAGGTTTTGGGTTTTGTTGACCCTGTTGTTTGTTTATCATCAACGGGTCTGTCTTTTGTTGGTCTTACACTTGTAAAGACGTGTACCATATGTAATATTTTTTTTATTTTCGGTTAATTGAAGGTTCCACTCTTACTTGACCAAAAAAAATATATTTCAATATCTATTGTAATTTTACATTATTTTTATATAGAGAGAGGGAAAATGTAGTTCATAATGAAAATTCTAATTTTCTTTGTAATTTTTTTCTACTTTTTGGTATGATTGACATCTATAATTTATTCACTATTCAATAAATAGTTTGACATATGTAATTTAAAATAATATATTGTATCCAAGTATGAGAAAGATGTTTAATACACTCCATATTTGACATAGAGTTGACATGTGTAATCTCCCAAAAAAATAATTAATAACTAAATAGGGTTAGTCGTAAATAAAATACTTCAATGTCAATAATAAGTAATATGATTTTATATCAATTGTATTGCATCAAGAGGCACATTTTACAAACCATTATGGTGGTGATGCGTAAGTATGTCACGTACAATTAATTAATAAAAAAACAAATAATGTTGGCCCTAAATAAAAATGAAAATAACCATATAGATAAAAGAACTACAATACAATAACATCAAGTGTTTAATAGTTCTTTGATCATATATGTTAATTCTGAATGGATCATAATCTTTACTCTTTACTAAAGTCAATACAATTTCTAAAATTAAAGGAAAAATGTTAATTCAACACAAAGAATCTAAAATCTGGCTAGAAAATCTTTTAATGTTTTTTTAATTAAATATTTGTAGAATTAATTTTTAAAAGGAAAACCATATCCTATGGATATATTAAAATATTTAAATACATAACTATTTCCATGTCAAAGTTGTAATATTTGGAAATATTAATTTGATGTAGTTTTATTATAAATTTTGTTATCATGCCATGTAAAAAACATCATCAAATCTAATATTAATGTTAATATATTATAATATTAATATTATTAAATTTAATAACTTTGTTTATAATACAATATTAAAAATTGATATAATATTAAATTTGTTGTATTATAATATATATTAATACATCATGATATATATTAACTCTAGATATATATGGGAGGGAAGAACAAAGACATAGAGTAATAGAGGTGGGGAGATAAAGGGAGTGAGAGGAAGGGAGAGAAATGGATAGAGAGGAAGGACAAGGGAGAGGACTCTAGAGAGAGGAGAGAGGGAAGGGGAGACAAGACAACATAGGGAGGGATACAGAGATGGAGTTGGAAGGGGAGAGAGGGAGGGAAAAAGAAAGATAGAGAGAGAAAAATGGAGAGAGAGAGAGAGAGAGGGACTAACATGGGAGAGATGAAGAGAGAGAGAGTGTGTATGTTTCACGGTGAGATAGAGAGACAAAGAAAGAGATATGGAGAGAAGGGAAGGAGATAAGGAGGGAGATATTATTAGAGTTGGAGAGAGAGAGAGAGAGAGAGAGGAGGGGGAGAGATAGAGGGAGGTGGGAGAGAAAATGAGAGAGAGGAAGGAAGAGAGAGATAACGTGAGAGAGAGAAGGAGAGAGGGAGGGAGATAAAAAGATGGAATTGCAAGGGGGGAGAGAGGGATGTAAGAAAAAATAAATAGAGATAGAAAGGTGGAGAGAGATAGAGGGAGTGATAAGGGAGATGGGGAGAGAGGGAGAGAGTAGAGTAGAAGGGGGGAGAGAGTAAGAGAAGGGGAAGAGAGGGGGGGGAGGAAGAGGGAGGGAGAGATAGATAGATATGGAGAAAGAGTGTGTATGTTTTGGGGGTAATATAGAGAGGCAAAGGAGAGACAAAGGGAGATAGTGATATAGATGGAAGGTGAAGAAAGGGAAGAAGAGATACATAGAGAGAGGGAGGGAGGGTACGATGGAGAGAGAGAGAGGTATATGGATAAACAGATCATGTGTGTTTAAGGGGTGAGATAGAGAGAAAAGGAAGGAGAGATGGAGGGAGATATAGATATAGATGGAGGGGGAAGAGGGAATAATATTTCTTGCACTAGATGCATTGGTTTTAGTGTAGATAGTGATTTATAATCCTATTTGACTTCTTTCACTAAAGGAGATAAACTGAAGGAAAGTGGAGAGGAGGAATGAAGAGAGATAGAAGTAGAGGAGTGAGAGAGGGAGAGGGAGAGACAAAGATAAATGGGAGAGAGGGGGGGAGAGAGAGGGAGGGAGATAGTGACAGTGTCGGAGGGCAGAGAGAGAGAGAGAGAGAGAGAGGAGAGAAGGGCATAGAGAGGAAGGAGGAGAGAGAAGGAGGGAGGGAGAAAGACAAAGGAGGAGAGAGGGAGGGACAAAGAGATGGAGCTGGGAGAGGAGAGAGGGAGGCAAGAAGAAAGACATAGAGAGAGAAAAGTGGGGGGGGGGAGAAGAGAGAGGGTGGGGAGGTGACAGAGAAAGGGATAGAGAGGAAGGAAGAGAGAGAGGACATGAGATAGAGAAGGAGGGAGGTAGGGAGAGAGAGAGAGATGGAGTCGGAGGGGGGAAGAGAGGGAGGTAATAGGAAATACATAGAGAGACAAAGGTGGAGAGAGTGATGGAGGGAGTGATCAGTTAGGTAGAGAGAGATGGAGAGAGGAGAGAAAGAGGGAAGAGATATAAAAGGGGGGAGAGAGGCAGAGAATGGGAAAAGAGAGAGAGGGAAAGGAAGAGGGAGGGATATATATATATATATATATATATATATATATATATATATATATATATATATATATATATATATATATATATATATAGAGAGAGAATGCATGTTTGGGGGGGATGGGGGTGTAGAGAGATAGAGAAGGAGAGATAGAGGTATATATAGATAGAGATCGGGGGCGGGGGGGAGGAAAGAATATTTATTACACTGGAGGCATTGATTATTGTTTAATTATTTTTAAACATAACATTAAGTGACACATCTCCTTCATATTGAGAAACCACACAAACTAAATGGATAGTAAACACTAATAAACATAAATTCATAATGAACATCAAAACACTTACGACATGATATTATTATTAATTTACAAGTTAAACATATATACATTTAAAAAAAAATGGAAAATATCCTTAACCATGGAGATTTATCCCCACTTTACTATGGTTTGTAATCTATAAATAGGATTTTATTACAACACCATGGATTATCAATACCACATGCCCAAAAAGTCATAACTCACTTCATATGGCATTTTTTAAATTAATCAATTTAATTAAAAATACAAAAAGGGCATTACTACTTTGGAGATAAATCTCAACCTTTGATTTGTGTATACTACTATGAATATTTTAAAATTTTCCATGTAAGTTAAATCTCTAACATCCATTTAATAATTATTGATAAATAAATTAAAATTCTAGAAGCCCTATTGGCGTTAAAAAGAAAAATTGTGTCTTGCTCCTAATTGGAGATTAAACAAATTAATTGTCTTCTTATTAAACCAAAATATTATCATTTTAATCTAAATAGGTGGCTATGGAATGTATTGATAATGTCCATAGTCAACTACTATCAATTTTCCACAATTTTTTTATATTTGTCAAGATTAACTTGTGTGTTTGTGTCTATCTCCCGTGAGAGTCAATTTGTCCTTTGGAGTTGTATAGTGAATCATATTAGTCATGATAACTGGGGAACCCCCAAATCTGAATAACTTTTGTATGCCCCATTTGTGTGTCAATAAAAAACAGTGTATGCTTGTGCATAGTTGTTTTGTAACTAGAATATAATGGTGTGGTGGTTGATTCGAATCACTAGGTGTTGTTAACCCTTGTGAGGACACATGTAAATATAATTTTGAATAAAGCCATTTACACAAAAAGTGTCTAATAGTATACCTTCTTATCAACTAATCCACGCCCCTAGAGGTTATATTTAAAATATTATTATATATAAATATCTCAACCATAAAATATGATAGGATTAGGACAAAGATGCAAGCAAGAAAAATAATTGTGACAACAAGGTTGGTAGAAATTTTAGAGTTGGAATTTAGTTATTTGACTAAAATACCTTTTAATAATATAAATAATCACAATTTTGTTTTGGTAAGATTAGAGAAGGGTGGAGAAACCATACCCGTAAGAAAGGCTAATTTTTTTTAAATTTTTTTATTGTCTCTACTATTCCTAATAAGTTGGTCTTATAGAATAAAACACAGAGAAAGAGCTACATAAAAAACTTCATAGACTAATAGTTATTATCATGTTAAAAGATAAAATGTTAACCATTGTAAATACTCTCATGTCGTGGGGTTGTGGGGGTGTGTGCCTGAGGATGAGTGTGAGTAATTTTCTTGATCATCAAATTGACCTTCCCGTTCAAATTGTCCATTTTCTCCCTAACTTCCACTATGCCAATGATAAGTTTCTACTAATATAATCATAAATATCCATTTAAAAAAAGTGCAAATAACTCAATAAATTTAATCACACCTTTTCCTTAAATAATGACATTGAAAAATATTTTTTTATTAAATATAAAACATACACATAATATTTGGAATAAAAAACTCTAAAATATGACACCATATATCTAATATAAACATGCTTATCAACATAATTAATTTTAAATTAAATAATTATTATTATATCTTTATTATTATGATATAAATAAGAAAATAAAATACAATCTATTTTTAAATAAAACTCTCCATATTTAATTTTTGAATTACAAAAAGCTAAATAAATGATAGAGATTTAATTAAGAGAAAGAATAAAATTAAACTCTAACTTTCTTTTTAGTAGTTAATCAATGTTTACTTGATTATTTTATTTTAATTATTTCAACAAATATATATAGACTAAGGAATAAAATCAAACTCTAACTTTCATTTTAGTAGTTAATCAATGATTACTTGATTATTTTATTTTAATTATTTCAACAAATATATATAGACTAAGGAATAAAATCAAACTCTAACTTTCATTTTAGTAGTTAATCAATGTTTACTTTATTATTTTATTTTAATTATAGGCTTTCTAACCATATTAATTACAGGGAAGGTGTTCATCTCACGGATAAGTTTCTTCAATTTTCGTAGTCCTTCATCGAATCACCTTTTACCACGTGACAAATGGCGCGGCTCAGGCCGTAAATTGCAAGGAACCTCTTTAGCATCATGGCCATGTGAAATGGCTTGGCCGAGTAATGTCTATGATTTTTTGGCTTGAAAGATCACCATGGTGATGGGATCTTCTTGAGACATCGTGTTCCAAAGGAGAAGATGTCATACTTTCCTTCACGCTATCTGCGGTTCTTGCAATCCAATCATGGAGACAATGAATGATACGAATCCAATCATATTCAATCATACCAAACAACTGGCTTTACGAATGTTGCATTTCTCCAAGAACATTGCCTCTAGGGGTTTGCTCGTCACGTTCATTACTTTCAGCGACAATCATGATAAAATCATTCGAGCCAAGGAATCCATTCAACAACTTAAGCTCCCGGAGAATTCGAGAGCATTCCGAACGACCTTCCTTAGGACCATTCTGTCAACTCAAACTGCGTCAACTACATCATTTTCAATCATATGAACAACAACATGGACAGTTGTGGATTGGAGCAACTGATCTAGCGAATGAAGTCCAGTGGGAACGGTCCTCCCGTAGGCTGTATTAATGTTTATAATACATTGCTTCCATGGGTTCGACAAGTTGCAAGGAAGATAAATATGTTAAGCTCTATTAAGTTTTTCCCAAGTGCAATCATTTCTTTAATTTATGGAAACCAACTGCAATAATTTCCTTAAATTACAGAAATCAACTGCAGTTAATTAATTTCTTGTTGAAAGCTTCTGAAGTGGTCTATTACTCCATCTGGAGTTCTCTACCATGATCTATGGAACACCTGACACATAGCCAATAGAAGCTTGATGGAAGCTTGGCTATATATATTTCTGTTTGGTCTCCAAGATTGCATCTTAATTCCCTTCAGTTTTACACCATCAAGTTGAGAGAGCAAAGCTTGGAAGTGCCCAGATTTTAGAATTCCTTTCTCTCGTTTTCATGCTGCCATGAGCCTATGAATTACAAGTTAATTTTAGGGATCCCGCTAGTGCTTGTAAGGGGCTCGACTGTTAAGGATGCATAAGCAGGCTCGACCAACAGGAGAGGGATTGGGGTGGGTGGGTAAATAGTGGTCGAGCCTGCTTGCGCATCCTCTCCTTATCAGTCGAGAAACTAAAGTTCCTCTCCTTATCAGTCGAGCAGCTAAAGTTCCTCTCCTTATAAGTCGAGCAACTAAAGTTCCTCTCCTCTCCTCTCCCTTTTACGTAGACAGCTAATGTGCTTATAAAGCTCACAGCACCATCATTCCAATACTTTGTTGTTTTTTGTGTTGAGGAGTGTGCCTACTCCTGGAAGCGTGGAGGATTACTTCCGCATGGTGGAAGTTGCCTTCAATTTGCAATTTGATGTGCTAGAGGCCAATAGACTAGACTGGCGATTGTGAAAGAGGTCGAACTACGCAAGTTTTGGTTCCCTGTAGGAACATATGAAGGTCGACGTTTGTGGAGAAAGCAGAAAGCAAACATAAGAGCTGCACTGAATTGCAGCTCGTAGGCTTTGTGGAAAATAAAAGAAGTGACTACCTCAAAGCTTAGCAGAAAGTTTTTTTTTCTGAAGTGTGTTTAGCATCAATGGTGGGAGGTATTTTTCTTGGGCATAAAAGTTTATTCCCCAATATAGTTCAGATTTATCATTGTTGAAATTCGATTGTTAATTAGAATAATTTTTATTTATGCTTACATTTGGTATCATAGCGCATATTTTATCTCTGTCTTGGTGTTGGAGACACACTCACCTATTTCCTAGTTGAATTATCTGCATTTCACATCCTGCTATCCTTATCCATGGCCGTTTTTTCCATTATCTTTTGGTCCTCCAAAGCTACAACAGGCATCAGTTTAACTGCAGTAATAATGTTTTGAAAACATATAAACTAGTGAGCAAAACAACTAAATAACATTTATAGATTTATGCTATTACTCTACGAAAGAAATGCAATTGTGGAAATATGGTCGGCGAGAATTTAATTGTTAAAATTGCGATTGAATTTAGAATATTCAACCCAATAATCCTATTTCTGGGTTTTTTGTCTTTTTGACTCATTCCTTTCACAAAACATTTTTTTTACTCTGGTTAAGATTTGTTTATAATCTTATAAGTGAATTTTAAGTGATTCGTGTGAGTGTTTCCTTTTTCCATATTTTTAATTGTTTCATATTAAACTGTGTATACACCATTTCACGTAGCATGAAATATGAAGAACTGTGTATAGTTTTGTTTATGCAATTTATGTAAGAGATAATGTCTAGTGATCCATATAATTTTAATTGATTAGAGAATAGCTACAGTATCTCTAATTAAATAAAATTATATATTATGATTGGTTAGGATTACATAAAGATTATTTAGACATTAAATTGTAATTAATTATACTAAATATAATAAATTTTACCCCACAATAATTTTTATTATATTTATGTAATTAATAAAGATAAAATAGTCATAACTTACCCACAGGAATTATGAATCAATAGTTTTATAATAAAGTTCAAAACTAAGATAGAATTTATATCAAATTATAAATCATAATATACTGAATTATGAATTAAGTGAATAATTTGACAAATTCTATCATAAAGAATAATTGAATCTGCTTGAATTGAAAATTTAGCCCAACAGGCAATTTTTATGTCATTAAATTCAATTTTAAGCATGGTTTACATTGGTAAAACATGAAATTTTATTTAGGCCTCAATTTTAACATAAGCATGTGATCTTTAATTTTGATGCAGTTGTACAATCTGCAAATTTCTCTGAAATTTGTTGTGATATCCCTAAACTTAAGGGAGATAACTATAAGGTTTGGAGAAAGAGGGTTCTCCTTCATTTGGGGTGGATGGACATAGACTATGCTATTAGGAAAGATGAACCACCGGCACTCACTAATACCAGCACTGCAGCGGACATCAAGCTTTATGAACGATGGGAGAGATCTAATCGCCTAAGCATGATGTTCATTAAGACTAAAATTTCAACTAGTATTCGTGGTTCCGTTGATCAGCATGAAAAGGTCCAAGACTTGCTAAAGGCCATTGATGATCAATTCGTCACTTCAAACAAGGCACTAGCAAGCACCCTTATCATGAAGTTCTTATCCCTAAGGCTCACTAGTGTTGAAGATGTGCGCGAGCACATCATGCAAATGAGGGACACTGCGGTTCAATTGAAGAAACTCGAAGTTGAAATATCAGAGTCCTTCCTGGTGCACTACATCCTAAACACCCTCCCGCACCAATACGGACCTTTCAAAATCTCATACAACACACATAAGGATAAATGGTCAATTAATGAACTCATGACCATGTGTGTTCAAGAGGAAGAGAGACTGGTGATGGAACTGAGAGAAAGTGCAATGTTGGCAATGCGTGGAAAGGGAAAATCTCAAGCCAATCAGAAATGGAAAGGTAAAGTACCTCCCCAAGCTGATATCAAGAAGGATTCCAAGTGTTTCTTCTATAAAAAGAAGGCACACATGAAGAAGGAAAGCGCCAAATTTCAGAAATGGCTTACAGACAAAGGTAATTTAATCTCGTTTGTTTGTTATTAATCTAATATTGTTAATGTCAATATTAATACATGGTGGATTGATTCTAGATCAACAATTCACATTTTGAATTCATTGCAGGGTTTGCAAAACCTAAGGAAGCCAGTGGGAAGTGAGCAAAGCATCTTATCAGGAAACAATATGGACTCGCATGTGGAAGCTATAGGAACATGTTATTTAACTTTAAGTAGTGGCTTTTTTTTAGAATTAGAAAAGACCTTTTATGTTCCAAGTTTTTCTAGAAACTTGATTTCAGTTTCAAGGTGTGTACCTTTTGGATATTCCTTTAACTTTTCAAAAAAATCCTTCAGTCTATTTTATAAATCTGATTATGTTGGGAATGGTATTTTGTCTAATGGTCTTTACTGCATTAGTTTACAAAACAATGTCACTTATGATTCAATGCATGTTCACACTAGCACTAAAATATGTGTTATTAATGAAGATTCCTCTAAATTATGGCACCGGAGACTAGGTCATATCTCCATAGAAAGAATTAAAAGATTGGTAAATAAAGGGGTACTTAATACTATGGATTTTACTAATTTTGAGACTTGTGTGGACTGAATAAAGGGAAAGCAGACCAACAAGTCAAAGAAAGGTGCTAATAGGAGTTCGGACATATTAGAGATCATACATACTGATCTATGTAGTCCAGACATTGACTCACATGGTCAGAGATACTTCATCTCCTTTATAGATGATTACTCACGATATATGTATCTCTACATGTTTCATAAAAAGAGCGAAGCATTAGATGCCTTTAAAATCTTTAAGGCTAAAGTAGAGAAATAATGCGGCAAGAAAATTAAGATCGTGAGATCAGATAGAGGTGGAGAATATTATGGTAGATACACAGAAGATGGACAAACACCTGGGCCATTTGCTAAATTTCTTCAAGAGCATGGGATTGTTGCCCAATACACCATGCCTGGTTCACCGGACCAGAATGGTGTAGCAGAAAGAAGAAACCGAACATTATTGGACATGAAGCGGAGTATGCTTAGCAGCTCCAATCTTCCTAAATCCTTGTGGACTGAAGCACTTAAGACGACAGTATATATATTAAAACGAGTTCTAACCAACGCTGTTCCTAAAACGACATTTGAATTATGGAAAGGTTGGAAACCGAGTTTACGACATATGCGCATTTGGGGATGCCCGTCTGAAGTGAGAATATATAATCCACAAGATAAGAAGCTAGGCCCAAGGACGACTAGTGGGTATTTCATTGGATATGCTGAAAGGTCTAAAGGTTACAAATTTTATTGTCCCTCTCACAGCACTAGGATTGTGGAATCAAGAAATGCAAAGTTTCTTGAAAATGACTTGATCAGTGGGAGTGATCAAACCAGGAACATAGTTTCTGAGAAGGATCATTCAGAGTTTCAACCTTCCACCTCAAGTCATAGATTGGTTATTGTTCATAGCACCCCTCAAGAACAAACTGGTGTTGAACAACCAATTGTTGAAGTTCCACAAGCTGCTGACGACATTCCAGTGGATCAGGCAATTCAAGAGTTGCCAAGAACTTTTGAACAACAAGTTGAACCACATACTTCTCAGGAAGATGATGGTACAACATTAAGAAGATCTACTAGACCAAAGAGATCAACAATTCCTGATGATTATGTTGTGTATATGCAAGAATCTGACTACAACATTGGAGCTGAACATGATCCCGAGTCCTTTTCACAAGCCATGAGTTGCAAAGAATCAGAATTATGGTACAATGCCATAAAGGAAGAGATGAATTCCATAAAGTGTAACGAAGTTTGGGATCTTGTAGCATTAAGAGAAAGATTCCTTGCGCGTTATTATGGCATTAGTAGCCCATTTTGACTTGGAGTTGCAACAAATGGATCTGAAAATGGCATTTCTCAATGGAGATCTAGAGGAGGAGGTTTACATGAAACAACCTGAAGGATTCCCCTCTAGTGATTGTGAGCAATTGGTTTGCAAGCTCAAGAAGTCATTATATGGTTTAAAACAAGCATCCCGCCAATGGTATTTGAAATTCCATAATGTAATTTCTTCTTTTGGTTTTGTAGAAAACATTATGGATCAATGTATATACCTGAAAGTTAGTGGGAGTAAAATTTGTTTTCTTGTTTTATATGTGGATGACATTTTGCTAGCAACCAATGATAAGGGTTTGCTACATGAGGTGAAACAATTCCTCTCTAAAAATTTTGATATGAAGGATATGGGTGAGGCATCTTATGTCATTGGCATTAAGGTCCATAGAGACATATTTCGAGGCATCTTGGGTCTGTCACAAGAAACCTATATTAATAAAATCTTAGAGAGATTTCGGATGAAGGATTGTTCACCAAGTGTAGCTCCCATTGTGAAGGGTGATAGGTTCAATTTGAACTAATGCCCGAAGAACGACTTTGAAAGGGAACAAATGAAGAACATTCCATATGCTTCTGCTGTCGAAGTATAATGTATGCTCAAGTCTGCACAAGACTTGACATTGCATTTGTTGTGGAAATGTTGGGACGATATCAAAGTGATCCAGGTTTAGATCACTAGAGAGCTGCAAAGAAAGTAATGAGGTACCTTCAAGGAACCAAAGACTACATGGTTATGTATAGACAGATGGACACTTTGGAAGTAATTGGCTACTCAGATTCTGACTTTGCTGGATGTGTTGATTCACGCAAATCAACATCAAGATACATTTTTATGATGGCCAGTGGAGTTGTATCATGGAGGAGTTCCAAGCAGACCTTGATTGCCACTTCCACTATGGAAGCCGAGTTCATCTCCTGTTTTGAGGCTACTTTACATGGTGTATGGTTTAAGAGTTTCATTTTTGGGCTTAGAATTATGGATTCTATCTCTAAGCCATTGAGAATATATTGTGATAATTCAGCTGTTGTTTTTATGGCTAAAAACAACAAAAGTGGGAGTCGAAATAAACACATCGACATTAAGTATTTGGCTATAAGGGAACGTGTTAAAGAAAAGAAAGTGGTCATTGAGTACGTCAGCACTGAGTTGATAATCGCTGATCCTTTGACTAAGGGCATGCCACCATTTAAGTTCAAGGATCATGTAATGAATATGGGACTTGGTTCCATTATGTAGTTTCTCATTGTATGGACAATGTTATTTAATGAAATTCTTAATTATTGTGATGTTTTTCTCATATTTATGTGCACCTTAATTTGATTTGAGAAAACTCATTTGTGTAGGACCAGGAATAAACATAAGGTTTATTCATTAAGAAATTGTTGCCACATAAATTATAATAAGAATAAATACATAGTAATACATGGAAGATAATACTCGTCATTAGAGGACTTATCGCCATGATTCATGTATCTATTACTTAATACAGATTATCAATGGGTTTTAAGATGAGACATTAAGATTGGAAGTATGGACCAAGTGGGAGAATGTTAAGCTCCATTAAGTTTTTCCCAACTGCTGCCTACAATTACGGAAGTGAACTGCAGTCATTTCCTTAATTTCTGGAAACCAACTGCAGTAATTTCCTTAAATTACGGAAATCAACTGCAGTTAATTAATTTCTTGTTGGGAGCTTCTGAAGTGGTCCATTACTCCATCTGGAGTTCTCTACCATGATCTGTGGAACACCTGACACATAGCCAACAGAAACTTGATGGAGGCTTGGCTATATATATTTCTGTTTGGTCCCCAAGCTTGCATCTTAATTCCCTTCATTTTTACACCATCAAGTTGAGAGAGCAAAGCTTGGAAGTGCCCAGATTTTAGGATTCTTTTCTCTCATTTTCGTGCTGCCATGAGCCTATGAATTACAAGTTAATTTCAGGGATCCCGCTGGTGCTTGTACGTTTACGTAGATAGATAATGTGCTTATAAAGCTCACGACACCATCATTCCAATACATTGTTGTTTGTTGCATTGAGGAGTGTGCCTACTCCTGGAAGTGTGGAGGATTACTTCCGCATGGTGGAAATTGCCTTCAATTTGCAATTCGATGTGCTAGAGGCCAATAGACTAGACTGGCGATTGTGAAAGAGGTCGAACTGCGCAGGTTTTGGTTCCCTGTAGGAACATATGAAGGTCGATGTTTGTGGAGAAAGAAGCAAGCAAACATAAGTGCTACACTGAATTGCAGCTCGTGGGATTTATGGAAAATAAAAAAAGAGACTACCTCAAAGCTTAGCAGAAAGTTTGTTTTTTTGAAGTGTGTTTAGCATCAATGGCTGCAGGTATTTTTCTTCGGCATAAAAGTTTATTCCGCAATAAAGTTCAGATTTAGCATTGTTGAAATTCGATTGTTAATTAGAATAATCGTTATTTATGGTTACAAAATATTCCTCATGCGCTGTTTTGGACACAGTCCAACACAATTTTCTCCATATATTATCACTTTAAAAATGGTGCCACTGTGAGATTGCTTCATCTTTTTAATTTACAGTATTGTTGTTTCATCAATATATTGGGTTTGTTGTTTTAATTTTCTGAGCCTATATACGATGTCTTACAGAAGAAAAGTGGAATTCAAGGTTGATGTCAAAGAGCCTAAGCGTTGAGATTCTCGGCCTTCCTGAACAGAAATTTGCAGATTTACCTTCACCATTTAGAGATACGGAAGCAAGACTGCAAATCGGTCTTCGCCAATTGGATGTTCTCAGCAATGTGTTGTGGGTGCTTGCGAATACCGTCTATGAACTGGAGGCAGAGACGATCAAGTATATGAGGTCAAGAATTGGTCTACTCTTTCAAAGCATAGGCCCTTGCATTCCCTTGGCTTTTCTAGATGAAAGCAATCCCCATCACTCATGGATTGACGTAGATCCTTGGCAAGCAGCGAACAACGTACAAGGCTGGCTAGACAGTGGTATACATTTCTTTTAGCAGTATAACCCTTACAAGTGCACAACAAATCTATGAATTAGCGTCGGGGATTCAGTGCAGTGGTCACAATTTCTTGTGGGTCATTCCACCCCTCCGTTCTATGAATACATTGGAAGAAACCAAAGGGTGGGGTTTGGTGGTGAACTGGTGCATTCTGCTAGAGGTGTTGTCTCTTCCTTGAGTGGCCGCTTTTATGAGCCATGGCTGGTGGAACTCGACACTCAAGGCTCTGAACTTTGGGTTCATATATGAGGGACTTGTCTAAGTTGTTTACAAAAATAGGTGAAAGCAAGGCAGCCATTAAGCCATATAGGTCTTCCATATTTCCCTTATTTTTTTTTCTCTTTCTTCTTCATCTTCTTTTTTTCTCTCTTTTCTTCGTCTTCTCCTGTGATTCTTCCGTGCTTAACTATCAACTTGACTTACCTTCTCTATCAAGTTTCGTATGTGCCAAATCCATATTTAAGGGTTAATGAATTGGATCACAGTTAACTAAAGCTAATCTAAAGGCTTCATAGCGGTGATGTATCAGTGATTTTCCTCTCTTCCTTGTCAACCAAGAAAAACTAAAATTCCTTCGTGATCTAAATGCCACATTCTTCCATCCTACTTTCAAACAAAAGTTGTTTCCCTTTAATTTGACAACTAAAAATCCCATTGTGATGTGAGGTTGTTATGACAGAAATTGATTGTCATTTGATTGTCATGGGAATGACCATTGGGAAATTAATTTCCATACATCTCCTAGATTCTCAATTTACAAAATAAATATAACTTGTTATTTACTTCTCATTACATGATTAATTAAACAATAAAAAGATTCCTTGGAAAAATAACTTCAAAGAGGATTTACAGAGCCTTGGCATTTGCCTCTGTAAAACTAAAGAATAAAGAAAATTAGTGACAACAATCAAAGTATACCACAAAGTCTTACTTTTAAATGTAATAAACAACTTTGACAAAAAAATATTCTAAATTTAGATGGAACTCAATCTTGATTTTTATATAATATTTATTCTATTACAAATAAGAGCTTTTATATTTAGTGATTTAATTTTTCAAAATGATCTTTTCAAATCTTCTATTCTTTTGGTATGCCTTTGCACCTTTAGGGGAAATTGCTAGTATAAACTAGTTACATGTACTAGTAAGTCATGTAAGTAGTAATGTTTTATCCGATGCTCATCAAAGGAAAAGATTGTTCATTGTAACCTTATCTAATAAATAAATAATTTTAATTATATGATTATAGTCATTTATATTATAATGTAATATTAATAAAAACAACTTAAGCTAAAACATCCACGTAAAGAGTATAGAAGCAAAAGAATAGAATCCAACTAGTAAGGGACAATGGTCAGAGGGCTTCAAAAGGTTGGACAGAAAGGTTCATGATGAGAGGTATGCCAAGGTTTGCGGCAAAGTCGACCACGATCAGGATTATTCTCTGAGACTGGCGACAGAGTTTCCTGACCATTGAAATCTTACGCATCACCCACTTTTTCCATTGGCTGAAG
Source organism: Pinus tabuliformis (assembly GCA_031772625.1). Lineage (NCBI taxonomy): Eukaryota > Viridiplantae > Streptophyta > Pinopsida > Pinales > Pinaceae > Pinus > Pinus tabuliformis. The sequence goes on along the minus strand of CM062816.1, from coordinate 260,668,213 downwards.
TTAATACCGCCTCTCGAGCGGGTTCATAGTGTCGCACCACTTTTAAGTCAAAGTGGTTTTATATTTTTGGCAGTGATGCCACTGAGAGCATGACATGTGGAGATAAGCTCATTCCAAATACCACTCTCCCCGCTCCCTAAAGGCCGATTACTTCGGACGCACGGTATTCGGCTCAGCGGTCGGATGGAGCGAGAAAAATCAACGCTTGGGATCGAACGAGCTGATTGGTGGGGCTCTCATCGCACACTATTTTCCGGCTTTCTTGGTGGGTGCGTTTTGTCCCTTGACCGTTGGATCCATTTTTGTTAAGCAACGATGGCGATGGGTCGAGCAGGTTGGAGGCGTTGCCAGTTAAGGGGCATGCTGCTTTCCTGATTTAGTTCAGAGTCGTTGGGTAGGGCCCGATGGTTCTTCACTGTAGATTCTAGTGAGAGATTTGTTTTTCGACGAGTTTTGCGCAGGCCCCTCCTTGTTGTATGGTTTCTTTGGGGCACGGTTCTCTTTAGGTCTTGGAAGGCTGGTGGGGCCTTTTTATCTTTGGCTTAGGTCTGTCCACTTCTTAGGTTCATTTTGGATTTTTCCTGTTCAGCTTTGATGTATTGAAAGGTAAGTTTTTTATGCCGAGTCTTTTGCCTTGGCCTGTTCTCGGTTCCTTTGGGGGTCAGTTCTCCTTAGCCACTTTTCTGAATGGCTTTTTGTAAATTCTGTACAGTATTGATGGTAAAGAAGGTCCTACTCTTGCTTTAGCAAAAAAAAAACATCCACGTAAAGCATTTTCTCCAAAATATATGTAATAAAATAAAAAGATTGGCTTGTTAACTTATATTCTCAGCTTTTCTCCATAGATATGAACATATACCTCACCTTTTGATCACTAGGTGAGTGATTTTTTTTTTGTAAATATAACTTTATATTACTATGGAAAACAAAGGTAGTTACATGAGAGCATGCTTCTAGAAATTGACATGACTATGTGAACCTCTTTGTGATGAAATCCCTATTTTCGTAAACAAAAAGGAGGACCTTTTTAATATTTGATATAGGCCCATAAAGTAGGGTGTCACTCAAGTAAATCCTTCTTTCCTTCAACCACCCTTTACAAAAAGAGATATTATAACTAAAAACAAACATAATAAAGTCAAGTACTACAACATTCACAACATAGTAACTACAACACTTAGATACTAGCACTGAAATGGAAAAAGGCTAATCAAGGATGATTACTGTCGAGTTTGGAGAGCTAGCATCATGGGAGTTGTTTCCCGGTGAGACTGAATTGGCAGTGATGGTATTGAGAGGAACTGCATTGATGCTAGCATCCTCTTCTTCGAGAACCATTGGATTTAGTATCAAAGTCTCAAGCTATGTATCTTTCCACCCGAGTCAACCTTGTCACGATGTCATCCAAGTTGTAGTGAATGTCCCTCCACTGATGCTAGCATCTTCTTCTTCGAGAACCATTGGATTTAGTATCAGAGTCTCAAGCTATGTATCTTTCCACCCGAGTCAACCTCGTCAAGATGTCATCCAAGTTGTAGCGAATGTCCCTCATGATGTGTTTGAGTTCTTCCTAGGATGTCCTTCATGATGTGTATGAGTTCTTCCTAGCTTGCAAATATTTTATAGTTGTCAAATTATTTATCCCTCATGGCCATTCTTAATAGTGTTTCCATTTGTCCATAATGGGTGATAGAGTGTAGAAAGTGGAGATGTCTCTTTCTAAATTTCAAGGACCCTTTCTAAATTTTCTAGGACCAGTACCTATTTGAGACAGTTTCCACTAATCTAAGAGTTAGAAAATATTAGTGGCCACCAAATTCCTTGTCTTTCAAGGGCAATATTTCCCTCTGAACTTTTAATGGAACAACTTCAAAGTAATTAGCAACGGACTCCCATCCGAAGAGATGATGATGCCTCAATGAGGAAGACCATGCAGCCCACCTCTATGAGTTGGCCCCTGCAGCCTTGGCGCTATGAGTTCCCTGCAATCAACAAAAAGCACAACTGCAACTGCCCACAGGTAAGGGTTTCCAGTGAGAGAGATGGAATGTAGAACTTTGACGTGGGTAGTACCGCGAGAATAGTCTTGAAAGGAAGGTAATGAAAATTGTATCGAAATAAGACTTGTGGGAAAGACCAAACTACACAAGCAAAATGTTAGTAGCATGAGCCGACTGAGCAAAAAAAATGAACAACTAACAGAGAGACCTTGGAGTGCTCCTTTAGACTGCAAAGGTTGGCTTGTATCAGGTTAAGTGATTGGACTGTGGGGGCATGGGAGCGCTTAAAGAAAACTTCAAAACCAAATTGAAAAGGTTCCCCAATAATAGACTCCACAAACGAGCACCAAGCAGTTGAACGAAACCCCTGTAGGGTCTGTGCTTTGCAAGGAAGTTGGGGACAGAATGAAAACGAGCTCAAAAGATGGGCCAACCCCTTTATTGTTCAAGAATAGCACAAGAAACGTCGAGGAAAACCTCTGCCTGGAAATCCTGGCCTCTTGTAAAGTTGAGAAACACTGACAATTGAGAGGTCATACGAGGCGTAAAGGAAGTGGCAGTTATGAAACAAACTTGGATATGGCACGACCACCCAGAGATGAAACCACCAACCCAGAGCTAACCACAATTCCACAACCGAGAGAGTGAGAGTGCCACCAGGAGACAGAGCTCCAAAACTTCGTCATTCTGCTAACAGTGTAAGAGATTTATGTATAGTATTCTGTATGAAAAGCGTAATGATGTGAGTGAAGATGTTCTTGTGGGAAGCACACAGCGATAGCCATGTGTCCCAAGGATACTCGGCTCCCAAAAACTCAACAAGGGCACATTATGAACCCATTAATGATCGAAATTCACTTGTCAGGGAGATCTTGAGTGATGGCTAATCCAGCATGAGAAGAGGTCACCATGATCGTAGGGACAAAAGGAATGAGCCAATATGATCAGGAAGGTCCTATTTCCACCTCTATAGGTTTATTAATGCGCCCTGACATGCGCCCCTGATAGCCTGATGTAACACGGCGTTATTTGTTTTTTCCACCTCTATAACTGCGTGTGTGTTATATCTGGCTATCAGGGGCGCATGTCAGGGCGCATTAATAAACCTATAGAGGTGGAAATAGGAACTTCCATATGATGATCCCGGAGTGCATGCTAAGGTGGAGCCGAGCATTTAAAAGCTTTTATTGAACCAGGTGAATGACTGTACCGTAGCCCCACACTTGCCACGTGGTTGTCATGCAAATGAACTGAGAGGACCCAGACCACTTACAGAGGACTGCGAAAGGTCATTTCTAGTTGGGGACACGCGTACGACGAGTTAGCATGTGGAGTAAATGGGGCTATGATTTACTGTGTTTCCGGGAGTAAAGTTTGCTCCTTCACCGGAAAGTTCACTTCGACGATCAGCCACATCAGGGAGACTAGGTGAGTGATTTGTTTCATCGCGTTTTTGGCATAGTTACCAAGTTCGAATTTGAATTCGATTCGATACGATAAAAATTCAAATGAAAAAAATTAAATTCGCAAAAAAATCGATAATAGAGATCATAAGAATTTTTTCTCAGTTTATTTTGAATTATGAATATTTTTTATTAATTTTAAATAATATAACAATCTTAGAAATAAAATTATCTAAAAAATTTACTATTCATCTTTTCTCTCCAAGACATCAATCCTTCATAAATAAAAACTAATTACTTAAAATTAAATGACTTCACACATTTCGGTTTCCACAGAAATTTTCTAATATCAATTTTACCTTCTAGCCTTTTTAAGTTTTATTTCTCTTATTTATATATGCTATCCAAACTCTATTTATTTATATTCATAGAATCTTTAAGCTACTTTTTATTTTCTGTTTTCTTTTTAAGTTAAAGATTGAAAAAACTATTTTTCACTGATTTTTAATTTTTTTTTTTCTATTTCCTGATCATTTTTCTTCTTTCTCTATATATCCCATCCCGCCTCTCTCTTTTCAGAATAATCTTTTTCTCGGTCCTTTTACTTAACCCACATACATTATCTTATGATGAAATATTTATTCAATGAAACTTAGTTGAAAATTTCTAATGTCTCACTCTGCTTCGCTCATTCGGTCCCTTACGTGTTGGGAGGAAAACCTTGCGACTGAAACCCTCTCAATTGGTAATGATTAGGGAATCGATTTATTTATTTATTGTTATACTCCTCGTAGAGAATCACAGAAATTACGACCATCTTCTATCCAAATATACAGGTAATCGTTAGACTGACTTTGAAATGGATGACTGTTTACTAATCCTATATTTTCCATATATGTTCAGAGGGCAACCTGCGCAACAGAATTAACAAACTGCATTAACCCCGCGATTAACCTTTAATGCAACGAATCAGATTGAATTTCTGGGAACTGTTCGGCGGACGAACCGAATCGGCGAATTTCCATACTGTTTGCCCGAATTCGGGCGAACTTGGTAACTATGGTTTTTGGGTAGTCGGTTAGTGCCTAAACTTAGTGGGCTCTTAGTGGGCTCTAATAGAAACGAAAAGGATAAGCTCTTAATAAACAAACCAGTAAAGAAGCCGACAATTAGAAGATGATAGTCGAAGAGTATGATGGGCTTCTCGAGATTACTAGACGAACTCGTTAATTAGTTTAAATAAAATTACATTTAGGATTTTCTGTATTAAATTATTTAATTATATATAAATTAATTACTCAAAATTAATAAATTAAAATTAATATCAATAAATAAAAGTGATAATAATAATATTTTTATTTTTTTTTTATTAATTTTCAATATATCACAAGAAATTAATTACTCAAAATTAATAAATTAAAATTAATTTTAATGAATAAAAATAATACTAATAATAATAATATTTTGTATTTTTATTTTTCTTTAATTAATTTTTAACATTATTATGAAAATAGACAGGTTTATTTTTTGATAAGATTTTTAGAATTTTAATTTAATTATAAATAATTATTAAGTTGATAGTATTAGCATGAGAGACATTTAAGTTGGTGATCTTCATGTTATAAAGTATCATGTAAACCATGAGATTGAAGATTCAAACACCCCCAAAAAAGAGTGAATGATAAGGATTTAACCTTCATGAATTGTTTATAATATTTTTAATACTATTCAAAATCAAATATATTTGAAAAATAAATTGATTAATTAAAAAAAATGTCAGATGAAGTTATGATTTTTGTGAGCATGTAGTATTGATAAGCCATGATATTGGGAGATGGTATTGTAACAAAGCCTATTTATATGTTAATAATATCTATGGCAAGGTGGGGTAAATATACATGATTAATAATCTTGTTATATGTTTTATTAAATGTAATATTTTTAACTCATGTATAAAAATATTAATTTAACATAAGGGTGACAGGAGGAGGGGTGTTATATATGGCTTTTTTTTTTTAAATTATCCTACAAGGTATCCTCATTTTCAAAGAAAATATAATTTCCTCTCTCATTGTGTTGGGGACTCTATTATGATCATTCATCACATGGTTAAAAATACAAAAATTCTAATTATTGTTTTGTTTTTACTATGGGGTCCACAGTACCTAAAGATGAACCTGTCACCTCTTCATAGTAGATGTTCTTTAACAATGACGACTTGACCAACTGAGTTAGAATCTCATTATTATTAAATTATTATTATTATTATTATTATTATTATTATTATTTAACATAAAGATATAATTTGGCTAGTATTTATGATTTTTTTAACCTTATGTATCAAGAAGTAAGTGTTTCGATACTTATCATGCATTTATTCCTATCCATTTGTACCAATCATTTAATCTATATAATTATGTTAGTAATAATACATGTTAATATTAATGATTAAGCCAATATGCATGTCTATTTTGGAATAGGGCTTCTATAATTTTAATTTAATTATTATTATTTATTAAGTGGATGGAAGGGACTTAACCTCCACAAAATATTCTAGAATATTCTTTGTAATAATAAAAAATCAAAGGTTGAGATTGACGTCAAAAATTGTTATGAATCTTCTTCTCTTTTAATTAAAATCCTTAATTATAAAAAAAATATCATGTAAACAAGTGTCATATGAAATGAGTTATGATTTGTTAGGCATGCGGTGTTGATAAGCCATCACATTGTAACAAAATCATATTTATATGTTAAGAATATTCATGGTAAAATGAGGATCAATCTCTATGGTTAAGAATCTTGTTACATGTTTTTTAAATGTATTTTAACTTCTATATAATAATAATAATAAATAATAATAACAATAATAATAGTTTAATATAAAAATTTTATTTAATTTGTTTTTATAAAGAAAATATTAACAATATGAGATATATCATGAATTAAATGTTTTGATCCTTCTCATTAATTAAATTTACTTTCCATTTAATTTATCTTATTAAATTAGTATATATAATATGTAAATATTTATGGCAGAGAAATTCAAAAAAAAATAATTTATCTAGTATATATAATATGTAAATATTTATTGGAGAGAAATTCAAAAAAATTAGAATCAATATCAAATGCGAGGTAACAAAATATTTTTCTTTCTTTCTCTAATAAAATTTTCTCATATTTTTCAAAAACTGATGTTTGTGGAATGTCTTGATAGTATTCATATCTATGGTAAGTGAGAGATGGGGGACCTTGCCAAGTCACAAGTACTTATTGCTAGAACTAATTTAATAATGATTGTTGGTACAAACTCCACCAAATTTGTATGTTTAATATACGTGTAGGTGTGTTTGAATATTAATCTATATATCTACTTGTATAGAACAATTCCACCAATTTAAATCTTCCTTTTTGAGTTCTAATTGTGAAAAAATTGTGAAACAATTTATTATCCTTAAGAATTGTAATATAGATTATATACTTTATGATCATTATCAAGTCCCCAAATACCAACAACCTTCCTATGTATGATTGATGTGTTAATGGAAATCCTTGGAGATGGTCATAAGTGGTAAACGTTTATTTGGTTGTTTGCCATATGAATGAAGATCCATTATGAACCATGTTCAAAAATTCCTCTTAGCAAGGTATTAAGCCCCCACGAAAATGAATGAAGATCCATTATGAACGATGCTCCAAAATTCCTAAGAGCAAGGTATCAAGCCCCCACGAACCCTTGATCATATTATGATTTGATATTAATTATAAATATAAGTTAAAAAATATTTAAATGGAAATATCAATAAATTATAGTTTTCTATTAAAAATAGATAAAATTCAATGGAATATAATAAATCATATTACAAATAAATTAAGTTACAATATTAATTTTATTAGGTTGAAAGGCACATTACAACCTATGAAGGAGATATCTTAAGGTTACATTTAAATATAATAATATAATATTTATATTAATAAACTAAAAAATATTTTAATTTTAGGTATAAATAAAATATTTCAATATCTATTGTAATTTTACATTATTTTTATATATAGAGGGAAAATGTAGTTCAGGATGAAAAATTCTATTTTTCTTTATAATTTTTTATTTTATTTTTGGTATGATTGACATCTGTAATTTATTCAATATTCAATATGTAGTTTGACACATGTAATTTAAAATAATATATTGTATCCTAGTATGAGAAAGATGTTTAATTCACTCCATATTTGACATAGAGTTGACATGTGTAATCTCCAAAAAAAAAATTAATAACTAAATAGTGTTAGCCATAAATAAAATACTTCAATGTCAATAATAAGTAATATGATTTTATAGGCACATTTTACAACCCATTATCATGGTGATGCGTAAGTATGTCACATCCAATAAATTAATAAAAAAACAAATAATGTTGACCCTAAATAAAAATGAAAATAACCATATAGATAAAAGAACTACAATACAATAATATCAAGTGTTTAATAGTTCTTTGATCATATATGTTAATTTTGAATGGATCATCATCTTTACTCTTTACTAAAGTCAATACAATTTCTTAAATTAAAAGAAAAATGTTAATTCAACACAAAGAATCTAAAATCCATCTAGAAAATCTTTTAATAATTTTTTTTAATTAAATATTTGTAGAATTAATTTTTAAAAGGAAAACCATATCCTATGGATATATTAAAATATTTAAATACATAACTATTTCCATGTCAAAGTTGTAACATTTGGAAATATTAATTTGATGTAGTTTTATTATAAATTTTGTTATCATGCCATGTAAAAAAATCATTAAATCTGATATTAATGTTAATATATTATAATATTAATATTATTAAATTTAATAACTTTGTTTATAATACAATATTAAAAATTGATATAGTATTAAATTTGTTGGATTATAATATATATTAATACATCATGATATATATTAACTCTAGATATATATGGGAGGGAAGAACAAAGACATAGAGTAATAGAGGTGGGGAGATAGAGGGAGTGAGATGAAGGGAGAGAAAAGGATAGAGAGGAAGGACAAGAGAGAGGACTTGAGAGAGAGGAGAGAGGGAAGGGGAGACAAGACAACATAGGGAGGGATACAGAGTTGGAGTTGGAAGGGGAGAGAGCGAGGGAAAAGGAAGAATAGAGAGAGAAAAATGGAGAGAGAGAGGGAATAACAAGGGACATATGAAGAGAGAGAGAGTGTGTATGTTTCACGGTGAGATAGAGAGACAAAGAAAAAGAGATGGAGAGAAGGGAAGGAGATAAGGAGGGAGATAGTATTAGAGTTGGAGAGAGAGAGAGAGAGGAGGGGGAGAGATAGAGGGAGGTGGGCGACAAAATGAGAGAGAGGAAGGAAGAGAGATAACGTGAGAGAGAGGGGGAGGGAGATAGAGAGACGGAATTGTAGGGGGGAGAGAGGGATGTAAGAAAAAATAAATAGAGATAGAATGGTGGAGAGAGATAGAGGGAGTGATAAGGGAGATGGGGAGAGAGGGAGAGAGGAGAGTAGAAGGGAAGAGAAATAGAGGGGGGAGAGAGTAAGAGAAGGGGAAGAGAGGGGGGGGGAGAGGAAGAGGGAGGGAGGAGAGATAGATATGGAGAAAGAGTGTGTATGTTATGGGGGTAATATAGAGAGGAAAAGGAGAGACGAAGGGAGATAGTGATATAGATGGAAGGTGAAGAAAGGGAAGAAGAGAGACATAGAGAGAGGGAGGGAGGGAAGGATGGAGACAGAGAGAGATATGGATATATAGATCATGTGTGTTTGGGGGGTGAGATAGAGAGACAAAGAAGGAGAGATGGAGGGAGACATAGATATAGATGGAGGGGGGAGAGGGAAGAATATTTCTTGCACTAGATGCATTGGTTTTAGTGTAGATAGTGATTTATAATCCTATTTGATTTCTTTCACTAAAGGTAATAAAATAAAGGAGAAGGGAGAGGAGGAATGAAGAGAGAGATAAGTAGAGGAGTGAGAGAGGGAGAGGAGTGTAAGAGAGAGAGAGAGAGAGAGAGAGAGAGAGAGAGATAAATGGGAGAGATGGGGGGAGAGAGAGGGAGGGAGATAGTGACAGTGTTAGAGGGCAGAGAGAGAGAGAGAGAGAGAGAGAGAGAGAGAGAGAAGGGCATAGAGAGGAAAGAGGAGAGAGGAGGAGAGAGGGAGAAAGACAAAGGAGGAGAGAGGGAGGGACAAAGAGATGAAGTTGGAAGCGAAGAGAGGGAGGTGAGAAGAAAGACATAGAGAGAGAAAAGTGGGGGGAGAGAGAAAGAGAGAGAGTGATAGAGAGGAAGGAAGAGAGAGAGGACATGAGATAGATAAGGAGAAAGGTAGGGAGAGAGAGAGAGATGGAGTCGGAGGGGGAGAGAGAGGGAGGTAAGAGGAAATATATAGGGAGAGAAAGGTGGAAAGAGAGATGGAGGGAGTGATAAGGTAGGTAGAGAGAGAGAGGGAGAGAGGAGAGAAAGAGGGAAGAGAGATAAAGGGGCGAGAGAGGCAGAGAATGGGAAAAGAGAGAGATGGGGAAGAAGAGGGAGGGAGAAATAGATATATATGGAGAAAGATTATGTTTTGGGGTTGATATAGAGAGATAAAGGAGAGATAGGAGGAGATAGAGATATAGATGGAAGGTGAAGAGAGGGAAGAAGAGAGATATGGAGAGAGGGAGGGAGGGAGAGGGATACAAATATATATTGAGAGAGAGAGAGAGAATGCATGTTTGGGGGGGAAGGCGGGTGAGATATAGAGATAAAGAAGGAGAGATGGAGGTATATATAGATATAAATGGGGGCGGCTGGGTGGGGGGAGGGGGCGGGGAGAATATTTATACACTTGATGCATTGATTTCAGTGTAGATGGTGATTTCTAATCCTATTTGATTTCATGTACTAGATATTCAAGCCTAATAGTCTAATCAACAACTTGGTCTCTCAAGAAATGATATTTAGTAGAAATATGTTTTGTTTTTGAATTCATATTAGGATTCTTGGAGATACTAATAACACTAATATTATCACACATAATTGTATTAGGATGTGTATTCCACCTTGATAAACTAGAGAGTTTATTTCATCCATAGGATCTGAGTACAACATGTATGTGTTGCTATATACTTAGCTTCATCTTAATACAATGAAACATAATTCTTATTTTTGCTTACCCAAGACACCAAACAATTACCCAAAAAAATGTTGCACCACCTGTGCTTTTTCTATCATCAACACTGCCTACCTAATACACATTTGTGTATGTTGCTAGATTGAAATTTTTTCTTCTTGCATAGAATTAACCATAATCAATTGTTTCCTTTAGATATTTGAATATTCCTTTCACTGCATTCTCATGGATTTCCATGGAGCTATCTTCAAATATAGAAACCAAAGAATTCCTATCATTGACCTGTAAGTAGTCTAGCTTACATTTAGGGGATTCATCATCCTTGCTGAATTTGAATCCTGTGACCATGGGTATTCTGGAAAGTTCATAATATTCCATGCCAAATGTCTTCAATATGTCATTTAATTATTGAGTTTTCGAAATGAAAATACCTTTGTCTAATTCAGAAACTTATAATCCAAGGAAAAATGACAATTCTCCCAAAATAGAAATCTCAAACTCCTTTTGCATGCCTTCTCCAAAATTATGACCGAATCGATGCACATCACTTCCAAGGATAACACCATCCATATAAACAACAATAATGAGTGAAGATTCATTATCAAATTCAATATAAATATCATTATATGTTGTCCCCTTTTAAATCCTTCTTGTTGTAATTATTTATGAAACCTTTCATAATAGGCTCTTGGAGGTTCTTTTAAACTATATAGACCTTTCTTTAATTTACGTACCTAATTTCCATCTTTTGACAACCTAAACCTAGGTTTTTTCTTAGTGTACACTTCATCTTCTAGATCACCATTTAGAAAATTTGACTTAACATCCATCTTATATACTTTCAAATATTTGTGACTTCCAAATGCTAAAAAACATTCTTATTGTTTTTAGTCTAACTACAAGAGAAAATTTTTCCTCAAAATAAATTCCTTACAAAATAGGGACAAAATTCCTTACCAAATTTAAATAGACGAAAACCACTCACATATCTAATTATATTCATGAGTGGCGGTGTCATCCTCGAATGGTAAAGACGTATGTTCCTGATCATCTTTTAGCTGAATGGTTTATAAAGCCATTATTTCCCTCTATTATAAAGGATGTGGCTAAAGGAGGAGTTGTCACTAAAGAGAAAGTTATTGCTCTGCACAATATTTAGACTTGATCTATACTTAGTCTGGCATGCTATACGACAAAATTCCTGATGCTTCTAGACCAGAATTTTCTGTTCCTCCCCCTCCTAAATCAAACAAGGACTCTCATGCGAGCGATGGCATGATCGATAGCACAAGCACGAAAACCACAAAGGCTACTTCTAAAAAAGCCCGTGCAGTTTCTAGTCAAAAAGCAAATGAAGAACCTCTTGCCTCGAAAATTAATACCGTGTCAACTGACAAGGTTAATAGTCCAAAGCAACCAGGGGGCAAGAAGAAATGGACAAACAAAAAGAAGAAAAAAGAAGATTTAACTCCTGAGAAATGTTCTGGAAACCCTATTGGACGAAAGAAACCTAATCAGCCATGTTTCATATGTGATCAGGACCATTACACGAGATATTTTCCACATTGAGCTAAGGTCATGAAGTTTTTAAAGACTTCAAGTACCTTAGTGGTATTGGCTGATCCGTTTCCAAACTCAGAAACTAATTTTGTTGCTACTGATCATGCTTCCCCATCCCAAGTTCTTATGCTATCCATCTCAAAACAAAAAATAATGCTTTGATATCAACAAGGAGTAAATATTATGGAAATCCACAATTATCAAATAGCAAGGCTACAGATCAACCCAGTAGCTCGACAACAACTTTGCCAGAAGTTGTTCCACCAATCATTCCTGAATTAACAATAAAACCACCTAAGGGAGGATTACATAAATCAACGTTTAATCCCAGTGCTCAAGTAGCACAGAATTATAATATAGTGGAGGATCTGGCCCAAACGCCATCCACTATGTCGACACTTGAAGTACTACAAAATTGCCCCTCCCAAAAGCAGGATTTATTATCAGGGATATGTGGGATTGATCCAGCCGATTCCAATCTAGTGGCCTTTAATCATAAAGGATACAAACCTCAGTTACCGGCACAACTCATTTTCATTATATAGGTAAAAGCCCTCAACAAAACTGTTCATCGAACAATCATTGATTAAGGGGCATCTACCTGTATTATGTCAATGAGTTGTTGGAAAACTTTAGGTTGTCCACCCTTGTCACGATCATCAACGACATTAAAAGTGTTCAATGGAAGAACATACATGCCGTATGGGATATTAAGTAACTTGCAAGTCGAACTGGGGGGCAAGACAGGAGAAATTGAAGTCGAAGTCATTGATGGAAACCTTGACTACAATATCCTACTGGGCAGGCCTTGGATTTATGCTATGGCTGCTGTTGTGTCAACATATTTTAGAAAGATTGCATTCCCCTTTCAAGGTGGAATTAGAATCATTGACCAACTGACCTTCCTCCCCAATAGTTCGCAAGTTACCAGAAGCATTCCATTGATCCATGGAAGTTCTCAATCACTTCAAAATATCATAGTAGGTCTCCTAAAAGACCCTTCCTTAATGGGTACTTTTTCCCTCCCACCTCCAAGTAATCTAGCGGAAGTGGCAATAGTGGAAACCTGTCACATGATATCCTCTACATCAACGAAGATTAAGAAGAACTCTGAACATTTTGATAGTGTGGATCATCGCCAGATGTTGCCCCCAAGCCCTATAGAATTGTTGTAGCAATCAGTTTTTTGGGTCTGGGCGGTGAACCCAAATCAATGCTCTGCAAGTGTTTGGATAGATAGGTATCTAGAGTATGGCACCTCTTCCAATCCTTGGTCTCATGTACATTCTACAGATGAAGGAATCATTCAGTCAATGATGATAGGAGAGGCACCATGGGATTATCACCACCATCATTCCCAGCTTCAGGATAACAACGAAGATTATTCTAGTGACCTTAATCATCCTTCAGTGTTTGATTTTCTATCAAATACTGTAAATACGGTGGATTTCGAACGAAATCTGTCCAATATTGAAGAAACTACTACCATTAATACCTCAACCAAACCTAATGTTGTAGAGAATATACATGTTGGCAAATGTTCTTCTCCTTCAGAATTGGAAATATATTGCACTCTCGTTCGTGAATTCAGAGATGTCTTTGCATGGTCATATGAAGAAATTCCAGGCATTGACTCGAGTATCATTGAACACGAAATAAATATGTATCCATATGTCAAACTAGTAAGACAACGCCTTAGACCGGTTCACCTGAAGAAAGTCGCCACCATTAAGGTAGAAGTTGAAAAAATCTTGTATGTTGGTTTCATTTACCATGTTCCTCTCACTGATTGGGTATTTAATATTGTTCCTGTGATGAAAAAGCAAGGAACGATTAGAGTGTGCGTCGATTACAGGGATGTAAATAAAGCTTGTCCAAAGGAAAACTACCCTACACCCTTCATCGACCAGATAATTGATGAATGTGCCAGATGCAAAGTCTTTTCATTTATGGATGGATTTTCTGGATACAATCAAATCAATATCCGCCCACAGGGCTAGTCGAAGACTACATTTATATGTGCATGGGGCACATTCGCGTACCATAAACTACCTTTCGGTTTGAAGAACGCAGGGGCAACCTTTCAGAGGGCAATGAACTATGCCTTCCATGACATTAAACACATCATTCAACCATATCTCGATGATCTACTGACTCATTCATGAAAGCAGACTGATCATCCGTAGCATTTGAGAGCTATATTTCTACGCTGCGGACATTACAAGATATGATTCAATCCATATAAGTGTGTGTTTTGTGTTGGTTCTAGTTAGTTACTTGGTTTCATAGTTTCTAAGGATAGAATTTGACTCGACCCATGTAAGGTATAGACAATCATTGACATGCCTCCACCTTCAAATTTTCTTCAGATTCAGAAACTCCAAGGGAAAGAAAACTTTCTAAGGAGGTTCATTCCAAATTACGTCGAACTTGCTAAAGGTTATACGTGTATTTTGAAAAAAGAAGTACCCTTCAACTAGGATCATGTTGCGTAAGCTTCCTTTGATACTTTAAAAAGTTCCCTGGCAAAAGCATCATTAATGTATGCTCTTGAATATCAAAAAGATTTTAACCTGTATCTTGCCGCTACAGATACAACCATCATCATGGTTTTAGTACAAGAAGACAACGAAATAGAACATCCTATGTATTATTTAAGCCACAACTTAAATGATACAGAAAGAAAATACTCCTATGTTGAAAAGTTGGCTTTAGCAACTATTCAAGTAGTACAAATATTTCGACACTATATACTCTTTCGCAAAACTACCATTTTGTCAGATTGCAACCCTATGACCTACATTCTGTCGCGTTAATTACTAAGGGGAAAATATTCCAAATGGATAGCAATTTTGCAAGAGTTTGATCTGGAATTTACCAAATCCAAATCAAAGAAATCTCTAGTCTTCGTGGAGTTACTTTTTGATCTCCCATCACCGTCCAACAATTTAACATCTAAAGCTTCAATCGTGGATGAAAATCTATTTCTGATATCATCAAGCGACCCATGGTATGGAGATATACTAATCTATCTCCAAACCCAAACCTTTAGGCCTAACACCTCTCGCTTGGAACAGCAACATACTCGATACCAAGAAAAATACTACATGATCGTTGGTGATACACTTTACTGTCGTGGTGTCGATACAGTTCTACAAAGGTGCCTCATGCATGAGGAAGCTGAAAAAGTCCTGAATGACTGTCATTCAAGTGCGTGTGGGGGGCATCTATCTGGTTACGCTATTGTACAAAAGATCTTACGAGCTTGTTACTTCTGGCCCACAATCTTCAAATATTACATACTTGCATTCAGAAGTTGCCTTGCTTGTCAAATTTTTGATCACAAAACCAGATTACCACCTACACCGCTACATCCAGTGGTTGTTTTTGGGCCATTCACTAAATGGGGCATAGATTTCATGACATGTAACCCCACCTTGGCCGAGGGGCATGGGTATATCATAGTCGTTGTCGACTATTTTACAAAATGGGTCAAGGTGATGCCTACATTAAACAACAGCAATGAAGCGGCTACTCTTTTCTTTTTCAATCATGTAGTCTCTAGGTTCAGTGTTCCATAGGCTATAGTCATAGATCATGGATCACATTTTCGCAATCACATGATGGTTGAATTGACTGCCATATTAGGATTGTCCCACGATAGTTCTACTCCATATTATCCACAAGCTAATGGACAAGTTGAAGCGATCAACAAATTCCTAAAGTGCATGCTCCAGAGAGTGATTGGAGTCCACAAACGGGATTGGCATTTAATCTTGTACTCAGCTCTGTGGGCATATAGGACTTTGATGAGAAACGTGACCGGATTTACGCCTTTTTAGTTGGTATATGGCCTAGAAGTTGTCTTACCGATTCAGTGTAAAATTTCATCTCTCAAGCTCGCAATCGATCTACTTCCCGAAAATTCAGAGGAAGAGGCTCGTTTCTTGGAACTAATCCACTTAGATGAAACCCATCGTGATGCCACACTAGCTAACGAAGCACATAAAAAACGTGTCAAAGCACAATTTGACAAAAATTTCAAGCCTCGTGTCTTCTCAGAAGGTGACCTGGTCTTGCTCTATGATCAGGACTCTGATAAATTGGGAATGAGTAAGTTCAAATCATTATGTATGGGCCCCTACATTTTTAAGCGAGTATTAGAAAAAGGAGCCTACAAGCTGGTAGATTACAATGGAATCCCATTGTCGCAACCCCGTAACGAGTTGTATCTTTTTGTTTTGAGGAAGAACCTGTGAACAGTTTTGAAACCAACGTTTCAGACTAGCTTAGTGAGTCCATCATCAGGGCAATGAGATTTGTTTTTGAGAAGAGAGAGCGTGAAAATTACGGAGATTATTAATAGTTATTTGAAAAGCATTGTTGTTGTCTTCATTAATAGTCGGCTTATAAATGGTAAATTAAATAATACTTATTTAATTTATTTATTTAGATAGGTATTTATTATATTTATTATTATTTATTTATTTAGTTATAATTTTGTTATATAATTGTTTATTTTATATATATATATATATATATATATAATTTATTATTTGAATTCCAAACAAAATAAATTTATTATCTATTTATTATTATTTTTATTATTATTGCTATCATTATTATTTATTGATTTATTTTTATTTATTTATTATAAATAAATAAAAATAATTTAATAAATACCTATTTATTTAGATAGGAATTTATTATATATTATTATTGTTTATTTATTTGGTTATAAATTTATCATATTATTGTTTATTTATATATATATAATTTATTATTTATATTTCAAATGAAGAAAATATATTATTTATTTATTATTATTTTTAATAAGTACCTATTTGTTTAGATAGGTATTTATTATATATTATTATTATTTATGTATCTAGTTATAATTTTATTATATTATTGTTTATATATATATATATATAGAGTTTATTATTTAAATTTCAAATAAAATAAATCTATTATTTATTTAATATTATTTTTATTATTATTATTTATTAATTTATTAACTTATTATTATTTATTTATTATAATAAATAAATAATAATAAGCAGTACTATGCTTGATCAAGTGTAGTAATCTCTTTATGGATATGCTTTTGTTACATTTTTGTTTTCGTCAAGAGTTGTCATTTTGGTTAGGTAATCCACTTTGCATTTGTTGTAGATGTCGAACTGTTTGGAAACATTCGTTGGGTACGCCGACGGAGCTAGTCATAGAAAACAGAACCTATCTTCTACAACTTGGGCCATCTTTTCTCCAAGCGGTGAGTTAGTCAGTTTCAGGGGGATATGTATTGGTCAATCAACGAAAAACATCGCTGAGTACAGCGCGTTGATGACTCCTCTCTGATGCCATTTCACATGGCATATGCCAACTTGTTGTTAGGCTAGATTCACAACTCGTCATTCTACAGATTGTTGGAATCTATTCAGTTTAGAACGTAGTTATCTATTGTACGTTCCTAAGAGTCAAGATTTTGGAACGACAGTTTGATTCCATTCAATATCAACACATTTCCAGAAACTTAAACACATTAACTAATTCGTTAGAAAATTATGTGTTAGATAGACATTTGCAGCATTTGTAAAGAAAAGCATTTCATATCAATACTTGCACCTGGATCATATAACTTAACCAAAATAAACTCTGAAAATCAAAATATATAATTGTTTATAGTTTCACATAATGTTTTGTGTACAAGGAAAAATCGGTCATGCGACCAAGAAACTCAAAAAATAAATGCAAAAAAGCATACTATACTTGTGATGATAATGATAACATATCACCGCCTATGTGATCATACGCAATAGCCTAGTCCATCGACTCGGCACGCCAGTAGTATGGAGCTGTAACCTCAGAGGTAACTCGTCGGTCCTCACATCCTGAATACCAAGGGTAAGACCCTCGATCTGATCCTACAATACTGCCAAGGTCTCTACTATGTCCAGATCGCGAAGGACAACCCTCCCTACAGCCTCCCCTACTGGAACGTCAGCTGTCGCCCTTGGGCGTGCCGCTGGTCGCACTGACCCAAAATCTGCACAAGTATATGGGTCCAATTAGCCTTGATAAAACACAAAAATATTATAAAACTGACAAACAAAGATATGGTCAACTCATTTTTACCTATCACACTCCACTGCTCACCAGCCGATAACGCTAAATTTGGGTCGCCAGGGAAATACATCCCAATGTATGGATACTCAGCAAAGACCATCTCCTAACAATCAAACCACTCAAAGAAGGCATCAGAGAAAGAAATTTGTGGCTAACCAACATGTCTGGCCATGAGATCAACCCATCTATGCATCTTGGGTTCCCTTGGTGCTGCAAATCCTAGTGAAATGTACTAAGGCTGTATCAGTGGAATCCTCTCCAAGGTGAAAGCAGTTAAAATGGAACCGTAGCCAAAGTCCTTGGATCTTCCATTCTTTACCTTGGAGAGATGTTCTTTTATCACCGTAAGTATCGCCTCACACCAATTGAATACCTTTGGTTCCAGGCATTCCAGAGCATACTGCACATAAGATCTGTTTGCCAAATGAGGAGCCGGGCTACTAGCCAGTCTAGCAAATGTGAATAAAATGGTCCTCAAGGACTGATTAGTGACATCCCAGATGTTGATGTTGCCGTCTCTACTAGGCTGAGATCCATCTCTACAAAACTGAAAGATATAATCTCTCACAGATTCACCCCCACAAGCGGATCCCGACAGTGAAAGAGGGGCACCACGCCTCAATAACCCCATCAAAAAGTAGATATCCTTGACTGTCAGTGGAATAGATTTGCCTCTAATCTAGAATACCTGGTTGATCAGATTCCAAGCATTGAGGAAATACTGCAACAAACTGATTTGTTGCCTCATGCTAGATATATGGAAAATTTGAGCAAACCACAGTTTTGCAATGCAGTAACAGTACCCTGATCATGCAACGCAATCATGTCCTCTTCTTCATGTTCACGTTCACGCCATGTAACAACCATCTTGATCCAACAAATATCTGAGTCACAGACAAAAGATGAATTAGGATCCTTATTTGAGCAAAAATAGGCAAAAATTTCATAAAAAATCACTGTGTAAAGTTTCCTTTCTACGCCCATCGCACCCTGCCAGTTAGCAAGGTGAGATGCATACTGACTGGCCAGTGTCCATCTTAGTATGCATCACACTTTTAGATGCAGACCAGGTGTGATGGATAGAGAATGAGTTCTACAAACCCCAGGGGCCTAGAACCAAGGAAAAACTTGCTCAAAATTAGAAAAAAATGGAATGTAAATGAAGAGCTCAGGGTTAGCTCCTACCTGGTCCTGACGGCGCAGAGAATAGTCCACTGGATCTCCCGAAATCAGCTGATGAAATCTGAAGGGGAAAACCACTCCAAGCTCCAAAGTCCAAAATTTGAAATGAAATGGTAAAAATGGGAGGTAAACTACTTTTTATGTTACTATTCACATACTTCAAGTAAAATGTTAGTTTTTAATTCATTTTTTAGGCATATATATGTGTGTATTTCTAATCAATTTGATGGAGCAATTAAGCAGGTTGAATGACCAATGAAAGAATCTATCGTGTTAAATGGTGAACTAAATATCTTTGACCAATATCTATGAGCAATGTTTCCGCAAGGTTCAAGCTCGTTAAAAAATAAACCCGCCAATGAGCAATGTTTCTGCAAGGTTCATGCTCGTTAGAAAATAAACATGCCTATGATCATAGTTTCTCTTGGTTCAAGCTCATTAAAAAATGAATCGACCTTCGGTAAATAACCTTTGTGATTGCCCTGCAACCAGCTTTTTGAACCCTGGTTGTGTTCCTACCGTCACCTCCATTCTTTTGGCCGATCATGCGCTTCCACTTGATTGTTTACCCTTTTGAGGAATAGCTATGACGAGTGATTCTGATTGCCACCCTCTTCACACTGTCGTGTTTTGAGAAGTTCCAAACTTACCTGGAACCAGTTGCTACCCGAAAATACCACTCATTCCTCAAAAACGAGTCTCTTTTAAACTCTTTTTAGACTTGTTAAATATAAAAAGATTGTTGAGCTATTGGCCTTTTCAGCTCGTTAAAGTAAGGGGAACACCATCCCTCCTATATATTTTAATATTTTTGGACCTGAGGGATTATCAAACAAAAAGATCAAGCGCTTGTCTTTTTTGACTCGTTAAAGTGATCGAAAAGTCATCCCTTTCATATTATTTTATACTTTTTCGGACTTAAGTGATTATGCTACGAAAAAGTACTGTTGGAGTTTCCTTTTCGCCCCTTTTCAAACTCTCTAAACATGAAAAGGACCAAGTTATCTTTGTCGTTAAACTCGTTAAAACAATAGTGACAAACTTGTCTGCCTAGACAAGAACGAGTCTCACAAACACTAGGCTCGCTAAAACATAGCAACAAGTTTGCCCGAAGGGAAAATTATAGAACAAGCTTATGTTATCCTCCTCAAGCTTGACAAAAATAAAGAGGTAATAGTCAACAATTACTGCAGAATAAGGGAAGAAAACTTGAAGAATTTTATTGGTAGCAGGTTGCTCTTGAACATGACACTTTCACTCCATTACCATCATTGAGTCGGGTTGGGTTATTCTGTACACCATCACCATTGGTCCTCTGTACCATCCATGGGGTTAATGCTACCAATCCATATCAGTGTCACCGACATGTTCAAGAGAATTCATTCAGAGAATTTACCATCCAACAAATGCCTCATCCATTGCAATACCTTCACCCTTCATTTTTCATGATTGCCATTCCTGAACCTTGTATCATCAGATCGTTTTCACCTCCAAAAAAATCATTTGCTTCATTTCATGTCATAGATGTGGGATACATCAAGGCCCTCCTACGATGGGTCACTTCTTGTCGACATCAGCTCATTATCCAAGAAGTTGACTTAAAAACAACCCTTGTAGTACTTTGAAGCTTGCATGCCTTAATGGCAAGTTTCTCACTTCCGGCGATAGGTTTACATCAATGACCTTCGACCGAAAGATTTTGCATGGTGTTCGACATCTGCTCATATATTTACACCATGTGAATTGTACTGTAGTACCTTGAGGGTCATTATCATTATCAGTGATTCCTCTTGCGCCCGTTATCTTACATTACTGGCTGGTCAAGCGATGTCTTTCCATGTTCGACTTTAGAACATCTTTTTACATGGATCGACTTGTACATCGGGCGAAGATTGAACGAGTTTGAAGACCCCGAATCTAGTTTCATCCATTGGGGCTGCGATATATTTAGGAACATAAAGACATCAAATGTGCATAGAACCTACACAGATAGTCATCTAAGCAAAAGAAGATGACTCTTCATATGAAGAATCACTCTGTCCTATGTACATAAAAATGAATTTATGAAGCTGAGCATGGGAATGCCCGCCTCAGCTAGATCATGAAAATGGTATGATGATGATTTATTGTATTGTATCTTATACAGGTCACCTTCCAGTTTAAATACCTCATATCCTCATGATAAAGAATTTCACCCGACATCAGAAGATTTACGACCTCATGCTTTAGGGGGGAACTGTTATAGACATATTTGGGCACTGCAACCCCAAACTTATATGTCCATAAACCAAGGGCTCTTTAGTCCCTAAACGTGTTGTTTGATACCCTAAAGTATCATGTTCAACTGATTACATCATTTCCCAGAAGTTCCACCTGAAAAGCCACTCAAAACTGGCCAAAGCTAGACCCTTCTAACTACTCCATGGTCAAGGTGCGATGCATACTGGTTGCCACACTAGCCAGGTGTGATGCATACTGAAATGGCCTTCTGCAGGGTATGACGAGCGAGAATAGACAAATGGTAGATACATTTTTCTAAGTGGAAGCTCATGGAATCTTCGAGAAACTTCTCCCACAACACTTGCCTCTATGTATTCGCCCAGGGATGAGTAAGAGATCAATGAAATCTCTAAGTGGAACCAAGAACTATCAGTGGAATGACACCAATCAAAAACCCAGAGCTGACTCACACCCTTGCAAGACATCTATAAATGGATCCCTCATCTGAGAGATCTAGAGGCTGTAATTTTGTAATTTGTAAGGAAGTGTTGTTGGTTTATCTGTGAGAAGAAACATTGTATTGTTGGGTGATCTTGCTTTTCATGAGGCGAAGAGAGCTTCTACGCTGGGAGGATGATGTTGGATCAGACAGCTGGGTTGTAATCCTCTCTTCTACTAGTAAAACGTTCTTTGAGTTTTCCTCCATATAATCGTGTATTTGTGAATCTTATTGTTTATGAATGAAATTGTATGGCCAATGTGTTTCTGATTCTGCATTGTATATGATGCTTTAGATAGAGATTCTTTGATGGTTTTCTGTTACTTTGACTCTACATGTACTCTTTAAAGCGGGACAAGTAGGAGAGGGGTGGAAAATTCCATCAAGGGAAAGAGAAATCAAGCAAGGATCCAAGCGAAAGATCCAGGTTGGTCCTCTTTTCTTCCCTCTTATCTATTACACTTAAAGGAAATCTCGAAATGCTTTGATTGTTTGTTTCTAAGATAGCTACCCATCTTAGTGGGACTAGCAATTCGAATCGACACTATTTTTCCCAGAAACACCCCCCGGTTAAGTAGGGGAGCTACTTGTTGAAAGAATATAACACAACCCAATAGAAACAACCCCATTCGGTCGCGAAGGTTGTCTTACTCCTATACTCTGGTGCAATCTTAATCTAATGGTACATAGAGAACGCATTAGTGAAGGAATACACTTCTTTTCCTCCCGCATTGTCCAGTACTTCATCAATAAACGGTGACGGAAACGGATCATGGACATATGCATCGTTAAGCTTTCTTAGATCTAAACAAATCCTTATTTTATCCTTCTGCTTCTTTTCCTGAACTACCATTGGACTCACCCAATCAAACTCCTCCACGGGTTCAATAATACCTGCTTCAAGCAACTTGTGCAACTCCAGAGGACCTTTTCCTTATATTTGGGATTAAGGCGATATGGCCTCTTCTTAGCAAGCTTCCCATTTAGTTTCAGAGTTATTTTCGTTACTCCCAGATCGTCTATGATGCCTTTCAGGTCCGAAAATTTTTTAGGGAACAAATCCTGATATTCACGGAGAAACTCAGTGACTTTATCTACTGTAGCATCATCCCAGTAATCCCCAATCTTCACAAACTTCGGCTCTGCCTTTGTGCCAATGTTTACTTTCCTAGTTTTCAATGGCGCGGTGATGTCTGGATTCTTTATCTGCGATCCCCCTTCCTCACGATGGCCTTCTGTTTCTGGAATGTAAGTATTCCTTGTATCTGCATCCTATCCTTCAGTAGTCACATTATAGCATTCTAGCACATGGCGAAGCTCGGTGCTCCAATCTAGTTAAATCAATTCCAAAGGGTCTTGTGGTATTCTGAAGATCATTGCCTTAACCTCATGAAGTTCCTCATCAATGCTTTCGAACTCATCCTCAAAGTTGAATGTCCTCACAAACCCTTCTCTTAAGACATCCCATTCCGCGGTGTCGTGGTGGAGCTCCATCTCCAAATACCAGTTCATAGGGATTATGTCCAGAGTGTGACATAATAAATGCACCCATTCTAGTTGTGGCTCTGTTCCATATACCTTAGCTCATTTAACCAAGTTATTGCACCAATCATTCCTCCCATCATACTTCTCAGTTACCCTTACTTTAGGCTGACCAACCGCATTCTCATCATTATTCTGTAATCATGCCACTCATCAAATTTGTCTTTGTGCATACCCCACCACAGAGCAGCTGTAGCGCGTAGTGCTCGGTCCAATGCCTGAAAACGGTAATCCTCTAGAACTTCTCTTTCAAAAGAATCCAAAAATTTATCCACGTTAGTTAAACCATCATAATAAGGAAAATTCCTTACCTCCAATGATACACAACGCAGTGATTTGGTCATCATGTTGTAGCACGATGTGGATACTTCATGCAACCTATTTTTCCAATGTTCCAACTCTTCATCTAAATCTGAAGTACAAGAACTTTCGCAGTCCCATGAAATTCATCCATCAACTGTCGGATTAACCCAGTCTTGGTCTCGTGCTATTATTTTATAGATTTGATCCAAATCATCATCACTCTACTCATAGTCGCAGACCAGTTCGATATAGCACAGTCCTTCTCTAGGGTCCAATGGTACTAGAATGCAGAGTGATTTCCTTTCAAATGACATTATCCACTTCTTCAAATTGATGACCCCATTCATATTGATATCCCAATCAATTCCTAGGAGCACGGGGTATGGATTGCTATCATCAACAATCTCTATTACTTCAAAATTAGCTAGCGTGCTTCCACCTTCTATATCTAAGGTAACCCCCTGCAATATTCTCATAGGGATAATCTTCTACTGGTTTTCCATCCTCAATTGAACCAAAGACCACTGCAGTGTATGTCTCCCCATCCTCTCCCAGGTTTTCTTAGGCAATACGTTCATGTCAGACCCCAAATCCAGAATAACTTGGTCCATCTCGTAGTCTCTTATTTGTATGGTAAGCCTCATCTTGCGCCTTGTTCTTACCTTATGCTTACCGATCTTTCTGACTATGCAGAGTCCATCAAAATAATTATCCTTAATGGCACATTTGTTGATCAACTCTTGTAGCCCTTTTATAGCCTTGCTACACCGTAATAGTTTCATACAAGTCTCCAAGAATGTGGTAAGCACACAAGGGTCAACCTATGTAGGTGTTCTAGTATCTGACAGTTTGTTTTTATTTCCTGAGGTAGAGGCCTCAGCAAATATTTTCTTCACTTCCATGAATGTTTCGTTCGCATGCTCCAATCAAATGCAACCTCCTTTTGTGGGGCCTTGCGGACCCATCCACCTTCTTCAGGCTCCTTTCCCTTATCATCACCAATCACGATCCCACTTCACAGTATCATATTCACATTTGGGTCCTCTTCACAGGGTTCGGCCCTCATCATCTGTAAGTTTTGGGTAGGATGTTGAGGTTGTGCCTTCTTCCCCTGCATCTTTGCCATCAGCACATGACATTCTTCGATTGTGTGATCAAACTGAGTACATTATTGACATGAGGGTGGTGTCTAATTTGTACACTCCCACGTGTAGTGTCCTGGCATTCTGCAACTATAAAAAATGACCTACCCCCAACCCCTACCAAGTCCTCCTCCTCCTCGGCCTCGTCCGCACCCCTGATATCCTCTATGTGTTCCCCCAGTTCTTTGATCTGGAGGCCAAGTTTCTTCTTGCATTCGATACGTAGGCGTCCTCTCCATTATTAATTCATAGGTCCGACAGTGGCGCTCATCATGGCCTACTGATTTGCAGAAATCACAGAACAATTGTTGTGGTGTCTGTACAAAATTTTGCAGCAAATGACAATTGTCTGTTACATGTTTTACGGCTACTTGACAAATAGTGCACCATAGCATAGGCCTTGCGCTTGGTCCTACTGGAGCTTCTTGCCTTAGGGACATATGCCCCCCCTAGTGATGTAATTCACAAAGAAAGGGTAGTGATATTTATGATGCCCCTGATTTTTACACTTGAGACACCAAATTTTTCGCATACCTCTGGCCGAGCGGCTTTTTCCTTTTTCAAGCTCTACAACTCCAAGCAAAGGTTCTAAAACTCTGCGTGGATCTATTGAACCCTCAAAGAAGCATCCTAAATAGGCATTTCATGCAACCTCATCGCAATTTCCAGGGCTTCCACCTAAGTTCCTATCTTTTGTTGTGATAAAGTAACCCTTAGGTGGGGCAAGAGTAATGCTACAAACCATTCGTGGTATTGACTATCTATGAGATTCATACTAGCTCCATGAATCTGGCACCTCTATCATTGATCTAATTCCTAGGGCGTTTCGTCAAGCCTCATCATGATTTCCTTGAATCTAATTATTGATCGTGATTCAGACTTAGGCTTACCAAATTCTTTTTTCAGAGCGATTTGAGTGTCTGCAAATGATGCCAGCGAGTTATCAGTGCAGTACTTAATGTACCATGCCAACACACGATCCTCCAGAGTGGTAACCAACTGTGCCTTCTTTATATTATCATCTATAATTTGTTGTGCTATACATACAGCCTTTGCAACAAACCAAAACTGATCCGAATCCTCACTTCCTAAGCCCTTGAAAAATGACAAATTCATCGTCTTCAATCTGTTGACCAACGACGAAGGTGGTGGTGGTGTGGGTGAAGGTGTATGTTTTGGAGGTGAAGGTGGAGTTGGTGTGGGAGGATGAGGTAAGTGTGGAAAACCCTACCTTATCAACTAGACAATGCTCTACGGTGAAGCTTGTTCTACTCCCTCGTCCTCACTTGAAGACTGTCCAATCAATGGACTATATTCAGGACCTGTTCTTCCTTGATTTCTAAAGCTTCATCCACTTCTCTTAGATCCAAACATCAAGGTAATGGCATAACATGGTTTACACACAAGAGCATCTTAATCCAAGTATTCAAAAATCTTAAATACTTACCTCGCAGTCCCTTAAAGAAGCGTTGCTCTGCTTCACTGTAACTGACTAAGGTATCAACCACGAACTCTGTAAAAAATCCTCCAATGACACAATCAAGCCAATCATCAACTGGGTGTGTGATCTATTCTTCAAAGGCTTCCAACCTCCGCACGATCTCTAGGGTCCACACTGTCGAACCATCAAGCCTCCAACTTCCTTGGACGTCTTCCAATTTAGCAATCCACTCATATAGCTTGATCGGGAAGGTGCAGAAGATGATCTCGTGTATATATGTGTACAATTATCTATCCAACCACTATTCTTTGTTAGGTTCAAGTTCTTGTTTTCTTGCACCAAAAATTTGCGGATCTTTCTATCCAACCACTTCTCAATTTCTTTCTTGGTCGGATTCCAGTTATGTGACATCACACATCTCTTTATGATGATCTGAGTTCTAACAACATGACCATTTGTTGGCTTAGTGGGTCCTGACCTAGGTTAAGAGTTAGTTGCGCCAAACAAATCTCTACACTACTAACCCTTTTGGCATCAATCCACGGAGCACGAACTGAAGTCTCACCTGAAGTAGAGAGAGAGCAGGATAGCTGCAGAGAGAGCTGGATAGCTTCAGAGCTGATTATTTTTGTAACTTGAACAAGATTTCCGCCTGTATGATAATCCAAAGATTGGGGTTTTAGGCTGAGGCTTTCCCCGGGTTATTTCTTCTATGTTATGTGTGATTGATTTCTCATTCTCAGTTATATGTGTTCTCTTGATCTTTCTCAATTCAATTAAGCTTCCGCAAAGTTTGTTGTAGAAGTAGATCTTGTATTTTGCTTAAGTCTATTTCATAATCTATTGATCTACAGTGGGAATTTCTACATGGTATCACAGCAAATGTGATCAAAGCGAAGAACAGTATACAAGAAGGGAGAAGTTTGAAGTTTGAGGTTCCTGAATATAGAAATCAAGTTCTTATCACATCTCAATTTCACCAATGGAATTCAACGGTTTAAGACTCGAGTATGCCTTGATGGTAGCTCGAGTTATATAGCCTAGAAGGATCACATCGAAGCAGTATTAGAGGATAACGGTCTAAAGGAATTCATTGGTCAAGAAGTCCCCAAGCCAGCAGTGGCTAATGCTACAGAATTAGCGGAATGGAAGAAATGTGTGGCTAGATCAAGGAGAATTATTCTGGAGGGAGTTTGAGACAACATAGTCTTGAGTCTCCATGGGAAGGAGACACTGTTTTAACTGTGGAAAACATTGAAAGATTTATATTAGAATAGCAACGATCAGAGGAAGCTAGCGCTGAAAGACAAGCTTCGAAAAATCAAGTGTGAAAAGGGTGACATGATCTCTACATATTTGAACAAGCTCACCACCTGCAGGGATGATCGCAGAAGTGTAGGGATCATGACAACTGATGATGACATGGTGAGTCTTGCACTCCTCGGTCTTCCTAAGAGGTGGCATAGCTACCAAGACTCAGTTAATGGAAGAGAAAAACTGCTAGATTGGGAATGACTTTGGTCAGATCTGATGCAGGAGGAGATAAGAAGAAGCACCAATGATGGTTCTTCGACCAAGAAGGATGAAGAAAATTGCGCCTTAGCAACTAAGGAAAAGAAAGGGAAGGAGAATGATTCTCATCCCAAATCCAGTTCTTCCCATGGTGGGAAGAAGTTTGACAAATCGAAAGTGTGATGCTTTCATTATCATGACATGGGCCATTTTGCTACAAATTGTCCACTAAAGAAATCCATGAGGGGATCCTTGGATGAAGTTTCCACTTGTATGATAATACAGAGACTGGGGTTTTAGGCTGAGGCTTTCCCCAGGTTATTTCTTCTATATTATATGTGATTGATTTCTCATTCTTATTTATATGTGTTCTCTTGATCTTGCTCAATTCGATTAAGCTTCCACAAAGTTTTTTGTAGAAGTAGATATTGTATTTTGCTTTAGTCTATTGCATAATCTATTGATCTACAGTGGGAATTTCTACACGTACCCATAGACAACTTTTATTCTTCTATTATGCCTTAGACTCTCTAAGACACACATATTTATACAATCTCATGGTCCACGGACCATGGGTAGATCTTAAAAAAGCCGACTTAACTTACATAAAAGAGGGTAAAAGCCCTTTTTGACTCTTTACTTAACTATGTGCTCCGCGACAACAATTTGTGGAGACATTGCATATTTTTACATAAAACTTGGGATTTTTCCCTAAAACTTGGGCTTTTTCCCCAAAATTGACCCAGGGGACCCCATCCCAAGAGTTATCCAACAAATATTTGATTCAGTAGTTACAGAACTATACACAGGTTTTCTTCAATAAGAGCACGCACATACGCAGATCTGCTTCTAGGTAGTCGTGTATCCATTCTGCAGTACATAAAAATATGTACGCATGTACTCTTCTTGAAAGACACGTACATACATGGAAGTGTCTTATAAGGGTCATGTACATATGTTGGGGTTTTTGATATCTGATAAACCTTGTTGTGTTTTTTTTTTTTCTTTCGATAAAGTATTTCATGATGATCTTTGTTTGGTAGTGTTGATTGAGGTTCAACTAATTATATTATGATATATTGAATAGTCATGATACTGCTATGAGTTGATTTGTATTTGGTTCAGAGATCTGTGACAAGCTCAGTATGTGTTTTAGTGATTGATTTCAGTATTGCAATTATCCAGTTTCAAGGTTCAGAATTTTGAGATCTGTATGTGAATTATCTAAATTGAAAGTGTGTATATATGCGACTATGTCTCATAATAGTAGCGTATATATTCTGACATAAGGTTGAACAGGGTTTGCAATGACAAGATATGGTTTCTGTGATAAAAAATAGGTGGCATGACATTATGATAAAGAGTATACAATGAATTTAAATGATATAGCTTCTTTGGTTGTTTCAGATTCGGTAATTGGTTTATTCAATGATTTGGTGATTGAGCTAGTTTAATGATTTGATACAGTGTTAGTTTTAGTATTATTGCCTGATATTGGGAATGGATCTAGTTTGAAACATTCTGAAAATTGATCCACAAAGAACAAAGGATAAGGGGTTGTACCGCCCCTTTCAGTAAAAGATGGAAAACCAGAGAAGGTTGTAGCCTTCTATAGGTGGGTGCCTACATACTGGTATGAATCTACACCAGTACAACTTTGTAAGAAATTTCTCTTTATAATAAAAGAAGAAGACAAAGACGACAACAA
The DNA here is from genome assembly GCA_031772625.1 of Pinus tabuliformis. Lineage (NCBI taxonomy): Eukaryota > Viridiplantae > Streptophyta > Pinopsida > Pinales > Pinaceae > Pinus > Pinus tabuliformis. Next base: position 260,638,445 of record CM062816.1, on the reverse strand, counting down.
TAGTGGTTTATTCCCACATTGGGTTTCCACCTAAATTCCTAGTGTTCATGTGTTTCTATCTATAATGACCTATTACGTTTTTACTTCACAAAATTACTATTTAATTAATGTTTAATGAAGTATTAATATACTCGTTGATCTGAATTTAAACATGAACACAAAAAATTATAGTTATAACCATAAATACAAATATGAAGTAGAAATAACACTTCATTTCATTAATATCAAATAATAAAATATTCTTACAAACAGAATGGAAATAAGACTAACTCGGGAAAATGTAGCTTATCTCTGAGAAGAGATTTGGTGTTACATGCCTCTGAACTGTGTTACAATGAGGCTCAAAGGCCTATTTATTATTGAGAATCAATGGAAAACCCTAAAAATCCAAAATCATAACCTTAGTAGATGAAGTGCCAAAACTATGGGCCTCGTTTGGGTAAATTGGTGCATCAACTTCCCAGGGTCGTAACTTTAGCATATGATCTCCGTTTTGTTGGGTCGTGTTTTATTATTTCCATGACTAGCCCCACTATTTTGTGGACCCTATATTAGGTGGGTGAACCTACCTATCGTTTTGTGCATGGATTTTGCACACGCTTTTGGGCGTGATGGTTTTGAGTCCATGATATTTTGTAGATATGGTCAAGGGAACTACAGTTATGTTCTAGTCGAGGGTTAATGGATTGGAGTTTATGGATGCTTTGGCATGTATATATATGTATTGTAACATTGAAAGGAACATAATGAAAAATAAACCTTGTAGTCCCGGTTTTGGGATCCATGGGAAAATATATTTGTATATTTGTTTTATGTGTTATGCACTTGCCATTGTTTATTTTCTGTTTTTAGAATTCGTATGCAGCTAATTTCTGTATGGGGTTAAAACCTACATTTGGTATTAGAGTTGTTTTGGCTTCAAGGGGATGCCTTTGTTGTTAAGGGGTTTTGCTCGGGCCCATGGTAGACCCTGTTCAATGGGAGATATGCGGGATTGATTCTTGTGGTGAAAGAGGATGGAAAGCAGTGGGAAGATAGAGATCAAGAAATTTAATGGTCAGAGTTTGAGTTTTGGAAACTCAATATGGAGGATCTGTTGCTGGATAAAGATCAGTGGATCACAATAGATTCAGGCACTAAACCAACGACAGTGTCCAATGAAGAATGGAATAAGTTGGATCAGAAGGCAAGAAACACAATACGAGTGTCTCAGATTCAGTATTGCTGAATTTATCAGGGGAATCTATGAAGAAGGCTCTGTGGGACAAGTTAGGGACTTTGTACCAATATAAGTCTCTGGTGAATAAATTGTTCCTACTAAAAAAGCTGTATAACTCGAGGATGAAAGATGGAGACTCAGTGACAAAGCATCTAAACACATTTAATACTGTGGTAAGCCAGTTATTATCTGCTGATATTACAATTTCAAATGAAGATAAGTACATCAATTTTTTGTGTTCACTACCATATTTTTGGGACAGTCTGGTTGTTGCAATAGGTAGCAATGAAACTTCTTTGCAGTTTGATGAAATAGTCTTATCCTTGCTGATAGAGGAGATGAGATGGAAAAATATGGAGAGACAAAATGGTGATGCCTTGTCTATACAAGGACGATCCCAGAACGGAAACAAAAATAATTCCTCGAGTGGGAGATCTAAATCTAGAGGAATATCTAAATCTCTATGAAACATGTAAAGGTGTGCTAGAAATGCAGAAAGGAAGGGCACTACAAAAGGGACTGTAAATCTAAAGCTCCTGAGAAAGGAAATGGATTTGATGATGCTCCTTCTACAGAGGCGAAAACCACCTCAGATGAAGGTGGGGATGTTTTACTTGGCTTCTTCTTCAAGTACACATGTAGATAATGAGGTGTGGTTGATTGAATCAAGTGCATCCTTTCACTTCATTCCCCATAGAGAGTGGTTCTGCGAGTATGAAAAATATTATGGTGGTGATGTCTTCTTAGGGGATGATAGGAAGGCTAGAATCATTGGTCGTGGAACATTCAAGTTGAAGTTGCTAGGTGGAAGGATTAGAACACTTTCGGGTGTTCTGCATATTCTTGCATTAGCCAGAAATCTGATTTCTGTAAGCAAGCTAGATGATGCAGGTGTAAAAATATTGTTCGATAAATATACCTGCAAGATGGTTTAAGGAGCACTGGTATTGATGTGGGGATTTTGGATATTTGGAACTCTGTACAAGCTGCAAGGTAGCACTGTTATTGATGGGTGCAACCATTATGTGGTTCGTGAAAGTGGAGCAGAAAAATATAGTGGCCTCTAGAAAAAATACCATGCTATAGCATCAAATGCTTGGACATATTGGAGAGAAGGGCCTTTATATTTTGGTGCACAACTGCTATAACAAATAGTGTTTGAATTCGAAGGTAATTTTGACCTATTATTTTTTACCTTTCCCATTCAATATCTATTTTATTTTATTTATTATTTGTTTATTCTTCCTAAAAATTATATCTTCTTGACCTCTCCCCTTTAGTTCTTAGGGTTTCTACCTATTTATTCATTTGGTTAGATAAGTAATTATTCACCCTAAAAATGAACTACATTAGTTGGTTTGAAATGTTGACATTTTCAAAATCTTTATGTGATGGATCTAGAAGATATATAACAAACATTCTCCTACCACACAAGATAAATTTCCACAAGCAGGTTGGAGAGACATTGTATAGCGAGCTCAATAGAAATGCAATAACCATCAACAAGGCTGAGAAGCTACTAGAAAACGTTACAACCAGGTTGAAGCAAGAGAAATCCCACTCAAGTGCTCTCCACATGCTGGATGAGAGCTTCAAGGCGCCGGTCATGAAGCTAGGAGTGAACCCGAAAGATAAAACTACTTTTGAAGCCCTCCTTCAAAGCTCCCAAATAGAAATCCAGGAGCTGAGGCATAAGCTAAAGATGCCAAGTAGTGAGCATGTTCAATCTAAGGAGATTGCACAGGTAGAAGAGGAGAAGGAGATACTGGGCAAATATCTCATTTACAGGAACAATGAAATAACAGCCCTAAAGAAGCAAGTAGGAAAACTAAAAAAGAGAATAGAATCAGATATATGTGTAGTGATAGTGCCAAACGATCCTCAAAACCAAACTAAATAGCTCAATAAGATTTTCACTAAGCTCTAGATTTCAGAGGGTGAGATTAAAAGGGTACATAATGACCTAGTTGTTGCCAAAAAAATTCTAACGCAAAAAGAGGAGTTGGAGATTGCCAAGACAAATGAAGAAATAATTGTTAAGAACCTACAGGCAGAAAACTAAGAGATCTCTGATATGAAGCCAAAGCTGAAAGAAAACATGCCCCTACTGCAAGCCAAGCAACTAGTCTCGGATGAGATCATTGAATAGGTAAGGAACCACTAGGAGTACGTAATCTTGATGGACGAATAAAGGATTGTAATCAAGGATTATGAAGGCTTCATCCATCAGCCAAAGAGGAGGGAGAAATGAACTCCTAGATTTCCAAAAGGTTCTTCTAGTATGTGAATGAGAGGGCACTCAATGAGTTGAGTCCCATAGATGTGGTGGATAGAGTAATAGTTATGATGGTGATTTCTAAGGTTTTCCAGAAGGAGGAGGCTAGGGTTAAAGTTGAGGAGTACCTAGAGGTGGTATCAAATAATGTGGTTGTCTTCAACACTGAGTTTGAGAGGATTGTCAGAGCATGTTTTTCCAACTACTGGGACTTTGGGGGACTGTTGATCCAGTGTTAATAATACAATCAAAGACTAGTGGGTGTCAAAAGAAAAGCAGACGCTTCCCATGAGAATATTGGCACTCTAAAGGGTAATATTTTGGTAAACTATTTGAAGAGGGACTTTTAGTTTCCAGAGATGGCAAAGACCCTCTTTCACCCTAGACTGAGCTACACAGGTCTAACCAACCTCAATATTACATATCAGTGATTCTTCTGAGTTCCTCTTACACTGCCAACAATGTGGAAAAGATGTGAGAAGTTCTTCAATCCTCCTATGCTCCAAATCATCAAACTATCTATGTAGCCTTCGTAACCTACCTATCATGACCACTGATATTGCAAATCATGTCAATTATGACACTTTTTATTTTATTTTTATGTAAATATTTTATTTTCTTCCAGTTAGTTATGGTTTCAATTAGTACAGTTGTGGCACAAAGCATACTGAGGCTTTTGTTATCATTGTCCATTGTAATTAAATCAAGGAATATTTTGCAATAGGCTCTCCCTTTGAGGCCCTATAAAACAATTTTGAGACTAAACCAAGGGTTCAAAAATTCTGGTTCTCCAAGAGAGAAGTTCTTCTTGTTGTCAAATGAAATGTACGCTTCATGGAAGATTAATACAAATTTTGGTGATTCTGGCTCATCTGAATTTGTAGCATGTGCTCTTTTGTGTCTTTTCCATATGTCTTTATTATTATTCACATATTACATGTAATAGTAGATGTTGGAAGTGTTTTCATGAATTTATGGATTCATATTAGTCTAATGTTGATGAAAGGTGCCTATATTGATATGAAAGCTAATCGTTAAAATTCACTCAATCTGTCTCTGCATTCCATTCAATTCTTTGTTCCATCTATTTCACTCTGAATTTGTATACATCATATTCTTATATTTAAGCCCTGTGTATCGATTTTCCCTCTTGCTCAATTATTTTACCAAAAATACTATAATGTCTAAAATGCTACAAGATCATGTGATGTTGGCCTCTACATATATAATTTTAATGCTTTTGTGAGTAATAGCTGCATCAGTCTCTTGCATTCCTCCTCTTATGAAAGGTTCTAAATCAATTTTCTCTTTAAATATTAAACACTGAGCGTGATGTGAATTCCGAGAAAATACTTAAAAAAATCATCAAGATGTCCTAGGCATTGGTCTCTCCTCAACCCAGGGGTTGTCTCTAGGAGCTACAACACTATAGTTAACCGAGCCAACTTTCCTTCCTACCTCACTTTTTCTAGATTACTGCTTAAGATTTTAGCCACATTGATATAAATTAAAATGGAAAGGGGGAAACGGTGCCTAAAACCCCTTGAAGCAATGAAAAAACGATGTAGGACTGTCATTTATAAGTGGTGCAATCCATGGGGAGCCAATATAAGCTTTGATCCATCTAATAAATACACTGCAAGATCCCAATTTTCCTAGAATTGGGTAAGGAAAAGAGTGCCTTGGCCAGGCAAAGGCATTTATTAAAATTATCATTTTTAAAATGATAATTCAAACTTCTTTTATTATTCAATATTAAATTCCAATTTTAATTTAGTAAATTAATCATAAAGATATATGTGTTTAATTTTGTTGATTTTAAAATATATTTGTAATTTTTTTATTATTAGAAAAAAAAAAACAAATAATTTTTATGTTAAAAGTAATTATAATCTTTATTTTCAAATAATTATAAATTTTTATTTTGATTTTGTATAAAACCAAATAAATATAAATCATTTTATAAAAAATAATTTTAAAATAAATTAAGAGTACTAAACATTATCTAACCCTCTTTTTAAAATTGAAATCTTATTAAGACTAATTTATGAATATACATTCAATGGATAAGTACAAATTAAATATCTCCAATTACAGTTATAGTTTTCTCGTTATTTGTTACATATAATTAAAGACAATTTATCGTAGCTTTGAATGTACAAAATGTCGAAAGGGAACAAATATCCCACAGTGCATATCTCTTTTTGAGTGCAAAGTTTGAGGAAATTTTTGCACCTGAAGGGATTTGATTCCTTTTGGCTCCTAGTAAATTTGGATTTAAAATGAATCTATGATGTTTTTGAGGAAAAAATTAATATAACTTTTTAGTTATACCTTTTTTGGTAGTTATAATATAGACATAATTGATATTGAAATATTTTATTCTCCACATCAAAATGTTAATATATTTCAAGTTGGCCTACTATAAAGGTTATTAAAGAAAGGAATAAGAAGGTGAGAGAGGAGATCCAACAACAAATAACATCTCACTCAGTTACATACCAGATCAGACTTTCGGCTACTATGGATTTGGAAAGAATTCAGATGAAGTTTCCACTTTAGCATCCATTGGCACGACCTTTGCCTTCAAGTTCTCAGTTTAAAGGCCGAGAATCTACTGGAAAAGGCTACAACTAGGTTGAAGCAAGAGAGGTGTGACTCAAAGGCTCTCCACATGTTGAATGACAGCTTCAAGGAGTTGGTCATGAAGCTATGAGTGAACCCAGAAGATAAAATTGGTTTTGAATCCCTTCTTCAAAGCTCCCAAAAAGAAATTCAGGAGCTGAGGCATAAGATGAAGATGCCAGATAGCGAGCATGTTCAATCTACGAAGCTTGCATAGGTAGAAGAGGAGAAGGAGATACTAAACAAAGAGCTCACTGATAGGAACAACGAAATAGTCACCCTAAAGTAATAGGTAGCATAACTGAAAAAGAGAATAGACTCACATATATGTGTAGTGATAGTACTGGAAGATCCTCAAAACCAAACTGAACAACTCACTAAGACCCTCACTGATCTCCGACTTTTAGAGGGTGAGATTAAAAGGGTACATAATTACTTATATGCTTCCCTAAAAATCCTAATGTGAAAACAGAAGTAGCCGGAGACTTCCAAGAAAAACGCTGAAATAATTGGTAATAACCTACAGGCAACAAACCAAGAGATCTCTGATCTGAAAGAAAAGTTGAAAGGAAACATGTCCCTGCTGCAATCCAATTAACTAGTCTAGGATGAGATCATTCAATAGGTAAGGATCCACTGGGAGTACATAACCTTGATGGATGAACAAAGGATTGTAATCAGGGATTATGAAGGATTCATCCTGTCATCCAAAGAGGAAGGATAAATGAACTCCCAAATATCCAAAAGGTTCATCTAGTTTATGAATGAGACACCACTGAGTGAGCTAAGGCCCATAGATGTGATGGATAGAGTAATTGCTACGATGGAGATTTCTAATATTTTCCAGAAGGAGGAGGCTAGGGTTAAATTTGAGGAGTACCTAGAGGTGGTATCAAAGAATGTTCTTTCCTTCAACACTAAGTTTGTCAGGATTGTTAGAGTAGGTTTTCCCAGCTACTGGGAGTTTGGGAAAGTTTTGATCTAGTGGGAAGAGTTGTACCCATGCACCGCCCAATAATGACAAACACTTTCCTACCCTTTCCTTAGCCATCTCCAAAAGGCCTAAGCTCCCAGAGCCACTTAGCAATGTAGATGCCCCTATTATTATATGGGGCACTCCAACATGATCAACAAATTTAAAATCTTTTTTCTATGACAAATTATCATAATGAGAAAATGATCATAATAGAAAGAAGTGGACACCTATCATGCTAGTATGAATATATAAAGTGGAAGTTCAGTTGAGGATGACATCATCTATCATCTTTTTGCTCTCCACAAAAAGAAATTTAGGCTTTACAAAAGATATCCATAGCTATAGAATCATATATGATTTAATTTGGAAGAGCATCACGTTTAATGATGTGTCAAAAATCCCATAATTTGCTGTAAAGAATTCTTACTACGAGATGTGTCATCGTGTACTAGTAGTGGTCATAAAATATAGGCCATACTCGCAAAATACAGTGGAAATTATGAAATGAAAAACTTCAATTCATATTTTCAGTTACTACCTTATGAATCCATTATATGAGTACTCTTCATTTCCATGACTTATGTGTGATGTCACATGTATAATATTGATCATTAATTCATTATTTTGCATCCTCAAATCTATATGTCATGCTATATGTATGGTGTAGAAATCTGAAATTTTGATTTTGAATGACATTAGGATATAAAAGCTTTACCCTCTAATATGATTCTTAAAATTTATGGTTTTTCATATAAACTTACAAAAAAAACTTCATTATTGATTCCCCAATACTTATATTCATGATGGTTATTGCAACCACACAAGAATATTCAATCGATTCTAACATGCACACATGAAACATGTAACCTTGAAAAAAGGATTACTTATTACTATTGGTATTAAAATCTTTTACAATGTGAAATAAATAAAACAGTGTGTACAAAAATCATTGTTCAACTAGACAGAGCAAAATCATTTAATCAACATGATCATCCTGACATGTCTTTGGGGCTTGCTAAAATGACATTACAATTAGAATATCATGGAGAGTGGGATCGAAAGTGGGGTTTGATTGGTAATAACTGAATATTAACATATTTTGATGTAGGCATACATTCACATTTTCTTGAAGTGCACATATTGGCCATGAATTAGTAAAGCCCAAAATTGTAATGCTACTAACTTCTCAAGTTCAATTTATGTTTTATGCATCTTAATATTTGATCTCTTTTTACAAATATAAGAGATTCAATATAAGATGTGAATTAACTGAGATTTTGAAGGCAACAGATAGGATTGTTAAATTGGAAAAAGTTGTAGTTTGGTTTCACAATCATGCAAATTATTTTGATATATTAAATTTTAAATTTTAGTGTTATATATATATTAATTTGTAACTTTTTGGAGCTTGGAATCCAGAGAATTGGAAAAAATACCAAGTTCTATATTGTGAATTAACATTGGTTGCTTGTTCTGGCTCCTTTGTTAAAAGATTTGGCCCAAATTCTTGGTTAAAAGGAAGTAACTTTTAACGCAAATCCTTGTTAAACTTAACAGTGTGGTTGTAACAACTATGAGTAGAAGATGTCAGATATAATATAATTTATTTGTTGCATTCCTTCTATGCCTATCAATAGTAGCATCCAAGTGATCATTCCACGTTATATTTCCATCATCAATTGAAGAATACCAAAATTGCCACCTCTTGTAACTTGCATGTTGTCATTTCAAAGAGAAATTGGGTTACATGTTGCATGCCCACCCTATGCATGTGTGAATTCCATGTGTTGTTATCATCTATTAGGAATTATTAATGGAATCAACGGCTCACCATTGGCAGTTCTTCAACCATTTTTCTAGAAAGAATTGCAAGGAGAGTTTGCTCAACATGTGTGATGGAGGATGTTAATTTGATAAAAGTGTTCATTTTCTAATTATGATCAATTTTTATACTTTTACAAACATCACTTATTATTTGAAATAATAAAATCAACACAAAATATCTTCTAAAATTCACATTCTTGGAGAAAAACTAAAGTTGAAAGGAAAAACAATCAAAAACTGCCATAGCCTACTTACTTTTTTGTTGCAGTTCAAAGAGAAATCTTTGTTTTTATACTCAACTAAGAGATCCTTAGGAAATTTCATACTGAGATACTCTAACATAGCACTTATGTCAATGTTTCTAAGAATATCAATTTTTTTGAGTTCATCCTTATCGCTTTTCACAGGTGACCTATTGATAGAATTAGAGTTTTTCCCATAACCTTTGATAGGGAATTTTTTTCCATCAGGAAAATTCACATTAACTCCATATTTCACATGACCCTGTCCTCTAGTGTGTTTCCAATAATAGTATATTTCAAGTTTAGAACACAATATACAACCCTTGTTGATGAACCTCCCTAAAAAAAATCACCGGAAGGTAAAGTGAGATAAACCAACAATAATTATTCCTCCAACAATTTTTTCAACAAACCAAACATTGTACATTTTGCTAATCTATTTTCAATGAAATATAGAAGTTTTGGATTCATTTTGCAAATCAAATTTCTCTTTCACAAAATCTACAATTTTGGGTAAAATATGCAATTACGTGAACTATTTTTCTTTCGAACTATATGCAGTGGATGTTCTAGAGAAAACTCTAAATTTTAATCAAATATCATTTATTCCAAAATTATTTATTTGTATTTGCAAGTCAATCTTAATGGAGGGTATTAGAGATATATTTAACGTAGTAGTTATGGTAGAGATAATCACTATATAAATGATTCTAGTACCCCCATTGTAATACACCATGTGACAAACAGATATGAAACAATGTTTTGAAGAATGACATTTCCTACACTCCATGAGAGTTTTTCTACTATATATCTAGTGTTGTGATTTTATGTGACAATGTGAAACATGTGATCGGGCCTTTGTCACCTACTTTCAGTATTGTCAACAAGGCCAAGCAAAAATGTGGAACAATATGTACATTTTCTATGGTGCAAATGTCCCCTCCAACACCTCTAAGACATCCATATGATGATGCAACCTTCATAAAGGAAGAACCTATTCATCTCCAAAGAAGTTCATGACATCATGTATACAATAAAACATGCTCTAAAAGGGGATAGTTATGTTCCATTCAACGTGACCTACTATTATGCTCTTAACCTGCAAGACGATACTAGAATACCAAATATGCAAAGAAATATACCCAGAACATAGAGCAGTGAGAAACAACAACAAGTATTTTATTATTCAGAAAGCAATGTTCACTTGCCTCTTCGAGGGGGCAACCTCCAATAGAGCTGAGCTTGATTACAAAATAAGACATGATGCCCCTCGCAGGGAGTCTCTATCCTTTATATATGATTCGTACATGCAATACCATGGAGCAATACCATGGTTCTTATTAATACCATCTATCTAATACCATGGCCCATTTGCCACTAACTGTGGTCCCGTCATTAAATGCGAGTTAACCATTTACAATTATTAATATGGGCTTTATTGACTCTTTACTTAACTATAACTATGACTTGATCCTACTACATAAATAAGGGGGTTAGCATGGGACCCTAACATGCCCTCCCCCATAAGAATAGCCTTGTCCTCAAGGCTGAAGCTGTGGAAACTATTGAAGAATAGTGGTTGGTTCCCAGGTTGCATCTTTCGGAGACGTGTCTTTCCACTTTATGAGGACTTCCTTGATCATGCGGCCACGTAGGTGCCGTTCACATGTGTCCATGACCTGTTCAGGTTAGAGCCAGATTGACCCTTCTTCATCCAGTTCAGGTAGACTGGTTTGAATTCTGCAATTGTTCCCAATCACTTTCTTGAGGCATGAGACATGTAAAACTAGATGGAATTTTGCAGTGGGTGGCAAAGCTAGCTTGTAGGCCACTTCTCCAATGCGCTAAAGTACTTGATATGGTCTGTAGAATTTTGGATATAGTTTCTGACACCCCTTATCTTTTAGTGATGTTTTCTTATATGCTTGCAGCCTCAAAAATACCTGATCTCCTTCTTGAAATTGGCATTCTGATCGATGTTGATCTACCTGTTGCTTCATGCGGTTTTGAGCTTGATGAAGATTCTCTCTAAGATGGGCTAGCATGGTTGTGTGGTTTTATAGGAGTTGATCGACTGCTTGTACCTTTGAGCACCCCTTGATATAAGAAGTAGGGGAAGGAGGGAGTTGACCATAAACTACTTCATATGGAGTCATTTTGGTGGTGGCATGATAGTTGGTGTTATACCACCATTCAGCTAGAGGTAACCATTGTACCCAGAGATGTTGCTTTTCTGAAGTGGAACACCTAAGGTAGGTTTTCAGACATTTGTTGACTGCTTCAGTTTGACCATCAGTTTGTGGATGATAGGAAGTATTGAGCTTTAGTTGGGTACCTTGTAGCCTGAAGACTTCTTGCCAAAAATTACTGGTGAAGACCGGGTCACAATCAGACATAATGGAAGCGGGCATGCCATGCAATTTGAAGATCTGATCCATGAAAGATTGAGTGACCAAAGTTGGTGTAAAAGGGTGGGGTACGGCACAAAAATGAGCATACTTAGAAATTCTGTCCACCACCACCATGATGACTGACTTGTTTCCTGACTTTGGAAGGCCTGTAATGAAATCCATAGAAACCTCCGTCCATATTGATGTCAGGATGGGCAATGGTTGTAATGTGCCTGGTGCTTTGATAGTCTCTCCTTTGTGGCACTGACAGACGTCGCATTCCGCTACAAAAGTAAGAATGTCCTTTTTCATTCCTATCCAAAAAAATGATCTTTGAGTGCGAGCATACATCTTCTGAAAGCCTGAATGTCCTGCAGTGGGGGATGAGTGCAACTCTGCCAAAATGTTGCTTTTGAGGGTGGACATTGGTGATAGTATGACTCTGTCCTTGTAGCACAGAATCTCATCCTGCCACGAGTAGCCCTTGGTGGAATTCAGATCCATCTGCAATTGAGTGATGAGTTGGGAGAGCCAAGGATGCGAAAACCATTCTCTGCGAGCCTCTTCAATCCATTCTAGAATGGGAAGGGAAATGGCGAGCATGATACTTTCGTCCTCAAATTGGCGAGATAATGCATCTGCTACAATATTTTCGAGCCCTTTCTTGTAACTTATCTCATAATCATATCCCAGCATTTTGGCAAGCCATTTATTTTGTTATAGTGAGGATAGGCGTTGCTCCAAAAAATGTTTAAGACTTTGATGGTCTGTGCGGATTTGGAAGCATCGCCCCAACAAGTAAGGTCGCCAGGTATCTACTGCATGTAAGATGACCATCATCTCCTTCTCATAGGTAGATTGTCCCAGATTCTTCCCACTTAGTTGTTGGCTTATGAAGGCCAAGGGTTGACCTTCCTATATTAAGACTGCCCCAATACCCGTACCTGAAGCATCACATTCAATGACAAAAGATTTGGTGAAGTCGGGTAGTGCTAGGACTGGAGTGGAACACATGGAATTTTTGAGAGCTGTAAAGGCCTGTTGTGCTTCATCATTCTCGAGGAATGAATTTTTCTTGAGGAGTTGAGTGAGGGGCCTCGCAATGCAACCATAGTTGCGAACAAATTTGTGATAGTAGCCTGTGAGACCGAAAAATCCTCTCAGGATCTTCAAGGTCTTAGGTTTAGGCCAATCCTGCATTTCCTGGATCTTTTTGGGGTCCACCCTGACACCTTCACGCCCCACAATGTGGCCCAAATACTCAAATTGTTCCATGCCAAAAGAAAACTTGGACATCTTAACAAATAATTTATGCTCACGGAGCAGGTGCAAGAGCTGATCTACATGCTAAAGATGTGTGGCCCAAGTGTGACTATAGATGAGGATGTCATCGAAGAAAACAAGGACAAATTTTCTGAGATATGGCTTGGGAAGGTGGTTCATAAGGCTCTGAAAATTAGATGGGGCATTACAAAGACCGAATGGCATGACCAGAAACTCATAATGGCCTTCATCAGTTCGGAAAGCAGTCTTTGGAATGTTGACTTCTTTCATGCGAATTTGGTGGTAACCTGAATGAAGATCAAGCTTAGTGAAGAATTGAGCCCCATTTAGTTCATCCACCAAATCATCAACAATTGGGATGGGAAATTTATCTTTGACTGTCAACTTATTGAGGGCCATGAAGTCTGGACACATATGCCATTCCGCATCTTTCTTGAGCACCATGACCACCGGTGATGAATAAGGACTAATGCTGGGACGAATGATGCCTCCTTCCAAAAGTTCCTTGATTATTTTTTCTATTTCATTATTTTGGGCGAACAGATATCTATATGGGCGCACATTTGGTGGTTGGGCCCCTGGGACCAAAGTGATGCTATGATCATGTTCCCCTCTCGAGGTTGGAAGCTCATGAGGCTTGTCAAAGATTGGCAGATGGTTATTTAAGATCTGTTGCATCTCAGGATGAATCGGAAGAGAATTGGGTTCGACGGCCTGGATGGCATTAAGTTGACCTATAACTCCATGACGGCCCTTTTTTAACAATTTTTCCATCCTATGTGAGCTGATGATAGAGGGAGCTCCCGCCTAGAGTCCGCGGAGGTTATGTGTGTGGTTGTTCTACTTAAAGCTCATATATAACTCCTGGAAATCCATTGTGATTGGGCCCAGTGTGCGAAGCCATTCAGCACCAAGGACAATGTTGCACCCTCCCATGTGGATGGTAAACATGTGGGTCTTTAACTGATAATTCCCCTTTTGAAGTTTGACATTTTCACAGTGGCCATCACATTTTATTGTTCCCCCATCCGCAATTTGGATTTGGAAGTTAGAAACTGCTTGTACAAAACAATGCACTACTTCCGCAACTCGTTTGTGGATAAAATTATGTGTACTTATACTATCAATCAAGACTACCACTGGCCGATGCTTAATAAAACCTCTGATTTTGAGCATTTGAGGCAAAGAAATCCCTGCCAAAGCATGCAGCGAAATAATTGGTTCTTTAGGGACATGGTCCTTCTAGTTGTCCTCTTCTTCCTCCTCTGGTTCCTCAAGTGGTGGGTCTTCCTCCGATGAGCTGTGATCAGTAGCATCAATTTGAAAAAAATTGGGCTCCTTGCATTTATGACCGGGGGAGTATTTTTCATCACAGTAGTAACATAATCCTTGCTTTCTTCTTTCTGCCATTTCTGCAGGTGACACCTTTTGAACCTTAAGTGTTTGGGTAGTGCTGTGAGCCTATGGGGGGCGACCCTTGGAGGTGAAATTTGGGCAATTGGACTGGGCCACTAACGCACGTTCAACTTCACGAGCTACCTTGCAAGCCTTCGACCATGTGGGAGGGTGGTGTAGTCAGATGTGAGCTTGTATGGCCACTTTAAGACCCCTGATAAAACATTCCGTGTAGAACTCATCTTGTATACCTAGAGTGCGGAAAGCTAAGGCTTCAAAGGCTGTAATATATTCATCCACTGTGGCAGTCTATCGGAGCTTAGTGAGACGACCCAAAAAAGTAGAGTCATGGTCAAAGCGCTCCATAAGAGCTTTTTTGAATGTGTCCCAAGTCAAGGGACTTCCATTACAACATTGATGCCATTTCCACTATTGCCATCTTTCATTGTCCAAGTACATGCTCCCCACCATAAGCTAAGTTGCATTATCCAAAATGTAATTCAGATTGAAATATTGCTCCATTTGTTCTATCCATGATGCCGGGTGAGAGCCATCAAATTTATGCATATCCAGCTTGGGTGGTCGCGGACGGGATTGTTGGTGGGTGCCCCAAAGATGAAGAGAGTCGCTAGACTCACCCTCACTATGTTCATTGCCGATATGTGCCTCCTTGTGGGCTTCCGCCTTGCCCGTAGAGAGTGTTGTAGTTATTTTCGCTAGCTGGTCTTGGATGTCTTTCAAGGATTGTTCAAGTTTGTCAATCTTCTCATTGGCCATAGCTTGAGCTCTAGTTTCTACCATGCACCGATCCCATACTTGAAATTTGGGACCGCCCGAATTTTTTTTGGCACTAACAATTGAATGGTACCACCTTGCTCAGCTCGTTGTCCTGATTTTTTTTTTTTTTTTTGAAAACTCCTAACAGATTTTTACTCCTTGCTTAGGAATACTGTAGTCGTTGAATCTCCGTAATGTCAATGCTACTAAAAGTCCTGCAAAAATCATGCCCAAGTATAGGAACCCACACAACTACTCAGATCTTGATGGTAGATCTGATGGATCTGAGAGATTTGAATGGCTGACTGGATAGATCTTGAATGACAGAACAGATTGCTACTACGGATCTGATGAATCTAATAGATTTGAATGGTTGTTCTGATAAATCTGAACGACATGACTGATTACGGCTGCTGCTTTAAAAGCCCCACTTGCGAGATCTGATCTGGCAAGATTATGCGTGAGCCAAAGATAGAGAAGGGAACTATGGTTTCGAGGAGTGTTAGGTGCTACAGATCGCAATATACATAAGGGTCTGACAGTAGTACTCGGCTCAATTTTTCAGGGCACTAACTAAGGAGGATCAACCGTACCCTTAGCCGTACAACCCGACTACCCTATCGTATGGGCGAGTAATCTCTCTGAGTGTTGTTCTTGGTGTACTGTAGCAGCAAGACGGCCGACCGTTTATCTATGGTGAGATTTCAAAGGAGCTAGGGGGCTTTCGATATACCCAGAGGGTACTTGGAAGATATTCTGTGCTTGGTTCTATCTAATGCACTACTACTCGAAGGGGTACCCACAGGGATTACAAGGGAGTCCAACAAGTGTGACCACCTCTTGTATTTCCTACATGCATGCCTCCCCAAATCCGTAGGTTTATGCGCTCAATGACAAATCCCATGGTTTAGAGACGTCGAAACATGTCTCTAGCCAAAAAAAAAAATTGCTAAAAAATGGAGATCCCACCAGCCATGGAAAGCACTCTGATACCACTTGTTATGATCTTAACCTGCAAGACGATACCAGAATACCAAATATGCGAAGAAATATACCTAGAACATAGAACAGTGAGAAACAACAGCAAGTATTTGATTATTCAGAAGGCAATGTTCACTTGCCTCTTCGAGGGGGAAACCTCCAATAAAGCCGAGCTTGATTAAAAAATAAGACATGATGCCCCTCGCAGGGAGTCTCTATCCTTTATATATGATTCGTACATGCAATACCATGGAGAAATACGATGGTTCTTATTAATACCATCTATCTAATACCATGGCCCATTTGCAACTAACTGTGGTCCCGTCATTAAATGTGGGTTAACCACTTACAATTATTAATATGGGCTTTATTGACTCTTTAATTAACTATAACTATGACTCGATCCTACTACATAAATAAGGGGGTTAGGGTGGGACCCTACCACCTACTTTTGAGAGAAATATTAAATACACATCCAATCTCATTTTCGGTATCCTTGACTCCAACATTGGTCCACGTTCCATCTTAATTTAGAGTCTAAAAAGAAAAATGAAGTCCTAACCATAGGAAAAAAGAAAAAAAGTGCAATTCAATTGGTCGTGTGGTAAGCACTAACTAAGGTTACATGGTCCAAATCATGTCGTAGTGTTTCATTTGTTCAATGAGTTTGAGGATCTTCTTACTACATCCACGCATAGCATATCCTGCTATCATCACATTCCATGAGACTATGTCTGGGTGATACATCATCTAAAATAGTTCATGTTCCTTCTGTATGCTTCCACATATTGCATACATGTCTATGAGGGAATTCATCACCACATTACCGGATCCAAATATTCTTCTAATTATATTTTCATGGATCTCCATACCCTGTTCCAAAGCAACCATGTTGGCACATGCTCAGAGAAGAATTGTAAATGTTTTTCAGTCTCGCTTCACACCTTCCAATTTCATTTCTTGAAAACGTTCAAGGCTTGGTCCTCATTCCCATTCTATGCAAGTCCTGTAATCATGGCATTCCATGACACATTAATTTTTTGCTCCATTTCCTTAAAAATTCTATGACCATTATCAATAAGGCTACTATTTTCATATCTTATAATTAGTGAATTTCATATGACGATGTCTCATTGTTGCATTCTCTGGAACAATTTTGATGCTTTCTCTATGCTCCCACATTGTGTATACATATCCAGAATGACTATCATCACAAATGCATCATGCTAAAATCCACTTGTAATTATTTTTTCATGGATATCCATACCTTGCTCTAAATTTTTCGAATCAGAACACAATGGTAGAATACTGATGAAGCTTTTGAATTTGGTTTCACACCTACAAATAACAACTGTTGAAAAAGTTTCAAAGCTTCCTCACCTTATCCATTCTGTGAAATTGCTACAATTAATGTATTCCATGAAACCACATTTTTCAGACGTATTTCTTTCAAGAATTGTAAGGCCTTATCAGTGAGTCCATTTTTCAGAGGTATTTCTTTCATGCATGTCTATGAGTGCACTCCTCACCATGTTATCAAGTTGAAATCTGCTAGTAATTATTTTTCTGTGTATCTCCATGTCATCTTCCAAAGTTTCCATTTTAGTACATGTTGAAAGAACGCTAACAAAAGTTTTTGCATCCTGCACTGCACCATCTGATTACATTTCTTTGAAAATATTCAACACCTTACATTTAATTATGCTCATTAGTTTTATTTTTATTTATTTTGGGATCATTTTCATTTAATGGTAGGAGTTGTTTCAAATGCATGTTTTAGTAAAGAGTTGTTACTAACCTCTTATCTTTGAAGCAAAATATTATGTTGAGCTAGGAAAACATATATTACAAATAGTTAGAGCTTCATAAGATGAGTTATGTAAAATGTTAAGACCCCATTCCTCTTAACACTGGTTGTAATAGCATTCATTGGGATCTATATTTTTTTCAGAAACAAGTTCCATGTAAATCAACCATTGTCAACTAGAATCAACTCCCATCATCCAAATGGAAAATGCCACAAATCAACCAAGGTAATAACCACTTTTTCATAAGGGCGATTTGAAAGGTGCACTAGGTTACCATGATTACTATTAGCCAAAATTTTAAATACATAAATCATGATGATTAAAAAGTGTTCATTGTCCACTAATGTGGTACCCAATAATCACAGGCTTACAATTGAGTCATGATCTTCGTCAACTCAAAATGTAAAAATTCAAGCCCAACATCAAAAAATTCAAAGCCAAAGGCATCACAACATGGGTCGATACAAAGCACTCTTGGAAAACATAAATTACACAATAGAAAAAAATGAAAAGAAGGGGAGAAAGCATAGAAAAAATAATGGATATCAACATCCATACCCTATAACATGCTTTTCTTCATAATTTTTTACAAGTCTAGAATTCTTGTCACCATCTCCGCATCACAAAAAGTCCCTCATTTGCTGAGGACTAATTCCTTCCCTAGATGTTGGGCATGGAATCCCCCCAAGGCATGTTTTGGGGATCAAACCCCAAGTTTTGACCAAATCTTGTTGTAAAGCTCCATGAATTGTGGATGCGGAGCGTGAAAGTATGATAGAGTCATAGGGTTGTCCACCCTAGTTTTGTAATGTAATGTTGGCTGGATAGACCTACCCATGGTCAACGGACCATGGGATTGTACAAATATAGCGAGGCTCTAAGTGTATAAGGTAATTAATCAACTAAGCATGAGAAGTCTAAGTGATTGAGTCGCAGTGGGAAGTGTGTCTTTGGGTCGTAGAGTAGGAGAAGACTCTGCAGCTCAGTGCACAGAGGCCTAGTAGTCTGCATTTGAGTGCGCGGACCCTTGCAGTTGAGTGCACAAGGTGGAGTCGAGTTTGTAACCAAGGAAGGAATTAATAAAGAGAAGTTTTATCATAATTTTGTGTATTTGTTCTTGGGTTAATGCATGCTTGATATAATTAGCAAGTATATTGTTTATTTACTATGAATGGTTTATGTTGTTAAGTGTAACTTAAAGCATGCAAGTAGGCTAAAATAATCAACTAACACTGGAATATCAGTAAGGTCTTGGGTAATAACGCAAGAGCATGACGTTCAGCCCCTGGGTAGGGCTGCACGAAGGTAGTATATCAGCCTGCGAGGTACGGGAAAGTGTGCAAAGCAACCTGTGCGCAGGGTCAAACCACAGAGTAGTCAAACTCATCAGACATCTCCAGGGTGTGGAAACCTAGTTCTAGCACCCTCCCATACTACTTCGGGTGAGACCTCAATCCGCACTCTGCGGACTGTTACCGAAAGGGCCAGTAGTACTGGGATTTGTTTGGCTAATTAACTCTGAACTTAGGTCAATCCCCAAAAAGCCAACAAATGGTTCCGTAGCGTGGACCTAAGGAAGTTGAATGACGCTTGTGTACACAACCCATTCCCGACCCCATTCACAAATGAAGTATTAGAAAATGTTAGCATGTAAGAAGCATATTCTTTCACCGATGGCTTCTCAGGGTACCACTAGATCAAAATCATGCCGGAAGGTAGGAGCAAGACCACCTTCACCACTAAATGGGGCTACTTTCAATACACTATCATGCCGTTTGGGTTAAAGAATGCGCCAGCCATCTTTTCGCGCATAGTTGTTGCCGCCTTCAAATAATATATCCACAAATTCCTGGAGGTCTATCTAGATGATTGGACTGTCTTTGGATTGGTTAAGCACCACGTAGCAAGCTTACCCTTCATGTTGGATACTTGCTGACAACACCAGATTGCGTTGAACCTTAAGAACTGTACGTTCATCATTCCCTTTGGGAACCTACTAGGACATGTGGTCTGCAAACAAGGACTAATGGTAGACCCCGCGAAGATTGCAGTAATTCTGAATTTGGAAGCACTGCGAAGTGTTAAATAGTTACACGCTACGTTGGGACACATAGGGTACTACAGGAAGTTCATCAAAAGTTATGCCTAGATCACTGCATTGATGGAGAAGCTATTAAAAAAGGATGTCACATTCTACTGGAATGATGATTGCATGAATAGCCTGGATGTCCTAACGGAGAAATTGGTCTCCGCTCCAATCTGGGTCTTCCCAAAATGGGATGTGGAGTTTCATGTGCATGTTGGCGCGTCATGTATCGTGCTGGGAGCGGTGCTCACACAAGAGGGCAGAGGGCTTGGATCACCCTATTGTGTTTGCAAGTCGTAGATTTTCCAAAGCCAAAAGGAACTATTCCACAACCGAGCACGAGGGATTAGCTATGTTGTACACGCTCCAAAAATATCGGCACTATTTTCTACGAGGACATTTCAAGATGTATACAGACCATTCTACACTAAAGTACTTGGTCAATAAGCCTATGTTGGGGGGGCACATATGTAGGTGGCTCTTATTGTTCCAAGAATATGACTTTGAGGTCGTGGTAAAACCTGGACACCTAAACACAGGACCGGATCACTTGTCACATATTGAGATGGGCGAGGAACCTACTAGTTTGGAGGAAGGATTACCTGATGCACTACTCTTTCCTATGCATGCCATGGACGGGTACTTCGAAGATATAATCCACTTTCTAAAAACAAGGATGACATCGCAGGAATACCCTATCCAACAGAAGAAGGAATTCATGGTGCGCGCGGCAGATTTTCCCGTCATCGCAGGGCATCTATAAAAAATGGGAAATGATGATATATTGTGAAGGTACTTGCCGGAATTTGAATGAAGTCAGATCCTCATGGAAGCACATGGGGGTGCTACAGGAGGACACTATGCATGACGAGCAACCGCATAAAAGATTCTCCGCGAAGGGTTGTGTTGTCCAACGCTTCATCAGGATTCAAAAGCACACTGTAGGGCCTACGATGTATGTCAAAGGACCGGTAAAACATCACGAAGGGTTGAGGTTCCTTTGAATCCACAAATGACGATGCAGCCCTTCGAAAAGTGAGCAATCAACTTTATGGGACCTATCAAACCCCAGTGAAAAATGGCTAAGCAATACATCATCACCGCGAACGAGTACCTAATTCATTGGGCAGAAGCACATTCAGTCAAAGATTGCACGACTACTACGACTACGAATCTTTTGTCTGAACACATGTTGACCCAATTTGGCTGTCCAAAAATCTTAATGAGTGATCGTGGTACACATTTCCTGAACGAAACCATAAGTGCACTCAAAGAAGAGTTCCAAGTGTATCATCAGAAAAGCACACCATATCACCCACAAGCCAATGGGACAATAGAATCCTTCAAAAAAATACTGGAGATAGTGCTAACCAAAGTGTGCAATGTGCAGTGAAGCGGTTGGGAACTACGCGTACCTACAGTACTATAGGCTTATAGGACAATGTGCAATAAATTGATGGGACAGACACCTTTCCGGTTAGTTTATGGCGTGGAAGTTGTCATGCCGATGGAGTATATTTTACCTACTCTGCGCATCGTAGCACTCACAGGTATGATGGATATTGAAGCTCTAGAAGAAAGGCTCGTGCAATTTGAATAACTTGAGGAGGAACGGTTCTTGGTTGGGTTTCATCAGAAGGTACAAAAGCAGTGTGAAAAGGCCTGGCACGATCGCCATATTAAGTTACGCACCTTCAAGGTAAATGACTTAGTGCTCTTGTATGATAGTAAGCTTGAAAAATTCCCGAGAAAGTTTAGAATGCATTGGTTGGGACTGTACATGGTTAAGGAGGTCATAGACGAAGGCGCGGTCCAGCTAGTCAAACTAAATGGAGAACCTTTTCCAAGCAAAGTGAGTGGCAACTGCTTGAAGCCCTACACGGGAGTCTTCACGCTCCAAGGATCCGGACAAAGGCACGGGACTATAGACATATGCATCAAATATCGATATAGATGTAAAGAAGTAGTTTAGACACAGAGGTCTCGAAATAGTGTATGCAACAAATCTAGCAAGTAGCAGCTTAGTGCGTTGTTGACCTCTGTGCAGTTCAAGAACTGTTGGAGGGACTCTGTGCAAAGATTCTCACACCAACAAAGTGACTCGAGGGTGAGTCACAATGTTTGTGTTGGGGGCATGTTGGGCATGGAATCCTCCCAAGGCTTGTTTTGGGGCTCAAAGCCCAAGTTTTGACCAAATCTTGTTGTAAAGCTCTACGAATTGCGAGCGCGGGGCGTGAAAGTATGATAGAGTCACACGATTGTCCGCCCTAGTTTTGTAATGTAATGTCGGCTGGATAGACCTACCCATGGTCTGCGGACCATGGGATTGTATAAATAGAGCGAGGTTCTAAGCGTATAAGATAATTAATTAACTAAGCATGAGAAGTTTAAGTGATTGAGTCACAGCGCGAAGTGTGTCTTTGGGTCGTAGAGTAGGAGAAGGCTCGCAGCTGAGTGTGCAGGGCGGAGTCAAGTCGTAACCAAGGAAGGAATTAATAAAGAGAAGTTTTATCATAATTCTTTGTATTTGTTCTTGGGTTAGTGCATGTTTCATATAATTAGCAAGTATATTGTTTATTTACTATGTGAACTTGTATGAATGGTTTATGTTGTTAAGTATAACTTAAAGCACACAAGTAGGCTAAAATAATCAACTAACACTGGAATATCAGTAAGGTCTTGGCTAATAATGCAAGAGCGTGATGTTCAGCCCCTCGGTAGGGCTATGCGAAGGCAATATATCAGGCTGCGAGGTACGGGAATGTGCGTGAAGCAACATGCACGTAGGGTCAAACCGTGGACCAATTGAACTCATTAGACATCTCCAAGGTGCGAAAACTTGGTTCTAGCACCCTCCCATACTACTTTGGGTGAGACCTTAGTCCGCACTCCACGGACTGTTGCCGAAAGGGCTAGTAGTACTGGGATTTGTTTCGCTAATTAACTCTGAACCTAGGTCAGGCCCCAACAAGCCAAGAAATGGTTCCGTTGCATGGCCCTGATGAAGTTGAATGATGCCTATGTACATGACCCATTCCCGACCTCGTTCGAAGATGAAGTATTAGAAAATGTCGGTAGGTAAGAAGCATATCCTTTCACCGATGGGTTCTCAGGGTACCACCAAACCAAAATCACGTTGGAAGATAGGAGCAAGACCACCTTTGCTACTAAATGGGGCTACTTTCAATACACCTTCATGCCGTTTGGGTTAAAGAACGCGCCAACCATCTTTTCGCGCATACTTGTTGCCGCCTTCAAAGAATATATCCACAAATTCCTGGAGGTCTATCTAGATGATTAGACTGCCTTTGGATTGGTTAAGCACCATGTAGCAAGCTTACGCTTGATGATGGATACTTGCCGATGACACCAAATTGCGATGAACCTTAAGAAGTGTACATTCCTCATTCCCTTTGGGAACCTACTAGGAAATGTGGTCTGCAAACAGGGACTAATGGTAGAGCCCACGAAGATTTCATTAATTCTGAATTTGGAAGCACCGCGAAGTGTTAAATAGTTGCGCACTATGTTGGGACACACATGGTACTACAGGAAGTTCATCAAAATCTATGCCCAAATCACCGTGCCAATGGAGAAACTATTGAAAAAGGATGTCACATTTTGCTGGAATGATGATTGCATGAAGAGCTTGGATGTCCTAAAGGGGAAATTGTCCTCCGCTCCAATCCTGGTCTTCCCAAAATGGGATGTGGAGTTTCATGTCCATGTTGATGTGTCATGTATCGTGCTGGGTGAGATGCTCACATAAGAGGGCAGAGAGGGCTTGGATCACCCTATCATGTTTGGAATTCGTAGATTGTCCAAAGCCATAAAGAATTATTCCACAACCGAGTGCGAGGGATTGGCTATGGTATACACACTCCAAAAATGCTGGCACTATTTCCTAGGAGGACATTTCAAGATATATACAGACCATTCCAAGCTAAAGTACTTGGTCAATAAGCCTGTGTTGCAGGGGTGCATATGTAGGTGGCTCTTATTGTTCCAAGAATATGACTTTGAGGTCATGGTAAAACCTAGACGCCTGAACGCAGGACCGGATCACTTGTCACGTATTGAGATGGGTGAGGAACCTACTAGTTTGGAGGAAGGATTACTTGACGCACAGCTCTTTGTTGTGCACGTCACGGACGGACACTTCGAAGATATAATCCACTTTCTGACAATAAGGATGGTGCCAAAGGAATACTCCGTCCAACAGAAGAAGGAATTGATGGTGCGCACGGCGAATTTTTTTGTCATCGCGGGGCACCTATACAAAATTGGAAATGATGAGATATTGCTAAGGTACGTACTGGAATTTGAATGAAATCAGATCCTCGTGGAAGCACATGGGGGCACTGTAGGAGGACACTATGCAGGATGAGCAACCACACAAAATATTCTCCACGCAGGGTTATGGTGGCCAACCCTTCATCAAGATTCAAAAGCACATTGTAAGGTATTTGATGTATGTCAAAGGACTAGTAAACCATCACGAAGGGCTGAGATGCCTTTGAATCTGCAAATGACACTACAACCCTTTGAAAAGTGGGCAATCAACTTTGTGGGACCTATCAAATCCCAGGGAAAAAAGGCAGTGTGATACATCATCACTGTGATGGTGTACCTGACGCGCTGGGTGGAAGCGTAGCCAATCAAAGATTACACGGCCATTATGACTGCGAATTTTTTGTTTGAACACGTGTTGACCCAATTTGGCTGTCCGAAAATCTTAATGAGTGATCCAGTACACATTTCATGAATGAAACCATCAGCGCGCTCATAGAAGAGTTCCAGGTGTATCATAAGAAAAGCACACCGTATCACCCGCAAGCCAATGGGATAGTAGAAGCCTTCAACAAAATGCTGGAGACAATGCTAACCAAAGTGTTCAATGCACGGCGAAGCGATTGGGACCTGTGTGTACCTGTAGTACTATGGGCTTACAGGACAACGTGCAAGAAATTAATGGGACAGACACCTTTCTGGTTAGTTTATGGCGTGGAAGCTGTCAAGCCAATGGAGTATATTGTACCTAGTCTGTGCATCGCAACATTCATAGGTATGATGGACTGCGAAGCTCTGGAAGAAAGGCTTGCGCAATTGGAAGAACTTGAGGAGGAACAGTTCTTGCCTGGGTTTCATTAGCAGGTACAAAAGCAGCGTGAAAAGGCCTATCACGATCACCATATTAAGTTGTGCACCTTCAAGGTAAATGAATTAGTGCTCCTATATGACAGTGAGTTTAAAAGATTCCCGGGAAAGTTCAGAGTGCATTAGTTGGGACCATGCATGGTTAAGGAGGTCACAGACGTAGGCATGGTCCAGCTAGTCAAACTAAATGGAGAACCTTTTCCAGGCAAAGTGAATGGCAGCTGCTTGAAGCCCTACACAGGTGAATTGTCTATCTGACTAGCCGACAGAAGCATAGTCTTCGTGCTCCAAGGATCCGGAAAAAGGCGCGGGACTATAAACATATGCAGTAGATACCAATATAGATGTAGAGAAGTGGTTTGGACATAGAGGTCTCGGAACAGCATATGCAGCAGATCTAGCAAGCAGCAGCACAGCGCTATATTGACCTCGACGTAGTTTGAGAATAGTTGGAGGGACTCTGCGCAAAGATCGCCACGCCGACAGAATGACTCGAGGGCGAGTCACGATGTTTTTGTTGGGAGCCTATTAGGCATGGAATCCCCCCAAGACATGTTTTGGGGCTCAAAGCCCAATTTTTGACCAAATCTTGTTGTAAAGCTCCACAAATTGTGGGCACGGGGTGCGAAAGTATGATAGAGTCACAAGGTTGTCCGCCCTAGTTTTGTAATGTAATGTCGACTGGATAGACCTACACATGGTTCACAGACCATGGGATTGTATAAATAAAGTGGGGCTTTAAGTGTATAATATAATTAATCAACTAAGAATGAGAAGTCTAAGTGATTGAGTCGTAGTGCAAAGTGTGTCTTTGGGTCGTAGAGTAGGAGAAGGATCTGCAGCTCAGTGTGTAGAGGCCTAGTAGCAAGGATAATTTTAGGGGCGAATGTTCGCCCTTTGGCGAAATTAAGGGGTTTTAAATTTTTAGTGGGCGAATATTTTGTATCATAGTACATTTTTACAAATCACCTCAAATAGCCCACCTTATTTTAAGGGAGAGGGTAAAAAAGGTAAATTTAGCCCTTGAAATTAGGACTTACAACCTTCCATTCACCCATTTTCAAGAATAGGTTTTATTTAAGTGAATCCATTCGCCCATTTTCAAGAATAGGTTTTATTTAAGTGAATCCTATGGGCCAAATACCATATTTATAAAAGAGGTATGGTAAATTAATAAAAATATAAATAAATGAGAGGTATGGTAAATAAATAAAACATTTTTTATATTTACTCCATAAGTCACCTTATATAAATTTAAGGGTGTAAACAAATAAAAATATAAGTAAAGTGGAGGTATGGTAAATAAATAAAACGTCTTTTTATACTTACTCAAAAGGTATGGTAAATAAATAAAAATATAAATAAACTAGACGTATCGTAAATAAATAAAACCTCTTTTTATATTTAGTCCATAACCCTCGTTCTATTTATGAAGGCTCAACAAAGAGGTTTTATTTAAGTGAATCCTATGGGCCAAATACCATATTTGTAAAAGAGGTATGGTAAATTAATAAAAATATAAATAAACGAGAGGTATGGTAAACAAATAAAACATTTTTTTATATTTACTCCATAAGTCACCTTATATTTACGAACACTCAAAAAAATGGGTTATATTTAGGTGAAACCTATGGCCAAAATACTATGGGACAAATACCATGGACTAGATTGTTATTAATACCATGCAAAAAGCCATTATTAACCCTAATATTAGAATTAATAAAAATAAAAATGGCACATGGTATTGACCCATGGTATTCACCAAAATGGCACATGGTATTGACCCATGGTATTCACCTGGAATGTAGCCTATTTAAATGGGGGAATTAAACCAGCATGTAGCCTATGCTAAGATTCACTAGGACTTTACAAAGTTTTATTATTTAGTGAAAGACTCGCCAAGATCTTACAAGATTTTATAATTGAGTAAAATATTCGCCATGCCTGGTGAGAGATTCGCCAAAAAATTATATATACATATTATATTATTGATAAAATCGCCTTCCATTTTTCCTATATACCATGGAGATTCGCCCATTTATTATATTTATAAATTTAGGGGGGGTTCTTAAAATTTTCCCTGCCTAGTAGTCTGCAGTTGATTGCGCGGACCCCTGTAGCTGAGTCCGCAAGGCAGAGTCGAGTCTGTAACCAAGGAAAGAATTAATAAAGAAAAGTTTTATCATAATTTTTTATATCTGTTCTTGGGTTAATGCATTTTTGATATAATTAAAAAGTATATTGTTTATTTACTGCGCGCACTTGTATGAATGGTTTATGTTGCTAAGTATAACTTAAAGCATGTAAGTAGGCTAAAATAATCAACTAACACTGGAATATCAATAAGGTCTTGGGTAATAACGCAAGAGTGCGATGTTCAGCTCTTGTGTAGGGCTGCGCGAAGGCAGTGTATTAGGCTGTGAGGTACGGGAAAGTGCGCGAATCAACCTGTGCACAGGGTCAAACTGCGGACCAGTCGAACTCATCAGACATCTCCAGGGTGTAGAAACCTGGTTCTAGCACCCTCCCATACTACTTCGGGTGAGACCTCAGTCCGCTCTCCGCGGACTGTTGCCGAAAGGGCCAGTAGTACTGGGATTTGTTTGGATAATTAAATCTGAACCTGGGTCAAGCCCCAACAAGCCAACACTAGATACATCCCATTTCAAAATCCCCTTAGCCACAATACTCTTATGGAATTTACAGGATCGACTTTCATAAAATCTGCCACGATGTAATCAAGAAAATCATAGCGTTCTCCCCATACGAGCGAATTCCTGCATTAGGGATTAGAGACCCAGAGGGGCAAAGTAAAGTTATTGAGAGATTTGTCACTGAGATCGAAACCCAACCTAGTGGCCAAAATTTCAGTGGAGGGGTAGTTCAACCTTCGATGGAGTGGAATTGGTGGTGGCGAGTGGAGACTCCTACATGTATACGTCCCAGTCGCATTCTTGGAAAAGAATCACATCATCAGCCACATAGTAAACTGTAATGGATTTGTCCTTGCAGATATCACAGAACTTGGATTAGGCATGCTTCTTAGAGAGGGCATTGGTAGAATGGATGTGGTGATCACATGGTAGGAAAAGCGTGGAAAAGTAAGCCTAGCAACAAAGAATTGTATTCACTTCACCATAGTAGTCACAGGGGAGAGGAGCCTTGAAAGGTACGACCTCATCCATAGGGGGAATTGAACCCTACACCTAAAGAAGAAATGGCTTCAAGGCTCCATACAAAATTTAGAAAGATTTTCAAGCCTAGATTTATGTGTATGCAGATGGCCAAGGGATGGGGCTATCCATGTATGTTAGTCTGTGGGGGTTTTGTTAGAGCAGAGAATTTACTGGCTAGCTAGATTTCCATTGAAGAAAATTATTCGGACGAGTGGGTTACAAGACAAGGGAAGGAAGAAAACCTGCGTTTGGTTGATGGACAAACCCAAAGGATTCTCAATGCTGAGGAACATGGAAAGTAAGGTCGAAGGCATTGTAACAAGTTGGGATAGCTATGTTGTTAGTCCCAATGACATAGTTGGTTCCCACGTGTCAGATTTCGATTGCATGAGAAGGAAAAAAATAAAGGCGTTCTATTAGCTGGGGTGAATAGTGTCTTCTCACCCCAAGCCAGTAGAGAAGATGACTTACAGCGTAGTTAGTTAATGCATGCTTAATGAAGTAAAAAGAGGTGTTTGATGTAATAACTCACTCTGTGGCCAATGTGTTACCTCACTGGCAACCTATATGTTGTAATTGTCAGGTGGTAGTTGTTGGATGATGAGAAGAGGGAAAGACCTTGCTTTAAATGAAAACTCCAAGATGCAGAAGAAAAAAAAAACAACAACAACATATATATAAATATATATAATAAAAATAAAAAAACATATATATATATATATATATATATCTTTGAACAAAGAGAACTAGATATCAGAGAAATAATAATAAATATTGTTGTATACTTTGGGGAGATTGGGAAAATTATTAGGAAAGACCATAGAAGAATCATTAAGTATATTGACATTTAGAAGGTACTCCCAACTAAATTTTTTGATGGGGCATGTGATCAAAGAAAATGTGAATGCACGGCATATATTGTAATAGAATTGGCACATCTTATCATTTTTGGTGGCAAGGAGTGAGGGGCACAAACATTTGGGCAAATTATTGCATTATGGGGGATATTAATATGTGCAAAATGGTAGGGCATTGAGACTTTAAAGATTTTTGGCGACTCAAAAAGTATCATAGAATGGGTCCCTGACATTACTATGTGCAAAATGGTTGGATATTGAGACTTTAAAGATTTTTAAGGACTCAAAAAGTGTCATAGAATGGGTACAAGGATCTTCTCAATCTAATCAATTCATTCTTACTGCATGGATGAGGCATATTCGGATTCTAGAGTAGACTTTTCATAGATCACATACAGGGACGTGTTCCGTGAACAAAATGGGATTGCAGACATTTTGTCAAAAAGGGGAGTAACGCTAGAGACGAGTATGATTCACTTTTTTGCATTTTAATAGGGTTCAGTAGTAAATGAAGGAACCATAGAGATCATGTAGCATAGCATATTCTTAATATACATTTTGTGTAGTTGTAATGACCATTATTGAGGCGATATCAAAGGTACTTCAAAAACAAACAAAAAGGTTATACTAACAATATTCATGAGGAATTATAGGTAGAATTCGGGGATATGAGAAAAAATATGTAAGTAGATTTTTTTTATGTTTTATATGAAGGTACAATGATAGATCTCTGGAAAAAAATATTTTTCAAAGAGGAAGCCAAAAAAAACAAGCTATTGTAATCACTTTTATTAATAAAAATATGATATTATTTTCAACTGAAAAATAAAAATAAAACGAAAAATAAATAAATAATAACCCCACATTCTCAAATTCTTCTTAAATGCAATGCTCTTCTACAAAACGAACCATGGAAACCATCACCACCACCATGTCATATAATGCCATAATCAACCACACCATCACCACCATTGCAGGTAATGCCAGAATCAACCTATTCATCAAATTGTTAAAGAATGTTATTAAAATGGAGGATAACTATCGGATAATTAAAACTGAGCTTAGACACATGGAGATCATTCTACACTATATTGACATCTTCGCCTAATATCAACCAAAAAAGTCCCGAGAGCTGATGAATATTTTCTTCTCCTAATATCAACCAAAAAAGTCCCGAGAGATGATGAATATTTGGTTGCAATTGCTGCAAAATTCACTTATATAAGCAAAAATCCCAATCGATCAGACAAGACCATGACAGTGGTGTATCAACTCTTGTCGTGTTCAATGAAAGAATGCCTTCCACAGAAATAACATAATGGAAAACATGTTTTAATCATCTCTCTCAATACCTACATTTTGGGTTTAAAAAGGAGAACTATTTATTCATGGAAAATCAAGATGGAAGACATTTCCGTGAGGTTCACGATAAGAATTTTTACAGGATATCATTAGCAAATATTTTCTTGGAAGATATGGCCACTAGATTGAGATTCCCAAAGCTTGTGAGCCTAACCTTAAATGACAATCCACGTGTGAAAGAGCTTTAGTGAGGATTTCTACTCAGCGCAGCCTATCTCAGGGTTCTCAATCTGTCGAGCTACACCAAAATAACTTTAGTCCCAACGTCGACTGGGAAGGTAATAATGCTTTATTTATTTCATTAAGACATTTCCCTTCAAAGATTTTCTAGAAGAGATATGCCATCTTTATGGACTTCATTTTTTGCAGCTCTTCACTTTATACATATCTAGTATCATTCCCATTTACGTTTTAAGAGATTAAAAGGATTAAAAATCTTAGGCGTCTTTATTCATGCCTATGTGATTAATTTCAAGTGATTCCATGTGAGATATATGAATTTATCTAATAACATTTTTTTTTCTCGGTAAATCTATTCTATTTTATTATGTACAGAAGAAAAACATTACAGACATATATTCAGATTGCCCAAGGCCGACTGTGGCTCTTTGGAGCATGATTTCTCAACACCAGACCCGCCCTCGCAGGGGCTGCTCGACCAGACAAAACTATCCTCACAGTACATTAAAATATGACAGTGAATCTTTACCATGCAAAAAACATCCCACGCAGGGGCACCAGAGCAGAGTAGAACATCCCTCGCAGGGGCAACAAAAGAGTTATAGACATAGCCGGAGCCGACATAGACATAAACGTAAACAAGAGGGACATAGCCATAGTAGACATAGACAAAAACATAAACCAGAGAGACATAGACATAGATATAGGACCGGAACAGGACCTGCACAATTGTGGAAAATGACAGATTGAACCAGTGGAGGTTAGTCCTCCGGCTTCTCCTCGACAATTCTGCACCATACATACTTCTCTCGCTCTTCTGCAATGGGGAAGGAGTCCCAGTCTTCAGCAGTGTTCTCCTTGGATGTCGATGCCTGCTGAGCCTGAGGGCTGATGGAAGCTTGCACAGGAGCCCCCGCCGGTCTTTCCTCGTCACCTTCCATGCTTTCATCTGGGACCTCCTTCTGATTGCGCGAGCCACCTTCACCATCCTGAGTTTCCTCGATGAATAAGACCGAAATGTGAGCATTAATGCGTGGTTTATTCTTCGAGCTGCCGAAAGTGAAGATGGCTGAGCCAAATGCAGGAAGAGGGTCTGGTTCAAAGCTTGGACTGCTCGCATCCATGAACTGGCTCGCCTGGAGGGGATTGGCCTCTGCCCTTCTATGGCAATTACAGCGGCAACATTGGAAATGGGGCTCTATAGCTGGAGGACGAGAATACCCTCCCCGAGCAGAGCCTCGTCGACTGAGCAGTCTTTGCCGGGGTCTAACCATAGTTGCAGGAGTACCAGCGGCTTGAAGCAGTATTGCGATTGAAGACCTTCCCAACTGGATACAGCCCCCAACTGAGTTAGCGTTGCTCTCAGCAGACCTCGGACAACACTCAACAGAGCAAAGGCGGCAACTAGCAGAGTTTCCGACCTGGAGGCAACCCTCTCCACCTTGAAAACTGGCCTTGACAGCAAGAGCTGTGGCCTGTAGAACAGAACAACACGCAGGAGCCTGAACCTTGTTACCACAACACTGAGCTTGACCCTGCCCCATACCTTCAACCACCTTAATAACCTCAACATTCCCTCGATACTAGTTTTCCATAACTGCAGATTGCAGTCGCACCAATGAACCGGACGCTGCATTGAATTCCCATCACCCTCACCTGAGCTTTTAATCTTCGGCGGCGAGAGACGCATTAGCATTTAAGCTTGAGCTTAAGGCTCCACATGGCTGGCATGTGGCTCCTCCCTGCCACCCGTACTATCACCTGCATCTGGGACATCAGTATCACATTGGACCAGGTTATCATATTCCTGAGCCTGGACAGTATTTGGAATTATGTGGTATTCCCAGTGAGAAGGGTGTTCTCGCTTTCCACTCCTATATTGGTGAGAAGGTCAGCAACCTTGTTGCCTTCCCTTTTTATATGAGTAAAAGAGATAGCTCTGTTGCTGCATAGCAATTGTTCAATAGCCTCCAATCTTGCTTCTAGCCTCCAGCTAGTGGCGATTTTCCTTGCTTGGGTTCCATTCTGAATGCGCTTGGCCATGTTAATGAGAATTTGGGAGTCTCCTTCCATGACCAATGGTTGGAGGTTGAGATTCCATGCAAGAGTGAGCCCTTGCCATAGTCCTTCTAGCTCAGCTGAGTTATTAGTATCCCATCCTATATTGCCAAAGTATATCTGCATGGGAGAGCCTTCGTGATTTCTTAGAATGCCTCCGAAGCCAGCCATACCAGGGTTGCCTTTGGAAGCACCATCGAAGTTGAGCTTGTAGGAGTGCTTTGGAGGGGGTGTCCATTTACCTTTGTTGTTGTTGCTACTTTTGGCAGAGCCTTTCTTATGAAGTTCCTTTGTTGCAGTTCCTTGTGCATTTTCTCATTGTTTAGAGAGGGTAGATCCTCCTGTGCCCATGATCTTAGCAATATCGTTTCTTTGAGATTTCCACAGAACCTCCTCCATACGTCCTCGATCGGGGAACATTGGTTTTTGAATATTCGTTTGTTTCTTTGCTTCCATATGCTCTAGAGGATTAGACCAGGGATAGTGTTCCAAAGACAATTGAGGAGCTCGCTTTTGTAAGGTTTCTGAGGCCATTGTCTTAAAGAGTTGGTAATGTCGTTCTCCAATCTGCATCTTCTTTGACATCTGAAGCTTGCCTTTTCCCATAGCTGATTGGCTAAGGGGCAGGAGTCCAGGAGGTGCTGAAGAGTTTCCTCATTACAATTGCAATTATAGCAAATGGACGGACCATGAAAGTTTCTTCTTCTTAATTTATCCCAGGTGAGTATTCTTTTATGTCCTACTAACCATAAGAAGTGAGAGACTTTGGGCCAGGAGTCGAGCTCCCATATTTTGCGCCATATTGGGTCAGACGGGATGTTAATATTACTTACTATTTTGTACGCCTCTGAAGGGGTGTAGGTACCTTTTGGTTGATACCCCCAACGAAGTATGTCATTTCCTTCATTCTGCCTAATATTTCTTTTCCGCAGCTCCTACTCCAGCTGCTCAGCGTCTTGAAGGTTTGTGCTATGGATTAATTGATAACCCTGTTTCCATTTCCTGAAGCCGTTCTCCGTGTTCGGCAGCCAGAACTGTTGGATCTTTTCTTGCTGCTGCTCCTGCCTATTGAATTCTGGAACTGGGTGCAGAATACTGTTGAGCTTTGGCATCTGATTCCATGCATCCGTCCAGAATCTTGTCGTTCTGCCATCCCTCACTTCCCAGAAGCTGTGCGTTTGAATTAGGTGGAAGTGCTGTTTGGCTGCATTCCATATTAGTGAGCCTTTGACATTGGGAGTGAACCTGATGAGTTCCTCCTAAGGTCTGTTGTTGGCATATTTAGCTGTCCATAGCTTGACCCAGGGCTTATCTGGATTAGTGACCCATTGCCACCAGATCTTGGCGCTCATGATGGAATTGCTATGCTCTGGGTCTCTCAGTCCAATGCCCCCTTTATCTTTGGGAGTACAAACGGTAGTCCATTTTACTAGAGCCCATTTACGGTTAGTTGCCGAACCTCCCCATAGGAAGCCACGCTGAAGATTCCTTATTCATTTTAACACCCACTTTGGCGCTGCTAGGATTGAGAACAAGTAGAGAGGCATTGCCTGAAGAACCGACTTGATGAGGACCACCCGAATGGCTAGATTTAGAGTTCTATAGGTCCAGAGGTTAAGGCGTGAGTCGAGTTTTTCAAGGAGAGATCACCAGGAGGAATGCTTAATGGCTGAGGCTGTGAGAGGAGCCCCAAGGTACTTGGACGGGAGGGTGGCAGATGGAAAACCCAAGATGCGGGTCACCGCGGACTTGACTGAGGGAGGGGTGTGAAAGAAAAAAATTTGTGATTTAGTGCAATTGACATTAGTGCCTGAGGCTTCAGTAAAATCAGAGAGTAGGGATTTGAAGCAGGAGGCTTCCTGGACAGAGGGGTAGCCGAATAGCATGGTGTCATCAACAAACTGCTGATGGGAGTTAGCAAGGGTGTTGTGAACAGAAAGGCCTTTGAGCTTATGAGAGTGGAGGGCATTTTTTATGTGACGCCCTAGACCCTGAGCCATAAGAACAAAGAGGAAGGGAGATAGGGGGTCACCTTGCCTGATTCCTCGGGAGGGTTTGAAGGGGTGGGAGGGAATGTCGTTCACTAGAATGGAGAAGTGAGTAGAAATGATTAAACTCATGATCCATCGAACCCACATGGAGAAAAATCCAAAGGCTACTAGCATTTGTTGAATGTAAGTCCAGCTAAGTTTATCAAAAGCCTTAGAGAGATCCAGTTTGAGAATCATACCTGCCTGCTTGGTTTGCTTGAGAGAGTTTATTATCTCGTGCGTGAGGAGAATTCCGTCCATAATCTGTCGTCCTTCCACATACCCTGACTGTTCCAGCAAGATAAGCAGGGGCAAGAGGGGATTTAGCCGATTCGCAATTACTTTGGATATGACTTTGTATATGACATTGCAAAGAGCAATCGGCCTATACTTGTCAGGTGTTATGGAGTCTTCCTCTTTAGGAATGAGAGCAATGAAGTTTGAGTTTAGAGAGGGAAGCAGCCAATGGAGAGCTCTTGATTCTTCTACAATTTGCCAGACCTCTTGCTTTATTAGCTCCCAGAAGGTGTAGAAGAACGTTGTGGTAAATCCATCTGGTCCAGGGGCTTTTCCTTCTTTGAGTTGGGCCATAGCTTCATCCACTTCCTGAGATAGAATGGGGCGAAGGAGAAGTTCATTGTGCTACTCCGTGATGATTTTTGGCACATTTTTGGTTATTTTCTCAATAGCCGGACGCCTGTCTCCTTCAGGCTCTCGATGGACCTGATTGAAGTGATTGAGGAATTCCTCCTCAAGTTCCTCAGGATTTTCTATTTTTTCCCGTCCTTGTTTTTGGATGTAAGGGATGCTGTTGTGCATTCTTCGCTGAACAGTGGTTCTGTGGAAGAATTTGGTATTTCGCTCTCCTTCCTTCAACCATCTGATTCTGGATTTTTGCTTCCAATATATTTCCTCTTGTTTCCTCCTTTCCTCCAGTTGGTTTTGGATGTGTCATTCCTTTTCCAGAGTTTCTTCAGTGTGCCCCCTTGTGATTATCCTTTGTTGTAGGTCTGTTAGTTCCTTGTTTAAATCCTGTTGCGCTGTAAATATGTTGCCGAAGGTCTCTCTATTCCACTGCTTTAATTGAATTTTTAGGAACCTAAGCTTCTGTTGGAACTGATACATCTTGGATCCTTCCGGCGGGATGAAGGATGTCCATGTTGTTTTGACAAAGTCTTTAAACGAGGGATGCGAGAGCCAGAATGCTTCGAAGCGGAAGGGTCTTCTGGTTTGGTTGCCTGGTCTTTGCCACTGGAGGGCTATCGGCCAGTGGTCCGATCCAATGTGGGAAAGAATAGCTGCTGAAAAATCTCCTCCAAGGTGAACCGCATTGTCTGATATGAGGAAGCGGTCCAGTTTGGAAGCGATTTGATGCTTGCCTGCTCTGTGATTGCTCCATGTGAAAGTTCCATTGCAGAAAGGCATATCTATGAGGGAAGTATTCTGAATGAAATCCTTGAAGTGGGAGTTTTCTTGTTCCATTCTATTTCTACCCCCAATCTTCTCCTCTAGCTTGGTGATCATGTTAAAATCCCCTCCTATTATCCAGAGCGGGTGCCTCCTATTGTTGTTCAGGGCTTCTATAGTATCAAGAAGAGCAATTTGGCTTCTTGTGTCCTGCGGGAAATAAACATTTGAGAGGTTTCCATGAATGTTCGTACCTAGGATGTGGAACTCAGCCTGGATGAGGTGGTGAGAGGCGTGAAAATTTGAAAGAGCAATCGCTTTTGTACTCCAAGCTATTGCCAGCCCTCCTGAAGCTCCAGAGGCATCTACCGCAACCAATCGACAACCTGGCCAAGCCTTGGAGAGAATACTGCCTAACGTAGAGCTATTACATTTGGTTTCTTGGATAAAGCACATTTGTGGTTTTTCCATTTTAATCATGTTTTTTAACATTATGAGTTTTCCTGGGCTATTGAGCCCTCTTACATTCTATGATACCAGATTCATGATTTAACTATTGAGAGAGGGTTTGTAGTACTTCGTCAACTTAGCATACCTGCCCGAGTCTACCAGGATTTTCCCAATCTCGATCGTTCGCTGAAGATCCGTTTTTCTTCCTCTCTTCTTGGTGTCTTTTGGGGGCAAGCTACCGTCCCATCGGCTTCCTGGCTGAATGCCTAGTTGATGCTGATGAAAGGCTCTGGAAATGACCACTTCCAGCTTATTGAGCTGATACTCTGATATACTATCATATGCTTTCTTTTTGCATGCCATTTCTAGTTCTAGAATGTCTAATCCATTCAGATCTATTCTCTCTGGTTCTTCTTCCATTTGTTGTACTTGATTGCTCCCCTCCATATTGATTTCTGAGTTTTGTGGGGGGTCTGACTTCCCATCAACTTCCATGTCCTTGCACTTCCCTTCCGTTTATTTCTGTCCATCATTGAGGGTTATTGGATTGATGATGGGAGGTTTAGATTTGGATGAGGAGGCTGATGGAGGCGGGGGGGAGGATGAGGACGGAGGGGCTTGGGTGGCTTCAGGGATCGAGGGAGGCTCATCAGAGGTCCTCGCGAGAATTTCAAAGCTGTTCTTTGTGGCTGGGCCATGGTTAGGGTTTTGCTGGGGTTTATTCCCATTAGAGGGTTTCTTGTGCGCACGCCGTCTGCTTGGGGCTTTGGTGAACTCGTCCTGGGTTTGGGCATCCGAGGGATCAGGATTAGTAGCTTTGGCATTCAGCGGACAGTCCCGGAAGAGATGCCCAAGAGCATGGCATTTTCTGCAACGAAAGGGGACATGCTCATGGTCGAGAGGTTGAACCCATTCTTCATCACGGTGAGAGAGTGTTATCGATTCTGGCAAAGCTTCATTCAGTCATATAAAGACACATATGCGGGCATAAGAGGTATATTTGCGAATTTTTGTTTCTTCTGCTGCTCTAATGTATTCTCCTATTCCATTTCCTATGCCTTTGAGAATGTCCTCATCCCAATATTCATCTGGAAGTGAGTACATTCGAATCCAGACTGGCGCCCATGTGAGATCTTCCTTATCCGGGTTAAATTTTGGTATCCATTCCCTCAGATACAGACCCGCTGAGTTGAAAAAGTAGGGCCCTGCTCCCAGAATTCTGTATTTGTCCTCAAGACAGAAGAAAATCGCCGTAAAGAAGCCTTTCGGCCCTAGCTGCAGGGTTACATCTCCTTTGGGTTTCCATTTCGCTGCAATCCATCCATTTAGGGCTCTTTCCGTCGGCCAGAACCCTATGAACTTCCCAATGAGGGAATGATCCCGCATGTACTCTATTCGCTGATCAATCTTGTGTCCCGGCAGCTCTATCCTGGGCCTTTCTTTGGCTATGGGCTTGCATGTGGTCGAAGAAACTTTCGGAGCTTCCTTAAGTTTCTCCCCATTGTCTTGTTCGGAGTTGGCTTTGTCCTTTCGCCCTTCTTTCGCCTTATTTCCGTGCTGATACCTCTTTTCTTGATTCATTACCTCCTCGTCAATAGATCCAAAAACAAAATCCTGTTCAGGATCGTGCCGCGTGGTGTTTGCGCTGGGGGAGGGCTCTGACGCCCTCCCCTGAGGAGATTCCATTTTCTTCCTTTAGTACCCTGCAACGCTGCTGCGCTACAGGTTTCCTGGTCCGGTTCTTGAGTGTGTCCAGTGGGTTGCCGTCTGCGCCGTCACAGAGTTTCTCAGAACCCTAATCCAGTTTCAACAAAAAACAACATGATCTTAACTAACATGCATCAGTTCTTGCTAACACATCTAATAACATTTTAACAAATATAATGGGACTATATTTCATTAGGTTTATATTTTTGGGTAATCTTACTATATTTAATTAGGTTTATATTTTTGGGTAATTTTTCATAGGTTTTAATTATTTCACTATTTTCCATGTTTTTATGAGATTTCCCTGATTATATAATCAAGTTAATAATTGGTGTAAAAGAATTTCGTATTTTCTCATTATATAATCAAACTAATAATTGGTGTAAAAAATTAAGTTATCTATCTAGATATGTTACACGTTTAATTGTTTATATCTCTAAGATATTATATATATATATATATATATATATATATTATATATATATATATTGAAGGGAAATGATTAAATTGACTTCCAACACTTGTTTAATATGGACATTGAAATATTTTCTTTATAGCTAACACTAAATTTATTTTATATTAATATATTTTAGTTTTGAATACTACATGTTAACTGAATAGAGAATGAAATACCCATCATTATATCAATAATATTATTAGTTCCTAATTTGGGAGGACTTTGAATTTCGGTTACCACTATTACTTTATCATTGACTGTTTAACTTTGAAAAAAAAAATCAATATTATAAAAAAACTATTTTTAAAACATTTGATTGAACCATAAATTAAAGGTCTTATGGCAACCTTTGCAAGTATAATGTCATGTGGATACGTACCTAACATATTTTATGCTATAATTTATGGATATGGTTGCAATACTCATGCTTTTGTATAATTTTTTATTCTTAACCTTTAAGATCCAAAAATAAAATACTTAAAAGTAGCTCATATTGAGGTAAATAAGATATTTCCATCAGTTACGTCCACTAATAATTTAAGCAACTCTTTGCATAAAAAATGGATAAGAATAAGATGTCAATAAATATACTTAGCAAGAGTTATTTCCCACCATTATTTAAGTTTTTATCAACACTTTTTTAACCCCATGTTTTCATGAATTCTTATGTAGGAGTAAAATTGTGAATATGTAGACTTACTAGTGGTTATTAACCACAAAAATGTATGCAAGTATGTCTCCCTAAGAAAGCATTTAAAGTATCCAATTAAGATTTCAATTTATTAGTTCATGCCAAAACATGATTGTAGAATTCAATTTGTCTATTGACCAATATGGGTTATAATTTTTTATGCAATTTTTCCGAGAGAATAATTTCTAATTGAAATAGTAGGGACTAAAATATCGTGCAACACTTGTTTTTACATGTCATTTGTTAACTTGATGTCACATATCTCCCTTCATACTAAAAGTAAATTAAAAGTGTTTTACTTTCAATTACGTTTTATATAAAGTTGATGTAAAAATAAGATGGAAATTGATGTATTTTATGTATGCCCAATATTGATTTTTTTCTATTACTATTTTTTCAATTTGTTACTATAAATATTATTTAATTATTTTAACATAACGTTAAGTGACACATCTCCTTATAGTGACCAACCACACCAACTAAATAGATAGTAAACACTAATACGCATAAATTCATAATGTACATCAAAACACTTACTACATGATATTATTATTAATTTATAAATTAAACATATATACATTTCAAAAAACATGGAAAATATTCTTAACCATGGAGATTTATCCCCACTTTACTATGGTTCTTAATCTATAAATATGATTTTATTACAACACCATGGATTATCAATACCACATGACCAAAAAATCATAACTCACTTCATTTGGCACTTGTTCATATGGCATTTTTTTAATTAATCAATTTAATTAAAAATACAAAAAAGGCATTACTAAATCTCAACCTTTGATTTGTGTATACTACTATGAATATTTTAAAATTTTCCATGCAAGTTAAATCTCTAACATCCATTTAATAATTATTGATAGATAAAATTAAAATCCTAGAAACCCTATTGGGGTAAAAAGGAAAAATCGTGTCTTGCTCCTAATGGGAGATTAAACAAATTAATTGTATTTTTCTTGTTAAACCAAAATATTATTATTTTGATCTAAATAGGAGGTTATGGAATGTAATGATAATGTCTATGTTCAACTACTATCAATTTTCCACAATTTTTTATATTTGTCGAGATTAACTTGTGTGTTTGTGTCTACCTCCCATGAGAATCATTTTGTCCTTTGGAGTTATGCCAAGAATGGTCCAACTTGTTGTCCTGTCCTTTGGAGTTGTACAGTGAATCATATTGGCCATAATAATTGGGGAATCCCCAAATCTGAATAACTTTTGTATGCCCTATTTGTGTGCCAATAACAAACCTTGTATGCTTGTGCATAGTTGTTTTCTAACTAGAATGTAATGGTGTGGTGGTTTCCCTAGTACACACAAGTCCATCTTCACTCACATCATTATGCTTTCCATACAGAGTACTTTTCATGGACTCCAAAACTTCGTCACTATGCTAACATCGTAAGGACTCCAAAACTTCGTCACTATGCTAACATCGTAAGAAATTTATATATAGTAGTCTGTATGGAAAGCATAATGATGTGAGTGAAGATGGACTTGTGTGTCCTAGGGATACTCTAGGCTACCAAAAACTGAACAAGGGCACATTATGAACCCATTAATGAGCTTGTCAGGTAGATCTTGAGTGATGGCTAATCCACCGTGAGAAGAGGTCACCACGATCGTAGGGACAAAAGGAATGAGCCAATATGATGATCCCGGAGTGCATGTTAAGGTAGGGCCGAGCATCTAAAAGCT
Organism: Pinus tabuliformis; assembly: GCA_031772625.1. Lineage (NCBI taxonomy): Eukaryota > Viridiplantae > Streptophyta > Pinopsida > Pinales > Pinaceae > Pinus > Pinus tabuliformis. Next base: position 260,597,312 of record CM062816.1, on the reverse strand, counting down.
TTCATTGAACCAGGTGAATGACTGTACCGTAGACCCACACTTGCCACGCGGTTGGCATGCGAATGAACCGAGAGGACCCGGACCACTTAAAGAGGACCGCGAAAGGTCATTTGTAGTTGGGGACATGCTTACGACGAGTTAGCATGTGGAGTAAATGGGGCTATGATTTACTGTGTTTGCGGGAGAAAAGTTTGCTCCTTCGCCGGAAAGTTCACTTCGACGATAAGCCACATCAGGGAGACTAGGTGAGTGACTTGTTTCATCGCGTTTTTGGTCTTCGTTAGTGCCTAAACTTAGTGGGCCCTCATAGAAATGAAAAGGATAAGCTCTTAATAAACATACCAGTAAAGAAGCCGACAATTAGAAGATGTTAGTCGAAGAGTATGATGGACTTCTCGAGATTACTACACGAACTCGTTAATTAGTTTAGATAAAATTAGATTTAGAATTTTCTGTTTTTAAATTATTTAATTATATATAAATTAATTACTCTAAATTAATAAATTAAAATTAATTTCAATGAATAAAAGTAATAATAATAATATTATTATTTGTTATTTTTTTATTAATTTTCAACATTATTATGACAATAAATTAATTACTCTAAATTAATAAATTAAATTAATTTTAATGGGAAAAAAAATAATAATACTTTTTTATTTTTTTTTATTAATTTTTAACATTATATAACAATAGATATATGTTTATTTTTTAATAAGATTTTGAGAATTTTAATTTAACTATAAATAATTATTAAGTGGATGGTATTAGCACCCGAGACGTTTAAGTTAGTGATCTTCATGTTATGAAGTATTATGTAAAGAGATTGAAGATTCAAATACCCCAAAAAAAGAGTGAATGATAAGGATTTAACCTTCATGAAATGTTTAAATATTTTAATACTATATCTCAAAATCAAAATATTTGAAAAATAAATTGAATAATTAAAAAAATCTGTTAAATGAATAAGTTTGATTTTTTTGAGCGTTAGTATTGATAAGCCATGATATTGGAGATGGTATTGTAACAAAGCCTATTTATATGTTAATAATATCTATGGCAAGGTGGGGTAAATATCCATGATTAATAATCTTGTTATATGTTTTATTAAATGTATATATTTTTAACTCATATATAAAAATAATAATTTAACATAAGGGTGACAGGAGGAGGGGTGTTATATATGGCCTTTGTTAAAAAAAAATGTATCCTACAAGGTATCCTAATTTTTAAAGAAAATATAATTTCCTCTCTCATTTTGTTGGGGGCTCTATTATGATCATTCATCACATGGTTAAAAAATCACATTCAAGGGATACGTTTTTTATTAATATCTAAAAACATGTCAAGAAATCAACAAAAGATATCGCTATTATGAATTATAAGCACATACTACAAGATAATGATAAAGAAGCATATGGATGTGCCAATCTGCACTGCAATTTGAAATTTAGTAAATTGATGGTTAATGGCCAGTTAAGGCCATCTTTCATTCCTTAGTAATGTAATTCTCTAGAGCACAATTTTGATTAGTAATGTAACTCTCTAGAGCACAATTGGATATGAAAGATTAGTCTGGAAAACTTCGATTGTGATGAGGCATTTCATGATGTATTCTTCATGAATAAGGAACTAATTTTGATCTAATACAAAAATTCTAATTATTGTTTTGGTTTTTACTATGGGGTCCACAGTCCCTAAAGATAGGTGACCCCTACATCAAGAGAATTGAACCTGTGACCTCTTCATAGTAGAGGTTCTCTAACAATGACGACTTGACCAGTTGAGTTAGAATCTTATTATTATTATTATATTATTATTATTATTATTTAACATAAAGATATAATCTGGCTAGTATTTATGATTTTTTTTAACCTTAGCAATATGAGATGTATCAAGAGGTAAGTGTTTTGATACTTATCATGCAATTATTCCTATCCATTTGTACTAGTCATTTAATTTATATAATCATGTTAGTAGTAATACATGTTAATATTAATGATTAAGCCAATAGGCATGTCTATTTTGGAATGGGGCTTCTATAATTTTAATTTAATTATTATTATTTATTAAGTGGATGGTAGGGACTTAACCTCCACAAAATATTCTAGAATATTCTTTGTAATAATAAAAAATCAAAGATTGAGATTGACGTCAAAATTAGTTATGAATCTTCTACTCTTTTAATTAAAATCCTTAATTATAAAAAAATCTCATGTAAACAAGTGTCATATGAAATGAGTTATGATTTGTTAGGCATGTGGTGTTGATAAGCCATGACATTGTAACAAAATCATATCTATATGTTAAGAATATTCATGGTAAAATGGGGATCAATCTCTATGGTTAAGAATCTTGTTACATGTTTTTAAAATGTATTTTAGCTCCTATATAATAATAATAAATAGTAACAATAATAATAGTTTAATATAAAGTTCTTATTTAATTAATTTTTATTAAAAAATATTAACGGTATGAGATATATCAAGAATTAAGTGTTTTGATCTTTCTCATGAATTAAATTTACCTTCCATTTAAATTATCTCATTAAGTTAGTATATATAATATGAAAATATTTATTCTTAGTATATATATAATATGAAATTATTTATTAGAGAGAAATTCAAAGAAAATTAGAACCAATATCAAATTAGAGGTAACAAAATATTTTTCTTCTTTCTTCAATAGAATTTTCTCATATTTTTCCAAAACTGATGTTTGTGGAATGTTTTGATAATATTCATGTTTATTGTAAGTGAGAGATATGGGAACTTGCCAAGTCACAAGTACTTATTGCTAGAATTGACTTAAATATTTTTGGTACAAACTCCACCAAATTTGTATGTTTAATATACATGTAGGTGTGTTTGAATATTAACCTATATATCTACTTGTTGGATTTAAGACAGAGAACCATTCCACCCATTTAAATCTTCCTTTTAGAGTTCTAATTCTGAATAAAATGTGAAACAACTTATTATCCTTAAGAATTGCAATATAGATTATGTACTTGATGATCATTATGAAGTCCCCAAATACCAATAACCTTCCTATGTATGATTGATGTTGTTATAGACATTTTTGTGCCTTACAACTCCAAGCATGAAATGTCCATAAACCAAGGCTTCCTAAGTCCCTAAAAGTGTTGTTCTAACCCCTAAAGGAACAAGGTCAATAGATTACAGCTTCTCCCAGAAGTTCTCCACCAGAAACTGCTCAGAATAAGTCAAAACAAGATCATTTCAGCTGCTCCACTGGCTAGGTGCGTTGCATTGCACCTAAATACACTGTGAGGGTGCGCTGCATTTCAAAATTCCCTTCTGTGGGGTGCGATGGGCGAGAAATGACAAATGGCAGTGTCATTCCGCGAGGTGGAGAGACAATGGAAGCTTCCAGAATCTTCTCCTGTGACACTTGCCTCACTGAATTCGACCAAGGATGAGTAAGAGGCCTTCAGTCTCCAAGTGGAAGCAAGAACTGACAGAGAGAAGACACTAATCAAATCACAAGCTGACTCATCCTCCTTATAGATATCTATATATGGATCCCTCATCCCAGAGATCCAGAGGCTGGAATTTTGCATATTGTAAGGAATTGTTGTTGGTTTTTTGAGACAAATATCAGATTGTTGGGTGGTCTATGCTTTGTTTGAGGTGAAGAGGGGCTTCTTTGCTGGGAGGTTGATGCTGGGTCAGGAACCACTGGTTGTAACTCCTCCTGGATCTTTTCTTGTTTATCAATAAAAGCTATTTGAGTTTTCCTCCATGCTTTTGTATCATTGATGCTTGTTACATTTGTATGGTTAACTTAAATCTGATCCTAAGTTGTTTATGAATATAGATCCATGTCTTTGTATAGTGTTCTTCTTCTGTGATCTTACAGGTACTTTGTGAAGCTGGGCAAGTAAGGGAGCAGGTAGCTGGAGACTATCAAAGAAGAGAGGGATTGGATCAAAGGATTAGCGCAAGACACAGGTTGGTTCTTTCTATTCCTCTCTATCTATAGTTCATAAAGGAAATACAAAAGTAGTTTTTCTATGTTTGTTTCTATGGCAGCTATCACACCTTAGTGGGATAGAGCAGTTCTAAATAGACACTTTTCCCTGTAACAAAATGGCGACTCCGTTGGGGAGCTAATTAGTTTGTTTGTTTATCATTCTTTGTTTGTTTGTTTCATAAACTTATAAGTGGCATTCGAACTGCATTTGCCATAAAAAATGCAAAGTAGACATCAGCTTTTTCAATCCATTCACTGGATCTATTTATGATTTAAACAACTGATTCACAAACTATCTGATTGCCATTGTGATAGCTCTTAAATCCTCCTTATATCTACCCTTGATTGTTGAATTACTGATTGCTTTTTACTCGGCCAAAAACCAAAGACTGAACTTCAAATTGTGACCCGGAACCCGGACAGAGTCTCGTTTCTGGCCCAGCGCAGGTACTGTTAAGAGCTCCTGAATTTCAGCGCACTTCCCGAAAGGGAAACCTGCGCTGCATTTCAGATTCTCTGTGTTACAGGTGCGCTGATCAGACTAGCCCTATGCAGCTGTGGTTCTTGTGCTTCATTCTTTCCAGTTCTATCTCTGAATGTTGCTGCCTGTGATCAGTATATGTCTGTTTGAAACCCCTTTTCCTTGCTGTTATTCCACCTCCTTTGTACAAAAGAACTGTAGATGTTTTTGTGTGTTTGTTGAGTCATTTACAGTTCTCCTTAGCAAAAGTAGCGTAATCGTACTTTCGTCCTTTGATTTGAATCTGCCGTAAGTGTCGATTTCAATCGTAGGAAAGAGTTTGATTGCTGTTGATGGCTGATTATCCTGTTACTATTGCTTTTGGTCTGAATTTAGGATTTTCTAGTGTCAAAAACGAGTATTCATTTCAAAATCGTAAGGTGTCGTAATCATCTCTATTTTTTATTTCGAAAAGAAGCTTGTTTATGTTTGTCGCTTGAAAAGAAATTCAGATTTGTGCATCAACTTTCTTTTTAGCATCCATATACTAAGAAAGTCGAAAACAAATACATGCATGTGCATTTGCATATAGACAGTCTGTTTGGCTTGATTTAGGAAAGTGCATTTACAGTGTGCTCTTTGCTCTTTGTGAAAATATTCTATCTTTCTTTTCCCTAGTAGCTAGGATTTTCATTGCATAAAAGAGATAAAAAGTTTGTTTATCATCTTTAGATTGCATTTTAGGAATTACATCTACATCTCGTGGTGAACCAAAAGGCAAACTTCATAAGCAAGATCAACTTAAAATAAATTCAATGAATCTAACAATGCTTTGGAACTTAACGCACAACATTTAGAGGTCTAGGCTAGAGACGTATTCCGGCGTCGTAAAGCCTGGTAACTGTTGTTCTCACTGTTGGTTGGGTGATTCCTCCACTTTGAGACGATAAGTGCTAGTACGGACTTGTGCTCCCACGTACCGTCGAGTATATTTTGGGAGACCCCTATAGGCTTAAATCCTTTATCCATAGGAAGCCATGTCTGTCGCCCTATCGATCGCAATGCACTGAACACAGCATTCGGGAAGATTAACTGCCGTACCGTAAAAAGTATTCTGCAGTTTTGCGATTGGTTTGGTACTCCCTCTACCTAGACTTCCAGAGTAGTCCCTTTCGTTCCTTTTCAGACTCCTTAACGGAAAAGGTCCATCTGAGCACTTTTCACTTCAGGCTCATTAAAAATCGAAGGAGACTAGAGTCATCTTTTGTTTTTTCTCGACTCTTAAAAACTGAAAAAACAAGTTGTGTCAAAGCGTCTAAAATTTATTTTAAACGGAATATTCATTACCCCTTTCCTACGTTGATCTTGGGTTGGGAAAATGGAGTCCACCAACCAAGGAATTCCCCTTGGAGGAAATCCTAGTCCCTTCTCCTCTTGGGGAGATGTTGGTGCACCCCATATGGCCACATTGTTGCTTCCAGGACTGACAATTGGTTTGCCTGTATGGCTCTTCTCAACCTCTGTCGTTCAGAACACCACTATTCCTGAACAATCGAATCAGCAATTAGACAAGTCCAGAGTTACCCACCAACCTTCTACTTCCTCTAATTCTTCCTCTCCTCCTTCCTCTTCGCTTGATGGGGCTGCTAAAGCCAAAAGTCAAGTACCTAAGGAGAAGAAGGAAAAGAAGAAGAAAGAGAAGAAGAAGAAGGAGCCAAAAGCGAATGGGGGCAAACGAGTGTCATCTAACAAAAATCCACACACTGCACCAACCAAGCCTAAATCGCCATGTGTCATTTGCAAGGGAGACCATTATCACAGAGATTGTCCTTGCATCCCTCGGATCTTAAGGGACTGGTCTCCTCGTTTGCACAACCCGGTGTCATCAACCTCTGATGATCATGTTGAGAACACACCGTCAACTAGTGAAAGTGAAGCCCCAGGACAAAAAGGAAAATATAGATTTCCTTGTAAACTGTGCGAAGGCGATCATGCCGTCGACTGTTGTCCCTTCTTAGACGAGGCTAAAAGAGTTTTGGACGATCGTCCGGTTTCACCGTCACGACTTCCTCCTCGATATAACAAACTATTGCCGAGTCTGTCACCAGTTGAAAACCCGGCTGGCCCACTCAGGTGGTCGGCTGAAGCACCAATCATTGAAGATAAACCATCTGAATCCATACCAGACGAAATTCAAAAGGTCGAGGCGGCAGTTGATCCGATCTTGCCTTCAGAGGTTTCATCTTCAGATGATACACTCACTGAAGAGAACAAGGATGACACCGTCCAAATTCTCTTCATAAACACAGACTCCAACGAACATGGGGGCAATTTACCCGTTCCTTTACCACAGGAAGGAAGTTCTTCAGAGTCGTACCCGGCCATCTATTCGGTCCCACCTCCAAGCAACCTAGTTGTCTCCTGCGACTGGAATCAACTAGGCAGACCCCGTTTACCAGCTAGTATACCATTTCGAATTATTGTTCAAATATATAGAATGGTTATGGTTGGTACCATCATAGATGAGGGGGCTTCTGTGAGTATCCTTTCCTCGACTGCTTGGAAAGCGCTTGGTTCGCCATCGCTTCTGCCTGAGATGAGAAATCTGACAGGCTTTGACAAAGGAACCAGTCGACCGTTAGGGATCCTTCCCAATGTGCCCATAACATTGAGAGAGAAAACCGTTCACATGAACGTGATGGTAGTTCAAGGATCCCTGGATTACAATCTACTCCTTGGACGAGACTATATTTATTGCATGGGAGCAATTGTCTCCTCACTCTTTAGAGTAATGTTTTTTCCGCACGAAGGAAGAGTGGTTAAGCTTGTAGACCAGCTTTCATTTCCCGGATCACGCATAGCAAGTAGTCATATACCATCCCTGAATGGTCTTTTCATGCAAGAAATGTCTCAATCTCCAGTCTGTCCACCCGATGAGTGCGAGTGATTCGGGGGGACATGACTGAAACCCAGGGGGCATGCATCCTGGTCTGCTTCGGCAGGAAAAATTCGGGTATAAGATAGGTTTCCGTGAGAGAATATGACCTCCGTACTCCCGTCCATGATTGGAAGGGGGAGTTGGACTGGAACAAGATCCTCTTGTCAAAGTTATGTTAGGGACGGTCACGCCATACCATCTGCTCACCTTTGTCTATTTCGGTAGACATCGCCGAAGAAGTGTTTTGTTTGCGCTGTGAATAGAACAATCTTTGGGTAACCTGTAAGAGGTAGGCCTCTCTCGGTAAAACAAATGTTTTAACGGACTGAAGAAGGGGTAACCTTGAAACTCTGTTTTATACCTGGGGGCATGCAAACCTTTTGGAGTGCAAGCGAAGAGCGACTATTTATTTTTTTAAATTTATAGGACCTCTAAACCCTTTAAACTCGTAGGATTGGTCGTCTCCTAACTTGCATAAAGAAAGGATGTGGGGCAAAACTCTAAAAGTTTCCGTTTTTATATGGGACATTCTTATCATACGATTGGATGAATCGAGCAGTTTTAGCACATAGTTCAAGCTCGTTAAAAATAAACATAAGACATGAGAAAATGTTTCTACCTGTGTTTAAGCTCGTTAAAAAATGAACTATTCCCCGGTAAATAACCATCGTGAATGTAGTACTTCAGCCATTAAAGCCTTGGTCGTGTTTGCACCGTCACCTCCACTTTTTCATTGGCTGATCATTCACCTCCATTTGATTGTTTACCCATTTTAAGGAACAGGTGCGAAGAGTGATCACACTAGCCATCCTTGTGACACTGCCGTGATTGGAAAATTCCAAACCTTACCTAGAATCAGCTGCTACCCATGTTATCACTTGTTCCTCAAAAGACGAGTCTCCTTTAAGCTCTTTTCAATTGACTCGTAAAATATGAAAAGATTGCCGAGTTCTTGGCCTTCCAGCTCGTTAAAGGGACAGGAAGTGCTATCCCTCCTCTAGATTTTAATCTTTTTGGACCTGAGGGATTATTACACAAAAAGATCGAGCGCTTGTTTTATTCGGCTCGTTAAAAGTATCGAAAATTCATCCCTTCTGTATTGTTTTATACTTTTTCGGACTTAAGGGATTAGATGACGAAAAATGAATTTTGGAGTTTCCTTTACGTTCCTTTTCAGACTCTCTAAAATTGAAAAGGACCGAGTTATCTTTGTCGTTAAACTCGTTAAAATGATTAATAGCGACAAACTTGTCTACAGACGAGAACGAGTTTCACTATCGCTAGGCTCGTTAAAACATAGCGATGGGTTTGCCCCAAGGGCAAATTATAGAACAAGCATATGTTATCCTCCTCAAGCTTGACCAAAATAAAGAGGTACTGGTCAGAAATGACTGGGGAAAATTGGGAAGAAAACTCAAAGAAACTTTATTGGTAGCAAGTCGCTCTTGAACATGACACTTCCACTCCGTGTCCGAGTCAGGTTGGGTTGTTTCATTCACTGGCCACATCACCATGGTCACGCCATACCATCCACATTTGGGGTTAATGCTACCAATCCATCACATCAGTGTCGCCGATATGTTCAAGAGAAGTCATCCAGAGAAGTCACCTGTGTCTCACCCACTACCATACATTATACTCCATTCTTTCATGATCGCCACCCTGAACCTTATATCACCAGATCGTTTTCACCTCCATTAAAATCATTTGCTCCGTTCCGTGTCATTGATGTGGGATTCATTAAGGCCCTCCTGTGATGGATCACTTCTTGTCGACATCAGCTCATTATCCAAGAAGTTGATCTAGGAACAACCCATTCAGTACTTTGAAGCTTGCATGCCTCAATGGCAAGTTTCTCACTTCCGACGACAGGTTTACATCAATGGCCTTCGACCGAAAGATTTTGCGTTGTGTTAGACGCCAAGTCCTTTATTCACACCACGTGAATTGTACTGCAGTACCTTGAGGATCATTATCATTATCGGTGATTCCTCTCGCGCTTGTTAACAGTTTACATCATTGACTGGTAATCAAGCGATGTCTTTCCATGTTCGACTTCAGAACATTTCTCACATGGATCGACTTGTACTACGAGTGAAGATCGGACGAGATTGAAGACCCAGGATCTAGTTTCATCCATCCGGGTTGCGATATATATTCAGGAAAATAAAGACATTAAATGTACATCATTGCTGCACAGATAATCATCCACTCAAAAGGATGATGGCTCTACCAGAATCATCAGTCTACACTCAGACGATTGTCTATCCTATGTACATGAAAATGAATTTATAAAGCTGAGCATGGGAATGCCCGCCTCAGCTAGATCATGAAAACAGTATGAAGATAATGTATTGTATTATATCTTATTACAGGTCTCCTCCCAGCATTGAAAGAACTTCGGATCCTCATAATAAAGAATTTCACCCGACACCAAAAGGTTAACGGCCTCATACTTTAGGGGGCAACTGTTATAGACATTTTTGTGCCTTACAACTCCAAGCTTGAAATGTCCATAAACCAAGGGCTCCTAAGTCCCTAAAAGTGTTGTTCTAACCCCTAAAGGAACAAGGTCAACAGATTACAGCTTCTCCCAGAAGTTCTCCACCAGAAACTGCTCAGAATAAGTCAAAACAGGATCATTTCAGTTGCTCCACTGGCTAGGTGCGTTGCATTGCACCTAAATACACTGTGAGGGTGCGTTGCATTTCAAAAGTCCCTTCTGTGGGGTGCGATGGGTGAGAAATGACAAATGGCAGTGTCATTCCGCAAGGTGGAGAGACAATGGAAGCTTCCAGAATCTTCTCCTGTGACACTTGCCTCACTGAATTCGACCAAGGATGAGTAAGAGGCCTTCAGTCTCCAAGTGGAAGCAAGAACTGAAAGAGAGAAGACACTAATCAAATCACAAGCTGACTCATCCTCCTTACAGATATCTATATATGGATCCCTCATCCCAAAGATCCAGAGGCTGGAATTTTGCATATTGTAAGGAATTGCTGTTAGTTTTTTGAGACAAATATCAGATTGTTGGGTGGTCTATGCTTTGTTTGAGGTGAAGAGGGGCTTCTTTGCTGGGAGGTTGATGCTGGGTCAGGAACCACTGGTTGTAACTCCTCCTGGATCTTTTCTTGTTTATCAATAAAAGCTATTTGAGTTTTCCTCCATGCTTTTGTATCATTGATGCTTGTTACATTTGTATGGTTAACTTAAATATGATCCTAAGTTGTTTATGAATATAGATCCATGTCTTTGTATAGTGTTCTTCTTCTGTGATCTTACAGGTACTTTGTGAAGCTGGGCAAGTAAGGGAGCAGGTAGTTGGAGACTATCAAAGAAGAGAGGGATTGGATCAAAGGATTAGAGCAAGACACAGGTTGGTTCTTTCTATTCCTCTCTATCTATAGTTCATAAAGGAAATACAAAAGTAGTTTTTCTATGTTTTTTTCTATGGCAGCTATCACACCTTAGTGGGATAGAGCAGTTCTAAATAGACACTTTTCCCTGTAACAGATGTGTTAACGGAAATCCTTGGAAATGGTCATAGGTGGTAAGTGATCATTTGGTTGTTTACCATATGAATGAGATCCATTATGAACCATGTTCAAAAATTCCTCTTAGCAACATATTAAGCCCCCACGAAAATGAATGAAGATCCATTATGAACCATGTTCCAAAATTCCTCCTAGCAAGGTATTAAGCCCCACGACCCCTTAATAATATTATGATTTGATATTAATTGTAAACATAAGTTTAAAAATATTTAAATGAAAATATCAATAAATTATAGTTTTCTATTAAAAATAGATAAAATTCAATGGAATATGATTTTTAATAAAATTCAATGGAATATAATAAATCATCTTACAAACAAATTAAGTTTTAATTTTAATTTTATTAGGTTCAGAGGCACATTACAACCTATGAAGGAGATGAACCCTAAGGTTATATTTAAATATAATAATGTAATATTTATATGCTTTTGTGTTCAAGTGAGAGTAGGTCCTTCTATTCATTTATATAAAGGTACATAATATACAAATAGCAGCACAAGCTCCGACGTAGCTGTGGCCCACACAATTGTCGAGCCCCTAAAAGAAAACTTGGTAACCGTGCCTATGGCCCACAAACAGTTCCAAACAAAACCAAAAGATCAATCAACCAATTGATCAACCATCTGTGAATCCAATGGATAAAAGGTAATCTTGGGTGGCCATGATGCTAACCCTTTAACTTTTTAAACAGACCCTAAATGAAGATTTGCCAGCTCTCTAAACTTTTTCGGGTCTGAAATCAAAGATAATGCTCAAGCTTTTTAATCACCCGAAATCCTTTTGAGTCATGAGATCCCAAAAAGCCTTATCTACCCGTCCAGACAATAACTATTCATATGGACCTGAAACAAAAATAAAGCACCTTTAAAATCGATTTTGGGTCCATTTGGTAAATTAACGCTCTTGCAGTATAGTGCCTGAAATCCTTAGGATGCCTGCGATAACTCCAACCTGCCCAATTTTTAACTAATTAGATGGCCCCAAAAATCTAAAGGTTAGATGCATTGTTTTTTGGGTTCATACAAAGGCTTACATTGTATATGGTCTTTGGCCTTCTAACTCTATGAACATAGAGTTCCGAGTGCATTTTCCCACCCGTAAACCCAAGGAAAACTATAGTTGTTTTCCTGTGAACCTGTTCACCTTTTTCTCTGTGTTACTTACCTGTACATACCCTAACTCTTCTGTTTCCATCAGTCTTCATTCTGATTATTTCTCCTTCTCTGATAGTATTCCCTATCTAGGGTTTCCTATTTGTGACATTCTTCCCTTAATCATCCTTGGGGGGTTTCCATCCAGTCATGTTTTTTATTACTTCTAGAACAGAGTACCCCTTCATTTATCAAAATATCCACCAACCTATTGGTTGTTCGGCGAACATGAACAAAATTAAAGGTTCTCATCGTTCGCAGGTGTGATTGAATACATTGATAGACCTATATTATCCGCCAGTGTTTTGACACTTTGTCTGGTGCTGAGCCATTTCATATTTTCTTTACGACCTAATTATCAATTCAGAATCAGCTTCAATTATGTTATTATGTAGATTTGAGTCCCTCAAGATTTCTAGGCATTGTTCAAGGGCCATGAGCTCTGCCATATTGTTAGTGGCCTTCCCCAAATGATTGTGAAAGATTGTTTTTATGTAACCCTCTTCATCTCTAATAACTCATCCATAACCTGTTATACCTGGGTTTCCTTTTGAGGCTCCATCTATATTACATTTTATAAAACCATAAGGGGGAGGTTGCTAGAAGTCCTTATCAGCTGTTATTTGACTTACCGTCTTGTTCATGCCCTATGGGAAAAGCCCCTATAGGCCCAAATGGAGCAGTATCTGCATATCCTAGTCTTGAGGTTGGTTCTCAGGGGGGTTTTTTATAAGGGTTCCTACAGTCTCTTTGAGATGTCTTATGATTTGAGCCATGATGCTCTAGGATGAACCAATCTTGTTCTTGAAGAGTCTGTTATTGTGTTCTTTCCAGACATCCCAGATTAGAAAGCCTGGAACCAAAGCCCAAACTTTGTTGATTATTTCATTTTCAGAGAAATTACTCCTGCAATTCCTCAAAGTGCTGGTGATGCTGCTAATGTCCCTTTCTGTTTGTCTGAATATTGCAGCCACCAATTCCACAATGTAGAGGTGAAGGGGCAGAGGTTGAGCAGATGTTCCATAGTTTCTTCCTATAATTCACATAGCTGGTATTTAGATGGACCGGCTACACCTCTTTTCCTAAGGTTTTCCCAAGTCAAAATTTTTTTATGTTACACCAACCACATGAAAAATTTGATTTTCATCCAGTGTGGGTTCTACCATAGTTCCTTCCATACCTTATCAAGGTCTGGAAAGTCCAATCCAAGGGCTATGCGCTTGGCCTCTTTGAGGTTAAAGTTGCCTTCATTGTTTTTACCCCATCTCAGTTGGTCTGAAGATGTTGATATCAAGAAATTTCTCTGATCCAAGATGATTTTAAGAGCTTCTGTTGGGGCCTTCAACGGGAGCCATCATTGTTTACCATGTTCTTCCATATTCTCCATTCTCCATCGTTTCTATCCTGATCCCAGAAGTCATTTACCTTTAATAACCCTTTGTTGTCCATATCAATCTTTAGATTGGTAAAATCTACTCTTGACAGTTTAGGTTTGTGTTGCCAATTATCTTCCCAAAACCAAGCAATGTTTCCATCTTTGTTTTCCCAGAAATTGTGTTTATGGACAATGTCTCTATTCTTCCAAGCTTTGTTCCAAATGTGGGAGCCTTTCATGAGCCCAGACATTCTGATGTATTCTCTTTCTTGCCAACTATTTGCATATTTCTGTTTCCATACTTTGGCCCAAGGGGGCCTCGATTCCTTTAGCCATCTCCAACATATTTTTTCTCTCAAAACTTTGTTTAGGGTCTCAGGGTCATCAAGTCCCAGACCTCCATGTGTAATAGGTTGCATATCTTTTCCCAAGATACCAAAGTCCATTTCTTTTCCTCTTCCCCTTTGCCCCAAATATAATCTCTTTGGATATTTTTGATGTGTTGCATAAATCCTTTAGGAGCTGGAAGGGTTGAAAACATGAAAATGGGGATATTTTGTAGGATAGATTTTGTAAGCACTAGCTGGCCTGCTAAATTCAAAGACCTGTTTGTCCATTTCTGGATTTTGTCCTGGAGTCTATTAGTAACAGGCTACCAAATTTCCTTGCTCAAAGGTTTGTATGTAAGAGGTACTCACAAATATTTGGATGGTAGCAGGTCTCTTTGGAAACCTAGAATTCTTGTGAGATTTCTCTGAATAGCAATGTTAGTATGAAAAAAGAAAATCTTTGATTTTACAAGGCTTACCTTTGTACCCGCAGCCATGGCAAATTCGTTCAGGATTTGTTTGAAAGCTAGAGTGTCCTTGACCATGGGTGTACCCTAGAGCATGGTGTCATCCACATATTGTTGATGGGTCAAAGCATCCCCATTCAGGATGATTTTAAGACCTTGGATCTTGCCTTCCATCTTGGCAGATTTGATTACACTACCTAGCCCTTCCATCATGAGAATAAAGAGGAAGTGTGAGATTGGATCTCCTTGCCTGAGTCCTCTTGATGGATTAAAGGTTTTGGATGGTGAGCCATTTAGTAGTATTGAAAAACTAGAGGTGGTAACAAGGGCCATTACCCATCTTATCTAGTTATGATCAAAGCCATATGCTTTTAGTACTTCCTGGATGTATGTCCAACTTAGCTTATCATAGGCCTTCTCTAGGTCAAGTTGTATGATCATTCCTGCCTGCTTCTTGCTTTTAAGTAAATGAACCACCTCGTGAGCTTGAATGATATTATTTAGAATTTTTATACCTTCCACATATCCAGTTTGCTCCTCAGATACGAGAGTTGGAAGAAGGGGTTTAATCTTATTTTCTATTATTTTGGAACTAATTTTGTACACCATATTACATAATGCTATGTGTCTAAATCTATCTGAAGTCATAGCATTTTATTTCTTTGGAATCAAGGATATGAAAGAGGTGTTGAGTTCCTTCAAAACGGTTTTGTTTTTCCTTGAGTCCTCCACCACATCAAGGATATCTTGCTTGACTATAGCCCAACATGCTTTGAAGAAGTCAACATTGAAGCCATCTGGACCTAGAGCTTTCCCATTTTTCATCTCCTTGATGACTTCACTGAACTCTTCTTCAGTCACTGTTCTGTTAAGATTATAATTATCTTCTCTTGTTACAAGCTTAGGAATGTGCTTTTTGAAGTCATTGATAAATTGTGATCTGTCTATGAGGGGCTCCTCTACTATGCCTTAGAAATATTGAACCAAAGCAGATTCTATTTCTTTGTGGGTATTGAGCTATTTTCCTTGAGTGCGTTTGAGATATGTAATCCTGTTATGAGACTTATGTTCCATGGTAGAATTGTGAAAAAACCTTGTATTCCTTTCACCTTCCTTTAACCATTGTACCCTCGATTTCTGTCTCCAGAAGACCTTCTCTTGCTTGCATATTGATGAAAAGAGATTTGGTACAAGCCCAAAATCCCCTTTCTTAATTAAAACTCAGCCCTTGGACCTGTGGTTATGGCCACAAAGTCCTATGGGAAGCTCCTTCTAAGGCTATAAGCCTCTTATAAACCATGGACTTACTAGGAATCAAAACCACCTTTTATCGGCGCTCTATAATCAACCATCGGACAGACTTTATATATATATATACCTTAAGTTCCGCGGTCATATATAATATAACAAATGGGAAATACCTTAAAGCTCCCTTTCCGAACCACAACCACATTAACACACGGAACCCATATAATTCCCGCTCAAATCAAATGCCGGACTTCAAAGATTATGCACTGCCTTTATAATTTCGGCGGGTCCGGATTTCGGCAACCACAACAGTCCATTAACTCCTGACCTCCGACGAGGTGCGGACCCAACGCAACCTTCAGCTAATATACATAATATTTCGGCTCTGGATTTCGGAGCTCGCCGCTTAACCGTGCCGAGGTTCCTTTCGGACCCAAAACGGTTATATGCTATACCATATATGTTTCGACGGGTCTGGATATCAGTTCTATAACAATAGTCCCCTCCTTTCTTCCGATCCGGCAGACCCAACGGACCTTTCCGAATCCTTCTATAATGATTTCGGGTCCGGGTCTTTTGGCGATTTCGCTGGTCGCTACCTCCACTGTTCCGAGGTGCTATAAGGGTTCTGCGGACCCGACGGGCTTTACACTTGGCTTTATAATCTTTTCGGCTCCGGGCTGTCAGAGCTTACACTTTGGCAGTCTCAAGCCTTTCCTCCAATGCGATGCTGGCTTTGGACCCGATATGGTTTTATAGCTTGCACTTTATAATATATTGGTTCTGGAATCTCGAAGCTTACGCTTCCACCGCTAATAAGCCTTCCGATGTGATATTAGATTGGTTCAGACCCGATAAGGGTTAGAACCGATATAGATAACAGTTCACCTCCGCCTCTGTCCCACTTAAGGAAAATATAACAACTTCTCTGTGTAAACAGAGTTATACATAGAACATTATAAAATGACTTAGAGAGTCCATGGAAACAGCAGTTAAATAGAAACAAACTCCCTCTGTTTTAACATAGTCAAAAACACTGCATATATTAATATAAAACAATGAATTTACATTGATAGACTTTGGTCTCATATACATGCACACAAATACACAGGCACACAGGCCTAACAGTCAATGCTGCACTCTCTCACAGGCCCGATTATCAATTCTGGTGCCTCTCCTATCATAAGCCAAATTCTCCACTCTAGTGGCTCTCCTCTCACAAGCAAAATTCTCTCCTTTGGTGGCTCTCTCCCTCTAGTGGCTCCCCTTTGCCTGTAGGCTTACATTCATATAATAAACATTGGTATCCAAAAACCTAAAGCTTCTGCATGCATACGTATATGGAAAAAGCCTCTTGGGCTTTATTCTATCTTTTCTCTGTTTTAAAACAGAAAAGCCTCCTTATCCACTAATGATCCACATTCATTGCTTTTATGCCTAAAATCTCTCCCTTACTTCTAAAATCATGGGAATACTCATGCTCTTATTTATTTATTTGAGAGCATTTAATTTAAATCACACTTAAAATACTACTTAGGAAATTAATTCCTAAAATGCATGACCCCCCTATGTCTATTATTTACAATCATTTCCTTTGGGTTGAATGCTCCCACATCAGACTCCCAAGGTAGAAAAAAATCATGATCTCCTAATCATGTGTCTTGTGGTCTTGATCTTCCTGGATCCCACACATTATTCTGCAAGTCATCATTTGCTATTGTTTGCTGTCTTTCTCCAGGTTTCCAAACTTTATGCTGCATCGCCCCACTGACTATACTTTCACAATCTTTTGCGGTCTTTCGCTTGCTAAAGTTTATCTTCTTTCTTGTTGTTGTGTGCTGGTTCGGAGACACCTTCATCATCAGTCTTCTGATAATTTCAATCTCTATGTCCAACCTATTGCTGCTGCTTTCACTTCTTATTGCTGCCGCCATAGATGTTGCTTCAGCTGCCATCTTCTCGATGGTTGATAACATTGGGTTTACTCCTGCAAATGCCACCCCACATGTTGCTACCTCCCAAACTTCCTGTCCCTCTACAACATTCCTTTTCTCATCACCTGCAATTTCAACTGCAACTTCTTTCACCGGTTCAAATGTCTCCAGTGAACATTTCAGCCACTTCTTCTTAAGCATTTCATCAACATGTTGTAAATTATAATCTTTGTCTTCTTCCCTCAAGACAATTCCAAATGATGGAATTTCTTCTTTATTACCTGTAAACACAATCAAATTGTCAGCATTAAAATCACATGGTTCACTGGTCTCACTTGTTGATTCAGTTACCAAGTTTTCTCTCTGTAGCTCCAAGTCTTTTTCAGGACTCAGGAAATCTTCACTGGCTTTCTCCTCAATATGCTGCTCTGAGTTCTTTTCCCACTTATCTATCATCACATCAGTATGCTGATTTGCCTTCACCATGAGACTGTTAGCTAGTCTTTCCTTCTTACCATCTTCTGCTTTATGACTGTCATTCATAAAGACTCTCTTCCCTTGTTTCTTCATCCAATAAGTCCTCTGTCTCTCCAACTCTCTTATATGGAGAGCTAGTTTCTTATACAATTCAACAACTTCATTAGGAGTAGACCTTGGAAATTTCACATGATTTTCCATACCTCCATTAGTGTTTGACCAATCATCAGTTGGTCCTTCTCTTTCTGTATCAATATCCTAATTAGACTCCTTCTTCTCCATCTCCTTCTGAGATCTTGCTAACTAATTATCGATCTGAACAGCCTTCAGGTTCAACTCTTCTTGCACAAACTCTAAAGCTTGTTTATCTTCTTGTTCTGTACCTGCAAACATGCGCAACTCATTAGTTTTTAAATCACGAGACTTTTCAGTCTTGACTGCTTCCTCCATTGCTTCTTTCCGAACAAATCTGCATTTGGAATCTTCAATTCCCATCTCTGGCACAAGAAATCTAAGCTCCTTTTTTAGTAAGGCAATCTCAATTTTCCCCAACTTCCTCTGCAATTGTCGCCAAATCACTCTCTTTCCCTTCAGTGGAAAGATCCATTTTCTATTTTGATTTTTCTGCTCTTGTAGCCATTCTTCCAGTACCTGCAATTGTACCTTCATTACTGTAATCTCTCTTTCTCGAACTTCTGCAGTCATCTTATCTCTGTGCCATTTCTCTAGACTTCTTCTCTGATTTTCCATGATCAACTTCTCTAGCTGTATATAAGGCCTATCTACCTCATGCTCTTCCAGAACAGAATTTTGATTCTGCTGGTCTCTTTCCTTCTTCATGACAATATCAGCCAATTGTCTTTCACCTGCAAACATCCACAAATTGTCAGATTTAAAACCATATGACCCTTTGGTCTTACTTGAAGTTTCAGTCTTCAAGTCTTCATCTTCACTATCTCCCAGAAATTCTCCTTGTTCTGGTTCACAAATGTATTCTTCCATTTCAACTTCCTTTGGACTTATCTTCTTGCCCTTTACCTTGGCATCCTCTTTCTTATGTCCTCTACCGTGTATTTTTCCTGAACCTCTGCTATGACTATCAGTAGTCATCTTCTCCTTCATGAGTTTCTCCCCCATGAGTTGCATCAAGCCTCTACAACAGAAAAATCTCTTGTTGCCACTTACCTCACCAATCCTTTCCTCCGGATCTGGTCTTTTGGTAATCACCGGTCCTCTGCTGGAACCTTTCGAGCATTCTCCACTGCTCTTTCAGGCTTCTCTTATCTGCAACTTTCTTCAACCTTTGTTAATTCTCCTTTGCAACAAGCCTCTGCAACATCTTTCCTTCTGGCTGCAATCTTACCTCACTAAGCTCTCCTTACTTAGTCTTTTGGTAAGCGCGGTCCTTTGTCTGGAACCTTCTCCTGAGCAACACCTTGCTCCTTCTAGGCTTTTGCAATCCTCTCACTCTCTTCTGAGAACACTTCATTTGTCCTCTCTATCCAATTTCTTATTGGATTCTTCAGGTTCACTGCCACTTCTTTATAAGAGTATTCTCCTTACTCTGTCTTTAAGAACTCACTTGGTTCTTCTCTCACAGCTTCTCTTGCTATTACCTGTGCATTAGCATAAAACATACTCTTAATTTAAAACAAAGCATAACATATTACCTCCCTTCTTCTGCACCTTGAATGGCTTGTACTCTGCTTGAGAAACCAACCAGATCTTACATTAAGCAATCTTGCTTTCGCCTTCCTTTAAGGAATTCTCTATTCTTGTTTACTCCAATCCTCTGTTGGACTGCTACATCTCCCACTGTAGTCTTCCATCATTCCGCTCATTGCCTTTCCCTATGTGCATGTTCCTCTTCACTTTATTTCTGTTCTGTCAGTAGTGCTGCTGTTACCTCAATCCTTCTCTGATATCAACTTTTCCTTTCTGGAATTCTTTCCCCCGCAGGAAACTTTCCCTGCTCTGATACCACCTGATGAAAAGAGATCTGGTACAAGCCCAAAATCCCCTTTCTTAATTAAAACTCAGCCCTTGGACCTGTGGTTATGGCCACAAAGTCCTATCGGAAGCTCCTTCTAAGGCTATAAGCCTCTTATAAACCATGGACTTACTAGGAATCAAAGCCACCTTTTATCGGCGCTCTATAATCAACCATCGGACAGACTTTATATATATATATACCTTAAGTTCCGTGGTCATATATAATATAACAAATGGGAAATACCTTAAAGCTCCCTTCCGAACCACAACCACATTAACACACGGAACCCATATAATTCCCGCTCAAATCAAATCCCAGACTTCAAAGATTATGCACTGCCTTTATAATTTCGGCGGGTCTGGATTTCGGCAACCACAACAGTCCGTTAACTCCTGACCTCCGACGATGTGCAAACCCGACGCAACCTTCAGCTAATATAGATAATATTTCGGCTCCGGATTTCGGAGCTCGCCGCTTAACCGTGCCGAGGTTCCTTTCGGACCTGAAAGGGTTATATGCTATACCATATATGTTTCGGCGGGTCCGGATATCGGCGCTATAACAATAGTCCCCTCCTTTCTTCCGATCCGACGGACCCGACGGCCCTTTCCGAATCCTTCTATAATGATTTCGGGTCCGGATCTTTTGGCGATTTCGCTGGTCGCTACCTCCGCTGCTCCGAGGTGCTATAAGGGTTCTGCGGACCTGACGGGCTTTACACATGGCTTTATAATCTTTTCGGCTCCGGGCTGTCGGAGCTTACACTTTGGCAGTCTCAAGCCTTTCCTCCGATGCGATGCTGGCTTCGGACCCGATATGGTTTTATAGCTTGCACTTTATAATAGATCGGTTCTGGAATCTTGGAGCTTACGCTTCCACCGCTAATAAGCCTTCTGATGCGATATTAGATTGGTTCGGACCCGATAAGGGTTAGAACCGATATAGATAACAGTTCACGTCCGCCTCTGTCCCGCTTAAGGAAAATATAACAACTTCTCTGTGTAAACAGAGTTATACACAGAACATTATAAAAGGACTTAGAGAGTCCACGGAAACAACAGTTAAATAGAAACAAACTCCCTCTGTTTTAACATAGTCAAAAACACTGCATATATTAATATAAAAGCATGAATTTACATTGAGAGACTTCAGTCTCGTATACATGCACACAAATACACAGGCACGCAGGCCTAACAGTCAATGCTGCACTCTCTCACAGGCCCGATTATAAATTTTGGTGCCTCTCCTATCATAAGCCAAATTCTCCACTCTAGTGGCTCTCCTCTCACAAGCCAAATTCTCTCCTTTGGTGGCTCTCTCCCTCTAGTGGCTCCCCTTTGCCTGTAGGCTTACATTCATATAATAAACATTGGTATCCAAAAACCTAAAGCTTCTGCATGCATACGTATATGGCAAAAGCCTCTTGGGCTTTATTCTATCTTTTCTCTATTTTAAAACAGAAAAGCCTCCTTATCCACTAATGATCCACATTCATTGCTTTTATGCCTAAAATCTCTCCCTTACTTCTAAAATCATGGGAATACTCATGCTCTTATTTATTTATTTGAGAGCATTTAATTTAAATCACACTTAAAATACTACTTAGGAAATTAATTCCTAAAATTCATGACCCCCCTATGTCTATTATTTACAATCATTTCCTTTGGGTTGAATGCTCCCGCATCACATACGCCTTCCCATTCCTATTGAAGAGAGTCATCCTTTTCCTTACTCTCCTCACTGAAGGCATCAGTGATGAGTACCTGATTAACTTCATGTAGCTTCTGTTCAACAACTTTTTTGGCTTCAAAGATGTTTCCAAACTCATTCTTATTCCAATCTTTAAGCTTGAGTTTGATGTGTTTCAATCTTTGATGCAGAAGGAACATTTTAGTACCCTGCACATGCATATCCTCTGTCCACCATTTTTCAATATTGTTGATAAAGTCAAGATGGGTAAGCTAGATGTTTTCAAACCTGAAAGGTTTGTTTCTCGGCATTCCTATAAAGGATGCTTCAAGTTGAATGGGCCAGTGATCTGAGCCTCCAAAAGGGAGGATCATAGTTGGCTTGTGAGGATGAGGTCCTCAGAGATGATGAATATATCCAGTTTAGAGGCCACTTATGAAGCCCCTCCCCTTTTATTATTCCAGGTGAAGATACCATTACTTGTCTCTGTATCTACTAGCCTCATGTTGTTTATGAAGTCCTGAAATGCTAATGAATCTCTCCCTAATGATCTGGTCCCACCTTTTATTTCTGAGAGAGATATGATCATATTGAATTCCCCTCCCATAATCCAAGGGATGCCCTTATGCCTTTCTCTTGATTCCTCCAGTGAGGTCAGAAACCTGAGTTTGTTTTCAAGCTTTTGTGGACCATAGACGTTTGTGATAAAATAAACTTCCTTGTCCCCCAAAGGTTGGATGACCACTGATAGGTAGTTCCTGGATGCTTCAGCATCTAGGATTCCAAGTTTCTAAGGGTTCCAAAGTGTGAGAATTCCTCATGGTGCATTGTTCGCTTTAACTTCTATATATGCACACTTAATAAGCCATTTTCTATGTGTCTCTCTCCTTTTGTCTGTTGAACATTTTGTTTCCTAGATAAACACCATATCTGGTTTTTCTTCTCTCATTCTATTGCTAAGATTTCTTTGTTTCCTTTTACTTCCTAGACCCCTAATATTCCATGTTGTAAGCTTCATTAAGAAAGATTTGTAAATCAGTAACTAGTTAGGTCCTTCATCTTACCTAAGTTGATCATGAGTTTTCCACACTCAATTAGCAACTCCTTCTGTCTTTTTCTTCCTCTTTTCCTTCCTGGGTTTCTGGGAACTTGTCCCAATGTAGCCTCCACCATTTTTATCCCTTCATTGTCCTGACTGTCATGGTTTCTTTTGACCCCCGAACCCTTTGCTTGAGATAGGCAGAGATGGTGTACTCTCTTAAACTCCTCTTGGGGTAGCGAATCCACTCCTTTAGTAGTTCCCTCCTCCAGGAACTTTTCTAGATCGAGATGCTCCCTTTCAAGAATTTCCTGTAGGTCCTAATCCTACGTTCCCACTTCGCTTGGGGTCATCTCTTGGTCCCTGTCAAGTTCCATCGTGTTTGGAAGCTCCTCCCTTTGTTGTTTTTTTCAGGTCTATCCTCCATACTATCATCCTTTTCTTTCTCGGTTGCACTGTCCTCCATCACCTTGTTCTCTTTATCATTCCCATCTTCTTCTTCTAATATCTTGAAACTATTATGACTGGGCTACTTTTCTTCGTTGCTTTTCTTCTGGTTCTTTTTCCCTACTTTTCCTCTGCCTCCTACTTTGATGAAGCTTTCAGTTTCTTTCCCTAAGTTGACTTTAATACTACTCTCCATTTCATTTAAAGGGCAGTCTCTAAAAAGGTGCCCGTGTTCATGGCATTTGTGGCATATGAAAGGGACATGCTCGTAGTCCACCGCCTGCACCCATTCTTCATCTTATACTTCTAGAATTATTCATCTGGAAGAGCTCTAGAAAGGTCCATTTCTACGCATATTCGGGAAAGGAGGTATACTTTCCGCGCAGTGTGGCCTCTAATATTTTTTAAAAATGCCTAGTTTATTGCCTATGGATTTTAATGATTCTAGTAGCCAATAATCTAGAGGTAAGGAGTAGATTCTTATCCATACCGGCACTGATGTGAATGTCTCTCGTTCTGGGACAAAATTCATCACCCATGGCCACATATAGAAGTATGGTCCTCCTTCAAACACCCTGTATTTATCCTCTAGGTTTGTAAACACTACTCTGAAAAAAACCCTTGGATCTAAGGTGCAAATCTATTTCTCCCTTTGGTTTCCAATGGTTCTTTATCCATGCATATAAAGCCTTTTCAATTGGCCATAACCCCATGAATTTGGAAATCACTACATATGTCGCCATGTGCTCCCTGTGCGCCTGTAGCGCCGGATCACTTAACACCACTCTTGGTGTGATGATTGCCCTAGGCTTACAAGGTCCTATTCAATTTTTGGGGTCGGCTTTCTGGCTACCTTCTCCTATTCGTTTCTCTCTTCTAACTTACTCCAAAGTTTCTACTTGCCCCTGTGAATTTATGTTTTCCTCTTTTCCTCTTTATAAACTCCTGGTCTCAGCTTCCATAGGCTTCTTGAAGCGATTTGAGAATGCCTGACTGTAGGAGGGAGTGGAGCTCCCCACTTCACGCCCCTCCATGGTTCTCAATGATGATACTCTGCTCCAAACCCTAGCTCTATGAGTTTCTAGTTTTTTTTTCAGATCACTCACCATACCATAACAATGCCAATGTAATATTTCTATTAATAAGCTAAAAAATATTTTAATTTCAAGTATAAATAAAATATTTCAATATTTGGCTTTAGGGATTTTCTCGCTGGTCACCATGGCGGGGCGCAGAGGAGGGAGATCAACACCCTCCTACAGTCAAGTGGTTGTGGACAGAAGCAAGGTTGTTGGATCGCATTACTTCAAGAAACCAATGGAGGTGTTAACAGAGGCTAAGAATACAGAAAAATCGGAAACTATCAGACATCAAGGACAGGAAGAGAATCATGAGGAAGCTAGTAAGGAGAAGAGGACAGAGGTTAGCAGTCCAAAAGTTGCTCCTATGAGTACATCAGAGGTCTGTAAACCCAAGTCGACCACTATTCCTCGAGTCATTTTAAGTGACCCAACGCTGCAGGTACATAGAGACCACATGTCAAATATGCTATTATCTGTAAATTTATAGGGATTTGGCCGACATAGAAGGCTTTTCAAGAATGGATAAGGAACCACTGGAAACCAAAGGGGGAAATTGACATTCACCTTGGGTCCAAGGGCTTCTTCACGGTGGTGTTCACAAGCTTAGAGGATAAAGACAGAGTGTTTGAGGGAGGACCCTGTTTTTACGCTTTTGCAGGCCTTTATATGAGACCATGGGTAATGAAATTTGTCCCAGAATGAGAAACTTTCACCTTGGTGCTGATATGGATAAGAATCTATTCCCTTACTTTATATTATTGGTTGTTGGAGTCTCTAGAGGCTATCAACAACAAGCTAGGGCATTTTATAAAGATCTCAGATGCTACTCTAAGAGGAAAATACATTTCCTTCGCCTGGATATGTGTGGAAATGGACTTATCTGGGGCACTTCCAGATGCAATAATTTTAGAAGTGTAAGATGAGGAATGGGTTCAGGTGGTGGACTATGAAAACGTCCCATTTAGGTGTCGTACGTGCCATGAGCACAGTCACCTATACAGGGACTGCCCATTGATCAAGCTGGAGAGAAATACGAAAGCCACTACAAGCAAGGATCCCAAAGGTTTTACTAAGGTTGGGGGTAAAGGGAAAGGAGGCAAGCAGTACCAAAAGAAAATTAATGAAGACGGACAACCGAGTCACAATAGTTTCAAGATCTTAGAAGAAGAAGTCGAAAACAACGAGACAAACCAAGAATCGAAGAATATTCCCAATGAGAAGGAAAGTGATACTAATATGGAGGATATACCAGAAAACAACAAACAAAAGGATGATATACCGAGCATTATGGAGCTAAGTAGGGACCACGAGATGATGCCAAGTGAGGTTGGAACGAAATACCATGAACTGCAAGAGATTCTAGAGAGGGAGAATTTAGATATAGAAAAATTTCTGGAGCAAGGAATCACCAAAGGGGTAGACTCTCTGCCAAAAGAGGAGTTTGATAGGTTTCAACAGCTCTTCCTCTAGAGATCACAAACCAAGTGTTCTGGAGTCAAAAGAAACCATAATAGCCAGGAGAATATGGGATTGAAAACGATGGAGGATACACCGATGCGTTCTTCCAAGAACCCGGGTAGGAAAAGAGGAAGAGAAACATAGAATGAGCTGCTGACCGAATGTGGGAAGCTTATGATTAACTCAGGAAAGATGAGGGATCTTACCAGTTACTCCTTTACAAACCTTTCTTAATGAAGCTTACAACCTGGAACATTAGGGGTCTAGGAAGTAAAACGAAACAAAGAACTCTTAGCAGTAGAATGAAAGAAGAAAAATCAGATGTGGTTTTTATTTAGGAAACAAAATGTTTGATAGAAAAGATCAGAGAGATTCATAGCAAATGGTTAATCAAGTATGAGTATCTAGAGGTTAAAGCAGATAACTCGGTGGGTGGGATTCTTACTCTATGGGATCCTCAAAAACTTGGAATCCTGGATGCTAAAGCTTCTAGGAACTATCTATTGCTGGTGATTCAACCTTTGGGTGATAAGGAGATCTACATGATCACTAACGTCAATGGTCCTAAAAAAATAGAAGACAACCTCCCTTGAGAAGTTGAGAGAGAGATATCCTGATATGCCCTGGATTCTGGCTGGGGATTTCAATATGATCAGATCTCTTACAGAGAAAAAAGGTAGTACCAGAAAACTAGGCAGAGATTCCATTGCCTACCAGAACTTCATGGATAACATGGGGCTAGTGGACACCGAAAAAGTAAATGACACTTTTTCCTGGAATAATAAGAGGGGAGGGGCTTCTCAAGTCACCTCTAAACTAGATAGATTCATAATCTCAGAGGACCTCTTTCTCAAAGGCCTTGATATGTCAGCTTCAATCCTTCCCTTCAGAGGCTTGGACCACTGGCCTGTCCAGCTTGAAGCTACTTTCATGGGTACATCGAGGAACAGACCTTTTAGGTTTGAAAATGTCTGGCTCTCTCACCCTGACTTCACTAGCAAAATTGACAAATGGTGGGCAGAAGATATGTATGTTCAAGGCACTAAAATGTTCATGTTCCAGTAGAGACTTAAACACATCAAATCTAGGCTTAAAGATTGGAACAAAAAAGAGTTAGGTAATATTTTTAAAGCCAAAAGAGAAGTTGAGCAGAAACTCTGGGAGATTAATCAGATCATCGTCTCAGAAGGTTTTACCGAGCAACAAAATTTAGGTTGACTCTCTTCAGAACGAATGGGACGATCGGTGCATGCAAGAGGAGATTTTCTAGAGACAGAAATCGAGGGTGCGGTGGATTAGAGAAGGAGAAATAAACACGAAGTTTTTTCATAGATCAACCTTGGATCATAGATCTCATAACAAAATTTCAAAACTTAAATATTCCCAAGGGAAAGAGCTCATCTCTCACAAAGAAATGGAATTTGTCCTTGTTCAACACTTCCTTAGCATACAGAGGAGCATCTCAGTGACAGATCTCAGTTCATTAACAAATTCACCAAGTTCATTCCTAAGCTTGTAACCAGGGAAGACAACCACAATCTTAACAGGCCAGTGTCTGAAGAGGAGGTTAGTGAAGTTATCAATGAGATGCAAAATGGGAAAGCTCTTGGCCCTGATGGCTTCAATGTGGATTTCTTCAAAGCTTGCTAGAAAAAAGTCAAACAAGATATCCTTGATGTTGTGGAAGACTCTAGAAGATCCAAAACTATTTTGAAAGCTCTTAATGCCTCTTTCATAGCTTTGATTCCAAAGTAGGAAAAAGCTATGACACCGGACAGATTCAGACCCATAGCCTTATGTAATGTGGTGTACAAAATTATTTCCAAAGTGATCGCTAACAGACACAAGCCACTTCTTAATGTTCTCGTCTCAGAGGAGAAAACTAGATTTGTGGAAGGAAGACAAATTCTCAACAACATCATACAAGCTCAGGAGGTGGTACACTCTCTTAAGAGAAATAAGCAAGTTGGTATGATCATGCAGCTTGACCTAGCAAAAGCATATGATAAGCTAAGCTAGTCTTACATCAAGGCAGTGCTAAGAGCTTATGGCTTCGACCACAACTGGATAAGATGGGTTATGGCCCTTGTATCCACAGCCAGCTTCTCCATTCTGCTTAACGGCGCTCCCTCTAGAACCTTTATGCCTTCTAGGGGACTCAGAAAAGGGGATCCTCTCTCCCCCTTCCTCTTTGTTCTCATGATGGAAGGGCTAGGCAGAGCAATCAAAATAGCAAATTCTGAAGGAAGAATCCAAGGTCTGAAACTTACTCTGGATGGTGCTGCTTCTACTCATCAACAATTTATTGATGACACAATGCTACATGGCATTCCTACGGTCAAGGAAGCCAGAGTTTTCAAAGAAATCATGAACGACTTTGCATTGGCTACTGGTACAGAGGTAAGCCTTGGAAAGTCAAAGGTTTTCTTTTTTAATACTGACATTGCTATTCAGAGGAACCTCACTAGAATTCTTGGGTTTCAAAGGGATCAGTTACCTTCCAAGTACCTTGGAATGCCTCTTACTGACAAACCTCTAAGCAAGGGAGTGTGGGAGCTGGTAACTAATAAACTTCAGGACAAAGTTAGGAAATGGACCTGCAAGTCTTTGAATTTGGCATGGCATCTTGTGCTTACTAAGGCTGTCCTGCAGGCTATACCCATTTTCAGGTTTTCGGCTCTTCCTACTCCTAAAGGAGTTATGCAACAAATCAGGAGTATTCAACGAGATTTTATTTGGGGGAAATGGGAAGAGAAAAAGAAGTGGGCTTTGGTAGCTTGGGACAAGCTCTGCAAACCTAAGGCCCATGGTGGTTTGGGGCTTCATGGCCCTGAAATCCTCAGTAGAGTTTTGGGAGCCAAACTTTGGTGGAGGTGGCTCAAGGAATCGACCACCCCTTGGGCCAAGCTTTGGAAGTGGAAATATGCAAATAATTGATAGGAGAGGGATCATATTAGAATGTTAGGGCTCCCACATTTGGAACCTTTCTTGGGAGAATAGATCCATTGTCCAGAAGCATCGTTCCTGGGAGATCCGAGCTGGGAACCTTGCACGGTTTTGGGAGGAAAACTGGCAGCAAGAACCAAAATTGTTTAGGGAAGAACTAACTACTCTCAAAAATGACACTGACAATAAAGGTTTACTTATGGTAAGAGACTTCTGGGATCAGGTAAGGAACAATGGTAAATGGAGAATGTGGAACGATCTTGCTTATAGGGAAGAGAGTCCTTTGAAGGCCCAGACGGATTCTCTTGCCCTTGACTTGGAGCAGAGGAATATTTTGGTGTCATCCTCATCTGACCAACTGAGATGGGGTCGAAACATCGAAGGCCCCTTCCACCTCAAAGAAGCTAAACGCATGGCCCTAGGTTTCAATTATCCAAACCCCAATCAGGTTTGGAATGACCTTTGGCAGAACTCACAATGGAGGAAAATCAAGTTGTTTATGTGGTTGGTTCACCAAAATAAAATTCTCACATGGGAGAATCTTTTGAAAAGGGGCTTTGTTGGCCCATCCAAATGCCATCTATGTGGCGTACAGGAGGAGATGATGAAACATTTACTAAACCTCTGCCCCTTCACCTCTACCTTGTGGTATTGGGCGACCTTAGTCTTCAGGCAAACTGACAGGGACAGACTCAGCATCACCAACACTTTGCAGAATTAGAGGAAAGAATTCTCAAGTAATGAAATCATTAACAAGGCTTAGACTCTGGTTCCAGGCTTTATTATCTGGGATGTCTGGAAAGAATGCAATCGCAAGATTTTCAAGAACAAAACAGGCTCGACCCAGAACATCATTGTCCAAATTTTACGACAGCTCAAAGATACAGTAGGAGCCCTTATGTGGAAAATTACTGAGGACCCTCCTTCGCCCCAGGATGCTCGCATACTGCTACAGTTGGGTCTCCATTCTCTAGTTCCCCAAGGCACTGTCAAGGGTGTGAGCAAAACAACTGCCGATAAAGATATCTGGCAGCCTCCTCCTCATGGTTTTTTGAAAATCAATATAGATGAGGCCTCTAAGGGCAACCCAGGGATGGCTAGATTTGGCAGTGTCATAAGAGTTGAGCAGGGGCGCATAAAGAATATATTTCACAGTCATTTGGGGACTTCCACTAATAACATGGCGAAGCTTATGGCCTTAGAGCAGTGCCTGGAAATCCTGATGGAGTCAAATTTACACAACGCCATCATTGAATCTGACTCTGAATTGGTCATTAATGCAATCAAGAAAATGTGTAATGGAACGACACCAAGAAAAGTGTCGAAACATTGGAGGCTCTTGCGGGTCTTTCAACATATTCATTCCCACTTGTGTACCTTGAGAACCGTCAACTTCATTCATGTGCAAGGAAAATCCAATATGTTAGCTGATTGTCTAGCGAATGAAGGAGTGCTATGTAAGGAAAGCTATATTTGGTACGATTGGGATTCTATTCGCTCTATTAAACTGTGTGATGATTGCCAACGACAGGTAGCCAAAGACATGGCGTATTTCCAGACCATGAATAATGAGCAGGAGGAAGACAATGGTCTCTCTGGACCAGGGGTCTAATTTTGTTTTTTGTGTAAGGTTTTGGGTTTTTTTGACCTTGTTATTTGCTTATCATCAACGAGTCTGTCTTTTGTTGGTCTTTACACTTGTAAAGACATGTACCATATTGTTACAGGGAAAAGTGTCTATATAGAACTGCTCTATCCCACTAAGGTGTGACAGCTACCTTAGAAACAAACAGAGAAAAGCTAATTTTGTTTTTCCTTTATGAATTATAGATAACAGAAAGACCAACCTCTGTCTTGCGCTAATCTCTCGATTTGATCCCTCTCTTCTTTGATAGTCCTCAGCTACCTGCTCCCTTGCACGCCCAGCTTCACAAAGTACCTGTAAGATCACAGAAGCATAGCACTATACAAAGACATGGATCTATAATCATAAACAATCTAGGATCAGATTTAAATTGACCATACAAATGTAACAAGCATCAATGACACAAAAGTATGGAGGAAAACTCAAGTAGCTTTTATTGATAAACAAGAAAAGAGCCAAGAGGAGTTACAACTAGTTGTTCTGACCCAGCATCAACCTCCCAGCAAAGAAGCCCCTCTTCACCTCAAACAAAGCTTAGATCACCCAACAATCTGATGTTTGTCTCAAGAAACCAACAACAATTCCTTACAATATGCAAAATTCCAGCCTCTGGATCTCTGGGATGAGGGATCCATATATAGATATCTGTAAGGGGGATGAGTCAGCTTGTGATTTGATTAGTGTCTTCTCTCTGATAGTTGTTGCTTCCACTTGGAGACTAATGGCCTCTTACTCATCCTTGGTCGAATTCAGTGAGGCAAGTGTCACAGGAGAAGATTCTGGAAGCTTCCATTGCCTCTCCACCTCGCGGAATGACACTGCCATTTGTCATTTCTCGCCCATCGCACCCCACAGAAGGGACTTTTGAAATGAAACACACTCTCACAGTGTATTTGGGTGAGATGCAACGCACTTAGCCAGTGGAGCAGCTGCAATGATCTTGTTTTGACCAATTCTGAGCAATTTCTCATGGAGAACTTCTGGGAGAAGCTGTAATCTGTTGACCTTGTTCCTTTAGGGGTTAGAACAACACTTTTAGGGACTTATGAGCCCTTGGTTTATGGACATTTCATGCTTGGGTTGTAGGGCCCAAAAATGTCTATAACAGTTGCCCCCTAAAGTATGAGGCCGTTAATCTTTTGGTGTCGGGTGAAATGCTTTATTATGAGGATCCGAAGTTCTTTCAATGCTGGGAGGAGACCTGTAATAAGATACAATACAATACATTATCTTCATACTATTTTCATGATCTAGCTGAGGCGGGCATTCCCATGCTCAGCTTCATAAATTCATTTTCATGTACATAGGACAGACAATCGTCTGAGTGTAGACTGATGATTCTGATAGAGCCATCATCCTTTTGAGTGGATGATTATCTGTGCAGCAATGATGTACATTTAATGTCTTTATTTCCTTGAATATATATCGCAGCCCGGATGGATGAAACTAGATCCGGGGTCTTCAATTTCGTCCAATCTTCAGTCGAAGTACAAGTCGATCCATGTGAGAAATGTTCTGAAGTCGAACATGGAAAGACATCGCTTGATTACCAGTCAATGATGTAAATTGTTAACAAGCGCGAGAGGAATCACCGATAATGATAATGACCCTCAAGGTACTGCAGTACAATTCACGTGGTGTGAATAAAGGACTTGGCGTCGAACACCACGCAAAATCTTTCGGTCGAAGGCCATTGATGTAAACCTGTCACCGGAAGTGAGAAACTTGCCATTGAGGCATGCAAGCTTCAAAGTACTGAATGGGGTGTTCCTAGATCAACTTCTTGGATAATGAGCTGATGTCGACAAGAAGTGATCCGTCATAGGAGGGCCTTAATGAATCCCACATCAATGACACGGAACAGAGCAAATGATTTTAATGCAGGTGAAAACAATCTGGTGATATAAGGTTCAGGGTGGCGGTCATGAAAGAATGGAGTATAATGTATGGTAGTGGGTGAGACACAGGTGAATTCACTGAATGACTTCTCTTGAACATATCGACGACACTGATGTGATGGATTGGTAGCATTAACCCCAAATGTGGATGGTATGGCATGACCATGGTGATGTGACCGGTGAATAAAACAACCCAACCCGACTCAGACATGGAGTGGGAGTGTCATGTTCAAGAGCGATTTGCTACCAACAAAGTTCTTTAAGTTTTCTTCGCAATTTTCCCCAGTCATTGCTGACCAGTACCTCTTTATTTTTGTCAAGCTTGAGGAGGATAACATATGCTTGTTCTATAATTTTCCCTTCGGGCAAACCCATCGCTATGTTTTAACGAGCCTAGTGATAGTGAAATTCATTCTCGTCTATAGACAAGTTTGTCGCTATTAATCTTTTTAACGAGTTTAACGACAAAAATAACGCGGTCCTTTTCAATTTTAGAGACTCTGAAAAGGAACGTAAAGATAACTCCAAAATTCCTTTTTCGTCATCTAATCCCTTAAGTCCAAAAAAGTATAAAACAATACAGAAGGGATGAATTTTTGATACTTTTAACGAGCCGAACAAAACAGGCGCTCGATCTTTTTGTGTAATAATCCCTCAGGTCCAAAAAGATTAAAATCTAGAGGAGGGATAGCATTTCCTATCCCTTTAACGAGCTGGAGAGGCCAATGGCTCGACAATCTTTTCATATTTTACGAGTCAGTTGAAAAGAGCTTAAAGGAGACTTGTCTTTTGAGGAACGAGTGATAAAACGGGTAGCAACTGATTCCAGGTAAGGTTTGGAATTTTCCAATCACAGCAGTGTCACAAGGATGGCTAGTGAAATCACTCTTTGCGGCTGTTCCTCAAAATGGGTAAACAATCAAATGGAGGTGAATGATCGGCCAATGAAAAAGCGGAGGTGACGGTGCAAACACGACCAAGGCTTTAATGGCTGAAGTACTACATTCACGATGGTTATTTACTAGGGAATAGTTCATTTTTTAACGAGATTAAACGCGGGGGGAAACATTTGCATATGGCTTATGTTTATTTTTTAACGAGCTTGAACTATGCGCTAAAACTGCTCGATGCGGGTTTATTTTTTAACGAGCTTGAACCCTGCAGTAACACTGCTCGTGGTAAGTTTGCATGACCCCAGCATAATAACGTAAATCGAGGTGCATGCCCCCCAAGATTCATTGCATTCAACTCGGTGGTTGGAATGAAGGTTTACCTTTGAGATTTGGAAAGGGGATTTGTTTCATTTTTTAATGAGGTTGACACAGTAAAAGAACTATCCTCATGACTCCTTGTTTCATTTTTTAACGAGGTCGACACGAGATAAGAACCATCCTTGGAATCCACCATATTTACAGTATTTGATAGAGAATCAAAAATTGAAGGATGATTAAGGTTGCTAGAATAATCTTCGTGGTAATTTGGAAGACGAGAGCGATGGTGGTAATCTTCCCATGGTGCCTCTCCTATCATTGAATGAATGATTCCTTCGTCTATTGAATGTACATGCGACGAAGGATTTGAAGAGGTGCCATATTCCTTAGACCTATCTATCCAAACACTCGATGAGCGCTGATTTGGGTTTGCCCCCCCAGGCCAAGAAAATTGGTTGCTACAATATTTCTAAAATGGCGATGATCCATGCTGACAAAATGTTTAGGAATCTTCTGAATCCATTAGATATAGAAGATTTCATATTCCACTGTGGCCACTTCTGTCAGATTACTCGGAGGCGGTAGGGAAAAAGTACCCATTAAGGCAGGGTCTTTTAGGAGACCTACTCCGATATTTTGGAGCGAATGATTGCTTCCATGGATCATTGGAATGCTTCCCGTAACTTTTGAACTGTTGGGGAGAAATGTTTGTTGGTTGACGATTCTAATTCCTCCTTGGAAGGAAAATGCAATCTTCCTGAAGTAGGTCGACACAACTACGACCATGGCATATATCCAGGGCCTTCCCAGTAGGATGTTGTAATCGAGGTTTCTGTCGATTACTTCAACATCAATTTCTACTGTTTTACCCCCAATTCAACTTGCAAGTTACTTAAAATCCCATGTGGAGTGTATGATCGTCCATCAAATGCTTTTAACATTGTTGACGATCGCGACAAGGGTGGTGAGCCTAAATTTTTCCAGCAACTCATTGACATAATACATGTGGATGCCCCCTCATCAATAATTGTTTGATGAACAGTTTTGTTGAGGGTTTTCACTTGAATAAGGAAAGCTAGTTGAGCTGGTAACTGAGGGTCATATCCTTTATGATCAAAGGCCACAATATTGGAATCCATTGGGTCAATCCCACCTATTGCTGATAATAAAGCTTGCTCTTGGGAGAGGCAATTTTGCGGTACCTCAAGTGTCGACATAGCGGACGACGATTGGGCCAGGTCCTCTATTATATTATAATTTTGTGCTATTTTTGCACGAGGATTAAATGTCGATTTGTGTACTACTCCCTTTGGCGACTTTATCATTTGTTCAGGAATGATGGGTGGCACAACTTTGGTCATAGTTGTTGTCGAACTACTAGGTTGTTCATTAGCCTTGTTATTCGACAGTTGTGGATTCTCGTAATATTTATTCCTTGTCAAAGCATCATTTTGCTGCTTTGAGATAGACAACATAAGCACTTGGGATCGGGAAGCATTTTGATTTGCAACCAGTTTGGTTCCCGGGTTTGGAAACGGATCAGTCAATACTACTGAGATTTTTGAACTCTTAAAGAGTTTCTTAACTTCAACTTTATGTGGACAATCTCTCGTCCAATGACCCTCATCGCATATATGACACCCCGCAGGGGGTTTCCTTTGCCCAGAAGGGTTTGTAGAAGGTTTTTTAGGAGATGACTCATCTTGCTTATTTTTTCTCCCTTTCTTTTTCTTCTTGCCCCCTAGTTGCTTCAGTTGTTTGCCCTTATCGGTCGACACGGCATTTACTTCCGAGGCAAGAAGTTCCTCATTTGCATTTTGACTAGAAATCTTACGGGCCTTTTTAGATGTAGCCTTTGTCGATTTTGTGTCTGTTGCACCAATCACGCCATCTCCAGCATGAGAGTCATTGTTTGATTTAGGAGGAGGTGGAATGGAAAATTCTGGTCTGGGAGCATCAGGGATTTTATCGTAGAGCGTGCCAGACTGAGTATAAATCAAGTCTAGATATTGCGCACGAGCAATAACTTGCTCTTCAGTGACGACTCCTCCCTTTGCCACATCTTCTGTAATGGAAGGTAATAATGACTTAATAAACCATTCAGCTAAAAGCTGATCAGGAACGTACGGTTTTTACCATTCTACGACGACGTCGCCACTCATGAATATGATCGGATATGTGAGTGGCTGTTGTCTATTTGAAATTGGTAAGAAGCTCTATTCCTGTTTCGTACCTTATTGGTAACTGAAAATGGGTTAAAAAGGTTGTGGCTAGGGTACTAAAGTTGTCAAACGAAGCTCTGGGCAATTCAATATACCATTTTGCTGCTGGACCAGTTAACGTCCTCTAAAAAAGGCGAAGCCTAATTGAATCATTGTTTAGGGTGTTTGATGAACACCATAGATGAAATCTCATCACATGATTCGACGGGTCTTCACCCGGATTTCCATTAAATTTAGGAATATCTGACGGAAGTTTATGCGGAATCGCTGGCCATCAAGGGGCATAAGAAATTGGATCATTCGTCAGCCGGTTTAGATTTGGTAATTCTAGAGTTGCTACAAAGGGCAACTGTTGATTCAGGTTAGGCGAAGCATACCCAGGATAAGATGGAATCGCCTGAGCAGTGGGTCTTTGCATACCAGCATAATGTATTTGATGCTGGCAAATTTGACAAGGTTGATGGGCATAACCATTATAGTATGGTTGTTGATAACCGCTTTGGAAATGCAGTTGCCCATTACTTACAAAGACTTGTTGCTCAGGTCCTTGATATGATTGCTGGAATTGCAGTTGTTGAGATTGAACCAGCCCTGGTTGTTGGACCATTTGCTGTTGTCCAATACTAGATGATTGACCAGGATGAGGAGTCATAGTACTTGTTTGAGCCTGAGTCAATCCAGATAAGGAGGCACTAACCTGAGGTTATGATTGAGTCGTCGAGACAAGAGGCCGTTGTATTGCAACCTGAGAAACTTAGGGTTGACATACAACAGGTAGCGCTTGTACTTGTGACACAGTCACCATAGCAGGTATAGTGGGAATATTCAACACAGGGTGGATTGGTTGCATTGAATATACAACTCTTGGTTGCTGAGGCAGTATTGGTACCCAACCGCTCGATGTAATTCCAGTTTCACCTGAACTTTGTTGTAAACTCCCATATGGTTGTTCTCCGGGGGGGAACAATGAAAAGGCATATTGTCCTCCATATGGTGGCAATCCAGTACTTAAAGGGTAGATTGGCCTTTGAAGACACATTGGATCAATTTGTTGAGTTTCAACATAAGAAATACCAGATGATAATTCGGATGAAGAAATAGGAACAGACCATGTTGTCGAAACAGTCCCTGATTGGACTCCAGCTTGTTGTTGATAACTTTCCGGGACAGATGGTATACCGGCGAACATTGTTGGAGTAGCAGCAGGAGGTTTTGCTGCTGCTGTGTCGGTTGACACAGTCCTAGATGTCGACGGTTGCTCAGACATATCTAGTCTATCCAAAAGATTTTCAAGCGATTTCGATTGACTTTCTTCCATGATTGCGGATTACTCAATCAACTAAAAATAAAGGGGAAGTATGTTTCCGAATTAGATGAATTTTAGACACTTTGACACAACTTGTTTTTTCAATTTTTAAGAGTCGAGAAAAAACAAAAGATGACTCTAGTCTCCTTCGATTTTTAATGAGCCTGAAGTGACAAGTGCTCAGATGGACTTTTTATGTTAAGGAGTCTGAAAAGGAACGAAAGGGACTGCTCTGGAAATCTAGGTAGAGGGATTACCAAACCAATCGCAAAACTCTAGAATACTTTTTACGGTATGGCAGTCAATCTTCCCGAATGCTGTGTTCAGTGCATTGCGATCGATAGGGCGGCAGACACGGCTTCCTATGGATAAAGGATTAAGCCTATTGGGGTCTCCCAAAATATACTCGACGGTACATGGGAGCACAAGTCCGTACTGGCACTTATTGTCTCAAAGTGGAGGAATCACCCAACCATCAGTGAGAACAACAATTACCAGGCTTTATGACACTGGAATACGTCTCTAGCCTAGACTTCTAAATGTTGTGCATTAAGTTCCAAAGCGTTGTTAGATTCATTGAATTTATTTTAAGTTGATCTTGTTTATGAAGTTTGCCTTTTGGGTCCACCACGAGATGTAGATGTAATTCCTAAAATGCAATCTAAGATGATAAACAAACTTTTTATCTCCTTTATGCAATGAAAATCCTAGCTACTAGGGAAAAGAAAGACAGAATCTTTTCACAAAGAGCAAAGAGCACACTCTATATGCACTTTCCTAAATCAAGCCAATCAAACTGTCTATCTGCAAATGCACACGAATGTATTTGTTTTCGACTTTCTTAGTATATGAATGCTAAAAAGAAAGTTGATGCACAAATCTGAATTTCTTTTCAAGCGACAAATATCAACAAGTTTCTTTTCGAAATCAAAAAATGGAGATGATCACAACACTTTACGATTTTGAACTGAATACTTGTTCTTGATACTAGAAAATTACAAATTCAGACCAAAAGCAATAGTAACAAGATAATCAACCATCAACAGCAATCAAACTCTTTCCTACGATTGAAATCGACACTTGCGATAGTTTCAAATCAAAGGACGACAGTACAATTACGCTACTTTTGCAAAGGAGAACTGTAAATGACTCAACAAACACACAAAAACATCTACAGCTCTTTTGTACAAAGGAGGCGGAATAACAGTAAGGAAAAGGGGTTTCAAACAGACATATACTGATCACAGGCAGCAAAATTCAAGAATAGAACTGGAAAGAATGAACCACAGAAGCCACAACTGCACAGAGCTAGTCTGATCAGCGCACCTGTAACACAGAGAATCTGAAATGCAGCGCAGGTTGTCCACTCGGGAAGTGCGCTGAAATTCAGAATCTCTGAACAGTACCTGCGCTAGGCCAGAAACGAGACTCTGTTCGGGTTCCGGGTCACAGTTTGCAGTTCAGTTCTTGGGTTTTGGCCGAGCAAAAAGCAATCAGTAATGCAACAATCAGGGGTAGATCTAAGGAGGATCTAAGAGCTATCACAAGGGCAATCAGATAGTTTGTGAATCAACTGTTTAAATCATAAACAGATCCACTGGATGGATTGAAGCAGCAATTATCTACTTTTGCATTTGTTATGGAAAATGCAGTTCGAATGCTACTTGTAAGTTTATGAAACAAACAACAAAGAATGATAAACAAACAAACTAATTATCTCCTCAGCGGAGTCGCCATTTTGTTACAGGGAAAAGTGTCTATATAGAACTGCTCTATCCCACTAAGGTGTGACAGCTGCCTTAGAAACAAACAGAGAAAAGCTACTTTTGTTTTTGCTTTATGAATTATAGATAGAGAGGAACAGAAAGACCAACCTCTGTCTTGCGCTAATCTCTCGATTTGATCCCTCTCTTCTTTGATAGTCCTCAGCTACCTGCTCCCTTCCACGCCTAGCTTCACGAAGTACCTGTAAGATCACAGAAGCATAGCACTATACAAAGACATGGATCTATAATCATAAACAATCTAGGATCAGATTTAAATTGACCATACAAATGTAACAAGCATCAATGACACAAAAGTATGGAGGAAAACTCAAATAGCTTTTATTGATAAACAAGAAAAGAGCCAAGAGGAGTTACAACCAGTTGTTCTGACCCAGCATCAACCTCCCAGCAAAGAAGCCCCTCTTCACCTCAAACAAAGCTTAGATCACCCAACAATCTGATGCTTGTCTCAAGAAACCAACATCAATTCCTTACAATATGCAAAATTCCACCCTCTGGATCTCTGGGATGAGGGATCCATATATAGATATCTGTAAGGGGGATGAGTCAGCTTGTGATTTTATTAGTGTCTTCTCTCTGATAGTTGTTGCTTGGCCTCTTACTCATCCTTGGTCAAATTCAGTGAGGAAAGTGTCACAGGAGAATATTCTAGAAGCTTCCATTGCCTCTCCACCTCGCGGAATGACACTGCCATTTGTCATTTCTCACCCATCGCACCCCACAGAAGGGACTTTTGAAATGCAACGCACTCTCACCGTGTATTTGGGTGAGATGCAACGCACTTAGCCAGTGGAGCAGCTGCAATGATCCTGTTTTGACAAATTCTGAGCAATTTCTCATGGAGAACTTCTGGGAGAAGCTGTAATCTGTTGACCTTGTTCCTTTAGGGGTTAGAACAACACTTTTAGGGACTTAGGAGCCCTTGGTTTATGGACATTTCATGCTTGGGGTTGTAGGGCCCAAAAATGTCTATAACACATATGTAATCTTTTTTTTTTCGGTTAATTGAAGGCTTCACTTTTACTTGACCAAAAAAAAATCATTTCAATATCTATTGTAATTTTACATTATTTTTATATATAGAGAGGGTCAATGTAGTTCATAATGAAAAATTCTAAGTTTCTTTATAATTTTTTTCTTCTTTTTGGTATGATTGACATCTATAATTTATTCACTATTCAATAAGTAGTTTGACACATGTAATTTAAAATAATATATTGTATCCAAGTATGAGAAAGACGTTTAATACACTCCATATTTGACATAGAGTTGACATGTGTAATCTCCCAAAAAAATAATTAATAACTAAATAAGGTTAGTCGTAAATAAAATACTTCAATGTCAATAATAAGTAATATGATTTTATATCAATTGTATTGCATCAAGAGGCACATTTTACAACCTATTATGATGGTGATGCGTAAGTATGTCACGTCCAATAAATTAATAAAAAAAAAACAAATAATGTTGGCCCTAATAAAAATGAAAATAACCATATAGATAAAAGAACTACAATACAATAATATTCAAGTGTTTAATAGTTCTTTGATCATATATGTTAATTTTGAATGGATCATAAGCTTTACTCTTTATTAAAGTCAATACAATTTCTAAAATTAAAGGAAAAATGTTAATTCAACACAAAGAATCTAAAATCTGGCTAGAAAACCTTTTAATATTTTTTTAATTAAATATTTGTAGAATTAATTTTTAAAAGGAAAACCATATCCTATTGATATATTAAAATATTTAAATACATAACTATTTCCATGTCAAAGTTCTAATATTTGGAAATATTAATTTGATGTAGTTTTATTATAAATTTTGTTATCATGCCATGTAAAAAACATCATTAAATCTAATATTAATGTTAATATATTATAATATTAATATTATTAAATTTAATAACTTTGTTTATAATACAATATTAAAAATTGATATAATATTAAATTTGTTGTATTATAATA
The DNA here is from genome assembly GCA_031772625.1 of Pinus tabuliformis. NCBI lineage: Eukaryota > Viridiplantae > Streptophyta > Pinopsida > Pinales > Pinaceae > Pinus > Pinus tabuliformis. The sequence goes on along the minus strand of CM062816.1, from coordinate 260,556,693 downwards.
TATATTAATACATCATGATATATAATAACTCTAGATATGTATGGGAGGGAAGGGGAGACAAGACAACATAGGGAGGGATACACAGATGGAGTTGGAAGGGGAGAGAGGGAGGGAAAAAGAAAGATAGAGAGAAAAATGGAGAGAGAGAGCGAGACTAACAAGGGAGAGATGAAGAGAGAGAGTGTGTATGTTTCATGGTGAGATAGAGAGACAAAGAAAGAGAGATGGAGAGAAGGGAAGGAAATAACGAGGGAGATAGTATTAGAGTTGGAGAGAGAGAGAGAGAGAGAGAGAGAGGAGGGGGAGAGATAGAGGGAGGTGGGAGAGAAAATGAGAGAGAGGAAGGAAGAGAGAGATAACGTGAGAGAGAGAAGGAGAGAGGGAAGGAGATAAAGAGATGGATTTGTAGGGGGGAGAGAGGGATGTAAGAAAAAATAAATAGAGATAGAAAGGTGGAGAGAGATAGATGGAGTGATAAGGGAGATGGGGAGAGAGGGAGAGAGTAGAGTAGAAGGGGGGAGAGAGTAAGAGAAGGGGGGAGAGAGTAAGAGAAGGGGAAGAGAGAGGGGGGGAGAGGAAGAGGGAGGGAGAGATAGATATATATGGAGAAAGAGTGTGTATGTTTTGGGAGTAATATAGAGAGGCAAAGGAGAGACAAAGGGAGATAGTGATATAGATGGAAGGTGAAGAAAGGGAAGAAGAGATACATAGAGAGAGGGAGGGAGGGAAGGATGGAGAGAGAAAGAGGTATGGATAAACAGATCATGTTTGTTTGGGGGGTGAGATAGAGAGACAAAGAAGGAGAGATGGAGGGAGATATAGATATAGATGGAGGGGGGGGAGGGAATAATATTTCTTTCACTAAATGCATTGGTTTTAGTGTAGATAGTGATTTATAATCCTATTTGATTTCTTTCACTAAAGGAGATAAACTCAAGGAGAGGGGAGAGGAGGAATGAAAAAATAGAGAAGTAGAGGAGTGAGAGAGGGAGAGAAGTGTGTGTGTGTGTGTGTGTGTGTGTGTGAGAGAGAGAGAGAGAGAGAGAGAGAGAAAGATAAATGGGAGAGAGGGGGGGAGGGAGAGAGGGAGGGAGATAGTGATAGTTTTGGAGGCAAGAAAGAGAGAGAGAGAGAGAGAGAGAGAGAGAAGTGGGAGAGAAGGGCATAGAGGAAGGAGGAGAGAGGAGGAGAGAGGGAGAAAGACAAAGGAGGAGAGAGGGAGGGACAAAGAGATGGAGCTGGAAGGGGAGAGAGGGAGGCAAGAAGAAAGACATAGAGAGAGAAAAGTGGGGGGGGGGGGAGAGGGAGGGAGGGAGGTGAGAGAGAAAGGGATAAAGAGGAAGGAAGAGAGAGAGGACATGAGATAGAGAATGAGAGAGGTAGGGGGAGAGAGAGAGATGGAGTCGGAGGGGGGGGAGAGAGGGAGGTAAGAAGAAATACTATGGTTCTTAATCTATAAATAAGATTTTATTACAACACCATGGATTATCAATACCACATGCCAAAAAAATCATAACTCACCTCATATGGCACTTGTTCATATGACATTTTTTAATTAATCAATTTAATAAAAATACAAAAAAGGCATTACTACTTTGGAGATAAATCTCAACCTTTGATTTGTGTATACTACTATGAATATTTTAAAATTTTCCATGTAAGCTAAATATCTAACATCCATTTAATAATTATTGATAGATAAAATTAAAATTCTAGAAGCCCTATTGGTGTAAAAAGGAAAATTTGTGTCTTGCTCCTAATTGGATATTAAACAAATTAATTGTCTTTTTCTTATTAAACCAAAATATTTTCATTTTGATCTAAATAGGTGGCTATGGAATATACTGATAATGTCCACACTCAACTACTATCAATTTTCCACAATTTTTTATATTTGTCAAGATTAACTTGTGTGTTTGTGTCTATCTCCCCTAAGAGTCAATTTGTCCTTTGGAGTTATACCAAGAATGGTCCAACTTGTTGTCCTTTAGAGTTGTATAGTGAATCATATTAGTCATGATAACTGGGGAACCCCCAAATCTGAATAACGTTTGTATGCCCCATTTGTGTGTCAATAAAAACCATGTATGCTTGTGCATAGTTGTTTTCTAACTAGAATATAATAGTGGGGTGGTTGATTCGAATCACTAGGTGTTGTTAACCCTTGTGTGGACACATGTAAATCTAATTTTGAATAAAGCCATTTACACAGAAAGTGTCTCAATAGTATACCTTCTTATCAACTAATCTACACCCCTAGAGGTTATATTTAAAATATTATTATATATAACTATCTCAACCATAAAATATGATAGGATTGGGACAAAGATGCAAGCAAGAAAAATAATTGTGACAACAGGGTTGGTGGAAATTTTAGAGTTGGAATTTAGTTATTTGACTAAAAGACCTTTTAATAATATAAATAATCACAAATATATTTTTTTTTTGTAAGATTAGAGAAAGGTGGAGAAACCATACCCGTAGGAAAGGCTAATTTTCTTTTTTTGTCTCTACTATTCCTAATAAGCTGGTCTTATAGAATAAAACATAGAGAAATACCTACATAAACAACTCCATAGACTAATAGTTATTATCATGGTAAAAGGTAAAATTTTAACCATTGTAAATACTCTCATGTCGTGGGGGTGTGTGCCTAGGATGAGTGTGAGTAATTTTCTTGATCATCAAATTACTGTAAATACTCTCATGTCGTGGGGGTGTGTGCCTGAGGATGAGTGTGAGTAATTTTCTTGATCATCAAATTGACCTTCCCGTTTAAATTGTCCATTTTCTCCCTAACTTCCACTATACCAATGATAAGCTTCTACTAATATAATCATAAATATCCATTTAAAAAAAGTGCAAATAACTCAATAAATTGAATCAAACCCTTTCATTAAATAATGACATTGAAAAATATTTTTTTATTAAATATAAAACATACAGATAATATTTGGAATAAAAAGCTCTAAAATATGACACCTTATATCTAATATAAACATGCTTATCAACATAATTAATTTTAAATTAAATAATTAATATTATATATTTATTATTATAATATAAATAGGAAAATAAAATACAATCTATTTTTAAATAAGACCTAACCTATTTAATTTTTGAATTACAAAAAGTTAAATAAATGATAGAGATTTAATAAAGAGAAGGAATAAAATTAAACTCTAACTTTCTTTTTAGTAGTTAAACAATGTTTACTTTATTATTTTATTTTAATTATTTGAACCAATACATATAGACTAATGAATAAAATCAAACTCTAACTTTCATTTTAGTAGTTAATCAATGTTTACTTGATTATTTTATTTTAATTATTTCAACAAATATATATAGGGTAAGGAATAAAATCAAACTCTAACTTTCATTTTAGTAGTTAATCAACGTTTACTTTATTATTTTATTTTAATTATAGACTTTCTAACCATACATATTAATTACAGGGAAGGTGTTCATGTCATACTTTCCATTCACGCTATCTGCGGTTCTTGCAATTCAATCATGGAGACAATGAATGATACGAATCCAATCATACCCAGCAACGGGCCATACGAATCCAATGTTGCAGTTCTCCAAGAACATCGCCTCCAGAGGTTTGCTCGTCACGTTCGTTACTTTCAGCTACAATCATGACAAAATCATTCAAGCCAAGGAATCTCTGCAACAACTTAAGCTCCCCATACAATTCGAGAGCATTCCGGACGGCCTTCCTCAAGACCATACTCTCGACTCAAACATCAACCACGTCGTTTTCAATCATATGAACAACAACATGGACGGTTGGGGATTGGAGCAACTGATCTAGCGAATGAATTCCAGTGGGAGGCTGTATTAATGTTTATAATCCATTTCTTCCATGGGCTCGACAAGTTGCAAAGAAGATGAATATTCCTCATGCTTTGTTTTGGACACAGTCCACTGCACTTTTCTCCATCTATTATCACTTTAAAAATGGTGCGAGTCGCGACTGTGAGATTGCTTCCTTTTTAATTTACTGTATTGTTGTTTCATCATATTTGGGTTTGTTGTTTCAAGTTTCTGAAGCTATTATATACGATGTGTCACAGAGGAAAAGTGGGATTCAAGGCTGATGTCAGAGAGCCTAAGCGTTGAGATTCTCGGCCTTCCTGAACTGAAATTTGGGGATTTACCTTCGCCATTCAGAGATACGGAAGCAAGACTGCAAATCTATCTCCGCCAACTGGACGGTCTCAGCAATGTGCTGTGGGTGCTTGCGAATACCGTCTATGAACTGGAGGCAGAGACGAGCAAGTATATGAGGTCAAGAATTGGTCTAATCTTTCAGAGCATAGGCCCTTGCATTCCCTTGGCTTTTCTAGACGAACGCAATCGCCATGACTCGTGGATCAACGCAGATCCTTGGCAAGCAGCGAACAACGTACAAGGCTGGCTAGACAGTAGTATACATTTCTTTTAGCAGTATAACCCTTATAAGTGCACAACAAATCTATGAATTAGCGTCGGGGATTCAGTGCAGTGGTCACAATTTCTTGTGGGTCATTCACCCCCTCCGTTCTATGAATACACTGGGGATATTTTATCGGCTGATGTTAGGGAAGAAACCAAAGGGTGGGGTCTGGTGGTGAACTGGTGCATTCTGCTGGAGGTGTTCTCCCATCCGTGAGTGGCCGCTTTTATGAGCCATGGCCGGTGGAACTCGACACTCGAGGCTCTGAGCTTGGGGTTCATATATGAGGGACTTGTCTAAGTTGTTCACAAAAATAGGTGAAAGCAAGGCAGCCATTAACCGATAGGTCTTCCATCCTTTCCTTATTTTTTTTCTCTTTTTTTCTTCATCTTTTTTTTTCTTCGTCTTCTCTTTATTGTGATTCCTCTGTGATTAACTATCAACTTGACTTACCTTCTCTATCAAATTTAGTATGTGCCAAAAGATAAAATTATAGACGCTCAATAATATATTCTATTAATTATTGAATGAAGAATTTACACACATATTTATACAATCAATAGTCTCAAGATAGGAATGCTATCTTAGACGTACAATAGTGTGGTTGAGAGATTCTCTCAACACACACTAAACTAGGAGAAACTATATTCTAACTTATTCCTATTATATAGGAACAAACTCCTCAAATAGAAAATTACAACCATAGACAAGTAGGAATTAATTATTTCCAACTCCCCCCCTTAATGACTACTTGTCATGATAGTCAAATCCACCACCATCAGGCGAATTGCATGTACAAAACCTCCAAAAACACAATCTGCTGCCCTCGGACAGATCCACAACTTCCTGATCCCGCGGATCCCCTTGAAGGTGAATTGGCACGATCCTTAACGAAAAACACACGCCCATTGGCATGATTAATGGCTTAACAGACGCGCCAGTTGGCCTTCCTGGTGCTGCTGTCAACGGGAAAAACGTGCCAATCCCCTTCTACTAAAAAAAAATCATCTGAGTCCGAGCCAGGTGTTCTGCAGTCCACCTGCTCAATTGAGCACAAAGCTCTCGTGTACACACAGCCACAAAGGCAAGCTTGTCAAACAATGCATTGACATCCACGATTCTAGCCACAAAGGCACCTCAAGCCACATAGGCGATTCAGCGACAAAGGCAAGCTGGCCACAAAAGCACTTCAGTCACACAGACTATATAGATGGTTTCTGGCTCACCACCAACCATCACTTTACAGTGACAAAAGATGGTTTCTGGCTCACCACGAACCATAAACCATTACAAAGTGGTTTTAAGATCACCACGAACTTTCAAATGCCCTTAAAAATTTTACATCTGATTCCACATTTTGGAGTTTCTGGGTACATACAATGACTATTACAATAACATGCTAGGGAGTCTATTCCACAAACCATACTAACTCAAACAAATATCTATTTTGTTGTCCACCGTAAACATTGTCGTTGCTCCTTTAGTGTCACTGTTGCACAAAATTAATATTTGGTGCAATTCAACCTTGTTATAGAACCATTTAGTCCAGGAAGGCTCTCTACATAAGGGGGACACAAGAATAAGTCCAGCAACTCGCTCCCTGTACTTTATTAAAAACAATGTCAAGATATAAGCCCCTGCTGTCACACCCATACAAATGACCTCATAAAGCCTGCTCTGCCTGATCGTCCACTGTAGGCACCGGAAGATTTGATGAAATAGATGCAGCTCCCAACTGCAAGGTACTCATGTCCAGGTGCATCTATGTGATACACGCAGAAGTTATGGAACAGTAATGAAGAGGCTTCCAGGCAAAAGAATAACCCTTGAAAACATGACATATAATTCAAGGCCACGTCTGGATAAGTGATGAGAGCTGGCTTCCCCTGATCTCCGCATACGAAGACCGACACGGGCCCATAGCTGGTCTGGACAACTTCCTCCTTTCCTCCCCAGGGGATTATTTCAATGTCCACCGACACAGAACTGCTGGAGTCGCCCATGCCAAAGCAAAATGCTCACAGAATCGATCGACCGACCGACTACAGTAACTGCAAGGTAGAAGAAGTAAGGCTTGATACTGCCGCAAAACCTATCCTTCTTCCCCTGCGCTCATAGTCACCTGCCCGCCCATTAAAAACACAACAGCAGCAACCGCAATATGTTGGCAAGGCTCCAGAGACGTGACAAAAATACGCACAGCAAGCAACAACGACGAATCCAAAGGTCAAATTCAATCACCGTACCAATTCCCCGAGAAATCACTTTGATTCAATCAATCAACAAGCTGGATCTCTGTGGATTTCTCCAAATTCTCCTTCCCTTCCATGCCGCTGGCTCCGCTCAGAGTCGCCATGGTGTAGTTGAAACATGATGAAATTTTTCCATCAGTAACCCGAAAAGAAACGTTCATTTAACAAATGTTGAGCCCTCTTCGTCCCCATTTTCCCTCAGAACTCTGGCAAGGATCGCGGCCCTGCCCTCATCCGAGATGCAGATTGCCTTCCAGGCACTGTCCCTGGCCAACCTCTTGAGCCTTTACAGGACCTGGATCCGGGCCATTCCGACCGGTTCAATTTCCTGAAAAAGCCAAAGGACCATATGGGGATTCGCAGGGGTTTTTGGCGTAGGGATCTGCTCGACTCCCTTGGCGCTATTGGCTCGGCACCAAGCCTGAATTAGGCGTCCTTCAAACGGCCCCTGCCTCCACGACCTCGACGTGGTTCTTTCCAACTGAGAAAACCGCCAGAAGGGCCTTCAAACCCGCCCTTACAGCCGGAGGGCTTCTCAACATTTCCACCCGGCCTTCAATTAGTCCGTTGCCCGAGGAAATTTGCCACACGACCTGTTCATCCGTCGTCAGCCTTTCGATGACCTCGGCGCTCCCGATCCGCGCCTCTGCGTTTTTGCTCCGCAACAATCCTGCCATGGTCTCCAACTCCACAGCCCCACAGACCTTTCGCTTCATCGCATCATCCAGGGGAAACACAGCAAGCATGGCCACCGCTTCCTCGCAGGCAATCCGGCCCTCTTTAGACTCGATCCCTGGCCATAGAAGCGCAAGACTTCGCCAAACTCTGCACCAGTCGTTCTAAGTCGAGTTGCCACCATGCCAATGCAGATCCAAAATTTGTTCTACAGAGCCTCCAAAAAACTACGAACAGAGCCTTCGCATGATCACATAGCCTCTCCATTTCGATCGACAACCATTTCGTCCTGATGAGATCCAAGTAGACAACAATCCACTCTCAACAAGTAGTGTTGGGGTGATTTGAGCAGCATTAAAACCTCAATCGATTTTCTTCTGCAATCTCGGCCTCCTCCACGCCACATAAATTGCAATCTTAACTGATAGTTGGATGCCTACCTCCGACAGATAGCTACCTCTCCACATGACGTCTATCTAGCGAAAAATGCAGGCAGTAGCCTCCGATCGCTGCACGCCTCCATGTGGCCTCTCTTCTCAATTAACAGTCCCGGCCTGCGATCCGGCAGTGAATCCACGCTCACCGCACCAAGCAGCAGCTCACCACTCATGCTCGGATTCAAAAGAGAAACACTCTCCTACAGCGCTTCAAACAACGCTCTCTGTCTACTTCAAACCGTCCACGCCCTTCGACAAACTCCAAGCGACCTCAGTGAAGGGGTTGCTCTTGTCGCAAAAAGTTTCTCTAGGCCTCGTCAAAGTGGGGCATCCCAGCAGCCACACCAGCAGCTGAATTCTTGCACCTCCTAACTGTGACCTCCTCCAGGCGTATGAATCAAGATCAACACCACTCTGGCAGATCGCTCATTACCCATACAACTTTCGATGGACAAACAAATAATGAAATTATACACTCCATTATTTTCCCTCAGCCCAGGAGGGGCCAAGCCCTTTTCCCTCAACCCAGTAGGGGCCAAGCCCAGGAGGGGCCAGGCCCTCACAGGCTCTGATACCAAGATAAAATTACAGACTCTCAATAATATATTCTATTAATTATTGAATGAGGAATTTACACACATATTTATACAATCAATAGTCTCAAGATAGGAATGCTATCTTAGACGTACAGTAGTGTGGTTGAGAGATTCTCTCAACCACACACTAAACTAGGAGAAACTATATTCTAGCTTATTCCTATTATATAGGAACAAACTCCTCAAATAGAAAATTACAACCATAGACAAGTAGGAATTAATTATTTCCAACTCCAAATCCATATTTAAGGGTTAATGAATTGAATCACAGTTAACTAAAGTTAATCTAAATGCTTCATAACGGTGATGTACCAGTGATTTTTCTTTCTTCATTATCAACAAAATAAAACTAAAATTCCTTGTGATCTAAATGCCACATTTTTCCATCATACTTTCAAAGAAAAGTTGTTTCCATTTAATTTGACAACTAAAAATCCCATTGTGATGTGAGGTTGTTATGACAGGAATTGATTGTCATTTGATTGTCATGGGAATGACCATTGGGAAATTAATTTCTATACATCTCCTAAATTCTCAATTTACAAAATAAATATAACTTGTTATTTACTTCTCATTACATGATTAAATAAACAATAAAAAGATTTCTTGGAAAAATAACTTCAAAGAGGATTTACGGAGCCTTGGCATTTGCCTCTGTAAAACTAAAGAATAGAGAAAATTAGTGACAACAATCAAAGTATACCACAAAGTCTTACTTTTAAATGTAATAAACAATTTTGACAATTTTTTTTCTAAATTTGGATGGAACTCAATCTTAATTTTTATATAATATTTATTCTATTACAAATAAGAGTTTTTATATTTAGTAATTTAATTTTTCAAGATGATCTTCCTAAATCTTCTATTCTTTTGGTGCGTCTTTGCACCTTTAGGGGAAATTGCTAGTATAAACTAGTTACATGTATTAGTAAGTCATGCAAGTAGTAATATTCTATGCAATGCTCATCATAGGAAAATATTGCTCATTGTAACCCTATCTAATAAATCAATAATTTTACTTATATGATTATAGTCATTTATATTATAATGTAATATTAATAAAAACAAATTAAGCTAAAACATCCACATAAAAGGATTTTCTCCAAAAATATATGTAATAAAATAAGAAAATGGGCTTGTTAACTTATATTCTTCGCGTTGCTCCATAGATATGAACAAATACCTTACCTTTTGATGACTAGGTGAGTGATTTTTTTTTGTAAATATAACTTTATATTACTATCGAAAACCAAGGTAGTTACATGAGGGCTTGCTTCTAGAAATTGACATGACCATGTGAACCTCTTTCTGACCAAAATCCCTATTTCGGTAAATAAAGAAAGGGCCTTTTAAAAATTTGACATAGGCCCATAAAAAAAGGGGCCTTTTAAAAATTTGACATAGGCCCATAAAGTAGGGTGTTACTCAAGTAAATCCTTTTTTCCTTTGACCACCCTTTACAAAAAGAGATATTATAATTAAAAACAAGCACAATAACATCCACAACTACAACATTTACAACATAATAATTACAACACTTAGATACTAGCACTGAAAGGGAAAAAGGCTAGTCAAGGATGATGACTATCGAGCTTGGAGAGCTAGCATCCTGGGAGTTGTTTCCCAGTGGAACTGAATTGGCAGTGATGGTATTGAGAGCTAGCATCCTAGGAGTTGTTTCCCAATGGAACTGAATTGGCAGTGATGGTATTGAGAGGAACTGCATTTATGCTAGCATTCTCTTTTTCGAGAACCATTTGATTTAGTGTTGAATCTATATATCTTTCCACCCGAGTCAACCTCGTCACAATGTCATCCAAGTCATCCAAGTTGTAGCGGATGTCCCTCATGATGTTTTTGAGTTCTTCCTGGCTTGCAAATATTTTATAGTTGTCAAATTATTTATCCCTAATGACCATACTTAACCATGTTTCCATTTGTCCATGATGGGTGATGGAGTGTAGAAAGTGGAGGTGTCTCTTTCTAAATTTTCCAGAGTCCCCATTTGAGACAGTTTCCACTAATCTAAGAGTTAGAAAATATTAGCAGCCACCAAATTCCTTGTCTTTCAGCTGCAATATTTCCTTTTGAACTTCTAAGAAAGCAGCTTCAAAGTAATTAGCAACGGACTCCCATGTGAAGAGATGATGAAGAGATGATGATGCCTGAATGAGGAAGACCCCGCAGCCCACCTCTACGAGTCAGCTCCTGCAGCGTTGTCGCTATGAGTTCCCTGCAATCAACAAAAAGCATAACTGCAACTGCGCACAGGAAAGGGTTTCCAGCGAGAGAGATGGAATGTAGAACTTTGACGTGGGTAATGAAATTTGTATCGAAATAAGACTCGTGGGAAAGACCAAACAACACAAGCAAAATGTCAGTAGCATGAGCCGACTGAGCAAACAAAAATGAACAGCTAACAGAGAGACCTTGGAGTGCTCCTTTAGACTGCAAAGGTTGGCTTGTATCAGGTTAAGCGATTTGACAGTGGGGGCGTGGAAGCACTTAAAGAAAACTTCAAAACCAAATCGAAAAGGTTCCCAAATAAGAGACTCCACAAACGAGCACCAAGCAGTTGAACGAAACCCCTGTAGGGTTTGTGCTTTGCAAGGAAGTTAGGGACAGAATGAAAATGAGCTCAAAAGATGGGCCAACCCCTTTATTGTGCAAGAATAGCACAAGAAACATAGAGAAAAACTTCTGCCTTGAAATCCTGGCCTCTTGTAAGGTCGAGAAAGACTGACAATTGAGAGGTCATACGAGGCGTAAAGGGAGTGGCAGTTATGAAACAAACGTGGATATGGCACGACCACCCGGAGATAACCACCAACCCAGAAAAGGGAGTGGCAGTTATGAAACAAACGTGGATATGGCACGACCACCCGGAGATAACCACCAACCCAGAGCTAACCACAATTCCACAACCGAGAGAGTGACAGTGCCACCAGGCGACAAACCTCCAAAACTTCGTCACTATGCTAACATCGTAAGAAATTTATATATAGTATTCTGTATGGAAAGCATAATGATGCGAGTGAAGATGGACTTGTGTGTCCTAGGGATACTCTAGGCTCCCAAAAACTGAACAAGGGCACATTATGAACCCATTAATGAGCTTGTCAGGAAGATCTTGAGTGATGGCTAATCCACCGTGAGAAGAGGTCACCATGATCGTAGGGACAAAAGGAATGAGCCAATATGATGATCCCGGAGTGCATGTTAAGGTGGAGCCGAGCGTTTAAAAGCTTTTGTTGAACCAGGTGAATGACTGTACCGTAGCCCCACACTTGCCATGCGAATGAACTGAGAGGACCCGGACCACTTAAAGAGGACCGCGAAAGGTCATTTCTAGTTGGGGACATGCGTACGAGGAGTTAGCATGTGGAGTAAATGGGGCTATGATTCACTGTGTTTGCGGGAGTAAAGTTTGCTCCTTCGCCGGAAAGTTCACTTCGACGATCAGCCACATCTGGGAGACTAGGTGAGTGACTTGTTTCATCGCGTTTTTGGGTCTTCCGTTAGTGTCTAAACTTAGTAGGCCCTCATAGAAATGAAAAGGATAAGCTCTTAATAAACAAACCAGTAAAGAAGCCGACAATTAGATGTTATTCGAAGAGTATGATGGGCTTCTCGAGATTACTAGACGAACTCGTTAATTAGTTTAAATAAAAATTAGATTTAGAATTTTCTGTTTATAAATTATTTAATTATATATAAATTAATTACTCTAAATTAATAAATTAAAATTAATTTCAATGAATAAAAGTAATAATAATAATACTATTATTTATTTTTTTAATTAATTTTCAACCTTATTATGATAATAACTTAATTACTCTAAATTAATAAATTAAATTAATTTTAATGAAAATAATGATAATAATTTTTTATTTTTTTATTAATTTTTAACATTATTATGACAATAGAGATATATGTTTACTTTTTAATAAGATTTTTAGAATTTTAATTTAACTATAAATAATTATTAAGTGGATGGTATTAGCACGAGAGACATTTAAGTTAGTGATTCTCATGTTATGAAGTATTATGTAAACCATGAGATTGAAGATTGAAACACCCCAAAAAAAGAGTGAATGATAAGGATTTAACTTCTTGAAATGTTTATAATATTTTAATACTATTCAAAATCAAATATATTTGAAAAATAAATTGATTAATTAAAAAATGTCAGATGAAGTTATGATTTTTTTGAGCATGTAGTATTGATAAGCTATAATATTGGGAGATGGTATTGTAACAAAGCCTATTTATATGCTAATAATATCTATGGCAAGGTGGGGTAAATATCCATGATTAATAATCTTGTTATATGTTTTATTAAATGCATATATTTTTAACTCATATTTAAAAATAATAATTTAACATAAGGGTGACAGGAGGAAGGGTGTTATATATGGTCTTTGTTAAAAAAAATTGTATCCTACAAGGTATCCTCATTTTCAAAGAAAATATAATTTCCTCTCTCCTTGTGTTGGGGGCTCTATTATGGTCATTCATCACATGGTTAAAAATTCACGTTCAAGAGATACGTTTTTTATTAATATCTAAAAACATGTCAAGAAATCAACAAAAGATATCCCTATTATGAATTATTAGTACATACTACAGGATAATGATAAAGAAGCATATGGATGTGCCAGTCTGCACTGCAAATTGAAATTTAGTAAATTGATGGTTAATGGCCAGTTAAGGCCATCTTTCATTCCTTAGTAATGTAACTCTCTAGAGCACAATTTTGATTTTGGATATGAAAGATTAGTTTAGTGAATTGATGGGGTAAATTGATGGTTAATGGCCAGTTAAGGCCATCTTTCATTCCTTAGTAAGGTAACTCTCTAGAGCACAATTAGATATGAAATATTAGTCTGGAAAACTTGGACTTGTGATGACGCATTTCATGATGTATTCTTCATGAATAAGGACTTGTGATGATGCATTTCATGATGTATTCTTCATGAATAAGGAACTGATTTTGATCTAATACAAAAATTTTAATTATTGTTTTGTTTTTAGTATGGGGTCCATAGTCCCTAAAGATAGGTGACCCCTACGTCAAGAGAATTGAACCTATGACCTCTTCATAGTAGAGGTTCTTTAACAATGACGACTTGCCCAATTGAGTTAGAATCTCATTATTATTATTATTATCATTATTACGATTATTTAACATAAAGATATAATCTGGCTAGTATTTATGATTTTTTTAACCTTAGCAATATGAGATGTATCAAGAAGAAAGTGTTTTGATACTTATCATGCATTTATTCCTATCCATTTGTACCAATCATTTAATTTATATAATCATGTTAGTAATAATACATGTTAATATTAATGATTAAGCCAATAGGCATGTCTATTTTGGAATAGGGCTTCTATAATTTTAATTTAATTATTATTATTTATTAAGTGGATGGTAGGGACTTAACCTACACAAAATATTCTAGAATATTCTTTGTAGTAATAAAAAATCAAAGATTGATATTGACGTCAAAATTAGTTATGAATCTTCTATTATTTTAATTAAAATCATTAATTATAAAAAAAATCTCATGTAAACAAGTGTCATTTGAAATGAGTTATGATTTGTTAGGCATGTGGTGTTGATAAGCCATGACATTGTAACAAAATGATATCTATATGTTAAGAATATTCATGGTAAAATGGAGATCAATCTCTATGGTTAAGAATCTTGTTACATATTTTTTAAATGTATTTTAGCTCCTATATAATAATAATAATAAATAGTAACAATAATAATAGTTTAATATAAAGTTCTTATTTAATTAATTTTTATTAAAAAAATATTAACGATATGAGATATATCAGGAACTAAGTGTTTTGATCTTTCTCATGAATTAAATTTACCTTCCATTTAAATTATCTCATTAAGTTAGTATATATAATATGAAAATATTTACTCTTAGTATATATAATATGAAAATATTTATTAGAGATGCTTTCTATTGCACTGCATTGAGAGCCCGCTCAGGCTTGACCTAGCTACCTCCATCTTTGAGCTGCCTCCTGCGGCCTCCCTGCCTGGCAGCCTTCTGCTGCTAGGCTCGACCGTCTCTGCCTTGACACCTCTGGATTGCTCCCATCTCCTGGTCGACCTCGCTAAAGTGGTCTGTTTCTGAGAAAAGGGCTGGCATTGGCATCAGCTCTGTTGTGCCCAGCCATGCCTTCATCCGGGGACACGAACCATCCAAATCCGCCCCTGCCTCCTCCACCGGAGGTCACAGCCTTTAAAGCCATGATAGCAACCGGTAGCAAGTGCCCGCCATCAGCCATCCAGCAAAAGTTTGTAAAGAAACTGGAAACCATTCCTTCGGTAGCACTCCCGGAAGAAGAAACGTGCAAAGCAACACTGAATCTAGCTGAGAGAGGACTCATTGGCCTGTTCACGGGCCTCTGGCCCTCTCCCAAAGCGGTGGAGGACTGGACTCAAAGGAACTAGAAACCCTTAATCAAAGAAGGAATAAAAGGCTACTTCGTAGGCAAAGGATTTTTTATTTTCGTATTCGAAAGTGCAGAAGATAAAAGCCTAATCTTTAGAAATGGACCCTATTTCATGGGCCCCCAGGGATTATACCTCAAAAAATGGTCGCCAGACTTCGATCCAGCCTAGGATGTCCCATCGGCTGTTCCGGTGTGGGTGCGGCTCCCCCATCTCCCACTCCACTGCTGGAATCAAAAGTCTCTTCAGATCATTGGTAATGGATTAGGAAAATACATAGATCAAGCTATAAGAAAGGATAAATATTCATGTGCTCGCATCTGCGTTGAAGTAGATATGGAGGAGGGCCTGCCGGAAGCCATCAATCTTACAGTTGCAGGATGAACACATGTACAAGAGCTGGACTATGAACAACTTCCCTTTAAGTGCAGACACTGCCACGACTATGGACATTTCGCTAAACATTGCAAACAAAAGGCGGAAGAACAACTAGATCAACAAAATGGTGAGCAATGGACCCTAATCCAAAAAATCACTAATCACAAAAAAGGCAGCGGGAAAGGTATACAGAAAGAGGCACCAAGCAGCTCCAACCCCATCCAAGAAAAGAATCCAAAGGGCAAAGAAAGCAGACAGAGTATCCTAGTTACAGCAGATACTGAAGACTTGGAACAGACTGCCTCTCCCTCCAACAACAAAGAGGACGGGGAAATGGCACATCTGGAAACTCCTCAAGGAAGCCCTTCTAATCCTTCATATGCAGATGTTACTAGGAAAAAACCAGTGGACAACTCAGGCTCATCGGAGGATGAAACCTTCGAGCAGCCCACAAGAAAAGCAGGCAGGAAATCTCGCAGAGAAATAAGGGAAGAGGAGGCGGAAAGGCTTAAAACACAAGGAAGTCAACCCACAATAGAGATGTCTATTGGGAGAAACTCCAGGAATAGGCCCCCCAAGGGAGGCCCTCAACCCCATGGTAAATAATGCGCCTCGTCTCTTGGAACTGCAGAGGTCTGGGTAATCCCTCGAAAGCGGAAGCGGTCAAGGACCTACTCAAAACAGAACCCTCAGACATTCTCATGCTCCAAGAGACCAAGATAGAGGGGAAAGCCCTTCTAGATATCAGCAAGAAGAAATGGAAGAAAAGCACAGGAAGAGCAGTCAGTTCAAGGGGCACATCCGGAGGGCTTGCAACCCTTTGGGTAGAAGATCTCTTCCTGCTGAACAAATCCCATGAGACTCAGCATTGGATCTACACGGAACTAACACACTGCTCAAGTAAGTTGACCTTCTCCCTTTTCAATCTCTATGTACCTGTTCTTTATTCTGAAAAGAGGGACTGCTGGAACTCCCTCGTTGCATTCCTAGAGCAGCGATCCCCTAACAACATCATCCTTGTTGGGGACCTAAATATAGTTTTAAAACCCAAAGAAAAAAGGGGTGGAATCAACAACAGAGATCCCATGCTTCCCCTGGTGGAAGACCTTATACAACAATGGGATCTTCAAGATTTCAATCCGATTAAAGGGCATTACACATGGACCAACAACAGATCGGAGGAAGACCATATCACAGCCCGACTGGATCGATTCCTAGTGCAGGGCACCCTGATGTTGAATAAGAAAATTATTATCACTAAAATCCTCCCCAAGCTGACCTTAGACCACAAACCAACTCAGCTCATATTGGAAGATGAAGATGACCTGGGCCCAATCCCCTTTCAATTCAGTCCCCTCTGGATAGAGAGGAATGGATTCATAGACACAGTGAAAACAGCATGGGTCAAGCCTGTCACTAGGTCCTCTAGCTACGTATGGGAACAGAAGCTCAAAGCAACAAAGTTAGCCCTGAAGGAATGGATAAGGAAGCCTGCCCCAAATCCTTCCAGCCAAAGAAAAGAAATAGTGCAGACATTAGAGGCACTGAAATATGAAATGGAAAGCAGAGAGATAACCCCATCCTTGCTAGATAAAGAAGTTAAAATTCAATTCTCAGCATTTCGATCCTTTAGAACAGAGGAAGAGAATTGGCGATTAAAATCTCGAAGTCTGTGGCTGAAAGCGGGTGATCAGAATACCACCTTCTTCCATCACCAATATAGAGCAAGACTTTCCAGGAACCACATTTCTGAAATTACAACAGCAGAAGGGCAGATATGCAAAGGTTCCAATGAAATTAAAGAGGCAGCAGTAAGTCATTACAAAAGTCTATACACCACAGGTAATCAAGGCAGTGAGGAAGATATTGTAGATCTCCTCTCAAACATCCCTCTTCTGGTCAACCCTGAAGACAACTCAGCTCTCACCCAACCCATCACGGAAGAATAGATCATCAAAGTCATTTAGTCTATGGATCCGGACAAGGCCCCCGGGCTGGACGGATTCACCATACATTTTTACAAGACTTGTTGGGATATCATCAAAGAAGATCTAATAAAGATGATAAAAGGCTTCATGAAAAAAGCCAAGGTAGGAGGAGGAACCAACTCCACCTACCTTGCTCTTATTCCCAAGGAAACCAATCCCGAAACCTTCGCCAGATTCAGGCCTATTTCACTCTACAATGCTTCATACAAAATTATAGCTAAGCTCCTAGCCACCAGGATGAAACCTCTTCTTAACAGGCTGATCTCAAGTAACCAAGGGGGCTTTGTAGAAGGCAGGCATATACTGGACAATGTCATTCAAGTCTAGGAGACAATACATTCAAGCAATCAATGAAAGGAAAAAGGAATGCTGATAAAGCTTGACATGGCTAATGCATTCAATCGAGTCAATCGTTCCTTCCTATACAAAGTTCTCCACTCCTTCGGCTTCTCTCCCCATTTTGTCAATCTCATCGTTCCCTACACTCATAATCCCTGGATTGTCCCTCTCGTCAATGGCCACCCTACCTGCTTTTTTCAAGCCCAGAGAGGTCTCAGGCAGGGATGCCTGCTCTCTCCCTTCCTGTACATTCTGATGGCCAATTCCCTCAGCAGAAAGCTAGCCTTCGAGCAATCCTCAGGTTCCCTCCCAGGCCTCAAACCTTCTATCAGCTTCCAGCTCTGAACCATGCCCTTTTTGTGGATGATTCTTTGCTCCTGGGTGGGGCATCTGTACGAATAGCTAAATCCTTTGACTCCATCTTAAAATGCTACTATAGGGTACCAGGCGCCTCGATCAATGAAAGGAAAAGTGAAGTATATGGATGGAACATAGGGCAGCAAGAACTCACAGGCATAGCCAGAATTCTGGGTTTCAACGGTCATGCCCAATGGGAGAGGATAAAATACCTCGGCCTTCCCATCACAATTGGAAACAATAAGAGGTCGTTATGGGCAGAAATCATTGGAAAAATCAAGTCAAAAATCGCTTGCTAGGGTGGACACTGGCTCACAAAAGGAGGTAAGGTAATTTTGATCAAATCGGTCTTATCGGCTCTTCCAATCTACCAAGCTGCCTTTCTTCTTGCCCCCAAAGAGAGTGACAGAAAATATATCCATAATTCTGCGCGACTTTCTCTGGCAAGGGGGGAAGGGAAATCAACAAAAAATTCATTTAGTCAAATGGGAGAAGGTGAAATGACCAATTCCAGAAGGAGCATTACAAATTCGAGATCCAGCCTTTGTTAATTTGGCGATGGGAGGAAAAATTCTTTGGAAACTGTTTAAAGAGCCAACACACCCTGTCAGCGTAATGCTGAAATCTAAATACGCTTCTAACGTGTCGCTCAGAAACCTACAGGTCAGTCAAATTCCTAACAGCACTCAAGTATGGAAACTTTGCAACAGAAGCTTGAATTTCTTCAAAGAAAAAGTGTATAAAATTCCAGGCAATGGTAAATGTACAAATCTGTGGTATGACCGAATCATGGACCGAAACCCGCTCTCAGAGACAGAAGAAATCGCAAGGATAAAAGAGTGGCTGGAACATGCAGGGATCATCAGCGTGTTCGATCTATCCAAATGGGACAGGCATGGAGACTGGCAGGGATGGGACTTCTTTGGAGTTCCTGACCGACTACAACAACAGAAATACATCCTAGAAGAAATGCTGGAACATGCGGCCCCAGTGAATAGAAAATCGAGAGATTGCTGGGGTTGGGGGTGCTATGGAACATACACTACAGCAGAAGCATACAATGCCATCCAACCTGATAGGAACAACAACAAAACACCAAAGTTCTGGAGGAAATTCTGGGAACCGCTTGCTCTGCCCAAGGTAAATTTTTTCTTCTGGACATTGACCCAAGATAAGCTTCTAACTGGAGATAACTTGATGAAAAAAAACATTGCAGGTCCACACAGATGTGAGATGTGCAGAAGCAGTTTAGAAACTGCCAAGCATCTCTTCATAGAATGCAAATTTGCAAAAGAAGTTTGGGGACTTTCCCTCCATGAGCTACAAACCACAGTTCCTTCCCACAACTCAGTAGCTGAACTTTTCGATTCATGGAATCAGTGTTACCCCAACAAAATTCCAGTTAAATCCATCTAGAGGAAAGTCTGGAACGCCATACCCAAATTTGTGTGCTGGCAGATTTGGCTGTCCAGGAATGATATGATTTTCAATGAAAAAGCGCACACACCTTCCTCATTTGCGGCAAAAGCTAAGTCCTTTCTTCTAGGAGCAGTGCAAAAACAGAACTATGCAAGTGATCCATTTCTCCTTCCGGCAGAAGAGAAGTGGTTGGGTCCCCTTCACCCACAACCAAGGAAGCAGCTAACAATCCCTCAAGCAGGAAATCAGGCCTGGCGCAAAAGAGATTATGAAGAAAACTTCCAGGAATGGTGGAGAAAGCAAAAAATTACAACAATATTCTTTGATGGAGCCTCCAAAGGCAATCCTGGGGCAGCAGGAGCTGGAGGGGTCATCTACGCCCCAGATGGAACAAGAAGGGACAACTTTTGTTGGGGTATTGGACAGAAAACCAACAATCAAGCGGAGATACTAGGCCTCCTCAAAGCTTGTCATATAGTCAGGGACAGAGGAGACAAAGAATTTCAAGCCTTTGGAGACTCAGAGATCATAATTAAAAATTTAAACACGGGAAATTTGTTCACTAATGCATGCCTCAACAAAACACTAAATAGGCTGAAGAGAGTTCTGCTTGATTTCGACTCATATAAATTTCTCCATATTCTCAGAAATCTGAACAAAGAAGCAGATCTGATGGCAAACAAAGGGTGTACCCTCGGGAAAGGCCAACTTCTTATAAACGATGAAAGTTCATTTCATCCCTGCAATTCTTGAGGAAATGGTATTATGTAGTAGTTCAAAAGATAGTGTTAGAATCAGAAACAGAAGAAATGTAGTATTGGCAGCCATGATGTAATTCCAAGCTTCATACCAAATAAATAAAATCATACCCGTTTGAGTTAATATATATATATATATATATATATATATATATATATATTAGAGAGAAATTCAAAGAAAATTAGAACCAATATCAAATGAGAGGTAACAAAATATTTTTCTTCTTTCTCCAATAGATTTTTCTCATATTTTTCCAAAATTGATGTTTGTGGAATGTCTTGATAATAGTCATTCTTATTGTAAGTGAGAGATATGGGAACTTGCCAAGTCACAAGTACTTATTGCTAGAATTGACTTAAAGATTGTTGGTACAAACTCCACCAAATTTGTATGTTTAATATACATGTAGGTGTGTTTGAATATTAACCTATATATCTACTTGTTGGAATTCAAGACAGAGAACCATTCCACCAATTTAAATCTTCCTTTTAGAGTTCTGATTCTGAAGAAAATGTGAAACAACTTATTATCCTTAAGAATTGCAATATAGATTATATACTTGATGATCATTATGAAGTCCCCAAATACCAATAACCTTCCTATGTATGATTGATGTGTTAATGGAAATCCTTGGAAATGGTCATAGGTGGTAAGTGATCATTTGGTTGTTTTCCATATGAATGAAGATCCATTATGAACCATGTTCAAAAATTCCTCTTAGCAAGGTATTAAGCCCCCACGAAAATGAATGAAGATCCATTATGAACCATGTTCCAAAATTCCTCCTAGCAAGGTATTAAGCCCCACGACCCCTTAATAATATTATGATTTGATATTAATTAAAAATATAAGTTAAAAGGTATTTAAATGAAAATATCAATAAATTATAGTTTTCTATTAAAAATAGATAAAGTTCAATGGAATATAATAAATCATATTACAAATAAATTAAGTTATAATTTTAATTTTATTAGGTTTAGAGGCACATTACAACCTATGAAGGAGATGAACCCTAAGGTTATATTTAAATATAATAATGTAATATTTATATATATTTTTTTTGTTCAAGTGAGAGTAGGTCCTTCTATTCATCTATATAAAGGTACATAATATACAAACAGCAGCACAAGCTTCGACGTAGCTGTGGCCCAGACAATTGCCGAGCCCTTAAAAGAAAACTTCGTAACTGTGCCTATGGCCCAAAAACAATTCCAAACAAAACCAAAAGATCGATCAACCAATCGGTCAACCATCAACGAATCCAACAGATAAAAGGTAATCTCAGGTGGCCATGATGCTAACCCTTTAAATCTTTAAACGAACCCGAAATGGAGATTTTCCAGCTCTCTAAACTTTTTCGGGTCCGAAATCGGAGATAACCCTCAAGCTTTTTAATCACCCGAAATCCTTTGCAGTCATGAGATCCCAAAAAGCCTTATCAACCCTTCCGGACAGTAACTGTTCATATGGACCCGAAAAAAAAATAAAGCACCTTTAAAATGGATTTCGGGTCCATTTGGTAAATTAATGCTCTTGCAGTTTAGCGCAAGAAATCCTTAGGATGCCTGCGATAACTCCAACCTGCCCACTTTTTAACTGATCAGACGACCCCACAAATCTAAAGGTTAGATGTGTTTTTCAGGTTCATACAAAGACTTACTTTATATATGGTCTTTCGCCTGCTAACTCTATGAATATAGAGTTCCAAGTGCATTTTCCCACCCGTAAACCCAAGGCAAACTGTAGTTGTTTTCCTGTGAACCTGTTCGCCTTTGTCTCTGTGTTACTTACTCGTACAGACCCCAACTCTTCTGTTTCCATCAGTATTCATTCCGATTATTTCTTCTGCTCTGATAGTATTCCCTGTCTAGGGTTGCCTATCTATGACATTCTTCCCTTAATCGTCCTTGGGGGTTTTCCATCCAGTCATATTTTTTATTACTTCTCGAACAAGGTACCCCTTCATTTGCCAAAATATCTGCCAACCTATTGGCTGTTTGGTGAACATGAACAAAACTAAAGGTTCTCATGGTTCACAGGTGTGATTGAATACGTTGATAGACCTGTAATAACCACCAATGTTTCGACACTTTGTCTGGTGCTGAGCCATTGCATATTTTCTTGACCGACATAATTATCAATTCAAAATCAGCTTCATTTATGGTATTATGTAGATTTAGTCCCTCAAGATTTCTAGGTGTTGTTCAAGGGCCATGAGTGCTGCCATATTATTAGTGGCCTTCCCCAAATAACTGTGAAAGATTGTTTTTATGTAACCCTCTTCATCTCTAATAACTCCTCCATAACCTGCTATACCTGGGTTTCCTTTTGAGGCTCCATCTATACTACATTTCTTAAAACCATAAGGGGGAGGTTGCCAGAAGTCCTTATCAACTGTTATTTAACTTACCGTCTTGTTCATGCCCTGTGGGAAAAGCCCCTGTAGGCCCAAATGGAGCAGTATCTGCATATCCTACTCTTAAGGCTGGTTCTCATGGGGGTTTTTATAAGAGTTCCTACAGTCTCTTTGAGATGTCTTATGATTTGAGCCATGATGCTCTGGGATGAACCAATCTTGTTCTTGAATAATATATTATTACGTTCTTTGAAAACATCCTAGATTAGAAAGCCTAGAACCAAAGCCCAAACTTTGTTGATTATTTCATTTTCAGAGAAATTACTCCTCTAATTCCTCAATGTGTTGGTGATGCTGCTAATGTCCCTGTCTGTTTGTCTGAAAATTGCAGCCACCCAATTCCACAATGTAGAGGTGAAGGGGTAGAGGTTGAGCAAATGTTCCATAGTTTCTTCCTGTAATTCACATAGTTGGCATTTAGATGGACCGGCTACACCTCTTTTCCAAAGGTTTTCCCAAGTCATAATTATTTTATGTTGCACTAACCACATGAACAATTTGATTTTCATCCAGTTTGGGTTCTGCCATAGGTCCTTCCATACCTTATCAAGGTCTGGAAAGTCCAGTCCAAGGGCTATGCGCTTGGCCTCTTTGAGGTTAAAGTTGCCTTCATTGTTTTTACCCCATCTCAGTTGGTCTGAAGATGTTGATATCAAGATCTTTCTTTGCTCCAAGATGATTTTAAGAGCTTCTGTTGGGGCCTTCAATGGGGAGCCATCATTGTATACCATGTTCTTCCATATTCTCCATTTTCCATCATTTCTATCCTGATCCCAGAAGTCATTTACCCTTAATAACCCTTTGTTGTCCATATCAATCTTTAGATTGGAAAAATCTACTCTTGACAGTTTAGGTTCCTGTTGCCAATTAACTTCCCAAAACCAAGCAATGTTTCCATCTCTGATTTCCCAAAAACTGTGTTTTTGGACAATGTCTCTCTTCTCCCAAGCTTTGTTCCAAATGTGGGAGCCTTTAATGAGCCCAGACATTCTGATGTATTCTCTTTCTTGCCAGATATTTGCATATTTCTGTTTCCATACTTTAGCCCAAGGGGACCTCGATTCCTTTAGCCATCTCCACCATAGTTTTGCTCCCAAAAATTTGTTTAGGGTCTCAGGGTCATCAAGTCCCAAACCTCCATGTGTCTTAGGTTGCATATCTTTTCCCAAGCTACCAGAGCCCATTTATTTTTCTCTTCCCCTTTACCCCAAAGATAATCTCTTTGGATATTTTTTATGTGTTGCGTAACTCCTTTAGGAGCTAGAAGGGCTGAAAACATGAAGATGGGGACAGTTTGTAGGACAGCTTTTGTAAGCACTAGCTGGCCTGCTAAATTCAAAGACCTATTTGTGCATTTCTAGATTTTGTCCTGGAGTCTATTAGTAACAGGCTCCCAAATTTCCTTGCTCAGAGGTTTGTCTGTAAGAAATACTCCCAAATATTTGGATGGTAGCAGGTCTCTTTGGAAACCTATAATTCTTGTGAGATTTCTCTGAATAGCAATGTTAGTATCAAAAAAGAAAATCTTTGATTTTGCAAGGCTTACCACTGTACCCGCAGCCATGGAAAATGCGTTCAGGATTTGTTTGAAAGCTAGAGCTTCCTTGACCGTGGGTGTACCCTGCAGCATGGTGTCATCCACATATTGTTGATGGGTCAAAGCATCCCCATTCAGGGTGAGTTTAAGACCTTGCACCTTGCCTTCCATCTTGGCAGATTTGATTGCATTGCCTAGCCCTTCCATCATGAGAATAAATAGGAAGGGTGAGAGTGGATCTCCTTGCCTGAGTCCTCGTGATGGCTTAAAGGTTTTGTATGGTGAGCCATTTAGCAGTATTGAAAAACTAGAGGTGGAAACCAGGGCCATTACCCATCTTATCCAGTTATGATCAAATCCATATGCTTTTAGTACTTCTCGGATGTATTTCCAGCTTAGCTTATCATTAGCCTTCTCTAGGTCAAGTTGTATGATCATTCCTGCTTGCTTCTTGCTTTTAAGTGAATGAACCACCTCGTGAGCATGAATGATATTATTTAGATTTTGTTTGCCTTCCACATATCCCAGTTTGCTCCTCAGATAGGAGAGTTGGAAGAAGGGGTTTAAGCCTATTTTCTATTATTTTGGAAATAATTTTGTACACCACATTACATAATGCTATGGGTCTGAATCTATCTAGAGTCACAGCATTTTCCTGCTTTGGAATCAAGGATATGAAAGAGGTGTTGAGCGCCTTCAAAACAGTTTTGTTTTTCCTTTAGTCCTCCACCACATCGAGGATATCTTGCTTGAATATAGCCCAACATGCTTTGAAGAAGTCAACATTGAAGCCATCCAGACCTAGAGCTTTCCCATTTTGCATCTCTTTGATGACTTCACTAACCTCTTCTTCAGTCACTGTTTTGTTAAGATTATAATTATCTTCTCTTATTACAAGCTTAGGAATGTGCTTTGTGAAGTCATTGATAAAGTTTGATCTGTCTATGAGGGGTTCCTTTGCTATGCCTTGGAAATATTGAACTATAGCAGATTCTATTTCTTTGTGGGTATTGAGCTATTTTCCTTAAGTGTCTTTGAGATATGTAATCCTGTTATGAGACCTATGTTCATGCTAGACTTGTGAAAAACCTTGTATTCCTTTCACCTTCCTTTAAACATTGTACCCTCAATTTCTGTCTCTAGAAGACCTCATCTTGCTTGCATACACCTTCCCATTCCTGTTGAAGAGAGTCAGCTTTTTCCTTACTCTCCTGAATGAAGGCATCAGTGATGAGTACCTGATTAAATTCCTGTAGCTTCTGTTCAACAACTATTTTGGCTTCAAAGATGTTGCCAAACTCATTCTTATTCCAATCTTTAAGCTTGAGTTTGATGTGTTTCAATCTTTGATGCAGAAGGAACATTTTAGTACCTTGAACATGCATATCCTCTATCCACCATTTTTCAATATTGTTGATAAAGTCAGGATGGGTAAGCCAGATGTTTTCAAACCTAAAAGGTCTGTTTCTCGGCATTCCTATAAAGCACACTTCAAGTTGAATGGGCCAATGATCCGAGCCTCCAAAAGGGAGGCTCATAGTTGACAAGTCAAGGCTTGTGAGGATGAGGTCCTCAGAGATGATGAATCTATCCAGTTTAGAGGCCACTTGAGAAGCCCCTCCCCTTTTATTATTCTAGGTGACGATACCATTACTTGTCTCTGTATCTACTAGCCTCATGTTATTTATGAAGTCTCGAAATGCTAATGAATCTCTCCCTAGTGATCTGGTCCCAAATGTTTTTTCCGAGAGAGATCTGATCATATTAAAGTCCTCTCCCAGAATTCAAGGGATGCCCTTATGCCTTTCTCTTGATTCCTCCAGTGAGGTCAGAAACCTAGGTTTGTCTTCAAGCTTTTATGGACCATAGACGTTTGTGATAAAATAAACTTCCTTTTCCCCCAAAGGTTGGATGACCACTGATAGGTAGTTCCTAGATGCTTCAACATCTAGGATTCCAAGTTTCTGAGGGTTCCAAAGTGTGAGAATTCCTCCTGCTGCATTGTCTGCTTTAACATCTAGATATCCATACTTAATAAGCCATTTGCTATGTATCCCTCTCATTTTGTCTATTGAACATTTTGTTTCCTGGATAAACACCATATCTAGTTTTTCTTCTCTCATTCTATTGCTAAGATTTCTTTGTTTCCTTTTACTTCCTAGGCCCCTAATATTCCATGTTGTAAGCTTCATTAAGAAAGATTTGTAAATGGGTAACTAGTTAGGTCCTTCATCTTACCTGAGTTGATCATGAGTTTTCCGCACTCAATCAGCAACTCCTTCTGTCTTTTTCTTCCTCTTTTCCTTCCTAGGTTTCTTGGAACTTGTCCCAATGTAGCCTCCATCATTTTTATCCCTTCGTTGTCCTGACTGTCATGGTTTCGTTTGACCCCTGAACCCTTTGCCTGAGTACTCCATAGGAAGAGCTGGTGTATTCTCTTAAACTCCTCTTGGGGTAGTGAATCCACTCCTTTGGTAGTTCCCTGCTCCAGGAACTTTTCTAGATCAAGATGCTCCCGTTCAAGAATTTCCTGTAGGTCCTGATCCTCCATTCCCACTTCACTTGGGATCATCTCTTGGTCCCTGTCAAGTTCCATCGTGCTTGGCAACTCCTCCCTTTGTTGGTTATTTTCAGGTCTATCCTCCATACTATCATCCTTTTCTTTCTCAGCTGGACTATCCTCCATCACCTTGTTTGCTTTATCATTCCCATATTCTTCTTCTAATATCTTGAAACTATTATGACTGGACTGCTTTTCCCCGTTGCTTTTCTTCTGGTTCTTTTTCCCTACTTTCCTCTGCCTCCTAATTTGGTGAAGCTTTTAGTTTCTTTCCCTAAGTTGATTTTAATACTGCTCTCCATTTTGTTTAAAGGGCAGTCTCTAAAGAGGTGCCCGTGTTCATGGCATTTGCGGCATCTGAAAGGGACATGCTCGTAGTCCACCGTGTGCACCCATTCTTCATCATATACTTAGAATTATTTCATCCGGGAGAGCTCTAGAAAGGTCCATTTCTACGGATATCCAAGCAAAGGAGGTATACTTTCCACGCAGTGTGGCCTCTAATATTTTAAAAAAATGCCCTAGTTTATTGCCTATGGCTTTTAATGATTTTGGTAGCCAATAATGTAGAGGTTAGGAGTAGAGTATTATCCATACTGGCACTGATGTGAATGTCTCTCATTCCGGGAAAAAATTCATCACCCATGGCTGCATATAGAGGCCTGCAGCAGCATAGAAGTATGATCCTCCTTCAAACACCTTGTATTTATCCTCTAGGTTTGTAAACACTACTGTGAAAAAACTCTTGGATCCAAGGTGCAAATATATTTCTCCCTTTGGTTTCCAATGGTTCTTTATCCATGCATATAAAGCCTTTTCAGTTAGCCATAACTCCATGAATTTTCAAATCACTGCATATGTCACCATGTGCTCCCTGTGCACCTGTAGCGCTAGATCACTTAACACCACTCTTGGTGTGATGATTTCCCTAGGTTTACAAGGTCCTACCCGATTTTTTGGGTCGGATTTCTGACTACCTTCTCCTATTCGCTTCTCTCTTTTGACTTCCTCCAGAGTTTCTATTTGCCCTTGTGAATTTCTGTTTTCTTGTTTTCATCTTTCTAAACTCCTCGTCTCAGCTTCCATAGGCTTCTTGAAGTGATTTGAGACTACCTGACAGTAGGAGGGAGTGGAGCTCCCCCCTTCACGCCCCTCCATGGTTCCCAAAGCTGATACTTTGCTCCAGACCTTAGCTCTGCAAGTTTCCAGTTTTTTTCAGATCAGTTACCATACCATAACAATGCCAATGTAATATTTATATTAATAAACTAAAAAATATTTTAATTTCAAGTATAAATAAAATATTTCAATATCTGGCTTTAGGGTTTTTCTCACTGGTCACCATGGCAGGGCGCAGAGGAGGGCGATCAATTCCCTCCTACAGCCAAGTGGTTGCGGACAGAAGCAAGGGAGTTGGATCGCATTGCTTCAAGAAACCAACGGAGGTATTAACAGAGGCTAAGAATATAGAAAAACCGGAAACTATCAGACCTCAAGGACAGGAAGAGAATCATGAGGAAGCTAGTAAGGAGAAGAGGACAGAGGTTAGTAGTCTGAAAGATGCTCCTATGAGTACATCAAGGGTCTGTAAACCCAAGTCGACCACTATTCCTCGAGTCATTTTAAGTGACCCAACGTTGCAGGTACACAGAGACCACATGTCGGAGTATGCTATTATCTATAAATTTATGGGGATTTTGCCGACGGAGAAGGCTTTGCAAGCATGGATAATTAACCACTGGAAACCAAAGGGGGAAATTGACCTTCACCTTGGGTCCAAGGGCCTCTTCACGGTGGTGTTCACAAGCTTAGAGGATAAAGACAGAGTGTTCGAGGGAGGACCCTGTTTTTACGCTTCTGTAGGCCTTTATATGAGACCATGGGTAATGAACTTTGTCCCAGAATGAGAAAATTTCACCTCGATGCTGATATGGATAAGAATCTATTCCCTTACTTTATATTATTTGTTGTCGGAGTCTCTAGAGGCTATCGGCAACAAACTAGGGTATTTTATAAAGATCTTAGATGCTACTCTAAGAGGAAAATACACTTCCTTCACCCGGATATGTGTGGAAATGGACTTATTTGGGGCACTTCCGGATGCAATAATTTTATAAGTGTATGATGAGGAATGGGTGCAGGTGGTGGACTATGAACACATCCCATTTAGGTGCCGTAAGTGCCATGAGCACGGGCACCTATACAGGGACTTCCCATTGAAAACATTGGAGAGTAATACGAAAGCCACTACAGGCAAGGATCCCGAAGGTTTTACTAAGGTTGGGGGTAAAGGGAAAGGAGGCAATCTGTTCCAAAAGAAAATAAATGAAGACGGATAGCCGAGTCACATAGTTTCAATATCTTAGAAGAAGAAGTCGAAAACAACGGGACAAACCAAGAATCGAAGAATATTCCCAATGAGAAGGGAAGTGATACTAATATGGAGGATATACCAGAAAACAAAAAACAAAAGGATGATATGTTGAGCATTATGGAGCTCAGTAGGGACCACAAGATGATGCCGAGTGAGGTTGGAACAGAAGACCATGAACTGCAGGAGATTCTAGAGAGGGAGAATTTAGATATAGAAAAGTTTCTGGAGCAAGGAATAACCAAAGGGGTAGACTCTCTGCCAAAAGAGGAGTTTGAGAAGGTTCAACAGCTCTTCCTCTAGAGATCACAAATGAAGTGTTCTGGAGTCAAAAGAAACCATGATAGACAGGAGAATATGGGAGTGAAAATGATGGAGGATACACTGATGCATTCTTCCAAGAACCCGGGTAGGGAAAGAGGAAGAGACACACAGAATGAGCTGCTGACCAAATGTGGGAAACTTATGATTAACTCAGGTAAGATGAGGGATCTTACTAGTTACTCCTTTACAAACCTTTCTTAATGAAGTTTACAACCTGGAACATTAGGGTTCTAGGAAGTAAAATGAAACAAAGAACTCTTAGCAGTAGAATGAAAGAAGAAAAATCAGATATGGTTTTTATTTAGGAAACAAAATGTTCGATAGACAATATCAGAGAGATACACAAAAAATGGTTAATCAACTATGTGTATCTAGAGGTTAAAGACGATAACTCGGTGGGTGGGATTCTTACTCTATGGGATCCTCAAAAACTTGGAATCCTGGATGTTGAAGCTTCTAGGAACTATCTATCGCTGGTGATTCAACCTTTGGGTGATAAGGAGATCTACATGATCACTAACGTCTACAGTAATAAAAAACTACAAGACAAACTTAAGCTTCTCACCTCCCTTGAGAAGCTGAAAGAGAGATATCTTGATATGCCTTGGATTCTGGCTGGGGATTTCAATATGATCAGATCTCTTACAGAGAAAAAAGGCGTATCAGAAAACTAGGCAGAGATTCCATTGCCTTCCAAAACTTCATGGATAACATGGGGCTATTGGACACCAAAACAGTAAATGACACCTTTACTTGGAATAATAATAGGGGAGGGGCATCTCAAGTCACCTCTAAACTAGATAGGTTCATAATCTCATAGGACCTCTTTCTCAAAGGCCTTGATATGTCAGCTTCAATCCTTCCCTTCAGAGGCTCGAACCACTGGCCTGTCCATCTTGAAGCTACTTTCATGGGTACACCGAGGAATAGACCTTTTAGGTTTGAAAAGGTATGGCTCTCTCACCCTAACTTCACTAGCAATATTGACAAATGGTGGGCAGAAGATATGCCCATTCAAGGCACTAAAATGTTCATGTTGTAGTAGAGACTTAAACACATCAAATCTAGGCTGAAAGATTGGAACAAAAAAGAGTTTGGTAATATTTTTAAAGCCAAAAGAGAAGTTGAGCAGAAACTCCAGGAGATTAATCAGATCATCATCTCAAAAGGTTTTCCCGAGCAACAGAAATTCAGGTTGACTCTCTTCAGAATGAATGGGATGATCGGTGCATGCAAGAGGAGATTTTCTGGAGACAGAAATCAAGGGTGCAGTGGATTATAGAAGGAGAAATAAACACGAAGTTTTTTCATAGATCAACCTTGGATCACAGATCTCATTACAGAATTTCAGAACTTAAAGATTCCTAAGGGAAAGAGCTCGTCTCTCACAAAGAAATGGAATCTGTCCTTATTAAATACTTCCTTAGCATACAGAGGAGCATCTCGTCGACAGATCTCAGTTCATTAACAAATTCACCAAGTTCATTCCTAAGCTTGTAACCAGGGAAGACAACCACAATCTTAACAGGCCAGTGTTTGAAGAGGAGGTTAGTGAAGTTATCAATGAGATGCAAAATGGGAAAGCTCCTAGCCCTGATGGCTTCAATGTGGACTTCTTCAAAGCTTGTTGGAAAACAGTCAAACAAGATATCCTTGATGTTGTGGAAGACTCTAGAAGATCCAAAACTGTTTTGAAAGCTCTTAATGCCTCTTTCATAGCTTTGATTCCAAAGCAGGAAAAAGCTATGACACCGAACAGATTCAGACCCATAGCCTTATGTAATGTGGTGTAAAAAATTATTTCCAAAGTGATCGCTAATAGACTCAAGCCTCTCATTCCTGCTCTCATCTTAGAGGAGCAAACTAGATTTGTAGAAGGAAGACAAATTCTCAACAACATCATACAAGCTCACGAGGTGGTACACTCTCTTAAGAGAAATAAGCAAGCTAGTATGATCATGCAGCTTGACCTAGCCAAAGCATATGATAAGCTAAGCTAGTCTTAGATCAGGGTAGTGCTAAGAGCTTATGGCTTCGACCACAACTGGATAAGATGGGTTATGTCCCTTGTATCCACAACCAACTTCTCCATTCTGCTTAACAGCTCTCCCTCTAGAACCTTTATGCCTTCTAGGGGTCTCAGACAAGGGGATCCTCTCTTCCCCTTCCTCTTTGTTCTCATGATGGAAGGGCTAGGCAGAGCGATCAAAATAGAAAATTCTGAAGGAAGAATCCAAGGTCTGAAACTTATGCCGGATGGTGGTGCTTCTACTCATCAACAATTTGTTGACGATACAATGCTGTAGGGCATTCCTACGATCAAGGAAGCCAAGTCTTTCAAAGAAATCCTGAACGAATTTGCATTGGCCACTGGTACAGAGGTAAGCCTTGGAAAATCAACGGTGTTCTTTTTTAATACTGACATTGCTATTCAGAGGAACCTCACCAAAATTCTTGGGTTTCAAAGGGATCAGTTACCTTCCAAGTACCTTGGAATGCCTCTTACTGACAAACCTCTAAGCAAGAGAGTGTGGGAGCCGATAACTAATAAACTTCAGGACAAAGTCAGGAAATGGACATGTAGGTCTTTGAATTTGGCATGGCGTCTTGTGCTTACCAAGGCTGTCCTACAGGCTATACCTATTTTCAAGTTTTCAACTCTTCCTGCTCCTAAAGGAGTTATGCAACAAATCAGGAGTACTCAACGAGATTTTCTTTGGGGGAAAGGGGAAGAGAAAAAGAAGTGGGCTTTGGTAGCTTGGGACAAACTCTGCAAACCTAAGGCCCATGGTGGTTTGGGGCTTCATGACCCTGAAATCCTCAACAGAGTTGTGGGAGACAAACGTTGTTGGAGGTGGCTCAAGGAATCAGCCACCCCTTAGGCCAAGCTTTGGAAGTGGAAATATGCAAATAATTGATAGGAGAGGGATAATATTAGAATGTCAGGGCTCCCACATTTGGAACCTTTCTTGGGAGAACAGATCCATTTTCCAGAAGCATAGTTTTTAGGAGATCTGAGCTGGGAACCTTACACGGTTTTGGGAGGATAACTGGCAGTAGGAACCAAATTTATTTAGGGAAGAACTAACCGCTCTCAAAAATGACACTGACAACAAAGGTTTACTTATGGTAAGTGACTTCTGGGATTAGGTAAGGAACAATGGTAAATGGAGAATGTGGAAGGATCTTGGTTATAGGGAAGAGAGTCCTTTGAAGGCCTAGGTGGATTCTCTTGCCCTTGACTTGGAGCAGAGGAAGATTTTGGTGTCATCCTCATCTGACCATCTGAGATGGGGTCGAAACACCGAAGGCACCTTCCGCCTCAAAGAAGCTAAATTCATGGCCCTAGGTTTCGATTATCCAAACCCTGATCAGGTTTGGAATAACCTTTGGCAGAACTCGCAATGGATGAAAATCAAGTTGTTTTTGTGGTTGGTTCACCAAAAGAAAATTCTCACATGGGAGAATCTTTTGAAAAGGGGCTTTGTTGGCCCATCCAAATGCCATCTATGTGGCTTACAGGAGGAGACGATGGAACATTTACTAAACCTATGCCCCTTCACCTCTACCTTGTGGTATTGGGCGGCCTTAGTCTTCAGTCAAACAGACAGGGACGGACTCAGCATCACCAACATTTTGAAGAATTAGAGGAAAGAATTCTCAGGTAATGAAATCATTAACAAGGCTTGGACTCTGGTTCGAGGCTTTAATATCTAGGATGTCTGGAAAGAACACAATGGCAGTATTTTCAAGAATAAAATAGGCTCGACCCAGAACATCATTGTCCAAATTTTACGACAGCTCAAAGATATAGTAGGAGCCCTTATGTGGAAAATTACTGAGGACCCTCCTTCCCAAGATGCTCGCATACTGCTGCAGTTGGGTCTCCATTCTCTAATTCCCTAAGGCACTGTCAAGGGTGTGAGCAAAACAACTGCCGATAAAGATATCTGGTAGCCTCCTCCTCATGGTTTTTTGAAAATCAATATAAACGGGTCCTCTAAGGGCAACCCAGGGATGGCTGGATTTGGCGGTGTCATAAGAGCTGAGCAAGGGCGTATAAAGGATATCTTTCATAGTCATTTGGGAACTTCCACTAATAAAATGGCGGAGCTCATGGCCTTAGAGAAATGCTTGAAAATCCTGATGGAGTCAAATTTACACAACACCATCATTGAATTTGACTCTGAATTGGTCATTAATGCGGCCAAGAAAATGTGTAATGGAACGACACCTAGAAAAGTGTCGAAACATTGGAGGCTCTCACAGGTCTTTCAACATATTCATTCCCACTTGTGTACCCTAAGAACCGTCAACTTCATTCATGTGCGAAGAAAAGCCAATATGTTAGCTGATCGTCTGGCGAATGGAGTGCTATGTAAGGAAAGCTATATTCGGTACGACTGGGATTCTATTCCCTCTGGTAAACTAAGTGATGATTGTCAACGACAGGAAGCCAAATAATGGCATACTTCCAGACCATGAATAATGAGCAGGAGGAAGAAAATGGTCTCTCTAGACCAGGGGTCTAATTTTGTTTTTGTGTGTAAGGTTTTGGGTTTTGTTGACCTTGTTGTTTGTTTATCATCAACGAGTCTGTATTTTGTTGGTCTTTACACTTGTAAAGACATGTACCATATGTAATCTTTTTTTTTATTTTCGGTTAATTGAGGGCTCCACTCTTACTTGACCAAAAAAAAAATTTCAATATCCATTGTAATTTTACATTATTTTTATATATAGAGAGGGAAAATGTAGTTCATAATGAAAAATTCTAATTTTCTTTGTAATTTTTTTCTACTTTTTGGTATGATTGACATCTATAATTTATTCACTATTCAATAAGTAGTTTGACACATGTAATTTAAAATAATATATTGTAGCCAAGTATGAGAAAGATGTTTAATACACTCCATATTTGACATAGAGTTGACATGTGTAATCTCCCAAAAAAATAATTAATAACTAAATAGGGTCAGTCGTAAATAAAATACTTCAATGTCAATAATAAGTAATATGATTTTCTATCAATTGTATTGCATCAAGAGGCACATTTTACAAACCATTATGGTGGTGATGCCTAAGTATGTCACATCCAATAAATTAATAAAAAAAACAAATAATGTTGGCCCTAAATAAAAATGAAAATAACCATATAGATAAAAGAACAACAATACAATAATATCAAGTGTTTAATAGTTCTTTGATCATATATGTTAATTATTAATGGATCATAATCTTTACTCTTTACTAAAGTCAATACAATTTCTAAAATTAAAGGAAAAATGTTAATTCAACACAAAGAATCTAAAATCTGGCGAGAAAATCTTTTAATGTTTTTTTTAATTAAATATTTGTAGAATTAATTTTTAAAAGGAAAACCATATCCTATGGATGTATTAAAATATTTAAATACATAACTATTTCCATGTCAAAGTTGTAATATTTGGAAATATTAATTTGATGTAGTTTTACTATAAATTTTGTTATCATGCCATGTAAAAAACATCATCAAATCTAATACTAATGTTAATATATTATATTATTAATATTATTAAATTTAATAACTTTGTTTATAATACAATATTAAAAATTGATATAATATTAAATTTGTTGTATTATAATATTTATTAATACATCATGATATATATTAACTCTAGATATATATGGGAGGGAAGAACAAAGACATAGAGTAATAGAGGTGGGGAGATAAGGGGAGTGAGAGGAAGGGAGAGAAAAGGATAGAGAGGAAGGACAAGGGAGAGGACTCTAGAGAGAGGAGAGAGGGAAGGGGAGACAAGACAACATAGGGAGGGATACAGAGATGGAGTTGGAAGGGGAGAGAGGGAGGGAAAAAGAAAGATAGAGAGAGAAAAATGGAGAGAGAGAGTGTGTGTGTATGTTTCACGGTGAGATAGAGAGACAAAGAAAGAGATATGGAGAGAAGGGAAGGAGATAAGGAGGGAGATAGTATTAGAGTTGGAGAGAGAGAGAGAGAGAGAGGAGGGGGAGAGATAGAGGGAGGTGGGAGAGAAAATGAGAGAGAGGAAGGAAGAGAGAGATAACATGAGAGAGAGAAGGAGAGAGGGAGGGAGATAAAGAGATGGAATTGCAAGGGGGGAGAGAGGGATGTAAGAAAAAATAAATAGAGATAGAAAGGTGGAGAGAGATAGAGGGAGTGATAAGGGAGATGGGGAGAGAGGGAGAGAGTAGAGTAGAAGGGGGGAGAGTGTAAGAGAAGGGGAAGAGAGGGGGGGGAGGAAGAGGGAGGGAGAGATAGATAGATATGGAGAAAGAGTGTGTATGTTTTGGGGGTAATATAGAGAGGCAAAGGAGAGACAAAGGGAGATAGTGATATAGATGGAAGGTGAAGAAAGGGAAGAAGAGATACATAGAGAGAGGGAGGGAGGGAAGGATGGAGAGAGAGAGAGAGGTATGGATAAACAGATCATGTGTGTTTAAGGGGTGAGATAGAGAGAAAAGGAAGGAGAGATGGAGGGAGATATAGATATAGATGGAGGGGGAAGAGGGAATAATATTTCTTGCACTAGATGCATTGGTTTTAGTGTAGATAGTGATTTATAATCCTATTTGATTTCTTTCACTAAAGGAGATAAACTGAAGGAAAGGGGAGAGGAGGAATGAAGAGAGATAGAGGTAGAGGAGTGAGAGAGGGAGAGAGAGAGACAAAGATAAATGGGAGAGAGGGGGGGAGAGAGAGGGAGGGAGATAGTGACAGTGTCGGAGGGCAGAGAGAGAGAGAGAGAGAGAGGTGGGAGAGAAGGGCATAGAGAGGAAGGAGGAGAGAGAAGGAGAGAGGGAGAAAGACAAAGGAGGAGAGAGGGAGGGACAAAGAGATGGAGCTGGGAGAGGAGAGAGGGAGGCAAGAAGAAAGACATAAAGAGAGAAAAGTGGGGGCGGGGGGGGGAGAAGAGAGGGAGGGGGGAGGTGACAGAGAAAGGGATAGAGAGGAAGGAAGAGAGAGAGGACATGAGATAGAGAAGGAGGGAGGTAGGGAGAGAGAGAGAGATGGAGTCGGAGGGGGGAGAGAGGGAGGTAATAGGAAATACATAGAGAGACAAAGGTGGAGAGAGTGATGGAGGGAGTGATCAGGTAGGTAGAGAGAGATGGAGAGAGGAGAGAAAGAGGAAGAGATATAAAAGCGGGGAGAGAGGCAAAGAATGGGAAAAGAGAGAGAGGGAAAGAAGAGGGAGGGATATAGATATATATATATATATATATATGGATAAAGAGTATGTTTTGGGGCTAATATAGAGACAAAGGAGATAGAGAATAGATGGAAGGTGAAGAGAGGGAAGAAGAGAGAGAGGGAGGGAGGGAGGGATATATATATATATATATATATATATATATATATAGAGTATATATATATATATATATATATATATATATATATATATATATATATATATATATATATATATATATATATATATATATATATATTGAGAGAGAATGCATGTTTGGGGGGGAGGGGGTTGAGATAGAGAGATAGAGAAGGAGAGATAGAGGTATATATAGATAGAGATGGGGGCGGGGGGAGGAAAGAATATTTATTACACTGGAGGCATTGATTATTGTTTAATTATTTTTAAACATAACATTAAGTGACACATCTCCTTCATATTGAGAAACCACACAAACTAAATGGATAGTAAACACTAATAAACATAAATTCATAATGAACATCAAAACACTTACGACATGATATTATTATTAATTTACAAGTTAAACATATATACATTTAAAAAAAAATGGAAAATATTCTTAACCATGGAGATTTATCCCCACTTTACTATGGTTCGTAATCTATAAATAGGATTTTATTACAACACCATGGATTATCAATACCACATGCCCAAAAAGTCATAACTCACTTCATATGGCATTTTTTAAATTAATCAATTTAATTAAAAATACAAAAAGGGCATTACTACTTTGGAGATAAATCTCAACCTTTGATTTGTGTATACTACTATGAATATTTTAAAATTTTCCATGTAAGTTAAATCTCTAACATCCATTTAATAATTATTGATAAATAAAATTTAAATTCTAGAAGCCCTATTGGCGTTAAAAAGAAAAATTGTGTCTTGCTCCTAATTGGAGATTAAACAAATTAATTGTCTTCTTAATTAAACCAAAATATTATCATTTTGATCTAAATAGGTGGCTATGGAATGTATTGATAATGTCCACAGTCAACTACTATCAATTTTCCACAATTTTTTATATTTGTCAAGATTAACTTGTGTGTTTGTGTCTATCTCCCCTGAGAGTCAATTTTTCCTTTGGAGTTATACCAAGAATGGTCCAACTTGTTGTCCTTTGGAGTTGTATAGTGAATCATATTAGTCATGATAACTGGGGAACCCCCAAATATGAATAACTTTTGTATGCCCCATTTGTGTCTCAATAAAAAACCGTGTATGCTTGTGCATAGTTGTTTTGTAACTAGAATATAATGGTGTGGTGGTTGATTCGAATCACTAGGTGTTGTTAACCCTTGTGAGGACACATGTAAATATAATTTTGAATAAAGCCATTTACACAAAAGGTGTCTAATAGTATACCTTCTTATCAACTAATCCACGCCCCTAGAGGTTATATTTAAAATATTATTATATATAAATATCTCAACCATAAAATATGATAGGATTAGGACAAAGATGCAAGCAAGAAAAATAATTGTGACAACAAGGTTGGTAGAAATTTTAGAGTTGGGATTTAGTTATTTGACTAAAATACCTTTTAATAATATAAATATTCACAATTTTTTTTTGGTAAGATTAGAGAAGGGTGGAGAAACCATACCCGTAAGAAAGGCTAAATTTTTTTAAATTTTTTTATTGTCTCTACTATTCCTAATAAGTTGGTCTTATAGAATAAAACACAGAGAAAGAGCTACATCAAAAACTTCATAGACTAATAGTTATTATCATGTTAAAAGATAAAATGTTAACCATTGTAAATACTCTCATGTCGTGGGGGTGTGTGCCTGAGGATGAGTGCGAGTAATTTTCTTGATCATCAAATTGACCTTCCCGTTCAAATTGTCCATTTTCTCCCTAACTTCCACTATGCCAATGATAAGTTTCTACTAATATAATCATAAATATCCATTTAAAAAAAGTGCAAATAACTCAATAAATTTAATCACACCTTTTCATTAAATAATGACATTGAAAAATATTCTTTTATTAAATATAAAACATACACATAATATTTGGAATAAAAAACTCTAAAATATGACACCATATATCTAATATAAACATGCTTATCAACATAATTAATTTTAAATTAAATAATTATTATTATATCTTTATTATTATGATATAAATAAGAAAATAAAATACAATCTATTTTTAAATAAAACTCTCCATATTTAATTTTTGAATTACAAAAAGCTAAATAAATGATAGAAATTTAATTAAGAGAAAGAATAAAATTAAACTCTAACTTTCTTTTTAGTAGTTAATCAATGTTTACTTGATTATTTTATTTTAATTATTTCAACAAATATATATAGACTAAGGAATAAAATCAAACTCTAACTTTCATTTTAGTAGTTAATCAATGTTTACTTGATAATTTTATTTTAATTATTTCAACAAATATATATAGACTAAGGAATAAAATCAAACTCTAACTTTAATTTTAGTAGTTAATCAATGTTTACTTTATTATTTTATTTTAATTATAGGCTTTCTAACCATATTAATTACAGGGAAGGTGTTCATCTCACAGATAAGTTTCTTCAATTTTCGTAGTCCTTCATCGAATCACCTTTTACCACGTGACAAATGGCGCGGCTTAGGCCGTAAATTGCAAGGAACCTCTTTAGCATCATGGCCATGTGAAATGGCTTGGCTGAGTAATGTCTATGATTTTTTGGCTTGAAATATCACCATGGTGATGGGATCTTCTTGAGACATCGTGTTCCAAAGGAGAAGATGTCATACTTTCCTTCACGCTATCTGCGGTTCTTGCAATCCAATCATGGAGACAATGAATGATACGAATCCAATCATATTCAATCATACCAAACAACCGGCTTTACGAATCCAATGTTGCATTTCTCCAAGAACATTGCCTCTAGAGGTTTGCTCGTCACGTTCATTACTTTCAGCGACAATCATGATAAATTCATTCGAGCCAAGGAATCCATTCAACAACTTAAGCTCCCCGGAGAATTCGAGAGCATTCCAAACAGCCTTCCTTAGGACCATTTATTCAACTCAAAACTGCGTCAACTACGTCATTTTCAATCATATGAACAACAACATGGACAGTTGTGGATTGGAGCAACTCATCTAGCGAATGAAGTCCAGTGGGAACGGTCCTCCCGTAGGCTATATTAATGTTTATAATACATTGCTTCCATGGGTTCCACAAGTTGCAAGGAAGATAAATATATTAAGCTCTATTATGTTTTTCCCAAGTGCAATCATTTCTTTAATTTATGGAAACCAACTGCAGTAATTTCCTTAAATTACAGAAATCAATTTCAGTTAATTAATTTCTTGTTGAGAGCTTCTGAAGTGGTCTATTACTCCATCTGGAGTTCTCTACCATGATCTGTGGAACACCTGACACATAGCCAATAGAAGCTTGATGGAAGCTTGGCTATATATATTTCTGTTTGGTCTCCAAGCTTGCATCTTAATTCCCTTCAGTTTTACACCATCAAGTTGAGAGAGCAAAGCTTGGAAGTGCCCAGATTTTAGAATTCCTTTCTCTCGTTTTCATGCTGCCATGACCCTATGAATTACAAGTTAATTTCAGGGATCCCGCTAGTGCTTGTAAGGGGCTCGACTGTTAAGGATACATAAGCAGGCTCGACCAACAGGAGAGGGATTGGGGTGGGTGGGTAAATAGTGGTCGAGCCTGCTTGCGCATCCTCTCCTTATCAGTCGAGCAACTAAAGTTCCTCTCCTTATCAGTCGAGCAACTACAGTTCCTCTCCTTATCATTCGAGCAACTAAAGTTACTCTCCTTATCAGTCGAGCAACTAAAGTTCCTCTCCTCTCCTCTCCCTTTTACGTAGACAGCTAATGTGCTTATAAAGCTCATAGCACCATTGTTCCAATACGTTGTTGTTTTTTGTGTTGAGGAGTGTGCCTACTCCTGGAAGCGTGGAGGATTACTTCCGCATGGTGGAAGTTGCCTTCAATTTGCAATTTGATGTGCTAGAGGCCAATAGACTAGACTGGCGATTGTGAAAGAGGTCGGACTACGCAGGTTTTGGTTCCCTGTAGGAACATATGAAGGTCGACGTTTGTGGAGAAAGCAGCAAGCAAACATAAGAGCTGCACTGAATTGCAGCTCGTAGGCTTTGTGGAAAATAAAAGAAGTGACTACCTCAAAGCTTAGCAGAAAGTTTGTTTTTCTAAAGTGTGTTTAGCATCAATGGTGGGAGGTATTTTTCTTGGGCATAAAAGTTTATTCCCCAATATAGTTCAGATTTATCATTGTTGAAATTCGATTGTTAATTAGAATAATCATTATTTATGCTTACATTTGGTATCATAGCGCATATTTTATCTCTGTCTTGGTGTTGGAGACACACTCACCTATTTCCTAGTTGAATTATCTGCATTTCACATCCTGCTATCCTTATCCATGGCCGTTTTTTCCATTATCTTTTGGTCCTCCAAAGCTACAACAGGCATCAGTTTAACTGCAGTAATAATGTTTTGAAAACATATAAACTAGTGAGCAAAACAACTAAATAACATTTATAGATTTATGCTATTACTCTACGAAAGAAATGCAATTGTGGAAATATGGTCGGCGAGAATTTAATTGTTAAAATTGCGATTGAATTTAGAATATTCAACCCAATACTCCTATTTCTGGGTTTTTTGTCTTTTTGACTCATTCCTTTCACAAAACATTTTTTTTACTCTGGTTAAGATTTGTTTATAATCTTATAAGTGAATTTTAAGTGATTCGTGTGAGTGTTTCCTTTTTCCATATTTTTAATTGTTTCATATTAAACTGTGTATACACCATTTCACGTAGCATGAAATATGAAGAACTCTGTATAGTTTTGTTTATGCAATTTATGTAAGAGATAATGTCTAGTGATCCATATAATTTTAATTGATTAGAGAATAGCTACAGTATCTCGAATTAAATAAAATTATATATTATGATTGGTTAGGATTACATAAAGATTATTTAGACATTAAATTGTAATTAATTATACTAAATATAATAAATTTTACCCCACAGTAATTTTTATTATATTTATGTAATTAATTAAGATAAAATAGTCATAACTTACCCACAGGAATTATGAATCAATAGTTTTATAATAAAGTTCAAAACTAAGATAGAATATATATCAAATTATAAATCATAATATACTGAATTATGAATTAAGTGAATAATTTGACAAATTCTATCATAAAGAATAATTGAATCTGCTTGAATTGAAAATTTAGCCCAACAGGCAATTTTTATGTCATTAAATTCAATTTTAAGCATGGTTTACATTGGTAAAACATGAAATTTTATTTAGGCCTCAATTTTAACATAAGCATGTGATCTTTAATTTTGATGCAGTTGTACAATCTACAAATTTCTCTGAAATTTGTTGTGATATCCCTAAACTTAAGGGAGATAACTATAAGGTTTGCAGAAAGAGGGTTCTCCTTCATTAGGGGTGGATGAACATAGACTATGCTATTAGGAAAGATGAACCACCGGAACTCACTAATACCAGCACTGCAGCAGACATCAAGCTTTATGAACGATGGGAGAGATCTAATCGCCTAAGCATGATGTTCATTAAGACTAAAATTTCAGCTAGTATTCGTGGTTCCATTGATCAACATGAAAAGGTCCGAGACTTGCTAAAGGCCATTGGTGATCAATTCGTCACTTCAGACAAGGGACTAGCAAGCACCCTTATCATGAAGTTCTTATCCCTAAGGCTCACTAGTGTGAAAGGTGTGCGCGAGCACATCATGCAAATGAGGGACACTGTGGTTCAATTGAAGAAACTCGAAGTTGAAATATCAGAGTCCTTCCTAGTGCACTACATCCTGAACACCCTCCCGCACCAATACGGACCTTTCAAAATCTCATACAACACACATAAGGATAAATGGTCAATTAATGAAATCATGACCATGTGTGTTCAAGAGGAAGAGAGACTGGTGATGGAACTGAGAGAAAGTGCAATGTTGGCATGGCATGGAAAGGGAAAATCTCAAGCCAATCAGAAATGGAAAGGTAAAGTACCTCCCCAAGCTGATATCAAGAAGGATTCCAAGTGTTTCTTCTGTAAAAAGAAGGCACACATGAAGAAGGAATGCGCCAAATTTCAGAAATGGCTTATGGACAAAGGTAATTTAATCTCGTTTGTTTGTTATGAATCTAATATGGTTAATGTCAATATTAATACATGGTGGATTGATTCTAGATCAACAATTCACATTTTGAATTCATTGCAGGGTTTGCAAAACCTAAGGAAGCCAATGGGAAGTGAGCAAAGCATATTATCAGGAAACAAGATGGACTCGCATGTGGAAGCTATAGGAACATGTTATTTAACTTTAAGTAGTGGCTTTTTTTTATAATTAGAAAAGACCTTTTATGTTCCAAGTTTTTCTAGAAACTTGATTTCAGTTTCAAGGTGTGTACCTTTTGGATATTCCTTTAACTTTTCAAAAAAATCCTTCAGTCTATTTTATAAATCTGATTATGTTGGGAATGGTATTTTTTCTAATGGTCTTTACTGCATTAATTTACAAAACAATGTCACTTATGATTCAATGCATGTTCACACTAGCACTAAAATATGTGTTATTAATGAAGATTCCTCTAAATTATGGCACCAGAGACTAGGTCATATCTCCATAGAAAGAATTAAAAGATTGGTAAATAAAGGGGTACTTAATACTATGGATTTTACTGATTTTGAGACTTGTGTGGACTGAATAAAGGGAAAGCAGACCAACAAGTCAAAGAAAGGTGCTAATAGGAGTTCGGACATATTAGAGATCATACATACTGATCTATGTAGTCCAGACATTGACTCACATGGTCAGAGATACTTCATCTCCTTTATAGATGATTACTCACGATATATGTATCTCTACATGTTTCATAAAAAGAGCGAAGCATTAGATGCCTTTAAAATCTTTAAGGCTGAAGTAGAGAAATAATGCGGCAAGAAAATTAAGTTCGTGAGATCAGATAGAGGTGGAGAATATTATGGTAGATACACAGAAGATGGAAAAACACCTGGGCCATTTGCTAAATTTCTTCAAGAGCATGGGATTGTTGCCCAATACACCATGCCTGGTTCACCGGACCAGAATGGTGTAGTAGAAAGAAGAAACCGAACATTATTGGACATGAAGCGGAGTATGCTTAGCAGCTCCAATCTTCATAAATCCTTGTGGACTGAAGCACTTAAGATGGCAGTGTATATATTAAACCGAGTTCTAACCAAGGCTGTTCCTAAAACAACATTTGAATTATGGAAAGGTTGGAAACCGAGTTTACGACATATGCGCATTTGGGGATGCCCGTCTGAAGTGAGAATATATAATCCACAAGATAAGAAGCTAGGCCCAAGGACGACTAGTGGGTATTTCATTGGATATGCTGAAAGGTATAAAGGTTACAAATTTTATTGTCCATCTCACAGCACTAGGATTGTGGAATCAAGAAATGCAAAGTTTCTTGAAAATGACTTGATCAGTGGGAGCGATCAAACCAGGAACATAGTTTCTGAGAAGGATCATTCAGAGTTTCAACCTTCCACCTCAAGTCATAGATTGGTTATTGTTCATAGCACCCCTCAAGAACAAACTGGTGTTGAACAACCAATTGTTGAAGTTCCACAAGCTGCTGATGACATTCCAGTGGATCAGGCAATTCAAGAGTTGCCAAGAACTTTTGAACAACAAGTTGAACCACATACTTCTCAGGAAGATGATGGTACAACATTAAGAAGATCTACTAGACCAAAGAGATCAACAATTCCTGATGATTATTTTGTGTATATGCAAGAATCTGACTACAACATTGGAGCTGAACATGATCCCGAGTCCTTTTCACAAGCCATGAGTTGCAAAGAATCAGAATTATGGTACAATGCCATAAAGGAAGAGATGAATTCCATAAAGCGTAACGAAGTTTGGGATCTTGTTGAGTTGCCTAATGGTGCAAAAGCCATTGGATGTA
This sequence comes from Pinus tabuliformis, assembly GCA_031772625.1. Classification (NCBI taxonomy): domain Eukaryota; kingdom Viridiplantae; phylum Streptophyta; class Pinopsida; order Pinales; family Pinaceae; genus Pinus; species Pinus tabuliformis. The sequence goes on along the minus strand of CM062816.1, from coordinate 260,512,138 downwards.
AATGGGTCTTTAAGACAAAGAAAGATTCATTGGGCAACATTGAGAGATACAAGACAAGACTTGTTGCTAAGGGATTCGCTCAGAAAGAAGGAATCGACTACACGGAGACTTTTTCTCTTGTATCTAAGAAAGATTCCTTGCGCGTTATTATGGCATTAGTAGCCCATTTCGACTTGGAGTTTCAACAAATGGATGTGAAAATGGCATTTCTCAATGGAGATCTAGAGGAGGAGGTTTACATGAAACAACCTGAAGGATTCCCCTCTAGTGATTGTGAGCAATTGGTTTGCAAGCTCAAGAAGTCATTATATGGTTTAAAACAAGCATCCCGCCAATGGTATTTGAAATTCCATAATGTAATTTCTTCTTTTGGTTTTGTAGAAAACATTATGGATCAATGTATATACTTGAAAGTTAGTGGGAGTAAAATTTTTTTTCTTGTTTTATATGTGGATGACATTTTGCTAGCAACCAATGATAAGGGTTTGCTACATGAGGTGAAACAATTCCTCTCTAAAAATTTTGATATGAAGGATATGGGTGAGGTATCTTATGTCATTGGCATTAAGATCCATAGAGACATATTTCGAGGCATCTTGGGTCTGTCGCAGGAAACCTATATTAATAAAATCTTAGAGAGATTTCGGATGAAGGATTGTTCACCAAGTGTAGCTCCCATTGTGAAGGGTGATAGGTTCAATTTGAACTAATGCCCGAAGAACGACTTTGAAAGGGAACAAATGAAGAACATTCCATATGCTTCTGTTGTCGGAAGTATAATGTATGCTCAAGTCTGCACAAGACTTGACATTGCATTTGTTGTGGGAATGTTGGGACGATATCAAAGTGATCCAGGTTTAGACCACTAGAGATCTGCAAAGAAAGTAATGAGGTACCTTCAAGGAACCAAAGACTACATGGTTATGTATAGACAGATGGACACTTTGGAAGTAATTGGCTACTCAGATTCTGACTTTGCTGGATGTGTTGATTCAGGCAAATCAACATCAAGATACATTTTTATGATGGCCAGTGGAGCTGTATCATGAAGGAGTGCCAAGCAGACCTTGATTTCCACTTCCACTATGGAAGCCGAGTTCATCTCCTGTTTTGAGGCTACTTTACATGGTGTATGGTTTAAGAGTTTCATTTTTGGGCTTAGAATTATGGATTCTATCTCTAAGCCATTGAGAATATATTGTGATAATTCAGCTGCTGTTTTTATGGCTAAAAACAACAAAAGTGGGAGTCGAAATAAACACATCGACATTAAGTATTTAGCTATAAGGGAACGTGTTAAAGAAAATAAAGTGGTCATTGAGTACGTCAGCACTGAGTTGATAATCGCTGATCCTTTGACTAAGGGCATGCCACCATTTAAGTTCAAGGATCATGTAATGAATATGGGACTTGGTTCCATTATGTAGTTTCTCATTGTATGGACAATGTTATTTTAATGAAATTCTTAATTATTGTGATGTTTTTCTCATATTTATGTGCACCTTAATTTGATTTGAGAAAACTCATTTGTGTAGGACCAGGAATAAACATAAGGTTTATTCATTAAGAAATTGTTGCCACATAAGTTATAATAAGAATAAATACATAGTAATACATGGAAGATAATACTCGTCATTAGAGGACTTATCGCCATGATTCATGTATCTATTACTTAATACAGATTATCAATGGGTTTTAAGATGAGACATTAAGATTGGAAGTATGGACCAAGTGGGAGAATGTTAAGCTCTATTAAGTTTTTCCCAACTGCTGCCTACAATTAAGGAAGTGAACTGCATTCATTTCCTTAATTTCTGGAAACCAACTGCAGTAATTTCCTTAAATTACGAAAATCAACTGCAGTTAATTAATTTCTTGTTGGGAGCTTCTGAAGTGGTCCATTACTCCATCTGGAGTTCTCTAGCATGATCTGTGGAACACTGACACATAGCCAACAGAAACTTGATGGAGGCTTGGCTATATATATTTTTTTCTGGTCCCCAAGCTTGCATCTTAATTCCCTTCATTTTTACACCATCAAGTTGAGAGAGCAAAGCTTGGAAGTGCCCAGATTTTAGGATTCTTTTCTCTCATTTTCGTGCTGCCATGAGCCTATGAATTACAAGTTAATTTCAGGGATCCCGCTGGTGCTTGTACGTTTACGTAGATAGATAATGTGCTTATAAAGCTCACGACACCATCATTCCAATACACTGTTGTTTGTTTCATTGAGGAGTGTGCCTACTCCTGGAAGCGTGGAGGATTACTTCCGCATGGTGGAAATTGCCTTCAATTTGAAATTCAATGTGCTAGAGGCTAATAGACTAGACTGGCGATTGTGAAAGAGGTCGAACTGTGCAGGTTTTGGTTCCCTGTAGGAACATATGAAGGTCGATGTTTGTGGAGAAAGCAGCAAGCAAACATAAGCGCTACACTGAATTGCAGCTCGTGGGCTTTATGGAAAATAAAAAAAGAGACTACCTCAAAGCTTAGCAGAAAGTTTGTTTTTCTGAAGTGTGTTTAGCATCAATGGCTGCAGGTATTTTTCTTCGGCATAAAAGTTTATTCCGCAATAAAGTTCAGATTTAGCATTGTTGAAATTCGATTGTTAATTAGAATAATCGTTATTTATGGTTACAAAATATTCCTCATGCGTTGTTTTGGACACAGTCCAACACAATTTTCTCCATATATTATCACTTTAAAAATGGTGCCACTGTGAGATTGCTTCATCTTTTTAATTTACAGTATTGTTGTTTCATCAATATATTGGGTTTATTGTTTTAATTTTCTGAGCCTATTTACGATGTCTTACAGAAGAAAAGTGGAATTCAAGGCTGATGTCAAAGAGCCTAAGCATTGAGATTCTCGGCCTTCCTGAACAAAATTTGCAGATTTACCTTCACCATTTAGAGATACGGAAGCAAGACTGCAAATCGATCTTCGCCAATTGGATGTTCTCAGCAATGTGTTGTGGGTGCTTGCGAATACCGTCTATGAACTGGAGGCAGAGACGATCAAGTATATGAGGTCAAGAATTGGTCTACTCTTTCAAAGCATAGGCCCTTGCATTCCCTTGGCTTTTCTAGATGAAAGCAATCCCCATCACTCATGGATTGACGTAGATCCTTGGCAAGCAGCGAACAACGTACAAGGCTAGCTAGACAGTGGTATACATTTCTTTTAGCAGTATAACCCTTACAAGTGCACAACAAATCTATGAATTAGCGTCGGGGATTCAGTGTAGTGGTCACAATTTCTTGTGGGTCATTCCACCCCTCCGTTCTATGAATACATTGGAAGAAACCAAAGGGTGGGGTTTGGTGGTGAACTGGTGCATTCTGTTAGAGGTGTTGTCTCTTCCTTGAGTGGTCGCTTTTATGAGCCATGGCTGGTGGAACTCGACACTCAAGGCTCTGAACTTTAGGTTCATATATGAGGGACTTGTCTAAGTTGTTTACAAAAATAGGTGAAAGCAAGGCAGCCATTAAGCCATATAGGTCTTCCATATTTCCCTTATTTTTTTTCTCTTTCTTCTTCATCTTCTTTTTTTCTCTCTTTTCTTCGTCTTCTCCTGTGATTCTTCTGTGCTTAACTATCAACTTGACTTACCTTCTCTATCAAGTTTCGTATGTGCCAAATCCATATTTAAGGGTTAATGAATTGGATCACAGTTAACTAAAGCTAATCTAAAGGCTTCACAACGGTGATGTATCAATGATTTTCCTCTCTTCCTTGTCAACCAAGAAAAACTAAAATTCCTTCGTGATCTAAATGCCACATTCTTCCATCCTACTTTCAAACAAAAGTTGTTTCCCTTTAATTTGACAACTAAAAATCCCATTGTGATGTGAGGTTGTTATGACAGATATTGATTGTCATGGGAATGACCATTGGGAAATTAATTTCCATACATCTCCTAGATTCTCAATTTACAAAATAAATATAACTTGTTATTTACTTCTCATTACATGATTAATTAAACAATAAAAAGATTCCTTGGAAAAATAACTTCAAAGAGGATTTACATAACCTTGGCATTTGCCTCTGTAAAACTAAAGAATAAAGAAAATTAGTGACAACAATCAAAGTATACCACAAAGTCTTACTTTTAAATGTAATAAACAACTTTGACAAAAAAATATTCTAAATTTAGATGGAACTCAATCTTGATTTTTATATGATATTTATTCTATTACAAATAAGAGCTTTTATATTTAGTGATTTAATTTTTCAAAATGATCTTTTCAAATCTTCTGTTCTTTTGGTATGCCTTTGCACCTTCAGGGGAAATTGCTAGTATAAACTAGTTAGATGTACTAGTAAGTCATGTAAGTAGTAATGTTTTATACGATGCTCATCAAAGGAAAAGATTGTTCATTGTAACCTTATCTAATAAATAAAAATTTTACTTATATGATTATAGTCATTTATATTATAATGTAATATTAATAAAAACAACTTAAGCTAAAACATCCACGTAAAGAGTATAGAAGCAAAAGAATAGAATCCAACTAGTAAGGGACAACGGTCAGAGGGCTTCAAAAGGTTGGACAGAAAGGTTCATGATGAGAGGTATGCCAAGGTTTGTGGCAAAGTCGACCACGATCAGGATTATTCTCTGCGACTGGCGACAGAGTTTACTGACCATTGAAATCTTACGCATCACCCACTTTTTCCATTGGCTGAAGTTAATACCGCCTCTCGAGCGGGTTCATAGTGTTGCACCACTTTTAAGTCAAAGTGGTTTTATATTTTTGGCAGTGATGCCACTGAGAGCATGACATGTGGAGATGGGCTCATTCCAAATACCACTCTCCCCGCTCCCTAAAGGCCGATTACTTCGGACGCACGATATTCGGCTCAGCGGTCTGATGGAGCGAGGAAAATCAACGCTTGGGATCGAACGAGCTGATTGGTGGGGCTCTCATCGCACATTATTTTCCGGCTTTCTTGGTGGGTGCGTTTTGTCCCTTAACCGTTGGATCCATTTTTGTTAAGCAACGATGGCGATGGGTCGAGCAGGTTGGAGTCGTTGCCAGTTAAGGGGCATGCTGCTTTCCTGATTTAGTTCAGAGTCGTTGGGTAGGGCCCGATGGTTCTTCACTGTAGATTCTGGTGAGAGATTCGTTTTTCGACGAGTTTTGCGTGGGCCCCTCCTTGTTGTATGGTTTCTTTGGGGCACGGTTCTCTTTAGGTCTTGGAAGGCTGGTGGGGCCTTTTTATCTTTGGCTTAGGTCCGTCCACTTCTTAGGTTCATTTTGGATTTTTCATGTTCAACTTTGATGTATTGAAAGGTAAGTTTTTTATGCCGAGTCTTTTGCCTTCGCCCGTTCTCGGTTCCTTTGGGGGTCAGTTCTCCTTCGCCACTTTTCTGAATGGATTTTTGTAAATTCTGTACAGTATTGATGGTAAAGAAGGTCCTACTCTTGCTTTAGCAGAAAAAGAACATCCACGTAAAGCATTTTCTCCAAAATATATGTAATAAAATAAAAAGATTGGCTTGTTAACTTATATTCTCAGCTTTGCTCCATAGATATGAACATATACCTCACCTTTTGATCACTAGGTGAGTGATTTTTTTTTTGTAAATATAACTTTATATTACTATGGAAAACAAAGGTAGTTACATGAGAGCATGCTTCTAGAAATTGACATGACTATGTGAACCTCTTTGTGATGAAATCCCTATTTCCGTAAACAAAAAGGAGGACCTTTTTAATATTTGATATAGGCCCATAAAGTAGGGTGTCACTCAAGTAAATCCTTCTTTCCTTCAACCACCCTTTACAAAAAGAGATATTATAACTAAAAACAAGCATAATAAAGTCAAGTACTACAACATTCACAACATAGTAACTACAACACTTAGATACTAGCACTGAAATGGAAAAAGGCTAATCAAGGATGATTACTGTCGAGTTTGGAGAGCTAGCATCATGGGAGTTGTTTCCCGGTGAGACTGAATTGGAAGTGATGGTATTGAGAGGAACTGCATTGATGCTAGCATCCTCTTCTTCGAGAACCATTGGATTTAGTATCAAAGTCTCAAGCTATGTATCTTTCCACCCGAGTCAACCTTGTCACGATGTCATCCAAGTTGTAGCGAATGTCCCTCCACTGATGCTAGCATCTTCTTCTTCGAGAACCATTGGATTTAGTATCAGAGTCTCAAGCTATGTATCTTTCCACCCGAGTCAACCTCGTCAAGATGTCAACCAAGTTGTAGCGAATGTCCCTCATGATGTGTTTGAGTTCTTCCTAGGATGTCCTTCATGATGTGTTTGAGTTCTTCCTAGCTTGCAAATATTTTATAGTTGTCAAATTATTTATCCCTCATGGCCATTCTTAATATTGTTTCCATTTTTTCATAATGGGTGATAGAGTGTAGAAAGTGGAGATGTCTCTTTCTAAATTTCAAGGACCCTTTCTAAATTTTCTAGGACCGGTACCTATTTGAGACAGTTTCCACTAATCTAAGAGTTAGAAAATATTCGTGGCCACCAAATTCCTTGTCTTTCAAGGGCAATATTTCCCTCTGAACTTTTAATGGAACAACTTCAAAGTAATTAGCAACGGACTCCCATCTGAAGAGATGATGATGCCTCAATGAGGAAGACCATGTAGCCCACCTCTATGAGTTGGCCCCTGCAGCCTTGGCGCTATGAGTTCCCTGCAATCAACAAAAAGCACAACTGCAACTGCCCACAGGTAAGGGTTTCCAGTGAGAGAGATGGAATGTAGAACTTTGAGGTGGGTAGTACCACGAGAATAGTCTTGAAAGGAAGGTAATGAAAATTGTATCGAAATAAGACTTGTGGGAAAGACCAAACTACACAAGCAAAATGTTAGTAGCATGAGCCGACTGAGCAAACAAAAATGAACAACTAACAGAGAGACCTTGGAATGCTCCTTTAGACTGCAAAGGTTGGCTTGTATCAGGTTAAGTGATTGGACTGTGGGGGCATGGGAGCGCTTAAAGAAAACTTCAAAACCAAATTGAAAAGGTTCCCCAATAACAGACTCCACAAACGAGCACCAAGCAGTTGAACGAAACCCCTGTAGGGTCTGTTCTTTGCAAGGAAGTTGGGGACAGAATGAAAACGAGCTCAAAATATGGGCCAACCCCTTTATTGTTCAAGAATAGCACAAGAAACATCGAGGAAAACCTCTGCCTGGAAATCCTGGCCTCTTGTAAAGTTGAGAAACACTGACAATTGAGAGGTCATACGAGGTGTAAAGGAAGTGGCAGTTATGAAACAAACATGGATATGGCACGACCACCCGGAGATGAAACCACCAACCCAGAGCTAACCACAATTCCACAACCGAGAGAGTGAGAGTGCCACCAGGAGACAGAGCTCCAAATCTTCGTCATTTTGCTAACAGTGTAAGAGATTTATGTATAGTATTCTGTATGAAAAGCGTAATGATGTGAGTGAAGATGGACTTGTGGGAAGCACACAGCGATAGCCATGTGTCCCAAGGATACTCGGCTCCCAAAAACTCAACAAGGGCACATTATGAACCCATTAATGATCGAAATTCACTTGTCAGGGAGATCTTGAGAGATGGCTAATCCACCATGAGAAGAAGTCACCATGATCGTAGGGACAAAAGGAATGAGCCAATATGATCAGGAAGTTCCTATTTCCACCTCTATAGGTTTATTAATGCGCCCTGACATGCGCCCCTGATAGCTTGATGTAATACGACGTTATTTTTTTTTCCACCTCTATAACTGCGTGTGTGTTATATCTGGCTATCAGGGACGCATGTCAGGGCGCATTAATAAACCTATAGAGGTGGAAATAGGAACTTCCATATGATGATCCCAGAGTGCATGTTAAGGTGGAGCCGAGCATTTAAAAGCTTTTATTGTACCAGGTGAATGACTGTACCGTAGCCCCACACTTGCCACGTGGTTGTCATGCAAATGAACTGAGAGGACCCGGACCACTTACAAAGGACTGCGAAAGGTCATTTCTAGTTGGGGACACGCGTACGACGAGTTAGCATGTGGAGTAAATGGGGCTATGATTTACTGTGTTTCCGGGAGTAAAGTTTGCTCCTTCACCGGAAAGTTCACTTCGACGATCAGCCACATCAGGGAGACTAGGTGAGTGATTTGTTTCATCGCGTTTTTGGCATAGTTACCAAGTTGAAATTTGAATTTGAATTCGATTCGATACGATAAAAATTCAAATGAAAAAAATTAAATTCGCAAAAAAATCGATAATAGAGATCATAAAAAAAAAAAAATTATTAATTTTTTCTCAGTTTATTTTGAATTATGAATATTTTTTATTAATTTTAAATAATATAACAATCTTAGAAATAAAATTATCTAAAAAATTTACTATTCATCTTTTCTCTCCAAGACATCAATCCTTCATATATAAAAACTAATTACTTAAAATTAAATTACTTCACACATTTCGGTTTCCAAGATTGAAAAAACAGAAATTTTCTAATATCAATTTTACCTTCTATTTTGTTGTGCCTTTTTAATTTTTATTTCTCTTATTTATATATGCTATCCAAACTCTATTTATTTCTATTCATAGAATCTTATAAAAAAGAAACAATAAGCTACTTTCACTTATTTTCTGTTTTCTTTTTAAGTTAAAGATTGAAAAAACAATTTAATTTTTTTCACTGATATTTTTAATTTTTGTTTTTCTATTTCCTGATCATTTTTCTTCTTTCTCGCCTCTCTCTTTTCAGAATAATCTTTTTCTCGGTCTTTTATTTACCCACATACATTATCTTATGATGAAATATTTATTCAATGAAACTTGGTTGAAAATTTCTACTGCTTCCCTCATTCGGTCCCTTACGTGTTGGGAGGAAAACCTTGCGACTGAAACCCTCTCAATTGGTAATGATTAGGGAATCGATTTATTTATTTATTGTTATACTCCTCGTAGAGAACTACAGAAATTACGACCATCTTCTATCCAAATATACAGGTTACGACCATCTTCTATCCAATATACAGGTAATCGTTCGACTGACTTTGAAATGGATGACTGTTTACTAATCCTATATTTTCCATATATTTTCCATATATGTTCAGAGGGCAACCTGCGCAACAGAATTAACAAACTGCATTAACCCCGCGATTAACCTTTAATGCAACGAATCGGATTGAATTTCTGCGAACTGTTCGGCGGACAAACCGAATCGGCGAATTTCCATACTGTTTGCCCGAATTGGGGCGAACTTGGTAACTATGGTTTTTGGGTAGTCGGTTAATGCCTAAAATTAGTGGGCTCTAATAGAAACGAAAAGGATAAGCTCTTAATAAACAAACCAGTAAAGAAGCCGACAATTAGAAGATGATAGTCGAAGAGTATGATGGGCTTCTCGAGATTACAGACGAACTCGTTAATTAGTTTAAATAAAATTACATTAGACGAACTCGTTAATTAGTTTAAATAAAATTACATTTAGGATTTTCTGTATTAAATTATTTAATTATATATAAATTAATTACTCAAAATTAATAAATTAAAATTAATATCAATAAATAAAAGTGATAATAATAATATTTTTATTTTTATTTTTTATTAATTTTCAATATATCACAAGAAATTAATTATTCAAAATTAATAAATTAAAATTAATTTTAATGAATAAAAATAATACTAATAATAATAATATTTTGTATTTTTATTTTTCTTTAATTAATTTTTAACATTATTATGAAAATAGACAGGTTTATTTTTAATAATATTTTTAGAATTTTAATTTAATTATAAATAATTATTAAGTTGATGGTATTAGCATGAGAGACATTTAAGTTGGTGATCTTCATGTTATAAAGTATCATGTAAACTATGAGATTGAAGATTCAAACACCCCAAAAAAAGAGTGAATGATAAGGATTTAACCTTCATGAATTGTTTATAATATTTTTAATACTATTCAAAATCAAATATATTTGAAAAATAAATTGATTAATTAAAAAAAATGTCAGATGAAGTTATGATTTTTGTGAGCATGTAGTATTGATAAGCCATGATATTGGGAGATGGTACTGTAACAAAGCCTATTTATATGTTAATAATATCTATGGCAAGGTGGGGTAAATATACATGATTAATAATCTTGTTATATGTTTTATTAAATGTAATATTTTTAACTCATATATAAAATATTAATTTAACATAAGGGTGAGAGGAGGAGGGGTGTTATATATGGCTTTTAAAAAAAAAATGTATCCTACAAGGTATCCTCATTTTCAAAGAAAATATAATTTCCTCTCTCATTGTGTTGGGGACTCTATTATGATCATTCATCACATGGTTAAAAATACAAAAATTCTAATTATTGTTTTGTTTTTACTATGGGGTCCACAGTCCCTAAAGATGATAGGTGACCCCTAGGTCAAGAGAATTGAACCTGTCACCTCTTCATAGTAGATGTGCTTTAACAATGACGACTTGACCAATTGAGTTAGAATCTCATTATTGTTAAATTATTATTATTATTATTATTATTTAACATAAAGATATAATTTGGCTAGTGTTTATGATTTTTTTAACCTTAGCAATATGAGATGTATCAAGAAGTAAGTGTTTTGATACTTATCATGCATTTATTCCTATCCATTTCTACCAATCATTTAATCTATATAATTATGTTAGTAATAATACATGTTAATATTAATGATTAAGCCAATATGCATGTCTATTTTGGAATAGGGATTCTATAATTTTAATTTAATTATTATTATTTATTAAGTGGATGGAAGGGACTTAACCTCCACAAAATATTCTAGAATATTCTTTGTATTAATAAAAAATCAAAGGTTGAGATTGACGTCAAAATTAGTTATGAATCTTCTTCTCTTTTAATTAAAATCCTTAATTATAAAAAAAAATCTCATGTAAACAAGTGTCATATGAAATGAGTTATGATTTGTTAGACATGCGGTGTTGATAAGCCATCACATTGTAACAAAATCATATTTATATGTTAAGAATATTCATGGTAAAATGAGGATCAATCTCTATAGTTAAGAATCTTGTTATTTTAAATGTATTTTAGCTTCTATATAATAATAATAATAAATAATAATAACAATAATAATAGTTTAATATAAAGTTTTTATTTAATTATTTTTATAAAAAAAAAATATTAACAATATGAAATATATCAGGAATTAAGTGTTTTGATCCTTCTCATGAATTAAATTTACCTTCCATTTAATTTATCTCATTAAATTAGTATATATAATATGTAAATATTTATTGGAAAGAAATTCAAAAAAATTAGAATCAATATCAAATGCGAGGTAACAAAATATTTTTCTTTTTCTTCTTTCTCTAATAAAATTTTCTCATATTTTTCAAAAACTGATGTTTGTGGAATGTCTTGATAATATTCATGTTTGTGTTAAGTGAGAGATAGGGGACCTTGCCAAGTCACAAGTACTTATTGCTAGAATTAATTTAATAATGATTGTTGGTACAAACTCCACCAAATTTGTATGTTTAATATACGTGTAGGTGTGTTTGAATATTAATCTATATATCTACTTGTTGGAATTTAAGACATAAAACAATTCCACCAATTTAAATCTTCCTTCTAGAGTTCTAATTGTGAAAAAAATGTGAAACAATTTATTATCCTTAAGAATTGTAATATAGATTATATACTTTATGATCATTATGAAGTCCCCAAATACCAACAACCTTCTATGTATGATTGATGTGTTAATGGAAATCCTTGGAGATGGTCATACTTGGTAAACGTTCATTTCGTTGTTTGCCATATGAATGAAGATCCATTATGAACCATGTTCAAAAATTCCTCTTAGCAAGGTATTAAGCCCCCACGAAAATGAATGAAGATCCATTATGAACGATGCTCCAAAATTCCTGAGAGCAAGGTATCAAGCCCCCACGAGCCCTTAATCATATTATGATTTGATATTAATTATAAATATAAGTTAAAAAATATTTAAATGGAAATATCAATAAATTATAGTTTTCTATTAAAAATAGATAAAATTCAATGGAATATAATAAATCATATTACAAATAAATTAAGTTATAATTTTAATTTTATTAGGGTTCAAAGGCACATTACAACCTATGAAGGAGATACCTTAAGGTTACATTTAAATATAATAATATAATATTTATATTAATAAACTAAAAAATATTTTAATTTCAGGTATAAATAAAATATTTCAATATCTATTGTAATTTTACATTATTTTTATATATAGAGAGGGAAAATGTAGTTTAGGATGAAAAATTCTATTTTTCTTTATAATTTTGTACTTTTTGGTATGATTGACATCTGTAATTTATTCACTATTCAATATGTAGTTTGACACGTGTAATTTAAAATAATATATTGTATCCCAGTATGAGAAAGATGTTTAATTCACTCCATATTTGACATAGAGTTGACATGTGTAATCTCCCAAAAAAATAATTAATAACTAAATAGTGTTAGCCATAAATAAAATACTTCAATGTCAATAATAAGTAATATGATTTTATAGGTACATTTTACAACCCATTATGATGGCGATGTGTAAGTATGTCACGTCCAATAAATTAATAAAAAAAAAAAAAAAACAAATAATGTTGGCCCTAAATAAAAATGAAAATAACCATATAGATAAAAGAACTACAATACAATAATATCAAGGGTTTAATAGTTCTTTGATCATATATGTTAATTTTGAATCGATCACCATCTTTACTCTTTACTAAAGTCAATACAATTTCTTAAATTAAAAGAAAAATGTTAATTCAACACAAAGAATCTAAAATCCATCTGGAAAATCTTTTAATATTTTTTTAATTAAATATTGTGTAGAATTAATTTTCAAAAGGAAAACCATATCCTATGGATATATTAAAATATTTAAATACATAACTATTTCCATGTCAAAGTTGTAACATTTGGAAATATTAATTTGATGTAGTTTTATTATAAATTTTGTTATCATGCCATGTAAAAAACATCATTAAATCTAATATTAATGTTAATATATTATAATATTAATATTATTAAATTTAATAACTTTGTTTATAATACAATATTAAAAATTGATATAGTATTAAATTTGTTGGATTATAATATATATTAATACATCATGATATATATTAACTCTAGATATATATGGGAGGGAAGAACAAAGACATAGAGTAATAGAGGTGGGGAGATAGAGGGAGTGAGATGAAGGGAGAGAAAAGGATAGAGAGAAAGGACAAGAGAGAGGACTTGAGAGAGAGGAGAGAGGGAAGGGGAGACAAGACAACATAGGGAGGGATACAGAGTTGGAGTTGGAAGGGGAGAGAGCGAGGGAAAAGGAAGGATAGAGAGAGAAAAATGGAGAGAGGGAGGGAATAACAAGGGAGAGATGAAGAGAGAGAGTGTGTATGTTTCACGGTGAGATAGAGAGACAAAGAAAGAGAGATGGAGAGAAGGGAAGGAGATAAGGAGGGAGATAGTATTAGAGTTGGAGAGAGAGAGAGAGAGGAGGGGGAGAGATAGAGGGAGGTGGGCGAGAAAATGAGAGAGAGGAAGGAAGAGAGATAACGTGAGAGAGAGAGTGAGGGAGATAAAGAGATGGAATTGCAGGGGGGGAGAGAGGGATGTAAGAAAAAATAAATAGAGATAGAAAGGTGGAGAGAGATAGAGGGAGTGATAAGGGAGATGGGGAGAGAGGGAGAGAGGAGAGTAGAAGGGAAGAGAAATAGAGGGGGGAGAGAGTAAGAGAAGGGGAAGAGAGTGGGGGGGAGAGGAAGAGGGAGGAAGGAGAGATAGATATGGAGAAAGAGTGTGTATGTTATGGGGGTAATATAGAGAGGCAAAGGAGAGTCGAAGGGAGATAGTGATATAGATGGAAGGTGAAGAAAGGGAAGAAGAGAGACATAGAGAGAGGGAGGGAGGGAAGGATGGAGACAGAGAGAGATATGGATATATAGATCATGTGTGTTTGGGGGGTGAGATAGAGAGACAAAGAAGGAGAGGTGGAGGGAGATATAGATATAGATGGAGGGGGGAGAGGGAAGAATATTTCTTGCATTAGATGCATTGGTTTTAGTGTAGATAGTGATTTATAATCCTATTTGATTTCTTTCACTAAAGGTAATAAACTAAAGGAGAAGGGAGAGGAGGAATGAAGAGAGAGATAAGTAGAGGAGTGAGAGAGGGAGAGGAGTGTAAGAGAGAGAGAGAGAGAGAGAGAGAGAGAGAGAGAGAGAGAGAAAGATAAATGGGAGAGAGGGGGGGAGAGAGAGGGAGGGAGATAATGACAGTGTTAGAGAGAGAGAGAGAGAGAGAGAGAGAGAGAGAGAGAGAGAGAGAGAGAGAGAGAGAGAGAGAGAGAGAGAAGGGATAGAGAGGAAGGAAGAGAGAGGAGGAGAGAGGGAGAAAGACAAAGGAGGAGAGAGGGAGGGACAAAGAGATGAAGTTGGAAGGGAAGAGAGGGAGGTGAGAAGAAAGACATAGAGAGAGAAAAGTGGGGGGAGAGAGAGAGAGAGGGATAGAGAGGAAGGAAGAGAGAGAGGACATGAGATAGATAAGGAGAGAGGTAGGGAGAGAGAGAGAGAGATGGAGTCGGAGGGGGGGAGAGAGGGAGGTAAGAGGAAATACATAGGGAGAGAAAGGTGAAAAGAGAGATGGAGGGAGTGATCAGGTAGGTAGAGAGAGAGGGAGAGAGTAGAGAAAGAGGGAAGAGAGATAAAAGGGGGGAGAGAGGCAGAGAATGGGAAAAGAGAGAGATGGAGAAGAAGAGGGAGGGAGAAATAGATATATATGCAAAAAGAGTATGTTTTGGGGTTGATATAGAGAGATAAAGGAGAGATAGGAGGAGATAGAGATATAGATGGAAGGTGAAGAGAGGGAAGAAGAGAGATATGGAGAGAGGGAGGGAGGGAGAGGGATACAGATATATATTGAGAGAGAGAATGCATGTTTGGGGGGAAGGTGGGTGAGATATAGAGATAAAGAAGGAGAGATAGAGGTATATATAGATATAAATGGGGGCAGTTGGGTGGAGGGAGGGGGCGGGGAGAATATTTATACATTGAATGCATTGATTTCAGTGTAAATGATGATTTCTAATCCTATTTGATTTCATGTACTAGATAAATTGATTTCAGTGTGGATGTTGATTTCTAATTATATTTTATTGCTTGCACTAGATGCATTGGATTCAGTGTAAATGTTGATTTCTAATCCTATTTGATTGTTTGCATTAGACGTATTGATTTCAATGTAGATGTTTATTTCTAATCATATTTGATTGTTTTCACTAGATGCGTTGATTTTAATGTAGATGTTGATTTCTAATACTATTTGATTGCTTGTAATATCTGCATTGATTTCAATGTAGATGTTGTTTTCTAATCCTATTTGATTGCTTGCATTAGATGCACTGATTTTAGTGTAGATGTGATTTATGATTTAATGTAATTGGATGTATGATGGTACATTAATTTTAAAGTGATTGGATTAATATTGTGCATTTATTTCAGTGTAAGCACAAAAAATATTGACAATGTGCATTGCATTTTTTGTTATAGTAATTATACCTATTAATATTGGAAAGTAAGAGAGACAATGTATGATTTTTATTACAACAACTCGAGTTAAGGAATTGAATGGTTTACTATTTCAAGTTCTCTTTTCATATAATCGATATGAAAAGATGAAAAAACTAATAATGTCAATACTAATATGTCAAAAGTTTGGAAACTATGGAGTTAGAGGGACACTATTAAGAATTAATGAGTTGTCAAAAGTTGTGATACCTATAATTAGAATGAAATAGATATGCAGGATCAATCTTCATGCAAAGTGCAAATTAATTTTTGACAATATTGTCTCTCTTCTTCATCACCAACTAATTACTAATAGACAATACATATATTCATAATATATTTAAAATTACATATATTCAAAATTACTTATAGATAATTACATACAAGAATGTATTCAAAATATTTATTAAAGGAAGATATATATTTATAAACATTTAAAACCAACCATCTCTCAAAAAATGATCAAAATGCCACTCATTAAAAACAAAATAAAAAATACATTATTTCTTGACTTTGCAAAACAGACTATAGATAAAAAAAAAAAACATCAAAATATTTTTTAAGGAAAAAAAATATTTCAAACATTAGAGAAGAAACAAAGTATTTCGAGAGTAATCGTGATGAGTAACTACTCTTCAAGATACACATTATTTCAAGAGTAATCTCGATGCAGTAAATTATTAAAACTACTCTTCAAGATATATTTAGTAATAATTGGAAGGACACTATTAATTATTAATTAGTTCTCAAAAGTTGTGATACCTAAAATTAAATGAAATAGATGTGCAATATCAATCCTCCTACAATCTATTAACAAGATTGTCTCCCTTCTTCATCACCAACTAATTACTAACAATCGATTACATAAACATATAGAAATATAACATAGCAATGGTAACATTCACAAAAATTGCAATCCAAATTCAAACACACAAACCACTCAAAGCATCCAAACACACACGTAGAAACCATTCAAGGAAAACAACATAGACCAAATTAAAGAAGAGAATGATATGGTCATGCTAAGTAAATAAAACATAATGTAAATCTCAAAGTACGAATTTTATGTCAAACACATATATAATAATGATAATCTAAAAATGTGACATTGCTTCCTTCAACTCAAAGTAGCCTAGATCCATATAACTCTAGATCTATCATTAGCCGAGAGTGATCAAATCCCTAGAGGTGAAAACCTTGCTCAAATTCTACAATCCAAAGACAAGGTTTGCACCTCAAGGGGTTTGATCCCTCTTTGTGTGTGATAGATCTAGAGTTAGAGTAATTTATATGAGGGAGATGTGTAATTTCTTCACTATTTAAAAATATTTCAATATGTGAGAGAGAGAGAGAGAGAGAGTTCCTACTTCTTAGTGTGTTGTAGATGTAATGTAGGCTAAGAAAATAATAAATAAATTCAATTCAATTTATTATATTAAAAATTTGTTTTTAACAATAAAATTACAAAGAGTCTTTTACATAAAAAAATAAAATCATAATATACGTATCACACTAAATAAATTTAAATAACAATAATTTATGTTAAATAATAATTAATTTAAACAATAAAATTAATAAACATTATAAAAACTTAATAAATTTAATTAATAAACTTACAACTAGAAACAAGAATATTTCTATATGGTGAAATATCCACAAAATATAAATAATAGTTACAGTTTAATATCTATTTTACCACATAAATTAAATAATAATTTATAATTATTTCAATTATATTTTAGAATTTCATATTTAAATTTAATTAATAAGCATAGAAAAACATAACACTTACAATAGCCTCTTTTTCTAAATTATCTTTGTCATTATGTATATTAATGTTATGTATATCACATTAAAAAATTAATTATAAATATTATAAAGCATATCAAAGAAAAATTCCATCCAACAATCAAAATTTTAAAAAATTAAAAATAAGAATATAAAATAATATTATTAAGCAATAACATCGATCATCTTAATTCCACCTTAATTCTAGATCTACTCAACATGACGAGGAACCATACCTCTAGAGATGTAAACTATTTTTCAAATTTTGCACTCAAAAAAAGCTTTGGAACGTGAGATATTTGATCCTCTTGGCACTTGTAGATTCACAAATAAAATGATATATACTTAATGTAAATTGAAATATTAGCTATTTCAAAACAATCATGAAATATTAATATACAATTTTCAAATATGATTTTAAAATATTATGTAAATATCTTTAATAGTTATTTATAAAATTAATAGTGTTGTAATAATTAATTTTTTATATTTATTAATTAAAATATTATAAATTAGAAGACAAAGACATTGGATTTAGTTTTTGAAATAAATATAATAAAATGAAATTATGATGGGGATGATGATGATTAATGCTCACTAAGGTCAATATGGTCTATGAGACCTTAAGAATGTAAGAGATTAATTGAGTTTCATTAAGATTTTATTTTATTGTAAAAAAGAAGGGAGAGAATAGTTCCTAGATCGCCATAGTTTTGTTGACTTAGCAAGTCAAGAAGGTTGGTAGTGTGGCAAAGATTTTGAAAATTAGAGCCGATGTGAGTAAGAGTTGGGTAATCCAAGAGAAAATATTTTTCATCTTCAACCCTCTTAGTATAGCAAAGGTGGCACATTGTTTCGTCCCAAGGTATTTTGGGAATTGACCAACACCTAGTTTCACTTTGAAACTCATGAGAATTAGTTCTTATCTTGGAAATGTTCATTTTATACTTGGCACTAATTGAGATAGAAAGATAATTCTAGTTTTCAAGATCGGGGTTCATCATCTCCTTATAAAATCTTAGTTTCCTTTTCCCTTCTAACTCTTTATAGTCCCACAACTTATCCTTAAATTTAGAAATAACAATATTTTTAATATTATCCTTATTCTCTAAGATGATCTCCTACTTTACCCCTCAATTGTCTAGCCAAGACTAGACATCCTTATGTGAACCTCACCTGACCTAGAGGTGAGGGTGTTGGCTAGAGCTAAAAGAAATTTTAGGGAACCCCTTGACTTCCATATTGTATAGCTTCGTTTTGTAAATGAGATACCTAGTCATATCCATGCTTGAAACGGGGAAATGATAGCTTCAATCAAGAGGATAGGGTAGGCAATATTTTATTTAATATTGAGGTTGTAGGTTATAAATTGCTTTTGGATAAATATTCCTCCACGATTCTCTAGATATACCGCAACACCAAGCTTCACATCCATATAGAATAATAGGGGTGATGTGAGTCTCAAAGAGGAACTTTTTCTCACTCAATACCTAAAGATATGTCCACTTGCAATTGTCTTCAGGTGCATAATAGCCTTCGATTATCCTTTTCTCAATGTTATAATTCCAATTGAGTTGTTGATTACTAATTCTCAGATATTTGTATGAAGAAAATTTGTCCAAGTAGTTATTATCATACATGAAATTATCATAGTAGATATTTTTTGATTTAATTATCATGATTTTAATCTTGTTAGTATTAGCAAACATACCCATCTTAGAGCAGTAATCTTGGAGGACTATAAGTTGTTTGTCTAGATTGTCATGGATTTTGGCTAAAAGAACAATATCATTAGCATAAAGGAGAAGATTAATGACCATATGAGTGAACCTACGCTCATCACATCATGCAGTTTCCAAACACTCTTCTAGCTTATCAATGTAAATTCCAAAAATGTTAGGGGATAAGGGACATCCTTGCTTAACATTGATATTGCATTTCATTTCTTCTTATTGATCCATGGTGGTCCTAAGCTTGGAAATAACATTCGCAAATAGCCTAGTCACAACAACCCTCAACTCAAGAGGAACCATTATCTCTTTTAGCATCTTCCATAGTTTATTTTAAGGAACGATGTCAAATTTTTTTCTAAAGTGAACAAAACAATAGAAAATATTATTTTTACTATTGCAATGTTCCTTTGCAATCATCCTAAGAGTAAGAATATGGTTGATAGTTGTGTGATGTCTCCTAAATCCAACTTGTCCTTTAACTCTTTTACCTTGGCTTTCAATCCAAAGGCTAATCTTCTTTTCAAAAATGAAACTATACAACTTGGATAAAATGTGGCTAATAATAATGGTTTTGTAGTTAGCGGGATTGTTTTTGTCCCCGCTTTTAAAGATAGGCACAATAAAGCTTTCCTAGTTGATTAAGGGGATCGAATTATTTTCTTTCTTTTACAAACATGAATTTTCCTCTAAAACTTTATGGGCTCAACTTTAGAAAGTTGAAGAAGATATTCTTACCTCCTATTTATATAGGATCTTTTCTTCATTTTCATAACTTTGTACATATTTATTTTTTCAAGCTTTATGGTTTTTTAGGAGCATCTCTAATAGCTTTGTTTGAAGATTTACAATATTATCATAAGGGTTGGAAGTTCTATTATTCTTTGTATAAGAAGCCTCCATAAAGAACTTGTTAATGATAATGGAAAATGTTGTAGTAAAACTATAATATATGTGATCAATCTTATTATTATAAGTTAAGAAAACTAAATCTCTCTTTAAATCTTTTAAGAGCAAATCCATTTTACTTCTTTCAAAACTAATATAGCTTTCACTTTCACAATTAAATTAGATCTCATAAAAATGAAAATAATTTTTATTATCTTCAAAATATTTAATTGCAAAATTAAACAATTAATCAAAATAAATAATTTAAATTTTAAATATAATAAAATAAATTTAATTGAAATATCATTATTAAAAAAAAAAAAATCCATCAATTTTTTTTAAATAAATATAAATGTAATTTAATATAAAACATATCATATAAATATTATATTGAATATTACATACTCATATATTTTAATTATATTAAATATTACATACTTATATTTTAATATAGACTACTTTAAGTTTTGAAAATATTAATTAGTCTAAATTTTAAAATATTTTAATTATATTAAATATTACATACTTATATTTTAATATAGACTACTTTAAGTTTTGAAAATATAAATTAGTCTAAATTTTAAAATATTAATTTTTTTATGTGATGTGTTTTATTTTATTTTCCCTAATAATAAATAAAATTTTATTAAAATTATAAATTTAAATTATTTAATATATATAATTTAAATAGAAATAGTCAACTAATAATCGAACAATTTGACATACATAAATGAAATAACATTAAAATATTATATACAAAGTATTTCTAGAGAATTATCTATAAAACTAAGACCTTTTAATTGTAACTTTTATAAAATATTTAAACTTACTGAAAATTTCGCTTTAATCATAGTAATAACTTGTCAATACCTCATTATTTTCAATTCAAACATTAAAGTTTGAGTCTGCTTCTCTAAACCTTCGAGGTATTATCAACGGTCAAATTGTCATCGATTCAAATACTATAATTATCAGTGTGTCATAAATCTCCACCTTGGTTTGTACGGAAGGATGCAAATGATGAACAGTGCAACATAAAAAGATGAATGGCTAATAATCAAGATAAAATTTATGCTTATAGGGTTTTGGATTGATAGTAAATGGTCATTAAATCACTTCTTAAAAAATCACTGAATCAAAGGATAAAAAATAAAACATAAAAAAATGAATAATTAGTAATTAAAGATAAAATTTATGCTTATAAAGTTTTGGATTGATAGAGTAAATGAGTGTTAAATCACTTTTTAAAAAATCACTGAATTCAAAGGATGAACAGTACAATATGAAAAGATGAATAGCTAATAATCAAAGATAAAATTTATGCTTATAGGTTTTTGGATTAATAGTAAATGGCCGTTAAATCACTTTTAAAAAAAATCACTGAATCAAATCCCTGTAAGTGTTAACCTAAAAATATAATTCAAAAAAAAACAATCAACCTGTAAAGTCGATTGGAAAGACTACTCTATGTAGACTGCAGATTGCAGAATCGATGAAAAGAAAAGTACTGAATAGATGAAAGAATGCACAATACTAGGAGCAGCAAGATGAAACATTAGTTGAAGAGAAAGCTATTGAATACAATGCACGGAGCAATCCAATGCACAGTTAAAAAGTACTGGTGCAACCGTTGTGAAAAGGTTGAATCCAATGAAGTGGGACGTTTGAAATGACTGCTCAGTATTTATCAGAGCAGTGGATAACCACCCACCGGAGGGGTTGTAAGGAGAGTGGAGCCTGAAAAGAAACTAAGAAGAGCGGTGTATGTTGACACGTTGTGGCGCCAAAACGGTATAGAGTGTAGATGGATAGCTGGCCAAGAAGACGTTTGTGAACAGTAACGATAAGCCAGTCACGAGCCAGTATAGAGTGTTCGATGAGGAAATTGAGTATCGCGAGGATGACATGAGGTTGAGAATGAAAGCAAGAAGACCACGTACACAAAGATGAAGGAACGAATATAAAAGAACTTGCAGATGCTGCGCAACGTATGTAAAAAACTCTAAGTAACGCGCATATATATATAAAGAGGACGTTTTCATTAATATATGAAACAAATACTATATATATAGAAATATTGTATAGAATAGAATGGTAGTTGTTGGACTTTTTCTCCAATCTCAGGTTTTACTGTATATTTACTCTGCCTGCAATTTCAAAAGGATGAGTACTTAGATGAACTCTATTACTATTTAGATGAATTCTATTAATGTCATTTTCCCTTTATCTTATATTTATTTTTTATAAATTAGTTTATGATTCTAAAACTATAGGTACTTATAAGGTCTAAATACTCTATTTTTATTTATTTTTTATAAATTAATTTATGATTCTAAAACTATAGATACCTATAAGGTCTAAAGACTAAAGATTCTCATTCATAGGGAAATTTCTTAGTAATTCTTATATACTCATGCACTCTTTTCATATGGTAGCATAATAATTAGAGTACCAGCACAACAAATCAACAATGACTTTCTTTTTTTTCTACTTGAAAACAAGATGAATGAATGAGAATAATTAATGAACTCAAAACAAACCAGAAAGTAAGATTAAAGAAGGTTGTGCTCAAAATAAAGCACCACTTGGCTTTCTAAAGAATTTCACATAACCACTTGTTTTCCAAAATATGGTTGCACTCAAAATAAAGCACCACCTCGCTTCTCGAAGAATCTCACATAACCACTTTTTTTGTCTATTTAAAATGGTTAAAACGAATATAAATAAATAAATAGGTCTAGTCTCTTTAGTTACCCACTTCTCTCCTTATAGCTAATCTCCTTATACCTAAACATGGATTTTATTAATAATATTCTAAACTAGTATATAGTTAGTTTTTTTAGTTACCCCTTTTCTCTTTACAGCTAAACATGTATTTTATTAATAATATTCTAAACTAGTATATAGTTAGTGTTTATAGTTTTTGATCATGTACAAATATATACTCATAGTGTGGGGACCAAAATTAGGGTATTGCATTATCTCCTCCTTCATTTTAGCACTATCCTTAGTTCTCATCATCATGTAGGTGTACATATTTATAGAATTTATATAAAAAATTCAAAAAATAATGTGGTTATGCATCCCAGATATCGACATCTAGCTCCCATTTCATTTCTTTAGTGTTGTAACATGCCAGTTGGACCTTTACCTACCCTGGCTTTGTTTTGGAGCACCATCTCTCATCATCCAATATACTAGTTATACCTAAAGTCCCTTTATGGCACACATGCTACAAATGAATCAAAGTCTAACCAATGACATGGTTAGAACCATATATATATATTTTTCAACAAGCACATATGACATACATTATGTACTTTCATAGAAATAAACAATGCAAACATGTGCACACTTAGTCTTATCATGTCCAATGTTTCAAATAGACCATAAAATTTAGTTTCTACTTTAGTAACATTGTAAGCATCGAGGATCTTTTCTTAGGCTTCACATTCAAGAATACATTCTCTCCCACTTTAAATTCTTTGGTTTTCCTTATTTTATCCACATAAACATTTTTTCTATCTTGCACTCCATTTAAATTACATTTAATCCTAACCATCCACTCTTCCATCTTGTTGAAGAACTCCACCCCAAGTGCTACTGTATTTGTGGGGTTGTCCTAACTCACTAAAATATTACATTATTTTCCATATAAAGCTTGAAAAAGACTAATATCAGTATGTAAAAACAATCTCTAAGAATATTATTTTTAAATACGAAATATGCATATAATGGTTGTACCATGCATCACATATACCCTTTTGTTGATTACATCAACATAGTTGTTCTCCTTAGATTTGATATGGTTGATGTCAAATTCATATTCTCTAAAAAATTCTCATAATCTTGTCTTTCTGATTTTTAAAATTATAAATTCAAACAAATATTTCAAACCATTATTGTCTATCCTCAATTCAAATTTCTTCATCATGAGATAATGCCTCCACATTTTCGATGCAAGCTCCAAATCATGGATGGCATAGTTTCTTATGTTCTTCAGGCATTTTAAACTCATAATTAATGATATCTCCATTCTAAGTAAGCACTCCCCCAAGTTCATGTGTACATACCACAAAATCTTCATTTGGATTAATAATGTTTAAAATATGTGCATTTTTAACTCCATTAAATAGAAATTATGTTTACATACAATTGTCCATTGAAACTTAGTTCCTTTCTTTTGTAAAGAAGTGAGAAGGAATAGTTAGTCATCTCTTAGTAAAAATATCACTTAATGATATAGGCATATAGATGATGCTCCCTTGGTACTTGTAGTACCAATGGTAGATGTTGTTCATGTTCCTTCCCTATATTGGAATAATTGAATATGTCATACAATGATATAGTAACAAACTTGCTCAAATAATTTCTAAATATACCATTAATTAAGCACATAAAAATGACTAGTCCATTTGTCAATCCAAATGGTACCATGAAAATCTCTAAAGGTTGTCTTTCTTATGTCTTCTTTCTTGATCCTCACTTGGAGATACCATAATCTCAAATCTATCTTTGGAAATATTTTTACTCCTATTGGCTAGTCAAAGAGGTCATGAATCATACATAGAGTGTATTCGTTCTTCACTACGATCTTCCTAAACCATCAAAATTCAATGCATAACCTCATTGTTCCATTATTTTTCATAAAAGTTTCTAGTGCTCCACAAGGTGAGACACTTTGGCATATGTATCCTTTCATCAATAGTTCTTCTAGTTTTTGTTGGCTCCTTAGAGTAACACCACATTGTGCTATGATGTGAAGCCTAAGAACATCTAAATGGGTTCTATTTGTTGTTTATATTGTTACACTAAAAAATGTCACCATGACCACTTACAGTTAGTATGGCTCAAATCAACAGTCATGCTACCCTCTTAGGCAAGTCTTATGCCTCTGCTATCCATCTCAAACTCAAAGAAGAGAGAAAGTCTTGTCAAAAATATGTTTATCTCTGGGGTCGCAGGTTCTCTCTAGCCTTACCTGCGGGGACGCTCACAATGTTCACAAAAGGTGCGTCCTTGGACGCTCTGTATGTTAAGGGACAGGTGCGTCCTTCTGTAAAAGGCAAAATGCGCGAGTTTCATCTTAAAAAAGTTACTTGTGGTTACTTCTAGAACTTTCTAGAGGTCGGTTTGATGAATTGGATGCGCCTCCAGTTGGTTCATGTATCTCTATTAAGGAGGAACTTATCCCATCAATAAGGGAGCTATCCCACCCAAAGAGGGGGATTATCCCATTGATGGTGGACCTGAATAACCTCTTTACAGCACTATAAATAAAGACATTGAGCCAGAGGGAGAGAGGTTGGAGCTATACATTTTCTTTGGTAAATGCTGCAGGAATTAGGACTCCCATTTAGAACCTTGTGAGGAGAGATTGTCTTTGCTTGATTCTACTTGGAAGTGGGTGAGCTTTGTCAAAGTAGAGGAAAACCCTTGATGGACCCTGGGAGGAACTTGCACAACACCAAGGCCAGGTTGTAAGAGTTTCTTTGTTTCGTTATTAATACAAACTGGTTTATTTTTCTCAATAGCTTGTGTTAATGAGTTATTTCATGTGTTCCTTGGTCTGCATGTTGAATATATGTTTTATTATATGAAATGCAAGTGCTTGGTAATTGTTTGATTGTTTGTGGTTGCAGGAATTGACTTGAAGGAGGAGCTCATCCGGATCGGCAAGGACGGACTACAACAACAGCGTTTTGGAATAAGGTAAGCCTAAACACTTGTAGTTTTCATGTTTTAAAAGGTATATTTAGAGAAAGATCACTCCATTTTGTCTTGTTTGTCGCTAGAGAGTTTAGACTCCTAGGGAGGTCAGTTGTGTCCGCACAAACGACTTTTTCCGCCACGACAAATTGGCGACTCCACTGGGGAATCCATTAATGAGAGAGTCTTTTCCTTTGTGTGAACTTTGCTCTGTGAAAATCACTTTTATTTTCTGGTTTTTGACTGTGAGAATTAGTATTTGGGTGGCTTAGCTTTAGATTTAGTTAGATTTGGTTTTTCTCAACTTTTCCAGAAGGACGCACCCTCTGAGTACTGCACAGTGCGTCTTTGACGCGCTGTTGCCGTTTGCACAGAGCGGGCCCGCACCTGTTATAACGGGTTGCCTGCGTCTTCCTGTAAAATTTAGGAAAATTCCATTTTTTGCTTTAATTGCTTTTAGATTTTGATTTTTCTTAGTGTTTTCTGCCCAGATCCTTTAGTACCCTGTCAAGAATTTTCACCTGAACTTGTTTTGTGAGCTTTGAGTGTTTTAGTGGATTTCAACGAAGTTTAGGCCTAGGGTTTGATTTTTCAATAGGTCCTGTAGTGACTTTGACGGTAGAAAGTTGTCCAGCCTTAGATCTCTCTGGTTAGTCAGCCTTCTTAGAAGTCGGGCCTGTCGTAAAGTCTCCTTGTGTGAGCAGCTTGCCATTTAAGTTGTTTTGGGTCAAATTTCGAATTACTTGTTTATAAAGTGTTGATTTCCATTTTACAAAAGAACAAAAAGATTAGAGTTTTGTTTTGACTAGTTTTTGGTTCTGCAATAAGCTAGTCCTTGATTTGATTGTGATCAAGTAAAACACCTTAGAATAATCATTGTTGGTTTTGCCTCGTTAAGATTGCTTAGAGTAAATTTACCTTTAGTTTGCTTATGAGTGCATTTTCATAGATTTTAATAGTTGTTAAGATTGATTTTTGGTTATATTAGATTTATTTGCTTTATTAAAAGAAAAATACAAAAACATCTTCTTTAAAAGTCTTGTTTCAAGTAGCTTTTTGTTTTTGAAAGAGAAAAAGAGTTTTTTCGTGCATGTAAAGAGCGGTCATGTTTTTTTATGCTTGGAAAAGACAAACGAATTGTTTCTTTGATTGTCTTCAATTAAGAAGTTGCTTTTATAAAGATTGCATTCTCTCAACTTTTTAGTTAAGCAATTCATCGAAAAAGTAAAGTAGTGGTAAATCATCCTAGGTGCATTTTGTAGTGGTTTCGAGTCGAGTCAACACACCACTGGTTTCACTTCCATCACCTTTTGACTTAAGAAACAACCTTAAAAGTAACGCTTAAATTAAAATCAATCTAGTAATTTTTATTTTTCTAGGGCTCTGAAACACCAACATAGCTTAGGCTAGGGTCTTGGAGTAGGTGAGTACTTAACTCTCCAAGACTACAAAACCAAACAGATAGTTTATCTTGAGTAGATTAAATCCAATTGTTTCAGTTATACTCTGGGAAAGCTCCTCTTAAAGGAGAAGCACGAGCTCGTGTCCGAACCAGTGAGGGGATCATTCCTCCCTCGTTGGGAACGACGCCAGACAGTACGTATTACAAACGGTAAACCTCGGATTAACCATTGTCGAGGAGCCAGGGGTCACTTATCGGTAAACCTTGGATTATTGTCAAGGAGCCGGTAAGGGGATTGAGCTTGTTACTCTGCCCTTGCGTGCTGTCGGAGTTTAGACTGTTCCCCCAGGTGTAATTGTTGTGATTGGTAACTTTAGTGACCATAATCTTTAGGGTTCTACCGAGGTGACGGTGGAGGGAAGGTCCCACTGTACCTGGAGCAGACGTCGGTTATACTCACTTGGATTTTCCGGGGGTTCACTTCACTTCGAGACGGTTAAAGTGGAGGAACTTGTCCGTCTATTCATTAAGCAGGTTGCCGGGGTAACTGTTCCACCCGCCATTTCTGTACTGAATCCTGCGAGGTTGGGCCTAATCACCAACTAGCGCTTTTGGTCCGGAAGACTACTGTTTGTGTGTGGTTTGACGCTCTAGATTATTTAGGCGTGTGCTTCAAATTTGTTTGCTTCTTTAGAAGACTTTAGGTGGTTTGATTTGAAATTTTTACTTTGTTTTCGTGTGTTGTAGTTAAAAATCTTTAATTGTGGCGGAATTACCGAGACAGTCCCGTAGACTTCGGGCCAGTCTCCTGAAGTTGTTTCTGTGGCCGAATTGTTGAAAGATCCCGTAGACTTAGGGGATCCCCTCCTCGAGACGACCCGGAATTAGAAGGGTTAAAGGTCCTTGTAACTCCTCCTAGTGACAGTAGAGTAGGTTCACCTGAAGAAGGAGAATCTTCCTTGGTAGTCCATCCAGATTACCAAAGTTTAGAAACAGGTTACAATCCCGAAACTGTTACAGTTTCCGAGCTTGCTGGTAGTTTTTCATCTGCCAGTGAAACAGGCGAAGAACCTGAAATTTCCGAACCTGTTACTCCAACTTCTAGTGTCCCTGATTCACCGAGAATAGAAAGAATTATCACCGAAAATCTTCCTTCTGGTTTGATTGCTATAGAAGAACTTGCTCCAGAAGAAGATATAGGTGTCTCTCACCTGAAGGTCAACTTACTATTGATCTAAGGGAGCGTGAATCCATCTTTTACAGTCCTCCTAGAAGTACTTCTTGGTACCTTGCGTTAACCAATTTTTTAGACAACTCAGGGTTTTTTCCACACCTCGTACTCCTTTTCCACCTAGGTATTCATACTCCTGTAAATATGTCTGGTCAGTCGTCCGTGTTTACACAAAGTCCTGAATCTTTTTTACACGGCGGTCCTTCTGTTCCCACTGGGTATCAGTCACTTTCTGGTACCTTTGCGGGGCATCTCCTCAACCCATTGATCATGGGTTATTTGCTGGAAACAGTGGTAATATACCATTGGTGTAGGAGACATTTACATGATGTCAGGTTCAGTTCCCGTTTCCCAACCTCAAGGTGGCCAATTACCGCCTGGGGGGCAACCGCAGTTAACGCCTGGGGGGCAACCTCAAGGTACACAAATCGTGTCTGGGGGGCAACCTCAAAGTCAGTATGTACCTATGGTGCAATACTTACCTCAAGGTCAACCTCAGCCTCAATATGTACCCCAAGGTCAACCTCAGTATCAATATCAACCTCAAGGATGGCAACCTCAAGGGTATCAACCCCAAGGTTATCAACCTCAAGGGTACCAACCTCAAGGTCAAGGTCAACCCCAGTATCAGTATTTACCTCAAGGTTATCAACCTCAAGGTCAATACTCAAGTCAAGGTTATCAACCGCCTCAAGGTCAGTCATATGTTCCAAGTATGAACTGCACCTTACAATTATCAATCCTACCCTCAATCGGTTATGGATCTCAGTACCCTCAACCTGTTACGGGTCAATACCCTGGAATGTTAGTGTGGGATCCCTCACAGGGTCAACAGGTGTTGCAGCCAAGTGTACAGATGGTTCCTCAAGCTGGACAACCCGTAGTTTCTGGTCCAACCCCAGCAACCGCAACCTGTCCAGCCAAATGTTCAAACTTCTGTAACTTCGGTAGTTACTCAGCCGTCAATTGCACCTAGTACTCCATCTCAAACGGCTGCTGCAACTACCGCTACATCTACCATACTTACTTCTGGAGTATCGACGGCTCCAGTTTCTACTGTCCCTGTTACCACACCTCAGACATCTTTACCGTTGTCTGGATCTACGATTCAAACCACGGTCCAGATGCCTGTAGGTCAGCCTGGTATAAGTACGGTTGTGACTACTCAACCTCAATTTGTTCAACCTCCGTACCAGGGACAGTACCAACCTGGGCAAGCTGTCCAACAACCGGTTTACCAGTATCAACCGTATCCTGGGTACACTTATCAACAACCTCAACAACCCCAGTACGGTCCGGTTAATCCTGGTTTTCCAGGAGGATATAATATCCCAAATGCGACTCCTGTTCCTAGTTATCCTGGATATCCTCCTCCTGGGGCTGGTATTGTGACCCAGAGTTTTAGAGATCCTAACCGGCAGTTACCGTTTATTGCAACTTTGGATTTACCCGACTTGACGCGCCTAACGAACGATCCAATTCAATATCTTCAGTTCTGGCCGCCAATGCCAAATAAGTTGCCCAGTGATATACCCAAGTTCGAAGGTAAGTCTGGAGAGGATCCGTCCAATCATGTGATGACTTACCACCTCTGGTGTGCTTCGAATTCTATCTCAGATGATTCCATCCGCTTACGTCTTTTCCAGCGTACACTCATTGGTCTCGCGCGCCAAGTGGTACATTGAGTTACCACGGGCCTCTTTTTACAACTTTAGCCAGTTAGCTACCTCGTTCTTAACTCACTTTCAGTTGCCGGTCAGATACGATAACGGCACGGAGTTATTAACTTCACTAAAACAATCGACGTCCACGTATATTTCTGATCACATTCATGAGTGGAGACGTCGAAGGAGATTAGTGAAAGTTTTTATCCCGGACCAAATCTTAGCTGAATGGTTTGTCAAATCATTATTACCGAAGATTACTGAAGATGTAGCTAAGGCCGGAGTAGTTACTGAGGAGCAAGTCATTGCTCAGGCACAATACCTTGACTTAGTTTACACTCAGTCGGGTACGTTACACGAGAAGATTCCGGATCTTCCAAAGTCGAATCAAATCGCTGCTGCTCCTTCGGGATCTCATGCCGCTGATGGTATGATTGGTATCGTGACTACGAAGAGTAAGAAGAAGTCTTCCAAGGCCTCCAATACTCCAATTATCACTTTGCCTGATTCTCCGACAGGAGAGTCTTCTCCTCCTGAACTTACCGCCGACATTCACGCTGTAGAGTCATCTACGGCCAAATCAAAAAACGGTGGAAAGAAGAAAGGAAAGAAGAAGGCTAAAGCAGACAAGGCTCCAAAGGAGAAAACTGAAAAGTCGGAAACCAATGACGAAAAACGCAAACCTCGATATCCTTGTCTTATTTGTGAAGAGGATGATATTCGAGAGATTGCCCTCATGGGCCGAGGTTGTAAAATAGTCAAAGGTTCTCCCACTCCTGCTGTGTTAAAGAATCCATTTCCAGAGCAGGAGAATAAGATGATAGGTTCTTCTTCGAATGCCAGTGAAGAACCCATTTTGATGATGTCTCATGTGAGGATTGCGACTCGATCGCAAGATTATGGTAGTAAGGCTCCTGTTGATGGTAAGGAAGCAGAATCTTCTCACTCTAACCCATCAACCTCAGCTCCTGGTTCCGATCCACTACAGATCGAAAAACCTAACCCAGACTTAGTGATTAAGCCGCCCGCCAAGGGTGTACTTCGAAGGTCTGCTTTCAATCCACATGCGAGAGCAGCCCAGAATTACAACATTGTTGAGGACTTAGCTGTTTCACCTTCAGCAATGTCGGCACTCGAAGTGCTGCAATCATGCCAGCACAACGGAAATTGCTTTTGTCGGCTATCGGAGCTGTCGATGTTCAGGACCCGAACCTAATGATCTTTGATCTAGAAAATAGTACACCACGTCTCCCCCATCAAATGGCTTTCCAAATTCCAGTGATAGTCAAAAACAGGCCTATTCATCGGACTGTGATTGATGAGGGAGCTTCTACGTGTATTATGTCGATTCAATGTTGGAGATCGCTTGGTTCTCCTTCGTTGAACCAATCCCCCACCATCCTTAAGGCCTTTGATGGCCGTGGGTTCCGTCCGTTTGGTATTCTACAAGAATTGCCTATAGGGGTTGAAGGTAAAACCGTTAGTCTGGATGTGGAAGTGGTTGATGCCCCTCTAGACTACAACCTTCTTTTGGGTCGAAGTTGGTCATATGCTATGACAGCGGTCGTTTCATCGGTCTTCAGAGTAATTAAGTTTCCACATAACGGTAAGATCGTGACTATTGATCAGCTGACATACTTTTCATCCGACCCAGCCTCTTCAGAGAGTATCCAGCATGTTGGTAAAACGACAATCCCTTATAGGGACGTTGGTGTAGGTTTAGTTAAGGATTCCGGTTTACTGGGAACTTTTCCTCTCCCTCCACTCAACGCAGATCCTTCGTTTGCAACAATTCATATGATTACATCAGAAAACATTATTTATGATGATCCTTGGTTGTCCATCTGACTCTGAGATAGACTCACTCGGTGATGTTATGCCTTTGAGTCCATATGAAATTGCTTATGAAGCTCTCATGTCTTTTACTGACTTTCATTCAACCGAAGTCGACCAAATGAATGTGGTCAGTGAAGAGTCACTTTTCACATCACCCTTAGAACGGATAATGTTTCCCGAAGTCGTGTCATCTGACGAACAACTTCGCGAAATCCTAAGTGTAGACGATCTACCATGGAAGATCTCCATCACAGATCTTCATTTTTACCTAAGGATGATGCATTTGAAAATGATTTTTCATCTATCTTTACCGCTGAATATGTCAAAGACGCTCAGGATCCAACGAAACATTCTGATTCAGAGTTGAATTTAGGGAATATTTCTCGTACTATTCCCATTGATATTTCAGTGAAGCCCGGAATCGAGAAAACATTCATATAGGTGCCGCATGTACTGAAGAAGAAATCCAAACTTACAAGGCCCTATTCCAAGAATTCCGCGACGTGTTTGCCTGGTCTTACGAGGAAATGCCGGGAATTGATCCTGCCATTGTTGTTCATGAAATAAAGACCTACCCGGATGCTAAACCCGTCCGGCAACGGTTGCGTCAATTCACCCTCGAAAAGCGGCTGCGATTAAAGCAGAAGTCGAAAAGCTGTTGAAAGCAGGTTTCATTTATCCGATCCCGTTAACGGATTGGGTATCGAATATTGTTCCGGTCAACAAGAAACAAGGAACAATAAGAATCTGTATCGACTATAGGGATATAAATCGAGCTTGTCCAAAAGACAACTATCCTACGCCTTATATCGATCAAATTATTGATGATTGTGCCGGAAGTGAAATGTTTTCCTTCATGGATGGTTTTTCGGGCTATAATCAAATCAATATTCTACCTGCCGACCAACCAAAAACGGCATTCATTTGTCCATGGGGGACATTTGCTTATTGCAAATTACCTTTTGGGCTTAAGAATGCCGGGGCCACTTTTCAACGGGCGATGTCTTATGCATTTCATGACATCAAGCACATTGTGCAACCCTATCTCGATGATTTGCCTGCTCATTCTTTACATCGAGCTGATCACCTTGTCCACCTACGAGCAATCTTTATGAGGTGTAGGCATTATCGAATTCGGTTGAATCCCCACAAGTGTGTTTTCTGTATAGAAACAGGTCGATTGCTGGGATTTGTTGTTTCAAAAGCCGGCATTCGCGTCGATCCCTCGAAAGTCGAGGCTATCATCAAATTGCCTCCTCCTTCGAGTTTGCGCCAACTCCAAAGTTTGCAAGGGAAAGCGAACTTTTTACGCCGATTCATCCCAAACTACGCCGAGGTCACTAAAGGTTTTACACGGTTGTTGAAACAGAACGCACAATTCTTTTGGGACGAGATTGCCCAACAATCTTTTGATGCACTTAAACACGCGTTGACCCATGCACCGTTATTGCATCCTCCCAACTACAACCAAGACTACTTCTTATACCTCGCAGCTTCGCATTCCACCATTGGAATGGTGTTAGTTCAAGAAGATGAATTCGGAGCGGAGCATGTGATATATTATCTTAGTAGGACCTTGAATCCAACTGAGCTAAAATATTCGCATGTGGAGAAATTGGCCCTGGCAGCCGTTCAAGCTGTCCAGCGTTTTCCGTCACTACATTCTTCTCCGCAAAACTACAGTTATTTCGGATTGCAACCCTATGATTTATATTTTGACAAAACAACTGCTAGGGGGCAAGTACTCTAAATGGATTGTTATCCTGCAAGAGTTCGACTTGGAGTTCGAGAAGTCCAAGTCTAAGAAATCCTTAGTTTTTGCGGAATTGATGTGTGATTTCCCGAGTGCTGACACAGAGACTGTGGCAGAGGAGTCCATTGCGGACGAATCTTTGTTTCTTATCAGTACTGGTGATATAATCATCTATCTCCAAACCCAAACCTTTCGGCCTGAAGCTTCCAAAGCGAACGTCGAAAAATTCGGTTTCAATCCCAGCCATACAAAATTATTGGAGATACACTTTATCGCCGGGGGCAGACTTAGTTTTTCGACGTTGTTTAACTCACGAAGAGGCTGAGAGGGTTTTGAATGATTGTCACTCTGGAGCATGTGGCGGTCATATGTCTGGGTATGCCACAGCTCAGAAGGTGTTGCGCGCTGGCTATTTCTGGCCGTCTATGTTTAAAGATTGTATCATTGCAGTCAGGAAGTGCCACAACTGTCAAGTGTTTGATCGCAAGATGCGCGCTCCACCTGCTCCTCTCCACCCTATAATTGCCGTTGGTCCATTCGCCAAATGGGGTATCGACTTTATTACTTGTAACCCTCACTCCTCGGGGGGGGCATGCGTATATCATCCTTGCGGTTGATTATTTTACTAAGTGGGCCGAGGCGATGCCTACATTCGACGCAAGCGGCAAAACAGCTGCAGTTTTCGTATTCAATCATATCATAACTAGGTTTGGTGTCCCACAAGCAATCATTACTGACCATGGGAGCCATTTTCGAAACGTCATGATGACTGAGCTTACAAGCCAGCTTGGTTTGCGCCACGATAGCTCTACTCCTTATTATCCGCAAGCCAACGGTTTGGTTGAGTCTATCAACAAAGTTCTAGTTATCATGATCCGACGAACCATTGGTGTTCATCGGTCGAATTGGCACAACATGTTATTTTCAGCGCTATGGGCATACCGAACCTCAGTGAAAAATTCAACAGGTTCACTCCTTTCCAGCTAGTTTATGGCTTAGAAGCTGTGTTACCCATTGAATGCGAAATCCCATCACTTCAAATGGCTGTCGAATTACTTCCAGCTACTTCCGAAGAGGAGAAACGTTTATTGTACTTGGCTAAATTAGATGAGACTCGACGTGACGCTACATTGGCAATCGAGACTCACGCGAAACGAATGAAAGCTCAGTATGATAGAAATGTAACCCCTCGAAGTTTTTCGGAAGGAGACCTAGTACTATTATATGATCAAGCTAACGATAAGCTAGGTGCCGAAAATTCGTTCCCATGTGGCATGGGCCCTACATTGTAAAGCGAAAGCTAGCAAAAGGGGCTTATGAGCTAGTTGACTTTGATGGGGACTCTTTGGGTAAACCCAGAAATGGACTTTACCTAAAGAGGTATTATGCTTAAATGATGGAATGGAGAATTTTTAGATAGGTTAGATTTTCTTTCTAGCTAGCAAGTGTGTTAGTTTAGTCAGTGTGCTTAGCTTAGAGAGTGTGGTTTTTCGTCGTTATTCTGGCTTATCTTGGTTTTACTCTTGATATTGCAGATGTCGACGCCTCTCCAAACATACATTGGATTTGCTGATGGTGCTTGTCGTAGTACACGGAACATCTCTTCCGCAGCTTGGGTTATCTATTCGCCCTCTGACGAGTTAGTTTCTATGCATGGGGTAAGCCTCGGTCAAACAACGAACAACATTGCAGAATACAGTGCAGTGATTGAATTATTATCCGAATCTATTTCATTTGGAATTCGACGTTTGATAGTGAGGTTAGATTCTGAACTTGTTGTATTACAGCTTAATAGAGTTTATGCCATTAGGAATCCTGTGTTATTAAGGTTGTTTTTGAGAGTGCGTCTCTTGGAACGTGAATTTGATTACATTGAATATCAACATATTCCAAGGTCTTTGAATACATTAGCAGATGCAATTGCTTCTCGAATGTTGGACAGACATTTACGATAATCATGCAAGTAAATTTAAAAACATTTCATCACATATGTTAAACAAGATAAGCCGGTAATAGTGATATATATAGATAGAAGTGT
Organism: Pinus tabuliformis; assembly: GCA_031772625.1. Lineage (NCBI taxonomy): Eukaryota > Viridiplantae > Streptophyta > Pinopsida > Pinales > Pinaceae > Pinus > Pinus tabuliformis. Next base: position 260,476,521 of record CM062816.1, on the reverse strand, counting down.
GTCAAAAAAATATATACATCGTCTTCGATCATAGGTTGAAAACACCTTATGATCGGCAAAATGATAGTACAAAAAGTCAAAATGTCACATGTGACTACAAAAGTGACTAGTCAATCACTGGTGGTGCTCTCTGTATGACACCACTGCGCGGGCTACCTTACGCAAAAATCTCCTAAACGGTCCAGGGACCGCGACTACAAAGCGCTGAAGCCTGATAGGAATGTCGTCCATAGTAGTCTCAGGTATATCTGCCGTGAGACGCTCTAGATCATGCTCCAACTCAGCTAGTACTTCTGCAGCCGCGTCCTGTGGGGCCGGTACCGGTGCAGCTGGATGTAGTCTATCAAAAGGCCGGAGGTTGGCTGGACGCTGTGGACCAACATCTGCATTTTGAAAGTTTTACTGTTAGTTTTGAGACGATATATATGAAAAATAAAAAATACATAATTAGAAAACTTGTGAAAATAAAAGTACCTCTGTCGTCCCATTGTTCTCCCTGTGGAAGAACCATGTCCGGATCACCTCTGAAATCCATTCCGGCATACGGAAAGTCCTGTATCGAAAAAACCTGGTCCTCTAACCAGTGAAAGTAACTATCTGAGAATCGAACCACTGTCGCACCCTCGTCAGGATGCCGGGCCATCACCGCAACCCATCGTATCAGCTTTGGCTCCCGAGGACCCAAGATATCAACAGTGAGTTGCTGAGGGATCAGCATTGGAACTCTCTCCAAGGCAAAGCTCACGACTATAGGCCCATATCCAAAAGTCTTTAGTCGTCCGTTCTTTGCCTTGGTCAGTTGGCTCTTCATATGAGCCGACACAGCTTCACACCAGTTGAAAATGGTGCCTTGGTAACAGTCAATTGCCATCCGCATTTGGGATCCGGAAGCAATGTGTAAAGCGGCCGCGCCGCAAATTCTGGTAACCGTGAACGCTATGACTTTGAGTTCAGGCAGAGTGATGTGTTTTATCTCTATGCCTTTTGAATGGTGAGCCCCACGTGTGCACCAATCCTCGCGGAGACTATCAAGGGATTGGCCACCCGGCCTAGTCCCCGCAAGACTGAGTTGCTCACCTCTGTTTGGCAAGCCAGTGAGAAAGTATACATCCGAGGGCTCTATCTCGAGCTGGTGCCCTCCTATGTAAAAGCATTGTTCTTGAACGTTCCATCGCTCAACCAGCCATTCCAAGAATCTTACCTGGCCCCTCATGCCCGGTATGGTCCAATATTTGTATAATCCGCATGCTCTTAGGGCATCCAGGGAAGGTTGATGATTTATTGCAGCTTCATCTTCCTCTACATGCTCTCTTTCTCTCCAGTCTAACATGATTAATGCCCTGCACATCAAAAATAGCAATTAGAAATTGATTTGGGGATTTTTGGTAGTTTTTTGAGGGAGTTGGGGTTTTGAAATGCGCACTTCTCGGAAGACGCACCCCGGCTTTGTAGCACAGGGCGCCCGGACGCGGCTGGCCTGAAGGCGGGCTGCGTCTTCCGACCATTTTCCCGTATGAGAAAAAGTCGGGGGACGCAGGTCACCCGAAGGGCACCTGCGTCCGCCGAGAGGCGCATTCCAAAACCAAAACCCCCCCAAAAAATGAAACTAAGACCTAAAAATTAATTCTAAACGGATAGAAATGCAGAGTAGGATGTGTAAAATACCTGGATGAGACGGCGTTCGATTCCGACGGTCAGATTTTCCGCAGCAACCACGGGAAGTTTCTTGTCAAAAGCTCCTTTTTCAACCTCAAAGTCAAACGGTAAAAATGACATGGTAAAAGGTCTTTTTATAGGTTTTTTGGATGAATTAGTTCATTTTTTACCATGAAAAGATGTTTTTCGATGTATTTTTGCCTATTTTAAACAGGTATGAGTAATGTGTTGCTTTTGTGCAGGACAAAGGGATTTCGAGGGAAATTGTAATTTTTCACAAACAAAAATATCAGAGTCATCTTTTAAGCCCTTTTCTGACTCCTAAAACATGAAAAGATCGCCGAGCGTTTCTTTTACACTCGTTAAAACGGAATTAAAAGACGGTCCCCTTTTAGCTCTTTTCTGACCGTAAAATCAGGAAAAGATTGCCGGGTTTTTGTCGTTTCAAACTCGATAAGGAAATAAAACGACGTGTCCTTGATCGCTTTTTACTTTTCAGGTCAACGACACTATTATGAAAGTACTCCTTGGTCGCAAGATCAAGCGGTTCCCCCAGGTATTATTTTATACTTTTTCGGGCTTGAGGGACACAAATTACGAAAAAGTTCAACGTGGAGTCTCCTTTAGTTTTTCAGACTCTCTAAAATTGAAAAACGCCGAGTTTCTCCTATACTGGGCTCGTTAAACTTTTACAGTAAAGGACCTGTTCAATTACAAACAGGAACGAACCACTCCTTCCTAGGGTTCGAATTTAAACTAGGTTGGACTCGTCCGAAGGATGAGCTTATAATCAAGCATATGTTATCCTCCTCAAGCTTGTTAAAAATAAAGAGGTACTTGCCAGAAATGGTGGGGGAAAAGAGAGAAGAATGAACCTGTTTGTTACCTTTTGTCTCAAAAGAAACTTTATTACCACTCTTGAACACGACACTTTTCATTCACCTGGGTTGGGAAATCTTTTACCTCACAGTTGACCAAACCACTTTGAAAGTCTTTAACCGGGTTCCGGGGATTAACTTTGAGTTATTCGTCACCAAGCCATCTGTCGTGTCGTTATGTGTTCAAGAGGTCTGCAAGCAAAACTTTCATCTGCAAAATACTTGTCATCCATTTGACCATCCCTGAGTCAGTCCTTACAGCAACATTTCTTCAACTTGAACAATGATTTCGTGTTGCGGGCTTGCCTGCAACGGGTCGCTTTCTATCGACATCGACACATTATCTAGAAAGATGACTTAGGAATCGACAGTACCTTGAAGTCTGCATGCATCAATGGCAGGTTTCTCGCCTTTGACGTCAGTTTACATCATTGACTTTCGATCAAAGGATTCCGTGAAGTGTTCGACATCAAAACATCTATTCACATTTCACGGGTTGTGCTTGGTACTTTGAGAACCATTGACATTACTGGTGGTTTCTCTCACGCTTGTTAACAGTTTGCATCATCGACTGGTAATCAAGTGGTTTCTAACATGTTCGACATCGAATCATTTAATCACATGGCTAGAATCGTACCAATTCGGGAAGTAGAAGTGAAGACCCTGGATCTAGTTTCTACCATCCAGGCTGCGAGGAGTTTTGTATTCATTATCTATGTAGACTAATCATAAACAGATGGCTGCGTCCATACTGTGTCTACAAAAGTCTATAAAAATGATGTACTGCAAGATCATTCCTGTATCAGAATAGTTAGTCCATTAGTTAAAGTTTTGAATCTGAGTATGGGAATGCCTACCTCAGTGATGATATAATCTTATCCATGTATTTTGTGTTGAAAATTGCAGGTTCCAACCAGGTCATCCACAAGACAATCCTTGAAATGATAAAGCGCTTCACCCTTCCTAGAATTACAAAACCCTAATCTATTCCAGGCTTCGCACTTTAGGGGGCAATCTGTTACACTAAAAAATGTCACCATGACTACTTACAGTTAGTATGGCTCAAATCAACAGTCATGCTACCCTCTTAGGCAAGTCTTATGCCTCTGCTATCCATCTCAAACTCAAAGAAGAGAGAAAGTCTTGTCAAAAATATGTTTATCTCTGGGGTCGCAGGTTCTCTCTAGCCTTACCTGCGGGGACGCTCACAATGTTCACAAAAGGTGCGTCCTTGGACGCTCTGTATGTTAAGGGACAGGTGCGTCCTTCTGTAAAAGGCAAAATGCGCGAGTTTCATCTTAAAAAAGTTACTTGTGGTTACTTCTAGAACTTTCTAGAGGTCGGTTTGATGAATTGGATGCGCCTCCAGTTGGTTCATGTATCTCTATTAAGGAGGAACTTATCCCATCAATAAGGGAGCTATCCCACCCAAAGAGGGGATTATCCCATTGATGGTGGACCTGAATAACCTCTTTACAGCACTATAAATAAAGACATTGAGCCAGAGGGAGGAGAGGTTGGAGCTATACATTTTCTTTGGGTAAATGCTGCAGGAATTAGGACTCCCATTTAGAACCTTGTGAGGAGAGATTGTCTTTGCTTGATTCTACTTGGAAGTGGGTGAGCTTTGTCAAAGTAGAGGAAAACCCTTGATGGACCCTGGGAGGAACTTGCACAACACCAAGGCCAGGTTGTAAGAGTTTCTTTGTTTCGTTATTAATACAAACTGGTTTATTTTTCTCAATAGCTTGTGTTAATGAGTTATTTCATGTGTTCCTTGGTCTGCATGTTGAATATATGTTTTATTATATGAAATGCAAGTGCTTGGTAATTGTTTGATTGTTTGTGGTTGCAGGAATTGACTTGAAGGAGGAGCTCATCCGGATCGGCAAGGACGGACTACAACAACCGCGTTTTGGAATAAGGTAAGCCTAAACACTTGTAGTTTTCATGTTTTAAAAGGTATATTTAGAGAAAGATCACTCCATTTTGTCTTGTTTGTCGCTAGAGAGTTTAGACTCCTAGGGAGGTCAGTTGTGTCCGCACAAACGACTTTTTCCGCCACGACATATATGATGAAGGAATTAGGTTTCGGGCTTAAAATTTGGTCATCCCACTTATAGTAATAGAATTCAAGTTTGGCATTCTCATAATGTTGATGTATGTTGTTCTTTGATTAACATTAGTTCATGTAATATGAAATTACAAAAAATAGGTAAACCGTACGTAATTATTGAGTGAAATTATATATATGATCATGAAATTTAGGCTTAATAATTAATCACAAAAACCCATGTTACAAACTTAAGTCACATGCACTTCATTTTCCCCTTTAAGTGTCAAAAGAAAATAAATAACATGTTGAATTTTGATCACAATCATTAGGTTAAAACCACATGCGAATACATATTCCATGTTTTTTTCCACAATTAATAACTATCAGTCGGTGAACAAAATGCACTATATGAAATACAAAAGCCATTCACACTGATTAATATTGAATGTTTTTCATGGGCACGTGGTGCACACGGTAAATGTTCAAGTCTTTATCAAATATAGTTAAAAAATTTGTAGTTTGAGAGTGATTTGGGATCAAGGTTGGGGAGAAAACACCATTACACTAAATCCTTTGTTGAGCCACATTTCTGTTGATCTTAGGTAGGAGAATTCATAACCCTGGGATTGCCATGAAATTTAAAAAATAAAAGGTGGATGAAAATGGATAATTGGGTTTTATCCAACTTAAAAGGAGAAATTAAGAATTCAATTAATCCAAATAAAGCTTGCTTGATGGTTGAGAAATTAAGAATTCAATCATTAGAAAACATATAATTTTGAAAATTACTTGTTCCTTTAAAACCCTTGCAAGAAATATCAAGAATATGACACTTCAAAATAACTTGATATATCTTGTAAAATTAATACAAACCATCATACTAATGTCATAATTCATTTCAGCCAATATCTTAAAACAATACCACTCAATTCACACAACAAATCAGGTTTACAACTCAAAGTGCCATGAAAATTGCATAAACTTGATTTATATTAATAATAAACTTCAGAATAAAAGGTGAGATGAACAGATAAATGATGTGAAAAGACAAAATCCCAAGAGTTACTTTAGAATTATTCCCAACAATTCATCAAAAAGTTTGGCAGGGTTTCCCCATATTCCCCCCCTAAACTACTAGTGGTATTTGAAAAACCACTCAAGTTTGTTACAAAACCACTAGTTGTATTGTAACTAACTTCTTATAGAAGTTTTCTTTGGGATTTTTCTTGCTGCAGAGTGGGCCCCTTTAGATTTTCTTTGATTCCAATCTTCTCTCCCTATTGGGTGTAGCGTGCCTTCCAACTCTTTCCGTTGACTAGGTTGGGTGCTACACTGCCTCAGATGGCCCAGGATGACTGAAAACAATGTTGTTGTTACCTACTGACATAGAATCTACCTTCGGCAATGTTGTTGCCTCTATGTATAAAGCCAATCGATATACCTCACACATGCAATCACACTCTTCCTCGATTGTGACGTCCCCCAGGCAAGCTTTGTTTATGGTCATTTCCATGTCTATGATGGGTTCATAGTTGATTTCACTTTACGCTTGAAGATCCACTTCAACGTGAGGAATAGTTAAATGCTTATCTCGTAAAAATATGGAAGGATCTCCTCATACAGAATGTGCTCCCTGATGACTCCCATCAACAAGTACATTTTGAAGATCATTATGCCATCCTCCAACCTTAAAATTATCCTTCTCTGCATTAATTCACATTTTTTTTATATTATGCTTAGTAATAGGGGAGCAAGGTGTTTTTCATAGGATGTGGCCTTATTTGGTTTAATTGCAGGAAAATGAAACATTTTTTAGGCTATTACTATGTAGGGGCTTGATGGAGACAACTAGGAGAGAATCTAGGGGGTTTGTCCACCTCCTTAACTCCCTAAACTTGGCTTGGGATTACAATATCCTCTCTCACCAATCCAAATTCATTAGCAGTCGAATGACTCCTAGTCCAAGTGAATACCAAGAGGAACAAGAACCAAAATTTTTTAGATCAAGGAGGGAACCACTCCTACTTTCAATGGAGTTGCTTCAGCTACCCTTTTGTACAAATAAACTAGAAGAAGAGCTCACTAGGGTTCGAAGTTTTTGTTCTAGGTGTAGTTATTGACCTTCAAGCTTGATATTGTTACTTTAAATTTTTATGTGATGTATTAGACCTGCACTTTTTTATAATGAGAAGTTGGATTTTAAGATGCATCTAAGTCAGTTTCAGAGGGCTAACACCCTTGGGTTTGGGCCCAACCAAGAGGCTTTGGTACCTCTTTTTGTACTTATGTTTCTTATTGATTCCAATCAGTCCATAGTTTCTTGCATTTTAGCAGAGATTAATCTATAAAATCTTGTGGTTGCAACCTCTACATAACCTATCTTATGGGAGAATGAGTAGAAGGATTCACAACCATAGTAAAAAAAATATTGTGTTTACAATTTCTTATAATAGATTAATGTTAGTTGTCTTGTTTTACATTCTCTTTCTGTAGCTTAGATGTTAGTTTAGTGATTAGATCAGTGTTATGTCATAAATTAGATGTTAGTTAAATTCAACTCATATTTTACATCATAAGTTATTTCATTTTGTTAATGATAAATGGATGCATGCGTGCAATTGATTGTAGGGTTGGTTGATCTGTAGGGAAGGGCACCTTTACAAATTTCATCTTGAGCTCCTTCGTCTTCTCTTTCCACTTCCAAATTCTATCACAAAACCCTATTTTATAAGACATTTTTCCTAGTATACTCAGAGCACTCATCCTAGTGCAAAACAGCCTCTGAGAGATCATGATCTTGGCTAGGGGCTCAAACCAACCTCCCTCCATTTTATTCAACTTCCATCCACCTCTCCATACCCTCAAGAAAAAAATTCTCCTTCAAAAGCCACTTGGATTCCATCCTGTAGCATTATAAGCCTCTTGTAGCAATCACCTGTAGCATCATTTTCCTTCATCAGTTTTGATCCCCACTCCATATTTGACTTAGTCTAAATGAATGATGACCCTCCACTGTGATTTTATGATCAGGGGAAGCTCCTAGGCCACTCTAGCCATTCCTTTTTTTCACTGAAAAACATAGTAGATTTAGCTTTGTTTATCACAAGTTTGATGCAAGTAGGTTAATGATTTACAAGCTAGTGTAAACTAGGTAGATGGTACACACAATTCTGATTGATAGTTTGATGAATTGTGTAGGACAAAATAATTTCCTTTCTGCAATTAGACTTGGTAGTTTAATGGATCTCGCAAGATAAAATAGCTTTCTTTTTGCAAGTAGGTTATCCTTTGTCCTTTCATGAATTGATTAGTTAGCATTTACATGTTGAGTCAATGGAATTTCCAATTATACCTTTATCAACAAGCTTCCATTCTAATTCAGTAGGAGGAATGGTCTCTAAGAACTTTTGATCTAATTTCATAACTAAGGGTGGCATGAGTGGAATCCTATATGTTGTGCATATAGCACTGTCACCTCGAAGTTTGTACGAACCCCGGTTGATAATTTGAGTTGAGGAGCCCTTGGGAGTTGTAGCATTCTTGGTGCAATACGAGGGCTCACCACTTTCTGGCGTCATTTCCAGGGAAGGTGTCTAAGTAGATGTTGTTTCTTCTTAAGCATTATTTTCATTTTTGCATACAGTTTTTGAAAAGTGAAAAAAAAAAAAAAATTCATGCCTCGCAGGAGTAGGGATAATCAGGGAAAATTCTTACCAAAAACCCCCACACCCTCAAACAGTCAACCTTCATGCTTCTTCGGTGATTGTGATCTTCCCTCTCTGACTATAGGGGAGTTAGAAGACCCTCTAGGTGAGCAACCTGGAGTTTTTGAAGAACCTCTTGGGGAAGAAGAATAACCCACTTCACCTACCCAAACTATGGCTGAAAATAGGGACAATGAGGTTTTCCTTATCAGAGAGACCAATGGAGAGGCTATAATGATGAACATAATCTTTACTACCTTTCCACACTTCCATGGCTTAACGTCTGAGGATTCTGACACCTTCATGTTTGAATTTGTTATTTTCTGAAGGACCTATGACTATGCCTCTAATGAGCAGAAGATGAAGTTATTTCTCTCTACCCTTAAAGATGCATCCTTGCACTAGTTTATGGGTCTTCCTGGGAGTAGCATCACTACCTGGGCCCAAATTCAACAGGCCTTCAATAGCAAGTACATGGACTACTATAGGTCCAAATAAATCAAGGAATAATGATTTAGTATGACTCTTGGACCTGATGAATCCCTAGAAGACTACGAGCAGAGATTTCAACTCAATTATAGGAGGGCCAACTGTACCCTTGATCTTGAGTCACTCAAGCTAGTTCTTCTTCGAGGGATAGGGGAGGATATGTTGGAAACCCTCAACATGTTGTCTAGAGGAGATATCTATCATTTATCCTATGATGGCATTAAAATTTTGTTCAAGAATCACTATAGGCTTGCCAGGAAGAAGGGTAGGGCTTGTCAGGCTTGGTCAATTCTTCTCCCTCCACAACATCCACTAAGAATGAGATAGGTAACATGTTGGAGTGTTTCAAGAGTGAAATGTTGCATACCTTTTCATTTCAAATGAATACCATGTCAATAAAAAGAAAGTAGGAGGAATAAGAAAGGGCACCAACTATTTTATGCCCTAGATGCACCAAAATACATCCTAGGTGTTGTATCTAGATCATGCACAGTCAGAAAATTTAAATTTTTGAGGGAGAATTGGGGACAATAGTCAAAAATTTAAAAAAGGGTTATTTTTATGAAGGTTGTTTTGATGGTGTGATGAGGAATATTATTCAGGGATAATATTCTTCTCCACCAAGGTAATGACATATTATATGATTATGATGGAAAGTGATTCACAGAGCATGTTTCATTCTGGTCATTCTTCTTTTATTTATACATAATTTGCTACATTGAAGCTTTTCAAGGAGAAGAAATCAAGAATGGCCTCATATGTAAAGGAAGCCAATTTGGATGATCACCTTTCTCAAATGATTTAATCTCCAAATCTCTATTTCATGTTATATGTGTTATCAATGTTCATCAATTACCAAGCCAACAATAAATTACAAGGGAGCTCAAAACATAAGATACGTTGGCCCTGTTTCTCATATTCCTTTTATTTTCAAACTGGGATGCATATATAATGTTTGAGAACACCAAGCAAGGCAGAGATATTTTTCATATTTTATGGACAAACATTATACTAGATGTTTGTATATTTTATAACATCAAATAGTCCAAATGTCTGGATACTTTCATATAAGTCATCACCTTGCCAAATGCAACTAGTATTTTACATTTAAGGAGGACTTCTAAAATTATGCTAGTGATCAATAATCATATCACACATTTTAGTAGATATTGAGGATAACTTCTCAAATTTGCAATTAAGCATGTGTGAGCAGCCTGGAAATAATTTTTTAGATCCCATGTGTGGCTTCAACCTGGTATTAGTTATCGTAGCAACAGTGGTTTGTAGTTGTGTTTCTTTTCAATATTTACTTTCTTATTTATTATTAATGCCAAGATAATCTCAATCAAGCATATTTTCCAATCGATACAATGACAATTGTCCCATTCTATGAAGATTGAGCTTCCATTGTCTAGTATCATTGCATGAGCTTTCCGAGTGGGCACAGTTTTTGTAGTAATACATTAGAGAGGAAGTGAAGCTATGAAGATTTTTTGCCATGAAAGACACATGGTTTTCAATTTGTAATGTATTGCAGAAAATTTCAAATTGACGGAGAAAAGTTCACATAGAAAACGCAGGCATCTCGAGGCCATGAATTTTAAGCTTAGGTTTTGGAAAAATCATGTCAACTTTTAAAAATCTGCGTTTTGGGTTATTTGTAGAACACCCCCAATTGACTTCAATATGGGAGGTTACCAAAAGTTTGGAGTGATATCACCAGTTCATTGTTGAAATACTAATTTCAACTACAACACCAGTTAGACAGCGACCACAAATATTTTTGGAAAGCTGCCTGAGGATTCCCTGCACCGCCGTTCACGAAATAGTGGTATTTCCCCGGGGGCAGCAATCACACTCATCAGCTGCCACATGCCCTGAGTGGTTTGCCAAAACTACCTTTCCCCAACGGGTAAAGTATGGTAAAAGAGGTCGTGCGATTTTGACCGACAACCGTGCGATTAATGTGGGGCAGATCAATGGTTATGGTAGCGGCAACATGTTTTTTTTATTTACTACAATGTACATTGAAGTACGTTGATTGAAAAGCCGTATCCAGTTCACAGATGAGTTTTTATGATGGAATTAATGTAAATTCATTACACTTACTACGGTTATTGAATGTAGGTAAAGAATTTAATTTTATTGTTTTTTATTCACGAGAGTAGTTTCTTTTTATGGGACAAGTAAAAGGTAAATGTTATGTTTTTTTTTTTGTTGGTCATTGAAAAATGAAATGAAATACATAGCAGCGCAAGAGAGAAGTGAAAAAACAAAATTACACATAACAGTGTAAATTTTTTCAGGGAGAGACAGAGTGTTTTTTTTGGTAATGCAGAGCAGTGCAGAGGCAGAGGGCTCTGATGTTCGTTTTTGATCTCCCGCTTCTGTGAGCTTAGAGGATTTGGGTTTCACTTGTTGGTCGAAAGTTTTACAGTTTTATTTAGAAGAATCCCTCTGTGAGAGGAAGAATTTTGTAACAGCAATCTTATTAATGAATACAAGTTTCCTTTTGTGTGTGTTGCTGAAACTCTGTCTTCAGCAAAAACAATTTTTGTTCCTCTGTGTTAAAAACAGAGCATTATTCTCTGTTCATTTTTGTTTTGGAATTATCAGAAATTCCCAACATGGTATCAGAGCTTGTCCAAGCTCTTTGAAGGTGTCAAAGAAGCTAAAGGAAGGATTTCTTGCTACAACAGCTTCTCCAGCAGAGTGAAGACTCAGTCAAGAAAGAATCCAAGGTATTTCTCAAGTTAGTTTTGTGTTACTGTTGAGGAGAGCCAGCTATTTTAAATACACAATCAAGTATTTTGAAGCATAGTTAAGAGTGCAAGAATGGCTGGAGCCAACACTAGCATGGGTATTTGTAATACTAAGCTCCCACAATTTAATGGAAAAAACTATGACTATTGGGCAATAACTATGAGAGCTTTGCTTGCTTCCCAAGACTTATGGGAATTTGTTGAGGATGGTTTTGAAGAACCAGCAGATGAAAATGAGTTTAATAATTTAACTCAGGCAGAGAAAGATCTGTTGAAGAGCAATAAGAAGAAGGATTCTAAAGCCCTCTACGTTTTGTATCAAGCAGTGCATGAGAGTGTGTTTCCAAGGATAGTAGCAGCCAAGAGATCCAAAGAAGCATGGCAAACTCTCAAGATAGCCTATCAAGGCATGGAGAAAGTGAAGACAACAAAACTACAGTTGCTGAGGAGATATTTTGAGACTCTCTGCATGAAGGAGTCAGATAATATTGACTCATTCTTCACACATGTGATTGGTCTGGTCACACAGATAAGGTATCATGGAGAGATTCTTGAAGAAAGGAGGATTGTGGAGAAACTATTGAGGATCCTACCCTCAAGGTTCGATGTGATTGTCACCACCATAGAAGAGACAAAGGATCTTACAAACTTCTCAGTTGATGAACTAAATGCATCACTGATAACACATGAGCAGAGATTGAGTAGAAATGAAAGCTCATCTCTAGAGCATGCCTTTAAGACCCAGATGTTCTTTGGAAGAGGAAGAGGTCAAGGCAGAGGAAACAAGAGAGGAATAGGTAGAAGCCAAAATAGAGGTGGAAGAAACAGTCCAGCAAACGCTCAAGGAAGAGGCAACAATCCAAATCAGAACCAAGGCCAAGGCAGCAGCCAACAAAGTGGACAACATCATGCTCAAGGACAAAGGTATGATAAATCCAATGTCCAATGTCACTATTGTAAAAAATATGGGCATTATGCAAATGAATGTAGGAAGAAGCAACATGATATGAGTAATAGAACTAGTGAAAATTTCACTAGAGAAAATATCAGCCAAGATAATTTGTTTTTAGCCTATAATATGACTGAAGAAAAGAGTGAAGATGTATGGTTTCTAGACTCCGGTTGCAGTAACCATATGATAGGAAACATAGCCCTGTTTTCTATGTTAGATCAGAGTGTGAAGTCACAAGTCACACTAGGGACTGATAATAAAGTTTCTGTTATGGGAAAAGGAGAAGTAAATGTCTTAACAAAGAAAGATGAGAAGAAAACCATAGCAGATGTTTATTATGTTCCTGGAATGAAATGTAATCTCATAAGTATTGGACAAATTATTCAAAAGGGGTACAATGTTCTCTTTGTGGATGATGTATGCACCATCATGGATAAAACACCCAGCAAACAATGTATTGCTGAAGTGAAGATGACAAGGAACAAGATGTTCCCTCTCAAAATGAAAGCAGATTTAAAAAATGGAGAAGAAATAGCAGCAGTGACACAAGAGGCTTTCCAAAGCGAACCAAAAGATGAAAATTGGTTGTGGCACTTGAGATTTGGACATCTCAACTTTGGAGGTCTTAACTTGTTGAACAGAAAAGGAATGGTAAGAGGATTACCATTGATAGAGAAACCAGACAGCCTTTGTGAAGGTTGTATCTTGGGGAAACAACACAGAGAAAGTTTTCCATCTGGGAAAAGCATAAGGGCAAAAGCACCCTTAGAGATTGTTCACTCAGATTTATGTGGACCGATGCAAACTCCATCACCTGCAAGTAGCCACTATATGCTAACATTCATTGATGATTTTACTAGAAAAACTTGGGTTTACTTCCTGAAGAACAAAAGTGAAGTGTTTGAAAGATTTTGCAATTTCAAAGCACTTGTAGAAAACCAAAGCGGGCTGCATATCAAAGTTCTAAGAACTGATAGAGGAGGTGAGTATATCTCCAAAGAATTTCTACATTTTTGTAGAGAAAATGGAATTCATAAGCAGTTTACCACTAGGTACACTCCGCAGCAAAATGGAGTTGTCGAAAGGAAGAATAGGACAATCATGGATATGGTGAGGAGTATGTTAAAGGCAAAGCATTTTCCAAATGATTATTGGGCTGAAGTTGTACACTATGCAGCGTACATTTTGAATAGATGCCCTACAAAAGCAGTCATGAACAGAGTGCTGGAAGAAGCATGGAGTGGGACAAAGCAAGGAGTCACCCACATGAAAGTTTTTGGATGTGTGGCTTATGCACACATTCCAGATCAACTAAGGAAGAAGTTGGACAGCAAAGGGGAGAAATGTATTTTCATTGGATACAGTGAGGAATCCAAAGCTTACAGGTTGTATAACCCATCCACCAAGAAGCTTATTGTGAGTAGAGATGTTCAGTTCATTGAGGAGGAAGCTTGGGATGGAAGCATAGAGAAAACAGTGAATGTTAAAAACTCTTTGTCACATGATGAAGATGATGAGGAGATGGCTGAAATACATCCCCAAACAGTAGCACCAACACAAGGGCAGCAAGAGACACCCTTGAGGAGAAATGAAAGTGCTTCTCCAAGCACACCACAAGGAGGAAATTCAAGTGCTTCTTCAAGCACTTGTACGCCAAATGAAAGAGGTAAGAAGTTCAGAAATTTAAGTGACATTTATGAACAAGAGGTAGCAAATGAAGGTATGAAATCTTTGTTTGCTTTATATTGTCATGTTGATGACCCTGTTCATCTCGAAGAAGCAATTAAGGATAGGAAATGGATAGAAGCTATGGATGAGGAGATCAATGCCATAGAAAGAAACAAAACATGGGATTTAGTTGAACTACCAAAAGTAAAGGAAGTCATTGGAGTTAAATGGGTCTACAAGACCAAGAGTAATGCTGAAGGCAAAATAGAAAGACACAAGGCAAGACTTGTTGTCAAAGGATATAAGCAGCAGTATGGGAGAGACTATGAGGAAACTTTTGCACCAGTTGCTACAATGGAAACCGTGAGAGCAGTGTTGTCCATAGCAACACAAAATAAGTAGAAAGTTTACCAAATGGACGTGAAGTCAGCATTCCTAAATGGAGTGTTAATGGAAGAGGTTTACATTGAACAACCTCTAGGCTATGAAAAGAAAGGTCAAGAGCACAAAGTGTGCAGATTGAAGAAAGCTCTTTATGGACTGAAGCAAGCACCAAGAGCGTGGTACAGTAGGATAGATTCCTATCTACTGGAAAATGGATTTGAAAAGTGTGAGGGAGAACCCACCCTCTACATCAAAGAAAAGGATGGTAAAATACTAATTGTTGTGTTATATGTTGATGATGTTATTTTCACAGGTACTGATGATTACCTTATTGAAAAATTCAAAATAGTCATGAAAGAAGAATTTGAAATGACTGACATGGGTTTGCTGAGATACTTCTTAGGAATAGAAGTAGAAAAAAATGGAAATGGGATTTTTATCTCGCAAGCGAAATATGTTAATGAAGTGTTGGAAAGATTTTAATATGCAGGAGAGCAAAGCAGCAATCACTCCCACAGTGACGGGATTAAAACTCAGCAAAGAAGACAACAGCAAGAAATTTGATCCTAGTTTGTACACGAGCATAGTTCGCAGCCTCATGTATTTGACTGCAACTAGACCGGATAGAATGCATGTTAGTTTAATTTCCAGATTCATGGAGAGGCCAAAAGAAGCACATTGGCTGGCAGCAAAAAGGATTCTGAGGTATGTTAAAGGTACTAAAAGGTTTGGCATTTTATATACTACTTCAGAATGTTCAGATTTAATTGGATACACTGATAGTGATTGGGCTGGAAGTGTAGATGATCGGAAAAGCACATCCAGTTATGTTTTTCACATGGGTTCAGGAGCCATTTCATGGGCTTCTAAAAAACAGCCTATTGTAGCATTGTCTACAACAGAGGCAGAATATGTGGCAGCCACAGCAGCAGTGTGTCAAGCAATTTGGATGAGAAGGATGTTAAGGAGTTTATGCCAAGAGAAAGCAAAAGGAATTGTGATTTTTTGTGACAATAGCTCAGCTATTGCATTATCCAAGAATGTTGTGTTTCATAAGAGAACGAAACACATTGACACAAAGTTTCATTACATCAGGGATTTGGTAAACAATGGAGAAACTGTTTTACAACACTGTAGAACTCAGGAGCAGGTTGCAGATATTCTGACCAAACCATTGGGGTAGAAAAGTTTTGATTTTATGAGGAAATGTCTGGGTATGACTGATAACCCAGCAGTTGAAATTAAAGGGGAGTGTTGAAATACTAATTTCAACTGCAGCACCAGTTAGACAATGACCACAAATATTTTTGGAAAACCGCTTGAGGATTCCCCGCACCGCCGTTCACGAAATAGTGGTATTTCCCCGGGGGCAGCGATCACACTCATCAACTACCACGTGCCCTGAGTGGTTTGCCAAAACTACCTTTCCCCAGCAGGTAAATTACGGTAAAAGAGGCCGTGCGATTTTGACCGACAACCGTACGATTAATGTGGGGCAGATCAATGGTTATGGTAGCGGCAACATGTTTTTTTTTATTTACTGCAATGTACATTGAAGTACGCTGATTGAAAAGTCATATCCAGTTCGCAGATGAGTTTTTCTGACGGAATTAATGCAAATTCATTACACTTACTACGGTTATTGAATGTAGGTAAAGAATTTAATTTTATTGTTTTTTAATTCACGGGAGTAGTTTCTTTTTACGGGACAAGTAAAAGGTAAATGTTATGTTTTTTTTTTGTTGGTTGTTGAAAAATGAAATGAAATACGCAGCAACACGAGAGAAAGAAGTGAAAAAACAAAATTACACACAGCAGTGTAAATTTTTTCAGGGAGAGACAAAGTGTTTTTTTTGGTAATGCAGAGCAGTGCAGAGGCAGAGGGCTCTGATGTTTGTTTTTTATCTCCCGCTTCCGTGAGCTCATAGGATTTGGGTTTCACTTGTTGGTCGAAAGTTTTCCAGTTTTATTTAGAAGAATCCCTCTGTGAGAGGAAGAATTTTGTAACAGCAATATTATTAATGAATACAAGTTTCCTTTTGTGTGTGTTGTTGAAGCTCTGTCTTCAGTAAAAACAATTTTTGTTCCTCTGTGTTAAAAACAAAGCATTATTCTCTGTTCATTTTTGTTCTGGAATTATCAGAAATTCCAAACATTCATCAGGAAGGTATATGTCCAACATTTGTAAAATGTCTACAATAAATCAATTTTCATTTCTAAAACAACCAGATGATCTCTCTGCAACTTTCTCAGATTATGATGGGGGTGTATGTTGTAATTATTCTCATGAAAAGAGAAGAGAAAAGATTGATCTCACAACTTATATTAAAGAAATTGGTTTCCTAAAATTTATGAAATGTTGAGGGGGAAATTCATATACAAACAAAGAAGAAATAAAAGTGAAAAGGCCACTACCAAAACTTCATCAACGTTTTTCAAAGAAAGAAAAGATGGAAACGAATATAAAATATTTAAGTAGGAATTTATCGAATTGATATTCAGTGTGGATTCACTTGAATGAAGTACATTGATGAGGCACTACTGGTAAGGATGAAATCAATGACTCACATAATCCCTTATTCAAATCGATGAAGACTCGACAACACAAAAGACACAAAATTTATGCATAGAAGTGGTCTGGGAGGTGGATTCAACAAAACTTCACATCAAATGATCTATCAACGACTATTATTCAATCTGGCACCACTCGTCCCTTGTTCCAGAAACTACCAAGGGTGGTCCTGGGGCGGAAAATGGTTTTCCAAAACTGTGATTGGGGCCCGTACATTTTTCCATGCCAACTGCAACATACTTATTTGCTCCCAATTGTTGTAGAAAGGGTTACATTTAATTGTATTGAATGAAACATATCAATTTTGTAAAAAGGAGTTGGGGTTTCAACCCATATGAAAAATATATATATATATATATATATATAATATATATAATATATTTTTTATATTTTAAATAAACAATTTATAACTGGTTAGAGTTGTTTTGTAAGCCATTCAAGATTAGTTTTATAATTGATTCTAGAATAGTTAGACTATGGAAAAAATAAAAGTCAAACAGTCACATTTGGTAAGGGTTCGGGGGTTCGGAGTTGAGAAGTCATGTTCTCCCTCGTAATCAGAAATTCTTCCTGAAATCAAAGGAACTTGAAATAGATTTGATTCCAACTTTGGGGTTAGCGTGCACACATTATTTTTCTTCTTATGTTCATCATTCATTCTTGTTTCCCCTCTCTTGGACAACGATGGTGTTTCAATTTATTTTTTTCATGAATTTACTTAATTGTACTCATGTTATTTAATTTTGAAACCCTTAGTGAAGAGCTCCACATCTAGGAAATTCATCTAATTTTTCTCATTCACCCATTGTTCTTTCTACAGAAATTTAAATTCAGATCCTTATGTGCTTAATTTAAACTCTTTCCTCTATCTCTCTTCAATCACTCCCTTGATACAAATACCTTGCAACCCTCAGAGTTTTCTGACCATTTTATTCTGGAACCTAGGGTTTCATAATTAGAAGTTTTGGTTACAAACCCTTATGGACATGTCATTTCGGCCACTAATTTTAAAAACTTTCCATCAATCTTAAGATGTCTCTGGCACTGGCTCCCCTATAGGCATGAAATGTCCTGGAGGGTTACAACATATTTTGATGTTTTTTCCGAGGACAAAATTGAAAATATCTTCCCTGGGTTTAAATATTTTTGTCTGTTTTTTGAAGGTGACAAAAACCAGTGATAGGATGTTAAATTTTCATTTGGAGTTTTTAACTTTGAGCATTTATTTTTCCGGGATTTAATGGTTTCCCCTGAATTTTTAGCCAATAAGTTTGCCCCATTGGATTTTACTAGGATCCCTAGCTATCCTCATCATATGCCTACATTTCATGAGCGGAATGAGTATATTCCAAGATTCAGTGGAAATGCAGATGAAATTCTGGTTCAACATCTTAGAAGCTTTCATGAATGTATGGAGCAACAAAGTATCATTCATGAAGATGAAGTTGTTCATGTTTTCTTTGGACCAAGAAGCAAGGGTTTGGTATATATCTTTATCTCGTTCAAATATTTCTTCTTTGAACGATTTCCATGCAACATTTAATTCATTTTGCAGAAATTTATATTCACATGAGTTTCTTTTTGAATATTGTTGTGAGTATTATGATTTTCAAAAAAAAATTAAGGTTTATGATGATCTTGTTGAAGAATTGATGAGAAATAACTTCAAGAATTTCTGGTGAATGTTGATAATGTATCAAGCATTCAAGGAAATCATAACAAATATTTTGGTGAAGAGGTATTTGAATGTAAGAAGTAACTTTTTTAGAAAATGATGCTGGACAACTAAAAGAAAAACACAATATTTTTTGACCATGCTTAAAGTTAATGAAGAGAGCAGTAAACATGATGAAATTTCTCACCTGCATCAAAAGCCATTATTTAGTAGTAAAGAAAAACTAGAAATAATTGATCTCTAGATTAATCCTCAGAGGAATTATCTTGTAAATTTTTATGTTGCTCCTATTTATGACACATATGATTCAGATGAAGAAAAGGATGTAGGTATTCATGTTCATAAGTTGAATGTTTAACATGGAGAAGAAAACCAACAAGTGGGAAATTTCAGACAACAATATGTTAAGCCATTTATCATAGTAGAAAAGGATATCTTCTGTAGAGAAGAAGTTGATAAAGAGATTGTTTATCATTGCATTAAATGACACAATGTCATCCATGGATTAGAGGTAAACCATCCACTTCAATTTGGTCATATGTCACATAGTGGTATGGAAATTTTTCTTTCATTTCCTAGGGTCATTATTAAAAATTATTTTCATTCAAAGCTCAAAGGTGGAAAATGGAGACATAAAAGTGGCATAGTTTTTTTTCTTAATAATGTTGTTGATTTTTCTATTGAGAATATCTTTAACACTAGAAAATTGTACACTTGTTAGTACAATCTAGAAGACACTAAAAAGTGTCTAGCAGAATGCACAAGTGAACATTTTACAACTGAATACATCATGAAGTTTAAAAAATCAAACTTCTCCTAAGTTCCAAAGTTTATAAAGCAAAAAACAATTGAGGTCACGTGTCTATCTATTTGATAAATGTGAGCACGAAATATCCTTCGAAATCCATGCGGTTGCAGAAAAGGATGACTCAACAATCCGGGACCAATCTACACATTTGGGGCTGATTCTTTGACATGAGCTTAGTCTAGTACAGTCGAATTAGAGCCACCTTGAAGATATGTAGTCCTGAATGGAATCATATTTTCCTATTGATGTGTCATTATCATGCATGAACCAAAAGGTGGAAGAAGGATAAAAAAAAACTATATAAATAGTCCATGGGAGAACCAAAGTATGAGACATTGTTATGTTGGCCAAATTGTTGTTTGAGTGAACCACCATTGCATTGTTGAAGCCAGAGAAGGGAAGAATACTAGTATGTTGGCCATATTTCTTCTAAGAAATCCATCATCTTAGTGAAAGAAGAGGTATCCACCATTGGAGAGTCTTCATACTTCTTTGAGAGAGAGGAGAAATTTGCAAGGAGATTGAGGAAGAGAAACCTCCTTGCTGAGGATTTTTTGGCTCCATAGCTTAAATAATTATCTTCAAGTGTCTAGATTCATTTATTGTATTCAACCTCTACTACCAATAGTCAATAAAGGGAGATTTTTCCATTATCTCATTGATTTGTTTGTTCCATTTGAGAATTTTTTGTGTATTTACCTCTTTGTTTAGTTTATTTTTATGTATGGATTGTTTCTTCTATTTACAATGTTATGTTTATTTAAGTTTGTCCACTAACAACACCAATTTTGACTGTGATCCTTTGCAGGGAATAATCAACTGCTAAGGTGGTGTATTTTGGTACACTTGTGCTCCAAAAATACTATTATAGTGACTCCGCTGATATATTTTCATTAATGTAAAGATTGTTCTTGCAGGGCCTCCTCTCTACACAACCATCCTACGAGGCGCTCCAAACCTCTCTGGAATTTTTACAGACCCAAAGGATATGTTCTGGACCCACAAAAGTGAAAGTTTCCTTTTCTTACCCGCCGGCATAGATTTTTCACTAATAGACATGTGCACACATCTGTGAGTGCAAAACATGTGGGGTCAACAGAAAGCAAAAAAGGAGTGTTGTATTTGTATTTTTTCTCACGCGATTGGTAGCCTTTAGTGAATTTCCTTCACCTCAACATTCTATATTTCCTATTCAATATCCTTGGTTGCTTTACAACCTGAATTGGAAAAGTAATTCGAGTATTTTTACATGTGCAAATACAGACATACGTTAATTAGCGAGAAACGTAAGTGGCCAAATTCCACATAGGTTTTTCAACCTATTTTTCTTAAGTTTTCTACAAATCACATAGTTTAATTAGAAAAGGAGTAAGTGGCCTATCTTAAAAAAATATTTCCGCTAACCAAATCATTCCATTTTTTGGGACTAGGAGCAAATGTTATTAGAGAAAGTAAGTAATCCCTACTTCCCTTACATCTCTTGGATGAACATGGGATTGCATATGAAAACCTTCACGAAAGAATTTGAATTTCCATCTCCCTTGTTAAACTCCACATAGTTTAATAGGAAAAGGGTAAGTGGCCCATAATCCATAATATATTTATTTTTCCAAGCAAGGACCAATCAACAATTAGTGTTTAAGTGTTAGAGTCGGTCTTGTTATCCCTCCATCAGAGATCAAAACTCTTTTTTGCATTTCATGTTTAGGTGTCTCATCAGTTTCGATTAGTTTCATTTCGTTAGAAGCATGCCATAAATCTGATGGAGAGGTTTGTGTCACTCATTCCCATCGTGCTTGGCACTACTGGCTCAGGTCTATTCATAAAAATCAAGTCTTGAAAATTCATTTGCAGTCCTGCTTCAGTCTCTAGGTCATAATAATTTTTTCAGTCATTAGGTCTAGGGTTAAGTCAATTGGGTCTTTGACAAAGTTAATAAAGCCAACAGGCCAGAGGGAGGTCCTTGTTAGGTTGTTATCTCAGAGATTTTTATCATTATACGGATAGATTATGACTTCTCTTCAAAACTCTGTTTTGAAGATAAGTCGACATTTCATTTTTGTAATAAATTTTCAAAAATTTCAATTCTTGAATTGTCTAAGCGTAGCCCTGGTCTCCTTTGCTAGATCATATCACGGCTATCCCTGCAAAAAATTGTCAAAGAAAATCATTATTTCAACCAAATTTAAGGAGGAAACAAAAAGGTCAAAATTCTATTAATCCTGAAAAAGTGTCAATTGCAAAACATAACAAAGTGGGTTATGGAAGAGGCAAAAATCAAATTGGTGTCTATATAAAGGTTTTTCAATGAAGTTTCAAGTCATTGTGCATGCCAAAGGTGGAGAAAGTCATTGCAAGTCGAGTTTGTGCGTTTTGGAGAGGATTGGTCCCCATTTCACCTGCGCGGTGCATATAACTTGCGCGGCGCACACAGGACTTCAGGCCAGTGCAAAATATAACTAGCGCGACGTATATAACTTGCGCAACGCACTGGCTAAGGAGTGCGGTGCTTACAGTTTGGAGCCCGTAAGTGGTTTGAAAACTCATCAAATCGCCTCATCTTCACATCAATTTGCCAGGTAGGCTTGCCTCCATTGCTTTTGCTTTGTTTTTAATGGTGAATGTGATGGGCTCATGGATGATTGCCATTGAGACAAGATTTTGAAAGCCTCCCTTTGCCAATATGAAAAAAGTGATGTAGGGTTTGAAAACAGTTTTGTTACCAAGGTTGTTTCTTTTCCCCATTTCCCTTTGTTCCTCATTCCCAAATTCACTCATCAAACTCCCTCATTAATCCTACACTACAATCCCTAAAATCCTAATCCCTCACCCCTATAAAATCTCCTTAATCCTATTTAATATCCCAAACCCTAAAACCCTAATCCCATATCTACATTTCCCCTTCTTTCCCTAATTACATTTTATTTCAAAATTCCCTAATTCCCTGATATTTTCCCCTTCCTAATATTCCCTTGTACATTGTTTCCCCTTGGTCACATCATTGTTTAGATCAAAAGAACAGTCCATATTCAGTTGCACACAGCAGTTTCACATATCAGCATTCATTCGAGGCAGTTTGTATAGCAATAGTGATGTCATCTGGTCACTCATCTGAATATGAGGCAGAAACCCAAAGTGATTCTCCCTTGGGTGAACAGGAACCCCAGAGGCCTCGTAAAAGTGGCAAACATGTCAGGGAAGAACCAATCAACCTTAGAGAATTGCATGCTTGTCCTCTTGCTATGCAGTGCTTTGAGCATCAGTCATGCTATGAGTTTTGTCAAAAGGTGGCTGAGGTCTAGTTTCATTATGAGTTGGCTCGTCTTTTTTTCTTGCATTTGCACGGAGATCAAGTTACCTTGGTTGGGGTCACCTTTACACTTACACCAGAAACTGTTTCGCTAGCAACGGGTATACCAAATATTGGTGAACTATGGCATAAAAAACAACAAATTGATAAGCAGCATTATGAGCCATATATCAAACCCAATTGCTTGAGGCAGCTCAAAATAGTTTTCCCGTTCAGATACCTGAAAGATGAATATGCTCCACTCATGAGATTGATCATGAAATATTTCAACTGTGAGGGACGATTCTCTCGTCTTTATGCTTATCACATCAGGTTACTTATGCATTTCACCAGGGTGCGGATGATGAACATTTCGTATTTCATCTGCCAAAATATAGAGAGGATGACTACCTTTATACAGCATATAACCCCTCAGCAGCAACTCAACGGTGTATATCACTTTACGCTTATAAAGATTTTGGTGGTCCATTAGCTTGGTTTGCAGGGCATCACTTGGGATGACTTTATCTCACGTGATTTCTTCAGAGCTTCACGAGGAGTATCAGAGGTGAAACATGAGGGTGAACCTTCTCAACAGTATGAGCATCATGAGACCAGGCCTATTTTCATTACATATCAAAGAGGCTATCCGAAAGGCACCAGACCTTTGTTTGCAGCAGCAAAGCGAGTGTAATCTCCACCTGGCGTGGAAGGTGCCTCACTTCCGACATCAACACCACAGGCACAAGTACAGGACAAGGGAAAGAAGCCCATGCATGAGAAAGGGCCTTCAGGTGAGTGATTAGGTTTCGTTATCATTCCTGATGTTAAGACAGCTACGGATTTAGAGAAGTCTAGATATAGAATGATGATTGAGGAGCAAGAAACAGACATTCAAGCCTTGGAAATCCAGTTGGAGATGGCCAAATGGAACATCAGGTATCTAGAACAGAGAAATAAGCAGCTTGAAGACCAGCATGTGATCATGGAGCTACAGAACATCCGTGAGAATCGCCAAGCTACCCGACATAGGACGATTCAGTTCACTTCTCTAGAGCGATAGGTCAATGAGGATCGAGAGTCTAATCTCGAAAGGGTCAACATTTACTTGGAGAAGCGGCTGAGCAAGGCCAATAGAGATAATGCATTTTTGAGACATATGGCTGTTCACTACAGGGCACGGAACCAAGTTTGCAAGGCTCATATAAGAAATCTAAAGGCAAACTTAAAGAAGGCAATCCGCAAGCAAAAGAAACAAAGGGAGCTCAATCATCCTTAGATTTTGGCCGAGGCCTCTTTAGCTCATCATCACACTTGATAAGGGAACTCCAGCCCAAATTTCAAGAGATTTGGGGCATTTTTGGTCATTTTGGAATTTTTGCACTTAAAAAACAGGCTTTTTCCCTATATGCGCCGCGCATCTTGCGCGACGCATAGGATTGGGAGCTCCAAATCACAAATGGCTTGCAGTTTTGGATTTTTCATGAGAAATCATGAATTTTGGTACTTGGACAAGAAATTTTGGAAAGTTTTGGGTCCCCAAAAGGTCAAAAAACATGCAAAAAATGACCTCACTGCCCCTATTTTGACACACAGGAAGCAGTCTTGGGAGAATGCACTTTTGGAGGGGCAAATGGACACCAATTTTGAAAATTCCACTTGGGTTGGATAGTAGACAGGTAGGATTTCTAACAAGCGAACCTGAGCTCAATTGGACTCCTACAGGTACCTCAAAATCAGCAGCAAAGTACCGCGGCGCATATAGATTTTTGCCTTATTTTTCATCTTTCAGCTCAGAAACTCGGCTAGCTTGACCAATTTTGATTTGTGATGTAATTTTTCACTTTTCTTGATGTAATTAATTGAACATGATGTAATTTTGACACCTAGTTACTTGTTCTAGAAGATTCATTCACCAAAGAGTGGAAATTTAATGAATGAATTAGTTGTTTTGGCTGCCTAGATTGTAGTGCTTTGTTTAGAATTGGTTGAAACAGCTCCTAGAATGATGATCTCGACCCCTATAGGCAAGGGAAGAGGTTGGCTTGCCTATATTATGTAATTTCTAAGTCATTTTCAGGGTTGGACTCTTGGGAAAAGCTTGACACTCTATTGTACATTCACTTCTGCATTTTTGGCAAAGGAAAGACCAGGGTTTTGCAGCACTGTTTGGGATCCTTGTGGATTTATGTGTTGATGTTATGCTTCTTTCAGTAATTGTAAGTTGTTAATGTGTATCATTTTCCTTCTTTCATCTTCTGCAATTGAACAAATGAAGTGTTAAGGTAGAATCCATAGATTGTTATGCTCTGCCTTTAAGTTTGTTTGATTTTCCATGTTTTCGTCTGTTTAAGGAGAATCCTTGAAATATTCTTGCTCTCCTTAGCTTCTCACCAGTCATATCTACCCATTCATTATCTTTAAAGCATCAAGACAATCGCCTACCTTGCCCCAAGTAGACCTTTGCAAAAACTGTGTCTCATCCCCGCACCCAAAATTGCCTTTTCCTTTGATTCAACAAAAACCCCAAAAATCATCTTCAAACTCCTTGTACTTCATACCTAGCCTAAGATCAACTGCAAATTTAGTCATCTCAAGCCTCATCGTTTACCTTTTCCTGAGATTGACCCGGAGAGAGCCCTCTCCTGTCCTGGTAGGGCTAGCTACGAGGCTGAGCGTGGTTTGATGTGGACCTAGAACCTTGTCTTTTCAGCCTGAGACAAATCTAGGCTCTAACAATAAGAATGAAATTGTAAAGGATCATCACATATTCATGGATTATCACACTTTGTATGTTCACTTGCATCACACACAAAGCTTCCATATGCTTTGTACTCAAAAGGCATCCAATTTTCATAGCTTTGGGTACTTAGTCTATTTTGGCTTACCAAATCACTCCATAAGTGAATTAAGACTCCTTAAAAACAACCATAACTTGAAGCAACTAAGTTTCCCCACAGGGGCCACAAAAAAATTTATAGTTCAAGTTAAGACCATTGGGGGTAGGCATCCCATAAGATGCCATGGTCATGTTACACCGTTGAAACATAGTTGTTGACTTTTTAGGGAGCTTAAAATCCTTCAATCATCCCACACAAAATAATACACGAGCATGGCAGAGACCTGATTCAGAGGGGGTTCGGCTTCGATCCAGCGTGTGTGGTACTCTTTGGGGCTACCTAAGCCATCTAATGCTCGGTACTGGTAACTGACTACTACGAATCTAAAGAATCAAATGCTCACGTGGGATGAAGGTAATTTAGTGACCAAAATCTAGGGCATCTGTTCCCTATAGGTCATGGTGTAGGAAACACTTGAGCCTCATTACCATTATCTTGGTTGATTCTTCAGTTTCTAGAAGGTGTCACCAGTTATTTCGAGACGTTTCCCCAGGACCCATCAGAAGATATCTTTGCAAGGCCCAGTTACTTTGAGAGTGGATAGGACGATTATGTCTACATAGGATTTTTTATCATACGCAACAAACAAAAGCCCTTTTCTTGTTTGCTTGATCACATAGTTTAATTATTAAAGGAAAATAAACCATTTATATTTTCGCTTTGTTTCATGTATGTGATCATATTGCATTGATACTTATCTCCTTCCCTCACCATACAAAAGGTAACATGAACTTAATTTGACACCATAGGGGACCCCATGGCTCCCCGTTGATCTAGACATTTTTGAACCCCACCCCCATTACCGAGAGGTGTGTTACAACTCCTGCCATTTAGGCATAGAGGACATCACGCAATCACCATTATTGGATCTTCCTTTATTGGTGCATCTTTCTTTGGAACTCCCCCTCAGAAAAGAACACCCTTCACCACTCGAGAAGGATCCCCCTATGTGACCCCCTTTGGGACCACACACTCAACTCCTCTAGACAGTCCCTGAGATACCCATCGAGGTAGTTCCCCCAAGACTTCCCAAAGAGGACCCCTTTGCATATAGCTATCAAGAATAATTTTTCAATGGAAGGTAATGCACAAATCTTGTTCTTAGCTTCACTAAATCTACCATATTTAAACAAGCTAACCAATGACCCGATCTCTCACGGCCAAAATTGGCTGGCTATCCCCACCAAGCTCCCTTCGAATATTCCAAAATTTGAAGGAAAGCAAGGTGAGAACCTAAGGAACCATGTCATGAATTTTCACCTATGGTGTTCGTCTAATAATATCATTGAATATACTATTAGATTACGAGTATTTCAATGCAACTAATGGGACTTGTAGCGAAATGGTATGTCAACCATCCTTCTGCATTGCACGCAGACTTTATCTCATTAGATACAGTGTTCCTTACCTTCTTCCAGCTCTCAGTCCTCCATGATTCAGGTCTGGAACTCCTCACCACTTCCAACAAACCCCTGCTACTCATATCTCGTATCATATCCATGAATGGTGAAAACATCATAACCTGTGCAAAACCTAGTTTTAAGATAAAGTCCTCTTGGAATTAATCCTAAGATCCCTCACATCTAAAATCTCTAAGGACGTGGAAAATTCATCCCCGAAGACCAAGGAAGAAGCCATTAGTAAAACCCAATAGTTGGAGCTTATCTATACCTAGTTGGGTACATTTATCATGTGCTCCCAGACACCCCACACCTGCAAACTTATAAAGAGATCCCAGACGCATCCAATGGTACTTATGGATTAATTGGGTCCATATCCCAAAATAAACATAGAAATAACTACCAATACCATGGATATTTGTTCAATGGCCAAGAATTTGATGCTACGTAAAATGCACAACCATTGCAATATATAGGGTATTATCATGGTCAACTCACACCCATGCAGAATACAATCAACAAGGTTAACCAATATCATCCCCCTCAAGGAGGCTCATATCCTACCCCACGGGGAATCCAATACCCTCTTCGGAATATGGACATGATGTCCACTTCCCAGAATCATACACTAACCAGGGACAAGGGAGCCAATATTCTCCTTTCCTAGAACAACAACAGAATCACCCACCAATGCAAAACAATGCAAGGGTGAATCTAGTGCAACCTTCTCTCACTTCACAACAACAATTGGAGGAACAACTGAATTCAGATAATCCTTCAAATGTTTCTAAAAAAGAACCAAAAAGTAAGCCAAAGGGAGAACCCAAGCAGGGGGCGGCAACCAGCAGCAACCCCCATGGGCACCAGGAAGGGGCAACCCCAACTAGAATCAAAACTAGGGAACAACCAACAATATCCCACAGAAACAAGGAAAGAACACAAGTTTATGGATGAATCATTCATGTGTTATCTATGGGGAATACACTCATTATACCCACCATTGTCCTCAACTTCCTTATTTAAAAAGGATACAAGATAGTAGAGGGAAAAGAGTCCAACAAACTGCAGTGATGTTGGACCCCTTCCCCCATTAAGGAGTAGTTAACACACAAAAATAAACTCCCCACCCTCACCCATCTGGAGGGAACTCCAAAAGTAATCCTAATCATGATATTTTCATGACAGGGGAGGATATCCTCCTACAAAATCGGAATTGTAGTCATGAAGCTCCCCTAGAGCCCAATCTGTCCACCTTCGCTATAGCGATACCTACAGGGTCATTGACCATCCCTCAAAATTTTGTAGAATCGATGCCTAAAATGGTTAAACTAACTTTACGACGCATAGGACAAAGCTCAAAAGTTTCTCATAGATACAACATAATTGATGACTTAGCACAATCATCATTAGCTATGTCAATGTGTCCTGCAAACATGCCCAACCCAACAAAAAGCTGTAATTTCTCCTTTAGGTGCAATCAACCCATCTTATTCTCACTTAATGGTCTTTGACTTGGACAAGGCTACTCCATGTCTACCATTAGTTGTTTCTTTCCAAATCCCAGTCTTAGTCCAAAATATCAACATTCATCGTTGCATCGTCCATGAAGGGGCTTCCTCATGTATCATTTCCAAATGCGTTTGGCAAAAACTAGGATCCCCCGAGCTCAAGCCTTCTGACATTCTGCTTAGAGCATATGACAGGCACCCCTCTGCTCCTGTTGGTCTTTACCCTAGCGTGCCAGTTAAGTTAGCTAGAAAAACTGTGTTAATAGACATTGAAGTACTTGATGCTCAATTGGACTACAACATCTTACTTGGCCAAAGCTATATATACGATATTCTCACAGTCACCTCATTAGTGTTCATAATAATGATGTTCCCCCACGATGGAAAAATCATTACTATTGATCAACTCACATACTATGAGAAGGCAACCCTACCCACACCAGACAACATACTTCCCTTAGTCTCATCCTCCCACTAGTTGATCACTACTTACACTGAGCTTAGACTGGGCCAGTCTAAGCCATCAAAACTCATTAGGACATTCCCTGGAGACCCTCTGGTGCTACAAGAAGTTTTCCCAAACACTAGAGCACTAGTGTGCATGATGACTTCATCAAACACCACCCAAAATCAAGAACCAGTTCCAGATGCTAACAATGACATTGTTACCAATCCAGCCCTCTTGCCTAATTCTATCACTAATACGCCCTTCTTATATCCCCCACTTGGTTTTTTCTCACACTAAGTCATCGCAACACTCTCATTTCCCAACATAGCACTTGCAATACTGGTCTGGTATTTGGCCCCATGGGTCACACTAGCTAGCACAGGTTTCACTGCAATAGGGGTAGCTCCTATTCCTCCCCAAGACAATAGAACACCCCATACATCACCTACTAAAGTAGCACCTACATCGCAACGAGTGCCTACACCAACACCGGTATATGCAAAACCAAAGGAAAATAAAAAAGCTAAAAAGGTGAAAGCCTCAAACACTCCCTCCTCTAGGGTCCCTCAAATCTATGCCTTGTGTGAGATAATAGGGAACCCCACAAATAAGTGCCTCGAATTAAAAGATTTCAAAGCTCTACTACATGCTACAAAAGAGCATGTAAATCCTTACCCCCAACTGGGAATATGAACACACCCACGCTTCTTAAGGCATTATGCACCAATAACGCACATGCCATCTGCACAGAGTATGGGCATTATACCCATCATTGCCCCAAAATTCATCGATACCAAAATGCGTTAGTTCCACTCACACAATCGGATTCCCCTTGCTCTCCATAAAGGATGGTTCCAAAAATATTTTTTATGTTGTAAGAAAAGAGGCTTGTTATCCCTCTCCTTCAATAGGTCCATCAACCTCCCACCACGATCAGAGGTGACCTCAACAAACACTTAACACACCGTCAGCTACTTGTGCTCTATGCAACGCACCAGAACATGTAATCAAACAATGCCCTAATTTATGGGAATTCATTTTATTATATATGTTTCCCCACATCAACCAACCTACTAGACCAACACATAGGTGCCGCACTTGCCAAATTTGCACCGAAAACCATCACGTGCGACATTGTCCCCTCTTTCTTGATTCCATCCATTCTTAGGATTCATGTGACGATTTATCATAGAGAATTATGATTTAGTCGGAGTCGAGACTGAACCATCAGATCATTCACCACTCGTTGGGAATGAAGCATCAAGGTCCATTCCTTGTGTGTTTGAGGAGAAATGACGACCATCAACAAGGTAGTGTACATGTCATTTCATTCCCCCTCACCACCACTAATCCAAATCAGATATTCCATATAACAAATAGGCCCCAACATCCCAACACTCAATCAAAAAACATAAGAACCTGTCCTACGACCTCATCAAAGGGTTTTGAAGAAAATTCAGGAGCCCCACTGCACCAGCAGCTGACTAGATGCAGGATCCTGTGCCATAGTTGTACATAGTTACACCCAATCCCTCTGCCTCCAAATCATCCTACCACCTAGGATACCATATGTCAAACAACAAGCATAACCCCCCCAAGTTATCTAAAAAGAAAAAGAGGGAAAAAACCATGAAAACCCTTTGTTTTTCAGAGCCACGGTCCTAAACACCTGATAGATGTGATCTCACGCATCTATTTTCTCAACAAACACACGGACGTGCATCTGTCAATCCATTAAGTTGCAACATCTAAAGTGCCTTAGCCCATGCACCTACTTTTCAAACAAGCACACGATGTGTGCATGTGTGTCTTACACAGACGCATAAACATAGCACAAGCACTTGGCTAAACCACGTTGAACCCTGCACGGGTCTGTTGTGACATTTCCCCCCTAAGTCACATGGTGCACATGTCTGAGTAGGCATTTTGTGTCAAGTCACCACGCAGAACCGCAAGGTATGCATGGAAACTACACGGTGACCGTGCGACTCCATATGAGTCGCCTGAGCAACCAAGCAAAATTAACCATAAAGGGTTGTACAGGGGACTCTTGTGTGGCCTACCTACCCTAGAAACTACCAAATTCACGTAGGCTAAGGTACAAGATCTTACCTGGTTACGAGCCCTAGTATTGTAGTAAGTACGCTACAACTCCTGGGGCTACCAAATTTACTTTATCAACCTGAGGTTTGTACAAACTTGGAAGTGACATTGCTATATGCACAGTAGATGCAACAATCTACTCTTGTCACTTTTCAACTAGGGTGATAGACCAGTAGGTTTTTTCAAACCAATATTCTATTGACTAGAAGGACTCTGACTACTAACAGTGAATGTAAAGCTATCTTTAATTCAAGAATTAAATGCTTATCTCTTTTAGGAAAATGAAAGTGTTGAATGGAAGCTGCTATGAAATGATATGAAATTGTCTAGCTAAGAATTGACACACATTACTTGAAAAAGAGAACTAATATAACCTTGCATTCCATCATCTAGCTATTTGGATTAAGCAGACATGGAAATTATCCCAACATTGCTATGACTGATGTATGCATGCACTAGCTATCTTCTATTAAAATTGCAGAAAAAGAGTCTTTTGATTTTCAATTTAGAAATGTAAATGCTAAGCTAAATAATCTAATCTTTTGTAGGGGAGAAAGGCATGCAAAATCTGGTCCAAAATGGTATTGAGGGACATGGAATTCAAGTGGAGGGCCTACCCTATGCTCAGATCAACATTTTTGCTCAAAACATGCTAAAATAGGCTAGTAAAGGATTTCTTGTAGTTACTACAGGATGTCCTAGTTTACTACAAGATGTCCTGGTTTTCTATAGGAAACTAGTTGAAGGCTATAGGAAGGTAGGGAAGGTGAAATGAAGTGTTGGGAAGATGTTTGATGGTGGAATAAGGTGTAGGGAAGGTGCATAGTTCCCAAGGCTCAACCCAACACTTCAAGATGGTTGGATTTGCTCAAGGTGGGCTGCCCATGGTGGCTATAAAATAGAAATTCGGATTAGGGGTTGGTAGGCCTTGGCAGTAGGTGGAGAATGCTTAGATGAGGCTAGTGGAATGAGTTCCTCCCTATTAATAAAAAAATCCTGCAAGAACACATGTTCTTCTCTTCATTTATGGATAACTTCATATAAATATGGAAAATATGAGTTCAATTTGAGAAAAATAATTTATTGATGGCTAATAACTATATCTATGGAATGAAATGCCTTCTTAAACTACAGCGAACTCAAGAAACAAAATAACAATTGTAGGTGCTTCCAAGAAATTATAAACAATGATCTTTTCAACAAGAAACTCTAATCT
Organism: Pinus tabuliformis; assembly: GCA_031772625.1. NCBI lineage: Eukaryota > Viridiplantae > Streptophyta > Pinopsida > Pinales > Pinaceae > Pinus > Pinus tabuliformis. The sequence goes on along the minus strand of CM062816.1, from coordinate 260,444,053 downwards.
ATGCAATGATCAAAAGATAAATTTGTTTTTGGGGTTGTGAGAGTGGGGCCCCCAAACCATGATCCCATGAGGGGGATGAGGAAGAGGCCACTGTCACAAGATTTTCCGAAGTATTCTCTTTCACTATTGTAGCACTGGTCTATTTTTTCAACTAATGAAAAAAATACTAGATGATCATCGAACTACTTGAAAATTAAACAAAGAATAAATAACTTTAGCAGATAACTATGATTTTAACCTAAAAATACATGTACAGAAAGAGGAACCTTTGCTGCTAGGGTTGGGCCATAATCTAACAGCTTCATCCCTTTGAGTCAACTCAGTGTTGGATCAAGGTAAACCTTTTCATTATCATCAAAATGTCAAAAATAACATAAGAGTAATAGTCACAATGTCTTAGCTCCAAATTGCCTCTTGGCTACAAAAAAAAGTCCAATCCTAATGAGGCCCTTGGCCTTCTTATTTATACAAATTGAATCTACCAACAACTTCCTAAAAATTAGGGAGGCTTGGTGCCCTAACTCAAGATTGACTTGTCTTCAACTGTCACTTCCTTGGCTACCAATGAGCTCGGTCGGTTTGGTTGCTTGTAGCTCTGAGCTAATGAGATCTAGTGGGGAAATCTTCGAATGATTGAGGAATTGAGGGAGACCAAATCTCCTAAAATCCCTCTTGCTTGTCCACTTCGAGTTCCTGCACTTAAATTAGCCCAAAAACTGCTCCAATTCCTGCAATGAATGCATATTAGACCACATGACATAACATCTCACATTTACCCTTCTCATTAAGAAAAATATAATAAAATATGTAAGTAAATATGAGAAGAGTTGATTTTAATAAGCTCGAGAGTGGAATTAAGACCCATATAGTTTACGTATTGATGAGCCTCATCATCACCCCCTACTGAAGGTGTTGCTCATCCTCTGAGAAACTTAGTCTATGCCCATATATTTGATAGCTCTTGTGGCCTCTCGGACATCCCAGGCCTCTGTTGATGGAGTTTCCTCTTGAGGATAGAAGCCTGCATGTTTCTCTTTTTCTTCCCACTGCTTTTTTTCCTCCTCTATTTTATATGTTTCTGCCTCCTCTTCTTCTTCTTCTTCTCCTTCTTCTTCTAGTTCTTCTTCTTCTTCTGCCTCCTCTTCACCACTAGAGGTTGGGTCCCTATCATATTCAAGGGCTTGGATGTCAATTACAACCTCTCTATCCATGTCTCTAAATGTGGACCATAGAATAGAGATTCTTAACTGGCTCAAGGCATCCTCTAGTATTAGCTTAATGAGTCCATGATGTTATAATTGCTAATGTTTCCCCTCTTGTACCTTTACGCTCATGTCTATTTCTGATTGCAACAAGAATTAGGGTACATTGAGTATTTTGTCAATGGGTAACTCCCCTCTAAATATCAGCTCATAGAGGAGTCTAAATTGGTAGCCATAGACTATACTAGGCCCCCCTTCATAAGAAACATACTTGAGAATGTGATAGCTCACCTCATTCCAAGGAGAGGGAAGGATGTCCCTTCTAAACCCATTTTTGCCCTCAATTGTCTCTTCATCTTTTAAGAAAAAAAAAATCTTAGAAAAAGTGTTGCTAGCCTTATCCTCCTTTCTCCATTGCACCCCTTGAGGAAGTGTAGTGATTCTGATAATTACCTTAGGATTAATTGTAATTGGAAATCCTATTACCATAGTAGTAGCACTGGTTCAGGCTTGAGGGTTGAGTGCCATGGAAAATTCATGAGCTACATCATCATCATACCCTCTAAGTAGATCAAAGAATCCCAACTAGTGATGACTTCAAAATATTTATACCATAGGGGGATGGAGGTGTATCCTGGATGTGTTTGTGAGTTCCCTTCTGTTGAATCCTCCTGTCATTTCTCTTCTCTAGTGAGTTGACTATATAGAGTTTGGTGGGATAGATTTGGTGTTTTTTAGGGTGACTGATAGTTTAGAATTTTTGGAGGATAAGTGAAAATTTTCATTCTATCCCCACACAAATTTCTTTAACTTCACAAAATTCTATCTAAACCCCAAGCTCACTATAATTACTAGAAAATCATATTTGTTTATGCTTTCCCTTTCCTAGTTATCAGTCAAAACATGGGATATATGGGCCACCTACCTTTCACTGTGATGCTATGGATAGAAGACGTGCTGAACAACTTGACCCTAGGCACCCCCTTACAACGTTCTTTGTGAATTTCCAATGCTTCCTACAACTCTTTACATTTCTTGTAGTTGTTCCTGTAGTTTTGTTTCCAGTAGGGTGGCTAAAATAGTTTTTCTTCCTCGATGGCTCTCCAAGGTGGTACCGGTCTCCCTAATCTCGAAATGAATGATGGGTGCATGAAAGTTTTGAATTTTTACTATTTATGGTTGATTCTTTGGATCGTTGTGTTGGCTGGCACTGTATGAGATTTCCTCATTGGGACCATTGGCCCATTGTTGGTTATCATGTAGCCTCCCTTCGTAATCATCATCCAATCTCACACAACTTAACTCAACCACATTTTTGACTGATGCTCCTTGATGTGACATTGAAACATGGCATGCTAGCTGGGAGTTTACTTTTTGTCTTCGAGTTGAGAGTGGCTAAGTTAACTGGCCACCTCCAACTTATAAAAATGAACTTTTTGATATTCTTACATTTTTATCATATTTTACTTGGGGAGGAGATTGGATGAGGTTCCATACCTATTCCTTTCTTCGCTTGGTCAATGGATGCTAGAGGGTGACTTTGTTTTTCTTTTTGTTGTTCAGGTAAGTTCTCTCCCTTGGTCATCTTATTGTTGATTTCTTCTTGTTGATGTAGTTGTCTACTTTGTTGTGGTGTGCAAGTTCTTGGTCTTTGTTGCTGTTGTTGAGCTCTGCATAGGAGTCACAATGCATGCATGGATGTTGGAGCTCCCTATTTGCATGGATGGTGAACGAGAATGTGGATATAATCTATTGTTGTCATAACACATGCTGCTACAAGGGATCCTATAGTTACTACAAGAAACCCTGTAGTTTCCTTTTCTTCATTAATTCTTTTGTTTTAGTTTCTTTTTCACTTGGAGGGGGGATGGGTGGTGATGTAGCAGTGGAGAGATGGTAATGAAGCATATGGAGTGATGGGTGAGTGAGTCCAATGATGGCATATCCCTTGGAATCTTGTTTTTGTATTTTTTCATTTTTCTGAGTTTTTTTTATGGCCACAAAGGTGGGTTTGTTCACGATATCATGTTGGGTGAGAGATGGTGAGGTGTAAGGTCCTCTTTTTCAACCTAGAATAGGCTTGCATCATTTTTTAAAATCATGACTCATTACTAGGTGTTTGCATTTTCTTTCCTCGAGGCATCAGTTAGGAAAGAAAATGCAAACACCTAGTAATGAACCTGAAATCTCTAGCATGAATCATGAAGAAGAGGAGGAAATGCAACATGACATATCAAAATTACAAGACCAAGTGCAACAACTGTCCCTTGCACAAAAAGGGATAGAATCTAAGATGGATGGTTTAAAGAAAGATGTAGAAGCTAAGATGGATGGTTTAAAGAAAGGTGTAGAAGCTAAGATGGACTGTTTAAAGAAAGGTGTAGAAGCTAAGATCATTGATGTGGAAGCTAAGATGGATGATTTGAAGATAGATTTGAAGACAAACATGGAAGATTTGAAGACAGGCATGGAAGATTTGAAGACAGATTTAACAAAGTTTCTACAAGAAATGCTTACTAATGGTGAAAGGGTAGTAAATGAAACTCATGATGAGAACAAAAGAAATGTTAATCATGATTTCATAGACTCTAATGTTGGATCGAAGACCCACCATATTCCAAAAATCGATATGAGGAAGTTTGATGGCAAGGATCCCGCAACATGGATATTACAGATGGAGCAATTTTTCGATCTCAATAATGTGCAAAACACACAAAAGGTACGTATTGAAACTTTATATTTGGAACCAAATCAGTTTGTATGGTATCAATGGCTTTGCTCTCGTAAACAATTTATCACTTGGGCAATTTTTACGGAAGAATTGATAGCACATTATGAGGATAAAGAAAAACTTTCTTTAGCCAATTGATAAGTCTCAAACAAAAGGGTTCAATAATGGAGCACATTGAGGAGTTCCAAAAATTGAACATAAGGGTAAAAAATATTCCAGAGGAGCATAGGATTGATGTGTTCATAGGGTCTTTAAAGGATAATATCAAACATGATGTTCGCCTTTGGGAACCTGATTCATTAGAGAAGGCATTCAGGTTAGCAAGAAAAATGGAAAGCAAATTTATGGCAACCAGGCAGCATACCACTCACAACTATAAAGACGGAAGTGTTGTTGCCCCTAGTCTTTCACAACCTATAAGGGTGACACCACAACAATTGGAAGAAAAAAGAGCAAAAGGGATTTGTTACAGTTGTGATAGCAAATACACTAAAGGTCATAAGTGTGCTGAGAAGTAATTATTCTACATAGATTGTGAAGAGGAAGAAGAAAAGGAGCAAGAAGGGTCAAAAGAAGAGGATATACTCCAAGAACAAAGCCTAGATAAAGAAGAAATGAATCCGACCATATATTGTAATGCATTGGCGGGAATTACCACTCCTCAAACCATCAAGATAGAAGGACAAATCAAGAAGAAAAAGGTAATAGTGTTGATTGATTCAGGAAGTACCCACAATTTTATTCATTGTAAGGTAGCAAAAGAATTGAATTGCTTCTTATATCCAGCACCAGAGTGTCAAGTGATGGTTGCAAATGGAGGAACAATAAATTGCTCTGGAAAGTGCCATAATATCAAGCTATCCATGGGAGAATATGTATTGACTAGCCCAATGCTTTCCATTCCAATGGGAGGTGCTGATGTTGTACTAGGAGTCCAATGGCTACAATCCTTGGGTACAATAGCTTTTAATTTTCAAGAAATTTTCATCAAATTTTCTACGAAGGAAAGGAAGTTGAATTAAGGGGTATTGCAGGGAAACCAGGAAAGATAATCAGCTCTAATGGTATGACAAAGCTTCTAAAAAGGGAACAAAGAGGTGTAATTTCACAATTATGTTCGCTAGATGTTTCCACATCGGAATCATCTATTTCTCCAGATCTCAAAAAAGTCGTGGACAATCATTCCAAGGTATTTGGGACTCCCAAAGGTCTCCCACCTATGCGCGATCATGATCATGTTATTCATCTGATTCCAGGAAGTGTTCCTCCAAACATCAGGCCGTACAAATATCCCTATGCCCAAAAGAGTGAAATTGAACATATGGTTGCAGAAATGCTAGAGGCTGGTATAATTCAACCAAGTCAAAGTTCTTTCTCTGCTCCAGTAGTATTGGTGCACAAGAAGGATGGATCATGGCGCATGTGTCCGGATTATAGGGAGCTCAACAAGCTCACTATTAAAGATAAGTTTCCCATTCCTGTCATTGATGAATTACTGGATGAATTGCATGGATCAATTTACTTCACCAAGTTGGATTCTTGTTCAGGATATCATCAAATCAAAATGAAGATTGAAGACATTCCATAAACAACATTTAGAACTCATGAGGGTCATTATGAATTTTTGGTCATGCCTTTTGGCCTTACCAATGCACCTTCAACATTTCAAGGTTTGATGAATTCAATTTTCAAACCATTCCTTAGAAAATTTGTGTTAGTATTTTTTGATGATATACTAATCTACAACAAGTCTTGGAAGGATCATGTTGAACATGTTGACAGGGTGCTACAACTATTGGAGGAAAAACAATTATATGCAAAAAGATCCAAATGTTTCTTTGGAGTCCAAGAGGTGGAATATCTGGGTCATATTGTATCTCATGAAGGGGTTAAGGTAGACCCTAGCAAAATTAAATCTATTAAGGAATGGAAAATCCCCACATCCATAAAGCATCTGCGAGGATTTCTCGGGTTGACAGGGTATTATCGCAAGTTTGTTAAGAATTATGGGAGAATAGCAGCACCTCTAACAACATTATTGAAGAAAGATGCATTTTCATGGACTCCGAAAGCAACAAAGGCCTTCAAACATCTTAAAGAGGCAACGTGCCAAGCACCGGTCTTAGCTACACTGGACTTCAAAAAAACCTTTATTGTGGAATGTGATGCTTCAGGAAATGGAATTGGTGTTGTTCTAATGCAAGATGAAAGACCCATTGCTTTTGAAAGTCGTCCAATCAAGGGAAAGTTTTTACACAAAGCTATTTATGAGAAGGAAATGTTGGCAATACTCCATGCACTTAAGAAATGGTGACCCTACCTAATGGGAAGACACTTCAAGGTAAAAACAGATCATGATAGCCTTAAAAACTTTTTAGAACAAAGATTATCCTCTGAAGAGCAACAAAATTGGGTCACAAAGATGTTGGGTTATGACTTTGAAATCATCTACAAAAAAGGGAAGCAAAATGTGGTGGCAGATGCACTCTCAAGAAAGGATGAGGATGTGGAAGCATTGTTGTGCGCCATTTCTATTATCCAACTAGATTGGATAAACGAAGCAAGGGAGGAATGGAAGAATGACGAAGAAGTGTGGGCACTTATTCGAAAGTTACAACAAGATTCCAGTACATCGGATACATTTAGCTGGCAAAATGATTCGTTATGGTACAAAGATCGCTTATACCTCTGTAAGAATTCCCAGCTAAAACAAAAGATTCTTATGGAATTGCACACTTATCCCTTAGGAGGGCACTTAGGCTTTTTAAAAACTTACCACAGGGTTAAGAAGGAATTTTTTTGGGATGGCCTTAAATAAGATATTCAAAAGTTTTTGGTGGAATGTTTGGTTTGCCAACAAAATAAAGTTGAAACAATTAAGACACCGGGTCTATTACAACCTTTATCCATTCCAAGCCAACATTGGGAGGAGGTTTCAATGGATTTTATCACAGGTTTACACAAGTCTGAGGGAAAGAGTGTCATCATGGTGGTAGTTGACAGACTTACCAAGTATGCACACTTTTGTGCATTATCACATCCATTTAAAGCCAACACAGTTTCTACTGCATTTATGGAAACAATTCAAAAGCTACATGGAAACCCAAAGATTATTGTAAGTGATAGAGATCCCATTTTCACTGGAAATTTTTGGACATAATTATTTTCTTGTCTTCGTACTCAGTTAGCTCATAGCTCATCTTATCATCCTCAATCTGATGGGCAAACTGAGATAGTAAACAAATGTTTGGAAGGATATCTTCGTTGCTTTGTATCTGATAAACAAACACAATGGGTCAAATGGTTGCCTCTGGCTGAATGGTGGTATAACACTTCCTTCCATACAGCAACAAAAATGACCCCATTTATGGCACTTTATGGGTATCAGCCACCATCCATCACATCATATTTAAGAGAAAAATCTAAGGTTCAGGAAGTTGAACATCACATCGAACATCAACAACAAATCCTCCAACTCTTAAAGGATAACCTCGTTTTGGCACATAATAGAATGAAACAACAGGTAGATCAACATCGCAGCAAAAGAAGTTTTGATGTAGGTGATTGGGTATTCCTACGGCTACAACCATATAAGCAAATGTCCCTTAAGCAAGCTAAGAAGGATAGTAAATTATCACCAAAGTATTATGGTCCATACAAGGTGTTGCAAAATATTGGTACCATGGCATACAAATTGGAGCTTCTTGCAGCTTCTCGATTGCACCCAGTTTTCCATGTTTCATGTTTAAAGAAGGTTATAGGCGACAAGCTCCCAGTTCAAACAATATTGCTAGAACTTGACGAGGAAGGAAAAATTATATTGGAACCGGAAGCAGTCACAGAAACAAGAACTTGACAGCTACGAAATCGATCAATTTTGGAGTATCTTATCAAGTGGAAGAACTTATTCGCTGAAGATTCCACATGGGAGGATGAGAATTTTATACAAAAGTATCCAGAACTACTCAAGCATTGAGGACAACACTTTTTTGAAGGAGAGGGGCATGTTGGGTCCCTATAATACTAGTGATTACCCCATTACCATTGTAATTGTACCCCTTATTAATATTGTTGTGCCCCTATTATCCCCTTATTGTTATTACTGTGCCCCATAGAATCCCTCTATTGTTATTTTTGTGGCTTTATATTATTATTGTTAGGTCGGCTAGGTTATATTGTGACTCCCTAGACTCCTATATATAGAAAGGAGGTTTTGTCATTTATATCATCCAAGAATCGTTCATTTATGTAATGTAAAGGAGGTTGCCCCCTCGAAGAGGCTGAATTCTAAGGCGTTGATCTATCTTTTCTATCTTTTCTTGAGCTGGTTTCATAACACTGGAAGTGAGGATGGATGATGGAGACATTGTAGGCATCAAAGATGTGAAGTGAATAGAAGGAGAATAGGAATGATTCTTGGCTTGTTGTCCCTTGAAATCTGAGTCCTTTTTTGTCTTTAAAAACCTGCAAAATCCACAAAATTTTAATAATGGGCAGGTTTGAAGTCCCTTCCATGGCACTTTGTTTTTCTTTTTCTCTTTTTCTCTCTTTTTTTTTGAAAGACACATAGGTTGCCTCAAAGGATGTTTTCAACCTTTTTTCCTATCCTAGGCACCTCAAGGGAGGTTTTCACCTTGGGATCTTTTTATTTTCCTTTTTTCACTCCTGGTCTGCCTCGAGGAGGTTTTCAACTCAAAAGTTGGCCTCAGGTGCCTCATAGAGGTTTTCACCTAGGTCCCTTGTTGTTTTTTCTTTTTTCTTTTTTCTCTTTTAAGAAAAAATAGTCTTCAATAATTTGGTAACCTAGAAGCTGAGACACTTCCGAGAACATTCAATTCCTTACTGATGGTACTGATGCACTCCTCCCATGACATAGGTCTTTTATAAGCTTTCAATCTGTATCCATTGACAAGCAAGGGGATACCTTTTTAATCATTGGTCCTGATTTACACAACCCCATTGTCATGGCACTTTTCTATCAGATATGGACCCAACCACCTAGTCATCAATTTGCCTTTGAAGTCCTTGAACCTGGAGGCATATAGTAGAGCCCATTCTCCTTCTTGAAAAGCCTTGTCCTTGATTTTTTTGTCATGCCAAACCTTTCTCTGTACTTGAACAACTTTAGTGTGTAGGAGGTCCTGCACCTTGAATTTATCCAAACCATTGAGCTGGAGCATCCTCTCCCGCTATGCCTTTGTAACATCCAAATCCAACTGTGCTGACATTCTCAAAGTGTTGTACTCAAACTCAATCGAGAGCAAAGCATTCTTTCCATAGACCAAGTCATAAGGGGTGAAGCCAATGGTTTTCTTCTAGGTTTGATTATAGGCCCAAGTGGCCTCCACTAGTCTATCAGCCCAATATTTTTTGTTGCTGCTCACAACCATGGTGAGAATGCCTTCTAATGCTCTATTAGTAACCTCTACTTGTCCATTGGCCTGAGGATGATAAGAATTTTACTTCTTGTGTTTGATATTATGCTACCTCGACAAATTATCAATCATGTGTGATGTGAATTGAGCTCCCTGATCAGTGACTAGTTATCTAGGGTAGCCAAACTTGTCGAATTTATTCTCCCTTAAGAACTCAACCACTTTCTCTTTTGTTTCTAACTTGACAACCTTGGTCTCAACCCAACTTTTCAAATAATTAGTGCATACAATTATGTACTTTTTCTGCCCTGATGGTAGATCAATGGGCCCAATGAGATCCATGCCCCACTTGTCAAATGGCTCAATATTCACCTAAGGTTGCGAAGGAATTTCATCCTTGGGAGTATTTTTCCCCATTCTCTGGCACTAATCACATCAACTGGTTTACCTTCTTGCATCTTGGTGGAGAGTGGGCCAATAGTAGCCAGCTTGTAGTACCTTGAAGGTTGTCCTCTTCACTGCAAAGTGACCTCTACAAGGCCCATCATGATAGGCTAGAAGGATATCAAGGACTTCCTCCTCCCTGACACACCTCCTCAAAATTTGATCTAGACCTAGCTTGAAGAGATTGCCCCCAATCCAAGTGAATCAGTTGCTCTTTCGTACAATTATGTTTTTTTCCTTGGAGGACATATTTGGAGGGAATTGTGCAGCCAATAGATAGTTGGCTATGTCAGCCAACCATGGAGAGAGAACTGAAATAGAAAATAAATCCTCATCTGGCATTTGATCATCAACCATTCCTTCCTCACATGTAGGCAAAGAGAGTCTAGACAAAAAATCTGCAACTATATTTTCTTTACTAGGGTTATCAATTATAGTTAGATCAAATGGTTGTAATAAAAGCAACCATCTAATAATTTAGACATTCACATCAAGCTTGTTCATCAAATATTTAATAGTAGCATGGGCAGTATGTACAAAGGTCTGGTAACCAATGATGTGGTGTCTACATTTGTTCAAGGAATGGATGACAACTAGGAGCTCTTTTTCAGTTACAATATAGTTCAATTAAGCCTTGGACAAATTTTTTCTAATGAAGTAAATGGCATAAGGAAACTTGTCATATATATGGCCTAGGGTTGCTCCTATAGCTTTGTCAAAGGCATCAACATGGATGTGGAATGGAAGAGCCCAATTTTGGCCTCGAAGTATGGGTGTAGTAGTGTGGTGCAGGGAAATTCCTAGTGCGGACACAAACAATTCCTTTAGCCCGAGAGAGGGGGTCCAACCACAAAAAAACAATCTATGGAAAACTTCCTTAAGCTAGAATCAAATAAGAGGGCCTACCTCTTAGAAAACTATTGTGCTTGGTGATGATCTTGCTTCCTTACTCCAGCTACCTTTTGTTTCCTTCCTTCTAATACCTGAAACAACCAAACAAACAACAACAACAAACATGATAGCATACAAATTGCATTCAGCTACTTAATAGGTCAAGGAACATTAAGCCATCAAATGTAAGATAACACTTTAATGTAGGAAATAAATCAACAGTTGTATTCATATAAGTTCAGAAAGAGATTACAACCAATGCCTTGATGTTGCTGGTCTCCTCCGACGTATCTAGGATCCCACACTTCTGCTAGCATCTCATGGAAAGCCTCAACAATGGAAGTTTTAAGGCTTCTTCCCTTTAGTCTCAAACCAAACCAAACACATTATTCTCCCTCAAACATAAACTAGAGAGCTACAAGCTATGATATCTTGTTGATTATTCAAGCTCCAAAAATACTAAGACTGAAACTAGTTTAGCTTGTAAAAGGAGGGGTTTATATAGCTTGGATGGAGGGGAGATGGTTCCTCTTATCATGGGAGAAGGCCTTATCTCTTAGATTGGTTCCATCCTAATAGGGGAAAGGAGCCCAAACTAACTTCCTCGGCTCCATCCAGCCCAACCATTTACCAGACTTCCATTACGAAGCTTCTAGACTTGGAAGCTTCGACTCCATATTTAAAAAACTTGCCAAATTAGGATCGGCGCGACTAAGAAAAGGCTCAGTAGTGCCATATGGTGCCAGTCCTGGTTTTAATCTCTGCAAATTGGTGTGAGGAGGAAACTATTCATTAGCGTTGGTCTTGTAAATTAAGGTAAAAGGAAGATTCTTAGGAAATGATGTAAAAGGGAATTGTTTTTGTCATGAAGAGGGAGATACTAGGAGTTTCTTCATGATGGGAAAGTATGTAGGGTTAAATGTAGAGGTCCTCTAGGATCGTGGAACAGGGAGTATAGGGACAGTGACAAAATGTTGTGTAATAGAGGCCCCCTAAAGCGTGAAGGTTGAACTAGAGTGAGGGGTAAAATGCTTTACAAATAGATGCGGAGAACCATAGTTCGTCGTTGGAAAACCTGCAAGCAAGCATATATACATATACATCACTGAAAACTATGACAAATGATACATGAATTGTGGTATGGGTGCAGCCATCCAGGGAATGATCATGTAAATGGATCCAAGGCATGGGCGCAACCATCCAGTAAGGAGGATCATATATGACAACTCATGGCATGGTCGTAGCCATCCATCTGAAAGAGACATGTATATCAACATGAGCATGTCACATCACCTTGCAACTTGGACTTGTGTAATATGATCCCATGGTCTTGCACTCCAACACGACCCATCAAAGTACAAACCCTAACATGTGAATGAATGTGTTGAAGTCAAACATGCCAGAAATTCACTTGATTACCGGTCAATGATGTGAACCATTAACAAGTGCGAGAGAAAACACCAATAATGACAATGGCTCTCAACGTACTAGCAGCACAGTCCATAGAATGTGAATAAAGGAACTGAAGTCGAACATCCGTGAAATCACTCGATCGAAATCCAATGATGTGAACTTGTCATCGAGTGCGAAGAACCTAACATTAGGGCATGAAAGCTCTAAGGTATTGGAAGGGACTCTCTCGGCCAACTTCCTGGATAATGAGCTGAAGTTGACAGGAAGTGACTGTGTTGAAGGAGGGCCATGACGTATCCCATATCATCAACACAAGACAAAGGGATGTAACGATTTTAGATGATACAGAGAATCAGGAGTAAGTGTAACTATAGAAGGACTAACTCTTGAACATATCGGCAACACGACTCCAGAGTTTGGCATCTTTTGGATCCATAGGATCGGTGGTCATGATGACATGGTATAGATCAAATGGAAGACAAAAATGGATGACCCAACCTAGGAAGGTCAATGATGAAGGGAGGATATCCCAACCCGACACGAAGTAGAAAGTGTCATGTTCAAGAGTGAGTGGTCGACACAACTAATAGAATTTCCCATTTTCCCCCATCATTTCTGGTAGGTATCCCAATTATTTTTTATCGCAAGCTTGAAGGGGATAGCATGTGCTTAAACTGTAAGTTCATCCTTTGGATAAATCTGACCTAGTAATTTTAATGAGCCCTAGGAAGGAGAATCTCATGTCCATCATGGTGACGAATCTAATGTCGTTTAATGTTTTAACGAGTCCGAAAAAGATGTAACTCAGTATCTTTTTCATGTTTAGAGAGTTTGAAAAAGACACGAAAAAGAAAACTCTACATGGTCCCTTTTCTTACATTTGTGTCTCTCAAGCTCAAAAAGGTAGAAAACGATACTTGAGAGAACCGCTTGACCATTTCAGTCAAGGAGTACCTTTTTCGTAAATAGTTTATCCATCTCGAAAAAGGGGTAAATGTATATTGGGTAAACGATGTTTCGTAACCTTTAACGAGTTCAAAATGACAAGAGCTCGTCAATATTTTCGTGTTTATAGAGTTGGAAAAGAGCTTAAAAGTAGACCCCCCATTTTTATTCTCTTTTACGAGTTAAAAAGGGAAAAATACTTGGCAATCTTTTCATTTGAGTTTTACGAATCGAGAAAATAGCTTAAACATGATTCCAATACCAGCATCAGTAATCAATCATCATTAATGTTAAAGATTATCTATTGTCGCATCCCCTGATGATGGACTCACTTTGTAGTCCGAAACGTTGGGTTCACAAAACTCCACAACAGGTCATTCCTCCTCTTTCTAAAATCAATCACCTGTCGATGCCAAAAACGGTAAAAGCATTATCCAATTTTTGAGGTAAAAATAGGTTAAAAATACTTTTAAAACCATAATATTTCATGAAAAATGAATAAAAGGAGGAAAAAGTAAATAATTTTTACCATTTTACCATTTTACCTTGTGTGGAGCATTTTTCACCCATTTGTGCCCTAGATTTTCAGGAGTAGATTGTGGGAGATCCGGGAGGCCATTCGATGATCTGTTAGTTGTAGGTAAGAGACAAGACCTTTAGCTTCATTTTTATGCTTGTTTTGCCTATTTTTAACCGTTTTTTGGATTTCTTGAGGAGGATTTAGAAAAAAAATCACCCTCGGTCGGTGCAATTTCCGAGGACGAAATCGTGTCGATCGGGGGTTATTAACACTGTCAAGCATGACATTGGTGTTACTGTTTTTAAAACACTCAGACTGGTGCTATGAACACAAAATTTTGAAGTTTTTTCCCCAATTCCTCTGGTTTTACCCAAATTTCTTTAGCCAAGGATGATTGTTTATTTGATTGTATAGTTTTTGCAGGGAAAACATCACGAAAAATGGTTGATTGGAGGGAACGTGAGCATGAGGAAATCGATATACAAGAAATAGTAGACCCAAATTGCTTGAATTCCCTGAGGAACTGTGGGCTCCTTAAATTGTTCCATATACCAGGTCTGCAGGCTCAACTCGAATTGATGCAGTATTTGATCAGTGCCCAGGATGTCAATTGGGAAGATTTTATGATCTGGGACCAAGAACTTGAGTTGGAAACTTCTGACATTTATTTCATCACAAGACTGTCCCAAAGAGGGGAACTAGTCAATCTATATGGGTCCAGGCCTATTGGGTCAAGTGTGAACATGTTGCTCGCAGAACACTTCCCGAAAGCACTAAAATCAAAGAGCACCAAGATAGAGATCATGAGTGTTCAGGATCTTATACTGAAAGTGTTGTTGTTGACCATCAACAGAGTAGTTGGGGCTCGGGTATAGCATGAGTCTAACAAATCCAAGTTTTCGTATGCTATAGACTGTACGGCACCGACTATATTCAATTGGGTAGAAGCCATGAAGGTAAACATGAAGCGCCAACTATCTAAAGCCGAGGTAGGAAACCTAAAGCAATTTTGCTATGGTTCCATTCTAGTGACCTTATTTTTGGAGCGGGTCTTGCTATTTCACTACCAGCTTGCTAAGGTGGAATCGCCATTGCCATGAGACCCATGGATGGTCCGTTGGAGTGCAATGATGCCTAGAATCACCGGGGGCCAGCATATGTCATATAAGCCCACCTTCTTTTCATGGCCACAGTGTCAGCTGATCGTAGTAGAGGATTGGCCCTATAGCAGTACCAACTTTTGTGGCGACCCAAATATGCCTCACCCAGAGGGAGATGATTATGATGATGGAGGTAAAAACAATCAATTTTAATTTTTGAGTTTTTATTGTTTTTTAAATACATGCATTCATGACATTTCAATTTTTTAAATGCAGATGTGGGACCAGAGTGTCCTGCCAAGATGTCCTTGATTGCTAGGTGCGTTGCTTGGTAGTTCGATATCACTCTTTATCAAGAAGGAAGTGATAATGAGGAGGAGACTGTGAGGAAGCTCGCGGGATTGACCCATGATATCCCAGAGTATGCCTGGGTGGGTGACATCCCACCCCAATATCAAAGGCACATAGTGGGGGTATCAGACTAGATCCGTCGACTGTTGACTCGTGTAATACGATCAATTATGTGCTATCATGAGCACCTTGCCAAGTAGTCTATAGGATTGGCATTTTACATTTTTGAGGCCTGCGAGCTACGGATGTACTTGAACACATATATTATTTTTTTGGGGGTTTTAATGTATGACAAACATTATCGACATATTTGTATATATGCTATATTTCCTTGCTTACTATGGTACAAATGTTTTTTTTTTATTCTCACATGTTTCACAAATGTCTATCCAACACATAATTAGCTAATGCATCTGTCAATGTATTCATATGCCTAGGAATATGAAGATATGTAATGTAATCAAAATTTCTCCCCAATAGACAAATACGCAAATAAATTCTCAATATATGAGGGTTTCTGACGAAATATTGCCTGTTGAGTTGAAGAACAACAAATTGTGAATTAAGGTTGACAACCAATTCTTAGATGTCAAGAGAAATAACTTCTACCAATAATTTGATAACTGCACTATACTCAGCAATGTTATTAGTTGTTTGACCTAAACAAATACCTTGAAGATCAATCAACTCACCATGGGGTCCATAAATGGCCCATGCTGCGGATGATAGATTCTGGGTACAACGACAAGCACCATCATCGAAATCGATGTGAGGAGACACATACATCTGCAAAGTAGGTAGAAACATAATAAGCAGGAATGCTGCTTGAAAAACAACGCACAAAAATGAATAACACATTATTGTACAAACGTAGCCATGCAAGATGATCTAGGCATAGTACTTTTTGAGAGATCCCATGATCGGACTTGAGTAATCAATCAACACAAATGAAAACTGGAGTTTTACCGTTGACATGACGAGTAAGCATTGACTCGGCCAAATAATAGGGTTGAACTCATATAAGGTTGTGCCCCCATGCCCCCTAGGCGAGCGAGGGTTACGAGTTAGAAGATGAAAACCTCATTGCAATAATGGTAAATCAGTAAAAACTCGAGGAGGGTGAAAAAACCTA
This sequence comes from Pinus tabuliformis, assembly GCA_031772625.1. NCBI lineage: Eukaryota > Viridiplantae > Streptophyta > Pinopsida > Pinales > Pinaceae > Pinus > Pinus tabuliformis. Next base: position 260,427,949 of record CM062816.1, on the reverse strand, counting down.
AATATATGAAGATATAAAGGTGCCCTTAGTTGAAAGATCTTGACAATGTCATTGCAATAATGGTAAATCAGTAAAAACTCGAGGAGGGTGAAAAAACCTAAATATATGAAGATATAAAGGTGCCCTTAGTTGAAAGATCTTGACAATGTCAAGAGAAAATGACATTGTGAATAGGCAGCGGAGAAGAGAACTTCTCAAGACACATAGACATGACTGTAGGGGTAGAACCAAGCCATAGGGAGTGATAATACGTGTTGAGAGATGAAATCGAAACAGAGAACTCAGAGGATACCAAAGGCGAAGCCGAAAGAATCTCCACATAATTAATTTTGGTAGGACTTAGCGGCATAACCTCGCCCCATGTATCAACAAGATCTGGTGAAGGAATGACCCAAGGATCAGGCTTGACCAAGATCATGTTGACAGAGGCAACATAAGGAGGTGGGAGCTGAAAAATACCCATCAAGTCAGGGCCTTTAAAGAGTCCTACCCCCACATTCTCATAAGGAGCACCGGTGTGCTTTACATAAGGAACATTGCCATCTGAGGAGGAAGAGGCAAAAAAGGATAGTTGGTCAACTGTGACTATCTTTCCTTGATGGGGAAAATGAATCATGCAGAAAAGGGAGGAGGCTACAACATGCATGGCATGGGTCCAACTCCATCCGAGTAGAATATTATAGTTAAGATTAACATCAACGATCTCTACTTCATCGTGTACTGTCTTTCCATCCAAAGTAATGGCAAGGTTGGAAAGGACACTGAATGGTCACGAATTGCGTCTGTTAAAAGCTTCCAAAGTGTTAGGGGATTTGTTCAGAGTAGGAGAACCAATTTCCTTCCAACAAGAGACAAACATGATACAGGTAGAAGCACCTTCATCGATGATAGTCCTATGAATGGTTTTCTCATTTATGATCACCTGAATGAGAAAGGAAATCTGATGAGGTAAACGTGGAACGTGGTTTTATAGATCAAAACAAATGAGATTAGAGTCAGTTGGATCAATACCACCAATAGCTGATAGTAATGATTTCCGTTGAGAAGGACAGCTTTGAAGGACCTCGAGAATAGACATAGCTAATGGTGCTTGAGCCAAATCATCAACAATGTTATAATGTTGAGTGGCTCGAGCATTTGGATTGTACGAGGACTTTAGTGCACACCACAAGAGGGTGGTCGAATGGCGAAAACAGGGTTAGGTCACTTTATATGGAGAGGACTAGAACTAGACGGGGTAGAAGAGGAAGGGGTACCTTCTTTCTCTTTCCCTGTTGTCGGGGTAGGAGTTTGATAATCTTTTGACCTGGTAGCCATGTTAATTGGTGTATTCATCATGAACACTTGTGAACTTGATGAAGCAGATGACTGAGGCTAGTCTACCATTTGGGTCTACTGGGACGGAAAGGGCTCTTTTAGGACAATTGGGTTCCCTTTGAGTAAACGGCTAACTTTGGATCATCTGGGACAATCCTTAGTATAGTGATCCTCTGCACAGATGAGGCACGAATACTTAGGCTTCCATTAAGAAGCATCACCAGTAGACGACTTAGGAGGGCTTTGTTTTGGGGCATCAATTTACCATTTCCTTTCCCTTTCTTCTTACCTTTAGAGGATTTTTCTGTTGAGGTAAACTGGACAACGTGAACCTCTGAGGTTTTACCAGGGCCAGGTGAATTGCAAGAGGATTCATTGGAAGCAGTGTTGGAGAATGACTTCTATTTGGATGAAGATTTTGTTGGGGTCTGAGTCACTGAACCAATTGCTCCATCAACAGGAGGTGTAACCGGAGACTTAGATGTCATCAGATCAGATGATGGTCTAGGCGCATCGGGTAACATATCATATAAATTGCCAGATTGTGAATAGATGAGGTCTAGATACTGGGCACACACGATGGCTTGTTCCTTTGTGACGCATCCACCCATAGCATTGTTCTCAAAAATTTTGCTGACGAATGATTTGGTGAACCACTCGGTCAACAATTGATCATAAATCTCAAACTTAATCAAGTGACGCTTACGTCTCCATTCATGGATGTGATTAGAGATGTGGGTCGCAATGTATTGCTTGAGTGACATTAACAGATGGGTGCCAGTGTCATAGTGAACTGGCAACTGAAAATGTGTGAGAAAGGCCATGGCGAGAGTGTTAAAGTCATGATAGGTATTTTGAGGTAGTTTGATATACCACTTGGCTGCAGCACCTGTGAGATTTCATTGGAAAAGCTGAAGATGAATGGAATCATCAATGTAGGAATTGGAGGAGCACCAGAGGTGATATGTTATCACATGGGCTTGTGGATACTCTTTCTCGTTTCCTTCAAACTTCAGACAATCGCTCAAGATCTTGGATGGAACTGGAGGCCAATATAGTGAATGAAGAATTGGGTCATTCATGAGCCTAGACACATCTGGAAACTCCAGTGTAGCCAAGAATGGAAATTGGGTATTAAAAGGCATTTGAGGCTGATAAGCAGGGCTAGGTGGTGGAACCCATCCCTACTGATAAGGATTCTTTCCCCATAGTGGAGGGATTTTTCCATATGGCATTTGATTTTTCCCCCACTGTAGGTTACCTTTCCCGTAGGGAGGATTTGAACTTGAAAGCCTTGAAACTGTCCAGCCATAGGCTGCTAATAAGAAACATACGGGTTAAAAGGCTGTTGAGCCTGTTAACCTTGGACATATGGATATTGCACCTGATGCCCCTGAGCATAAGGGTTTTGAACTTGTTGTCCTTGGAAAAAAGGGTTTTGGACCTCCTGCCCTTGGACGTAAGGATCTTGCACCCGCTGCCCTTCAACATAAGGATTTTGGACCTGCTACCATTAGACAAAAGGATTTTGAACCTGTTGGCCTTGGACATAAGGATTTTGGGTCTGCTACTGCAAGACTTGACCCTGACCCTGCCCTTGCAAAGGTTGACCCTGTTGATATGAGTATAAGGGCTGCTATTGCTGGAGTTGAACTTGTTGCTGTAAGGGCTGGCCTTGCGGCTATAAAGGTTGTCCATGTGGCTGCAGAGACTAACCTTGCAAGGACATAGGCTGGGAGGATTGCTGAACATGCTACATTTGCAGCTGCATGGTTTGTTGCAATGGTTGCAAGGGTTTCCCCTACGTTTTTTGAAGTTGTCCTTGCTGCGGTATTATCTTCCCTTGCTGCTACATGGATGGCCCTTGCTACAACGAAGGTTGCCCTTGCTACTATAGAAGTTGTCCTTGCTGCTGCAAGGGTACTTGAACAGTTCCTGGAGTGACACCTTGAAAGTTCCCGAACTGTATCTGGCCATATCCATCAGACGTGATAGACGAACCAGGATGAACATAAGGTCTAGGCTGAGGGATGTAAGGCAGATTAACCATCGCTTGTGAATCATATGGAATGTAAGGATGTTGGTACTGAACTTGAGCCACATTGGGTTGTTGGTATTGGACATTACTTGATCCAGATGGACCAATAGGGTTTGGCTGTTGGTACTGGACATTACTCGATCCAGCAGGACCAACAGGGTTCAGAATGGCACCCGAAGAGGCCTGGTTCATCCCAACCATGTGAGTTTGTGAGCCACTCACATTGGTTGTGCCAGACATCATAGAAACATTCAGAATTTTCCCTCTAGGCAGTGGCACATCCTATCCACTTACTAGAGGGATCGAAGAATTGACAGAGACATGAATCGAGCCTATCCATTGAACCAGATGAGTTACTTGGACCGATGAAACAAGAGGATTCAGCCCATTGGTTGGGAGGTCAGATTCTGAATGAAAGAACCTGAGGTACGCATAGCGCCAGACGACCAAATAGGGTTATGATATAGCGATGAGGCACTAGGCATACTGGAAACCAAGTAAGCTAAATTCATGTAATTACAACTTAGGATCAACACTAGTCATAATGCTTCCTGTGTAAGGGAAACCTTCAGGAGGGAAAGGATATTCCTGCTTCTTGACAGTTTGTGGAGTGGAAACCTCCGAGTGACCCTAGAGAGGAGAGTGGGATTTCACCTTTTGATTCCATGGATGAAAAAAAACGATGACGACTACCGAAGATGTTCGAGGTGATAATTACCAAGGAATACTCGGCTAATCGTACAGACTATACGGATGTTGCAGTGATATCACAACAGGATCAAACAAATGATTCAGAGGATAAACATCTAGTCCAAGCTTATTATGTGGGATTTTGCATCTACGATAAACACAACTTCCATAGGTGGGTAGCTACACCTAGAACAACATATTTAAAGAGTTTAACCTTTTTCTATAGAAGATAAATAATACAAGGGACCTACTTGTTATCTTTCACTTCCCTTTGTCTCCTTTGAATAGCTCCCATCACTCCTTCTTGAAATAAATCTGCTCGATAAGTACCTGTAATCATAAACAAAGGACAAAAACTAATGAAAGCAAGAGATCTATCTACTATAATGAAATGGAATTGATATAATTTACACATATAATCATCATACATAAAGACAAGAGTATGGGAAAAGGTGTAAACAACTTTATTAAGTAGAAGGAAGAGTTACAACCAAAGAAGTCTGATCCCATGTCACTCATCCAGCTTGAGTTCCATCTTTCATCACACCAAAAGCACAACACTTCTGCAGCATAACAATACTTTCTTACAATCTCAAACCTCAAACCAATAGTATCTCCTTACAAATTCTCAAAGTCTAGCCCCAATCACTATGATGAGTGTTCAATTTATAGGGAAATGGAGGTGGTTTTGTCATAATTTGGGCATTGAATGGCTTTCCAATTTGGGAGTTAGTTTCCATGGAGGAAGGGATGAGAGGATAGGAGAATATTTGATTCATTCCCTATCCAATTTTGAGCTCATAGGAGAGGATAAGAAGTGGGAATCTTCTAGAATGGTCTAGAATGAAAGAATATTCCCAAAACCCTATGAAGATTTCACTCAATCTTGCCCAACGTAGGTCAAAGTGGGCCTAGGTGCTTTGCAGAGCAGGCTTGAATGGGCCTAAGTGCTCTGCAGTGCACTTACCCCTGACCAAGGCTGCACTGGTCCCTAAAGGAGTCATTTCAGGATGTCTTCAGGCCAGGAAACTCTCAGGAATGATGGCATTCAATGTGATGACTTGTCTAGGGCATGTAGCAACTGAATTAGGGTTTGATAAGCCCTAGAAGTACTAATATGAATGATGTGAGTGATGTGCCCAAATAGACCTGTAACAGTTGCACCCTAAAGTATGAAGTCGAAAATGATAATGTCGAGTGATACACTTTACAATGTGATGAGGAGGTTCTGAAGTAGATGGTAACTTGCATCAATTACAATACATAATATCATGATATTTTGGATTTTTCATGAATTTCTGAGGGAAGGAATACCCATGCTCAACATATTAACTTTCATTACATGTACGTAGATGGTCATCTACAGATATAGACCCATGATGGGATGACCATCAGTGTAAAACCATTGTATAGATGATTTAGTACTCTCTTGAAATCGCAGCCCGGATGGATGAAACTAGAACCGGGGTCTTCTATATCATTCAATCGTTAGCTCAAGTACGAGTCTAACCATGTGAATATGTGATCTGAAGTCAGACACGGGAAGACACCGTCTGATTACTAGCGAATGATGTAAGTTGTTAACAGATGCGAGAGAAATAACCAATAATGATAATGATCCTCAAGGTACTACAGTACATTCTACATGGTGTGAATGGATGTTTTGATGTCGAACACCATACAAATTCTTTCGGTTGAAGACCAGTGATGTCAACCTGTCGCCGGAAGTGAGAAACTTGCCATTGATGTATGCAAGCCTCAAGGTATTGAGAGGGTATTTCTAAGTCAACTTCTTGGATAATGTGTTGATGTCAACAAGAAGCGACTCATCACAGGAGGGCCTTGATGTATCCCACATCAATGACATGAAATGAGTGTAATGATTTTTGGAGACGGAATGTAACTGACAACACAAGGTTTAGGAATGGCAGTGTTGAAAATGAAGGTTTATGAGTATTGCAAAGGATGAATTTAATTGAGTGACTTCTCTTGAACATGTCGGCGACATTGAATGAATTGGTAGCATTGACCTAAAACCAAAGTAATGGATGGTATGATAGACCATAGGTATGATAACCATCAAGCAGATAACCCAACCCAATTAGTCATAGAGATGAAGTGAAAGTGTCATGTTCAAGAGCGACCTGCTGCCATAAAGTGGTTTACCCCATTTCCCATTTTCCCCAATCATTGCTGACCAATACCTCTTTATTTTTTATCAATATTGAGGAATAACATATTCTTGTTGTATAATTCTACCCTTCGGGTGAATCCATTGCTATGTGATGTTTTAACAAGTCTAGTGAAGGTGAAACTTGGTCTTGTCATGATGGACAAGTTTGTCACTATTTGATGTTTTAACGAGTTTAACAACAATGATAACTCGGTCCTTTTCATGTTTAGAGAGTTTGAAAAGGAACAAAAAGAAAACTCCACAAGTTCTTTTTCATAAATTTGTCTCTCAAGTCTGAAAAAGTGTAAAATAATACGAGAGAGAACCTATTGATCATGTTCGATCAACGTATTCCTTTTTCTTAAATAATCTATCCCAGCCTGGAAGAGGGTTAAACTTATACTGAGTAGATGTCATTTCTAATCCGTTAACGAGCTGAAAAGGACAAGTGCTCGGCAATCTTTTCATATTTCGAGAGTCTGAAAAGATCTTAAAGAGGACTCCAAGGGGGTTCCTTTTTTGATGTTTAACAGAGCTCAAAAAAGAGATAAAAGTATTCTTTGTGGTCAAAGTACAATTCACGATTGTGCATGTCAAATTCGTCGTATCAGCTATAAACCTCTTCAAAGAAACACCAAACAGATCAAACATACCTGTTTCATTGGTAAAAATAGGTAAATACTAAATTTTATTCATTTAATGATCATGAAATAAACATAAAACAAGAATTTACCATGTCATTTTCACCATTTGATATTTACCATTCAGTTTGTGCTCTCAACCAGTTTTTTACCTCAAATTTTAGCAATTGATTGCAAGAGATTTTGTGGATCATTTTTCATGCTGTCCAGACCAGGTAGAAGATCTACCCCCACTTTTTCTTTTCATGTCATTATTTTACAGTTTCAGGCAATTTTTTTAGGTTTTTAGGGCCCCTAGGGTTAGTATATTTCGCCCTCGGATCAACGCAACCTTCCACATCAAAAATTGTGCTGCAGAGCACCCAAATAGAAGGGTACCTACTCTGTAGCACACTATCTCCTTGCCTGGGCTGTGCTGAGCGAGTTTCACAAATTTGTTTCACCTGTTTGGCCCAAACTTTCTCCATTTTTTTGCATGAAATGGATCCTAACTAAGATTATGGTTTGATTTCAGGTTTTGATCGTATCAGAATGTCCATTACTTGATGAGAAAGAGATCATTAAGAACAATACATGGTTTCCCTAAATGATCCGGGTACTGTTGAGGCCCTCAGAAACTGTGGGTTGCTCAAATACTTCAAGTTGTCGAGGATGAGAAAACAATTAAAACTATTGTAGTTCTTAGTCATGCATGCGATCCAATGGATTAGGCTTTTCATAGAAGGGACAAAGTGGTCCCTATTATGATTGATGATGTTTACTTTCTTATCGGGTTGTCAAGACATGGTGCCCTCATTTCTCTTTCAGGATTTGTCTGTGGAGGTGAATCGGTGAGGGACTATATTCGACAGTTTTGTCGGCTAGGTACACAGCCTAGAAAGGATGGGAAAATAAACATCAGGGATGTACGTGATTTTCCTTTGATAATAATCCTTTTCACTATCGCAAAGTTGGCAGGAAGTGTGACACTTCATTTGGCGAACAGATCATAGATGCAGTATGCGCTTGAGTGTCTTGAGCCAATTGTATTCAACTTGTGTGATGCCATACTTTCTTCAATGAAAGAGTAGTTGACAAAGGTAAAGAGTGGTAAGACAAATAATTTTAGCTATGGATCACTCTTAATTGCTTTTACCTTAGAGATGTTGGAAATAATACTGAGAGGGGGGGTGAATCAGTATTATCAGATCAATAAAACCTTTTCAATTTCATACTCAGAAATATATACGCGACTTCAGTTAAGTGAATCCGCGTGTACACGCGACTGTGTCTAAAGCAACTAGCGTATATGCAGATATCTTATGATTCAGTTAATCTTATCTTCAGTAAATGCATCAGAACATTATTAAGCAATTTAACAGTAAACAGGTGCAGTATAACAGAACAGAACATCACACAAGAGCCACACACATGAACACCATGATATAAGGTGGAAACCCAATGTGGGTGAAAACCACCTGCTGCAATTCGTCTCTTTCTTCTTTAATGAGAAACTTCTTTTACAATATACTGGTGCAGTCCTTTACCAGTATGCAGGCTACAACCTGCAGAGGGCTACAACCCTCTCTTTCGTTTTCCAACTACTTCTGGAAGGGAGCTACAACCCCTCAGCTCTTGTACTAGCTGATCCATTTACTAGTACGTAGGTGCTGACCCTACAACCTTCAGGGACCACGTTTCATCAATTTTCAGACTGGATCCAAGAGTACAAAGCAAACATTACCGCAATACAATCATCAACTTATACTTGCATCATAATTCATTAAACAACCCAATACCGAATCACTGAAACCCTGTCATCAAGAACACAGAACCCAAACCAGAATCTAGAACTCTGCAACAACCACCAGAATCAGCAACAACCTGAAATATCAACCCTTATCATGCATACGCTACTTCACTGTACCAAAACCGCGTGTATACGCGCTTTCTCCAAAGGCAACCCGCGTGCAGATCTAGAAATGATTACTTCTGCCTTTGCTGTCAGATCCGACCCTTGCCAAGCGTCCCGAACAGATAACCAGCAATACCAGATCCTCTCACTGCGTCAGACACCCACACACCTCTCTTTGCCTAGTGATCTTCTCCTTATATAGCCTTAGGCCTTGTTCAATACCAAGAGCCAAAACCATAGAAACACAATACCATCAACTTCAAAACTAGGGATCGACACGCCCGTCAAGACACAATGGTCCGAAACCATAGGCACAACTTCCAAGGACTAACCGCCATGGACCAAAGGTACTTTTCCACATACACGCGCTTTTTCTGAAGCCAACCTGCGTGTACACGCGACTTGGGCTTAACAAACCTGCGTGTATGAACTTCCTTGGTAAGCTGTACTAGGATCTGTCTTCTGATTAAGTTGCCATTACCTGTACCAACTTCTGAGCATCTGTACCAACCTCTGAGTGAGTTGCCATCAAGGACAACACTTGAATCATAATGCCAACAATCTCCCCCTTTGGACTTGATGGCAACCACTACACCAAGTCACTCTCCCCCTTTGACATCAAGGGCAAAGGGCGGACCAAGATATTCTCTTCTTTGGTATACCTTCTGCTGTCCATACTCCCCCTGAGTACTTGCTGAAATCTCCAACTATGCTCCCCCTTTGTGTATGCCAAAGTGTACCAATCTATCCATCCTGCTCTTGCTGAATTGTGCTGTTCATGCTCCCCTTGACTGTAGGCAAGATCTGCAAAAGATGTTCTTCAAGAAGAACAAGGACTTATACATCATAGAAGACCTTCCTATCACCAAAAGACTCAACATACATTCATCATTCATCCCAGGCATAGTGGGGAAACCAACATAGGCCGTTACATGACCTTGACACCATAAAAAGAGATATCACAAGAGATACATGACATAGAGACGAAATATCTAGACCAAGACTTATGAAAGCCACCAACAGCATCATGATCTGTACCATAAGCATCAGCCTGCAATCCCATTCCTAAACAGTAAGATGTATCATTTAGCTTCATAGACTTTATCAACAACTTCTAACCATAATGCCAACAATGCATTATTTGAAGAATATTCTCCCCCTGAGTGTGAGCCAACCATGTCTGAACCATTTCCTGAGTCTGTTCTGCTCCCCCTGAGCCTGAGCCAACCATGACTGAACCTGGGTCTGTTCTGCTGCCCTTTCTCCATATACGCGACTTTGCAGCCTGTAACTCGCGTATATACGCGACTTGTCTTCATTATCTCAACGTATGCAGGATGGAATACTGAATCTCATCACTTTCAGATTCCCCTGTGTCTGTTATGTCAGCTGACTGAGTTGTCCCACACCTTTCTGTCTCTGTCTTCTTCAATTCCTGCAACTGTGATGATGTATGGTCCCCTTGTCTTGAATTTTGAAATCTGCTCCTGCATTCCCTTGCTTTATGCCCATAGTTGTTGCATGTATAACACCTTATATTTTTCATGTTCCTTCTATCACAATCAATTGCTTTGTGTCCATATGCATTGCAGGCAAAGCAATACCCTCTGAAATACTTGGGATGCGATGATCTTTCTTGAACCATTCTACTTCTGCATCTGGCTGCAACATGTCCAAGATTATGACATACATAACATTCAACATTATTCAGCGGAGGAAATAATCGTCTATCACGTCCATAGTTAGGAGTAAAGGATCTTCCTTGAGGAATTTCTTTCCTTGGTTGTTCCTTGAGCATTTCAGATTTCTCATTAGAGTTTCTTGCCTCACCTTGTGAACTAGATTCACCTTCACCATATTCATGAAAACCAAGACCAGTCTTGATAGCAGGAGATCTTTGACTATTAAGAATATCATCCAAGACTTTAGAACTATCTTGAAATCGTAAGAGCTTATCCTTTTCTTCTAGTTTACCTTTCAAGATATTTACCTCAACCTGATGTTGTTCTTCCTTTTTCAGATACTGCTTCCTTAGGTCTTCTTCAACTTTTCTCCCTTCTTCCACTTGTCGCTTTAGTTTGATCACTTCATGTTCTTGATCTTCAAGATCTTCTTTTAGAGAGAGGATCTTTGATTCAAGTCTCTGAATAGTTGTGCTCTGATCTTTTGCTATATCCTGCAATCTCTCCCTTACCCTGGTTTCTGTTTCCAATAGTTCTTTTAATTTGGCAGCTTCTTCAGTTTCTGCATTCTTCTCTTCATGTGCCATGAGACTTTTAATATCCTCGCTATTATTGGATGAAGCATTCTTCTTCTTGTGTGCCATGAGACTTCTAATATCTTCACTATCATTTAATGAACTTTTAATATGGGAATAATAGCTTCTACCATCTTCTTCATATATCCTTTCTTTGTTATGAGGACATCTAGCAGCATAGTGACCAACTCTACCACATAGAAAACATTTGAAAGGCAGCTTATCTTTGAACCGTCCAGTTCCCCGTTCAAGATTCTTGACAAAATTTACCTCATCTTCTTCCTCTGACACTTCGAATGCGGCCTCTGGTGGTACCTCTTGTCGCATTTCAAAAGCAGTTAAGATCCCGTGAAGCTGTGACATGGTAATTTTCCGCACATTCTCCTTTTCTTCTATGGCAGATACTTTAGAATCAAATTTAGTAGACAGAGATCTCAAAACCTTTTGAACTAAGACAACTTCCTCAAATTCTTCACCCAGATCCCTCATACAATTCACAATCTCATCCATACGCAGGAAATAATTAGCTACGCTTTCATTACTTCGCATCTTAAGAGTTTCATACCGGATTCTGAGAGTTTGAAGCTTCGCTATTTTTACCTGATCATCTCCTTCGTAGCTTGTAACGATTTTGTCCCATATTTCCTTAGCTGATTTGAGATGCATGATCTTCATAAATTCTGATTGAGTCAAAGTACTCAATAGGACATTAACTACTTTGGCATTGAGCTCATATTGCTTTTTCTCTGCCGGATCTGTAGGAGTTGCTGATGGGAATTTGTATCCTCCTTCTACGAGTCCCCAAACTTCTGCTCCAAGAGACTGTAGATATGCAGTGGTTCTTATCTTCCAGTGAGTAAAATTGTTCCCGTCAAAGACTGGTGGCCTGATGTGTGCCTCTCTTTCTGGATTAGCCATTTTGATGGATCTTTTCCTTCAAGCGATCAAGCTTCCTCTGAAGGACCTGCTCTGATACCAATTGTTGGAAATAATACTGAGAGGGGGGGTGAATCAGTATTATCAGATCAATAAAACCTTTTCAATTTCATACTCAGAAACATATACGCGACTTCAGTTAAGTGAATCCGCGTGTACACGCGACTGTGTCTAAAGCAACTAGCGTATATGCAGATATCTTATGATTCAGTTAATCTTATCTTCAGTAAATGCATCAGAACATTATTAAGCAATTTAACAGTAAACAGGTGCAGTATAACAGAACAGAACATCACACAAGAGCCACACACATGAACACCATGATATAAGGTGGAAACCCAATGTGGGTGAAAACCACCTGCTGCAATTCGTCTCTTTCTTCTTTAATGAGAAACTTCTTTTACAATATACTGGTGCAGTCCTTTACCAGTGTGCAGGCTACAACCTGCAGAGGGCTACAACCCTCTCTTTCGTTTTCCAACTACTTCTGGAAGGGAGCTACAACCCCCTCAGCTCTTGTACTAGCTGATCCATTTACTAGTACGTAGGTGCTGACCCTACAACCTTCAGGGACCACGTTTCATCAATTTTCAGACTGGATCCAAGAGTACAAAGCAAACATTACCGCAATACAATCATCAACTTATACTTGCATCATAATTCATTAAACAACCCAATACCGAATCACTGAAACCCTGTCATCAAGAACACAGAACCCAAACCAGAATCTAGAACTCTGCAACAACCACCAGAATCAGCAACAACCTGAAATATCAACCCTTATCATGCATACGCTACTTCACTGTACCAAAACCGCGTGTATACGCGCTTTCTCCAAAGGCAACCCGCGTGCAGATCTAGAAATGATTACTTCTGCCTTTGCTGTCAGATCCGACCCTTGCCAAGCGTCCCGAACAGATAACCAGCAATACCAGATCCTCTCACTGCGTCAGACACCCACACACCTCTCTTTGCCTAGTGATCTTCTCCTTATATAGCCTTAGGCCTTGTTCAATACCAAGAGCCAAAACCATAGAAACACAATACCATCAACTTCAAAACTAGGGATCGACACGCCCGTCGAGACACAATGGTCCGAAACCATAGGCACAACTTCCAAGGACTAACCGCCATGGACCAAAGGTACTTTTCCACATACACGCGCTTTTTCTGAAGCCAACCTGCGTGTACACGCGACTTGGGCTTAACAAACCTGCGTGTATGAACTTCCTTGGTAAGCTGTACTAGGATCTGTCTTCTGATTAAGTTGCCATTACCTGTACCAACTTCTGAGCATCTGTACCAACCTCTGAGTGAGTTGCCATCAAGGACAACACTTGAATCATAATGCCAACAATCTCCCCCTTTGGACTTGATGGCAACCACTACACCAAGTCACTCTCCCCCTTTGACATCAAGGGCAAAGGGCGGACCAAGATATTCTCTTCTTTGGTATACCTTCTGCTGTCCATACTCCCCCTGAGTACTTGCTGAAATCTCCAACTATGCTCCCCCTTTGTGTATGCCAAAGTGTACCAATCTATCCATCCTGCTCTTGCTGAATTGTGCTGTTCATGCTCCCCTTGACTGTAGGCAAGATCTGCAAAAGATGTTCTTCAAGAAGAACAAGGACTTATACATCATAGAAGACCTTCCTATCACCAAAAGACTCAACATACATTCATCATTCATCCCAGGCATAGTGGGGAAACCAACATAGGCCGTTACATGACCTTGACACCATAAAAAGAGATATCACAAGAGATACATGACATAGAGACGAAATATCTAGACCAAGACTTATGAAAGCCACCAACAGCATCATGATCTATACCATAAGCATCACCCTGCAATCCCATTCCTAAACAGTAAGATGTATCATTTAGCTTCATAGACTTTATCAACAACTTCTAACCATAATGCCAACAATGCATTATTTGAAGAATATTCTCCCCCTGAGTGTGAGCCAACCATGTCTGAACCATTTCCTGAGTCTGTTCTGCTCCCCCTGAGCCTGAGCCAACCATGACTGAACCTGGGTCTGTTCTGCTGCCCTTTCTCCATATACGCGACTTTGCAGCCTGTAACTCGCGTATATACGCGACTTGTCTTCATTATCTCAACGTATGCAGGATGGAATACTGAATCTCATCACTTTCAGATTCCCCTGTGTCTGTTATGTCAGCTGACTGAGTTGTCCCACACCTTTCTGTCTCTGTCTTCTTCAATTCCTGCAACTGTGATGATGTATGGTCCCCTTGTCTTGAATTTTGAAATCTGCTCCTGCATTCCCTTGCTTTATGCCCATAGTTGTTGCAGGTATAACACCTTATATTTTTCATGTTCCTTCTATCACAATCAATTGCTTTGTGTCCATATGCATTGCAGGCAAAGCAATACCCTCTGAAATACTTGGGATGCGATGATCTTTCTTGAACCATTCTACTTCTGCATCTGGCTGCAACATGTCCAAGATTATGACATACATAACATTCAACATTATTCAGCGGAGGAAATAATCGTCTATCACGTCCATAGTTAGGAGTAAAGGATCTTCCTTGAGGAATTTCTTTCCTTGGTTGTTCCTTGAGCATTTCAGATTTCTCATTAGAGTTTCTTGCCTCACCTTGTGAACTAGATTCACCTTCACCATATTCATGAAAACCAAGACCAGTCTTGATAGCAGGAGATCTTTGACTATTAAGAATATCATCCAAGACTTTAGAACTATCTTGAAATCGTAAGAGCTTATCCTTTTCTTCTAGTTTACCTTTCAAGATATTTACCTCAACCTGATGTTGTTCTTCCTTTTTCAGATACTGCTTCCTTAGGTCTTCTTCAACTTTTCTCCCTTCTTCCACTTGTCGCTTTAGTTTGATCACTTCATGTTCTTGATCTTCAAGATCTTCTTTTAGAGAGAGGATCTTTGATTCAAGTCTCTGAATAGTTGTGCTCTGATCTTTTGCTATATCCTGCAATCTCTCCCTTACCCTGGTTTCTGTTTCCAATAGTTCTTTTAATTTGGCAGCTTCTTCAGTTTCTGCATTCTTCTCTTCATGTGCCATGAGACTTTTAATATCCTCGCTATTATTGGATGAAGCATTCTTCTTCTTGTGTGCCATGAGACTTCTAATATCTTCACTATCATTTAATGAACTTTTAATATGGGAATAATAGCTTCTACCATCTTCTTCATATATCCTTTCTTTGTTATGAGGACATCTAGCAGCATAGTGACCAACTCTACCACATAGAAAACATTTGAAAGGCAGCTTATCTTTGAACCGTCCAGTTCCCCGTTCAAGATTCTTGACAAAATTTACCTCATCTTCTTCCTCTGACACTTCGAATGCGGCCTCTGGTGGTACCTCTTGTCGCATTTCAAAAGCAGTTAAGATCCCGTGAAGCTGTGACATGGTAATTTTCCGCACATTCTCCTTTTCTTCTATGGCAGATACTTTAGAATCAAATTTAGTAGACAGAGATCTCAAAACCTTTTGAACTAAGACAACTTCCTCAAATTCTTCACCCAGATCCCTCATACAATTCACAATCTCATCCATATGCAGGAAATAATTAGCTACGCTTTCATTACTTCGCATCTTAAGAGTTTCATACCGGATTCTGAGAGTTTGAAGCTTCGCTATTTTTACCTGATCATCTCCTTCGTAGCTTGTAACGATTTTGTCCCATATTTCCTTAGCTGATTTGAGATGCATGATCTTCATAAATTCTGATTGAGTCAAAGTACTCAATAGGACATTAACTACTTTGGCATTGAGCTCATATTGCTTTTTCTCTGCCGGATCTGTAGGAGTTGCTGATGGGAATTTGTATCCTCCTTCTACGAGTCCCCAAACTTCTGCTCCAAGAGACTGTAGATATGCAGTGGTTCTTATCTTCCAGTGAGTAAAATTGTTCCCGTCAAAGACTGGTGGCCTGATGTGTGCCTCTCTTTCTGGATTAGCCATTTTGATGGATCTTTTCCTTCAAGCGATCAAGCTTCCTCTGAAGGACCTGCTCTGATACCAATTGTTGGAAATAATACTGAGAGGGGGGGTGAATCAGTATTATCAGATCAATAAAACCTTTTCAATTTCATACTCAGAAACATATACGCGACTTCAGTTAAGTGAATCCGCGTGTACACGCGACTGTGTCTAAAGCAACTAGCGTATATGCAGATATCTTATGATTCAGTTAATCTTATCTTCAGTAAATGCATCAGAACATTATTAAGCAATTTAACAGTAAACAGGTGCAGTATAACAGAACAGAACATCACACAAGAGCCACACACATGAACACCATGATATAAGGTGGAAACCCAATGTGGGTGAAAACCACCTGCTGCAATTCGTCTCTTTCTTCTTTAATGAGAAACTTCTTTTACAATATACTGGTGCAGTCCTTTACCAGTGTGCAGGCTACAACCTGCAGAGGGCTACAACCCTCTCTTTCGTTTTCCAACTACTTCTGGAAGGGAGCTACAACCCCCTCAGCTCTTGTACTAGCTGATCCATTTACTAGTACGTAGGTGCTGACCCTACAACCTTCAGGGACCACGTTTCATCAATTTTCAGACTGGATCCAAGAGTACAAAGCAAACATTACCGCAATACAATCATCAACTTATACTTGCATCATAATTCATTAAACAACCCAATACCGAATCACTGAAACCCTGTCATCAAGAACACAGAACCCAAACCAGAATCTAGAACTCTGCAACAACCACCAGAATCAGCAACAACCTGAAATATCAACCCTTATCATGCATACGCTACTTCACTGTACCAAAACCGCGTGTATACGCGCTTTCTCCAAAGGCAACCCGCGTGCAGATCTAGAAATGATTACTTCTGCCTTTGCTGTCAGATCCGACCCTTGCCAAGCGTCCCGAACAGATAACCAGCAATACCAGATCCTCTCACTGCGTCAGACACCCACACACCTCTCTTTGCCTAGTGATCTTCTCCTTATATAGCCTTAGGCCTTGTTCAATACCAAGAGCCAAAACCATAGAAACACAATACCATCAACTTCAAAACTAGGGATCGACACGCCCGTCGAGACACAATGGTCCGAAACCATAGGCACAACTTCCAAGGACTAATCGCCATGGACCAAAGGTACTTTTCCACATACACGCGCTTTTTCTGAAGCCAACCTGCGTGTACACGCGACTTGGGCTTAACAAACCTGCGTGTATGAACTTCCTTGGTAAGCTGTACTAGGATCTGTCTTCTGATTAAGTTGCCATTACCTGTACCAACTTCTGAGCATCTGTACCAACCTCTGAGTGAGTTGCCATCAAGGACAACACTTGAATCATAATGCCAACAAGAGAGAATTCCATTGATGCAACCTCAGCATGTAACACCGGGTGTAGCTGGTCCTAGAGATCCATGGATGCAGAGGTGGGTTGAATTGATGGCTAGACATGATGGTCAGTGATCAATCACATTTTCTACTGCATTCTTCAGTTGGCTCGATCAACAACATATTGTCATCGAGGAGCATCCATACACAGGGATGGATTTTCATGGAGATCCAAAGTTGAGTTTACCTGTGGGCACTCAATGGGTGCTATAAGTAAATTATTTTTGACCAAATGTTTTTGATTTTTAAGTTTCTACATGTTTTTGTGTTTCTGTGTTTTTTATGTTTCCAAGACTAAACTAAAATCATTCTCATGCATACAGGTGTTGGTACTGTTCGACCTATGGGACATTAATAGGACACAGGTGGACCAGCGCGGAGAAATGTCGGGAGTGCAGTTCTCCAGGATTTGGATTTGACTGAGACACTGGCAGAGTTGCAGGATCATGTAAAGGGTTTAACCCTCTGTATTGCGGATATTTGGATTGAGGAGTTATCTATGAGGCTGCAACACCATACTATTGGTGTTCCTAGCCGTTGGATGAGGCTATTGCGCATGACAGCTCAGGCTATGACATGTTATCATGAGCATCAGTAGGTCTACTTAGGATGATTTCTGTATGCATTTTGAGTTTTTAGGTCATATGACCAAACATATCTTGGACACAAATTTTGTAAAAACTTTAAAACATCTATCTATTTTTTAATTTCAAAGTTTTTATATATGGTTATGTGCAATCCTATTCAACTAATGATGTGAATTGAAAATTTACTTTTACATTTGTCGCAAATGTTTGTTTAGCACATAGTTCGCTAATGAATCAATTAATGTGTTAAAGTTTCTGGAAATATGTTGATATTGAATGTACTCAAAATGTCTTTCCAAAATATGAACTCTAAGGAACATATGAAGAATAGTTGGGTTTCAGACAGTATAAATGCTTGTAACTGGTAGTATGACGAGTTGTGAGTCTAGCCTAACAATGATTTGGCAAATGCCAAGTGAAATGGCATCAGAGATAACTTTGATCAATGCGCTATACTCGGCAATATTTTTCGTAGAATGACCTATACAAATCCCTTGAAAACTCACTAACTCACCACTTGGAGCGAAAATGGCCCATGCTATAGAAGATAGGTTCTGCGTACTACGACTAGCACCATTGGCGTAACCAACAAATGGTTCCAAAGATTCCGACATCTACAACAAATGCAAAGTGGATTACTTAACCACATAAAAACTCTAAAAGGCACACTGACACACACACATGCAATTAAAGAATATATACAATGATTTTACTACACTCAATGAAGCATAGTAACATTTGAGATATAGCCCATTTCGGGGCTGTGACAATGAAATTCCATCAAAATCCACCAACTTGTTGGCACCTTTTTCCAAAACACGCTTGACAACGTAAGGACCCATCCATAGTGGTTCAAATTTTCCTGCTCCTAGTTTATCAGCTTCCTGATCATAAAGCAAGACTAGGTCTCCTTTTGAGAAAATACGAGGCTTGACATTTCGGTCGTATTGCGCCTTTATTTGTTTCTTATGCACTTCATTAGCCGATGTGGCTTCACAATGGGTTTCATCCAGATGGATGAGTTCTAAGAAACGTGCTTCTTCATTAGAAGTGTTGGGTAACAGGTCAATTGTGAGTTTAAGAGATGAAATTTCATATTGTATCGGCAAGATTGCCTCCAGACCATACACCAATTGGAAGAGTGTGAATCCAGTTGCATTCCTTACCGAGGTTCGGTATGCCCATAAAGTAGAGTACAGGATTAAATGCCAATTTTGTTTATGAACCCCTATCATTCTTTGAAGCATTCGCTTAAGGACTTTGTTGATGGCCTCAACTTGACCATTAGCTTGCGGATAATAAGGAGTAGAACTATCATGTGAAAGTCCTAACTTGGCAGTTAACTCAGTCATCATGTGATTGCGAAAATGTGACCCATGATCTGTAACTATAGCCTGTGGTACACCAAATCGGGCAACCACGTGGTTGAAAAAGAAAAGTGCAGTAGTCTCGCCACTGTTGTTTAATGTAGGCATCGCCTTGGCCCATTTTGTGAAATAGTCAACGAAGACTATAATATACCCATGCCCCCTGACCGAGTGAGGGTTACATGTCATGAAGTCAATGCCCCATTTGGAAAATGGTCCAAAAACTATGAAAATATGCAATGGTGCAGGTGGTAATCTAGCTTTACGGTCATAGATCTAGCATGCATGACAGCTTCTGACAGCAATAATGCAATCTTTGAATATGGTAGGCCAAAAGTAACCAGCACGGAGAATTCTCTATGTGGTAGCATAACCAGATAAGTTTCGACCACAAGCACCTGAATGGAAATCATTCGAAAATCTCTCGGCTTCCTCATGTGTGAGGCACCTGCATAAAATTGTATCGATACCATGATGGTAAAGAGTGTCGCCAATGATTAGATAATCTTTGGCTTGGTATCAGATACGTCACTGTTGCGAGCGAGAGGTATCGGGCCGGAAGGTTTGGGTCTGGAGATAAATCAATATATCTCCATACCACGAGTCAGATGATGAAATTAGGAATAGAGACTCGTATTTGAGGGAATCAATGGTATTTGAGGGAAGGTCACAAAGAATCTTGGCGAAAACTAGAGATTTATTTGATTTGGATTTGATGAATTCCAAATCAAATTCTTGCAAAATGATGATCCATTTTGAGTATTTTCCCACCAGCAATTGACACGACAAAATATATGTCATACGACTACAATCCGAAATGACAGTGGCCTTTCGGAGCAGGATATAGTTGAAAAATCTCTGTACAACTTGAATAGTAGCCAGAGCTAGCCTTTTCACATAAGAGTACTTAGCTTTTGTATCATTGAGATTGTGACTCAAATAATATATCGAATGTTCAATCCCATCTTCTTCTTGGACTAAAACCATTGCAATGGTTGTATCTACAATGGCGAGATACAGGAAGTAGTCGTTTTGATAATTTAGGGAATACATTAATGACGCTTTAATCAAGGTATCTTTAAGAGCATCAAAGGAAGCTTGCGCAACCTGATCCCAATGGAAGGGTATCCCCTTTTTCAAAAGATGAGTAAATACTTTAGCCAATTCAACATAATTTGGAATGAACCTCCCCAGAAAGTTAGCCTTCCCTTGGAGTCTCCATAACTGTAGTAGATTGGAAGGTGGAGGCAAGTCAAGATTTTCTTGAACCTTAAGAGGGTCGAGTCAAATTCCTTCTTTAGACACTACGAAACCAAGCAAATGACTAGCACCAACACTAAACACACATTCGTGTGGATTGAGTCATATTTTGTAGTGTCAGCACCGTAAAAATATAGCTCTCAAATGTTGTAGGTGATCAATCCGCTTTCGTGAATGAGCAGGTAAATCATCAAGATATGGTTGAAAAATATGTTTGATGTCATGGAAGGCATAGTTCATTTCCCTCTGAAAAGTTTCCCCTGCGTTCTTCAATCCAGAAGGGAGTTTCTTGTAAGAAAATGTGCCCCATGGACAAATAAAAGCAGTTTTAGATTGGTCCTCTGGGTGGATATTGATCTAATTATAACTAGAAAAGCCATCCATAAATGAAAATATTTCACATTTGGCACATTCATCAATAATCTGGTTGATAAAGGGAGTGAGATAATTATCTTTTGGACAAGCCTGATTAACATCCCTATAATTGATGCACACTCTTATTGTCCCTTGTTTCTCCATGACAGGAACAATATTGGAAACCCAATCAGTAAGAGGAATAGGGTATATGAAACTGGCATGCAAAAGTTTTTCAACTTATGTTTTAATGGAAGCAGCCTTCTTTGGATGAATAGGATGGAGTCGTTGTCGCACTGGTTTGACATCAAGATACATTTTAATTTCATATTCAACTATACTAGAGTCAATACTTGCCATTTCTTCATATGACCATGCAAATATATCTCGGAATTCACGAAAGAGAGTACAGTAAATATCAATTTATGATGGAGAACAAGATTTGCTAACATGAATGTTTTCTACAACTTTAGGTTTGGTCAAAATATTGATAGAAATAGTTTCTTTGATATTTGACAAGTTTCACTCAGAATCTATTGTATCTATAAAAACAGAATTCAAAAGGAAATCAAAAACTGAAGGGTGATTAAGTTCATTTGAAAAATATTCTATGTGATCTGGAAGATGGGAATGATGATGATAATCTTCCCATGGTTCTTCTTCCGTCATCATTGATTTGATGATTCCTTCATCAGTAGAAAATATATGCGAAAAAGGATCAAAATAAGTACCAAATTCTAATGAACTGTCTACCCATACAATTGTTGAAGATGGATTTGGGTTCGCCATGCAATCCAAAAAGATTGATTGCTATGCAAGCTCAATGGGGATTAGCGACATGATTTCATTACTACTATCAACTTCAGAACTATTCGTAATCTTCCTTAAATCAGATGAAGTGGAAGATATCTTGTTGCAAGTCTCAACTTTTTCCACTTCCACCATGTTTGATGGTGATGGTAGTGAAAAAGTAGCCATTAAGGAAGAATCCTTGAAGAGACCTACACCAATGTTTTGAAGAGACAGCAGGGATCCGTGAACTAACATAATGCTTCCAGTAGCCTATGAACTAGAGGCGAAGAAGGCAAGTTGACCAATAACCTTGATTCTGCCTTTACGAGGGAATGCAATCATACGAAAGTATGTCAAAACCACAGCAGCCATAGCATATAGCCACGGTCTTCCTAGCAAAATTTTGTAGTCAAGGGGTCCGTTAACAATCTCAATTTCAACAATTACTATTTTCCCCCTAGTTCAATTTGCCGATAACTCAAGATTCCACAAGGAATATATATGCGACCATCAAAAGCTTTTAATGTTGTTGCTGAACATGACAAAGGTGATGAGCCAAGTGTTTTCCCACAATTCATTGACATAATACAACTAGATGCCCCCTTGTTAATGATGGTTCAGTGAATAAGTTTAGTCAAGGTATTTACTTGAATAAGGAATGCTAATTGTTCTGGTAACTGTGGCATATAACCTGCATGGTTGAAAACCACAATATTAGAATCCATTGGATCGATTCCACCGATTGTTAACAACAAAGCCTACTTCTGGGAGGGACAATTTTGAAGCACCTCAAGCATCAACATAGTAGAAGGTGACTGAGCCAAATCTTCTACTATATTATAGTTCTGTGCTACTCAAGCTTGAGGGTTAAATGCTGATTTATGTACAACTCCCTTAGGTGGTTTTATTGTTAACTATAGTGCAATAGGTGGTGGAATAGGATCAGACGAAGTCAAAGGATTAGGTTGATCAGTGGCATAGTTATTCAATGATGACGGTTGATTTCCATAATCTTTACTTCCCGTTGACAACAAAGCATCAATTTTAGGCTTAGAGGTGGATAACATAAGCACTTGGGAAGTGGAAGCATGGTCTATAGCAACCATATGTGTCTTCGGGTTCAGAAAAGGATTAGTAAACACTACGGATGTACTAGAAGTCTTAAGAAGCTTTGAGACTTCAGAGCAATGAGGAAAATCTCGTGTAAAGTGCTCGTCGTTATAGAATAAGCATGGGTAACGAGGTTTCCTAGCCAAAGAAGAGGAATCAAATGATTTCTCTTGAGGGGGATTATTTTGTTTCTTCTTGTTTTTCCCCTTCTTCTTTCTTCCTGATTACTTTTCATTCTTGCCTTTGTCAGATGACACGACATTAATTTCGGAAGCAAGAGTGTTATCAAATGCATTTTAAGTTTGATTTGAAATGACAAGTGTTTGACCAGATGGTCTACTTGCCGTTTGTGTGCTCGAAGAACCAGTCACACCGTCACTGGCATGAGAGTCCTTACTCGATGGTGGTGGAGGAACAGTGAAAGCTGGTCGGGGTGCATTCGGGATCTTGTCATAGAGCGTGCCAAATTTTGTATAAATCAAGTCCAAATATTGGGCATGAGCAATTACTTTCTCTTCAGTGAAAACTCCACCTTTCACCACATCCTCAGTGATAGATGGCGACAAGGCTTTTATAAACCACTCAGCTAAAAGCAGATTAGGAACATAAGTTTTGACCATTCGACGATGACGACGCCATTCATGAATATGATCGAAGATGTGAGTAGCAATAGCCTATTTAAATTTGGTCAATAGTTCCGTTCCAGTTTCATATCGTATGGGTAACTAGAAGTGGGTTAAAAACATGGTAGCTAAGGATGTAAAGTTATCAAAAGAAGCTCGTGGTAACTCAATGTACCACTTCGTAGCTGGACTAGTAAGTGTTCTCTAGAAAAGACGTAGTCTAACTGAATCATTATTCAGGGAGTTTGACGAACACCATAAATGAAAAGTCATGACATGGTTGTACAGGTCTTCTCCAGGGTTTCCATTGAATTTCAGAATATCGGAAGGTAATTTATGAGGAATCACCAGCCACCAAGGTGCATATAGAATTGGGTCATTGGTAAACTGATTTAGATCTAGTAATTCAAGCATTGCAACAAAAGGCAACTGTATATTAAGGTCAGGTTGAGCATAACCAAGGTAAGATGGGATTGCCTGGGTAATAGGCCTTTGCATACCAGCATAAGGCATCTTCTACTGGTAACTTTGATAGGGGTAAGTTTGTTGAGCAATTCTGGTATAAGGTGGTTATTGAGCACCACGATACATTTGCTGTTGTCCAAACCCAACATAGGCTTGTTGACTAGGACTTGGGTGAGGTTGGTATTGTTAGAATTAATGTTGTTGATATTGGGGTTGCCAAGGTTGTTGAAGCAATTGTTGTTGTTGTTGTTGATACAATGGTTGTTGATTTAACGGTTGTTGCCCACCAATGTAAGCTTGACTAGGGTGTGAGTACACTAACGAGTGTAAGCCTGAGTCGTTCCAGTAAAAGGTAAACTGGCCTCAGGTTGTTGCACTCCAGGTACAAGTGGTTGTTGTAAAAATGCCTGAGAAGGCTGAATCTGTAAACCTGAAACTTGGGGGTCTCAGGTTGAAGGACCAACTTGCACAGGTGAGATACAACTAACTGAGCTTGCGACTACAGTAAAGTTGTAACAACAGGCATAGTAGGTATGGATGAGACAGATTGCATCAGTTGTAATGGATACACAAGCCTAGGTTGAACGAGAATTGTTGGCTGCCATTGAAAAATAGTCATTCCAGGCTGACCTAAAGACAACAACATACCGACATATGGTTTCCCCCCAGAAAATGGAGGATAAGGAGATTGTGCATATTGTTCTGTGTATGGGGGTAGTCTAGTGTAAAGTGGATACATAGGATGGTAACAAGATGAACCAGCTTGATATTGACTTGATGGGTCTAGCTGTTCAGTATCTGTTAATGAAGAACCAGATAAAATTCCTGTAGAGGACATAGGTGAAGATTAAGGGCTAGAAGCAACACCTGAGTGGGTTCCAGATAAACATTGGTAACCCGATGGGATAGATGGAACACCATACAAATGTGACTCAGGTGTCATAGTAAACATTGAAGAGGTTGCAATAAAAGATTCTCCCATAGTTGTAACAAACGGTAGAGTCTGGGATGTTGACTCTGCCATAGTCAAATGTCCAAATAAATTTCCTAACAACTCAACGGGTGTCTGAAAGTAATCATGATCAAAAGGAGTAGTAAAATGAGGATTATGAGGATAAACATAAAGTATAGTTCCAAATGGAATGCAGTTATGGGTGTTTCTTCCTCAGGTTCCTCTTCTATCGAAATCAAACCAGGTGGAAGGATTTCATTGTCAGGTCCATAATAGATTTCCGGTATTTGTTCCCGAGGTAAAGGGGAAATCTCGACAGTTACGGATGTCTGAGGATACATTGGTTGATCATCTTCCAGTAAGGTAACAACTTCTGATTGTTCAACTTCAAGATCCAAGTGTTCTGGTAAAAGAAAATAGGTTCAGGTTGGGCTTCTTGAACAATTTTTGGTTCAGAAGTAACTTTTGATTAAATAGTGATAGGTTCAGGATCAACTTCTGGTTGAACAGTTTCAGGTTCAGAAGTAATTTCTTGTTGAACAACTTTGGGTTGAGAATCAACTTCTTGTTGGACAACTTGGGTTACCGTTTCACTAGATTCAGTTCTAGTGTCCTTACGTAATTGTGGAGATTCCACTTCAGTAACAGATGTGCCAGTAACTGTAGGAGTAACTGGGGCCACAGTATTGTTATGTCGCCGAAGTGTTGTGCTTTTGGTGTGATGATGAATACTATGATGAGTGCTCAATTTATAGGGAAATGGAGGTGGTTTTGTCATAAATTGGGCATTGAATGGCTTTCCAATTTGGGAGTTAGTTTCCACGGAGGAAGGGATGAGAGGATAGGAGGTTATTTGATTCATTCCCTATCTAATTTCGAGCTCATAAGAGAGGATAAGAGGTGGGAATCTTCTAAAATGGTCTAGAATGAAAGAATATTCCTAGAACCTATGAATATTTCGCTCAATCTCGCCCATCGCAGGTCAAAGTGGGCCTAGGTGCTTTGTAGAGTAGGCTTGAATGGGCCTAAGTGCTCTGAAGCACACTTACCCCTGACCAAGGCCACATTGGTGCCTTAAGGAGTCATTTTAGGATGTCTTCAGGCCAGGAAACTCTCAGGAATGATGGCATTCAATGTGAGGACTTGTCTAGGGCATGTAGAAACTGAATTAGGGTTTGATGAGCCCTAAAAGTATTGATCTTAATGATGGGAGTGATGTGCCCAAATAAACCTGTAACAAAGTTGACCTTCAGAAGTCAGCAAACTCTTGATATTCTGGATAGGATTATCCATAGATTATAGAGCAATGTAAAAAAGTGACCTAGTATCGGAGGGAGGGGAGGACAAGATGACAAAGGTTGAATGCTCAGACAATTCCAAGTTCAACATCTTGGTCTTCAAGTGACTATGGTAATTCAAGAAAAGGTTCCTCAGACGATCTTTTAGACAGAGGAGAGGAAGAGGAACTAAGTGAACCTGATGGTTCAACCACGATGATTTTGTCTCAATTTACCAGAAGAGAGAAATTGGTTCCAATGCTTTTAAAATGTATTTAAAGGTATACTCATGATGTGGTCTAGAAAAATACTAACAGGAATGTTATATGATCATGGGCAACAATTTTTTAAGACACAAAAACAAACTGGTGCTCTTTCATGTTTTAAGAGTTGAGAAAGAAGTAAAGGTGACTCTATCACTTTCGGTTTGAAACAAGCTCGAAAGGACAAACTCTCGGATGATCTTTTATATTTAGGGAGTCAAAAAGATCAAAATGACTACTCAGGATAATCTAGGCAAAAAGGATTGCCAGGTAACCGTGAATGATAGAATACCTCCAGGTGAACCGAGAAGTATGAGTAGGCAATCTACCTGAATGTTGTCGGTGTGTTATACTCCTATACCAATAGGTGTCATACTTCATGATTGACTTGATGGGCTCTATAATATGTTCATCCTTTCCTTGCTGTAAAGGTTTCCATATTATCAAAAAATCTAAAAAATGCAAAGAGTGTATACCCTAAAAGAAAAATCAAAGGGTAAAAAGAATAAAATGGTCAAAAAAGTGAAAGAAATGAATCCCAAACAAAGAAAGACCAGGAAAGTGTGCAAGTCCAAATGCCAATACTATTTCATTTTCTATGGATAAAGCATTGTGTGCAGCTTGTTTAACTTTATGCCACAATTGATGAATGGCCAAACAACTTAATCTTTGCTAGTTCATGTTTAAATTTCCTATTTTAGAGATAGAGAATAAAATCTGGCCAAACTGTTTAATCTTGGTAGGTAAGTAGATAGGTAGAGAAGAAAAGGAGCTCAACAGTTTAATCTGAGCCCTTGAAAGTAATAAGTGAAGACTTAGGTAGGCTTACCATGCAAAGAAAAGAAAAATTGATGAGGGTTTGCTAGTCCAAGTGCACCCAAGTAAAGAGAAGAAAAAATGCTAGGCAAAGTAGGCAGGGTAGGTAGATTGGTGTTGTAGAATGATACTTGTGATGGATCATGTCTCAAAAAGGTGTGTTAACATTCACTCCCATCAAAAGTGCCATGGCGGACATTACATTTAATGTTACAGCTCAAGCGAGGCATATTTCATAACTAACTCCCCTTCATAATTTTCCCTAAATCACTTACTAATTTCCCCCCTCAAATATTAAGATCTACTTAATATCCCTCATAAATCACCCATTCCATTTCAAAATGATTACCTAAGTGAAAATCTGTTTTACTTAGGAAAATAGCCATATTTCTCATGTAAAACCACTTTTCCCTTTTAGCCTAAGTTTTTAACCATATAGCTTAGCACTTTCCATTTCACAAAATTCATATTAACTCTAACTTTTTATTATATAAATCCCTATAATTTTTTTCCCATCCCGTCTTCTGTAAAAATATAACAAAAACCCCGCAATATAAAATATCCCCACCCCTGGTTAACTATAACCATAGTCACTATGCAAATGAGGGTTAATAAGTTCATCTGGAACTTGTTAAGAACCTCCCCGCGCGGTCAAAAGGATTAATTAACCTCTGGTTAATTAATAAGTAACCATCCCCCTGAACCAATAAAATTGCCACCGATACATTTAAGAAAGATTGAATACACCGGGCCCGCATACATTAACCTCTCGCCATATTTCATGCGCGTCCGCAGTTAGATCTACGCCCGTTCATCCAACGATCGGCGATCGTGTCGCGCCCCCCTCCACCGCCGAACATTAACGCGTGGGGAACTGCCAGTTTTTCCGCCGCACCAAGGACACGCATCACTCATCCGCTATGCTTGCTCCCTCCCTGCCCGAAACCGCCCAGCCCCGAAAGCGGTGCGGGCCAAACTGCTTACCACTGTCCTCTTGCTGATGTCACCCTCCGCTGACATCACCCTTTGCTGACATCATCCATCCTTATGCTGTCATCACCTGACACATCATCTACTCTGTACTTCTTCTTACATCATCCTCTCAGTCGAATCAAATTTTCCTACCAAAACTTCAGTTTGTCAATAAAAGGAAAAAGGGTCATTTTTGTTATGTTTTTTTGAATACAACGCCCCGCGCGCTCCAGGCATAAAATTGGCCGAAATCAAATTTTCTAGTTTCAGACCGCCTCTGACCAGAAAATCTCCAGCAACGAGCTTGTAGACTCTGCCAACATGCCATTTTACAGCTTCTGCCTCTTCAAACATAGTTGAAAGCAAATCGAGGGACTCCCGAGCTCACAGAAGAAAGAAACAGAGATATACAAGGATATTTTGTTACCCTAGCTAGAGAGGCCTTCATAAACATGAATGGCCAAAGGAAACACGGTGAGAAGACATGTTAGTGGTTCTGTTTTGCCAGACAGCGGTGTGCAGGGGTCAGTTCAACACTAAAGAGCATTAAACAAGTCAAAGAGTATCAGTTCAAGCATTAAAGTGTATCAGGTCGGCATTGAAGAAAATCACATCAAAATTAATGCATCAATTAAATAGGTAGTCAGTGCAGAGCTACTATAGAAGATAGCTACAAGCCGAACCCTAAAGGCCTGCCTCTAGCACAACAACAGTTATCTTTCTCGAGTCGCTTCTATGTTACATGTGAACTATTTCAGGTTAAAACTAGATATTATCTCACAGCTATGATGAGATATAGGTTGTACATACTTTGTTATATAAAAACCCCCTCCTTTGGAATATTGGGGTGGTCTGTAGTCTGTGTTGTGTGGATTTCTTAGACTGTGTTGTAATACTGAATATTTTGGAATACAAAGTTGTTGGAACCAACTGTTGTCTGGCCTACTGGATGAAGAATTGAAGCAGAGTACTTGTCACAGAATTCTTGGATCAACCTTCAAATCAATAAGTCCCCTATATCTTGTGTTTTATAGTTTTCTGGTTTACTATGTCATCTGTGTTTCATAATCTAAATGATAAAGAAAAATATTAATTTCAGAATTTTCTTGACTGCACTCTGTATTCAGTCTTTATTATTCTCTGTATTTTCTTTAGAATTAGAATAAACAGTGAACTCTTAATTGCTCATGTTTCTTGATTCTTTCATGTTGATTATTTGCTAAGGAATTCTTAATTGCTCCTTATCAGTAATCATCCAATTTCCCTCTTTCAATATGCTGAAGGATTCTTAACTGCCTTTCACCCATTTGAGTCCATCCCATCTATTTTAAGTCTTTCATTTATTCCCTGTTTGACTACCTTGCTCTGTGAAGCCATCCTCTGTCAAGAAACCAATTCCAGAAAGCCATCTTCTTTTGACTCCATCATGCCCAATGGACTGAACTATTCTGTTTTACCTATCTGTTCTATTGAATCTCACCACCCAAACTAAAAACAAAACCCTTGAACTTCATAACTAGCCTAACACCTTTAAAAAACAAAGCTAAATCATAAAGAAAGAGCTCTCTCTGGATACAGATTGGCTAGAATCTGTATCTAAAAGATTGGTTTGTGGTTACCTCGACAGTATTCCCTTTCTTACAACTTTTGGGAAAAACCTGAGTGATAACATCATTTTCATTGGCGACTCGACTGGGGACCTGAATAATTGTTTATTACTATTGCTTATTTCACAAGCTACAGACAGAGCCTGAAGTTAGCTAGGTAGCCCTTGAAATTCTCTTGCTTTGCAATTGCAGAAGTAAATAAATGCTGCTTCAGTCTATCTCTGGTCTAGTTTATGGATTGGACAGTTGGTTCCAAAT
This sequence comes from Pinus tabuliformis, assembly GCA_031772625.1. NCBI lineage: Eukaryota > Viridiplantae > Streptophyta > Pinopsida > Pinales > Pinaceae > Pinus > Pinus tabuliformis. The sequence continues at coordinate 260,397,918 of CM062816.1, read as the reverse complement.
ACTTGATTAGTTCCTCTTTTCAAAAAGTCTTTAGGATAGTTCAAAACTCCTACATCTAAAAACTCCTAGAAGATACTATTAAAGTTGTATTGTCAAGTCTATTCCAAGAAAAATCCAAAAACACACCTAGAAAACTGGCATCAGAAAAGATTCATTACACCAGATCAAATCCTGATCCTAATCCCCCACCTGTGTTTGAATATCCTAATCTGATTCCCAGGATTCTTAGAAGACAAGAGAGCCAAGAAAATTCTGCTAGTTCACACCTTGACAAACATTTGCAGAACTGCCTTCAATCTAAGTTTACCTCTGAAAGAACACCAAACCTTTCTGTCATTATTGCAGCTTCTCCAAGTCCACCATTAGCACCTCAAACCACCCTTTCCACTCATCCATCTCCAACACATATTCCCATTGTTATCCCTACTCCCCTAGTTGTTACATCTATAACTGCAACCATGGCAAACCGATATACTCCCCTAAACTTACCTGCCAATCCAGGGCTATGCCTCGAGACTATCAAAGTAAAACCCCTTCTTTTGATGGTACTGACACTTACACATCTCAACAACATACCAAGAAAATGACTGACTATTTTGAAAGTTATGAGATTGATGATGATGATGTTAGAATGAAAGTATTTGTTCAAAGTTTACCTGGAGATGTTATAACCTGGTTTAGAGCCCTCTCTGCAAATAGTATCAATGATACACAAGCTCTTTATTAGACCTTTTTGAATAGATGGGAAAAGAAGAACGATCCTCTCCACATTTTATCAGAATATGAAAACCTAAGAAGAGGCACACAAGAAATTGTCCAAGATTACTGTACCAGATTCAATAACATTTACAATGCTATTCCTTAAAATCTCAGACCTCCTCTAGATTTGGCCTTGATTAAATTCCCTGATGCATTTGATTCTGATATGGCATACCAACTTAGGGAAAGAACTCCCCGAAACTCAGAAGAGATGCAGAGTATAGCTGTCAGTGTTGAGGCCAACCTGATATCTAAACAGTCTAGAGCCAGAGCTGAAAGGATAACACCTTTCAAAGAAGAACCTTCTGCCTTTGAATAGAAATTAGATGCAATTATTAAAGGAATGGACAGACTTGGAGATAGAGTAGAAACAATTGAGAGAAAATCCCCTTGGGATGGTCAACCAAGCAATACTGGGAGAAATCCAAATTTCAGGAAGAACCAAAATCCTAACACTAGAAAGACAGGGCTTGACCAAAATATTAGGCCCCCATTTCAAGAAAATTATGCTGAAGCCTCAACTTCTAATGAACCAAGAGAAGACACTCAAATTAATCTGATGGGACTCAATAATGAACAACAAGTTTTCTTGACCCAAGAGGATCAAGAAGCTCACATTGTGAAACAATTCCAAACTCAGTCAAGTGAATCATTTGACTTTAGGGAGGGATATGATACAACCATTTATGAAGTCCACAAACAATACAATCTGAGGAGCAGAAGAATAGATCTCCCTGAAATCAGCAAACAGAAAGATACCAAGCAGCCCAACAAAGGTAAGATCAATAACCCCTTATACATATTCTTTCTAAAACAAACCCTAACCATGAAAATCCAATTGTTGAAGATATATCAGACAATCAGCCACCTAACAGATAACCTTCCACTTCCATTCCTGCTAAAGGAAAAGTAGGAGAGCCTCTAAAACTTGATTTGGAAAAAAATTTAGCCCATAATCCCACTCCTGAAGAGGAGAGAAATGTAGAAAATTCAGCTGTCTGAAATACAATAACTCAGACTGAAAAATATTTCAATCTTGAGACAAAAGTAGGAAAACTAAAGATAGATGTTCCCTTATCAGAATTAGCTAAACATGATGTCTACAGAAGTCAAAGCAGCAGATCACTCAAAATTTCTGTGAGCTAAGATTCAGTAAACGTTTTTTACAACCAGTCGGAATTGATATTTGGCCCTGAAGTAAATGGAAAAACAGTAGAGAGAGAATTTCCTCCTTTATATGTGGGTTTAAACATACATGATAAAATACTTCATAATGCCATGTTTGATTCTGGTGCTTCTCATAACTTAATGCCTAAATCTGTAATGGAGAGACTTGACCTTGACATCACCAGACCATATAAGGACCTTTTCTCTTTTGATTCAAGTCAGGTCAAATGTTTGGGTTTAATCAAAGACTTATGTGTATCACTAGTCCAATATCCTGCCAAAACCATCTTAATGGACATAGTAGTAGCTGATATTCCTCCAAAGTATGGTATGCTATTATCTAGATCTTGGGGTGCAAAGCTTCAAGGATATCTACAGTTAGACATGTCTTACACTACTATTTCAGTGTTTGTTCAACCCAAGAGACTATACAGAGAAACCTTAATGAAGTATGTTGTAAGTAGCCAAGAGAAACCTCAAAATTTCCCTATCTACTCAGTACATTCAGACATGGATTCTTTTATCCTTTACAATGCTGAAATTAATCCCCCACATACAATAAAAGAGGAGACAAAAAAAATTGCAAATAAGAAGTCAAGTGTCCAAATCCAAGAAATTTCTGAAAATCATGAAACATCAAACAAATAAGAAGAAACTGAAAAACTAGATCTCCCTATTCAACGGATTCCTGAAACTCCTGATACTAACTATGAAAATGAAATCCTATGGTACTTAGAATTTGATGCTTCTATGAACAAATTAGGAGCTGGAGCAGGAGTCTGGGTGCACAATCTTGAAAACAATCATGCTGAAGGCCATGCCCATAGGTTAAACTCTAAATGCACTAACAATATGGCTGAATATGAAGCTTTGTTGCTAGGTCTTAAACTGGTCCTAAAATTGGGAGCAACTAGAGTGTCAGTCCTAGGAGATTCTGATTTAATCATTCAACAGATAAAAGGGAAGTTCTTGACAAATGATCCCAGATTGAGAGAGTACAGAGGAACGGCTATAGAGATCCTCAACACATTTCTGGAAACTCAGCTTGCCAAAATCCCGAGAAAACATAACTTGCAAGCCCATAGCCTAGCAATGTTTGCCAGCACCTGTAAATTACCATTTGAACCAAATCATCAATTTTCAGCAGAAATTAGACACAGGCCAGCCATACCTGATAATGTGAAGAACTGGCAAGTGTTTGACAGTGATAACCATATCAACAATTTTTTGACCTTAGAAGATGAATTTTCCAGCACTAATAAAGATGGAGATACAGCTAGTGAGTTTAATCGAGCAAATCAGATAGAAATAGACATTTCAGCAGAAAATGCAACGCAAACGCTTCATCCAACAAAATTTACCAAAGAGGAAATACATGATCTTAAAGAAACAGATGTTGATGAGATTATTGAAGGAGAATCTGAAATTATAAATTTAAAAGATAATCATTTGCCCAAAGGATTAACTCCTTTGGAAGATCTCTTTGATTTTAACGACATTCCAAAGAAACCCCAGATAGAACCTCCAAAAGCAGACATTGAAGACTACAACATAGGAACTGAACAGAATCCAAAAATGGTAAAAATGTCCAAACCTTTATCCCCTAATCAAAAACTTAAGTATGTCGAGCTGATCAAAGAATTCCAAGATGTTTTTGCCTGGAGCTATGAAGACCTGAAGTCTTATAACACCTTTGTAATTCAACATACAATACCCCTCAAGGAAAATCAAAAACCATTCAAACAAAAGCTCAGAAGAATCAACCCCGTACTGTTGCCTTTAATAGAAAAAGAAATCAAACGAATGAATGATGCAGGGATAATTGCTCCAATCAGGTTTTCAGAGTGGGTATCTAATTTAGTGTCTACAAGGAAGAAAACAGGAGAAATTAGATTATGTGTTGACTTAAGAAATGTAAACAAGGTTTCTTTGAAGGATAACTACCCTTTACCTAAGATGGATCATATTTTACAAAGGGTAGTAGGTGCTTTTAGGATTTCACTTTTGGATGGTTTTTCAGGTTTTAATCAGATTCTGGTTCATCCTGATGACCAAGAAAAGACTGCATTTACAAAACCATGGGGTACATTCAAATATGTTAAAATGCCATTCGGACTTAAGAATGCAGGGGCAACGTTTCAGCGAGCAATGGACATAGCTTTTGCAAAAGAAATTCACAATTTTCTGGTTGTATATCTTGATGACCTCACTGTGTTTTCTAGATCAGATCAGCAACATTTAGATCATTTGAGACTAGTGTTCCTAAAATTCAAAAGTATGGTATTTCATTAAATCCTAAAAAATCTTTGTTTGGTCTAGAAGAAGGAAAAATTTTAGGCCATATCATTTCCAAAGATGGCATCAGAATCGATCCTGCTAGAATAGAAGCTATTCTGCAAATACCCCACCGCAGAAATGTCAAAGAACTTCAAGATTTCTTAGGGAAGATTAACTTTTTGAGAAGATTCATAACTAACTTGGCTAAATTAATTAGATTGTTGAACAACATGTTAAAAAAGGATTCAAAGGTTAAATGGACAGAAGAAGCCAAGCAAGAATTTGAACAAATTAAAATGGCTTTAACTAGAACACCAGTCCTCACAAGTCCAAAGTTTGACAGAGATTTCATAATTTTCTCATTTGCATTAGAACACACTATAGCAGCTGTTTTACCGCAAAAATATGATCAAGGATGTGAAAAAACCATAGCCTATTTCAGTAAAGCACTTAGAGATGCACCTCTGAATTACAAAATCATGGAAAAACAGGCTTATGCACTTGTGAAAGCCATTCAAGACTTCAGAGTCTATATACTGTACTCTCATGTAATAGCTTATGTACCAAATGCTGTTGTCAAAGACATCCTGACTCAGGATGGAATTGAAGGCAAACGAGGTAAATGGATAACTAAAATATTGGAGTATGACATTGAGACAAAACGTACAAAGCTCATAAAAGGACAGGGATTGGCTAAACTCATGACTGAAACAAACTTTCAAGCCCTAGATATCAATGAACTAGATAACAAGCAGGAGATGGCGACTCCACAAATCAGCCAGGCCTTCTTAGAATCGCCTTGGTATTCTGATATAATTCATGTACTATTAAACTTGAAGGCTCCTCCCGGGTTATCCAAAATGAAGAAAAGGTTTTTAAAGATGAAAGCTTCAAAATTTTGTATTTTAGATGGTGCTCTTTTTTGGAAAAATCATGAATGTATTCTATTGAATTGTTTAATAAAAGAAGAAACTGACAAATTTCTCAAAGAATTTCATGCAGGGGACTGTGGTGGTCACCTTTACTAGAAATCAACTGCAGACAAAATCCTAAGGGCTGGATTTTACTAGCCAACATTGTTCGTTGATGTAAAGAAGTTTGTCACTACTTGCCATAAATGCCAAATTTTTAAGGCAAAAGGAAACTGTTACCTTTACCCTTGAGACCAATTTCCACTGAAAACCCCTTTTAGCAATGGGGTTTGGACTTCATTGGAGAAATACACCCTCCCTCTTCTATCCGACATAAATGGATCCTTACTGCCACAGATTATTTCACCAAATGGATAGAAGCCATTCCTTCTAGACAAGTCAATGATACAGTGATTATAGGATTCTTAGAAACCAACATCTTGTCTAGGTTTGGCTGTCCTGAAAAGATCGTAACCGATAATGTTGTTGCCTTCAAAGCCAAGAAAATGATAAATTTTTGTGACAAATACCATATCCCTTTAGGCCATTCCACAACCTATTACCCTCAAGGTAATGGTCTAGCTGAATCCTCCAATAAAAGCCTAATCAATATTATTAAGAAATTGTTGGAAGAGAACAAGAAAAACTAGCACAAGAAGCTTACAAATGCACTATGGGCAGACAGACTTACTACAAAGAGATCTATTGGAACTAGCCCCCATGAGTTAGTTTATGGCATGGAGGCTGTGTTTCCATAATCTTTAGGAGTTCCTATAATGAAATTGCTGTAAGAAGCTCAGGTGGAACCAAATGACATTCAAAGGAGAATAAATCAGACCATCCATTTACGGCAGACTAGAGAAGAAGTGCACCGAAGATCCCAATTGTTACAAGAAAAACTCAAGAAAATATTTGATAAAAGGACCAAAGTAGAAGACTTCTACATTGGAGACAAAGTTCTAAGGTGGGATTCCAGGAGGGAAGACAAAGGAAAACATGGGAAGTTTGAATTCCTGTGGAAAGGGACATTTATCATCCATGCATTGCAAGGGAAAAATACTTACTTTCTAAAGAGCCTGGATGGTAAAGAAACAGAAGAAGGACCAATGAATGGTTGAATGCTGAAATGTTACTTTGATCCAATTTTTTGATGTATCTTGACTCTAATATGTACATACAACATTCTTAATAATGTCACAATTTGAATGGGATAGTAACTTACTGCAGTTGAAGCTCGAAGAGAAGGCCCTAAGCTTCACAAGTGTGCTGTCATACATGCAATAAAGCAACCAACAAAAGGTAGATTTCAAAACATAGTCCAAGTTATGCAGAAGGCCATCTAACCTGTTGTTCTTGACTTTCCACTAGGGAAAGCCATCCCCAAGTGGAGCCACTGTTATACTCCTATACCAATAGGTGTCATATTTCATGATTGACTTGATGGACTCTGTAATATTTGTTGGCATTATGAGACAAGTGTTGTCCTTGATGGAAAATCACACAGATGATAAATTATAGTGAAGCAAAGTTATTTTCAAGTTCATGCACTTTCATGCAGAGAAACATTTATTTCATGTAGAGAAAAGTTCACGCATTTTCATGCAGAGAAAAGTTTCTTTCATGTAGAGAAAAGTTCACACACTTTCATGCAGAGAAAAGTTTCTTTCATGTAGAGAAAAGTTCATGCACTTTCATGCAGAGAAAAGTTTCTTTCATGTAGAGAAACGTTCACGCACTTTCATGCAGAGAAAAGTTCCTTTCATGAAGAGAAAAGTTCATGCACTTTCATGCAGAGAAAAGTTCTTTTCATGTAGAGAAAAGTTCACGCACTTTCATGGTTGGTTCATGGTATTAGTCCGACAGTTTTTGATCCTATGGTTTTGGTCCATGGTATTGCATCCAAAAGTGTTGATCCCAAGTATTGGGTCCATGGTATTGAATTTTTATGGTTTTTGGTCCGTGGTATTATGAAAGGCCTAAGGCTATAAAAGAGGAAGGAGATCATTTGGCAAGGCATCTTCTGATTAATTGAATATCTGATAAAGTGCTAGATCTGGAATACGGTGATTGGGTTATGGTGAAGATCTAGATCTGAATAAAGAAGGAACCTGAGCACAAGGAGAAGGATAAGTTCTATTGATGGGTCAAAATCTTCAAGCTGGAATAGTGGTATCTCTATATGATTTTGATCTGTGACATGTGGCGCACGCTTGATCTATAAATCTGATAATCTGGGTTAACTAATATCTGAATGTTTGAAAGAATGAATTTATAGATCTATACGCAGGTTTCTATTGGTGAAGTTGCGGACTTTACTTGAAATATGTTTTAGCTGTTTTTATCTATTACTGCGGTTTTCAAGGTTCTGATTTGATTTCTGGTTTCTGTGTGCTGAGAAAGTATTAATTCAGTTTATGCACAAGGAAGTTGGTTGATTGCAGATCTATTTGATACTTGATGGATCAGGATCTTAAGGATTGGAATGTTTATCATTATCTTGTTTGATAGACTAGATCTGAATTATTGACGTATGTTTTATGAATGGTATGATATGGGTATGTCTGATGTATGGAACAGCTGCAAAGTTATAAGGAAATATTTGCAGATCTGTATGCGGGTTGGCTTTGGTGAAAGAATTGATTCACTATTGGGTAATTCAAAATTGATGATGCTAGTATTGATTGATTATGAGCTTCAATGATATTAATGGGTCCAGTATGAAAATTGGATGAAACGTGGCCTTTCAGATTATGATGTTGTGCTTCAGTGTATCCAGTCTGAAAATTGATGAAACATGGTACCTGGAGGAAGAAAGAGAAGGTTGTAGCCTTCGGTAGGTCGGCACCTACGTATTAGTACATCAGCTAGTACAAGAGCCAAGGGGGTGGTAGCTCCCTTCTAGTAGCAGCTGGAAAACAAGTAAAGGTTGGAGCATCTCAGCAGGTAGCAGCCTGTGCAAAGGGGATTGTAGCTCCCTTCTAGGAGAGTCTAGAGAACGAGAGAAAGTTGTAGCCTTCTGCAGGTAGAAGCTTGTGTACTGGTATAAGTCTGCACCAGTACAGAACTATTGTAAAAGGTATTTCTTATTAAAGAAGATTGAGACTACTTACAGCAGGGGGTTTTCACCCACATTGGGTTTCCACCTTACGTCATGGTGTTCATGTGTGCTTCTTATGTGTGATGATCTATTCTATTTTACTGCTCCGGTTTACTGCTCATATGGTTAATAATGTTTTGATGCACTCATTAGAGATCAACTAACTGAATCATATGTTTAATGGATATATACTTGTTGCATCACATATGAATCTTAATATGGAAAGAGAAAAAGTTATATTGATCTAATAATACTGATTCACCCCCCCCCTCTCAATATTATTTCCAACAATTGGTATCAGAGCAGGTCCTTTGGTAGAAGATTGATCGCTTGAAGGAGATCCGTGGAACAATGGGAAAGAAGCTTAAGAAGAAAGTGCCTAAGCAAAAGAAGACATCTCAGAAGAACTATGACAGTGGGAGAATCGATTGGGGATTATGTGGAAGAAGCACTTCAGATTCAGAATCATTTCAGAATGAAGATGAACTATCAGGTATGAATTTGTTATCCTCTGATGTTCCAGCTATCTATCCATTTGAAGGTGATGTAAGTGATAACGAAACAACTGAATGTGCTCTTATTGGTGAGCAAGACGGATATCAAATAGAGACAGAATTTAAGAGGCTGACGGACAAAATTAGAGATCAAGAAGATCTATTGAACATAAAGGATGGTGCCTTCAAAGAAGTAGCTACCAGACTAAAGGCTCAACAAGAGGAAGGAAGCAAGGTAAGGAAGTTATTCAAGGACAAATATCAAAAGTTGTAGGATGAAGTAACATCACTAAGAAATGAAGTCAATGAAAAGAGCACAACAATCAAGAAACTCAAAGATAGATCCAGTTATTATGAAAGGCTTGAAGCTATGATCCTCTCACTAAAAGAAGATCTTGAAGAATTAAAGAAGCATAATAAATATCTACTCCAAGCTATTGAAAAACAGGAAAACGAAGTTATCAGCTTAAAATCTCAGCTGGAATGTGCCTTCAGAATTCATCGAATGCAGTAGGATCTGAATGAAGAACAAGAAAAGGAGATTCTCAAACTAAGGCAACAAATGGAAGAAGGAAGAAAGTATAAAGAAATTTTGAAGAAGCAATGTCTGGAAAAGGAAGAATAACTTCAGATTGAGGTAAATATCTTAAAAGAAGAAAAGGATAAACTGTTACGATTTCAAGATAGTACTAAAGTCTTGGATGATATTCTTAGTAGTCAAAGGTCTCCTGCTATCAAAACTGGTCTTGGTTTTCATGAATCTGTTGAAGGTGAATCTAGTTCACAAGGTGAGGCAAGGGACTCTAAAGAGAAATCTAAAATGATCAACAGGGAGAGGAGAGGTCAACCCCATCAACAATCAAGGAAAGAGATTCTTCAAAGAAAATCTTTTACTCCTAACTATGGAAGTAATAGTCGTCCATTTACTCAGATGAATAATATTGAATGTTATGAATGTCATAATCTTGGACATGTTGCAGCTAGATGCAGAAGAAGAATGGTTCAAGATCGTCACATAGAAAGATCATCACATTCGAGGTACTTTAATGGATATTGATTTGCTTGCAATATGTTTGGTCACAAAGTTATAGATTGCTACAGAAGGAATATGAAACATGTAAGATGTTATGCATGCAACAAGCTTGGACATATAGCCAAGGAATGCAGGAACAAGGTATGTGCACCACACCAAAAGGAGAAAACATCATCACACTTGAAGATATGGAAGAAAAAGGAAGTACGGTCAGAAAAATGTGGCACATCACAATGTACAGGCACAACAGACTCAGAAGGAGTTGAAAGTGTGAAACTTCAGTATCCTGAATTTCATACGCAAGTTTCATAAAGGAAAGTCACGTATATACATGAGTTGGTCATTGCACAGTCGTGTATATGATTGTTTGAGGAAAAGCAGTAGGGACAGGCTCAGGAAAGAGGGTATGATATGATTCAGTCCATTATTTAACATGTTTGATAATGGTTACAATCTGTTAATGATGTGTGGAAATGTCTTGATCCTAACTTGATGATGATGATGTCTTGATACTTCTTGTTGATATATGCGTGATCAGATTTGACAGTAAATAGATGGCATAGGTTCAGGGGGAGCAGATACTTTTAATAATGCATTGTTGGAATTATGGTTAGTGGTCCTTGGTGATGATTCTTAGGATACATCTTTCTATGATATGATTATGAGTTGTCCATGACAAAATCTCATATGATGTTTGGGGTTACATAGTTGATGATCATATCAGATTTGTGGTTGATTCTCTGATATAGTGCTTACATGGTGATCTTTATAAGGATAAGGAAAAGTACAAAGCTTGTATACACATCTTCATTACTTGATGATGACTCTATCATATGTTGCTATCGTCATATGCATAAAGATCATATAATATAGTTGATGCAAGTCTCCTATAGTTCTTGGCTCTCATGTGGATGAGGATTGCTGGAGTTGATGATCTTGAGCTAAAGATACATAGTACTATATACAGTATGCTGGATACATGAATGATTACTTAAAATTGCATTGTTGGAGACATGATGATGATAAAATGACAGATTGATACTAACATATGTTGATTGATATAGATGTCCCCGATTGATGATACATGGATGATATATAAGATCATGCAGATCTTGATGTTGATGAGATGGCTATGATGTCTTTCAAGAGGATGAGTTAATATCTATAGGTAGACATACCTTGCTACAAGACATTTACAGGTTGCTGATCTGAATAGTGATTGACAGATGCTGCTGATATTAGTTATTGATAACTTTCATAGTCTTGCTCTAGATATTTCATTTCTATGTCATATATGTCTTTTGTTATCAAGGTCATGTAATGGTCTTTTTTGGTTTCCCCACTATGCCTGGGATGAATGATGTAATGTACTTGTTTATCATGAGTAAACTTTTGGTGTAAGCCCACTTGGATGGGTGGATGAGTCAATTTGTATATCCTCACTTGGTTGAGAGATGGATGTATGTATGAGTCTTTGGTGATAGGAAGGTCATTTAAGATAGAGTCATGTTCTTCTTGTAGAACATCTTTTTGCACATCTTGCCTATAGTCAGGGGGAGCATGAACAACACACTTCAGCAGTGTAGAGACTTGTTGGAAATAATACTGAGAGGGGGGGTGAATCAGTATTATCTAGCAATTTAATAAATCTTCCTTATTTGATCTTTGAATTATTTTTGCATGTCAGTACCATAAAATAATGAGCATGAACAAGGAAAACAGATAGTCACACCAAAGAACACAAGATGTAAGGTGGAAACCCAATGTGGGTGAAAACCACCTGCTGCAATATGTCTCTATCTTCTTTCAAATTAGAAACTCCTTTTACAATGATTTTGTACTGGTGCAGTCCTTTACCAGTACGCAGGCTGCAACCTGCAGAGAGCTACAACTCTCTCTCGTTTTCCAGTCTTCTCCTGGAAGGGAGCTACAACCCCCTACTTCTTTTCATCAAATGATCATCAAGTACATAACAGTTACAGTCCACTACAGTTATCAGATCAGTAATAACAGAACTAACCCAGAACACCTTATCAACAGAGAAATTCAATCAACAGAACATCTTAAGACAGAGACGCAGTTTTCCCTTCTGTGGCCTGTGACCAGACGCAGTTAACCTTCTGCTCCCCTGCGTCCACGCGCAGAGATCCTTCTGCTGCGCCGCGTTCCCACGCACTGTTCCTTCAACTGAACTGCGTCCTGTTGCTGTAGGGACGCACCCAGAAACACTGTCGCGCCACGTTCTTTTGCTGCAGGGACACACCCAGAAATACTATCGCGCCGCGTCTTTTTGCTCCGAGACGCACCTGATCCTTATTATGCTCTGCGTCCCCACGCAGTGCGCCTGTTACTGTACTGCGTCCCGGATGCACCTGAATCTTGCTTTGCCCTGCGTCCCCACGCAGGTCTCTTCTTACTGCACTGCGTCCCGGCGCACTTGCCTTTCACTGGACCTGCGTCCTTTCGGGTATGAATGATTTCAAGACTTTAAGTGTAACCCAAACAGTCAGATCTACAGATCTGATCTTGCGCCAAAGAGATCTCAGTCCTTCAGTAGATTCGCCTTTTAGATCTAGACCAGATCTCACCTCATAAGATATTCAACCAAAGACATACACAAACCAAATGATCTCCTTTGCTTTATATAGGCAAGCTCCTCCTCAAATCATGGAACAATACCACGAGCCAACACCATAATAACACAATACCGTCGGCTAGATACCAAGAGTAAAACACAAGAAACCCCCACGTGAGCTTTTCTCTACCTTGAAAAGTGTGCACTGGGTGGATGCACCTCCTGAACGGCTGGCCTGCGTCTCTGGACGCGGCTCCTGCATGGTGTACCTGCGGGTACGCACCTTCTGAACTGATTTCCTGCGTCCTTCTTAAGTTTTCAATAAATTGAGAGCCTTGTCATTGGAGTTGCCATCAAGTACAACATCTGTAACATATAGCCATACCAGAAAACATAATGCCAACAAGACTTAGCATGTACTCAAGGCGAGCATGGACATATTGGTACACCTTGGCATATACAAAGGGGAAGCTCATTCAAAAATTTCAGCAGACACTCAGAGGGAGTATGGATAGCAAAGGAAGAGAATATCTTGGTCCGCCCTTTGCCCTTGATGTCAAAGGGGGAGAGTGATTTGGTATTGTTGCCATCAAGTCCAAAGGGGGAGATTGTTGGCATTATGAGACAAGTGTTGTCCTTGATGGCAAATCACACAGATGATAAATTATAGTGCAGCAAAGTTATTTTCAAGTTCATGCACTTTCATGCAGAGAAAAGTTTCTTTCATGTAGAGAAAAGTTCACGCACTTTCATGCAAAGAAAAGTTTCTTTCATGTAGAGAAAAGTTCACACACTTTCATGCAGAGAAAAATTTCTTTCATGTAGAGAAAAGTTTATGCACTTTCATGCAGAGAAAAGTTTCTTTCATGTAGAGAAAAGTTCACACACTTTCATGCAGAGAAAAGTTCCTTTCATGAAGAGAAAAGTTCACGCACTTTCATGCAGAGAAAAGTTCCTTTCATGCAGAGAAAAGTTCACGCACTTTCATGGTTGGTTCATGGTATTAGTCCGACAGTTTTTGATCCTATGGTTTTGGTCTGTGGTATTGCATCCAAAAGTGTTGATCCCAAGTATTGGGTCCATGGTATTGAATTGTTATGGTTTTTGGTCCATGGTATTGTGAAAGGCCTAAGGCTATAAAAGAGGAATGAGATCATTTGGCAAGGCATCTTCTGATTAATTGAATATCTGATAAAGTGCTAGATCCGGAATACAGTGATTGGGTTATGGTGTAGATCTAGATCTGAATAAAGAAGGAACCTGAGCGCAAGGAGAAGGATAAGTTCTATTGATGGGTCAAAATCTTAAGGCTGGAATAGTGGTATCTCTATATGATTTTGATCTGTGATATGTGGCGCACGCTTGATCTATAAATCTGATAATCTGGGTTAACTAATATTTGAATGTCTGAAAGAATGAATTTATAGATCTATACGCAGGTTTCTGTTGGTGAAGTTGCGGACTTTACTTGAAATATGTTTTAGCTATTTTTATCTATTACTGCAGTGTTCAAGGTTCTGATTTGATATCTGGTTGCTGTGTGCTAAGTATTAATTTAGTTTACGCAAAAGGAAGTTGGTTGATTGCAGGTCTATTTGATACATGATGGATCAGGATCTTAAGGATTGGAATGTTTATCATTATCTTGTTTGATAGACTAGATCTGAATTATTGATGTATGTTTTATGAATGGTATGATATGGGTATGTCTGAGGTATGGAACAGTTGCAAAGCTATAAGGAAATATTTGTAGATCTGTATGCGGGTTGGCTTTGGTGAAATCATTGATTCAATATTGGGTAATTCAGAGATTGATGATGCTAGTATTGATTGATTATAAGCTTCAATGATATTAATGGGTCCAGTATGAAAATTGGATGAAACGTGGCCTTTCAGATTATGATGTTGTGCTTCAGTGTATCCATTCTGAAAATTGATGAAACATGGTACCTGGAGGAAGAAAGAGAAGGTTGTATTCTTCGATAGGTCGGCACCTACGTATTAGTACATCAGCTAGTACAAGAGCCAAGGGGGTGGTAGCTCCCTTCTAGTAGCAGCTGGAAAACAAGTAAAGGTTGGAGCATCTCAGCAGGTAGCAGCCTGTGCAAAGGGGGTTGTAGCTCCCTTCCAGGAGAGTCTGGAGAACGAGAGAAGGTTGTAGCCTTCTGCAGGTAGAAGCATGTGTAATGGTATAAGTCTACACCAGTACAGAACTATTGTAAAATGTATTTCTTATTAAAGAAGATTGAGACTACTTGCAGCAGGTGGTTTTCACCCACATTGGGTTTCCACCTTACATCATGGTGTTCATGTGTGCTTCTTGTGTGTGATGATCTATTCTATTTTACTGCTCATATGGTTAATAATGTTCTAATTCACTCATTAGAGATCAACTAACTGAATCATATGTTTAATGGATATATACTTGTTGCATCACATATGAATCTTAATATGGAAAGAGAAAAAGTTATATTGATCTGATAATACTGATTCACCCCCCCGCCCTCTCAGTATTATTTCCAACAATATGTTCATCCTTTCTTTGCTGTAAAGGTTTCCATATTATCAAAAAATCTAAAAAATGTAAAGAGGGTATACCCTAAAAGAAAATCAAAAGGAAAAAAGAATAAAATGGTCGAAAAGGTGAAAGGAATGAACCCCAAACAAAGAAAGACCAGGAAAGTGTGCAAGTCCAAATGCCACTACTATTTCATTTTTTGTGGATAAAGCATTATGTGCAGCTTGTTGAACTTTATGCCACAATTGATGAATGGCCAAACAGCTTAATCTTGGCTAGTTCATGTTTAAATTTCATGTTTTAGAGATAGAGAATAAAGTCTGGCCAAACTATTTAATCTTGGCAGATAAGTAGATAGGTAGAGAACCAAAGGAGCTCAACAGTTTAATCTGAGCCCTTGGAATTAATAAGTGCAGAATTAGGTAGGCTTACCATGCAAAGAAAATAAAAATTGATGAGGGTTTGCTAGTCCAAGTGCACCCAAGTAAAGAGAAGAAAAAATGCTAGGCAAAGTAGGCAGGGTAGGTAGATTGGTGTTGTAGAATGATACCTGTGATGGATCATGTCTCAAAAAGGTGTGTTAACTTTCACTCCCATCACAAGTGCCATGGTGGACATTACATTTAATGCAGCTCAAGAGAGGCAGATTTCATAACTAACTCCCCTTCATACCTTTCCCTAAATCACTTACTAATTTCCCCCCTCAAATATTAAGATCTACTTAATATCCCTCATAAATCACCCATTCCATTTCAAGATGATTGCCGAAGTGAAAATCTGTTTTACTTAGGAAAATAGCCATATTTCTCATGTAAAACCACTTTTCCCTTTTAGCCTAAGTTTTTAACCATATAGTTTAGCGCTTTCCATTTGACAAAATTCATATTAACTCTAACTTTTTATTATATAAATCCCTATAATTTTGTTCCCATCCCGTATTATGTAAAAATATAACAAAAACCCCGCAATATAAAATATCCCCGCCCCCGGTTAACTATAACCATAGTCACTATGAAAATGAGGGTTAATAAGTTCATCTGGAACTTGTTAAGAACCTCCCCACATGCTCAAAAGGATTAATTAACCTCTAGTTAATTAATAAATAACCGTCCCTTGAACCAATAAAATTGCCCCCGATACATTTAAAAAAGGTTGAATACACCAGGCCCGCATACATTAACCTCTTGCCATATTTCATGCGCGTCCGTAGTTAGATCTGTGCCCGTTCATCCAAGGGTCAGCGATCGTATTGCGCCACCCTCCATCGCTGAACATTAACGCACGGGGAACCACCGGTTTTTCCGCCATACCAGGGACACGTGTTGCCCATCCTCTATGCTCGCTCCCTCCCCGCCCGAAACCGCCCAGCCCCGAAAGTGGTGCGGGACAAATCGCTTACCACCGTCCTCTTGCTGACGTCACCCTCCGCTGACGTCACCCTTCACTAACGTCATCCATCCTTCTACTGACATCACCTTCCACGTCATCTGCTCCGTACTTCTGCTTACGTCATCCTCCTGGTCGAATCAAATTTTCCTGCCAAAACTTCAGTTTGTCAATAAATGGAAAAAGGGTAATTTTTGTTATGTTTTTTTGCATACAGCACCCCGTGCTCCAGGCGTAAAATCGGCTGAAATTAAATTTTCTAGTTTCAGACTGCCTCCAACCAGAAAAGCTCTAGCAACAAGCTCGCAGACTCTGTCGACCCGCCATTTTACAGCTTCTTCCTCTTCAATCACAGTTGAAAGCAAACCGAGGGACTTCCGAGCTCACAGAAGAAAGAAACAGAGATATATAGGGATATTTTGTTACCCTGGCCAGTAAGGCCTTCAGAAACATGAATGGCCAAAGGAAAGACGGTGAGAAGACACGTTAGCAGTTCTGTTTTCTAGATAGCGGTGTGCAAGGGTCAGTTCAGCATTAAAGAGCATCAAACAAGTCAAAGAGTATCAATTCAAGCATTAAAGTGTATCAAGTTGGCATTGAAGAAAATCACATCAAAATTAATGCATCAATTAAACATACAGTTGGCGCAGAGCTACTACAGAAGATAGCTGCAAGCCGAACCCTAAAGGCCTGCCTCTAGCACAACAACAATTATCTTTCTCGAGTTGCTTCTATGTTACTTGTAAACTATTTTAGGTTAAAACTAGATATAATCTCACAGCTGTGATGAGATATAGGTTGTACATACTTTGTTGTATAAATACCCCCTCCTTTGGAATATTGGAGTGGTCTATAGTTTGTGGTGTGTGGATTTCTTAGACTGTGTTGTAATACGGAATATTTTGGAATACAAATCTGTTGGAACCAACTATTATCTGGCCTACTCGATGAAGAATTGAAGCAGAGGACTTGTCACAGAATTCTTGGATCAACCTCCGGATCAATAAGTCCCCTATATCTTGTGTTTTACAGTTTTCTGGTTTACTATATCATCTGTGTGTTCATAATCTGAATGATAAAGAAAAAGATTAATTTCAGAATTTGCTTGACTATACTTTGTATTCAGTCTTTATTATTCTCTGTGTTTTCTTCAGAATTAGAATAAACATTGAACTCTTAATTGCTCCTGTTTCCTGATTCTTTCATGTTGATTATTTGCTAAGGAATTCTTAATTGCTCCTTATCAGTAATCATCCAATTTTCCCTCTTTCAATATGCTGAAGGATTTTTAACTGCCCTTCACCCATTTGAGTCCATCCCATCTGTTTCAAGTCTTTCATTTGTTCGATGTTTGACTACCTTGCTCTGTGAAGCCATCCTCTATCAATAAACCAATTCCAGAAATTCATCTTATTTTGACTCCATCATGCCCAATGGACTGAACTATTCTGTTTTACCTCTCTATTCTATTGAATCTCACCACCCAAACTCAAAACAAAACCCTTGAACTTCATAACTAGCCTAACACCTTTAAAAAACAAAGCTAAATCATAAAGAGAGAGCCCTCTCTGGATACAGATTGGCTAGAATATGTATCTAAAAGATTGGTCTGTGGTTACCTTGACAGTATTCCCTTTCTTACAACTTTTGGAAAAACCTGAGTGATAACACGATGTATCACATTTACAAGGCGGCAGACTCGGCTTCTGATGGATAAAGGATTGCAACCTAGTGGGGTCTCCCTTTATATACATGACAGTACGGGGAGCACAAGTCTGTACTAGTGTTATCTAGTGCCGAAGCGAATGACAGCTGCTAGGTTTAAAGACGCCAGAACACGTATCTAGCCTAGACCTTCTAAATTTGATCGTTAGGTTTCAAATGTGCCTTAAGTTAATTGAGTACATTTTAAAGTTTATCTTGAAAATATGTCTCGGTCTTCAGGCCTTATCGATGTGACTCGAAAAATTCCTATATGCAGCTAAATGAGACAAGACGCTTTCAATTCAATGAATTGTTTACACTAATGAGAGTAAAAAACACACTCAATGCAACAAACAAGAAATTGAAAGAAAAATTACCTTTTCACTACTTTTATTTTTGAAAACAAAATAATGAAAAACTCTTTCCAATTCCTATATTTCCTATCAATGCACTTCAAGAATTCCTTTCAATAGTAAAGAGAATTGCAAATGACGATGCAACTCTAGTCTTCAATGATGCTAGCTAGTGTAACATATTGATGCAACAAACTAGAATTATGTATTTTTCAATGAAATGATAAAACAAACCTTTCACAAACACTTCAATGAAAAATTTCAAGATAATAAACCTCAAGCAAATGCAAAGCACAAAAGAGAATTCCTTCCAAACTAATGATGAAAAGACCTAACCAAAAACAAGATGAGCAATGTGATCTATGCTCAAAAATATATGCTTAATCAACAAATGAAACTTTTCAAACTTTTCAAATGGAAGTCAAAGAAACAAAGGGACTAAAAACTAAATTAAAGGAGCAAATTAACCAACAAATTGACTTGCTGAGCACACAAGCAATTGAATGGATGACGACCTAGATGCCCTAGGGCCACAAACCATCTAAGGACTCAAGAAACTAAGTAAAGAAGAGGCAAACCAAACAAGCATATAAACCAAGCTAATGGAGGTTTCCAGTCAGGGAGAACACAATCAGAACAAGCTAAGAGACAGAAATCAAAAGGGCAAGACACACTAGTTATGATCTAGGGGAAACCCTGATCTTCACCTACAGGAATCGACGTGACTGCCTAACTGACAACAAGTGCCAAAAGGGGGTTGGCGCGACTATTTTATAGAAACTCACATTGACCGGCGCGACTATCAGAAAAATAAACGCGATGATCGGGGATTCAAGGAAAAAAAATTAAACAATTCAAAGGCTAAAACTAGAATTGCCACTGTAATTTCAGACTCAGAGCAGTAAACCAGGAAAAGAAGAGAAAACTAAAAGCCTGGAAATGGTCATACTAGAAAAGTTCACAGAAAACCATAAAATGACAATCAATCAAATAGAAGGATTGGCTCCCCATTAGAGTCACCAATTTGTGGTGCAGGTAAATTCTCAGTGCTGACACAAACAATTCCTGTAGCCCAAGAGAGCGGGTCTAGCCACAAACAAACAATCTATGGAAAACTTCCTTAAGCTAGAATCAAATAAGAGGGCCTATGTCTTAGAACGCTATTCCACTTGGTGATGATCATGCTTCCTTACTCCAGCTACCTTTCATTTCCTTCCTTCGAATACTTGAAACGAGCAAACAAACAACAACAACAAATGTGATAGCATACAAATTGCATTCAGACTACTTAATAGGTCGAGGAACATTAAGCCATCAAATGTAAGAAAACACTTTAATGTATGAAATCAATCAATAGTTGTATTCATATAAGTTCAGAAAGAGATTACAACCAATGCCTTGACGTCGCTGGTCTCCTCTGACATATCCGTGTTCCCACACTTCTGCTATAATCTCATGGATAGCCCCAACAATGGAAGTTTTAAGGCTTCTTCCCTTTAGTCTCAAACCAAACCAAACACACTATTGTCCCTCAAACATAAACTAGAGAGCTACAAGCTATGATATCTTGCTAATTATTCAAGCTCCAAAAATACTAAGACTGAAACTAGTTTAGCTTGTAAAAGGAGGGGTTTATATAGCTTGGATGGAGGGGAGATGGTTCCTCTTATCATGGGAGAAGACCTTATCTCTTGGATTGGTTCCATCCTAATAGGGGAAAGAAGCCCAAACTGACTTCCTCGGCTCCATCCAGCCCAACCATTTACCAAACTTCCGTTACGAAGCTTCTAGACCTGGAAGCTTCGACTCCATATTTAAAAAACTTTCCAAAAGAGGATCGCTATGACTGAGAAAAGGCTCAGTAGCACCATATGGTTCTATTCCTAGTTTTAATATCTGCAAATTGGCATGAGGAGGAAACTAGTCATTAGCGTCGGTCTTGTAAACTGGGGTAAAAGGATGATTCTTGGGAATGATGCAAAAGGGAATTGTTCTGCTCATGAAGAGGGGCTACTGGGAGTTTCTTAATGATGGGAAAGTATGTAGGGTTCACTGTAGAGGTCCTTTAGGAATGTGGAATGGGGAGTACAGGGACAGTGACAAAATGTTGTGTAACAAGTAGTCAACTTGTCCTTTAAGGTTTCTAAGGCCACTTGGCAGCTTTCTGACCAGCAAAAGTCAGAGTCCTTTGCCAGTAGTCGAAACAATGGTGAGGCTACTTTGCTAAAATCCTTTATGAATATCCTATATAATCTAACTAAGCCCAAGAAACGCCTGACATCACTCTTGTTTTGAGGAGTAGGGACCCTCTTTATAATATCAATTTTTTTTGGGTCCATTTGTAGTCCTTCTTGGGATATTGAGTTACCTCGAACAGTCCCTGCATTCATCAAGAAATCACACTTCTCAGGACTAAGTGATAGGTTCATTTCAATGCACTTATTTAATACTTTCCCCAAGTTAGAGAGAGACTCCAGGAAATCACACCCATAGGGAGTGAAATCATCCATCTAGATTTCAACAGAGTCATTGACTAGCTCTACAAAGATGCTCAGAACTTCCCTCTGAAATTTGGCAGGGGCATTACATAATCCAAAAGGAAGGATCCTATAAGAAAAGGTACCCCAAGGACAAGTGAAGTTGGTTGTATCTTGGTCCTCTGGGCTGATCTGGATCTGACTATAACCACTGAATCCATCCAGGAAAGAGAAGAAATTCTTCCCTGCAAGACCATCCAAGACTTGATCAATGAAAGGTTGAGGGAAATGGTTTTTCTTAGTGTCTTTGTTTAACTCTCTATGGTCCACATAGATCCTTTATTTTCCATTCTTCTTTGGGACTAGAACTAGAGGAGACACCCACTCACTATCTAAGATGGGGTAAATGAACCCTACATCCAACAACCTCTGCAATTCTTCTTTAACTATGTCTTTGAGGGCTGGTTTCATTCTCCCTAAAGGTTGGTGCACTGGCTTGCATCCTTCCTTGATGTAAATTTGGTGAGTACACATCGAAGGGTGCACTCCCTTAATTTCCTTATATCTCTAGGCAAAGTCATCAAAATGCTCTCTTAGCATGTCACATAATTCATTTTCCTGATGTGCAAAGAGAGAGGGGTTGTTTTTCAATGTTTTAGCTGGACCAAATTATATCATCTTGAAATGATTAGGACTTGAGTCATCTAGGCACAAATCATTCCAAGGGTTATCTTCATATTTCTTTACTAACTCATCAAGAGACATGGTGTTGGGGGGTTGATTTTGGAGGATTTGATCAATCAAGTTGTCTTCATCAGGTTCCCCCCTCCTATAATAGCATCTAGGGTATAGATTGGGTAATATGTGGCATGGTATACTTCATCTTCCTCCTCCTCTTCCAACCATAAGGGTAAGTCATGCTCTAGAGATGGTTGAGCAGGAGGGTACAAGACCAATTGTTTGGACAAATGCCCATTTTTAATGGTCATATTCCCAGCCCTACAACTTATGTAAGCATCAGCAGTGGCTAGCCATGGCCTTCCAAGGATGAGAGGATAACCATTGAATTTGGTCTTAGGTTGGAGAACTAAGAAGTCAGCAGGGTATTCCCAGGAATCAATGGAGACCATCACATCCTCAACAACTCCCTCGGGAGCTACTGTGGATATGTTTGCAAGATGCAATACTATTGTGGTCTTCCTTAATGATCCTTGGAGATTCAATTTAAGCATGGTATCCTTGGTCATCACATTGATGGCAGCCCCAAGATTAATCAAGGTATGGGGGAAAATGATGCCATCAATGTGCACATCTACCATAGGACTTCCAAGGTCTAGATGCTTTGGGAAAATCACTCTCCCTAACATTAAATCAGATAAATTCCCAATTACATTAAAGGTATTGGTGTGATTATTTCTCCTCCCAGGATGTATTAAGCATTTATCCTTGATTAACTTGTTGTAAATGGGTACATCCTTGATAGCTTGGACGAGTGGGATTTTAACACACAAGTTTTTCAATTCACCCAAAGGTTCAGTCTCTTATGGGGTGTGTTGGCTAGGATGGATTAGTCTCTCAGGAAAAGGAGGTGGATTGGCTTGAGGAACACTCTCTTCCTTTTCCTCTTCAAGCTCCTCAAGTGGAGCTGGAAGCTGGTTATCTGGAAGCACTCTTCTAGACTTGAGGTTGATTTCTTGAATTTCCAGAGCATAGGCATGGTAGGATGTCTCTGCACCATAGATTCAGATTTGGCTAAGCATGCATCTGAGGTTTCTTAGGTGGAGTAGGGTGAAGAAGATGTGGTTGAGATGGAGGTGGAGACAGTAAGGATGGAGATTGGTTGTATGTGGGCCTCCTCCCCTGTGATGGCATATTCCACTGAGGTTTTGGGGGAGCATATGTATGAAATTATTGATTGGCAGGTTGGAAATGGTATTGAGGTGCATAAGACGAGGGAGAAGGTGTGGATCATGAAGGATGAGTAGGAGGACACTAAGGGGGAATGGATTCATTCTGATTGGGGTGGTAATATGAATAGGGCTCCCCTTGCATGCTCTGCTGGTATGGTCAAGGTCCTTGATGCCTCCTTTGATTGATATAATAGAGTTGTTCACTCACACATTCAGTTCCTTGATACACATATTTCAATCCACGCAAAGAAGGGAACTTGTCTGTGTAGTGGTTTTCCTAACAGATCGAGCAGATATCTATAATATTTAATGGACATCCAGTTCTAGGATGCTCCTGGTGCATTTAGGGTAAAAGGAAACTAAGGTTCTTTCTGCTTCCTCTTGCTTCCTCTTGACCTACATGGTGTCCATTTGCAGAGCAAGGGTATGCAACATCTCACTCGTAAAATCTTCCCACATGTTGCCAATTTCACTTTTGATGGATGTGTTGGAGGAGGATGAACTAGCCAAATCTTGACTAGCCCTACCCTTCTTTTCGGCTTCCCTAGAACGATTTTTGAAAACCGTTTTAATATAATCATATGATAGCTGGTAAATGTCCCCTATAGAGAGCATGTTTAGGGTTTCTAGGATATCTTCCTTGATCCCTCTAAGGACTAACTTGAGTGATTCGGGATCGAGGGTACATATGGCCCTTTTATAGTTGAGTTAAAGCCTTTCATCATAATATTCCAAGGATTCATCATGCCCCAAGGTCATTCTAAAGATTTCTTCTTTGGTATCCTTAGACCTATAGTAGTCCCTATACTTATTATTGAAGGATTGCTACATCTGAGCCCAGATAGTGATGTTGTCCCTAGGTAAACCCATGAACCAGTGGAAGGTTGCATCCTTAAGGGTATATGTGAACAATTTCAGCTTCTGCTCATCAGAGGTATAATCATGGGTTCTGCAGATGACAACAAACTCAAACAAGAGGGTATCAAGGTCTTCTGAGGTTAAGCCATCGAAGTGTGGAAGCGCAGAGGGGCTTATGTTTTTTTATCCTAGCATCTCCATTGGTCTCTCTTATGGGAAAAACACCTTCATTTATGTTTTCAGCCATGTTGTAAGTGTGTGGAATGGTTTATTCTTGTTCTTACCCAATAAGATCTTCAAAGATCTCTAGTTGTTTTCCTAATGGATCCTCTAGCTCCCTGACAATTATAGAGGGAAGTGGATAGTCATCGAAGGAGAGGGAAGGTTGGTTGTCTAATAGTGTGGGGGTATTTGGAAAAACATTTCCTAAATTGTATCTACTCCTACGAGGCATGAAATAAATTGTGTTTTTATTTTAGTTTTTTTCTAGAATTACTTGCAAAATAGAAAGAAAGCAGAAATTGCAACTATCTATTGAATGAAAAACAAAAATAAAGTAACAATTTCAGCTATTTACTAAATGTCAAATAGAAAGGAAAGAAAAAATTACATCTACTTAGACAACTCCTCGGCAACGACGCTAAAAAGTGATGAGCCCCATGTTAGGTCCCATTACTATTATAGTTGTATCCCTTCTTAATATTGTTGTGCCCCTATTGTCCCCATATTGTTATTACTGTGCCCCATAGAATCCCTCTATTGTTATTTTTGTGCCTTTATATTATTATTGTTAGGTCGGTTGGGTTATATTGTGACTCCTTAGACTCCTATATATAGAAAGGAGGTCTTGTCATTTGAATCATCAAAAAATCATTCATTTGTTTAATGTAAAGGAGGTTGCCCCCTCAAAGAGGCTGAATTCTAAGGCGTTGATCTATCTTTTCTATCTTTTTGTGAGCTAGTTTCATAACATTTGGTATCAGAGCTTTGAATTCTAGGGTTTCACTGCTCCAAACAGGTCATCATGGAATTTGCGCTATAACGTTTTTTCTACGACGTTTCAGATGCTAAAAAAAAACCCATTTGGGCCAAAATCGTTATGAACTACAGATCTGAATTTCAGAGCTTTTTACGCTATATTTGTGGAGATATGATCTGAGGAATTTGGCATTTTTGCAGACTCCCAAATTACATTCCAAACAGGTGACCTAGGAAAAATAGTCATAAATTTTGTTTTGAGCATCATATTGAAATTTCGTAAGAAGTTACAAAAGGAGGAAGGACTGTAATTTCTTGTATATATTTTTCAGATCCTAAGGTCGAAACAGTGACACGTGGCACTTCCTACAAGTTCGCTCTTCTGAAAAGATCAATAATCAGGTCATCTTGGGAGATTGTGAATAACTCTACCTTGGAGAATCTAAATTCGATTAGACTGGTGGCATTGGAAAGAAAACACAGAGGGCTACTACAAATCGCAATTTCAGAACTGGATGATCTGAAATTACAGAGATACATCAGAGGCAATATCAAGCTCCTACAAAGTGAAAAAAGGTGTGTAGATTTTTTTAAATTTTTGCTTAAGCTTGGTTTGAAAAATTATTTTGAAGGAATTCAAAGGGCATAGTAGAGAATTATTATCGGTAACTGATGCCCCAAGGAAAGAAAATGCAAACACCTAGTAAGCAACCTGAAAGCTCTAGCATGACTTAT
Organism: Pinus tabuliformis; assembly: GCA_031772625.1. Classification (NCBI taxonomy): domain Eukaryota; kingdom Viridiplantae; phylum Streptophyta; class Pinopsida; order Pinales; family Pinaceae; genus Pinus; species Pinus tabuliformis. Next base: position 260,372,686 of record CM062816.1, on the reverse strand, counting down.
GAAGAAGAGGAAGAAATGCAACATGATATATCAAAATTACGAGACCAAGTGCAACAAATGTCACTCGCACAAAAAGTAACAGAATCTAAGATGTATGGTTTAAAGAAAGATGTAGAAGCCAAGATGAATGGCGTGGAAGATAAGATGGACAATTTGAAGATAGATTTGAAGACAGATTTGAAGACAGGCATGGCAGATTTGAAGATAGATTTGACAAATTTTCTACAAGAAATACTTACTAATGGTGAAAGGGTAGTAAAGGAAACTCATGATGAGAACAAAAGAAATGTTAATCATGATTTCATAGACTCTAATGTTGGATCTAAGACCCACCATATTCCAAAAATTGATATGAGGAAGTTTGATGGCAAGGATCCCGCAACATGGATATTACAGATGGAGTAATTTTTCAATCTCAATAATGTGCGAAACACACAAAAGGTACGTATTGCAACTTTATATTTGGAACCAAATCAGTTTGTATGGTCTCAATGGCTTTGCTCTCGTAAACAAATTATCACTTGGGCAATTTTTATGGAAGAATTGACACTACATTATGAGGATACAAAAAGCAACACTTTTTTTAGCCAATTGATAAGTCTAAAACAAAAGGCTTCAATAATGGAGCACATTGAGGAGTTCCAAAAATTGAACATAAGGGTAAAAAATATTCCAGAGGAGCATAGGATTGATGTGTTCATAGGGACTTTAAAGGATAATATCCAACATGATGTTCACCTTTGGGAACCTGATTCATTAGAGAAGGCATCCAGGTTAGCAAGAAAAATGGAAAGCCAAATTATGGAAACTAGGAAGCATACCACTCACAACTATAAAGATGTAAGTGTTGTTGACCCTAGCCTTCCACAACCTATAAGGTTGACACCACAACAATTGGAAGAAAAAAGACCAAAAGGGCTTTGTTACAGTTGTGATAGCAAATACACTAAAGGTGATAAGTGTGTTGAGAAGAAATTATTCTACATAGATTGTGGAGAGGAAGAAGAAGGACAAATCAAGAAGAAAAAGGTAATAGTGTTGATTGATTCAGGAAGTACCCACAATTTTATTCATTGTAAGATAGCAAAAGAATTGAATTGCTTCCTATATCCAGCACCAGAGTGTCAAGTGATGGTTGCAAATGGAGGAATGATAAATTGTTCTCGAAAGTGCCATAATATCAAGCTATCCATGGGAGAATATGTATTGACTAGCCCAATGCTTTCCATTCCAATGGGAGGTGTTGATGTTGTACTAGGAGTCCAATGGCTACAATCCTTGGGTACAATAGCTTTTAATTTTCAAGAACTTTTCATGAATTTTTTTGCGGAAGGAAAGGAAGTTGGATTAAGGGGTATTGCAGGGAAACTGGGAAAGATAATAAGCTCTAACGGTATGACAAAGATTCTAAAAAAGGAACAAAGAGGTGTAATTGCACAATTATGTTCACTAGATGTTTCCACATCGAAATCATCTATTTCTCCAGATCTCCAAAAAGTCTTGGACAATCATTCCAAGGTATTTGAGACTCCCAAAGGTCTCCCACCTATTCATGATCATGATCATGCTATTCACCTGATTCCAGAAAGTGTCCCTCCAAACATCAAGCCGTACAGATATCCCTATGCCCAAAAGAGAGAAATTGAACGCATGGTTGCAAAAATGCTAGAGGCGAGTATAATTCAACCTAGTCAAAGTTCTTTCTCTGCTCCAGTAGTATTGGTGCACAAGAAGGATGGATCATGGTGCATGTGTCCGAATTATAGGGAGCTCAACAAGCTCACTATTAAAGATAAGTTTCCCATTCCTGTCATTGATGAATTACTAGATGAATTGCATGGATTAATTTACTTCACCAAGTTGGATATTCATTCAGGATATCATCAAATTAGAATGAAGATTAAAGACATTCCGAACTAGCATTTAGAACTCATGAGGGTCATTATGAATTTTTGGTCATGCCTTTTGGCCTTACCAATGCACCTTCTACATTTCAAGGTTTGATGAATTCCATTTTCAAACCCTTCCTTAGAAAATTTGTGTTAGTATTCTTTTATGATATACTAATCTACAGCAAGTCTTGGAAGGATCATGTTGAACATGTTGATAGGGTGCTACAGCTATTGGAGGAGAAACAATTATATGAAAAAAGATCCAAATGTTTATTTGGAGTACAAGAGGTGGATATATGGGTCATATTGTATCTCATGAAGGAGTTAAGTTAGACCCTAGCAAAATTAAAGCCATTAAGGAATGGAAAATCCCCACATCCATAAAGTATTTGCGAGGATTTCTTGGGTTAACAGGGTATTATCACAAGTTTGTTAAGAAATATGGGAGTATAGCAGCACCTCTAACAACATTATTGAATAAATATGCATTTTCATGGACTCTAGAAGCAACAAAGGCCTTCGAACATCTTAAAGAGGCAATGTGCCAAGCACCGGTCTTAGCTACACCGGACTTCACAAAAACCTTTATTATGGAATATGATGCTTCAGGAAATGGAATTAGTGTTGTTTTAATGCAAGATGAAAGACCCATTGCTTTTGAAAGTCGCACAATCAAGGGAAAGTTTTTACACAAAGCTATTTATGAGAAGGAAATGTTGGCAATACTACATGCACTTAAGAAATGGTGATCCTACCTAATGGGAAGACACTTCAAGGTAAAAATAGATCATGATAGCCTTAAATACATTTTAGAACAAATATTATCCTCTAAAGAGAAACAAAAGTGGGTCACAAAGATGTTGGGTTATGACTTTGAAATCATCTATAAAAAAGGGAAGCAAAATGTGGTGGCAGATGCACTCTCAATAAAGGATGAGGATGTGGAAGCATTCTTGTGCGCCATTTCTATTATCCAACCAGATTGGATAAACAAAGCAAGGGAGGAATGGAAGAATGATGAAGAAGTGTGGGCACTTATTCGAAAGTTACAACAAGATTCCAGTACATCTGATATATTTAGCTGGAAAAAGTATTCGTTATGGTACAAAGATCGCTTATACCTCTGTAGGAATTCTCAAATCAAACAAAATATTCTTATGTAATTGCACACTTCTCCCTTAGGACGGCACTCAAGATTTTTAAAAACTTACCACAGGGTTAAGAAGGAATTTTTTTGGGATGGCCTTAAATCGGATATTCAAAAGTTTGTGGCGGAATGTTTGGTTTGCCAACAAATTAAAGTTGAAACAATTAAGACCCTGGGTCTATTACAACCTTTATCCATTCCAAGCCAACGTTGGGAGGAGGTTTCAATGGATTTTATCATAGGTTTACCCAAGTCTGAGGGAAAGAGTGTCATCATGGTGGTAGTTGACAGACTTACCAAGTATGCACACTTTTTTGCATTATCATATCCATTTAAGGCCAGTACATTTTCTACTGCATTTATGGAAACAATTCAAAAGCTACATGGAAACCCAAAGATTATTGTAAGTGACATAGATCCCATTTTCACTGAAATATTTTGGATAGAATTATTTTCTTGTCTTGGTACTTAGTTAGCTCATAGCTCATCTTATCATCCTCAATCTGATGGGAAAACTGAGATAGTAAACAAATTTATGGAAGGATATCTTCGTTGCTTTGTATTTGATAAACAGACACAATGGGTCAAATGGTTGCCTCTGGCTGAATGGTGGTATAACACTTCCTTCCATACAACAACAAAAATGACCCCATTTATGGCACTTTATGGATATCAGCCACCATCCATCACATCATATTTAAGATAAAATTCTAAGGTTCAAGCAGTGGAACATCACATTGAGCATCAACAACAAGTCCTCCAACTCTTAAAGGATAACCTCGTGTTGGCACGAAATAGAATCAAACAATAGGCAGATCAACATCGTAGCGAAAAGAAGTTTTGATGTAGGTGATTGGGTATTGTTAACACCCAGGTTGTTCCCTATGACTCCCAAGGGAATACGGCCGGGGTAACCACTAACCAATCTTTGGGTTACAGTTCCTAGCCTAACTGCAACCAGAGAGGGCTCTCTCTTTATGATTTGTCTCTGTTATGATGGTGTTTTAGGCTAGCTATTATGCTCAGGTTTTGGTTTATGTTTTGGTTGAAGGATTTCTTTCAGGTCTTATGATGCAGTGTTTAGACAGTATAATACCATTGGGCAATGGAGTCTAAAGTTGTGAAGTGATCTGATACGCTGGTTTGGTGGTGCTCAAACTGCAGGGCCTATTGTGTATTTTAAACAGACAAACTAGATCAAATGGTGATGTATGCTGATCAACAGAAAGCAATTAAGAATTTTCTGTTGAGCTGGTGGATGGAGGTGAACTGCACAGGAGCAAAACTTGAATTCCTGTGACAAAGGTCACTGTGATAGATGTATTCCGAAAGTGCAGCATTTAAGAATTACACTTAATTAGATTACAGCTGAAGAAAACATTGATAAACAACGCAGATTGAACTTAGGTTACTCAATGAATAAATCCTGAAAGCTATTCTTTTTCCTTGTTGCTTAGTATTGAAAACAGATAACATATATGGATTTTAACAAAACAACTAATTAACAGAGAGAAGATACAGAGACTTATTGTATGATGAAATACACAGGGATCCAGTAGTTATCAACGGACACCAGAACGCATCCAACACCTCAGAAATCCGAGAAATTCCATTGCTTTTGCTCTATTAACTTCTGAAAAAGGATTACAGCATAAGAACTTCTTCAGGAGAAATCAACAACAACCCTTGCAATCTTATGCGAAGGGGACTTTATAGAAATGCGTATACAAAATATCTCAGGCATTGAGTCATCTGAGAGAGAAAATATCTTCATTATTACGTTCAGAAAGTAGGCAAGGAGTTATTACAATTTTAAATGCAGCGTAAATGCCCTTTATGTCTGTCAGAGGATTGTTTTGACTTTTGAGAGTCACTGAGTCGGTTGCATTACTCTGTTTTAATTCTGGAGATACGCATTTACTTTTGGCTGCGCAGTGCATTCTCGGGTTTGCCAGCTGTGGTTCTCTTTTTCTGCTTTGTTGGCCGCTACATCCGCTGAGTTGGCTCAGCTTTGATTTATGCTGCATGCTGACTTTGCTGAACTGTGCTTTTTATAAAAAATTGTAATAAAACAGAAATTTGGTGAATGCCTTACTGATTACAAAATTCTGTGTATTGCATCTGTCCACCATTCCTGTGTAGGGAGCTGATGCTTGAGGATGGCCTCCATTGTCTCTTCAGCTTCTGTATATTTGAAAAAATTTGGGGCTACATCAAACAAGTGATTAATTTCATTCATTATAAAAAGTAGATTTTCTATCTTACTATAGAAAATCTGTCCTGTAATAGGCCCTGTGTCTTCTGAAGTGCTGGCCTTCTCATTGACCTATGCTGAGGAAAAAACATTTACTCTTTTAGCATACTGTTCATGGGTGAATAATTTCCCTCCGCTGTTCAGTAAGCTAGGGAGTCCTCTACTCTGCAACACCTGAAACTTCTCCATGAACCTATTTACCTCTGTCTGCATATCCTGGGTTCTTCTGTCCAATGTCTGCACCAGATTTCTAAGAGTAAGAACCCTCTTGATCATTTGAATGGTCTCAGTTCTATTTGTGATTCCAATGGTGGCTAACTGAGAACTTGTTTTGTGGTTAAGCACATTGATCATTCTTGTAGCAACTTCAGGCATATTTCCTAATAAGGCCCTTGATGTTCGGATTTCCTTCTGTGCCTTTGGGATGAGCTCTAGTTGCTCATGGATTGTCTCGATATATGGCCATTGGTTGTTGATGGATTGACCAATATTGGACCATATCATTGCTCTGATCTCAGATATGATTTTATCTAGCTTGAGCTCATTCTCAAGCTCCTTGATCCTGTCTTTAAGGGCTTTGATTTCCCTGGCCTTTTCTCCCACCTCTCTTTTTGTCTTATCATGCCTTTCATTTACCTTGGCCAGCTTTTCCTTTGTTTCATTCAGCTCTGTCATCTGGGCTTCCAAAATTTGTATTTCATTCTTTAGCTTCTGCATATCTAGGCTCTGATCTATGCTGATGGGTGCCGCTGAAGTAGATGTGGCTGTTTGTTCGGCCTGCAGAGGTGGAGGCACCGTAGTAGGAGCAGTCTTCTCAAGATTGATGACTTGAGGAGGGGGCTGAGATGTCTGCCCTTCTTGTGCTTGTTTTAATGATGCTTGTAGAGCTACTTGTGTAGCTTCATATTGCCCCAATTTTTCTTGTGCCTTCACAAGCTCTTTGTAAATGGAGACTAGCAGGGTAGTAGAATCCTGCTCATGCCTTTGCTTTGCTATCTCATCAGTCTGTGGATGGATAGTGGCTGGAATTTTGATCTTTTTTCTTAGTGCAGCCATGTCAGCATCTCTAAGTTTCAGGATCTCTTGTATCCCTTTGATGTCATTGGGATTGTGCCCAATTTCTACAATGATTTCCTCCAGGGATTTTATCCTGTTGTCTTTGGCCTGAGAAGAGGCCCTCTCCAGTTCTAGCTGGGAAGCTGTGGCATTCAGACTGCTTGTTAATTTATAATTCTCCAAAGTCTTGTCGGCCAAGGAAGCATACACCATTTCGCCAGTTTGCTTATGCAGCTCAATTTTGTCCATAGGGTGTATGTCCTTGGCGAGGACCTCTAGGTTAGTCCTAAGATAGTCAGCAGTGGATTGTGGCTGGAGTGCCGTAGGCATAAAGTGACTCATTATCATTTTGCCTTCACTTACATTAAAAGAAGACATAAGTCTCTGCTGATTGGAAGGAGCCATGTTTAGCAGGTGATTGTACAGTTGTACTTTGATAGGATCACTCCTCCCCTTGATGTCTATAAATTGCTGCTTGATGCTTACTTGTCCTTCTTTCTGCTGGCTGGAGGAGCTGACCTCCCCTCCCATGGTCCTGTCCTGTTCCTGCTGGAAGGAACTTGCTGAAGCTTCTCTGCTGGGTGGGCCCATGCCCAATGCCTCTCTTATTGCTATATCCTCCTCTGGAAAATCATTTAGTCTCTGCCTTTTCTCTCCCTGGTTTATAGAGGATGTCAGGGGAGTTTCTCTGTCCCTTTTTCTAAAGACAAATGTATCCTCCTTTTGAGGGGTTTGGAGGACCGAGGCATCAAAGGTAGTGTCTTGTCTTGTAGGCACCGTTCTTTCAGTGGTCTGAGGAGTCTCCATTGTTTCCTTTTGCTGGGCAGACTGCTCCTGCCTTTGTTCTTCTTGATGTTGTCGCTCTTGCTGTTCTGATTCTTCTTGCTGCCCTTGCTGCAGCCCTTCTGCTTGCTGCTGTAACTCTGCCTGCTGTTGTAACTCTTGTTTATTTATTGGCTCTGTCTCCATTTCCGTCTCTTTGCCACTGCTGGATATATTCTGCGTTACCTTGGTATTTTGCTGCTTGGCAGTTGAGGAGGATTCAACCGCTCCCGTTTGTGTGCTTGGCAGTGAGGTGACCTGTGAATAAAACTCAAGGTCAGCCATCTTCTTAAGGTTTCTTAGAGCTCTTTGATTAAGCTCTTCTTGGGTCACATTTTCTTCTAAAGTTCCTCTTCTCCACTTGCTTTGGTTGGCATATTTTTCTAAGTGAGGAAGGCTATAATGACCATAAGCAGATAATTTGTATTTGAGCCTCCTCATTGTAATGAAGTTGTTGGGGTCATAGGGTTTCCATATGAAGCTGTATTTGAGACCAAGGCACCCAAGTATTCTATCTGCCTCTCTCCACCCTTCATCCCTTTCATTGAGAAGGAAATGGCCAAGTTGATTTCTGACTTTTAACTGTGCCTTCTTACCTTTTCCTGAAAAGTGGAGCATATCCACATAACCAAACTGCCTGAAGTATTCCAAGGCAAGTAGCCTCATAGGCACAAATCTAGGTAGTTTAAATGGGGGCAACTCACACCCATATAGTTTGATAACGGTGTGGTGTTGGTAGAAATACCAATCCCCAATACTGTATGCTTTTGATAAATGCAGGAGTCTTTGCATTTCGTCTGTCAATCTGGGAGGAGGTGAACCCAACAGTAGAGTCAAGGCTGGATGGATGAAAAGATCAATAAATTCGCAGTAGGTGTATGGAGAACAGCTTACTATGTGAAAAACGGATGTCCAATACACTACTGATCTCAGATTGCCCTGTGCATCTTCTCTCTTCTTTGGGAAGGAGAACTTATCATGCTGGAAGTATAGGAGCAGATGATATAGGTAAGAGGTGTATTTAAATACCCTTTCTCTTGACAGATTCATCAACTGTTCATGCATCTTATCTGATATGTATGTGGCATAATCATAGTAGATTGGTTTCCTTCCTGGGGAAAACATAAGCATCATTTGTAGAACAGTTTCCTCCACATACTCCACTGAATCATATCCCAAGATGGGACTGATCATGTCAACAAGGTCTAAGCCCAACTGGTTGAGGTAGACAAAATGGATGGGAGGAGTTTGCACAGTATCAGCTTTGATGAAAATATGATTAAGCTTTGTGATTTGTGCCTCTGTTATCCTGGCTCCCTGTACTATTAAATAGCTAATGATAGAGGGACCAACTTTTGATCTGTCTTGAACTGCAACATCTCCCTGATGGCTTCAGGGGTAATGAGGAACAGAATTGAGCCTGAAGAGTCCAGCACTGCCCTCTGGGATGCATCATAGTAATCAGCAACTAAGTGGATAAGCTCAGGGAATTGATTAACCTGAGGAAGCTTGAATATTGGGAGAAATGAATCCCAAATTCCCAGGATGTCTCTCCCCCTCTCATGTTTGATCTTTATTTCATTTATGATTTGTAAATGGAACCTGCTTTTGCTCAACATTTCCTCTGATATCTTGTAGTCCAGGTCTGCTAATGCTCTTGTGTCCAATGTTCTATTAGGGGCATTCAGGGGAGATACATTGAGGGCTATAGGAGCTACAGGGGGATCCATGACTCTTCTTGGGATGTGGTTCTCTTTGAAGACTGCTGTTACTATGCAGAGTAACACTGACAAAGTTTCTTTGCAGACAATGATGGTTTTATGAGTGAAGGGTGAAGGTAAAGGCTGCAGCAGTTGAAATACTGCCTTTGAGTGATTAGGTGGGTGGCAGAAATGCTCAGAGTATGCTTTTTGTGGTGGATTTGTTTCCTGCAGGTGAAGGGTTCATGATTGCGCGAACCAGCGACAGTTTTCTTTCAAATTACCCACAGTGGTTCGACAAAAGTGTAGTGACGGCTCTGGTTCAGTCTAAATGTCAATTCAGTGGCATTTAACGGTGAATTTCGGGTCTTAAGGTCTGTTACTTATTGATACGCGAAATGCAGTGAAAATGGAGTTTCAGAGCTCAAATGAGGAATACCTGTAGAGTTGGACTAGTTAGAGCTTGCTGGCGCTGAAGAGATGAACGTTCTGGCGGTCAGGAAACACTTTTCCGCGGCTGGTGCAGGTTTGGTCGTAATTATGCATGCAAGATAAACAACGATGAATGCGCTCAAAATGGCAAAAAACACGAATTTTCGGCCAAAATAGACTTTTTAGTGATTTTGGCGCGAATTCGTGCTGACGTCATTATGACGTCATGAGTGGGGTCGGGGCCGGATGACGTCAGCAGGACGTCATCGGGCCAGGTGGCGGGGTCTGGTTGGTCCACTGGGGCAGTGAGATGGCAGGACAGGTGGACCAATGGCTGGGCAAGGAAATGACAAGACGGAGTACCTGGGTGACGGAGCGATGACGGGTTGCTGAGGTCACATAGGCGGGAACGGCAAAACCAGAAACCGCGGCGGTTTGATATCGCACCGCCTACGATACGATGGCAGTTTGCAGCAGTAGTACCTCCGACGGATTGTGGAGCCGACGCGTGGATACAGCGTGACGTAACCTTTATACGGCCGTCGGGAGGTAACCTTCGGGCATCGGATGAGCTCCGACGCTCTGGTGGCCGTCAGATCTGGAGGGGCCAAATCGGACGGTGATCGGAACACTGACGTGACAGGGAGATAGTGCGCTTAATTCTCGGACGTCGGAAGGACTCCGACGCGATCAGGGCCGTTGGAACGGGAGGTATTTGATCGGACGGTTGTCGGGACAAGTGAAGTGACAACCAAGTACGGGGAAGGGGAGGATTAAAATAATGTTTTTTCTGGGAATCTGCGCGATGGCGAAGACTATGTAAAAGTGGGTTTTCACGTTTTGTTTGAAAAAAGCTCCGCCCTTTAGACTTAGCATAAAGAGAAGAAGTCGGTTTTTCATGATTTTTGGCCATTTGAAGCGGGTGAGGGTAGAAATTAGGCTTTTTAGGGGTTTTTATGTGCAAAAGGGGGTCAAATGAAGGAATTAGCTCATGAAGGGGAAGAGGTACTTGGCCTAGGTTCATCAACATGACCAGGTGTCATTCGATCCCTGACTCAAGACTTATTGGCTATAATACCAAGGGGTGGGTATTTATATAATGCTTGGGGTTTATACACCATGGTGTTAGTACTAATAGGGGAAAAGGTAATATAGGGGATTTACATAGTAGAATTAGAGTTAATATGGATGAGGGGGTCAGTGGAGGGGAAACCATTTAAGTTTATGTGAAACAAACTTGGTTTTGAGAGTAGATCAAAATGAAAAGATTTTTAGACAAGAAATGTGGCTTCTAAAGATTAAGAACCACCATGAAACCTTAGTCCTTTCCATGAATCTTAGCTGATGGGGGAATGTTAGAAATGAAATTGGAGGGGAATGAGGGAAATTAGTCATGCTTCCTGCTGCAATTCGATGAAGAAGAACACCTTGGTCAATTAATTGATTTTGCTTTGATACCCACAGTTACCATCTCTGTAATGGTAGGGATAACCTTTCTGCAACCCCAACTACTTACCCAGCTACTTGCCTAGCATTTTTATTTCTTCTTGGTGGGTGCACTTGGACTTGCAGACCCTTACTTGCCTTTTCTTTTCTTTGGCTTTTTTCTTTTGCTTTTTCTATCTACCTCTACCCTTATCTCTTCCAAGGTCCCAGATTAAGCTGTTGGGAGCCTTTTCTTCTCTACCTGAACTAGTTGTCTGCCAAGATTAAGCAGTTTGGACAGACTTCTTTCTCTATTCTATAACTGAAAATTGAAAACATGGCATGATCCAGGTTAAACTGTTGGATCATCCACCAAAATTGAAATAAGGTCATCAGCATTGAAACACTTTACACACCTCTTGTTCTCTAGGAAATATGGGATCTTTGTGATATCAAAGCAGAGCATATTTGGACTTTCCCTTGCCAATCATGAAATATGAAACCTATTGGTATAGGTATCCAACAGTGGCTCCACATGGGGATGGTTTTTCTTTTGAAAGACCAAGAACAGCATGTCAGATTGCCTTGCTCTCTGACTGCCCATATCAATCTTGAAATTTGCTGCTTTGATGTGTCAAAATTGTGTGCTTCTTTCTTGGAGGACCTCTGATTCTATTTGCCTTTTGCTGGTTGGTGAATCACTTAGAAAACTGCATTTTTACAATCTAAAATAGAAAATAATATGTACATCTGCATATATACAAGGGAACCTCAGGTTGCACTCATGGGAAATAGTCAAAATAATGCTTCAGCATCCTGCCATTGACAGGACCTTCATCCAAGTCAGTTTCAGTTAGACTTTTGAGGAAGTAAGTGTTGTTACCTTGCACTGCTTGGACAGCAAATGGTCCTCTCCAAAGGGAATCAAATTTCCCATGTTTTCCTTTTTCTTCTCTCCTTGCATCCCACTTGAGGACTTTATCACCAATGCTGAAATCTTCTGCCTTAGTTCTTCTATCAAAGGCCTTTTTTAATTTTTCTTGTAATATCTGCACTCTGCTGAAAACTTGTTCTCTAGTTTGCTGTAAACAGATTATCTGATTGATCCTCCTTTGCATATCATTTGGCTCTGCTTGACTCTCTTGCAGAAGCTTCATAACCGGCACTCCTAGTGATGAAGGAAATTTGGCTTCTAATCCATAGACTAACTCATATGGGCTGGTCCCAATTGATCTTTTAGTTGTTAGTCTATCTGCCCATAAAGCATTAACTAGTTTCTTATGCCAGTTCTTTTTGTTCTCTTCCAGCACTTTCTTTATGATATTTATTAAGCTTTTGTTTGATGATTCAGCAAGGCCATTTCCTTGGGGATAGTATGCAGTAGAATGGCCCAGAGTAATGTGAAATTTATGGCAGAAGTTTACCATTTTCTTGGATCTGAAAGCAGCAGCATTGTCTGTTATTATTTTGTCTGGACAGCCAAATCTAGCCAGTATGTTGTTTTCCAAAAACTGAATGATTACTGAGTCATTTGCTTGTCTGCATGGGGCAGCTTCAATCCATTTGGTGAAGTAGTCTGTGGCTGTTAAAATCCATTTGTGTTGGCCTGAAGATGAAGGATGAATTTCCCCAATGAAATCCAAGCCCCATTGTTGGAAAGGTCTCTCTGTTGCAATAGGTCTTAAGGGGAGTGGCAGCAACTGTCTTTTGCTCTCAAATACTTGACATTGATGACATGAGGTGGTGAATCTCTTAACATCTGAGAACATGGTGGGCCAGTAATACCCTGCCCTTAGTATTTTATCCATAGTGGACTTCCAGTACAAGTGTCCACCACAGTGTCCTGCATGAAACTCCTGCATGATATTGTTAGTTTCATTTTCCATTAAACAGTGCAGCAATATACCTTCATGGTTTTTCCAAAGCAGATTTCCATCCATCACACAAAATCTTGATGTTTTCATTTTTAAGAACCTACACTTAGTTCTGGACAGTCCTGGGGGAGCACACAGGTTTTGTAACACATAACAGATATCAGAGTACCAAGGAGATTGTTCAAAGGCTACATTGATCTTTGGAGTCGCCAGCTCTGTTTCACTGTCCAGCTGATTGATATCTAGGGCTTGGAAATTTGATTCTGTCATTAATTTAGCCAAGCCTTGCCCTTTTATTAGCTTTGTAGGTTTTATTTCAATGTCAAATTCTAGTATGTTGGCAATCCACTTTCCTCTTCTGCCCTCTAAGTTTTCTTGGGTGAGAATGTCTTTGACAATAGGATTTGGTACATAAGCCACAACATGGGAATAAAGGATGTAAATCCTAAAGTCTTTAATGGCTTTGACCAAAGCATAGGCTTGTTTCTCCATAATTTGATATTTTAGAGGGGCATCTCTAAGAGCCCTGCTGAAGAAGGCAATAGGCTTCTCATTCCCTTGGTCATCTTTCTGTAATAAAACAGCAGCAATGGTGTGCTGGGAGGCAAAAGAGAAGATGATAAAGTCTCTGTCAAACTGAGGATTGGTTAACACTGGGGTTTGAGTCAAGGCCAATTTTATACCTTCAAAGGCTTGTTTTGCTTCAACAGTCCACTTTACTTTTGAATCCTTTTTTAGCATGTTGTTTAATAATCTGATTAGTTCTGCTAAGTTTGGGATAAACCTTCTCAAAAAATTGATTTTTCCTAAGAATCCCTGCAACTCTTTGACATTCCTTGGGTGGGGCATTTGTAGGATAGCTTGTATCCTATTTGGATCAATTCTTATGCCATCTTTTGAAATAATGTGTCCTAAGAGTTTACCTTCTTCCAAGCCAAATAATGACTTCTTGGGATTTAAGGAAATACCATATTTCCTGCATGTTAGGAAAATCTGTCTCAAATGTTTCAGATGTTCTTGGTCAGATTTTGAAAAGGGTGTAAGATCATCTAAGTAAATGACTAGGAAGTCATGAATCTCTTTTGCAAAAGCAATATCCATTGCTCTTTGAAATGTTGCCCCTGCATTTTTCAATCCAAAGGGCATTTTTACATATTTGAAAGTTCCCCATGGGGTTGTAAATGCAGTTTTGTCTTGATCATCAGGGTGTACTAGGATTTGATTAAAGCCTGAGAATCCATCAAGCAATGACATCCTTGAAGCCCCCACCACTCTTTGGAGAATGTGATCCATTTTGGGTAAAGGGTAGTTATCTTTGAGTGATACTTGATTTAGATTCCTTAAGTCTACACAAAGTCTAATCTCACCAGTCTTTTTCCTTGTAGGGACTAAGTTGGAAATCCATTCAGAGAATCTGATTGGTGCTATGATGCCAGCTTTGAACATTTTTTGCAATTCCTTTTCAATGGAAGGAAGGAGTATAGGATTGATCCTTCTCAACTTCTGCTTGAATGGTTTTTGATTAGGCTTGAGGGGAATGGTATGCTGAATGACAGAAGTATCATAGGACTTTAGGTCCTCATAGCCCCATGCAAAGACATCTTGGAACTCTTTAAAGAGGTCAATGTACTTGGGTTTTTGATTAGGGGGCAAAGAAGCAGACAGCTTTATTATTTTGGGCTTGTGAATGGTACCAATATTGCATTCTTCAATGGCTGCATCTAATGGCTGCATTTTTGGCTTCCTAGGGATGTCATTTGAATCAAAAATGTCCTCTAGTGGGGTAAGGCCTGTTGGAAGGAAATTGTCTTTGAGTTGTATGATTTCAGCTTCAGCGCTGGTCACCTCTTCACAGTCAATTTGGTGAATTTGCTGAATGTTTTCGTTGTTGAAGATGGTTGGATTCAGTAATTGTTTTGCTGTTCTAGGTGATATTGGATGAACCATTTGTTGAAACAGTATTTGTGATTGACTTGCTGTCTCAAGTATTTGTGATTGACTTGCTGATTCAGTGTCAATATTTAATCCTGCAAACTCTTGTTGTAAGGTTAGGAAATTGTTTATTTGCATATCATCCTCAAATACTTGCCATTCTTTAACATTGTTTGGAATGGAGGGTCTGTACTTGACCTCGGCTGTGAAGCAGTTGTTGGTTTCCAGTGGAAATTTGAACGTGCTGGCAAATGTTGCCAAACTGTGTGCATGGAGATTGTGGCCCCTTGAAATTTTTGTGATAAGGAACTCAGAGAAAGTGTCCAATATTTCAATTACAGCAGACCTGTAAGACCTCAACCTTTTGTCATTGGTGACAAAACTTCCTTTCACTTGTTGAATCACTAGATCAGAATCTCCCATGATCGAAACCGTAGGAGCTTGTAGTGCCTTTACTAGCTTGAGACCTAGTAACAGAGCTTCATACTCTACCATGTTATTAGTGCATCTAAAGTTTAACCTGCAAGATCTACCTTCTGCATGGGTTTTCTCTTTGTTATGTATCCAAACTCCAGCTCCTGCCCCTAACTTGTTGACTGAGCCATCAAATTCTAAGACCCACAGGATATCTTGCTTGACAGGAGATTTAAAGATCTGTTCATGGGATGGCAATGTAAGCAGGAGTTGGGGTTTCTTCTTTGGCTTGTGTTCTAGGACAGTTTCATCACTGGATTGAAAATCTTTGACAACTAGAGGAGGGGTCGTGTCCAGTGCTTGACTGATCAATATTTTATGAGTGGTACTTCCTTGATTAATGTTTTGTTCTTGCATGAGTGTTTCGGTCCTAATGTCATTGTTTGAGAGGCTTGTGCTGTCATTGAAGAGAATGAACGAATCTATGTCTGAATGGACAGCATATACAGGAAAGTTTTGAGGCTTTTCCTCACTGCTGACCATGTATTTCATGAGTGTTTCTCTGTAGAGTCTCTTTGGTTGCCCAAAGACAGAGATGGTGGCATATGACATATCTAATTGTAGGGAGCCTTGGAGTTTGGCTCCCCATGATCTTGATAACAGCATCCCATATTTAGGTGGGATATCAGCGACTACAACATCCATTAGAATGGTTTTGTTGGGGTATTGAACCAGAGACACACATAAATCTTTTATTAGACCTAAACACTTGACTTGGCTGGAGTCAAAGGAAAACAGGTCCTTGTATGGTCTTGTTATATCCAAATTCAATCTTTCCATGACTGCTTTTGGCATGAGGTTATGAGAGGCACCTGAGTCAAACATCGCATTATGCAGTATTTTGTCATGAATATGCAAGCTGACATAAAAAGGTAATATCCCTGTAACTGCTGTTTTTCCATCTACCTCTGGGCCAAACAGTAATTCCGGAGTGTCATCTAACACATTTACATCATCTTTGCTATTAGTGAGTTGAAGGGATTTCTTAATCTGTTGTTTATAGATGTCATGCTTAGCTAGTTCTAAGAGGGGAATTGCTATCTTTAGCTTGCCAATCTCTGTGCCTAGGTCAAAAGGTTTATCAGCTTGGGTTTTGGAGTTAAGGATAGCAGCCCTTTCTTTGCTCATTAAATCTTCTTGTTGGTTTTCATCTTGACTTTGAGACCTGCCCCTTTTACTCATGTCTGGAGGGGTAATATCTAAGTCAGGGTGAGAGGACGACGTTGCCATAGGCTGATGTAGTGGTGACAAAAGTGTGGTGACCTCTTCAACCACTACTTCCTCTGTAGGCAAGTTTGTTTTGTCATTAGGTTCTATGACTATGGTTCCTTTAGACTGCTGTTTATCTTTTATCTTTTCAGGCTGATTTACATTTACAGTCCTACTCCTTAGCTTGTACTGTTTATGAACTTCATAGACAGCACTATCATATCCTTGTTTAAAATCAAAGGATTCTCCTTATTTAGTTTGGAATATTTTGATTTCATCATCCTCATGATCCTCTTGTGTTAAGAAAACCTGGCTTTTACCATCTAGACCCATTAGATTAATCTCAGGGTCTTCATTGGGTTCAGTTGATGTTGAAGTTTCTGCATAATTTTCTTGGAAAGGGGGTCTAATGTCTTGGTCAGCACTTGTCCTACCAATGTTCTGGTTTTGGGTTCTCCTAAAATTCGGATTTCTAGGAGGGTTGTTTTGTGGTGCTTCCCATGATGACTTTTTTTCAACCGATTCCACTCTTTCACCCAATCTCTTCATGCTATTTAGTATTGCATCCAGCTTTTGATCAAAGCCCGAGGGTTCTTCTTTGAAGGCAGTCCTTTTCTCCAACTTTGCCCTGTTTCTTTTGGCAATTAGGTTAGCTTCCATTGTGACAGCAACCCTTTGAGCTTCTTCAAGGGTTGGAGGGTCTCTTTCCTTCAACTGATAGGCCATATCAGGGTCAAAACCATTAGGGAATTTATACAGGGCTAAATCAGGAGGAGGCCTTAAGTTCTGTGGGATAGCATTATATACATTGTTGAACCTAGCACAATATTCCAAGACTGTCTCCTGGGGACCTCTCTTAATAGTGTCATATTCACCAAGTACGTGGAGAGGATCTTTCTTCTTCTCCCATCTGTCAGTAAAAGCTTCGTAAAGCTGATCAGGAGTTGTAATGGAGTTTGCATTGAGGGATCTGAACCAAGTTCTAACATCCCCAGTTAAGCTTTGAACAAAAATTCTCATTCTGACAGTGTCATCATCTATTTCATAGGTCTCAAAGTGGTCTTGCATCTTCTTGGCATGCTGGATAGCTGTTAGAGAGCCATTTGAGTCAAAATATGAGATTTTGCTTTGATAATCTTGAGGTAAAGCCGCAGAATTAGCTGGTATCTGCAGAGGTGCATACCTGTTAGCCATATTTATGAGGTTTAGAGGGTTAATAGGAACAAACGGGACAGCAGGGATCACCGGTATAACAGGGTTAATGGGATGAGTAGCTAGTGGGAGACTGGTTAAAGGAGTATGTGCAGTGGATGAAGATGTGAGAGGAGGACTTTGCGATGTTGATGGTGAACTAGGGGAACTAGGGGTGGACCGGAAAAGAACTTTGCAAGGAGTGGGAATGAGGCTGGGATGATCCGAACTTATATTTGCATCAGCAGGCTCCTCCTGCTTTTGCTGTCTCCGGATGTTTCTTTGGATGGTATTTGGATTATCAACAATGATGGGTGGATTAGGGTCAGGATTTGCCCTAGTATGCCGTGGATTTTTCTTAGGAGCCAGCTTCCAACCTGTTTTTTGGGATTTTGTAGGAAATTTTTATATTTGCAAGGACTGGATGAAGATTTTGGAATGGCTATATATTCTCAAAGCTAAGACGAAGATTCCCCAAACAAGCTCCTCCTTAAAGCTGTTAATGTGATGCAGAAACAGTTCTAAGGCCTCTTGGCTGGTTTCAGGTTTGATGGTAGCTTTGGAAAACAGATAGTAATTGAAAAATCCTAAGAGTCCCCAGTGGAGTCGCCAATTATGTTAACACCCAGGTTGTTCCCTATGACTCCCAAGGGAATACGGCCGGGGTAACCACTAACCAATCTTTGGGTTACAGTTCCTAGCCTAACTGCAACCAGAGAGGGCTCTCTCTTTATGATTTGTCTCTGTTATGATGGTGTTTTAGGCTAGCTATTATGCTCAGGTTTTGGTTTATGTTTTGGTTGAAGGATTTCTTTCAGGTCTTATGATGCAGTGTTTAGACAGTATAATACCATTGGGCAATGGAGTCTGAAGTTGTGAAGTGATCTGATACGCTGGTTTGGTGGTGCTCAAACTGCAGGGCCTATTGTGTATTTTAAACAGACAAACTAGATCAAATGGTGATGTATGCTGATCAACAGAAAGCAATTAAGAATTGTCTATTGAGCTGGTGGATGGAGGTGAACTGCACAGGAGCAAAACTTGAATTCTTGTGACAAAGGTCACTGTGATAGATGTATTCCGAAAGTGCAGCATTTAAGAATTACACTTAACTAGATTACAGCTGAAGAAAACATTGATAAACAACGCAGATTGAACTCAGGTTACTCAATGAATAAATCCTGAAAGATATTCTTTTTCCTTGTTGCTTAGTATTGAAAACAGATAACATATATGGATTTTAACAAAACAACTAATTAACAGAGAGAAGATACAGAGACTTATTGTATGATGAAATACACAGGGATCCAGTAGTTATCAACGGACACCAGAACGCATCCAACACCTCAGAAATCCGAGAAATTCCATTGCTTTTGCTCTATTAACTTCTGAAAAGGATTACAGCATAAGAACTTCTTCAGGAGAAATCAACAACAACCCTTGCAATCTTATGCGAAGGGGACTTTATAGAAATGCGTATACAAAATATCTCAGGCATTGAGTCATCTGAGAGAGAAAATATCTTCATTATTACGTTCAGAAAGTAGGCAAGGAGTTATTACAATTTTAAATGCAGCGTAAATGCCCTTTATGTCTGTCAGAGGATTGTTTTGACTTTTGAGAGTCACTGAGTCGGTTGCATTACTCTGTTTTAATTCTGGAGATACGCATTTACTTTTGGCTGCGCAGTGCATTCTCGGGTTTGCCAGCTGTGGTTCTCTTTTTCTGCTTTGTTGGCCGCTACATCCGCTGAGTTGGCTCAGCTTTGATTTATGCTACATGCTGACTTTGCTGAACTGTGCTTTTTATAAAAAATTGTAATAAAACAGAAATTTGGTGAATGCCTTACTGATTACAAAATTCTGTGTATTGCATCTATCCACCATTCCTGTGTAGGGAGCTGATGCTTGAGGATGGCCTCCATTGTCTCTTCAGCTTCTGTATATTTGAAAAAATTTGGGGCTACATCAAACAAGTGATTAATTTCATTCATTATAAAAAGTAGATTTTCTATCTTACTATAGAAAATCTGTCCTGTAATAGGCCCTGTGTCTTCTGAAGTGCTGGCCTTCTCATTGACCTGTGCTGAGGCAAAAACATTTACTCTTTTAGCATACTGTTCATGGGTGAATAATTTCCCTCCGTTGTTCAGTAAGCTAGGGAGTCCTCTACTCTGCAACACCTGAAACTTCTCCATGAACCTATTTACCTCTGTCTGCATATCCTGGGTTCTTCTGTCCAATGTCTGCACCAGATTTCTAAGAGTAAGAACCCTCTTGATCATTTGAATGGTCTCAGTTCTATTTGGGATTCCAATGGTGGCTAATTGAGAACTTGTTTTGTGGTTAAGCACATTGATCATTCTTGTAGCAACTTCAGGCATATTTCCTAATAAGGCCCTTGATGTTCGGATTTCCTTCTGTGCCTTTGGGATGAGCTCTAGTTGCTCATGGATTGTCTCGATATATGGCCATTGGTTGTTGATGGATTGACCAATATTGGACCATATCATTGCTCTGATCTCAGATATGATTTTATCTAGCTTGAGCTCATTCTCAAGCTCCTTGATCCTGTCTTTAAGGGCTTTGATTTCCCTGGCCTTTTCTCCCACCTCTCTTTTTGTCTTATCATGCCTTTCATTTACCTTGGCCAGCTTTTCCTTTGTTTCATTCAGCTCTGTCATCTGGGCTTCCAAAATTTGTATTTCATTCTTTAGCTTCTGCATATCTAGGCTCTGATCTGTGCTGATGGGTGCCGCTGAAGTAGATGTGGCTGTTTGTTCGGCCTGTAGAGGTGGAGGCACCGTAGTAGGAGCAGTCTTCTCAAGATTGATGACTTGAGGAGGGGGCTGAGATGTCTGCCCTTCTTGTGCTTGTTTTAATGATGCTTGTAGAGCTGCTTGTGTAGCTTCATATTGCCCCAATTTTTCTTGTGCCTTCACAAGCTCTTTGTAAATGGAGACTAGCAGGGTAGTAGAATCCTGCTCATGCCTTTGCTTTGCTATCTCATCAGTCTGTGGATGGATAGTGGCTGGAATTTTGATCTTTTTTCTTAGTGCAGCCATGTCAGCATCTCTAAGTTTCAGGATCTCTTGTATCCCTTTGATGTCATTGGGATTGTGCCCAATTTCTACAATGATTTCCTCCAGGGATTTTATCCTGTTGTCTTTGGCCTGAGAAGAGGCCCTCTCCAGTTCTAGCTGGGAAGCTGTGGCATTCAGACTGCTTGTTAATTTATAATTCTCCAAAGTCTTGTCGGCCAAGGAAGCATACACCATTTCGCCAGTTTGCTTATGCAGCTCAATTTTGTCCATAGGGTGTATGTCCTTGGCGAGGACCTCTAGGTTAGTCCTAAGATAGTCAGCAGTGGATTGTGGCTGGAGTGCCGTAGGCATAAAGTGACTCATTATCATTTTGCCTTCACTTACATCAAAAGCAGACATAAGTCTCTGCTGATTGGAAGGAGCCATGTTTAGCAGGTGATTGTACAGTTGTACTTTGATAGGATCACTCCTCCTCTTGATGTCTAGAAATTGCTGCTTGATGCTTACTTGTCCTTCTTTCTGCTCTGGAGGAGCTGACCTCCCCTCCCATGGTCCTGTCCTGTTCCTGCTGGAAGGAACTTGCTGAAGCTTCTCTGCTGGGTGGGCCCATGCCCAATGCCTCTCTTATTGCTATATCCTCCTCTGGAAAATCATTTAGTCTCTGCCTTTTCTCTCCCTGGTTTATAGAGGATGTCAGGGGAGTTTCTCTGTCCCTTTTTCTAAAGACAAATGTATCCTCCTTTTGAGGGGTTTGGAGGACCGAGGCATCAAAGGTAGTGTCTTGTCTTGTAGGCACCGTTCTTTCAGTGGTCTGAGGAGTCTCCACTGTTTCCTTTCGCTGGGCAGACTGCTCCTGCCTTTGTTCTTCTTGATGTTGTCGCTCTTGCTGTTCTGATTCTTCTTGCTGCCCTTGCTGCAGCCCTTCTGCTTGCTGCTGTAACTCTGCCTGCTGTTGTAACTCTTGTTTATTTATTGGCTTTGTCTCCATTTCCGTCTCTTTGCCACTGCTGGATATATTCTGCATTACCTTGGTATTTTGCTGCTTGGCAGTTGAGGAGGATTCAGCCGCTCCCGTTTGTGTGCTTGGCAGTGAGGTGACCTGTGAATAAATTCAAGGTCAGCCATCTTCTTAAGGTTTCTTAGAGCTCTTTGATTAAGCTCTTCTTGGGTCACATTTTCTTCTAAAGTTCCTCTTCTCCACTTGCTTTGGTTGGCATATTTTTCTAAGTGAGGAAGGCTATAATGACCATAAGCAGATAATTTGTATTTGAGCCTCCTCATTGTAATGAAGTTGTTGGGGTCATAGGGTTTCCATATGAAGCTGTATTTGAGACCAAGGCACCCAAGTATTCTATCTGCCTCTCTCCACCCTTCATCCCTTTCATTGAGAAGAAAATGGCCAAGTTGATTTCTGACTTTTAACTGTGCCTTCTTACCTTTTCCTAAAAAGTGGAGCATATCCACATAACCAAACTGCCTGAAGTATTCCAAGGCAAGTAGCCTCATAGGCACAAATCTAGGTAGTTTAAATGGGGGCAACTCACACCCATATAGTCTGATAACGGTGTGGTGTTGGTAGAAATACCAATCCCCAATACTGTATGCTTTTGATAAATGCAGGAGTATTTGCATTTCGTCTGTCAATCTGGGAGGAGGTGAACCCAACAGTAGAGTCAAGGCTGGATGGATGAAAAGATCAATAAATTCGTAGTAGATGTATGGAGAACAGCTTACTATGTGAAAAACAGATGTCCAATACACTACTGATCTCAGATTTCCCTGTGCATCTTCTCTCTTCTTTGGGAAGGAGAACTTATCATGCTGGAAGTATAGGAGCAGATGATATAGGTAAGAGGTGTATTTAAATACCCTTTCTCTTGACAGATTCATCAACTGTTCATGCATCTTATCTGATATGTATGTGGCATAATCATAGTAGATTGGTTTCCTTCCTGGGGAAAACATAAGCATCATTTGTAGAACAGTTTCCTCCACATACTCCACTGAATCATATCCCAAGATGGGACTGATCATGTCAACAAGGTCTAAGCCCAACTGGTTGAGGTAGACAAAATGGATGGGAGGAGTTTGCACAGTATCAGCTTTGATGAAAATCTGATTAAGCTTTGTGATTTGTGCCTCTGTTATCCTGGCTCCCTGTACTATTAAATCAGCTAATGATAGAGGGACCAACTTTTGATCTGTCTTGAACTGCAACATCTCCCTGATGGCTTCAGGGGTAATGAGGAACAGAATTGAGCCTGAAGAGTCTAGCACTGCCCTCTGGGATGCATCATAGTAATCAGCAACTAAGTGGATAAGCTCAGGGAATTGATTAACCTGAGGAAGCTTGAATATTGGGAGAAATGAATCCCAAATTCCCAGGATGTCTGTCCCCCTCTCATGTTTGATCTTTATTTCATTTATGATTTGTAAATGGAACCTGCTTTTGCTCAACATTTCCTCTGATATCTTGTAATCCAGGTCTGCTAATGCTCTTGTGTCCAATGTTCTATTAGGGGCATTCAGGGGAGCTACATTGAGGGCTATAGGAGCTACAGGGGGATCCATGACTCTTCTTGGGATGTGGTTCTCTTTGAAGACTGCTGTTACTATGCAGAGTAACACTGACAAAGTTTCTTTGCAGACAATGATGGTTTTATGAGTGAAGGGTGAAGGTAAAGGCTGCAGCAGTTGAAATACTGCCTTTGAGTGATTAGGTGGGTGGCAGAAATGCTCAGAGTATGCTTTTTGTGGTGGATTTGTTTCCTGCAGGTGAAGGGTTCACGATTGCGCGAACCAGCGACAGTTTTCTTTCAAATTACCCACAGTGGTTCGACAGAAGTGTAGTGACGGCTCTGGTTCAGTCTAAATGTCAATTCAGTGGCATTTAACGGTGAATTTCGGGTCTTAAGGTCTGTTACTTATTGATACGCGAAATGCAGTGAAAATGGAGTTTCAGAGCTCAAATGAGGAATACCTGTAGAGTTGGACTGGTTAGAGCTTGCTGGCGCTGAAGAGATGAACGTTCTGGCGGTCAGGAAACACTTTTCCGCGGCTGGTGCAGGTTTGGTCGTAATTATGCATGCAGGATAAACAACGATGAATGCGCTCAAAATGGCAAAAAACACGAATTTTCGGCCAAAATAGACTTTTTGGTGATTTTGGCGCGAATTCGTGCTGACGTCATTATGACGTCATGAGTGGATTCGGGGCCGGATGACGTCAGCAGGACGTCATCGGGCCAGGTGGCGGGGTCTGGTTGGTCCACTGGGGCAGTGAGATGGCAGGACAGGTGGACCAATGGCTGGGCAAGGAAATGACAAGACGGCGTACCTGGGTGACGGAGCGATGACGGGTTGCTGAGGTCACATAGGCGGGAACGGCAAAACCAGAAACCGCGGCGGTTTGATATCGCACCGCCTACGGTACGATGGCGGTTTGCAGCAGTAGTACCTCCGACGGATTGTGGAGCCGACGCGTGGATACAGCGTGACGTAACCTTTATACGGCCGTCGGGAGGTAACCTTCGGGCATCGGATGAGCTCCGACGCTATGGTGGCCGTCAGATCTGGAGGGGCCAAATCGGACGGTGATCGGAACACTGACGTGACAGGGAGATAGTGCGCTTAATTCTCGGACGTCGGAAGGACTCCGACGCGATCAGGGCCGTTGGAACGGGAGGTATTTGATCGGACGGTTGTCGGGACAAGTGAAGTGACAACCAAGTACGGGGAAGGGGAGGATTAAAATAATGTTTTTTCTGGGAATCTGCGCGATGGCGAAGACTATGTAAAAGTGGGTTTTCACGTTTTGTTTGAAAAAAGCTCCGCCCTTTAGACTTAGCATAAAGAGAAGATGTCGGTTTTTCATGATTTTTGGCCATTTGAAGCGGGTGAGGGTAGAAATTAGGCTTTTTAGGGGTTTTTATGTGCAAAAGGGGGTCAAATGAAGGAATTAGCTCATGAAGGGGAAGAGGTACTTGGCCTAGGTTCATCAACATGACCAGGTGTCATTCGATCCCTGACTCAAGACTTATTGGCTATAATACCAAGGGGTGGGTATTTATATAATGCTTGGGGTTTATACACCATGGTGTTAGTACTAATAGGGGAAAAGGTAATATAGGGGATTTACATAGTAGAATTAGAGTTAATATGGATGAGGGGGTCAGTGGAGGGGAAACCATTTAAGTTTATGTGAAACAAACTTGGTTTTGAGAGTAGATCAAAATGAAAAGATTTTTAGACAAGAAATGTGGCTTCTAAAGATTAAGAACCACCATGAAACCTTAGTCCTTTCCATGAATCTTAGCTGATGGGGGAATGTTAGAAATGAAATTGGAGGGGAATGAGGGAAATTAGTCATGCTTCCTGCTGCAATTCGATGAAGAAGAACACCTTGGTCAATTAATTGATTTTGCTTTGATACCCACAGTTACCATCTCTGTAATGGTAGGGATAACCTTTCTGCAACCCCAACTACTTACCCAGCTACTTGCCTAGCATTTTTATTTCTTCTTGGAGGGTGCACTTGGACTTGCAGACCCTTACTTGCCTTTTCTTTTCTTTGGCTTTTTTCTTTTGCTTTTTCTATCTACCTCTACCCTTATCTCTTCCAAGGTCCCAGATTAAGCTGTTGGGAGCCTTTTCTTCTCTACCTGAACTAGTTGTCTTCCAAGATTAAGCAGTTTGGACAGACTTCTTTCTCTATTCTATAACTGAAAATTGAAAACATGGCATGATCCAGGTTAAACTGTTGGATCATCCACCAAAATTGAAATAAGGTCATCAACATTGAAACACTTTACACACCTCTTGTTCTCTAGGAAATATGGGATCTTTGTGATATCAAAGCAGAGCATATTTGGACTTTCCCTTGCCAATCATGAAATATGAAACCTATTGGTATAGGTATCCAACAGGTATTCCAATGGCTACAACCATATAAACAAATTTCCCTCAAGCAAGCTAAGAAGGATAATAAATTATCACCAAAGTATTATGGTTCGTACAAGGTGTTGCAAAATATTGGTACTAAGGCATACAAATTGGAGCTTCCTGTAGCTTCTCGAGTGCACCTAGTTTTCCATGTTTCATGTTTAAAGAAGGTTATAGGCGACACACTCCCAGTTCAAACAATATTTCCAGAACTTGACGAGGAAGGAAAAATTATATTGGAACCGGAAACAGTCACATAAATGAGAACTCGACAGCTACGAAATCGATCAATTTTGGAGTATCTCATCAAGTGGAAGAACTTATCCGTTGAAGATTCCACATGGGAGGATGAGAATTTTATACAGAAGCATCCAGAACTACTCAAGTGTTGAGGACAACACTTTTTTGAAGGAGAGGGGCATGTTAGGTCCCTATAATACTAGTGATTACCCCATTACTATTGTAGTTGTATCCCCTATTAATATTGTTGTGCCCTTATTGTCCCCACATTGTTATTACTGTGCCCCATAGAATCCCTCTATTGTTATTTTTGTTCCTTTATATTATTATTGTTAGGTCGGTTGGGTTATATTGTGACTCCTTAGACTCCTATATATAGAAAGGAGGTTTTGTCATTTGAATCATCAAAGAATCATTCATTTGTGTAATCTAAAGGAGGTTGCCCCATCGAAGAGGCTGAATTCTAAAGCGTTGATCTATCTTTTCTATCTTTTCTTGAGCTGGTTTCATAACACCCCACTATTGCATCAAGGATGTTGCAACTCCTAGGGCTACCAACTTTACTTTATCAACTCGGGGTTCGTACAAACTTGGAAGTGATAGTGCTATATGCACAGTAGATAAAACAATCTACTCTTGTCACTCTTCAACTGGGGTGATATACCATAGGGTTTTTCAAACCAGTCTTCTATTTACTAGAAGGAGTCTGACTATTGACAGTGATTCTAAAGTTATCTTTAATGCAGAAAGTAAATGATTACCTATTTTAGCAAAATGAAAGTGTTGAATGGAAAGTGCTATGAAATGGCATGAAATTATCTAGCTAAGAATTGACACACATTACTTGCAGAAGAGAACTAATCTAACCTTGCATTCTATCATTCAACTATCTAGACTAAGTAGGCATGGAAGTTATCCTAACACTGCTATAACTTATGTATGCATGCACTAGCTATCTTCTATTAAAATTGCAGAAAAAGAGTCTTTTGATTTTCAATTTAGAAATGTAAATGCTAAGCTAAAAAATCTGATATTTTGCAGGGGAGAAAGGCATGGAAAATCTAGTCCAAAATGGCATTGAGGGATATGGAATTCAATTAGAGGGCCTGTTAGTGTCGGTCTTTGTAGCCTTCCTCCAGTGATCAAACATGATCTTACAAAGTGATTTTAAGATGTCAAGGTCAAATTTTGTCATTTCAGTGAGTCTTCAAGTAAAATTTGGTCACTAGGTATTAGGTCTAGGGTTTGATTTTACTCCTTTCAAAGTTGTCCAAATGTCGGTCCATGTCACTATTCAGCTGAGTGTACCATCATTCAGAGGGTTGTCATCATCATGTTAGGTTCTAATGGGTCATTTTACACCTTGTTCATGCTTCAGTTGTGCCTAGGTAAGGTTCATTTCCCTCTCATAGGGTTTTGAAGGTAATTTCTCTTGGATGGTCAAATCATTAGCAAAACTTGTATCCTGATGTTCGTACACCTTCCCCTATCCTTAATGTACCTTATTGAACACTTCCCATCACTGAGATCCCCCAAATTCCTCATTTTTCCACAAACCATAGTTTCTTGCTACAACTTGACAATTTTCTAGGTTGGGCCTGTGTTTAGCCCTTTTGGACCCCTTCCCCTCACTCAATATTTGAAATTCCACTTTCCCCTGCTTTCTAACATCCCTCCCTACTTCCAAAAATTTTCTCAAGAATTTAGAAGCCCCTTATCCCCTTCATTTCACTTCATTTCCACAAATCCCCTGTTCCACACATCGGGATAGGTTTTACTCCAATGATGTTTCTGAGAAATAGAAGATGCATTTGGGAAAAATGAGAGAGGTGTTTGTCCAAAATAGGCCAAGGAAGAAAAACCTACTTCAATTTTTACACAGGTGTCATGGTTTTAGAGAAATTTCAAAACTATAGTGCCCTCGAGAGAATTGATGCACCTCTGAAGTGACCTTGGGAAAATTAAGTTTTCTCCTAGTTTGGCTGGCCAAATGACTTGCTTGATAAGTCAAATGATAACTAGACAAAAATATATTTCCAATGAGCTATCATGAGCTGAATTTTGAGTTGATGAAGACCTTCAAAAGATGACTGCAACAGCACTCTGCCTTTAGGCAGCCTCATTTTGCACATTTTGACCAGTCTTGGGAGATTTGATTTCTGACTGGGCAAATGAATTCCAAATTGAAAAATTCCAGTTGGGTTGGAAAGTAGACAGGTAGACCTTTCCAAAAGAACACTTGAAGAAAATTGGGGCACCAGGAAGGCCTTCAAAAGTGGCTCCAAACAGGCGCTACGCATAGAGAAATCAGGCGCGGCGCATAGGGAAAATTTTGCCAGTTTGACCAAGTATACTCTGTTTTTCACCTAGTTCTTTGATAGTTTGACTTTTCTCTTTCTTAATGTCAAACTTATGATGTAATTTAATGTAAACTGATGGATCTTGATGTAATTATGTCAAATTTTTACCCATGAAGGTAGATTCATCCATGAAAAGTTAGTTTGCAACTGAATGAATCAGTTCCCTAGTTTTTAGAGGCATGTTGTTCCACTGCCTAATTTGTAGTTCTCAGTTTAGAATTAGTTGGAAGAGCTCCTAAACTTGTGAGCTCAACCCCTGGAGGCTAGGATGAGTTTTTGTTTGCCTATATCTTATGTTTTTTTAGTCATTAGCATGGTTGGATTTTTAAGAAAGACTTGAGCTTCACTGTACACTCATATCAGCATTTTGGCTAAGGAATTGAGACCAGGGTTTGCAACACTCTTTGGGATCGATGTGGCAATTTTTATTAGTACAGTGATCTCCTTTGTAATTATGAATTTATTTATGTGATTTTATTCCATTATCTCTCTTAAGTCTTCTCAACTAAATCAAACAAGAGTGTAAGTAGAATCCATTGAAATTGCAGTGCTCTACTTGAGGTTTGCTTTAGTTTCTTGATGTTTTTAGCTGTTTGGAGAGGATCCATGATTTCTCTTGCCCTCTTCAACTCCTCACCTGTCTAATCCCTCCATCTCATTCGATTTGAAGTGCCAAAATCAGTTGCCTACCTTGCCCCATTGAGATCTCTGCAAGACTGAGCCTCATTCCCCGCACCCAAAATCTGCCTTTCCATTAGAGCCAACAAAAACATCATTTCATTCAATCAAACTCTTTCACACATATACCTAGCCTAAGATCAGTATTTCTATCAGTCATCTCAAGCCCTCATCAATCATTATTCACTGAGATTAACCCAGAGAGAGCCCTCTCCTGACCTGGTAGGGATAGCTACCAGGCTGTGCGTGGTTTGATGTTGGCGCTGGATCCTACCTTTTCAGCCTGAGATAAATCTAGGCACTAACATAGTGACGACCATACTGGGGAAGAAAATTTTATTGGTTTGTTAGTGTTCTTTCTTTATAAACTATGGATAGAGCCTAAAGTTATGCCAGGAAGCCTTCGAACTGCACATTGCTTTGTGAGTGCATAAGTAGATAAAAGCTGCTTCAGTCAATCTCCAGTCTAGTCTTATAAGTTGAACATCTAACTTGCAAATTGCCCCAGTAACATGTATCAAGTTCAGATCTGATTGTTGATGGTGGACAATGATCAGGCACAACAAGGCTGAAATCATTCACCTGGCGATTCCAAATCATATTTTCAAGATCAGATCTAAGGACTCCACTGGAGGATGAACCTGACCAGCGGAACCATGAAAGGACAATATGGAAATATCAGCTATTCAAGTTGGAATTTCATCCAAGAAATTTTGTTCTTTGTCATAAATTATTTCTTCTCTTTTCCCGAGAATGTCAAGAAGGCTTTGCAAAGTATATTGTATTTGAGAAAAGATTCTCAGCCTACATTTGATTCCTTCCCTTTGAAGATTGTGAATACCAAAGATTTGCATGCCTTTGAGCTTGATCAAGACCCTTTTCCCGAATCTTGTGATGACCATCTTCAAATTGATGAACCTCAAGAGACCAAGACTAATTCTATACCTTCTGTACATACCCCTATACCTTGTAAAATTCCAGATCGATACAAGCCTCTGATTTTTCCTCCTATATCCCATGCTTTCCCTAAAAATCATGACCTATATCTACCAAGATTTGATGGTGAACACGACAATGTCACTGCTAAGAGACATGTATTTAATTTTGAGTCCTTTCTTGAACTTTTTGAAGTTGATGAAGAAGATGTTAGTATTAGGCTTTTTGCTCTTTTGTTGCAAGGCAAAGTAAAGAGTTGGTTCAAAACCCTGCCTGATGCGAGCATTTCAGATCTCCAGCAATTCGTTAAAGTTTTCCTCGACAGGTGGGTGGTCAGACAGAACCCTTTCTTGATTATCGAAGAGTATAACCAACTGAAAAGACTACCAGGGGAGACAGTACAACAATTTTCTACCAGATTTAACCAAGTTTATTTTTCAATGCCAGTTAATATAAGACCTCCTAATGGATCCACTCTCTTACACTACCTGGGTGCCTTTGATCCAGAAATGGAGTTTCAGCTGAGGGAAAGGAACCTTGAAACACTTGAAGAGATGCAAAACAATGCACTAGATGTAGAGGCTCATTTTCTGATCCGAATGGAAAAGTTGAAGGAAGAAGAGATGAAAAACACAGATCCGGAGGAATCGACATCTCTAGAGGTAAAGCTTGACATTTTGGTAAGTGCAGTGGAAGAGATGATGCAAAGGGTCATCACAAGGAATGGGTATGATGTTCAAGTCCATGGCTCATTGATTGAAGAAGAACAAGCTGCTGATACAAAACATCTTCTTTCTTATCCCAGTTGTCATAGATCTGATAATGATTGTTTTTTAGATCATCTTGGAGAAGAGAGATCTATTGATATGACATGTATTCATGATGATGTCTTTTATATTGATGATTTGCCTCAGTTTGACCAGTATGATTGCGATTATGTTCTCCAAACAAAAGCTAATCTTGCAGACAAATCAACAGCTAGTTTGTGGGAAGAAGAAGTTCACTTTTTGCAGCATACAATGTTCAGCCATCACATATCAGCTATGGAAATGACGAGGAAAGTGCATCAAATTTCAATGTAAGTGAAGGATCTTTGCCTTTTTGTTTTGTTTCGTTTTAGTCATCAGAGACAACATTCATGCAATTAGAAATCAAATGTCGACAAGTCTTGATATGAACCTTTTTTAGGGAAATTAAAACCTTGTACAAGACTTCTCATATCCAAATTTGCAGCCCCTGAATGCCATGGATTGTCAAGTTGCAGATGAGGACTTGGAAGCTAGCACATACGATCAAATGATACAAGATGATTCCATACCTTTCTGCTTTGAATCATATCAGTTTCTAAAGGGAAAACTGCATAGTATATCTTCAAATGAGCAGCCTGTAGAAAGTCATGCAATCTCATCAGAACCAATAGAAAATGGGTTGTAGCAGTATTTTCAAGTTTTTCATGATCCAATAGCTAATGTGTTGGATGATGTCTGCAATCAAAGTCCATCTCCATTGACTACATGTGAGCTTGAAATGTGTACTGATACAAACTTGATCCGGCAGTCAATCTCTTTGTCATTTTCAGCAGGAGTCTCATCACAAAGCTCAAATAAAAGTTTGCATTCATGGTATGAAGAGAAGAGAAGTAATCCATTGGATGAGCTAAGTCCTAGTGTGCATGAACCTCAAGATCCTTATGCAGTGTTTTTGGAGGCGAATAGAGAATCCATAGTATTCAACGGATATGTTCACAAGTTTTCATGGGGGTTGCCTTTCAGTAGTTCTCTCTTATTATTCATAAGCAAGCACTTGTGGAGAATTCAAATAGCAGCAGGAATACTTATTTGGTTGCATTGGTTGTTTCATTTCACTTGATCAGGTGATGAATGAAACTGTTAGAGTAGGTTTTGATGAATAAGCTCTACTTTGAGCATCATTTCTAGTTTGTCGGTTGTGTTTAAGTATCAAATCAGTTTTTAGTTGAGTGAGAGTCAGTTTGTGTCGTCAATTCGTCAATTTTTAGTCATGCATTTCAGCTTGAGTTTTTGACTCCATTGCCCAATGGATGAAGGCACTGTCTGCTTTCCAAAGATCTGTAGTTCTTGGCACCTCCAAGGAGCTACCATCCCCATTGGAGCCAATGTTAGTGTCAGTCTTTGCAGCCTTCCTCCAGTGATCAAACATGCTCTTACAAAGTGATTTTAAGGTGTCAAGGTCAAATTTTGTCATTTCAGTGATTCTTCAAGTAAAATTTGGTTGCTAGGTATTAGGTCTAGGGTTTTCTTTTACTCCTTTCAAAGTTTGTGCAAATTTCAGTCCATGTGACAATTCAGCTGAGTGTACCATCATTCAGAGGGTTGTCATCATCTTGTTAGGTTCCAATGGGTCATTTTACACCTTGTTCATGCTTCAGTTGTGCCTAGGTAAGGTTCATTTCCCTCTCCTAGGGTTTTGAAGGTAATTTCTCTTGGATGGTCAAATCATCAACAAAACTTGTATCCTAATGTTCGTACACCTTCCCCTATCCTTAATATACCTTATTGAACACTTCCCATCACTGATATCCCCCAAATTCCTCATTTTTCCACAAACCCTAGTTTCTTGCTACAACTTGACAATTTTCTAGGTTGGGCCTTTATTTAGCCCTTTTGGACCCCTTCCCCTCACTCAATCTTTGAAATTCCACTCTCCCCTGCTTCCCAACATCCCTCCCTACTTCCAAAAATTTTCTCAAGAATTTAGAAGCCCCTTATCCCCTTCATTTCACTTCATTTCGACAAATCTCTTGTTCCACACATCGGGATAGGTTTTACTCCAATGATGTTTCTGAGCAATAGAAGATGAATTTGGGAAAAATGAGAGAGGTGTTAGTCCAAAATAGGCCAAGGAAGAAAAAATCCTTCACTTTTTACACAGGTGTCATGGTTTTAGAGAAATGTCAAAAATACAGTGGCCTCGGGAGAATTGATGCACCTCTAAAATGACCTTGGGAAAATTAAGTTTTCTCCTAGCTTGGTTGGCCAAATGACTTTCTTAATGAGTCACATGATAACTAGACACCAAGATATTTCCAATGAGCTATCATGAGATGAATTTGGAGTTGAGGAAGACCTTAAAAAGTTGACTGCAACAACACTCTGCCTTTAGGCAGCCTCATTTTGCACATTTTGACCAGTCTTGGGAGATTTGATTTTTGACTAGGCAAATGAACTCCAAATTGAAAAATTGTAGTTGGGTTGGAAATTAGAGAGGCATACCTTTCCAAAAAGTACACTTGGATTGAATTTGGACACCAGGAATGCCTTAAAATGTGGCTCCAAACAGGTGCTATGCATAGAGAAATCAGGAGCGGCGCATAGGGAAAATTTTTCCAGTTTGACCAAGTATACTTTGTTTTTCGCCTAGTTCTTTGACAGTTTGACTTTTCTCTTTCTTAATGTCAAAATTATGATGTAATTTAATGTAAACTGATGGATATTGATGTAATTATTTCAAATTTTCACTCATGAAGGTAGATTCATCCATGAAAAGTTAGTTTGCAACTGAATGAATCAGTTCCCTAGTTTTTAGAGGCATGCTGTTCCATTGCCTAATTTGTAGTTCTTAGTTTAGAATTAGTTGGAACAGCTCCTAAACTTGTGAGATCGACCCTTTGAGGCTAGGATGAGTTTTTTTTTGCCTATGTCTTATGTTTTTTAGTCATTACCATGGTTGGACTTTTGAGAAAGCCTTGAGCTTCATTGTACACTCATATCAGCATTTTGGCTAAGGAATTGAGACCAGGGTTTGCAGCACTCTTTGGGATCCATGTGGCAATTTGTCTTGGTACAGTGCTTTCCTTTGTAATCGTTAATTTATTTATGTGATTGTATGCCATTATCTCTCTTAAGTCTTCTCAGCTAAATCAAACAAGAGTGTAAGTAGAATCCATTGAAATTGCAGTGCTCTACTTGAGCTTTGCTTTAGTTTCTTGATGTTTTCAGCTGTTTGGAGAGGATCCATGATTTCTCTTGCCCTCTTCAACTCGTCACCTATCTAATCTCTCCATCACATTCGATTTTAAGTGCCAAAATCAATTGCCTACCTTTCCCCATTGAGATCTCTGCAAGACTGAACCTCATTCCCCGCACCCAAAATCTGCCTTTCCATTAGAGCCAACAAAAACATCATTTCATTCAATCAAAATATTTCACACATATGCCTAGCCTAAGATCAATATTTCTATCAGTCATCTCAAGCCCTCATCGATCATTATTTGCTGAGATTGACCCAGAGAGAGCCCTCTCCTGACCTGGTATGGCTAGCTACCAGGCTGAGCGTGGTTTGATGTTGGCCCTGGATCCTACCTTTTCAGCCTGAGATAAATCTAGGCACTAACAGGGCCTACCCTATGCTCAGATCAGCATTTCTGCTCAAAACAGGTTAAAACAGGCTGCTACAGGGTTTCCTGTGGTTACTACAGGATGTCTTCGTTTTCTATAAGAAACTAGCTGAAGGCTATAGGAAGGTAGGGAATGTGAAATGAAGTGCTTGGAATATTTTAGATGGTGGAATAAGGTGTAGGGAAGGTGCAAAGTGCCCAAGACTCAACCCAACACTTCAAGATGCTTGGATTTTCTCAAGGTGGTTGCCCACGGTCGCTATAAAATAGAAATTCAGATTAGGGGTTGGTAGGGCTTGGCAGTAGGCGGAGAAGGCTTAGATGAGGCTAGTGGAATGAGTTCCTCCCTACAGATCAACAAATCCTACAATAACACATGTTCTTCTCTTCATTTATGCATAATTTCATGTAAATATGGAAAAGATGAGTTCAATTTAAGAAAACTGATTTATTGATGGCTAATGACTATATATATGGAATGAAAGGCCTTCTTAAACTATACCAAACTCAAGAAACAAAATGAAAATTGCAGGCGCTTCCAAGAAATTATAAATAGTGATATTTTGAACAAGGAACCCTAAGCTATGCAATGATCAAATGATAAAAAAAAAAAAAATTGGGGTTGTGAGAGTGGGGCCCTCAAACCATGATCCCATGAGGGAGATGAGGAAGAGACCAATGTAACAAGATTTTTTAAAGTATTCTCTTTCACTATTGTACCACTAATCTACTTCTTAAACTAATGAAAACAAGACTAGATGATCATCCAACTACTTGTCAATTAAACAAAGCATAATTAACTTCAACAGCTAACTATGATTTTAACCTAAGAATACATGTACAAAAAGAGAAACCTATGCTGCTAGGGTTGGGCCCTAACCCAAGAGCTTCAGTCCTCTAAGTCAGCTCAATGTTGGATCAAGGTAAACCTTTTCATTATCATCAAAATGTCAAAAATAACATAATAGTAGTTGTCACAATGTCTTAGCTCCAAATTGCCTCTTGGCTACAACAAAAAGTACAATCCTAATGAGGCCCTTGGCCTTCTTATTTATAAAAATTGAATCTACCAACAACTTCCTAAAAATTAGGGAGGCTTGGTTCCCTAACTCGAGAATGAATTGCCTTTAGTTGTCATTATCTTAGCTACCAATGAGCTCAGTGGGCTTGGCTACTTGTAACTCCAAGCTAATGAGATCTGGTGGAGGAATATTCGAATGATTGAGGAGTTGAGGGAGACCAAATCTCTTAAAATCCCTCTTGCTTGTCCACTTCGAGTTCCTTCACTTAAATTAGCCCAAAAACTACTCCAATTCCTCAATGAATGCATATTAGGCCACATGACATAACATCTCACCTTTACCCTTCTCACTAAGAAAAATATAATAAAATATGTAAGTAAATGTGAAAAACATTTATTTTAATAAGATGGAGAGTGGCATTAAGACCCATATAGTTTACCTATTGATGAGCCTCATCACCTGGCTCTCTCTGTGTGTATCCTAGGTACTATGGTTGACCACAACAACAAGAACAACTCCAAAATCTCGTTACGACCTGCACAACTGAGCAATGCAAATGAGTGATATTTGGGCCCCTGTGGTGAAGTAAAATTATAAGTGCAGACACAAACAAATTCCTCTAGCCTAATAATGGGTCTAGCCACAACATACATTCTATGGAAGATTTCCTTAGGTTAGAATCAATCAAGAGGGCCTACCTCTTGGTCACTTATCCTGCTTGATTATGTCCTCACTTGCTCGCTCCAGCAATCTCTCGCTTCCTTCTTCAAGATCCTGAAACAAGTAAGAAACAACAACACAGAAACATAATAATAGTCAAATTGTGATTCAACCTACTTAATGAGTCAAGAACCATTAAGACACGAATATGTAATATTACAAAACATGTAGGAAACCAATCGATAGTTGCATATATTAATATCAAAGAGATGTTACAACCATTCATCTTGACGTTGAAGTCTTCCTTTGACAAGATCGGGTTCCCACACACTCCTGCTGGCACTCCATGATGGCTTCAAATAACAATAGATTGAATGCTCTTCCCTTTAGGCTTCACTCCAAACCACAAACACACTTCTCGCTCACACAACTAGATGGCTACAACTAATAATAGCTTGCTTGTCTAATATAAATAGTATACTCACACTCAGCCAACACTCTAACTAGCTTGTGCTTGGGAAGAAGGGAGGTTTATATAGGAAATATGAATGGGAGATGGATCCTCTTCTCATGGGAGAACGACTTATCCCTTGAGGTAGTTCCATCATTATAGGGGAAATAAGCCCAAACTATCATCCTTGACCCCATCCAGCCAAACCATTTACTAGACTTTCGTTATGGAGCTTCTAGAGCTAGAAGATTTGGATCTAATTTAAAAAAAATTCCATAACAGGACCAGCGCAACTGGAACATAGCTCAGTTGCACCGGTCGGTGTGGGGAATAGTGCTAATCTCTACACATTGGTGTGAGGGAGACAAAGGTCATTAGCGTCGGCCTTGTAAAGTGGGCAAAACAGAAGTTTCAGGGGAAATGGTGCAAAAAGGAAATGATCTGGTCATGAAGAGGGACATAATGGGAGTTTTTCCATGAAGGCAAAGCATGCCGGGTTCACTTTAGAGGTCCTCAAGGATCAAGGAATGAGGAGTATAGGGACAGTGACAAAATGATGTGTAACAGATGCCCCCTAAAGCATGAAGACCGAGCCAGAGTGAGGGATGAAATGCTTTATAAATCAGTGTGAGGAACCGGTCTATCGTCAAAAAACCTACAAGAAATTACAGATACATATACATAAACTGAGATATCTGTCAAATGATACATGAATCATGGCATGGATGCAACCATCCAGAGAATGATCATGTAAATGGATCCAGGTATGGGAGCAACCATCCGACAAAGGGGATCATAACGAAACCAAGGTATGGTCACAGCCATCCAATAATGAGAAGGATCACATATGATAACTCATGGTCTGGTCACAACCATCCACCTGAAAGAGACATGCATATCATCATAAACCATGTTACACCACTTCGCAACCTAAACTTACGAGATTTGATTCCAGGGTCTTGCGCTCCAACACGACCCGATCAAAGTACAGATTCTAGCATGCGAATAGATGTGTTGATGTCGAACATGATAGAAAGTCACTTGATTACTAGTCAATGATGTAAACTGTTAACAAGCGTGAGAGAAACCACCAATAATGACAATGGCCCTCAAGGTATTATCAGCACAATTCATGGAATGTGAGTACAGGAACTGAAGTCGAACACCCATGAAATGACTCGATCGAAAGTTAATGATGTGAACTTGTCGTCAAGTGTGAAGAAGTTGCCATGAAGGCATGAAAGCTCTAAGGTATTGGAAGGGAGTCTCTTGGTCAACTTCCTAGATAATGAGTTGAAGTAGATGGAAAGAGACCGTGACAAAGGAGGGCCATAATGAATCCCACATCATCGATGCGAGACGAGAGGATGCAAAATGATTTTGGATAATATAGAGAATTAGAGGTAACTGTAACTATAGAAGGACTCTTGAACATATCAATGACACAACTGGAAGTTTGGCAGCTTTTGGATCCATGGGATCGGTGGTCATAATGACGTGGCAGAGATCAAATGGAAGGCAAAGATGAATGGCCCAAACCCATGAGGGTCAATAATACAAAGGAGGATGTCCCAACCCAACATGAAGCAAAGAGTGTCATGTTCAATAGTAAGCTACCAATACGACTCAATAGATTTCCAAATTTTCCCCCACCATTTCTAACAAGTACCCCAATTATTTTTTAATCGCAAGCTTGAAGGGGATAACATGTTCTTGCACTATAAGTTCGTCCTTTGGACGAATCCGATCTAGTAAGTTTAACGATCCCTAGGAAGGAGAATCTTGTGTTCGTCATGGTGACGAATCCGATGTCTTTTAATAGTTTAACAAGTCCGACAAAGGTGTTACTCGATATCTTTTTCATGTTTAGAGAGTTTGAAAAAGACACGTAAAAGAAAACTCCACATGATCCCTTTTCATACATTTGTGTCTCTCGAGCCCAAAAATGTAGAAAACAATACTTGAGAGAATCGCTTGACCATTTCAGTCAAGGGGTTCCTTTTCCGTAAATAGTGCCTCCCAGCCTGAAAAAGGGGTAAACTTATACTGGGTGCATGACATTTTGCATCTATTAACGAGTTTGAAACGACAAGGGCTCGGCCATCTTTTCACTTTTAAAGGGCTGGAAAAGAGTTGAAAGCAGACCCCCCATTTTTATTCTCTTTAACAAATCAAAAAGGGAAACAATACTCGGTAATATTTTCATATGAGTTTAACGAGTTGAGAAAAGAGTTGAAATGTGACTCATCGTCATTGTCGAACATCCATCACTTGTTGCTGCACAAGTAAGGCAAAGTGTATTATCAAGTCCTTGAGGTAAAATAGGTCAAAAATATTTACAAAACTTGATATTTTCATGAAAAAATGAATAAAAAGGGGAAAAGTAAATATATTTTTACCATTTACCATTTTACCTTTGCAGTGAAGACTTTTTACCTACTTTTTCCCTAGTTTTTCTGGAGTAGATTGTGGGAGATCTGGGAGGTCAATTGACCAGCCGTCAGTACCAGGTAATAGCCGAAGCCCTGAGCTCGATTTTCATGGCATTCATTTATGTTTTTAACCATTTTTTTTGGATTTTAGGGAGGTTTTTGATAAAAAAATTCACCCTCGGTCGGCACGATTTCAGGCCATGGGATCGTGCCGATTGAGGGTGATTTGCATAACCATCCATGCCAACCAGTGTGACTATTTTTAAAATAGGTGCACCGGCACCGTGGATAGGGAAAAACCATTTTTTCTCAAGAACTGACCGTTAAAGCTTGAATTTTATGTGCCAAAATCAATAATTGACTCAAACTAATGGCTTTTGCAAGAGAGAAATTGTCAAAAATGGTGGATAGGAAGGAAAGAGAACATGAAGATGTTGACACCTAGGCATTGAATGATCCAAATTGCCTGGAGGATTTGAGAGCTTGCGGGCTCCTCAAATTTTTCCTTACACCAAGGATGCGGACCCAGCCCAAGTTGCTTCGATACTTGATAAGCCTTTGGGACATCAATCGCGAGATTTTTGTCACTGGGGACCAGGAGCTGAAGTTGACAACTTTGGATATCTACTTCATCACTGGACTATCTCGCTAAGGTGAGCTAGTGAACTTGTATGGGTCACGTCCGATCGGGGCAAGCATATCTTCCCTACTTTCCGAACACTGTCCTGAGGCCCTGAAATCCAAGAGTGGGAAGATAGAGATTTCCAGTGTGTGGGATTTGACACTAAGGGTGCTTTTATTGACTATCAACAGAGTGGCAGGGTCCCAGGCGGAACATGAGACTAACAAGTCGAAGTTCCTTTATGCTATTGACTGCACAGCTCCTATGATCTTCAACTGAGTAGAGGCCATGAAGATGAACATCAAGAGCCAGTTGTCTAAGGCCAAGGTGGGGAATCTAAAGCAATTTGGCTTCAGATCAATACTTGTGACCTTCTTCCTAGAATGAGTGCCACTGTTTCAGTATCAGTTGACTGAGGTTGATCCTCCTACACCACGCGATCTGCGGATGGCCCACTGGAGTTGTCTGATGCTCGGACCACTGGGGGTCAGCATATGTCATACCGATTGGCATTCTTCTCATGGATACGATGACAGAAGATCATCGTGGAGGATTGGTTGTACAACGACACTGCTTTTCTTAGAGATCCAGATATGCCCTTACTAGATGGAGAGGACTTCGATGACGAAGGTAAAAAATCAAAACTTTTTGATTTTGATATTTTTTTTAATTGTTTTTGGTATAAGCATGCTTATAACATTTCTCTTGTTTATGCAAATGTTGGACCAGAGTGGCCAACCAGTATGTCCCCGATAGCCAGGCACGTCCCCCGTCCTATTGATGTTATCGCCCCTTATTAGGAATGGAGTGATAACAAGGAGGAGATCTCAAGGAACCTTGAGGGGTTGACTCATGGTATCCCAGAGTATGCTCGGATAGGAGACATGCCCCGGCGGTACTAGAGGCACACAATGGGAGTCTCAGATCAGATCCGCCAACTGCTAAGTCGTGTTGCACAAGTTGTCTCGTGCTTCCAAGACCACCATGCTAAGTAGTTCCTAGGTCCAACACCTACATACTTTTTGAGGCTTGTGTGCCACGGATGTACGAGGCCTTGCGAGCTGCTGATGTTATTATAGACACACATATTATTTTTGG
Organism: Pinus tabuliformis; assembly: GCA_031772625.1. Taxonomy (NCBI): domain Eukaryota; kingdom Viridiplantae; phylum Streptophyta; class Pinopsida; order Pinales; family Pinaceae; genus Pinus; species Pinus tabuliformis. The sequence continues at coordinate 260,332,421 of CM062816.1, read as the reverse complement.
GGTTCTGATGTATAAGAAATTCTCTCTCTCTCTCTCTCTCTCTCTCTCTCTCTCTCTCTCTCTCACACACACACACACACACATATAGATATGTTGTATTTTCCTATCTATTATGGTACAAATAGTTTGTCTTATCTTTTACATGTTTTGTAAATTTCTATTCAACGCGTAATTAGCTAATGCATCTGTCAATGTATTCATGCATCTAGGAATATGATGATATGTAATATAATCAAAATGTCTTTCCAATAGATAGATACAGAGATACATTTGTAATATTTGAGGGTTCCTAACGGAATATTTCCCATTGAGTTGAAGGATGAGAAGCTGTGAATCTAGGTTGACAACCAATTCTCTGATGCCCAGAGCGATGGCTTTTGACAAAAGTTCGATGACCGCGTTGTATTCAGCAATGTTATTGGTTGTATAACCCAGGTAGATACCTTGAAGGTTAATCAACTCACCATCTGGGTACTACGGAAAGAACCATCGGAGAAACCAACGTTAGGAGTTGCAGACATCTGCAAAGCAAGAAAAGCATAGTAAACAGGAAAGTTGTTTGAAAACTATCACACAAAACCGTGTTGTACAAAAATGAATCACACACTAATGTGCATAAGAATCCATGCAAGATGACCTAAGCATAGTAATTTCTGAGGTAAATCTCATTTCGGGGCTTATCGAGAGGATTTCCTTCATAATCAATAAGCTCATAGTCTCCTTTATTCAAAACGCATTTTACAATATAAGGCCCATGCCACATAGGTTCAAACTTTCCTGCCCCCAGCTTATCACTAGCTTGGTCATATAGCAGGACCAAATCACCCACAGAGAAAGCGCGAGGGGAGACCAACTGATCGAAATGGGATTTGACTCATTTATTTTGTGCTTCGATGACCAAGGAAACTAGATGGCGAGTCTCGTCTAGTCATTCTAAATATAAGAGGCATTCCCCTTGAGGTGATATTTCGAGGAGTTCAACGGCTAGCTTGAGTGAAGGAATATCACATTTGATCGGCAATGTTGCTTCCAGACCATAGACCAGCTTTAAAGGTGTGAAACCAGTTGTGTCTTTGGTTGAAGTTCAATAGGCTCATAGAGCTTAAAAAAGCATGAGATGCCAATTTGACTTGTGCATCCCAATAGTAAACTAAAGCATGGTGACCAAAACCTTGTTCACAGCTTCAACTTGGTCGTTGGCTTGATGGTAATATGGGGTCGAGCTATCGTGGTGCAAGCCTAATGCAAATGTCAGTGTTGCCATCATGTAATCTCTGAACTGGGAGCCATGGTCTGTGACAATGGCTTGGGGTACGCTGAACCTGGAAATAACATAGTTAAAAAGGAATGGAGTCACTGTCTTACCATCTGCAGAATATGTAGGCATCTCTTCGACCCATTTGGTGAAATAATCCACATTGACGATAATATAGCCATGCCCCCGGCCAAACGAGGGTTACATGTCATATAATCGATGCCCCATTTGGCAAAGGGACCAACGGTAATGACGGGGTGTAGGTGAGCGGGTGGGGTGCACATCTTGCATTGGTAAATTTGGCATTCATGACACTTGCGGACAGTAAGAATGTAGTCTTTGAAGATAGACAGCCAAAAATAACCAGCGCAAAGGATTTTCTGAGTTGTAGCGTAACCAGACATATGACCACCACATGCCCTAGAGTGGCAATCATTGAGAGCTCTTTCATCTTCCTCGTTCGTGAGGCATTGGTGAAGAATAGAATTGACACCGACAGGGTATAAAGTATCGCCAATAATACAATAGGGTTAGGAATGATGCTGAATCCTTCAACAATCATCCTTGGTCAACGCGAACTGGAACGTGGATGTTTGGAGATACACGATGATATCACCGTACCATCAATCAAGGGTGCTGATCAGGAAAAGGATCTCATATGGAGTTGTTCATCTACACCAGCAAGGAGAGCTTTGAAGGGAAGGGAACAAATCAATTTAGTGGAAATAAGTGACTTCTTAGATTTGGCCGTAGTGAAGACCAAATCAAATTCTTATAGGATAACGATCCATTTAGAACACTTGCCCCCCAGCGACTGACGAGACAGGATATAGGTCATAGGGTTGCATTTAGAAATCACTGTAGTTGTACGTAAAAGTATATAGTGCTAAAAGTGTTGAACAGCCTGAATGGAAGCTAAAGCCAACTTCTTGACATGTGCATAATGCGTTTCAGTGTCGAGGAGATTCCAACTAAGGTAGTAGATCACATGCTCACTGCCTTCATTGTCATCTTGGACCAACACCATAGCAATGGTGCTAGGGTCTGCAGCTAGGTAAAGGAAGTAATCTCTATAATAGTCCGATGGATGCAACAGAGGAGCATTTATGAGGATGGCCTTAAGATCATCAAAATATTTTTGGGCCACCTCATCCCACGCAAAGGGCGTTCCTTATTTGAGCAACTGGGTAAATCCTGTGGCTAGCCCAGCGTAGTTGGGTATAAAACGATGGAGAAAGTTAGCCTTTCCTTGCAGGCTTTGGATTTGGTGCAGTGAATATGGAGGGGGTAAATTTACAATGTCCTCGACTTTTAGCAGATCTAGGTGAACCTCGTCCATCTAAATGATGAAGCCAAGGAGTTGTCCTGATTCCATGCAGAAAACACATTTGTGTGGATTTGACTGAATGTTAGTGTCTGCAGCATAGAAAAATCTGCTAAAGATGGTCTGGGTGATCTTGGCGCTTATGAGAATGGGTAGGAAGGTCATCCAAGTAAGTCTGGACAATGTTGCGAATATAATGAAACACATAGGACATTGCCTGTTGAAATGTTGCTCCAGCATTTTTGAGGTTGAAAGGGAACTTCTTGTACGTGAATGTACCCCATGAGCAGACAAAGGTTGTCTTTTCTTGGTCAGTCGGTGCGATATTAATTTGGTTGTAACTAGAAAAACAATCCATAAAGGAAATATCTTGCTCCTGGCACATTCATCAATGATTTGATCAATGAAGGGAGTAGGATAGTTATCTTTAGGATAGGCATGATTAAGATCTCGATAATCCATGCAAACACGGATCGTGCCTTTTTTTTTAGTCACCGAGACAATATTGGACACCCAGTCTGTAAGGGGGATGGGATAAATGAACCCAGCTTTGAGAAGCTTTTCAACTTCACCCTTAATAGCAGCGGCCTTCCTAGGGTGCATCGGGTGAAGCCGTTGGCGAATGGGCTTCGCGTGTAGATACGTTGGTATTTCATGCACCACAATGCTAGGATCGATGCCAGGCATTTCTTCGTAAGACCATGCAAACACATCATGGAATTCCTGAAATAGATTATTATATGTCTTGATCTAACCCAGATAACAAGATACCCCAATATGAACGTGTTCGACGACATCGGGTTGGATAGAAATGTCAATCGGCATCATTTGGGTAATATTACCCAAATTTCCTTCCAACCATACTTCATGAGTAACAGTCAGTCGTGGAAATTGTTGCACTAAAAATTGTCACCTTGGCATTCCGCAATCTGTGTGAGTCCATTATCACTCATACTTTCCTCTTTTGCAAGTCTTAAGCCTCAGTTCCTCATATCGAGCCTTGAGAATAAGAGAAAGCCCTCAAAAGTCTCTAAAACTCTGGTTCTACACTTTCTCTTTGCATTACTTACGGTCTCGCACCTAATGGTCATGTCTCCTGCGCACCTGACTGCTCTGTCTTCGTGTTATGGGTGTGGACCCCTGTAAAAGTTAAAAGGCAAGAGTATATTCTAAAAAAAATCACTTTCAGTCATTTCTAGAAGCTTTTGGAAGGAATCTTGAGGTGGCAAGTTCGCTCTCTTAAGGTTCATGCATCCCATACCTTAAGGAGCTAACCCCTTGATGTGAGGAGCTTAGCCCTTTGAAGGAGGACTCTATCCCTTCATAGGTGGACCTATAGCCTCTTCCTCTGCACTATAAAATAAAGCATTAGGCTGGTTACTTGGGAGGTTGAAAGCTGAATATTTTTGAGGTGAAATGCTGCTGGAACTTAGTCTTCTTAGTTGAGCTTTTATGAGGAGAGATTACATACCTCTAAGATCTCATTTGGAAGAGTGTAAGGCTTGTCAAAGTAAAGGAAATTCCTGTTTTGGACCCCAGGAAGAGCTTGTTCAACACTAAGGCTGAAAAGGTTGTAAGGTACTTCTACTTCAAATTTAATACAAATAAGTTTATTTTTCTCAATAAACTGTTCATTAATGGTTATTTTGTGGATTCCTTGATCACCATAATAGATTTATGATATTTTCTATGCAGGTGTTATTTGATGTTTGCTTGTTTGTGTTTGTAGGTCTTTAAAGGATAACTCTTTCGGACGATCAAGGGATGACTACAACGAACAAGAATTGGATCCAAGGTAGGATCGTAACACCTCTATAGTCTTAAATTGTAAATTGTATATGTCTAGAGAAATATAGATTTACTTATCTGTTTGTTGCTAGATTATCTTGTGATACTAGGGAAATCAGTCTTGTCCGCAAGATCGATTTATTTGGCGAAAAAATTGGTGACTCCATTAGGATCTAAATTTGGTTTTTTGTTTTCCTTTGTCTTTGACTTGAGAAACTTGTTTTCATTTCTGGTTTTTGATTGATGAATGTTGGGTTGGGTAGTTTTTAGAATCGGGATTATTTTTGTTTTTTTTCTGAAGTTTTCAAGGGACTACACTTTCTCTTTATAGACAGTGTGGGCATTTCCACACTTTTCCTTTAGTAAACAGAGCGGTACTGCACCTGGTTCTACTGGAAACCTGCGGACCCTGTAATTTTTTTTTGAAAATACTAAAATGTTTTCTTCTAGTTAAGTTTAGGTTTCATTTAAGGTCTTTAGTGTCTACCCATATCTGCATTTGTCCTCTCACAAATCTCTTGTGAGTGAGTTTTGATGGTATTTTTGTTTTAAATGATTTTCTAGAAGTTTTGCATGCCTGGAGTGGTTTTCACTTGGTCTCTATAGTGACTCAAAGATCAGAAGCTTGAGAAACCCTAGATTACCCTGGTGTCTTTTTGTCTTCTTGATGAGTTTGACTTGGTTGTGAAATCTGTCCTTTGTGAGAAATAGATTTAGTTTTCTCCTTGCAAATCTTTGAACAAGCTTCGTTATAAGTTTTGAATTTCATTTTTATAAAAGAAAACATATTTGGATGTTTTCTGATTGATTTGTTATTCTGAAAAATGAATCCTTAGTTTACTGAATAACTAAGTAAAATGTCCTCAAAAAGAATTGAAGCTTTCATTTATTTAGATTTTTAAGTTTTTAGATCTCAAGATTAGTTTTTGTAGTTTTGAGTGTTTTTTAGAACTTGTAGATCTCTTTTGAAGAAAATTGTTTTTTGTAGTTTTGAGTTTTGAAAAAGGAAAGGGATTTATTGTGAGCATTAATTAGTAGTCTCATTTTGAGTTCTTATTTAAAAAGACAAAAAGATTTTCTTTTCATTTACATGTTGAAAGAAAGAATTGTTTTTCAAAGAATTGCATTCTCAAACTCTTTCTTTTAGCTAGATTTTCATTGAAAGAAAAATGAATTGCTTATCATTTTAGGTGCATTTTTTAGTGTTTTTGGAGTCAAGTCTTCACACCATCAAAGTTTCATTTCCATACCTATTGACTTAAAGAACAACCCATAAAAGCAACGCTTAATTAAAATTGATCTAGTAATCTTTTTTATTTCTAGGGCTCTTATCACCAATATAGCTTAGGCTAGTATCTTGGAGGAGGAAGTAATTAACTCTCCAAGATAGTTAAAACAAACAAGTAGCTATATCTCACGGTAGGAAATAAATCAAATTGTAATTGATACATTCTGGGAAGCTTCTCTTAAAGGAGTCAATCACGAGATCATGTCCAAACCTTTAAGACAATCAAGTCTGCTTCATTGGGAAAGATAGAATATTTGCATGTATTATAAACGGTAAACCTCAAATTAACCATTGTTAAGGAGCCCGGGGTCACTTGTTGGTAAACTTCGGATTGATCATGTCGAGGAGCCTTCAAGGGGATTGAGCTTTTTTACTCTGCCCTTGCGCATAGATCGGATCGTAGACAATTCCCCCAGTTGTATTTGTTGTTGTTGGTAACCTTAGTGTCCATAAACTTAAGATTATTTCCTAAGGTGACGGTGAAGGACGGGTCTCATTGTACCTGGAGCAGACATCAACTAAACTCACTTGGACTCTCTGGGGGGTTCTCTTCACTCAAGATGGTTTTATGAAGAAACTTGTGCCAGTCTGTTTCATTAAGCAGGTTGTCAAGGTAACTGTTCCAACCTCCCTTTCTGTATTAAAATTCTACGATGTTGGATTTCATCACCAACTAGTGTTTTTAGTACAGGAAATTACTGTTTGTGTGTGGTTTGAACTCTTATATTTTCTTAGGAGTGTGATTCAGATTGTTTGTTTCTTTAGAGAATTTAGGTGGATTTATTGAAATTTTCTTTGTTTGTGTGTGATTAATTAAATATATAATCGTGGCTGAATTACCGAGACAATCTCATAGACTTCAGGGGAAACCTCCTGAGTACACACCAAGTCAGCTTAAAGGGCTACGAGCTCTTGTATCACCTAGTGACAGTAGAGTTGGATCACTAGAAGCCGGAGAGTCATCTTTAATTGTTCACCCTAATTATCAAATATAAACAACAGAGTACATTCAAGAGCCAATTTCATTTTCCAAAGTTACTCATAGTGTTTCTCCTACCAGTGAATTAGCTGAAGAACTTGAAATTTCTGAGCCTGAAACTAAACCTACTATTCCAACTTCAGGATTCTCTTCTCCAACTTCTAGTGGTCCTGGTTCACCCAGGGTAGGAAATATCATTACCCAAAACCTTCCTTCTGGCCTCATTTCTATTGAAGAACTTGTCAGTCCGGATGAAGACGTAGTTCTTCCTGAAAATCAACCAACTTTAGAGCTTAGGGAGTGTGAATCAATATTCTATAGTCCTTTTAGGAGTGACGCTTGGTACGTATCATTGACAAATTTTTTAGAAAACACGGGTCTTAGTTTTTCACCACCTCGAATTCCTTTTCATCCTACACCAAGAGGTTATTATCCTCCATTGAATATGTCAAGACAGTCATCTATGTTTTCCTAAACACCGGAAACATTTTTATATGGCAGTCCTTCTCTTCCTTTGGGGTGCCAGTCACTCACTAGTACTTTTTCAAGAGCATCTCCTCAACCAATCGAACATGAGTTATCAACTGGTAATAATGGAACTCGAGTGTTGAATGCAGAAGAAATCCTTATGATGTCTGGTAGTATTCCAAATCCTCAACCTCAAGGTAGTCAGTTACTACCTGGGGGGCAACCCCAAGGTAGTCAGTTACCGCCTGGAGGGCAACCTCAAGGTAGTTAGTTACCGCCTGGGGGGCAACCTCAAGGTAGTCAGTTACCGCCTGGGGGGCAACCTCAAGGTAGTCAGTTACCACCTGGGGGGCAACCTCAAGGACAGTACATACCGTCAGGACAGTACATACCTCAAGGTCAACCCCAGACTCAGTACATACCTCAAGGTCAACCCCAGTTTCAATATATACCTCAAGGTCAACCCCAGTTTCAGTACGTGCCTCAAGGTTATCAACCTCAAGGTCAGTACCCAACTCAAGGTTTCCAACCACCTTCTGGTCAACCATTTTTACAAGGAGCTGGAAATGTGCCGCTTAATTATCAACCCTACATTCAACCAGGTTATGGTCCCCCATATGCACAACCTTTTGTGGGTCCATACTCCGGAACGAACATGGTGTGGGATCCGTCTCAAACTCAACAGACTTTGCAACCTAATGTGTAGTTAATTAATCAACCTAGACAACCTTTGGTTTCTGGTTCAACCCAGCAACATATCCAACCTACTATTCAAACCCCTAAATCTGGTACAGTTCAGCAGCTTGGGCCTAGTTCACCTCGAACTCCACCTCAAACTACTGTCACTACTACAGCTTTTGTTCAACCTACAACACCTGTTTCTGGAGTATCAGTAGCTCCGGTTTCTACTACCCCTGCATCAATGCAAATTCCTCAAGTCTTTGTGCCTTAGTCAGGACCTATGGTTCAGACTTCGGTCCAGATGCCTGCGGGACAAGCTAATACGATTGCTACAATTTCCACAAGTCAACCACAATTTACGTATCAACCATACCAAGGGCAGTATCAATTCGGTCCTACTGTGCAAAACCCAATTTATCAGTATCAACCGTATCCTGGCTATACTTATCAACAACCTCAACAACCCCGGTTTGGTCCGGTTAATCCTGGTTTCCCAGGAGGTTATAACATTCCTAATTCAAATCCAATTCCAAGTTATCCTGAATATCCTCCTCCTGGGGCTAGTCTTGTTACCCAAGGTTTTTGCAACCCTAACTGTCAGTTACCATTTATTGCAACTTTGGATTTACATGATTTGTCGCACCTTATGAACGATCTGATTTACTATCTTCCGTATTGGCCGCCAATGCTTAGTAAGTTTCCCAGTGATATCCCAAAATTATAGGGTAAGTCAGGAGAGGATCCGTCAAATCATGTTATGACTTATCACCTCTGGTGTGCATCTAATTCCATCATTGATGATACAATTCGATTACGTCTTTTTCAACGAACTTTGATTGGTCTTGCTGCCAAATGGTACATTGAGTTACCACGAGGCTCTTTTTATAATTTCAGTCAGTTAGCCACTTCTTTCTTAACTCATTTTCAGTTGCCTGTCAGATATGAAAATGGCACAGAATTGTTAACTTCACTGAAACAATCCATGTCCACATATATTTCTGATCATATTCATGAATGGCAATGTAAAAGGCATTTGGTAAAAGTTTTTATTCCGAATCAAATTTTAGCAGAATGGTTCGTTAAATCATTGTTACCTAAAATCACTAAAGATGTAGCTAAGGCAGGAGTTGTTACTGAAGAGCATGTCATTGCTCAGGCTCAGTACCTTGACCTCGTCTATACGTAGTCAGGTACTTTACATGAAAAAATCCCTGATCTTCCAAAACACGGTCAAATAACTGTAGCTCCTTCAGGGTCTCATGCCGCTGACGGTATGATTGGTTCAGTTAGTACTAAAAGTAAGAAGAAATCTTCAAAGAATTCTTCTCCTATTATAAATTTACTTGATTCCCTAACAGGTGATTCTTCTACTGAAATTCCTGCCAATATTCATGTCGTAGAATCATCTATGGCCAAATCAAAAACCAATAATAAAAAGAAAGGGAAGAAGAAAAACAAACAGAACTCAAAAGAGAAAATAGATAAAAATGAATCTACTGAAGAAAAACGTAATCTCGCTATCCTTGTTTCATTTGTGACGAGGATCATTTTACCAAAGACTGCCCACATCGAGCAAAGGTTTCGAAAATCGTTAAAGGTTCACAAATGCCTGCTGTCTTGAAGGATCCTTTTCCTAATCAAGATAGATGATTGGTTCTTCCTCGAATGCCTCAGAAGAACCCATTATGATGATGTCTCATGTCAGGATTGCGACGCGATCACAAGATTATGGTAGTAAAAATCTTGTTGGTGGTAAAGAAGCAGAATCTTCTAATTCAAACACATCAACTACAAATCCTCCTGGTTCCGGTCCACTATAGATCGAGAACCCCAACCCTGACTTAGTAATCAAATCACCTACTAAAGGTATACTTCAGAAATCAACTTTCAATCCACATGCGAGAGCTGCTCAGAATTATAACATTGTTGAAGACTTAGCTATTTCCCCTTCAGCAATGTCGGCTTTGGAAGTGCTGCAATCATGCCCAACACAACGTAAATTACTATTGTCTACTATAAGAGTTGTCGATATTCAGGATTCGAACCTAATAATCCTCAATTTAGAGAATAGTACACCCCGCCTCCCTCATCAAATGGCTTTCCAGATTCCAGTGTTAGTCAAAAATAGACCTTGCTTTCGGACTGTGATTGATGAAGGAGCTTCTACGTGTATTATGTCGATCCAGTGTTGGAGATCGCTTGGTTATCCCACACCTAATCAGTCTCTGATGATTCTAAAGGCTTTTGATGGCTGAGGGTTCCATCCTTTTGGCATTTTGCAGGATTTACCTATAGGGGTTGAAGGCAAAACCGTAAATCTAGATGTGGAAGTGGTTGATGCCCCTCTAGATTACAACCTTCTCCTGGGTCGCAGTTGGTCTTATACTATGACTGCTATTGTTTCATCGGTCTTTCGGCTAATCGAGTTTCCTCATAACGGAAATATCATTACGATAGACCAGCTAACTTATTTCTTATCCGACCTAGCCTCTTCGGATAGTGTTCAGCACGTCATTAAAACAACTATCCCTTATAAGGATATTGGAGTAGGCTTGATTAAAGATTCTGGTTTACTAGGAAATTTTTCCTTCCCTCCTCCTAATGTATCGCCTTCTATTGCAACTATTTATATGATTTCATCGAACACTATTACTTTTGATGATCCTTGGATTGTACCTTCCGATTCTGAGGTAGATTCGTTTGGTGACGCGATGCCTTTGAGTCCCTTTGAAATTGCATATCAGGTTGTACAGTCGTTTTCTAATCCCTATTCAACTGAAACTTGCCAACTCCAAAGTTTGCAAGGGAAAGCAAACTTTTTACGTCATTTCATTCCTAACTACACCGAGATAACGAAAGGTTTCACCAGCTTGTTGAAACAGAATACTCCATTCTTTTGGGATGAGAGAGCTGACAAATCTTTTGATGCACTTAAACACGCGTTAACCCATGTGTCGTTACTGCATCCTCCCAATTACAACCAGGATTACTTTTTATATCTCTCCGCTTCTCATTCCACTATTGGTATGGTTTTAGTTCAGGAAGATGAATTCAACAATGAACATGTGATTTACTATCTTAGTCGAACTCTGCATTTGATTGAGATTAAATATTCGCATGTGGAGAAATTAGCATTGGCAGCTGTCCAAGTTGTCCAAAGATTTCGTCACTACATCTTATTACGCAAAACCACGGTAATTTCTCACTGTAACCCTATGATGTATATATTGACCAAACAATCAATAGGGGGAAAGTATTCCAAATGGATAGTTATCCTACAAGAATTTGACTTGTAATTTGAAAAATCCAAGGCAAAGAAATCTTTGGTTTTTGCCAAACTAATGTGTGATTTCCCGCATACTGATACTGAAACTGTGGCAAAAGAGCCCATTGCAGAAGAATCCTTATTTCTTATCAGTACTCTTGATCCTTGGTATGGATATATTATTGTTTATCTCCAAACCCAATCTTTTCGGCCTGAATTTTCACGATCTCAGCAACGAAAAATATGTTTCCAATCCCAACAATACAATATTATTGGCGGATTCTATTTTCCGACATTATCTAACTCATGAAGAAGCTAAAAAGGTTCTGAATGACAGTCACTCTGGAGCATGTGGTAGTCATATGTCTGGGTATGCCACAACCCAAAAGATATTGTGCGCTGGTTATTTCTAGTCCTCCTTATTCAAAGATTGTATGTATGCAGTCCGGAAATGCCACAATTGTCAAATTTTTTATCGTAAGATGCGTGCTCCACCCACTCCTCTCCACCCTATAATTGTTGTCGGTCCTTTCGTAAAGTGGGGTATTGACTTTATTGCATGTAACCCTCACTCGACTGTGGGGAATGTGTATATTATCCTAACAGTAGATTATTTTACTAAGTGGGCCGAGGCGATGCCTACATTTTCGGCAGACGGCAAGACTACTACAACTTTCATATTCAATCATATAATTGCTAGATTCGGTGTCCCTCAAGCTATTATTATTGATCATGGAAGTCATTTTTGAAACATCATGATGACCGAACTGACAGATCAACTTGGCCTGTGCCACGATAGTTCTACTCCATATTACCCGTAGGCTAATGGTCTGGTTGAAGCTATCAATAAAGTTTTAGTCACTATGATTAGACGAATCATTGGTATTCATAGGTCAAATTGGCATACCATGCTATTTTCAACACTTTGGGCATATGGGACCTCAGTAAAAACATCAACTAGTTTCACTCCTTTTCAACTGGTCTACGGTTTGGAAGCAGTGTTACCTATTGAATGCAAAATCCCGTCATTGCAATTATCCATAGAATTATTCCCAGCCACTTCTGAAGAGGAGAAATGTTTCTTGTACTTAACTCGGCTAGATGAGAATTGACGCGCTGCTGCAATAGCAAACGAGACTCATGCAAAACGGATAAAAGCTCAGTACGACTGAAATGTTACACCTCGTAATTTTTCAAAAGGAGACCTAGTTTTGCTATATGATCAAGCAAACGATAAGCTAGGGGCTAGAAAATTTGTACCTATGTGGCATGGTCCTTATATTGTTAAGCGAAAGCTGGCAAAAGGGGCCTATGAATTGGTAGATTTTGACGGTGTCTCTTTATCTAAAGAGATATTATGATTAAATTTAGGTGTGGAGATTTTTGTTAGATTAGTTTCTTTACTGCTAGTGTGTTTTAGATTTAGAAAAGTGTGCCTAGTTTAGAGAGTTCTCTTATCATTATTCCTGCTTATCTTGATTTTACTCTTGATATTGCAGATGTCAACATCTCTTCAAACATACATTGGTTTTGCTGATGGTGCTTGTCATAATACACGGAACATTTGTTCCGCAGCTTGGGTTATCTATTCATCCTCGAATGAGTTAGTATCTATGCATGGGGTAAACCTCGGTCAAACAACAAATAACATTGTAGAGTATAGTGCAGTGATTGAGTTATTATCTGAATCCATCTCATTTGGGATTTGGATTTTGATTGTTAGGTTAGATTCTGAACTCGTTGTATTACAACTTAATATGGTTTATGCCATTAGAAATCCAATGTTATTAAGATTATTTTTGAGAGTTCGTCTCTTGGAACGTGAATTTGATTACATTGAATATCAGCATATTCCAAGACATTTAAATACATTATCATATGTAGTTTCTTCTCTTATGATAAATAGACATTTGCAATAATCAAAACAGTAAATTTAAAAACATTCAATAACATGTTACACAAGATAAGCCAGTAATAATGATATATCATAGCATAGAAGAAGTGTGTCAAAATATACATCGTCTTCAATCATAGGTTGAAAAACACCTTATGATCGGCAAAAATGATAATACAAAAAGTCAAAATTGTCATGTGAGTCTACGAAAGCGATCATCCTATCCCTGGTGATGATCACGATAAGAAACCACTGCTCGGGCCACCCTACAAAGGAACCTCCTAAAAGGTCCTGGGACCCCAATCACATATCGCTGTAACTTAAGTGGAATATCATCTATGCCAGTGTCTGGAATATCTACTATCAAGTGCTCTAGATGATTCTCCAAGTCGGATAGGATCTCTGCTGATTGGTCCTGTGGGGCTGGTGCTGTTGTAGCTGGGTGTCTCCTCTCATAAGGTTGGAGAGAGGCTGGTCGTCGTGGACCCACATCTGCATTTAAAACTTCTAATTTTCAGTTTTGGACGATTTAAAAAAAACAAAAAAATTAATTAAAACTTAGAAAGTGTTGAAAATGATTTTACCTGAATCATCCCACTGCTCTCCTGGTGGAAGAATCATGTCTGGATCATCGCGATAATCCATCCCCGAATATGAAAAATCCTTAATCACAAAAACTTGGTTCTTCAACCAACGAAAATACTCAGGTGGAAATCGAACAACCTTTGAACCCTCCTTAGGGTGACGGGCCATCAAAGCAACCCAACACATTATCCTAGGCTCTCAAGGAACACCAGCATCAACAGGAAGATTCTGCAGGGCTAGCATAGGGATCCTCTCTAGAGCAAAGTTGACGACAATAAAACCATATCCAAATTTTTTCAATTGTCCGTTCTTTGCTCTGGTAAGTTTTCCTTTCACATTCACCAACACAGCCTCGCACCAGTTGAATATGGTGCCTCGATAACAGTCTACAACAATTTGCATCTGGGATCCAGTAGCCACATGCAATGCTACACTCCCGTATAGCCTAGTGATAGTGAATGCAATAACTTTAAGTTCAGGATGGTCGATATTTTCAATATCAATCCGTTTGTCTTTGTTTGATCATTGCAAAACTCCAATCGGAGACTAGCGATAGACTCGCCACCTGGCCTAGTCTCGAAAAGAGATAATCGTTCACCTCTCTTGGGCAAACTAGTCAAAAAATATATGTCCTCTAGCTAGATTTCAAGCCGGTGGCCACCAATCACGAAACACTGGTCCTGTATATTCCACCTGTCTACCAACCATTACAAGAAATCTACTTGGGCCCTCATGCCCGGTATGGCCCAGAACTTAAACAGTTTGCATGCTCTCAATGCATTCAATGTGGGTGGATGATTTATTTCAGCAAGATCCACATCCTCATGCTTGTGTTCCTACCAAATAAGAATTTTGAGTGTCCTATAATGCACAAAAGACATATTAGAACCAACAAGTTCAAAAAAATTTGGGCAAAAAAAGAGAAAATTTGATTTTTAAAATTCGCTTTCGCGGGTTCTACACCTGCCAATTACAGACAGTGCGTAGGTCCGCATGGGCTGTGAACAACAAGTGTGGACCCACGACTTTTATATTTGTAGAAAAAAGTTGGGGTCCACAGGGGCCGCGTGTTGCACCTGTGGACCCCTGCGAGTGAATTTCTAAACAAAATTTTCCCTTAAAATATAAATCTAAAGCCTAAAATCAAAATGTAAATAGATAGAATGCAAGATAAGGAGGATGTGGATTGCCTGGAGCTGACGGTTTTCGATTCCAACGGATGGATTTTCCAGAATATTCACAGGAAGTTTTTTACCCAAAAGCTCTCACTTCTCACTCTGAAATCAAATGGTAAAAATGAACTTTGAAAAGCCCTTTTTATAAGATTTTTTGAATAAATGAATTTTTAATTAATTTATTTTTCACTTTTAAAAAGGTAATTTTTAAATATATTTTTATTTATCTTAAACAGGTATGAGTAATGTTTTGAGTTTTTGTGCAGAATATTCATTTTTTTGGGGAAAATGAATAATTTTTCAACAAAAGAGTATATTTTTATGACTTTTTTGGACTCTTTCAAAAATTTACGAAAAAGCGAAACATTGGAGTCCTCTTTAAGCTCTTTTTTGACTCGTAAAATATGAAAAGATTGCCGATTTTTTCCTTTTAACTTGTTAAACGGAATTAAAAGGATGGTCCACTTAAAACTCTTATCTGACCGTATAAACATGAAAAAATCGTCGGACTTTGGTTGTTTCAAGTTCGATACTGGTTGTGAAATGACATGTCTTTGATCAATTTTTTACTTTTTCAGATCGGAGTCACTAATTATGAAAAGTACTCCTTGAACGTAATGTTCAAGTGGTTCTCTCAAGTATTATTTTATACTTTTTCAGTATTGAGGGACACAAATTTATGAAAAAGGACACCCATGGAGTTTTCTTAAGTTTTTCTTCTAACTCCATAAAATTGAAAAACACCAAGTTTTTCCTATACTGGAATCATTAAAATTTAACAGTAAAGGACCTGTTCAATTTCAAATAAGAACAAACCACTCCTTCTTAGGGTTCGAATTTTAAACTAAGTTGGACTCATCCAAAGGATGAGCTTATAAACAATCAAATGTTATCCTCCTCAAGCTTGTCAAAAATAAAGAGGTACTTTCCAGAAATGGTGGGGGAAAAGAGAGAAAAATGAACCTGTTTGTTACACTTTGTTTTATAAAAAACCCGTCAACCACTGTTGAACATGACACTTTTTGTTCACCTGGGTTGGGAAAATCCTTTGCCTAACAGTTAATCAAACCACATTGAAAGTCTTCAGCCGGTTTCTAGGTATTAGCTTTGGGATAATTGTCACCAAACCATCTGCAGTGTCGTTATGTGTTCAAGAGAACAGTTCAAACAAACCATTCATCTGCAAAATATCTATCATCCATTTTGACCATCCCTGAGTCAGTCCTCGCAAATATATTTCTTCAAAACTTGATCTATGATTTTGTGTTGTGGGCTTGCCTACAATGGATCACTTTCTATCGACTTCAGCTCATTATTAGGAAGTTGATCTAGAAATCATCAGTACCTTGAAAGCTACATGCCCTAATGGAAATTTTCTCGCCTTCGATGATAGGTTGCATCATTGACCTTCGATCGAATGATTCTGTGACATGTTTGACTTCAACTCATTTATTCACATTTCATGGATTGTACTGGGTACTTTGGGAACAATTGACATTACTGGTGGTTTCTCTCACACTTGTTAACAGTTCACATCATTGACTGGTAATCAAGTGGTTTCTACCATGTTCGACTTCAACACATTCATTCACATGGATAGAATCATACTAGTTCGGGAAGCGGAAATCAAGACCCTGGATCTAGTTTCTACCATCCAGGTTGCGAGGAATTTTGTTATTAATTATACAATGGAATATTCATAAACAGAGGGTTGTGTCCATACTGTGTCTACACATGTCTATACTCTTGATGTATTACAAAAATCATTCCTGTATTAGAACAATTTAGTCAGTTTTCTAGTCAGTTTTGATCTGAGTATGGGAATGCCTACCTCAGCGATGATATGTCTACATATATATATTTTTCATTGAATGTTTTTACAGGTTCTGACTAGGGTGTCCACATGATGATCCTTGAAATGATAAAGTACTTCACTCTTCATATATGACAAATTCTATCTTCATCTATTACAGACTTCGCACTTTAGGAGGCAACCTGTTGCACTAAAAATTGTCACCTTGGCATTCCACAATCTGTGTGAGTCCATTATCACTCATACTTTCCTCCTTTGCAAGTCTTAAGCCTCAGTTCCTCATATCAAGCCTTGAAAATAAGAGAAATCCCTCAAAAGTCTCTAAAACTCTGGTTCCGCACTTTCTCTTTGCATTACCTACAGTCCCACACCTAATGGTCATGTCTCCTGTGCATCTGACCTCTCTGTCTCTGTGTTATGGGTGCAGATCCCTATAAAAGTTAAAAGGCGTGATTATATTCTAAAAAACTCACTTTCAGTCATTTCTAGAAGCTTCTGGAAGGAATCTTGAGGTGGCAAGTTCGCTCTCTTAAGGTTCATGCATCCCATACCTTAAGGATCTAATGCCTTGATGTGAGGAGCTTAGCCCTTTGAAGGAGGACTCTATCCATTCATAGGTGGACCTGTAACCTCCTCCTCTGCACTATAAAATCAAGTATTAGGCTGGTTACTTGGGAGGTTGAAAGCTGAATATTTTTGAGGTGAAATGTTGCTGGAACTTAGTCTTCTTAGTTGAGCTTCTATGAGGAGAGATTACATACCTCTAAGATCTCATTTGGAAGAGTGTAAGGCTTGTCAAAGTAAAGCAAATTCCTATTTTGGACCCCAGGAAGAGCTTGTTCAACATCAAGGTTGAAAATGTTGTAAGGTTCTTCTACTTCAAAGTTAATACAAATAAGTTTATTTTTCTCAATAAGTTGTTCATTAATGGTTATTTTGTGGATTCCTTGATCACCATAATAGACATGATTTATGATATTTGTTATGCAGTTGCTATTTGATGTTTGCTTGTTTGTGTTTGCAGGTCTTTAAAGGATAACTCTTTCGGACGATCGAGGGATGACTAGAACAAACAAGTGTTGGATCCAAGGTAGGATCGTAACACCTCTATAGTCGTTATTTGTAAATTGCATATGTCTAGAGAAAGATAGATTTACTTGTATATTTGTTGATAGATTATCTTGTGATACTAGGGAGATCGGTCTTGTCTGCAAGATCGATTTATCCGGTCAACAGAAATGGAGAAGAGGACTCTTCAAAAGCAGTAGACATGACCGTCGGGCGAGGCAGGAACGAGGATTGATGATGAGTATCGATCCATGGTGGTTCCTCGAGAGACATGATTTCCATGATACCTTCATCAGTGAGGAAGGTCTCAGCTAAGGGATCAGATCATTCCAAAGTGCTAAGCTAGGGGGATTAAGAGTACATATTGAGAGAGTTCTTTGACATATGAGAATTAGAGGATGCAGAGTTCGAAGCCGAAACAATTTCCACATAATTGACTTCGGCGAGACTAAACGGCATGAACTTGCCCCAAGAATCAACAAGATCTGGTGCAGGTATGACCCAGGGATCAGATTTGACCAAGACCATGTTGACAGAGGCAACATGAGGAGGTGGGAGTGGAAAAATTCCCATTAAGGAAAAATATTTGAAGAGACCTACCCCCACACTCTCATAGGGAGCACCAGAGTGCTTGACGTATGGAACATTGCCATCTGAGGAGGAAGAGGCAAAGAAAGACAGCTGATTGACGGTGACAATCTTCCCTTGATGGGGAAAATGGATCACGCGAAACAAAGAGGAGGCCATGGCATGCATGGCATGAGTCCAACTTCGGCTGAGTAGAAGATTATAATTGAGATTAGTGTCAACAATCTCTACTTTGACTTGCACTGTCTTGCCTTCCAGGGTGATGGCAAGGTTAGGTAAGACACCGAAGGGTCACAAATCATGCCCATCAAAAGCTTCCAAAGTGTTCGGAGATTGGTTCAGTGTAGGGGAACCAATAGCCTTCCAACATGCAGTTGACATGATGCAGGTGGAAGCACCTTCATCAATGACAGTGCGGTGGATGGTCTTATCGTTAATGATTACCTAAATAATAAAGGAAATCTGATGAGGGAGCCGTGGAACATGGTTCTCCAGATCGAAATAGATCAAATTAGAATTGGTGGGATCGATGCCCCTGATAGCTGAAAGCAAAGATTTTCATTGCAATGGGTAGCTTTGGAGTACCTCGAGAGCCGACATGGCTGACAGTGCCTGAGCCAAATCTTCAACAATATTGTAGTGTTGAGCGGCTCGGGCATTGGGATTATAAGAGGATTTCTGTAGCACACCTCGAGAGGGTGGCCGCGTAGCAGAATCAGGGTTAGGGCGCTTGATTTGCAGAGGGCTGGAACTTGAGGTAGAAGAAGGTGCAACTTCTTTTTCTTTCCCAGATGCTGGAGCTAGAGTTTGATAATCTTTTGATCGGATAGCCACATTAATGGGCGTGCTCATCACAAACACTTCAGATCCAGAGGAAGTAGATTGGGGTTAGTCTACCATTTGGGTCTGCTGAGATGAAAATGGCTCTCTAAGAACAACAAGGGTCCCTTTGAGTAGGTGATTAACTTCGGATCGTCATGGACAATCCTTAGTATAGTGATCCTACTCGCAAATGAGGCAGGGATACTTAGGTTTCCATTGCGAAGATTTTCAAGCAGATGATTTGGGAGGACCCTATTTCAGGGCATCGGCTTTAGCTTTGCCTTTGCCTTTCTTTTTCCCTTTCTAGGATTTCTCCATTGTGGTATACTAGATAGCGTGGACCTCTGAGGTTTTACCAGGGGTTAGCAGATTTTGAGATGAACTATTAGGAGCTGCATTCGAGACCGACTTCTATTTGGAAGAATTTTTAGCATGGGTCTGGGATACTGAACCAATAACTCCATCAACGAGAGGAATAGCTGGTGACTTTGATGCTGCGAGATCGGATGATGGCCGTGGAACATTGGGTAACAACTCATATAAGGTGCCAGACTGTGAGTAGACCAAATCCAAGTACTGGGCATGGGCAATGGCTTGCTCTTCAGTGACACATCCACCCATAGATATATCACGAGAAATTGGGGTTATGAATGATTTGGTAAACCATTCAGTGAGCAACTAATCAACTATCTCGAACTTGATAAAGCGATGTATACGTCTCCATTCATGGATATGATCAGAGATGTGCATCGCAGTGTCTTTCTTAAGCGATGTGAGAAAATAAGTGCCAGTTTAATAATGAACCAAGAGCTGAAAATGCGTGAGGAAAGCCACGGCTAATGAATTGAAGTCATGGAAAGTACTTCGAGGTAGCTCAATGTACCATTTCACTGCAGCACCCATGAGGGTCCATTGGAAAAGACGAAGACGAATGGAATCATCGACGTACGAGTTCGACGAGCACCAGAGATGATATTTCATCACATGGGCTTGAGGATCTTCTTTAGCTTTTCCATTGAACTTTGGGCAATCACTTGCTATCTTGGATGGCACCAAAGGCTAGTATGATGAATGAAGGATTGGATAATTCGTAAGGCACGATACATCTGTCAACTCAAGTGTAGCCAAAAAAGGTAATTGAGTGTTAAAAGGCATGAGAGGTCAATAAGTGGGCCCATAGGGAGGATCCCATCCCTGCTGGTAAGGATTTTGGCCCCATAGTGGGGGATTTTGGCCATATGGCATCTAAGGCTACCCCCATTTTGGATTACCTTAACCAAAGAGAGGATTCTGACCTTGAATACCTTGAAACTGTCCACACATATTTTGCTGATAGGAAATGTATGGGTTAAAAGGCTGTTGAGCCTGTTGACCTTGGACATATGGATATGGGACCTATTGGCCTGGAACATAGGGCTGTTGAGCCTGTTGTCCCTGAACAAGAGGGTTTTGGACCTGCAGTCCTTGGGAATAAGGTTGATACACTTGTTGCCCTTGGATGTAGGGGTTTTGTACCTGGTGCCCTTGGCCAGTAGGATTCTAAACCTGTTGACCTAGGACAAGAGGATTTTGCACCTGCTGCTGCAGGACTTGACCTTGACCTTGTCCCTACAAGGGTTGACCTTGTTGATATGTATACAAGGGTTGTTGCTACCCTGGTTGGTTTTGTTGTTGCAAGGGCTGACCTTACAGTTGCAAAATGTGTCCCTGGGTTTGAAAAGGTTGGCCCTGCGAGGGTATAGGTTGAGAGGTATGTGGATCATATTGCATCTGCTGTTGTGCGGCCTGCTGTAGCTATTGGAAGGATTGACCTAGTGGTTGTTGCAGGTGACCTTGCTACGGGATAATCTGCCCTTACTTTTGCACGGAAAATCCTTACTGCAACAAAGGTTCCCCTTGCGGTAACAAAGGTTGCCCTAGCTGTTGTAAAGGTTTTCCTTGCTATTGCAAGGGTACTTGAATAGTGCTCAGGAAATTACCGATTTGATTCTGTCCATAGCCAAGCTGGATGTACTGCCCAGATTGGAGGGTGTAAGGTTGATTAACTAATCCTTGAGAACCATATGGAACATAAGGATTTTGGTATTGGACCTGAGCCCCATAGGGCTACTAATACTGAACATTGCTCGATCTAGATGGACCAACAGGATTCTGAACATGTTGGTACTAGACATTGCTTGATCTTGTAGGGTTAGTAGGGTTATAAATAATACCATAAGAGGGTTGGTTTATACCAAGCATGTGAGCTTGTGAGCCACTCACATTAGTGGTACCTGACACCATAGAGACATTCAGTTTCTTCCCCTATGTAGTGGCACAATCTGGCCACTGACTAATGGGACAAAAGAACTGACGGAAACAATCTTTGAAACCACCGGTTGTGACTGACGTGTCACTAGGATCAATGATACAAGAGTATTTGAGATGGTGGGTTGCACCGAGACTAAAGTAACAGCTGGTTGGGAAGTCATGTTCGTGACAAATGGACCTGACGTAGGCCTGACACCTGACACCCAAACAGGATTATGGTAGAGTGATGAGGCACTAAGTGTGCCTGAAACTAAGTGCCCCAAAGACACATAGCTGGGTGGCAAGCTGGCGGGAATACCTTCCAAATAAGGGAAACCCTCGGGAGGAAACTGCAATTGCAATTCTTCTCCCTCAACAGTTTTTGGAGTAGAAACTTCAGACTCATCCAGAGAAGTGACTGGAGCATCGCCTTCGGGTTCCATGTTTGAAAACAAATGACGATGAATGGTCGAACATGTACTGGGGGATAGTTCCAAAGGAACATCTGGCTAGTCGTATCCTCTGAACAGAGGGTTCAGAGGATAGATAACCAGTCCAAGCTCACCATCAGTGGTCAGCGAGTTCTCTGGAGTTCGAACGAGATTCTCTGGAGATTTTGGGCCAAAATCAACAGATGACCCTGAATCAAAATTAGGTGGAGGACGAGATGTCAAAGGTTGAACACTATAAACAATTACGAGTTCATCATTTTGGTCCTCAAGTGACCCTGATAACTCAGGAAACTACTCCTTGTAGGAATTTACAGGGTAAGTTCCACAGAAGAATACCAAAAGGACACCGCTCACAACCAGATCTCAAATCAATACACCAGTATTTTTGACGTGGTTAAAACCCTCAGAGTGCAAGGAGGGAAACAGTCCACGGCCTGTCCCAACGTGGGTACAGACAATTTATTAATCAAAGAATGAAAATTTACATAAGCTTCTCTCATGCACGGATTACCCGAACAATGACCCTCCATGCGCTTTAAATAGAACTCATGGACCAATCGGGTGTCAAGCCACGGATCAAGTGTCGGTAATACCGAGGTGAGAGTGAACCGTCGGATCACTACATATCGTGACCGTCGGATTGTAAGTTACAAAATGTACAACGGTAAAGAAACACACTTTACCTAACTCTAACCTAACTCTATACTAGACCAAGTTGAACTTAACTATATCCTATGTGTCGGAATATCCTAACATCCCCCCTTAAGAACAACTTGGGATAGGATTGAAGGATTTACAAATATGACACAATAGGAGAAGGAAGGAGGCACTAGAGCCTATCCCCCCTTAGTGACAACTTCCTGAACTCCAAGCATATATCGAAGTTTAGTGAACTTCGCCTCTGTGAGAGCCTTTGTGAAGATGTCTGCAACCTGATCATCCGTTGGACAATATTGCACTTCAAGAACATGGTCAAGAATGAGCTTTCTGATGAAGTGCATGTGTAGTTCAATGTGTTTGCTGCGCTGATGCTGGACTGGATCTTTGCATAGCTGAATGGCACTTTGATTATCACACCAAAGTGTGGTTGGATGCTGCTGCTCAAAGCCAAACTCTGATAGGATCTGACGAAGCCACAAGGCTTCCTTACTAGCTTCCACGGCACCACGATACTCTGCTTCTGCTGACGAAAGAGAAATGGCAGCCTGTTTCTTACAAGCCCATGTAATAGGTCCTGAACCAAGAGTGAAGACATAACCGGCAGTAGACTTCCGATCATCAAGGTCACCAGCCCAATCAGAATCAGTGAAACCAACTAACAGAGGAGCTGCTTTGGCACTGTAATGAATCCCAAACTGTATTGTACCTCGAACATAACGAAGTATTCTTTTAGCTGCTTTCCAATGACTTTCACGGGGGTTTTGCATAAAACGAGCAACAAGGCCAACAACAAAGGAAAGATCAGGACGAGTATGGGTTAAATACAAGAGTTTTCCGACAAGTTGACGGTATAAGGTAGCATCAACTTCAGGAGAAGTACAAGAGACTGAAAGTTTGACTCCAGACTGAAAGGGAGAAGGGGCTGGCTTACAGTCTTCCATGTGAAAATGACGAAGAATATCACAAGCATACTTGGACTGGGAAAGGAAAATACCCTCTTGGGATTGCAAGACTTGAAGACCGAGAAAATAGTGTAAGTGTCCTAAGTCTGTCATTTCAAATTTCTTTTTAAGGCTGGACTTCACATGGTTTATAAGGTTGGGATCACTACCAGTAAGAATAAGATCATCAACATAAAGAACAAGGATGATGAGAGAGTTGCCCACTTTCTTGGTGTAGACAGTATTGTCAGAATGACACCTAGAAAAGCCAGATTCTAAAAGAAAGCTATCCATTTTGGCATACCAAGCTCGAGGAGCTTGCTTGAGGCCATAAAGGGATTTCTTAAGGCGACAAACGAGGCTGGAGTCTGTTTGTATGAAGCCAATGGGTTGTTCCATATAGATTTCTTCCTGCAAGTCCCCATGCAAGAAGGCAGATTTAACATCCATTTGATGTACTTCCCATTTTAAAGAGGCAGCAAGGGAAAGAACAAGGCGGATAGAGTTCATTTTGGCAACTGGAGAGAAGGTTTCAGTGTAGTCAATGCCTTCAACCTGTGAAAAGCCCTTAGCAACTAGACGAGCTTTATGTTTGTTAACTTTCCCATCTGGTCCATACTTGGTTCTGTAAACCCATTTGCATCTAACAAGTTTGCGTCCCTTTGGTAGAGGAACAAGATCCCATGTATCATTTGTCATCAATGAATGATATTCTTCATTCATAGCTGTTTCCCAATGTGGATGGCCTGAAGCTTCTGCAAAAGTGTCAGGATCATGATTCACTGGAGCTTGAGCCAGTAAAGAAGAGGCTCTTTCAAACTGAGAACGTGTACGTCGCTGATCTGTAGGATCACCGGCAAGATCACCTGCTGCATCCCGAGTAGCACGGACCCATCTTGGAAGTTGAGGATCCTGAGAAGGTGGGGAAGGATTATCATCCTCGCTTTCATCATCAGAAGAAGAAATGTTCTCAAAGATAGAAGAGATGGGAAGAGGTGGCACATCCGCCGGACTAGGCTCGCAGGCCGATTTATTTTCATCAAATTTTACATCTCTTCTAATGATAACATTTTTGGACTTAAATGGAATAAGTCTATAGCCTTTTACATCTTCAGAATATCCAACAAAAGTACATTTCTCACTCTTAGGTTCTAAGGCTTTATGCTTTTCATCTGGAATATGGGCCCATGCTTCACTTCCAAACACACGAAAGTGACTTACATCTGGTTTAATGGAACTCCAAGCTTCTTCTGGAGTGATATTCTCTAGAACCTTAGTAGGAGTGCGATTGATTATATAATTTGCACAATTAATTGCTTCGGCCCAAAAACTAAGACTGAGTCCTTTAGATTGCAGCATACAATTAGCCATTTCCTTTAAAGTGCGATTTTTCCTTTCAGCTACACCATTTTGTTGTGGAGTGTATGGAACAGTATGTTGCATTTGAATGCCATTTTCGGTGCAAAAGGTGATGAATGCATTTTTAACATATTCTCCACCATTATCAGTTCTTAGCTTAAGAATTTGATGTCCAGATTGTTTTTCAACGAATGCTTTGAAGGCCAAAAAGGTGGTAAATACTTCGCTCTTGAGTTTTAAGAAGTATACCCAAGTGCGTCTAGAGAAATCATCAATGAAAGTTAAGAAGTACTTGCAGCCAGAGAATGAAGCAACAGGAAGAGGACCACATAAATCACTGTGCACAAGCTGTAAAGGGGCTGAGGCGTGCCAAGAGGCACGTTTGTCAAAACTGTCCCGATGATGTTTTCCGAGTACACATCCGGAACAAACACCATCTTTGCAAGATACCATAGGAAGACCTGTCACCATGTTTTCTTTACAGAGATGCTGAAGGGAGCGATAGTTTAAGTGACCATACCGCTCATGCCAAAGTTTGCTCACTTCATCATTATGAGCAACAAATACTGAGGGAAGATGGGATGACCCAAAGTTGTGAAACTTATACAACCTTTTGGAATCATCAGCAAGACCAGTAGCTAGAATCTGTTTAGGATCTTTTAGATCCTTGATTACAACATCATGAGGTGAAAATTCAACGATTTTACCTTCACCTGAATGAGTTATCTGATAGACAGATAGAAGGTTGCAGGATAAGTTTGGAACACATAATACATCATTGAACTGACCATTGTCTAGATGAACAGTTCCAGTCCCTACAACATTAAGAGATCTATCATCACCAACATATATATTTTTGGTGTTACAATCATTTAAAGAAGAAAACATGGCTTGGTTTTTGGCCATGTGACAAGAGGCTCCAGAATCAATGAGCCACTCATGAGAATGAGAAGAAGAAGAAGATACATTTAATGCATAACTAGACTGAGATGATTGACGATGACATGCAGAAAATGCCGTTCCGGAAGTTGAAGTTGAAGTAGGCTCCAGATGGATGTTATGTTTCTTCATTGCGGCTTCCAAGGCTTCCATCTTCTTAAAGCATTTAGATTCTAAGTGGCCATCTCGATTACAAAAGTTACAATGTCTTTCAGTCTTCTTCCATTTGTTTTTATTGGGCTTATCATATTGCTGAAATGATCTTTCATCTTGAGGCTGAGTTGGTTTAGGACCATTCCTTTGAGGATAAGACTTCTTAGGATTCTTTGAATTTGGATACTGCTGGGCGGCTAACGCTTTTGTGGAAGAGTTTCCAAGATTAAGAAGACCAAGGTGTAAGAGTTTTTCTTGTTCTCTTATTAAGGAATCACAAAAGGAGTCAAAGGAAGGGGGCTTGTAGTCTTTGCCTTGACAAATGAAAGCTTCCCTGGTAGAATGGAAAGTGGAAACAAATACAGAGTAGGCTGGCCCTAACTTAGTGAGGATGGAATAAATAAGGTTACCATCATCTTTCTTAACTTTAACACCTTCCAAGAGATATCTAAGGTTCTTGAATTTTGACAAGAAATCTTCAATGCAAGAAAAATTATTAGGATCCAAAGTAAGCAGCTCATTTTCAAGTTGATGGGATCTAATTTCATTTTTAATCCCAAAAACTTTAGCAAGTTTTTCTAATGCTTCATGAGGAGTTTCAATTTCTGCAATGTGGAATCTAAGATCAGGAGAAACAGACATTCCTATCAAGCCACGTGCTTGATCTTGTCGATTTTCCCATTTTTCGGCCTTGTCTTCATCTTTGGGTTTCTTCTCTTGGTCTGTGGCTATTCTGAAGAGACCTTTACTTCTAAGTAAATCTCCCATGTAGGCGACCCATTGGAAGTAGTTAGTGCTGTCAAGAATGACTTGGCATGGACTTTCCATTTTTGAAAAACAACTGAAGCTGAAGATGCTGAAAGTGAGTGGTCCAATGGATAGATCTCGAAAAAATAGGCGGTTTTAAAAAAAACGGCTCTGAAAAAGGCTTCCGGATGAAGAAGTTATGGCTTTTTTAAAAAAAATTGTTGATGTTGCCGGCAAAGTGCGCGAATGTGCGGGAATGAAAAAATCCGCCCCCACAAAATGGAGACTTGAACCCAAGACCTCTACTCTCTTAAAAGGTCTTTGAACCAATTGATCTATACAAAAGATTTGAGAGAGAGAGAGAGAGAGAGAGAGAGAGAGAGAGAGAGAGAGAGAGAGAGAGAGAGAGAGAGAGAGAGAGAGAGAGAGAGAGAGAGAGAGAGAGAGAGAGAGAGAGAGAGAGAGAGAGAGAGAGAGAGAGAGAGAGAGAGCCTCGATTTGCGTGCTTGCCTTGGGAAGACTCTTTTCCCCTACAAAACACAAAACACAAAACGAATATCCAAAGAAAAACGAACCTTACGGCTCGAAGTTAGCTTTAGCCAAAAAACTAGAAATTTTAAAAAAAATCTCAAAGTTAGCTTTTAGCCGAAAAACTAAATATTTTCTCAATGTTTCTGATTTTCCGAGATCACACTAAGGTGCAGGGAAAAGAGCATACGCATGAGAAAAATCCTTTCTTTCTGTTTCTGATTTGCCCAGATCGCACAGAGTCGCAGGGCAAAGAGCATACGCAGAAATGAAAGGTATAGATCCGGGAAAAAAAAAAGGCTAAATAAACCGAAACCGAAATAAGCAGAGAGAAAATGACAGTAAACTGCAAAAAAAAACACTGTATACCTCCCGATCTGAAAAATGACGCAGCTAGGGCTACCGGAAACCTTTTCGCGTGAAACGAAAGGGGTTCCTCACTGAAACAGATGCTCCGAATGCAACAGAGCAGTCCTCTCGGCCCGAAAGCAGTCAGAAACAGCAGATCTAGGAAACGACAGCCGCATGCAGTTCTACCGGCTTCAGATTTGGATCACCAACGGACGCGGCCCTCAAATAGCTCTGATACCATGTAGGAATTTACAGGGTAAGTTCCACAGAAGAATACCAAAAGGACACCGCTCACAACCAGATCTCAAATCAATACACCAGTATTTTTGACGTGGTTAAAACCCTCAGAGTGCAAGGAGGGAAACAGTCCACGGCCTGTCCCAACGTGGGTACAGACAATTTATTAATCAAAGAATGAAAATTTACATAAGCTTCTCTCATGCACGGATTACCCGAACAATGACCCTCCATGCGCTTTAAATAGAACTCATGGACCAATCGGGTGTCAAGCCACGGATCAAGTGTCGGTAATACCGAGGTGAGAGTGAACCGTCGGATCACTACATATCGTGACCGTCGGATTGTAAGTTACAAAATGTACAACGGTAAAGAAACACACTTTACCTAACTCTAACCTAACTCTATACTAGACCAAGTTGAACTTAACTATATCCTATGTGTCGGAATATCCTAACACTCCTCAGACAATCTTTCAGGCGGAGGAGAGGAAGAGGAATTGGGTGAACCAGATGGTTCAGTGATGATGACCTTGTCTTAGACGACAGAACAAATAACTTCAAGGCTTTGAAATGTCGTTTTAAGGTAACTCATGATTTGGTCAAAAATAGTAATAGGATGTTTTGGATCGTGGGAAATCAATTATTGAGACGTATAAAAGACTGATGTTCTTTCATTTTTTAAGAGTCAATAAAGAAACAAAGATGACTATATCACTTTCGATTTGGAAACGAGCTCGAAAGGACAAGTTCTTGAATGATATTTTAAGTTTAATGAGTCAAAAAGATCAAATGACTACTCTGGATGATCTAGGTAAACAGGATTACCAGGAAACCGTGAACTGCATAATACCTCCTGTCAAACCAAGAAGTACGAGCACGCAATCTCCCCGAATGTTGTGTTCGGTGTATCACGTTCACAAGGCAACCGACTCGGCTTCCTAAGGATAAAAGGATTGCAGCCTAGTGGGGTATGCCATTATATACTCGATGATACGGGGAGCAGAAATATGTGCTAGCGTTGTCTAATGCCGAAGCTAACGACAGCTACAATGTTTAAAGACGCCGAAACACGTTTCTAGCCTAGACCTTCTAGATATGATTGTTAATGTCAAATGTGCCTTAGGTTAATTGAATTCATTTTAGAGTTGATCTTGAGTTAAGTTTTAGTTTTTAGGTCTTAGCGATACTACTCGAAAAACCTAAAATGCAACTAAATAGGACAAGACCCTTTCAATTCGATGAAATTCTTACACTAGAGAGGGTAGAAACTACTCAATCAAATGCAAACAATCAAGCAACCGAAAATGAAATGATATTTCACTACTTCATTTTTTCAAAAAGTAAACTAATGAAAAATGCATTCTAATTCCTAATTTCCTGACAAGAACTTATCTATCAGTCCTTTCAAAATGAAAAAAATTCTCTTCCTTTTTCAAATGCTGATGAAATTCTAGTTTTTAAGAGATGCAAATCATAATGATGCAACAAGCTAGAATTTCATACTTTCTCATGAAACAATGAAACAAACATTTTCGCATGCAATCTTTCAATGAAAAAGTTTTCGATACTATGAGCTCTTCACGTAGATGAAAACATGAAAAGAGAATTTTATTCAAATCAATGAAACACTGACTTTACCAAACACAAGACCAACAATGTAATCTATGCCGGAAAAAGACGTTCAAGCTAGTAAACGAAACCTTTTTCAAACTTGTGCAAAAAGAGGTCAAAGTCATAAAAGGACCAAAAAACAAATGCAAGGAGAAAACACACCCACACTCAGACTTGATGAGTCCACAAGCCGCTGAATCGGCGACTAACTATATGCCCTAGTGTCACTGACCACTCAATGATTCAATCAATCAAATAGTAATATGACAAGCCAACAAGAAAGCAAAAACCAAATGAAAAGTAGCTTCCTAAATAAGGAGAAAACAGTCAATAAGGCTCATGGGGTCAAAAACACAAGCGCATAACACACTGGCCAAGATTTGGGTCAAGCCCTAATCTTCACTTACATCCATTGGCGTGACTGCCTAACTGACCACAAGCACCAGAGGCTAGTCGATGCGACTATTACTCTATAATTCGCACTGGTCGCTGCGACTATTAGTGGATTAAGTGCGCTGGCCAAGGCAACTAAGGAAAAAAAAAAATCAAAACAGGGATCGGATCTAATACTATGAATTTTACACTTAGGCCAATAAGCAAGAGAAAAGAACAAAACCAAAGGGAAAACATGAAACTCGCAAAGTTCTTGCAAAATCATGAAATCCAAAACAAACAAAAGATGGGATGTCCCCAGCGGAGTCACCAATTTGTGGTGAAGTAAAATTATAAGTGTGGACATGAAAGAATTCCTCTAGCCCGATAACAGGTCTAGCCACAACAAATACATTCTATGGAAGATTTCCTTAGGTTAGAATCAATCAAGAGGGCATACCTCTTTGTCACTTATCCTTCTTGATGATGTTCTCGCTTGCTCACTCCAGCAATCTCTTGCTTCCTTCTTCAAACTCCTGAAACAAGTAAACAACAACAACACACAAACATAATAATAGACAAATTGCAATTCAACCTACTTAATGAGTCAAGAATCATTAAGACATGAATACATAATATTAAAAAACATGTAGGAAATCAATCAATATTTGCATATATTAATATCAAAGAGAGATTACAACCATTCGTCTTGATGTCGCAGTCTTCCTTTGATAAGACCGGCTTCCCACACACTTCTGTTAGCACTCCATGATGGCTTCAAACAACAATAGTTCGAAGGCTCTTCCCTTTAGGCTTCACTCCAAACCAAACACACTTCTCCCTCACACAACTAGATGGATACAACTAGTAATAGCTTGCTTGTCTAATCAAAATAGTATACTCACACTCAACCAACACTCTAACTAGCTTGTGCTTGGGAAGATGAGAGGTTTATATAGGAAATATGGATGGGATATGGATCCTCTTCTCGTGGGAGAAGGACTTATCCCTTGAGGTAGTTCCATCATTATAAGGGAAAGGAGCCCAAACTGTCATCCTCAACCCCATCTGGCCAAAACATTTACCAGAATTCCGTTACGGAGCTTCTAGAGCTAGAAGATTTGGCCCTAATTTAAAAAACTTTCCATAACAAGACCGGTGCAACTGGAACATAGCTCAATCGCACCGATCAGCGTAGGGAATAGTGCTAATCTCTGCACATCAACATGGGGGAGACAAATATCATTAGCGTCAGCCTTGTGAACTAGGAAAAACAGAAGTTTCAGGGGAAATGGTGCAAAAGGGAAATGATCTGCTCATGAAGAGGGACATAATGGGAGTTTCTCCATGAAGGCAAAGCATGCTAGGCTCACTGTAGAGGTCCTCCAGGATCAAGGAACTGGGAGTACAGGGACAATGACAAAAGGTTGTGTAACAACCCCCTAGCCCTATCTACCACCCTTTTCACCATCTCTTGAGGACCATTACAGAATCTTCTTTCTCCTTTCCTTTGATAGGTCCATCAACCTCCCACCATGATCGGAGACGACCTCTACAAACACATAACACATCGTCACCTACTTGTGCTCTGTGCGACCCACCATAACATTTTATGAACCAATGCACTGAGTTATGGGCATTCAATTGATTATATTAGTTCCCCACGTCACCCAACCTACTAGATCAGGGCACAAGCATCACACTTGCCAAATTTGTGTCGAAAACCATCACATGCAAAATTGTCCTCATCTTTCTGGATTCCATCCATTATTAAGATTCATGCAACGATTTCTAATAGATAATTCTAATTTGGCCAGAGTCGAGACCAAACCATCAAATCATTCACCACCCATTGGGAATGAAGCATCAAGGTCTGTTATTTGTTTGTTTGAGTTGAAACATCAACCATCAACAAGGCAAGGTACCTATCATTTCATTCGCCCTCACCACCACCAAACCAGATCGAATATTCCATCTAACAACTAGGCCCCAACATCCCAACACTTGATCAAAAAACGTGTGAGCCTGTCCTGCAACCTCATAAAATGGTTATGAAGAAACTTCAGGAGCCCCCACTGCACCAGAAACTAACTAGCTGCAGGATCCTACACCATAGTTGTACGCAGCTACACCCAATCCATCATTAGGGAAATTTTGAGGTCTAAAATGGGCCTCCTAAGGAAATTATAAAATAATAGTGGAAATAATAAAATAATATTAGATTACATCATCAAAGTTTAGAGGGAAAAAGAAAAAAAACTATTTTTTTCAGCTTATCTCCCTATGTATTTACTCAAATTTCGATCTGAAACACTCATTGGATGAAAAATTTGATTCCTCATCCAAGGAGTACCCATGTTACATACTTTCAATGGACCCTGCTACAAGAAAAATGATAAATACAATAGAATGTGATTGCAATCATGTTTTTTCATGTATTTCTCATTTTTCATGTAGCAAGGTCCATAGAAAGTTTACAACATGGGTACTCCTTAGATGAGGAATTAAATTTATCATCCAACGAGTACTCCTGCTCCAAATTTTAGTAAAACCTTAGTGAGATAATTTGGAAATACTAGTTGAAAAAAGTAGTTTTATTATTTTATTACCTTTTAATCTTTTTAATTTTTTACTGCAAAAATGGTGAATCATCCCCCATGGTTGACGTCATCATCTTGAATCCTATTGGTTCTTATAAATTTTATTTTGGTTGTACATTATTCTTAGGAGGCACATTTTAGACCTTAAAATTCCCCTAATGCTCCCTCTAGATCATCCTACCACCCAAGATACCATATCTCAAACAACAAATATAAACCCCCCAAGGTTATCTAAAAAGAAAAAGAGGGAAAAAACCACGAAGAACCCTTGTTTTTCACAGCCCCGCACCTAAAGACCTAATAGATGTGATCTCGCATGTCTGTTTTCTAAACAGAAGCATGATCAGAAAATGATCCAGGACCTTAACCAGACATAAGACCAAAGGTAAAGAATAAAAGTTTAAAAGGTTCATATTGGCCTTAAAGCACAAAAACCTTGTTAAGTGCTAAATCCTTTGTTAAAGCACAAAAACCCTTGTTTAGCATAAAACCTTTATTGAAGTGCTAAACCTTTATAAAGCACCTTTTTCATTAAAATCTGAATAAAGCAGATGGGCAGTATTGTCCAAGCAGTAAACGGTATATCACGTGGATGAAAGGCTGGAAGTGGTAATGAACCCAAAGCATGTGATTCCATTCAGCAGGCGACATGTAGTAGAGAAAAACTACTTTTCTCGCACGCCCTCAATTAGATGTCCTTCATGCAAAAAATTTGTGCGAGATTGAGCGATGTTCGTTGGATTGAGCGGGGTCACATCAATGATAGAAATTGTCCGGGCAAGTTGACCAATGGATGACACGAAAACCGTTGGATGGATAGGATAGATCGATGGTTCAGGATTAACCCGACTACAAAATCTCTATGGCTGAATGTCCCTAACTGCCAGGGTTATATTGCACATATGTGCACCCAACAGTTGTGGTAATGTAATGGCCACCTCTGATGGTCAGCTTGGCGGAGTGGCTAAAGTTTAGTAGATTTCACTAAGTTTAGTCGAAGATAGGTGCAGATGCTAATTTTGGTGGAGTTACCAAATAAAAGGAGAGACAGAGTAGTTTTAAAGGGGATTGCAGACAGAGAGACAAGGGGAGTCCAGAGAGACAAAGGATGAGCTCGAGAGTTCAAGAAACTCAAAGAGAGTGAAACAAACCTTCTGATGCTAATGGAATGATCCATAGAAGCTGAAGAAGTCATCTTCATGGAGGATTCCAACCAAGAAGATTGATTCTGGAGTTCAGAAGCCACTAGAGGTTGGAGGAAGTTTCAGGAGCTACCAGAGCTCATTCTCAGTGATCCAATAGTCAATTCTGACTGTAAAGGACCTTCTAAATCCATTGGAGGGATTTTCAGAAGCATCTGAAGAATTATAAGAGCCAAGAAGCTACAGGGAAGTTTCAGAACAACAAATGATCAAATGATCAGTTTGTTTGTTGGTGTCTGATATGTGTTGAAGACAAAAGAAGGAGTTCCAGAGACAGTTGCAGAATTCTGAGGGAGTTGGTGCCATCCAGAAGCTCAAGTCAGCTTATTGCACTGATTGAAGGAATCAAGTCCAAGGAATCCTACTTTTAGCAGAGTAAGGACAACTGTGGATAAGATGGTATTCCAAGCCCATTGGTTTAGTTGTAAACCTTTGGATTTGAGTGTGGAACTTGTAAAAGAAGCTTTTACCATAATCCCAAAGAGCCTAGTCAAGTTGACAAGAGCTCAAGGAGACGTAGCCCATGATATCAGGGTGAACTCCTAGATTACATTGTTGTTCTGTGTGTTTGTCTATTTGCTGCATTTACTGCTATTTGTCTTTAATATCAACATGAACAAATAGGCACTTAAACAGTATAAACAAAGACATACACCTATTTCAAGTACTTAATTCCGCAATTTTCAACGTAAGATAGATCATATATTTGTTAAGCATTGGAGTGGGAGGCTCTTGTAAGTATAACAAGGTGTTAAACCCTCATTTCAGATCAGGTGGTATCAGATCTAGTTGCTTAATTGATAGAGCATAGTTGCTTGTTTGACTTGAAAGGTGTTTAAACAGTACAAGGGATTTGACTATTTGATTGTTTGTAGACTGACTATTGTTTAAGTTTTCAAAGGTGAAGGGAAAGCTACTGATAGCTAAGGCTAGGAGAGGACAAGAAGGAATAAGGGCTGAAGGAATTTTCCTTACCCCGAGGACCTTAAGGCAACCTTTGAAGCACAAGAGGTTTGATTGCTAAAGGTTGCTTGAATAAGCTCTTTGTGAACTTTGTTGAAGATTTTTTGTTCATTTCAATAATGACAACTTCTACAAGTGAGTTCTCAAAATCCTCCTCCTTCACAAGATTCTTTGATGAAGACATGCAGTAAGACATGTTCATCATGATGGATATGGTGAGAGAAATGTATGAGGATGGAAGGAAGAGCACCAAAATTCGACAGCAGTTGAATTCCATGAAGGAAGAGAAGTAGTTTCTTTTTGACAAATTGCAGGAAGTAGGAAGCCAACTTCATATGAACTTGGAAAGGATGCATGAGTTGGAAACACAGCTCCTTGTTGCCAGAGAAGCCTTAGTCAAGTATCAACTTGAAGAAGAGGTAAACAATTCTATTTTTTCTTCAATTTCCTCTAAGAATGTTTATGTTGGTTCATTTGAAAAAGATACAAGAGGCATAGGGTCCAATTTGATGTCAAAAATGGGCTATGAAGGAAAAGTATTGGGCAAACATGCACAGGGCAATGTTGAGCCAATAATGGATGAGGAAAGGCCTAATTATTTGGGTCTTGGCTATGGATAAGCTTATGGATAAAGTTCCAAAGAAGCCATGAAGGCAAATGAAACAGTTCCTAAAAGGAGTTTCAAGTCAAGTCTTCTACCTCAAGAGTGTAAAGATTGTATTCTTGGGAAATGCAATAGTTTGAAACATACTTTGTAGGAAGAAAGTGTTCATAAGCATGCACTTGAACTAGAGAATTGTAAAAGCTCTAAAAGCATTGAAGAGATTGATGGTGTTCCATAGGGACCCACTTCTTCATTCAATTCACTTCCTCATGAAGATAATAAAGGTGAAAGAAAAAGGTATAAATCTGATTTCAATCATATTCCTTTTGATTATATAAAGCATGATAAATTTCCACATAAGCATGGGAAAATAATTGCATGTTCATTTTGTGGTTTGAATAACCATAGTGTTTCTAGATGTTGGAAAAGAATGGCCACATACAGGAAACTATTGAAGGAAAGGAGACAAGAAGCCAAAGGTCCACTGGACAAGGCAAATCATGCTGTCAAGAAGATGCACATGTGTTGCACTTATTTCCATAAGCAAGGACACATTTCTAAAAAGTGTTGGACTCTGAATCCAACAATGCTTCCACAAAATCTAAAGAAGGTGGAAAGAGAGAATGGCAAGAATGGAAAATAAGTTTTCATAATTGATGTGCTGCAGGATGATTCACAGGTTGATATCAATGTGCATATAAAGGAAGCACCTTTGAAATGGATTGGTAAGAAATGGTTAGAGTTCTTATCCAATTAAGGTTACATGTCTTTTGATTTGATGCATTTCTTTGCTAATGAGATTCAAGTTCCAGGGTTTTACCAATAAGGTGACTGGAAAATTTGAGTATGCAGACTGACTCTATTCCATCAAAAGTATATTCATTTCAGCTTTTTAAGTATAGTGTGCTTAAGAGAAAGTTAAAGGATGGATTACATACATGAGAATGATATGTATGTACACACGAGTGTTGATGATTCCTTGTATTTGAACATGTATGTGTAATTGAATTGAAGGGTTTATTGTTTTGTTTTAAACATGCATGTAATGTAATATTGACTTGGGAAAAGTTTATTTGGTCTTCAAGATTGTAAAAGGGAGATAATGATGAAGTGTTTCATCTTTGAAAAAGAATCCTTAAGTTCTTTTTGTACATGATTGACTTGAAGGGTCAATTGTTTGTAAAGGAATGTTTTTTTGACTTGTTTTTTAGTCAATCATTTGTACAAAGATGTGAAGACATGATGATGATTCACATGATGTAAAAAATTGTTTCTTTTGATGAAGAGAGAGTTCATGATGTTTTTGACAATATGTAAGTAAAACATACTGTAATTGGTACAAATCTACATTTCTGTTAAGAAGATGTAATTTCACATTGGCTTGAGCCACCTTGGATCAATGATCAAGGCAAAGATGTTCAAACTACCTTCTGTAACCTTCTCAGCAGAATTTTTGCAAGAATTTTGAAGGAAAACTAGTTTTAATAGGAGGACAAGCGCGGCCAGGAAGGAAAGTGTTGACTACCTTCAAAGTTCTGGTACAAAAGCACTAGCTATGCAGGGCAAGTGTATGGAGGCCGAAAGAAGAGGGTGTCATACTCTCATCTACTATTCAGATCAATATATCAGTCTTTTGGGGTCCAAAAGATTCTCAATGGGGAGGAGTGATCAGAAAATGATCCAAGACCTTAACCAGAGATAAGACCAAAGGTAAAGAACAAAGGTTTAAAAGGTTCATATTGGCCTTAAAGCACAAAAACCTTGTTAAGCACTAAATCCTTTGTTAAAGTGCAAAAACCTTTGTTTAGCGTAAAACCTTTGTTAAAGCGCTAAACCTTTATAAAGCACCTTTTTCATTAGAATCCGAATAAAGCACGTGGGCAGTATCGGCCAAGTGGTAAACAATATATCACGTGGATGAAAGGTTGGAAGTGGTAATGAACCCAAAGCACGTGATTCCATTTAGCAGGCAACATGTAGCAGAGAAAAACTACTTTTCTTGTGCGCCCTCGGTCAGATATCGTTCGTGCAGGAAATCTGCACGAGATTGAGCAATGTCCGTTGGATTGAGCGGGGTCACATCAATGATGGATATTGTCCAGGAAAGTTGGCCAAAGGATGATGCGACAGTCGTTAGATGGAAAGGATAGATCAACAGTTCAGGATTAACTCGACCGCAAAAGCTCTATGGCTTAATGTCCCTAACCGTCGGGGTTATATCGCACATATGTGCGCCCAACAGTTGTGGTAATGTAACGACTACCTCTGACGGTCAACCTGGCGGAGTGGCTAAATTTTAGCAGTTTTCGCAAAGTTTAGTCAAAGACAGGTGCAAACGCTAATTTTGGTGGAGTTACCAAATAAAAGGAGAGACAGAGTAGTTTTAAAGGGGATTGCAGATAGAGAGACAGGGGGAGTCTAGAGAGACAGAGGTTGAGCTTGAGAGTTCAAGAAACTCAGAGAGAGTGAAACAAACCTTCTGAAGCTAATGGAATGATCCATAGAAGATGAAGAAGTCATTTTCATGGAGGATTCCAACCAAGAAGATTGATTCTGGAGTTCAAAAGCCACCAGAGGTTGGTGGTAGTTGTAGGAGCTACCATAGCTCATTCTCAGTGATCCAATAGTCAATTTTGACTCTAAAGGACCTTTTGAATCCATTGGAGGGATTTTCAAAAGCATATGAAGATTTCTAATAGCCAAGAAGCTACAGGAAAGTTTCAAAACAGCAAATGATCAAATGATCAATTAGTGAGTTGGTGTTTGAAATGTGTTGAAGATAGAAGAAGGAGTTCCAGAGACAGTTACAGAATTATAAGGGAGTTGGTGCCATCCAGAAGCTCAATTTATATTAGTGCACTGATTGAAGGAATCAAGTCCAAGGAAGCCTATTGTTTGTAGAGTAAGGACAACCAGGGATAACATGGTATTCTAAGCCCATTCGTTTAGTTGTAAACCTTTGGAGTTGAGTGTGGAACTTGTAAAACAAGATTTTACGATAATCCTAAAGAGCCTAGTCAAGTTAACAAGAGCTCAAGGAGGCGTAGCCCATGATATTAGGGTGAACTCTTATATTATATTGATGTTATGTGTGTTTTTCTATTTGCTGCATTTACTGCTATTTGTCTTTAATATCAGCATGAACAAATAGGCACTTAAACAGTATAAACAAAGACATACACCTATTTCAAGTACTTAATTCCATAATTGTCAACCTAAGATAGATCATATATTTGTTAAGCTTTGGACTGGGAGGCTCTTCTAAGTATAACAAGGTGTTAAACCCTCATTTCATATCAACGCACATCTTTCAGGCCATTAAGATGTGGCGTCCAAAGCGCCTTGGCAAGTGTGGCGTTCAAATAGGGGCATGGTGTGCACATCTGTGTCTTACACAGACGCACGGTCATCACGCAAGCACTTGTCTAAACCACGGTGAACCCCACATGGGTCCATCATGGCATTTCCCCCTCATATGCATGGTGTGTAGGCATTTTGCACAAAGTCACCAAGCAAAACCCCAAGGTATGTGCAGCGACCGCACGACTCTAGACGAGTTTCCCGTAGGGCTAAGAACAATTAACCCTAAAAGGTCATACAAGGTGTTATCACTCAAGTTGTTCCCTACCTCCTAAAGGGAATACAGCCGAGGTAACCACTAACCAATCTTTTAGTTGCAGGTCCTAACCTACCTGCAACCAGAGAGGGCTCTCTCTTTGTGTTTTAGCTTTGTTTTGGAGTATTTTAGGCTAGTTATTGTGCACAGGTTTTGTTGTAAGTTTGTTGGATGGTGATTTCAGGCAGAGCTGGGGTGAAAGTCTAAGACAGTCTGTTCTATTGGGCAATGGAGTCAAGGATGGTGTACAACTGAAAGTGTTTCTTGGGGAATGGTAGAACTACAGAGCAAGATAGGCAGTTTTGGAACAATTTTCAAATCTGGAAATTGGTGGAATGAAGTCAGGAAATGAAAGGCAATCAAGAATCTTTCATTATGCTGGTAGAGGGAAAGTGTATGAATATTATCCAGGAGCAATTAAGAATTCCTAAGCAGTATTCAAAATGAAGGAATTAGTGCAAACATGAGCAGTTAAGAATCCATATTTATGACTAATTCTGAAGAAAACATATGTAATAGCAGAGATTGAGCACAGGGTGCAATTAAACAAATCCTGGGCTATTCTTTCTTCTCTGTTACTAAGATTATGAACATATGTGAAATTTGCAAACACAGAAAACATAAAACAAAGTTTAGAATAACTTATTGTTCCATTGAATGACACAGGGATTCTGTAGTAAGTCCCAGAACATCATTTTCACATTCAGACAGCGCAGAAACCATGAACTTCAAGAGCCATTTGTATTAGAGAGTCTCAAAAATTACAGCGTAGCTTAGAGAGAAAATCACCAATCCCAAATACATATTATGGGGGGGGTATTTATACAAAAAGGAGATACAAAATATCATGAAGATAAGTCTTAAACTCATAACTTCCTTTACCAACTCTAGAGAAGTAGTAAATGAGGGAGTAAATGCTGAAGTAAATATGAATGTGCTAGCTGTCCAATTTGTCATAGGTAATTTGACTTTCTGGGCTGAGTGAGTCGGCTGGTCACTGCACATTGATTTCTGTGTTTTGCTGCCTTGATGCTGCTATGTTGTTTGTCGTTGTCTTGGCCTTTATCATCGGTCTTTGATTTCCTTATATTAATGAGCTGTAGTCACCCAACATTTTTTCTTTTTTGCTGTTCTTTTCCCTTTGACAGGTGGACCGTGCCTCTGTATTGGCTGACCTATAGCTGATCAAAAGAATTAATAAACAAAATCACCTAAGCAATGTCTCCAGCATTCCTTTCCACCAATCCTCTGTAGGTAGCTGATGTCTTTGTATCTTTATCAACGTTTCATCAGCTTCAGTGTATTTATAAAAATTGGGCTGGACTTCAAAGAGATGGTTTATCTCATGTTCAATGTAGAACAGATTTTCTAATTTGTCATAGAGACTTTGTCTAGATGGAGGCCCTGTTTCTTCTGAGGTGCTTGAAGAAGCTATGATTTGATTGGAAGCATATTTGTTTACCCTGTTGGCATATTGCTCGTGTCATAGCAGTCTCCTAGCACTGGTTAATAAACTAGGTAGCCCTCTGCTCTGTAGTGCTGCAAATTTTATTCTAAAGTCATTTACCTCTCCCTGCATCTCTTGACATTTTCTTTCCAGAGTTTGCACAAAATTCCTTAGGGTCAGCACCCTTTTTACTAGCAAGATGGTATCTGTCCTGTTCCTGATACCTATTGCTGCCAACTACTCTTTGGTATGAGTGTTCAGGAATTGGATCATTCTGTTGGCTTGCTCAGGCATATTTCCTAAAGATGCTCTAGCCTTTTGATTTTCAAACTGAGCTAAGCCTATCAATTCCATTTGCTCATGAATAGTTTCAATGGATTGCCATTGGTCTGTAATGGATTGGCCAATTTTGGCCCACAAAATTTTCTTGACTTCAGCTAGGGTTTTGTCAAGAGTAAGCTCCTTTTCCAGCTCCTTTATTCTTTTCTCCAGGGTTTTCACTTCCCTTGTCTTCTCAGCTACATCCATCTTTGACTTGTCATATCTCACCTCAATTTTAGCCAGCTTTTCTTTGGCCTCTTTCAATTCTGCCATCTGCACTTCCAGGGCCTTTATTTCTTTCATCATTTCCTCCATGCTCAGGCTGGTCTCTTGCTCTGTTGTTGTTGTAGTTGTTGCTGAAACTAGTGCTGAACTTGAGGTACCTGCTATGGATGTTGGATCAGTGGGAGGGACTGTTGTGGTGGCCGTAGGAGGAGCAGCTGTAAGAATGTGAGTTGTTTGAATTGGCTGAGAGGCCAACTCTCCCTGTCTCCCTTGTAGTGATGCCTCCAAGGCATTCTCTGTTTCTATCAATCTTTTATGCATCTTCATGAGCAAAGTAACCACATCCTCCTCTTCCTTTTGTTGTGCCACCTCTGTAGTTTGAGGATGTAGTGTAGCTGGCATCCTGAGTTGTCTTCTGAGGGCTGCTATGTCTTCCTCTTTCTTTTTGATCAAGGCCTGAATGCCCTTCAGATCCTTGGGATCATGTCCCAACTCTATAATAATCTCCTCCAAGGATTTGATTCGATTATCTTTAGCCATTGAGGAGGCCTTCTCTAATTCCAGCTGGGCAGAAGTATTGTGCAAAGAGTTTTGCAACCTATGGGCCAACAATGTTTTGTCTGCCAAGGTAGAATATACCATTTCGCCGGTCTGCTTGTGTAACTCAATCTGGTCTATGGGATGGATATCCCTGGAGAGAACTTCCAGATTGGTTCTAATATAGTCAGCAGCTGATTGTGGTTGTTGCATTATAGGTCTGAAATGACTAAGGGTCATTTTCCCTTCTTGGATGTCATAGGCTTCCATTAGCCTTTGCTGATTAGTGGGAGCCATTCTTAGCAGTTGGTTGTAAAGTTGGAACCTCACTGGCTCATTTCTAGCCTTGATATCAGTGAATGCTTTTTTGATGTCAGAGCCCTGTCTGCTCTGTTGCCTGGTAGATGTAACCTCCACACCTTGTTGTCTTTCTTGCTCTGGCTGGAAGGAGCTGGCTGATGTCTCCATACTTGGGGGAACTTGCTGTTCAGTTGGCCCCTCTGGCATTTCTTCCTCTGAATAAGGATTCAATCTTTGTCTCTTTTCCCCTTGCTGATCTGTAGATGTCCCTGTGGGGGTTTCTTCTTGTCTATCCCTTTTCTTGGCCCTTTCCTCATTAAGGGGAGTCTGTAATACAAGGATTTCAATTGCCTTTGCTTGTGTTGAAGGGTCTTGCCCTTGACTTTGTTCAT
Source organism: Pinus tabuliformis (assembly GCA_031772625.1). Classification (NCBI taxonomy): domain Eukaryota; kingdom Viridiplantae; phylum Streptophyta; class Pinopsida; order Pinales; family Pinaceae; genus Pinus; species Pinus tabuliformis. Next base: position 260,290,580 of record CM062816.1, on the reverse strand, counting down.
CTGTTGAAACCGGTCTGTCTGCCATTGTCTCTTGCTGCTCTAAATTGTGCACTTGCTGCTCTGAATGCTGCACCTCTTTTCCTTTGGATGTGTCTGCTGGTGGAGCACTTACTTGGGCAGGCTGTTGGGAGGCCGTGGCGGATGAGGTGCCTTCTCCAAGGTGCCGAGGACCTGTGAAAAACACCTGTCCAAAAGATTCCAGGTCAACTGATTTTTCAAGGTTTTTGATTGCTTTTTCTGTAATCTCTTCTTCAGTAAGTTCTTCCACTAGTGTGCCCTCTACCCATTCTTGTTGATTGGCATATTGTTCAATTCCAGGGATTGGGAAGTGGACATACCCTGTGAGCTTGTTTTTAACTCTTCTAAAGCTTATGAAATGCTCAGGGTCATATGGTGCCCAAAGAAAACTTTGTTTCAGCTTGAGTTTATCTCTCAGAATATTGTCTGCATCCTTCCAAGCTTCCTCCCTTTTATTAAAGATAAAAGGGCCCAGTTGGTGTCTTATCTTGAGCTGTGCTTTTTTCCTAGCACCATAAAAGTGAGTCAAGTCTGCACTGTTGAATTGCCGATAGTACTCCAGGGCAAAGAGTCTCATGGGGACATATTTTGGCAGTCTGTAGGGGGCCAATTCACAGCCATAAATCCTTATTACAGTATGGTTTTGGTAGAAGTACCAGTCACCAATGTTGTATCCCTTTGAGAGATGTAGAATTCTCTGCATTTCAGCAGTGAGCCTAGGAGGAGGATCTGCTGATAATAGGCAAGTGGTTGGATAGATAAAAAGGTCAATGAACTCACAGTATGTGTATGGGGAGTAATTAACATGATGGAACACTGATGACCAAAATATCACAGACCTTCGCTCCCCCCTAGCATCCAATTTCTTGAGGAAAACTGGGAAACTATCTGATTGATAGTACAGCAGCAAATGATATATATATGAAGTATATTTGAATACCCTTTCCCTCTCTAAGTTCAGGGGGTTGTCCTGGGGTAAACATGGACGTCATAGCAAAGACAGTCTCATCCACAATTTCACTGGTTCTAAATCCTAGGATGTAGGAGATCATGTCTATGAGCATTTTTCCCTCCTCAGTAAACCAAGCATGGTGATAGGGGATTGTGAATCTGGAGTAACACTCTGGTGGCATGAACAGCTTGGCAATTCGGTCAACTTCTGCAGAGGACAACTTTGAGGCTTGATCCAGTAATTGTTTCATGGAAAGGGAGACCAGAGGCTGAGTTGGCTTGAATTGCAGCATGTCATTTATGGACTGAGGGGTAATGTAAAAGAGGACATTCCCAGCAGGGTCCATTACTGCCCTTTGAGAAGGCTCATAATTAGCACAACACTGATGGATGAGGTCAGGGAAGACATTCACTGAGGGCAGGTAATATATGGGCATGTTTGACTCCCATATTCCTAACAGGTCAGCTTTGTTTCTGAAGTTGTTCCTTAGTTCACAGAAAACCTGAAGGTGAGGCTTGATTCCCTCCATATCATCAATTTGATAGTCTCTGTCAGCAAGAGGTATCCACTCTAAATCTTTATGAGGTGCATTTAATGGTGCAATATTCAAGGCTACTGGAGCCTCCATGATTGTCTGTGATTATAGTGGTATTTGAGTCTTATGTTTTAATTGGGAACAGAGTCCAGACAGTGGATTTTTGGGCAGGGAATTTACAGTTCGAATTTATATGGAAATGGCCTCTCTGGCAGGATTCAAAAGGGAAAGAGCAAGTCTTCAGAGCTTAGCTAGGTAGCTGAGAAAAATGGTGAAAAGATGGCTTCGGCTGCATGTGCTTTTTTGCTGGTTTTACAGGCGGAAATGAGCTCAATTTCGAGTTTCAGGGGCAATTTTGCAGAGGGCTATAGGGTAGACAGGTTTTCTTTGGAAGCAATGGTGAGTAGTGAGTTGAAAGGGGAGGTTTAGAGATTAAAGCTCACTTCAATCACATTCAGTTCTTTCGGAGGTCGTTTTTAATAGAGAAACTTGAGAAAACAGGGTTTAGGGGTGACAATCGAATAAATACCTGTTTACTCGTGACCTTGCGGTGAAATGGAGTTGCAGGTAGAGCCGAGGAGGTCAGGGTGGCAGGTTGAACACGCCTGGGCAGCAGACTGGGACGTGAATGGCGGACTGAACGTAAAACTCATGCAAGAACTTTCACCATTGGTTACGTAAAAACAAATAAAAACATCGCTTTCGCGAGTTTTAACGCAAATTTGTGGTTTTTCGGTCTTTTTGGCGCTTTTTATGCTGACGTCAGCATGACGTCACATGGTCCTGTAGCAGGGTACGGCGGGTAACGTGGCGCCTGACGTGGATGGGTGACGGGGCGGCCACGATGGACTATACAGTAACGGGGGCACAGACGCAAAAGCCGACGCAGAGCTGACGTGGGCGGCGGGGAGGACAGGCGGTAAGTGGTTTGCTATCGGACCGCCTTTGGTACGGGGTGGTTTGTGTCAGCGCGGGCCCGATGCAATCAAAACGGGCCACGCATCCCCGCGTACGGCGGCAAAACCGCTTGTTATCGGGAGCTAACCCTCGTACAGCGGGGTCGCTCCGATATCGGCGAGGGTCGTCCGATCTGCCGGGCGCAATCCAACGGCTGACGGGATGCATAGATGCTGGCGTGATACGGCGCGGGGACCCGCCCGTATATTAAATATTATAAAAAATATCGCGGGGGAAAACTTTGGGTTAATGGGTTTTGTGGGTGCGCGCCGGTGGTTACGGTTATTCATTTAATCAAATATCAAATGAAACCCAAAATGTATAAGTGCGGAGGGTAATAAGGTGTGGGTTATGCGTGGGGGGGTTGAACTGTGGTTATTTATTTAACCGGAGGTTAAATAAACCCGACGGTTTACACGCGGAAGGGTTCTTATTAAAGTCCCAAGTGGACTTAATAATCCCCAAAAACTATATTATATGGCTATAGTGCCAAGGGGTGGGGATATTTACATTTCTTGGGTTTTTAATATAGTTTTTTGTATGATAGGGATGGGGAAATGATCAAGGGAGCTACATAATAGAGTTAAATGTTAATATGGGTTTATGGAATGAAATTGCATACACAAATGCTAAGTTTGTAAAGTGAAACTTAGGCATAAGAAAATGTAATGAGTATGGAATGATGATTTTTACACAAGAAATGTGGCTTCTTTTCATTAAGTAAACTCAGAGTTTAGGTTAGCATTTCTCATAGAATGAAGTGAAATAGGACTATTGGGCAGATCCCAAGGTCCTTGAGGGGATGTTAGTCAAAGATTTCTAGGGGAATGAAAGGGGAAATTAGTCATGCTTCCACTGTTCTGCGACCAAACAACTGCCATGGTACCAATGTGATTGATGAGATAAGTCTTTCTTGACAAGACAAAAGTGATCACCAACTTGCTTCTGCAACCTCAAACTACCTACCCATCCTAATGCACCTAGCATTTTTTCTTCATTTTGATTGGGTGCATTTGAACTTGCAAACCCTGATTTTCCTCTTTTCTTTTGACTGCCCTCCTATCTAAATCTACCCTTATCTCTTCCAAGGGCCCAGATTAAGCAGTTGGGCTCCTTAATTTCTCTATCCCTGTACTCACCTGCCAAGCTTGAACTGTTTGGACAAATATTCTCTCTCTATTCTACAACAAGCAATTTAAACATGGAATGGTCCAGATTGAACTGTTGGGCCATCCATTAAGTGTGATAAACACAGTATTTGCACATTGTGAACTTGCAAATAAGATAGCAGTGGCATTTTGACTGGCCACTTTCCTGGTCTTTTGGTTTGGGGTTCATTTTCTTTACTTTTGTTGACCAATTTACTCTTTTTGCCCTTTGATTTTTCTTTTAGGGCATGCCCTCTTTAAATTTTTTAATTTTCGTTATCTGTATACAAAATATGGAACCTTTGCAGCATGAAAGGATGAACATATTTGGCACTTCCATTGTCAATCATGAAAAATGAAACCTATTGGTATAGGAACCTAACACAAGGGACCCCCATACAGCCTACCTACCCTAGGAACTACCAAACTGATGAAGACTAATGTACAAGCTCTTACCTGGCTCTCTCTGTGCATATCTCGGGTACTTTGGATGATCGCAACGGCAATAAAAGCTCCAAAATCTCACTCTAAACTCCACAACATAGCAACAAAAATAAGTGATATTCTGGCCCCTTAGCCCTATCTATCGCCCTTTTCGCCATCTCTTGAGGTCCATTATAGAAGCTTACGATATCCATTGCCAAAAATGGAAGAGACACAAGGATCAGTACCATGCAATATTCATCAAGGAACCCTCCGTTCCAGTAAGTGCAAAAAGTCATTTTTTGACTTGTTTCACACTCAGAAACTCATGTTAGGTACTCCTCCAATTCTGTAATTCATAACATTCATTATATGTATGTCTTGAATAAAGCTTTCACTTGGGGTATTGGTTGTGTCCATTACAGGGACATCACACATGATCCACTTCAACCAACATCCTGACAAGCAAACGACTGAGCAGGTATCATTCTCCACTTAGCATGATAGGCTTCCTCCTAAAATCTTTGCATATCTTGACATCATTTCTCCATAATTCACTATAAGGTCCTATTGGGGAAATTATATGTGTTATAATTACAACATTAAATTATCAATCTGAGGTCGTAAGACTTAGAGGCACAAGCATAGGTAATGCATGATGATGACATCTAACCTAAACTAGAGTCAGAAATCAATTTATTGTTTAAGTACAGAATTTTTATTTATAGTTTGAAACTAATCAATTGAGGAAAACATGCTCAAACAATACAAATAAGAAATTCTAATCACTGTGCAAATGAAATTAACTCTAATTAATCATAAACCAAGCAATACAAATTACTATTCAAATGATTTTAATCTAAATGGAAATCTCAATCTAAATAATAAGATCTATTTAATCTAAGTACAAGAATATTAAATCAATCAAGATTAATTTAAAATGATACCAAACTTATGCTAAATCTTAATTCCAATAAAATTCACTCTCATTCAAATGATCTTAAACTAAGGCAATGGACAAACAAGACTTCAACTAATCTAATTCTCGGGATGCATAAAAAAAATCAAATAAGCATTCAAACTAACCTCTATCATCACTCTGCAATTTCTTCAAAGGAAACTAAGTCAACCAAGATTCTAATTGACATACTTTCATATCTAAAACACTGCAAAATAAGAAATTATTTTATCCTTAGATTATTTTAATCAAACTCAAGAAATCATTCCAACATAAGCACATTAACCAACAATTCTAATAATAACTAATTACAATTATAATTCATCTCAAAACTAAACTACAACTCCAAACAATGATTTAATGATCTCGTTGCATCGCTTTCAAATACTTGATTTCCAAAACACAATGTTACATTAAATTATAGTGAATCAGTAGGGTACGAAATCGATTTCAATTCATATCTAAAAGAAATAGAGTTATCAATCTCTTGTTTATCCAATTAAGAAGCACCTTTGAGTATTCCAATCATAAACCTGTAACAAAGGGATTATTTATGCAATGCAATCGTTTATCAAGACAATTCCTTAGTTTGCAATGAGTTGAAGATGAAGTATTTATTTAATTTCAAGAAAACAAATTATAGCCTTGAGAACAGAATCATAATTATGAGATCCAATTAACAAATGATTTCAAAACAAAATTCCTACGCCTAGATCTATCCTATGATGTTTTAAAAAACTTGCTTCCAGGTGGTGGTGAGCCCTTGCCACTACCTGAGGAAGTTTAAATTAACACAATACTCTTTTAAAAAAAACACATTAATACTTACAACAAATTGAGTGTAGAATCAGAGTTGTATTAAAATTCAAAACATAAGTTTATATGCATACATTCTTTCAGTCCTTCTGAGGCAAAGCGAAACTTATTACATCAATCCTTTCGATCTATCATTTTCTTCCTCCACAAAGGCCATGGCTAAGCCATTTATAAAATTTACAAGGTGAATTTTGACTCTAACAGTCATTTTCCTTAATTCTAGAAAATTGCATATTTTTAACAAATTGGCCTCAAAGATATTTTCATATCTTCCTAAGCATGGTGAATTTTGGACAATTGTTTGGAGGGAAGCTAATTTGTCATATTTTAAACAAAAACCTCTCTTTTATTTTTATCATTCAACTCCATTTCTTAGAAAGCATGCCCGAAGTTGGATGTTTGGCTCTTTTTGCAAATTTGGGCAAGATTCTAGAATTCTGGAAAAACAATGTTTTTTATAAAACTGCCTCAAAGACCTATGTATAAATTTTGAACCAAAGATAATATTGAGAAATTCTTTTGGTTATATATAATTTTTTATAATGGTAAAAAACCCATTTTCTCATATTTTCGAGATTCGCCTCCCATTGCACGCACATCGAGATCCAACGTGGCACTTTGAAAATTCTGCGGATTTTGAGAAAATTTGTTGATTTTCTTCTAGAGACCCACATAAGCAACCTGGGTGCAATAAAACTCATGGGAATGTGTTAAAACATAATTTTGAACAATAACTTTCCTTAGTTTTCCTCAAAAGCGTCTTGAGATGTCAAAGCTCCAAATTGGATGTTTTCACCTACCGGAATTTATTCCGTACTCAACCTGTAGCAACTAGTTTGATTGGTTTGTGAAGAATTTTTGCAATGGAACCCTGTGGAAAATTAACTTATCAAAAACCTTCATTGGTAAATCATTACTAAATCATCTCTAATCATAGAAAAGCTAAGAAAACTAATGATAATAAACCACGAGGCGTAGGATATGTATTGGCAGCAAGTTGTGAAATTACGGTATGAAATGAGTTAAAATGTCAGAATTTAGGTTATGAATTAGTGGTACTATGTGATGAAAAAATAGGCATATACGAAGCTCAACATCCCCCCATACCTGAGGATTTGCATGTCCTTCTGAAAACAAATCTCTTTCTCATTGACAAATTCTAACATTGTTTCGTAGATGTTGGTTCTTGTGGAGAAACACTCTTCATATTAACATATCATACTGATTTCAGAGCAATATAAATTGAGGACAAGAACGGGATGGATGAGGGAGAGATGATGGATGAAAATGAGGTGGTGATGGTGTTGGTGAATGGGTGCTCACATACTCTATCATCGTAAGGCCAATGTCTATAGATGGTTTCATTTATCATTTCATGGCAGTAATGACTTCATCCTGTGAATAGAATGCTTGGAGAAGACACTATAGAGACTCCCTTTATTAATGCACCATAAGGCTTTTTCTTTTAACATGGTCTTGTAATCAGAGTATATGCATAATGAATGGAAGGAAATAGAAGGATAATGGTTTATGAAAGATGAAATGTGTGGAATGAGAAGTGGTGAATCATTAATATTCTTTAACCTTCTAATGAATTAGAGAATCTTAAGCCAAATTTACCTCAAGTTTTACCTTTGTTGTTGATGTGCCCGGTGTTGCAAAATGAAGTGGAAGATGAAATGGATGGAGCTAATGTGACTGCTAATCTGATTTTCTAAAGAAGGATGAAGGATGAAATAAATGTCTCCTTCTCCCCCATTCCTAAGGAGTTGTATGTCCCCAAACAACTGAGGAAAGGTGACTACTTTTGTAAATGATAATGGGAATGCTAATACAAAAATCCAAACTGTTGCAAACTTGTGTTGAGATCTCAAAACCATGTAGTCTTCAACCGCTACACACCCATGTGAAATCTTACATATGTGAATAAATGGTGTCAATTTCGAACATAAGCAAGAATCATTGGATTACCGACCATTGAGGATGTCGTTAACCAATGCGAGATATCCCACCTTTGATGTCAATGGGAATCAAGGCACTAGGTACATTCTACTAGCCATGAATGGATTTTTCAGAGTCGAATGGTCTGTAGAATTCATCCACTAGGAAACATTGATGTATTTCCTTAGTAGATGACAAGGATAACTGCCATTAAGGCATGAAGGCTCCCAGGTACCTTATCTAACCCTAACCTTGGTCCCAGATAATTTACTGATGTCGATGGGACAAGGCTTGTTGGCACATGGGCCTTAAGGGATCCCACATCAACCAATAGGAGTACAATACATAATGAATTGAAATATACATGATTTGAAGAACTCATACAAATTGACAAAATTTATTGGGAGCCATGCCCACCCGTTACTTGGTTTTCACCAAAGGACTTATTTCTCTCTTTACTATTTTCATTAATTTATTTATTACAATAATAACTTTCCTACTATACTGGAGAATTTTTTTTCTCCTTCAAGTGAAAGAGAACTTCCAATGAAGCCATGTGCGAATGAGGTACAAAGATATATTCATGCCCAGATTTAAGATATAAACTTTAGAAGGTATATGCGCATGAAAAATCAATAGCTTTGAAAGATGTGCTACAATGAGTACTTGAAGATGAGAGTGGTACTTTGACTAGTTTGTGATTTGGAACCAATGCTCGATGTAATCCTTATTATATTAGCTCATTTCTTCATTTGGACCACTCTGAAATTCCTCTTCGGTCATGCCAAGAAAACTTGTATAATTGGTCTCTGGAATGCATACAAGACTTGCTACTGGGCATGGTGAAAATTCCTCGATCTCAAGTTCCGCTGGATGTTCCCCATCAGATTTGGTACATGATTTCTTGATCTCCTAAGTAGATAGGCAAGAGGAATCAATGGGAGACTTCCAAATCCTTTTTTGGCTATGGAGAGATAGGTAATTTCCTGAATGCAGTTAGGATGAACTCTTCCTGAGAGGCAGATATCCCAACTACTGCTAGGATTTGAGAAAGTGCTTTGAGGGACATTCTTCAAGCTCTCAATAATTCTTGAGTTTATCCTACTTGTTAATGATCCCTATCTTGCAACATGGATTAGTACATAGGGGTTCTTATAGCACCCCAAAAATGTTGTCTTTAAAGAGCTTGAATTTTAATCTAAATGAATAAAAACTTCTAATTGCCATAAAACTTATCAAACTTGAAATCCTCGCTTACTTGGAAAACTAGACTTTGGAGCGACCCCAAACCAAAGTGGATGTGTGGTTCTTCACTCACATCGTACTATCTTCTCCGCCCTCTAGTTGTCCTACAACTAAGATGATACACAAAAAAAACGTGAAAACAACTATGCTCTAATCCCTTTAGCACCTCCTAGATAATGGCGCCAAAAATGTTGGGGAAATTATATGTGTTATAATTTCGAAATTAAATTATCAATGTGAGGTCGTAAGACTTAGAGGCACAAGTGTAGGTAACATAGGATTAAAACATATAGCCTAGACTTGAGTGAGAAATCAATTTACTGTTTAAGTACATAATTGCTATTTATAGTTTCAAACTAATCAATTGAGGAAAACATGCTCAAACAATACGAATAAGAAATTCTAATCACTATGAAAAGGAAATTAACTCTAATTAATCATAAACCAAGAAATACAAATTACTATTCAAACGATTGTAATCAAAATGGAAATCTCAATCTAAATAATAAGATCTATTTAATCTAAGTACAATAATATTAAATCAATGAAGATTAATTTAAAATGATACCAAACTTATGTTAAATCATAATTCCAATAAAATTCACTCTCATTCAAATGATCTTAAACTAAGGAAATGGACAAACAATACTTCAACTAATCTAATTCCCGGGATGCATAAAACAAATCAAATAAGCATTCAAACCAACCTCTATCATCACTCTACAATTGCTTCAAAGGAAACTAAGTCAACCAAGATTCTAATTGACATTTTCATATCTAAAATACTGCAAAATAAGAAACTATTTTATCCTTAGATTACTTTAATCAAACTCAAGAAATCATTCCGACATAAGTGCATTAACCAACAATTCTAACAGTAACTAATTACAATTATAATGCATCTCAAAACTAAACTACAACTCCAAACAATGATTTAATGGTCTTGTTGCATTGTTTTGAAATACTTGATTGCCAAAACACAATGTTACAAGAAATTATAGTGAATAAGTAAGGTACATAATCAATTTCAATTCATATCTAAAAGAAATAGAGTTATCAATCTCTTGTTTATCCAATTAAGAAGCACCTTTGAGTATTCCAATCATAAACCTGTAACAAAGGGATTATTTATGCAATGCAATCGTTGATCAAGAAAATTCATTAGTTTGCAACGAGTTGAAGATGAACTATTTATTTAATTCTAGGAAAACAAATTACAACCTTGAGAACATAATTGTAATTATGAGATCTAATTAAAAAATGCTTTCAAAACAAAATCCCTACACCTAGATCTATCCTATGATGTTTTACAAACCTTGCTTACAGGCGGTGGTGAGCCCTTGCCACTCCTCGAGAAAGTTTAAATTAATGCAATACTATTTTAAAAATAAAAAACACATTAATACTTACAACAAATTGAGTGCAGAATCAGAGTTGTATTAAAATTCAAAACATAAGTTTATATGCATACATTCTTTCAGTCCTTCTGAGGCAAAGTGAAACTTATTACATCAATCCTTTCGATCTATCATTTTCTTCCTCCACACAAGCCATGTCTAAGACATTTATAAAATTTACAAGGCGAATTTTGACTCTAACAATCATTTTCCTTAATTCTGGAAAATTGCATATTTTTAACAAATTGGCCTCAAAGATATTTGCATATCTTCCTAAGCATGGTGAATTTTGGAAAAATATTTTGAGGGAACCTAATTTGTCATATTTTAAACAAAAACCTCTCTTGTATTTTTCTCATTCAACTCCATTTTCTCAAAAAATGTGCCCAAAGTTGGATGTTTGGCTCTTTTTGCAAATTTGGGAAAGATTCTAGAATTCTGGAAAAACCCGTGTATAACTTTTGAACCAAAGTGAATATTGAGAAATGGTTTTGGTTATAGATAATTTGTTATATTGGTAACAAACCTATTTTCTCAGATTTTCGCGATTTGGCTCCAGATGCAAAAAAATCGAGGTCAAACGCGGCACTTTGAAAATTCTACAGATTTTGAGCAAATTTGTTGATTTTCTTCTAGAGACCCAAATGTGTGACCTAGGTGCAATCAAACTCATGAGAATGTGTTAGAACATCATTTTGGACAATAACCATCCTCAATTTTCTCGGGAAGCATGATGAGATGTCGAAGCTCCAAATTGGATATTTTCACCTATAGGAATTTATTCCGTACACAATCTATAGCAACTAGTTTAATTGGTTTGTGAAAATTTTTGGCAATGGAACCTTGCGGAAAATGAATGTAGCAAAAAATATCATTACTCATCTCTGATCATAGAAAAGCTAGGAAAACTAATGATAATCAACCATGAGGTGTAGGATATGTATTGGCAGCAAGTTGTGGAATTACGGTATGAAATGAGTTAAAAATGCCGGAATTTAGGTTATGAAATGGTGGTACTATGTGATGGAAAAATAGGCATATATGAGGCTCAACAGGTGCATCATATCGACCATGTTTATCACCATCGCACCTTTGCATATGGTAAAAATTTGTGTTGATTGATAGAAATCCCCCCTCATGGCTCACTTTATCTTTGTCCAACCCATGAACCATCTGTGGAATAGGAATATTCTCTCTGCGAATGAATACAATCCCCCTAGCCCAAGGGAGAGGGTATAGCCACAAACAATACAATCTAACATAAGTTCCCTTAGATTGAGAATGGATAAGATCCTACCTCTTGTATCGCTAATCCTTGTTCGATGAAGTCCTTGCGCCTTTGCTCCAGCAATAATCTCCTTAATGTCAATCAAGCACCTGAAACAAATGAACAAGAAACCAAAGCACACATGATAGCATAAAATATATTCAACCTACTTAAGAGGCTAAGGATTCTTAAGCTACCAAATAGCATATGCAATTGATATAGGAAACAAACTATCAGTTGTATTATTATGACAAAAAGGAAAGTACAACCTTCACCTTACCATTGCAGGATTCCTTCGACATGTCTCGATTCTAGCACCATTGTTAGCATCACATGATTCACCTCAAAACAATGGAAGTTTGATGCTTCTTCCTCTTTGCTCCAAACCAAATAAAACTACAAGCTCATTCTCCCTTTACAAGCACAAACTAGAAGGCTAAATCTCTCAAGAGTTGTTTTGGCTATCAAGATTTTTTAGATTATTCCAACCCTTTCATTAGCTAGCTGAGGTTGCAAAAGGAGAAGTTTATATAGCTTGAGAGAGGGAACATGGATTATATTATGATGGGAGAGGTTTTATCCCTTTTGGTTTGTTCCATTTTAGTAGGGGAAAGGAGCCTAAACAATATCTCTCGGCTCTATCTCAACTAACCATTTACCAGACTTCCATTCACGAAGCTTCTAGACCTAGAAGCTTCGACTCCATTTTTAAAAACTTTCCAAAATAGGGTTGGCGTGGGTCATGAATGAATTACCAGCATTTTTTGGCACTAGGCCCAGTGTTAGACTCTGCAAATTGGCATAGGGAAGAAACTGAGTGATAGTGCCGGTCTTGAAAACTGAGTTTGAAGGAATATTCTTGGGAAATGATGTAAGAGGGAAATGTTTTGTAGATGAAGGGTGATGTAAAGACATGTTATTCATGATGCGATAACACATGAGGGTCACTGTAGAGTTCTTCCAGGATCGAGAAATGGGGAGTACAGGGACAGTGACAAAATGATGTGTAACAGATGCCCCCTAATGTGTGAAGGTCGAACAAGAGTGAGGAACGAAATGCTTTACGAGTAGATTCATGGAACCAGAAACTATCGTCAGAAAACCTGCAAGCAAGCATAGATACATATACATCATTGAAATCTCTGATAAAAGATACATGAATCGTGGTATGGACGCAACCATCCAGAAAAAGATCATGTAAATGGATCCAAGGTATGGGTGCAACCATCCAGTAAGAAGGATCATATCTAACCCAAGGCATGGTCACAACCATCCAATAATGAGAAGGATCACATATAACAGACTCATGGCATGGTTGCAGCCATCCATCTGAAAGAGACATGTATGTAAGCATGATCATGTCACATCGCCCTGCAACCTGGACTTTTGTAATTTGAGCCTAGGGTCTGGCCCTCCAACACGACTCGTTCAAAGTAAAAATTCTAACATGTGAATAGATGTGTCAAATTTGAACATGCTAGAAAGTCGCTTGATTACCGTTCAATGATGTGAACTATTAACAAGCGCGAGAGAAACCACCAATAATGACAATGGCTCTCAAGGTACCAGCAACACAATTCACGGAGTGTGAATAAGGAACTGAAGTCGAACACCCGTGAATTCACTTGATCAAAATCCAATGATGAGAACTTATCGTCGAGTGTGTAGAACTTGCCATTAAGGCATGAAAGCTCTAAGGTATTTGAAGGGAGTCTCTCGGCCAACTTCCTGGATAATGAGTTGAAGTCGACAGGAAGTGACCTTGTCGAAGGAGGGCCATGATGTATCCCACATCATCGACGCGAGACAAGGGGATGCAATGATTATGGATGATACAAAGAATTAGGAATGAGTGTAAACTACAGAAGGATTAACTCTTGAACATATTGGCGACATGACTCTAGAGTTTTGCATCTTTTTGGATCCATAGGATTGGAGGTCATGATGATGTGGAAAAGATCAGATGGAAAGGAAAAAAGTGGATGACCCAAACCGAGGAATGCCAATGATGAAGTGAGGATATCCCAACCCAACACGAAGAAAATGAGTGTCATGTTCAAGAGTGACAAGTTGCCAACATAACTAGTAAAAATTTTCCATTTTCCCCCACCATTTTTGGTAGGTACCCCAATTATTTTTTATCACAAGCTTGAAGGAGATAACATATGCTTGTAATATAAGTCCATACTTCGGATAGATCAGACCTAGTAATATTAATGAGCCTTAGGAAGGAGAAGCTCATGTCTGTCATGGGGACGAATCCGATGTCATAAAAATTTAACGAGTTTGACAAAGGAGAGAATCAACATCTTTTTCGTGTTCAGAGAATTTGAAAAAGACATGGAAAAGAAAACTCCAAAAGGTCCCTTTTCGTAAAGTTCTATCTCAAGCCTGAAAAGGTAGAAAACAATACTTGAGAGACCCTCTTGGCCATGTCAACCAAGGAGTACCTATTTCGTAAGTATTTTATCTCGTCCCGAAAATGGATAAACCTATACTCGGTAAATGACGTTTTGAAACCATTTTACAAGGTAAAAATGACAAGAGCTCGGAAATATTTTCATGTTTTGAGAGTCGAAAAAGAGCTTAAAGTAGACTCCCTATTTTTATTTTCTTTAACGAGTCATAAAGGTAAAAATACTCGGCAATCTTTTCATTTCATTTTTTACGAGTCTGGAAAAGATCTTAAACACGACTCTAGTTTTGTATTCATCATCAACAAACCATCACCTGTTGCTACATAAGGAGCAAATACATTATCCATTTCTAAGGAAAAATGTCGAAAAATACTTTTTAAAACCCTAAAACATAACGAGAATCTTATAAAAAGGGGAAAAAGTAAAACATTTTAACCATTTACCTCATTTACCTCATTTGGATCATTTTTTACCCACTTGTGCCCTAAATCTTTAGGAGTGGATTGTTGCAGATCCAGGAAGCCGATTGTCAAACCGTTTATTGCAGGTAAGAGTCGTGATCTGTTGGCTTGATGAGCCTTGACCCAAGTTCAACATTAATTAGCCAAGCAAATCCCTACACTACTGGCCCTTTCGGCATCAATCTGCGGAATGCAGACTCAAGTCTCACCCAAATCAGTATGGGGGGATGCAACAGGAACCAAGTTTCCGCACCCTGAGATGGTTGTGATGTCATTTTATACCCTATCTCTACCTTTGCACATATCGATAAGCCCTTTAAGGCTTATCGATATACTTCTCTTAATCGTCCTTTAGACCTCCGCGAAGGTATACAACACCTATTTCATTAAATTTGGAATTAAAAGGTAGATATAGAATTTCATAATAACCAAAAAACTCGAGTATAGTGATATCCTTGTAATAAAAAAATTCCAAAATTAATGAAATATGTGTTATACGATTGTTCTTCACGTGCCCTAAATAGGTAGATCATGCACTTACGTGCCTCTATAATTACTCTTACTTCTGTATTTACCCAGATTAGCTTAAGTATTGGATAACTTTAACATGCATTATGATTATCTTCGCGTAAAAAGATATTCTTACTTGCGTCCATATAAAAAAGCAACATATAGATTCACACATCAATACAACATTAAATAATAAACCCAGTATTCAACATAACATAATCGCATGCATTCATAACAGAAGTAAATTAGCTCATACACAGATAATTCCATAATACTTCTCTTCATTGATGCTCAGATCTCTCTTAGAGACTCTAATTACCCTGCGCACACAACTGCAAGGGTCCACGTACTCAACTGCGGACTTCGACCCTAGGCCTCTTTGCACTCAGCTGCACAGCCTCTTTCCTACGCTAATACTCTTCACTGTTAGCTCTCATAGACCCATTACATTCATCATCATCAACTATGAACTAAGACTAAAGACTTCCTTAGACTCTTCTAAGACTTCCCTTTTTATACAATCCCATGGTCTGCAGACCAAGGGTGGATCTCATAAAGCCAACACAAGTTACCTAAACTAAGGGAGGAAACCCTTGATGACTCTTTACATATTTTCACTCTACAGCCACAAAATGTGGATACTTTACATTCTTTATACAAAACTTGGGCCCTTAGCCCCAAAACTTGGGCTTTTAACCCCAAAATTGACCCTAGGAGACCTGTTCCTAATAGGCCCCCAACACAAATCTGGTGACTCACCCTCGAGTCACTCTACTGGCACGGAGATCTTATCGCAAAGACCTCCTAGATCCACTTGTACTACTGGAACCTCGGAGGTACACTATGTCGCCACCTGCTTAACCTGCTCGACCAGCTGCTCCGTCACTGGTCCTGCGCTATCTACCTATATTTTCTATTGTGTTGGCTGCAGACTAGCAAATTTTCCTTTAATGGAGGTCATGAACACATATGCTTCATCTGGCCAAGGCCCCAATCTAGCCTTTAGTACTGCCTCCTTGCGCTATGCTAAGTCTGCGTGTTCCTTTAGTGCCTTTGCTTCCTACAGCTTGGCCAGCCTCTCTTTGATGGCGACGGTGCGCCCCATCGATTTGACCTCGTCGTATACTTGTTGTAGTTTCCTTGCCTCTATTTCTAGCCATTGTACATTGGGATCTTCCTACAGGCTGGTAACTATTTTGAGCGACTGCTCAAAGAGCGAAGTGCACTCCTTCACTACATTCTCTAATGCGACAACTGCATCCTTGATAGTTGCCTCACACTACTCTTTGACTTCTTGTGGAGTCGAAGGCTGGGCCCTCAACTCGAGCTCCATGATCATAAGGTTCAGATCAAAATTAACCTTAGCTAGATCTGTCCTTGCATCGCGCACACCCACAAAGAGCTTCTAAATTCTTGTGTCGACTGGCGTATCCTTTGGGATATGCAACTCTAGAACGGTTCTGAAGGCCTCACCTACCACAACTATGGTGCACTCATTATTTTTTGTGATCTTCTTAAGGAGATCAAGCACATAAGTCTTTTCTATGAACATCTGGGCATTGTTGAGCTTCTGCTCGCTAATCACATTTAGCGTGTGCTGCTCTCTGGCCCAAAGTTCCATGATCACACCGTCTTGCAAGGTGTAAAGGGCTTCACTTGGTAGCATGGCCAAGTTCAACCCAACTTTCTTGAGGGTGCTAATAGTGCCCTTGTCAACTTCCACTTCTGTATTCAATGCCTTGTCCGACAGCACGACGACCCGGGGATCCAAGGGGCAAACCAGCTCCGCTTCTTTTGAGGTCCCAAGCACCAAGCTAGTTGATGCCACACTGCGTTGTCCCACACTGGTCTGTACTTGAGTGTCCTGGATCTATAGCTCACGTAGACCCATCTGAATGGAAACCAAGGCTTTCTTCTGCTGCTGCTCGAACTGCTATAGCAGTTCCATGGTTGCGTCCCTCAATGTGTCCCCAATATTGTTCAGATAACCTTCAGTAAAAGTGATCGGGTCAAGTGATGATTTGTTGGCCTTGGAATTCTTCCGCGACCCTACTTTTTCCTACTCCCTAGTGTGCTTAACCCGAAATGGAGTAGTCTCCAGCTCTGCACCTCCCTATCCTGACTGCTACTCGTCTTCCTCCGTCTACGGTGAAGGAGACTTGTGACTTCTGTCACAGTTGTAGTCTTCCTCTTCTTTTTCCTCCTCTTCATCCTGCTTCTTACTAGTGCGCTCTGCCTTAGCTTTTTCTTCAGCTTCCTTTTTCCTTATGTCGGCTAACTGCTACATCTTCAGCCGAGCCTCTTCCTTCTTCTACTTCATGGCAGACTTATTAGACCCAGCTGACAAGTCTAACATCATGTGCCACTCTGATGGCCAACTCTCTAGGACCATTGTGATTGCATTATCCATTGCCAAGTATGGAAGACCATACCATTTTTGCTCGGGGTCCTTCCACACCCAGATGGAGACATAGTGGAAGTTCGCTTTGAACTCCATATATCCTAACAACTGCTCAAAGACAGTTGGGGATAGCCTCGGCTTGCGGTTGATCGTGGTGCGAATTCTTGCCTCCATCAGCACCCAAAATATTTTTGCATACCTGACCCTCATGACATCCTTGGTGGCCCAAAGCAAAGCGAACTTCACTGCTTCTAGTAGATCTGATGCGACCGGAGGAAACTAGCTGTCCTCCAGAAATTCCCATGTGACCAGCACAATTGAGGGTAAGATCTAGGGATAATGGAAGGTCTTACTCTCTTCTTGTGCTTCTCTGCAGTTCGCAAGGAACTCCTTGTAGAGGTAGCATGCCTAATTAAATTTTACGCCCTTCGCGCACTGGGCCACTAATGACACAACAAGTGTCAGCACTTCATCTATGCGACACTTCCTCATGATTTTCCTAGCCAGAATCTGGGTGGTGACCTTAACCACAGGGTCGGCTATGTTGGCTTGTGACTACCCACATGGTTTCTTGGCGAGCTTGAATTTGTCCTTCATTCTTACGATGAGGTCGCACTCACCCGTCCTTCTGCCAAATGCCACTATCAGATTCAACACTAAATGTGGTAACAACGTGACCCTATGGATCAACATATATGTGATGGGTATTGATTCTCCTAACCATAAGCACCCATTGTGCTATAAGCATAACAATTGCTTGATCACCATCATGGTTATGGGCACGCGGTGGTAATGCGGCACCCATAGCAGGTTTAACAGTCCTGCCTTATCCACCACCTTTATCCACCGCCGTGGCTCCAGTGTGGTGACACCAGAATCCTTATAAAACACATGGTCATAAAGGTTTCAATCGCCATGTGGGGGAATTTCCTTGTGTCCGCCAATTCCCAATCCTCTAGCTTAAGACTGGGAATGCATGCCAAGCGCAGTCCTTCAAATGTGATCTAGTCTGGCAGTAATGGGGTATTGAGCAGAAATTTCCCCTCATCCAAGTCCTTTGGGACCTTCACCTTACCTTGGTGGGGAGGGATGTACTTGGGTAGCTTTGAGATAGGGTCTACACCCTCTATGTTAATGTCCTTTGCACCCATATCCACATCTTCGGTGCCCTCCTCAAATTCTAAATCCACCACCTTGCCTTTCTCTTACGTGGTGGGATTTTCCTTCTTCTAGTGTTTCCTTGGCGAATCACATACTGACTATGTTGCTTTCTTCTTATCATTCTTTGTCTTGGGACCCTCTTTGGGCAACGTAGGCCTTGGCCTAGGTGACCTCTGTGATTTTGGCACTTCTGTAGGAATTTCTACACTCACAACCTCTGGTACATCTCCCTCAGATGCCATTGATCCTCTAGCAGTTGTGGTTTCCATGGGTGTCAACATGAATCCAGTAATAAGCTCCTAGGTAGCTTTAGGAAACTTATCAAATACTAAACTAGCTACCAAAGCCTCGAAATAGTTAGGGTTCATGCACACCTGATATATCAACACCTCAATTCTTAGAATGCAATGTGTTTTTCGTTAGGCGGCCATTTGTAATTTATAGGCAAATTCGAATTTGAATTCAACCATTCCCCCCAAAATCCGCTCATAAATTCTATATTGATGGAAGATTTTCATAGATATCGCTCTTAAATTCTGTTTAAATGCTTCCCCCCCACTCCATTTAGTCGTTTTCCCACTGTCAACTCATGAACAGTGACCATAATAGTCACTTTCTGGCTACCCCACGCGGTCTCTCCTCCTATAGCATAGCTCCCTTCTTGCTTCTATTATTACTGTGACATTCCTCCCTTTTGCACATTACCCCGGTCACATAAATCTACGACCCAGGTAGTGTATTTTATAGTCCTGTGCCTCCTTTCAGCTGCTTGGAGCACTAATACTATGCTTCCACCATATATTCATCTGGCCGGATCCCCGATGTATGGCTTCAATCAGCTACCATTCACCTTCCCTAGAAATGGCTCTCCATTCAACTTCACCAACTGAACTGCTCCACCATCGGTAATCTCCTTGGTGACATAGGGCCCTAGCCAATGCATCTGAAATTTTCCTAGAAATTTATCAAACTTTCTGTCATATAATAACACTAAATCATTTACCTTGAAGGTGCATAGTTTGATGTGTCGATCATGCCATGCCTTTTTGTGCTCCTTTTGAACTTGCTAATGGAATCCAGCCAAAAACCTATCTTCTTCCAACTCTGTCAGCTGCGCGAACCTTTCTTCTAGGGCTTTGTGATCCACCATTCTTGTGAATGCCACTATGTACAGACTAGGTACAATGTACTCCACCGGCATCATAGCTTCTATGCCATAAACCAGCCTGAAAGGAGTTTGTGTAGTCAGCTTTTTGCAAGTCATCCTGTAAGCCCATAGCACTGCTAGTATGCACACATCCGAGTCATTTCTTTGTGCATTGCAGACCTTCGTCAACACATTCTCCAATATCTTATTAAATGCTTCCACCATCCCACTAGTCTGTGGCTGATATGGCATACTCTTCTGATGATAAATCTGGAACTCCTCCTCCAGCGCATTGATCGTCTCATTATGGAAATGTGTATCACGATCACTCATCAAAATATTTATGCAACCAAATCTAGTCAGAACGTACTCAAATAGGAATTTTTTTGTTTGTTGCCCCTATACAGTCCTTTAGATTCTGTGCCTCTGCCCATCTGGTCAAATACTCAGTCATGGTGATGATGTACCACACACCCATCTTCTTTCCTGAAGGCGGAATTGGTCCTACAAAGTCAATCACCCACTTTTCGAATGGCTGTAATAACATCTGTGGATTCAGAGGTAGCTCATCCCTCTGTGATGACCTACCTGTCCTCTAACATGCATCACATGCCTTACAATAAGCCTTGAATCCTTATGAAGCGTCGGCCACCATAGCCCAGCCCGTAAAATCTTTTGGGCTATAGCTTCTCCTGCATAATTTCCTCCCGTGGCTCTGCCATGAGGTTTAGCAAGGATGTTGTTCCGTTCAAAGTTAGGTACATAGTGTCGCGGAATTTCATCTAAGCCCATTTTATATAAATTCCCTGCAATGACATAAAAGTCTGACATGCGCACCACTAGCTCCTTCTTTTGTTGGCTAATATACCCCTCTGGAGCCATTGCTGTCGTCAAGACGTGTATAATATATTCAAAGTGACTATCCGTGACGTGCACCACAAAGAGCTACACATCAGGTAGTCCTTCCTCCAAAGTAGTAGGCTCCTCTCTTGTTTCAATGCTCGACAGATGATTTGGACCCGCATTCAATTATCCTGGCTTAACGATAGCTTCAAAATCATATTCCTAGAATAAAAACAGCCACTTGCATATTTTTCCCCCAACACAGGCTTGTTGACCAGGTATTGCAATGCAGAATGGTCTGTATACATCTTAAAGTTTCTGCCTAACAAATAGTGCCTGAACGTTTGGAGTATGTAAACCATAGCCAACCCTTCACGCTCTATCGTTGAATAATTCTTCTCAGCCTTAGACAACTTCCTACTTGTGAATGCTATAGGATGGTCCAATTCTCCCTCACCAACCTATGTCAGTATTGCCCCGAGCGCAATACATGACGCGTCCACATGCACATGAAATTCCTTCTTCCAATCAGGGAAGACTAGGATTGACGCGGTGACAATATTTTCCTTCAACAAATTTAATCTTTGTTGATACTCTTCATTCCAACAGAACGTATCATCCTTTTTTAGCAGCTTCTTCATTGGTGTGGTAATCTGGGAATAGATTTTGATGAACGTCCTATAATATCCAGTGTGCCCCAGCATTGCGTGCCGCTGTTTCACATTTCTTGGTGCTTCCAAATTGATGATGACTACGATCTTAGCAGGGTCTACCATTAAGCCTTGTCTGCATACCACATGACCTAGCAAGATCCAAAAAGGGACACAAGAATTTCTTCAGATTGAGCATGATTTGGTACCTCCAACATGTATCCAACATCAAGCATATACTAGCTACGTGGCACTTTACCAACCTGTTGAAGCTTCAAAAATCATTGCTTACAACATGGGGGAAAACCACCCGGTCTGGCCCTTGGTTGGTAGTTCCTTTTCCGTTTTGTGTGGTGACTCCAACTAGGGATAGTGGGACCAGTTTCCCAATCTAATTTATGATAGTATTGATGGGGTGATATGTGATATTTGGAGTAATGTTTAATCTAAAAGTAATATAATTTAAACTAATAATCACATGTATATATCCTAATGTAAACACTATATAGCTATGACTATAACCGGGAATAAATTTGAAGTATGCAATCGCAATAAGATATGAAATCTTTTAACAATAATTGTTTTAGATAAATAGTTAGCCAAAACAATTGTGAAAGATATATCGCATAAGAAATTATTCATATATTCAGCATAAAAATTTAGGCCATCACCATACAAAAGTGCAATAAATGATAACCAAGATTCAAACATTCATACATAAACAACTTGAAGCGAAGTTATTACTTAATACATAAGTAAAACAAAATTACGAGATAAAACTATCATTTGTAATAAGTCATGCTCATGTGATTCAGCAATATTGATCTACTTCCAATCAATCCGACACCATCTAAGAGTACAAAAGTGAAATATCAGTAGAGGATGCTAGATAAGATAAAAATAAATCTTGTTCCATTCATTTCACCAAAACTTCCTCAAAGGGACAGAAGTGCATGTTTTGAATATTGTTTCTGATAAAATTTCTAGACCCCTCTCTAAATGCATGAGAGGGGTTTAAATACTAAACTATAAAACTAAAAATAGATTATTACAAAAAATAGTTGAGGAGGTTTAAACAACCTTCCTCAAATTATGCAAAATAAATCAAAAATAGAAATGAACATGGTGACTAACTCCTTTGTGTTTGATCCTTAAGATTGCAAATGTTCATCATGAGCTTAAGCTCTGATGGTCGGCCGATTTCAGATTTCAACTGCCTAGTGAACACAGCATCGATCAGTGTTGGCACCATTTTCTCTGTAGAAGTGGTTAGGCATCACAAGGTCATCCACTAACTATGAGGCTTCACTCAATGTCGTCAGTATGCTTCCTAGTTTAACCTGCTTGTTCGCTTAATTGCTTCTCCGTTTTCCTCTGTTGCCTGCCTCCACTCTTGTTCGAGTTGTTTGACATTAGAAAGAAAACCTAGAATGGAATCTACTATGAGGTTGGCACTATGCAAATTTTCATTGATGTTCTCGATAACATTGTTTGTTGCCACTGTTGTGTCTGTTGTTGCCCTTTCTGCATGTCTAAGCCTAGCATCCCAATCTGCAAATAAAATTTCCTTGTGTGATTCCTCTAGTTTAGGCAAGTCGGCCTTTCTCCTGTCTTCTGAATTCTACCAGGTAATGAAGTCAGAAACTCTCTTGAATATTTCATCATATTCGAGTCTCATCTCAATGACTTGACTCGTCAATTTATCACTTGTCTCGCAATAGGAATTCCATTACGAGATCTTCTAGCATAATAGTTCCTTTTTGTGAATTAGTTAGGAGTTAAGGCTAAGTGCTTCAGTAATAAAATCATCAATTTTTGGATCATCTTTGCAGACTAGTTATTCCTTGTATCTACACTTCCTTCCCTGCTAATTTGGCTTGATGTTTTATTTGCATCTGCTTGAATTCTTGTTGGAGCTTAGCTAACTGCGATTCTGGTTGCTTGTTAGAATTTTCTTGGTGTAGTTGTTGTTCTAACAACAAGATTTTATTTTCCCTTTCCTTTACCAACATTTTCACCTTTGCTACTTTATTGATAGTCGTTGTAGCATAGGCCCTTGCAAACTGTGATAGTCTAGTAAGGTTGGCAGATGGGTCGATGGGTGAGTCTTTCCAGACGATATCCATCAGTTCATTATCGGGAGTAGTAGCAACTGTAGCATCCAACTTCCTTATCTTCCTTTGTATTTTAAAAACGTCTTTAATGTTAGGACTGTAGAATACATCTAAAGGAGGAATCTCCTTAATCCTTAAAACAATTTTAGAGGTAGGAGTGACAAGAATGTGTTCTACCTCTTGAGCATTCACAGTTTTTTCTACTGTAATTTCTTGAGTTGTTCTATCCTGTGGAGTCTGTAGATTTAGCATTTGTTTCTCAACATGGAGATTTTTATTAAAATGCTCCCATTCTTCATCTAAATCAATCACCAAGGGTTTTACTGGCTGAGTGGAGGTGGAATGAATTTCATCCTGTTTTTTAGCTGAATTTGCTCAGTTGTCCTTTCTGTAGATTGGGCTATATATCTTTCTGACTCCTTACTTTTGCTTCTCCCATTTTGTGATTGTTGTTCTGAGTGCTTTGATTCCCTGGTAGATTTCTCTTGAAATTCTACTTGGGAGTCATTTTTAGAGTTTCATCTAGAACTACCTTTTAGGCTTTCGTTGGGAGTCGGCTCCCTTATTGGTTCAATCTGCAATTGGTCCAATGGGACCTTTAACAATCTCCTTTCTTTGTATTGATCAAATAACTCAAGCTCTTCCTGGTCAAAAAGTAGTGATGACATGTGCTTCACTTCTGTGAATGTCTTTTTCTGTAGGAAGATGTCATCAAATGTATCTTTCTCGTGATTGAATACCTTCACTTTTACCATGGTAGTGAAGTCTTTGGCAGTGCCAAATGGGTCATACTGCCTACCTGGGAATTTAGGTAATTGTAGAGATAACATGATCTCTACTTCTTTAAATGCATGCTCCACATCGTGTAGTGAAAATGCTCCACACTACAAAGGAAATGTAAGCCAAATGGCCTTTTTTTCTTCCTTCAATGCTTTGCTCAGCCCACCCTCACTAGTTGTTTTATAGGATATCTCTCTAGCCATCAATTTATCTAGGACATAGTATGGGAGGACATGTGGTCAGGTAATTTTTCCAAATACCCTGATATACGTGAATGTTTCCTCTCCAAACCATCTAGCCACTAGGAGGATATCTACCTCGACTTCCTTGGAAAACCTGGGGGCATCTCAGTTGTAAATATGTTTGTGGATAGGGAGCATGACTCCATGACAAATTTTGTAAAAATGTGGTTGAAACTGAGATTCCCATATGTCCTTATGGTATATATGAATGGGAAGGGGATCTTGGACAGTCCACTTCCATCCCATGATAGGAAATTTTGAACCAAAACAAATGACATCCATTACATAGGCACTCATAAAAAATGTAGGGTAAACCCTCATTGAGACGCTCCTTTTCCTTCTATAATAGATTCTTCCCTTTGCTAAATTATCAGACAAAATTTGGGCCCAATTCATTATAGTTGCGTTTATAGCTGCATCTATTAATGGCAGCCATTCTTGGGAAAATTTAGTACTATTGGGCTTGCCAAACATCCTACATAGCATGGTAGCTGCAAAACTATGAGGGTGAGAAATAGACGCAATAGAGTACATATTGTTCTTGTCTTTTTTTATTTTTCCCTCATTATTTAACCAGATCCGAGTGTAGTCTCCTAGGTCCTCATTCTCTTTGGAAAACTTCTCAACGAACTACTTGTTGTAGATGACTTGTGGCTCTAGTAGGTGGTACATAAACCATAGGTTTTCGGCGAAAAATATCACATAACCTTTTGGCTTCTGGTCTTGAATTCTCTATCTGAGATATCAGCCTCATCAATAACCCATTTAACCATATCTGTATAAGGGATTATCTTTGGGTGCGCAGCTATGCGATGCAAAATGAGCATGTTGTCTCAAAAATGGAGGCATCTAAGAAATCATGACTGTCAATTGTGATATTTGTTTCTATAATTCTTGGTTCCTCTTCTTCTAAGATATTATACACAGTTTCCCATGTAGAGGTTCCTCCATCTCTGCTGCATGTAGTATCCGAAAATAGGGGAGTCATTTCTGATTTCTCAAATGCGACTGCCTTGCCTTTCTTCACCATTGCTCCCAAAGATTTGTTTTGTGGATTGTTCCTGAAAGTAGAGAAAAACAATAGCTATCGTATATACAAAGGTAATAATGAACGTGAAACAGAATGACGCAGGTAACTTGTAAAGGTGATAAAAGGAGTTTTATTTGAATGCACATAAGAAGATATCATATCACGTTAAATGGCTCTTCACACATAAATGCCATTAACCTTTACTAAATGCCAACTAATGTTCATTATCTCTTAGCTTTAATGTTCATAAATGTCTGCATCGTAAGTCGAGAAAAAAAGCTTCTAGGGTGGCGAGCCTTCGAATTGCAATAATGTTGATTTTGTGATTTGCGAAAAAATATCGCAGATCGCATTATCGCATTATGCCTTTTTGCTTTTCTTATTGTTTCTTATGTTTCTGCAAGATGCGAGATGTGAGATGCTTGTTTATTATTTCTAAGACAAAGCTTATTTGTTAGGTTTTCTACGTAAATACATTTTTACTAAGTGGCGGACTTAAACATTTGTTTGTAATGTATGTCAGGAGTGGGTCTAGCTTTTGATCGCATTTCACAATTTCGGCGGACGGTAACTTTTGTGGTGTTCTTTTAAATGCTCGAGATGCGATACGGTGCTTAGTTTTGATGAGAAATACCTAAGGATCTAGTTTATATAAGAAACCTAGTAGTTTCAAAGCATTTTAGGATGAAGTCCTTCTTTGATTGCTTTTCGCTAGATTTGGTGGGTTAGTAAAGCTTTCAATCATGCTTAATCATATGATATGCGGGAAAGGCAAGCATTTACTAGTTCTTTTGAAAAGGGGTTTGATTGATATCTTGTCTTATTCCAAAATTAATAAAGAAAATGCTTTAATGCTAAATTTATTTTGGAAAGATTTTTTAAAGGGTCCCCATTTATTAATGTAATATTGACTACTATTATTAAAAAATGGGGGGTTCTTAAATAGCACAACAATTGGCGATTCACTTGGAAGAACCAGTTATCTCTGAGAGTTTTTTGAAATTTCTAAAACTTCCAAAATAAAGATGATTTAGAAAATAGAATTTATATGAAATATAAGATAAGTCATACTGCTCTTTGAATATTTAAACAATATCTGCTTAATCATCATCCTTCTAATTATTCTCAACTCATAAGAAAGTTACTTTGTCTACATCAGTCATTACTTCATTTTAAAGATAAAAACAGGGGAGCTCTTTTCAGATCAGTTTTGGTATACTCGGTTGTCATAGGTAGAGCCTTTGCTGCCAGTAGGCGTTCATAGCCTCGACAAGGTTACCTTTTATCCAGGAATGATTCAGTAGCCCACCTTGGTCAGAATGCATTTTTAGAGATAAGCTCATATTCATATGCTAATTGTCTTTTTATTTTCTAAAATAATTCTTTTCTTCAACTTTTTATCTTTTAACCCTTAAAGGAAAATGTCTTGGTTTGATGACCAAAATTAACAATGTCATTCACTTGATTTATAACTTAACTGAACAAGCTGGCTCGTGATGACACCCCTTGTCTTTTTGATTAATACAATCTCAAGCCATTACCCTATTTTGATATGCAGTATTGGTAATGTCAGCTAGTTATAACCTTATGATCATGGTAAGCTGGCTCTTGATGAGACCTCTTATCCTTTATGTTTAAGTATATTTTAGAATTACACTCTAAAAATGAAATTTGATTAGGTGGGGAGAATCATTGGCTCCTTAAGAGCTTCTCGATGACAATTTGTAGATTTTGAGGATGTTTTTCTATAGAGAAACTTTGTTTTGTTATTGATACTTTTCTTGACTGATGTAGAGGAAAGATTTCTTTCTAAAGTTAAGTGTCATCAAAGATCAAATAATTTTGGTAGAGAACAGGAATTCTTGGAGCAATAGAACTTAACTATATATTTCATATGTGAAGATTACTTTCATAACAATCTTTACTTATACAAGCAAAAAGTCAAAATTAAAAAGAGACTATCATTTGTAAAGCCAAAAGTAAATGTTTCTCAACTTGTATTATTCTTTCTAGAAAAATAAAATAAAGGAAATAATATATAGTGAACGGAAGAGATCATCTTCTATGGAAAGTATTTCTTTAAAATATGACCATTAACAGGTAGAGATTCTCTCCTACCTGATAATTCTTGCAATAAAAAGGTTGATATGCCTATTTGTTCCACAATTTGAAAGGAGTCGAGCCACATTTGTTGGAACTTGGTATGCTTACCTTTTTCTTCATGGGCTTCATCCCATTTCAATACTAGGTCTCTGATTTGAAAAGATTTTGAACTTATAGAATTTGAATCAAAGAAAGTCTTGACTAATTGTTGATGATGTGTGTGTGTGATTCTGGCCTTTTCCCTTTCCTCTTCAAGCTTAAGGATTTGTAATTGTCTAACTTTCATAGAAGAGGAGGGAGTTTATTCAATGAAATGAACTAAGGCTAAAGAGGGAATAGCCACATTAGTAGGTAAGATAGCTTCTTTCCCATAGACCAAATTGAAAAGAGAAGTGCCAATGGAGGCTTTTTGAGTTATCTGATTTGCCCACATAGCAAATATCAAAGACTTATGCCAGTTCTTTTGACTTTGATCAACAGTTCGTTTAATAATTTTTATGAGATTTTTGTTTGTTGATTCAGCTAACCCATTTCCCTAGGGATAATAGTTAGTAGAGTACTTAAGCTTAAAACCTCTTTTGAGAGAAAAAATTTTCATGGAATTTCCTGAAAAATAAGACGTGTTATCAAACATCATGGCAGATGGTAGACCAAATCTGGTTATGATAAATTAATCGATGAATTCAATAATGTTTTCAGAATTGGCTACCTTGAGTGGAATTTCTTCCACCCATTTTGTAAAGTAATCAGTTGTTGTAAGGATGTATCTATGTTGCTTAGAAGAATGAGGAACGATCTCACCTATTATATCCAATCCCCATTTCTCAAAAGGTTGTTCAATATTGACTAGTTGTAATGGTAATGCAGGTTTTCTTTGTCTCCCAGTAGCTATCTGACAAACTTTACATCTTCTTACATAACTGTGTGTATCTTTGAATAGTGTTGACCAGTAATACCCACATGTAGTATTTTATGTGCGGTGGTATCTCCTCCAAACTATCCACTAGCTAGTCCATCAGGAAGTTCCTCAATGACTTGTACATCATCACCTGATTCTTGTAGTGTTGATAGATTAGATGCTCCTGCTAACATCCTGCAAAAACCTTGACCTTTTATAATTTTCGCTAGTCTAATTTCAATGTCATGTTCTTGTAGAGTTGTTACCCAATTTTCTCTCTTCTCACCTACATCCCTTTGTATTAACATATTTCTCACTATTGAGAATGGCACTATTACTTTGGTGTGGGTTTTGAGGAGGAAAGGTCTAAAGTATTTTATTGATTTGAAAATGGAAAAATCTTGTTTTTCAACATCTGAGTAATTCAATTCAGCTCCCTGCGAATTGGAGCTAAAGAAAGAGATTGGGGCTTTAGCTTTTTCTTCATTGACTTGTGTCAATATGGTTGCATATGATTTCTCGGAAGAGAAAGTATATAAAATGAAATGATTTGAAAAATTCGGGGTGGCTAAAGATGGAGCATTTATGATTTCTTGTTTGATCAAGTTAAAAGCTTCATGTTCTGAGTGTCCCCATTTAAACAGATAATTTTTCTTTATCATGGATTGAAGAGGTAAAACAATTCATGAGAAGTCAGGGACAAATATTTTAACAAAATTTATCTGACCTAGGAAAGATTGCATTGATTTTTTGTTATGAGGTAAAGGTATTTCAGAAATTTCTCTTATTCTGTCAGGGTCTATGTGAATCCCTACTTTGGAAGGAATGAATCCAAGGAGCTTCCCTTCACTTAACATGAAGAAAGATTTCTTAGGGTTAAGAGAAATTCCATACCTTTGGAAACACTCAAAGATTTGCTTTAAATCTCTTAGATGATCGTTATGCTTGTTTGAATATACACTTATATCATCTAAGTAGATCACTACTGATTTGCTTACTAAACCTTTGAAGGCTATGTCCATGGCTTTCTGGAAAGTAGCACCAGCATTAATCAGTCCAAATGGCATCTTTTGATAAGCATATGTGTCCCATTTTGTTTTGAATGTAGTTTTCTGTTGGTCATTTGGATGTACTAGGATTTGACTATAACCTGAGAATCCATCTGGAAAGACATTAGTTGTGAGCCTGCAATTGATTGCAATATCTGTTCCATATGAGGTAACGAGAAATTGTCCTTCTAGCAAGCTTTATTGAGGTTGTGGAAGTCTATACATAGCTGAATATCGTTGTTCTTCTTTCTAACTGGGACAAGATTGGAGACCCACCAGGAATGTCTGACAGGGAAAATAATCTTGGCTTTCAGCAGTTTGTTTAATTCAAATTTAATCTGGTTTTCTAAATTAGGATGGATTTTCCTTAATTTCTACTGAACAGGCTTCTCATAAGGTTTCATGGGGATAGTATGTTGAATAATAAAAGTGTCGTATGTTTTAAGATCGTCATAGTTCCATGTGAAGACATTCTTGTATCTCTTCAACAACCGTGTAAAGGCTGATTTTTCATATGATGTAAGTTCGAGGCTTAGATTAATATTTTGAGGTTTCAGGTCGGTTCCAAGGTTAATCAATTCAAACCTTAGAGTTGAACTCTGAAGTTTTGAGTTGGTGGGTTTTTTAAATCTATCTTTGAGGTCATATAAATCTTTCAACTTAACTATAGACTTCAGTATAGAATTATTGGATGTTTCTTGTTTAAGTTGGAAATCATGCTGGTCTTCATCAACTATCTAGTCATCATAAGAGCCTTCTAATGTCAAAAAGCTTATGATATTTTGGTTGTTGTTAGAGACTCTCCAGTTGGTGATATTATCAGGAATAGAAGGCGTAAAAATCAATTCAATAGAAAAACGATCAGGGCTATAATCTTCTGGCGGAATAAGCTTGGAAGTGACATTAGATAGGAGATCGGCACTGGTGTTTTGGAGTCTTGAAATAGGGGAAATATTAAACGCTGTAAAGTGGGAATTCAGGTCTCGACCAACGACTGATAGTGTTTCAAATGTCCTGACAGATAGTGTATAGTATTTCTTACCTATTTTATCACAATTTATGAATCTCCAAACACTTGGAGGTGTTTGATATTAAGGCCAATGGCCTTATACAAACCTTAAACTAATGCTTCATATTCCACAGTGTTAGTTGTGCAATAAAATTCAAGTCTACATGCTAACATAGTCTTTTCTCCTTCGGGGCTGACTAATATGCATCTTGCTCCTGCTCCATCATTGGATTTAGATCCATCAAAAAATAATTTCCAAAATAAAGAGCTAACTACAGGTTTATCTACAAAATTTATGCATTTAGAAGTGTCTGTTTGGGAAAAATTTTCGACTTGAGATACAACAGAGTTTTCCAAGAAAGGTGAAGTGTAAGCATTGAAATTTCCTAGAAATGATTCTACTGAGTAGTTACCAATGATATTGTTGCTATACGCGACTGGTTCATTTTCTCCTTCTAGCTCTGTGACTATGTACTTTTGATGTTTTTCGCGATCAACCCTTATTTGATTTGGCTTTCCATTATAGGGAAGCCACATGTGAGACCAATCAGTTGCAAAATAACCATGAAGTTTTTCTGACCAATCTCTACTAAGGATTAGGCCATAGAACTCAAAAATATCAGCCACAAGAATGTCAATGACTTGACAAACTTTAGGGTTTGATGAAAGTCTAATGGTTACTTGATTAATTTCCCCAAAAACTTCGACTTGAGATTGATCTAACTGTACTATACGTACAACAGACTTTTGAGGTTGAACATTCAACTTTGCATAAACTATTCTAGGTAAGATGTTAGATGAAGTTCCTTAATCAACTAAACAGTTGTGTAAATTCTTATTAAAAACTTCAAAAGTAAGGAGGAATGGAGGAGTATGAGATTTATATCTTCCTCCAATCAGGGCAATGTCGGTTGGATCAATTTTGTTTAAAGAGGTGCTAGGGGGCCTTCCCATTTCTTGGGCAGCTTGTGAGATCAC
Source organism: Pinus tabuliformis (assembly GCA_031772625.1). NCBI lineage: Eukaryota > Viridiplantae > Streptophyta > Pinopsida > Pinales > Pinaceae > Pinus > Pinus tabuliformis. The sequence continues at coordinate 260,259,130 of CM062816.1, read as the reverse complement.
AGCAGCAGGAAGTAGTGCAGTAGGTACTACTTTGAGTTCTTTAAGGAGTATCTTTTGTTGATTTTTCAATTTTCTAAGCTCATGAAAGGTGACATTTGCTCTAGTTTTCTTCATATCATCAACAATATTATATTCTATTTCATCATAAACTCTCAGAGTTTTAGCTGAAGATGAAGAATCTAGTTGAGAAGGAGTGGTTTGAGTGGATTTTGATGAAGACTTCTTACCTGATGTTTTATCCCTGGGAGGGGTCATTGAAGCCTTCTTCTTTGGATTTGTTTGTGGCAAATCAATAGGGCTTTTACTTTGGGTGGCAACAGGCAGTGATTCTTGAGTTTCTTCGTTGGGAAGAATAAAATCCCACATTCCTTGTAACTCCACCACTTCTTCATGATCTTTCTTTTCTTCGTTTGTTGAAACTTCATCCTCCTCTCCATATGATTCAACATTTAATATAGCATTTGGAGGTTTAGGATCAGCAGGGGAATTCCTCTTAAATGGTCTAAAAGATTTTTTAGAGGAGGTCTCTGCTACCTATTTTTTGATATCAACCATTTCGTTAGACATGGTTTTGAGGACTTTTTGTAAACCTTCAATATAGATAGGATCTTTAGGTGTTTCTTTTTGGAGTCATACCTAAAAGTTACTTTCTTAGATTTTGTTCTTCTAGTGCGTTTTTCTTTTCTACAGCTAAAATTCGTTTTTCTACAGCTATTGCCTCTTTCATATTTTCTGCCAAAGTCGGTTTGGTGGCTCTATCAACGAAAATAGTTGTGTTTGAAGGGAGAGCAGAAATATACCATTCATTTTAGACTTCATCGCTAGGCTTAGATTCGTTGGTATCTTATTCAATAATTTATTGAAGTGAGAGTTGAAGTCTTTTATTGGTTCTTTAGGTTTAGCTTTCAAATTTGAGAGATCATTGATTAGGGTAGTTGTGGATCTATCATCTCCAATTTTAGTTAATAACTACTCTTGAAAAGCATCCCAACTATTAATAGAACCTGATGGTAATGAGAAGTATGATGATCCTGCTGCTCCTTGTAAAGTATATGGGAATAATCTTACAATTGCATCTTCTTCCACTACTTCATTCAAGTTAATGGATAACATGAAATTGTTTATATGTTCCTTAGCAAGTGGGCCATTATCAGGATTGAATTTGGGTAACCATTTCTCTAGATAAGCTAGAAATTGATGTAAAGGCCCAACCATACTAACAGCTCCTGGGTTTGTCCATGGCCTCAAAGGATTCTGTGCCATTGCTGGTATGTGAGTAGGAGAAGGTGTAGCAGTGGTTGAAGTTGATTAGGTAGAGGAGGATGTAGTTCCTGTACCTGTGTGAATCACGATCTAGAGTGGCGAGGTGGATGATTGATATTGTGATGGTATTGATGGAATGAATGAAGATGAAGATTGTGTCGATGAGAGAACCTTGTTGTGAGATTCATATGGTGTTTTCTTAGCTTTCTTACGACTTGGCAGAGGGAATTCTAATAGTGGGATTCCATGTTTTTCACTCTCTGCTCTAGTTAACTGTTGAGATGGGGTAAACTGAGAGGTAACACTATCTTGGGATAACTCAGATTCTTCTTGAGATAATGAAATCCCCTGTAATTTATGAATCAAAGATTGGACTTCAAGGGCCTTAGTAGAAGAAGAATGATCTGGCTTCTTTGGGATTTCAACAGTGCATTTTGTAGTTTTCTTTGCAACTTCTCACTTAGGATCAGGAGATTTGGAATGCAATCGAGAAGTTGGAGGTGATGGTGAGGGAGTTTTACTCTTAGAATGGCCTGTGATTTGGACTTACTTGCCATTCATAGTCAAGCCCTCCTTCTAGAGCCAAAATGTTGAAGCCTCGAAAATCGTTGCTTACAACATGGCGAGCCACCCAGTCTGGCCCTTGGTTGGCAGTTCCTTTTTTGTTTGGTGTGGTGGATCCGACTAGGGATAGTGGGACCAGTTTCCCAATCTAATTTATGATAGAGCTGATGGGGTGATATGTGATATCTGGAGTAATGTTTAAGCTAAAAGTAATCTAATCTAAACTAATAATCACATGTATATATCCTAATGTAAACACTATCTAATTATGACTATACCTAGGAATAAATTTGAAGTATGTGATCTACAATAATGTCCAAAAGCAATTGGTAATAAAGATCATTCAATTGCAATAAGAAATGAAATCGTTTAACAATAATCGTTTCGGATAAATAGTTAGCCAAAACAATTGCGAAAGATATATCACATAAGAAATTATTCATATATTCAGCATAAAAATTTAGGCCATCACCATACAAAAGTGCAATAAATGATAACCAAGATTCAAACTTTCATACATAAACAACTTGAAGAGAAGTTATTGCTTAATACATAAGCAAAAAAAAATTACGAGATAAAAGTACCATTTGTAATAAGTCCTGCTCATGTGATTCAGCAATATTGATCTACTTCCACTCAATCCAACACCATCTGATAGAACAAAAGTGCAATTTCAGTAGAAGATACCAGGTAAGATAAAAATAAATCTTGTTCCATTCATGTCACCAAAACTTCCTCAAAGGGACAAAAGTGCATGTTTTGAAGATTGTTTCTGATAAAATTTCTGGACCCCTCTCTAAATGCATGAGAGGGGTTTAAATACTAAACTATAAAACAAAAAATAGATTATTACAAAAAATAGTTGAGGAGTTTTAAACAACCTTCGTCAAATTATGCCAAATAATGAAAAAATAGAAATGAAAATGGTGACTAAATCCTTTGTGTTTGATCCTTAAGATCGCAGATGTCTGTCATGAGCTTAAGCTATGATGGTCGACTGATTTCATATTTCAACTACCCAGTGAACACGACATTAGTCAGTGCTGGCACCATTTTCTCTGTAGAAGCAGTTAGGCATCGCAGGGTAATCCACTGGCTGTGAGGCTTCACTAAATGTCGCCAGTATGCTTCCTAGATTAACTTGGTCATTTGCCTAATTTCTTCTCCTTTTTCCTCTGTTTCATGCCTTCACTGTTGTTGAAGTTGTTTGACATTCGGAAGAAAACCTGGAATGGAATCTGCTACCAGGTTGGCACTATGTAAATTTTCATTGATGTTTTATATAACATTGTTTTTTGCCACTGTTGCATCTGTTGTTTCCCTTTCTGCCTGTCTAAGCCTACCATCCTAGTTTGCAAATAAAATTTCCTTGTGTGATTCCTCCAGTTTAAACAAGTTGTCCTTTCTCCCATCTTCTGAATTCTGCCAGGTAATGAAGTCGGAAACTCTCTTGAATATTTCATCATATTCAAGTCTCATCTCAATGACTTGACTCGTCAATTTGTCACTTGTCTCACAATAGGAATTCCATTGCAAGATCTTCTGGCATAATAGTTCCTTTTGGTGCATCAATAGGGAGTTAAGGCTAAGCGCTTCAGTAATAAACTTATCAATTTTTAGATCATATTTATCCAGATCAATTATTCCTTGTATTTGTGCTTCCTTATCTACTAAGCTGGATTGATGTTTTATTTGCATCTACTCGAATTCTTGTTGGAGCTTAGCTAACTGCAATTCTGCTTGCTTGTTATAATTTTCTTCTTGTAGTTGTTGTTCTAACAATAAGATTTTATTTTCCCTTTCCTTTAGCAACATTTTCACCTCTTTTGCTTTATCTATAGTCGTTGTAGCATAGGCTCCTACAAACTGTGACAGTCTAGTAAGGTTGGCGGATGGGACGATGGGTGAGTCTTTCCAGACAATATCCATCGATTCATTATCGAGAGTAGTAGCAGTTGTAGCATCCAACTTCCTTTTTTTCCTTTGTCTTTTAACAAGGGCTTTGTGGGTAGGATTGTAGAATACATATAAAGGAGGAATCTCCTCAATCCTTAAAACAATTTTAGAGATAGGAGTGACAGGAATGTGTACTACCTCTTGAGTATTCACATTTTTCTCTATTGTAATTTCTTGAGTTTTTCTATGCTATGGAGTCTGTATCTCTAGCATTTGTTTCTCAACATGGAGCTTTTTATTAAAGTGCTCCCATTCTTCATCTAAATCAATCACGAGGGGTTTTATTGGTTGAGTGGAGGTGGAATGAATTTCAGCCTGTTTTTTAGCTGAAGTTTGCTCAACTTTTTTTTCTGTAGACTGGGTTGTATCTCTTTCTGACTCCTTACTTTTGCTTCTCCCATTCTATGATTGTTGTTCTGAGTGCTCTGATTCCCTGGTAGATTTCTCTTGAGATTATGCTTGGGAGTCCTTTTTAGAGTTTCCTCTGGAACTACCTTCTAGGCTTACACTGTGATTTGGCTCCCTTATTGGTTCAATCTGCAATTGGTCCAATGGGACCTTTAACAATCTCCTTTCTCTGTATTGATGAAAGGCCTCAAGCTCTTCTTGGTCAAAAAGTAGTGATGACACGTGCTTCACTTCTTTGAATGTCTCTTTCTATAGGAAGATGTCATCAAATGGATCTTTCTCATCACTAAATACCTTCACTTTTACCATGGTAGTGATGTCTTTGGCAGTGCCAAATAGGTCATACTGCCTACCTGGGAATTTAGGTAATTGTAGAGATAACATGATCTCTACTTCTTTAAATGCATGCCCCACATCATGTAGTGAAAATTATCCACACTACAAAGGGAATGTAAGCCAAATGACCTTTTGTACTTCCTTCAATGCTTTGCTCAAACCACCCTCACTAGTTGTTTTATAGGTTATCTCTCTAGCCATCAATTTATCAGGGACATAGTATGGGAGAACATGTGGTGGGGTAATGCTGCCAAATACCCTAATATAGGTGAATGTTTCCTCTCCAAACCATCTGGCCAATGGGAAGATATCTACCTCATCTTCCTTATAAAACCTGGAGCCATCTTAGTTGTAAATCTATTTATGGATAGGGAGCATGACTCCATGACAAATTTTGTAAAAATGTGGTTGAAACTGAGATTCCCATATGTCTTTATGGTATCTATGAATTGGAAGTGGATCTTGGACAGTCCACTTCCATCCCATGACAGGAAATTTTGAACAAAAACAATTTGCATCCATTACATAGGCACTCATAAAAAATGGAGGGTAAACCCTCGTTGACACACTCATTTTCCTTCTATAATCGATTATTGCCTTCGCTAAATTATCAAAAAAAAATTGGGCCCAATTCATTATAGTTTCATTTACAACTGCATCTGTTAGTGGAAGCCATTCTTAGGAAAATTTAGTATTATCGGGCTTGCCAAACATCCTACATAGCATGGTAGCTGCAAAACTATGAGGGGGAAAATAGATGGAGTAGAGTACAAACCATTCTTGTCTTTTTTTAGTTTTCCCTCATTATTCGACTAGGTCTGGGTGCAGTCTGTTGGGTCCTCGTTCTCTTTGGAAAACTTCTCAATGAACTACTTGTTGTAGATGACTTGTGGCTCTGGTAGGTAGTACATAAGTCATAGGTTGTTCGACGAAAAAGATCCCATAACCTCTTGGATTCTAATCCTGAATTCTTTGTCTATGATATCAGCCTCATCAATAACCCATTTAACCATATCTAAATAAGGGATTATCTTTGGGCGCACAGCTATGCGATGCAAAAATGAGCATGTCATCTCAAAAATTCAGGCATCTATGGAATCACGACCGTCAACTATGATCTTTGTTTCCAAAAGTCTTGGTTCCTCTTCTTCTAAGATATTATACATGGTTTCCCATGTAGAGGTACCTCCATCTCGACTGCAGGTAGTATCTAAAAATAAGGGATTCATTTCTGATTTCTCAAACGCAACTAACTTGCCTTTCTTCACCATTGCTCCCAAAGATTTCTTCTGTGGATTGTTCCTGAAAGTGGAGAAAAATAGCTGCTATCGGATATATCGAGATAATAATGAACGTGAAACCAAATGATACAGATAACTTGTAAAGGTGATAAAAAGATTTTTATTTGAACGCACGTAAGAAGATACAATATCACGTTAAATGGCCCTTCACACATAATGTCATTAACCTTTACTAAATTCCCACTAATGTTCATTATCTCTTAGCTTTAATGCTCATAAATGTTTGCATCATAATTCGGGAAAATATCTTCTAGGGTGGTGAGCCTTTGAATTGTGATAATGCCGATTTTGTGATTTGTGAAGCAATATCGCAGATCGCATTATCGCATTATGCCTTTTTTCTTTTCTTATCATTTCTTATGTTTCTGCAAGATGCAAGATGCGAGATGTGAGACGCTTGTTTATTATTTCTAAGACAAAGCTCATTCGTTAGGTTTTCTACATAAAGACTTGTTTACTAAGCGGTGGAATTAAACATTTGTTTATAATGTATGATGGGAGTAGGTCCAGGTTTTGATCGCATTTCGCAATTTCGACAAGCGGTAAGTTTTGCGGTGTTCTTTTAAATGCTCGAGATGCGATGCAGTGCTTAGTTTTGATGAGAAATACCTAAGGACCTAGTTTATATAAGAAACTTAATAGTTTCAAAGCGTTTTAGCACGAAGTCCTTCTTTGATTTCTTTTCGCTAGATTTGGTGGGTTAGTAAAGCTTTCAATCATGCTTAATCATATGATAAGTGGGAAAGGCAAGCATTTACTAGTTCTTTTGAAAAGGGGTTTGATTGATATCTTGTTTTATTCCAAAATTAATAAATAAAATGCTTTAATTCTAAACTTATTTTGGAAATATTTTTTTAAAGGGTCCCCATTTATTAATGTAATATTGACTACTATTATTAACAAATGGGGGGTTGTTGAATAGCACAACAATTGGCGATTCACTTGGAAGAACCAGTTATCTCTGATTTTTTTTAGAAATTTCTAAAACTTCCAAAATAAAGATGATTTAGAAAATAGAATTTATATGAAATATAAGATAAGTCATACTGCTTTTTGAATATTTAAATAATATCCGCTTAATAATTGTCCTTCTGATTATTCTCAACTCATAAGAAAGTTACTTTGTCTACATCAGTCATTACTTCGTTTTAAAGATAAAAACAGGGGGGCTCTTTTCAGATCAGTTTTGGTATACTCAATTGTCATAGGTAGAGCCTCTGCTGCTAGCAAGCGTTCATAGCCTCGACAGGGTTACCTTTTAGCCAACAATGATTCAGTATCCCACCTTGGTCAGAATGCATTTTTAGAGATAAGCTCAGATTTATATACTAATTGTCTTTTTATTTTCTGAAATAATTCTATTTCTTCAACTTTTTATCTTTTAACCCTTAAAGGACAATGTCTTGGTTTGGTGACCAAAATTGACAATGCCATGAACTTGATTTATAACTTAACTGAACAAGCTAGCTCGTGATGATAGCCCTTGTCTTTCTAATTAATACAATCTCAAGCCATTACCTTGTTTTGATATGCAGTATTGGTAATTTCATCTAGTTATAACCTTATGATCATGGTAAGCCAGCTCTTGATGAGACCTCTTATCCTTGAAGTTTAAGTCTATTTAAGAATTACACTCTAAAAATGAAATTTGATTAGGTGGGGAGAATCATTGGCTCCTTAAGAGCTTCTGGATGAAAATTTGTACAGTTTGCGGATGCTTTTCTGTAGAGAGACTTCGTTTTGTTATTGATACTTTTCTTGACTGATGTAGATGAAATATTTCTTTCTAAAGTTAAGTGTCATCAAAGATCAAATAATTTTGGTAGAGAATAGGCAGTTTTGGAGCAATAGAACTTAACTATATATTTCATATGTGAAGATTACTTTCATAACAATCTTTACTTATACAAGCGAAAAGTCAAAATTAAAAAGAGACTATCATTTGTAAAGCCAAAAGTAAATGTTTTTCAACTTGTATTATTCTTTCTAGAAAAATAAAATAAAGGAAATAATATACAGTGAATAGAAGAGATCATCTTCTATGGAAAGTATTTCTTTAGAATCTGACCATTAACAGGTAGAGATTCTCTCTTACCTGATAAATCCTGCAATAAAAAGGTTAATAGGACTATTTGTTCCACAATTTGAAATGGGCCGAGCCACATTTGTTGGAACATGGTGTGCTTACCTTTTTCTTCGTGGGCTTTATCCCATTTCAATACTACGTCTCCAATTTGAAAATATTTTGAACTTATAGAATTTGAATCAAAGGAAGTCTTGACTAACTGTTGATGATGTGCGTGTGTGATTTTGTCCTTTTCCCTTTCCTCTTCAAGCTTAAGGATTTGTAATTGTCTAACTTTCATAGAAGAGGAGGGAGTTTCTTCAATGAACTGAACTAAGGCTAAAGAGGGAATAGCCACATTTGTAGGTAAGACAACTTCTTTCCCATAGACCAAATTGAAAGGAGAAGTGCCAATGGAGGCTTTCTGAGTTATTCGATCTGCCCATAGAGCAAATATCAAAGACTTATGCCAGTTCTTTTGACTTTGATCAACAGTTCATTTAACAATCCTTATGATATTTTTGTTTTTAGATTCATCTAACCCATATCCCTGGGGATAATAGTTAGTAGAGTACTTAAGCTTAAAACGTATTTTGAGAAAAAATGTTGTCATGTCATTGCCTGAAAAATAAGACACGTTATCAAACATCATGGCAGATTGTAGACCAAATCTGGTTATGATAAATTGATCGACGAATTCAATAATGTTTTCATAATTGGTTACCTTGAGTGGAATTTGCTTCCACCCATTTTGTAAAGTAATCAGTTGTTGTAAGGATGTATCTATGCTTCTTAGAAGAATGAGGAAAGATCTTACCTATTATATCCAATCCCCATTTCTCAAAAGGTTGTTCAATATTGACTGGCTGTGATGGTAATGTGGGTTTTCTTTGTCTCCCAGGAGCTGTTTGAAAAACTTTACATCTTCTTACATAAATGTGTGTATCTTTGAATAATGTTGGCCAGTAATAGCCGTCATGTAGGATTTTTTGTGCTGTGGTATCTCCTCCAAAATGTCCACCAGCTAGTCCGTCATGAAGTTCCTCATAGACTTGTAAATCATCACCTGAGACTTGTAGCACTAATAGATTAGATGCTCCTACTAACATCCTGCAAAAACATTTACCTTTTATAATTTTCGTTGGTCTGATTTCAATGTCATATTCTTGTAGAGTTGTTACTGTTTCCGGGAAAATTAGTGTCTTTTCGATCGACTAGCCCTCTAGGATTGGAAGCTACCCTAAAAACAAACAGTTTAAAGAAATTTTTGATTTCCTCTATGTATGATAGATAAGAGAGAGGCAAAGGAACCAACCTAGATCTTCCACTTAACTCCTTGCTTGATCTCTCTCCCCCTTGACAAAGCTTGCAACTCCTCTCCTACTTATCCTGCTTGGAGAGTACCTGTAGAAACACAGTAACAAAGAACTATCAAAGCATATTGATCTATTATATCACAAGCATTGAAGAATCAAAAATAAATGAACATACAATGGCATTCACAAATAACAACATTCACCAATACACAATTGTATGGAGGAAAACTCAAAGAACTTTATTAAATAGAAGGAATAATTACAACCCAGCTATCTAATCCAGCATCATCCTCCCAACATCAAAGCCCTCTTCACCTCATGAAAAGCAAGATCACCCAAAAATACAATACTCTTTCTCAGATACAAACTATCAGCACTTCCTTACAAATTACCAAATTCTCGCCTCCAGATCTCTCAGATGAGGGATCCATTTATAGATGTCTACAAGGGTGTGAGTCATATCTGGGTTTTTGATTAGTGTCATTCCACTTGTTGTTTTTGGTTCCACTTGGAGAATTCTTGGATCTCTTCCTCATCCCTGGGCAAATTCAGAGAAACAAGTGCCATATGAGAAGTTTCTAGAAGATTCCATGAGCATCCACTTAGCAAATTGTCTCAGAAATTTGTCCATTCTCTCTCATCACACCCCACAGAAGGCCTCTTTAGTATGCATCACACCTGGCTAGTGTAGAAGTCAATATGCATCGCACCCTGACATTGGAGCTCTTAGTATGATCCAATTCATGCTAGTTTTGGATGGTTTTTCAAGTGGAACTTTTGGGCAATGATGTAATCAGTTGACCATGATATTTTAGGGTATGAAACAACACTTTTAGGGATTAAAGGCCCTAGTTTATTGACATATAAGATTGGGGTTGAAGTGCCCAAATATGTCTATAACAGTTGCCCCTTAAAGCATGAAGTCGTAAATCTTTGATGTCGGGTGAAATGCTTTAACATGATGATCCGAGGTTTTTGAAACTAGAAGGTGACCTATTTAACATACAATACAATACATCATTATCATATAATTTTCATGATCTAGCTGAGGCGGGCATTCCCATGCTCAGCTTTATAAATTCATTTCATGTACATAGAATAGATAATAGTCTGCAGTTGCAGACTGGTGATTCTTCATATGGAGGGTCATCGTCCCTGGCTATGACCATTTGTGCAGCTTCTGTGTGCATTTGATGTCTTTATATTCCTGAATATATCTTAGCCTGGATGGATGAAACTAGATCCGGGGTCTTCAAACTTGTTCAATCTTCTCCTGATGTACAAATCGATCCATGTGAAAAGATGTTCTAAAGTCGAACATGGAAAGACATTCCCTAATTACCAGCCAATAATGTGAGTTGTTAACAGACGCAAGAGGAATCACCGATAATGATAATGACCCTCAAGGTACTACAGTACAATTCACGTGGTGTGAATATATGATCCGATGTCGAACACCACGCAAAATCTTTCAGTCGAAGGCCATTGATGTCAACCTGTCGTCGGAAGTGAGAAACTTGCCATTAAGGCATGCAAGCCTCAAAGTATTGAAAGGGTTATTTCTAACTCAACTTCTTGGATAATAAGCTAATGTCGACAAGAAGTGACCTGTCGTAGGAGGCCCTTAATGTATCCCACATCTACGACACAAAATGAAGCAAATGATTTTCTGGAGGTGAAGACGATCGACGACACAAGGCTCAGGAATGGCGGTCATGAAAAATGGAGGTTGAAGGTATTGCAGTGGATGAGACATTAACTGGATGGTGAATTCTCAACTGAATGACTTCTCTTGAGCATATCGGCAACACTGAGATGTATTGGTAGCGTTAACTCCAAAAATGGATGGTGTGAAAGACCAATGGTGAAATGACTGGTGAAAAGAATAACCCAACCCGACTCAATCATGGTGATGGAGTGAAAGTGTCATGTTCAAGAACAACCTGCTACCATAAAATTCTTCAAGTTTTCTTCCCTTTTTCCCCAGTCATTGCTAACCAGTACCTCTTTATTTTTGTCAAGCTTGAGGACGATAACATATTTTTGTTCGATAATTTTCCCTTCAGGCAAACTTGTCGCTATGTTTTAGCGAGTCTAGCGACAATGAAACTCGTTCTTGTCCTGGTGGACAAGTTTGTCGCTATTGTTTTTTCGAGTTTAACGACAAAGATAACTCAGTCCTTTTCATGTTTAGAGAGTTTGAAAAGGGACGAAAAGGAAACTCCAGTAGTTCTTTTTTGTAGCATAATCCCTTAAGTCTGAAAAAGATTAAAATAATACAAAAGGGATGACTTTTTGATCACTTTACCAAGGCGAAAAAGTCAAACGCTCGAACTTTTTCGTGAGATAATCCCTTAGGTCCGAAAAAGATTAAAATAATACAAAAGAGATGACTTTTCCGATCACTTTAGCGAGCCGAAAAAGACAAGTGCTCGATATTTTTCATGAGATAATCCCTCAGGTCCAAAAAAGATTAAAATCTACATGAGGGATGGTGCTTCCAATCACTTTAATGAGCTGGAGAGGCCAATTAATTGACAATATTTTCATATTTAACAAGTCTGAAAAGGGTTTAAATAGGACTTATTTTTGAGGAACGAGTGGTGTCTAAGATAGCAACTGGTTCCAGGTAAGCTTGGAACTTCTCAAAACATGGTGGTGTGAACAGGGTGGCTAATAGGACCACTTGTCGCAGCTGTTCCTCAAAAAGGTAAAAAATCAAGTGGAAGTGTATGATTGGCCGAAAGAATGGAGGTGATGGCAGGAACACAACCAAGGCTCAAAAGGTTGATGTAATGGCAATGACAAAGGTTATTTACCGACAGTAGGTTCATTTTTTAAAGAGATTGAACTCTGGGGGAACATATGCTCTGTTTGGGTGCGGGTTCATTTTTTAACAAGCTTGAACCTTGTGGAAACTATACTCAGTGTGGGTTTATCTTTTTATGCGAACCAGAAATGATCAAACTAAAAGCTAGAAAAACTAAGGAACTGTTGAGGTTAGGTAGGATGGTTTCATTAGCGGTTAGACAAAACACTTCCTTTGCTTCATCCATAGAATAGACGAAGGTGAATGGTGTGTTAGACAAATCACCTAACCTAAGAAGCTAAACAGCTAAAAAGTTAAAAAAACTAAAAAGCTAAAAAGTTAAAAAAAAATAACTAGGAAATGGAATTGATCATTTTTAGCTTGCATAAAAATGTTTGCATGCCCCTAGCAAGATGAAAAGGAGAGTCTCCAATAGCCATATGGAAACTTACCGTGGTTATGCAGGATGGTTTCGTCTGCGGAACAGACAAAACACTTCCTGCACTTCGTCCGCAAAATAGACAAAGGTGAAAGGTTTCTCAGACCAATCACATAACCTACAGGGAGACCTATTTCTTTGGTTGGGTTCATCCACCAAATAGACAAGGGTGCATGCCCCCTAAGCTTCGTTACATTCACCAGATTACTTGTGGTAATTAGGTGGATGGAATGAAGGTTGAAGAGATCCCGTGGATATAAAAGGACCATTTAGGGATGATGGTTGACTTGGAGCTATGCTTGAACCGGGAAATGAAAGCTGGTCAATGGTGACAATTTTGCCTTCAAGCGGGAAACACATCTTTCAAAAGAGTGTTGAAACAATAGCTTCCATGTTATAAATATAGTCACGTCCATGGAATAGATTGTAATTTAATGGTCCTGGGACTACCATCACGTTTAGGTGAACGGTTTTCCGTCCCAAAGTTATCGGTAACTTAGGAAGGATCCCTAACAGTCGACTGGTTCCTTTGTTAAAGCCTGACAAATTCTATGTAACAGGCATAAGCGATGGCGAACCAAGCACTTTCCAAGCAGTTGAGGAAAGGATACTCACTAACACACCCTCATCTATGATAGTGCCTGACACGATCATTTTGTAAACTTGTACTATGATCCGGAAAGGTACATAAGAAGGAAGGCGAGATCTTGCTAGTCGATTCCGATCAAAGGAAGCCATTAGACTGCTTGGAGGGGCTACTGAATAAATGGGTGAAATAACCCCTTGATTATCGGGAACTTGGGGATTCTCTTCCTGTTGTGAAGGAATGGGCGGATTGCCCCCAAGTTCATCGAACTCTGAAGTAACAAAGAGAATTTGAACGGTATCGTTCTCACTCTCTTGAGGATGGATATGATCTTCTGAAGGTAAAACTAGGTCGACTACTATTTTGACCTGTTGACTTTAGTATGATATGGACTCAGAAGATTCACTTTCAACGATAGGTGTTTTGATCGACGGTTCAGTTAAGTCAACCAGATTTTTAACTAGTAAAGGATTAGGGGAGAGTTTCCTGTATCTAAGTGGAAGTCGTTGCGGTGAAGCAGGACGGTTATGCAAGACTCTTTTGGCCTCACCCAAAAAAGGACAATGGGGAAGTGTATGGTTCCCTTCACATAACTCACATGGAACTTTGAATTTTCCTTTCTATCCGTGGACTTCACTATCACTAGTTGATGGTGTATTATCAACATGATCAGCAGAGGTTGATTATTAGCAAAGGTTGATCGTATCCGACACATTCATCAATTATCTAGTCAATGAAGGGTGTAGGATAGTTGTCCTTCGGACATGCTTGATTCACATCCCTATAATCAACGCACACTCTAATTGTTCGTTGTTTTTTCATTACAGGAACAATGTTCGACACCCAATCAGTGAGAGGAATAGGGTAAATGAAACCAACATGCAAAATTATTTCAACTTCTGCCTTAATGGCAATGGCTTTCTTCAGATGGATAGGTCGAAGCCATTGTCGTACTTGTTTGACATCTAGATACATCTTTATTTCATGTTCAACAATTCTCGAGTCAATTCTTAGCATTTCCTCATATGACCATGCAAAGACATCTCTAAATTCGCGAAAGAGAGTGCAATAAATTTCCAATTCTATTGGAGAACAAGATTTGCCAACATGAATATTCTCTACAACATTAGGTTTGGTCGAGATATTAATGGCGATAGTTTCTTCAATATTGGATAGATTTCACTCAGAATCCACTGTATTTACAGTATTTGATAGAAAATCAAAAACTGAAGGATGATTAAGGTTGCTTGAATAATCTTCATTGTTATCTTGAAGGTGGGAATGATGGTGGTAATCTTCCCATGACGTCTCTCCTATCATCATTGACTGGATGATTCCTTCGTCTGTAGAATGTACTAGAGACCAAGGATCGGAAGAGGTACCATACTCTAGAGACCTATCTATCCAAACACTCGTTGAGTGTTGATTTGGGTTCACTGCCCAAGCCCAGAATATTGATTGCTACAAAGATTCTATGGGGCTTGGGGGAAAAACCTCGCGGTGATCCACACTATAAAAATGGTCAGAGTTCTTCTTAATCTTAGATGATGTAGAAGAGATCATATGACAGGTTTCCACTGTGGCCACTTCTGCATGTTCAGTGGAGGCGGCAGGGCAAAAGTACCCATTAAGGATGGGTCTTTTAGGAGACCTACTCTGACATTTTGAAGTGATTGAGAGTTTCCATTGATCAATGGAATGCTTCTAGTAGCTTGTGAACTGTTAGGAAAAAAGGCTAGTTGGTCAATGACTGTAATTCCTCCTTGGAAGGGACATGCAATCTTTATAAAATATGTAGACACAACGGTAGCCATAGCATAAATCCAGGGCCTTCCCAGTAAGATATTGTAATCAAGGTTTCCATCAATGACCTCGACTTCAATTTCTACTGTCTTGCCCCCCAGTTCAACTTGAAAGTTACTTAAAAGACCATATGGTGTGTATGTTCTTCCATTGAATGCCTTTAATGTCGTTGATGATCATGACAAGGGTGGTGAACCTAAAGTTTTCCAGCAACTCATTAACATAATACAGGTAGATTCCCCCTCATCAATGATTGTTCGATGAACAGTTTTATTGAGGGATTTTACCTGTATAAGGAAAGTGAGTTGGGCCAGTAACTGAGGTGTATATCCTTTATGGTTAAAGGCCACAAGATTGGAATCTGCTGGGTCAATCCCACCTATTGCTGATAACAAAGCTTGCTTCTGGGAGGGGCAATTTTTCAGTACTTCAAGTGTCAACATAGCGGATGGAGATTAAGCTAGATCCTCCACTATATTATAATTTTGTGCAGCTCCTGCACAAGAATTAAATGTCGATTTATGAATGACTCCCTTTGGTGGCTTTATTGTTAATTCAGGAATGATTGGTGGAACAACTTCAGGTAAAGTTGTTGTCGAACTACTGGGTTGATCTGTAGCCATGTTGTTCGATGACGGTGGATTCCCATAATCTTTATTCCTTATTGATATCAAAGCATCATTTTGCTGTTTTGAGATGGATAGCATAAGCACTTGGGATGGGGAGGCTTGATCGATAGCAACCAGATTGGTTTCTGGGTTCAAAAAAGGATCAGTCAACACTACTAAGGTATTTGAAGTCTTTAAAAATTTCGCAACCTCAACTCGATGTGGACAATATTTCGTAAATGATTGTCATCGCATATAAGACATGGATAACGAGGTTTCTTTTGCCCAGTAGGGTTTTGAGAAGATTTTTCAGGAGTTGCATTCTCCTGTTTCTTCTTATCATTTTTCCCTTTCTTCTTGCCCCCTGGTTGCTTTGGATTCTTGTCCTTGTCAGATGACATGGCATTAACCTCCAAGGCAAGAGGTTTGTCATTTTCTTTTTGACTAGAAACTGCAAGGGATTTTTTATATGGAGCCTTTGCGGTTTGTGTGCTTGTGGCACCTATCACACCATCAGTGGCATGAGAGTCCCTGTTTGATTTAGGAGGGGGTGGAATGGAAAATTCTAGTCTAGGAGCATCAGGAATTTTGTCGTAGAGTGTGCCAGACTGAGTATACATCAAGTCTAAACATTGGGCATGAGCATTGACTTGCTCTTTAGTTACAACTCCTCCTTTTGCCACATCCTCTGTTATAGAAGGCAATAAGGACTTAATAAACCATTCAGCTAAAATTTGATCAAGAACATACGTCTTTACCATTCGACGACGACGTTGCCACTCATGAATATGATCGGATATGTGAGTGGCTATGGTCTATTTAAAATTGGTAAGGAGTTATGTTCATGTTTCATACCTTATGGGTAACTGAAAATGGGTTAAAAAAGTAGTGGCAAGGGTGTTGAAGTTATCGAATGAAGCTCTAGGTAATTCAATATACCATTTCGCTGCCAGACCAGTGAGCGTTCTCTGAAAAAGGTGAAGCCTAATCGAATCATCATTCAGGGTGTTAGATGAACACCACAAATGAAAATTCATTACGTGATTTGATGGATCTTCACCTAGATTTCCATTGAATTTAGGAATATCGGAGGGAAGTTTATGAGGAATCACTAGCCACCAAGGGGCATAAGCAATTGGATCATTAGTCAGTCGGTTCAAATCTGGTAATTCTAGAGTTGCTACAAAAGGCAACTATTGATTTAGGTTAGGCAAAGCAGACCCAGGATAAGATGGAATCACCTGAGTAGTAGGTCTTTGCATACCAGCATAATGTATCTGATGCTGGTAACTTTGATAAGGTTGTTTGATATAACCATTATAGCATGGTTGTTGATAACCGTTTTGAAAATGAGGTTGTCCATTACCTACAAAGCCTTGTTTCTCAGGTCCTCGGTAAGTTTGTTGGAATTGTGGTTGTTGGTATTGTACAGTCCATGGTTGTTGGACCATTTTTTGTTGCCCAATACTAGAAGATTGACCAAGATGCGGAGTGATTATACCCATTTGAGCCTGAGTTGTTCCAGGTAAGTAAGCACTAACCTAAGGTTGTGATTGAGCCATAGAGACAAGAGGCTATTGTATTGCAACCTGAGAGACTTGAGGTTGAGACACAACAGGCAGTGCTTGTACTTGCGACATAGTCACAATAGCAGGTGTAGTGGGAATATTCGACACAGGTTGGGCCGGTTGCATTGAATATACAACCCTTGGTTGTTGAGGCAGTATTGGTACCCAACCACTGGATGTAATTCCAGTTTGACCTAAATTTTGTTGTAAACTCTCATATGGTTGTTCTCCAGGAGGGAACAATGAAAAAGCATACCACCCTCCATACAACGGAAGTCCAGTGTTCAAAGGATATATCGATCTTTGAAGACTGGTCTGCCCAAATTGATACTGGAATGCCAGATCAACTTGCTAAGTTTCAACATAAGAAATACTAGATGGGACTCCGAATGAACAAATAGGAACAGACCATGTCGTCAAAACAACCCCTAAAAGGACTCCAGCTAGTGATTGGTAACTAGCCACGACAGATGGTATACCAACAAACATTGTAGGAATGGTAGTAGGAGGCTCTGCCATAGTTAGATTAGATGATACAGTCCTAGATGTTGATGGTTTCTCAGACATATTTAGTCTATCCAAAATATTTTCTAGCGATTCGACAGGAACTTGTGATGAAGGTTGATTAAAAGAATCAAACTCAGGAGTAGAAGGATACAAATGGATCCCAATCCCAAAATTTAACGGAGTACTGGATGGAGGATCCTCTACTATCTCCTCTATAATAATCAGACCAGGTGGAAGAGGTAGACCGTCAGGTCCGTAAAATATTTCTGGAGCCGAAGAAGGTATAGCTTCTGCAATGATAGATACGAGAGGGGTGACACCT
Source organism: Pinus tabuliformis (assembly GCA_031772625.1). Lineage (NCBI taxonomy): Eukaryota > Viridiplantae > Streptophyta > Pinopsida > Pinales > Pinaceae > Pinus > Pinus tabuliformis. The sequence continues at coordinate 260,241,279 of CM062816.1, read as the reverse complement.
TCTGAATTCTAAAACTAAACTTCCAGATGTTCAGGGAAGTGAATTTTAGTTTCTGGATCAACTCTAGATGGAGTTGTTTCAGGCATAGAAGTGTCTACCATTACACTAGGATCAATTCTAATGTCCTCTTGTAACTGCGGAACTTCTTCTCTAAAGGAAGATGTACCAGAAATGATTGGAGTAACTGTAGTCTCTGATGATGTTGAAACACAGGTTTCAAATAAAGCAGGTGAATTGGACTCAATTAAATGAGACCGCTTTTCCCGAAATGGCTTCATTTCTGAAGTCAAAGACGGTTGACTCACTAGTCTTCGTGAACGACGAGGTTTTGATTGACTTTCTTCCATGATTGTGGATTACTTGATCAACTCAAAATTAAGGGGAAAATAATGTTATTCTGAAATTAATAAATTTTAATGACGCTTTGACACAACTTTGCTTTTTCAATTTTTAAGAGTCAAGAAAAAACTAAAGATGACTCTAGTCCCCTTCGATTTTTAATGAGCCTGAAGTGACAAGTGCTCAGATGGACCTTTTCTTTTAAAGAGTCGAAAAGGAATGAAAGTGACTACTTTGGAGATCTAGACAGAGGGATTACCAAACCAATCGCAAAACTGCAATATACACCTTGGTGATAAATTAAAGAGAAATTACCAAGGACTTATGTACGGCAGTCAATCTTCCCGAATGTTGTGTTCAGTGCATTGCGATCGATAGGGCAGTAGACACGGCTTCCTATGGATAGAATATATAAGCCTATTGTGGTCTACCAATATATACACGATAGTACGAAGAGCACAAGTCCATTCTAGCACTTGTTGTATCAAGGAGGAGGAATCACCAACCTTCAATGAAAATGATAGTTACTAGATTTTATGACGTCGAAACACGTCTCTAGCCTAGACATCTAGATGTGTTGCGTTAGGTTCCAAAGCATTGTTAAGTTATTTGAAATTTATTTTAGAGTTGATCTTGTTTAAAAGTTGACCTTTCAATGGTTCACCGTGTGATGTAGACTTAAAATTCCTAAATATGCAATCTACAATGATAAAAAATCATTGTTTATTTTGATCAATGAAAATCTTAGCTACTAAGGAAAGAAGATTACAATTCTTTCAAACAAAGAGCAAAGAGCACACACTAAATGCACTTTTCTTCAATCATTTTTGCACATAGTCTAAATGCAAATGCAAATGCATGTATTTGTTTTTCATTCTCTTTAATGTGAAAATGCCAAAAAAGAAAACTAAATGTAGTAAAGATTTAAAATATTTTTACTCAAAGCAACATTTTGACAATTTCTCTTTCAAAATAGAAAGGAAGACTAAACAACACTTTTCGATTTCGAATAGAAAATTTTTTCGACACTTAAAATTCCAACAAATCAAATCAAATACATGACAAAGATTTCAATCGACTATCCAAAGAATGAAGACTCAATGACACTTTTCTTTTTGACACAAAACGACAGTTACGACACTTTTTGCACCAAAATGACAGTTCGATTTAAGCAACTTTTCGACAAAGGATTATAAATGATGGACAAATACATAAAAACATTTACTAATCCTAATCAATGGAGGTTGAGCTATTTTGATGGAAGGATGCTTTAGTAATGAGGTATTGTTCATAAGCAGCAAAACAACTAAACAGAGCTGAAAACAAGGAAAAAAACCCCAAATTTCAAGAAGGGAAATAGGCTCAGTCAGTCATCACACCTGGGCTTCACAGAAACAAGGATGCATCGCACTTTTCAGACTCAGGAGGAGTGATGCATACTAGTAGACAGTGACAGACAGTGCGATGGGCCAGGGAGTGCAACTGAGATGGGTTTTGGCTCAAATTTGCAGCTGATTTCAGTGAGTTAAGCTGAGCTATGATAGACAGTAAAAAGCAAAGTATAGAGGTATGATCTTGGGAGGTTACTGAGCTACCAAAAGGTCATCTAAAATGTTTGTAAGTTAGATATTCAGTTCATAAACTAAACTGGAGATTTACTGAAGTAGCATTCATCTACTATGCAATTGCAAAGCAAGAGCAGTTCGAAGGCTATCTGGCTAACTTCAAGCTCCGTCTATAGTTTATAAAACAAACAACAGTAACCAAAAAACATCTATTTGATCCCCAATGGAGTCGCCATTTTGTTTTCGAGAAAACTAGTGTCTTTTCGATCGACTAGCCCTCTAGGATTGGCAGCTACCCTAGAAACAAACAGTTTAAAGCAATTTGTGATTTCCTCTATGTACGATAGATAAGAGAGAGGCAAAGGAACCAACCTAGATCTTCCACTTAACTCCTTGATTGATCTCTCTCCCCCTTGACAAAGCTTGAAACTCCTCTCGTAATTATCACGCTTTGAGAGTACCTGTAGAAACACAATAACAAAGAACTATCAAAGCATCTCGATCTATTATATCATAAGCATTGCAAAATCAGAAATACAATGAACATACAATGGCATTCACAAATAACAACATTCACCAATACACAATTGTATGGAGGAAAACTCAAAGAACTTTATTAAATAGAAGGGGAAATTACAACCCAGTTGTCTGATCCAACATCATCCTCCCAGCATCAAAGCCCTCTTCACCTCATGAAAAGCAAGATCACCCAACAATACAATACTCTTTCTCAGATACAAACTATCAACACTTCCTTACAAATTACCAAATTCCTGCCTCCAGATCTCTCAAATGAGGGATCCATTGATAGATGTCTGCAAGGGTGTGAGTCATCTCTGGGTTTTTGAATAGTGTCATTCCACTTGTTGTTTTTGGTTCCACTTAGAAATTTCTTGGATCTCTTACTCATCCCTAGGCGAATTCAGAGAAACAAGTTTCATATGAGAAGTTTCTAGAAGATTCCATGAGCATCCACTTAGCAAACTGTCTTGGACATTTGTCCATTCTCGCTCATCGCACTCCACAGAAGGCCTCTTCAGTATGCATCACACCTGACTAGTGTAGAAGTGAGTATGCATCACACCTTGACAGTGGAGCTCTCAGTATGGTCTAATTCAGGCCAGTTCTGGATGGCTTTTCAGGTGGAACTTTTTGGGAATGATGTAATCAGTTGACCATGATCTTTTAGGGTATGAAACAACACTTTTAGGGATTAAAGAGCCCTAGTTTATTGACATATAAGATTGGGGTTGAAGTGCCCAAATATGTCTATAACAGTTACCCAATTTTCCCTCTTCTTGCGTACATCCCTTTGTATTAATAGATTTCTCACTTATTGTTTGAGGCTTCTGCGATCAGTGTTTTGTGTGTTGTTTTCCTCCGGAGTTTTTGCATTCATGATTTGTTTGCATCGACGTTTCAAGCCCTCCACCATGGCTCATCATCAGGATAGATCAGTAATTGTGTAGGACAGATCTCCTTGGTTTAAATAAGGATGAGAGATGCACAGGGAATGGATTATTTCTAGGGTTTCTGAGGGTGTGTTTGATGCTGACGAATGTAGGAATAACTAAGCTATCTCTACATATTTTGAGGAATGTGAGATTTGACTTGTTCTTGGCTATCATAGATCTTAGATGTTTGAATACCTGAACCTTCTGTAATTTCTCCCTTCTGTATAGGGTTAAAATTATTGTTTTGAGGCTTCTGTGATCAGTGTTTTGTGTGTTGTTTTCTTCCGGAGTTTTCACATCCATGATTTGTTTGCATCGACATTTCGAGCCCTCCACCATGGTTCATCATCAGGATAGATCAGTAATTATGTAGGACAGATCTCCTTGGTTTCAATAAATATGGATGAGAGATGCACAGGGAATGGATTATTTCTAGGGTTTCTGAGGGTGTGTTTGATGTTGGCGAATGTAGGAATAACTGAGCTGTCTCTACATCTTTTGAGGAATGTGAGATCTGCCTTGTTCTTGGCTATCATAGATCTTAGATGTTCGAATACCTGAACCTTCTGTAATTTCTCCCTTCCGTATAGGGTTAAAATTATTGTTTTGAGGCTTCTGCGATCAGTGTTTTGTGTGTTGTTTTCTTCCGGATATTTCTCACTGCTGAGAATGGCAATATTACTTTGGTGTGGGTTTTGAGGAGAGAAGCTCTGAAGTGTTTTATTGATTAGAAAATGGTGAAAGCTTGTTTTTCAACATCTGAGTAATTCAATTCAGCCCCCTGCGAATTGGAGCTAAAGAAAGAGATTGGGGCATCAATTTTTTCTTCATTGACTTGTGTCAATATGGTTGCATATGATTTCTTGGAAGAAAAATTATATAAAATGAAATGATTTGAAAAATTTGGGGTGGCTAAATATGGAGCATTTATGATTGCTTGTTTGATCAAGTTAAAAGCTTGATGTTCTGACTGTCCCCATTTAAACAGAGAATTTTTCTTTATCATGGATTGAAGAGGTAAAACAATTCATGAGAAGTCATGGACAAATATTTTAACAAAATTTATCTGACCTAGGAAAGATTGCATTGATTTTTTGTTATGAGGTAAAGGTATTTCAGAAATTTCTCTTATTCTGTCAAGGTCTATGTGAATCCCTGCTTTGGACAGAATGAATCCAAGGAGCTTCCCTTCACTTAACGTGAAGAAATATTTCTTATGGTTAAGAGAAATTCCATACCTTTGGCAACGCTCAAAGATTTGATTTAAATCTTTTAGATGATTGCTGTGCTTTTTGGAATATACAGTTATATCATCTAAGTAGATCACTACTGATTTGTTTACTAAACCTTTGAAGGATATGTCCATGGCTCTCTGGAAAGTAGCACCAGCATCAATCAGTCCAAATGGCATCTTTTGATAAGCATAAGTGCCCCATTTTGTTCTGAATGCAGTTTTCAGTTGGTCATCTGAATGTACTAGGATTTGATTATAACATAAGAATCCATCCAGGAAAGACATTAGTTGTGATCCTGCAACTGATTGCAATATCTGTTCTATAGGAGGTAACAGGAAATTGTCCTTTTGGCAATCTTTGTTGAGGTTGTAGAAGTCTATACATATCTAAATATTGTCGTTCTTCTTTTTGACTGGGACAAGATTGGAGACCCATCGGGAATGTCTGACAGGGAAAATAATCTTCGCTTTTAGCAATTTGTTTAATTCAGATTTAATCTGGTTTTCTAAATTAGGATGGATTTTCCTTAATTTCTGCTGAACAGGCTTCTCATCAGGCCTCATGGGGATAGTATTTTGAATAATAGAAGTGTCGTATGTTTTAAGATCGTCATAGTTCCATGCGAAGACATTCTTGTATCTCTTCAACAACTGTGTAAAGGCTGATTTTTCATCTGATGTAAGCCCTAGGCCTAGATTAATATTTTGAGGTTTTAGGGCAGTTCCAAGGTTAATCAATTCAAACCTTAGAGTTGAAATCTGAAGTTTTGAGTTGGTGGGTTTTTTAAATTTATCTTTGAGGTCATATAAATCTTCCAACTTAACTACAGACTTCGGTATAGCATTATTGGTTGTTTCTTGTTTAAGTTGCCAATCATGTTGGTCTTCATCAACTATCTGGTCATCATAAGATCCTTTTGATGTCAAAAATATTATGATATCTAGGTCGTTATTAAAGACTCTCCAGTTGGTGATATTATGGAGAATAAGAGGCCTAAAAGTCAATTCAATAGAAAGCTATCAAGGCTATAATCTTCTGGTGGAATAAGCTTGGAAGCGACATTAGCTAGGACATCGGCACTAGCGCTTTGGAGTCTTGGAATAGGGGAAATATTAAATGTTGTAAAGTGGGAAGTCAAGTCTTGGACCAATGAATGATAGTGTTTCAAATGTCCTGACAAACAGTGTATAGTATTTCTTACCTGTTTTATCACAATTTCTGAATCTCTAAACACTTGGAGGTGTTTGATATTAAGGCCAGTGGCCTTATAAAAACCTTGAACTAATGCTTCATATTCCGCAGTGTTATTTGTGCAATCAAATTCAAGTCTGCATGCTAACACAGTCTTTTCTCCTTCGAGGCTGACTAATATGCATCATGTTCCTACTCCATCATTGGATTTAGATCCATCAAAAAATAATTTCCAAAATAAAGAGCTAACTACAGGTTTATCTACAAAATTTATGCATTTAGAAGTGTCTGTTTGGGAAAAAATTTCGGCTTGAGATACAACAGAGTTTTCCAAGAAAGGTGAAGTGTAAGCATTGAAATTTCCTAGAAATGATTCTACTGAGTAGTTACCAATGATATTGTTGCTATATGCGACTGGTTCATTTTCTCCTTCTAACTCTCTGACTATGTACTTTTGATGTTTTTCGCAATCAACCCTTATTTGATTTGGCTTTCCATTATAGGGAAGCCACATGTGAGACCAGTCAGTTGCAAAATAACCCTGAAGTTTTTTTGACCACTCTCTACTAAGGATTAGGCCATAGAACTCAGGAATATCAGCCACAAGAATGTCAATGACTTGACAAAGTTTAGGGTTTGACAAAATCTTTATGGTTACTTGATTAAGTTCCCCAACAACTTCGACTTGAGATCGATCTAACTGTACTATACGTACAACAGACTTTTGAGGATGAACATTCAACTTTGCACAAACTGTTCTAGGTAAGATGTTAGATGAAGCTCCTGAATCGAAGAAACAGCTTTGTAAATTCTTATTAAAAACTTCAAAAGTAAGGAGGAATGGATTATGAGATTTATATCTTCCTCCAATCAGAGCGATGTTAGTTGGATCAATTTTGTTTAAAGAGGTGCTAGGGGGCCTTCGCATTTCTTGGGCAGCTTGTGAGATCATGACAGCAGGAAGCGGTGTAGTAGGTACTGCTTTGAGTTCTTTAAGGAGTAGTTTCTGCTGATGTTTCAATTTTCTAAGCTCATGAAAGGTGATATTTGCCCTAGTATTCTTCATATCATCAACAATAGTATATTCTATTTCATTAGAAACTATTAGAGTTTTATCTGAAGATATAGAATCTAATTGAAAAGGAGTGGTTTGAGTGGATTTTGATGAAGACTTCTTACCTGCTGTTGTGTCCCTGGGAGGGGTCATTGAAGCCTTCTGCTTTGGATTTGTTTGTGACAAATCAACAGGGTTTTTATTTTGGGTGGCAACAGGCAGTGCTTCTTGACTTTCTTCATTGGGAAGAATAAAATCCCACATTCCATGTAACTCTACCACTTCTTCATCATCTATTTTTCTTCATTTGTTGAAACTTCATCCTCCTCTCCATCTAATTAGGCATTTGATATAGCATTTGGAGGTATAGGATCAACAGGGGAATTCCTCTAAACAAATCCTTTCAGTAGAAATCACATGAGAGAATTTTTTGGCCAACGCATTTCGAACCAACAAGTGTGGTTCATCATCAGGGCCAGATGAAGAGGCAGACCATGGCAAAAGCTTAAATAGAGAGAATGTAGAGACATAATTTCAAGTAACGGCTATATTTGAACAATAATGTTTAAATTATAATATATATTAAAAAAAATATTATTAAGTAATGACTATATTAAAAGCTAGTTTTTGAAAAAAAAAAATTAAATAATGATATTATTTCATTAATTTATTAAAAATATTAATAGGTAATAGCTATATTAAATGACTAGTTTTTGAAATATAATATTTAAATTAATTTATTAAAACCAAATATTACTAGTTCTTGAAAAATGATATTTAAATAATGATATTAGTTTATTAGTTTATTAAAATATTAATATGTCACGACTATATTAAATGGCAAGGGAATTCCTCTAAAATGGTCTAAAAGATTTTTTAGAGGAGGTCTTTGCTACCTGTTCTTTGATATCAACCATTTCGTTAGACATGGTTTTGAGGAATTTTTGTAAACCTTCAAGATCAAAAGGATCTTTAGGTGGTTTCTTTTTGGAGCCATCCCTAAAAGTTTCTTTCTTATATTTTCGTTCTTCTAGTGCATTTTTCTTTTCTACAGCTAGAATTCGTTTTTCTACAGCCATTGCCTCTATCATATTTTCTGCCAAAGTCGGTTTGGCAACTATATCAGCGAAAATAGTTGTGTTTGAAGGGAGATCATAAATATACCATTCATTTTGGACTTCATCGCTAGGCTTAGATGTTGTTGGTATCTTATTCAATAATTTATTGAAGCGAGAGTTGAAGTCTTTTATTGGTTATTTAGGTTCAGCTTTCAAATTTGAGAGATCATTTATTAGGGTAGTTGTGGATCTATCATCTCCAAATTTAGTTAAGAACTACTCTTGAAAAGCATCCCAACTATTAATAGAACCTGATGGTAATGAGAAGTACCATGATCTTGTTGCTCCTTGTAAAGTATATGGGAATAATCTTACAACTGCGTCTTCTTCCACTACTTCATTCAAGTTAATGGACAACATGAAATTTTTTATATGTTCCTTAGCAAGTGCGCCATTATCAGGATTGAATTTGGGTAACCATTTCTCTAGATGAGCTGGCCATTGATGTAAAGGCTCAGCCATCCTAATAGCTCCTGGGTTTGTCCATGGCCTCGGAGGATTCTGTGCCATTGCTGGTATGTGAGTAGGAGATGGTGTAGCAGTGGTTGAAGGTGATTGGGTAGAGGAGGATGTAGTTCCTGCACCTGTGTGAATCACGATATGGAGTGGCAAGGCGGATGATTGATCTTGTGATGGTATAAATGGAATGAATGAAGATGAATATTGTGTCAAGGATAGAACCTCACTGTGAGATTCGGATGGTGTTTTATTAGCTTTCTTATGACTTGGCAGAGGGAATTCAAATAGTAGGATGCCAAGTTTTTCACTCTGTGCTCTAGTTAACCGTTGAGATGGGGTAAACTGAGAGGTAACACTAACTTAGAATAACTTAGATTCTTCTTGAGATAATGAAATCCCTTGTAATTTATGAATCAAAGATTGGACTTCAGGGGCTTCAGTAGAAGAAGAATGATGTTGCTTCTTTGGGATTTTAGTAGTGCGTTCTGTAGTTTTCTTTGAAACTTCTTGCTTAGGATCAAGAGATTTGGAATGCAATCGAGAAGTTGGAGGTGATGGTGAGGGGGTTTTACTCTTAGAATGGCCTGTGATTTGGACTTACTCGCCATTCACAGTCAAGCCCTCCTTCTAGCGCCAAAATGTTGAAGCCTCAAAAATCATTGCTTACAACATGGTGTAAAACCAACCAGTCTGGCCCTTGGTTGGCAGTTCCTTTTCCGTTTGCCGTGGTGGCTCCGACTAGGGATAGTGGGACCAGATTCCCAATCTAATTTATGATAGTGCTGATGGGGTGATATGTGATATCTAGAGTAATTTTTAAGCTAAAGGTAATCTAATCTAAACTAATAATCACATGTATATATCCTAATGTAAACACTATCTATCTATGACTATACCCGGGAATAAATTTGAAGTATGCGATCTACAATAATGTCCAAAAGTAATTGGTAATAAAGATCATTCAATTGCAATAAATAGTTAGCCCAAACGATTGTGAAAGATATATCGCATAAGGAATTATTCATATATTTAGCATAAAAATCTAGGCCATCACCATACAAAAGTGCAATAAATCATAACCAGGATTCAAACTTTCATACATAAACAACTTGAAGAGAAGTTATTTCTTAATACATAAGTAAAACAAAATTACGAGATAAAAGTACCATTTGTAATAAGTCCTGCTCATGTGATTCAGCAATATTGATCTACTTCCACTCAATACAACACCATCTAAGAGTACAAAAGTGCAATTTTAGTAGAAGATGCCAGATAAGATAAAAATAAATCATGTTCCATTCATTTCACCAGAACTTCCTCAAAAGGACAGAAGTGCATGTTTTGAAGATTGTTTCTGACAAAATTTTTGGACCCCTCTTAATGCATGAGAGAGGTTTAAATACTAAACTATAAAACTAAAAATAGATTATTACAAAAAATAGTTGAGGAGGTTTAAACGACCTTCCTCAAATTATGCAAAATAAAGAAAAAATAGAAATGAACATGGTGACTAACTCCTTTATGTTTGATCCTTAAGATTGTAGATGTCTGTCATGAGCTTAAGATGTGATGGTCGGTCGATTTCAGATTTCAACTGCCCAGTGAACATGGAATCGGTCAGTGCTAGCACCATTTTATCCATATCAGTGGTTAGGCATCGCAGGGTCATCCACTGATTGTGAGGCTTCACTAAATGTCTCCAGTATGCTTCCCAGTTTAACCTGGTCATTTGCCTAATTGCTTCTCCTTTTTCCTCTATTCCCTGCCTCCACTATTGTTCAAGTTGTTTGACATTCAGAAGAAAACCTGGAATGGACTCTGCTATGAGGTTGGCACTATGTTAATTTTCATTGATGCTCTCGATAACACTGTTTTATGCCACTGCTACATCTATTGTTTCCCTTTCTTCCAGTCTAAGCCTAGCATCCTAGTCTGCAAATAAAATTTCCTTGCGTGATTCCTCCTATTTAAGCAAGTCGGCCTTTCTCCCATCTTCTGAATTTTGCCTGGTAATGAAGTCGGAAACTATCTTGAAGATTTCATCATATTCGAGTCTCATCTCAGTGACTTGACTCATCAATTTGTCACTTGTCTCACAATAGGAATTCCATTGCGAGATCTTCTAGCATTATAGTTCATTTTGGTGCATCAGCTGGGAGTTAAGGCTAAGCACTTCAGTAATAAACTAATCAATTTTTGGATTATCTTTATGCAAATCGGTTATTCCTTGTATCTGCACTTCCTTCTCTGCTAAGTTGGCTTGATGTTTTATTTTCATCTGCTCGAATTCTTATTGGATCTTAGCCAACTGTAATTCTGCTTGCTTGTTAGAATTTTCTTGTTGTAGTTGTTGTTCTAACACCAAGATTTTATTTTCCCTTTCCTTTACCAACATTTGCACCTCTGCTGCATTATCGATAGTTGTTGTAGCATAGGCCCCTGCAAACTGTGACAGTCTAGTAAGGTTGGCGGATGGGTCGATGGGTGGGTCTTTCCAGACGATATCCATCGATTTATTATCGGGAGTAGTAGTAGTTGTAACATCGAACTTCCTTTTCTTCCTTTCTCTTTTAACAATGGCTTTGTGGGTAGGACTGTAGAATACATCTAAAGGAGGGAGATCCTCAATCCTTAAAACAATTTCAGAGGTAGGAGTGACAGGAATGTGTTCTACCTCTTGAGTATTCACAGTTTTCTCTACTATAATTTCTTGAGTTGTTCTGTGCTGTGGAGTCTGTAGCTCTAGCATTTGTTTCTCAACATGGAGATTTTTATTAAAGTGCTCCAATTCTTCATCTAAATCAATCACCAGGGGTTTTATTGGCTGAGTGGAGGTGGAATGAATTTCATATTGTTTGTTAGCAGAAGTTTTCTCAGTTGTATTTTCTGTAGACTGGGTTGTATCTCTTTCTGACTCCTTACTTTTGCTTCTCCCATTCTGTGATTTTTGTTCTGAGTGCTCTGATTCCCTGGTAGATTTCTCTTGAGATTCTACTTGGGATTCATTTTTAGAGTTTCCTCTAGAACTACCTTCTAGGCTTACGCTGGGAGTCGGCTCCCTTATTGGTTCAATCCGCAATTGGTTCAATGGGACTTTTAACAATCTCCTTTCTCTGTATTGATGAAAGGCGTCAAGCTCTTCTTGGTCAAAAAGTAGTGATGACATGCGCTTCACTTCTTTGAATGTCTCTTTCTATTAGAAGATGTCATCAAATGGATCTTTCTCGTGATTGAATACCTTCATGTTTACCATGGTAGTGAAGTCTTTGGCAGTGCTAAATGGGTCATACTGCCTACCTGGGAATTTAGGTAATTGTAGAGATAACATGATCTTTGCTTCTTTAAATGCATGTCCCACATCGTGTAGTGAAAATGCTCCACACTGCAAATAGAATGTAGGCCAAATGGCCTTTTTTGCTTCCTTCAATGCTTTGCTCAGCCCACCCTCACTAGCTATTTGATAGGCTATCTCTCTAGCCATCAATTTATCCAAGACATAGTATGGGAGGACATGTGGTGGGGTAATGCTACCAAATACCCTGATATATGTGAATGTTTCCTCTCCAAACCATCTGGCCACTAGGAGGATATCTACCTCGGCTTCCTTGGAAAACCTGGGGGCATCTCGGTTGTAAATCTGTTTGTGGATAGGGAGCATGACTCCATGACAAATTTTGTAAAAATGTGGTTGAAACTGAGATTCCCATATGTCTTTATGGTATATATGAATGGTAAGTGGATCTTGGACAGTCCACTTCCATCCTATGTTAGGAAATTTTGAACCAAAACAAATTGCATCCATTACATAGGCACTCATAAAAAATGGAGGGTAAACCCTTGTTGAGACACTCCTTTTCCTTCTATAATCGATTATTGCCTTCGCTAAATTATCAGACAAAATTTGGGCCCAATTCATTATAGTTGCATTTACGGATGCATCTATTAATGGCAGCCATTCTTGGGAAAATTTAGTACTATCGAGCTTGCCAAACATCCTACATAGCATGGCAGCTACAAAACTATGAGGGGGAGAAATAGACGTAGTAGATTACATACCGTTCTTGTCTTTTTTTATTTTTCCCTCATTATTTGACCAGGTCTGGGTGCAGCCTACTGGGTCCTCATCCTCTTTGACAAACTTCTCAACGAACTGCTTCTTGTAGATGACTTGTGGATCTTGTAGGTGGTACATAAGCCATAGGATGTTCGGCGAAAAATATCCCAGAACCTCTTGGCTTCTAGTCTTGAATTCTCTATCTAAGATATCGACCTCATCAACAACCCATTTAACCATATCTGTATAAGGGATTATCTTTGGGCGCGTAGCTATGCGATGTAAAAATGAACATGTCGTCTCAAAAATGGAGGCATCTGAGGAATCATAACCGTCAACTGTGATCTTTGTTTACAGAAGTCTTGGTTCCACTTATTCTAAGATATTATAAATGGTTTACCACGTAAAGGTTCCTCCATCTCTGCTGCATGTAGTATCCAAAAATAGGGGAGTCATTTCTGATTTCTCAGACACGATTGCCTTGCCTTTCTTCAACATTTCTCCCAAAGATTTGTTCTATGGATTGTTCCTAAAAGTGGAGAAAAACATCAGCTATCAGATATATAGACATAATAATGAATGTGAAATGGAATGATACAGATAACTTGTAAAGTTGATCAAAGGAGTTTTATTTGAACGCACGTAAGAAGATATCATATCACGTTAAATGGCTCTTCACACATAAATGTCATTAACCTTTACTAAATGCCCACTAATGTTAATTATATCTTAGCTTTAATGCTCATAAATGTCTGCATCGTAAGTTGGGAAAAGAGCTTCTAGGGTGGCAAGCCTTCGAATTGTGGTAATGTCAATTTTGCGATTTGCGAAGCAATATCACAAATCGCATTATCTCATTATGTCTTTTTTCTTTTCTTATCGTTTCTGCGAGATGTGACATGCTCATTTATTATTTCTAAGACAAAGCTCATTTGTTAGGTTTTCTACGTAAAGACCTTTTTATTAAGTGGCAAACTTAAACATTTGTTTTTAATGTATGTCAGGAGTGGGTCCAGGTTTTGATTGCATTTTGTAATTTCAACAGGCGGTAAGTTTTGCGATTTTATTTTAAATGCTTGAGATGTGATGCGGTGCTTAGTTTTGATGAGAAATACCTAAGGACCTAGTTTATATAAGAAACTTAGTAGTTTCAAAGCATTTTAGCATGAATTCCTTCTTTGATTGCTTTTCACTAGATTTGGTGGGTTAGAAAAGCTTTCAATCGTGCTTAATCATACGATATGTGGGAAAGGCAAGAATTTACTAGTTCTTTTGAAAAGGGTTTGGTTGATATCTTGTTTTATTCCAAAATTAATAAAGAAAATGCTTTAATGCTAAACTTATTTTGGAAAGTTCTTTTTAAAGGGTCCCCATTTATTAATGTAATATTGACTACTATTATTAACAAATGGGAGGTTGTTGAATAGCACAACACAACCCAAACACCGTCCAATCATCGAAGTATACCTCCAAAAATTTGTGAATGAAGTCCTTGAACGTCGCGATGACCATGCACGAAAACGATCGCCGACACCTTCTTCAACCCAAAAGGCATTACTGTATACTAGAAGCACCCCCACTCCGTGGCAAAGGTTGTCTTGCTTCTATCCTCAGGCACGATCTTGATCTGATGGTACCCGGAGAACCCATCAGTGAATGAATATGGTTCTTGGTTACCAACATTATCCGGCAATTCATCAGTGAACGGAGTTGGAAAGGGATCATGCACGCAGGTGTCATTCAACTTCCTGAGGTCTACATATATCCTTATTTCATTCTTTTGCTTCTTTTCTTGAACAGCTATTGGGCTCACCCAATCAGATTCTTCAACCAGATTAATAATCGCTGCGGTCAGCATTTTATCCAACTCTAATCAGACCTTCTCTTTATACTTGGGGTTGAGGCGATAAGGCCTTTACTTAATCGGCTTCACATCTGGTTTCAGTGTGATCTTCATGACTCTGAGGTCCCCTATTATCCCTCTCAAATCTGAAAGCTTCGTAGGGAACAAGTCTTGATATTCACAGAGCAATTCAACGACCTTATCTATTGTTGCATCATCCCAGTAGTCCTCATTTTTTGCAAATTTTGGCTCCGCTTCTGTCCCAATGTTCACTTGTCTTGTTTTCAGCGGCACGATGATATCTGAGTTCTCAATTTGTGGTTCTTCAACTTTGCGGTGACCTTCAGTCTCTGGGATGTCAATGTTCCTCAAGTTCTCATCCTCTTCTTCGACAATCCCATTGTAGCACTCCAGCACATGCCTCAGCTAGGTGGTCCAATCTGGTTGAATCGAGTCCAAGGGATCCTGTGGTACTTTGAAGATTGTTGCCTTAACTTCCTGCAATGCTTCATTAATAGTCTCAAACCCATCCTCAAAGTTAAACATCAGCAAGAATCCCTGTCACAAAATGTCCCATTCTTCAGTGCCATGGCAGAGCTCTGTCTCCAAGTACCAGTTCATCAGTATTACATCCAAAGTATGAAAAAACAAGTGCACCCATTCAGGCTGAGGTTCCACTCAATAAACCTTCATCCATTTGGCCAGGTGATCACGCAGCTCATTCCTCCCATCGTATTTCTCTGTTAGCCGCAATTGTGGGTGGCCAAACCTCACTCTCATCATCTTTCTGTACATGCCCCAATCATCAAAATTCTCCTTGTGTGTGCCCCACCATCTCGTAGGGGTAGTGCACAGTGCCCAATCTAAGGCCTGGAAGCGATGCTTCTCTGGTACTTCTCTCTCGAATGAATCCAAAAATTTATCAACATCAGTTAAACCATCATAGTAAGGCAGATTTCTTACCTATGACAATACACAACGCAAGAACTTGGTGATCATATTACAGTGCAACGTAGATACTTCATGTAGTCAGTTCTACTAGTGTTCCAACTCATCATCTGAATCTGAAGTGCAGGATCTTTCATGGTCCCATGCGATACATCCATCTACTGTCAGATTCACCCAATCCTGATCTCGCGTTGTTATATTATAAATCTAATCCAAGTCATTGCCGCTTTCATAATTGTGGACCGGTTCAATATAGCGCGGTCCTTCTGCAATGTCTAGGGGCACCACTACAAGGAGTGATTTCTTTTCAAATATTATCTTCTGCTTATTCAAATTGATTACCCCATTCATGTCAGTGGCCCAATAGATTCCAAGGAGCACTGGGTAGGGATTGTTGTCATCTACTATCTCTATCACTTTGAAATCAGCCAACGCACTCATGCCCTGAATATCCACCGTCACTCCCTACAATCTTCCCATGCGAATGATTTTCTACTAATTTTCCATCCTTAACTAAATCGGAGACCACTACAGTGTAGGTCTCCCCATCCTTTCCCATGTCTATTTAGGCAGAACATTCGCGTCCGATCACAGATCCAGGATTACTTGATCCATCTCATATTCTCTTATCTGTGTAGTGAACCTCATCTCACGCCCCGTCCTTGCCCTATGCTTACCAATCTTCTTGACTAAACGCAGTCCATCAGGAGCATTTTTTTTTCCACCACACTTATTTGTCAGTTCCTATAGTCCTTTCATAGCCTTGCTGTTACACAAAAACTTCATACAGGTCTCCAAGAAAGTAGTAAGTATGGAAGGATCCATCTCTTCAGCTGGCTTATCCTGACTTCCTGAAGTAAAGGCCTCAATGAAGCTTTTATTTGCTTCCATAAATGTTTCCATGCGTGCCTCAAATCAAACTTGACCTTTTTTCTAGAGCTCTGTGGACCCATTCAGTTTCTTTAGGACGCTTGCCCTTATCTTTGCCAGCGTCATCCCACTCCACAACACAATATTTACCTTGGGATCCTCTTTGTGAGGCTTATCCCTCATCATCTGCAGGTTCTGAGTCAGCTGCGGAGGCCGTGCCCCCTTTTCACGTATCTTAGCTAGCAACACCGGAAATCTTCATTTGCATGGTCAAATTGAGTATAATATCAACATGACAGACGCATTGGATTCAGGCAGTCTTGTGTGTAGTGTCCCAGTCCTCCACAGTTGTAACAAATAACTTGTCCCTGACCTCAACCAGGTCCTCCTCCACCTCAGCCTCGTCCGTGCCCCTGATATTCACCTCGCGCTCCCCAGTGCCTTGGTCTAGAGGTCGGGTTTCTGCCTGCACCCTATATGTGGGCATTCTATCCATCATTAACTCATAAATATGACAATTGCACTCATCATGACCCAGCGATTGACAGAAGTTGAAGAAGAGTTGTTGCGGTGTCTGTAACAAATTTTGTAGCAGATGGCAATTGTCTGTCATGTGTTTTCCAACTACCTAATAGATAGCACACCATAGCATAGGCCCTGCACTTGGCCCTACTTGAGCCTCTGGCCTCAGAGGCGTTGGTCCTCTTGCTGCAACATAATTCGTGAAGACTGGGCAGTGATCTTTGTCATGCCCCTAGCTTTTGCATTTCAAGCACCACACTTCTTCGTGCACCTTTGGCTGAACTGTTTTATCATTCTTCAGACTCTGTATTTCTAGGCAAAGGCTCTACAACTATGCATGAATCTGTTGAACCCCCAAATTAGCATCTTGCATCAGTGTCTCATGCAATCTCATCGCAATCTCCAGAGCTTCCGCCTAGGTCCCAATCTTTTGTTGTGATAGCGCAACCCTTAGATGAGGCAGGATCGAAGCCACAAACCATTCACGGTGCTGCCCATCTGTCATATTCATGATAGCTTCACAGATCTTGCATTTCAATCTTTGATCCAGCTCCCAAGGTGTCTCGTTGGGCCTCATCATGATTTCCTTGAATCTAACGATTGACTGTGCTTCAGACTTAGGCCTACTTAATTCCTTATTCAACACGATCTCAATATATGCCAACGTAGACGTCGAGTTATCAGTGTAGTACTTAATGTACCTATTATCACCCCAAGAAACTCTCATAGGTTGTATCTCAGAGATGCTCAGGAACATTACAAACTCAACAAAAATTTTGGAAATAGGTGGATGAATTGAAGGAATGATGCATATTCAAGCCAGATAACCACTTCTACTATGCTTAACCCCAAACATGGGTGAACACCACCAGACTACAAGGCTTTAGACCACCAATTACTCACAGTTTGAGGATTAAGTGAACATGGAGAATACTGACCACACTAGCAGATGCACAAGACCATGTGATGTCCAGCTGCAACTAGTAAAGAAGTCTGCAAATCTATTTCCTAATGCACAGACAGGATGATAGCTCTCTGGCACTAAGTAAACAGAAACCTGCATAGCACATTCAATGATACATACTAGATTCTAACACAGAGGTGGGATGATAGCCCCTCTAATGCTAAAAATCAAGAGCACATGAACAAATGCATAATAGTCACAACCTAGAACAGAATAGAAGTGGAAAGTGAGCAATTAACAGCAAAAGAAGCTTGTATTAGCTGAAAATGAAGACTAGATGCTGCATGTATTGCAGTAGTTATAGTCTCTAGAATTTGAACCTTACATCAAAACTACAACCATCAACCCTCATTGCATCTGTGTTCTAGGTATAAATAGAGGTTTATTACAAAAATGCTCTGCTATCCTATGTGTGGAGGAGTCATAACTGACCACCAACCACATTAACTATCTAATACGGGTCTCTGATACAATCTGTTACTTCAATAAGTGAATTTGACATTCTCTGGTGTTCGGTTGTCCTTCCTAAACATGTGTAGTGTTGTACAAAAGAAGCTCCATAACTGATAAATGCTTTAACTGCTCGAAGCTATCCTTTTCTTGCTTTTTGGCCATAATGCTCTTGAATTCAGTTGTTGAAGAATAACTGCACAGGGCTCTGGTAGATGGCCGCCATTGTCCTTTGGAAGCACAGCTCAGTCAAAGGTGGCAAAGACTTCATGGTGGGTGGGCGGAGGATGAACACCAACCGTTGGATTGCAGTGATCGATGGCAGAGATCAGTCTATGGAGGATATCGGAAGATAGGGGAGTGGGGAGATCGCGGGCCATTGGATCTCAGGCGGGGAGATCCAACGGTCATCAGGTGCAGAAGCCGCGGGGAATTTAACGGCCGGGAAAGTGGTTTTGGGCAGAGGGCGGTAATTATCGCACCGCTTTTGGTGTGCGGCGGTATTCGTATGAGGGCTCATAATGCGAATAATCAGCTGACGCGTGGCGGATGTGACAGGGGAGAAACCACTTTCCACACTGGCTCACGAGCGTGCATATTTCGGCGGTGGGAGGAGCGAATGTTGTCAGATCGTGCAGCAAACGATCGGACGGTGGAGAACTGAACAGGGTTTAGTGCATGGAATAAGGGTTGTAGTGGCGAAAAAAATTCAGTGAACGCACATGGTCATATGAATATGGTTACATGGTGGTATACAATCGATGCCCGGGAGCTAAAGAAAACGGTTTATGCTAGGCTTTGGAAGAAAACAAGGGTAACGGGGGTTATGGGAGTGAAGGAAAAAATGAAGGAAGAGGAGGAAAATGGACTGCTGCGGGCTCCCTGCTTGCTAAAAACACACAGCCAAACCTATTTTCAATCCACCAAAAGCTTCGTCTTATAGCAGAGCTAACACTGGCTCCTCCTGGGGATGAGATCCTCCCTGTGAGGTCTCAAGAACCTGCAGATCAATGCCTTCCTGATGAAAACAAATTAGCAAAATTTCCTATTGTTCCATTGGGCATGGAGTCTACTTTGCTTACACTAAACTGATAAAACAAAATATTTACAACTTTAAGGCCCAAAAGACCTTAAACAACATAATTTTTTAGAAAACACCCATTAACTGGGCCATCAAAAACTGTCTCTCCTCCCATACTTTTTAGTATGAAGGTGTTGTTCCCTTGAATCTGTGAAATAATAAAAGGCCCTATCCAGAAAGCATCAAACTTCCCATGGTTTCCTTTCTTTTCCTTTAGTGCTTCCCACTTCAGAACCAGATCCCCAACCTGAAAATTATCTGATTTTGTCCCTTTGTCAAAAGCTTGCTTGATCTTTTTCTGATGTGCTATAGCCTTTTCAACCAGCTGTTCTTTGATCTGATGTATCTCTGCCAAATCAGTAATCCTTTGTGTCATGTCTTTTTCCTCATTCTGTTCTAATTGAAGGAATTTTGCCACAGGGAGAGTTAATTGAATTGGGAATACAGCTTCAGTGCCATATACTAGCTTGAAAGGAGAATTCCCTGTGGATTTTTTAATGGTCACTCTGTCAGCCCACAGTGCATACTTGAGCTTAGAATCCCAATTCTTTTTATTGTCCTCCAACAGCTTCTTAATTATCCTTATCGGGATTTTATTAAAGGATTCTGCTAGACCATTTCCTTGAGGGTAATATGAGGTGGAATGAACCAAATTAACCCCCATTGAATCACACATTTCCACCAATTCTTTTGCCTTGAAGGCTGTTGCATTATCTGTGACTAATTTATGTGGACAACCAAACCTGGTAAAGATATTTTCAATTAAAAACTTCATTACCACATTATGATCAGCCTTTCTGGTAGGGATTGCTTCAATCCACTTAGTAAAATAGTCAGTGGCGACTAATATCCATCTATGTTGGCCATTGGAATGTGGATTTATTTCTCCAATGAAATCCAAGCCCCACTGCTGAAAAGGTCCTTTTGCATGTATTGGTTTTAAGGGCAGGGACTTCAACTATTGTCTGCCTTCAAATATTTGGCACCTATCACAAGATTTACAAAATGAAAATACATCAGAAAATAAAGAGGGCCAGTAATATCCAGCTCTGATAATTTTATGGGCTGTATTTTTGCAATAATGGTGTCCTCCACCCATGTTGGAATGAAACTGTTGCATAACTTCTATTGACTGTTCTTTGTCCAGACACCTCAAAATCATTCCATATGGATCCCTCCAATAGAGCAAACTTTCATTAATGCAATATTTAGCTGCCCTAAGCTTAATAGTTCTGGCTTGACTTGTGCTTGAGCCTGGAGAGATTTCTAGCTTCAGCAAGAATTTAACTATTGCAGAATACCAATCACAAGAAACTAGATTTTTAGCCACCATCTGCTTTCTTTTTGGTTCAGCTGCTTCCTCTTCTTCTGTTTGACCACTTTCTGAAATTGAGCCCATGAGGTTTATGTCCAGTGTTCTGCAATTTTCTTCAGCTAACACCCTAACCTCTGACCAGCTTGCTGGGCTTCAGTTCTATATTGAATTCAATTAACTTTGCAATCCATTTAGCCCTTCTTCCATTAGCATCAGGTTGTGTCAAGACATCTTTTATTGCAGCAGAGGGTACATATGCAATTATCTTGGAATGCGGAATATAAACTCTGAAAGCTTTCAAGGATTTGATAAGAGAATATGCTTGTTTTTCAATAATTTCATACCTCAGTTCAGCATCCCTTAAGTTTTTGCTGAAAAACGCCACTGGATGCTCTGAACCTTCTTCATCTGCTTGCAATAAAACTGCTGCAATGGTGCCTTCTGAGGAAAATGAGAATACATGGAACTCCTTGGTGTAATCCGGATTTACTAAAGTGGGAGCCTCCATAATAGATTTCTTAATAGACTCAAATGATTTTCTTGCTGCATCAGTCCATCTCACCTCTAACCCTTTCTTCAACATGGAGGTAACATGCTTTACTAGTTCTGCAAAATTTGGTATGAACCTCCTCACAAAATTAATCTTGCCTAGAAAGGACTGGATCTCCTTCTTTGATCTCGGGATAGACAGGGTCTGTATCGCTTTCACTCTTTCTGGGTCAATCTTGACACCTGCAACAGAAACAATATGTCCTAACAGCTTGCCTTCTTCTAAAGCAAATTGTGATTTTTTAGATTGACTGAAATCCCAAACCTCCTACACTTCAGGAACACTTTTTTCAAATGTTGTAAATGATCTTGATGGCTGTTGGAGTATACTGTTATGTAATCAAGGTAGATAAGGACAAATTTATCCTTCTCTCCCACAAATGTTATATCCATAACTCTCTGAAAGGTAACTCCAGCATTCATCAATCCAAAAGGCATCTTAGCATACATAAAAGTGCCCCAAGGAGTGGTGAATGTGGTCTTTTATTGGTCATCTGGATGCACAGCAATCTGGTTAAACCCTGAAAATCCGTCCAAGAAAGACATTACTTTGGCTCTTGAGAATTTCTGCAGCAAATGCTCCATCTTGGGCAAAGGATAGTTGTCTTTCTTAAAGCATTTGTTCAAATTTCTAAAATCAACACAAAGTCTAATTTCTCCACTTTTCTTCCTCACTACCACCAAGTTGGCTACCCATTTTGAATATCTGAGAGGGACTATGATTTTGGCAGCCAGTAACTTTTTAATTTCTTTTTCAATCAATGGAAGAAGCATCAGATTTATTGGTCTGAGCTTCTGCTTGAAAGGTATGGTGTCTTTCTCTAGAGGGATTTTATGCTGAATAATCTTTTTATCATAAGTTTTCAGGTCACTGTATTCCCAAGCAAACACATCAGCAAATTGCTTTATTAAATTGCAATATTCAGAACTTTGGTCAGTAGACAGATGGGTGGATAGATTTATGTATCTAGGTTGACCTGAACTCCCTATGTCATGCTTACAGACTTCAGATTGGTCTTCTTTCTGGGCAGCCTTGTAAGGCACATCATTCTGGTCAAACAGTCTTTCTAGAGGAATTAAACCCTTAGGAATATGATTGTTGGGAAGCTGGACAATGCTATTTTTTCCAATTCTACTCCTAAGATGGGATTGGGGGTTTACTTCCAAGGCTTCATTCTCTTGGTCAATTTGCATTTCGGAAAACTCATCAATGACTTGCAGAAACCTATTTATCTCATCATCATCATCAAAAACTTTCCAATGCTGGACATTATCAGGCAAGGATGGCCTATACTTCATTTGGAATTCATAAACTAGTCTGGGAGGCATGGGAGGAATAAACATGCTAGCAGACACAGCAAGGGAATCAACAAGTTGATTTTTGGCTCTAGGAATATATGAAATACAGAAATAATCAAAAGAATCTCTGATTCTCCATACCTCATCTCTGTATGCTTTCAGCCTTGGGTGCTTTGCTTGAAATGTTTTATTTACTTGCTAAATGATCAGATCAGCATCTCCAAACACCTTTATATTCTAGATTCCTCTATCTTTTGCTGCATTAAGGCCTAATAGCAGAGCCTCATACTCTGCTATATTGTTGTGACTTGGAATGCCAGCTTAAAAGACAGATGTGTGCTTTCTTGTTCTGGAGATACCAGCACCACCCCTGCTCCTGCAGTCTCCCTGGAACATGCTCCATCAAAGAACATCTCCCAAACCTGACTTCCTTGCTCTTTCTCGGCCTGAACAATTGGTTGCTTGAGTTGCAATGAGGCCTTCTAGGATTCTTCTATTTAGAGAATACATGCTCCAAAATCAGTGTCCACAGCATAAATGGGATGATTGGTAGGATTCTTCTCATCACTGAGGATGTATGCCAACTGTGCTTCTCTATATAATATCCTGCTTTCTCCTCCAAAAACTGGGATAGTGGTGTAAGATAGATCATTCTGTAATGTCCCACCTAGTCTCTTAATCCAACCTCTCGACAGAAGCATGCCAAACTTAGGAGGGACATCTGCTACCACAATATCCATCATCATACTCTTCATGGGCAGCTGAGTTAGGGTAATGGCCAAATCTTTAATCAATCCTAGAAATTTCACTTTTCTTGAATCAAAAGAGAATAAATCATGATATGGTCTAGTGATGTCAAAGCCTAACTCTACCATGACAGCTTTTGGCATCAAATTATGGTTGGCCCCTGTATCTAGCAGGAAATTGTGGAGGACTTTGTCATGAATGGTCAATGAAACATAAAGAGATGGAGAATTATTATCAGCAGGTTTGATCATGGGGCTAAGCACAACAGCAAGCTTATCATCTTGCAAATTGACAGAGTCAGTGGAGGTTTGTGTGGTTTCCAACTCAAGAGCTTCAAGGATAGGCTTTCTAAACACTTCACTCTTTACCAACTCTACCAGAGGCACATATATTTTTATCTTTTGGACTTCTGAATCTAAGCTGAAAGAGGAAGGTAGCTTGTTAGAACCTCTTACCTCTTGAACTAGAGCTTTGAGGACGACTAGATCAGCTGCTGGTTTTCTCTGCCTAATATTTTGTGCCTCTATTTGGACAGTAGCTCTTTGGGTAGGATTCTCTTTGACACTTTTTGCATGTGACCTCGGATTATATCTTTGTTTTTCACCAGTCTACAAAACTGCCTCTCTATCCCACTCCTGGCTGTCTTGTTCCTGCAGCAGTGATTCTTCATACACAGCCAATGTCAAAAAGGCATCACTACCTTTATCTTCCATGCAGTGAATTTCATCCTCATATTCAATCTGCTCCTCCTCCATGACTACATTCTGGAAAGGAGCTTTAACCTTCTGTTCTTCATTTGTTTCTTTACCCCTTGAATTATTTGCAACTGTTCATTTGCTATTCTGAATGGATTCTAATTTCTAGGAGCAATGTGTTCTGCTGCCTTGTCTTTCCTGAATTCTTCTCAACCTTCAGCTTAGATATTTCAGCAAGCAATGACTCTATCATCTTAGTCATTTTGTCAAATTTGGGATCGGAAAATGATGCAGAAGATGTAGAAGCCTGACCTCTCTGCCTCCTTCTGTCAGCTTGACCTTTGAGCTTTTCTGCAACCATGATATTAGACTCTACTTCTAGGGCTACATCCTGCATGTCTTCCAGAGTGGCACATCTTCTTTCTCTCAATAATAGGCAGAAATCAGAGTCGAAAGCATTGGCATAAGTGAGTTTGGCAAAGGTGGGGGTAGGCTTAACCTCAGCTAGTATCTTACTATACATACGATTGAATCTCTTATTAAAATCAAGCAATGATTCCCCATTTTCCCTCTTCAGGTTACCAAACTCAGTATGGTAATATAGCAAGTCCTTTTTATCTCCCCAGTGCTTCAAAAATACTTCATCTAAGGCTTCAATATCAGCAATAGATCTAGGGGCTAGTTCTCTAAACCACTTTCTGGCCTCTCCATCAAGGTTCTGGACTAAAACTCTCATCCACACATCATTTTCACTTATATCCAAATTATCGGCATAACTATAAAAAGCTTCAAGGTGTTCTTTAGTAGTTACTCCCTCTGTACCAGTGAATTTAGGCATATATTTTTGATAATCTCCAGTAGGAATAGCATTCAAAGGAATGGGGAAGACCAGAGGTCCATACCTGGCAGCTACAATTCTTTCTATCTTCATAGGTGCTTGTTGTCCTGCCATGACTGGGGTATGTGGAAGGACACTGGCAGATTGAGAAGTTTGAAACAATGAAATGGATGACAGGGACAAAGGGATGTTATGGACTATATGGGAAACTTTCTTTGGACTGAGATTCAAAGGGTAACTAACTAAATAAGGAGTTGTATTAATCTCTGAAAATTTCCTTACTAACAGGGCTGGGCTCTAAATCTTCAAACTATATATCTTCAGCTATAACCTTATCTTTCAGAGATGCATGAGCTTTCTTAGGCTTACCTAATCCTGATGCCCTTTCTGTGATGTTTTCTTCAACTTAATGATCTTCTCAGGGTCAGGCACCGGTTCAGTTGGTGATTTCTGAGGATTTCTTCAAGTATGCCTCACAAACTAAGCCAGAACTTCAATGTGGAGTCTCCAAAGGTTGGTCTTCCTCCAATGGAGTTGCCAAATAGATGATTACAACCAGAAATGTGTCCAAACCTTGTCTATCATCAAAATCTGGAACTGTGTCATTTCGCAAGGAAGATGAGCTTCAATCTCCTCTCCCTGGCAACAATGCCAATTAATGTTATCACCCCAAGAAACTCTCCTAGGTTGTATCTCAGAGATGCTTGGGAACATTACAAACTCAACAAAAATGTTGGAAATAGGTGGATGAATTGAAGGAATGATGCATATTCAAGCCAGATAACCACTTCTACTATGCTTAACCCCAAAAATGGGTGAACACCCCCAGAATACAAGGCTTTAGACCACCAATTATTCACAGTTTGAGTATTAAGTGAACATGAAGAATACTGACCACACCAACAGATGCACAAGACCATGTGATGGCCGGCTGCAACCAGTAAAGAAGTCTGCAAATCTATTTCCTAATGCACAGACAAGATGACAGCTCTCTGGCACTAAGTAAACAGAAACCTGCATAGCACATTCAATGATACATACTAGATTCTAACACAAAGGTGGGATGACAGCCCCTCTAATGCTAAAAATCAAGAGCAAATGAACAAATGCATAACAGGCATAGCCTAGAACAGAATAGAAGTGGAAAGTGAGCAATTAACAGCAAAAGAAGCTTGTATTTGCTGAAAATGAAGACCAGATGCTGCAGGTATCACAGTAGTTACAGTCTCTAGAATTTGAACCTTACATCAAAACTACCACCATCAACCCTCATTACATCTTTGTTCTGGGTATAAATAGAGGTTGATTACAAAAATGCTCTTCTATCCTATGCGTGGAGGAGTCATAACTGACCACCAACCACATTAACTATCTAATACGAGTCTCTGATACAATCTGTTGCTTCAATAAGTGAATTTGACATTCTCTGGTGTTTGGTTGTCCTTCCTGAATAGGTGGAGTGTTGTACAGAAGAAGCTCCATAACTGATAAATGCATTAACTGCTTGAGGCTGTCCTTTTCTTTCTTTTTGGCCATAATGCTCTTGAATTCAGTTGTTGAAGAATAACTACACAGGGCTCTAGTAGATGGCCGCCATTGTCCTTTGGAAGCACAGCTCAGTCAAAGGTGGCGAAGACTTCATGGCAGGTGTACGAGTGGGTGGAGGACGAACACCAACCATTGGATTGCAATGATCGATGGTGGAGATTAGTCTACGGAGGATATCGGAAGATATGGGAGCAGAGAGATTGCAGGCCGTTGGATCTCGGGCGGGGAGATCCAACCGTCGTCGAGCGCAGATGCTGTGGGGAATTTAACGGCCGGGAAAGTGGTTTTGGGTGGAGGGCTATAATTAACGCACCGCTTTTGGTGTGCAGTGGTATTCGTACGAGGGCTCACGATGCGAATAGTCAGCTGACGCATGGCGGATGTGATAGGGGAGAAACCACTTTCCCCGGGGGCTAACGAGCATGCATGTTTCGGCGGTGAGAGGAGCAAATGTTGTCAGATCGTGTGGCAAACGATCGGACAACGAAGAACTGAACGGGGTTTAGTGCGCAGGATAAGGGCTGTAGTGGCGGAAAAAAGTTAGTGAACGTGCGCGGTCATATGAATACAGTTACATGATGATATACACTTGGCGCCCGGGAGCTAAAGAAAATGGTTTATGCTGGGCTTTGGAAGAAAACAGGGGTAACGAGGGTTATGGGAGTGAAGGAAAAAATGAAGGAAGAGGAGGAAAACAGACTGCAGCGGGTTCCCTACTTGCTAAAAATACACAGCCAGACCTATTTTCAATCCACCAAAAACTTCGTCTTATAGCAAAGCTAATAGTACCACCTTAGCGCGCATTCCTGCAAAGCACTAACCAATGTTGCTTTCTTCATTTGATCATCTGTGATACCCTGAGCTTCCCATACAATCTTCGTGACAAACCAAAACTGCTCCGAATCCTCATTTCCCAAACCCTTGAACACAGGTAGCTTTACTGAGTTTCTCATACTAAACGGTGGTGGAGGTGGTGGTGGTATAGGCAAAGCCATATGCAGTGGAGGTGAAGATGGAGGTGGCGTGGGTGGATGGGGTATCTGCGGAAACCCTTGTTTTATCAACTAAACAGTGCTCTACGAAGAATCCTGTGTTGCTTCCTTGTCATCACTCAGAGGAGGTTCAATCAGCAGGCTATATTCAGGACTTGTATTTCCTCTGTTCCTGAAATTCCTTCCACTTCGCATAGCCCCAAACATCAAGGTAGTTTCATAACCCGCTTTTCACACAATAGCATCTTAATCTAGGTATTTAAATACCTTAAATACTTACCTCGTGACCCCTTGAAGAATCGGCGCTCTGCCTCACTGTAACAGACTGAGGTATCGACTGCGAACTCTATCATGAACCCTCCTATGATACGATCGAGCCAATGATCGACAAAGCATGTGATCTTATCTTTAGATGCTTCTAATCTTCGCACCAACTCTGGGGTCCAAACTATTGGACCATCAAGCCTCCACCTTCCTTGGTCGTCTACCAATTTTGCGATCCACTCGTATAGTTCAACCAAGAAGGAACAAAAGAATATTTCATGTATCTTTGTGTATAGATATCTGTCCAACCACTATTATTTCATCAATTATAGATTCATGTTCTCTTGTGTTTCAAATTTGTGGATCTTTCTATCCAACTAGTCTTCGATCTCCTTCTTAATTGGATTCCAGTGATGCGACATCAGACATCTCGTTATACAGATCCCTGTCCCAGCAGCAGAACCATTTTTTGGCTTGATGGGCCCTGACCCAAGTTCAACATTAATTAGCCAAGAAAATCCCTACACTACTGGCCCTTTCGGCATCAATCCGTGGAACGCGGACTGAATTCTCATGCGAAGAAGTATGGGGGGATGCAGGAACCATGTTTCCGCACCCTGAGATGGTTGTGATGTCGTTTTATACCCTAGATCTGCCTTCGTGTAGATCGATAATCCCTTTAAGGCTTATCGATATACTTCTCTTAATCATCCTTTAGACCTCCACGAAGGTCTATCACTATCCTTCACATACCCTAAATAGGTAGATCATGCACTTACGCACCTCTGTAATTACTCTTACTTGACCCAGATTAGCTTAAGTATTGGATAAATTTAACATGCAATATGATTATCTTCACGTAGACGTATATTCTTACTTGCGTCCATATAACAAAGCAACACATATAGATTCACACATCAATACAACATTAAATCATAAACCCAGTATTCAACATAACATAATCACATGGATTCATAACAGAAGTAAATTAGCTCATACACAGGTAATTCCAGAATACTTCTCTTTGTTGATGTTCATATCTCTCTTACAGACTCTAACTACCCTGCACATAGTTGTGGACTTCTACCCTAGGCCTCTGCGCACTGAGCTACAGAGCCTCTTTCCTATGCTAAGACTCTTCACTCTTAGTTCTCACAAACCCATTACATTCATCATCATCAACTATGAACTAAGACTAAATACTACCTTAGACTCTTCTAAGACTTCCATTTTTATACAATCCCATGGTCCGTGGACCAAGGGTGGATCTCATAAAGTTGACACAAGTTACCTAAACTAAGGGTGGAAACCCTTGATGACTCTTTACATCTCCGTTCTCCATGACCACAAAATGCGGAGACTTTACATTCTTTATACAAAACTTGGGCCCTTAGCCCCAAAACTTGGGTTTTTAACCCCATAATTGACTCTAGGGCACTCGTTCCCAACATGGCCCTATTCTTTGCAATGATACTTATTTTTTGAGCATATAACCTCTTTATTAGGGGATTTAGAGGGCATTTTGAAAAAAAAGTATCACCACAGTCGGCATGGGACCTAGGCATGGGACCATGACAATCATCATATTTTAACACAGGGGCTTGCGCTATCAACGCAACTATTTTAAAAATAGTTGCCCCGACGCAGAGAAACGAAAAGTTTCATTTTTTGCCCAAATTTCTTGCTTCAAATCAGAAATTTCCCTTTCAAAAACTAATGTTAAGTTAAATGTGGGGTGCTTTCAGGAAAACCAAAGCGAGAAAATGGTGATTGAGTGGAAAGAGCATGAACATGAAAGAATAGACCAAATGGCCTTGGAAGATTCAAACTACCTTGATGCACTGAGGAACTGTGGGCTCCTCAAGTTCTTTCTGACACCAAGCCTACGAGCTCAACCTGAGCTACTACAATACCGGATCAATCTATGGGATATCGGACGGGAGGTATTTGTGATCCATGACCAAGAGCTGGAGTTGGAGACTTCAGACATTTATTTCATTACTAGACTGTCCTTCAGAGGGGAACCAATCCAACTATATGGAGGCAAGCCTATTGGGGCAAGTGTAAACATGTTGCTTGCCCAACATTGCCTAGGAGCTCTAAAATATACAAGCAAAAAAATCGACATCATGAACATAAATGATCTTATTTTCAAGGTAATACTTTTCACCATCAATCAAGTAGCTAGGGCTCAAGCACTACGCAAGTAAAACAAATCTCGCTTCCAATATGTTATGGACTACATGGCGCCCACTATCTTCATCTCGGTGGAAGCAAGGAAGCTAAACATGAAGCGGCAATTATCCAAATGAAAATCATGGAACTTGAGGGAATTTGGATATGGCTCCGTCCTGGTAACTTTCTTCTTAGAACGAATACCGCTGTTCCATTATCAAATGGCGAAGGTGAACCCTCCAGTACCACGAGATCCACAGATGGTCCAATGGAGCGAGATGATGCCCAGATCTAGAGGGGACCAACAGATGTCCTACAGGCCTGCCTTCTTTGTGTGGCTTGGATGAACTGACCTGTGTGGAGGATTGGCTGTATAGTGGGACTGACTTCTGCGATGATCCTGACATACCACTCCCAGAGGGAGAAGACTTTGATGATGGAGGTGAGCAAAAAAATTTTGTTTCTGGCTTTTTATTTTTTTTACATATATGTATTCATGAAATTTTGACTTTTTAATTGTAGATGTTGGACCAAAGAGACCAGCAGGGATGTCCCATATAGCTAGACCCGTGGCTCAGCAATTCGAGGTTGCTCCTTACTAGGAAGGAGTTGAAAACGAAGAGGAGATTGCTCGAAATATGGAGGGCCTGACGAAAGGGATTCCATAGTATGCATAGATCAAGGATATTCCTCGTTGTTATCAGTGGCACACAGTGAGAGTGTCGGATCGGACCCCTCAATTACTGACTCATGTAGTATGAGCAGTAACATGTTGTCACGAGCACCACGCAGAGTAGTCCATAGTTAGCATTTACAGTTTTGAGGCTTGCGAGCCACGGATGTACTTGGAACACATATATTATTTTTTGGATTTTGATGTATTACACTCAAACATTATCGACATATATATGCTATATTTCCTGTTTACTATGATACAATGTTTTCACATATTGCATAAATGTCTGTCTAAAACATAATTAGCCAATGCATCTATTAATGTATTCATATGCCTAGGAATGTGATGATATGTGATATAATCAAAATTTCTTTCCAAGAGATGAATATGTAAATACATTCTCAATAATTGAGGGTTTCTGACATAATATTTCCCATTGAGTTGAAGAACAACAAGTTGCGAATCAAGGTTTACAACCATTTCTCGAATGTCAAGATCAATGGCTTCTGACAAGAGTTTGAAAATTGCACTATATTCAGCAATGTTATTAGTTGTTTGACCCAAAAAAATACCTTGAAGATCAATAAACTAACCATGAGGGTCATAAATTTCCCATGTCGTGGATGATAGATTCTGGGTACTATGACAAGCACCATCAATGAAACTGAAATAAGGAGTCACAGACATCTGCAAAGAAGGTGAAGACATACTAAGCAAGAAAGCTGCTTGAAAAAACACACCAAACCAAACTGCACAAAAATGAATAAGACACTTATGTACATAAGTAACCATGCGAGATGACTCATGCATAATACCTTTTGAGGTACATCCCATTCCAAGGCTTGCTCAAAGGGCTACCCTCAAAATAAATTAGCTCATAAGCCCATTTTTGTAATACACACGTGACAATATAGGGTCCATGCCACATGGGTTTGAATTTTCCTGACCCTAGCTTATCATTAGCTTGGTCATATTGCAAGACCAAATATCCCTTAGAAAAAGCACAAGGAGAGACCGACTGATCAGAATGGGATTTAACTCGCTTTTTATATGCTTCAATGACTAAAGCAGTGAGACGGTAGGTTTCATCCAATCGTTCCAAATATAAGTGTTGGCTTGAGGGGGCCTGACCCAGGTTCTGCATTAGTTAGCCAAACAAATCCCTACACTACTATCCCTTTCAATATTAGCTTGCATAGCGCAGACCGAAGTCTCACCCGAAGCAATATGGGGCGATGTTGGAACCAAGTTTCCACACCCAGAGATGGTTGTGATGTCGGTTTATTCCATCTATACCTACCTTCGCACAGGTCACTTAGCCCTCTATTCCACCCTTCAGTACCTTCTCGAAAGGGTATAGTTGGCTTTCACACAGCCCTAACTTGCAGCTAAGGGACTTTCGTGCTACTAGGGCAGTGAACTGCGATATCGCCCAAACTAGGCTAAGTGTCTTACTTATCTTATTAACCGATCTTAATTAGCTTCACATAAACAGATGTTCTTACTTGCGTTCACTTAACCAACACATTTACATACATCCGCGCATCATATAAGCATTATAAGTGAAATTCATACCCAACATAACAAGATGCATAAACAGGAAATAAAGACGCAGAAATTGTAGAATACTTCTCTTTATTGATAATCCCAGACGATTACAGACTCGCCCTACCCTGCGCACTCAGTTGCAGGGGTCCACGCACTCTGCTGTGAACTTCTACCCTAGGCCTCTGCGCACTCAGCTACAGAGCCTCTACCTATGCTACGACCCAAAACTTAGACCTCTACCTCAAAGCTATCTCTCCTACATCATATCTTCATGTGTCTATTTGATATTCTTTCTATCAAACTACTTCGATCTTAGCTCTATATATACAATCCCATGGTCCATAGAGCATGGGTAGATATTTTACAGCTGACATTACATTTCCAAAATAAGGGTGGTCAACCCTATGATGCTTTAACACCTACATGCTTTGTGACCACAAAATGTGGAGTCTTTACACTTGGAATACAAAATTTGACCAAAATATAGGCTTTCAGCCCCAAAACTACCCTTGAGGGATCTCGCGCCCAATAGGCCCCCAACACAAACATCGTGACTCGCCCTTGAGTCACTCTGCAGGTGCGGACATCTTAGTGCGAAGACCTCCCAGTTCTATTTGGATGACTGCAACCTCGACAACACACTGAGCGGCCACCTGCTGGACTTCTTCCACTCTCTGCTCAGTGACTACCATTGAACTGCCACCCTTAATCTTTTGCTGAGTTCCCTGCAGTGTCATGACCTTTCCTTCAATGGAAGCTGTGATCATATATTCCTTGTCTATCCATGGTTGTAGGCACACTTTTAGGACCGCTTCTTTGTGCCGAGAGGCATCCACCTATTACTTAAGCACCTTTGCCTCCTGCATCCATGCGAGCCTCTATGTAAGGGAAACCATCTACATGATCCCTTTGACCTCGTCATATCTTTGTTGTAGCTCGCACACCTCTGTCTCTAGGCGCTCTACATTCCAGTCCTCCTACAAGGTGGTCAGGACCTCGAATGACTATTCAAAAAGTCATGTGCAGTCTGCTATTGCCCTCAACTACAATTCTGTGATCTGCAGGTTCAGCTCTAATTGAATCTTGGCCATCTCTATCCAAGCGTCGTGCACCCCTGTGGCCAACTTGTGGACGCGCACCTCAACCAGTTCTTTTCCCTGAATGTCCAACTCCGGGACCATTCGGTAGGATTCCTCCTCTACTTGCATGATTTTCTTATTCTATTCCACTGCCTCATTGTGTTGCAGGCCCAACTACTCGATATTGATGCATTGCTCGCTCATCACCTGCAGAGAAACTTTTACTACCTCAATTTCCTGTGTGGCTTCCTCGACTATCATCGCTTCTGTATCCATGGCTTCTACAGTTGTCGACATCATTTATTCAGGAGCTCCTGTGTCTCCTTCAGCAATCTTTCAAATGCTAAACTTGCTCTCAAAGCCTCAAAATTCACACAGTCCATACACACATGATAGCGCGACAACTGAATTTTAAAAATGCCAAGTGTTTTTTGCTAGACAACCACTTGTAATTTATAGGGCCTTTTGAATTCAAATCCGACTGTTCCCCCCACATTTGGCCCATTAATGCTAGATTGGCGGCAGATTTTCAAGAATCTAATCCATAAATTTCGCCTTAAGTGCCTGCCACCCACTCCATTTGGCCACAATCCGACCATCAAATCATGAACAGTGACTTTAATGGTCACTTTCCAGTGGACCTATGCGCTATTTCCATGAGTAGCGCCACTGCCTTCGCACTATCGCGGACCCTGTGACACTTCCCGCCTTCGCGTAGTCCTAAAATCGCGTAGCTTCCCAACCTGGGTAGTGTAGTTTATAGTCCCGCGCCTCCTTTCAGCTGCCTAGAGTGCTAAGACTGTGCTTATGTTGCATAGTCAGATGGTCAAGCCACCTGTGTATGGCTTTAATCGACTGCCATTCACCTTTCCTGGAAAGGGAACTCCATTCAACTTAACCAACTGGACCGCACCACCGTCGGTAATCTCCTTAATAGCATTGGGCCTCAACCAATGCATTCTAAATTTCCCTGGAAATTTATCAAACTTACTATCATACAACAACACCAAGTCATTCACCTTAAAGGTGCACAACTTAATATTTCGGTCATGCCTTTCCTTTTCACGCTGCTTTTGGAGCTGTTGGTGAAACCCAGCCAAAAATCATTCTTCTTTGAGCTCATCCAGTTACACGAGCCTCTCTTCTAGGGCTCCACAATCCATCATACCTGTGAGCGTTGCTATGCACAGACTAGGCACGATGTATTCCATAGGCATTATGACCTCCACACCATAGACAAGCCTAGAAGGGGTTTGTTCCGTCAACTTCTTACATGTCGTTCGATAAGCCCACAATACTGTAGGTATGTGTAGGTCCCAATCACTTCGCTGAGCATTGCAAACCTTGGTCAGCACGTTTTCAAGCACTTCGCTGAATGCCTCCACTATCTCGTTAGCCTGTGGGTGATAAGGTGTGCTCTTTTAGTGATATACATGGAATTCCTCTATTAGTGCACTGATTTTCTCATTCAAGAAGTGCATACCACAATCACTCATCAAGATCCATGGACATCCAAATCGTGTAAGTACATGCTCAAATAGGAACTTCGTGGTTGTCTCGCCCGTGCAATCCTTCATCAGCATGGTTGTATTAGGGTTCTCAATCTGTGGTCCTTGAACCTCATGGTGGCCTTCTGTTTCTGGAATGTTAATCGTCGCAGATCCTCATCTTCTTCTTCAACAGTCACATTATAGCATGCTAGTGTGTGGCTCAACTGAGTGTTCCAGTCGGGTTGACTTAGATCCCTAGAGTCCTGTGGTACCCTAAAGATAGATTCTTTCACTTCCTGTAGCGCGTCATCAATGGTGTTGAATTCATCTTCAAATCTAAACGTCAATATGAACCCTTCACATAGAATATCCCATTTGTTCGTGCCATGGCGGAGCTCTGTTTCCAAGTACCAATTCATCGGAATAACATCTAGAGTGTGACAGAACAGGTGCACCCACTCTGGTTGAGGCTTTGCTCCATAGGCCTTAGTCCACTTAAGTAGGTGACCGCGCGGGTCATCCTTCCCATCATACTTGTCTGTTAGTCACATCTTAGGCTTCCCAAATCATGTTCTCATCATCCTCCTACATTCGCGCCAATCATCAAAGCTTCCCTTGTGCGTACCCCACCATCTTGCAGGTGTAGCGCGAAGCACCCAATCCAAAGCCTGGAAGCATTGTTTCTCTGGTACCTCCCTTTTGAATGCATCCAAAAATACATCTATGTCATCCAGAACATCATAAGTAGGCAAACTTCTTAACTTTGATGTCACACAACACATCGATCAGGTCATCATATTACAACTTAGTGTGGTTACTTCATGCAGTCAATTCTGCGAG
Source organism: Pinus tabuliformis (assembly GCA_031772625.1). Classification (NCBI taxonomy): domain Eukaryota; kingdom Viridiplantae; phylum Streptophyta; class Pinopsida; order Pinales; family Pinaceae; genus Pinus; species Pinus tabuliformis. The sequence goes on along the minus strand of CM062816.1, from coordinate 260,206,077 downwards.
CGTTCTAATTCTTCATCAAAGTCTGAGGTGCAGGAACTCTCGCGATCCCATTTAATTCGTCCATTGACTATTGAATTAACCCAGTCCTGGTCTCACGCAGTTATCTTGTATATGCAGTCAGAATCATCATCGCTCTCATAATCGTGGACTGGTTCGGTGTATCGCAAACCTTTTGTGGGGTCCAAGGGTACTACAACGTGGAGCGATTTCTTCTCAAAGATCATTTTTCTCTTCTTTAGGTTGATCACCTTGTTCATGTTAGTAGCCCAATCAAGGCCAAGGAGCAGAGGATAGGGGTTACTGTCATCCACAATCTCTCTTACTTCAAATTCTACCAGTGCACTTGCACCTTCAATACCCATAGTCACCCCTTGCAGCTATCCCATAGGGATGATCTTCTGTTGATTCGCCATCCTTAATTGAATCGGAGACCATTGTAATGCAGGTCTACCCAATCACTCCCATGTCTATTTCAGTAGAACATTTGCATCTGACCCCAAATCCAGAATGACTTGATCCATTTAGTATTCTCCGATTTGCGCGGTGAGTCTCATTTCACACCCCGGCCTTGTCTTATGCTTACCGATCTTTTGGACTACGCGTGGTTCACTAGGGGCAGCTCCAGTACACCTGTTTATAAGTTCTTGTAACCCTTTAACCACCTTGCTATCACGTAGTAGCTTCATACAAGTTTCCAAAAGGGTTGTAAGCATAGAGGGATCCAATTCCTGATCAGTTTTATCCTTACTTCCTGAGGTGGAGGCCTCAGTGAAGCTCTTCTTTACTTCCATAAATGTTTCGCATGCATGCTCTAAATCAAACTCAGCCTCCTTCTCTGGGGTCTTGTGGACCTACGCATTGTCCTCTAGTTACTTTCCTTTATCATCACCTGTCATGATTCCACTTCAGAGAATTATATTCACGTCTGGATCCTCTTCGCATGGCTCCGATCTCATCATCTGCAGGTTCTGAGTCAGTTGAGGTGGTAGCACACCCTTTTCACGTATCCTCACTATCAGTGTAGGATAGTACTTCGTTTCATGATAAAACAGAGTGCAATATTTACACGAACGACACGTGGGGTTGGTGCACTCCCAAGCATAGTGTCTTGATCCCCCACAGTTATAACAGATCAATTGTCCCCGACCTCTACGAGGTCCTCCTCCACCTCAGCCTCATCTGTGCCCCTGAAATCCTATCCATGCCAACCGTGTGCCATGGTCATGGGGCTACATTTTGGCCTGAACCCTATAGGTAGGTGTTCTATCCATCATCAACTCATAACTTCTACAATTTCACTCACCATGCCCAACCAATTTACAAACGTTGCATAACAGTTGTTGTGGCATTTGTACAAAATTTTGTAGCAAATGACAGTTATTAGTCACATGTTTTCCAGCTACCTGACATATAGCACACCACAACATAGGCCCTGCGCTCGGTCCTACTTGGGCTTTCACCCTCAATGGCATAGTTCCTCCTCCCACAATATAATTCGCAAAGACCGGATAATGGTCTTTGTCATGCTCCTGTCCTTTACATTTTACGCACCATACCTCCTTGCGCACCTCAGGCCAACTTTTTCTTTCCTACTTCAGACTTTGCATTTCAAGGCAAATATGTTTCAATTCCACATGGATCTGTTGAACCCCCAAATTCGAGTCTTGCATCAGTGTTTCATGCAGCCTCATTGCAATCTCCAAGGCCTCCGCCTGAGTTGAAATTTTCTGTTGTGACAATTCAACCCTTAAGTGTGGTAGGAGCAAAGCCACAAACCACTCGTGACGTTGTCCATCTATTAAGTTCATATTGGCTTCGCAGATTTGACACTTCAATCTTTGATCCAATTCCCACAGTGTCTAGCCTAGCCGCATCCCAATCTCTTTGAATCCCACAATCGACTGCGCCTCAGATTTAGACCTGCTAAATTCCCTATTTAGTGCTGCCTAGATGTCTGCTACTCCAACATTCAGGTTATCGTTAGAGTACTTAATATACCAGGTTAGCATGTGATCTTGCAGAGCACTAACCAGTGTCGCCTTCTTGATGTGATCATCTGTAACACCTTAAGCTTCCCATACATCCATCACAACGAACTAGAATTGGTCTGGATCTTCATTTCCCAAGACTTTGAACAAAGGCAACTTCACTGTATTTGCCATACTGAATGCAGTGGAGGTGGAGGTGGTACAGGTGAAGTTGTAGGTGATAGTGGTGAAGTCTGAGGTGGTGTAAGTGGAGGTGGTATTCGCAGGAATCCTTGTCTTATTAACTGAGTAGCACTTCGCAGAGAAACCTCCGCTATCCCCTCTTCATCCCTTCGTGGAGGTGAAATCAAGGGGCTATACTCTGGACCCTTATTTCCTTCATTTCTATAAATTTTTATGCTTCGCGTTGTCCCAAACATCAAGCTAGTTGCATAACTCATTTTTCGCACAACAGCATTTTAATCCAAGTATTTAAAGACTTCAAGTATTTACCTCGCAGACCCTTGAAGAAGCGTTGCTCCACCTCACTGTAATTGATTGAGGTGTCAACCGCAAATTCAGTCATGAATCCTCCAATGACGCGATCGAGCCAATGATTGATAGTGCATGCGATCTTGTCCTTCGAGGCTTCCAACCTTCACACTAACTCCAGGGTCCAAACAATAGGACCGTCAAGCCTCCACCTTCCTTGGCTATCCGCTAACTTCGTGATCCACTCATATAGCTCAACTGGAAAGGAAGTGAAAAAGATTTTTTGGATCTCCATATATAGGTACCTATCTAGCCATTTTTCTTTTGTTAGTCGCAGATTTCTGTTCTCTTGTGCCGCAAACTCGTGGATCCTTCTGTCCAACCAGCCTTCGATTTCTTTCTTAGTTGGATTCCAATGATATGACATCACGCATCTCTTATGCAAATCCCGGTCCCAGAAACAAAACCATTTGTTGGCTTGAGGGGACCTGACCTAGGTTTAGCATTAGTTAGCCAAACAAATCCCTACACTACTGGCCCTTTTGGCATCAGTTCGCGCAGCGTGGACCGAAGTCTCACTCGAAGCAGAATGGGGGGATGCTGGAACCAACTCTCCGCAGATAGATATGGTTGTGATGTCGATTTATTCTGGAAATACCTACCTCTACGCAGGTCTCTTATCCCTCTATTCCACCCTTCAGTACCTTTGCCAAACAGTACAGTTGACTTTCGCGCAAACCTAACCTACGGCTCAGGGACTTTCGCACTGCTAGGGAAGTGAACTGCAATATCGCCCAAACTAGGCTAAGTGTCTTAGTTATCTTATTAACCGATCTTAGTTAGCTTCACGTAGACAGATGTTCTTACTTGTGTTCACTTAACCAACACATTTACATAAATTTGGGCATCATATAAGCATTATAAGTGAAATTCATACCCAACATAACAAGATGCATAAACAAGAAATAAAGATGCAGAAATTCTCGAATACTTCTCTTTATTGATAATTCCGGACAATTACAGACTCGACCCGCCCTGTGCACTCAGCTGCAGGGTTCCACTCAATTGTGAATTCTACCCTAGGCCTCTGTGCACTCAGTTGCAGAGCCTCTACCTACGCTACAACCCAAAACTTAGATTTCTACCTCAGAGCTTACATCATATCTTCGTGTGTCTATCTGATATTCTTTCTATCAAACTACTTAGAGCTTAGATCTATTTATACATTCCCATGGTCCACGGACCATGGGTAGATCTTTTACAGCCGACATTATATTTCCAAAATAAGGCGAACAACCCTATGACTCTTTAACACCTACGTGGTCCGCAACCACAAAATGCAGAGTATTTACAATTGGATTACAAAATTTGACCAAAATATGGGCTTTTAGCCCCAAAACTACCCTTGGGGGATCCCGCTCCCAACAATAGGAGACGCTCTTCTTGGGCGAGGTTTCAGGGAGTAATTCGACAACCAATTTGAGTGAGGGAATTTCACATTCAATCGATAGGGTAGCTTCCATACCATAGACTAGCTGAAAAGGCATGAATCTAGTTGCATCTTTAGTCAAGGTTCAATAGGCCCACAGAGCTGAAAAAAGCATGAGATGCCAATTGGATTTGTTCATCCCAATGGTGCATTGAAGCATAGTAACTAAGACTTTGTTTTCTGCTTCAACTTGGTCGTTGGTCTGAGGGTAATACGAAGTTGAGCTGTCGTGATGTAAGCCCACTTTAGAAGTTAGCTCAGCCATCATATAATCACGAAAAAGGGATCCATAGTTAGTGACAATGGCTTGGGGCACTCCAAACTTGGAAATCACATGATTGAAGAGAAATTGCACAGCCGTTTTACCGTCAATTGAATATGTAGGCATCGCTTCGGCCCATTTGGTGAAGTAATCCACGGAAATGATAATATAACCATGCCCCCCGGCTAAACGAGGGTTACAGGTCATAAAATCAATGCCCCATTTGGCAAATGGATCAACGATAATGACGGGGTGAAGGAGAACGAGTGGGGCATGCATTTTCCGCTAATAAATCTGGCACTCTTGGCATTTGCAGATAGCAAGAATGCAATCCTTAAATATGGAAGGCCAGAAATAGTCAGCACAAAGGATCTTTTGAGTAGTGGCACAGCCATACAAATGACCACCACATGTGGCAGAATGGCAGTCATTTAAGACTCTTTCAACCTCATCAAGAGTTAAGCATCGACGAAGAATTGAATCAACACCAATGCCGTATAAAGTATCCCCAATGATGCGGTAAGGTTGGGATTGATGCCGAATGCGTCAGTGATCATCCTTGGACAACGTAGACCAGAAGGTAGAAGTTTGGAGATACAATATGATATCACCGTACCAAGGATCGAGAGTGCTAATCGAAAAGAGTGTCTCATCGGGTAACTGCTCATCAGCACGAGTAGGGAGAGAAACAAAGGGAAAAGAGCAAATCAACTCAACAAATACAAGTGATTTCTTCGATTTGGCGGTAGTGAATACCAAATCGAATTCCTAGAGGATGACAATCCACTTGGAATATTTTCCCCCAAGCAACTGACAAGTCAGAGTATAAGTCAGGGTTGCAATCAAAAATCATGGTTGTAGTGCGGAGGAGAATATAATGCCGAAAGCACTGAACAGCCTGAACAACAGCCAAAGCCAATTTCTTGATATGAGCATAACAGGTCTTAGTATCAAGGAGATTGTGGCTAAGGTAATAAATGACATTTTCATGACCTTCGTCGTCATCTTGCACCAGGACCATAGCAATAGTGCTAGAAGTTGTAGCTAGATAGAGGAAACAATCACGATGATAGTTTGGAGGGTGCAATAAAGGAGAATTAATGAGGATAGCTTTCAAGTCATTAAAATACTTTTGGGCAGTCTCATCCAACGAAATGGAGTTCCTTGCTTAAGTAATCAGGTGAACCCTAAAGCTAGCGCAACATAGTTAGGCATAAAGTGATGAAGGAAATTCGCTTTCCCTTACAGACTCTGTAATTGATGCAATGAAGAGGGAGGGATTTTAGATTAACAATAGCCTCGACTTTGAGAGGATCAAGATGAATACCATCCTTCGAAATAATAAAACCAAGAAGTCGTTCGGACTCAATGCAGAAGACACACTTATGCGGGTTAAGCCGAATGTTATAGTATCAACAACAAAGAAAGATTTATTGAAGGTGATCGGGATGGTCATGGCGCTTACGTGAATGAGCAGGAAGATCATCCAAATAATGGTGAACGATGTTTTTAATGCCATGAAAAGCATAATTCATCACTCATTGGAAAGTAGCCCCAGCATTATTAAGGCCAAAAGGGAGCTTTTTATATGCAAAAGTCCCCCACTGACAGATAAAGGCAGTCTTATGTTGATTAGTTGGTGCAATGTTTATCTAGTTATAACTAGAAAGATCATCCATAAAGGAGAATATCTCACTCCCAGCACATTCATCTATAATCTAGTCTATAAAAGGAGTGGGATAATTGTCCTTCGGATAGGAACGATTAATGTCACAGTAATCAACACAGACCCGAATGGTTCCTTGTTTCTTAGTCACCGGTACGATATTGGACACCCAATATGTCAGAGGTATAGGATAAAATCTTTAAGAAGTTTTTGAACCTCTCCCTTGATGGCGACCTCTTTTCTAGGGTGCACCAGACGAAGCCGTTAACGAACAGGATTCAGATTAGGATAAGTCAGAATTTCGTGCACGACTATACTTGGGTCAATGTTGGGCATTTCTTCATATGACCATGCAAAAAACATCTTGAAACTCTTGAAAAAGGTGAGTATAAAGCTTGATCTCATTACGGGAACAAGTTACCCCAATATGAACGTTTTCAACAATACCAGGTTTAACATAAATGCCAATAGGGATCTTTTGGGTAATATTACCCATGTTCCCTTCCAACTAGACTTCATGAGTCATGATAGGCGTCTGAAGTGGTTGGGTCAGGAAACAAGAAGAGAACTCCTCAAGACAAGTAGACATGACTTCCAAGCTAGGTAAGAACGAGGAATGATGATGAGTATCATTCCGAGGTGTTTCCCCAAGAGACATAATTTCCATGATACTTTCATTAGTAGGAAACGTCTCGATTAAGGGATCAGAAGAATCCAAAGAACCAAGCTAAGGAGATTGAGAATATGTGTCAAGAGACGTACCCAAAGCAGTGTGATCAGTAGATACCGAGGCCAAAGCCAAAACAATCTCCACATAATTAATCTCAGCAGGGCTTAACGGCATGACATCACCCCATGAATCAACTTGATCAGGAGGAGGAATGACCCAAGGATCAGACTTAACTGAGGCAATGTGTAGAGATGGGAGAGGAAAAATACCCATTAAGGCGGGATCTCTGAAAAGTCTAGCCCCCACAATCTCAAATGGAGCACTGGTATGCTTCACATAAGGAACATTGCCATCCAAGGAAGAAGATGCAAAGAAAGACAATTGGTCGACCGTGACAATTTTCCCTTGATGAGGAAAATAGAGCATGTGGAATAGAGAGGAGGCTACACAATGCATAGCATGGGTCCAACTCTGCTTGAGTAGAAGATTATAGTTAATATTTTCATCAATAATTTCTACTTCAACATTAACTATCTTACCTTCCAAGGTAATGGAAAGATTAGGAAGGACACCGAATGGTCAAGAATCGCATCCATCAAAGGCTTCCAATGTGTTAGGTGATTGGTTCAAGGTAGGAGAACCGATTTCCTTCCAACAAGACACAGACATGATGCAGGTAGAAGCACCTTCATCAATGACGGTCATGTGAATTGTCTTTTCATTAATAATCACTTGAATGAGAAAGGAAATTTGATGGGGTAAGCACGGAACATGGTTTTCCAGATCAAAGAAAATGAGATTAGAATCAGATGGATCAACACCTCCAATGGCCGATAGTAATGCTTTCCGCTGAGAGGGAAAAATTTGAAGGAACTCGAGAGCAGACATAGTTGATGGTGCTTGAGCTAAATCCTCAACAATGTTATAATGTTAAGTGGCTCAAGCATTTGTATTATACAAGGACTTTCGTAGCACACCTTGAGAGGGTGGTCAAACAGCGGAATCTAGACTAGGTCACTCTATATGAAGACAACCAGAGGTAGATGGGAAAGAGGAGGAAGGGTTACTTTCATTCTCTTTCCCTACCGTCGGGGTTTGATAATATTTAGATCTGGTAACCACATTTATAGGTGTATTCATCATAAACACTTAGGAACATGCGAAAGTGGAAGACTGAGACTGCTCTACCATTTGGGTCTGTTGGGATGGAAAGGGTTCTTTTAAGACAGTGGAGGTCCATTTTAGGAAGCGACTAACTTCAAATCATAAGGGACAATCCTTAGTATAATGATCCTCCTCACAGATGAGGCAAGGATACTTCGGCTTTCTTTGAGAAGCATTGCTAGCAGAAGATTTAGGAGGGCCCTATTTCGGGGCATCGACTTTGCCTTTGCCTTTGCCCTTCTTTTTACGGTTTTGTCTGCTGTGGTAGAATGGACAACATGAACCTCAGAGGTCTTACCAAGACTAGATGAATTTTGAGAGGGATCATTGGAACCAGTGTTCGAGACTAATTTCTGCTTGGAAGAAGATTTCGCGCGAGTCTAAGACATAGAACCAATCACTCCATCAATAGGTGGTGTAGCCGGAGACTTCAATGTTTTCATATCAAATGATGGTCTTGGAGCATCAGGTAATGTGTCAGATTGCGAGTAGACTAGGTCTAAATATTGGGCACGAGCGATGTCTTTCTCCTCAGTGACACACCCACCCATAGCTATGTCTCTAGCAATTGGGCCAACAAATGATTTTCTAAACCATTCCGTCAACAACTATTCAGTAATTTCAAACTTGATCAGGCTACACCGACGTTTCCATTTGTGGATGTGATCAAAGATATGGGTCGCAGTGTCCTGCTTAAGTGACGTAAGCAGATAGGTGCCAGTTTCATAGCAAACTAGTAGCTGGAAATGAGTGACGAAAGCCATAGCGAGAGAATTGAAGTCATTGTAGGTACCTCGAGGAAATTCGATGTACAACTTGGCTGCATCTCTTGTGAGAGTTCTTTGAAAAATTCGTAGGTGGATAGAATCATCGACGTGAATTGGAGGAGCACCAGAGGTGATATGTCATCACGTAGGCTTGTGGATCCTCCTTCACCTTTCCCTCAAATTTGGGGCAATCGCTTGAAACTTTCCTTGGGACTAGAGGCCAATAAGGCAAATGAAGGATAGGATCATTGGTGAACCTTGAAACATCCGACAGTTCCAACATGGCCAAGAAAGGAAATTGTGTATTAATAGGCATTTGGGGCCTTTGAGTAGACCCAAACTGTGGAACCCATCCTTGTTGGTAAGGAGTTTGCCCCCACAATGGAGGATTTTTTCCATATGGAATTTGATTTTTCCCCCACTGGAGGTTACCTTGCCCGTAGGGAGGATTCTATCTTGGGTAGATTTGATACTGTCCTGCCATAGGCCGTTGATAGGCATATGGGTTAAAAGACTATTGATCCTGTTGACCTTGGACGTAAGGATTTTAAAACTTCTGACCCTAGACATACGGATTTTGAACCTGCTGCCCCTAGCATAAGGATTTTTAACTTGCTGCCCATGGACATAAGGATTTTGAACCTACTGCTATAGGTGTTGACCTTGACCTTGCAAAGGTTGACGTTGGCCCTAAATGGGTTGACCTTTCTGATATGCATATACAACCTACTGCTACAAAGGTTGGCTTTGCTACTGTAAAGTCTGACCTTGTGGCTACTGCAAAGGTTGGCTTTCCTGCTGCGAAGGTTGACCTTGTGGCTACTATAAAGGTTGCCCCTACTATTGCAAAGGTTGGCCTTGTGAGGACGAAGGTTGGGAGGACTTTTGAACAAACTGTGTCTGCGGCTGCAAAGGTTGTTGCAACTGTTGCAAAGGTTTCCCTTGCGGTTGTAGCAGTTGTCCTTGCTGTTGCAATTCTTGCCCTTGCTACTGTGAATGTTGTCCTTGTTGCTGCATGGGTAGTTGGACAGTTCCTGGATAGTTCTTGAATTGAATCTGGCCATATCCACCAGGAACAGTGGATTGGCCAGGCTTAACATAAGGTCCAAATTGAGGAATGTAAGGTGGGGTAACCAAGGCTTGTGAACCATATGGAACATAAGCTAGTTGGAATGGAACCTGAACCATGTATGGCTACTGGTATGGGACATTACCTGACCTGGATGGATCAATAAGGTTAGGAATAGTGCCATAAAGAGGTTGATTCATTCCAACCATGTGAGTTTGTAATCCACTCACATTGGTTTGGCCTGACATAATAGGGATATTCGGATCTTTCCCCCTAGGTGGTGGCATAGTCCATCCTCTCACTAGAGGGGTAGAAGAACTTACCAAGACCTGACCTGAGATGGTCAGTTGGACCATCAGAGTTGGTTGAAATGACAAAACAGGTTGAGACAGAATGATAGGCTGAACCGAAACTGAAGTGACTGCAGTTTGTACAATTGATCGAGATTTCATGTTCTAAATGAACAAAACTGAGGTAGGAATAGTGCTGGAAGTCCAAATGGGGTTCTAATATAACGACGAGGCACTAGGAGTGCTTGAAACCAACTAAGCTAGAGATGTATAAACATGTGGCAATATGGGCTCACTAAACTCAAGATAAGAAAGGGACAGGACTCTTCCCATAAAATGGAAACCTTCTGGAGGGAACTCATATGCCTGCTCATCACCCACTTGAGGAGTGTGAGTAGTAGAAACTTCTGACTAAGTCGGAGAGGAGATTGGGATTTCACCTCCCAACTCCATAGAAAAAAATGAAGACGAACCGAAGATGAACGAGTAGACAACTCCAATAAAACACTAGGCTGACCGTACAGACTATAAGGGTGTTGTGGAGATATCACAAAAGGGTCTTGTTATCACTCAGGTTGTCCTTAAACTCCGGAAAGGATACGGCTGAGGTAACCACAAACCAACTTTAGACTACGGGTTCTAGCCCACCTGCAGTCAGAGAGGGCTCTCTCTTTCTGATTTAGCTTTGTTTGGAAAATGATTTTAGGCTAGCTATTAGTTTCAAGGGTTTGGTTTCTATTTTTGGTGGGAAGGATAGTGCTTTCAAGTAGAGAGGCAAGACATAGTCTGGTAAGTTTTCAAACCATTGGGCGTGGAGTCAAAGAACAGGAGTGCTGATGTGTTTTCTTGGTCACAAGATAAACATGGAGCAAGGTAACTGCATATGAAACAATCCTTAAAGCTAAAGAATGGAGTGAAAGCTGAGGCATGAGAGGCAATTAAGAATATCTCAAACATGTTCAGCAGAGGGAAGTTGAACGGACCTTGACCAGGAGCAATTAAGAATTCCTAGCTAACAGTCATTCATATGTGAAAAGGTTAAACATGAGCCAAAAAGGAATTCATATTCATCCCTAAATCAGGAGGAAAACATTAGGAAACCACAGAAACTGAGCATAGAGTGTGAGCATGCAAATTCTAAACCAATATTTCTTTCTGTGATTTGAGCATATATGAGATGAAATAATAGAGACAGGGAACACTTATTGTTTCATACAGCGACGCAAGAATTCCATATTCATATCTTCAACCAGTACACACGACGTAGACCATTGTCCTCCAGACTTTTGAGCAGTCTTTGATTATAGAAAAGTTTCAGATACACAGTGCGAGTCTCTCCTGAGGCACATTAGCTGACCAACCCTTTTAACAATGCAGAGGGCGGTATTTATACAAAAATTAGATACAAAAATATCTAGACAAGAAGTTAATAGCTAATAACTTCTCTGCCAACTCTCAAGGAGTGGTTGATGAAGAGTAAATGCTGAAATAAATACATATGTAACAGCTGTTCTTTTGTGCCAGGAAATATTGACTTTTGATTATGCTTAAGTCGGCTGCATTGTACTTTCAAAAATCCGCGCTCCTAGGCTTATCGTTCCATCATCATTTCTTTGCGACCGCTTCAGCCGATTCATCTTGCTCTTTAACTACTCTGTCGGTGCCCTTGCGCTTTAACCTGTGCTTGATGATGACCTGTAGCTGACTGTGATGTTAAAATAAACAAAAAAGGGAACAACTGACGCTTACCTGGGCAAAACCGCCAACATTGCCCGCCACCAGTTCTCAGAAGGTAACTGATGCCTTTGTATTTTGACCAGTGTTTCATCGGCCTCTGTGTATTTGTAGTAGCTGGGCAGCATCTCAAACAGATGATTGATCTCATGTTCTAGGTAAAATAAGCTCTCCAGCTTGTCGTAAAGTGTCTGCCCTGTAGGTGGTCCTGTCTCTATTGCAGAACTTGATGCAGCAGTAAGCTGATTAGTGACAAAAGTATTGAGTCTGGTAATATATTGGTCACATGTCAATAATCTCCCAGCATTGGTCAGCAGGCTCGGCAATCCTCTAATTTGTAATGCAGCAATCTTCATGTCGAAATTGTCGAGATCCCTTTGTATATCGCGACACCTCGCCTCCAGAGTTTGTACAAAGCCTCTCAGTGTGAGCACACTCTTTGCTGTCAGTGTGGCATCTGTTCTGTTCATGATATTGAGCGCTACCAGCTCTTCCCTAGTCTGATGATTCAAAAATTGATCATTTTGTTGGCCTGATCAGGCATATTACCTAATGCTGCCATGGCTCTCTGGATTTCATGTTTAGCATGGCCAACAAGTTCCACCTGCTCATATATTGCCTGTATTGACCTCCATTGGCCAGCGATTTACTGATTTATTTTGGCCCACAGGAGCTTTTTTATCTCAGCAAAGGCCTTGTCCAACGATAACTCTTTCTCCAATGATATGATTCTATCCTTTAGGGCCTTGATTTCTCTTGATTGCTCACCCACTGTCATTTTGGACTTGTCATACTTTGTTTCTACTTCAACCAATTTTTCTCTGGCTTGTCTGATCTCTGTTGCCTGAAGCTCTACCTCTTTGATAGCTCTTTTTAATTCGTCCATGCTCATGCTGGCCTCAGGAATTGTTGTTGTTGCCGCTGTGGTTTCTGTAGTTGCTGTAATAATTGGAGGGGTTACTGTTGCTGAAGGGGCAGCAACAGTTGGGATTGTTTGAGGTGGCTGGGAGGCCGACTCTCCCTGCCTGCTTCGTAGTGCCTTCTCCAAATCTCCCTCCAAATCAATTACTCTCTGGTTTAATTTCATTATCAAATCCCATTGATCCTCAGCTTCTTTTTCCTTTTGCAGTTCACCTGTTTGAGGATGCTCAGTAGGTTGCAGCCTCAATCTCTTTTTTAGTGCAGCAATGTCATCATCTTTCTTTTTCATAAGGGTTCTCACACCCTTAGGATCCTTTGGATCATGCCCAAAATCAATAATGATTTCCTCCAATGTTTTGATTCTATTATCCTTAGCTGTGGAGGACAATCTTTCAAAATCTAGTTGAGTGTTGGTATTCTTCAAAGATTCACCTAACTCATGGGCCAATGTGGCCTTTTCTGCAAGGGTAGCATAAAGCATTTCAGCTGTCTGCTTGTGTAGCTCTATCTGGTCCATAGGGTGAATATCTTTGGACAGAACCTCTAGCCTCGTCTTGACGAAATCTGCTGCTGACTGTGGCTGCGGAACCTTGGGCTTGAAATGGGTCAGAAACATCTTTTCTTGCTTTATATCATATGCTGCCATCAACCTTTCCTGTTTGGCGGGTGTTGCCTTTAGAAATTGTTCATATAGTTGCACTCTTAGTAGCTCATTTTGAGCTTTAATTTCTTTAAAGTTGGCCTTGGTGCTAGTTGGTTTCTTGCCCTTTTGCGTGGAGGAAGATACCTCCATGCCGCGTTGAATATCTTGCTCTTGTTGTGTCTGTTGCTCTCGCTGAACAGAGCTGGTTGGTGTATGCAGGCTTGTTTCCCTTCTCGGGCTTTCCACGATTTCTTCACTACCCTCCTCCTCAATTGGAGAGTTCCCTCTTTGCCTTTTTGACTCAGGTTGCTGCACAGACCCACTAGCAGGTGTGGATTCTTCTCTATCTCTCTTCCTACTTCTCTCTTCATGGGCAGGAGTCTGCAAAACTGGTATTTGGGTTGCCTCTTTTTGTTGTGGAAGGGCTTGCCCTTGAATTTGTTCTGTTGAAGTGTCCGGCTGCTTAGTAACTGTCTCTTGCTCTGTTTCCATCGGTTCCTTGCCTTTGGCTGTAACTGCTGCTGATGTAGAAGCCCCTTGGGCAGCTTGTGAAGCTGATGCTGTAGATGGGCCCTCTTCGACTTGGTATGGCAGCCTGAAATATACCTGGTCATCAGAATCCAAGTCAAGAGTTTTTTCAAGATCTCTAGCAGTTTGTTCCAAAATCTCCTCTTGAGTTAACTCTTCACCTAAAGTTCCGGGTGCCCATGCATCTTGGTTGGCATATCTTTCAATGTCTGGTTTTTTGGAATGGTCATAGGGTGTCAACCTATATTTGACCCTTCTGGCATTAATGAAACCAAGCAGGTCATAAGGGGCCCACCAGAAACTCTTCTTCAACTTGAATTGATCACTGAGTATCAGGTCAGCTTCTTGCCAACCATCCTTCTTGTTCATGATGAAGGGGCCTAGGCGGTCTATGAATTTTAGTTGTGCCCTTTTCTTAGTGCTGTGGAAGTGAGTCAAATCTGAGTTTATAAGTTGCCTGTAGTATTCTAATGCAAACAGCCTCATTGGCACATATCTCGGAAGCTTGTAAGGGCACAGCTCACAACCGTAAATTCTGATGACAGTATGGTTTTCATATAGGTACCAATCACCTAATTTGAAATTCTTAGACAGCTGCAAGATCTTTTGCATTTCATAGGTTATTCTGGGAGGAGGAACTTTCATTAAGAGGCAGGACACAGGATATACAAACTGGTCTATGAATTCAGAATATGAATAAGGGGAGTCTTGAACTTGATGGAAAACCGATGACCAGAAGACAACAGACCTCCTTTCTCCCTTTGAATCCAGCTTCTTGACAGGGCATTGGAGGATTTCAGATTGATAGAATATGAACAAATGGTAGATATAGGAGGAATATTTGAAGATTCCCTGCCTATCTAGTCTAGTGAGCTGGTCATGGATTTTATCTGATATAAACCTGGCATAATTATACTTGACAGCAGGAGGCTGTCCTTGGCTGAAAGAAGATAATATAACGAGCACTGTCTCATCTACAAGTTCAGTTGATGTGAAGCCCAACACATAGGTTATCATATCTATCAGTAACTTGCCTACCTCATTGAAATGATCATAAGGATATGGAGGTGATTCCTTTGGCTGGCAATCTGGCCTCATGAATGTTTCTGTGATCACTTCCAACTTGGTACCAAGTAACCAAGAGGTCTCTTGCAGCAAACTGTTTATGGAAAAGGGCAACAGCGTGTGATTCGTTCTGAAGTTCAGCATCTGGTTGATGGAGTCAGGAGTAGTGTAGAAAAGTATGCTCCCGGATGAAGACTTAACGGCCCTTTGACTTGGTTCATAATTTGCAGCACAGAGATGAATAATCTCAGGAAAAATATTCACAGAAGGGAGGAAATAACATGGCAGATTGGACTCCCATATGCAGTACTTGTCAGTTTTATCAAGGAAGCTATTTCTCAGCTGGCAGTAGGTGCGTAAATGATTCCTTTTGGCAACAAAGTCTTGGATAAGAAAATCTGTATCGGCCAAGGGCATGGACTCCATTTCTTTACTTGGTGGGTTTACGGGAGTGACATTCAGAGCAGAAAGGGCAGCCATTATGCAATTCTTTGAAGGCTTGAGCTGAAAAAAGGGCTAACACAACAACTGGCGAACAGATTTGCTTGTAGTAACCAGTAGGAGTAGGCAAACTACACTCAAATGCAACAGTAGCTGGACAGCTTGAGAATTTATGCTGTAAGAGGTCAACTTTGCAGAATTTTGGGTCAATTTCCCCCTTTTCTTGGTGAATTCTCGGAGCTAGAGACTATGAGGGACAATGCAGGGGAGCAAAGGGCAATTGTGGTTTCAGTGGAGACTTTAAACAGCGGAAAAAGGGGTAAAGTAGGGCAATGTGGGACTGTTGCGGGATTTCTTGCCAGGGGCCGAGTTTAAATAGGATTTCGCCAGTAAAATTGCAGATGGGCACCAGGTTTCTGTGACTTTTCTGGTGTAAAGGGTTTGCAGTGGTTTTAATGGAGTCTTAGGTGCAGCAAGGATACCAATTGGATACTTTACAAGCTTACAGTCATGTGAAGTGGATAAACATGAAGAACAGGCGTGAAAAAGAGGAGGATATGGCAAATGCCTGGTTTAAAACAGCTCCAAAGAGGTCGAACTGGTGCTCAGGTAAACTATGAACCCGAATTGGAGGCCGCAGCACCTTGCTTAGTCACCTTGAAGCTTTAAGAGTAAACAAATGAATGAAAACAGGGGAGCAGAGCGTTCAAAATGAGGTGATAAAATGAAAGGTAACGGTCGTTAGCGCGCTCTTTTTATGCAAAAATTTGACATTTGGGCGTTTCTGGCGCTTTTTCGAGATGACCTCAGCATGACGTCATCGGCGGTCCCGGGTACGGATGGATGATGTGGCAGTACGGTAGAAGGTACACGATGGCAGTGACGCAGCAATGCCACGGAGGCAGGGCACAGGTATGAAAGGATGAGGCGGAGGCTACGTGGCAGGGCAACGAAGCGCAGAAGGTGACGTCAGCAAATAAGACATGGCGCTGATGTCACGCAGGAGAGGGCAGTAAGCGGTTTCTGGGCGCACCGCTTATGAACGTAAGTGGTTTTGGGAGGAGGGGCTCCGCCACACCCCCGAGCTCGACGCGTGGCGGGAGTACGGCGGCAAAACCACCGAACTCCTAGACGCTAAAGGCCGGGCGTGTTGCATATAGGAAAGCCCGCCCACCGTAGATCTGGGGCGGGCCAGATCTAACGGCTGGCGGGACATTTAATGTGGCGGAGGGTTAGGACGGGGACCCGCCCGCCATTGAATTTATTTGAACGCATAGCGGGGGTTTAACATTAATAAAAGAGTTTATGTGTTGTATGCCAGCGGGACTCAGACTTTGGAGAAATGGACTCTGTGGGTTGGCGCCAGGGTTCTAAATGATGGGTTTTAATGTTCAATAAAGTATTTGAACATTTTAACTCTGGGAGCTGACCGCGGAATGATGAACATATGAGGTTTTGATGAGCGAGGGGTTAGGGCATGGGCTCTTAGTCTTAACCAGAGGTTAGACTAATCCCGGGGAAAGAATGCAGGAGGGTTGACTGTAGCCCCAGATGGGCTAATGTCTCCCATGACCATAATACTTAGCTATAGTGCTAAAGGGGAGGGGGATATTCAATATATTTTTTGGGAATTTGCATCAAATGTTATAATAGGAGGGGAAGGGGAACCATTTAGGGAGCTATGTAATAAGGTTAGAAGTCAGTATGAATGGGAGATGTAAAAGAGGAACGGGGAACTAAGTTTAAGGAGTAAACTTAGATTTAAAAGCAGATGAGAATGAGAAATGATTTTACACAAGAAATGTGGCTTCTTTTTAAAGAAGAAGGTCAGGACTTGACAGGACTTGCTTTAAGGGAGAAATGTAAGAAGTACTGTTTTAGGTAGATCCTAAAGCCTTGAAGGGGATATTAGTGAGAAACCTTTTGAAAAGAATGAGGGAAGTTAGACATGCTTCTGAATCCCTGCCCATTGAACCACTGCTTTTCTACCTTTGCCACTGATGGGATGAGATGTCTTTGTCAAAGCTACATTGAAGATAATCCTGCTTCTACAACCCCAGGCTACCTACCCAGCCTAATGTACCTAGCATTTTTTGTTACTTCAGGAAGGGTGCATTTAGACTTGCAAACCCTAATTGCTTTTTTCTTTTAAAGTGCCTTCCTATCTAAAAACTACCCTTATATCTGCCAGGGGCTCAGGTTAAGCTGTTGAGCTCCCAAAATTCTCTACCTATCTACACATCTGCCAAGTTTAAGCTGTTTGGACAGACACACTCTCTATTCTAAAGCAAGCAAATTTAAACCTAGGGAAACCAAGCTTAGGCTGTTTGGCTTTCCCTTAACTGAGGCATCATTCAAAAATGGAACTTTTGCAGCTTGAAAAAGATGAACATTTTTGGCACTTCCACTGTCAATCATGAAATATGAAACCTGTTGCAACAGGAGGCTAACAGTGGCTCCACTTGGGGATGGCTTTTCCTTGTGAAAAGTCAAGAACAGCAGGTCAGACTGCCTTGTTTTTCATCTGCTTCTATACTCTAAAAACTTTCCTTTTGCTGGGTGCTTTATTTATATATATAACAGCAGTTCAGAAGAGCTTAGGGCCTTCACTTCGGGCTTCAACTGCATTGAGCTGCTGTTTAAAACAGAAAACTGAAAACCTACCTACCTACCTAATCAGCACTTGTTTGCTGGTTAGGTAAAATGAAACAACCAGTGCAACCATTTTAGCATTTGTAGAAGAAAACAAACTGCTTGACTGATAGTCGGTGAAATCAGAGACACTGCTTGGTTATGTGCTCTCACAATCCAGATTGTGACATATGAAGGTATTTGCTGAATGTTTTGGTCTTCATACAGAAAATTTGCTGCAGACTTTGAGTAGAGAAAATCCTCCATGTATTCTGCTATAGGGTCTATAAAAGCATCATGCGAGAGAGTCTCTTCTAGGCTTTCTTTGTCTGATGGAACAACTACATCCTCAGTAACTACCTCCGTAGCCAGTATATCTTTCTTCCTCTTGAAAGTATGATCAACTTTAATTTGCAAGTCAGAAGGTAATATGATTTCCTTATGACTAGGAAAAGGCAGGCTTTGGAAAACCTCTTTAGGACTAGGAAAATCAAATGGCTGAATTTGAGAATGCAACCATTCAATTTCATTTTCATGTTCTTCAACAATCAGGTCCAGTAAACACATTCTGACTTGAGGCTGTTCTATTGTTTTGAATTTTAGCAGCACAGATCTAACAAAATCTTCATCAAGCTCATATTGGGATAATAGCTTCCTGAATTCATCCAAAGCTTGCTCTATTGCAAGATCCCCCACAGATCCTGTCATCCTGTCTCACTATTAGCTCTTGGACGTGGAATTACTTGGCTAAAGTGGTGTTCCGAAATCTTGGAGCTCTAGATCTCTAAAAAAAAGACTTTTAATGCATTCCTCTTTTAGGTTCGCTCCCCCAGTGGAGTCTTGTTTGAAAATAAGGTGGAGTCGCCAGGTGGATGACTCAACTGTGAAGTGCCTGATCTCTGTCCACCATCACAGACCAGAACTGAACTTGTAATAATGCTTCTGAAGGTCTGGTTCTCTCAGTGGAGCTTTCCAACTTTCTTTGTGAAACTTTGTAAAATTAACTGAGGAAAGTTCCCCAGTGGAGTCGCCATTATGTTATCACTCAGGTTGTCCTTAAGCTCCGGAAAGGATATGGCCGAGGTAACCACAAACCAACTTTGGACTGCGGGTTCTAGCCCACCTGCAGTCAGAGAGGGCTCTCTCTTTCTGATTTAGCTTTGTTTGGAAAATGATTTTAGGCTAGCTATTAGTTTCAAGGGTTTGGTTTCTATTTTTGGTGGGAAGGATAGTGCTTTCAAGTAGAGAGGCA
The DNA here is from genome assembly GCA_031772625.1 of Pinus tabuliformis. Classification (NCBI taxonomy): domain Eukaryota; kingdom Viridiplantae; phylum Streptophyta; class Pinopsida; order Pinales; family Pinaceae; genus Pinus; species Pinus tabuliformis. Next base: position 260,187,026 of record CM062816.1, on the reverse strand, counting down.
AGACATAGTCTAGTAAGTTTTCAAACCATTGGGCGTGGAGTCAAAGAACAGGAGTGTTGATGTGTTTTCTTATTCACAAGATAAACATGGAGCAAGGTAACTGCATATGAAACAATCCTTAAAGCTAAAGAATGGAGTGAAAGCTGAGGCATGAGAGGCAATTAAGAATCTCTCAAACATGTTCAGCAGAGGGAAGTTGAACGGACCTTGACCAGGAGCAATTAAGAATTCCTAGCTAACAGTCATTCATATGTGAAAAGGTTAAACATGAGCCAAAAAGGAATTCATATTCATCCCTAAATCAGGAGGAAAACATTAAGAAACCACAGAAACTGAGCATAGAGTGCGAGCATGCAAATTCTAAACCAATCTTTCTTTCTGTGATTTGAGCATATATGAGATGAAATAATAGAGACAGGGAACACTTATTGTTTCATACAGCAGCGCAAGAATTCCATATTCATATCTTCAACCATTACACACGGCGCAGACCATTGTCCTCCAGACTTTTGAGCAGTCTTTGATTATAGAAAAGTTTCAGATACACAGTGCGAGTCTCTCTTGAGGCACATTAGCCGACCAACCCTTTTAACAATGCAGAGGGCGGTATTTATACAAAAATTGGATACAAAAATATCTAGACAAGAAGTTAATAGCTAATAACTTCTCTGCCAACTCTCAAGGAGTGGTTGATGAAGAGTAAATGCTGAAATAAATACATATGTAACAGTTGTTCTTTTGTGCCAGGAAATATTGACTTTTGATTATGCTTAAGTCGGCTGCATTGTACTTTCAAAAATCCGCGCTCCTAGGCTTATCGTTCCATCATCATTTCTTTGCGACCGCTTCAGCCGGTTCATCTTGCTCTTTAACTGCTCTGTCGGTGCCCTTGCGCTTTAACCTGTGCTTGATGATGACCTGTAGCTGACTGTGATGTTAAAATAAACAAAAAGGGAACAACTGACGCTTACCTGGGCAAGACCGCCAACATTGCCCGCCACCAGTTCTCAGAAGGTAACTGATGCCTTTGTATTTTGACCAGTGTTTCATCGGCCTCTGTGTATTTGTAGTAGCTGGGCGGCATCTCAAACAGATGATTGATCTCATGTTCTAGGTAAAATAAGCTCTCCAGCTTGTCGTAAAGTGTCTACCCTATAGGTGGTCCTGTCTCTGTTGCAGAACTTGATGCAGCAGTAAGCTGATTAGTGACAAAAGTATTGAGTCTGGTAGTATATTGGTCACATGTCAATAATCTCCCAGCACTGGTCAGCAGGCTCGGCAATCCTCTAATTTGTAATGCAGCAATCTTCACGTCGAAATTGTCGAGATCCCTTTGTATATCCCGACACCTCGCCTCCAGAGTTTGTACAAAGCCTCTCAGTGTGAGCACACTCTTTGCTGTCAGTATGGCATCTGTTCTGTTCATGATATTGAGTGCTGCCAGCTCTTCCCTAGTCTGATGATTCAGAAAATTGATCATTTTGTTGGCCTGATCAGGCATATTACCTAATGCTGCCTTGGCTCTCTGGATTTCATGTTTAGCACGGCCAACAAGTTCCACCTGCTCATATATTGCCTGTATTGACCTCCATTGGCCAGCGATTGACTGATTTATTTTGGCCCACAGGAGCTTTTTTATTTCAGCAAAGGCCTTGTCCAACGATAACTCTTTCTCCAATGATTTGATTCTATCCTTTAGGGCCTTGATTTCTCTTGATTGCTCACCCACTGTCATTTTGGACTTGTCATACTTTGTTTCTACTTCAGCCAATTTTTCTCTGGCTTGTCTGATCTCTGTTGCCTGAAGCTCTACCTCTTTGATAGCTCTTTTTAATTCGTCCATGCTCATGCTGGCCTCAGGAATTGTTGTTGTTGCCGCTGTGGTTTCTGTAGTTGCTGTAGTTGCTGTAATAATTGGAGGGGTTACTGTTGCTGAAGGGGCAGCAACAGTTGGGATTGTTTGAGGTGGCTGGGAGGCCGACTCTCCCTGCCTGCTTTGTAGTGCCTTCTCCAAATCTCCCTCCAAATCAATTACTCTCTGGTTTAATTTCATTATCAAATCCCATTGATCCTCAGCTTCTTTTTCCTTTTGCAGTTCACCTGTTTGAGGATGCTCAGTAGGTTGCAGCCTCAATCTCTTTTTTAGTGCAGCAATGTCATCATCTTTCTTTTTCATAAGGGTTCTCACACCCTTAGGATCCTTTGGATCATGCCCAAAATCAATAATGATTTCCTCCAATGTTTTGATTCTATTATCCTTAGCGGTGGAGGACAATCTTTCAAAATCTAGTTGATTGTTGGTATTCTTCAAAGATTCACCTAACTCATGGGCCAATGTGGCCTTTTCTACAAGGGTAGCATAAAGCATTTCAGCTGTCTGCTTGTGTAGCTCTATCTGGTCCATAGGGTGAATATCTTTAGACATAACCTCTAGCCTCGTCTTGACAAAATCTGCTGCTGAGTATGGCTGCAGAACCTTGGGCTTGAAATGGGTCAGAAACATCTTTTCTTGCTTTATATCATATGCTGCCATCAACCTTTCCTGTTTGGCGGGTGTTGCCTTTAGAAATTGTTCATATAGTTGCACTCTTAGTAGCTCATTTTGAGCTTTAATTTCTTTAAAGCTGGCCTTGGTGCTAGTTGGTTTCTTGCCCTTTTGCGTGGAGGAAGATACCTCCATGCCGCGTTGAATATCTTGCTCTTGCTGTGTCTGTTGCTCTCGCTGAACAGAGCTGGTTGGTGTATGCAGGCTTGTTTCCCTTCTCGGGCTTTCCACAATTTCTTCACTACCCTCCTCCTCAATTGGAGAGTTCCCTCTTTGCCTTTTTGACTCAGGTCGCTGCACAGACCCACTAGCAGGTGTGGATTCTTCTCTATCTCTCTTCCTGCTTCTCTCTTCATGGGCAGGAGTCTGCTAAACTGGTATTTGGGTTGCCTCTTTTTGTTGTGGAAGGGCTTGCCCTTGAATTTGTTTTGTTGAAGTGTCTGGCTGCTTAGTAACTGTCTCTTGCTCTGTTTCCATCGGTTCCTTGCCTTTGGCTGTAATTGCTGCTGATGTAGAAGCCCCTTGGGCAACTTGTGAAGCTGCTGCTGTAGATGGGCCCTCTTCGACTTGGTATGGCAGCCTGAAATATACCTGGTCATCAGAATCCAAGTCAAGAGGTTTTTCAAGATCTCTAGCAGTTTGTTCCAAAATCTCCTCTTGAGTTAACTCTTCACCTAAAGTTCCAGGTGCCCATGCATCTTGGTTGGCATATCTTTCAATGTCTGGGTTTTTGGAATGGTCATAGGGTATCAACCTATATTTGACCCTTTTGGCATTAATGAAACCAAGCGGGTCATAAGGGGCCCACCAGAAACTCTTCTTCAACTTGAATTGATCACTGAGTATCAGGTCAGCTTCTTGCCAACCATCCTTCTTGTTCATGATGAAGGGGCCTAGGCGGTCTCTGAATTTCAGTTGTGCCCTTTTCTTAGTGCTGTGGAAGTGAGTTAAATCTGAGTTTATAAGTTGCCTGTAGTATTCTAATGCAAACAACCTCATTGGCACATATCTCGAAAGCTTGTAAGGGCACAACTCACAACCGTAAATTCTGATGACAGTATGCTTTTCATATAGGTACCAATCACCTAATTTGAAATTCTTAGACAACTGCAAGATCTTTTGCATTTCATAGGTTATTCTGGGAGGAGGAACTTTCATTAAGAGGCAGGACACAGGATATACAAACTGGTCTATGAATTCAGAATATGAATAAGGGGAGTCTTGAACTTGATGGAAAACCGATGACCAGAAGACAACATACCTCCTTTCTCCCTTTGAATCCAGCATCTTGACAGGGCATTGGAGGATTTCAGATTGATAGAATATGAACAAATGGTAGATATAGGAGGAATATTTGAAGATTCCCTGCCTATCTAGTCTAGTGAGCTGGTCATGGATTTTATCTGATATAAACCTGGCATAATTATACTTGACAGCAGGAGGCTGTCCTTGGCTGAAAAAAGATAATATAACGAGCACTGTCTCATCTACAAGTTCAGTTGATGTGAAGCCCAACACATAGGTTATCATATCTATCAGTAACTTGCCTACCTCATTGAAATGATCATAAGGATATGGAGGTGATTCCTTTGGCTGACAATCTGGCCTCATGAATGTTTCTGTGATCACTTCCAACTTGGTACCAAGTAACCAAGAGGTCTCTTGCAGCAAACTGTTTATGGAAAAGGGCAACAGCGTGTGATTCTTTCTGAAGTTCAGCATCTGGTTGATGGAGTCAAGAGTAGTGTAGAAAAGTATGCTCCCGGATGAAGACTTAACGGCCCTTTGACTTGGTTCATAATTTGCAGCACATAGATGAATAATCTCAGGAAAAATATTCACAGAAGGGAGGAAATAACATGGCAGATTGGACTCCCATATGCAGTACTTGTCAGTTTTATCAAGGAAGCTATTTCTTAGTTGGCAGTAGGTGCGTAAATGATTCCTTTTGGCAACAATGTCTTGGATAAGAAAATCTGTATCGACCAAGGGCATGGACTCCATTTCTTTACTTGGAGGGTTTACGGGAGTGACATTCAGAGAAGAAAGGCAGCCATTATGCAATTCTTTGAAGGCTTGAGCTGAAAAAAGGGCTAACACAACAACTGGCAAACAGATTTGCTTGTAGTAACCAGTAGGAGTAGGCAAACTACACTCAAATGCAACAGTAGCTGGACAGCTTGAGAATTTATGCTGTAGGAGGTCAACTTTGCAGAATTTTGGGTCAATTTCCCCCTTTTCTTGGTGAATTCTCGGAGCTAGAGACTATGAGGGACAATGCAGGGGAGCAAAGGGAAATTGTGGTTTCAGTGGAGACTTTAAACAGTGGAAAAAGGGGTAAAGTAGGGCAATGTGGGACTGTTGCGGGATTTCTTGCTAGGGGCCGAGTTTAAATAGGATTTCGCCAACAAAATTGCAAATGGGCACCAGGTTTCTGTGACTTTTCTGGTGTAAAGGGTTTGCAGTGGTTTTAATGGAGTCTCAGGTGCAGCAAGGATACCAATTGGATACTTTACAAGCTTACAGCCATGTGCAGTGGATAAACATGAAGAACAGGCATGAAAAAGAGGAGGATATGGCAAATACCTGGTTTAAAACAGCGCCAAAGAGGTCGAACTAGTGCTCAGGTAAACTATGAACCCGAATTGGAGGCCGCAGCAGCTTGCTTAGTCACCTTGAAGCTTTGAGAGTGAACAAATGAATGAAAACAGGGGAGCAGAGCGTTCAAAATGAGGCGATAAAATGAAAGGTAACGGTCGTTAGCGCGCTCTTTTTATGCAAAAATTTGACATTTGGGCGTTTCTGGCGCTTTTTCGGGATGACGTCAGCATGACGTCATCGGCGGTCCTGGGTACGGATGGATGATGTGGCAGTACGGTAGCAGGTACACGATGGCAGTGACGCGGCAATGCCACGGAGGCAGGGCGCAGGTACGAAAGGATGAGGCGGAGGCTACGTGGCAGGGCAACGGAGCGCAGAAGGTGACGTCAGCAGATAAGACGTGGCGCTGACGTCACGCAGGAGAGGGCGGTAAGCGGTTTCTGGGCGCACCGCTTATGAACGCAAGTGGTTTTGGGAGGAGGGGCTCTGGCACACCCCCGAGCTCGATGCGTGGCGGGAGTACGGCGGCAAAACCACCGAACTCCCGGACGCTAAAGGCCAGACGTGTTGCATATAGGAAAGCCCGCCCACCGTAGATCTGGGGCGGGCCAGATCTAACGGCTGGCGGGACATTTAATGTGGCAGAGGGTTAGGACTGGGACCCGCTCGCCATTGAATTTATTTGAACGCATAGCGGGGGTTTAACATTAATAAAAGAGTTTATGTGTTGTATGGCAGCGAGACTCAGACTTTAGAGAAATGGACTCTGTGGGTTGGCTCCAGGGTTCTAAATGATGGGTTTTAATTTTCAATAAAGTATTTGAACGTTAACTCTGGGAGCTGACCGCGGAATGATGAACATATGAGGTTTTGATGAGCGAGGGGTTAGGGCATGGGCTCTTAGTCTTAACCAGAGGTTAGACTAATCCTGGGGAAAGAACGCAGGAGGGTTGACTGTAGCCCCAGATGGGCTAATGTCTCCCATGACCATAATACTTAGCTATAGTGCTAAAGGGGAGGGGGATATTCAATATATTTTTTGGGAATTTGCATCAAATGTTATAATAGGAGGGGAAGGGGAACCATTTAGGGAGCTATGTAATAAGGTTAGAAGTCAGTATGAATGGGAGATGTAAAAGAGGAACGGGGAACTAAGTTTAAGGAGTAAACTTAGATTTAAAAGCAGATGAGAATGAGAAATGATTTTACACAAGAAATGTGGCTTCTTTTTAAAGAAGAAGGTCAGGACTTGACATGACTTGCTTTAAGGGAGAAATGTAAGAAGGACTGTTTTAGGCAGATCCTAAAGCCTTGAAGGGGATATTAGTGAGAAACCTTTTGAAAGGAATGAGGGAAGTTAGACATGCTTCCGAATCCCTGCCATTGAACCACTGCTTTTCTACCTTTGCCACTGATGGGATGAGCTGTCTTTGTCAAAGCTACATTGAAGATAATCCTGCTTCTGCAACCCCAGGCTACCTACCCAGCCTAATGTACCTAGCATTTTTTGTTACTTCAGGAAGGGTGCATTTAGACTTGCAAACCCTAATTGCTTTTTTCTTTTAAAGTGCCTTCCTATCTAAAAACTACCCTTATATCTGCCAGGGGCTCAGGTTAAGCTGTTGAGCTCCCAAAATTCTCTACCTATCTACACATCTGCCAAGTTTAAGCTGTTTGGACAGACACACTCTCTATTCTAAAGCAAGCAAATTTAAACCTAGGGAAACCAAGCTTAGGCTGTTTGGCTTTCCCTTAACTGAGGCATCATTCAAAAATGGAACTTTTGCAGCTTGAAAAAGATGAACATTTTGTGCACTTCCACTGTAAATCATGAAATATGAAACCTGTTGCAACAGGAGGCTAACAGGTCTGATGGATAAGCAACCAGTATTTGCAAACTATCAAAATTCTACGGGCTCTCGGGAGCCTGGATAGGATTATCAGGGGATTCTGGGACAGATTCGTAAGGTGACCCAGTATCTGAAGGAGGCGGATGAGAAGACAAAGGTTGAATACTCAGAACAATCCCAAGTTCAACACCTTGATCCTCAAGCGATTGTGGAAGTTCAGGGAAAGTTTCTCTGGATGACCTTCCAGATGGAGGAGAGGAAGAGGAATGAGGCAAACCTGATGGTTCAGCCATGATGAATTTGTCTCAAACAAAAAGAGAAGAGATATTAATTTCAAGGCTTTTAAAATATATTAGGGATATACTCACGATGTGGTCCAGAATAAAACTATCAGGAATGTGATGTGATCATGGGTAAAAAAAAAATTAAGACACTGAAACAGATTGATGCCTTTTCATGTTTTAAGAGTCGAGAAAAAGCCAAAGATGACTCTAGTCGCTTTTGGCTTAAACGAGCTTGAAAGGACAAGTGCTCGATGATCTTTTAAATTTAAAGAGTCAAAATTACCAAAATGACTGCTCAGGATAATCTAGGCAAAAGGGATTACCAGGTAATCGTGAACTGCAGAATACCTCCCAACAAACTAAGAAGTACGAGAAAGCAATATCCATGAATGTTGTGTTCAATGTATCATGTTTACAAGGTGGCAGACTCGGCTTCCTATGGATAAAGGATTGAAAACCTAATTTAGTCTCCCTTTATATACGCGACACTATAGGGAGCACAAGTCCATACTAGCATTGTCTAATGCCAAAGCGAACGACAGCTGCTAGGTTTAAAGACGCAAGAACACATCTCTAGCCTAGACCTCTAAATGTGAGCGTTTAGTTTCAAATGCGCCTTAGGTTAATTGAATATATTTTAAAGGTTTATCTTGAAATTAAGTCTCAGTTTTTAGGCCCTATCGATGTCACCTGAAAAACTCTTATGTGCAGCTATATGAGACAAAACCCTTTCAATTTGATGAATTCTTACACTAATTGAGAGAAGAGAAAACAATAAATGCAACAAACCAGGAACCGAAAGTGCGATGATTCTTCACTACTTCGCTTTCAAAAAAAAAATAATGAAAATTCTTTCCACTTCCTACTCTTCCTATCAGATGCACTTCAACTAGTCCTTTTAACAGTAAAAGAAGTTCATTTCATTTCAAATGCTCATGATGATGTAATTCTAGCTTTCAATGATGCTACTTAATGCAACATATCAATTAAACAAACTATAATGATGTATTTTCTTCAAAGGAATTCTAAAATGAATCTTTCACATAAACATTTTAATGAAAATTTCCAAATAACCAAACATCAATCAAATGCAAAGAATGATAAAAAGAAATCCTTTCAAAATATGCCAAGACTCAATCGAAACAAACCGATCAATGTAATTTATGCGCAGAAAAGAGATGTTTAACAAAAGAAGAGAAAACGAAACTTTTTCACTTGTTCACTTGAAACCAAAGAAAGATATATGCAAGGACTAAAATATGAAATGTACGAAGCAAAAAATCAATAACCTGACTTGATGAGAAGATAAGCAAATGAATGGACAATGACCTAGATGCCCTAGGAACACAAACCATCCAAAAACTCAAGTAATGCAATCTCAATCCAATCAAGCAAACAAATCAAGCCAACAAAGAAATCTAGCCAGGGAGAATAAAGGCAAACAACCCAAGAAACAAAATCTGTGAGGACAAGACACACTAGAAATGATTTAAGAGAAATGTTGATTTTAACCCACAGACATCAGCGCAACTGTCTAACAAGCAAAAAGCACCATAAGGGGTTGTGGCTCGACTATTCAAGAGGAACTCCCGCTGGTTGGTGCTACTGTTAGAAAATTAACAATGTTGATCGAGGGATTCAAAGAAACAAGAAAAAATTCCACAAACCAAAACCAGACCTGTCACTCTAAATTCAAGAATCAAAGCAGTAGATAATGCAAAGTACAGATCACAAAAGAGAAAGAGTGATACGAGAAAAGTCATCACAAATCATGAAATGAAAAACAATCCAAAGAGAGGGATGGTCCATAGTATGGTCGCCAATTTGTGCAATAGGAAGATTCTCTCTGTGGACAGAGACAATCCCTCTAGCCCAGGGGAGAGGGTCTAGACACAAACAAGAAAATATAACATAAGTTCCCTTAGATTGAGAATGGATAAGATCCTACCTCTTGTATCGCTAATCCTTGTTCAATGAAGTCCTTGTGCCTTTGCTCTAGCAATCATCTCCTTAATGTCAATCAAGCACTTGAAACAAATGAACAAGAAACCAAAGCACACATGATAGCATACAATATATTCAACCTACTTAAGAAATATATATATATATATATATATATATATATATATATATATATATATATATATATATATATATATTATATATATATATATATATATATATATATATATATATATATATATATATTATACATATATATATATATATATATATATATATATATATATATATACATATATATATAGATATAAGATAATCATTTAAACAAATAATAAGGTATAAATAAGTTAATCAATAAATTAAATAATTAACTAAGAAAACTAGATTATTATTTATTAATTATTTAAACAGTTCGAATTATTTCCCAGAGATAGTTGTTTGGCTAATTTATAATATATAAATATATTAATTAATATACTATATAAATTTCCCCACTCCCTAGTCAAATATAGCCATTTTCCTCTAGCCGTTAGGTTGACCTTTCCCCTTATTTAACCTACCTCTGAGATCTGCCTCTTCACTAATCCTGAAGATGAACCACACTGGATGGTTCGAAATGCGTCGACCAAAATTCTCAATGTGATTTTCTCCAAAAAAAAATTATTAACAAGTCTAAGGAGTCTTAAGCTACCAAATAGCATATGCAATTGATATAGGAAAAAAAATATCGGTTGTATTATTATGACAAAAAGGAAAGTACAACCTTCACCTTAGCGTTGCAGGATTCCTTCGACATGTCTGGGTTCTAGCACCACTATTAGCATCTCATGATTCACCTCAAAAAATTGGAATTTCAAGGCTTCTTCCTCTTTGCTCCAAACAAAACAAAACTACAAGCTTATTCTCCTTTTACAAGCACAAACTAGAAGCCTAAAGCTCTCAAGAGTTGTTTTGGCTATCAAGATTTTGCAGAATATTCCATCCCTTTCATTAGCTAGCTGAGGTTGCAAAACGAGAAGTTTATATATCTTGAGAGATGGAACATGGATCCTCTTATGATGGGAGAGGTCTTATCCCTTTTGGTTTGTTCCATTTTAATAGGATAAAGGAGCCCAAATAGTCTCTCTCAGCTCTATCTTGACTAACCATTTACTAGACTTTCGTTCACGAAGCTTCTAGACCTGGAAGCTTCGACTCCATTTTTTTAAACTTTCCAAAAGAGTGTTCGTGCGGGTCATGAATGGATTACCAACGATGTTCAACGCTAGGCCCACTATTAGATTCTGCAAATCGACGCAGGGAAGAAACTAAGTGATAGCATCAGTCTTGAAAACTAAGTTTGAGGGAATATTCTTGGGAAATGATGTAAGAGGGAAATGTTCTGCAAATGAAGGGTGGCGTAAAGACATGTTCTTCATGATGGGAAAACACATGAGGGTCATTGTAGAGGTCCTCCAGGATCGAGGAACCAGGAGTATAGGGACAATGACAAAATGTTGTGTAACACCATCTCACTTACATACCTTGACGTTTAGCCTTATTAAGCTACACTCATTACATATGCATCCATTTTCTGAGCCATCTCAGGTACTTTATGACAGATTTAGACAGATGCACCTCTATGTCCTACATTTGTCCTATCACTCCACCATATTGCATAGCCCATCTATGATACTTCATCCGCCTCACCAAACCAACACAGAGACCAACCAATGGGGCCCCCACCCTCTACAAATACACCACATCTCCATACAGGTTACCGTCATTATGAGGCACCCGTATCCATGGTTGTACATCCAAACCACCCTCATATTCTTTTGGAAAATGTACAAAGGATTTTACTAAAAAAACAAAAAAACTTCCATCCACATTTTCTTTGTTCATATCTTTTTCCTGGCAGCAATCTCTAGTCACCCTTGGTCGAAGCTTACACCTCACCAACAATTACTTTTCATTTTTACGCTTGTCAAAACCCACTTACAACCATCCTGGAAATCCTATTGACTCCAGGACCATCACCACTAGTAAATATGTATTGTCCACTGCCATTTTCACATCAGGGTCCGGCCTCGGGCCAGTTGTCCATATCCTCTTATATCAACAACTCTTGCTATCATGCTTATCTAACCCAAGTTATTACAATATCTTCACATCTCATATTGATTCCCCGACTCAGCATGTCGAGTGGTTAACGCTCCTCTCCTGTTGACTTCAACATTTGTATTCTAGGATGGGGGTAGTACCTTGGATACTCCCCCAATAAAGGGATATCCTTGGGTAGCACAATGGGAACCATTATTGCCCACTGATTTCATCAGTCCCCTTGGCATTCGACACCAACAAAAACTTTCATGTCAAGTTGGTTCTATACTTAGTTACCATTGCAATTATTTCATTTAGTTGAAGAACCCCGCATCACTAAGCACCTCATTCAAGAGTGCTTACATCATGATACAAGGGAGGTACCCGAAGTCAAATACCTATGCATACCACGGCAACCCAGGAAAAAGTGCTTCACCTTTGTTATGGATAGGGGGACCATACTATGTCTATTTCACCAAGAAGAGCCCTTAAGGGCATCAGTAGTTATCATCATCAGCTATCAACACGTCAACTACCACAATGTTGACTAGACAAAAAACTAGTCTTTGTCCAATTGTAATTAGTTCTAATTAGCCATGATAATGAGCATGGGACATGCCTACCTCATATAAACACATCTGTATTATAGGTTTTCACCAGAGCATTGTTACCATTTATACTCAGTTAAGGGTTTTTTCTCTAACTCATCTCCACAACAAGCTATCCTCCCTCTCAAATAGTTGATGAGACTCTGCATCAAAAAAGAAAAATGTATTTCAGCTATATAGTTCCTCCTAAACTCATACATCAGGGGGGAAATTGCTAACACCAGAAAATCATACACCTGTTAGTACAATACAGAAGACACTAAAAATTTTCTAGCATAATGCATAAGTGAACACTTTCCAGTTGAATACATCATGAAGTTAAAAATATCAAAGTTCTCCTAAGGTCCAAAGTTTATAAATAAAAAATAATTGAAGTCGCGCGTATATTTCTTTGATAAACGTGCCCACGTGGAATATCCTTCAAAATTCGCATGGTTGTAGAAAATGATGACTTAGCAATGCAAGACCACTCTACACACTTAGGGCCGATTCTCTAACATGAGCTCAATCCAGTACAACTGAATTCGAGCCACCTTGAAGATATGTAGCCCTCAATGGAATCATCTTGTCCTACTCATGTGCCATTGTCATGCATGAACCAAGAGGGAGAAGAAGGATTCAAAGAAATCTATATAAATAGGCCATGGGAGAACCAAAGTATGAGACATTGTTATGTTGGCCAAATTGTTGTTTGAGCAAACCACCATTGCATTGTTGAAGCCAGAGAAGCGAAGAACACTATCATGTTTCCCATATTACTTATAAGCAATCCATCATCTTAGTGAGAGGAGGAATCCACCATTGGAGACTCTTCACACATCTTTAAGAAAGAGTAGAAACTTGCAAAGAGATTGAGGAAGAGAAACCCCCTTGATGAGAATTTTTGGGCTCCATAGCTCAAAAAATTATCTTTAAGTGTTTAATATTCATCTATTGTATTCAACCTCTAGTACCAGCAGTCAATAAAATGAGATTTTCCCCTTATCTTATTGGTTTGTTTGCTCCATTTGAGCATTGTTTGTGCATTTACCTCTTTGTTTAGTTTATGCTTGTGTATGCATTGTTTCCACTATTTACAATGTTGTGTTTATTTAAGTCTATCCACTAACAACACCAATTTTGACTGTGATCCTTTCCAGGGAACAATGAACTGCTAAGGGGCTCCAAAAACACTACAACAAATATTATTCCAAAAAAAAGTCTATTCTAGCAAGAACCTTCAAAGATAAATAATCTTTTTAGAGTTGATAAATACAATATATTTTTCTCATACTTTTGAAGATCATGTGATAGATTAAAAGGAGAAATTTATTAGCAGCCAACACATATCATTTTGTGGATATATCCCTAATTTGTGTTGTAAGCTACCCTTATGCATAATTTCTTTTATGTAGAAGCCCTGTAGGTAAGTAGAAACCTGTAAATAAATAAGCTCAAAAGCTGAGCATTTAATTTTTTAGTTTTCAGAAGTTTTGTTTTCGTGTATAAATCAGAAAAGAAGGAGCTGTTGCCCAACAAAAACATGTTTCATGGAGAGTTTATAAAACATATTTTCAGAGAATTTGACTCCATGCCCAATTGATACTACTGGTCTACAATTCTCAACGCTCTGCAAGCAAAGTGTTGTCCCTAGTTAGAACCAATATGTTGTAGCTAGATCATGCACAAATATATATATATATATATATATATATATATTATTTTTCTTAGGGAGAATTAGGGATAATAGTCAAAAAAAAAAAAAGTTTATTTTGATGAAGGTTGTTTCGATGATGTTAACGCCGAGACAACCTCAATCAAGCATATTTTCCAATCGATACAATGGCAATCGTCCCATTCTATGAAGATTGAGCTTCCATTGTCTGGTATCACTGTGTGAGCTTTCCTAGTTGGAAATGTTTTTGCAGTAATACATCAGAGAGGGAGAGAAGTTGTGATGATTTCTCGCCATGAAAGACACATGGTTTTTAATTTGTGATGTGTTGCAGAAAACTTCAAATTGAAGGAGAAAAGATCACATACACAGAAAACAAGGGCATCTCCAGGCCATGAATTTCAAGCTCACATTTTGGACAAATCGTGTTGAATTTTAAAAATTTGTGATCTGGGTTTTTTCTAGAGTACCCCGAATTGACTTCAGCAAAGGAAGTTTCCAAAAATTTGCAGTGGTTTAAGAGATATCGCCAGTTCCTTAGGAAGGTATCCTCCCCCATTTTCCCACTCAAATTTTGGAAAGCTTCATGTCCGCTCAAGATGATTCTTTTCTCATGGCTTCTCTTCTCGGACAGGAATCTCACCTGGGAGGTTCTCCAAAGAAAGGGATGGCAGGGTCCGAGAAGATGCCAAATGTGCCTTTCTGAAGCTGAATCCAATACACACATGTTCTTCCAATGTGCCTCACCTTCATCAATCTGGTATGATTTATCTTTGATTTATGGCTTCTCTCACCGAGTTTTTTCATCTGTACAGGATGGTTTCAATTGGTGGAGTGTTCAGAATCCTACCTGGCGTACTTTGTTCATCCTCACCTGCTGGTTTTTATGGAAATGGAGAAATGAACGCATTTTCCAGGACTCCAGGACGCCCCTTGCTTCTATCCTGGTCTCAATTTCGGGCTTCATGCCCCAATCTCAATTCCAACTTTGCTTCTAAAGAGCTTTTTTTGGACCATATGCTCTCACTGTTCGCGGACTTCATTTCGCTCATGCTGAACCAACTCTTTTTAATCTATTTTTGAGGTTTCGCTTCACTCTCATGAAGCGGTATTTGTGTTATGGTTTGGATCCATATGCTCTCTTTGTTCGCGGATTACATACGGCTCTTGCTGTCCCAGCACTTTTAAATCTATTCTGATGCTGGCTTCACTCCCTTCCCGTGAAGTGTTATTGTGTTTATGCTATCTGATCATTAGTCATACTATCTGATACAGCTGTAATTATGTTTTGACTATGTTTCTGCCGATTCTCATGTATTTTGATCATGTATTCAGATCTTTATATTCCCTTAATATAATCCATGATGATTTTCTCTCTGAAAAAAAAACATTTATAAAACGTCTCCAATAAATCAATTTTAGTTTCTAAATCAACTAGATGATCTCTCTGAAACTATCTCAGATTATGTGGGGTTTGTTTGGTGTAATTATTCTCATGAAATCGAATAGCAATGATTGAGCTCACAACCTATATTAAATAAATTGGTTTCCTAAAATTTATCGAATGTTGAAAGGACAACGCATATACAAACAAAGCAGAAAGAAAAGTGACAAGGTTGATACCAAAACTTCATCAACATTTTCCAAAGAAATAAAAGATGGAAACGAATAGAAAATATTCAAAGAGGAATTTATCGAATTGATATTCAGTGTGGATTCACCTGAATGCAAGGATATTGATGAGGCACTACAGGTAAGGATGAAATCAATGGCTCACAAAATCCCTTATTCGGATCAATGGAGACCCAGAAACACAAACCATACAAAATTTATGTTTATAAGTGGTCCCGGAGCTGGATTCAGAAAAACTTCCCATCCAATGATCAATGTATATTATTCAATCTGGCACCACTCGTCTCTTGTTCCAGAAACCACCAAGGGTGTGGAAAATGGTTTTCAAAAACCATGATTTGGCCCGCACATTTTTGCATGCCAGCTGCAATGTACTTATTTGCTCTCAATTGTTGTCGAAAGGCTTCAAAATTTTTTATTGAATGAAACATATCCATTTTGTAAAAAGGAGTTGGGTTTTCGACCCATATGAAATATTATATATATTTTATATATCATATTTAAAATTTCTATTTTTAAATAAACAGTTTATAACTGTTTAGAGTTGTTTTGTAACCAACTCAGGATCAGTTTTATAACTTATTCTAGACCAATTAGTCTATGGAAAAATAAAAAGTCGAACAGTCAGATTTGGTAAGGGTTCGGAGTTCGGAATCGAGAAGTCGTGTTATCCCTTGTAATCAGAAAATCTCCGTGAAATCAAAGGAACTTAGAAACAGTTTTATTCCAGCTTTGGAGTTAGACTGCAGGCATTACTTTTCCTTTTATGTTCAACATTAATTATTGTTTCGCCTCTCTTGGACAGTGTAAGATGGAGTTGGTGTTTGAATTCATTTTTTTCATGATTTTACTTAATTGTACTCATGTTATTTAATTTTGAAACCCTTAATGAAGCCCCCCACATCAAGGAAATTCATCCACATTTTCTCAGACATCCATTTTTCTTTTTGCAGAAGTTTAAATTCAGATTATTAAGTGCATAATTTAAACTTTGTCGTCTATCTCTCTTCAACCACTCCCTTGATACAAAGACCCTAAAACCCTCAAATTTTTTTGGCCATTCTGTTTTGGAACCTAGGGTTTCAAAATTAGAAGTTTTAGTTACAATTCCTCATTGCCTGTCCTTCCGGCCACTAATTCTAAAAAATTTCCATTAATATTAAGATGTCTCAAGCATTGGTTCCCCTACATCTAGGAATTATCTCCGAGAGGTACAACATTATGAATGAATGGCCATTAAATTTCATAGAAGTTTCCCTAGTCTGTGAAGAAAATCATGCAATAGACAAATGCCCTTCTTTTCCATGACTAAAAGTTGTATATCAAGGGGCATAAGAGGGATCAGAGCAACTTTGTTTCATCAATCAAAGAAGACCTCAAGGACCTTGGTCATATCAACAAGGCATAGAAGGTGAACACTACTCTTCTTATAATACAAATCAGAATGCACCCCTGAAACCTTCATACTCTTCCACTCATCCATCTTGGTCCACACCTCCTTCTTGACCTTATGCTCCTCCATATCCTCCTCAACCTATCAACCATCCTTTTTAGCCATATCCATCCCAATCTTCTCAATGGGGAAACCCATCACAAGGGTGGAGATCTCAAGTTAACCAACCTCCTACTTTACTACCTCCGCACCAACCTCAACCACAGCTCACTCATCCTAATCCACCTAAGGAGCCTCAAATTCATGCTCAACCCAATCTAAATCCGAACAACAAGCAATCACAACAGGTCTACAGTGGAGAGACATCATATCCTGCTTATGTTGTGGAAATCCAAGAGATCAACCTTCAGTATGGGAGAGTTCTTCCAAATAACCACCCACCTTCTCCACCTGAAGAGCTTGAAGAAGAGAAGGAAGAGAGTGTTCCTGAAGTCAATCCACCTCATTTTCCTAAGAGGTTGATCCATCCTATCCAGCACACCCCATAAGAGGTTAAACTTGTAGGAATTTACAGGGTAAGTTCCTCAGACAGAACACCAAAGGACACTGCTCACAAACAGATCACAGATCAATACACCAGTGCTTTTGACGTGGTTAAAACCCTCAAATAGGGAAACAGTCCATGGCCTGAGCCAACGCGGCCACTTCAGGCAATTTATTAATAAAAGAATGAGAATTTACATAAGCTTCTCTCATGGATGGTTAACCTACAAATGACCCTCCATTCTCTTTAAATAGAGATCATGGACCAATCGGGTGTTAAGCCAGGGATCAAGTGTCGGTAATACCGAGGAGAGAATGAACCGTCAGATCACTACATATCATGATCGTCGGATTGTAAGTTACAAAATGTACATAGTAAAGAAACACACTTTACCTAACTCTATACTAGACCAAGTTATACTTAACTATTTCCTATGTGTCGGAATATCCTAACATCCCCCCTTAAGAACAACTTGGGATAGGATTGAAGGATTTACAAATATGACACAATAGGAGAAGGAACGAGGCACTAGAGCCTATCCCCCCTTAGTGACAACTTCCTGAACTCCAACCATAAATCGAAGTTTAGTAAACTTCGCCTCTGTGAGAACCTTTGTAAAGATGTCTACAACTTGATCATCTGTTGAACAATATTGCACTTCAAGAACATGGTCGTGAATGAGCTTTCTGATGAAGTGCATGTGCAGTTCAATGTGTTTGCTGCGCTGATGTTGGACTGGATCTTTGCATAGTTGAATGGCACTTTGATTATCACACCAAAGTGTAGTCGGATGTTGCTGCTGAAAGCCAAACTCTGACAGGATCTGACGAAGCCACAAGGCTTCCTTACTAGCTTCTACGGCACCACGATACTCTGCTTCTGCTGAAGAAAGAGAAATGGCACCTTATTTCTTACAAGCCCATGTAATAGGTCCTGAACCAAGAGTAAACACATAACCTACAGTAGACTTCTGATCATCAGGGTCACCAGCCCAATCGGAATCAGTGAAACCAACCAATAGAGGAGATGCTTCGGCACTGTAATGAATCCCAAACTGAACTGTACCTCAAACATAACGAAGTATTCTTTTAACTACTTTCCAATGACTTTCACGTGGGTTTTGCATAAACCGAGCAACAAGGCCAACAACAAAGGAAAGGTCAGGACGAGTATGGGTTAGATACAAAATTTTTCCTACAAGTTGACGATATAAGGTAGCATCACCTTCAGGAGAAGTACAAGTGACTGAAAGTTTGACTCCAGACTGAAAGGGAGAAGGGGTTGGCTTATAGTCTTCCATGTGAAAATGGCGTAGAATATCACAGGCATACTTGGACTAGGAAAGGGAAATACCTTCCTTGGATTGCAAGACTTGAAGACCAAGAAAATAATGTAAGTGTCCTAAGTCTGTCATTTCAAAATTCCTTTTAAGGCTAGACTTCACATGGTTTATAAGGTTGGGATCACTACCAGTCAGGATAATATCATCAACATAAAGAACAAGAATGATAAGAGACTTGCCCACTTTCTTGGTGTAGACAGTATTGTCAGAATGACACATAGAAAAGCCATTTTCTAAGAGAAAGTTATCCATTTTGGCATACCAAGCTCGAGGAGCTTGCTTGAGACCATAAAGGGATTTCTTAATCCGACATGCAAGGCTGGAGTCTGTTTGTATAAAGCCAATAGGTTGTTCCATACAGATTTCTTCATGCAAGTCCCCATGCAAGAAGGCGGATTTAACATCCATTTGATGGACTTCCCATTTGAAAGAGGCAGTAAGGGAAAGAACAAGGCGGATAGAGTTCATTTTGGCAACAGGGGAGAAGGTTTCAGTATAGTCAATGCCTTCAACTTGTGAAAAACCCTTAGCAACATGACGAGCTTTATGTTTATCAACCTTCCCATCTGGTCCATACTTGGTTCTGTAAACCCATTTGCATCTAACAAGTTTTCGTCCCTTTGGTAGAGGAACAAGATCCCATGTATCATTTGCCAATAATGAATGATATTCTTCATTCATAGCTGCTTCCCAATCTGGATGGCCTGAAGCTTCTGCAAAGGTGTCAAGATCATAATTCACTGAAGCTTGAGCCAGCAAAGAAGAGGCTCTATCAAACTGAGAACGTGTACGTCGTTGATCTGTAGGATCACTGGCAAGATCACCTGCTGCATCCCAAGTAGCATGGACCCATTTTGGAAGCTGAGGAGCTGAAGGAGGATCCTGAGAAGGTGGGGGAGGATTGTCATCCTCGCTTTCATCATCTGAAGAAGAAATATTTCAAAAGTAGAAGAGATAGGAAGAGGTGGCACATCCGCCAAACTAGGCTCGTAGGCCGATATATTTTCAGCAAACTTTACATCTCTTCTAATGATAACATTCTTGGACTTAAGTGGAATAAGTCTATATCCTTTGACATCTTCATAATATCCAACAAAAATACATTTTTCACTCTTAGGTTCTAAAGCTTTATGTTTCTCATCTGGAATATGGGCCCATGCTTCACTTCCAAAAACACGAAAGTGACTTACATCTGGTTTAATTGAGCTCCATGCTTCTTCTGGAGTGATATTCTTTAAAACCTTAGTAGGAGTGCGATTTATTATGTAATTTGCACAGTTAATTGCTTTTGCCCAATAATTAAGACTAAGTCCTTTAGATTGAAGCATACAATTAGCCATTTCCTTTAAGGTGTGATTCTTCCTTTCAGCTACACCATTTTGTTGTGGAGTATATGGAACAGTATGTTGCATTTGAATTCCATTCTCAGTGAAAAAGTTGATGAATTTTTTGTTAACATATTCTCCGCCATTATCAGATCTTAGCTTAAGAATTTGATGTCCAGGTTGTTTTTCAACAAAGGCCTTGAAGGCCAAGAACATGTTAAATACTTCACTCTTGAGTTTTAAGAAGTATACCCATGTGCGTCTGGAGAAATCATCAATGAAAGTTAAGAAATACTTGTAGCCAGAGAATGAAACAACTGGAAGTGACCACATAAATCACCATGCACGAGCTGTAAAGGGGCTGAGGCATGCCAAGAGGCACGTTTTTCAAAACTGTCCCGATGATGTTTTCCGAGAACACATCCGGAACAAACACCATCTCTGCAAGATACCATTGGAAGACCTGTCACCATATTTTCTTTACATAGATTCTGAAGAGAGCGATAGTTTAAGTGAACAAATTGCTCATGCCAAAGTTTGCCCACTTCATCATTATAAGCAACAAATATCGAGGGAAGATTTGATGACCCAAAGTTGTGAAACTTATACAACCTTGTAGAATCATCAGCAATGCCAGTGGCTAAAATCTGTCTAGGATCTCTTAGGTCCTTAATTACAACATCGTGAGGTGAAAATTCAACAATTTTACCTTCACCTGAATGAGTTATCTGATATACAGATAGAAGGTTGCAGGATAAGGTTGGAACACATAATACATCATTAAACTGACCATTGTCTATATGAACAGTTCCAGTCCCTACAACACTAAGAGATCTATCATCACCAACATATATATTTTTGGTGTTACAATCATTTAAAGAAGAAAACATGGCTTTGTTTTTGGCCATGTGATAAGAAGCTCCAGAATCAATGAGCCAATCATGAGGATGAGAAGAAGCAGATACATTTAGTGCATAGCCAGACCGAGATGCTTGACAACCACATGCAAAAAGTGCCATTCTTGAAGATGAAGTTGAAGTTGAAGAGTGCTCCAAATGGATATTATGCTTCTTCATTGCTGCTTCCAAGGCTTCCATCTTCTTAAAGCATTTGGATTCTAAGTGGCCATCTCGATTACAAAAGTTGCAATGTCTATCAGTCTTCTTCCCTTTGTTTTTATTTGTCTTATCATTTTGTTGAAAATGATTTTTCATTTTGAGGCTGAAATTGCTTAGGACCCTTGTTTGGTTTAGGACCATTCCTTTTAGGATACAACTTCTTATGATTCTTTGGATTTGGTTGCTGCTGGGCGGCTAACGCTTTCTTAGAAGAGTTTCCAAGATTAAGAAGACCAAGGTGTAAGAGTTTTTCTTGTTCTCTTATTAAAGAATCACAAAAAGAATCAAAGGAAGGGGACTTGTAGTCTTGTCCTTGAGAAATGAAGGCTTCCCTTGTAGAATGGAAGGTGGAAACAAACACAGAGTAGGCTGGTCCCAACTTAGTAAGAATGGAATAGATAAGGTTACTATCTTCTTTCTTAACCTTGACACCTTCCAAGAGAAGTGTAAGGGTCTTGAACTTGGACAAAAAATCTTCAATGCAAGAAAAATTATTGGGGTCCAATGTAAGCAACTCATTTTCAAGTTGATGGGCTCTAAGTTCATTTTTTATTCCAAAAACTTTAGTAATCTGTTTCAATGCTTCATCAGGAGTATCAAGTTCTGCAATATGGAATCTAAGATCTGGAGAAATAGACATCCCTATCAACCCACGTGCTTGATCTTACCTATTTTCCCATTTAGCTGCCTTATCTTCATCTTTCGGTTTGGTTTCTTGGCCTGTGGCCATTCTGTAGAGACCTTTACTTCTAAGTAAATCCACAATGTAGGACCACCATTGGATGTAGTTGGTGCTGTCAAGAATAACTTGGCATGGACTTTCCATTTTAACAGAAACTGAAGCTATAGATGCTGAAACTAAGTGTTCCAATGGAAAGATATCGAAAAATTAGGCTGTTTCAAAAAAAATGGTTCTAAAAACGGCTTCCGGATGAAGAAGTTATGGCTTTTTGAAGAAAATTTGATGAAGATGCCGACGAAGTGCGGGAATGTGCGGAAATGAAAAATTCGACCCCACAAAAAGGAGACTTGAACTCAAGACCTCTACTCTCATAAATTAGCTTTGGACCAAGTGAGCTATACAAAAAGTTTGAGAGAGAGAGAGGGGGGGTGAAGCTTTGGGTTGCGTGCTTTCTTTGAGAAAGCTCTTTTTCCCTACAAAACAAAAAACACAAAACCCAACACGGACATACAAAAAAAACGAACCTTGTGGCTCAAAGTTAGCTTTAGCCGGAAACTAAATATTTTCCTCAATGTTTCTGATTTTCTGAGATCACACTAAGGTGCAGCGGAAAAGAGCATACGCATGAGAAAAATCCTTCCTTCCTGTTTTTGATTTGCCCAGATCGCACAGAGCTGTAGGGCAAAGAGCATACGCAGAAATGAAAGGTATAGATCCGGTAATAAAAAAGGCTAAATAAACCGAAACCGAAATAAACAGAGAGAAAATAACTGTAAACTGCAAATAAACAATGTATACCTCCAGATCTTAAAAATGACGTAGTTAGGGCTACCGGAAACCTTTTCGCGTGAAACGAAAGGGGTTCCTCACTAGAACAGATGCTCCCAACACAACAGAGCAGTCCTCTCGGCCTGAAAGCAGTCAGAAACAGTAGATCTAGTAAACGGTGGTCGGATGCAGTCCTACCGGCTTCAAATTTGGATCACCAACGGACGCGGCCCTCAAATAACTCTGATACCAGGTAGGAATTTACAGGGTAAGTTCCTCAGACAGAACACCAAAGGAAACCGCTGACAAATAGATCACAGATCAATACACCAGTACTTTTGACATGGTTAAAACCCTCAAAGAGGGAAACAGTCCACGGCCTGAGCCAACGCGGCCACTTCAGGCAATTTATTAATAAAAGAATGAAAATTTACATAAGCTTCTCTGATGGACGGTTAACCTACAAATGACCCTCCATGCTCTTTAAATAGAGATCATGGACCAATCGGGTGTTAAACCACGGATCAAGTGTCAGTAATACCGAGGAGAGAATGAACCATCGGATCACTACATATCGTGACCGTCGGATTGTAAGTTACAAAATGTACATAGTAAAGAAACACACTTTACCTAACACTATACTAGACCAAGTTATACTTAACTATTTCCTATGTGTCGGAATATCCTAACAAAACTTTTGGGAGAATTGGAGAATTTGTGTGTTAAGATACCCCTTCTCCAGGCTATTAAATATTTTCCCATCTATAATAAGATCATCAAGGAGAAACGTTTCAAAAATACTAAGAGAAGAAAAAGAGACCCCTTCCATAAATGTTGTTGGGCAATTATATGATTTCATGCTTGGGAAAGTGATCTTCCCAAAATATCTAGAACCTGGAAGCCCAATGGTAGATGTGCACATTGATGGCCTTATAGTCCCTAACACCCTGATTGATCTTGGAGTTGCAATCAATGTGATGACTAAGGAAACCATGCTAAATCTAAAATTCCAAGGGGATTTGAAAAAGACCACCACAGTGTTTCAACTTCCAGAGAGATCCATAGTAGATCCCGAGGGAGTTGTTGAAGATGTTATGGTCTCCATTGACTCTTTAGGGTATCCTATTGATTTCCTGGTTATCTAGCCCAAAAACAAGTTTAATGGTTATCCTCTCATCTTGGGAAGGCCATGGTTACCCACTGTTGATTCTTACATTAATTGTATTGCTCAAAACATCACCATTAAGAATGGATATTTGTCTAAACAATTGGTATTGTATCCTCCTACTCAGCCTTCTATTGAGCATGAATTACCCTTGTGGTTAGAAAAGAAGGAAGAATATGAATTGTATCACACCAACCCCCACCCAATATTCACTCTGGATACTATTACTCGAGGGGGCAACCTGATGAAGATGATCTCATTGACCATATTCTTCATATTTAACCTCCCACTCCCATACCAATTGATGATTTGATGAAATAATATGGGAGTAATCCTTAGGTTGACTTATGCCTTATTGACTAAAGTCTAGACCATGTCAAGATTGTAGAGTTTGGCCCATCTAGAACCTTAAAGATCATATCTTCTCTCTCGGCCAAACAGGAAGAAAAATTGTGCAAAGTGTTGAGGAAACACCTAGATGATTTTTCTTGGGACTATAAGGAAATGAAAGGTGTGCATCCCTCCATTTCTACTCACCATATTTACATCAAGGAGTGATGGAAGCCTATGTGCCACCCCCATATAAGAATGAACCTAGTTGTTCAAAACATTATGAAATAAGAACTGCAAAAATGACTGGATGTAGGGTTCATGTACCCCATTTCAGATAGTGAGTGGGTGTCACCTCTTGTGTTAGTTCCTAAGAAGAATGGAAAGTGGATAATATGTGTGCATTATAGGGAAATCAACAAAGCTAGAAAGAAGGACCATTTTCCCTTTCCCTTCATTGACGAAGTCCTAGATGACCTTGTAGGGAAGAAATTGTTCTCCTTCCTAGATGGCTTTAGTGGATACAACCAAATCTAGATCAGCCCCGAAGACCAGGATAAGACCAAGATCACATGTCATTAGGGTACCTATGCTTATATAGTTCTTCCATTTGGTTTCTGCAATTCCCCTGCTACTTCCCAGAGGGAACTTTTGAATATTTTTGTTGAATTGGTTCATGACTCTGTTGAAATATACATGGATGATTTCACTCCTTATGGATGTGACTTCCATGGAGCTCTCTCCAATCTATGAAAGGTTTTGAAGAAATGCATTGAAATGAATCTCTCTCTAAGCCCTATGAAATGTGAGTTCTTGATGAATGAGGGGATTTTCCTTGCCCATTCCATGTCCAAGGAAGGGATACAGGTATACCAAACAAAATGTCTATCATCAAAAGGGTCCCTACTCGTTAGAAGCAAAGAGATGTCAAGAGCTTCTTGGGATTAGATGGGTATTATAGGACATTCATCAAAGACTTTAGGAAAGTGGATTCACCTTTGTTTAGTTAACTAGCCAAAGATTCATATTTCTGTTGGACCAACAATTGTCAAGAGACCCTTGAAGTGTTGAAAGAAAAGTTTACCATTGCACCCATCCTAAGGGGTCCCAACTAGGCATTTCCTTTCCATATCCATAATGATGCATCAAATAAAGTTGTCGGAAGAGCCTTGGTACAAGTAGAGGATAAGTTTCCTTATGTCATTTACTTAATTAGTAATAATTTGTCTAAAGCTAAGTTGAATTACATTGTCATTGAAAATAACTCTTAGTTGTAGTACATTCTTTAAACATATTTAGTCACTATATCACTGGGTACCAAAATTTTGTTCATACTAATCATGCAGCCATTAAATATTTGATGAACAAGCCTGATGTTAATGCTAGGAAAATTAGATGGTTGTTATAGCTACAACAGTTTGATTTGACTAGTATTGACAAACCAAGGAAATAAAATGTGGTTGTAGATTTTTTGTCCAACTTAAACTTGCCTGCAGGTAATGAAGAAATGGTGGATGATTAACTGCCAGATGAGAACCTATTTTCCATCTTGGTGATTTCTCCTTGGTTTTCTGACATAGAAAAGTACTTGGTTGTTGGGAGGTCCCCTCCTAATCTGTCATCCAAGGAGAAAAACTAGATTGTAAGGAAAATCTCTCCTTTCACTTGGATTGGGTGCAATCCTTTTAGATTGGGACCAGATCAAATCTTGAGGAGATGTGTAAGAGAAGAGGAGGTATTTGACATCCTCTCAGCATGTCATGATGGACCCTGTGGATTTCATTTTTCTGCAAAAAGGACAACCTTTAAATATTTATAGGATGGTTAATGTTGGCCCACTCTACATCAAGATACAAGGAGATACACCACTAGGTGTGATCAGTTCCAAGGAATGGGAAAACCCACACCCAAGGATGAAATGCCTGTAGAACCTCACCTAACCTTAGATTCATTTGACAAGTGAGGCATGGATTTCATTGGGCCAATTGATCCACCATCAAGATAGAAAATGTACATCATTATGTGCATTGCTTACTTAACAAAGTGGGTTGAGACAAAGGAAGTTGAAGCAGTAACTGAACAGAAAGTGGCAAAATGTTTAAGAGAAAACATCTTCTACAAGTTTGGGTATCCAAGGGAGGTAATCCTTGATCAAGGAACAAAATTCACACCAATTTGATTGAAGATATCATGAGGCAACAACATATCAAACACAAGACATTCATCGCCTATCACCCTCAAGAAAATGGGAAAGTAGAGGTCACAAACAGAGCATTGAATAGCATCCTCACCAAGATTTTTAGCAGCGGTAGGAAAGATTTGGCAGAATGATTAGTGGAGGCCACTTGGGCCTACAATACCACTTGGAAAACCACCACTGGTTTCACTCCACATGATTTGGTTTATGGGAAGAAGGATTTTCTTTCTATTGAGTTTGAATATAACACTTTGAGAATGTGTTGAAGACTTGAAATATCTGCCTCAACATTGGGGGAAAACCAAGTGGTCAGGACCTTAGAGAAGATCCTTTTCCATTTGGAATGGTGGCTCTGACTGGGATTATGGGACCAATTTCCCTTTAAATAAAATTCTAAGAAATGAATTGAGTACAACTATAAAGTTGTGATATAATTCAAACATAAAATAAAGAATACTTAAACTTAGTATCTATCCTAGGAAAGCTATTTGTATATGTGATTTTAAATATTTCGTAATCAACATGACAATATAGATTATCTTGCAATTACGAATTTAAAACAGAAAAAGATAACTAATTTAATTAAATAGTTAATTAAATTAGTTTATAAATTCATCACATATATGAGATCTCGTTGTTCATACATACACTTTATAATTCCAATCTAACATATCGATAGTGATGATGTACGATTGTTACAACACATATATAATGAACAATATCAAATTTCCATTCAACTCTTAAACAAAGAAATAATAAACCGATAATAGTACTTGATAAACTATTACTCTGCTCATGAGAAAAAATGGTTATGGTTTAGCTCTGTATTAAGAAAAACTAAAGTTACAATAGTGCATGCTTGAGCCTTCTTAACAAAAATTCAGAACCTTGTCTCATTACAAATGGAGGGAATTTATAGTTTCAAAATAAAATACAAATATAGAAAATAGAGTAACAACTTAAACCATTTTTAACAAACGAAGCTAAAATAAACCAAAAGAGACATATTTAGAATTTGTTGTAACAAATCATATAGGCCTGTGAAGAAGATTTCCCTCCCATTCGTCATTGAAGCTCGTAGATATCTATCATATCATTTAATTCTGGTGGAGACTTCAGTTGAACTCGCATCTGGATGATGAAGATTGTGTCTCTTAATGCTGGGAACATATGAGTGGTAGTATTGGATAGACACCAGAGCATTAACCACTAGCTGTGTGATTTGACCAAAATCTACCAATAACTTTCTAAGTCAATTTTATATAGCTGATCTATTAGTTCGACTTGCTTCTTGGATGAATTTTGCCAAATTTTAGTGAGCAATTTAATATATGGAAATGTTCCTTCAGAGAAATTTGATATAATATTTTCCTTAAATAAGTTTTCACTAACTTCCTCAATGATATTATTAGAAATATCACTTGCATTAAACATTTCTTCCTCTCCATGTTTAAGACAAATTTCCCATTCTCTAAAGACCATTTCTTTGTGTGACTCTTCAATTCTGGGAATATTAGCTAATCTTCCATTAGCATTGTCCTGCCATGTAAGGAAACCTACAGTTTTTTCGTCAATGTCATCAATAAAATTTTTGATATCTGATAATCGATCAACTAGGGAGCTGGTTGTATGGCACAAATCTTGAATAGTGGCTTACTTTTGACAAAATAAAACTTGTTGTTGAGCAAGGACAGTGTTTAACTCTCTTTCTTCCTTCTTGAACTCTGTCAATTCAAGATTAACACTCAGTTCTTCAATCCTTCTCTGCAATTCTTGTATTTGAAGGTCTTGGGCCTGCAAATTAGTTTCATATTGAACTTTGAGAGCATCACAATTGTTCTGGAGTTCAGTAATTTGTCCTTGCCATTGATAAGAAATCTTTTGTTTCTCGATTTCAAAACTTTGTTCCAAATTCACAATTCCGTCTTCTTTTTGTTTCAACAGTTTTTGTACTTTGTGTCTTTATCCATGGTTGTTGAAGCATAGAATATTGTGAATTGAGTGACCCTTCCAAATTCCTCTGTAGGAGTGGACAAAGAGCCTTTCCAAACAACCTAAAAACAAGCATTTCCAGGTGTAGGAATTTACAGGGTAAGTTCCTCAGACAGAACACCAAAAGGACACCGCTCACAACCAGATCGCAGATCAATACACCAGTATTCTGACGTGGTTAAAACCCTCAAAGAGGGAAACAGTCCACCGCCTGAGCCAACGTGGCCACTTCAGGAAATTTATTAATAAAAGAATGAAAATTTACACATGTTTCTCTCATGCACGGATTACCCTACAAATGACCCTCCATGCGCTTTAAATAGAATTCATGGACCAATCGGGTGTCAAGCCACGGATCAAGTGTTGGTAATAACGAGGAGAGAATGAACCGTCGGATCACTACATATCGTGACCGTCGGATTGTAAGTTACAAAATGTACAACGGTAAAGAAACACACTTTACCTAACTCTATACCTAACTCTATACTAGACCAAGTTGTACTTAACTATTTCCTATGTGTCGGAATATCCTAACATCCCCCCTTAAGAACAACTTGGGATAGGATTGAAGGATTTACAAATATGACACAATAGGAGAAGGAAGGAGGCACTAGAGCCTATCCCCCCTTAGTGACAACTTCCTAAACTCCAACCATAAATCGAAGTTTAGTGAACTTCGCCTCTGTGAGAGCCTTTGTGAAGATGTCTGCAACTTGATCATCTGTTGAACAATATTGCACTTCAAGAACATGGTCGTGAATGAGATTTCTGATGAAGTTCATGTGCAGTTCAATGTGTTTGCTGCGCTGATGTTGGACTGGATCTTTGCATAGCTGAATGGCACTTTGATTATCACACCAAAGTGTAGTCGGATGCTGCTGCTCAAATCCAAACTCTGATAGGATCTGACGAAGCCACAAGGCTTCCTTACTATCTTCTACGGCACCACGATACTCTGCTTCTGCTGATGAAAGAGAAATGGCACCTTTTTTCTTGCAAGCCCATGTAATAGGTCCTGAACCAAGAGTGAACACATAACCGGCAGTAGACTTCCGATCATCAGGGTCACCAGCCCAATCGGAATCAGTGAAACCAACCAATAGAGGAGATGCTTCGGCCCTGTAATGAATCCCAAACTGAATTGTACCTTGAACATAACGAAGTATTCTTTTAGCTGCTTTCCAATGACTTTCACGGGGGTTTTGCATGAACCGAGCAACAAGGCCAACAGCAAAGGAAAGGTCAGGACGAGTATGGGTTAGATACAAAATTTTTCCTACAAGTTGACGGTATAAGGTAGCATCAACTTCAGGAGAAGTACAAGTGACTGAAAGTTTGACTCCAGACTGAAAGGGAGAAGGGGCTGGCTTACAGTCTTCCATGTGAAAATGACGTAGAATATCACAAGCATACTTGGACTGGGAAAGGGAAATACCCTCCTTGGATTGCAAGACTTGAAGACCGAGAAAATAGTGTAAGTGTCCTAAGTCTGTCATTTCAAATTTCCTTTTAAGGCTAGACTCCACATGGTTTATAAGGTTGGGATCACTACAAGTAAGGATAAGATCATCAACATAAAGAACAAGGATGATAATAGAGTTGCCCACTTTCTTGGTGTAGACAGCATTGTCAGAATGACACCTAGAAAAGCCAGATTCTAAAAGAAAGCTATCCATTTTGGCATACCAAGCCCGAGGAGCTTGCTTGAGACCATAAAGGGATTTCTTAAGTTGACATACAAGGCTGGAGTCTGTTTGTATGAAGCTAATGGGTTGTTCCATATAGATTTCTTCATGCAAGTCCCCATGCAAGAAGGCAGATTTAACATCCATCTGAAGGACTTCCCATTTGAAAGAGGTAGCAAGGGAAAGAACAAGGTGGATAAAGTTCATTTTGGCAACAGGGGAGAAGGTTTCAGTGTAGTCAATGCCTTCAACCTGTGAAAAACCCTTAGCAACAAGACGAGCTTTATGTTTATCAACTTTCCCATCTTGTCCATACTTGGTTCTGTAAACCCATTTGCATCTAACAAGTTTTCGTCCCTTTGGTAGAGGAACAAGATCCCATGTATCATTTGCCAACAATGAATGATATTCTTCATTCATAGATGCTTCCCAATCTGGATGGCTTGAAGCTTCTGCAAAGGTGTCAGGATCATAATTTACTGGAGCTTGAGCCAGTAAAGAAGAGGCTCTCTCGAACTGAGAACGTGTACGTCGCTGATCTGTAGGATCACCGGCAAGATCACCTGCTGCATCTCGAGTAGCACGAACCCATTTTGGAAGCTGAGGAGCTGAAGGAAGATCCTGAGATGGTGGGGGAGGAATGTCATCCTCACTTTCATCATCTGAAGAAGAAATGTTTTCAAAAGTAGAAGAGATAGGGAGAGGTGGCACAACCGCCAGACTAGGCTCGCAGGCCGATATATTTTCATCAAATTTTACATCTCTTCTAATGATAACATTTTTGGACTTAAATGGAATAAGTCTATATCCTTTGACATCTTCAGAATATCCAACAAAAGTACATTTTTCACTCTTAGGTTCTAAAGCTTTATGCTTTTCATCTGGAATATGGGCCCACGCTTCACTTCCAAAAACATGAAAGTGACTTACATCTGG
Organism: Pinus tabuliformis; assembly: GCA_031772625.1. Taxonomy (NCBI): domain Eukaryota; kingdom Viridiplantae; phylum Streptophyta; class Pinopsida; order Pinales; family Pinaceae; genus Pinus; species Pinus tabuliformis. Next base: position 260,156,331 of record CM062816.1, on the reverse strand, counting down.
TTTGATTGAGCTCCATGCTTCTTCTGGAGTGATATTCTTTAAAGCCTTAGTAGGAGTGCGATTTATTATGTAATTTGCACAGATAATTTCTTCTGCCCAAAAAACTAAGACCAAGTCCTTTAGATTGTAGCATACAATTAGCCATTTCCTTTAAGGTGTGATTCTTCCTTTCAGCTACACCATTTTGTTGTGGAGTATATGGAACAGTATGTTGCATTTGAATTCCATTCTCAGTGCAATAGTTGATGAATGTGTTTTTAACATATTCTCCGCCATTATCAGATCTTAACTTAAGAATTTGATGTCCAGATTGTTTTTCAACAAAGGTCTTGAAGGCCAAAAAAGTGTTAAATACTTCACTCTTGAGTTTTAAGAAGTATACCTAAGTGCGTCTGGAGAAATCATCAATGAAAGTTAAGAAATACTTGTAGCCAGAGAATGACACAACTGGAAGTGGACCACATAAATCACTATGCACAAGCTATAAAGGGGTTGAGGCGTGCCAAGAGGCACGTTTTTCAAAACTGTCCCGATGATGTTTTCCGAGTACACATCCGGAACAAACACCATCTTTGCAAGATACCATAGGAAGACCTATCACCATATTTTCTTTACATAGATGCTGAAGGGAGCGATAATTTAAGTGACCAAATCGCTCATGCCAAAGTTTGCTCACTTCATCGTTATGAGCAACAAATACTGAGGGAAGATTTGATGACCCAAAGTTGTGAAACTTATACAACCTTGTAGAATCATCAGCAATGCCAATAGCCAAAATATGTTTAGGATCTCTTAAGTCCTTGATTACAACATCATGAGGTGAAAATTCAATGATTTTACCTTCACCTGAATGAGTTATCTGATATACAGATAGAAGGTTGCAGGATAAGGTTGGAACACATAATACATCATTAAACTGACCATTGTCTAGATGAACAGTTCCAGTCCCTACAACACTAAGAGATCTATCATCACCAACATATATATTTTTGGTGTTACAATCATTTAAAGAAGAAAACATGGCTTTGTTTTTGGCCATGTGATAAGAATCTCCAGAATCAATGAGCCACTCATGAGAATGAGAAGAAGAAGATACATTTAATGCATAGCCAGACCGAGATGCTTGACAACCACATGCAGAAAGTGCCATTCCTGAAGATGAAGTTGAAGTTGAAGATTGCCCCAAATGGATGTTATGCTTCTTCATTGCTGCTTCCAAGGCTTCCATCTTCTTAAAGCATTTTGATTCTAAGTGGCCATCTTGATTACAAAAATTGCAATGTCTATCAGTCTTCTTCCCTTTGTTTTTATTTGTCTTATCATTTTGGTGAAATGATTTTTCATTTTGGGGCTGAAATTGCTTAGGACCCTTGTTTGGTTTAGGACCATTCTTTTTAGGATATGACTTCTTAGGATTCCTTGAATTTGGTTGCTGCTGGGCGACTAACGCTTTATTGGAAGAGTTTCCAAGATTAAGAAGACCAAGGTGTAAGAGTTTTTCTTGTTCTCTTATTAAAGAATCACAAAAAGAGTCAAAGGAAGGGGGCTTGTAGTCTGTTCCTTGAGAAATGAAGGCTTCTCTTGTAGAATGGAAGGTGGAAACAAACACAAAGTAGGCTGGTCCCAACTTTGTAAGAATGGAATAGATAAGGTTACTATCTTCTTTCTTAACTTTAACACCTTCCAAAAGATATCTAAGGGTCTTGAACTTGGACAAGAAATCTTCAATGCAAGAAAAATTATTAGGGTCCAATGTAAGCAACTCATTTTCAAGTTGATGGGCTCTAATTTCATTTTTAATCCCAAAAACTTTATTGATTTGTTTCATTGCTTCATCAGGAGTATCAATTTCTGCAATATGGAATCTAAGATCTGGAGAAATAGACATCCCTATCAATCCACGTGCTTGATCTTGCCTATTTTCCCATTTAGCAGCCTTATCTTCATCCTTCGGTTTCTTTTCTTGGCCTGAGGCTATTCTGTAGAGACCTTTACTTCTAAGTAAATCCTCAATGTAAGCCAACCATTGGAAGTAGTTGGTGCTGTCAAGGGTAACTTGGTATTGACTTTCCATTTCAATGGAAACTGAAGCTAAAGATGCTGAAAATAAGTGTTCCAATGGATAGATCTTGAAAAATTAGGCTGGTTTAAAAAAAACGTCTCTGAAAATGGCTTCTGGATGAAGAAGTTATGGCTTTTTGAAAAAAGGTTGTTGAAGTTGCTGACGAAGTGCGGGAATGTGCGGAAATGAAAAAGTCCGCCCCCACAAAATGGAGACTTGAACCAAAGACCTCTACTCTCTTAAAATAGCTTTGAACCAATTGATCTATACAAAAAATTTGAGAGAAAGAGAGAGAGAGAGAGGGGGGGGGGGTGCTTTGGGTTGCATGCTTGCTTTGAGAAAGCTCTTTTTCCCTACAAAACAAAAAACACAAAACCCAACACGGACATGCAAAGAAAACGAACCTTATGGCTCGAAGTTAGCTTTAGCCGAAAAACTAAATATTTTCAAAAATGAACCTTGCGGCTCAAAGTTAGCTTTGGCTGGAAACTAAATATTTTCCTCAATGTTTCTGATTTTCCGAGATCACCCTAAGGCGCAGGGAAAAGAGCATACGCATGAGAAAAATCCTTCCTTTCTGTTTCTAATTTGCCCAGATCGTACAGAGTCACAGGGCAAAGAGCATACGCAGAAATGAAAGGTATATATCCGGTAATAAAAAAGGCTAAATAAACCGAAACCGAAATAAACAGAGAGAAAATAACAGTAAACTAGAAATAAACACTGTATACCTCCAGATCTTAAAAATGACGCAGCTAGGGCTACCAGAAACCTTTTCGCGTGAAACGAAAGGGGTTCCTCACTGGAACAGATGCTCCCAACACAACAGAGCAGTCCTCTCGGCCTGAAAGCAGTCAGAAACAGCAGATATAGGAAACAGAAGTCGGATGCAGTTCTACCGGCTTCATATTTGGATCACCAACGGACACGGCCCTCAAATAGATTTGATACCATGTAGGAATTTACAGGGTAAGTTCCTCAGACAAAACACCAAAAGGACACCGCTCACAACCAGATCGCAGATCAATACACCAGTATTTTGACGTGGTTAAAACCCTCAAAGAGGGAAACAGTCCACGGCCTGAGCCAACGCGGCCACTTCAGGCAATTTATTAATAAAAGAATGAAAATTTACATATGTTTCTCTCATGCATGGATTACCCTATAAATGACCCTCGATGCGCTTTAAATAGAATTCATGGACCAATCGGGTGTCAAGCCACGGATTTAGTGTCGGTAATACCGAGGAGAGAATGAACCGTCGGATCACTACATATCGTGACCGTCGGATTGTAAGTTACAAAATGTACAACGGTAAAGAAACACACTTTACCTAACTCTATATTAGACCAAGTTGTACTTAACTATTTCCTGTGTGTCAGAATATCCTAACACCAGGGACTACAACTTGGGATTGATCGATTTTCCTTTTCTTCCTCTCTCTTTTAACAACAACTTTGTGTTGAGGACTGTAAAAGATATCAAGTGGAGGAAATTCTTCAACCCTTAACACAACCTCAGATGTTGGGAAGGACATATAATTTCAATGTCTTTGTCCCCTAAAGGCTTGTCAAAGGCCTTTGTTGTTATCAGAGTTTGTTCAAGACTTTTGAAAGTGTCTTGAACTTTCTCTTGTAAGGGAATCTTCAAAACTTGAGGTTCATTGGCCTTCAGAACGTGGTTATATTACTCCCATATTGTTTCAAGCTTGGTATTATGCATAAGAGCTTCTTCCTGAGAAGAGGACGAAGCACTTGTTTCTCTTTATTGAGGCACATCAGTAGTCTATGTGGAATCAACAACTATGACATTGTCCTTCATTGTCCTTTCTTGAGTAATTCTTAATGAATCCATAGGAAATTAGCTAGCCTTGCAGCTCTATATTGGGTGAATTGAGTCATCTCTTATGGAGTCAATTGTTATGCTTCTTGTCTCATAACCACTGAATAAGTATAAGCCTTTTCAAATATATCATCAAACTTGTTTCACTCATGAGTAAATGGCCTGATGCTTGATGTTGCAGTAACCTTTCTGACCTCTTGATGGGGATCATACTCTCTGCTAGAAATGGTGGGGAAATTGAGCTCTAGGATAGCATTAATTTCAATGCTAGCGTGCTTGAAATTATCCAAAGCATATATACCGCACTTAATAGGAAAAACAAGCCACATTTTCTTATTTGAATCCTTTAAAACTTTTGAAATACCATTCCCTATGGTCCGGTATGCTATTTATCGAACAAGAAGCTTATCAAGGAAAAATAAAGGCAAGACATGGGGGCTAGAAAGACTACCAAAGACTCAAACTTAGGTAAATAACTCTTCACAAAACTAGTTTCCTATCCAAAGAAACTTAGTTTCAGCTTCTGGGGATATCCTAGGAGTTCTCTTATCAAAGATGATTTGATAAATAGGAAACATTACTCCATGACAGATTGTATGAAAATGAGGCTGATATTTTGAGTCCCAAAGAATATCATGATAGATGTGGATAGGGTTCGGGTCTTCTAAGTTCCACTTCCACCCCATAGAGGTGAAGTCCATAGTGAAACAAAGGGCATCCATTATGTAGGCACTCATGTAAAAGGGAGGAATTATATTTTCTAAAGCTTTACACTTACTTCTAAAAGCTAGGATATGACAAGCTAGGTTATCTGACAGTATATTTCCCCAATCAAATATATAACCTTTTGAAGCTCCATCAATCAGTAGAGTCCATTGATCAGTAAAGTTATGTGTATTAGGGTAAGAAAAGAGTCTACACATCATAGTATCTATTTTTTCATAGGGACCAACAAAAGAGTCAACTGCATACTTACCTGATCCCTCTGTATTATTCTTATGAGGATATCTCCTCCATGCTCTAATATGCTCTAACACATGATCGTGTTCATTCATGAATTTCTCCACAAACTGTTTTCTATATTTGCACCAAGGCTTTGTAAAATGGTATATTGTGCTCAAATCATTATCAATTAATGATTTGATGACTCTATTCTTCTGCGTCATGAACTTCCTTTCTACAATGCTCAATTTTTCAATGACCCATCGAACCATGTCTGTATAAGGAAGGATTTTGGGTTGGGTCATAAGCCTATGCAAGAATGAATTGGCCACATCACTGTAAGTAGTATTCGAGACTCATGTAGAATCATCAGCTATAATTGTTCTTTGTGTGACCCTGTGTTCTTCATCCTCAAATAATTCATAGATAGATTCCCAAGAGGAACTTCTAGAATCTAGAGAATACATTGTGTCAGAAAATAATCCTCACATAATGGTGTTTTCAAGTTGGAGCAGCAGGTTCCTTCTTTTTTTTGCTTCTTTAGACATTTCTTCACTGTTACATTGGTATGGACTAGCCTGTAATGGAAAACACAGGTCTGAGCGATAACTTCTTCACATGAAATACTTAGTGTAAATAATGAATTGTAGACACAATCTTCATCTTAAAAGTGAATTATGATATAATCGAATTGCAATGAATGAGGATGTTTATAATCTTGAAAAATATAAATTCACCACTTTCAAACATGAAATGCCAAAATGTGAATTCACATGGCTTTACCCACATCAGTGTATCTGAAGATAAATATCGGAGGAATGAATTGGAGATGCATTCGAAAGTTACGATATTGATAACTTGTGATAAAGTATATTTTATGAAGTAACAACTATAAGTAGAGGCAGGAAGTGATATCAGGATTTCTATATTGGAGGTGGCATAACGGAGGTTTAGAGAACAAGATCTCGATATGAAAGTCCTGAGAAAAGTTGTAAACAGGAATATCGGGGGTCTCATGATCTTGAAGGGGACGAGTATCAAAGCTAGGAGATATCGGAGGAGGAAGGTATCAGAGATGGGAGATCGAAAGTGTTGAATATCATAAGTGTAGCACTTAAAATTTTTTGATATTGTGTAGAGTCGATATACCAAGTGGCAGTTGTGGGGTCGACGACTCTTATAATATTTGTTTAAAAAGGGGGCTTGCGACTATTAATTTTTTTTGAGAAAATCCATTTTAACAAATAAATAATCATCGGGACAACTTTATTAGGGAGAGACTTTATCGTAACTTCTTAAATGGAAAGTTACGATATATTAAATGTCTAGTGGAAACCTTCCCATAATGCATTGACTTTGTGGAGAGAGGGCCTATCTGGATTTTGATTTATGGTAATATTTTAAGGGTTGAGCCTTCGATAAATAAGTTCTGATGAGGGAAACTTTTAAGCCTAAGAAATTTTACAACAAAATTAAAAATGTCCTATATTTATTGAAAATTAAAGATTTTTATTGAAATTATTAATAACTAAAATCAAAATAAATGGGGGGTTGTTGAATACTACAACAATTGACGATATACTAGGAGAAACAGTTATCTCTGTAAAAGTAAATGAAATTTTAACTAAGGAAAATGAAACTTAAAAAGATGTAAATATTTGAAATTTAAATTGATTAAGATTACTATGAATAAAACATTACTCATTATTTTGTAAATCTTCAAAACATGTTATTGATAAAAATATTCATTATCTTTGTCAGTCATTTAATCAGTTATAAAGATAAAATAGAGAACTATAGAAGCTTAGAGTTAAGATAGACTTATTTGTCACTGGTAGAGCCATTGTTTCTAGAATACGTCCATAGCCTCGACAGGGTTACCATTTAACCAAATAATACTAGTATCCCATCTACTTATAGTAACATTTTAGAGGTATTAATTTTCCTTTTAAACTTTTTCTTTTAGCTGCTCAAAAGCCATTGTCTTGTTTTGATAGCTAGATAATGACAATGCCATTCACATGTTATAAGGATATTGAACACGCAGGCTTGTGATGAGACCTCATATCTTTCAAGTTTTTAAATATTTTTGAATTACACTCTAAAAAATGAAAAATTAGTGGATGGGAAGGTAAAATTACTCCTTAGGAGTTGTGGATGACAATTAAAGTCAAAAGATGCTAAAAATTCAAAACAGTCTTTATTTAAAAAAAAAATTGTCCATGACTAATCAAAAGACAACAAGATCTTTTAATGTTTCAAGTCATGAAATATTTACAAACTAATGGATATAAAAATTTCAAATATTATAATAGGTGCAATACTGTAATAAATCTGACCTGCAAATATATAAAAATAGAAAATATGCCCAAAAATAACAAGATCGAAATATAGAAATGCTTCTCTTTATTAATCAAAACCGTTGAGGTAGGGTAAAACCATACAATCACTCCTTAAGGAAGAAGAAAACTCCACAAGTCATATGTTTTCCAATACAATAATCCTTGACATCTCTCAATGGGGAGTCTCTAGCCTCTATATAGGATTCATACATACAATACAATGGGTCATTACAATGGGTCTCTCAGTACCATATATCTAATACAATGGGCTTATCACATTATTCCTAACTACTTGTAGCCCCTTACATGATGTAGGTTAACCACTTTATTTATTAACTATGGCCCATCACCTTATTACATTATTCCCTTGGGTATCTCCCTCTGTACCCCATAATATCCCCCCTAGGTATACTACATTCCACCTCCCTTAAACATGTTTCATCCCCAAAACATAAGAAGAACACAAATAACAAGATCTACTCAAAAGAGTAGTCCACTGGTACCATGCACATGCATCTAGTCATCCCAGAAACAAGTGGTCACTCGATCTAGCTGGTGCTTCGCTCGCTTTAGATGGGAGTTTCTCTTGGTGGTTCCTCTATGAAGTTGATGTGTTGTGGGTGGATCTTCACACCTCTCTATCTATCATGCAGGGATTGTTGTCCTTGTTGCTAATTCGTTGCCATCTTGTTGGTTGTTTTCTTTCTGGGTGATGTGGGTGGTGATATGTTGAAGTTTAACCAATGGTGTATCTTTATTTAATTCACCACCTAATGGAGCTTGATTGGTATCTGGTACATGTTGTGGTGCCTATGGTTGTTGATTATCTTCCAGTGTCACTTCCACCACAGACTCCTCATCTAATGTGCCAGTGCCTACAAAATTTTCTGCTTCAACCTCCTTGGACTCTACTTGTTTATTTTTTCTTCTTTTTAAACCAGAGCTTTAGCAATTTCTTCTGCACATTAATATTGATAGTACCAACAGATTCCATCTAAGGGTATCCCAAAACAACATCCACTTTATCTATATCTGAAGAATAAAAATCAGAATGCAATACATACCTATCCATAGAAATCTTCAAATCTTTATAAACTTGCACCTCCTCATTATTAATATGTGTGTGTTCCATTTGTTTGTTGGGACTTGCAATATTTTAGACAAATGAACATTAATAAAATTATACTTGCAACTAGGATTGATAGACACAACGATCTTCTCCTTCTGAATACATCCATGAACCTATAATAAGGAGATACCATCATAAAATAACTCCTATGTGTCTCATTTTCCTTCTTTCTAGCATGAGACCATTTGTCCAAAAGGACTTTTTCAAATTCTTGATTAGGAAGGTTGAGCAATTTCTTGTTGTCAAGTGAGTTCCACCATTTGGCTGCCTCATCTTTAAAATGAAGCCATGACATCCCTTTCCAAAGGTTCGGATATATTGACTTAAGATATTTTATGAATTCTTCAATAGTAGGACCATTATATTTTCCTGTAAAAAACATCTTGCTAGAAGCCATGAAGTAGAATGAGGGTTTTGAAAAAAAATTACCTACTTTATGCAGCAAATCAAAAAGGCCACAACTCAGCCAATATGGCTCATAATCCTTATTATAACATATTTTTGGAAATGGAACAGTCATTCTGCGTTGTCTTATGTGATAGAAATCCCGATCTGGACACTCTGGAACTCAGATTCACGCTACAACTGTCTTGTCGTCACAAACATTTTTGAATAAATAGCTGATTTTAAATCAGTGATATCTCCATCTTTGGGACTCTGATTCGACCGATTGTTTTTTTGAAATTGGATGATTTTTCAATAGGATCTCAGATATACAATTATTTTCCCAAAATTCCCCACAAAATACCTTAAAAGAATTACTAGAGATCCAATGTCCACTAATTGTCATTAGAACAATTTCTGCAACATAGTTGATTTTAAATCAGCGATATCTCCCTCATCCGGACTCCGATTCGGCCAAATTTTTTTTAAATTTGGGTATTTTTCCACAAAGAATCCATATCAACTATTTTTATTTATTTATACAAATTTTGCACCAAACATTGCATATATGATCTGCAAACTTGCCGCCCCAAAAATGTCTGCAAAAAAAAAAAAATCTCCCCGCTTTGCTCAATAAAGTGCTTTGATACCACTTATAGTAGATTTGAACTGCAAATATATGAAAATAGAAAATATGCCCAAAAATAAAAATATCGAAATATAGAAATGATTATCTTTATTAATCAAAATCCTTGAGGCAGGGTAACACCATATAATTGCTCCTTAAAGAATGAGAACACTCCACAAGCCATATGCTTGCCAATACAATAATTCTTGACATCTCTCAATGGGGAGTCTCTACCCTCCATATAGGCTTTGTACATACAATACCATGGGTCTCTCAATACCATATATCTAATACAATGGGCTTATCACATTATTCCTAACTACTTGTGGTCCCTTACATGATTGAGGTTAACCACTTTATTTATTAACTATGGTCCATCACATTATTACATTATTCCCTTGGGTACCTCCCTCTGCACACCATAATATCCCTTCTAGGTATACTACAAATACTAAATTTTAATGTTTAAATTTCTTTCTAATAACTTTTTCTTCAATCAATAAAACTTTATGTTAATGATGAGAGCCCAATATGAAGTCAAAAGAGTATTACTCAAAACGACTAAGCTAAAGACACCGATATGTACATATGATTATTTACATATTTATAGCAGGATAAACATTTTCAAAAAAAATATTTTTTCAAAACCAACCCATTAATAGGAAGAGTGTCCCTCTTTCTTTGTAAATATTGAAGGATAAAGGATGATGGGCCTAGTTTCTCAATGATCTGAAATGGGCCAAGCCACAACTTTTGAAATTTTGTGTGTTCGCCTTTTTCTTCTTGGGACTTATCCCATTTTAGAACTAAGTCATTGATTTCAAAAAATTTATCACTTACTGAACTTGCATCAAATGAAGACTTGACCAATTGCTGATGGTAAGCATGAGCTTGTTTACTTTTCTCTTTCTTCTTCTAACTTTATAATTTGAGATATTCTTAATTGTAAAGCAGAGCAAGGTTGTTGCTCTGTAGATTGCACTAGGGTCAGTGAAGGAAGAGCTAGATTAGGAGGTATGGTAACTTATTTTCCATACACTGATGTGCCTAGAGAGATTTTATGAGTAATTGTGTCAGCCCATAGGGAAAATACTAGAGCTTGGTGACAAATTTTTTTATTTTTGTCAAAATTTCGTTTAATGATCCTTATGAGGTTTTTATTGGTGGATTCTGGTAAGTCATTTCCCTGAGGATAGTAGTTTGCCGAATATTTGAGTTTAAAACCTCTCTTGAGTGAAAATTCACTAAAGGAATTTCTAGAAAAATAAGATGCATTGTCAAACATGAGGGAAAAAGGAAGGACAAACTTAGTGAATATAAATTGATCAATAAAATCGATTATAGTTTCGGAATTGACCACCTTTAGGGGTATTTGTTCCACCCACTTAGTGAATGATACAGGTGGATATTGATGGCCACCTTCCTATTCCACTTGGACCCCACCATTGTTTCTTTCAATTTTTCAGTTTCCTTATTTCTAGCACAATTTACTATCTTTGGTAGTTTTTCGGGTCATGAACTTCCGGAACCGTTTTGAGGCCCTAAACGACGTTTTTGGAAAAAATAGGACCAACATGGGGCATAGTTTTTTGTTGTTCATTCAAAAGTTGTAGTCCTCAGACAGATATTTCTAACGAGGTATTGTGTGCATCAAACAGAGCTCGTATGCCAAAGTTACGAACCCAGGAAGTTGATGTACCAATTTACCCAAATGGGGCCTATAGTTTGGCGTTTCATCTCCTAGGGTTAGGTTTTTGGATGTTTAGGGTTTTCCATTGTTTATCAATAATAAATAGGCCTTTGAGCCTCATTGTAACACAGTTCGGAGGCATTTATCCACCACATCTCTTCTCAGAGATAAGCTACCATCACCTGAGCTAGTCTTATTTCCATTCTATTTGTAAGCATATTTCAGTATTTGATATTAATGAAATGAAGTGTTGTTTCTACTACATCTTTGTATTTATGGTTATATATGTAATTTTTTGTGTTCCTATTTAAATCTGGATCGATGAAATATATAGCAGTCAAAATGTACTTATGCTATTTCGAAGAGTGAGGAACGATCTCACCTATAATATCGAGTCCCCATTGTTCAAATGGTTACCCAATATTAACTGGCTACAAAGGCAACGCTAGTTTCTTTTCCCTCCCTGAAGCTATTTGGCAGACTTTGTGTTTTCTGACATAAGCATGAGCATCTTTAAATAGAGTCATCCAATAGTAACCAACATGTAGGATCTTATGAGCAGTAGTGTCCCCGCTATAATTTCCACCAGCTAGCCCATTGTGTAGTTCCTGTAACACTTTTTCTGCTTCAGGTTTCTCTAGACATGTTAGTAAGACAGAATCATAATTTATTCTAAACAAGACATTATTGACAAGTTGATACTAATTAGCTTTAAGCCTCAAATATCTTTTTCTTTTGTAATTGAGTTCTACTGGATGTACCTATGAAATTTGAGCATTGTTACCTAAATCTCCATCAGCTGAAGTGTCAAAAGCTCCAGTTATTAATCTGTAAAAACCTTAACCTGTAACTATTTTAGCTGGCTTTTTCCCATAATTGAACATGAGATTTCATATCAAAGCCTTCGCTTCATCCGTCCCATCACTCGCCAGTTCGCGAAAGCAGTCGAACTGATCCCAAGTGTACAACATCTTCCACACACATCTAGGAAGCCAAAAGCCACTCCCACAAGAGTTGTTGTATCATCGGTGGAAGAAGCAGTCCTTGCCATGCTTGAAGGTCTAGAGGAAGCTATTGAAGATGGAGAGGAACCTCCAATATTCCTTGAATATGAACAAGGCACTCTTGTGATCTTGGAATCGAACTCTGGTATAGGAGGAAGAGGGGAAGGTAGTGAAGCAGGTGGAGGCGGAGATGAACCAACAGACTCTAATCCAGAACCATCAGACTTTGAAGGAGAGGAAGAAGACAAAGAAGATGAAGAGATGGCTAACCCAAATCTTGAATGGATGACTCAAGGATCATGGGTTCTCCTACCTGTTCTGCACAAGATGTCAAAGTGAGCGAAGAAATTGAACATCAAGTTTAACCTTGACAACATGGTGAAGGCAGAAGACCACTTAGACAACTTCTACCTACAGCTGCAAACCCTTGAGGTACGTTATGAATACATAGCATGTAGATTGTTCCCATTTACCTTCGATGGTTGCGTAGCTGCTTGGTATCACATCCTTCCACCCAACTCCATACAGAATTGGGGTTCTTTCAAGTGTATGTTCCTTGAAACCCCAACCATGGTGCTCAAGGAATTGGGAAGCCTTAAGGTGGAGGGAAAAGAGAAAGTGAAAGATGTCAATCAGAGGCTTTGGGCATATTTTGAACAAATTTGCAACAAACACTAAACCTCATGACTCCATCACTGTTGACTATTACACGTCTGCACTGCCGACCACCATTTCACAGTTCGTCAAGCGAGCTGCGAGGTCAACACTTTTAGAAATATTCGAAGATGCTATTGCTGTTGAAAAGGACTTGCGTGCAACTGAAGTCATCAAGGATGACGAATCAACGAAAGACTCCAAGGATGAGAGCAGAAAGTCCCAAGCAACAGAGAGCAAGGGTAGAGACAAGGAAGCAACTAATATTGAGACCCTCACTCGCCTTGTCGAGAACTTGACCACCGAAATGTCCAAACTCAAGCAACGGAAAATGGACACATTCACAAGCAGCCATATGCCCAGACAGAGACAGGAAAACATCTCATCAACCGACTCATCAAGCAACAATCGATTCGCTTCCAAATTTACGAAAAAGCCTATGTTCCAACTCGATCAGTGCACTAATCCTAATTTCTGTTCCTTTCACCAAGAGTTTCACCCTGAGAACCCTTATTTAGATTGGAAGCGAGTCGTTACCTCTGTCTATAGTCATACACTCGATGCGAAAGGCAATATGTAGGAGCAGCTCGAAGACACTGATGATAGCGAAGAGGTTTCACATAATGAAACACCAAGTTTTGGGAATGTGGTGAACACGTATTAGTGCTCGCAAGTAATCTTGAAGACGAACACCGAGAAGCAGCCCCAAAAGAAAAATTATCGTTACAATATTAGGAGTAAAGGGGCTCCCCCTACACTTGGGGAAATGCAAGATAAAGTGAGACAATTGATAAAGAAGGCTGATCCACCGACTGTCTCAAAGAAACAAACACAAAGCAATTTCAGGAAGAAAACAATGGATAAGAGTACATCCATGAGTAGTAAGTTACAAAACACTCTTCTGGACAGCACGAACATTTGTTCCACCCTAGACACCTCGGCGAGTCTACCACCTCTGGACTACAACATAGTCGATGACATGAAGAAAACTCGGGTGAACTTTAGTTTGTTCGAGTTAGCCAAAGTCCAGAGTCAGCAACATATTTTGTTGCGTGCGTTAGGACAAACATCAAGGGACAGTGTAGCCTCTACCAGCAAGGGAGCATGCACACCTCCTAGATCATTATCTACTATGTTCAATACACTCCGAATGGAAGAAGAAAACTCAGGTTGCCCCCCATTTTTGCTTTCATTCGAAGTTTTAAACTACAATGTTCACAACTACTTGGTTTATTCTAGTGCGACATCCAACGTCATGCCTCTCTCCATTGCTAAGAAGATCAATGCACGATTGAGAGAAACATCCACGAGAATCATCCAACTTGACAAAACCTCAATACCATCCATTGGTGAACTTTGAGACGTGATCATCGAACTATCCCATGACGGTTGTGTCCACCAATGCATCAACATAGTTGTTGTGGACATATCGGAAGCATATGGCCTACTACTCAGCAGAGATTGGTCTGGTAAGCTAGATGGATATTTTGCTACAGACTGGTTTCACATGTAGCTTTTGTACAAGGGCAGATGCAAGCAAATCCGGGTGTTATCCGAGAGGTATATGAAACACAATGTCACTCCCCTTAACAGCGAGAACTAACCATTGGCCTTCGCAGAACTCATTTTTGGCAGTACCTCCTGGAAAATACATTGAAGTGTTATCCTGCATGGCTAGCTCCAACCTCATCAGACAAGCAATTGGGACTCCTTCCTCGCCCAACTCATGATAATGAAACTTGTACAGTTTGTTTTTCCGATAGTATTAGTAGTAGCAATAATGGTAGTAGCAGCGATATTAGCACGCCAAACAGTCCATGTACAGATAAGTTGTGGACCATGAGTCTTGACAAATTGGGAACACATGATGGCTCAAGGATCAAGTGTATCTCAGTCATCCAAAACAATGGACAATGCATGATTTCGAGCTTTTTTAAGTTCGAAGGCACAAACAACGATACTGAGTATGAAGCACTCATGTTGAACACACAAAGGACCAACACTACGAACGAACAAAGCAACCTGGGAACCTACCACAGTCCAAAGATGACTAATATCAGTACAAGCTACACCCTACAGCAACAACAAATCATTGACTGCTTGATCGAACAGTACCGGGATGGGTCTGCACAAGTAGATGATGACCTGAGTACACATTGCACGCGAGCAATCCAACATGAGATTCCAGGTAAAGGAGGAGACAAGCCATTGCAACAAAGAACAAGTAACACATACATTTTGTTTCCACTCCTTTCACCAAAAATATTAACTAACATTTTGAGTGTTTGGATTACTTGAAACGTTCGTCATCATACTTGGTTGTCTAATTTAAATCTTGCACATAAGAAATCTAGGAAAATTCGCTTACGCATTGACTTCTAAAACTTGAACCCCTACTAGAATAAAAACAACTACCCTGTGCCATCATCCAAGCCCATGTTGCACACAGTACCTGAAGCAGTGGTGTTGTCTTCACTTGAAGGTCTTCTAGAATGCCACCAGGTTCCGGTAGCAGAGCTCAGTGGACTTGCACCAGTCTAGGAGAGGCTTGTCCCACACGCGCATCATTTGCAATCACTAGGTAGGAGGATTGACAACCTTCCTGCCAATAGCCAAGATCTCAAACATTATTTTTAGTAGGTCAGGCTGCGCCCGTGACATGTACATAGTCTGTTTCCTGCTTGTTGTTTCATTTGGTTTGTTTTGGTTATTATCTTTGCTTTTGCTTTGTTTGATTTTTCTTACTATTTTTGTTCATGTTTGTTTTGTTTGTTTGATATATTACTATTTTTGTTTCTAGAAATAAGTGTTGCTAACTACTACATCCTATCTTTTGAATAGAGTATGTGGCTGAAATTTCAGGAAACGCATGACACTGCAGCACTTGGCCAATATTGTGTCCGCCTTCCATGTGCTTGGTTGTAACTTTTGGCCGATGAAGTCTTGACGGAAAATATGAACCGTCTACGAGGGAAGTTTCAGTCCAAACATGAACCTGTGTCCACACTGGGAAGCCCCATGCCTGTACTCGGCCTTCTGCTCTGTGTGTTCAAGCTCATCCAACTATTAGAAACGTAGAAGGGGAATATTTAAACTAGAAAACCTATGTCAAAGGTCTTACATGATTCTTTGAAGGAACAACCTCTTTTGCTCTCAATAAGTTAGGATCCCTCTTTTGCCCCAAAAATAAATAAGTGCCTATGCATAGTCCTCTTGAAAAATACAAAGACGAAAGAGAGAAAGGCTTCCTACACAAAGAGGTGAAGCATGCAACTCCACCAGGGTACTGACTAGGCTCGCTAGCAATGGAGCAATGTATGTGTTCCTTCGTGGCTCCATCGGGGTACTGTCCAGGCCTGATGGCAGTGGAGAAACACCAAAGATGAAAACTTATACGCTGAAAATCTTCAACTCGCGAGCTAAACTACCGTTCTCGGATTCGAAACACGATGATTGAAGCTAAACTTTTGATTGTGTTTGACTGAGTGGCAAAGGGCGAACCATGTATTTCCATGGGGTAAGTGGGGAAACCGGAGTAACCCGCATAACAACTCAATACTCCCCGAAAGACCAAGGCCATGTGCTAGCAATGAACCAAAACAAAGAAGTTGGAGTTGTACTAGCATGTCGCCAAGTGTTGTAGCGGCTACAACCACCCTCCAAAATTTTGGCCTGCACCAATTTCGAAGCCTCCCTTAAAGAGTTTCACTTGATGACTGTACACACTTGACTTCACTCCGTGAGCTCGAGTGAGTCTTTACATCCGCCTTGCTTGTTCATTGCATTCAAATCTCTACATGCTAATGTCTAAGTCATTCTTGTGACCATGTTCTGGTTATGCTCAAAGTCTTCGCTTCGTATGTGCTTGTTGTGCTCACTATGAAAGGATCTGTCGCAATCACACACGGTGTCACATTCACTATCACGCAAGTGTCGTCTCGATCAATGAATGATCAAACACAAGTGTCGCACTTGTCACTTACACCGTTAGTCAATCATGTTGAACATATGTGTCTGGATGGTTTGTTTGTTTCTTCATCAAGTCATGCAAGTGTGTGTTCGTATGATCACCTATGCATCTTTTGATTGTTCACACACTTAGCCATTTTTCCTAAAGTTCTGAAGACAAGACTTCCCTCTGATAGTTGGATCATCACCTTGCCATCAACTTGATTGACTATCAACCAAAACAACACTAAAGCACCAAGCTGGTCTTTTCAAGCTACGCTGACCGCAAGCAATTCAATCAACTCTCATGATGGCCACCTAGCAGTCACCCCGAGACTGACTCCCCTCAAAAATTGCATAGAGGCCACTGACCTCACCCTCTCAACTGAATGAGGAAATTGCGTAAATAGGTCAGATAGACACCTAGTTCCCGTCCCTGTCTCCCTTAGAAAATTGCTTAGTTTTCCCAATCAGTCATCCTGACAGTCAACCAATTGTTCATCTAAGAAATTGTGTAGTGTTCATGAGAAGGCCTTCTGCTACCCATCAGTCAACTCAGCTCAAAATTACGCAGAGATGATCAACAGGACAACCTCCCAGCCTTAGTGCATTTTCCCTTGCCAGCAGCCCCTAGCAGCAGACTACTAGTTCCCTCTGAGAATTACTCAGTTTCTGCTGCCAATGTCCCCAACAACCAGCTAGCAATTCCCTCTCGAAATTGTTCATTTTTGGCTACCAGTGACCCCAACAGCCAACTAGTAGTTCCCTCTGGGAATTGCTCAATTTTGGTTGCCAGTCTCCTAGGCAGTTCCCCAAACAAAAAGCTTAATCCCTGCCTGCTGACCCTTCATGCAGCCCAACTGGAAAATTGCACAAATCTGGCTGTCCAACCCCCACTGGCTGTTCATTCCGAAAAATGCACAGAGTATGCCCACCTTTCATTCCTGTAGCCCAGATTGTCCCTCCCAAAATTTGTGCATTTTTTCCTCCCAGCCAAGCCGACCTCATAGATAGTTAGTGTCTCCATCACTTAGTGACTCTTGTACAATTTTCATCAGCAGTGCCCGGAGCCATCATCTTGCTTCACAACCTTGCTGCCTCTCCCAATCACCTGCATCCGAATTGATCATGTGTCATGGTAGACTAAGAGGTTTTGGATTTGATGTCGTCCCGTCATGAGCAACTGCAGGTATAGGTACATCAACAAACATGGCAAGATGACGAATGGGATGACCGAAGCGAGCACATGCAGAAGGAAAAGTTCACCAATGAAAGAATGAACAATTCATGTGAAGCAGATGAACTTGACAAATATGCACCTTCGCGAACAGATGGCCATATCAAACCTTCCAGCGTGAAAGCAACAAACAACATGCTAAAGCTTCATCAAGCGAACCAAGGACCATCAAAGACTCCGCGCACTTCACCATGTGGAGGTGAAGCTATGATACACCATGAAGACATCCATCACCCAACAGCACTATAGCTCAACATGCACTCCAGCAGCAGCACGAATGTACCAGCATTGTCATGTCAAGTCATGTCGAGTCACATCATGAGTCATGTTGCCCACATCTCCACTATGGGCTTGTTGTCAATCAATGTGATGTAACGTGGAAGTCCAAGAGACCCACTTGTTGAGAAAAGAGTCATGTAAGTCGAAAATTCATGGAACTCAAATGGTCATGAGGGTAGTTGAACAGCCAGAAGGGTGAGTTTCACCCTTGGCTATAAATACCCCCTCATTTGTACATGTAAAGGACTTTTCACCTCAACTCCTCCCACATAGCTAAGAGAGTCTGTAATATTTTCTTTGAGGAGTAAGTAGTGGCTCCAATGCCCCGCACTCACGGTTAGTGATGTATGGTGTAACGATGTGTCTTGGAACTTTCACTTAATTCAGAAGCTTGCTAACAAGCTAGCACATTTTCACACATGTATTTTATCTGTTGTAAGACTGATCTTTAACACTTGTAATGCATGTTGCTTTAACCTCTATTATACATCTGAACTATTTCAATTGTTGTAATGCATAATATATTAATAGAAATGTGTTGTATATGTTTTTAACGATGTCTCGCCCATGTAGACTGCTCTCCCAGAGATCAGACAGACCTTTCACATGAAGCTTACTGTAACAATCATTGCACTCGTTCGAACTGATCCATGAGTGTTGTACGTGTTGTGTTACCTTGTATGTTGTGATTGTTGCATATGTGAGGACTTCTCCACTGGAAGTTGTGCATGTCCTGTTGTGTTGTGTGTTCCCAACAGTGTTGGGACTGCTCCCAATCGACCTGGAACTCACTATCACCCTTCCCTTCAACAGTGAAAGAACCATTGACACAAGTGACACTTACACTCAATATGAACGCGAACCTCACTTCTTGAAGATAAAGAAAACCACTCTCCTATGCTAACAAGCAAGAGTTGAGGCAAATCCTTAAGAAAATGGCAACCAAGCCATCATACCATATGGGACTCCCACACCAAACGGTGTCAGGTCTAGTTGGGACTTCATACCAGGGTGATCCCTTGAATGTTGGCGGGTCAAGCACCATCAACATAAACTCAAGTGTGAGTTAAGTCACCCATGCAAAGTGTAAATGTAAACTCAAAATGAAGTGGTGTCCTCGAAGAGTGGGGTGATAATCAGGAGGAGAGAGAAATAATTACAGTTAGTGGGGACAACAGTCCAAAAGAGGAAACTCGAGTTAATGCCAAGTCACTAAAGCGCTCCAAGATTTTAACCAAAATAGGATATTATGTGATGGATTGACTTCATTTGCACCATTACTCATTCCAAAAATAGGCAAAGGAAGGATGATCTAATGCATCAAGCAACCTAGAGTGCCACCAAGGAGTTTTGAACCCTATCTACAAGTGCTATAGGAGAAATCTATAAGAAGGCCTATAATTGCTACACGAGGGACTAGAGGAGTTACAGGAGAAGTTGGGAAGAGAAAAATGAGTCACAGTAGCTCGATATTGCCTTAAAACCTTCATGCACACCCAAAATTGCTTTAATAAGAAGTAAGTGACACCCTCATTCTTTATTTCTACACCCAATTACATGAGACATGTGCTTGAAATTAAGAGCCTATAGCAATCAATTGATCAGTAGGAGGTCTTTTGGAAGTTTTTTATGGTTAAGAGAAGAGAAAATAGTTTGGTTGATATCAATTAGAGCACCGCTCTTCCTCACTATTACCAAGCATTTTACCACTATTTCACCACTGAGACTATTTGAATTTTTTTGAATTCCACGCCTACATAGCATCAAGGATTAATAGAGACAATATGGAGGGAGAATTTAACAAAAGGGAACCCTTAAACACCAGGAGAATTCACCAACACCCTCTTGTAGTTGACATTTTCAGAAAACACTAGTGGTTGGGTTTCCCTGAGTTGCTAAAGAGGTATTATGATGATATTCCTGTGAATTTCCCATAGAATTACACTCTTAAGAGGAAGACGGTGCCACAACTATTGTTAGAGGTTTGGACATCTCTCTCAGTCCTAAAACCATCAGTAGAGTGACCACCTTTCCTCTAGGAATTATATGGATAAAAGAATACAAGCAAGTAAGTGTCACAACTAGGAAAAATCTCCTCCTTTCAAAACAGAAGCTTGTAAAAGACAAGAATGGAGTGAGAAGAGAAAGTTTGCCTTGCCCTTGGGATGAGGTAGCTTACCATATCCTTAAATATGTAGCTTGTGAAGGAATATTAAGTGTGGTTTATACCTACTAATTTGGGCTACTCCAAGAGTTGAGATTCAAGGCAGAATTACCCCTTTCTCAAAGACTTAGTGTCCCTCATTTCCTCCTGCAGTCAATTATGGAGATGAGTTAGAAGGTAAGGGAAGGAAAACACCATCATTTAGCTCACCATGGCCTCATCAAGTTTATAGTGGTGGATGCTCTGAACCACTTGAGAATCCATGTCATATGGAACAAATTTGTGGACATGGATAGGGAGACTTTCATAGAAACACAAGCCCTCACACCAGGAGAGACTCCAACCTCTAATATTGGAGGAAGAGAAGGAAAAACATAGGAAGAAGAATGAGAAAATACATAGGAGGAAGAGGAAGAAAGAATAGAAGAAGAAGAAATAAAAATAGAGGAAAAAGAGGCAGCAAAGAAAGAGGAAGGAGAAGAAAAAAATGAAAGGAGAAGAGGGGGAGAAGAAAGAGTAAGCACTGAGGAGACTTCTCCACCCTAAGGAGAAGAAAACACCAAACAGGAAGTAGCTGCAACATTAGCTACATTTGGCACTCTTTTCAAGCCCAAGAGGAAGCAATCAATACCAAGTCAAATGTATTTCAGAACTAGGAAGAGCACTAGAATTAGATAAGGGAAGCCACAAACTCCTATAAAGGTTCCTATAATTATTGATGAGTCACCAAGAAAAAAGAAAGAAATAGGACTTAGTGAAGGAACAATTGAAGAGATCACTCCTCCTAAAACTAAAACCAACTCACCTATAGCACCTGTGAGTAGGCTTACCACTAGGTCTGTCACCTACAATAAGCCAAGGACATAATTTTCCTTTGAGGAAGAAGAAAAAGAGAAACTACATGAGGATCAAGGTTTGCTACAGGAGAGACAGGGTTTGCTACAAGAGGGGCATAGTTTGCTATAGGTAGGACATGCGAAGCTACAGTATCACAAGAAAGAGTTACAAAAGGAAGCCACCACCTCAAATAATATTGGAAAAGACCTACAAGAACTCCAAGAACCTAGCCCACAACCTAGCTTAGGATCCTACTACAAATTCATTGAAGGAGTAAGGATTATCCCTGAAAAATTTGCAATCCCACTCCTTTATGAGTTGGAGATAGAGAGAGGTAGAACCCACAGGTGGATGAAAATTAGTAAATCTAAGAACGTAGAGGGTCTAGGCCTCATGGAAAAAAGGTCATTGAAATGGGAAAACAGTTTTTTGATTTCAGAATGAGAGAGTCTATGATGAAGTAGAAACGACATGAAGAAAACATGAGGTTGAGAGAGAGGTCAAGAAAGACGTACAACTTTCCACCATGGCAAGTCTCTCCAAGGAAGCCCTGCAATGTAGAAAAACATAAAAGTCTTATGCCCTATTTCTCAAATAATGGTGGTTGTAGTTCCAAGTCAAAACTTTGTCACAATATGAATCTCTACCTTTTCAAGACTACAACAAGTTCATTGAATTTTGCAACCACAGTAACATGGAAGATAAGGAAAAATTGGATGAATTTTATATGCATAACCTCACTTTGATAAATATGAATTTTTGGGATCCCAATTCAAGATAGGGAGATATTCAGTTTATGGATTTAGCATGTTGGATGAATCATGATGAGACAAGAGCTGAGGAGTCGTAAAAGGTAATGGAAAAGGAGGAGAAGGAACCATTGTATATTAGGGCAAAGCTAGTGAGACCAAATGTTGTCATTATAAATCATATCCTCATCTACAATGGTGGTGCTTTAGAACCCAAATAAATTTCTACCTAGGTGCAAGCCATTCTACACTTTGAAGACACATTTAGGATGTTGGGAACAGGAAATTTGCAAGCATTCCAGAGGAGATGGCATGCTTTACTCCACAGTGTACAGATCAGATAATATCACTCTCCCAAAAGGATAAGGAATGCCTTGGAGAGAACACCATTGTATAAGAGGATCATGCAAAGGATGAAAATTAGGTGGATAGGACTCAAACGCATTCCACCCTTGTTTCTACGCTTACAAGAAGGAAGAGATGAAGCAAAAGAGAAGAAGGAGTAGACAAATATAGAGAGGAATGCAAGTTTTCACTCACATGAGGGCACACCTTTTGAGGAGTCTTGAGATGTTAGGGAGTCAACCAGGGCTATGAAAGAGCTTCATATGGATGACTAAGTTTCTCAAAGGATGAGAAACATCTTCATCAAGGGAATGATGATGAGTCCCATCAATAGGTACATTTTGAAGATGATTATGCCATCCTCCAGCCTTAAAGCTATCCTTCTCTTACATTAATTCACATTTTTTGTTATATTATTCTTAGTAAGAGGAGTAAAAGGTGGTTTTCACAGTATGTGGCCTAATGTGGTTTAATTGCAAGAAAATGAAGCATTTTTTAGGCTATTACTATGTAGGGGCTTGATGGAGACAACTACAAGAGAATCTAGGGGGTTTTCCACCTCCTTAACTCCCTAAATTCAACTTGGGATCACAATATCCTCTCTCACTACTTCAAATTCATTAGCATTCAAGTCACTCCTATCCCAAGTGAAGACAAAGAGGGATAAGATCCACCATTTTTTAGATCAAGGAGGGAACCACACCTACTTTCAAGGGAGTTGATTCAACTTCCCTTTTGTATAAATAAACTAGAATCAGAGCTCATTAGGATTCAAATCTTTTGTTTATATAGGTGTAGCTATTGATCTTCAAGCTTGACATTGTTACTTTAAAATTTTATGTGATGTATTAGACCTCCACTTTTTGATAATTAGAATTTGGATTTTAATATGCATCTGAGTTAGTTTCGAAGGGTTGAGACCCTTAGGTTTGGGCACAACCTACAGGCTTTTGTCCCTCTTCTTTTACTTGTGTTGCTTCTTGATTCCAAGTAGTTCATAGTTTCTTGGATTTCAGTAGAGATTAATCTATTAAATATTGTGTTGCAACCTCCGCATCACCTCTCTTGTGGGAGAATGAGTGGAAGGATTCACACCCACAATCCAAAAATATTGTGTTTATTATTTCTTGGTAATAGATTAGTGTTAGTTGTCCTATTTTAAATTTTATTTATGTAGCTTGGAATTTAGTTTAGTGATTAGATGAGTGTTATGGAATAAATTTGATGTTATTTGAAATTCAACTCATCTTTTTCATCATAAGTTATTTCATTTTTTTAATGATAAATGGATGCATGCATGTGATTGATTGCATGGTTGGTTGATCTCAAGGGAATGAAATATATACCACTTCCATATTTATATCCTTCATCTTCTCTTTCCACTTCCAAATTTTGTCCCAAAACCCTGTTTATAAGCCATTTTTCGTAGTATGTCGAAAGCACTCATCCTAGTACAAGACAGGCCTCTAAGGGTTACTGAGCTTCGCTAGGGGATCAAAGAAACCTCCCTCCATTTCCTTCAACTTACATCCACCTCTCCATACCCTGAAGACAACATTTTCGCCTTCAAAAACCACTCAGATGCTCTATTGTAGCATTACAGGCCTTCCTATAGCAATACAGGCCTCCTATAGCAATTACCTGTAGCAAACCTGTAGCATCACTTTCCTTCATCATTTTTTAGCCCCACTACAAATTCGACTTATTCTATGAATGATGACCCCCAGCTATGATTTTATGATTAGGGGAAGCTCCTCGACCACTCCAAACATTCGTTTCTTCACTGCAAAAACATAGTAGAGTTAGTTTTTTAATCACAAGTATGATGCAAGTAGGTTAATTATTTACAAGAAAGTGTATACTAGGTATATGGTACATGCAATTCCGATTGATAGTTTGATGATTTATGCAAGAAAAAATAGTTCCCTTTCTACAAGTAGACTTGGTAGTTTGATCGATTTTGCAAGACAAAATAGCTTTCTTTCTGCAAGTAGATTAGCCTTTGTCCTTTCATGAGTTGATTAGTTAGAATTTACAAGTTGATTCAATGGCATTTACACTTTCATATCTATAAGTAATTTCCAATTGTACCTTTCTTATCAAGAATTCATTCTAAGTCAATAGGAGGAATGGTCTCTGAGAACTTTTTATTTAATGTCATAACTAAGGGTGGTATGAGGCAATCCTATCTGTTGTGCATATAACATTGTCAACTCGAAGTTTGTTGTTATGCAACCAACTCACAAAATAGAAGAAGTGATAGATCAATGACTTCAAAATTAGCCTCTTTGAGGGGGAAACCTCCTTTATGTTACACAAATGAATAATTCTTGGATGATTCAAATGATAAAACCTCATTTCTATATATAGGAGTCTAATGGGTCACAATATAATCAGAGCCAACATAACAATAATAATGTAAGGGCACAACAATAACAATAATGGGCTTCTATGGGGCACAATAATAACAATATGGAGACTACATGGGCACAAAAATAACAATATGGGGACTACATGGGCACAAAAATGACAATAAGAGTGCTACACTGACAATAACAATGAGGGAATACATTAGTAGTATAGGGACCTAACATGCCCCTGTCCTTCAAAAAAGTGTTTTTCTCAGCGCAAGAGTATTTCTGGATTATTTTGTATAAAATTCTCATCCTCCCATGTGGAATCTTTAGTGGGTAAGTTCTTCCACTTTATGAGATACTCTGAAATTGATTGATTTCGTAGTTGTTGAGTTCTTGTTTCCATGATTGCTTCAGGTTCCAATATGATTTTTCCTTTCTCATCAAGTTTTGGAAATAGTGTGCTTGAACTGGGAACTTGTCACCTATAACATTCTTTAAGCATGAAACATGGAAAACTAGGTGCACTTGGGAAGATGAAGGAAGCTCCAATTTGTATGCCATTAGTACCAATATTTTGCAACACCTTCTAAGGACCAGAATACTTTGGTGATAATTTATTATCCTTCTTAGCTTGCTTGAAGGACATTTGTTTCTATGGTTGTAGCCGTAAAAATACCCAGTCTCCTACATCAAAACTTCTTTCATTATGATGTTGATATTTTTGTTGTTTCATTCTATTCTTCGCCAAAGTGAGGTTGGAATTTAAGAGTTGGAGAACTTGTTGTTGATGCTCGATGTGATCTTCCACTGCTTGAACCTTAGAATGATTGTCTAAGACTTTTTGGAGATCTGGAGAAAAAGATGATTTCGATGTTTGAACCTCTAGTGAACATAGTTATGCAACTACGCCCCATTGTTCTTTCTTTAGAAGCTTTTTCATGCCATTAGAGATTATTATCTTTATTGGTTTCCCTGTGATACCCCTTAATTCAACTTCTTTTCCTTCCCAAAAAAATTTCAAGAAAGTTCTTGAAAATTATCGTACCCAAACATTGCAACCATTGGACTCCTAGTACAACATCAGGACCACCCATTGGAATGGAAAGAACTGGACTATTCAATACATATTCTCCCATGGATAGCTTGATATTATGGCACTTTACAGAGCAATTTATGGTTCCTCCATTTGCAAACATCACTTGACACTATGGTGCTAGACATAGGAAACAATTCAATTCCTCAGATATTTTACAATGAATAAAATTATGGGTACTACCTGAATAAATCAACACTATTATATTTTTATTCTTGATATGTCCTTCTATCTTGAGAGTTTGAAGAGTGGTAATTCCTGCCAATACATTACAAAATATGGTCGGATTCATTTCTTCTTTCTCTAGGGTTGGTTCCTGGTGTATATCCTCTTCTTTTGACGTTTCTTGTTCCTTTTCTTTCTCCTCTTCACAATCTATGTAAATTAATTTCTTCTCAGCACACTTATGACTTCTAGTGTATTTTCTATTACAACTGTAACAAATACCTTTTTCTCTTTCTTCTTCCAATTTTTGTGGTGTTAACCTTGTAAGTTGTGGAAGGCTAGGAGCAAAAAACCTTCCATCTTTATAGTTGTGAATGGTAGGCTTCCTTGTTACCATAATTTTTCTTTCAATTTTTCTTGCCAACCTAGATGCCTTCCCCAATTAATTAGGTTCCTAAAGGCTAGCCTTATGTTGGATGTTATCCTTTAAAGTACCCATGAATACATCAATCCTATTCTCCTTTGGAATATCATTTACCCTTATATTCAATTGTTGGAAGTCCTCAATGTGCTCCACCATTGAAACCTTTTGTTTGAGATTTATCAATTGACTAAAGAAAGTGTTGCTCTTTATATCCTTATAATGTGTTATCATTTCCTCTGTAAAAATTGACCAAGTGAAAATTTGTTTACGAGCGCAAAGCCATTGATACCATACAAATTGATTGAGTTCTAAATATAAAGTTGCAATGCTTACCTTTTGTGTGTTTTTCACATTATGGAGATCAAAATATTTCTCGAACTGTAGTATCCATGTTACGAGATCCTTGCCATCAAACTTCCTCATATCGATATTTGGAATATGGTGGGTTTTCAATCCAATGTTAGATTCTATGAAATCATGAATAACATTTATTTTTTTCTCATCATGAGTTTCCTCTACTACCTTTTCGCCATTTGGAAGCCTTTCTTGTAGAAACTTGGTCAAACCTTCCTTCAAACCTTCCATGTCTTTCTTCAAAGATTCCATGTTACCTTTGAGTTTTTCTTCTATACCATCGATCTTAGCCTCCATGCCATTCTTAAAATAATTGATCTTAGCTTCGATTCCATTCTTCAAACCATCCATCTTAAGTTCTATTACTTTTTGTGAGATAGAAATTTGTTGCACTTAGTCTCCTAATTTTGATATATCATTGTTTCATTTCTTCCTCTTGTTCACGTGTCATGGTAGAGATTTCAGGTTGCTTACTAGATGTTTCCATTTTCTTTATTTAAGGAATAAATTAATGATAATTATGCTTCACTATTCCCTTTAAATCACTTCAAACTATTTTTTCAAACAAAACTTCTGCAAATTTTAAAAAACTACACACCTTTTTTTTTCGCTTTGTAGGAACTCGATATTGAATCTATTATATCTCTATAATTTTGGATCTCCAAGGTCTTAAATTTTGTTCTATGGTATCCCTATAAGTCTTATTTCCAATCCCACAAGTATGACAAAGATTATATTCTTTAGGAAAGAGTTATTCTCAATATCCCATGATGACCTGATTATAGACTAGTTCAGTAGAGCTAAATTGTACGGAGTGCCACGTATCAATGTTTTGACCCGAGGCCCTGAAATTGATAGCCAAACAACTAGATTCTATCCTATTTTTGTCACATTTTACGAAATTCAAATCCGATTCTAAGATATAGTCTTATGACGAGTTTCCCTATGTCATTTGTTTGATATGGAATTTGGGAGCCTTCCAAAACCCTAACTTTCTCAGCTCATATCGCCGAAAATATACTAATAAAATATCTTAAATTTGGACGTGCAGTTCATCAAGATTTCGGCTCCACCTAGTTTCAATTTCAACTCCTGAAGCTTTGTAGAAAAAAAACTATAGCGAGGATTCCATGATGACCTGTTTAAAGCGGTGAAACCCTAAAATCCAAAGCTCTAATTCCAAATGTTATGCAATCAGCTCAAAAAATAGAAGAAGGGATGGATTAACAACTTCAAAATTATCCTCTTTGAGGGGGAAACC
Organism: Pinus tabuliformis; assembly: GCA_031772625.1. Lineage (NCBI taxonomy): Eukaryota > Viridiplantae > Streptophyta > Pinopsida > Pinales > Pinaceae > Pinus > Pinus tabuliformis. The sequence goes on along the minus strand of CM062816.1, from coordinate 260,128,441 downwards.
TCCTTTGTGTTACACAAATGAACAGTTCTTGGATGATTCAAATGATAAAAACTCCCTTCTATATATAGGAGTCTAATGGGTCACAATATAATCAGAGCCGACATAACAATAATAATGTAAGGGCACAACAATAACAATAGTGGGCTTCTATGTGGCATAATAATAAAAATATGGGGACTACATGGGTAAAAAATTAACAATAAGGGCACTACACTGACAACAAAATGAGGGAATACACTAGTATTATAGGGACCTAACATTTGTATGAACCCCGGGTTGATAATTTGAGTTGAGTATCCCTTGCGAGTTGCATTATTCTTGGTGCAATACCAAGGCTCACCACTCCCAATCTTCTGTATAACTTTGACTATAATTGGAAATACATAGACTATATCAGATAAATTCCTTGGGAAAGAGGTCTCTTTTTTCATCGAAGAATGGTGGTAGACCCTATTCACATAACCCTTCACACTCTTCAAAGTTTTTCACCTCCTCCGCCATGATGTTGGTCATTTACTCTAGATGTGTTATCACCCTATGCTTCCTTTTTATATGAACCATTTTAATGGCCATGATGTTGGTCATTTACTCTAGCTGTGCTATCACCCTATGCTTCCTTTTTATATGAACCACTTTAATGGCCAAGTGGGACTGATCAAACCTCGCATTCCTAACCTCCTTTTTTCATTTGATTCAAGAAATTGGCTATTACTTTGACCTTGAGCAAGGTCACTCTAGTATGTTCTTAAGCATCTATGTTTCTTTATGGGTTGTCCTAACCATGTTGTGTCACGACCTCTTTAACACATTATATGAAACAGTAAAATTAAAAAAAAATTAATGGTAATGGTGGTCAATTCATGAACCCACCCTTCTAACTAATAAGGAACATAACTTAGTTATGAACCAAGTTTAAGCGCTGCATGCATATACCTAACCTTTATAATATGCCTACCCCACCGAATTTGTATTATCACCTGCACATATATACATGGGCGTTGGAAACCTTGGTGACATGTTAACCTTAAACGTTTGACCCAACACGCATCATTTGATTTACGCCAGATGGTGAATGGAGATTATCCCAGCTCATTCCCTCCGTAGCCAAGTGGCATGTGATCACGTGAAACCATGTGGTTGACCCACTGTGGTTTCCGCGCCAGGTTTTCCCGCTCTGATGGACGATGGAGATCTTTCGGACCCATCGTGTGGCTCAGATCTGTTCGAGGGTTCAACAGCCAATACATAATGTGCCGGGTTCTTCGGATCAGCTCATTTGTTCACTACGCCTCAGCCGAGCGCTTCCTCAGCTTGTCAAACCCTCCTGCATCACCTGCCGTTCAGGTATTAATCATTTGCATCCCGCACCTGGTATTCATTCACAGTCTTGTATTACGAACCCTTGAAGTTATTTGGTTTTTCGACTGTTCCAGTTACTTATCATGAGTTTTCAATGTGCAGGTGGGTCGGCCGGTTGCAGTCTCCTTCTGTCTGCAAGGGTTTTGCCGCCTTCGCTCCACAGGTATGCTCATTCGTTCTTATAGTCTCTGCGTTGAAAGGCGAAGTATATTTGAGAAATGGAATGCTTGTTCTGTGGTCTGAGGCGTGGCTCATGACCCTTTTCCTTCATGTCTCAGGTCGGGTTATTGTTTTCTCAAAACCCTTGTTACATTTGCAGACGGCCTCCTCTTGCCGGGACCTGTACTGCGTTGATAGTTAGGGTTTAGCTAGGGTTTAATCATGGCTTCCATGCCGTCCATAAGATGTATATTTGGTCTTGACTTTGGTCTACAGACATGATATGAATGTATTGAAGTTTGTATATTCTCTGTTAAGCTTCCTCTGAGCTATCTACAGTTTCATATAGCTGCAATGACTCAGTACAGTTGTTTATCTCGTTTTGGTTATAAGAGTTCTTTAATCCTCTACAGAACTCCTTAATACTGTGTTATCAGTTTACCTTTGATTAAAATGAATGTGTTACTCCGCGTTCACGGATTTTATTCATATATTTAATGGCCGTCTTTGCTATGAACGATTTACTATTCCAATGTTATTATTGTTATGTCGTTTCCCTTTTACTTACTGTACATTACTACTCGAGAGGGTTTATGAGGCGGTCATGCCTTTATTTACAGCAGCTATTATATTTTACAGGTTTGGTTTAGTCTTCGCATGCATTCGAATTGACTGTACCCTTATACGTTTCTTATGGTTTAGTGCGGCCTTAAGGGTATGTCTTGCATTCGGTAAATGAATGTATTGGCAACCCTTCTCCGCGTATACTGTCATTCATAACCGGGATTCACCGGAGTCTGATATACATATATATATTGTTTAGTTCATGGTTCTGTTAATGTTACTCTCTTCTTTTGGTAAACCGAGGATAGATTTCTGTAAGTTTAACCTGTATGTTTATATGCTGGCTACTTACTTCGGGTTTGTCTACCTATGAGGTAAACCTTTGATGGCGTTCTGCTAATATGTGCTGGCTTACGCCGTGTTCATTTCTTTATCAATCTCTCGTTTACAGCATCGTTTTCATGATATTCACTTGGTTCACACAGTATTAGTTTCTGGTAATATTTCTTCAGTTCGCACAGCAGTTTATTTAATAACCTTGCTAGGGTTTATACGGTACTGTATATATGCGTAATGCTAGGTTCACACAGCACTTATGCCGTGACTATTTGTTTACACAGTGTTATAGCTATGCCATATTTCTGTGTTTATACAGTGTTTCGGTTTATATATAAGCGCGGGTTTTAGCGCTGGTTCTCGACTATTCTTTCATTCGGATGAGATGTTTGTCTGACATTCCAGAATGCCTATTTCGACTCTGTTCCGTAGCCGAGTCTCTGACTGTTTTATTTCCTTCTAATAATCAACACACTACTGCGGTTTCCTCTACCGCCAACCGCCCCTTAGGGTCTGGTTCTACCATGGAAGTTTATATTCAACTACCAGATTTATTTTATTGCAGATGAACAAAGATACTGATACAACATTAATCTTTAATAACGACTACCATTAATCAATGGAAGAATACAGATTAGTCTATTCACCTTCAGTCTCAGTTCTTCATGCTATAACTTGATTAGGAAGTACATACCTGGGTAGCCTGCTACCGATATTCCTACTTCCAGAAGTCACCTGCAACTGGTTTGCTCTTATCCTCCCAACCTTGAGATCCAGTTTACGCTGGATTCTCCCCCCGAGCCGTCTTGCAGGCCTGCAGCCCTCAAAAAGACACATGCACTACTGTGCTGGGTTATCTGGTCTCTACCAGACTTAACCCCTTTTCTCTATCTGCTCTCCTCACTGGAAATCTTCTCTCTGTCTGTTCCTCAACAGCCCCGAGGTTTTCCTTCCCCGGGACTTTTCCTTGGGTGAGAAGCAGTTTATTCAGTTTTCTAACTGATCTTCTTAAAATAGAAAATCCTCCACCAGGAGGCTGCCAGCATTTCAAGAACATACACATGTAAAAATAATCTAATATAACAACTTCCTCATTAATAGTGTCATTCAAAAATAATGAGTAACCACTCATACAGTTTCTTACCACAGTAAGTATTTCAGAATTACAAGTTACCGGGGTCATTACATCTCCCCCCCCTGGGATTGGACATCGTCCCGATGTCTATCCCCATTAAATAAATTTGGATAAGCTTTTCTAATGAGTTCCTCGTCCTCCCATGTAGCCTCCTCAGGCCCATAGTGCTACCACAGCACTTTAACTTGGGTAATAACCCGTTTCCGCAGCCGCACTTCTCTCCGGTCGAGAATGCTCTGTGGTTCGACCAGGACCTCGCCTTCCGGTTCGACCTGCAGACAACCATACCTTTAATCAGTTTCCTATTGAGTATAGCTGCATAATCAAAACAACCGGATTAATTCTTACCCGCACATCTTGCCATCGGATAACATGTTTAGGGTCATATACATATTTCTTTAGGACAGAAACATGAAACACATTGTGAATCCTAATATGACTTGGCAAGGCGAGTTGGTAGGCCACTGGCCCCACTCTAGCCAAGATCTGAAAAGGTCCAAAATATCGAGGTGCCAGTTTGGCGCACCCACTCCACTGCAGTGTGCTCCTTCTGGTTTGAATCCTCACAAACACATGGTCACCCACCTTATACTCTGTGAATCTTCTTTTCCTGTCCGCAAAGCTTTTCTGTCTGTCTTGTGCAGCCTTTAAGTTTGCACGCACTCTTTTCACCATATCCTCCATGTCTTTAAGCATTTCTGGACCCAAACTCAGCTTGTCTTCAGGTCCACCCCAACTTGAGGGTGTGCGGCACTTTCGTCCATACAGGACTTCAAAAGGACTTAGCTGGGTTGAAGTGTGATAACCATTGTTATATGCAAATTCGACCAGATGTAAAAACTCTTCCCATTGGCCTGGTTTCAGCATCACATACGCCCTCAACATGTCTTCCAACACTTGATTAACTCGCTCAGTTTGACCGTCGGTCTGCGGGTGGTAGGCCGTGCTAAAGTTCAGCTGAGTACCCAACTCAGCAAACAGTGTCCTCCAAAAAGTGGAAGTGAATTTCACATCTCGGTCCGATATAATTACCTTTGGCAGCCCATGCAATCGGAACACATTTTGCATAAAGAGGTGAGCAATTTGTACCGCCTTGTAAGTGGACTGCATAGGTATAAAGTGTGCTGCCTTACTCAATTTGTCAACCACTACCATGATAGAGTCATTACCCTTCTTTGTTCGTGGCAACCCAGTTATGAAATCCATGGAAATGGTTTCCCATTTCCACTCCGGAATAGGCAAAGGTTGTAGCAGTCCGGCTGGATGCTGATGTTCTGCCTTAATTTGCTGGCATTCTAAACACCGCGCCAGGTACTCAACTACCTGTTTCTTCATTCCTGGCCAATAATACTCCTTCTTGAGTGTCGTGACCATCTTTTGGTACCCTGGGTGGCCAGTGTAGTGGCTGATATGGAACTCATCTAAAATCAGCCTTTTAAGGTCATTTGAATCAGGTACATATAATTTCTTATTGAAACACAGCATTCCATCGCTATCTAGTGTATATCCTTGCTGTAATCTTTCCTTAACAGCTTGCTGTACCTGCTGTTTTAAGTGCTGGTATTCAGAATCGCGACTTGCTGCTGTTTTTATTTGTTCAACCAGCGAATTCCGCCACTTGCTGACTGATAATTCACATAAACAATGAACCTTACGACTTAGCGCATCAGCCACTCGATTTTCTTTGCCCTTTAAGTGCTTTATTTCGAAATCAAACCCACTCAGGAAATCTGCCCAACGGCCTTGTCTTGCATTCAAGGTAGGTTGGCTGAAATAATGTGTTAAACTGTGATGATCAGTTAACAACAGGAATTTCCTCCCTAGGAGGTAATGTCTCCACATTTTCAGCGTATGAATAACAGCCGTTAATTCCAGATCATAAGTAGAGTATCTCTGCTCATGCTCCTTTAGCTTCCTTGATTCATAGGCTATTACTTTCCTTCCTGCATTAATACTCCTCCCACACCCTCCTTGCTTGCATCGGTGCACACCACATAATCCTTATTAGGATCAGCTATACTCAGGATGGGCGCAGTGGTGAGTAAATGATTCAATCGGTCAAAGCTCTGCTGACATCTCTGCTCCACCTAAATATCTTCCCCTTTTTCTGCAATGAGGTGATAGGATAGGCTATCCTAGAAAAGCCTTCCACAAACCTCCGGTAATAGCCAGCTAACCCCATAAAAGATCTGATATCAGCAACATCTTTGGGTATGGGCCATTCCATAATAGTTTTTATTTTCTCAGGGTCTACTGCAATTCCTTCTTTAGTGATCACGTGGCCCAAATACTGGATTTCCTCCTTGAAGAAATCACATTTACTGAACTTAGCGTATAGCTGGTGTTCTCGAAGAGTTTGTAACACCATCCTCAGGTGTTCTTCGTGTTCCTCTTGAGAACGAGAATATATCAGAATATCATCTATAAATATCAGCACAAACTTGTCCAAAAATCGGTGGAACACGCTGTTCATCATACACATGAAGGTGGCAGGTGCATTGGTCAAACCGAAAGGTAGCACTACAAATTCGTAGTGCCCATAGCGTGTCCTGAAGGCGGTTTTAGCGATGTCCTCATCTTTAATCCTGATCTGATGATAACCAGATCGCAGATCGATCTTGGAAAATACTTTTGCCCCTTTCACTTGATCAAAGAGTTCATCTATCCTGGGTAAGGGATACTTGTTTTTGACCGTGAGCTTATTCAGCTGTCGATAGTCTATACACATACGTAGGGTGCCATCTTTCTTTTTCACAAATAATACTGGAGCTCCCCATGGTGATACACTGGGACGTATGTACTGTTTATCCAACAGCTCTTGTAGTTGCATCTTCAACTCTGTTAACTCTGGTACGCTCATTCGGTATGGTGCCCGTGATACTGGTGCTGCTCCCGGTATTAACTCTATAGTAAAGTCTATGTCCCTCTTTGGGGGCAGCCCTGGTACCTCTTCAGGAAAAACATCTACGAATTCCTGCACCACCGGGATATTGCCTAATGCAGACATCTTATCTTTCTGGTTTGCATAACCAACTTGAATGGCGTAGATCTGACATTTCTTTCTAAGGCACTTAGCTAACTGAGAAGCAGTGATAGACTGAATCTAGACAGGGTGTTTAATCCCCTGCAATTCTTGTTGCTGCCCCAAATCATCCTTGTAATAAATGGTTTTGGTTTTGCAGTTTACTAGGGACCAATGCTTTTCCAGCCAATCCATACCAATCAGGATGTCATAAGATCCTAATGGAAGTACATTCAGGTCTGCTGTTATTGGCTGTCCAGCTATGCTTAAGGAACAGTTATTAATTTTAGCTAGAACCCGTCTCTTGGCACCTGTAGCTAACTGTACCAACCATGGGTTTTTGAACCTTTCCGAAGATAGCTTACAATGTTCCACTACTTTTGGGCTAACATAACTTAAGGTAGCTCCTGGATCAATAAGAACAGCTATAGAAAGGTTTGAAATCTTACCTTCAAATTCCACCATAGTCGGTTGGTATTCCGCTTGCCGGTCCTCCAAGGCTGCGTTAATTCTTGGTACGCTGCGTGCCACATCCCCAACGGTTGAGGCTTCGTGGATCTGAGATATTTGGTCGACTCCTTTACGCTGCGGGCAGTTTTTAACATAATGCGGTCCTCCACATCCCCAACACTGGACTGGAGGTCTGGTTCCTTCAATCTCTGGTCTGGCAGGCGGTTCACTAACTCTGCTTTCACTTGGCTTGGCCCGGAAGGTACCCTTAGTTGTATTTCTGTTAAACTGCCCCTTTCCAGCACTCTTACCACCATTTCCACGACTTCCTTTGTTATTACCAGCAACTCTGTTGCTTTTTTCTGTCATTCCATTTTTTGCTTGAAATATCTCCTTTCTGTTTATTCTGCTGGTAACAAATTCTTGCCTTACGAATTGCCTCGTCCATGGTTCGGGGATTGTCAAGCTCTATTCGTTCCCTTATATAGGCTGGTAGGCTGCTCACAAATGTCTGCACTTTGGCCTTTTTCTTTTTTGATATATGGCACATAGCGAAGCAGGGAAGTGAAGCGGTTAATGAATTCATCCATGGACTGTTGTCCCAGTCGTAAATCATGGAATTCCCGTGCCTTCTCATCATAAAAACGCTCGGTTAGATATCTCTCCTTAAAGTATTTCTGGAACTTTTCCCAAGTGATGTTCTGCTCACTCACTCCTTTTACAATTTTAATCTCTTCCCACCACAAGGTTGCTTTACCCTGTAGCTGGAAAATGGCCAGCCGCGCCTTCAGATTTTGATCATATTCATACAGTTGGAAATACTTGTTAATGTTTATTAACCAAGCCTCTGTCGCTTCTTCCTGCTCTCCATCGAAAAGTGGAGGTTTGATTTTCCGGAATTCTCCCTGTAATTCCATTTTCTGTCTCTTTGAGGTCTGTTGCTCTAGTACATTGTCAGAATGGTCTTCCTTCTCCTCTGAAATCTCAGGTGCGTAATCCCGCTCTTCAGTTCCCCTTTGCTGTTCCGCACTGGGATTGGCTAGTGGTGGATTTTGTTTATCTGACAGACTCTTTAATATTCTTTCTTGCTCCACTGTTAATCGCGCGTTGTCTTCTCGCAGACGCGCCATCTCACTTTTCAGTTCTTGAACAGTCTGCAATATCGCCAGATTGGTACTGCGTGTCTCAGCACCAAGCTGTATCCACAGCTCTGGATTTTCCTGAGGGACGCTGCCTGCTCCCTGCATTTCCTCCATCTTACTTGTTGACTGCTAGCAGATTGTTGTTTCTGTATTGATTTCCTAATTGATAAACAAGAAATCAATTTAGTTACCTTTGTTACTTCCTCATATATGCACTATATAAAAATTTTTTCTACAGATGGGCTTCACTACTCCAGAGGCCACAGTTTTGAAACTTGGCTCTGATACCACATTGTCACGACCTCTTTAACACATTATATGAAACAGTAAAATTAAAAAAAAATTAATGGTAATGGTGGTCAATTCATGAACCCACCCTTCTAACTAATAAGGAACATAACTTAGTTATGAACCAAGTTTAAGCGCTGCATGCATATACCTAACCTTTATAATATGCCTACCCCACCGAATTTGTATTATCACCTGCACATATACACATGGGCGTTGGCAACCTTGGTGACATGTTAACCTTAAACGTTTGACCCAACACGCATCATTTGATTTACGCCAGATGGTGAATGGAGATTATCCCAGCTCATTCCCTCCGTAGCCAAGTGGCATGTGATCACGTGAAACCATGTGGTTGACCCACTGTGGTTTCCGCGCCAGGTTTTCCCGCTCTGATGGACGATGGAGATCTTTCGGACCCATCGTGTGGCTCAGATCTGTTCGAGGGTTCAACAGCCAATACATAATGTGCCGGGTTCTTCGGATCAGCTCATTTGTTCACTACGCCTCAGCCGAGCGCTTCCTCAGCTTGTCAAACCCTCCTGCATCACCTGCCGTTCAGGTATTAATCATTTGCATCCCGCACCTGGTATTCATTCACAGTCTTGTATTACGAACCCTTGAAGTTATTTGGTTTTTCGACTGTTCCAGTTACTTATCGTGAGTTTTCAATGTGCAGGTGGGTCGGCCGGTTGCAGTCTCCTTCTGCCTGCAGGGGTTTTGCCGCCTTCGCTCCACAGGTATGCTCATTCGTTCTTATAGTCTCTGCGTTAAAAGGCGAAGTATATTTGAGAAATGGAATGCTTGTTCTCTGGTCTGAGGCGTGGCTCATGACCCTTTTCCTTCATGTCTCAGGTCGGGTTATTGTTTTCTCAAAACCCTGGTTACATTTGCAGACGGCCTCCTCTTGCCGGGACCTGTACTGCGTTGATAGTTAGGGTTTAGCTAGGGTTTAATCATGGCTTCCATGCCGTCCATAAGTTGTATATTTGGTCTTGACTTTGGTCTACAGACATGATATGAATGTATGGAAGTTTGTATATTCTCTGTTAAGCTTCCTCTGAGCTATCTACAGTTTCATATAGCTGCAATGACTCAGTACAGTTGTTTATCTCGTTTTGGTTATAAGAGTTCTTTAATCCTCTACAGAACTCCTTAATACTGTGTTATCAGTTTACCTTTGATTAAAATGAATGTGTTACTCCGCATTCACGGATTTTATTCATATATTTAATGGCCGTCTTTGCTATGAACGATTTACTATTCCAATGTTATTATTGTTATGTCGTTTCCCTTTTACTTACTGTACATTACTACCCGAGAGGGTTTATGAGGCGGTCATGCCTTTATTTATAGCAGCTATTATATTTTACAGGTTTGGTTTAGTCTTCGCATGCATTCGAATCGACTGTACCCTTATACGTTTCTTATGGTTTAGTGCGGCCTTAAGGGTATGTCTTGCATTCGGTAAATGAATGTATTGGCAACCCTTCTCCGCGTATACTGTCATTCATAACCAGGATTCACCGGAGTCTGATATACATATATATATTGTTTAGTTCATGGTTCTGTTAATGTTACTCTCTTCTTTTGGTAAACCGAGGATAGATTTCTGTAAGTTTAACCTGTATGTTTATATGCTGGCTACTTACTTTGGGTTTGTCTATCTATGAGGTAAACCTTTGATGGCGTTCTGCTAATATGTGTTGGCTTACGCCGTGTTCATTTCTTTATCAATCTCTCGTTTACAGCATCGTTTTCATGATATTCACTTGGTTCACACAGTATTAGTTTCTGGTAATATTTCTTAACTTCGCACAACATTTTATTTAATGACCTTGCCGGGGTTTACACAGTATTGTGTCTACGCATAACGCTTGGTCCACACAGCACTTATGCCGTGTCTCTTTGTTTACACAGTGTTACAGCTATGCCATATCTCTGTGTTTATACAGTGTTTCGGTTTATATATAAGCGCGGGTTTTAGCGCTGGTTCTTGACTATGCTTTCATTAGGATCAGGTGCTTGTCTAACATTCCAGAATGCCTAGCTCGGCACCATCTCGTAGCCGAGGCTCTGACTATTTTATTTCCTTCCTAATAATTAATAAACTACTGCGGTCTCTCCTACCGCCAAACCGCCCCTTAGGGTCTGGTTCTATCATAAAAAGTTATATCCCACAACCAGATTTTTATTGCAGATGAACAAAGATACTGATACAACATTAATCTTTAATAACGACTACCATTAATCAATGGAAGAATACAGATTAGTCTATTCACCTTCAGTCTCAGTTCTTCATGCTATAACTTGATTAGGAAGTACATACCTGGGTAGCCTGCTACCGATATTTCTATTTCCAGAAGTCACCTGCAACTGGTTTGCTCTTATCCTCCCAACCTTGAGATCCAGTTTACGCTGGATTCTCCCCCCGAGCCGTCTTGCAGGCCTGCAGCCCTCAACAAGACACATGCACTACTGTGCTGGGTTATCTGGTCTCTACCAGACTTAACCCCTTTTCTCTATCTACTCTCCTCACTGGAAATCTTCTCTCTGTCTGTTCCTCAACAGCCCCGAGGTTTTCCTTCCCCAGGACTTTTCCTTGGGTGAGAAGCAGTTTATTCAGTTTTCTAACTGATCTTCTTAAAATAGAAAATCCTCCACCATGAGGCTGCCAGCATTTCAAGAACATACACATGTAAAAATAATCTAATATAACAACTTCCTCATTAATAGTGTCATTTAAAAATAATGAGTAACCACTCATATAGTTTCTTACCACAGTAAGTATTTCAGAATTACAAGTTACCGGGGTCATTACATGTTGATCTTGTCCTGCATTAATTTAAATTCCTCCCATTCTTTACTAATTAGCTTAATAAATTCCTCCAAAACCAACTCTTTAACTCTTTTGGCCAAGGCTTCTTCAACATTATCCTTCACCGGCAGGTTCAAATTAACTTCAAATTTTCAGATGCACTCTTTTGATCTACGGAGTCCTGCTTTCGTTTTCTTCGGGATTTGCCTCAACTCCAGTGACGACGGCTTGTCCCCCTCAAATTATTCACGTTTAGTTCTGGTACAATCCCTATCGAGAGGATAAAATTCCATGGTGTGAATCAAACTCAGGATTTAGAGGCCACAAGTAGATTACCATGTGTGTGGTTGACGTGGGAGGAAGGTGTTATGAAGGGGCGAAGTAATTATTTTAAAAGTGCAGGATGATTCAAACTTGATTTTATATTCGAAATGTAATCTTGTGTGTGCATTAGAGTCTCGTGCGGAAGGATTTCTTGAAAAGACTCAAGTGTTCTTTCCTTTACTACAAGGATATCTTAAAGGTGGAATAACCAGTCAGAAACCACAATGCAAAGAACCTTGGAAGAAATAATTCATGGCATACTTGAAACTTAATATGAATTTACATATCTTATGCTCAGATTCTACTTGCCTTAATTGTTCCGAAGACTCGTAGGTTGCACGGTTGGCCTACAAAACAATCACACTTTGCTTTCATTGCACCTTTATAGTCAGCACATCATGGATGATAACCACCTCGGTTGACTTGGGTGATGATGTCATATTACATCGAAAGGATGTGAAGTAAAGTTGGCACAGAGCACGTGGACCAAATATCATGTCTTCGAGGACACTTGTTGCATTCTCACATAGCGATATTATTAGCCATCAAAGTCTCTGAGGCACTGCGGGATTGACAGGGAGTTACCACATGTCCCTCTCTGCAACACCTGTTCCATCTATTCAACACGCATATTCCTGGTGCGGAGTCCATTGTTTCCATCAGATGCCAGACATCTCCGCCATTCGATCATGAAAAGAAACCTGCCCGTCATAACCATCATAGTGGTAGGGTGGAAAATTAAGTCGATGGGATAGAGTACGTTGACGATGGCGAATGGGAGGAGTGCGATGGTATGTAGGTTGGGATGGCGAGAAACGTGGGGGGTGAGGTGTTGTAGGCATCAGCGTGGGGATGATGAAGATGTGGCCGGATAGTGATGGCCTGCAATTGACTTGGGAAGGGATATGCGGAGACATTTTTCACTAGGTGAGGTTGTATGAGAAGCTCATGCTACCGACACGTGGATCACTTCACATGACCTCACGACATTATCAGGCGTGCAACTCAAGGGTGTAGAAAAATCTCAATCATTGGATAAAATCATGTGGGACTGTCGGATATGGTGAGCATGTAGGTTTTATCAATGCCGCACTATCCCTCCCAATTCGGTCCTCTACGTCCCAACCATGCTCGACTTGAGCACGTCTATCGATGCTTCAATCCCGAGCTACAGGCATGATACGACACCTAAGGAGAGCAGTCGTGCCTCTTTTTAATGGTGTTGAAGCCTAAAATCCAACTAACATCGCTTATCTTAGGATCTTTACGAGGCATTGAATCTTGTCAACAACATTGGCTCCATGGGGGACAACAAGCCCCTGGTATGTTGAGAAATTTGCAATTCTAGTGTCTTTGGAATAATTGGGCCATGGAGTCCGAAACTCAAGAACTTGGCTTGTTTCTTCTAGTGCATTTTTGGAAATAAATGTTAAGAAAATAATTGCAACATAACAAAAGGAAAATCTTTTTTTTTCCATGAATATTAGATGAAGAACTTCTTGAAGAACTTTTTATTCATAAGGCTTCCAAGAGGATCTTTGTCTAGTGTTTCCAGCTCATAGGCGTTGTTATCAGAGACTTCTTGCATTCCAAATGGACCAAACCACTAATTATCAAATTTGTTATGTTTGCCTTTATCAGCTCTTAGTTAGTCCCATTTTAGCATAAGATCACCAATGTTCAATTTGCATTCCTTCGCCTTCTTATCAAATGAAACCTTTACTTCCTATTGGTGAACTTCGACTTTGGATAATGCTTCCTCTCTTGTTGTTAAATCTCTATCATCTGATAGGTCCTTCTCTACATGGGGCTGATATATGGTGCTTCCTCTTGCAACAATTTCACCACCGATAGTCTAAGGTTCATAGGAAATACTACATCCATTCCATATACCAGTTGATACAGAGATGTGCCATGAAATTCAAAATATAAAAGGTGGATGAAAACGGAGAATCAAGTTTTTTGCAACTTAAAAGGAGAAATTAAGAATTCCTTTAAGAAAAATAAACCTCTGTGGATGGCTGGGAAATTAAGAATTCAACCATTAAAAAACACATAATTATGAAATGTACTTATTCCTTTAAAACCCTTGCGAGAAATATCAAGAAAGCCAAGATACTCTTCAAGATAGATTTATAGACCTTGCGAAATTGAAAAAAACCATCATGCTAATGCCAGAATTAATTTTAGACGAGATCTTAAAACAATTCCACACAATTCACACAGAAAATCAAGTTTACAACTCAAAGTTCCATGAAAATTGCATAAATTTACCTTGTATTAATAGTAAAATTCAAAATAAAAGGTGAGATGAACACATACATGATGTGAAAATACAGACAACCCAATAGTTACTTCTGAATTCTTACCAAAAATTGCTTCAAGACTTCCCAACAATTCACCAAACATTTTGGCAGAGTTTCCCCAACAACCAAGATTCCTCCTCCCCTAAACTACTAGTGGTATTTGAAAAATCACTCAAGTTTGTTACAAAACCACCAGTTGTATTGTAACTAACTTCTTCTAGAAATTTCCTTTGGAATTTTGCCAGCTATAGAGTGGGCCCCTTTAGATTTTCTTAACCAATCTTCTCTCCTTGTTGGGTGTAGTGTGCCTTCCAACTCTTGGAACTGACTAGGTTGGGCACTACATTGTCTCGGATGGCCCAAGACTGTTGGAAATGTGCTCACTAATGAGAGGGAGGGGTGAATCAGATAATGACAGTGTATTCTTAAAATTTCTTTTCGATTACTGATTTAAAATCACACATTACACCATTAGAATATTAGCTCATATAATGCATTAACCAGTAAGGAAGATACCATTATCAACATATGAAAGCCATAAAATAATTACAACATATCATGCACAAGGGACACAAGGATCTCTAGTGGAAAACCTGCCTCCGGGACTAAAACCAACCTTTGTTGTTGTTGCTACTCTGCTTCTAATTTTATTAATCATAGAAATCAATTTACATCATAGCTAGCTATGCCCATCAATGAATTGTTTCATATAACATTAACTAAGTGAACTCCTATCCACTAGAGACTCCTATGCCCTAAAATCCTCGCCCAACCACCATTGGACTATGAGAATGCTTCTTCCTTTTACTAGCTACCTACACTCATATCCAAAGAACACCTATCCCTTCTTCACCAAGCTATCTTGATCTGCTGCTCAATAGGGCCACATTTCAGAATATTTCAAACTAGGACCCCTACAGAAGATAAAAAATACTCATTTATTTGAATGACTCAATACATCATCATTATCTCAAAACAAATAAACCCAATACATCAACATATGCACTCTCAAATCTCAATCAACTGCTCAAGGTCTCTCTAACATGCACAAACCAAACTCAACACATGACCATAATACATAAGCTACATAATAAGAGATAAGAAATATAACTATGAACTACTACAACTATGTAAATCAACACTCATCCCCTACATACACAAATAAAATAGTGATAATCAAGGAGAAATTCTCTCCTCATCATCTCCTCCATCAAACTCTCAAAACCTGCAGAAGAAACATGCTTGAAGCTCTAGCATTTGCCTATGAAATTATTTTGCTGCAGAACCTCCAAAAACTCTATTACATTTAGTAGAACAAATTCTTCCTCACCACAAAAATTGTTGCCCTTACAATGAATCTCCTCACTCCATGATCTAAGAAGATGATATCTCTGTGTGATCTTATCACTAAAATCAACCTCTGCAACATAACATGTTGTAGGAGGTCACCCTCTACTCTCTACACAAAGATGTGCTCTAATTCCTTTCCTCAAATGGTCGATTTTCTCCTTCTTTTATACAAATTTTTCCACTCCTCCACTACTTAGACCATTTAAGGCATTCACACTTCAATACACATTAGGACATGTTGATTTAGTCAAATGAAGTCTTCCATGAATATTCTTGAATAAGATATATCATAATAACCAAATGAAACATTTGAGGAGCATGAGAAAGCCGGAGAAAACTCATCTACAGACCCAGGCGCTCCCATGACACACTATTCATGCGTACAATGCCTTAGATGCTCCCAAAATCCTCTGTGCCTCCATCTAGGGACTTCTAGACGCTTGCACAAGCCTCTGTGTACAATGCCTTAGACGCTCCCAAAATCCTCTGTGCCTCCATCCAGGGGATTCTAGATGCTTGCACAAGCCTCTGTGCTTGCTCCCAGGGCTTAAGATCACTAAAAAATTGCCTCCTTTCCTCAAAACTTGCCTCAACTTGTTCCACTATTTTTGAAGCCTCTTTCAGTCCCCTGCAAGTCACTAAAATCTTTGCAACTCTTCGTCAATACACTGAGTAAATCCGTCATCATAAAAAGTTAAAATAGGTTGACTTGGATACCATCCATTAATTTCACTATCTCTCAAGCCATCAAACATAACCACTACTACTCCAACATCTGCAACAAGCTCTCCAACACCTGTAACATTTTTCCATACTATGAAAAACCTCAAATACATTTTTTGTAACCTCCTGAAGAGTCCATCTACGATGTATTCATCA